>OZ009945.1:53657688-56356172 GCA_963932025.1 Erebia epiphron | reverse complement strand
ACCTAACCTAACCTAACCTAACCTAACCTAACCTAACCTAACCTAACCTAACCTAACCTAACCTAACCTAACCTAACCTAACCTAACCTAACCTAACCTAACCTAACCTAACCTAACCTAACCTAACCTAACCTAACCTAACCTAACCTAACCTAACCTAACCTAACCTAACCTAACCTAACCTAACCTAACCTAACCTAACCTAACCTAACCTAACCTAACCTAACCTAACCTAACCTAACCTAACCTAACCTAACCTAACCTAACCTAACCTAACCTAACCTAACCTAACCTAACCTAACCTAACCTAACCTAACCTAACCTAACCTAACCTAACCTAACCTAACCTAACCTAACCTAACCTAACCTAACCTAACCTAACCTAACCTAACCTAACCTAACCTAACCTAACCTAACCTAACCTAACCTAACCTAACCTAACCTAACCTAACCTAACCTAACCTAACCTAACCTAACCTAACCTAACCTAACCTAACCTAACCTAACCTAACCTAACCTAACCTAACCTAACCTAACCTAACCTAACCTAACCTAACCTAACCTAACCTAACCTAACCTAACCTAACCTAACCTAACCTAACCTAACCTAACCTAACCTAACCTAACCTAACCTAACCTAACCTAACCTAACCTAACCTAACCTAACCTAACCTAACCTAACCTAACCTAACCTAACCTAACCTAACCTAACCTAACCTAACCTAACCTAACCTAACCTAACCTAACCTAACCTAACCTAACCTAACCTAACCTAACCTAACCTAACCTAACCTAACCTAACCTAACCTAACCTAACCTAACCTAACCTAACCTAACCTAACCTAACCTAACCTAACCTAACCTAACCTAACCTAACCTAACCTAACCTAACCTAACCTAACCTAACCTAACCTAACCTAACCTAACCTAACCTAACCTAACCTAACCTAACCTAACCTAACCTAACCTAACCTAACCTAACCTAACCTAACCTAACCTAACCTAACCTAACCTAACCTAACCTAACCTAACCTAACCTAACCTAACCTAACCTAACCTAACCTAACCTAACCGATCAAATTACTTACGAAAAATCGCAGATTTCTCGCGCCGCAGCCCCAATTTTCCGATTTTTCCAGCCAGACTTTCACAGGGCGCTCCTGTATACCGACACTAGCGACCTGTGAAAGAAAAACAAAAATTAAAATTTTCCACATTTTCACATATAAAACACTTAGAAAAATTTCACATCAGAATTCGAACTTAGCAAATCTACCAAATTTCTTGTAAATTTTCACATTTTCCGACTCGGGCAGGGCCTGCGCGCGTGAGGTCGCGCGCGCGTAGCTGTGCGACCGGTTTTCTTCGATTTTTCGCGTTAAAAAACGCTTTTGTCGCGACTCCAAATTAGCATCATTTCGACACCGAGGTATAGTGGTACCTTGAAATCTTCATACAATTTGATCAAATTACTTACGAAAAATCGCAGATTTCTCGCGCCGTAGCCCCAATTTTACGATTTTTCCAGCCAGACTTTCACAGGGCGCTCCTGTATACCGACACTAGCGACCTGTGAAAGAAAAACAAAAATTAAAATTTTCCACATTTTCACATATAAAACACTTAGAAAAATTTCACATCAGAATTCGAACTTAGCAAATCTACCAAATTTCTTGTAAATTTTCACATTTTCCGACTCGGGCAGGGCCTGCGCGCGTGAGGTCGCGCGCGCGTAGCTGTGCGACCGGTTTTCTTCGATTTTTCGCGTTAAAAAACGCTTTTGTCGCGACTCCAAATTAGCATCATTTCGACACCGAGGTATAGTGGTACCTTGAAATCTTCATACAATTTGATCAAATTACTTACGAAAAATCGCAGATTTCTCGCGCCGTAGCCCCAATTTTACGATTTTTCCAGCCAGACTTTCACAGGGCGCTCCTGTATACCGACACTAGCGACCTGTGAAAGAAAAACAAAAATTAAAATTTTCCACATTTTCACATATAAAACACTTAGAAAAATTTCACATCAGAATTCGAACTTAGCAAATCTACCAAATTTCTTCTAAATTTTCACATTTTCCGACTCGGGCAGGGCCTGCGCGCGTGAGGTCGCGCGCGCGTAGCTGTGCGACCGGTTTTCTTCGATTTTTCGCGTTAAAAAACGCTTTTGTCGCGACTCCAAATTAGCATCATTTCGACACCGAGGTATAGTGGTACCTTGAAATCTTCATACAATTTGATCAAATTACTTACGAAAAATCGCAGATTTCTCGCGCCGAAGCCCCAATTTTACGATTTTTCCAGCCAGACTTTCACAGGGCGCTCCTGTATACCGACACTAGCGACCTGTGAAAGAAAAACAAAAATTAAAATTTTCCACATTTTCACATATAAAACACTTAGAAAAATTTCACATCAGAATTCGAACTTAGCAAATCTACCAAATTTCTTCTAAATTTTCACATTTTCCGACTCGGGCAGGACCTGCGCGCGTGAGGTCGCGCGCGCGTAGCTGTGCGACCGGTTTTCTTCGATTTTTCGCGTTAAAAAACGCTTTTGTCGCGACTCCAAATTAGCATCATTTCGACACCGAGGTATAGTGGTACCTTGAAATCTTCATACAATTTGATCAAATTACTTACGAAAAATCGCAGATTTCTCGCGCCGAAGCCCCAATTTTACGATTTTTCCAGCCAGACTTTCACAGGGCGCTCCTGTATACCGACACTAGCGACCTGTGAAAGAAAAACAAAAATTAAACCCACCCACCCACCCACCCACTGCGAGTGCAAGTTTGTTTTTGACGGTGAGGAGAGCTCCATACACCTCCTCACCACTCTTCTATTGTACACCGGGAGCCTACACACTCCCAGAAAATTTTTAAGTAGTTATTATTAGTTATTTATTTATTATTAACCCTACTTACTATATTTAATTTAATAGTAATCGACGACTGGGTTGCTCTATACACAACCCAGAATATTATTGATTATTATCATTATTAACTGTACCTGACAACTGGTTAGCTATCTACACTATCCAGTTATTACATTTACTTAGTTATTAGATAGACATAATCTTGTGTTGACATAAATATAGTGTTGTATAAAATAGTATATTTAATCTCCGTCACCCTTTGCCGAGGTTTATTATTCCGGAATGTCTAAAATCACGAAACCTGAACCCAAACCTGTGAACGCTGCAAACATAACACTAAAACACGTAGAGGCCGAGAGCCTAAAAAAGAAAATTGCCAAGAAGGACACGGTTGTTCAAATCGACATCGCACCCCTGGTGAGGTCAGCATCAGAGAGCCCCCTGGAGGAACTGGGTAGCGTCGCTAACCAGTTGTTCCAGGAAGCCAAATTACAACTTGAACAGTCTGGGAATATTAGGGCCACTATCAAGGAGACCGTCATAGAGGCCTCAGCAGCATGTATACTATAGCGTTGAGGTTGAGCTCTAGGGCGTCGTCCCCCGCCGACCAGTCTGTCACCGCTGACTTCGCCAGGGACGTGATGTCCGAGCTAAAGCAGCACAAGGAGCTTGTGGTCGCGGCCGCGTCGGGTATGGATGCTGTAAAAAACCAAATTGCACAATTGAAAGAGGAACTTAATTTAAACAGAGTCCAAGACGGCATTTCATATGCGGCAATGGCTGCGACCAAGAGAACCTTTGAGCCCCCATTGCAAAAGCCCCAGTCGGTCCATTCGTTGCTCGTGTCGTCGGTGGACGCCCACGACACTAGCGAGGACGTCTTAAATAAAATCCGAACCGCTGTCAACGCGAAGACATCGGGCATACGAGTGGACAGACTGAGGAAGGCCAGGGACCAAAAGGTAGTGTTGGGCTGCCAGAATCGCGAAGAGCTGGCCAAAGTGACAGAAAGATTAAAATCTGACAGCCCGACACTCCTTGTTGAGGAGAAGGCAAATAGGGACCCACTAGTCATAATGTACGGAGTCTTGAGCAGCAATAAGGATGAGGACATTCTGGGGGCCCTTAAAAGCCAAAATGAGCACATACTGGGGGCGATACCTGAGGTGGACTACAGGGCGAGTGTGAGATTCCGAAGAAAGGCAAGGAACCCACTCGAATGCCATGTGGTCCTGCAGGTGTCGCCGCCAGTATGGCAGCGGCTTACAGATGTAGGCAAGGTCCACATTGACCTCCAGCGCGTGGGTGTCAGAGACCAGTCTCCGCTGGTCACATGCTCCAGGTGTCTGGGCTATGGACACGGTCGGAAGACGTGTCAAGAGTCAATGGACACCTGCAGCCACTGCGCGGGCTCACATCTGCGTAGTGCGTGTCCGGCGTGGAAGGCAGGTGATAGACCCACGTGCAGTAACTGCCAGAGCGCCCGACTGGACCGAACGGACCACAATAGCTTCGACGAAAGCTGCCCGATCCGGAAGAAGTGGGACGCTCTGGCCAGGTCGAGGGTGGCGTACTGCTAAGGGCTCCCAGGATGCAACACAGGTGGAATCTCAAGCGGCCGAAGAATACAAGTGTCGAGTGATCCAGGCAAACTTGCAGCGTGCAAAGCTGGCAACAAAGGAACTTCTCCTGGAGTCACAAAAACAAAACGTTTGCTTTGCTTTGGTGCAGGAACCCTATGTTGGCTCGGAGGGAGAGTTGGCGCGGGCTAAGGGATACAGAGTCGTCCAAAAAACTAATAACAGAACCAAACCAGTGAAGGCCGCAGTGATCATCTTAAACGACGACATCCAAGTTCTTGAACATCCAACACTCACCACGGAAAACATCGCAGTGGCAACCCTGAAGACGCATTCCTGGACATTATGTGTCATGTCCATCTACTTTGAGGATAGCTTGCCCATCGAACCCTATCTCGACCATGTGCAAATGATAAAAGACAAACTGGTCCCACAAAAACTTATCATTGGAGGGGACACAAATGCATGGAGCACATGGTGGGGAAGCGAGTACGAAGATCATAGAGGAGAGGCGTTCATGGGTGCAATCGAGGAGATGGAGATGCACATATTAAACGAAGGCACGGTACCTACCTTTTTTACCGTCAGGAATGGATTGGCCTGTAAAAGTATAGTGGATGTCACCGCATGCAGCCAAGACCTGCTTGGGTCAGTAAGTGATTGGAGGGTTGACCAAGGCCTAACTAGCTCCGACCATAATGCCATCAGATTTTCCATACACCTCAAAAATTCGATAGGAAACAGACCTTTGAAAACAACAAGAAAATACAATACGCGGAAAGCAGACTGGAACAAGTTCAAGGAGGCCCTAAAAAAGGAACTCGCCGCCAACAAAATCAACGTTTCAGAGATACAAAGGATAACAACATCGACAAGTATGGAGGAAATGACAAAATCATACGTAAATAGCGTAGAAAAAGCGTGTCGTGAAGCGATCCCACTAAAAAAGGGGAAACCAAAATTTGACCTACCTTGGTGGACAGAAAAACTCGAAGCCCTGAAGCGAGAAACGATGACGAAGAAGAGAAGGGTCTCATGCGCAGCTCCAACCCGACGGCAGCACGTGGTGGACGAATACCTGAAAGCAAAAAGCAAATATGAATTAGAAGCAATGAAGGCACAAACCGAAAGTTGGAAAGAGTTTTGCGGCACTCAGGATCGCGAAAGCCTCTGGGATGGGATATATAGAGTCATAAGAAGAACCTCTAAAAGATATGAAGACCAACCCTTAGTCGAGAATGGAGTAGCTCTGAGTGCCAGCGACTCGGCCCAGCTCTTAGCGAAGACATTCTTTCCGCAGGACTCTGAGGTGGATGACGACCAATCCCACACCGAAACGCGATGGAAAGCTGAACGGGACGAGGAAGATTGCCAAGAAAACATCCAAGACCCGCCGTTCACGTTGGATGAGCTGATACAAGCAGCAAAGAGTTTTAACCCTAAAAAAGCGCCGGGAGCGGATGGGCTAACAGCCGACATATGCTTGGCTGCTATTAGGGTGAACGAGCAAGTGTTTCTGAGCCTGGTGAACGGGTGCCTCGCCTTATCGTATTTCCCAGTATTGTGGAAAGAGGCAACGATAGTAGTCCTACGGAAGCCAGGCAAAGACGATTATACTAAGCCCAAGTCATACAGGCCCATAGGGCTGCTACCGATCTTCGGTAAGATACTGGAGAAGATGATGATAAAAAGGATTCGTTGGCACCTGCTCCCCAGACTAAACACCAGACAGTACGGATTCGTACCACAACGTTCGACTGAAGATGCGCTTTTTGACCTCGTCCAACACCTACGAGAAAACATTCAGGCAAAGAAAGTCAACATCGTAGTTTCTTTAGACATTGAGGGGGCTTTCGATAATGCTTGGTGGCCGGCAATAAAGTGCCGATTAGCCGAAAAGAAATGCCCCCTCAACTTGCGTAGGATAGTCAACAGCTACCTAAAAGAAAGGAAAGTAAGTGTGAGGTATGCATCCGAAGAGTTCTGCGCTACAACCACAAAGGGCTGCGTTCAGGGGTCGATAAGTGGTCCCACATTCTGGAACGCACTTTTAGACCCCCTGCTCGACAAAATCAGTGATTGCGGCGTACACTGCCAAGCATTCGCAGATGACATTGTTTTGGTATTTTCGGGGTTCAGCATTCCTGAAATGGAGCAGAAAGCGGCTCAGGTGCTAAACCGTGTGTATGGTTGGGGTCTCGCAAACAAGCTGAAATTTGCACCTCACAAAACTAACATGATGGTGGTAACCAAAAAACTGAAATGCGACACCCCGCACATTCGCATGGGCGGCACCCAAATAGAAGTTGTCAACGAAATAAAAATTTTAGGCCTATTGGTAGACAACAAATTAACGTTTAACAATCACGTAAAAGCCGTGTGTCAAAAAGCTACCAATATTTACAAACCGTTGGCAAGAGCAGCAAAAATAAGCTGGGGGCTGAACTCCGAGACGGTCAGGACAATGTATCTGGCTGTAATCGAACCGATAATAATGTATGCGTCCAGCGTATGGGTACCGGCCACACGGAAAATTATGGTACAAAAACAGCTGAACTCAGTGCAACGCGGTTTCGCGCAAAAAATATGTAAGTCGTATCGTACCGTGTCACTAAATGCTGCACTGATACTGGCCGGTCTCATACCGCTGGACTTAAGAGTACAGGAGGCAGCTTGGCTTTACGAGGCCAAAAGGGGGCGACCACAACCCATGCTGAAAGGCGGAGAAGTCGAAGAGAGAGTCAACTTCCTGGACGCCCCGCATCCCTCAGAGGAGGCTGTTGTGGAGTTTCGGTGTCTGGAGGACATGGAGCCGGAAACAGTAACGAGTCACGCAATAACCGGCCTGAGGATATTCACGGATGGCAGTAAGATGGACAATGGAGTGGGTGCAGCCCTAACGTGTTGGAGGGATGGAGAGGAAACTTTGAATAAAAAGTTTCGTCTTCAATCTTACTGCACCGTATTTCAGGCGGAGCTGTACGCCATCCTCCGAGCCACTGAAGTAGCTTTAAAACTTAAAGATGACTCCGTGAATATCTTCAGCGACTCCAGATCATCTTTGGAGATGCTCAAGAACACCGGATCACTCCACCCCTTAGCATTTGCCGTTAAAAGAAATTTATCTCTATTAAAGACAAAGCATAAAAGGGTAAGCTTCTTCTGGGTGCGAGCTCACGTTGGGACGGCCGGAAACGAGAGGGCGGACTTCTTAGCCAGGGAGGCGGTCGAAAAACTAAAGACCAGACCTAACTATGACAGTTGTCCAATCTCATATATAAAGCGTCAGATAAGAAAGGAAACTGTCACTAAATGGTCTGAACGATACAAAAACGGAAACACAGCTTCAGTAACAAAGACCTTCCTGCCATCAGCAGAAATGGCCCATGCAATACTAAAGAAAATCAAACTTACCCCCCTTTTGACTCAAGTTTTCACTGGACATGGTGGGTTTGCAGAGTACCTACACAAATTCAAGTGTAAGGATGATCCCGGCTGTGTTTGTGATGGGGAAATCGCTGAATCAATCCTACACATGCTGATCGACTGTCCACAACACAGCCGAATGCGAGAAGACCTGCATCAACAAATACAAATTAAATTGTGTAGGGGCTCTGTACCCATCATAATGGACAACAACGAAAACAGAGGAATATTCCTCAAATACTGTTGCAAAATAGCACAGATGGCGATAGAAAGGAACAGAACACGGTAATAAAGACACAGTGTTTTATTTATATTATGGAATATAAAAACTAACATGTGTATAAATCACGCGTGTTCTGCTCCTTTTTAGCGCTACAAATAAATACAACAAAAAAAAAAAAAAAAAAAAAAAAAAAAAAAAAAAAAAAAAAAAAAAAAAAAACTTACTAAAATTAACTAAATGTACAAGAACAAAAACTAAAATAAAAAACGTCTCCGACCACCACACCGGAGGAAGCTGCCTCTTGTCAGACTTGACAAGATTTAAAAAAAAAAAAAAAAAAAAAAACCTAACCTAACCTAACCTAACCTAACCTAACCTAACCTAACCTAACCTAACCTAACCTAACCTAACCTAACCTAACCTAACCTAACCTAACCTAACCTAACCTAACCTAACCTAACCTAACCTAACCTAACCTAACCTAACCTAACCTAACCTAACCTAACCTAACCTAACCTAACCTAACCTAACCTAACCTAACCTAACCTAACCTAACCTAACCTAACCTAACCTAACCTAACCTAACCTAACCTAACCTAACCTAACCTAACCTAACCTAACCTAACCTAACCTAACCTAACCTAACCTAACCTAACCTAACCTAACCTAACCTAACCTAACCTAACCTAACCTAACCTAACCTAACCTAACCTAACCTAACCTAACCTAACCTAACCTAACCTAACCTAACCTAACCTAACCTAACCTAACCTAACCTAACCTAACCTAACCTAACCTAACCTAACCTAACCTAACCTAACCTAACCTAACCTAACCTAACCTAACCTAACCTAACCTAACCGTCGGTCAAGGACCAGAACGACGTGGACGTAAGCGGCAGCTGTGCAGTAAAAATTTTCACCGACGGTAGTAAGATCGGGGGTAGGGTTGGTGCGGCGCTGTCCGTGTGGGAGGATGAAGCGGAGATCAAGACCGTCAAACTCTGCTTACCGTCATACTGCACAGTATATCAGGCAGAACTGTTGGCTGTTTGCGAGGCCACAAGGTTGATGAAGAGGTACAAAGCAGACACATTCGGCATTTATAGCGACTCAATGGCGGCACTACAAACCGTCACCAATCTCAGTTCCCTCCATCCATTAGCCGTTGAAACACGCGAGAACATAGCGTACCTTTCTCGGCAGAACAAAGTTGTATCTTTGTTCTGGATTAAAGCTCACGCAGGATTGGAGGGAAATGAGAGGGCAGACCAACTTGCCAAAGAAGCCGCCGCTGCATCAACTAAAAGGAGACCTAGTTATGATTTGTTTCCCGTCTCATTCGCGAAGCGACAGCTTCGGCAGCAGACGATTCACGAATGGGACGAGAGGTACAAATCCGGAGAAGTTGCCGGAGTCACAAAAATGTTCTTCCCGGATGTGGATGCCGCTTATAGTGAAATGAGCCCCAACAAATCAAAAATAAATTATAAATTAAAACTATATTTACAACTACACCTAAGTAAGTGTATTATTAGAATATTAATTAAAATATAAATAAACTAAAACTTCCAACATAATACTGTAAACCAAACATAAAAACTAAGAAAGTAGAAGAATAAAATAAGATTCGAATAATAAAGGCTCCGACCACCAAGTCGGAGGTAGCTAGAAAAATACCGATGTTTAAAAAAAAAAAAAAAAAAACCTAACCTAACCTAACCTAACCTAACCTAACCTAACCTAACCTAACCTAACCTAACCTAACCGGATCAAATTACTTACGAAAAATCGCAGATTTCTCGCGCCGTAGCCCCAATTTTCCGATTTTTCCAGCCAGACTTTCACAGGGCGCTCCTGTATACCGACACTAGCGACCTGTGAAAGAAAAACAAAAACTAAAATTTTCCACATTTTCACATATAAAACACTTAGAAAAATTTCACATCAGAATTCGAACTTAGCAAATCTACCAAATTTCTTTTAAATTTTCACATTTTCCGACTCGGGCAGGGCCTGCGCGCGTGAGGTCGCGCGCGCGTAGCGGTGCGACCGGTTTCTTCGATTTTTCGCGTTAAAAAACGCTTTTGTCGCGACTCCAAATTAGCATCATTTCGACACCGAGGTATAGTGGTACCTTGAAATCTTCATACAATTTGATCAAATTACTTACGAAAAATCGCAGATTTCTCGCGCCGTAGCCCCAATTTTCCGATTTTTCCAGCCAGACTTTCACAGGGCGCTCCTGTATACCGACACTAGCGACCTGTGAAAGAAAAACAAAAACTAAAATTTTCCACATTTTCACATATAAAACACTTAGAAAAATTTCACATCAGAATTCGAACTTAGCAAATCTACCAAATTTCTTTTAAATTTTCACATTTTCCGACTCGGGCAGGGCCTGCGCGCGTGAGGTCGCGCGCGCGTAGCGGTGCGACCGGTTTCTTCGATTTTTCGCGTTAAAAAACGCTTTTGTCGCGACTCCAAATTAGCATCATTTCGACACCGAGGTATAGTGGTACCTTGAAATCTTCATACAATTTGATCAAATTACTTACGAAAAATCGCAGATTTCTCGCGCCGTAGCCCCAATTTTCCGATTTTTCCAGCCAGACTTTCACAGGGCGCTCCTGTATACCGACACTAGCGACCTGTGAAAGAAAAACAAAAACTAAAATTTTCCACATTTTCACATATAAAACACTTAGAAAAATTTCACATCAGAATTCGAACTTAGCAAATCTACCAAATTTCTTTTAAATTTTCACATTTTCCGACTCGGGCAGGGCCTGCGCGCGTGAGGTCGCGCGCGCGTAGCGGTGCGACCGGTTTCTTCGATTTTTCGCGTTAAAAAACGCTTTTGTCGCGACTCCAAATTAGCATCATTTCGACACCGAGGTATAGTGGTACCTTGAAATCTTCATACAATTTGATCAAATTACTTACGAAAAATCGCAGATTTCTCGCGCCGTAGCCCCAATTTTCCGATTTTTCCAGCCAGACTTTCACAGGGCGCTCCTGTATACCGACACTAGCGACCTGTGAAAGAAAAACAAAAATTAAACCCACCCACCCACCCACCCACCCACTTGTCGTTATACAGGTGGCAGGGAGCAGTCCCATAGGGAGAGCCGGCCAAATTTAAAAATTTAAAAGGCGGAATTTAAAAAAATCTGCGTTGGCAGAAATACTGTACCTGACGGGGGGAGACTCTATACACCTCCCCACCACTTCTAGATTTTAAGATTGACCTTGGGAGCCTTCTACACTCCCAAGATAACAACTTAGGTTAGGTTGGTTAGGAATTAACGACTGTTATATAATAAGTATAACATATTATTATTATTTGTGTTGACTGTGGGGAGGACTTATACACCACCCCACCACACTATTGTTTATTCTTACTATTGTTAATTATTTAATCCCTACTAAGTCACCATGTTTGGAATCAGGACTCCAGCTAAATCCAATAAGATGCCACAAAACCCAAGCCCTGACTCGCGCATTATGGACAGGATCTCAGAATTGAATGTGACATTCGAGGCAGAGCTCTCGGGCTCTTCGATTAGGCAGAATATTGAGGTTGCATCAGACACCATACAAACTGCAGAATTAGTAGACATCACCGACAATGTGACGGAGGTACCATGTGAAACAGGCCCAAAGTCTAAGCCAAGACCAACACAACCGCAAAATAGTGTCGCTGCAACAACAACACAGAAGGCACAACCAACACAAGACAAATCTTCGCAGGAAATCTCAGGGACAAGCGGTAGAACACCAGAAGAGAGAGCAAAGACCCCACAACCCCTGAAACCAAGATATACCAGCAGAAGAGCGGAGGCAAAAGCCTGTCTGGTCAGGGCTAAGACCCTTCTGGGTGAATCCCGAAACCTCAAAGCAGACATCAAAACAGGAGTCACTCAAGCAATTGAGAGGCTCTATGAGTTAACAAAGGAGGTGGGAGGGAACAAAGATAAACGAGAGTCAGAGAAGGTAGTGAGTGTATCAGGGGATGTAAATCAGCAGATGGAGATAATGAAAGACCTCATAAATGATATAAAAATGCACAAAGAGGCACTTAGAGAATGTAAGCAGCATACTGTTGCTCTATCGGCGGAAATTAAACAAATCCCTAAGATACCTGAATGCGCGGAAGGGTTGTCATACGCTGAAGTCGCCAAACTAACAAAGACCATCGCAGATCTCAAAAATGACCTTAGCAGCCACGCTATGCAGCGGCCTACCGCTGCATATGCGGCAATGGCTGCGGGACCAAAACAGGAGACTGCCATATCTTCCCAGCTTCAGCCTGTTCACTCTATGGTAGTGTCCTCTGTCGACACTCACGATACGAGTGAAGACGTTTTAAACAAGATCCGATCGGCCGTGAGTGCGAAGACCTCTGGCATCAGGGTGGACAGGCTCAGGAAAGCGAGAGACCGGAGGGTAGTGTTGGGTTGCCAGTCACGAGAAGAACTCGCCAAAGTGGCGGAGAGACTTAAATCTTGCAGCCCATCATTGCATACTCAGGACGTCGAAAATAGGGATCCACTAATAATACTCCTTAATGTCCTCAACATTAACACCGACGAGGACATCCTGGAGGCCCTAAAGCGGCAGAATGAAAACGTACTGGGGGCGATTACTGATGCGGATTACAGGGCGTGCGTGAAGTTCCGTAGAAGGGCCAGGAACCCGCTAGAGAATCACGTGATCCTGCAGGTGTCGCCATCGGTATGGCAGTGCGTCACCGCAGTAGGAAAGGTCCACATAGATTTACAGCGGGTCGTTGCTAAGGATCAGTCTCCGCTGGTAACATGCTCCAGATGTCTGGGATACGGGCATGGCCGCAAGACTTGCCAGGAGTCCGCAGACATCTGCAGCCACTGTGCAGGCACTCACCTGCGCAGTGAGTGCCCAGCGTGGAAGGCTGGTGACCAACCTACGTGCCGCAACTGCCAGAGTGCCCGGCTGGACCGAACGGATCACAACAGCTTTGATGAAAGCTGCCCGATTCGGAAAAGGTGGGACGCTCTGGCAAGGGCGAGAGTGGCGTACTGCTAAGGGCGCCCAGGACGAAACGCAGACGAACTTTGATGCAACCGAGGAGTACTCATGTCGGGTGATCCAAGCGAATCTACAACGCGCAAAGTTAGCCACAAAAGAGCTCCTTCTAGAGACACAAAGACGGAACATATGCTTCGCTATGGTGCAGGAACCATATGTTGGATCAGAGGGACAGTTGACACAGGCGAACGGATATAGAGTAGTCCAAAAAACGATGAACAGAACAAAGCCGGTCAAAGCCGCCGTGATAGTCCTGAACGACGACATCCGGATTCTCGAATATCCTACACTCACCACTGAAAATATCTCAGTGGCAGTTTTAAAAACCGACACCTGGGAAGTATGTGTTGTCTCCATCTACTTCGAGGATAGCTTGCCCATTGAACCCTACCTCGACCATGTGCAAATGATCAGGAATGAACTATCCCCACAAAAGCTGATCATCGGAGGCGACACAAATGCGTGGAGCACATGGTGGGGAAGTGAGTATGAAGACCACAGAGGAGAGGCGTTCATGGGTGCAATCGAGGAGATGGAGATGCACATACTAAACGAAGGTAATATGCCTACCTTTTTTACCATAAGGAATGGGGTGACCTACAAAAGTATTGTGGACGTCACTGCGTGCAGTCAAGAGCTTCTGGGTAAAATAAGCGATTGGAAAGTGGACCAAGGTATGACAAGCTCCGACCATAATGCGATTCTCTTCACAATAAAATTCAAAAAGCCAAAAACCAAAAGACTGTCAAAATCAACTAGAATTTACAATACCAAGAAAGCAAAATGGAACATCTTTAGGGAAGAATTTAGAAACGAATTAGAAAATAAAAAATTAAATGTACAGGAAATAGGAAAAATCGAATTAGAGACAAAGTTGGAAGAAACGGTAATAGAATATACAAAAAGCATTACGGAAGCATGCAAAAAAGCAATACCACTTATTAATAGGAAAACTAAAATAAACTTACCTTGGTGGACACCGGAGCTAGAAAACCTCAAAAAAGAAGTTATGACAAAGAAGCGTAGGATAAGGTGTGCCGCACCGTGCAGAAGACAGCGTGTTGTTGACGAGTACCTGGAAATAAAAGAAAAATATATATTAGAAGCAGAAACAGCACAAGTTAACAGCTGGAAAGATTTTTGCAACGCCCAAGATCGTGAAAGTATGTGGGACGGCATCTATAGGGTTATAAGAAGTACTTCTAAGAAATCAGAAGATCAACCTCTCGTAAAGGAAGGAACCGCTCTTAGTCCAGCAGAGTCCACAAACTTATTGGCCAGCACTTTCTTTCCCGAGGACTTGGAATCTGATGATAATTCCGATCACAGGAAAACACGAGACAAAGCCAAAAGTATAATGGAACAAATGGAAAATGAAATTTGCGACCCTCCCTTTACGAGAGAGGAACTAAATTATGTTATCAAAACTTTTAACCCAAAAAAGGCGCCGGGAAGTGATGGACTTACAGCCGATATCTGTGCGGAAGCAATTAATACCGACATAGACACATTTTTGGCAATTGTCAACAGATGCCTCGAAATATCGTGCTTTCCAGAACTCTGGAAACAGGCAACGGTAATAGTTCTAAGGAAGCCCGGTAAATCTGACTACAGCCAAGTAAAGTCGTATAGACCAATAGGACTGTTGCCGGTTCTGGGAAAGATTCTGGAGAAAATGATAGTAAGGAGGGTTCGATGGCATCTGTTGCCAAAAGCAAATCCGAGGCAGTACGGATTCGTGCCCCAGCGTAGTACCGAGGACTCCCTCTATGACTTAACACAGCATATACGACAAAATCTTGATAATAAATTGATCAATGTGGTCGTATCACTTGACATAGAGGGGGCCTTCGATAGTGCATGGTGGCCCGCGATTAAGTGCCGGCTGTTAGATAAAAAATGCCCCAGAAATCTAACACTGATAATAGATAGTTACCTGAAAAATAGGAAAGTCAACGTCCGTTACGCAGATAATGAATGCCTGGTCTCCACAACGAAGGGATGTGTCCAGGGCTCAATTGCTGGGCCTACGTTCTGGAACATCCTTTTGGATCCCCTTCTGGACGAAATCGAGGAAAATAAAGTGCACTGCCAGGCGTTCGCGGACGACATTGTCCTGGTATTCTCCGGTGGTTCAGCTCAAATAATTGAAGAAAAAGCAAACAGGGTACTCAACCGTGTGTATGAGTGGGGAGTCGCTAATAAACTGAAGTTTGCACCGCATAAAACAAGTGCTATGGTGATAACCAATAAGCTAAAATACGACACCCCTCGCTTACACATGGGAGGCACTCAGATTCAACTGGTTGACAAATTCAAAATTTTAGGATTAATACTAGATAGTAAATTAACTTTCAATAGCCATATCGAATACATTTGCAATAAAGCCTTACAAATATACAAACCACTAGCACGTTCAGCAAAAATTAACTGGGGGCTGTCCACGGAGATCATCCGGATAATGTACACTGCTGTGATCGAACCTATCATCCTATACGCGGCAAATGTCTGGGCTCCTGCGGCGAAGAAGATCATGGTGCAAAAATACCTGAATACAGTGCAGCGAGGTTTTGCACAAAAAATGTGCAAGGCCTACCGTACAGTATCTCTAAACGCGGCGATAGTCCTTACTGGTACTGTACCGCTTGATCTGAGAGCCCTTGAGGTCAAAAAACTGTACGAGGCAAAAAGAGGCAAATCGCAAATGATTTTAGGAGATAGAGAGGTGGAGTCCAAGCTCTCTTTCTTGAAGGCTTTGCATCCATCCAGAGAGAGAATCGAAGAGTTCACCTGCCTCGAGAATCTGGATACAGAAATGGTGGAGGAGAATAACATAACTGGACTGAATATATTCACGGATGGTAGCAAGATTGATAGCAAAGTGGGTGCAGCTTTGTCATGCTGGGAAGGCGAAAACGAAATACAGAGTAGCAAATATCTCTTAGAGTATTACTGCACGGTATTTCAGGCCGAACTCTACGCACTTTACAAGGCGACCGAATATGCTCAAAAAAGCAAAAAACCATCCGTGAATATATACAGCGACTCGAGATCAGCCTTAGAGAGCATACGACATCCGGGTACGTTTCATCCCTTAGCCTTTGAGATAAGAAAAAACTTAATGTTGGCAAAAGAAACTGGGAACACCGTCAGACTGTTCTGGATAAGGGCTCATGTCGGAACTAAGGGCAATGAACGAGCGGACGTTCTGGCCAAAGAGGCGGCGAAACGGCTGAAAACAAAACCAAACTACGACAAATGCCCAGTATCATTCATTAAGAGAAGCATAAGGCAGGACACCCTTAATGAATGGAATAAGAGATATGTAACGGGACAAACAGCATCGGTTACAAAAGTCTTTCTGCCGTCGATTAACCATGCCTACCAATTATTAAAAAAGATTGATTTAACGCCGGTAATGGTCCAGATAATGACGGGACACGGTGGTTTTTCAGAGTACTTACACAGGTTTAAGTGCAAAGAAGACCCATGTTGCATATGCGACCCGAACGTTGAAGAGACGGTCCTTCACTTGCTTATCGACTGTCCACAACACAGCGCAGCACGGGAAAATCTGCAACAAGAAATGCAATTAAAACTGTGTAAGAGCTCCCTACCGGATATCCTTCAGAACGAGAAAACAAGGAAACCGTTTTTGAAATTTGCTATTAACGTTGTCAATAAAACAATAGCCAGAAATAAAACGTAATTATAAAAAACCATGACTAAATGAAAATAAAATCATTGTGTGTACAGCATACTTATATTTACTAAATATTATAAGAATATATGAACTAATATAGATTAGTTGTATACATAACAAATCTTTAAAATGAACTATAAACTTAAAATCTTCAAATCTAACCGGTGTTTATCTGTAATCAGTATAAAAGGTCTCTGACTGCCATATCAGAGGAGTTCTTATAAATTTAAAAAAAAAAAAAAAAAAAAAAAACCTAACCTAACCTAACCTAACCTAACCTAACCTAACCTAACCTAACCTAACCTAACCTAACCTAACCTAACCTAACCTAACCTAACCTAACCTAACCTAACCTAACCTAACCTAACCTAACCTAACCTAACCTAACCTAACCTAACCTAACCTAACTCCCAAATGTTGCAACTGCGTCAGTGCTAAACTAGACCATATAGAACATAACGCTTTCAGCCAGGAGTGTCCCGTTAGGCGCAAATGGGATGCATTGGCCCGTGCCAGTATAGCATACTGCTAAGGGCACCACAGGCAACTCCACCGGAACTAAAGCGTATAGAATAGCTCAGGCCAACCTTCAAAGGAAACGACTTGCCACGGATGAACTCATGCTGGAGGCGAAAAACAAGAACATCGCGGTCGCCATGCTCCAGGAACCCTACGTGGGTGGTGTCGGACGTATGAAGGGATACAGGGGGGCAAGGATATTCCAGAGCATTGATCAAGGAAACGGGCCAGTTAAAGCAGCCATAGCCGTATTCGACCATAACATAGACGCCATACTGTGCCCAAAACTTACCACCAATAACATTGTGGTGATAAGGATCCGAAGCAGTGCCTGGGATATCACCATGATCTCCTTCTACTTTGAACCCGACCAGCCCATCGGGCCATACCTGGAGCACCTTGAAATGGTGGTCAAGAAACTGGGGCCTAAAGCCATTATAGTTGGCGGCGACTGTAACGCAAAGAGTTTCTGGTGGGGAAGCCCGTATGAAGACCACAGGGGGCAGGAAACCGCGGGGGCGCTCGATGAAATGGGCCTGCAGGTGCTCAACGACGGCAAGACTCCGACATTTGACACGATAAGGGGAAACAAGCAATACACCAGCTTCGTTGACATCACGACGTGTTCTGAAGACCTTCTTGGTTTAGTGGAGGACTGGGAAGTGGACGTTGGTGCGACGAGTTCCGATCACAATTTGATCAAATTCAAGGTAATGTTGACAAAGGCCGAAGCAACAACTATAAACAGAACTACAAGAAAATATAACACGAAGAAAGCAAATTGGGTCGAATTTCGTGAGAAACTCGCACAATTATTGCAGCAAAATAATATTAACATAGCAGAAATAGAACCAATTAACAGGAAAAGTGAAATAGATAATATGGTAGAAAAATACACGGAAATAATAAATAAAACATGCATGGAAACTATACCAATTAAGAAAGTAAAGGAAACTGTCAACTTACCTTGGTGGAATGAGGAACTTACCGCGTTGAAACGGGAAGTCGCCACAAAGAAGCGTCGAATCCGATGCGCTGCCCCGGTCCGAAGGAAGAAGGTCGTAGATGAGTACCTGCAAGCAAAAGAAACGTATGAGTACACAGCCATAAGAGCCCAGATAGATAGTTGGAAGGGTCTTTGTGAGAAGCAGGATAGGGAAGGAGTGTGGGACGGAATCTACCGGGTTATAGGAAGAACGATCAAGAGGAAAGAGGATTTGCCCCTTGTAAAGGACGGGAAAACTTATAATCCTGAGGAATCGGCCGCTATGCTGGCAGAGACGTTTTACCCGGAAGACCGGGAAGCCGACGACAATGCAGAACATCAAAAATTGAGGGTTGAAGCTAAGCAAATAAACGACTGGACTCAAGGTGAGGTTCTTGATCCACCGTTTACCTCGTTCGAAGTGAAAAGTGCGATTGAGAGTTTCAACCCGAAAAAGGCCCCGGGTTCTGACGGATTCACGTCGGATATCTGCATGCATGCGATAGCCCAGAGCCCCGAAGTGTTTCTCGCACTTGCCAACAAATGTCTGGAAATCGGTCATTTCCCGACTATTTGGAAAGAAGCGACCGTGGTGGTGCTCCAGAAACCGGGAAGAGACGATTATACCAACCCAAAAGCCTACCGCCCAATCGGGTTGTTGCCGGTCTTAGGGAAGACCCTGGAAAAGATGATCGTCGCACGTATGAAATGGCACGTGTTACCTGGGCTCAGTACTCGCCAGTACGGCTTTATGCCCCAAAAAAGCACCGAGGACTCCCTCTATGTCTTGATGCAGTATATCAAGAGTAAACTAAAACAGAAAAAACTCATTACGGTGATATCTCTGGACATAGAGGGGGCCTTCGATAGTGCATGGTGGCCTGCTATTAAGCTTAGGCTGGCTGAGGAAAACTGCCCAGTTAACATACGACGAGTCATCGACAGTTACCTCCAGGGTAGGAAGGTGAGGGTGCGGTACGCAGGAACCGAGCACGTGAAGAGCACCACAAAGGGGTGTGTGCAGGGCTCGATAGGCGGACCGATTCTCTGGAATCTTTTATTAGATCCCCTCTTGAAAGGGCTCGAGAAACGAGGCGACTACTGTCAGGCATTTGCCGACGACGTCGTCCTCGTCTTTGATGGCGATACAGGGATGGAGGTACAAAGACAGGCCAATGCCGCGCTCTCCTTTGTGCGGGAGTGGGGAGTCAGAAACAAGTTACGATTTGCGCCACACAAGACCAAGGCAATGGTAATTACCAAAAAGTTGAAGTACGACTCGCCACTCCTGTCCATGGGTGGGGTCGACATTGGCACGTCTCGCGAAATGAAAATCCTGGGGCTCACGATAGACGATAAGCTGACCTTCAATAGTCACGTCGCAAATACATGCAAAAAGGTCCAAAACATCTATAAGCAACTGTCTAGAGCCGCCAAGATCAGTTGGGGCCTCCATCCCGAGGTTATAAGGACCATATATACAGCCGTGGTGGAACCTGTCGTCCTCTACGCCGCAAGTGCGTGGGCGCCTGCCGCCAAAAAGTTAGGGGTACGCAACCAACTCAATGCGATTCAGAGAGGATTTGCCCAAAAAATTACGAAAGCCTATCGAACTGTCTCCCTGAACTCTGCGCTGGCGCTGGCTGGACTGCTGCCCCTTGACCTCAGAGTTCAAGAAGCAGCCGCCTTGTTTGAAGCGAAAAGAGGAGTAGTTCAGTCAGTGCTTGGGGACAGGGAGGTAGAGAGAAAGGAACAATTCGCCAAACTGAACCATCCAGCGGAAAACATGGCCTTGCAGTTCACGGAAATATCTGACGCAGAACAACTGAGCCGTCACAATATCCAGACAGTGCGTATCTTTACGGACGGAAGCAAAATTGAGGGCAAGGTTGGGGCAGCGCTCTCTCTGTGGGAGGGCGATGTCGAAACCAAAACCCTCAAACTCAAGCTCGATTCGTACTGTACGGTGTATCAGGCGGAACTGCTGGCCGTGTGCAGGGCAACCTCTCTGATTCTCAATAGCTCCGAAAAGTCCTTTGGCATATTTACGGACTCGAGGTCGTCGCTCGAGTCAATAGTAGGCCAGGGGTCCCTCCATCCGCTAGTGGTACAAATAAGAGACAACCTGAAGGTATGTCGAAGCCAGAATAAAGATGTGTCGTTATTCTGGATAAAAGCCCACGCAGGAATGGAGGGCAACGAACGGGCAGATGTGTTGGCTAAAGAGGCGGCCCTTACTCTCAAAAGGAAGCCCGACTACGACTTGTGTCCGGCTTCGTACATAAAGCGACAGCTCCGTATGGAAGCGCTGGATGTGTGGAGCCAAAGGTACGGGTCGGGTGAGACAGCGGCAACCACGAAGCTATTCTTTCCGGATGCGGTGCGTTGCTATAAAATCATCAAGCAAATAGAGCTTACCTCGGTGATAACCCAGGTGTTGACCGGGCACGGTGGGTTCTCAGAGTACTTGCACCGGTTCAAGTGCAAAGAGGACCCATCGTGCCTATGCGAACCTGGCGTACAAGAGTCCGTCATCCACATCCTGGTTGAA
Organism: Erebia epiphron; assembly: GCA_963932025.1. NCBI lineage: Eukaryota > Metazoa > Arthropoda > Insecta > Lepidoptera > Nymphalidae > Erebia > Erebia epiphron. The sequence continues at coordinate 56,335,234 of OZ009945.1, read as the reverse complement.
TGCCCAATACACGCTAGGGAAAGACTTGAAACAGAAATAAGAATAGATAGGAAAATTATAGTAGAAAACTTCACCCAAATAATGGAAAGCAGAAGCGACAGGGAAATATTTTTAGATTATTGTAAAAAGATAGTGGGGAAAGTAATAAAGAGAAATAAATAAAAGATTAATTAGTATAAAATAAGTATATTGCTTAAGATAATAAAGATTTCATGTATTTTATATATTAAGAGGATATATTGACTTACAGAAATAAAAATTATTCAGTAGGCAATATGCATAGATTATACAAAATTCACAACCGTAAAAGATACTTATTAAATAACTTGCTTAATAAAAACAAATGATAAAAATACCTCCGTCCTCCGTCGGAGATAACAACTGTATAAAACAAAAAAAAAAAAAAAAAAAAAAAAAACCTAACCTAACTTGGTTTGTACAGCGACTCAATGTCTGCATTGCAGACGCTGGCAAATCATGGCGCGCTCCATCCCTTGGCGGTTCGCGCGTGAGCCAATTTGACTCAAGCTTTGAACCAAAATAAAGCTGTGTCTCTATTCTGGGTCAAAGCCCACGCGGGCTTGCCGGGGAACGAGCGCGCGGACGAGTTGGCGAAGGAGGCAGCATTATCGTTGCGGAGAAAGCCGGACTACGACCAGTGTCCGATTTCATTCATCAGGCGCCAGATCCGTAAGGGATCACTTGATGAGTGGAATCGGAGATATGTGTCGGGCAAGGCTGCCTCGGTGACGAGGATGTTTTTTCCCAACGCCATAACCGCATTCCGTATTGTAAGGCAGGTGCAGCCAGCAGGCGTGCTTACGCAGATTATGACGGGGCACGGTGGGTTCTCCGAATACTTGAATCGCTTCAAGTGTAAGGAGAGCCCATCGTGCATCTGCGATCCTGATGCAGAGGAGTCTATCCCACATATCGTCCTTGATTGTCCTGTACACATCACTGAGAGGTTTAATGTAGAACAGAAGCTGGATGTAAAGCTTACCAGGGAAAGTGTAGGGGAAGTAATGAGCAGCAAAAATAGACAGAAGCTTCTTGATTTCTGTGAAACAGTAGCAAACATTGTAATAGCACGAAACAAAACAGATAAATAAAACTATGTTTCATAAAATATTGTTATATTTAGATGTAAGCATAGAAAAGAATGTACAAATAGGAACAAAATAGTAGCTACCAGTAGAATAACAAAAAATATAGTATAAAAGTTGTATAAATAAACGTATAAGATGTTGTATAAACAAATGTAATACAGTAGAAATAAGATTTAGTAATAAATACATGTATTAGAATAAGAAGGAAGAGAAATAAGAATAAAAATAAGACCTGATAATTATTTTCCCTACATAAGAAGAAATAAATAAATTAAAATAGATTAGAAGAATATAGTAAATGGGAATCCCACCCATAAAGACAGTAAGGAGACGAATGTAAGAAAGATAAAGTATGAAGAATGAAAGTGCGAGAAGAATATATGCGAGAACTGGTATGAATGAGAATCAGTTTAACATAGGCGCTAATTACGTTAGCGGAGCTAGTGCAAAAAAAAAAAAAAAAAAAAAAAAAAAAAAAAAAAAAAAAAAAAAAAAAAAAAAAAAAAAAAAAAAAAAACCTAACCTAACCTAACCTAACCTAACCTAACCTAACCTTTTTTTTTTACTTGCTACTACTACTACTACAATGCTTCTGAGAGGGTATGTGGGACTCACTGGGACTCCAGAATACCCACTAAAACCCAGCGGATCCGTCTTCCGTCGTAATGAGGCGGTACAGGATGACAAAATGTATTCTACTGTATCCCCTGAACGGTCAAGCCACTATGTTTCTCGCCTCTACAGTGTTACTTTAAGGCATTTGCAGGTGCGCATATCGGCGCCTCCTGCCCCCCTAGCGCCTACGGCGCATCGGATGAGCGTCGGGTGCCTCCTCTCTTTCCCGCTCAGACGCCTCCTTCAGTGAGAGCACCTGCTCACAAAAGGACACCATTGCCGTCCAACAGGTCTCGCTTCTGATCATGCAGCTTATTACGTTCGGAAGCGAGAGATCTCCGCCCAAGATGCACGACAATGTGTGCCGCTGCGGCTCCCAGGCTGCGCATTCCGCAAGGGTGTGTTGCGCCGTGTCGGCTGGTGCACCACATTCGTGGCAGGCAGGCGTCTCTTCGCGTCTCGCAATCTGGTGCAGGTACTTACCAAAACACCCATGTCCCGTAAGTACCTGCACCAGCCGGTACGTTAACGTACCGTGGCGTCTTTTGATCCAGCGCTCGAGGTGAGGCCGAATCGCGTCCACCGTCCAGGTACCGGCAACGGGGGACTGCAGGTCTTCCCTCCATCTGTCTATCAGAGCCGAGTGGGCCAAGGTCCTGATTCGCTCAGATTCTTCTGCTCCAGGGCGCTCACCTCGAGCTCTTGCGTCCGCCCTGAACTGGTATACTTCGGCTAGTACTTCGGCCTGAAGTTCCCAGGGCGGGTCAGCCGCCAAGAGCGTGGCAGCCGTCCAGGACACCGTCCTATACCCTCGGATCGAGCGCACCGCGATGGTTCTTTGCGGAGCTCGAAGAAGAGCCTTATTTTTCGGCACCAAGCTGTGCACCCATATGGGCGCCCCGTACAGAGCCATGCTCCGCACTATTCCGGCATAGAGTCGCCGACAGGCCGAATCCGGCCCCCCTACGTTAGGCAGCAGCCTTCCGAGGGCGGCGGCAGCATTAATCAGCCTTGGGGCCAGTTGCCGGAAATGTGCCCCGAAGTTCCATCGGCCGTCTAGGATCAGGCCCAGGTACTTCATGTGACCTTTTACCTCTACAGTTGCACCCTGGACGGTGATTCGCGCACCCCGAGGTGGTCCCCTGCGTGGGCCATGGAAGAGAAGGGCCTCAGTTTTGGAGACTGAAACCCTTAGGCCCAACATCCTGATCCTATCCACTACCATGGACGTACCGATCTCAGCCAGGCGGGCTGCCACCTCGTATGTCTCCGCCCGGGCAGTGACTAGGGTGTCGTCAGCGTAGCACAACACCTTCATCCCTGGAAGCAGCGGACCCCGCAGGAGCCAATCGAAACCGATGTTCCAGAGGGTCGGCCCGAGAACCGAACCCTGCGGGACTCCGCAGCTTACACGGCGCCTGTACAGTCGGCCATCGCTCCCTTCCCATAGGACATCCCTTCCCTGAAGGTACGCCTCCAACAGTCTCCTGAGATAGGGTGGCACTGCATGATACCGAAGCGCCTCCAGTAACGTCTCAAAAGGGAGACTGTTGAAGGCATTGGTGACGTCGAGAGAGACTGCAAGGACAACATCTCCTTCTTCTACTGCCTCCATGGATAGGATTTTTAGAGCTTGCAGGGCATCTAATGTCGAGCGGCCCGCTCTAAAACCAAACTGCACCTCGGACAGTCCCGGTCCCACAGACTCAAGATGCGAGGTGAGACGGGCGGCAAGAATTCTCTCGAATAGCTTGCCCGTCTCACTAAGCAACACTATGGGTCTGTATGCCGCAGGGGAGTCCAATGGACGACCCTCCTTCCGCAGCAGACACAGCTTACCATCCTTCCAGGACTTCGGGAACTGTCCAGAGCGCAAGCACTCGTTAAACAATTCCCCAAGCCACTCCGCCAGATACTCAAATGAAATGTGCACCACCTTGCCTGGGATACCATCGGGCCCCGGAGCCGTCTTTTTAGTTCTAAGGCATTCGCGGGCACACTCCATCTCCTCTTCCGTGACAAGAGGGATGTGGAGATCCGGCACAATCCCTGAAGGAGGGGCCATGACTGGGGGGGTATGACCCACCGGGTCCGGAAACAGCTCCTCCACCAGGCGCAGAACGGCATCCGGCTGCAGAGTTTCCGTTAACGGAGCGCACTGGGCACGAAGTTTGTTGCGCGCCATGCGATAAGGGCGTCCCCACGGGTCCCTATTTAGGGTCTGCAGTAGCTCCTCGCGGGCCGTCTCCTTGGCCTGTCTGATGGCCAGTTGTAGTGCCTTTTTGGCCTGGCGATAGGTGCTTTGAAGTTGGCTCTCCAGGTCTGGGTCTAACCCATTCCGCCTGCGGCAACGGACATACGCCCTACGAGCCCTTACACAGGCCGTACGAAGCTCCGCGATTTCCGCCGACCACCAGTACACGCAGCGACGGCGTGGCCGTCGGCGGGCTCTCGGCATGGCTGCGTTGCAGACGTTCGTAAGGGCGCTGTGTAAGGAACCCGCGAGCTCCTCCACACCAGCACCAGAACTATTTCTGGGAGATGACCACCGCTGAACAATGGCCGCTTCCTTAGCCAGCTCCCGGTCCAGCTGGCTGACGCACCACCGCGGAAAATGGCTTGTTCCCCTAGCAAGAACTGGAGAAACTGAGGCACAGGAAACCCTAAAACGGATATACCTGTGATCGGAGAGGGTCTCCACATCTTCCTCCACCCTCCAGTCGAAGACTCTGCCAGCGACTGCAGGCACGGCGAAAGAGAGGTCGACAATGGATCCGCCCTGTTGCCGCACACAGGTATGCACCGCTCCTCTGTTTAGAAGGGACAGACCCGAAAGCAGAGACCAGACCTGCACAGCACTCCCCCTCTCGTTGGTGGCGGGGTTCCCCCATGCCTGAGACTTGGCGTTAAAATCGCCCAAGACGATGACTTGTCCAACTCTCGACTGCCTGATGATGGCTGCCCTAACGGAGTCGAGGAAGGTTTCGAACTCTGCCAGGCTGCGGTTGGGAGAGAAGTACGTACCCACAACGACTAGTTCCCCCCATCTCGCTACCGCAAATCCTGAGCCGCTTTCTAGAGCCGAGAGGGAGGGGCCGTCACTGCTGCCCATCAGGATTGCAACCGATCCATCCAGGTCTCCTACCCAGTGGGAATGTGCGGGGATGTAGTAAGGCTCACAAGCCACGGCCACGTCTATGTTCCACTCTGCCATGGACTGCAGCAGCAAGTCCTGGGCGCCTGCCGAATGATTCAAGTTCGACTGGAGGAAGCTGATATGGCGCAACTGATTCATGATGACATATCAGCCTCCTCTTGCGCCTGACTGCGCCCAGCGCTGGTAGTGGGCCGATCCCTTGGAGACCCCGGAGCCCGGAACCTGGGAGGATGGCAGTTTTTGCCTCCCATAATGTGACCAGCGGGCACCCCTGCATCTGCGCACACTGTGCATCTCATCTCTTTGTCACATTCTGACGCTTTGTGGCCGTTGCCTCCGCATCTGAAGCACAGATTCCCCCTATCTACTGTGGATGGGCAGACAGGCCTTGTATGCCCAATGCATAGACACCTGAAACAACGCAGGGGGCGTCGCTCAAGCACCTGAACCTGTGCTGAGCTCCATCCGACTAGGAGTTTGCCGGCATTGGACAGCACTTTGGCTGTTTCGACGGGACAGTGCACGATTGCTGTACCCATTCCCCTGGGACCAGGCAGTACTTCTCCAACTCTTACTGACTGAGCAGTACAATTCCCCGCTTTTGCGACAGCAGAGACCACCTTTTCTTTTGTAACCGAGTCGTCCAGTCCTGTAACCCTGAGGGTCGCGGATTGGAAGGGCCGAACGACGTCAGCTACGCCGTCCAGCGCCGTCCGAAGCTTGTTTGCCAACAATTCGGCCTGCTCCCGAGTCTGGTTTTTAGGCAGCTCCAGCAGTCTGGCACCCGTTGCAGATCGGCTAATCTTCATGCCCTCGCCTATGCCGAGCTCCTGCAAATTAACGCTTAGCTCAGCCCGCTCTATGACTTGCGCATAGGTAACACCTCTGGCTGCCGCTTCCGGCTGTAGCGTAATAATGACCGCAGCAGTATCTCGGGAAGCTAGATTTGACCTGGTTGATTTGGCTCGTTTACCCGCGGAATTGGCGGTCGGGGCTGCAGGGGCAGGGAATTTTTTCTTCTTCCCTCCCTTCTTCACAACTGTCACCCAGTCCGCGTCAGTAGTCGCCTGAGTTCGACTAGGGCCCGCAGCAACCTCTGAGGTTCCGGCAGATGGTGGGGACGCAGTAGTGTTTCGGTTCTTCGATGCAGTTGGGGCTGCCGCCGAAGAAACAACCGGCTGCGTAACCGGTGCCGCTTGCTTTTTTCGGTCCGATGACAACGGTGGACGATGCACCCTCTCGGGCAAGAGCCGCTCCTCAATCCCGGCAAACCGAGCATCCAGCATTCCACCCACCGAAGAAACAATGGAGGCCCTCAGTTCCTCGATAAGATCGCCACTCAGACTGGGTGCGGGAGCGTCCCTTGCATTGGTTGCCATAGACGTCCTCATCTCACTGAACTCGCGCCGATGAGCCTTCAGCTCGGCTTTGAGGCCCTCAACCTCGCTGCGCAGGCGTTCGTTGTCGGCTCTCAGTCGACGCGTCTCTTCGGCTACGCTTCTAGCTGCCAGAGTGTCCACTACCTCCTGCAGTGTTTTGGCCGCGTCTTTCAATCGTTTTATCCAGGTGCCTTTTAGGTTTCCCGACTTGCTGGCGACCTGGATAATGTTCGCCACGTTGTGCCCACCGAGGGCCCGTAGCTCCTCAGCATCCATAGTATTTGGATCCTGGGTGCTTTGGACTTCAGCCACCTCTTCGGGGTCCGACAATGGTGTGGGCGTCACTTGACGGTGGACCCGATCTCGTAGATACTGATTAAACTGTACCTCACGAGCCTCCTCTTTCGCCTCCCGCAGCTTGGCTCGGGCACTAGCAATGCCAGTGCCAGTGCTGCGTCCTCTGGCCTGTGACCTGCCACGGCTGGCTACAGAGCCGGACCTCGACGAGGCTCTGGAGCCCTCTGAATCCGACCCCGAACAAACAGAAATTGGGACTCGAAATAGAGGACTTCGGGTCCTTGAGCCATCTCTGGTTTGACTTATTGGTCGCTCCTCCTCCTTCTCTCCTTCTACATCTACGTCTAGGTTTTGGGTTTGGGTTTTAGTTTTTAAGATTTTATCCATTTTAGTCCCACGAGTGTGGGGGAAATATACAGTCCGTCCGAGCAGTGCCCCCTGTACCCGGATAAGCCTACTACGTCACGGGGGTCGGCCGGTACCCTGACGTGGTTCGCACTAAAGACTATACCACCCAATAGCCATGCATCCCCTCGCGGTGCGCCGCCGCTTAGGATTCGGGGTAATTTTTACCGAGGTTTTCTTCCTCACAGTCCGGCCGGTTAAGGCAAGACCGTCCCGCTAAAGTAGTGGTCCAACCACTTCCTTCTCCCCTCAACAACCACCTTCTCCCCGCCCCGGGGGTTCACCCCCCCTCAGGTTCCATTCACTAGTTCCGCCACTCATCCAAGGGACAAGTGAAGGGAACCATCCCCCCCGCCAGGTTATTAGCCATGGCTAACAATATCCCATGAAGGGAAATTATTAACCATGTTACCGGGGTGCACCGGCCCGAGCACTGCTCTTCCCTCCGGACGTATCCAAAAGGACCAGCAGTGCCCAAGCACACTAGGAGGTTACCTGGCCTACCACCCCAAACCTAACCTAACCTAACCTAACCTAACCTAACCTAACCTAACCTAACCTAACCTAACCTAACCTAACCTAACCTAACCTAACCTAACCTAACCTAACCTAACCTAACCTAACCTAACCGGATCAAATTACTTACGAAAAATCGCAGATTTCTCGCGCCGTAGCCCCAATTTTCCGATTTTTCCAGCCAGACTTTCACAGGGCGCTCCTGTATACCGACACTAGCGACCTGTGAAAGAAAAACAAAAATTAAAATTTTCCACATTTTCACATATAAAACACTTAGAAAAATTTCACATCAGAATTCGAACTTAGCAAATCTACCAAATTTCTTGTAAATTTTCACATTTTCCGACTCGGGCAGGGCCTGCGCGCGTGAGGTCGCGCGCGCGTAGCTGTGCGACCGGTTTTCTTCGATTTTTCGCGTTAAAAAACGCTTTTGTCGCGACTCCAAATTAGCATCATTTCGACACCGAGGTACAGTGGTACCTTGAAATCTTCATACAATTTGATCAAATTACTTACGAAAAATCGCAGATTTCTCGCGCCGTAGCCCCAATTTTCCGATTTTTCCAGCCAGACTTTCACAGGGCGCTCCTGTATACCGACACTAGCGACCTGTGAAAGAAAAACAAAAATTAAACCCACCCACCCACCCACCTTCGTTGACAGAAATACTGTACCTGACGGGGGGAGACTCTATACACCTCCCCACCACTTCTAGATTTTAAGATTGACCTTGGGAGCCTTCTACACTCCCAAGATAACAACTTAGGTTAGGTTGGTTAGGAATTAACGATTGTTATTATTATCATTTGTGTTGACTGTGGGGAGGACTTATACACCAGCCCCACCACTCTATTGACCCTGGGAGCTTATACACTCCCAGATATTAGATGAATTATCTTAGTCAGTTAGGAATTTGATTTTATTTAATATTGATTTAGGTTTTGTTTACTTTTTGTAAAAAACATTAAATAATACTGTTGCTCTGCCGGAGGCTGTTGCGTAGATCCATAGTGTTACAACTATTGAAGTAGAATAGGTGTATTCACTTGGATAGAGGTTGGCAGTTCCGGTATAGCGGCGGTGTTATGTTCGGACATAGAACCCCAAAAAAGGCGTTGAGCCGATCGCAATCTCCGGAAAATATGTCGGAGCCCGCTATGTCACCGACAAAGGAAATCAATGACAGCTCGGCTGACTTCCCAAAGAACCAAATCGATGCGACCTACGTAATTCCTGAAGCAGCTCCTGAAATCCCTCCAAAGACAAAACCGAGGGCAGTGCCCCCCCAAAAAACGGTCGCTCCCTCTAAAGATGGGACGCAGCCCTCACAAGAGGTTTCTGCGGAAGCTCGTAGGGCCTCATATGAGCTGGCGAGAACCCCACCACCGAAACCTAAATATGGCAGCAAACCAGCTGAGGCAAAGGGCTGCCTGATAAGGGCTAAGACCTTGCTAGGCGAATCACGCAACCTGAGAGCGGACATTAAATCTGGAGTCACGCAAGCGTTGGAAAGGCTCTACAGGCTGGTCATTGAAGCGGCAGGGACAAAGGAGAAACCCATAAGCTATCTTACCCCTTCACTACCCCTGAAGAACACCCAGGAAAGTGACAAACGGGCAGTGGATAGCGAAGTGAGCGAGAAACCGCAGATGGAGTTGATGAAAGAGCTCATTAAAAACATCAAAGAGCACAATGACGCTCTAACGGAGTGCAAGAAACACACCATCACTCTAACTGCGGACCTCAAGCAGATTCCGAAGCCCCTTGAAAGCGGACAGGGTCTATCGTATGCTGAGGTCGCGAAGCTGTCCAAATCTATCGCTGACCTGAGGAGTGACCTCAGTAGCCAAGCCGTGCCGCAGACTACCTACACAGAGGCAGCAAGCCGGCCAAAGCAGATTAACGCAGCGCCCCTACACTCCATTATAGTCACATCTGACGACAAAGAGGACTCGAGTCAAGAGCTCATAGGGAAGATCAGGGACGCTGTGGATGCAACAAATAGCGGCATTCGCGTGGATAGGCTGCGAAAGGCAAGAGACCAGAAGGTCATCATAGGGTGTCACAGTAAAGAGGAGCTAATAAAGATCAGCGAGGCCGTAAAGTCCAGTAACCTCCAAGTAAAAGAGGCGCAGAATAGAGATCCTTTGATCATTGTGAGAGACATTCTGGCCATTCACACGGATGAGGATGTCGTAAAAGCACTTAAGAAGCAAAACAGCCATTTGTTAGCAAATATTGAGGAACGGGAAATGAGAGTCGCCGTCCGCTATAGGCGGAAAGCGAGGAATTCACACACCACCCACATTGTGATGGAGGTGTCCCCCACGATATGGCAGCGCCTCACCACGGCGGGTCAAATTCATATCGACCTACAGCGATTACACGTCGAGGACCAATCGCCGTTGGTGCAGTGCTCGCTGTGTCTGGGGTACGGACACAGCCGGCGCCTCTGTAAGGACACCATTGAGAAGTGTAGTTACTGCGGAGGCCCACACAAGTGGGCGGAGTGTAAAGACCGACTCTCTGGCAATGCTCCGACGTGCTGCAACTGCAGTCGGGTGAAACTCGATGCAATAAACCATAATGCCTTCAACCAAGAGTGCCCCATTAGGAGAAAGTGGGATTCCTTAGCACGCGCTACCACGGCGTACTGCTAAGGGCGTCCCGGGCAACCCAAAGGCAACGAAACAGACGACCCCGCAGATCGAAAAAATATATTGCGTACTCCAGGCCAACCTACAGCGGAAAGAACTAGCCACAAACGAGCTGATGCTAGAGGCAGATAAAAGAAGGGCGGCCTTTGCAATGCTCCAGGAGCCATATGTAGGTAGGTCCAAATGCATGAAGAGTTACAGAGGAGTTAGAATCTTTCAAAGCACAAACCAGGGGGATGGGATGGCAAAGGCGGCTATAGCCATCTACGATCCAGACATAGACGCTAGACCGTTCCCAAAACTCACCACGAATAACATCGTAGTGGTAAACCTCCGTACCCGTGCCTGGGAGGTCACCGTGATCTCGTACTACTTCGAGCCAGACCAGCCTATAGAGCCATACCTGGAGCAGTTAAAGCAAATAGAAAAGGAGCTGCGACCTAAGCTACTTCTCATAGGTGGAGACGCAAACGCCAAGAATACCTGGTGGGGAGGGAACGTCGTGAACTGGAGGGGCGAAGAAATGGCTGGAACCATACACGAAATGGGTTTACAGGTACTCAACGAAGGAGACAACCCTACGTTTGACACTATTAGGGGTGGTATACGCTACTCCAGCTACATCGATGTCACGGCCTGCACAATGGATATGATTAACCTGATTGAGGACTGGAAAGTAGATGAAATGCTCACAAGCTCAGATCACAACACAGTGACCTTTAACATCAGGCTGACTAAAGCCAAAGGCATGAGCATCCAGAGAACTACACGAGTTTACGGTACCAAAAAGGCAAATTGGTCCCAATTTCATGAGAAACTGGGCCAATTGAAAGAGGAAGGAGCCATAAACAAAGAAAAAGTAGAGCATACGAACAACACAAGGGATTTGGACTCCTTGACAGAGGGGTACACAACAATCGTCAAGAAGACATGTGAAGATACCCTTCCGAAAAAGAAGGCCAAAGAAAAACTTACCTTGCCGTGGATGTCCGATGAACTATACGCCTTGAAGAAAGAGGTCCTCACCAAGAAGAGACGTGTCCGTTGTGCAGCGCCAGTCCGGAGAGCGAAGGTAGTCGATGAGTATCTGAAAATTAAAGAAAAATATGAGACAGAGGCAAGAACAGCACAGATTGAGAGTTGGAAAGGGTTTTGTGGAAAGCAGGACAGGGAAGGCGTTTGGGAGGGCATTTATAGAGTAATTAAGGGGACCACCAAGAGACCAGAGGATTTGCCGATGGAAAAAGATGGGAAAGCATTTGACCTACGAGACTCAGCAAGGGTGCTAATGGAGGCCTTCTACCCGGATGACGCGACAGAAGGTGAAACCCTGTACCACACCAAAATAAGAGAGGAGGCTGACCGTGTAAACGGGCCGTCTCGTGATGAGCATCGGGATCCCCCGTTTACGATGGAGGAGCTCCGAACTGTGGTTGCGAGCTTTAACCCGAAGAAAGCACCAGGTGCGGATGGCCTTACAGCCGAGATCTGCGGCCATGCGGTTTCCCGTGATCCGGAGTTCTTCCTATCACTGGTAAACAAATGCCTGGAGCTGGAGCACTTCCCTACCATCTGGAAGGAAGCGACGGTCGTGGTCCTCCGTAAGCCCGGGAAGGACGATTATACGAACCCGAAGGCTTACAGACCAATAGGATTGTTGCCAGTGATGGGAAAAATTCTGGAAAAACTGATCGTGGGTAGGCTGAAATGGCATATTCTCCCGAGGATTAGTACTCGCCAATACGGATTCATGCCCCAGAAAAGCACTGAGGACGCCCTCTATGATCTAGTGAACTATATACGCCAAAGAATTGACGCCAAAAAGATAGTGGTCTTGGTTTCACTGGACATAGAGGGGGCCTTTGATAATGCATGGTGGCCAGCCATTAGAGTCCGTTTGGCTGAGGAAAAGTGCCCTGTAAACATTCGGAGAATCCTTGACAGCTACCTACGAGACAGAAAGGTCACCGTCAGGTATGGGGGTGAAGAATGTACGAAGAGCACAACAAAAGGGTGCGTACAGGGGTCTATTGGTGGTCCCATTTTGTGGAACCTGCTCTTGGACCCCCTGCTCAAAGGCCTTGAGCATAGGGGCGAGTACTGCCAGGCGTTCGCGGATGACGTCGTCCTCGTCTTTGACGGGGACAAGGCGCTTGACATAGAAAGAAAGGCCGGTGCCGCCCTTGCCTTCGTTCGGGAGTGGGGCGTCAAGAACAAGCTAAACTTTGGCCCGTCAAAGACCAAAGCTATGACTATCACGCGGAAGCTGAAATACGACGTCCCAAGACTGAGCATGGGCGGGGTCGACATTGGCATGTCTGAAGAAATTAAAATTCTGGGGCTCTATATTGACCATAAGCTCTCCTTTAACAACCACGCAGCGCAGGTGTGCAAGAAAGCTATTAACATCTACAAACAGCTTTCTAGAGCGGCCAGAATTGGTTGGGGCCTTCATCCAGACGTCATCCGCATCATATACACTGCAGTAGTAGAACCAATCATCATGTATGCTTCTGGTGCATGGGCATCGGCGGCAGACAAATTGGGGGTGCAGAAAATGCTCAACAGCGTACAAAGGGGCTTCGCGCAGAAACTTACAAGAGCATATAAAACCGTCTCACTAAACTCTGCCTTGGTGCTGTCCGGATTGCTCCCTCTGGACCTCCGTATAAAAGAGGCAGCTGCGCTCTATGAGGCCAAAAAAGGGGTGCCCCGGGAAGACCTGGGTGATAGGGAAGTAGAGCGGGTCGCTGCGTATGCCGGAACTCCACATCCGGCGGAGCATATGAGCTTGGAGTTCGTGAGCCTGATAAACGAACGAGAGGTCGAAAGCCACAATACGCAAGCAATACGTATATTCACGGATGGCAGTAAAATTGACGGCAAAGTCGGAGCAGCGCTGTCCTGGTGGAACAGTGAAACCGAAATAAAAGCCGTCAAATTGAAACTGTCTCCGTATTGCACAGTTTATCAGGCGGAACTCCTTGCCATATATGAAGCTACTCGGATGATAATAGACCGAAAAGAGACGAGCTTTGGCATATACAGCGACTCGAGATCCGCACTAGAGGCGGTTGTAAACAACACATCAATGCACCACCTCGCCGTCGAGTCGCGGGCCAACATCGCCGCCAGCAAACTCCAGAACAAGGATATATCCCTGTTCTGGATAAAAGCGCACGCTGGACTGGACGGCAACGAGAGAGCCGATGCATTGGCGAAAGAGGCAGCACTAAAAACAAAAGTCAAGTCAAATTACGATCGCTGTCCGGTTTCATTCGTCAAGCGGCAAATCCGTTTGGAATCGCTTGACGAATGGAACCGTAGGTACCAAACTGGGGCTACTGCAGCAACCACGAAAATCTTTTTTCCGGATGCTGTTAATGCTTATAAAACTATCAGAACGACGGAACTCACAGGAGTGTTAACACAAGTTTTGACGGGGCACGGTGGATTCTCAGAATATTTAAACAGGTTTAAGTGTAAGGAGAGTCCATCGTGCCTTTGCGACCCCGACGCTAAAGAAGGCATCCTACATTTACTTTTTGACTGCCCAATAAACTCCAAATTAAAATATGAAGCGGAAAACCGACTCAATGCAAAAATCTGTGCAGAAAGTGTAGCGGTCCTACTCAGTAACAAAAAGACAAAAGAAGAATTTATAAAGTACTGCGTTAAGGTAGCAACAAAGACAATAGAAAGAAATAAATAAAGCAAGTAATAAATAAGTTAAAAAGGTGCAAGATATTAGGCAAGAAACATGAAAAAGCAAACAGGCAGTACAAATAGTATAACATTAAGAGCACATATACTTCTCTGAGGAATCTTGTCAGAGCGATTAATGGCATTATATAATAAAAAAAAAAAAAAAAAAACCTAACCTAACCTAACCTAACCACCGATAGGTCTACTGCCAGTCTTGGGAAAGATCCTGGAGAGGATGGTAGTAGCACGGATAAAATGGCAATTAGTGCCGCGGCTCAGTACTCGTCAGTTTGGCTTTATGCCCCAGAAGAGCACCGAAGACGCCCTATATACACTAATGAAGCACGTACAAGACAAGTTGAGGCTGAAGAAGCTAATTGTTCTGGTGTCATTGGATATAGAGGGCGCTTTTGATAGCGCGTGGTGGCAAGCAATCAAAGTCAGACTGGCTGAGGAACAGTGCCCGGTGAACATCAGGAGGCTACTGGACAGCTACCTCGACAGCAGAAAAGTGAGGGTGAGATATGCCGGGGAAGAATGCACACGAGAGACGAACAAAGGCTGTGTCCAAGGGTCAATTGGCGGTCCCATTCTGTGGAATTAAGACCAGCTGAAACTAGGAGCAGTCTCCATCTACTATGAGGGTGACCAGGAAATGGGACCCTACCTGGAACGCACGCAGTCAGCGTGCGAAAACCTAAACACCAGCAATCTCATAGTGGCAGGAGACGTAAACGCCTGGAGCCATTGGTGGGGGAGCGAATCCGAGAACCCTAGGGGGGCCGAGTACACTGCTTTCTTGAACAGCATGGATCTCCACATTCTAAACACCGGAAGTACCCCAACATTCGAGACACAAAGAGGTGGTCGGCTGTGCACAAGCATAGTCGACGTCACTGCGTGTAGCGAATCACTGCTGGGGAGGATACAAAATTGGAGGGTGGATCGAGGCGTCACAACATCGGACCACAACGCTATCACCTTTACTCTGCAGCTGGAGACGACCTTGGCTCCGCTAAAGTCGCCAACAACGCGGAGATACAACACCAAAAAGGCTCGCTGGGCCGATTTCGCCACCCTCCTAAAGAACTCCCTAGTGAAGGAAAACATTACGACCAAATCAATCTGGGAAGTCGATACTCCGGAAAAATTGGAGAACCTAATTACCAGGTACATCAACATCATTCAGGAGGCATGTGACCAAGCAATCCCTATAATGGGCTCACGGTCAGGCAACCCGAGACCACCATGGTGGTCTGAAGAGCTCAGTAAAACGAAAGAGGAAGTGTTAAGGAGGAAAAGACGCATTAAGAACGCTGCCCCTGTTCGTCGTCAACTGGTGGTAGACCACTACCTGGAAGCGAAAGCCAAATACATCGACATGGCTAACGACGCCCAGACCGAGAGTTGGAAAGAGTTCTGCTCTAAACAGGAGAAAGAGAGTATGTGGGACGGCGTTTACAGGGTCATCAGAAGAACAGCCAAAAGATACGATGACACGCTGTTGAGGGATTCCAAGGGCAAAACGCTCAGCCCAGAAGGCTCAGCTGAACTCTTGGCAAACACCTTCTACCCAGATGACTTGGTATCATCGGACACGCCGTACCACAGAAAACTCAGGAAAATGACGGAGGGTGATAACAACCATGTGCGGGAAAGTCTGTCAGAGGATGACCCGCCGTTCACACAAGCGGAACTGAACGCAGTACTGAGGGCACTAAATCCCAAAAAAGCCCCAGGCCCTGACGGACTAACCTCAGACATCTGCACAAAAGCCATCCACTGCGGAACAGAAGAGTTCATGGGGATAGCCAACAAGTGCCTGTCCCTATCTCACTTCCCGAAGCAATGGAAAGTAGCCCATGTCGTCATACTCCGGAAACCCGGAAAAGACGACTATACTCACCCAAAGTCGTACCGGCCAATCGGCCTGTTATCAATCCTCGGCAAAATTGTCGAAAAGATGATGGTAGGTAGACTCCAATGGCGAATTCTTCCAACACTCAACAAGGTGCAATACGGCTTCATGCCACAGCGGAGCACCGAGGACGCCCTCTATGACCTGGTGAACCACGTAAGATCCGTAATAGAGCAGAAAAAGATCGCTCTCGTGGTCTCGCTGGACATAGAGGGGGCCTTCGATAACGCGTGGTGGCCAGCCCTTAAACACCAACTCATAACCAGGAAGTGCCCAAAAAACCTGTATGCGATGACATGTTCATACCTCGAAGACCGTAAGATCAAGGTCAATTATGCCCGAGCTGAGCACGAGAGGAAAACCACGAAAGGATGCGTCCAAGGATCCATAGGAGGACCGACTTTCTGGAACATCATTCTGGACTCGTTGCTCACTCAGCTCACAGAAAACGAGGTATACTGTCAAGCATTCGCGGACGACGTAGTTCTGGTCTTCTCGGGACACAAGATTGAGGAGTTGGAACAGGCCGCAAATGACACCTTAGCGGAAGTGGTGGAATGGGGGAAGCGCAACAAGCTAAACTTTGCTGCACACAAGACCAGTGCAATGATGCTGACAAGGAAGCTTAAATGCGCAATCCCGGAACTCTATATGTCCAACAACAAAATTCAACTTGTGGACCAAATGAAACTGTTGGGCCTCATCATTGATAAAAAATTAACCTTCCAACCGCACGTCGCCGCCATATGTAAGAAAACTGCGGACATCTACAAACAGCTGGCGTGCGCGGCCAAAGTAACATGGGGCCTAAACAGGGAAATTATCAGAACTATCTATGTCGCAGTGATAGAGCCCATCGTGCTGTACGCTTCAAGCGTCTGGTACCCGGCAACAGAATTCCAGATGATCAGGGATCTGTTGGACACGATACAACGGGGATACGCACAAAAGATCTGTAAAGCGTACCGCACGGTCTCTCTCACATCGGCACTCGTCCTAGCAGGTTTGCTCCCATTAGACCTGAGAATCCAGGAAACTGCAAACCTATACCTGGCGAAGAAACACAAATCCAGGGATTATCTTCCACCGGGAAGGGAGCTGGAGAAATGGGTGCATTACCTAGATCAACCGCACCCATCAACAATCCAACCAGTACAATACGAGCTCCTGGAGAAACTGGACCCCGAAACCATAGACCTACACCATATAACCGGCCCTCAGATCTACACAGATGGCAGCAAGATCGAGGGTAAGGTAGGAGCTGCCCTAACATGGTGGGAGGAAGGTAAGGAGACCAGTTGCTCTACTTTCAAATTAGACCCAGCGTGCACGGTCTTCCAGGCGGAACTATATGCGCTGTACAGGGCGATACAACAAGTAAAGCAGAGTGGTCAACCAGTAGCCAACATTATGAGCGACTCTAAATCCTCACTTGAGCTACTGGAAAACCCAAAGCTTACTCACCCGGTAGCGAAGGCGCTGAGGGAAAGTCTGGGAGACCTGGCCGCGGAAAGGAAGAAGGTGCGGTTTTTCTGGATTAGGGCACACATAGGTACACCTGGTAATGAAAGGGCAGATGAGCTTGCAAAGGAGGCCGCTCAAAGATCAGACACGGCCCCTGACTATAAGGAAATTCCTCTATCCTACGTAAAAAGGAGGATCCGGGAAGAATCAGTGAACAAATGGCAAGACAGATACAGCACATCGCAGACCGGTAGGGTCACAAAAATCTTCTTCCCGAACGTAGGCAAGGCCTATAGTACGGTAAGAAAGATAAAAATGACCCCGGTGCTATGTCAGGCATTTACAGGTCACGGAGGCTTCTCGGAATACCTGCACCGTTTCAAGCTGAGGGACAGTCCAGCGTGTGAGTGCGACCCGGACACACCTGAATCTGTGGAGCATATCATCGTGGACTGTCCTCGGTTTGCTACTTTACGTACGGATACAGAACATAAAATGAACGCTGACATAGAAAAAACAGGACTCAGCTGTTTGCTAGAAGACAAGGAGAGACGACCCATCTTTCTCTCCTTTGTGGAAACTGTCATTCGCTCAGCCACCAAAAGAAACAGTACTCCGACACCAATCGATAACAGCTCAAACAGGACGGGCCAGACCGTGGACCCACCCGCTCTACCACCTACCATCCAACCCCTCACCACCACTCAGGTATTGTCAAATCGGCAATTCCTTTTACTAGGTGAAACGGGAGAGCCGGGTATCAGAATCCGCGGAGTCCCCTTGTTTATGGACAATAGTGCAGAGAAACTCGGCATCAGCTTCTGTATAGCGGGCGCTTCGAGCAGGGTGATGATTTCGCCAGGCCTCGCGGCGCTCGTGAACGGGAGCACGACAAAGAACACCATGAGGCGCAGAGTCTACGAAGCCATGCCTGTGACCGCGCTGGCCAACCAACATTGTAGGCTGGTGCGAGTAAAAAACAAGGTAGTCGCACTATTCCAGTGGGAAGACCTTGAATCACCATTCGCACAGGCAAGCTCTGCGATGGTCGAGATCTGCACTTCGGGCGCGACTGACCACAAGATAATAAGTGTCGACGCCATGGTGGTGGGTTACGAAAAGGGGAACGTGGAGGACTACCTCGGGTTTATGGAGGCATCCAAAAAGCACGAGGTGGTCATCTACGAAAACAGGGGAGAAGACCTAAGCTTCCTGAGACCCCAAAAACCAAAAACCGCCATGGCGGCGCCCGAGTCCTCGAGTGGTGCGGAGAGACTGCAGCGGAAACAGAAGGAGGCACAAGCCATCCAAACGTCAGACCAACCAACCGAAGCCCGAGGCGCGCTAGAAAAAGCGACGAATATCTTCAGCACAATGGTGCACCGCACCTCCGGACTGGCAGTTAAAGTAAGGGAAGAGTCTACCACCAGCAAGATAGGCACAGCACTGAGGGCCTTCTTCAAACCATCCACCCGTGAAACACCTCATGAAGCTAGGAAGCGAACGTTGGCAGACAAGGGTCAAGTCGAGCCGCCACAGCTCAAAAATGCGGCAACACCAGCGGACCACATAGCCAACGCCTTCCTCGAGTTCCTAGCGATCACCAAAGCCTCCCTCGAGGTCAACCGGAGGACTTGCGAGGCCATTATGCAATCCTTCCGGCATAACAACATTGGCCTCCTAAAGGTGAGACTCGAGGAAGCTGAGGCGGCCATATACGACAACGAAACCTCCCAAATACTGCACGGAGTTGTAGACGGGGAGTACATGGCCGCCTACAACGCAACAGCCGGTTTCGTGGAGGCACAAAAGGAGGATCAACCGTGCCAAAAAATGCGATTTAAAACACCACCATCCGACCCCATAGTAATAGTGGCGAAATGCACTAGAATAATGCTGGAATGTCTGACCATAGAAAGGGCAATAGAGATTGCGGGCGATGATAACGAACTCACGGAGCACTGGGAAACACCCAAATTTACCTGGGTGAACGGAGTCCCTGGTTGTGGCAAAACAACCTGGATAATCAGGAACTTCGACAAAACCCGTGACGTAGTTATCACTGGCACCAAAGAAGCGGCTAGCGATCTGAGAGAAAAACTCGACCAAAAAGGTTTCGAGAATACAAAATCCAAAGTCCGCACCATGGCGTCCGTTCTAGCGAATGGTTTCCGAGGAGCAGCACGAGAAGGGCTTAAGCGCCTGATTATCGATGAGGCCCTCATGAACCATTTTGGAGCGATCGTCATGGTAACAAAACTAGCGGGCGTAGGAGAAACCCTCATGCTCGGGGACGTCAACCAGGTGCCATACATCGACCGCAACTTCGCCTTCAACACCTTGTACCGCCGTCCCGATATGGTCACGGGAATACACCAGGAGCTGTTGTGCACGCATAGAAACCCAATGGACGTGGCATATGCCCTCAGCGAAGTGTATGGGGGCATATACGCGTCCAATAGTCGAATTAAATCCCTGGAGCAGAGGAACTTCACGGGCGCGCAAATACCGAAAAGTACTGACAACACCTTGTACTTGACCCACACCCAAAGCGAAAAGGCACTTTTGAAGGCCGAGGGCTTTGGCTCGGGAAACGGATCGCGCGTGAACACCATTCACGAAGCACAGGGGGCTACATTCGACACGGTTATAATTGTGCGTACAACACAAACCAAAAGGAGGATCCACTGTGAAGTCCCTCATGCGGTCGTGTCTGTGTCGCGGCACACTAATCGCTGCATTTATTATTCAGACGATCACACAGACGCGATCGCATCGTTCATCTCAAGGGCAATGAGAGCGGAGCCCGGCCAAATTCGGGAATACAATCTAAAGATGGCGATCAGAAACGGGGATGAGGCGGTGGTAAAGAAGATCGTGGAAAGCTGTAAACCCATTTAACTTAGTGGCATGTGGTAACTGTAGTAAAAATACTTAATTTAAGACTAAATAAATAAGTGAATGTAACTAAAGGTACACGTAAGTAACATAGGAGAAAAAAAAAAAAAAAAAAAAAAAAAAAAAAAAAAAACAATATAGTACATACAATACACTAAAACTAGTAAGGATAGTAAAAAAAAAAAAAAAAAAAAAAAAAAAAAAAAAAAAAAAAAAAAAAAAAAAAAACTTTGCTTTAAGTTTAGAATAAGTTTGCTGTGTCACATGGTGTGATGTAGCAATGTTACCATTGCACCATGAATATATTAAATAACATCTGTGAGTTTTATGTAACTTCTTTTTAATAAAAATGAATAAACAACATAAAAGATTGTTAAAAAAGGCATGGACCAAGAGTCCGTGGAGCGTAATTTTCATTTAAATAAAAAAAAAAAAAAAAAACCTAACCTAACCTAACCTAACCTAACCTAACCTAACCTTGCACCGGTTCAAGTGCAAAGAGGACCCATCGTGCCTATGCGAACCTGGCGTACAAGAGTCCGTCATCCACATCCTGGTTGAATGCCCAATACACGCTAGGGAAAGACTTGAAACAGAAATAAGAATAGATAGGAAAATTATAGTAGAAAACTTCACCCAAATAATGGAAAGCAGAAGCGACAGGGAAATATTTTTAGATTATTGTAAAAAGATAGTGGGGAAAGTAATAAAGAGAAATAAATAAAAGATTAATTAGTATAAAATAAGTATATTGCTTAAGATAATAAAGATTTCATGTATTTTATATATTAAGAGGATATATTGACTTACAGAAATAAAAATTATTCAGTAGGCAATATGCATAGATTATACAAAATTCACAACCGTAAAAGATACTTATTAAATAACTTGCTTAATAAAAACAAATGATAAAAATACCTCCGTCCTCCGTCGGAGATAACAACTGTATAAAACAAAAAAAAAAAAAAAAAAAAAAACCTAACCTAACCTAACCTAACCTAACCTAACCTAACCTAACCTAACCTAACCTAACCTAACCTAACCTAACCTAACCTAACCTAACCTAACCTAACCTAACCTAACCTAACCTAACCTAACCTAACCTAACCTAACCTAACCTAACCTAACCTAACCTAACCTAACCTAACCTAACCTAACCTAACCTAACCTACCCCCTCCGCCGTCGCCCGCAGTCGAAAGCGCACGCGTACCAAGTGTTTTTGTGTCGCTCCGGGCAATTTTAAAGTTTAAAAAATTCGAAAAAGTGGGTTTTTCGCAACCGATTTACACGTGCTAAGTGTCAAAAGTTGCGCGTTCGCGAGTTCTACAAGGTGGTGAAAAGTGCTCGAAAATCCGTTAAGATTTGGACCTTCTGTGAGTGAAAAACCGGAAGTTTAGCAAAATTACGATCTTTGACGGCGGACGCTGCCGTCATTAGATCGACGACCCAGTGTTTTTATTGCACCATTCGACGCGCCTCACCGAGGCCTACAAGTGGACACCTCAAGTGGATTTTTTCCACTTGTGTACGCCGAGGAAAAAGGAGAAAACCGGAAAGCACGTGGCCACGTGCTCCTAGTTCCAGACGTCAGAGGGCGCTGCCAGTGTCCTCAACCGACGGGACTCAACGGAAGCTGCACGGGGACACTTCGATTGCGAAAATCAGATAAGTAGTTGCGGAGCTATTGCACTTCGAAATTTTAGTCAAAATTTAACCCCCCTTTTTATTAAATTGAAATCGACGACCCCCCTTTATTTTTTATTCACGTTATTAAGATTAATTAATTCTATTAGTATTCAAAATTTCATAATTTTTGGCCAAGTAGTTTTTTAAATATAAATTTTTGAAAATTAGGGGTTGCCACGAGGTGGGTGAAATAGGGGTGCAAGGGCTCAGTAACATACTTTAAAAAATAGTTATAAGGTAGTATAGGCCCGGACCAGTTTTGAAAAAACCGTTTATTTTTTGTAAATAATTTTAAATTCAAATTTAGTGTAAATATTACAGTTTTTCAACCCCCATAAATCGGGGGTAGCTTTTTTGGTTAGTTTAGTAGAAGTTCCAAGTAGGTCTTTTTAATCCCTACAAATCGAGCCCAAACACGGGTATTTTAAGTTGAAAACCGCCGAATTTGGACCTTCTGCCCAAATCGGCGGCCATATTGGCGGCCATCTTGAAAAACTTCAAGAGGGCATAACTTCGGTTTGAGACGACACTAAGGGCTGCGGTTTTCTTTGGGCACCCTATCGCGGCGAGCTCTTCAACTTGTGCCGGCTTGCGACCCTGGATAGAGTCGACCCCCAAACCTAGATTTTTAGTCCGGTAAGCATATAGCCTGTACAAAGACGACCACGGCGAGCCGTCGCACGCATCTCTGCGCCGGGTAGTTCCCGAGATATAATTTTTTTAAAATCAGTCTAGACCCAGGCAACTCTTTGGTCGGCCATCTTGCAAAAATTCAAGTTGGAGTATCTCGGGAACTATTGGTCGTAGCGCGTAGCGGTTTTCGCTATTGACTAGCCCTCCTTAAAGGCTATCGATTGACTTCAGACGGGCGACTCTACCCAGGGCCTAAGTAGAGCTTAGCTCTACAAAATTGCGGAGAAGGCTTTCTGTTAGGATTAAGTTAACTATATCGTGGTGAGCTCTACCACCGGCGCCGGTTCTGGACTCTAGGTAGAGTCTACACCTAAATCCGGAAATTGGTATCGGTGAGCATATAGCTCACAATAAGACAAGCACGGCGAGCCGTCGCACGCATTTCTGCGCCCAGTGGTTCCTGAGATATTGAATTTTTAAGATCAGCCTAGATCTAGGCAACACTTTGGTTCGCCATCTTGGAAAAATTCAAAGTGGAATATCTCAGGAACTATTGGTCGTAGCGCGAAGCGGTTTTCGCTGCTGACCAGCCCTCCTCAAGGGCTATCGATCGACGCCGAACGGGTGACTCTACCTAGAGTCGAGGTAGAGTCGAGCTCTACAAAGTCGGAGAAATAGTTTTTAAGTAATCTTAAGTAGAATTTAAGGTATTCTCTATTATTTTTGAGCGGTTTTGAAAAAACCATTATTATTGACCTGGGGCCTTTTACACCCATATTATAGTATTACGACTATCATAACGTATCGTTGACCGAATATTTATCTTTTTTATTATTCTTTTTAAATTGACTGTACACACTTCTACATTGTGTATAGATTATAAACGGACAGCGATATACACTGTCGCGTATTTTATTCTATCTTGACGCACTCCTCTGACAATGTTGGCCAGAACTCCAGCGAAGCACACTGACGAAGAAATGGAGAAAAATTCTCCGCCCAGGACACAGACTCTTTTGCCCCAAAAATCCCCACCTAGGACGCAAACGCTCTCGTCTAACGTTAGACGCAGCGTAGAGAAGCTGGAAGCGGCAGGACAGGAACCGCAAGACTTGACCCCAGCTACCAGTAAGACAGACGCCCAAGTCCTACCGAGACAGGTGCTGTCGAACCGACTAGCCGAAGGTAAAGCTAGCTTAATTAAAGCCAGAACAAACATAAATAACTCGCGGAATATTAGGGCGGATATAAAAGCAAATGTGTTGGAGGCGGTGGACAGAATGTTTCAGATTATAAAAGAGGCAGAAGCGGAGATTAAAAGATTTAAAAAGACCGGAGAAGTACCCGCACCTGAAGCAACACAGATCTTACCAGAAAGGACTATACGAAAGGGAACCTCTGAGGAACATGAACATAAACAAATAGTAGAACACCTAAAAGAACACAGCCGGCTACTCATTGAAAATGGTAGGAAAATGGATGAACTGAAAAGCAACCTTGACCAGCACCACCAACACATGCTGACCACCAAGACTTACGCAGAGGCAGCGACAGTCCACTCTACCATGCCCCCACGCCCACAGAATGCGCTGCATTCTGTAATTGTCACGTCCCAGGACGAAAAGGACACAGGCGACCAAGTGCTGACTAAAGTAAGAGAGGCAGTGAACGCTAAGGAAGGGTGGATCAAGGTAGAAAGGACTCGGAAAGGAAGGGATAGGAAAGTGATTATGAGCTGTAATACGGAAGAGGACAGACAAAAGGTGAAACAGAGATTAGAAAAATCCGGGAAAAATTTGGTGGTAGAAGAAGTCAAAAACCGGGATCCTCTCCTAAGACTCGCGGATGTCCTCATGGTGAATACCGACGAGGAGGTCATCAAGGCCTTCAGGAAACAAAATCGGGACATCTTTCAAGGCCTGAAGGAAAATGAGGACAGGCTCGAGATCAAATATAAGAGGAAGGCCCGTAACCCGCATACCAACCACGTCATCCTGAGCGTATCTCCAGTCATATGGAAGAGGGCGACTGAGACTGGAGCGGTGTATATAGACCTCCAACGCATCCGGATATTTGACCAGTCGCCGCTTATACAGTGCTCGAGGTGCCTTGGCTATGGTCACGGCAAAAAGTACTGCGTAAAGGACTCAGCGGACCTCTGCAGCCACTGCGGTGGACCGCACCTCAAGGCGCAATGCCCGGATTGGCTTGCAGGAAGCGAACCCGCATGTATAAACTGCACAGAGGCAAAGATTGACCGCAACAACCACAACGCCTTTAGCAATGACTGCCCTATACGCAAAAAACGAGACGTCATAGCGCGCATGTCAGTGGCGTATTGCTAAGGGCACCCAAGTGGATATTCACCGATACCAGGTGCTCCAGTGCAACCTCCAACGAAGGAAGTTAGCCACGGACGAGCTAATGGTTCAAGCAACTGACGCAAAAGTAGCGATAGCACTGATCCAGGAACCCTATGTGGGCGGATCCGATAGTATGAAGTCATACCGTGGGGTGAGAATTTATCAGAGCACCGGAGCAGGCACAGTCAAAGCAGCTATTGCTGTATTTGACGCCAACCTAGATGTCACGCAACACCCTGAGCTCACCACAAACAACATCGTAGTGGTGAGCGTAAGCACTAGGCAATGGAAGCTCACGTTAGCTTCGTACTATTTTGAACCGGATCAGCCCATAAGCCCGTACCTGGATCAACTTGCTAAAATTGCTGAAACTATAACGCAGAGGCTAATTATTGGAGGCGACTCGAACGCAAAGAGCACCTGGTGGGGAAGTCCGATGATTGACCATAGGGGGGACGATATGGCGGGTACACTCCACGAACTGGGCCTTCACATACTGAACCAAGGCGACGTTCCAACTTTCGACACCATTCGTGGCGGGAAGCGTTACACCAGTTTCGTTGACGTGACGGCCTGCACTACTGACATGCTGGACCTAGTGGAGGACTGGGAAGTCGCTGAGAATCTCACTTGTGCCGATCATAACGGCATCAGCTTCAGTATCAAGCTGAAGAAATCGGGGGGGGTGAGTGTCAAAAGATCCACTAGAATTTATAACACTAAAAAAGCCAATTGGGAAACCTTTCAAGAAAAACTAAAAGAAATTATGATAGAGAACAATTTAGAAATCGAAAAAATCTTAAGAATTAACACAGCTGAACAATTAGAAAATTTTATAACCAAATTTCAAAATGCCATTACAGAAGCTAGTAAATTATCAATGCCAATTAAGAAGAACAATGAGACACTTACCCTACCCTGGTGGTCCGAGGAACTTGCCACGATGAAGCGACTGGTCACCACTAGGAGGCGCAGGATCAGGAATGCCGCACCGATACGAAGACAGAGTGTCGTGGACGCTTATATCCAAGCTAGAGACGAGTACGAGTCGAAGGCCATGGAGGCCCAGATCGTAAGTTGGAAGAGTTTCTGCGAGAAACAGGACAAGGAAAATTTATGGGAGGGGATTTATCGGGTAATTGGGAGGACAGCCAAGAGAGTAGAAGATATACCACTGGAGGAAAATGGCATCACCCTTGACGCAAAAGGCTCGGTAGAGTTGTTGGCTAGGACGTTCTACCCAGAAGACCTGTGGGAAAACGATAACCAGACGCATCGAGAAACAAGGAGCCGAGCATCCGAGGTGAACCTTCAACCATCTGGGGAACAGAATGATCCTCCGTTCACACAAACGGAATTGCTCACCGCAATGGACTCCTTGAATCCAAAGAAAGCGCCTGGTGCCGACGGCTTTACCGCAGACATATGCAGCCATGCCATAGGATCCGACCCACAACTTTTCCTGGGAGTTCTCAACAGGTGCCTGGAGCTTCACTACTTCCCGGTCATCTGGAAAGAGGCTACAGTCATAGTGTTGAGAAAACCAGGAAAAGACTCGTACACAACGCCCAAGTCTTACCGCCCAATAGGCCTCTTACCGGTAATGGGAAAAATTTACGAGAAGATGTTGGTCGCCCGACTTAAACACCATCTTTTGCCGAGACTGAACCCAAACCAGTTTGGATTCATGCCCCAAAAAAGCTGCGAAGACGCCCTCTATAAACTAATGCAACACATAAATACAAAACTTGACGAGAAGAAGATTATAGCCGTCGTGTCATTGGATATAGAGGGCGCATTCGACAGCGCCTGGTGGCCAGCGATTAGAGTCCAGCTGGCCAAGATGAACTGTCCCTACAACATTAGGAAAGTCTTTGACAGTTACCTTGACCAAAGGAAAGTCACGGTAAGGTACAATGGAGAAACATTTACCAAGGCGACCAACAAAGGGTGCGTACAAGGGTCCATAGGCGGTCCTATCCTATGGAATGTACTGTTAGACCCTCTTCTGAACACTCTCTTGACTGAGGGGCATTATGTGCAGGCATTCGCCGACGACGTTGTGATGGTGTTCGACGGTCTTACGGCCCAAAACGTGCAAAGACACGCCAATGCCGCTCTCGAACTTGTCCGGGTTTGGGGTGTCGAAAATAAACTCAAATTCGCGCCTCACAAGACCAACGCGATGGTAATCACGCGCAAGCTTAAATTCGACACACCACGCCTGAGCATGGGCGGGGTCGATATTGGCATGTCAAACCAAATTAAGATGTTGGGGGTGACGTTTGATAGTAAACTCACTTTTAATTTGCACGTAGCAAGCGTCTGTAAAAAGGCGGTAAATGTGTATAAACAGCTTGCAAGAGCAGCGAAGGCAAGCTGGGGTCTCCACCCTGAAGTGATCCGTACAATTTACACTGCGACCGTCGAGCCCATCATTTTGTACGCGGCGAGCATCTGGGCACCAGCAGCCGAGAAGCTTGGAGTGCGGAGACAGCTCGGTACTGTCCAACGAGGATTTGCGCAGAAAATGTGCAAGGCCTATCGCACGGTCTCCCTGAACTCAGTACTGGTTCTGGCGGGGGTGCTCCCACTTGATCTTCGTGTACGCGAGGTAGCCTCGCTATACAGGATCAAGAGGGGGGCGAACCTGCCTGGATTAGGGGACAGGGAGATCGAACGATTAATGCCGGCAACAGAGGCGCCACATCCCGCAGTGTCGGCAGACCTCAGTCTGATCTGTCTCAAGGACCAGAACGACGTGGACGTAAGCGGCAGCTGTGCAGTAAAAATTTTCACCGACGGTAGTAAGATCGGGGGTAGGGTTGGTGCGGCGCTGTCCGTGTGGGAGGATGAAGCGGAGATCAAGACCGTCAAACTCTGCTTACCGTCATACTGCACAGTATATCAGGCAGAACTGTTGGCTGTTTGCGAGGCCACAAGGTTGATGAAGAGGTACAAAGCAGACACATTCGGCATTTATAGCGACTCAATGGCGGCACTACAAACCGTCACCAATCTCAGTTCCCTCCATCCATTAGCCGTTGAAACACGCGAGAACATAGCGTACCTTTCTCGGCAGAACAAAGTTGTATCTTTGTTCTGGATTAAAGCTCACGCAGGATTGGAGGGAAATGAGAGGGCAGACCAACTTGCCAAAGAAGCCGCCGCTGCATCAACTAAAAGGAGACCTAGTTATGATTTGTTTCCCGTCTCATTCGCGAAGCGACAGCTTCGGCAGCAGACGATTCACGAATGGGACGAGAGGTACAAATCCGGAGAAGTTGCCGGAGTCACAAAAATGTTCTTCCCGGATGTGGATGCCGCTTATAGTGTAATTCGGAAACTCAAACCGACATGTCTAAGCACCCAATTGTTTACAGGTCATGGCGGATTCTCCGAATACTTATGTCGTTTTAAGTGTAAGGAGAGTCCGTCATGCATCTGTGATCCCGACGCAAAGGAGTCTGTTCCCCACATTGTCTTGGAATGCCCGGTGTTCGGCTACGAAAGATTCAAAATAGAACAATTATTAGACGTAAAACTAACAATTGGAAACATAAAGATCATTATGACAGATAAACGTAGAAACGAATTTATAAACTACTGCTTGAAAATAATAGAGAAGGTAATCAAAAGGAATAAGTAAATTATAAGTATGATTTCCATATATTATGAATAATACATAGGTAAATCATACAACGATACCCCAAATGTAAAAAACTAAAAGTAGAGATAAGCGTAGTTTAAGAAACAAAAATGTAAAAGTAGATAAGTGAAAATGTAGTAGTGTGAAATGTAGCCTAAGAGTAGAATTAAGCATAATTTAAGACTTAAAAGTAAGATTAAAATGTAATAGTAAATAAAGTAATAGTATGTAATAGTAATAATAAAGTAAGATTGTAAACAGTAAAAAAAAATAAAGAAACCCCAAAATATAAAGTTATTAGAATACATATAGAGTAGACCGGAATCCCACCGGGTAAAGTGTGAAAGAGACGAATGACAGAAAGAACAAGGTATGCAGAATAAAAGTACGAGTGGTATAAGAGATAGAACTGGAGTGAAAGTGAACAATAGGCCAACATAGGCTTTGACTATGTCAAAGGTAGAAAGATTTAAAAAAAAAAAAAAAAAAAAAAAAAAAAAAAAAAAAAAAAAAAAAAAAAAAAAAACTAACCTAACCTAACCTAACCTAACCTAACCTAACCTAACCTAACCTAACCTAACCTAACCTAACCTAACCTAACCTAACCTAACCTAACCTAACCAAACTTCCCAAAACAGGATATTACAATCAAAGTAAAATACCGCAAGAGGGCCAGGAACCCACTGGAATGTCACCCAGTCCTGGAACTGTCGCCGGCAGTCCATAAGACGTTGACAGAAGCGGGGAGCATCCACATTGGTCTGCAGCGGAGACCAATCGTGGATCAAACCCCGCTGGTACAGTGTACAAAATGTCTGAGCTTCGGACACACCAGAGTGGTATGCAAAGAGGAGAATTGCCTCTGTAGTCACTGCGGGGAGGCCCACAAATGGGAGGACTGCCCAGCAAGACAGGGGGGGACTTCTCCAATCTGCAAAAACTGCTACAGGGCGGAAACAATTACCAACCGCCATCATAATGCCTTTAGCGAAGACTGCCCGGTGTGGCAAAAATGGGACGCTATAGCGAGATCAAGGGTCGCATATCTTTGCTAAGGGCGTCTCGGTGGAAAGAAGCACAGACAGCAAAGCACAAAGCAAACAGCTTAGGGTTATCCAGGCAAACTTACAGCGATCGAAACTTGTCACTGCAGAACTGCTGGAAGCGGCCCAGAGGAGGGGGATATCAGTAGCCCTAGTCCAGGAACCATACGTGGGAAGGACAGGGGTGCTTAAACAATACCCCGGCACGAAAGTCATCCAGTGCACTCTGAATCGTCAAAAACCAGTTAAGGCAGCAATAATTGTCTTCGGTGACCAGTTGGAAGTCATACACGACCCTCAGCTGGTCACCGAAACGGAGGCAGCCGTCACACTGGTAGCAGGGAAGCAGAAGATAGGCATGATATCAGTCTACTATGAGGGAGATCAAGACATTGAGCAGTACTTGGAACGCACACAAACAACAAAGTGCCAAAAACTTAACACCAAGAACCTCATAGTGGCGGGCGATGTAAATGCCTGGAGCCCTTGGTGGGGGAGCGACTCCGAAAACCCCAGAGGAGCAGCGTACGCCGCATTCCTGGACAGCATGAACCTCCATATTCTAAACATGGGCAATACGCCCACCTTTGAGACAAACAGAGGGGGCCAACTGTGCACCAGCATAGTTGACGTAACCTCATGCAGTGAAAATCTGTTAGGCAAGGTCGAAAACTGGAGAGTTGACCGAAGCATTCTAACATCAGACCACAACGCGATAACCTTCTCTGTGCAGTTAGAATCGGCACTAGAACCTCTCAAGCCAATCTCAACGCGCAGGTACAACACAAAAAAGGCACGCTGGTCTGACTTCGCGAAACACCTCAGGACCGCTCTAACAGAGTCCCAGATAACACTCGAAAACATCCGGAAAGTAAATTCCCCGACGGGGTTGGAGGAAATAATAACAACTTATGTAAGGACTGTTCAGGAAGCATGCGACAGCGCAATCCCAGCCATAGGATCTCGGAAGGGAAGCCCCAGACCGCCATGGTGGTCAAAAGAGCTAGACGAGGCGAAAGCGGAAGCGTTGAGAAGAAAAAGAAGAATAAGGAATGCGGCCCCTGGACGTCGTCAGTGGGTAATTGAAGACTACTCATCCGCCAAAGCCAACTACATAGATATGGCTAATGAGGCCCAAACCAAGAGTTGGAAGGAATTCTGCTCTACACAAGAAAAAGAAAGTATGTGGGATGGAGTGTATAGAGTCATAAGAAAGACCGCTAAGCGACAAGACGATACCCTGCTTAGAAACACAAAGGGTGAAACGCTGGGACCGGAGGAATCTGCCAAACTCCTAGCAAATAGTTTTTACCCGGACGACTCCCCACAATCAGACACCTCATACCACAGAAGAATAAGGCGTGAGACGGAGGGATACAACTGTAAGGAAATACCGTTATCAGAGGATGACCCGCCATTCACCACAGCGGAGCTAAACGCAGTGCTGCGCACAATGAACCCTAAAAAAGCCCCGGGGCCGGACGGGTTAACCTCTGATATTTGTGAAAAAGCCATCCATTGTGGAAGGGAAGAATTCATGGCAATTGCAAACAAGTGTCTATCACTGCCACATTTCCCCAAGCAATGGAAAGTGGCTCATGTGGTCATCTTACGGAAACCCGGAAAGGATGACTACACACACCCAAAGTCCTATCGCCCAATAGGTTTGCTCTCAATCTTCGGAAAGATAGTAGAGAAAATGATGGTAAACCGTTTACAGTGGAGAATACTTGCAACTCTCAACAGAGCCCAATATGGCTTCATGCCGCAGCGCGGAACCGAGGACGCCCTCTATGACTTGTTGAGGCATATACGATCGGAAGTAAGGGATAAGAAGATCGTACTTATGATCTCACTGGACATAGAGGGGGCCTTCGACAATGCGTGGTGGCCCGCCATTAAAAAACAGCTCATCGACAGGAAGTGCCCAACTAACATCTACAGAATGGTGTGCTCATACCTTAAAGACCGCAAGGTAAAGGTCAATTACGCCAGGGCAGTATACGAAAGGGAAACAACTAAGGGATGCGTCCAAGGATCCATTGGAGGACCAACCTTCTGGAACCTGATCCTCGACCCACTGCTAAACCAACTGACAGACAGTGGGGTATACTGCCAGGCGTTCGCAGATGACGTGGTTCTGATTTTCTCAGGGCACAAGATGGAAAAGCTGGAAGAAACCGCCAACTCCACCTTGGCGGGCATAGTGGACTGGGGGAATCGTAATAAGCTTAAATTCGCCGCGCACAAGACCAATGCGATGATCATTACAAAGAAGTTGAAGTACGAACTCCCAAAACTTTGCATGTCCAACAGCGAGCTCCACCTCATAGAGGAGCTAAAGCTCCTAGGCCTCATTATAGACAAAAACCTAAACTTTAAAGCGCACGCTGCCGCCATATGTAGAAAGACAGCGGATATATACAAACAACTAGCGTGCGCAGCCAAAGTTACATGGGGCCTAAATAGGGAAATCATCAGAACCATCTATGTCGCGGTGATAGAGCCCATTGTGCTATACGCTTCCAGTGCATGGTACCCCGCAACAGAGCTCCAAATGATTAGGAGCCTGTTAGATACAATACAAAGGGGATACGCACAGAAGATATGCAAGGCGTATCGCACGGTCTCGCTCACCTCGGCACTCGTCCTCTCGGGAATACTCCCGCTTGACCTAAGAATCCAGGAAGCCGCACACCTATACCTTGCCAAGAAAGGCATATCCCGGGACTATTTACCACCGGGCAGGGAGCTAGAGCGTTGGGTACACTATCTTGAACAATCACACCCATCAATGCTCAAGTCAACACAGTATGAGCTCCTCGAGAAGCTGGATCCCGAAACAATCAAAAACCACCAAATCACCGGCCCCCAGATCTACACCGATGGTAGCAAGATCGAAGGTAAAGTCGGTGCAGCATTAACATGGTGGGAGAACGGGAACGAGTCCAGCTACTCAGCCTTCAAATTAGACCCCGCGTGCACGGTCTTCCAGGCGGAACTATATGCGCTGCACAGGGCGATACAGCTGGCTAAACAAAGCAACCACCCAGTAGTCAACGTGATGAGCGATTCTCGATCATCACTGGAACTGCTGGAGAATCCAAAACTAAGCCACCCCCTGGTCAAGGCAGTGAGAGAAGACCTGGAGGAAGTGAATGCAGCAGGAAGGAGGGTGAGGCTCTTCTGGATCAGAGCGCACGTTGGGACTCCCGGAAACGAGCGGGCGGACGAACTGGCAAAAGGGGCCGCACAAAAGGCTGACACAGCCATGTCATATGAAAAAATTCCTCTCTCATACGTTAAAAGGAAACTCCGAGACGAATCCATAAGGAAATGGCAAGACCGATACAGCACCTCCCAAACGGGCCGCGTCACGAAAATCTTCTTCCCGGACGTGGGCAAAGCTTACTGTACGATAAGAGGGATGGACATGACGCCAGTGCTGTGTCAGGCTTTCACAGGCCATGGAGGACTATCGGAGTACCTACACCGCTTCAAGCTCAAGGACAGCCCAGTTTGCGAGTGCGACTTCGAAACACCGGAAACGTCAATACATGTAATAGTTGACTGCCCGCGATTTTCCTCTCTACGGGCGGATACAGAACACAAGATCGACCATGACATAAGAATGGAAGAACTGCACGTCTTAATTGCAGACTCTAACAACAGGACAGCTTTCCTGTCGTATATGGAGACCATCTTCCGAATAGCTGCCAAAAGGAACAGCTCCCTTGCTCCAATCAGCTCAGGCCAGAGTGGGACCACCCGAACAGCGGATCAACCGGACCCACCACCCCCCCCCGACCAACTGTGCAGGCATTGTCAAACAGGCAGTTCCTCCAGCTGGGTGAAAATGGGGAACCGGGTATAAGAATCCGCGGAGTGGCCCTGTTTATGGACGACAATGCAGAGAAATTGGGCATAAGCTTCTGTTTAGCGGGGGCCCCGGGCTGGGTGACAATTTCGCCAGGCCTTGCGGCGCTCATAAACGGAAGCACGTCAAGGAACACCCTTAGACGCAGAGCCTACGATGCTCTGCCTGAGACTGCAGTAGCTCAGCAGCGCTGCAGGATGGTGCGAACAAAGAACAAAGTTGTCGCGTTATTCGACTGGGACCTCGACCAAACCCCATTCGCTCAGGCAAGCTCTGCGCTAATACATCTCTGCACCACGGGCACGTCCGCTCCAAAGACCTTAAGCGTGGACGCCATGGTGGTGGGCTATGAAAAAGGCATAATAGAGGACTACTTCGGCTGCATAGAAGCGTCAAAGAATCACGAAGTAGTAATCTATGAAGACAGGGGAGAAGATCTCAGTTTCCTGAAACCCTTGAGACCTAAACCCGACGCAAAACCAGATCAGGAGAACAACCCACGAAACACCATGACAGCCCCAGAGCTGAGTGGAGCAAGGAGGCGGCAGCTAAAGAGACAGGAAGCTGCGTCGAGCTCGGCCTCCGCACCCCTAGTAGGCCCCACGACGACAACTAAGGGAGCCTTCACGAAGGCCGTTAATACCTTTGGCACGGCGATGAAAAGTCTCTCTGGGAAGGCAACAAAGACACTGGCGGCATCGCTCACGGAAAAGGCGGGAAGTGCAATCGAGGCTTTCTTCACACCCAGTCCAAGACCTCAGGCACAACCTGTAAAGGCCCGTACGAGGGCAGACAAAGGTCAGGTTGAAGCACCCTGCCTGAAAACGCCACAGAATCCCATAGATCACATAACCAATGCTTTCCTAGAATTCAGAGCGCTCACTAAAGCAGATCTAGAGGTCAGTCGGAGGACGTGTGCAGCCATCTTAGAGTCCTACCGACACAAAAACATGGGCCTCCTAATGGTGAGACTCAAGGAAGCGGAAGCGGCCATATACGACAACGAAAAGTCCCTAGTCATCCACGGGGATGCGGGAGAAGGGGGACATATGGCCGCTTACAACGGAACATCCGGTTTTGTCGATCTGGACAGGGAGGCGTCAACGGACGACAAGAAGCCAAGATTCAGAACGCCGACATCGGACCCGATAGTGGTGATCGCCAAGTGTACAAGGGTGATGCTGGGCGCTAAAATCTTAGAAAAAGCAAGCGCTATTGCGGGCAAGGAAAACGAGCTCTTGGAACTGTGGGAAACACCCAAATTCCACTGGGTTAACGGGGTTCCCGGCTGTGGCAAAACAACATACATAGTCAGGAGCTTCGACAAGAGCCGTGACGTGGTAATATCAGCTACCACGGAGGCAGTATACGATCTGAGGGAAAAACTACAGCCACAGCTTGGAAGGTGCGCTAGAACCAAAGTCCGCACCATGGCCTCAGTACTGGTAAATGGTTTTGGGGATCCTGATAAGGGAAAATGCAGCCGCTTAATCATAGACGAGGCCTCCATAAACCATTTCGGAGCGATTATCATGGCCACTATGCTGGCAGGCTCTAGCGAAACCCTTTTGATCGGAGATACCAATCAGGTGCCTTTCATCGACCGCAATAGCGCTTTCAAGCTTTTCTATTCCGACCACAGCGTTGTCGTAAAAGACCGTGAGGAGCATCGTTGTACGCACAGGAACCCAATGGATGTCGCATATGCCCTCCGGAAAGTGTACGATGGCATGTACGCATCCAAATGCCAGATTCGATCCCTGGAGCTGAAGAGGTACACTGGTGCGGAAATCCCTAAGGACACAAACAACACCCTGTATCTGACCCATACCCAAAAGGAAAAGGAACTACTAATGGCCCAAGGGTATGGGGCGGGCTCCGGATCACGTGTACACACAATACATGAGGCTCAGGGATTGACCTTTGAGGCGGTGGTGATCGTGCGTACTGTGCTGGGAAAGGGTACCATCCATGACGAAGTCCCACACGCGATCGTCGCCGTGACACGGCATACCACCCGCTGTACGTACTACACTGACGATAACACGGACGCGATCGCGGAATTCGTCTTGAATGCAGAAAAGGCAAATCCCATTGAGATCAGGGACCATAATATAAAGATGGCTATTCGTGACGGGAATATACCAGTGGCGAGAAATTTATTAAAAAGTAGGTTAGAATAAAATGTATTCTTACTTACTTCATACTTGAAATTGTAGTAAATAGAACCTAGGCACTAGAAATCTTTGTATATAGAATAAAAGTGCTGTATTGTTTGGAAGAAAAAAAAAAAAAAAAAAAAATTATATTAATATAAAATAATAATAAATATAATAAATAAAAAAAAAAAAAAAAAAAAAAAAAAAAATAATAATAATAATAATTAAAAAAAAAAAAAAAAAAAAATAGAAGATATAATAAAAGTATAGTAATAGTAGTTATTTACATATATAAGTGCAAATTTATGTACCAAATAAGAAAAATCAATTCTGTGTTGACTAATGTGAGTTGTATGTTAAACTTTTCGTTTTAATTACATTAAATTACTAAAATTAAACATTTAAAATAAAAAAAGGCACGGACCAAGAGTCCGTGGAGTCTAAACTTATTTAATAAAAAAAAAAAAAAAAAAAAAAACCTAACCTAACCTAACCTAACCTAACCTAACCTAACCTAACCTAACCTAACCTAACCTAACCTAACCTAACCTAACCCCCCCTCTCCGCCGTCGCCCGCAGTCGAAAGCGCACGCGTACCAAGTGTTTTTGTGTCGCTCCGGGCAATTTTAAAGTTTAAAAAATTCGAAAAAGTGGGTTTTTCGCAACCGATTTACACGTGCTAAGTGTCAAAAGTTGCGCGTTCGCGAGTTCTACAAGGTGGTGAAAAGTGCTCGAAAGTCCGTTAAGATTTGGACCTTCTGTGAGTGAAAAACCGGAAGTTTAGCAAAATTACGATCTTTGACGGCGAACGCTGCCGTCATTAGATCGACGACCCAGTGTTTTTATTGCACCATTCGACGCGCCTCACCGAGGCCTACAAGTGGACACCTCAAGTGGATTTTTTCCACTTGTGTACGCCGAGGAAAAAGGAGAAAACCGGAAAGCACGTGGCCACGTGCTCCTAGTTCCAGACGTCAGAGGGCGCTGCCAGTGACCTCAACCGACGGGACTCAACGGAAGCTGCACGGGGACACTTCGATTGCGAAAATCAGATAAGTAGTTGCGGAGCTATTGCACTTCGAAATTTTAGTCAAAATTCAACCCCCCTTTTTATTAAATCGAAATCGACGACCCCCCTTTATTTTTTATTCACGTTATTAAGATTAATTAATTCTATTAGTATTCAAAATTTCATAATTTTCGGCCAAGTAGTTTTTTAAATATAAATTTTTGAAAATTAGGGGTTGCCACGAGGTGGGTGAAATAGGGGTGCAAGGGCTCAGTAACATACTTTAAAAAATAGTTATAAGGTAGTATAGGCCCGGACCAGTTTTGAAAAAACCGTTTATTTTTTGTAAATAATTTTAAATTCAAATTTAGTGTAAATATTACAGTTTTTCAACCCCCATAAATCGGGGGTAGCTTTTTTGGTTAGTTTAGTAGAAGTTCCAAGTAGGTCTTTTTAATCCCTACAAATCGAGCCCAAACACGGGTATTTTAAGTTGAAAACCGCCGAATTTGGACCTTCTGTCCAAATCGGCGGCCATATTGGCGGCCATCTTGAAAAACTTCAAGAGGGCATAACTTCGGTTTGAGACAACACTAAGGGCTGCGGTTTTCTTTGGGCACCCTATCGCGGCGAGCTCTTCAACTTGTGCCGGCTTGGGACCCTGGATAGAGTCGACCCCCAAACCTAGATTTTTAGTCCGGTAAGCATATAGCCTGTAAAAAGACGACCACGGCGAGCCGTCGCACGCATCTCTGCGCCGGGTAGTTCCCGAGATATAAATTTTTTAAAATCAGTCTAGACCCAGGCAACTTTTTGGTCGGCCATCTTGCAAAAATTCAAGTTGGAGTATCTCGGGAACTATTGGTCGTAGCGCGTAGCGGTTTTCGCTATTGACTAGCCCTCCTTAAAGGCTATCGATTGACTTCAGACGGGCGACTCTACCCAGGGCCTAGGTAGAGCTTAGCTCTACAAAATTGCGGAGAAGGCTTTCTGTTAGGATTAAGTTAACTATATCGTGGTGAGCCCTACCACCGGCGCCGGTTCTGGACTCTAGGTAGAGTCTACACCTAAATCCGGAAATTGGTATCGGTGAGCATATAGCTCACAATAAGACAAGCACGGCGAGCCGTCGCACGCATTTCTGCGCCCAGTGGTTCCTGAGATATTGAATTTTTAA
The DNA here is from genome assembly GCA_963932025.1 of Erebia epiphron. Taxonomy (NCBI): domain Eukaryota; kingdom Metazoa; phylum Arthropoda; class Insecta; order Lepidoptera; family Nymphalidae; genus Erebia; species Erebia epiphron. The sequence goes on along the minus strand of OZ009945.1, from coordinate 56,297,514 downwards.
GATCAGCCTAGATCTAGGCAACACTTTGGTTCGCCATCTTGGAAAAATTCAAAGTGGAATATCTCAGGAACTATTGGTCGTAGCGCGAAGCGGTTTTCGCTGCTGACCAGCCCTCCTCAAGGGCTATCGATCGACGTCGAACGGGTGACTCTACCTAGAGTCGAGGTAGAGTCGAGCTCTACAAAGTCGGAGAAATAGTTTTTAAGTAATCTTAAGTAGAATTTAAGGTATTCTCTATTATTTTTGAGCGGTTTTGAAAAAACCATTATTATTGACCTGGGGCCTTTTACACCCATATTATAGTATTACGACTATCATAACGTATCGTTGACCGAATATTTATCTTTTTTATTATTCTTTTTAAATTGACTGTACACACCTCTACATTGTGTATAGATTATAAACGGACAGCGATATACACTGTCGCGTATTTTATTCAATCTTGACGCACTCCTCTGACAATGTTGGCCAGAACTCCAGCGAAGCACACTGACGAAGAAATGGAGAAAAATTCTCCGCCCAGGACACAGACTCTTTTGCCCCAAAAATCCCCACCTAGGACGCAAACGCTCTCGTCTAACGTTAGACGTAGCGTAGAGAAGCTGGAAGCGGCAGGACAGGAACCGCAAGACTTGACCCCAGCTACCAGTAAGACAGACGCCCAAGTCCTACCGAGACAGGTGCTGTCGAACCGACTAGCCGAAGGTAAAGCTAGCTTAATTAAAGCCAGAACAAACATAAATAACTCGCGGAATATTAGGGCGGATATAAAAGCAAATGTGTTGGAGGCGGTGGACAGAATGTTTCAGATTATAAAAGAGGCAGAAGCGGAGATTAAAAGATTTAAAAAGACCGGAGAAGTACCCGCACCTGAAGCAACACAGATTTTACCAGAAAGGACTATACGAAAGGGAACCTCTGAGGAACATGAACATAAACAAATAGTAGAACACCTAAAAGAACACAGCCGGCTACTCATTGAAAATGGTAGGAAAATGGATGAACTGAAAAGCAACCTTGACCAGCACCACCAACACATGCTGACCACCAAGACTTACGCAGAGGCAGCGACAGTCCACTCTACCATGCCCCCACGCCCACAGAATGCGCTGCATTCTGTAATTGTCACGTCCCAGGACGAAAAGGACACAGGCGACCAAGTGCTGACTAAAGTAAGAGAGGCAGTGAACGCTAAGGAAGGGTGGATCAAGGTAGAAAGGACTCGGAAAGGAAGGGATAGGAAAGTGATTATGAGCTGTAATACGGAAGAGGACAGACAAAAGGTGAAACAGAGATTAGAAAAATCCGGGAAAAATTTGGTGGTAGAAGAAGTCAAAAACCGGGATCCTCTCCTAAGACTCGCGGATGTCCTCATGGTGAATACCGACGAGGAGGTCATCAAGGCCTTCAGGAAACAAAATCGGGACATCTTTCAAGGCCTGAAGGAAAATGAGGACAGGCTCGAGATCAAATATAAGAGGAAGGCCCGTAACCCGCATACCAACCGCAACCTGGAGCTTCACTACTTCCCGGTCATCTGGAAAGAGGCTACAGTCATAGTGTTGAGAAAACCAGGAAAAGACTCGTACACAACGCCCAAGTCTTACCGCCCAATAGGCCTCTTACCGGTAATGGGAAAAATTTACGAGAAGATGTTGGTCGCCCGACTTAAACACCATCTTTTGCCGAGACTGAACCCAAACCAGTTTGGATTCATGCCCCAAAAAAGCTGCGAAGACGCCCTCTATAAACTAATGCAACACATAAATACAAAACTTGACGAGAAGAAGATTATAGCCGTCGTGTCATTGGATATAGAGGGCGCATTCGACAGCGCCTGGTGGCCAGCGATTAGAGTCCAGCTGGCCAAGATGAACTGTCCCTACAACATTAGGAAAGTCTTTGACAGTTACCTTGACCAAAGGAAAGTCACGGTAAGGTACAATGGAGAAACATTTACCAAGGCGACCAACAAAGGGTGCGTACAAGGGTCCATAGGCGGTCCTATCCTATGGAATGTACTGTTAGACCCTCTTCTGAACACTCTCTTGACTGAGGGGCATTATGTGCAGGCATTCGCCGACGACGTTGTGATGGTGTTCGACGGTCTTACGGCCCAAAACGTGCAAAGACACGCCAATGCCGCTCTCGAACTTGTCCGGGTTTGGGGTGTCGAAAATAAACTCAAATTCGCGCCTCACAAGACCAACGCGATGGTAATCACGCGCAAGCTTAAATTCGACACACCACGCCTGAGCATGGGCGGGGTCGACATTGGCATGTCAAACCAAATTAAGATGTTCGGGGTGACGTTTGATAGCAAACTCACTTTTAATTTGCACGTAGCAAGCGTCTGTAAAAAGGCGGTAAATGTGTATAAACAGCTTGCAAGAGCAGCGAAGGCAAGCTGGGGTCTCCACCCCGAAGTGATCCGTACAATTTACACTGCGACCGTCGAGCCCATCATTTTGTACGCGGCGAGCATCTGGGCACCAGCAGCCGAGAAGCTTGGAGTGCGGAGACAGCTCGGTACTGTCCAACGAGGATTTGCGCAGAAAATGTGCAAGGCTTATCGCACGGTCTCCCTGAACTCAGCACTGGTTCTGGCGGGGGTGCTCCCACTTGATCTTCGTGTACGCGAGGTAGCCTCGCTATACAGGATCAAGAGGGGGGCAAACCTGCCTGGATTAGGGGACAGGGAGATCGAACGATTAATGCCGGCAACAGAGGCGCCACATCCCGCAGTGTCGGCGGACCTCAGTCTGATCTGTCTCAAGGACCAGAACGACGTGGACGTAAGCGGCAGCTGTGCAGTAAAAATTTTCACCGACGGTAGTAAGATCGGGGGTAGGGTTGGTGCGGCGCTGTCCGTGTGGGAGGATGAAGCGGAGATCAAGACCGTCAAACTCTGCTTACCGTCATACTGCACAGTATATCAGGCAGAACTGTTGGCTGTTTGCGAGGCCACAAGGTTGATGAAGAGGTACAAAGCAGACACATTCGGCATTTATAGCGACTCAATGGCGGCACTACAAACCGTCACCAATCTCAGTTCCCTCCATCCATTAGCCGTTGAAACACGCGAGAACATAGCGTACCTTTCTCGGCAGAACAAAGTTGTATCTTTGTTCTGGATTAAAGCTCACGCAGGATTGGAGGGAAATGAGAGGGCAGACCAACTTGCCAAAGAAGCCGCCGCTGCATCAACTAAAAGGAGACCTAGTTATGATTTGTTTCCCGTCTCATTCGCGAAGCGACAGCTACGGCAGCAGACGATTCGCGAATGGGATGAGAGGTACAAATCCGGAGAAGTTGCCGGAGTCACAAAAATATTCTTCCCGGATGTGGATGCCGCTTATGTGTAATTCGGAAACTCAAACCGACATGTCTAAGCACCCAATTGTTTACAGGTCATGGCGGATTCTCCGAATACTTATGTCGTTTTAAGTGTAAGGAGAGTCCGTCACGCATCTGTGATCCCGACGCAAAGGAGTCTGTTCCCCACATTGTCTTGGAATGCCCGGTGTTCGGCTACGAAAGATTCAAAATAGAACAATTATTAGACGTAAAACTAACAATTGAAAACATAAAGATCATTATGACAGGTAAACGTAGAAACGAATTAATAAACTACTGCTTGAAAATAATAGAGAAGGTAATCAAAAGGAACAAGTAAATTATAAGTATGATTTCCATATATTATGAATAATACATAGGTAAATCATACAACGATACCCTAAATGTAAAAAACTAAAAGTAGAGATAAGCGTAGTTTAAGAAATAAAAATGTAAAAGTAGATAAGTGAAAATGTAGTAGTGTGAAATGTAGCCTAAGAGTAGAATTAAGCATAATTTAAGACTTAAAAGTAAGATTAAAATGTAATAGTAAATAAAGAAATAGTATGTAATAGTTATAATAAAGTAAGATTGTAAACAGTAAAAAAAAAAAATAAAGAAACCCCAAAATATAAAGTAATTAGAATACAAATAGAGTAGACCGGAATCCCACCGGGTAAAGTGCGAAAGAGACGAATGACAGAAAGAACAAGGTATGCAGAATAAAAGTACGAGAGGTATAAGAGATAGAACTGGAGTGAAAGTGAACAATAGGCCAACATAGGCTTTGACTATGTCAAAGGTAGAAAGATTAAATTAAAAAAAAAAAAAAAAAAAAAAACCTAACCTAACCTAACCTAACCTAACCTAACCTAACCTAACCTAACCTAACCTAACCTAACCTAACCTAACCTAACCTAACCTAACCTAACCTAACCTAACCTAACCTAACCTAACCTAACCTAACCTAACCTAACCAGTCGCAACCGTCAGCTCGACGCGTTAACAGTGTTTTTGAGACGCTCCGCGTGCGAAAAATCGCAAATGTGGTATAGTTATCACTAAGTTAGTGTTGTGATACATCCCCGTGTGCGCGCTTGCTAGCGCTACACAACCGCGAAAGAATTTTCAAAATCGGACAAGTTTCCACGGAGTTACATCGATTTTTGTGAATTTTCTCAGAATTTCTAACAGTTTTTCGCGTGCGGCTCGAGTTTTACCGCGAGAAGTTGCGAATCCAAAATTGCTATTTTGTGCGCTGTGCTCAGGCGCAGGTTTTGGTGCATGTCTGGGATTTTTGCGGTTGTGCGTCTATCAGTTAGGGCCTAAAAACCACAGTTTTTGTGCTAAAAAAACAGTTTTCCTGGAATAACTTTTTATCAAAATCGACGACATATCATTTTTATTATTTCACTAGTTTAGGGGCTGGCCACCCCAAGTGCACACCAAATTTCAGATTTTTCTGCCGAATAGTTTAAAAGATATAGGGACTTTCAATATTTTGACCGTTAGGCAAAAACTTAGTTACATATTACATTTAACTAATTTACAGTGTTTGTGTTGTGTGCGACAGTGCAACTAAGAAAAGGACACATCGGGCCACCTTCTATCACCGAAATTCAGGGGGTGAGGCCACTTTTCCTTCCTTTCATTCATGAACTATTCCGACCCCCCATTTCAATACTTTATATTTCCGAGCGCCGACGGGATAAAATTATATATGTTATATATATGTGTATTATAACTATCTAAGTATATTGCCTGAAAATTTCAGGCCTCCATCACTTATAGTTTTGCTGTTAACCTACTTTTTGTGTTCACGGGAATTCGTCAGATTTATCGTTAAAACATTCGCCGGTTTGGGGGGGTTCCCTAGGTCGGATCCCCTCCATTTTTGGTAGAACACCATTTTTTAGTAACACCATTATATCTCTGCTTTTAAATTTTCAAAATCGGCCCAAACAAAAAAGTAGGTTTGCAAAACGTAATTTTATTTCTAAAAATAGAATTTTCTTATAAAACCTATATCTAAGTAGTTTATGAACCGATTTTGATGCGGTTTTCTTACATATTCATTATTTTCCTATATCTACTATAATACATTAACAGAAAACCGCATTTATAAGTAATTCCATTTTCTGGGTTTTTCCATATTTTATAAATTTAGGAAAACCGCTTAAATTCGATAACTCGGCCGATAGTCGCCCGATTTTTAAGCGGTTTTCACACTAATATGTAGTTTATTGATATCTATCTATCTACACACTCAAATCCACCCACCCCCCCCCCCCCCTCTCCCCCCTTGATCCATATCTCAGTAGTTTATGTACCGATTTTGATGCGGTTTTCTTACATATTCATTATTTTCCCATACCTTCCATATTGCATTCACGGAAAACCGCATTTATAAGTATTTCTATTTTCTGGGTTTTTCCGTATTTTATAAACTTAGGAAAACCGTTTAAATTCGATTGCTCGGCTCCCAGTCGGTCAATCGTTAAGCGGTTTTCACAATATTGTGTATTTTATCAATATTTATCATCTGAGACACTCAAACCCCCCTCCCACCCAACCCCCCCCCAACCCCCCTCAACCCCCCTCAACCCCCTTCAACCCCCCTCAACCCCCCTCACTCCCCCTCACCCCCCCTCACTCACCCTCACCCCCCTCACTCCCCCTCACCCCCCCCCCCCTCACTCCCCCTCACTCCCCCTCACCCCCCCTCACTCCCCCTCACCTCAAAGCGTGGACAATCTCTCGGGAGTTGAAATAGACATTCAAAATGATTAGGACCCCCACCAAGGCGCCTGGTTCAGGCCGGGACTCCCCGGCTGGGTCAGCTGTCATCACGACCGCGGCCGCTGCCACAGAGGCGGCTGGTGTTGCTACTGACGTTGGTACAGGCTCTTCGGCCCCCTCGACCAAAACTTCTAGGCGCGCGCAGAACCAGCCCGTCACAGTGCCTCAACTGCCGGCAAATGCGGCCCAAGTGACCGACTTGACCTCTCTGGTCGAGGTGGTGAGCGCGCTCTCGTCGTGCATCACTTCGGCGGTGTACGAGGGGAAAAGCGTCACCGCCCCCAACAAAAAGCTAATCGCCCTGGCCGCTGATGAGGCGCGGCGGGCGGTAGCAGCGTTCGAGCGTCTCTCTGGGACGCAGACGACCCAGGCCGTGCCCGACTTCCCTGCCCCCGCGGTCGCGCCTGCGGCGGCCGTCCCGGTTGACGCGGACGCGGCTATGGCGGCGGCGGCGGCGGCGCCTTCTGCGAGCATCGAAGGACTCCGCAGGGAGTTGTACACCTGCGCGGAAGAGGTGAGGAAGTTACGCGGTGACCTCGCCTCTGCTGCCCCTCCCATCACCCAGCAGCAGCTTGTCAAATGTCTACGAGAGGAGGTCAGAAAGGTGAGAACGACTGCTACGGCGCCGACGGCGGCTACGGCTGCCACAGACATGCCCTCGGGTCAACCGACGTACGCCAGCATGACCCGGCAACGAGCGACGCCCCGCAGCACGGCACCACCGCAGCAAAAGGACGCACCGCCGGAGACGACGCAGGCGACGAGGCCCGTGATAGTGGTTGCGGCTAAACCGCCGGCTAGCAACAGGCCCGCGATCATAGTTGCCACCAAATCCCGGGTGAACAGTAGGCAGGATGCGATCTCCGCTTGGAGGGAGGCCATCAGCTTTAAACAGTCTGCCTATGCGCCGGCTAGGGTGCGACCACTCTCCGGGAGCAAACTTAGGGTCGAGTTCGAGACCCCCGAACAGCGGGACGAGACACTGGCTAGACTCAGGGATTCGAGTAGGGTAACGGCTGAGCCTGCGAGGAAAACACGTCCCATGTTAATCCTTAAAGGCATCTCAAAGGACGTCACAGTTGAGGAGCTGGTTCAGCTACTCAAGCGCCAGAACCCTGGAGTCGGCGATCCTGACCGCGATGACGATATCGAAATTCGCTTCTTACGTAACAACAGGAACCCGGATTTATACAACGCAGTGCTGGCCGCCGAGCCCAAGGCGTGGCGTAAGGCAATCGAGCTCGAGCGCGTCAACATCGATCACCAGAGGGTAAGAGCACTTGAATTCACCCCATTTATACAGTGCCGCGAGTGTTTACAGTTCGGCCACACCAGTAAGAATTGCGACAGGGGGGCATCCAGGACCTGCGCTTACTGTGCCGGCACGGGCCACACGCAGGCAGACTGTCCCGAAAAAGAGAGGAGGGCATCACCCAAATGTTTTAACTGCGTACAACGCAATCAGAAATTCAACACCAGAAGTGACGAGGTGCACTGCGCCAACTCATCTTCTTGCCCTATTTTGCGTGCCGTGAGAAAGCGAATAGAATCCAACGTTGACTATGGGGTATAACGCCCAGATCGATATAATTCAGTGCAACCTGGACCGCTCAAAGAGCTGCCTCCAGGAATTCACTCGCTTTTTCATGGCAAGCAATCACTCCTTTGCCCTGATTTCCGAACCCTATACGGGCTCGGGATTTGAGGTGAAGCCCATACACGGCCTACAGATATTTCAATTCCCCGGCCCCAATAAAAACAGGGTCAAGGCCTGTATCTTGTCCAAAACCAATTCCCCTGTTGCCATAGGCCTCTCTCAATTTTCGTCTGCCAATTTCTGCGTGGTGCAGCTAAGCGCGGGAGCGCGGAGAGTCTACCTTGCTTCAGTATATGTAGAACCAGGTGAGGACAACCTTGGTACTCTCACTGGGGTTGAAACCTTCATGGGTCAAATTGGGGGCGCTGGCTGCATTGTCGGGGGTGACTTCAACGGCTGGCATCCGCTCTGGGGCAGCAAAACTGCGAATGATAGGGGAAAAGCGGTCGTCGAAATTGCATACGGGCGGGATCTGTACGTGTGCAATGTCGGCGACACTCCCACGTTCGAAACAGTCACGCACGGCAGGGCCAGATCGTCCATCGTGGACATAACCCTCGCGACCGCGGATATCGCGGACTGGATCGTCGGCTGGAGGGTCAACCTAGAAGGCTGCCCTTCCTCTCAGCATAACGCGGTCGATTTCTCACTGGTCCTAGACCGTGAACTGGACAGACCTACCGACGGAACATCGACCTTTAAATACAAGAGCGAGAAGGCCCAGTGGGCCGAATTCAAGGCCTCGCTACACACGCGCATATCACTTGCGGACACACTTGACCAAAACATACACGATATGGACACCACACAAATTGACACATTCATCGACCACATCACTGATACTATAAGGGCAGCGTGCCAGGATGCGATGCCGGTCAAGACACCCGGGGGCCGCCACAAGCCGCCCTGGTGGACGGACGCTCTCGAGGTCCGGAGGAAGGAAGTCATTGAGCTGCATCGCAGACTACATGCTGCATCCAAACACAGCAACAACATTACTCAACAACAACAGAACTCACCGCACGACGACACAACTATACAGGCGCTGGCCGAGGAGCTTGCCACGGCTAAGAGCACATACGCCAACGAACTCAGGGAGGCCTCTTCTTCTAACTTCAGAGAGTTCTGTAACTTGCAGACCAAAGAAAACGTCTGGTCTTTAACCAACAGACTGCTAAAGGACTCTAATCCGAGGAGGGCTCCTGTCACTTTACAAGTCAACAACACACACACGTCTGACGGCAAGGAGACGGCTCGGGCATTGCTCGACCACTTCTTCCCGGACGACCTTCACACACAAGACAGCCATCAGCGGCACTCTGAGCTACGACAGAAGGTACACCAAACACCTGACACCGAGGACGATCTCCCATTTGCTAGGGAAGAGGTGCTCGAACTCTTGGGGCGTATGAGCCACAAGAGGGCGCCGGGGCTGGACAACCTGACGTCTGACATCTGCTACCAATTCACGGCCGCTTACCCACAGCTGATGACGGACCTTCTGAACAGGTGTCTAGCACTGCAGTACTTTCCTAGCAAATGGAAGACCGCGTACGTGAAGATTATACCGAAACCAGGTAGGACGGATTACTCCACACTCGATTCACACAGGCCCATCGGGTTGATTCCAGTGTTCGGCAAGCTGCTGGAAAAACTCTTCATAGTTTGCGCTCGACAAGCTAGGAAACAACAATGGGAAGCAGTACGGGTTCAAGGAACAAACCAACACGGTTATGGCCATTGATGCGGCCCTCACGAGGATCCAACGAGCCAAGGCGAGTGGGGATCTCGTGATGGCGGTGTCACTGGACATAAAATCAGCATTTAATAATGCATGGTGGCCTGCTCTCTTGGAGAGATTACGCGTCTCTGGCTGCCCGCGCAACATCTATGGGCTCATAAGAAATTACCTTACGGACAGAACAGCTATATTAGACCATGCCGGGGCCAGAGCGTCTAAGACAATGACCAAGGGATGCGTGCAGGGTTCTGCCTGCGGTCCCGTCCTCTGGAACCTGATACTAGACGAGCTCTTAGGCGAGCAACTTCCGGAAGGATGCCACATCCAGGCTTACGCCGATGATGTGCTCCTTATAACACATGCGAATCAACTTGACGCTTTGCAGGAAAGGACTAACAGGGCACTGCGGATCATCTCGGACTGGGGGAAGAGCGTCAAGCTCTCCTTTGGTCCCTCTAAGACGCAACTCATGGCATTTTCTAAAAAGGCAGAGGCCGCCCGGATCACTATGGACGGGTCCAGCCTCCCCTTTGTTGGGGAATTCAAATACCTGGGTGTCGTCATCGACAACAAAATGTCGTTCAACAGACACGTGCAACATATTATTGATAAGGCCACGCGCATCTTCGCCAAACTCTGTCTTTTCTGCAGACCCACTTGGGGCACTCACCCTGAAAATGTTCAGACCATTTACCGCCAGGTGATCGAACCGATCATCACCTACGCTGCCGGTATCTGGGGACACGTGGCCTGCAAAAAGGGGATCAAGAGGAGGCTACTGAGCTTGCAGCGGGGCTTCGCGATAAAGGCAATCAGGGGATTTCGTACCATTTCCACCCCAGCAGCCATTGCGCTGGCACAGTTCACGCCTCTTGACCTCAAGGTCCGGGAGGTATGTGAAATCGAACGAACCAAATTAACACACACGACACGACTCCTGCCGCAGGACATCTCACTGGAACGCCCTACACCGCCACACAGACTGCTGCACCCCGCCTCACGGGTTACGGTTACACACGATCTTTACACAAACAGCGAACTTGCGGACTTACACTCCACTCCCCTCAATACACTCATTTACACGGACGGCAGCAAGCAGGAGGACGGAGCTGTGGGCGCAGGCTTTGTGTGCTACGACGGAAACAATGTCACTGCCACCAAGAAATTCAAGCTGCACGACAGTTGCTCCGTCTTCCAGGCTGAGCTGTTCGCCATTTACAAAGCCTGCCTCTGGGCAGCCGATCGTACGCACAGCAACAGCCGAGAACACTCTAGGCACACAATACTCTCCGACTCCAGGGCTGCCTTGGCAGCTTTGCGAGAAAGGAGCAACTCCAACCCCTTGGTCGCATCCATACACAGCATCATCCACTCGCACCCCAATCCCATCAATTTCGTGTGGGTCAGGGCTCACATCGGCATTGCTGGAAATGAGGCAGCTGATGCCGCTGCCAAAGACGGTACGGCACTTCACAAGCAGCCCGATTACTCCTCATTCCCTATCAGCTATGCTAGGCGCGGGACACGGAACGAGTTACATCGAGTCTGGGAGGCCAGATACGGCAGTTCGGCTCAAGGCGCTCATACGCGCACACTACTACCGCGCCTTGAGGACATAAAAACACTGTTCAGATGCACCAAGGTAAACTTCTTCCTCACACAAATGCTCACCGGACACGGCTACCACAGACAGTATTTAAAACGTTTTAAGATCATCGACGACGACAGGTGCCCATGCGATGGCACAACCATCCAATCAGTGGATCATTTACTAAAAGATTGCCCAAAGTTCGCTAGCCAGCGATTCCAACACGAGTCGTTGTGCGAATTCCTTCGGCGTAAACCTTACTCTATTCCTGACCTCGTCAAGAAACAGGCGTGTATTGAGTCTCTGACGGGGTTCTCGAACACCATCTTTAGCGCATTAAAGGAATTCAACCAAACCAACAGTACCGGGTAAACTAGGAGACGTGTTTGCTACACTCACTTATTATGCACCACTCCATCGGAGAGTAATAAATTGTAAATGCACATTGTATTATATTGTAAATTTCAACTTCATTTTTACATAAATCTAAATATTATGTTAATTTATATATAGGTGTAAACTGCTGTAATCTTTGTTCCTTTTAAATGTAACATGTATCGCCAGCCAGCTGAGGACATGGCACTTTGTAATGGCACTGTGCTATATTAAATTTTACTCATATAATTTTTTTTTTTTTTTTTTGATATAAATAATAATAATAATAATAAGGTTAATGTATAGTTATAGTTCTATTGTCTTGTATTTATATTAGCATCATTTAGTTCGTATTATCATTGTAATAATTTAAAGCGCCTTGGCGCGGGGCACTGGAGGCCCTGGCCTATGTATCAAATAGCAGACGCTGGGGCCTACCTGTGCACCTATGCATCACAACAAGCCTTATATGCATATGTATTAGTATAGTTACAGTCCTCCGTTATGTAATTGAGGCCGGGGAGCAGACGTATCACATAGCGGAAGCTCCCCTCGCCCCAAGATTCTCACTGTACATAAAATATCAACACAACTGCGATTAACATATTAAAATTCAATTTGTGGCTAACTTAGAAAAAAAAAAAAAAAAAAAAAAAAAAAAAAAAAAAAAAAAAAAAAAAAAACACCTAACCTAACCTAACCTAACCTAACCTAACCTAACCTAACCTTACCTAACCAAAACCTAACCAAAACCTAACCAAAACCTAACCAAAACCTAACCAAAACCTAACCAAAACCTAACCAAAACCTAACCAAAACCTAACCAAAACCTAACCAAAACCTAACCAAAACCTAACCAAAACCTAACCAAAACCTAACCAAAACCTAACCAAAACCTAACCAAAACCTAACCAAAACCTAACCAAAACCTAACCAAAACCTAACCAAAACCTAACCAAAACCTAACCAAAACCTAACCAAAACCTAACCAAAACCTAACCAAAACCTAACCAAAACCTAACCAAAACCTAACCAAAACCTAACCAAAACCTAACCAAAACCTAACCAAAACCTAACCAAAACCTAACCAAAACCTAACCAAAACCTAACCAAAACCTAACCAAAACCTAACCAAAACCTAACCAAAACCTAACCAAAACCTAACCAAAACCTAACCAAAACCTAACCAAAACCTAACCAAAACCTAACCAAAACCTAACCAAAACCTAACCAAAACCTAACCAAAACCTAACCAAAACCTAACCAAAACCTAACCAAAACCTAACCAAAACCTAACCAAAACCTAACCAAAACCTAACCAAAACCTAACCAAAACCTAACCAAAACCTAACCAAAACCTAACCAAAACCTAACCAAAACCTAACCAAAACCTAACCAAAACCTAACCAAAACCTAACCAAAACCTAACCAAAACCTAACCAAAACCTAACCAAAACCTAACCAAAACCTAACCAAAACCTAACCAAAACCTAACCAAAACCTAACCAAAACCTAACCAAAACCTAACCAAAACCTAACCAAAACCTAACCAAAACCTAACCAAAACCTAACCAAAACCTAACCAAAACCTAACCAAAACCTAACCAAAACCTAACCAAAACCTAACCAAAACCTAACCAAAACCTAACCAAAACCTAACCAAAACCTAACCAAAACCTAACCAAAACCTAACCAAAACCTAACCAAAACCTAACCAAAACCTAACCAAAACCTAACCAAAACCTAACCAAAACCTAACCAAAACCTAACCAAAACCTAACCAAAACCTAACCAAAACCTAACCAAAACCTAACCAAAACCTAACCAAAACCTAACCAAAACCTAACCAAAACCTAACCAAAACCTAACCAAAACCTAACCAAAACCTAACCAAAACCTAACCAAAACCTAACCAAAACCTAACCAAAACCTAACCAAAACCTAACCAAAACCTAACCAAAACCTAACCAAAACCTAACCAAAACCTAACCAAAACCTAACCAAAACCTAACCAAAACCTAACCAAAACCTAACCAAAACCTAACCAAAACCTAACCAAAACCTAACCAAAACCTAACCAAAACCTAACCAAAACCTAACCAAAACCTAACCAAAACCTAACCAAAACCTAACCAAAACCTAACCAAAACCTAACCAAAACCTAACCAAAACCTAACCAAAACCTAACCAAAACCTAACCAAAACCTAACCAAAACCTAACCAAAACCTAACCAAAACCTAACCAAAACCTAACCAAAACCTAACCAAAACCTAACCAAAACCTAACCAAAACCTAACCAAAACCTAACCAAAACCTAACCAAAACCTAACCAAAACCTAACCAAAACCTAACCAAAACCTAACCAAAACCTAACCAAAACCTAACCAAAACCTAACCAAAACCTAACCAAAACCTAACCAAAACCTAACCAAAACCTAACCAAAACCTAACCAAAACCTAACCAAAACCTAACCAAAACCTAACCAAAACCTAACCAAAACCTAACCAAAACCTAACCAAAACCTAACCAAAACCTAACCAAAACCTAACCAAAACCTAACCAAAACCTAACCAAAACCTAACCAAAACCTAACCAAAACCTAACCAAAACCTAACCAAAACCTAACCAAAACCTAACCAAAACCTAACCAAAACCTAACCAAAACCTAACCAAAACCTAACCAAAACCTAACCAAAACCTAACCAAAACCTAACCAAAACCTAACCAAAACCTAACCAAAACCTAACCAAAACCTAACCAAAACCTAACCAAAACCTAACCAAAACCTAACCAAAACCTAACCAAAACCTAACCAAAACCTAACCAAAACCTAACCAAAACCTAACCAAAACCTAACCAAAACCTAACCAAAACCTAACCAAAACCTAACCAAAACCTAACCAAAACCTAACCAAAACCTAACCAAAACCTAACCAAAACCTAACCAAAACCTAACCAAAACCTAACCAAAACCTAACCAAAACCTAACCAAAACCTAACCAAAACCTAACCAAAACCTAACCAAAACCTAACCAAAACCTAACCAAAACCTAACCAAAACCTAACCAAAACCTAACCAAAACCTAACCAAAACCTAACCAAAACCTAACCAAAACCTAACCAAAACCTAACCAAAACCTAACCAAAACCTAACCAAAACCTAACCAAAACCTAACCAAAACCTAACCAAAACCTAACCAAAACCTAACCAAAACCTAACCAAAACCTAACCAAAACCTAACCAAAACCTAACCAAAACCTAACCAAAACCTAACCAAAACCTAACCAAAACCTAACCAAAACCTAACCAAAACCTAACCAAAACCTAACCAAAACCTAACCAAAACCTAACCAAAACCTAACCAAAACCTAACCAAAACCTAACCAAAACCTAACCAAAACCTAACCAAAACCTAACCAAAACCTAACCAAAACCTAACCAAAACCTAACCAAAACCTAACCAAAACCTAACCAAAACCTAACCAAAACCTAACCAAAACCTAACCAAAACCTAACCAAAACCTAACCAAAACCTAACCAAAACCTAACCAAAACCTAACCAAAACCTAACCAAAACCTAACCAAAACCTAACCAAAACCTAACGGTTATATTGTGTCACCACGTTTACAAACTTTACTTTGCCGTTTTCTCAGTGTATTTTGCGTTGATTGAGTTACACGTTAAGTTGGTCAGTGATATCTCAGTAATTATTCGAGTTTTACAATTAGTTCTTGTTTTGTAACATATTTTATCTTACCCCTTTTATACTTTTGATCTATTTAAGGTTTTCAATTTTGCAGTTTTGGAGAAAAACTCATTCATAATAAATAGGTACAGAAATGTTTTTCCTTGAAATTAAATCTTGTTACCTTTTTTTTCATTTAATAGATAAATTAGAACTTCCTCGTTGTGATCTGCTAGTGTTAAGTTTCATGTTCGGTACACAAACTATATGTACCTAGTTACATACCATAGGCATTCACAAAATCGCGAGAGAAGTGACAATACAAAAATAGTGACTACAATTTTCGTGTTCAAAAATCGTAAATAAATTCATTTACTGTATTTATTAATGTCCTTGATCCCTCATTAGTAATACCAAAACGAAGCCGACGGCCGTGAAGCCCCCGCGTGTCGGTCCGATGACCTCACTAATAACCGGTTGCTGAGGTCGTAAGTTATGTTCTCAATAGCTATTGATTCAATAAAGTTTTCCAAAGGATAAACGTCAGATAACTATCCATGCGTTTCGGAGTACCCCGCGACCCGTTCAATAACTATTGAACCGTTAACCAGTTCCTTATTCTGTCGCTAGATGGGTCTGGCAAGGGGATCGAATTTAAAATGCATATTTTTCTTTTATTTCGTCTTTTAACCAAGTTTTCTTACGAATAGTATTTTTTCCTATCTTAAATAAGTGGATAAATATCATTTTTTTTAGTAAAATATACAAATTCGTAAATATTTATCAGCGGATGTATGATTAATGAACGACAACAAAAAATAAAAAAATTGTCAAGTGAAACGTCAAACTTTATTGTTTACGTTTAGCAGGGTTAGCGCGCAAGTTTTAAAGTTTTGCTTTGCATCATTATTCATTACTATTTCTTTATTGTCATTGTTTTGTACGTTTTGGTATCTACTACATACCTACTTGTCAAAAATGGTAATAAATACAAGGTACAACAGACATCACCACAGATCAAACGTCAAATAAAGTTATGGACCGATAAACGGCGCATATTGGTCAGTTAAGATAAACTAAGTTTAAGCGCAGTTTAACTTGCATAGCGTTGTTCAGAAACGCATTTTCATGAGTTATCGAACCAATAGCGCTAATGAATACATAAACCTTCGTTAAAAGTACCTCAGAAACCGGGCATAAATCATTCAATCGGTAGTAGCGACGGGCGGTGTGTACAAAGGGCAGGGACGTAATCAACGCGAGCTTATGATTCGCGCTTACTAGGAATTTCGTGTTTATTGAAAAAAACCCACCGACAGCGCGACGCACAAACCAACTACAAGCTTCTTAACCGCAACAATTTAAGTATGTGCTGTTGCTGCTGGCACCAGACTTGCCATCTATTTGTTCCTCGCTGTAATAATTAAGTGTAATCATTAGTCAATTATTTTTCGTCACTACCTCTCCGTGCCGGGGTTGGTAATTTACGCACCGGCTGCCTTCCTTGGATGTGGTAGCCGTTTCTCAGGCGCCCTTTGTCAGAATAGAACCATGATTCCCCATTACACGTCATGACCATGGTACCAACCATCGAACCATGGCCAGACCAACTATCGAAAGCTGATAAGGCAGACATTTGGAAGATGCGTCGCCGGTACTGGACCGTGCGATCCGCAAAAGTTATCCAGATTCATCAAAAGTAACGACTTTGGACGCGAGGCCCTCCGTCGATTGGTTTCGATCTAATAAAAGCGCTCGTCCCATCACTGGTCAGAGTTCTGATTGCATGTATTAGCTCTAGAATTACCACAGTTATCCAAGTAACTGAGTAAGATCTAAGGAACCAAAACTGATATATTGAGCCATTCGCGGTATCGCCTTAATACGGCTTGCACTGAGACATGCATGGCTTAATCTTTGAGACAAGCATATAACTACTGGCAGGATCGACCAGGGAGCTACTTCGTTTAAAACATACCTCTAGCCTCCGTGTCGTCGTCACGTCACCCGGTCGTGACGACGAGGACGGAGGTCGAAGCGACTCGCGTGCGCCTCCAGCCGGCGGAAGCGACGCGGTGCCCGAGCAAACCTGTTGCACCCAGGTTCAGGTGGCGGCGGTCGTCGGTGAGCGAAGTTCCTTTAAAACTCCGCTTACACAAACTAGGCCTCAACTTGCACGGACACAGGTGGTCTGAAGTTTAAATGTTGACAAACGAGATGGTCTCAAAATACACGCACGCGCACGCGCACGATTCGCGCTACAAATCGCGTTTCGTCGAAGCAACAGAAGCGGGAACGATGTAAAGATCTCCGGCCGGTGTCTGTGAGCGCGCCAGCAGAGACCCCGCGCGCTGGACGCCACCGGACCAGTGTACACAACAAAATTGTGTACATGAAGAAAACTACGAAAAATAGGCTAAAAGAGAGGAAATCTCCCGCCCGCCGTTAGAACGCCTCGTTAACCAGTCGTAGAGCAACCACAGTGACCCCGTGTCTAGGAGCCCCCATGACGCGTCCGAACCCGCGAGGCGGTATATACTTGTATATACCTACAGGTTTGTACGGAACCCTCGGTGTGCGAGTCCGACTCGCTCTTGGCCGGTTTTTTTTAAGTATTTTAAATATTCGTTTTCACTTCTATCGGTAGTCCCTATGACTGCCAATTTTTCGGGCTCTGACTTTCACACGGATAAAGTCCCTAAGATAAAAATGACGTTCTGTTACGAGGTCCGGGGCGACAGTCTTTTAAAAAAAACCGGCCAAGTGCGAGTCGGACTCGCGCACCGAGGGTCCCGTACAAACCTGTAGGTATATAAGTAAAAGTTATATGTAGTATTTTTATTCCACTTATCTATTTTAATTTCAATTTAATACTCTACGCGTTCAGGCGGAAAGGGGTAGTAAGTTTAAAATTATCAAAAATATTTGTATTATATGATGTAACTAAAGATTTATGCTTTTCGCAAAATAAGACGTTGCTTCGTACCAAGTTTCAAGATTCTGCGTTCACGGGAAGTACCCTGTAGGTTTTGATTCCCTTGCGAGCCTGGAAATTTGCATAAAAATATTTTTATTATATGACTAGCTGACGCCCGCGACTTCGTCCGCGTGGTTTAAGGTTTTTGTTATTCCCGCGGGAAATCCTTAATTTTCCGGGACAAAAAGTAGCCTATGTCACTCTCCAGGTCTTCACCTATATCCATGCCAAAAATCACGTCAATCCGTTGCTCCGTTGCGGCGTGATTGAAGGACAAACCAACAAACAAACACACTTTCGCATTTATAATATTAGTATGATGTAAATAAAAATTTATGTTTTTCGCAATTCTTCTTATATCTGTGCTATAAGACGTAGCTTCGTACCAAGTTTCAAGATTCTGAGTTCACGGGAAGTACCCTGTAGGTTTTGATTCCCTTGCGAGTGCAAGAAAATTTGTAGCTTAAACGGCTGTATCTTTTGATTGTGTTTGCTTTGAAGTTTGATTTTTTCACAGCTCCAAGGGACAGTAGACCTGAGTATTTGATATGAATTTCAGCTTGATACCTCCATGTGTTCCTGAGAAAAGGGGTCTTGACACACAGACGGACGGACAACGAAGTGATCCGTTCCGTTTTATCCTTTTGAGGTTCGGAACCCTAAAAATACGTTAATTTTGACTACCAAAGTTACTACAAAACACTCGGATCTTAGGTGCTAAACTTATCAAAAGTGCTTTTGAATCGTCGAGTGACTCTACCGCTGGTTCGGAATACCATTCTTACTGTGAAGAACCAGCAAGAAACTCGGTGGTTGCTCTTTTAAAGAAATTATAAATTCCCAAACTGACCCTGCCGGGAATCGAACCCGCAACCTCTCAAAGACCACTGCGCTAGGGAGGTCGTCGTATGTTGGGAGTTGAATAAAACGCTTTTTTTCAACTTGAAATAGATGTATTTATTGGAGCAGTAAATATAATCTATCGCAAAACTACAACAACACTGCGGTTCTCACCACAAATGACAATCACAAACTTGTGAAGACAATATAACTGGTTATCACTAAATGTACGGAGCAGACACAATTTTAATATTTATATTTTTGGCACTAACTAAAATTATTCATTGAATTTTGTATTATTAACATATTAATTGAATTAACAATAATTATTAAATATAATTATTGACATCTATTTAAACATCAATGAGGTTCGTCAAAGGATATGTTGTGTTACTAAATATAATAAATTATTTTATTGTTTTTTTTTTACCACAGAGCTTTAAAAGACCTTTAAAAAAAGGCAAGGTATGTACTATGTACACAAACATGGTATTAAAATTAATAATTATTAATTCAAATTATTAATCCCCACAAAGATTAAAATTGGATAATATTAACTATACGAAATCCAAATATACAAAAAAACTTGAGAGGTGTCAAGGGACATCCGGCTGGAACGAAGTACCAGAAGTTGTAACGACACTTATTGATATAGTTTTAAGCCGTGCGACGTGCGCGTGTTTCTCTGTGTATATTTTTTACAATTCCTTCACTAATTAATCGAAAGGAACTTCGTTCCATCCTGTTCCTTGGACACCCGGATTGAACGAATAACTAGCCTATGTAACTATTGAAAACATAATTCCTTAGAATTATTTCGCCTTTTTATTTTCAACAACTTGAAGTCAACAACACAAGTAGTCATAGCAACCAAAATCATCTTTTCATAAATAGTGTCGTTACAACTTTTGGTCTTAATTTTTTCCGTCTAGCCCCCTTTCGTAACGCGCGATAAGGAACTTCGTTCCAATAAAGATACTAAATAATACTTGTTATATAATACATTTTAGGTTCCCCCATAAAAATAATTGATAAAGAGTTGCTCCCCTGAAACAAAGGACAAATATTCATTATATTGTCTAACAAACCATGATTTAAATAAATTCGATTTGATTGGTCTTAAAATTATATTCTGCCAATTAAATTTACAGGACATTTTTAAATTTTTTGATAATAACATTATAAAATTACTTAGTGTAAACCGTGTGCTAAGTAAATGTAATATAATAATGTGGTGCTAAATTAACATAAATCATGTCTTTATTATACAATTAATAAAAATGCATTAATTAATTGTTACATAATTTAATATTAAGTACTTAATGATTCATTTTTAGTATACAATACAAGCTACATACAGGAAGAAACATGTTTTTGAAATATTAAAGCTTGTGACAATTTGCAATAGGTGATAATATAAAATTTAAAATTAACTGAATACTATACGTGTACTATAACATTGGTAAGTAAATAATATGCCACTGGTAAAGAACGCTACTGCTATAATTGTACGGCAAGCTTACGTTTGGTCGTTGACCGAATGCGTCGGCCGTATTCGGTTTTCGGCCAACAACGAGCTTCTATAAGTCGGTTATGACCGAATACGGCCAACAGAAACAACTTTTACCCTATATCGGTCCCCGCTAACGGGCCGCGAACGAATGCGGCCAACCAAATTACAGTTTACATTAGGCGGTGACCGAAAACGGCTGCACTCGAACACGGTCAAAGCGACCTAAACGACCACTGAAGTCAAGTCGCTATTTACGGGTTTAAGCACTATAACTATGTAAAAATTCATTCAAAAGTTCAACCCCTAAGGGAGGAAATAGGGGTTTGAAATTTGTTTTAAAATCCAACTTATGACATTAAGTTCGATAAGCGAAGCTACGGGCAAAAGCTAGTTTTTTATTCCCTACTAGTTAGCTCTTGACTGCGATCTCACCTGATGGTAAGTGATGATGCAGTCTAAGATGGTGACGGGCTAACCTGTTAGGGGCATGGCAGTTATCAAATGCCACTAACCTCCTCGCGCCCCGGGGCGGCGGCGGCGGCGGCGGCGGCGGCGCGGAGGCGCCCACCGGCACGGCCACCCCCCTGGGCGACGGCCGCATGCTGGCCACCAGCCGCCCGCTAGCCACCTGCCGCCCACTAGCCACCTGCCGCCCGCTAGCCACCAGCCGCCCGCTAGCCACCGACCATTCGCCCGACACATCCGATCTCACGTCACACCTGTCCGATCTCCCGTCAGATCTATCCGTATCAGATTTGAGGATCGATTTCATAGAATTGGTTATATTTAGATCTGTAGCGGAACTGTGTATCGTGTCGCCCGATTGGGTTGAATCGCGGGTGGTAGCGTGGTCGAAGATTCTGGGGCAGGTGTAGTTGTGTGCTCTGGAGTAGTATTTGTGTGGTTCGGGGCCGGGGTCCGGGGTGGGGGAGCAGGACGGCTGCGTGTCCGGTGTGGTGGGGGTGTGCCCGGGGTCGAGGGTGGTGGAGCGCGTGCGCAGCGCGTCGGGGGTGGAGGGGGAGCGCGAGGGGGAGCGGCTGGGGGAGGGGGAGGATCACAACACGGTGTCGAGCGTGTCGAGCGAGCGCAGCAGCGCGGGGTCGCGCGCGCACCAGCGCGCCAGCTCGTCCGGAGTCACCACGCCGTCCGCGTTCGTGTCCATCAGCTGGAATGGAATACATGGAGAATGTTATTGTAGCGACATATGTTGAAGCTCATACCTACGATAGCATTTCGCTGACCGCGAGAATGCATCGTATGAAGCCAGTAGGGTTGCATCAGTTACCATCCGAGTGTCGTGCGAATTAGACCTTTAATAAATCTCTTGTCGGTTTAAATCCAGAGTTTTACTGTGTCCATAGCGACTAGTGGTGGTAACACACACTCGGTACATACCTACATACTTACCTATAGTGTGGTATCAGCAAATTACCATTTTTATTTCGATGAGCGAAACCTACAGAGTCTTCCACAAGACCTATAATAGGCATGATGACTGATTTTGAAAAATGGTCAGATTATGTTCGGAAGTATCTACTATTTCGAAAAAATATCTTATTTCAGCAGAAAAATAAAGTTTAGTAGATAAAATTAGCATTTGAAATTTTAAAATTCACGCCAAAACGTTCGGCGGTGTCATGGCGTCGTTGTGACGTCACTATTGTTATTACCAATGTACTCTGTGCAGTGTGCAGTAAGCAATAGTGTGATTTTCAAAGCTCGAAAACAAACAATTGTGACGTCATTCGCTTCTTTGTGTTTTATGCAATATGGCGGATTGCTGTATTTTATAGTTTTATTTTATCAAAATAAATAGCAATCTCACTCGATATTGAAAAATAAACACGTTTTTTATAATCCATGAATCCTATTTCATTAGATAAATTCATAATTGCATTGATTCTTGGTTACTGTCATCAGGCCTATTCACATCCTCAGTTAGTTTTAAGTTGATGAGCGTTTAAGACTTTAGTTTGAAGAGAAAGAGTACGTTGAAATTTGATGGCATCACAACTAGAAGCGATCAGCCTCGCATCCAGTGACCGACAAGGCAGTGTAATACTTGTAACGTTCGTCCGCGTGGACCAAGTTTTTTCGATTCCCGCGGGAACTCTTGAATTTTCCGGGATAAAGAGTAGCCTATGTCCTTCCACGGGATACAACCTATCCCTGTACCAAATTTCATCAAAATCGGTTGAACAGATGGACCGTGAAAGCGTAGCAGACAGACAGACAGACAGACAGACACACTTTCGCATTTATAATATTAGTATGGATATGGATTTTCCTTTTTAAGAAAAGAGCAACTGCTGAGCTTTTTGCCGGCTCTTCTCAGTAGAAACTCCTCTCTGAACCGGTGGTAAAGTCAAAACATGACGTAATATAAAGTAAAAAAGTACAAGTAAAATATACTTTATTGTACACAAAAAAATGAAAAAGACAAAAACAATCATGTTAATGGATACGGCACAACTGGCGGCCTTATCGCTTAAACAGCGATCTCTTCCAGGCAACCTTAGGGCAGAGGAAACTTTTAAAAGAAAGCGGGAGGGGTGTACTGAGACAATATAAATAAATAAATATCATATACATTTAGAAACAATGTAACATATATATAGGATAAATACACAGTATAGAAGTCACAGGTAATAGACGAAAGATGAATAAATAGATTATAATTGTTCACGCCACCTATGTATTAGTTGTCTGTGGTCGCTGTGACAGATGAATAATTTGTGAACGAAGCTAGCTTGCCGCGTTTTTTGATAAAACTCTTTGGTTTTGACAGTTCGACAGAGTTCAAGATTCTTTTTGATTAGGCGGGCCGGCGACTTGATTTTGTTGATTGAAAAAATAAGTTTTCTTTGTAATCCGTATTGTTAGAACCTCGCTATAGCTTAAGGTTCCCGCGAGAAATTAGCTTCTAGTTATTTCAGTACTAAATAGACACTTACTTGTTGTACTGAGTGACATAGTTGTGTGCCACGTTGACGCCACTGCTGGCCGGGCAACATTATATACTTAAGTAAATAATTAATCTAAGCAGCTTATAGACGAACTTTAGTGTTGTGCTGTGTGTGTTGTGTGCTAGTGCCGTCTTGAAGCAAGAAGCTACGGCCCAGCAAGTAACCTCTCTTTCCTGACCTTCCCTAACCTGTAACCTACATTCTTCCTTATCGAAGATTCATCAGTCACATTGGACTCAGTAAGTACGTAGTATAGTTTTCATTATTGTCTTACCCCCTAAGTTTACCCCTAATACAGTTCTGTCCGCATTTGGCCCTGAGCCAATGGCCTAAGAGGCTCGAATCCAGCTGATGGGCCCCTGGAACAGCGTCTTAGGATTGTAGCATTGGACCAGGCTGAAGCCCCAATATTTGGTAGCAAAGAGCGTGGTTGTACCAAACGCTGCGGACAGGTCTGTACCGGTTTAATAGTGTAAGCTAGTGGGGCATTTATTGTGTAATGCAAATATAGTTAGGTAAAGTAAACAAGCTTAACTTTTACTTTGGATTACTTAGCTATAGTTGCTACTTGCTGCGTTAAATGTATTGAAGCGGTATAAGAGAATTTTATACATTAGGTTTGATTCTTGCCGCACAAACTATACTTTTGTGGTGTCTAAGCTTGTACTTGGTGTCTGTTTAATCAAATAACTGTTTTGTTTATGAAAGTACTTATTTAAATTGAAAGTTTGTAGTTGAGATTGAGAAAAGGTTGCAAGCTGTAATTAGTTTTGTTAAATACATACTAGCTTGTTAGCAGCTTATTGATTTGTTGGCAAACTTCTAAATTAATTGGCCAACTGTTCAACACTTTAACTGAATTGTGTACAGATAATAACTTGTAATAAAGGGTATTATGTATACATTATTTACCCTTTATATGTTGATATTGCTAATTACAAGGTTTGATATTGCTTGTCTGCATTGCGATTGTGACTGTATATGAATTTGTTGTCTTGAATTAATTGCTTATTATTAATTGGATTTGTAAATTTAACCATTACCTTTGGTTTTGTCCCCTACTAGTTGCAAATTAAAAACTTGTTTTTAATTATTGAACGGTAATCATTGATTACACAGTGTTTTCAGTCACATATATAGTTGCTCACCTGTCTTTGCCTGTCTTTGCAATTGTTTAAAACTTGAATTTGTAACTTCTAACTTATGCTTAAGATTATACTACAATTATTATAATTACATATTATTGTTGTTTGTCTCGGGTTAACTATACACATAATTTGTTTTTTTTTGTTTTTACATGTATGTCTGTCTGTATTTGAAGGTTAACCCCTGATAATTTGATAATTTTCATTTAGGTAAATTTAACTTGCTTTTAATTGTAGTTCTTACTTCTTGTTTATTTTTAATTCTTTACTTTGATTATTGTAGCAATCAACAGTGTAACAACCTAACATATAAATTCATTGTTTACAATAGAATTTGAACATTGTTTATTTGCTGTTATTTGTTTGTTGTTTGTTGCTGTTTTGTGTGTTGTTATACTGTTGTTGTTTTGTTGCGAATTCACACAGCTGGCTAATTGTTAGTTAGGGTTGCCACCTCAATCCAGCCTAAATTGTAAGTGTGAATCATAAAGTAATTTATTTAATTGCAAATTGCAATACCTATTGCGTACAAGATGTCAGCTCATAAAAAGCTCGTTGGCTCGATACAAGCTGAACTCCGATGGGCGGCTACAGCTCGTACCTTGATAGGCCGTGAGGACAGAGCATCCGCACTGCTCAAGCGATGTGAACAGGTGCCGACCAGACAGGCAATTGTCGAGGAAGCGCTTAGGGACCTAGTGGTTTTGGAACCGCCCGAGGAACTGCTCCAGTCCGCTCAGCGAGACTATGAGCAGTTCTTTGAACTAACGGACGGCCTTGTGGAGGAAAGCTCTAAGCTCAAGAAGGAGGCGAGACTAAGCTCTCTTCTCGAGTCTCCTTTGAGACCTCCGACTCAACCTGCGCTACTAGGTAGATTACCCACTATAGACCTACCTAAATTTTCTGGCAATTTGAGTGAGTGGTTAGGTTTCCTCGGCCTCTTTGATAGTCTGGTGCATGCTAGGAAGGATCTGTCTCCCTGCCAGAAACTGAGCTACCTACTGTCCTCCTTGCAGGGAGAGGCTCTGAGTGTGGTCTGCCACCTGGACCTCTCCGAGGAGAGCTATACTACCGCCCGGGAACTACTCACCCGGCGGTATGCCAACGTGCGCCGATTAGCGGACACGCACGTGGCGCAAATTTTGTCTCTGCCACGTGTCTCAGGGGTTGCTCGTTTGAGGGAATCCTTGTTAAACCCGTTGATTGTAGCATGTAATGCACTTAGGCGACTAGAGCTCCCGGTGGACCAGTGGTCTTTTCTGTTGCTGCATATAGTGTTGTCCCGCCTACCTCCCGAATTAAAATTGCGGTTTGAACAGAGGTATGGTGGGGACGGTGCCAGCTATCTGCCCCCCTTTTCAGATTTGCTAAAGTTCCTCGAGGAGGAGTGCCGGCAGGCTGACAACTCTGGTGTTGCTGGTCCTTCAAGGACCTCAGAGCAACCTGCCCAGCCGAGGAAGGGAAGGGGCCAGATTGGCGGCCCTGGTAAGGGGGCCTCTGACCGAAGGCCAATGCCAGTCTACAGGGGGCTTGCTGCCACTGAGGCCACCCCCTGTAAATATTGCAAGCGTCCGGGCCACAGGGTACCTTCTTGTCCCCAGTTCCTGGACAAGACAATTCACCACCGGAGGGGCATCGCCAGGGACCGCCACTGGTGCTATAGTTGCCTGGAAGCTCACCGGCAGCGAGACTGCCCACATCAGCAGCCATGCCCTATTTGTAAGGGCAACCACCTGGCGATCTTGTGTGCCAACCAAAATGGCGTTGGCCGCCAGGTGGGGGAGAGCACCCCCCGCACGGGCGGGGGTGCTTATGTTAATCGCTCCCCTGCTAGTCTGCGTCGCTCTCCTGCACCGTGTCAGGTGCCCCGGTGTGTCCGGGCTTCGCCCCCACCCGGGGGGGCTTCACCCCCCCGCGGGGGGATTTCGACCCCCCTGCGACAATTTGATGCGGGATTTGCTGCCGCCACGGCGACGGGCCGTCCTACTCGCTACTCACCCCCGCTTCACGAGTGGCCGCGACTAGAGCGCCGCCCACCTCGTATGGGTCGCCAACCTCACTACGGTGTGCCGGCCTCTGCCCGCTTGACTAGGCCTGTGCTTCCGCCGCGGGATGGCGCGTGGATTTACCCAAATGGAGGTCCGTCTCCTCCGCCTCTGGAGGTTCCGCATGAATCTCGATTCGAGATTCCCCGGTTCGAGGACCGGTTTGATGAAGGTGACCAATGCTAGGTAGTCGCCGCCCTAGCCCCCACCACAGCCACATCTCCTGAGAATCTTAATCTTCAGCAGTCCGTCTGTCAGACCGTTCTTTTGCCGACTGTCTCAGTGAAGGTGTACAACCCGAAAGGTGAATGTTTGATAGTTCGTGCCCTCTTGGATTCGGGTTCACAGCGCTGTATTGCTTCTTCTTATTTGGTGGGTAAGCTAGGGCTCCCTTGGAGTCCTCATGCGGTTCGGATGATAGGTATCGGTGGTGCCGAGCCCTCGACTCCTAAGGGTGAAGCGGAGTTGATGTTTGGCCCAATTAAGGGCGATCTCCGCGTCTTGGTCAAGGTGTCAGTCCTTGACGATATCTTGGGTCCTCTACCACAGGAAAGAATCGCTGATGTTGCGGTTTCCTGTACGGCAGGTCTGACCCCTGCCGACCCCGACTGGACTGAACCTGGTCCCATGGATCTTTTGTTGGGTTCTGATGTCCTAGGCCTGATCTTGTCAGGAGGAATTAGGGTCCTGCAGAAAGATGGACTTTGCGCCATCTCCACTATATTTGGTCATAGCTTTCTTGGACCCGTTTTGTGGTCTTCAGACCCACCGGTGCTAGACCAATTGCAGGCAGCCGGCTTAACGTTGTCGGATGTAGTCCAGCGTTTTTGGGAAGTCGAGGAGCCGCCACACGCTGCACCGGTTAATCCTCTTGACCTTGAATGCGAGTTGTTCTATCAAAATAACACAGGCCGCCGTACTGACGGGCGCTTCGTAACTCGCTTGCCCTTCCTCGCCTCTCGCCCCCCTCTTGGTCATTCACGGGCCTTAGCTGAGAAGAGGCTCTTGTCTATGGAACGGCGCATGCGGCGCGACCCTACCTTCCGCACCAAGTATATTGAATTTATGCGCGAGTACGAAGACCTTGGACACATGTCACCATCAAATTTTGATTGGCGTTCGCACGAGCACTACTTTCTACCCCACCATGCTGTCTTGAAGACCCCTGGGGGTAAGATTCGAGTGGTATTTGACGGCTCCGCGGCCACGTCTAACGGGGTGACTTTGAACCAGTGTCTGCACGCTGGCCCTAAGTTGATCAAGGATATCTCCGACATCCTCACGCATTTCCGCCGTCACCAAATTGTCTTTGTTGCTGACATCAAGATGATGTTCAGACAGTCGGTGGTACATCGCGATGATCGGAGGTATCAGCTGATTTTGTGGCGCGAGAGTCCTAATGAGCCGATACGGGTCTTTGAATTGAACACAACGACCTATGGACTCCGGTCAAGCCCCTATATTGCTATTAGGACCTTGTTGGAATTGGCTAACCGCGAGCGGCTGAATTATCCTCGTGCATCAGCCACCTTGGAATCGTCAGTCTATATGGACGACATCTGCACAGGAGCTTCTAGTGTTGAAGAAGCTTTGACCCTGCGTGACGAATTGATTGCAATACTGAAGTCCGGAGGTTATGAATTGCGAAAGTGGCTATCCAACTCCCCTCACGTTTTGAAGGATCTCCCGGGAGAGGATCAGCAGGACCCTCATATTTTTGAAAACCTTGAAAATCCTAATTTGTTGACGGTCCTTGGAATACAGTACCAGCCCGTCCAGGATGTCTTCACCTACCGGGTTAAATTGAACCCACCTCCTAAGGTCTGGACTAAGCGCTCCGTCTTGTCTACGGTTGCCCGCACTTTTGATCCAAACGGGTGGATCACTCCCGTAATATTTTTGGCCAAATGCTTCCTTCAGAAGCTTTGGATCGCTGAAGTCGGTTGGGACGAGCCTCTCCAAGGGAAATTATTGAAGGAGTGGCACTCCCTTGTGTCTGCACTTCCGGACGTCGACCGAATTTCGATGCCTCGACGCTTCCTACCACCAGGAAGGTGCCACGCCAGTCTCCATGGGTTTTGTGACGCCTCCGAACGAGGCTATGCTGCCGTGGTATATATGCGGACTGTCGATGTCACCGGTGAGGTCGCGACACATCTTGTCTTGGCAAAGAGCAAGGTGGCCCCTATTCGGTCACGCTTGACGATCCCTAAATTAGAATTGTCTGGCGCTGCTCTTTTGGTGCGCCTTCTTAACCACGTCCGTTCATCTTTGGCATCCGTGGTCGAATTGACCGACGTGTATGCTTGGACGGACAGTGAAATTGTCCTATGTTGGCTCCGAGCCGCCCCTCACAACTTGGAGGTCTTTGTCGCGAATCGGGTGTCCCAAATTCAGTGCTCTGAAACTCCGTTGATTTGGAGACACGTACCCGGAGAATTGAACCCGGCCGATTGTGCCTCTCGCGGTCTCGAGGCCTCTTCACTTGTCAACCATCCCCTTTGGTGGGGCCCAAGTTGGTTAACGCAACCTGAGTCGACTTGGCCTCAGAATCGGTTCTCCGCTCCGGAAGTTTTGCCGGGCTTAAGAGTCGGAGTCGTGGAGGATAAACTGATCCCAGACTCCAACTTCCTCTTGGAACGATACAGTTCCCTTGATAAACTCATTGGTGTTACCGGTTGGATTAGACGTTTCATCCATAATGGAAGGAACCCAGGTAATAAAAATTTGAATCCTGTCTTGTCGCCTCTTGAACGTCGAGAAGCCCGGACACATTGGGTGCGTGTGGTTCAGGCAGAACATTTTGCGTCCGTGATCGACACCATAAAAGGAGGCTTAGCTTTGAAAGGCCCGCTTGCTCGCTTAAGCCCCTTTTTGGACGATGACGGATTGTTACGCGTTGGCGGACGCCTTAGGAATGCTGAGTTGCCCTATGGTGCTCGTCACCCGTTGCTGCTCCCTAAGGACGGCACCTTTGTTAAATTGCTGGTGACCTCTTATCACCTGAAAAATGCCCATGCTGGTTGCAATGCCCTCTCGGCTATTTTACAGCGTGAGTTTTGGATCTTGGCAGGGAGACGCTCAATCCGGAGCGTCATTTTCAAATGCATCCCTTGCTACCGTTTGAAGGCCCCTACTGCGCAGCCGATGATGGGTGACTTGCCCCCCGACCGCGTCATGGCCACTCGACCTTTTGCCGGAGTTGGCACTGATTTTGCAGGCCCTTTCGCCATCAAGAGCTCTAACCTCCGCAACGCCCGGTCACTCAAGGCCTATCTGTGCGTTTTTGTTTGTCTCTCTACTAAAGCGGTCCATTTGGAACTGGTGAGTGCCTTAAGCACTGAGGCCTTTGTGGCCACACTAAGTAGATTTGTCTCTCGTCGAGGATTGCCTGACCTGGTTCGCACCGATTGCGGTACTAATTATAAGGGTACCGATAGATATTTAAGAGAAATTGTTGAATTTTTGTCTAGTAATAAGATTAGTTTAAGTACTGCAATGTCCAAGATGGGGATAACCTGGAAGTTTGACCCTCCAGCTTGCCCCCACTGGGGTGGGATCTTCGAAGCTGTCGTCAAGGTCGCCAAGACACATCTCCGACGCGTTATAGGAGAAACTATCTTGACCTTCGAAGAACTCGCCACTGTGTTTTGTAAAATTGAGGCCATACTCAATTCTCGGCCACTCTGCCCCCTCTCGTCTGACCCAAACGACCTGGAGGTCTTAACTCCCGGCCACTTCTTGATTGGTCAGCCCCTTAACGCCTTGCCCGAATACCCCTTCAGGGACGCGAAAACCTCACGTTTGTCTCGGTTTGAACTGTTGCAGCAAATGACTCAGAGCTTTTGGCATCGTTGGTCACTCGAGTATTTGCACCTTTTGCAGCAACGTGTTAAGTGGGCTGACAAATCCGATCCCCCTAAGGTTGGTGATCTTGTATTGGTAAAGGAATCTAATTTGCTACCTTTGTATTGGCGTCGTGGACGCATTGTTAAGTTAATGTACGGGTCTGATGGGGTTCCCAGAGTCGCCGAGGTAATGGTCGGAGATTCGGTCTTGCACCGAGCCGTTTGCACCTTGTCACGTCTCCCCATCTGTTAGTGAGTGGACGTAAATCCTTGCGTCCACGGGCGGGGGATTGTTCACGCCACCTATGTATTAGTTGTCTGTGGTCGCTGTGACAGATGAATAATTTGTGAACGAAGCTAGCTTGCCGCGTTTTTTGATAAAACTCTTTGGTTTTGACAGTTCGACAGAGTTCAAGATTCTTTTTGATTAGGCGGGCCGGCGACTTGATTTTGTTGATTGAAAAAATAAGTTTTCTTTGTAATCCGTATTGTTAGAACCTCGCTATAGCTTAAGGTTCCCGCGAGAAATTAGCTTCTAGTTATTTCAGTACTAAATAGACACTTACTTGTTGTACTGAGTGACATAGTTGTGTGCCACGTTGACGCCACTGCTGGCCGGGCAACATTATATACTTAAGTAAATAATTAATCTAAGCAGCTTATAGACGAACTTTAGTGTTGTGCTGTGTGTGTTGTGTGCTAGTGCCGTCTTGAAGCAAGAAGCTACGGCCCAGCAAGTAACCTCTCTTTCCTGACCTTCCCTAACCTGTAACCTACATTCTTCCTTATCGAAGATTCATCAGTCACATTGGACTCAGTAAGTACGTAGTATAGTTTTCATTATTGTCTTACCCCCTAAGTTTACCCCTAATACAGTTCTGTCCGCATTTGGCCCTGAGCCAATGGCCTAAGAGGCTCGAATCCAGCTGATGGGCCCCTGGAACAGCGTCTTAGGATTGTAGCATTGGACCAGGCTGAAGCCCCAACAATAATGATAGATAATGTTGTTTCAATTTAGTTTTGAATATGGGAAGAGATTGGGATAGCTTAATATCCAAAGGGAGAACGTTCCAAAGCCGTATAGCAGTTACCGTAAAGGAATTTTGATAGAAGGAAGTTGAGTGACTGTACTTAATAAAAGATTATTTTGAGAACGAAGGGAAAAAGAATGTAAATTACATATTATGTACTTAAATCGATCTTTTAAGTAGTGAGGGGTAATGGGATTGAACAGAATGCA
This sequence comes from Erebia epiphron, assembly GCA_963932025.1. Taxonomy (NCBI): domain Eukaryota; kingdom Metazoa; phylum Arthropoda; class Insecta; order Lepidoptera; family Nymphalidae; genus Erebia; species Erebia epiphron. The sequence goes on along the minus strand of OZ009945.1, from coordinate 56,265,815 downwards.
GTAAAGAAGGTGAAGTATGTGAGTATTCCTGCGAAGGCGAATCGGGAGCCACTTTTGCTTACGGCGGAACTCGGAAACGTGGTCATACTTTCGCAAGCCAAATATGAACCTTATGCAGTAATTTTGAAGCCGCTCAAGTTTATTAAGTTGCTCCTCAGTGAGATCAAGATAACAAGTGTCCGCATAGTCAAGGATCGGTAGGAGAAGAGACTGAGCCAGCGCTACTTTAGTAGGAATGGGAAGGACATTACGCAATCTACGTAGAGAACCAATTGCACCAAACATCTTTCTACTTAGCTCACTCATTTGCGGCATCCAAGATAATGTTTGGTCAAAGATAATGCCCAAATTTTTCACTTTGTCACTGTAGGGGATAAGAGTCCCATCGAATATGACTGGTGGAAGCTGTGACAAAGTTATACGTGAAATCAATTTTGAACTCCCAATGATTATTACTTGGGTCTTCTTTGCCCAAGATTAACTTTAAGCCCAAACGAGTAACTCCAAGTAGAAATTCGTAAAAGATTTTCATTGAACAACCTAATTGTATCAGGTAGATCCGCCACCTTACACTGGGAGTAGATTTGTAAATCGTCTGCATACAGGTGGTAGGGAGAAGTAATGTGTCAGCAAATCGAGTTGATGAAGATAGAGAACAATAGAGGAGACAACACGCCACCTTGCGGGACACCAGCCTTAACAGTCGACCATTCAGAAAAATAATCTTGAACTCGTACACGCTGCCGGCGCCCATGCAAGTAACTATGAAACCAGCCAATTACCCCAGGAGAAATGTTAAGAGAACTTAGCACGGCGAGCAGAACATCAAAATCCACAGTATTGAAAGCATTACTAAAGTCAAGCAATGTCAATACTGTAACTTGTTGATTATCCATACCCTGCCGTATGTCATCGCTTATTTTAACTAAAGCAGTAGTCGTACTATGACTAGGACGGAAACCAGACTGGAAAGGGTTTAGTATGTTATGATTAGAAAAATATTTACTAAGCTGTTGATGCACAAGACGTTCGAGTGCTTTAGATAAAAAGGGAAGGGTGGATATGGGTCGGTAGTCCGCATACGTCGGATTAGATTTCTTAGGGAGAGGAATTATTTGTGCTTCTTTCCAGAATGAGGGGAAATCACTGGAGTCAATGGAATAGTTAAAGATGTTAGTAATGATGGGAGCTAAGATATCAAGGATAGGGAGGATCATTTTACGACTAATGCAATCAGATCCAATTGCATCAGATGTGATGGCTTTAATATTCTACATAACATCACTGATGGTAAATTGGCTAAAGAAAAAAGAAGGAAAGTCTGGGGTTGGCTCAGCAGAAAGTTGATTAATATTATTATGTTTCGCATTAATATCCAAAGTAGCGGATATTATTAGCGTATATTCGTAATGTCATACGTATGTATGTCGCATTCGTATCTACCAGCGTATGCAGGGTGCTGCGCGCGGTGGTGTGGTGTGGCCTCGGGGCGGGTGGCAGCACTCACGTGGAAGATGCGGTCGACGTGCTCCTCGGCGGCGGCGGCGGCGGAGGCGGCGGCGTGCGGGGCGGCGGCGGCGGCGGCGTCGGCGGCGGGCGGGGCGGCGGCGGCGCGGCCCAGCAGCTCGTACACGGCGCGCACGACGGCGAGCATGTCGGGGCGCGAGATGCGGCCGTCGCCGTCCGCGTCGTACAGCGCGAACACCCACGCCAGCTTCTCCTGCCGCGAGCCGCGCCCCACGCGCGACAGCGCGCACAGGTACTCCTGACGCGCACGCCGCGGGGGAGGGGGGGGACATTAGTGGGGGATTAAACGGTAAACCAGAACATCAACAAACAAACACACTTTCGCATTTATCGACCGAGCGAAGCGAAGGTCTCTGAGTCTACTTGAGTGAATTTGCACTTGTCCGTCCGTCTGTCAGAGCCTTATAACTTCTGAAATACTGAACGTAATTACTTCAAATTTAAATATTATATACATAAACCGATGGCCTCCAGCCGAATATGGCGTAAAAAGTTATCCCATCAAAAACATAAATGTAAAATGAGAGCCAAAATCCAAAATTGTGATATGTATATAATATATGCATTGGTTGTTGACTTCAGCGACAAAAGAAGTGAGATCTAAATGGGTGCCAAAGTTCAATGGTCAGTCCTGCAATTTATTTATAACAACATAAAATATTTTATAACAACTTAAAATATCATTTCTTCTTATAACTTAGGATAATATGTTGAAGACTAAGGCTTTGGCTTGGCTAGTTTCCATATACGAATTATTATTAAGTAGGTACCTAAAAGTACAGTTTCTACTAGCAAGCCAAATTTTCGGAAGAATAAAATAAGAACTTACAGCTTTACAACTTGCGAAGGCTATAATTCGTATATGAAAACTAGCCAAGCCAAAGCCTTAGTCTTCAACATATTATCCTAAGTTATAAGAAGAAATGATATTTTAAGTTGTTATAAAATATTTTATGTTGTTATAAATAAATTGCAGGACTGACCATTGAACTTTGGCACCCATTTAGATCTCACTTCTTTTGTCGCTGAAGTCAACAACCAATGCATATATTATATACATATCACAATTTTGGATTTTGGCTCTCATTTTACATTTATGTTTTTGATGGGATATCATTTCTTTTTGTACAGAAATTATTGAACACAATCTCAAACTCAAAACATATTTATTCAAAATAGGTACCTACAAAGTACACCTTCTGAACGTCATGCTTACAGAGTATAAGACGTGATGGTGATAACTAACTACGGTATCTTAAAACTAAAGCTACGAGGGTTCCAAACGTGCCCTGGTCTGAGAAGAGCCCGCAACAAACTCAACTGTGTTTGTTTTATTATCACCATCTCACAAATATTTGAAATTATATATACAATATAACAGTTACATAATCAGCCGCTGTAACAATTCATACCCATGCCTTGCTATCATTCAAATAATCCTATACACTGTAATAGGACTTTTCTATTAGTTCATTGATTTATTCATCTTCATATTAAATAGGTAATCACTGTCGTTACATTATCAAGAAAGCTGCCGGTGCAACAATATCATTTCGATGGTGAGCCCACCCATGGTAACAACAGGTCTTAGCATCCTGTTTACACTCAGGTGACAATTTATGCACCTCAACGTAACGTACCCAAATTGCAAACAATGGTCATCCATGGAATATAGCGCGAAGTCGGCGAGATCGAATCCATATTATAGTATAGCAAAAGTTTTTAGTGAAACATTGAAAACAAGCACGGTAAACAGTCGATATCACTAAAACCACTATAAACAATGATTAAAAATCACAATGACTGACAACTTGAACTGACGACTTGAAATACGTTTCTTCTTCTTTTCTGTCAATGACGTTTCGTTGCACAAAATGCGTGAATACGAAGGTAAGGTTTTATTGCAACTATATTATTATTCATTATTATTGACATTAAAATAATAATTATGTGTCATTTTCAATAGTTAACAACACAAAATAACGAATTTAAACAAAGACCTGCAGTATGATTTATGTAATAGGAGTTTTTTTTTTTACTTAACAACTCTTGTTTTATTTAGTTGTGCATGCACTATGCGTAGAATGTAATGCAAGTTGCCGCAGGAAGTGGACGAGGGAGTTACTACCACCGCATATAGCAGTATTATTTCAAAGTAACGGTTGAATGTCACGTACTTTGACGTCCTTAAAATAATGATTATAACACTACAACATGAACGTCAACAATATTAAAATAATACGGCTTTAAGCGATGGTAGTATGCCCCGTGTCAGAGTTTTGATCTATCCGTAGGTAGATCATAAAAATGACGATTTTTGGACGTTTATATCTAAATAACCATTTGAGGTGTGCTTATGAAATTTGGAGCATATACGTATCTCGCGGGTCTCAATATATGAGCCAAATTTGACATGTTTAAGTGTAATAGTTTTTGAGTTATGAGGGGGTCAAAAGTGGCTCCAAATGGTTCGTGTAATATTACACACGGTGCTGCCAGTTCTTTCTTTTTTGGACTTTGGCTGGACACGCTTCCGCGTGTCTTGATAAAAATCTTTATTTCAGGGGGGCTCTCATTAGTCTTGAGTGTGGCGTTCGACAGGGTGGCTTAACATCTCCTGCTCTATTTAACATTTACATAAACCAGCTGATTGATGAGCTTAGCGGGACTGGGATCGGCTGCTCGATTGATGGTACTTTACTCAATAATCTGAGCTATGCAGACGATATGGTCTTGCTGAGCCCATCAATTAGCGCACTCAGAAAGCTCCTCAAGATATGCGAGTCCTATGCTGTGTCACATGGACTCGTATATAATGTGAAGAAAAGGGAGCTCTTGGTATTTAAAAGCAAAGGGTACAATGTTAATGACATTCCACCCGTTACCCTCAACAGTATCGCACTTGAGAGAGTGACTGAATTTAAATATTTGGGGCACATCGTAACAGAGGATATGTCGGATGTTGAAGACATGGAGAGGGAGCATAGGGCATTGGCAGTCCGAAGTAATATGCTGGCCCGCAGGTTTTCTCGTTGCAATAGAGACGTAAAGCTTACTCTATTTAAAGCATACTGTCAAACTCTCTATACGTGCAGCCTGTGGGTTTCGTATACGCAGAGGGCTTACAATGACCTACGCATACAATATAATAATAGTTTCAGAATACTGATGGGGTTGCCGCGCTACTGCAGTGCATCACAGATTTTTACGGAGGCTCACACCGACGATTTTTATGGTATAATATCATTATCATTATCATATCATTATTAGAATTTAGAGTATTATTTTAAAAATCAAAATCAAAGTTTAAATTAAAAAGTCAAATTACACTACAAATATATACTTATTATATTTATAATTTTATTATATTACAAAATTCGTATGCCTTCCAACTGCATATTCTGTATATTCTGCAACAGTGATTGATAATTGCAGACAGGCCCTAGTATTTCCTCTCCGGCATTGGTACTCCAACATGCCTCTCGCAGCAATGCCGAAGGTAGAAACAGTCAAACCGGTCCGCAATCATCTTCATAACGGCATTGGAGCTGCCCCGTACTCTGCGCACTAAAGACGCGCACCGCTTGCGCATAGTGGTGTGAAAGCAGTCGGTGCGTGCATCTGCAAACATGCCTGAGGCACTGCAGAATCGGGGCAGCCCCAACAACGTTCGGAAAGCATTATTATAGAGGACACTGAGATCACTGTACGTTTTCTTTGTGTACTTAATAATGAGAAAAGAGCGGCATCTGTGATGAATAGTGTGCGTGGAAGCTCCATATTCTGAAAACACTAGTAGGAAAGTGGGAAAACCATTTTATGAGGTACTGGGTGGGTTTGCATGTGAACTCCAGGTATCCAAGAAAGGTAGGTACATGATTTAAAAAAAAACAGTTAAATTAAATGATTATAAATAGTTTAATAATGTTGTAATATTATCAATTATGTATTAATCAATTATGAATGTGTGAATTTTTTTTATTACTAACACAGTTTTTAGGATACATTGTTACTAATAAATTATATGGATTCTATGATGTGAAATAAAAGTTTATCTACATATTTATAATTGGATAGCTAAGCAGGCGTTACTATGCCATGACAATGAAAAAAAACGGCCAAGTGCGAGTCGGACTCGCGCACCGAGGGTTCCGTACAAACCTGTAGTAAGTTTTAAATTATAAAAAATATTTTTATTTTAAATATTTGAGTTGATTGAATGAAAGGTAAATTGCGGTTTACGATTTATGACGTATTAAAAAAAACTACTTACTAGATCTCGTTCAAACTAATTTTCGGTGGAGGTTTGCATGGTAATGTACATCATATATTTTTTTTAGTTTTATCATTCTCTTATTTTAGAAGTTACGGGGGGGGGGGAACACATTTTACCACTTTGGAAGTGTCTCTCGCGCAAACTATTCAGTTTAGAAAAAAATGATATTACAAACCTCAATATCATTTTTGAAGACCTATCCATAGATACCCCACACCTATGGGTTAGATGAAAAAAAAATTTTTGAGTTTCAGTTCTAAGTATGGGGAACCCCCAAAATTTATTGTTTTTTTCTATTTTTGTAAGAAAATCTTAATGCGGTTTACAGATTACATCTACTTACCAAGTTTCAACAGTATAGCTCTTATAGTTTCGGAAAAAAGTGGCTGTGACATACGGACGGACAGACAGACAGACATGACGAATCTATAAGGGTTCCGTTTTTGCCAAATTTGGCTACGGAACCCTAAAAACTAGAATTTCAATTCGCTATGATCCGACACAGAACGCAAACCTATGTGCGTGCAGTGCGTGTCTCGAACCTGATGTTCGACATTCACCGCACCACATACACCACATACACCCTCCCCGTACCAGTACGCTTCACTCCGATACCGGAGCATCTTCAGGAGAGGTTGCCTTTACAGAATTTTCATCGCATGTTTGTTACTCAATCACGCCAGAACGACTGAACGGATCTGGATGAAATTTGACACATAGGTAGATTATAGTCTGGAATGAGAAACAGGATACTTTTTACCCCAGAAAATTAAAGAGTTCCCTCGGGAACCAAAAAACCTCAATCCACGCAGACAAAGTCGCGGGCATCGTCTAGTACCTAGATGTGATAAAGTCGGTAATTTTCTCCGAAACTGGCAGCAAATCATAATAAAACCATTAAGTGATGGTTTGACTGATCGAGGCTTCATGCCTGACCTGAGACCTCTATGCGACCTTCACCCTTAAGTCTAGACATATAACGAGCATTGTTCCGCTCTACATCTTATACTAGCTGATGCCCGCGACTTCGCCCGCATGTTTGAGGTTTTTTGGTTTTCGCGGGAACTCTAATTGTCCGGGATAAAAGTAGCCTATGTCACTTTCCAGGTCCTCAGCTAGACCCATGCGAAAAATCACGTCAATCCGTTGCTCTGTTGCGACGTGATTGAAGGACAAACCAATAGACCAACGAACAAACACACTTTCGCACATATAATAATAGATGATGCCCGCAACTTCGTCTGCGTGGATTGTAATTTTTTAATTCCCGCGGGAACTCTTCAATTTTCCGGGATAAAAAATTGCAGATGTCCTTCCCGGGACATATGCAACTATCTCTATACCAAATTTCATTAAAATCGGTTCAGTAGTTGGGCCGTAAAAGCGTAGCAGACAAACAGACAGACACACTTTCGCATTTATAATATTTGTATGGATTATGGATTTGTATGATGCGGTATAGACATGTAAATAAGAACCGCAAGCCTTCGACAATCAAACTCGACTTCGATTTGGGATGACGTATTCAGCATTCAGTATTCACTATTCATACAACAGATGACTGGCAGGCTCGGATGCTGCGGTTAAACAAGATTGAACCCAAATTGAGATGAATAGGTAGGGAGGTTTTATTAGCTCCGTCGATTCAAATCCAAGGCCCGTATTGATTATTTTTAAATAAGCAACCGCCGTGAACGGCATTCCGAGCCGAGTGAAGAGACAGGTTCTAAAGTATCACTTATCTGACCTGAGGTGAGGTGAGCTAATTATGTCTATTATAATCCAGCCTCGATCGAGACCAATGCTTAGCGTATCAAACAAATCTTTCCTCTTTATAATATTAGTTAACATTTGGGTACAGGCTCATAATTCTAAAATCTAAATTATAATAATTTCACCGTAACGGCATGCAATATATTTTAAATCGAAATCATTAATAAATTAACCAAGTTTATAGAATTAATCAATAAAATATTTGTTGAGCGTGTTCAATTAATTTCAAAAAACATATCTAATATTCAATTATGTACAAATATTCACAAAAATTTGCTTCTTTGCATCCAATAAACATATTTTACTGCCGCGAAGTCGTAAAGCAGCGGTCTATAGGATGTATAGAGGCTGTATAGAGGCTGTATAGAGGTGTTGTGGCTGTATAGGGCGCGTTTTGGTCACACATAAAACCTCCTCAAAGCTATCGAGCTCCCGTCTCGACGCCAGGTTTATGAGTTCACCTGAAGATGGGCGGGAAATGAAAACACTGACGACCTCTATGGCGTATTGTTAAGCCTATGCTCTTACTGATGGGAATAGAATATAGAATCACACTAATAAGGCCACGGCGGCCTATCTCCAGAGAGATTAGCCATCTGCGCGGGAGATATTATGGTATACAGGAGCACTCTTTGTCCTTTTCTCTCATAGCCCGATGGGACGGAATCACCAACTTCCTAACTCCGGGCTAGTACTGACAATTTCTTGTCAGAAAAATACAATACTCGTTATGACCCGACCCGGGACTCGAACCCGGGACCTCGTCAGCCGCAGTCGAACATGCTAACCACTAGACCAACGAGGCAGTTAATCATATTCATCATACTTATATTATAAATGCGAAAGTGTATTTGTTTGTTGGTTTGTTGGTTTGTTGTTATGTCCTGCAATCACGCCGCAACAGAGCAACGGATCGACTTGATTTTTGGCATGGATAAAGTTGAGGACCTGGAGAGTGACATAGGCTACTTTTCCCGCGGGAATAAAAACACTTGAACCACCCGGACGAAGTTGCGGGCATCAGCTAACATATTATGCGGGGAGCGCTACACTGATGATGATGGCGGTGATGGCGGTGATGGCGGTGATGGCGGTGATGGCGGTGATGGCGGTGATGGCGGTGATAACATGTGGCGGCTCACCTCGAAGTTCAGCTTGCCGCTCTGCTTGTGCTTCACCGTGTTGAACACGAAGCGCGTGACAGCCACTGCATACCTCCGCCACTCGATTAGAAATAGTTAACCATTAAATCCATAGGAATAAGAACGTAGTTAAGCTAAGTAAATATGTTAGCTAGACTTAAGTCCTTTTGTTGGTCGACCAAATTATGTAATGTGCCCCTATAATAAGGTAGACTAAGAGAACAGTCTCGATTAGAGAGCTTGTGAGCAAAGACGTGATGTTTCATTTAAATCCTGAATTAATTAACCCCTTCTATGATACCTTTTGCTATCATCAGAAGTGGGATGGAATTCGCGTACCACAGTTTAAATAAGATACATTAAATAAAGTTTATTAAAACGGACATTAAAGTTTTAAAAAAAACACAAAGTTTGTGAAATGTGTAAATGAGTGACAAAACTTAAATAAAAGGAACTACTGAGACTATTAAGAGAGTGAGCTAGTGTTAGAGACACCATCGCTTGATGACTCAAGAGTGAATTTATTTTATTGCCAAATATTTTGACCCAAGTATCGGAATTCTGAACCATAAAAAGTATACTCATGAGTTACTTGTGCACTCAAGCTCACACTTGAAGCTTTGGCATCAATTTAAATCGGAAGAGGTCGGAACTCGGAATAGAGCGAATGAATTGTGTGTAAATAATGAACTTTAGGCAATCTAAACTGAGAAGTATTTAAATATTACGTTTGCAAATTATGGAGATCTGTACACAGAGATTTCAAGATTCAAGATTGCTGAAAAAAATATTGATAGTGATCAATTCGTTAAAGTGTCGAATTATGCAGTGAAAATAAATATCTTTAAGTAGTTGAGATTTAAATTCGAAGAGAGTAGGATAATATAATTTATTAAGGGAGATACGTAGATTTCACGTTTCCAATCAATTTAAATACAGAAAAGAAAGGAGAGAAAATATTGTATTATTGTGTGAGAAATATGAATGAATGAAATATTCTTTATTGTACACCAATACAAGAAACACATACGATATACAATAGAAATTAAGAAATAACAAGGAAAAAACAAAGGTGATAATCGAAGAGATCTCTTTGTTGGTATCGAATCGAATCTTCAAAGAAAATACTGAACTAGTGTAGATGAGCTGACAGTAAAGGCAATTAAGCAGGGACTCTAGCGAATGATCATCAAGACACGAAACAGAAATCTGAGGATGTTACAATTTGTTGCAAGAGATTGTGAAACCTAGTAGGGCTGGAAAATCAAAAGTGGATAAATAAATCAAAGATATCTCTGATTTCACTGAACAGTGTCATACTGATGTCTAAGAAAAACAAAGAACCACAAAGTGATCCAGTTAGAAAATATCTTATTGGAAACTGATTTTCATTTTTCAAGACAAAGGAATACGCTAAGATACAATAGTTAATAAGGCGGCTATTATTTCGAAGGCACTTCAACCGGTCGATTGTTTCAGTTCCAGTTATGTTGAATTGTTTATTATTTGGAGGACGCCATAAAAAACTGTGTGAATGCAACCTCTTATGAAGCACAAGTTCAGTTACGAGAACTGTTTTAAAATACTCTGGGCTTATCGCTTCAAAGCTTTAAACCAAAGCAGCCACAAAGGAAATAAGAACCACTTGTGAACCAATCTTTTATCACCCGTACCGTTTATTGGCGTCAGAACGTCGGAACAATAACATAATACGAGAGTCAAGTTCACCCTACGCGTCGCCTGTTTTATTTTAAAGAAAAAGAAAAAGGAACAAGCTACAAATTGTGCGTAGATTATGGCGTACTGGATGGAGTCATTGTAAGGGATAGATTGATGATCAATTGAAAATGAAAAATTTATGACAAATTCGAAAAAAAAACGATATTTAACTGTGCTTGATTTTCATGGCTTGTCTATGAACAAGATTCAATAAATATGAAGGATACTTGAATGGATGAGGATACTGGATAGCTTTTGGTGTATACAATATAATTAGTATGGTCTTTTGAAGTGACATAGTAAAACTTTACAAAACAATAGAGCAAGGTCTAGAATGTTTTGAACAGCTGTCGAAAAGCAAATTATTGCAAACGGAAATTGAGTATTTGTCGGATTTAGGATATATAAAGATTGGAGCATTATAAAACAATAACAGTACTCAAAAAAGGTAAAAATAGGTCAGATAACTGATCGACTTGGCTAACTACTTCCAGAAATCATTCGATCAGATCAGATCCGATCAGATTTTACTGCTATCAAATTAGTAACGTTGATGATTGTTGATTATTATCGAGTAAACTTATGAGGTATCAAGTTTGGTTACTGACTACAATATCGTTATTGCTTTAAAATTAAGACCAAAAGTGAAGAAATGTTGGGCATATAAAAAGATTTTAATTTTAGTGTGATAAAAAAATAGAGTACGGGAAAGGCAGTAGCATTTTATGCTACGAAGACTAATTTTTAGTACCTATAGCAAACCAATAAAGATCACGACTCAAGAGCTAACAAAGAAAATGTAATCATAATAAATGATCAAGTGACATAACCAGGAACGAAGGATGTAATGAGACGATAAACAAAAATGGAATTGCAAGAAATACGATGAAGATGATGTTAATTGGAATTTGGAATATCGCACGGTGGAATATTGTTGAGAAGTTTTGAAAATGTGAACGGAACATGGTATTTCCTATTATCTTTGATAAGATTCAATTTAAGTCAATTATAGAACGAGTAACAATGCCATAACAGAGTTGACGAAAGAATAGAAGCATTAAAAGCCAAGTAATGATATCCAAAATAGACATGACAAGGAAAATTTATACAAAAGTATATAGATCACTATATTTATTTGTATACAAATACCTGTTTATTTGCAAAACTTACAAATAGAACAAAATAATAGTAATAATTGTTTGTGTCAGCTCACGACACAAGACTGGAGTTTACTCTTTACGAACGTAAAGTGTTACCATGGAATCATAAACAAGTGTTACCATGGAAAACATAACGTAACTTAACGTAACGGAGAAAGTTTGATGTTACTCTCCATAAATTTTCATACCCCGGGCTTATATATTTAAATCGATTCTTAAGGAATAAACTCCAACAAGGATTCTACAAAAAAAGCAAAATATATGGTAAAGGAACAAAAAAAACACCGACAAAGAAACAAAAGAAGTTATAAAAAATTGCACTATGAAGTGGCATGAATAGAACAAATGGACAAGAGGCATGATGCGCTTTCGAACTTATTGGCTTGTTATGTGGATAAAGAATCAGAATGGTCGAGCGGTTTATAAAAAAAAAGTACCTAGTATCGGCAATGGTGTCAAAGACAAAATATAGATACAAAATATTCAACATAACAAATAACATTTATAAATGGAAACGGCTATTGACACTTAAGTCAATTTTAAAAAAACTCGGTTACACGACGATAGAATTATTAACAGCGATTCATAAAGTGTCTGCTTTAGAGTGGTAACTTAAAATCCTACCTGAACAGCTGTTGATTTTCAATTTTCATTCATAGCAATTTACGAGTTATAGCAGGACCGAGACTAAGATAAGATAAAGGATTTATAATTATTGCGAAGAAAAGAAGGCGATATTGTTTAGCCGTTTATGAGAGTTTAAAAAAAAAACTGTATCACAGGGACAGAAAAAAATTAGGCTTTGGAATATAGAAGCAGGTGACAGGTGATACTAATGGAGCCGAGATAGCCAATAAAATAGAAATTTAAAAAAACTATAGGTGATAAAGGAGATCGTTTTAACCGTGATACATGTGAAAGCCAATACCAAACAATGTTTAAATAGGGTTAGCCAATAATGGCGAAGGTAACTAATAAAAGAATTAAAAAGTTACTGGCAATAAAAGACGAGGTAAAAACAAAATGGTAACCCAATAGTAGATGAGGTAAAAATTATAGCTCATCAATAGGTAAGTAAAAAAAAAAAAGTATACTGAAAAGTATGCTGGATGCGCGAGCGACTTCATAAAGTGCGCTAGGACCGCAACAAAAAAAAAATTAAGCGTGAGCGGCTATTTGATAGTGCTCGAGGATCGCTGATAAAAAAAAATTAAGCGTGAGCGACTATTTGATAGTGCTCGAGGATCGCTGATAACAAAAAAAAAAAAAAATAAGCGTGAGCGACTATTTGATAGTGCTCGAGGATCGCTGATAAAAAAAAAAATTAAGCGTGAGCGACTATTGATAATGCTCGAGGATCGCGGATAAAATAAATAATGATACAGTGCCGTAAGCAACTTACAAATGTAAGTGTGCTAGAATCGCAAAAAAAAAAACATGAACAAAGCGTGAGCGACTATAAATTGATAGTGCGCTGGACCCGCAGATTTATAACAAATAAAAAAAAAGTGTAAGCAGCTTACTACAGTAAGTGTGCCAGTATCAAAAAAAAAAAGTAATAAGAAAATAATCCCAAACAAATATGTACTTATCGAACTGCATGTGGCGTGGCAGTTGTAAGCAACAAAAAAAAACGGACACTTAGAATTCGAGTCATTGACCGCGCCTGAAGTATGGCAAAATAAAACAATTGTTTTAGTATACTTTTGCTTTAATATTTTTCTGTTTACAGGTAAAAAAGAGAGGAAGCTTTGAGATCAAAGCTTGGGGCAGGAAGGCCGTGACAGCCACTGCGTACCTCCGCCACTCGATTAGAAATAGTTAACCATTAAGTCCATAGAAATAAGAACGTAGTTAAGCTAAGTAAATGTGTTAGCTAGACTTAAGTCCTTTTGTTGGTCGACCAAATTATGTAATGTGCCCCTATAATAAGGTAGACTAAGAGAGCAGTCTCGATTAGAGAGCTTGTGAGCAAAGACGTGATGTTTCATTTAAATCCTGAATTAATTAACCCCTTCTATGATACCTTTTGCTATCACAGGCGTACCTACCTACCTATTTAAAAAGTGGAAGTAGCAATTATTGAATAAAATATTCTACTGAGTTAAAATTGAAATTTTGCTTACCTAAATTATTATTCACTGGCGCCTTCGGTGTAGGTACGTGTATTCATAATTATTTACAGTAGGTAACTTATGTTTCAATGTTTTTAAATGTTTTTATGTTTCAACACTACGTCTCAGGTTTAAGTCCCTTGGATTTCGGTGAGAATCACGTACATAACGTTCAAAATAGTCACCTTCACAGCCAACACAAAGGCCACACCTAAAAATTAACTGTTCACCAACTCGTGACAGCACTTCAGAATTTGTTTTTACAAGTTCAAACGCAGAAATTATTTTTTGGACAAGCACATCGCGGCTAGTGATTTCGCCACCAGCATAAACCATGGACTTTACGTGTCCCCACAAATAGAAATCCAAAGGATTGAGGTCGGGTGACCTTGGGGGCCAAGATCTAGGCCCACCGCGTCCTATCCATCGACCTGGGTACTCCCTATTCAACAGGTGCTGACCCGGAGAGCATAGTGCGCCGGCGCCCCATCATGTTGGTAGTACATACCGCGTAAGGAGGCGAGGGGCACATCCTCCAGCAACGCTGGTAATGTCTCAGTCAAAAAACGTTCATACGATTCGGCATTTAATCTTTCTAAAAATATTGGGCCCAGTAATGTGTTATTTAAAATTCCTGCCCACACATTAACACTAAAACGGTGTTGAAAACTATGCTCTCTAGGTTGGTGGGGGTTTTCAAACGACCATAAATGTTCATTTCTAGTGTTGAAGAGTCCAACCCTACCAAATGTAGCTTCATCGGTCCATAAAACTGTGGGCCTCTCTGCTAGCAGCCAATTACAAAAAGCAACCCGCGCTGGTTTATCGGGATCGGTGAGTGAAAAGGGTATTTCCCCTCATTGTGGATGACGCTCCAAGCAAAGTACTGCGACACATTAAACCTTCGGGCTGCATCGTTGGTACTTGCTGCTGGATTATCTTCAAAAAATGTATAATGTTTTCCTCTTCGCGCACTGTGTGCCTCGGTGGCCGACCACGATCCCTAGATCTAGGCTGGAATTGTCCGTGATCCCTTAATCGCTGTGTGGCAGCCAGCATTGTCACGCGGCTTGGCCTACGTACGTTAGGGAATCGCCTTGCAAACTCGCGGCAAGCTTCCGAAACGTTATCACCACATATCGCGAGCACTCGAACCATTTCCGTGTAGGTATTCAATGTTAGAATATCGATAAGCCATCGTTTAAGCACTAGGCAGGAGGCACAGAACCAGAACCTAATGCAAACACACTACCTATGCGAATATCGAATAACGGCGCGTGCGACCGAATGAAAGTGACTGAAACTGAATTGACTTGCGTCTTTGGGGCGGCGACGCCGCGCGCCGCCATGTTTGACACCGGACACGTACCGCGTAGAGTTATTAAAATTTTAGAACAGAAAAGTAAATATTTTTATTTTTGAAAGAAAAAAATTTTTTTTTTTTTATGAATTTTAAAAAGTCGTGGAACAAAAATTATTTACTTTGGTGCATAGAACTTGCCTGTAGAAGGTTGTTGGTATTTTACAATTAACCCTGTATACCAAGTTTCATGACTATAACTTGAGAAATGAAGTACTTTCATATACACTTTCGACCCCTATTTCACCCCTTTAAGGATGAAATTTACTTCTACGACTAAATGGATAAGGCAGTCAGTCCTAGTCAGTCAGGACTTTGAATTTTATATATATAGACTAGTGTTCCACCCTGTGCGCGAGCTGCTAAAGCCAAGCTAAAGCAGCTCACGGGATGTGGTTTTGCTACCAAAGATTCGTTAGAATGAGAGTCCTTTAATTAAAACAAAGTTTGAAAAGGAACCATAAGTACCCAGTCTTTTATAGTTCCTAATCGCCATATAATTTGGTATGAAAAAAAATATTCCGCCATCTTGATTTTTTTTTTCTTTTCGCTAAATAGACCTCCTCGTCCTGAACATCTCTTGCCAAGAAACCACACTTCGATCCCTTATACTCTCCGAGATAGACACTGGCGAAATTTGTATGGCGGCCAACTTAAATACGCCATTTTGAAAAAGTTTTCAGCTCTAGTTTGTCTATTGGATGAAGATTCAAATGACATTTGGTCGAGCACCCCCCACCTATCTTCAATACCTTGGCCGTACTCTTTACCCGTCTCCGAAATCCTCAATCATCAGCGTTTCCATATTTTTCATCAAGCTATATTTTTTGACTTCTATACATAGCCATTAGTGAAAAAAAATTCATACAAAATTTTACAAGAGGACATTTTTGGGGAAAATCTCGAAAACTACCCCAAATGTGGCAACAGTGTTTAGATATCTCGATACTGCCGGTCGAGTTACACAATCGATCCATACATGTCAACTTTCCCAAATGTTGCCAACTGCCTCAAAATCGTGATCGAAATTTCCAAAAACACAAAAAGAATACAAAATGGCCGCCACCTCGATTCACAGAAACATTTTACATAATTTTCCCGTGAACTACAGGATATACCGTTCCTGATGACGTTTCAATTTTTCAACTCGCTCGCACCCAGCCGAAATGATCGCCCCTGAAAAAAGACCATGTCGAAAAGCACTTTTACTTTGATAAATTCCAGTGTTGCCAGACCTCGGCGACGAAAATACCCAAATGTTATTTGTACAAGTGGGACACGTATTTGCTCGTAGTCGAATTTTGCAAAAAATACGTATTTCGATTTTTTTATTTTTGGGGTAAATCTTGGAAATTTCCCGAGAAATGGGGTAATTTTTTCCCCAATCCATACCTCGAGTCAGTTCACATAATCGCCCATTAAAAGTCGAAACGCTCCGACGTTGCCAACTGTGAGAAATTTGAATTTTAAAATTGCATTTTTTCGTACCTCAAACCGAACGGCCGCTGCGACAGCCGCCATCTTGAATTTTTAAAAACCACTCCCATTCTGTCAAAATACAGGATGATTGTAGGCGAAAAAAGAAAAAAATATTATGCTCGACAACGCCGTTTGGGATCTGTGGCGCCGCGGTTCGAGGTCGAAAAATCTAAAATTTCAAAACACTACAGCTCGGCCGCCATCTTGTTTTTCCAACTTTTTCTACTTTTTCTAGTAATCGTTTCCTAATTTCTTCAATCGTTGCGAGTTGTAACAAAATCGGTTGGAAAACAAAAGAGTTGCAAGAATCACGTCGGCCGCCATCTTGTTTTTCCAACTTTTTCCACTTTTTCTAGTAATCGTTTCCTAATTTCTTCAATCGTTGCGAGTTGTAACAAAATCGGTTGGAAAACAAAAGAGTTGCAAGAATCACGTCGGCCGACATCTTGTTTTTCCAACTTTTTCCACTTTTTCTAGTAATCGTTTCCTAATTTCTTCAATCGTTGCGAGTTGTAACAAAATCGGTTGGAAAACAAAAGAGTTGCAAGAATCACGTCGGCCGCCATCTTGTTTTTCCGAATAGTCATAGATTTTCCTTACTCCCATTCCGCACTCGAACACATCTCCCGTACATTATTGTATCGTTTTCTGTCTCTTTCTAGGAGAAACAATTCTGTCAATGAGTGAGTGAGTGAGTGAGTGGTAATTGAGCTATATATGTATATATGTATGAAAAAGTGGGCTCCAAAGAGACTGCTAACGAGTTTATCCCTTTCGCACACTATGGTTAAGGAATATTATAAATTGTCATACTTATGCTACCGTATGGCACACCGATCACCATGTCGGTAGTCTGTTTAAAAATTTGAAAAAATTAAAATCGCATTTCATCGATGGTTCTTTTACAGTATTGCTTTATATTTACTACTCGTACTAGTGGGCCCGGCAGACGTTGTCCTGCCCTATCTTCCTCGCATTGTTTCCATATTTTCTCACCGTTTAAACTTTCCCTGGACTACGACAAATATTTCAAAACTAAAATCAGCTAAATTGGCCCAGCCGTTCTCGAGTTTTAGCGAGACAAACGAACAGCAATTCATTTTTATTTATATAAATAGATAGATTTAATAATTATTATCTATTCTATGGTGTGCGAAAGGGACACCAACTTGTAGGAGTTTCTCTTTCGGAGCGATTTTTTTGCCATGAGTGAACGAGCCATTCTTGTGGCCTCACGTCGTACCACTGAACAGATGGATGAACCGCCCGACTCCAGGGGGCTTACTACCATCGCTTAGAGCGGTATTATTTCAATATCGTTGTCTCATTTTATTGGCATCAAGGTACACCATATAAATCTGATATTTTTGAAACAATACAGCTGTAAGCGATGGCGGCGTGTGCGGTGTGTGGGGGGGGGGGGGGGGGGGGGGTGAGGCAGGTGTCGCTAGTGCGAGTGCAGCGCGCGCACGCCCGCCTCGCCCGCGCGCGGCGGCACCAGCACCAGCGCGTACCTGCCGGCCGAGACAACGACCGACTGCAGACTTCTTGATGCATGGACCATAAGGTGGTACACATTTAGTGACGGCGGCTGCACACACGTCACACAGCCGCCGCCGCCGGCTGTCGTCCAGCGCGGCGTGCGACGCGCCGAGCGCGCCCAGCAGACAGTGGTTCATGTCCCACAGCTCCTGCGCACACACCGACACGGGGGCTGACTGCCGACCGGCGCGCCACGACCACTAGCGTCGCCTCTAGGGGACTTCTCTCGTGACGCGGACTGTGCCGAGTACCCAACTTATCCGACCCGGTGGCCAAAATTGGAACAATTCATTAATATCTACTAACGACAAGTTTGTGGAGCTAAGATATCATTTAATCTTAGTTATACACGTGCTTGGAAATTTGAGCATTATTTTGACAACCTTCTTCGAGATAAATCGAAATTGCTGTACCTACTGGCTAAATACATGCGAGCAGCGGCCGGCAAACGTTGTATGAAAATCCATATCTGACGTGTAATTTAAAAATGGAACGATCTTTTACTCTGAACATGGCAACCAAGGAGGTAACTTATCAAAGGTTTTATTTAAATGACATGACCAGTAACTGCCCTCCGATTCGGAACAATGCGCAGGATTTCCGTTTTTACAGTAAGGTTTAAAAATTAAAACCGAAATTACTATGGATTTATTATTCCGAATAAGGTCAGGGTTAAAATGTCTAAAAAAAACAATACGTTTATTGTTTAAATCTTGAGCATCCGATTTCCTCTTTTAGGCACTACTCCATTTTGTTCTACTCCACGTTCCGTTTTATCCATGCCTAATAATAATCTTGCAACCCTGCATGACTATACTATTTAAGTACCTTAGTCACTATATTATGAGTGATTTATTTTTGATCAATTAAATAGTAATGAAAAGGAAATGTATGTTTTGTTTATATTTATTTTTGTTAGTTGACAAGCCTCAATAAAACGTGTAATTGATCGAACAAAGCATTCTCAAATAACCACTGCGTTTAAAGGAACGTAACGCCTTCTGGCATTGCATCTGTCTGC
The DNA here is from genome assembly GCA_963932025.1 of Erebia epiphron. Classification (NCBI taxonomy): domain Eukaryota; kingdom Metazoa; phylum Arthropoda; class Insecta; order Lepidoptera; family Nymphalidae; genus Erebia; species Erebia epiphron. The sequence goes on along the minus strand of OZ009945.1, from coordinate 56,246,702 downwards.
CATCTGTGGTCGAGTAGTTGAAAAAACTCGCTAACCAAAACGTTTAGCGCCATCTGTTGTCGAATAGTTGAAAAGACTCGCTAACTAAAACGTTTAGCGGCATCTAGTGTGGCAGCAGTACAATGTAGCGTGATTTTTAAAGGAATTACATAATTCTTGCAAATATAGTTTTATTGTTCCAGTATTATCCTCATCCATGCTCAAATAATGCAAAACCTAATTATTATCCTGAGAAGCGTGGTTAGCAATACTTGAAAATATTTTTTTTTAGACTCGCTAACCATAAAAACTAGCGCCATCTAGTCTGGGAAAGCAGTTATTTGGTGAAACATTTTTATTTATTTTCTCAGTTTTCCGAACCTTCAGACTTCTGAAACTTTTTTATCTGAAAACTATAAAATATAACAATTACAATAATAAAGAAATCATTGCTGCGCATTGATTTTTGATATCTAGGCAAGCTCCCATAGTTCGGCTGGCCATGTCCTTTCGAACTCGCTTGCAAATACGAAGCTGTTTATTGAAAAAAAAAAACAAATGAACATTTTAACGCCGGAAAAATTATTGTTGTTCGTTGATTGTCATTGATTTTAAAATGTATTTGACAAAATGAGTTCAAGTGAAGACAATGAGTGTGATAAACTTACTTTAACGCCTGTAGAGTATAATATATAAGCCATGCTTGTCTTGAAATATACGCAGGGTATTGCTCCAGCTCTCGAGTTTGTTTTACTCTCCAATATCGCACCTTACATGGCGACCCTGCCAGTCGGTGCGCGCGCGCCTGCACCATGCGCGTGCATCGGCTGGGCACCGATAGAGAGTCCATTACATGATTAAATGCTAAATATTAAAAAAAAAAAAAAAGGATTTCAAAAAGGGTGCGAAATATCATTCTTCCTACCATGATGAGCGTAATAGTGTTGGTTGCTGCGTACAAGATTTATAAGAGGTGCCATCATGAGTATATTGATCAAAAATTCCACCACAATACCGAGTTGCGACGCTGGTTTCTTCGTGCGATTCCACAGGGTGCACAGACGCCTAGGATCATTGAAGACGTGTAAATAGTGAAAGTGATGTGTGTATATAAAACTATGAACTGGAACGTGTTTATACCTACAAACGTGAACATTATAAGTTATGACTTCTTCTTTAGAACTTTTATGTAATGAAATTAAAGAAATAAGAGTTTACTTAATTAAAGTCGGTCAAAGTCGTAGAACTGAATGTTTGCTAAATAAAAACTTGAGTGAGGCCAATAATATTTTCATAAGATATACTGATTATGTGTCTCAAATATCGATCGATATTAAGAAAGGTAGAGTACTTAAATTTTATGCATTACCTTCGTTGATTACCTATCACCTCGAAGCTTAACAGGTTTATGAGAGGGTACATTAGGCGTACATTATTTTCAAAATTGTTAAAACTTTCCCCTTGTTCACAGTCGAGGTCTTGATAAGAATGAATAGATCTTGATATTATAATGGCTATTTTTGTAATCACTTTCATCATTGCTTTATTTAGAATTTAAAATCGTCATAAGGCTGTGAAGAAGTTAACTGTGTTTTGTAGTAACAGAACAGAATTGTTAGAAATCTAATCAGCGACTGCAGTTGGTACAAAATTTCAGTGTTAACAAAGAATAAAATTCAAAATATTACTCTTTGATATCACTGACATTTTGTATATTATAATACACTAGAGGTCGCCCGCAACTTCGTCCGCGTACAATTGTTGATTTCTTATGAGATAATGAAATTTTCCCGCTGCAAACACCCTATCTATAGACGCTTTATAATATAGCTTATGCAGGTTTTTAACTATTTAAAACTGATAACTTATATGCTGATTTTCATGTCTATACTTCAAAGTCATTAAATTTGTATGTAACCTTTCTCCCCCATTTCACCCCTTTTGGGGTGGATTTTCGTAAAATTGCTTTTACAGGTTATTATTATTTAAACCTATTAAACTAAATCCCGATTTTCAAGTCTCTAACTTCAGAAACATAGGACTTTCATACAAACTTACAACCCCCATTTCACCCTCTGTGGGGTAGATTTTCCTAAAATTGCTTATACAGTTTATTATAACTTAAAACTAATAACCTAAATCCCGATTTTCAAGTCTCTTACTTCAAAAACTTGGAACCCTTATGTAAGCTTCCAACCCTCATTTCATCCCTATTGGGGTACGTTTTCGTAAAATTGCTTATACAGGTTTTTATTATTTATAACTATTAACTTAATTGCCTATTTTCAAGTCTCTAACTTCAAAAACAAAGGACTTTCATACAAACTTCCAACCCCTATTTTAACCCTTTAGGGGTGAATTTTCTCAAAACCCTTTCTTAGCTGGCGTCTACACCATAGAAGGAATCTACCTTCCAAATTTCAAGTCTGTACGCTTTATAGTTCCTGAGATATCGTGATTAGTCAGTGAGTGAGTGAGTGGTATTTCGCTTTTATATATATACATAAGTAGATTATTAATGAAGTGAAACTTCTTTAGAATCGTTGCGATTTGTAAATTCGATGAAACGAAAAAGCGACACTAAAAAGAGACAAACATATTCATTAAGGGATTTAGCTTACGAGAGAATGTGATTTTGATGCTCTGATAGGCAACTTTTATGAAGTTTCACTTCTGCCGTGTGAATTGTACACATACGCTTTTTTTAATGACGAGTAGCTATGTATTTTGTAATAAAAATTTAAATAAAAGCTGTTGAGTTTCTTGCCGGTTCTTCTCAGCAGACGTCTTTCCGAACCGGTGGTAAATTATTGAAATAAAATTCTTATTATTATAAATATCCCAATTTTGTTTTATTTTTCTATTAAATCTATTTTTAAGACTACCAGTAAATATAAAAACCGGTACCTAGCAAAAATCGGTAAAAAAAAACCGGTACGTATCGATTAAAATATTGCTGTCAAAATCATACCGTTTTTCTAAATTATCGATTCGAACCCACAGCCGCACCAGAAAAAATTTGTTACTACATCCGTTTCCGATCTCCCACCACTCTAGATTTGTTCTATATGTACATAGTTTTAGAAAGAGGTCACGTCGGGGAGACGCATTATATAATGAGAGAAAGCGGGACAAAAGATAAATTAACAATGGCCAAAATTATATATAGTTAGCAAAATTATTGTGAGTAGTGTAGGTACCCGACTAAAACCTATAAAAGCGGGCAGGAACGTGTATAAAAAGCGCTCTCTGTATTACCGCGTAGTCATTCTTTTGTCACCTTCCGAGCTGTAAACTGCGTTATTGTGAAACTCTTAATGAGTCATAATTGTGTTCAGATTTAAGTGTGTTCCTTTTTAGTTATTTTATGTGTGATATGTTGTAATCGTTCACTAGAATAAATTGTGGTTTGTTATATTTGCTTAGTTTCACTTTACTCCACTTCTGTTACCTAAATTCAGAAGTGGGATAAAGGACCGCTAAATAGGCCCACATACGAGATGAACCAAAAAGGAACATACCCAAATTTAAAGTGCTTAAAGTTGATCACGTGACCGATCAAGATATCTCTCGAAGGGTGACTCGCGTAATGTGCAGTGTTTATTTGTGTGCTAAAGTTGTGTTTTGTTTTCATGTGATTGGTAACGCTGGCTCGCGGAGTGTGGCCGAGCTATTGTGTTGCACAGCTCGTGTGCTTGAGGCGCCTCACGAGTGCGCTTGGGTGTGCAACTGTGCATGCCACGTGGGCGCTCTGGGCAGCGTTCACGAGGGCAATTCAGTCTGCGCGACACGCTGTCGTGCCTTGCTGCGTGCCTCGGAGCCGCGATGCTGCGCGCTTTCCCGTGTAACGCCTGGCATTTGCCTGGAATGGTGGTGAGGTGATGACACCATCGAGCCTCTGGTGATATGACGTATATGCGACATCGGTAAGACCATTTAATTTATTTGCTTAAGGATGTAATACCCACCAAGCGTAGCCACAAAGTAAATGAACAGTAATTCATGTTACTGAATTGACTGTTAATTGTGTTAAGAAAAGGTTTAGACCCCAATTGTATTTACGCGATTTCCATTTTATGATAATTTCCCACTAAATTAGCAAGCTGTGTTGGCTCAGTGGTTGTTATTGGCATAACGCATACATTTGAGTCCCTAAACCGCCCTGAATGCTAGTTTGTGAACAGTTTAAAGGGTCTAGCCGAAACATCTTGTTCAAAAGTAGAACCTTTGTGGGTACCGACCGGGTACAAAAATATTTTTGAGAAAAAGAGGTGACTCATACCCTAAGTTTGAATGCATAACTTGAAACCTCTGTGTTTGTTAAGTTTTGAGTCGTAAAGTAATGTTTTGCTAAAACATGCTGTACGGATAAATTGTTATTGCGTAATTTAGTTTTTTGTTTTTAAAATGAGGGTTGTTATTTAAAACTCATGACCTAGTTACGATCGGACACAAACCAACCGCAATTCTAAAGTTTCATACGTAAAGATAGCTAAAAGCCAACATCTGGGAATTTAATTGAATTACGATACGTAAAAATTGTTACCTACCTACTTTACGATTTCATTGTTTTATTTAACATGACTTGTTACATAGAAAAAGTGTCTCAAAGTAAGTTGGTTGTGTGTTCCTGAGATATCAATGCGTTTTTGAATAGTTAACGTGAATACATTTTGCGAATACCTTCTCGATTTTAATAAAAATTGTTGAGGTCAGGTATGGACGAGCAAATATATTTATAGTTCTGATAAAAGTTAAACATAACTTGGGTTTTGGTTGGTTTCCTTAATGTTACCGAACCTGATTACGTAATTTAGATAGCAAGAAAGTTGCATTTCGCTTTGATTAGAGAAGTTTTGTTTATCTACCTTCGTGGATAGTTAAAGTTTGATTTCATACAAATCGATTACGAGTCTACATACCTACCTGTCAGAATCTTAACTTTTTCTCGTTAGTAATTTTACATACGAGGCTTTTATAAACCAAATGGTTGTAATCCGCACTAAACAAGGATTACATAAAGTGCAATGAAGTTATAATTCAGTTGTGAATGTATGAGGCATAGTGGCAGCTGGTTAAGACAATTGATCGTCGATGCTATAAATTGCTCGTAAAGGTACTCAGGACCTGTGGTGGACATGACGTGTGTGCTGTGACCTACTGGTCATAGGTTCATTTTCTGTTCTATGTTCCTTTCGTCTTCGGCGCTCACCACGTGTGAGGCGTTCTGGTCGCGCCGGGCTGCGCGCCCGCATGCCGCGTGTGTGAAGTGCGTCACTACGCGTCTGCTGGTCGCGCAGGGCTGTGCGCTTGTCTAGTGCGCGTTGCTGCGCACTCGCCTGCCGCGCTTAAGGCGTGACACTGCGTGTCCACTGGTCGCGCAGGGATGCGCGCCCACCTGGTTCGCGATGCTGCGTGCTCCTGGTTGCGCATGGCTGTGCGCTCGCCTAGGGTGCGATGCTGCGCGCTCGCATGCCACGCTGTGAGGCGTGACACTGCGCGTCTACTGGTCGCGCAGGGCTGCGTGCTTGTATAGTGCGCGAGGCTGCTCGTTAGCCTACTCGATATGGTTGAACATAACTGGTATGAGTAAACTTTCTTCATTTTCTGTGTTCATCGATGATGATGTTTGATGTTTTGAATGTTCAAAGTTGTTTCGACATGGTACAACTGTGAGTTTGTACTATGGTTGAGCGACCTTTAGTGAGGGGTCTACCAGCTCTACCGACTCTTGTTGCTCTATGAGCTCTACTGACTCTTTGTGCTCTACCAGCTCTATCGACTCTTGTTGCTCTATGAGCTCAACTGACTCATTATGCTCTACCAGCTCTACTGTCTCTTGTTTCTCTACGAGTTCTACTGTGTCTTGGTACTCTACCAGCGCTACTGTATCTAGGAGCTCTACCAGCTCTATTGAGAGCTCCACAGGTTCTGTGAGTTCTATCGGCTTTGTATGTATGAGCTCTGCTGAAGCAGTCAAATAATTTTGTTGGTACCTGTGCTGGTACTGGTAACTGTGCTGGTAATGAACTTTTAAGTCAGAGAGCTTGTGACGGTAATTGACTATGCGTTGACTACCTGCTATGTATGGATAGCCACGATGATCACGTCGTTTCGTGATAACGATTTGGTTTTAATTTCTGTTACATGTTTGGCGCCATTGAGTGGTGCCCTGGATCGGGGCCCTGGAGGTGTGCCCTGGAGTGGTGCCTTGGAGCGGGGTCCTGGAGCGGTGCCTTGGAGTGGTACCTCGAAGTCGTGCTTCGGACTACGCGGCACGTTCTTCGGTGACAGACACTTTCAACTTAATTTGCATAAACATTGCCTATGGCTCTGCTTGCTGTCATCCAATTTAGTTACATGCTTTCTCTAGTAAAGTTAGGTTAGTCGTAAATCAGACGTTAGGTCAGTTCTTAGGTCAAACGTTAGGCTACTTATTAGTTCAGTTGTTAGGTCAGAATGTAAGCTTACATGTTAGGTTAGGTTACTTTAGGCTCTGTTAGGCTAGTGGATGACAGCGGACAGCGTTGTATGTAGTGGGCAGATTGAGAAGAAGGTTATGTCGGCAGGCTGTGTCCTGGGAAGTCGTGTTCTCTGAATGCGCATCAGGCTGTGTCCTGGCAGGCTGTGTCCTGGGAAGTCGCGTCTCTTAGATGCGCATCAGGCTGTGTCCTGGCAGGCTGTGTCCTGGAAAGTCGCGTTCTCTGAATGCGCATCAGGCTGTGTCCTGGCAGGTTTTGTCCTGGAAAGTCGCGTTCTCTGAATGCGCATCAGGCTGTGTCCTGGCAGGTTTTGTCCTGGGAAGTCGCGTTCTCTGAATGCGCATCAGGCTCTGTCCTGGCACGTTTTTAACGTGGTGTGTGTGTGAACTTGCAAGTTCAGGTATGAGATTAACTGAGATGTAATGTCTGGAGAAGTATGCATACTTTTGAATGTGAAGCGTTTTATTTTGTGTAGCGAAAGTTGTTATTTTGAATGAGGGCCTCGTATGCGTGATGATTGTCAGAATAGGCAATAGCGTGCATCGTCATGAATAATCAACCATTTGTGTCTTATGCAGGTTCTGATGACAGTAACTGTGACAATGCGGGTGAATCTTTGGGTGCCCTCACTAGTTCAGGAGACACCGCAAGAGGGGGAGCTAATGAAGATGGCATACGCACACCAGCCCTTCCTGCTTCTGATGAAATTGTTTCCGGTGCAGCCGAGGGCGGCGCACAATCAGGATAGGCCGAGTTAGCAAAATTATTGTGAGTAGTGTAGGTACCCGACTAAAACCTATAAAAGCGGGCAGGAACGTGTATAAAAAGCGCTCTCTGTATTACCGCGTAGTCATTCTTTTGTCACCTTCCGAGCTGTAAACTGCGTTATTGTGAAACTCTTAATGAGTCATAATTGTGTTCAGATTTAAGTGTGTTCCTTTTTAGTTATTTTATGTGTGATATGTTGTAATCGTTCACTAGAATAAATTGTGGTTTGTTATATTTGCTTAGTTTCACTTTACTCCACTTCTGTTACCTAAATATATATTCTTTGCCTCCCCCAACGTCTGCGCGTCATTTTAGTAAGCTATCTTTAATCTATGGACTTGAGCGTCTTCTTATTTTTCTGGTCGGTGACCGTTGTCTTTGGTACTTATCACATAAGTTGTTTGTTTTCATATTATCATTACCATTTTCGAGTTTTCAAATATTAGCGAGCACAAAAATCTTTGAATAAAGTCAGTAAAAAAGAGAATTAAAAGCAAATGTGTCTTCTAATAGTAAAATTCCATCCTAAAAATTAAGTTAAAACCTATGGACAAAGAGCGTATACCAAAAAGTCTGCGACGTCCTCGGCTACCCTGTGAAATGTGAATAACTTGGTGGCAAGCCTATGAAAGTAAAAGGCTATTAAAGGAAGCAATTGGTACTGCATCGGAAATTATCGCTGCCGCAACGGCAGACATCTAGGGAGTAGGATAACCGAAATAAAACCGTGAAGTCCAGTGTTTGTGAACCATGTACCTACCGTATAATATCCTAACTGATGCCTGAATCTCTTCAAATCTAGTCTAGGATTAGTTGTCGCGAACATAAAAGTAGATTTACTGAAATAGAGTAACTAACCTAACCTACAATATGCGCGAATCTGTCTCGTTTAGCATCTAGTGTCCCAAATACAGTTTAAGAACCTTTTATCAGTGGAAGACTTATTAATAATAAACCACCTGTGTGGCTTAGAATCATATTAGTTTTATTTGAAAACCCCCTGCATAGACTAGGACCAGTAGAAGTAGGTTCGTTTCGCTGCGGAGGTCGCCGGCTCGCTTCGCTCGCCACCTCCCCCCTTCGCTCCACTCGGTCTCGTAGGCTCGCTTCATTCAGGGGCGACGAAGCGAGTCTTCTGGCGTAGCCCATTCTATTTAAGAAATTAACCTTTTCCACTACCTAAAACAAAAGGTAAGGTAGTTTAAAGTAGGTATAATTAATTAAAAGGTATAAAAGTGAAACCTAACCTCAAAAATTTAAAAAATTAATATCTCGGAAACTATTGAGTTCCGCACTTTTTCCCTTGGAGGGAGGGTTCACCCCCTCCCTCCCTCCTTCCCCCCTCCGCCGCGTCCGGTATTCTAAAGCGCAGCCTGTAACCCCCCTGCCACACACTGCCCGAGAGGTATGGCGAGTAGCGTGGGAAGTAGGCAGAGACGTCGTGTGGCAGCGATACTCGCCATACCCACGCTACGCGCTACGTCCTCGCGCATCGCTCCCTGTTTTGTCGGTTTTTTGGGCGCGAGTCAAAGGACTGGCAATATGAACGCGAGAGACCTGCCACACACTGCCGCTAACTCATTCGCGTTCGAGCGCATGTAGAAGAAGGACGTCGCAGAAAATCATGTCGTCACTGCCGCTGCCGACCGACGCGGAATGGAGCAATGAAAAAACTTTAATATTTATTGATTTGTTGGCAGCGGAGCCAGTGATTTGGGATCCAAAGCATCCCCAGCACAAACTAAAGCATAAGGTATGTACCTACCTACCGACCGTACGTAAATTTTACTATATCATGTTTTAAATAAATCACGTTGGTACCTATACCTACAGTATGATGCCCGTGACTTCTGCGTGAATTAAAAAACTTAACTTTTTAATTTGCCGGGATAAAAGTAGCCTATACCCAACCTATACCCATTCGGGACTGCCGGAGCAAGTAGGTACCTACCTATAGTTTTATCAGTAAACTAAAACAATATATTATTTTGTCGAAACAATGAACATGAAAATGTCGCAGTAGATTTATACATTATATTATAGTTGGGTAGGTATTTAATAAATAGTTATGAAACTAGAAATTTTATTTTTCTAGTATGTGTAGTTACCTTGTTAATTAATATATTTGTATGTACTTACCTATATACTTTATATTTTTTTTAAGATCCTGTTTTATATGTATCATCACTACAGCCTATTAACGTCCCACTGCTGGGCACAGGCCTCCACTCTCATAGGAGAGCGGGAATTAGAGCTTAGACCCACCACACTGCTCCAATGCGGGTTGGCGGGCTTTAACGATTATTATCATGTTAGTGATAATAACCGGGACCGACGGCTTAACGTGCTCTCCGAGGCACGGGGGTGAAACACCACCAACTTCCAACTCCGGGCTGGCACTGAGAATTTCTTAATTGAAAAACCCAATACCTAACTTTTATGCCCGACCGGGAATCGAACCCAGGACCTCGTGATCCGCAGTCGAGTTTTATATGTATACATATATTTAATTCATAATTAATATTTACATAAACAATTGCTTACGATACATATGTTTGTTGTTTCTCTTACTTTTGTGATTATTATTTTGTTTAGATACCTATAGTGAAATGGAGATTAGTCATTATTGTTTATAAATAGTTTAGGTATAAGTTTATTCCGTTGGCTGTGACGTCACCCGGGTCACAGCTGAAAATCAGCGCCTGGCATTATGCATGCATATGCAGGTATGATGCAGAGCACAAGGCTGAGCTGTACACCCAGTCTGGGTGGTGTCACAAACAAGCATATCCTTATGTACAACTATATAAGTAAAATGTTTGTCTGTAACACCATTACTGAATAAATGTATTTCTTCTTCTTCTTCTTCTATATTGTGTTTTTTCAGACTATAATCTATTGATGCCCGCGACTTCGTCCGCGTGGATTAAGGTTCTTTGGTTCGCGCGGGAACTCTAAACCAAAACTATTTTTTTTCATCCAAAACGTCCAAAATAAATTGAAGCCTAGAATGTATTATTTTTTGCATGGGTATAGTTGAGGACCTGGACTTTTTATCCCGGAGCAATAAGGAGTTCCTGTGGGAATTAAAAACTTATTCCACGCAGACGAAGTCGCGGGCATCAGCTAGTTTACATTATTAGTATGTATGTTTAACTTAGAGCTTATTATTTTTATTTTTAGGTGCACGACGCTTGGGTGAGGCTAGGGAAAGCGATGAACAGCGGCGTAGAAGAGCTGAAAGCGAAAAAGAAATCCTTGATGGCATCTTTCAGACCATTAGTCAATAGAAAAAAAGCTTCCCTTCGATCTGGGTCCTCGGCTGAAGAAGTGTACAAACCAACATGGTTTGCTTACGATGCTATGGAACTTTTTTTAGGGTCTATATATGACGTAAAGAGAACAATAAATACAGAAGACGATGTAAGTTATTTAATTGTACTTAATTATATTTAATTTACAATGTTATGGTTTTGCCACACTATGCTCCTCGCGCTGCCAAAAAAGGGTCACGATATGTGAGTCTGTATGTGTGTGTCATGTGTAAAATATTGTGTAGCTTGACTGTTATTCATTCAGATTATAAAAATAATTTGCAAATTCGTTTCTTATTCTGGTAATATCAGTTGAAGGGCGTCTGGGGATCCGTCGTAATACTCTAATTCCTGTAGTATCAGTATAGTTTTGTCTCCAAAAGCCATCAACATGTGATCCGTCAACTATAGAATCGAAAGTTCCGGGTGGAGTGTAAATGTCCCGAGAGTATTCACTGTTTCTCAAAAAATTATGTAATAAAATACAGGTCATAGTTACAAGGGAAACTTTCTCTAGGTCGATTTCTATGGGTTTCTTAAAAATTCTAAAAGCCGATGTTAATACACCGAAAACATTTTCTACGACAACGCGACTACTACTAGACAGTTTGTAATTAAAAGTACGTTCTTTTGTTCCGATGTTATGATTACCTTCAAAAGGTTTCATAATGTGTTTATGTAAGGCAAAAGCTCCGTCGCTGAGAAATACATATGGAACAGGTTCATTTCTTCCGGGTAATGGAGTATCTGGCGGTAAATTTAAAGTACCCGCGTTCAGTTTTTGCCACAATAAACAATTTTTAAAAATCCCTCCATCACTAATCCGCCCCTGGCCTCCAATATCCGCAAAAATGAAACGATAATCACTATCAACTAAAGCCATTAAGTACGACGCTATAAGTATTTTTAAAGTTATAATATTCAGAGCCACTATGTGCTGGGCATTTAACAACAATGTGCTTTCCATCTATAGCTCCAACGCATCGTGGAAACCGTCTTCTAAATCCCTTTTCAATATGTAACCACTCTTCTGGAGTTTGTGGTATCTGGAACAAATAAATAATTATTACATTACATATACTGATACCGAATTTTATTGTAATAAAAATAATGTTATTTTTTGTTTTAGTCTGAAAAAGAAAATATCCAGACTGAAAATACTAGAAATGATAATACTCAGAATGATAATAGTAGAAATGAAGATACTCGAAATGAAAATACCCAGGATAAAAATGCTTCAACTAGTGTAAAAAAAAAGCGGCGACCGAACTTGGACGTAGATGATGCTGAAAGAAAATTAAATCATAGTTTCCAGACTCTTAATAATATTTTGAGTAATAAAAAACAGGAAGAAGACGACTGTGACATGTATGCTAAACTTCTAGCAACAAAGTTAAGAAAATTTCCAGATGGAATGCGTCAAAGAGTTATGTATAAAATTGATGGTTTACTGCTGGAATATTCTGAATCTTATCAACAACCATTATCTTGTTCACCCAACTCAACTTCAACACTGTCTCCAGTCTATATTATTCAAGGATCTCAAGCCTACAACTACACCATTCCACCATCTCCAGCCAATACCATTCAAAGATCTCCAGCCTACACCATTCCACCATCTCCAGTCAATACAATTCAAGGATCTTCAGCATACACCATTCCACCATCTCCAGACCATACCATTCAAAGATCTCCAGCCTACACCATTCCACCATCTCCAGTCAATACAATGCAAGGATCTTCAGCATACACCATTCCACCATCTCCAGACAATACCATTCAAGAACCTCCAGCATACACCATTCCACCATCTCCAGCCAATACCATTCAAAGATCTCCAGCCTACACCATTCCACCATCTCCACTCAACACCATTCAAGGATCTCCAGCATGCACCATTCCACCATCTCCAGACAATACCATTCAAAGATCTACAGCCTACACCATTCCACCATCTCCACTCAACACCATTCAAGGATCTCCAGCATCCACCATTCCACCATCTCCAGACAATACCATTCAAAGATCTACAGCCTACACCATTCCACCATCTCCACTCAACACCATTCAAGGATCTCCAGCATACACCATTCCACCATCTCCAGCCAATATCATTCAAAGATCTCAAGCCTACACCATTCCACTATCTTCAGCCAATACCATTCAAAGATCTCAAGCCTACACCATTCCACTATCTTCAGCCAATACCATTCAAAGATCTTTAGCTTACACCATTACATCATCTCCAGCCAATGTTCCACCATCTTCAATCAGAATAAGCATACCAGAAAATAGGGCAAGTTGGCAGGAATCAGAATCCCTTCTTTGTTTACTATCACAAAATGTAGCTGAAACATCAGAACCCCAAAACAGAATGAATAACGACCTATCTGAAGAAGTTAGAATACCTAGAAATAATAATATTATAGAGACTGCATTTTTGAATTCTGAATGAATATTTCCCTGTTTTTTAAATACTATGTTTCCTATATTTTTTAAATACATTTTAAAATAACAGAGAGTTTTCTTACTTACTTTAATTTGATCCTTTAGAACATAGTTTATTGCTTTGCAAACTTCAGGCACTATTATAGAGATGGCTTGATGCGAAACCTTGAATAGAAAGTGAAGACTTTTATAACTGTCTCCTGTGGCCAAATATCGTAACGTTATTGCCAAACGTATTTTTGCTGGTATTGCAATTCTCATTTTAGTATCTTGTTTTGTAATAAAAGGTTCAATCTTATTTAACAAAAACTCAAAATCGTTTAGGGACATCCGGCAGAAGTTACGGAACTCTCCAGATTCCTCGGCAGTTAGTTCGCTTATAAATTTGTTCATACTGCTTCTGTAACAAATGAATAAATAAAAGTATATAAAAAATCTTATATATAAAATTCTAAACAACTCACGCTGTTTGTAACCAAACTCCTCCGAAACGGCTTGACCGATTTTTATGAAATTTTGCGTATATTCGGTAGGTCTGAGAATAGGTCGTAAACTATTTTTTATACCCCTAATGGTAGGGGTAACGTACCCCTAATGATGCTAAATGGTGAAGTACTCGAGCGTCGTGGAGACCTAATGGATTTTGAAGATTAGATGGTAGAAAGAAAAAAAGGTTATATGATGCATACCCTTTCAGCGTTGCAGATAATTACCAAACACCTTGTATAAAGGGCTCAGGTATGGTGGGAGTACTTCACAGGGTGCAAGTTTCCCCCCTTATGTCAGTCTGCCGCGCACCCGCAAAATCCCCGCTTGGGCTCCCCTACCATAAGTGATAAGGAACAAAAAAACCGCGGACCTAGTCGCGGGCATCAGCTAGTATAAGTACCTATATAAAATTTTCTCAACTTTAGTCTCCAGTTTTTTCAAGTCTAGACGTGTGACGCGAATCGTACTATCCTACATCCCACTACAGCCCATTAACGTCCCACTGCTGGTCACAGGCCTCCACTCTCATAGGAGAGAGGGAAGTAGTGCTAAGAACCACCACGCTGCTCCTGTTAGTGTTAATAACCGGGATCGACGGCTTAACGTGCTCTCCGAGGCACGGGGTGACACACCGCCAACTGCCAACTCCGGGCTGGCACTGAAAATTTCATAACTGGAAAACCCAATACCTAACAATTTTTTTTATGCCCGACCGGGAATCGAACCCGGGACCTCGTGATCCGCAGTCGACCATACTTAATAATAATAATATTGTTTATTTTCAGATAAAAATCCAATGTAAAATAATAAAACCAATTAAAATAAAATAGAAAATTAAAAAAATTAAAATAGCTTATTTCCATCCTCATTAATTCTTATTTGCGTCTAGGTGGACACACACTTAAAACCCCTTTACTATCTAATTTGAATGCTGGTAGGTACCTAGTACCTACTTACCTCGTTCTATTCTGATGAATAGATGTCATCCACCATCTCCGTTGGCGAGGACGACGACGACGACGTATATTTTTTTTAATTACATATATATAAGTTGCAATGCTAAACAAGCATTGCGCGCACGCAGCCACAGTTTCAACCTCCATTGTGAGTTGTGACGTGTAGCAAGGGCGAATGACCTAGTGCGGAGCGTCGCGATTAATCGCGCGAGTAGAGCAGTGTGTGGCCACAGAGGGCAACTACGCGGCAGAGCGAGGACGTGCTACGCGGCAGCGCGAGGAGCATAGTGTGGCGGAGGCATTACGAGAGTATCACTCAAATATACTTGTCCTTCTGAAGTGTCCCCCATACAAATGCGGCACTTGTTAACCCCATCTCCACGTCGTGCGATACGAGAGCCTGCACATCAACCTGCCTGTTCATTTTCAGTGATTTCTGTATAGTCGCGAAGTGCGAGATATGCACTTCGCGAAATGCTTAGATCTTTGGTAATGGATATTAGCATCTTTAGTCTATCGTGGTAGTTTATCTATCTATGACATACCCGGGAATTGGTCTTTAGATTATGAATTCTATATTTTAAAACCTTGATAAATGAATATCGGCGTTGCCTAGCAACTCGTTGATTTTCGGTCACTAGAAATACAAAATGGAACCGTTGGAACAAACGTAGTGGTTATATTCTCTTTGGTTGGAACCTTACGTTTCATGGAAATGGTGATCCGATAGAGCTGTGATGGAGAGATGGTGAAATCGAAAGCTAAGTACCTAGGCAGATTACCTAAGCTATCACACTAGAATTTCTTTATGTTGTATTTCGAGAATCAGTTGTAATGATTAGTGATTTATGGGCGCTCATGAGTTACTTGGGGAAGCAATGGATGTATAAGCAATGAGTTGATTACCTATGTTAATATGATGAATTAATTATTGATGGTTATGATGAACTAAAGCAATATCGGGACCAATGATCATTGAAAGTGTATCCCTTAGATAAAGGTAGCGCATGTGCGAAGGTAAATCCTGTCTAAGGAAGGTTCTAGATGAGGGGGCGTAGAGGGGGTTAGATTCCTTCGACTGGGACGGGCCTGGTCGGAGAAGAAAGAACTTCAGCTAGGCCTACGGGTCTAGTTGGGGATGCCCTCGGCTGGGACGTGCCTGGTCGGGGAGGAAAGCAGCCTTCAGCTGGGCCTTCGGGCCTGGTTGAGGCAAAAGGGGCCTCCGGATGACGAGCCGTCCGGAGAAGGCACGGTCTAGAACAGGCAGATCTTGGTCCGATGGTCAATTAAGATGAGAATTTACTGGAAATATGAAATGAATACTTACTCATCCATGGCAAAGATTAACAGAATTTATATGCAAGGTCTTAGGGCATCACGAGCAGTGATGTCATAGTCAATGTGAATGTACAGGTCTCCGAGATACGGCACACCACGATGAGAGAAGGAGCGAGAGGACATAGGTGCGAGATGTAGTAGTACGAGGCGGCAAGCGCCTGTTGATCTGTGTACAGGTATGACTCCATTGGGTTTATAGATTAATTCGGTGACATTCTGTTCCATTGAACATCCCTATATATTGGTAATAGAGTTGTCCGTTCGTATTCATATTATTGACGTAGACGTGTCCAAAGAGATAAAGCAGATAATGGAATACTTAGAATGGGCTCGCCGACATGTATGGTGTTCCACAATTTTTAATGAAAATTAACGTGCAGCAATCAAATATATGAGCGGTTCCATTTCTCAAAACAAAACCATAGAGTAATGCAAAACATCAAAATCAACGAATAAAATGACAAAAAACAGAGATGATGAGTGGTGTAATTTTGATGTCATAGACAACTTTTTAGAATATATCGATTAAGTCAAATAACAATTACTATTCTTTTTCTTTTTTTGTATTATAAAATAGGTAATATAATATTGCATTTTTTGATATTTTAGTTTTAATACAGGTATATATAATTATGTGTGTGTGTGTGCGAATACAGATTCACTCTTTAATTCTTTCCTGGCCCGCTGCCATGGCCCGACTTGAGAATCAAATCCTAAACTTCATCATTCCCAGTCTTATAATATGTTAACCACTAGAGTAAGAGTGAGGTAAGACCAACGATCCCAGATTACAAAGTGAAGATGTTTAGCTCGTGTATATTTTATCAGCAACGCGAACGGGTAAACCTTTGAATTTCAACGGTTTGTGAGTGCATCACGTTATTATGAAATCTGCAAATAGAGACGCGTAAAGTTGACAGAATTATTTTGTAAAAAAAAATCCTTTATGTAAAAGTAAAAATATTCACAATATTTAAAACGGCTTTATTATCGATGTTTTACATCGAATAATAATGAAATCGATGGATAACACTGGAAAACACTCACGTCAATAACATGTCAGTGATCCCAAAAATGTCATATGCCTTTGTCAGTTGTCACAGCTGTGGTTTGTGTCATAACTCCTATAATAATTTCAATTTGCCTCTCTCTACAATATGCCGCTTACGCCTTGGTCACTCCTGCACTCCTGTCCACCTGCACAAGATCAGAGTTAGAGATCACTCCCTGTGTGAATGTGACTTAGACGAAGGTACTGTCTCCCATATATTGTTTTCTTGTCCCAAACTTCTTCATCCTCTCTATGACGTCCTTCCATCACAAATCCCCCGCCCAGTAAATGTTGAGTGTTTGTTAATGTCTGTGTTTAGTCCATATTGTAAATTTTTATGTAAATATATTAAAACTAACAATATTAAGTTGTAAATATATATGTTCTTATGTAAATATTGGAAAAAGAAACCTGCCATTATAATACATAATCCAAATTAAAAGCTGGATACCTTCCCAGCTATCACCTGTAAAGCGTGTCTCCTCCATTCCACGCGTCATTGGCGAGGTATATTGTACCCATTTGGTACAAACATAAGCCATAAAATCAAGAAAAAAAAAAAAAAATTCAATTTGTCAAATGTCAGTTGTCTGTGGATTTTGGTGGATTTGTTGTTTTATTTCGTGAATTCGAGATTTCAAGATGGTAAATAAATTCAATTTTTTTGTATTAATCAATTGTTAATTCCTATAACAAATACGCTAAATTCGTTCTTATGTATATGAATGCTTCAATCACAAACATATTTCAGTTAGAATCTACGTATTTTCAGCTGAAACTTAGCACAAAACTTAAGGGCTATTTTACGAAAAGTTTTATCGAATTTGTTTTATATATCTTGTATGTACATTGGTTTATAATTTAATAAGCGGTATTTATCCACATTATATGAGCTTCACTATTGAGTATACCTTGTTTTTGTATACATACATTTTTAGGTTAATTCTTTTTTTGTAAGAGTTTCGATGACTAATTCCTTAATTTATTAATTTTGTTTTGATTTAAAAAGTAATTTACTGCTTTATGCTAACATTTAATCTTAGAAAATATTAGTTTTTAAAGAATTGAAATTCTTAAATTCATTGTTTGCACTAAAATCAACAGCAGTCATGAAAAAAATTGAATTTACCGACCAGGTGTGTTGTCACATGGCTTAGTGTGGGTCTAGCATTTTGTAAATATTCAGGTACTTACAATAACGAAGCCCTTGACTATGATCTTACCTGATGGTTAATGATGATGTAGTCTAAGATAGTAGCAGGCTAACTTAGTAGGAGACTACTAAGTTAGTTAGGACAGTTTTAATATCCTGTTGATTTCTTGACAGCATCTTTAACAGTGAGGTGGTAATTAGCCATGACCAATGCCTTCCACCACACCAGACAAGAAAAAATTTAGAAATTATCAATACCCAAAATGGCTTTGCTCGGAATTGGAGCAGGGAGTTCGACTATTAAAACCACAGTGTTAATAATTAATTGATATAAAACTCAGAGAATAAAAGAACTTGTCACTCAACCAACAAAAAACAACAAACTTTAAATCTGACCTGGAGACAATGTCACTAGTACAATATATTCTTAGTATCCTGCGACTATTTTCTGCACTTGGACGCAGGCGTTTCACGCGAAACCACTGGTACTATGTATTATTTAATAATAAAGGGCGCTACATACCTTCAGTTTTAACTGTGCGATTTAACTGTACAGTCCAACTGTACAGATAAATCGTTAGGTGTGTGGAACATACAGTTGAACTGTACAGTTTAACTGAGATCTAATCAAAATTTCAATAGATAAATCTGTACAGATAGAACTGTACAGTTATAACTGAAAGTGTGTATTCGAAAACTGTGCAGTTTCGTCAGTTTTGTAATTTTTACGAGCGAGCTGAAGTGAATACGTATTTTTTCTTACTCATCGCTTTTACGAAAAGTTAACGCTCGACCATGGCACAACGCGAATGGCTGAAAGAGTTTACACACATTAGCCCTATGATCGCTGACACGTCGTCTCTGGAGGCCATATTGATAAAAACTGAAAGGTCGCGTGTTTTTACTTGAAAGTGTGTAGGCTGTATGGACTTACGATTTATCTGTACAGTTGGACTGTACAGTTAAATCGCACAGTTAAAACTGAAGGTATGTAGCACCCTTTAAGAAAGTGTGTGTGCAATTCAATCAAGGCAGAAGTGAAACTTCAGAAAAGTAGCCCACAAGTGAATGAGATAAATATAACTTGTATTCTATATCTTGTATTCTATTCTTCTATCCTATTGTCTGATAGGCTAAGGCCTCCAAATATATTTTGTATTCTGTATCATTCTCTCGCAGGCTAATTCCTATTACAAATACCTATGTTTGTCTTTTCTTAGTATCGCTTTTTCCATTCAACAAATTTTCAAATCACAATGATTCTAATGAAGTTTCACTTGAAAACAAAAACTAAACGTGTTATGTTGGTGGGAGTTTTTAGGCGGTTATCTTTTTGGCTTTATAGGATTAACTTCAATTGTGTGTAACGTTTCAGCAACCGCAGATCCTAGTGCTGAAGGAGGGGACCGACCAGTCTCAGGGCTGGCCGCAGCTCATCTCCAACATAAATGCATGCCAGCTAGTTGTGGATGCGGTAAGTGTTTAACCTGCTTTATTCCATACTAGCTGGCGCCCGCGGCTTTGTCCGCGTGGATTGAGATTTTTTGGTTCCCGCGGGAACTCCTTAATTAAGCCTATGTGCTAATCCAGACTATAATCTATCTCTGTGCCAAATTTCATGCAGATTCGTTCAGCCTTTCTGGCGTGATTGAGTAACAAACATTCATCCATCCATCCATCTAAACTTTCGCATTTATAATATTAATCGTATCGTTTAGCTTATGCCCTCGACTGCAATTAGGTGGACTATACAAATATCAAACCCCTATTTTTAAAAAGCCAGGCTTGAATTTTTAAAAATCCTTTCTAAACAGATGTCTACATCATAAAAGCTATCTGCATGCTAAATTACAGCCCGATCCGTCAAGTGATTTGAGCTGTGCGTTGATAGATCAGTCAGTCGGTCCTATATTTTAAGTTTCCTTGTATCTTGTTTCTTTTGTGCTTTTGTGGTGTACAATGAAGTATATATGCCACCGTAAAATTGCAAAAACTGTCAGATTGCAATCTAACACTCTCATCTCTTGCATTGCAATCTCGATAGAATGTAAACTGTTGACAGATTGAGAACCGTTCAATGTTATGAGTGTCAATTTTGGAAATATTCATTGTATTTACGTTTTCTTGTCTCTTTCTTGTAAGTTAGGTTAGGGTTCGACATAAATAACCAAGTAATGCACTTAGGTTCTATCGGGTTAATAAACCTAACAGATTACAATTTACAGAAAAATAATGTGTTAAATTGTAATCTTTCGACAGTTTACAATTTCACTAGATAGTCTACGTAGGAATCTAACGGTTTTCACAATCTTACGGTGACATCTACATACATTCATACAAATAAATCATTTCATTTCATTTATTATTTCGCATTGGCTCAAGTGCGCACGACGCTGGGCCCGCGCGGCATGGACAAGCTTATTGTGGACCACAACGGAAAGGCTGTTATATCCAACGACGGAGCTACCATCATGAAGGTAACGTCTCAATATCATTTTGAAGAAAACACTCAATACTCACATGACCACTGCAGCCCATTAACATCCCACAGTGCTTTTGAATCGTCAAGTGAATCTACCACTGGTTCGGAATCCCATTCCTGCCGAGAAGAACGAGCAAGAAACTCGGCGGTTGCTCTTTTGAAAAATCTCATAGGAGAGAACAAATTAAAGCTAAGACCCATTATGCTGCTCCAATGCGGGTTGGCGGGCTTAAGACTATAATCATGTCAGTGATAATAACCGGGACCGACGGCTTAACGTGCTCTCCGAAGCACGGGGGTGACTCACCACCAATTTCCTACTCCGGGCTAAAACTGAGAATTTATTTACTGAAAAACTCTACCTAACAATTTTTGTGCCCGACGGGGAATCGAACCCAGGACCTTGTGATCCACAGTCGACCATGCTAACCGCTAGACCAACAAGGCAGTCTTCAATACTCAATTTATAACATGAAGGATATACTTGAAGTGTCTTTTGTTACGTCATGTTTTGACTCTACCACCGGTTTGGAAAACAGTTTCTACTGAGAAGAGCTATCAGACAAATAAAATAAACTGACCTAATTAATACAAATAAAAACTGAAGTGCTGTGCTCAGAAATTATCCAGGACACCCTTTTTGAAGACCTCCTTGGCGCATGTTGGGAGCTGTTATCTTAACGTGCTTCTGGGTTCGATCCCCGGCAGGGTCAATTTAGGAAATTATTATTTCTGAATTTTTCCGGGTCTGGATTAGTGGGAGGCTTCGGCCGTGGCTAGTTACCGCCCTACAAGCAAAGACGTGCCGCCAACCGGTGGGAGAGTCAAAACATGACGTAACATAAGAGACACCTGTTTGTCCTACATGTTTTAAATAAATTGGGTTTATTTGAATTTGTAAAGATTTTCTATACTTTAAATAATGTTTGCTGTCTCTGACAGTACGGGAAACTTTACACTTGTAGAGCACAGCTCATAATTCTCTCACGCCCATGATTTTGCAAAATAATTTTTTTTCTTTCAGCTCTTGGATATAGTTCATCCGGCTGCCAAAACACTGGTGGACATTGCAAAGTCACAAGATGCTGAGGTAAATCTATACATATTTTCCCCTAGCGAGATTTATCTCGCTACCATCTTAGAATGCATCATCACTTGTTGTTGTTACCCTAACTTGTAGAATAAAAAAAACACAACTCTAAAACATAGTTCCTTTTAATCGATGCGTGAATTTATTCTAAAATGATTATAAACACGGATCCAATTTCCTAATTTAAATTGAGGACACCCAAATTATATGATTTATTTATGTAGGTATATTATTTATTTATAACAATAAATAATAAATTAATAAAATCACGTACCACGCTTCTTCCAGGTCGGTGATGGTACCACGTCGGTGGTCATCTTGGCGGGGGAGCGTCTGAAGAGGTTGAAGCCATTTGTTGAGGAAGGCAAGTATTGGAACTTACTTTTGTAGCAGATCTATCTATTTGAAGATATTTCTTTATTTCTATGATATCTTCTAAGATATTCATCTAAATTAAATGGTGTAAAGGGCGAGTTAGGTCTATATTAAATATATGAGATGGCCAACAATTTCATTTTGATAAGGATTAATACTGTGTCCGAAAATACACTTTTGAAAGTAAAGCTTTGTTGTAGACTAAAATTGAAAATCATAAAAATTGTTATTGTGTGACAACCCTAAAAGATAGATATATGTATTTTAAGAGGAACGATTCCACCATACACCGATATAAAAGTAGGTACTAGATGGGCCATTTCATAGAAAAATGTTGGGCGTCCGACTTGTGGTGTATGCCCCTTACCTGTATAAGCCTGTCCTTGTCCCCGCCATAGCGCTGTCCCGCTTTTCAGACTAGATGGCGTTAGTAAAATAAGTTCGCATTGTTTATTTGACAGGGCCCGTCTATGTAAATTGAGGTTGTTGACCATACATTGCTTTCGAGTAACTTTTAATATTTACGCAGCGCACGCCACGGAAGCTTTCAGATGAGACGACTTTTGCCGATTTAATTCACGTTTTTGCAATTTCTAATGATTTCCTATACTTTCTATAAGTGGATGAATTTTTAAAATCGGTTGAGTAGTTTTTGAGTTTATCCATTACAATCAAACAAATCTTTCCACTTTATAATATTGGTTTAGATGTTTAAGAGGCCGGAGAACGCCGCTCGCAACTTCTATTCGAACCGCAAATATAAATTTGCCGGTATATTGCTATCTCTATTTGGCTCATGACACATGATCGCGTGCAAGCGCAATAGCAATATGAGCGTACAGAATTTGTTATACATTTAGTCTTGTTCCGTGAATACCAAAAATTATGAATGAAAAATTGTTGTGTCTTTAACTTCGTGTTGTTATTCAGTAACTTGACAATATAGGCTATGTTCCTGATCAATTAGTACGTGAGATATCGTTGGTTTTAATATGAAACAAATAAGGAGAAAACATGTCATTTATGTCGTAAAAACATGCGAAACGCAATGTGCTTACAGTTAGTTTTGGGAAAGTATTTTGAAAAGATATTTATCCAGGGACCTAGATAAATACAAGTTCAATCTTAATAATCGCATAATATGGAAATATTCTCGAATTATAAATATTAAATTATGACGACCTCCGTGGCTCAGTGTTGAGCGCTGTTGCCTTAACGTGCGGAGGTCCCGGGTTCGATCCCGGGCAGGGTTTGGAAATTTATAATTTCTGAATTTTCCCTGGTCTGGCCTGGTGGGAGTCTTCGGCCGTGGCTAGTTACCACCCTACCGGTAAAGACGTGCCGCCAAGCGATTTAGCGTTCCGGTACGATGCCGCGTAGAAACCGAATAGGGGTATAGGTTCAATATAACTGCCATGCCCCTAACAGGTTAGCCCGCTACCATCTTAGACTGCATCATCACTTACCATCAGGTGAGATCGCAGTCAAGGGCTAACTTGTAGTGGATAAAAAAAAAAAAATGTTGGTATTACGTTTGTATGGGCAATTCGCCCTCCGCTGGCCCGAATATTTTGCCAAGTATGTCACTTGTTTGCAGGCGTACACCCGCGTATAATAGTTCGCGCGGTGCGCAACGCGGGCAAGCTCGCTGTGGACAAGCTCAAGGAGTTATCCGTGAAGATTGAGAGCAAATCCCCCGAGGAGCAGAGGTGAGGTGTTCATCATCATCATTCGCGTACGAAGTGCTTCCTGGTCTCTCGACACGAGGATATTTGTCAACTTGACAACAAGTTACTTTCTTACTTTAATCGATTGTTTAAATGGTTATACAACATAAACTATCAGACAGACGTATAACTGAGTGATCCTATCAGGGTTTTCTATCCTATCAAAAGTAGCCTTTGTCCTTCCCCTGGATACAACCTATCTCTGTACCTAATTTCATCAAAATCGGTTGAGTAGTTGGGCCGTGAAAGCGTAGCAGACAGACAGACAGACACACTTTCGCATTTATAATATGAAGTATGGACTAGTATGGATGAAAATTAAGACAAAATAAAACAAAAATATGAAACAATCATTAAAATATCTCAACAAATGAAAAAGTTATGGAACTTTAAAGTTGCGCTTGCAAGTGCGGTCGTGTGACGTCACACGACCCTATCAACCGACTTTATAAAGCCGAATAAAAGAAATAAATGGACTTAGCGTGACTTAATTGAATTAAAAGCACTAAATTTGTGTGTGAAGATAATTTTGAAGTATTAAATCTCGGCTATGTATTAAAACTCACTCACAAAATTTCTCACTCGAGTAAGATACAGCAATCGTTTTGACGTTTGAAAAGAAGTTGCTGATTTGACTACTTATCAAATACCTAATTGCGAAAAAACAAAATACGTACGTAGCGTAAAAATAAATATACAATGATTATAACAACGGATCCAATTACCGAATCCAAATGTGGAGAATCATATAAAATGAGTTTCCAAACCAACAAATAAAAGCTGCACCGATTTTGATGAAACTTTTACGATACAATTTGTCTTTTGCAGAGAATTACTGCGCAAATGCGCGGCGACTGCTATGTCTTCGAAATTGATTCACCAGCAGAAAGATTTCTTCTCCAAGATGGTGGTGGATGCTGTGCTCTCGTTGGACGCTCCTCTACTTCCATTGGATATGATTGGTAAATGTATATCCATACTAATATTATAAATGCGAAAGTGTGTCTGTCTGTCTGTCTGCTACGCTGTCACGGCCTAACTACTCAACCGATTTTGATGAAATTTGGTATAGGGATAGTTTGTTACATAGGCTACTTTTTATCCCGGAAAATTCCGGAGTTCCTACGGGAATGCAAATTAACTTAATCCACGCGGACGAACTTGCAGGCATCATCTAGTTAGAGATATTTTTACAGACAGAGCCTTAACTAGTAAATATAAGCCTATGATTAAAAAATTTGGATCCAATTTCTGAAACAGAAATAATGTAGATCAAAGTGATAGTAGATATGAGGCTATTCCTTTACCTTTTTTTTTTTAAAGGCATTTTTAAAATAAATCCAAATAAATATTTCTTGCTACTAGGAATCAAAAAGGTAACAGAAGGTGCCTTAGAAGACTCCTTCTTAGTAGCTGGGGTGGCTTTCAAGAAGACGTTCTCTTACGCTGTGTTTGAGATGCAACCGAAGAACTATGAGAACTGCAAGATTGCTCTGTATATTATAATATTGAGCTTGAGCTGAAAGCTGAGAGGGATAACGCTGAGGTGAGTGTCTCTGTCTCGTTGGTGTAGTGGTTAGCATGTTCGACTGCGGCCGACGACGTCCTAGGTTCGAGTCTCGAGTGCGGCCATAATTGGGTATTTGACAACTATTCAAATAAATTATTATTTTTTAGTGATTATTGAATAGAGGATCTCCCAAAAGTCGTAATATCCACGTCCCCTGTTAGTTTTATGTTGAATAACTATTTTAAAGAAAAAAAATGCGTCGAACTCTGGTGACGTCACTATTCAAATATTTCATACAAAATCCCATACTAAGCGTTTTGAAGTTTGAAAAAGTTGCTGATTTGACTAGTTGTCAAATACCCAAATAAGTGTTGGGTTTTTCCGACTAGAAATTGTTAGCACTAGGCCGGAGTTAGGAAGTTGTGTGTGTTTCAGCCCCGTGCCTCGGAGAGCACGTTAAGCCGCTAACCCGCTACTTCAGCTTCGCAGTTAAATTCTACTAGATGATGCCCGCCACTTCGTCCGCGTGGAATAAGGTGTTTTGTATTCCCTAGGCCCCTAGGGAACTCTTGAATTTTCCAGAATAAAAATTCTTTCCAAAAAACCGACTTCCAAAGCCACTCTAAAGTAAAAAAATAATTTTGATTTCTACACACTATGTTGAAGTCGGGCGAGTATAACAAAGATAGGCATAGTTGACGCGTCAGGCTCGCCCGACTTCAACATAGTGTGTAGAAATCAAAATTATTTTTTTACTTTAGAGTGGCTTTGGAAGTCGGTTTTTTGGAAAGGATTTTTATTTTTAACTTTTTAGTGTACTCTTAATCCCCACGGCTAAGGAGTGCAGTACCCTGCAGCATCAGAGTTGAGGAGTTGGGACTTGGGTTTAAGTATGAAGTCATTGCTTCACACCTACAATATTAATTCACCATAAAAAAATTCTAAATCGCTATTTTTATGGAGTTCTGTACCCTGCAGCATCAGGGTTGAGGAGTCGGGACTCCGAGTTGAATCGTATACACGTGACTTGATACCTACCATATGAATTCAGCATGAAAACTGCCTAACTCCCTAGTTTTGAGTCGTAGGTATACCTACAGCATCAGGATTGAGGATTTGGAGTCAGATTTTTTTATGGGACCATCTCGCGAGCTTCCTCTGACCACTGAAAAAAAATTTTTCAAATCGGTTTGGAAACCACGGACATATATGCGGTAATATACATTAAAAAAAAAAAAAAATATATACGCGCCGAATTGAGAACCTCCTCCTTTTTTGGAAGTCGTTTAAAAAAGAGACCCTATGTCCTTCCCCGGGATACAGCCTATCCCTGTACCAATTTTCAGCAAAATCGGTTGAACAGATGGGTCGTGATAGCATAGCAGACAGACAGAATACTTTCGCATTTATAATATAAGTATGGATATGGACTATTTCCAACAATATGGGTGAACCTTTCCAGGTTCGCGTGGACAACGTTAAAGAGTACCAGAAAGTGGTGGACGCTGAATGGCAGATCCTTTACGACAAGTTGGCGGCTCTGCACGCCAGCGGCGCCAACGTTGTGCTGAGCAAGCTGCCCATTGGCGACGTCGCCACGCAATACTTTGCCGACCGGTGAGTCACCATCTTTGTTTTTTTTTTTTTGTTTAATATCCACTACAAGTTAGCCCTTGACTGCGATCTCACCTGATGGTAAGTGATGATGCAGTCTAAGATGGTAGCGGACTAACCTGTTAGGGGCATGGCAGTTATATTAAACCCATACCTCTATTTGGTTTCTACACGGCATCGTACCGGAACGCTAAATCGCTTGGCGGCACGTCTTTGCCGGTAGGGTGGTAACTAGCCACGGCCGAAGCCTCCCACCAGGCAAAAATCATTGGGTGTGCAGGTGGTTAATATAGCATATTGTAGCGTGCTATGTGAGGCGCCTAAATGTTAGATCAAGCGCTCCTATTGATGGGTTTTGGCATGTCAAATTATATTTTGATAGGTTTAATTTTGTTTTAGTATCACCAGAATACCAAACAATCGACGGCCAAAAATAAATTTAATATTCTAATAAATATCCATATTATTATAATATTGTAAAAGCGAAAGTGTGTCTATCTGTCTGCTACGCTTTTACGCAGGGTTCCAAATTATCAATAATTACGCTTCTTGATAATTATCGGATAATTATCCGATTATTTATCGTATAATTATCACCAGTGTAAGAAGTTAATTTGTTATATTGTTTCATAACTAATGCATTATATTTTTGATAATTCTAACAAAACAATAAAAACAAATAAATTTAAAAATTTCATTCGAAATCCAACACAAATTACCGACACGAATGGACTATACGAATGGAAAAAAACTAATGGACTATACGGGGTATCCCCACGACGCGCGGGCGGGGCACTTTGATACTTCGTGCGTTCGGATACGCAAGTTGCGGATATACACGTCCGAATACAGTTCACTTTCACGAGCGCAAGTTTTTGTTATTATCAATCGATAAATATACATCTGTAATTATCACCCTGATTTCGAACCCTGCTTTTACGGCCCAAGATGTTCAACCAATTTTGATGAAATTTGGTACTGGGATAGATTGTATCCCGGGGAAGGACATAGGCCATATATCTAGTGAAAGTGAACGCCCCATAGCGTCAGTTTTTATACTGTTCGCATGGTACTGCGCATATTTTAATACTGTACGAATCAGTCTTGCTAGTTTTTGTTTATTTTTGGTAACCATAACACGTCTTTGAGCGGCGATAAGTAGTCAGATCCCCAGCCGCATGCGGGCAGACCATCACTATTTCAACCAGAGGAGAGCCCTACCGCCAAATACTGAATCAGCCTTCCTGGTGATAGTTACCAAAAGTGCAGCTATCTCTTAGTCTATCAACACTGCGCCGGGGAGGTCGTCAAACATCTTTGGTGGAAAGGTACCCAGCAGGGCGACCGCGTATCTTTTGCATCAATCATTGATACATCGCAATCACCTCTGATTGGTTAACACTCTTCCACTGTTGGACGAAATCCATAAATCCAGCCAATCCAGCCACGTGAGTTACATTAATATCTTAAATAAAATCTTTTTGTTCGTCATTCTTACTAAACAGATAAATTTTAATAAGTAAATTGTCATGATATATTTTGTGAACTTTAGTGATATAACTTCGTCGATCTTTTTGTCAGCCCTAACGCAGACTACGGTCTATTTGGGCTGCAATTTAGAAACGCCAGCCTGAGTTTTTAGTCTAGTGCTTTGGTCTGCAAAATTGTGGTGTAATTTTAGATATATTTTTTAAAGGCATGAAATAAAATAAACATTTTTTTTAAAATTGTGTGTATTAACAGGTGCCCTTGTTTTATAGCGTCTATTTGTGAAAACCTGTCATTAGCTTTAAGTTACCTAATTTTAAGACTGTTTAGAAATAAAATAAAATAAAATAAAAATAAATAAAATCGGAGGTGATTGCGATGTATCAATGATTGATGCAAAAGTTACGCGGTCGCCCCGCTGGAACCTTGGAACACCGCCAGAACACAGTTGACAGTTGTGATTATCGTTTTGACAGTGACATGTTCTGCGCGGGCCGCGTGACAGACGAGGCCCCGCGCCGCACTGAGCTCGGTGCGCGAGTTGAAGCCCGAGGCGCTGGGCGGGTGCGCCGCGTTCTGCGAGCGGCGAGTGGGCGGCGAGCGGTGCAACATATTCACTGGTGAGCCGGTTGTACCCCCTCACCTCCTCGGTGGCTCTGCGCTCCTGGTACCGGGGCAGGGCGAATACCACCACCACCACCACCACCACCACTACAGCCCATTAACGTCCCACTGCTGGGCACAGGCCTCCACTCTCATAGGAGAGCGGGAGTTAGAGCTTACACCCACCACGCTGCTCCAATGCGGGTTGGCGGGCTTTAACGACTATTATCATGTCAGTGATAATAACCGGGACCGACGGCTTAACGTGCTCTCCGAGGCACGGGGGTGACACACCGCCAACTTCCAACTCCGAGCTGGCACTGAGAATTTCTTAATTGAAAAACCCAATACCAAACTTTTATGCCCGACCGGGAATCGAACCCAGGACCTCGTGATCCGCAGTCGACTATGCTAACCACTAGACCAACGAGGCAGTCAGAACGAGGGTGAATACACCTCCTGTATTTGGTTATTCTGGCATTACATATACTTTCATTGCCTCTACACTTCTGTAAACTCACTGGTGAGTTGGTCGCCTCCAGTAGCTGTCTGCGCTCCTGGTACCGTCAGGGTGTATATGTCACCGTAAGATTGTAAAAACCGTTAGATTATAATCTAACTCGCGAAATTGTAAACTGTCGATTGATTACAATATAACGGATTATTTTTCGGTAGATTGTAATCTGTTAGGTTTATTAACCCGATAGAACTTAAGTGCATTACTTGGTTATTTATGTCGAACCCTAACCTAACTTACAAGAAAGAGACAAGAAAACATAAATACAATGAATATTTAAAAAATTGACACTTAAAACATTGAACGGTTCACAATCTTTCGACTGTTTACAATCTATCTACCAGGATTCCATATAGGAGTGCTACAACATATTCACTGGTGAGTTGGTCGCCTCCTGTGGCTCTCTGCACTCCTGGTACCCTCAGGGTGTATATACCTGCCCTTTGAATGTTCCCCTGGTATTTCATATCTCCCTTTAAATCTTCAATTCTACCAGGATTCCATATAGGAGTGATACAACATATTCACTGGTGAGTTAGTCGCCTCCTGAAGCTGTCTGCACCCCTGGTACCCTCCAGGGTGTATATACCTGCTCTTTGAATGTTCTCCTGGTATTGCATATCTCCCTTTAAATCTTCAATTCTACCAGGATCCCATATAGGAGTGGTACAACATATTCACTGGTGAGTTAGTCGCCTCCTGAAGCTGTCTGCACTCCTGGTACCCTCAGGGTGTATATACCTGCTCTTTGAATGTTCCCCTGGTATTTCATATCTCCCTTTAAATCTTCAATTCTACCAGGATTCCATATAGGAGTGGTACAACATATTCACTGGTGAGTTAGTTAGTCGCCTCCTGAAGCTGTCTGCACTCCTGGTACCCTCAGAGTGTATATACCTGCTCTTTGAATGTTCTCCTGGTATTGCATATCTCCCTTTAAATTAGTGATTAAACGAACTTACAAAGTGAAGTTCTATCATAATTATATGAGTCGCTTCATTCGAAGATATAATTCATTAAACAGGTAGTTTCTTAACCTACTAGCAACAATCGCACGCTTTAGAGGCCATTTATTTTGGTATAAAGACAAAATTCTCCCACCAAGTCATCCCCACCGCCACCTGTCTACCTACTGGCCATTTCATCGTCATTTAGTTCAGAGTTATATAATGCTCTTGCGAAAATATATTTCGGGAAGGGGGGGTTGGGGACTTTTTATTATATCTTCGAATGAAGCGACTCATATAATTATGATAGAACTTCACTTTGTAAGTTCGTTTAATCACTAATTATATTTCGTCGCTTCATTCTTCAGATATAATTCATTAAACATGAGTAGTAGGGTATTCGCCGGTTCTGGGACACTCGATCGTGATTGGTCAGTGATCACGGCCCCTCCCACACCCCTCGGCTCTGGCCCCCTCCGTGGTCCGGAGGAAATCAAAACCTAAAAAAAAAAAAAAAGTTTGGACTTTTTTCTTAAGTTTTGGGGCACGCTGAATCGATTCCGCTGACTCCCAGCTTCGTATCTTTATCGGTTACAAAGTTAGCATTTCTGTACAAACGATCCCTAGATGATTTACTAATTGCTAATCACGTCCTAATCACCTCGCTCGACGGTTACAAACAGCATTTTGTAAAAACGATCCTTCAATGATTAACTAATTGCTCTTTGATAAGTTACTCATTGCTTTATTCTATGAGGTTCAAAGGAAACTTCTTGGCTACAATTTATTCTCTTTAAATGTAGACTTAAATAAACTACTCAACAACATATCATTCTCTAGTGTATTACTATTAAATAAATCAAAAAAATCACAACTTCTGTAACCTCTAAACATATAAAACAAATACATTATACAATATTGTCCACAAACTGACGTGTAATCATTTTGTATCCTTCTAGTATTGCAATACCACATTCTTGTATTTCTTTTCAGAAACTGCCTATGATATTTACTTGGCAGTCGTCCATATGAATCAAAATATTGTCCAATACCATTTATGTCTATATACAAGCCTACCCAATGAGACCCGGGCATATAGTCTGGGTCAAGATTACTTATTAAATAGGCTGGAGTTTCAACATATATTGGTAATCGGTTTGCAGCATACACATTGTGTTGGAGACCTGGGTGGATTTTTCTTAAATATGTCTTTATCTCTATTGTATTCATATTACTTCAGTACTACTGATCTTATCGCTACAATGGATCACAGATGAATGGGAAGTAAGATCATAGTGTTTCAGATATATTATGGGTGATGATGGATAACTAAAATAAAAATAAACAAATATTTCTTTTATCAATGTTTTATTACAAACCTTAATAAAAATGGATGTACAAGTTATAACTTAATGTTTTTACAAAATAAAATTTCTTAACTACTATAGTCCACACTTACATTACGATTTTTATCAATTTCAATAACATTGTCAAACTCTGCATACACGATACAGTTGATCGTTTCAGGAATAGCTGTATCAAAACGAACTTCTAGCCTAACACTACCATGCTTTATAAGATTCCAATGACTGGAGTGAGCTGATAAATCAGGAGTTAAATCAAATGCTAAGAGACAATAGCCTTTTGCATATTGTTCCCTAGAAATTCCGTTTCCTTCATTTAAAAAATGGATTCCCGTCCCCGAGAATAATGTATGATAGGCTGAAGTGAAAGTATTCTCGAACGATGGTTGTAAAGCTTTTGACGGTATTTGTTGACCATCAATGTATAAACTAAATGTATTCATTTGATAATTTTCAAAGTTGAATGGGTTTTTTGTAAGAGTTCCATTAAATGCTGCATTATTGACAAATCCAACAATACATCTTTTAGGAACTTGACCAAGAAACATTTTTATCTACTCCAGCATCGAAAAGTTCCAATTTCGAATTTGACAACTATATCGAATTGAACCCTCTTTCGTGTTTGCTTCTCATAACGATACAGTTCGTTGTATGGGAGCTGTATCGTTATGAGTCGTAGCTGTATCGATATGGTTAAATCTTCATAAATAGGATACCTATAGCTTAGCGGCTCTGGGTTCTGGCACTTGACTTTTTTATTAATTTATAAAGTAAAAAATTATAAAGACGTCCTTGTCGTAGATAAAATCTTGTATGCAACTGTACGTAATTAGTCATTTTAATTCTCGTACTATCCTATTTTGATACTCGGCAAGCCTCGTATCAAAAAACAGCACTCGAATTAAAATGACCCTCATTACGATACAGTTGCATAAATAGCTATATCGAGTGTTTTATCCTGAACCCCCGAAGGAATTGTTAAAACTTTAACTTCCGCTCGAGTTATTGGATATTTTGCAGTAGTAGATGCTAAAACTTTTTGATGTGCGAGTAATACAGTCGGATTGATACGC
Source organism: Erebia epiphron (assembly GCA_963932025.1). Lineage (NCBI taxonomy): Eukaryota > Metazoa > Arthropoda > Insecta > Lepidoptera > Nymphalidae > Erebia > Erebia epiphron. The sequence goes on along the minus strand of OZ009945.1, from coordinate 56,213,934 downwards.
GCGCGTCGAACTATAAGAGTCGCATCTGTTATACATACTTTTAATTTTAAATCAGTTGAAGAAGCCATAAGACTGAAACTTTCTCTTGAGCGAATTAATTTAACACACATTTCAACGCCATTAATCAAAAATTTTTCCTGATTAAATATATCACCATGTAGATGTCCAATCATTTCTATTTCTTTGCTTTCGGCTGCGAGACTCTGCCTTTTACTAAAACCTATATTTTTTTCATCTACGGAATTCATATTTCCCGCAGTATCTTCATACCAAAGACCACAAGTCAGATGAGATTCTTTTGCTGCTGGCGCATAATTTAATAATGTCTCAATATAAGCACGGTATGCATATGTATTGTTTGGTGGTGAAATGAGTTTTTGATTCAAATATACATCCAATTGACTGAAGACTGAATGTAACCAGTTATTAATCGGAGCTACTACTGTAGATGAATTAAGTTTTGATGAGTCTTGATTCAATATCTTAGCTTTTAAATGTATCAACGTATGGGACAAATCTATGTAGTCATCACTCGTTCCAGGTATTTGAAATTCTATAGGTCCATCATCAGCAAGAGATGAAATGGGTTTGTAATGAATCCATAATCCATTTTCTATACTTGTTTGTGTTGATGGTAGGGCAAACAAATCTAACTCTGATTTAATACACTCACAGGAATGATTATGTAAAAAAGACATATTTATTTAGAAAATATATCGTTTGTTTTATTTTGACTGAGCCTTGATTTTTTAATAGCTTTCACTTTAGCTGTCAGCGGTTGAATGAATGAAGATTGACGTTTCCTTTTGCTTATATATCCTGAGCCTGACATATTAATTCTGTCAATCTTGTCATGAGCTTTTCGCTTTAAGTTAGAACTAGCTTCCTTAAGACGAGTTTTAATAGAATCTTCCATAGGTCGTGCACTAACCATATCCGATAGTAGACCAACACCTGCATTTAATGCTTCTTTTCCTATAGCTCGTGCACCACTAGAGAGAAGGGGTAGAATAGACCTAAACAATCCTCCAAGAAAACTGCCAATACCATGACCTCGTTGATATGGTACGCCTTTATAAATTACTCCAATACCTGATCCAGCCTGGTGTGAATAATATTGCTCGTAAGGGCATGTTATTTGGTTGAGGTAAGGATCCATTATAACTTTCTAAAATGAAGTTTAATACACACTGTTCCAAACTGGAATGGGATATTTTTACCTGTGCTCGTCCTTATATCTATTTCGATAGTATCAAACTCCCGTCGCATAACAGGTAAATAGTGTGGTGGAGAGAAAATATGCATTTTATTAGCTCCATATACATATGTTGATATATCTACTGGTACAATTCTGAGAAGAGGGGCCATAACATCTCCAACAATCTGTGGTTCTATTATATCACAATAAACAAACAGTTGTGATGGCAACCCTAATTTTAAATAAGATGGATATGTCCCAATTTTATTTAGAACAAGATTTTTGTTTGGCTCAAATCCGAGTTGTAAACATAACTTGGTTGACAACTTAAGTGAGTCAATTGCATTATCCAAAATTGATACTGATACTTGTTTGATTATTTCATCATAATGAAATTCTATGTTCACATCAGTATTACTATTTATTGTTGCTATGATATGTTGAATGGTATCATAGTTCATGGCGGGAATACATGTTCTAAAGTGCACTAATGAATGTTTATCTTCATTGGGCATCATAATCCACTTTGACGTGTAAATAATATTTTCATGTTCTCGAACAGTAAATATGGTGCAAGGATATTGAATTTCCACAACTCCAACCAACCATTCACCTTCTAATACAAGTGATTTCGGTAACTTCGTTGAAAACATAGTTGTTTTGTTTTCCGGAAAGTATTCCATTGAGCTATTACTGAGTAAAGTTAAATAAAAATTTTCCTTTATCATATCTGATTTAAGCTAGACTCTAAAATCCAACTGTTAAATTTATCAGGATAACCTTTCCACTTCACTAACACTTCTTTTCTGTTGCCAGAGTATCGAGAACTAATGATTTTATCTATTTTATAATTTTGGGAGGGGTTATAAAATACTTTTTGTAATTCCTTTTCATAAAATGTTCCGACTATAGGTTCATTTTGTAAATCTTTTAATGTATTAACTACATTCGGAGATCTGTCAATTATTGAAGATATGACAAATATTTCATCACTCCAGTTAGATTCATAGCCTTTTTGAAAAATGTGTTTATATTTCGAAATTCGAACATTATCACCAACATGAAATTTAGGTAGTGGATTTTGCGATGATGGCTTATTTATTGCTTTCCTATCATATAAATTTCTCCAAACTGTCATTATATTGTCAGAACTAACATCACAAGGACACATCTTAATACTAGAATGAAAACTATGGTTATAAGAATATATCAAGTCTTGTAAAATATCTATGTATTTATATGTATTTTTATATGTAAAATAGCGCCACATTTTAGATTTTAGAGTTCTTTGAAACCTTTCTACTATACTGGCTTTTATATCCGGATTGTTTGTCGTGTAATAATTTATATTTTTACTTTTAAAATATTTTCTAACATCTTTAGAAACAAACTCAGTACCTTTATCAGATTGTATGTGTGTGGGAGTTGCATTCGATTCATTAAATATACTTTCAAAACATTCAATAATTGTTTCAGAATTTTTCTTTTTAATTGATCTAGCATAAGCATATTTACTAAACACATCAATAACACACAATATGTAATTAAATCCATTATTATATTTCGAATAAGTTCTCATATCACTTAGATCTACTTGCCATAATTCATTTAGATTTGATAATATGTATTTATTTCGAGAAAACTTTCTTTGAACCGGCTTATGAAGTGTGTAAGTTTCTTGTGATTGCAGCCATTTCCTTACATCCATTTTAGTCATTTTACCTTTCATAGTTTTTGATAAGTTATCAATACTACTAAATCCAGCAGGATGTTTTGGATTATAATATATATTATTTATTTCTAATAAGGGGTCCATTTTTCCCAATCAATTTTCTTCTTGATTTTTTTAATATATTTGTCACCACTACCTTTCGGGGTATTTAAAGATCCTTCATTAGATGTATATTTCCCTTCCAACGATTTCGTCTGAAGTTGATGAATAAAATCAGATCTCTTAGAATTTCCAATGTAAGTTAATGGTATTTTGATTGTATGTAATGCCTCGGCAAAATTTTGCCAACCTATAGGATCACTTTTTTTTAGTGATCTCAATGAATCATTAATTAGATCAACAATATTACTTCCAGGAATTTTTTCATTGTTTATTATCACTGTTCCATCATCGTCCCAATAAATTTTATTTTTATTAGAAGAAATCAAGCTTAATAACAACTCACCCTTTTTCAAATATGATTTTGGTATTAGACTTAGTATTTGAGCTGTTGTGTAACGTGGTGGATGATTCAAATTAGTATTTTCATTCTCTTTTACTTCATCTGTTGATGTCTCAAATGACACTAAGTTTTTATTTTCTATATTGCTATTTTTATAACTTTCACTTTCATTAATATTGTTCGTAATAATTGGTAATTCGATAGGTTGACGATCTCCCTCAGTAAAATGGAGGTATCTTTGTAGAATTTGTAGATATAAAATACATTTTTTACGATCTTCAATATTACTATTTAAAAACTTTTGCATTTCTGCATCTAAGCGAGACATAGGATTATCAACATCGGAACGTTGTTTTAGTTTTTCTATGAAATTTGGCTCAACAAGCAACATTTTTTTAGCATTTTCCATTTTTAAACTAAAGATGATACTAATCCACTCAAAATAGAACTCAAAATTAAAGGTAAAAATGCTCCTCCCTTTTGTATCAATATGTTTTTTCTAAGTTTATTTTTTCCCTTGCTAACCAAAGTACGAAGCGTACTTTTAAATTTTTTCAACTTTTTCTTCTGCCTGTCTTCTAGTGGCACTTTACCTTGTAATACGTTGTGAATACATTGACAAATGCAATTTATCTCTTCTTCATCACACGATTTTAATAATGCTTTTTGATATTTTGGTTTAAGTGTATGCAACGCGTGTAGCAACTCTTTATGCGTCTTGAGGCTTCGATCCATTATTTGTAAATGTCAGGAATTTGATGATTCTTTGAATATTTATAATCTTTTGTTGGAATATATACTACGCAATATTCATCAAAGGGAAATATTTTTGATTTAATGCGACACATATCGTTAGTATCTTGTTTAAGATCAATCATTAAATATCCATATGCTTCTTTTGTCGCATCATTGTAGGCGTTAATAAATTTTGAATTATCTGATGAAACTTGTCTTGATAAGTATCGTATTTGTGTTTTGTCACGAGGGTTTTTAAAATAAATAATGTAACTTGAATTCAAAGATATATCTCATTGACCTTTTCCCTGATGAAATAAATTTTGAGTAATATAAAAAACACTTAAATTTCTGTGATGACTGCCTTTAGTGAAAATGTCAACAATACGACCATCAGATTCCCTCATGAGATCATCGATTATAACAAGTTGAGCGTCTTTCCCATCGAACATTGTAATATCAGGAATACCGTGATGATAGTTAACATTTGGTAAATTGTAAAGTGGTTGCATTTCATGATAACACCATGTAATTAAAGCAAAGTCTCTACTACAAATTTCTTTTGAATATTTTATGAAATTTGTTACAAAATTTGATTTTCCACAACCACTTGGTCCAGCTACGATTGCAGTAAACGGGTGAATAAAACAAAACATTGTAACGTGTGTTTCTTTAAAGGTTTTAAAAAAGAATGAGACATTTGGGTTGCTGTATAAGATTTTATTTTACTTTTTATAAAAACATAGTGAGACAAAATATTAACAAAAATGTAAGTAAGAATAAAAAAAAACCCTATTCACAATAATAATAATAAGACACAAGTTGTATAAATATATACCGATCATAAATTTACAAATAACTTCTTTTAAAAAAAAAAAAAAACATTTATAAATAGAAAAAAAATACAAGTAAAATTATTCAAAAAGAAAACTTCGCCTATGCATAAAATATTATGAAACACAAGGTGTAAAAAATATATACAGAAAATAAAGTTACAATAAATTTCTTAAAACTACTTAATCTAAAGAATCTAATCATTTACAATTTTATAATGACCCCAAGCCAAAGTGTCAACATTATTTTGCAAAATATGTCGCTTTGTGTCATTATAAGACAAACAAGTTTTATTAATGTTCTGTGTGAAAATTGTGTGTTTGATGGAACGAAACCTAAGCATATTACAATAATGAATTTTTTTATCAAGTAGACACGATCTGTAATTTTCCATGGTCATATTTTTTGTGACACTTTTATTTACTCCTTTTGCTTTTGCGAAAGTTTTATGGTCCACATCTAGTGCATACATTTTTGATCTTAAACCTACGAATTCTCTTAAGATTTTTCCATTATTTTCATCTTTGAAGAATCCTAACTTTTTTTTATTGATTTTTAGGGTTCCGTACCAAAATGGTAAAATGGTACCCTTATGGTGCGACTTTCTCCGTCTGTCTGTCCGTCTGTCCGTCTGTCCGTCCGTCACACTCGATTATTTCAGTAACTACCGAAGCTACCGACATGAAATTTGGAATAGTTGTGTATATTAGTGGCCCAAAGACACTGGAATTAAAAAAAATAGTAAATTATTTTTGTTCTTATTTAAAAAGGGGGAAAAATCGGAGGGTTGAAATTTAAAAGTGAGATAACTGTACTGTGTGGGGTATCATATAAAAGGGTTTACTTTGTACATTCTAAAACAGATTTTTAATTATTTTTAGTCATGATAGTTTTTGATTTATCGGGGAAAAAGTCTAAAAAAATACCGTTCCCCCCCCCTTATCTCCGGAGTTTACCAATCGAAAAATCTGAAATAATTATGGTCAATAGGAATTTATGTATATTTTACAGGAAAACTATAGCCAATGCTCTAACTAGCATAGTTTTTTTGATATTAACAGTAAACCTCTACAAACAAAGTTAGTTTTGAGGTTCATTAACGAAGGTAATTATTACCGTCAAAGATTGGGTTAAACGCAAGTTCTTCTAAGTACTCGTCGTCAAATAAACATATTGGTTTTTGCCTGATTGTTTTGCTTCAGTACCTCTTGAGTACGGAACCCTCGGTGCGCGAGTCCGACTCGCACTTGGCCGGTTTTTTTTGGATATCCGTAAGCATTATCTTGAGGATAGTCAGATGTATCAAAATGATTAATGAGATCACATTTGATATCCTGATAAAAATTATCGGTAAAAATTTGATAAATTAAACTATCCGTATTACAATAACTTAATATTGTTACTAAATTTTCTTAGCATGTAATTATAATGGAATTCATACATTAAAGTTTTAGAAATATCTAAAATACAAAATCCTAAATATATTGGTTTGTTATAAGTTAATTTGGTTCTTCGCAGCTGTATTGCTATCAAGTTTTCGTTAAAAACGGATAAACTATGGAATTCAGGTTTAGCAATCAAGTCTTGTGCTCCTAAGACTTTACCATGATTCTCCCAATGTGTTAACATTTTAACATTGACTCTCTTTTCAATATTTTCCATGGTCTTACCGAAAACGGAATTGTTCATTAATTTATAAAAATCTTTTTCGAAGTCCGATGTAGCTAAAGTTCGCATGTTTGTATTTAAATCTATATATCTTTGCAACCAAGGGCTTTGATCAAATTTTAATCTACTATATAAAAATAAGTCGGGTTTTCCTTCCTGACGCTATAACTCCAGAACGCACGAACCGATTTCCACGGTTTTGCATTCGTTGGAAAGGTCTCGGGCTCCGTGAGGTTTATAGCAAAGAAAATTCAGGAAAAATTTCAACAGAAAAGCGGGAAAATCTTTTTAGCGGGAAAGCCATCTGGTGGCGAAACGGAGTTCGCCGGGTTTGCTAGTATTCTATGAATTTTCGTTAACTTAATACCCATACTAAGACATTGTTTTAGATTTCTATAATGAATTTTATATTTTGTTTTATTATTAAGATTGGGTACCAATTTAATATCTTTAGAATTCCCAATTCGTACATTCTCAGGACATAGAGGTAAGTCTGAATGCAAATCATGAATTTCATTAGGATACTCCAAATCAACTTCAAGAATAAAACCGAACTCCGATGTGTCTGATACTTCAAAGTTTGTTTCAGTGTTCACCCATTCAAACCCACCTGTTGGAAGGTACTGGGACATGGCCCAACCATAAAGATTATTAGCGTCTAAATATGTTAGGTATGATTTAGGTTTATCCTTATCATAATCTTCCATGAACTGATTATTTGCCTTTGCATATCGATTGCTACATTGAGATATGCCTCCTCTAATTCCAGTCTTAATAAATGCTAATTTATCAAAGTCTGTTAATAATTCTAACTCAATTTGAGTATATTTAAGCATGGCGTCCCAACTTAAACCAGGTGCTGTATAGTAATGAGCTGGATCTAAACCATATGTTTTGATACAAAGATCACGAAAATTTTCAAATATATCCGTTAATAACAAAACATCAGTTTTCAAATACAAGTTGGAATAATCCATCATATTTTGACAAGAAAAATGATTCCAGACATCTTCTGCATGATTGTAGTCATCATCGGAAACATTAGAATTAGTCAGAGAACTGTAAAATTGGGGTTGAGATGGGAGTGATGATGATTTTAAACAATCATAAGAAGTCATATATTCATAAGGATAAATACCTTTTCTTCTTAAACGGCTAAAGTCATCGTTATTAGGAAAGTTTCTTTTTAAAGATTTAAATTGATTTTCATTGAGGTTTTTTGCTAATTGATCAAGGCTGCAAGGCAAAAACTTAAAAGAATCTATGAATCTCAAACTTATTTGTTGGTTATTAACATTTAGTTTTTTTGTAAGGGAAATGTATCTTTCTTTATTTTGAGGTAATATTTCGATTTCACCTTCTGTAAAATTTAATGAATGAACAATAAAATGTGCATCATAATTGCTAAGATTATGTAAAAATACAGGAATGTGACGAGGGGCTCGATATTTTTCAGCACATGATTCATGTGCCACACCTCTTAGGTTTCCAGTATGCCAGTCAAAGTCCAGAATATATTCACCATTCAGACTTGATTCGCATATGTGACACTTGTTAGAATTAGCAATATAAATTTCATTATCATTTGTTAGTGTGTTTGGACGTTTTTGAAAATTATTCTTTCTACATATTAGTTTTATGTCCTCATAGAGCCGTTCCATGAATACTTTAGTACAATCTGGACCAGTATATGTTTCGTATTTTGAAAGTCTATCATCATATGAGCATTTAATATAATATCCAAAACTATAAACTTCATGTTTCTGAATATTCTCAGTAAACGGTTTAGAAGGATTATTTGTGCATGAATTTATTGGTTTTAAAAACGCTTCGAAATCGGCATATATAACAAATGGTATTCTTAACTTTTTATTGAACTTATCAAATTTTATTTTATTGTTTGAAGATGGCTGTCCAAACCAATTTTTTTTAGTCGGTTCACTGTTTGGTAATTCAGTAATGATATGAATGCAATCATTTTCTTTGTGGTTTTCTAATCTCTCTAGTGTAGGAAAATGTAGTAGACATCCATCACATAAATAAATGGCATGTTCTTGATTTGAGATTTGCTTGCTAACTAAGCGTGACATATTTTTAATATAGCAATAGTGCGAATTTGTTTTGTTTGAGATTAACAATAAATTAACATGAGTACGATTACGAGATTTTGTGAAGTAGAGTGGACCTATAATAGTATGATTTTTCTTTTCTTTGTTATATTCTAACCCAAAAACATTCACACTTATATTGTTTTGTTTTTCCACTTTTGGTATATCCGTTAATTTAACTGGAAAAGACACACCGTCAAACTTAAGTTTATCAGAATGCATGCTGTATGACGAGACTCTATCTGTTCTATTATTAGCAGGATACAAAGCAGAAAGTAGTGCCCATTTAAAACACATATAATCAGTATTTTTAACATTAATCACTGCCTTTTTTGCTCTAATATCTTGAGGTAAATCAACGTATGATGAACCACGAAGTGGATTGAATTTATTAACATTCATATGTAAGCATTTTATGTTTGTCAAGCTCCAACCACTATCTTTTCTCTCAAAAGAACTAATTTTATTTGTAAAAGTGTCACATAATGCTGACAGGAAAATATGTAGATCGTCCCCACGAAAAATTATATAATTCGATGTTTGAAAGTCAAACGAGTTTGTTATTTCCTTCGTTTGTTGAATAAAATCTGCATGTAAAATGAAATTTACCTTGAAAACAGTATGTTCTTTAACCGACTCTTGAATAAGGAATAAAATATTATTTTTTACTGAATCCAAAAATGATTCAGGAGTCTTAAAAATCGATTTATCATTTTTACTATTTATCATATAAGTAATGATTCTTTGTCCAAAAGCTGAATCAATAACTGAAACGTTTGACAATGATGGATGTGACTTTAAATGATTATTTTTGTGCAAGTTACTTTTTAAATGATTGGTAAAATACCTTTTGTTTACGAAAATTTTGCATATATCACACCTAAGTTTGTTACCTTCTAAATTATCATGTGATGAAATTGAGTTCTCGTTTGTGTGGTCGACAGACGAAGTAGAGGCTCCTTCGTCATATTTCACTCTTTTCACTGCGTTATTTTCTGTGAAATCATTCATCCGTTTTAGAGCTCCACCAGTCTGCTTTGTCTGTTCAGTTGGGCTATAAATAAAACATAGAAGCATGAAAAAAAAAACTCATACATAATAAGTAAGTATATATATATAATATTAAAAGAACAATGCATGAGTTTAAAGTACTTACATGGTTGAATCAATTGCTTCACAAATATTATACAATTCAGCATCATATGTCAAATCCATTAATTCACATTGATCCAAAGCTTGAATGAGTTCTTCATCAGTTGGTGTGTTCGAAAAAGTTCTAACATTGACTGCATTGTTACTTTCATAGTTTTCATTCAGCTCAGAGTTGACGAAAGCACTAACACAAACTTCACGTGTATCTTCCATTCTTAATAGTTCCCATTGATCCAAAGCTTGAATGAGTTCTTCATCAGTTGGTGTGTTGGAAAAAGTTCTAACACTGACTGCATTGTTACTGTCATAGTTTTCATTCAGCTCAGAGTTGAAGAAAGCACTAACGCAAACTTCACGTGTATCTTCCATTCTTAATAGTTTATTGAACAACAGAGAGAGATTTCTACTTTCAGTGTCTTGAGACTTACTGACATTACTATAAGATTTACAATGTGTTTATATACACTCAGATAAGCATTTAACTCCATGTCTGATGATAAAATTATTTCTATAATGTAATTTACTAATGCTTACTAAGAGTAATTAACATTTTAATTATTAAATGAGTACTTTTTACAGCCCTCTGTTTCTGCTATTTCTTTTGTAATATTATAAATTATTTCATTTGCATTAACAAGAATCCTGCTTGATTTTGGTGTATAATATTTAATCTTAACGCTTGCATGTTTCCAGTGCTGAGATGGTGGTATCTTGGCAATTTTTTTTAAATCATATACCTCTATTTTAATAAGATGAGAGGCTGTCGCACCATCATCAGAGTTTGTACAAATATAAGATGTACTACCATCCTTGTTAGTTCGAGCTACTGTTGAACTGATTAACTTTTTTTTACTTATTGGAGACAATTCGAAAAATGTGTCTATTTGGTCTGTTGTTCTTTTAATTTTCTTTGTGGGCATTTCATGTTCTATGTACAAATCTTGGGTTTCGTCTTCGGCACTAACACTCACAGGATAGTAATATTGTTTATATGTATTCTCTTGACTATTAACAGAGTATGATTTATTCTGTAACAATAAAAGTAGGACATTTTGAAACTGATATAAATATTTTAAATTCAATAAAGAAAACAAAAGAAAAAAACAAAAAAATAATAATAATAGTTGCACACTCACCTCCATTGTCACAAAACTTATTTATCACACACTCACAAAATAAACTCTTATAAACACTATAGATTATAGATTTGTAGGTAAACTGTACCGCACTTCAAACGTAGAGACGTAATAGTATGATAGAAACGATTTATTTTTGGCTAATATAGTAAAGAGCAGTCATTAGGGAGTGTTCTTGCATCATGTACATTAGTAATGGAAAACGAAAATTAAGCAATCATTATTCCATACAATGTGGTTAATGACTGTAAATGATAGAAATGCATTGTTGGAATTTTCACTAATAGGATCTTTAGAATTTCAAAATAACTTGAATTAGTAATGAGTAAGTACATAATAGCCATTAGCGATGGAATGTTTAGGTGACTAGTTAATCAACATTTTTGGGGCTATCATTAAAATATAGCAATCGATAGGTAAATCAAAATGCAGTTATTTAGTAAAAATTATGTTTCTGACTTGTGGTCTTTGGTATGAAGATACTGCGGAGAATATGAATTCCGTAGATGAAAAAAATATAGGTTTTAGTAAAAGGCAGAGTCTCGCAGCCGAAAGCAAAGAAATAGAAATGATTGGACATCTACATGGTGATATATTTAATCAGGAAAAATTTTTGATTAATGGCGTTGAAATGTGTGTTAAATTAATTCGCTCAAGAGAAAGTTTCAGTCTTATGGCTTCTTCAACTGATTTAAAATTAAAAGTATGTATAACAGATGCGACTCTTATAGTTCGACGCGCGCGTATCAATCCGACTGTATTACTCGCACATCAAAAAGTTTTAGCATCTACTACTGCAAAATATCCAATAACTCGAGCGGAAGTTAAAGTTTTAACAATTCCTTCGGGGGTTCAGGGTAAAACACTCGATAACATATTTCTTGGTCAAGTTCCTAAAAGATGTATTGTTGGATTTGTCAATAATGCAGCATTTAATGGAACTCTTACAAAAAACCCATTCAACTTTGAAAATTATCAAATGAATACATTTAGTTTATACATTGATGGTCAACAAATACCGTCAAAAGCTTTACAACCATCGTTCGAGAATACTTTCACTTCAGCCTATCATACATTATTCTCGGGGACGGGAATCCATTTTTTAAATGAAGGAAACGGAATTTCTAGGGAAATATATGCAAAAGGCTATTGTCTCTTAGCATTTGATTTAATACTACTAACAGGTAGATGTTTAGAGATAAATATTTTTGCAAGAACTGTTCTACGCTGAATAGATACTAATTATTGCTGTCAATAAATGTATTTATTCTTGCCTATCTCTTATTTGGCCCGTCATGTTTTAAGCGGTTTTATAATCATGGGCCGATTTCCAGAGATCTTCATCTACGGACAGTTAAGATTAACATTTAATTTAGGAATGCAATTTTACTTCAGCTGTTGAGTAACAGCTTATACATATTTTAGTTTCGATGCAAACCAATGAAACTAATTATTGATGTCGATGCTGCAAGATTTATAATCTTATACAAAGTGTATTAGCTGGGACAATACTTTATAAACACGCAACAGACGTCCAGTGGAACGAATCGATGTGCAGAAAACTACCCAAAAGGGAGAAAGAAAATTTTAGTTTTCAAGGTGCGTTGGGGAAAAATAAAATAAAAACGGGGTATTACGAAGTTTTACGTGTAAAATATTTAATCGCGGACCTATGTGGAGTAAGCGTGATCCAAATGCTACATTTGCTGCTGCTGCTCAATGCAGATTTGGGTTTTCTTTAACGTTTTAATTGGTAACGCTCATTCAGGGTCTGAATTGACGAATTCTAGTTTTAAAAATTATTCCTTATCTTTACTCTTTTTACAAAAAAAAACAAGTATGAGTATTGAGTATGTAAGAGCACACTTTTTATGCGAGTAAATTGTATGTTTTTCCACGAATAATTACGATGTACGTATTAATTGTTATTATTATAACGTCAGTGTTATAACGGTTTTTCAAAGGTTGTTTCCAATATGTGGATGCTAGATAGATACTAAACTGAAGATTCCGGCTTCGGGTAACATGACCTATCCATTACATTGCGTTCGCAGAAATGATTGCCAGCTAGCCCATTGCCCACGAAACATCCTTTAACAAAGCAATAATAAGATACAGATTTAACACTTACATTGTATAAAGTCTACATTCGGTCGTAAAAATAGTTTCTTTATTTTAAACTGACTTCCGAAACGGAGAAAGTTCTCAATTAGTTTTTTGTTTTCAGACTTATTTTAAACATAACCGACCGTATTACATGATTAACGGGTGTATGATGTATTCTTCCAAGGCACGATTGAGTTGTAAACCTAGAGCTTTAAGCTCGAGAGCATATAAGGAAAACAAAACTTATGGGTAATTTTAGCCCACATTTCTTTCGCAAAATTTCTTTGCACACCACGCTGAAGTAGAATACTAGCAACCTTTTAATTTAAATTTAACATATTCTGTATCTATAGTGCTCGCACATAAATTGAATTGATTAAACGCTAAAGTAGATAACTAATAATAATATATATTCATTACCTTAAAACTTTCATTACCTCTCTGCAGGTGTACCTAAGTACATTTGATACTTAGAGGCTTTGCGTTGTAAACGATTAAATCTGAAAATTTTCTGATCTTGACTTGATCTGTATACACTGAATTTTTATTCAGATTTATGTTTCTTTTAGGTCTATAGCGACTGCTTTAGGAGCTGAAATTTGTTAAAGCTGAGACTTAAATATAGGTGTTAAACTCAATAAAATTTTTGTTTGTTAAGTAAGAGTGCTTCAATATTACTATATTGCAGTCTCAAAACATTAAAATCTGAAAGGCTAGATTTTTTCATGTTAAAGCCGGGCGCAGGCATGCAAGTAACGGCTGCAGAAATTACAAAACCATCACAAGTGTTTCACTTGAAGTGAAAACACTACTATAGTTTTACTCGTGTTGTTTATAGTCAATTAAACATATATAATAAGGCGGTACTCGAAAAATTATGTCATGGAAGTTGTTCCATTGTTTTATATTTTAAAATGAGATTTTTGTGGTAAAACTATTAGAATAATAATTGTATTTACCAGTTTGATCTTGATCTCAAAAACACCGGAATGGGTATGTATGTACTAGTTGTATTATAGCACTGCCACCATAAATAAATACTTTTATTGTGCGCCCCATACATTAATCATAAGAACAGAACCTCATACGAGTAAGTATGAGAATTTTCTGCCTTATAACAAGCAATTAATAGTGTATATAAAGACATAGCTACATAGACTAAAGGTAAGTGGTGCAAATATTAATAATATATATTTTGTATTATATAGTACTTTTGATTGAATAAATCATGTCTATTATTTTGATATGACAGTTATACCCAGGTACGAAAGGTTTGAAACCTTTGATATTGGGTTAAATATTTATACAATCTTTGACCCAGTGCGATACTAAAGATTGCGAATAATTTCCAGCAGTGGATAATTAAAGTAGAAAGTAACCTTCTTTATAGTGGGTAGGTACATACTTTTTACCCGAGTTTCGGTTATTTCTCGAGTCTTGTTCGAAATCAATTTGTTTCAGGCTTGTTAGTCTGTTTTTGGTGAAGAATCCGATAGTTGACTCTTTGTCCCTCAACGCCTTACCCCTTGTTCAGAGGACGGTGAGCAGGCTGCCAACTGCCAGCTGCCATTGCCGGGCGCGTCTAACACTAGGTTCGATTTCAGTTATGTAACATCGCGGGTGACCTCCTAGTGTACCATTAGCGTACTATAACATGCCTTCGTGCAAGTACCTATTATTACTTAGGTGAGTCATGCTGAAAAGCTTGACTTTCTTCGTGTTACCTCTTGGGTAACTCGAGGAAATCTGTTAATGTAGTTAAACACTACATGAAAGAAATAATTTTTAAGCGCGTTTCATGCTGAAAGGTTTATATTTCCGTTGTTTAAACCTATCGGTTAACCCCTGGATAATCTTTAGTGTAATTTTAACATTGCATGAAAGTATAGCTCCTCAGGTGAGTTATGCTCAAAGGTTTTATTCCGTTGTTGATACCTCTCGGGTAACCCCTGGAAAACCTTTACAGTGGAATTCATAATCGTTGGGTAACCAGTCTCCGCAAAAATGTCGTTCATGATTCGCGTAGTCATTGAATGTTGAATCAATCTTTGTTGCAATTCATAAACGTTCACTAGACAATCGCCTAGCTGAATGGAGAAGAAATGGAGATGTACAGAATATTGTCTATTGATTGACATGTTATCTGTGGAAATTCTCTATGGATGTCACTTTGACGCACTGAGTCACTCAAGTCAACGTCAATGTTTGTTTACAAACAAACATTGACGCGGTTTTCAATTTCCAATAGTTTCCAATTTTAGTGAATCTAGAGAAAGCAGACCGAAGCGAATTCGAAATTAACGTGGTAAAACGCTGACGAATGATACCACCTTGATAGCGGTGATGCCTAACATAATGATTTGTATAACCCACATGAAGTCAGAGATGGCCAAGGCTCAGATTATTCGGTACATTCTACACGTATAAGAATCGCCCTGGAGCGAATACAAAAATATCGCGAAGATAATATGTTTGTTCGAAGTTAGCAAAAGTGCAGCTTACTCTCCATAAACTGAAGTCCAGTAGAACTACTTACTTCAGCTCCGGCCTGGTGCAAAGAAGTGTTCATCAGTGCAGACTTTTGGCCTGAGGGCATAGTATACCGTCGCTACAGGGAAGCGAGAACAAGAATTTCTTCTGTTTTATAAAACTATAATATACTTATTTTTAGAATTATATCTATAGTATTTTAAGAATTCTATTGTATTGTGTTATTTTATGTGTTATAATAATATTATGTTTAAATATTGTTGCCTGATTCAAATAAATAATTGTATGGAGACCTTATACTTATGAGACCAAACATGATACCTCTGTTGTAAATCTCTGCTGCTCATTGGAACTGCTAATGAATGAAGTAATGTAGTAATAAAGAAAACTACAAAATATTATAATCCATTTAATATTATTTTAACAATTAAATAGATATATATACCAGGCTGAAGAAGGAAATTAATCTACTATTATGATTCTTGTATTGCTAGCCACTTCCTTTTCGCCTTAAGCAATGCACATATCATATGAGGCCCTCCAACCAAATGAATTGATCCACGACTTTTATTCCAACTTCTTCAAACCAGCGATACAAGATCATTGCTCATACTGAGGATATTAGAACAGCGTATGTTCTGGAATCGTCAATAGGCACTGTATAGTGTGTAGTACATAGTGAAATTCCTTTATTTTGCGCTCGATATGTATTATTCATCAACATCCTATGTCCTATGAGATACTGAGTCATCATAAAAAATTGTGTAGCTTGTTTCTTGTTTACCCAGTTCTGTATACTATCAAATAGCCTTTGCGTTTACTAGCCTTGCGTCTTTAATAGGCTAGCCGACTGTGGCGTCTTTCACGAGCCTCATGCGGCACTTCTTTCTTGCAATAGTTTATTGCCGTCGTTTCAATCCTTCCTCGGCCCACTGCCTAAATACAGAGTACGTGCCTCTTCTCAGAACGAGAAGAGTGACTTCCGGAAATACCAGTATGTATCAGGACAGCATAAATCGTCGTAGTTTTATATGCACTGCCTGTAATTAGCGATTTCATTATCAATGTATAGCCATCATTCGCTTTACACTACACTTTGGATTATTGGTGGATTTATTGGTTTTACCACAAGTACAAACTTAGAAAAACATGTCGTATATGACTCAAATCACATTTTTCTTCCATTTCTTATCAAAAACCAACATTTATTATGCACAAATAGCCCACAAATTACAAAAATAATATTATTTCAAACTCATGTCAAAGCAAAAGCCTTGTTTGGCAGTGTCTGATTAACGGAAATCGGCGAACCAGTATTCGGCCGCTGCTAGCGGCCAAATTGAGAGTTTCTTTCGACTATGAAATGCAAAAAGCTTGAATTCGACACATAGCGCTTGAAACGTCTCGTTGGCGAGCGTTTCAAGCGTTTATGAATTCCACTGTTAGTGTAGTTTACCTCTCGGGTAACCCCTGGAAAACCTTTAGTGTAATTTAACACTGCACGAAATTATAGTTCCTCAGGCGCGTCGTGCTGAAAGGTTTATATTTCCTTTGTTGATACCTCTCGGGTAACCCCTAGAAAACCTTTAGTGTAATTTAACACTGCACGAAAGTATAGTTCCTCAGGCGCGTCGTGCTGAAAGGTTTATATTTCCGTTGTTGATACCTGTCGGGTAACCCCTGGAAAACCTTTAGTGTAATTTAACACTTCACGAAAGTATAGCTCCTCAGGCGAGTTATGCTCAAAGGTTTTATTCCGTTGTTGATACCTCTCGGGTAACCCCTGGAATACCTTTAGTGTCATTATGATCACTGCATATAAGTATAGCCGCAAGGTAGGGTCAGACGTACTGTAGAACATAGAAATGTACACGAGTGCACTGTACACAGAAAACAAGCTTTCCGGTTCAAAATCAAATCAATCCCATCTTAACGTCTAACCAGGTAGACATCTAGACAGAACATAGAAATGTAAACGAAGTGCACTTTACACAGAAAGCAAGCTCTCTGGTTCAACATCAAACCAATCCCGTCTTAACGTCCAACTAGGTAGAAATCTAGACAGAACCAGCCGTGCTGAGGCATCACCGAAGCGAAATAACTTATATTCTACAGGTCCAACCCAAACCTGCGATAATAACGTTGTATTTAAGTATGTATATAAATCCACCATAGGCAGATCAAATATCGTCGGAAGCTTCTCCAAAGCCAGGTTCACGAAGCACGTAGTGCCCCCTTGCGTTAGACAGCATCTAACAATGTAGTGCGTTCGAAATGATTTAATTAATATATTGAAAATATTCATTTTTTGTATCGGGTAACCCTTCAGAAAAATCTTTAGTGTAAATAAACACGAATGTATGAAAGTATAATTACTTAGGCACGTAATGCCTAAAGTTTTATATTTCCTACGTTGATACCTCGCAGGTAACCCCTTCAGGAAAACCTTTAGTGTTTATTACACGCTTGTATGAAGGTATAATTACTTAGGCACGTAATGCTGAAAGGTTTATATTTCCTTCGTTGATACCTCGCGGGTACCCCCTTCAGCAAAACCTTTAGTGTTTATTACACGCATGCCTGAAGTTATAATTTAGGCACGTAAAGTCGAAAGTAAAAGATAAAAGACTCACCTGAAAAAAGCACTGTTTTTTCACTATTCACTGTTTATAATTTATAATTAAATGTAAAATTATGTTTACTGTGCAGAAAGTAGGAACGTCCGATCGTTGCTACGCACGGAAAAAGAATGACGATGAAATGGCCAGTAGGTAGACAGGTGGCGGTGGGGATGACTTGGTGGGAGAATTTTGTCTTTATACCAAAATAAATGGCCTCTAAAGCGTGCGATTGTTGCTAGTAGGTTAAGAAACTACCTGTTTAATGAATTATATCTGAAGAATGAAGCGACGAAATATAATCTTCAATTCTACCAGGATTCCATACAGGAGTGGTACAACATATTCACTGGTGAGTTAGTTAGTCGCCTCCTGAAGCTGTCTGCACTCCTGGTACCCTCAGGGTGTATATACCTGCTCTTTGAATGTTCTCCTGGTATTGCATATCTCCCTTTAAATCTTCAATTCTACCAGGATTCCATATAGGAGTGGTACAACATATTCACTGGTGAGTTAGTCGCCTCCTGAAGCTGTCTGCACTCCTGGTACCCTCAGGGTGTAGAGTCGCGGTCTGTATGTATATGTTAACCATCTTTAGGTACATCTTTGTTCTAATAATAATAATAAATTCATTTATTTTCTTTAAACATGGGTTACAACACAGATAGTAGGTTATAATTATACATAAAAGTGCCCATCATGTTTTGCCATAATATAAGCGTGCAAATATTAATTTATACTTAGTCACTAGAACACATCACACACAAACAGTCTCATTAACATTACATTTGTGTGATCAATGCAAAGGTTAATAGGCTGTAGTGGTGGTGGTTACTGTATGTTGGGTGAGAACTGATAACTACATTCATATTATATCTCGTTTAATCCTCTCACCAAAGGTTGCCTGGTAGAGATTGCTCAGTAAGCAATAAGGCCGCCTTTGCATACCTAGTTTTTAGTTATAACTTTACTTTGTATTTGTTCTTGTGTTCAATAAAGTATTCATCTATCTATCTATCTATCTATATTCAAGATATTTATTATTTGCTATCAAAAAGTATAACTTCTTGCGTGCGTAGGCGTACATAAGTACACACACACACACACACACACACACACACACATTTTTTATTATTATTTTTTACTCCGGCCCGCCACATAAGCTATAACGCGATGTTGCTGCGCAGGCGAGGTGTGGTACGGTGGTACGGTGTGTGGAGGACACGGCGGACAAGTTGGTCGCGTGCGTGTGGGAGCCATATGATTATCACACACCTACATATGATTTGACGACCTCCGTGGCGCAGTGTGTAGCGCTGTTGCCTTAACGTGCGGAGGTCCCGGGTTCGATCCCCGGCAGGGTCAATTTGGGAATTTATAATTTCTGAATTTTCCCTGGTCTGGCCTGGTGGGAGGCTTCGGCCGTGGCTAGTTACCACCCTACCGGCAAAGACGTGCCGCCAAGCGATTTAGCGTTCCGGTACGATGCCGCGTAGAAACCGAATAGGGGTATGGGTTCAATATAACTGCATCTTAGACTGCATCATCACTTGCCATCAGGTGAGATCGCAGTCAAGGGCTAACTTGTAGTGGATTAAAAAAAAAAGTGGTGTTACAGAATTGCGAAAATTACTTACGAATAAAAATTACGAATTTTTCGCAGTGCGAACGCAGCCTTAAAGGTTTCAGCATATCGTGGATTAAGTGTTTTTAATTCCCGGCGGCATTCCTTAAATTTCCAGGATAAAGAGAAGCCTATGTCCTTCCCCACATGCAAACTACCTCCGTACAAAATTTCATCAAAATCGGTTTGAAAAGTAGCAGATAGTTTATAATTTTTCTATGTATTTTATTCATAACTAGTGGGCCCGGCAGACGTTGTCCTGCCCTATCTTCCTCGCAATTTTTCCATATTTTCTCACCGTTCAAACCTTCCCTGGACTACGACAAACATTTCAAAACCAAAATCAGCTAAATCGGCCCAGCCGTTCTCGAGTTTTAGCGAGACAAACGAACAGCAATTGATTTTTATATATATAGAAGATAATAAGTGCCAAAACGTACGCATGTAACTCGTAGGTCGTAGCTAGTAAAGTAACTAATAGTTTGTTTTCCTCCACAGATCCTCCACAGATCCTCTCCATCGACGAAACCATCAAGAACGTGAAAAGTGGTGGTGGCGATATGGCGGCGCCGGGCCGCGGTATGGAGCGCCCGCGTATGGGCTAATAGGCGTTGCCTACCTATACTTGCTCTACGCCAGTGGTTCTCAAACTTTTTTGGTGACGAAACCCTTTTGGGAAGCAAACTACTTGATGGAACCCTACATAAAACAATAGTTTTTAAAAGTGTATCAAGACACGCGGAAGCGTGTCCAGCCAGAGTCGAAAAAAGAAAGAATTGGCAGCACCGTGTGTAATATTACACGAACCATTTGGAGCCACTTTTGACCCCCTCATAACTCAAAAACTATTACACTTAAACATGTCGAATTTGGCTCATATATTGAGACCCGCGAGATACGTATGTGCTCCAAATTTCATAAGCACACCTCAAATGGTTATTTAGATATAAACGTCCAAAAATCGTCATTTTTATGATCTACCTACGGATAGATCAAAACTCTGACACGGGGCATACTACCATCGCTTAAAGCCGTATTATTTTAATATTGTTGACGTTCATGTTGTAGTGTTATAATCATTATTTTAAGGACGTCAAAGTACGTGACATTCAACCGTTACTTTGAAATAATACTGCTTTAAGCGGTGGTAGTAACTCCCTCGTCCACTTCCTGCGGCAACTTGCATTACATTCTACGCATAGTGCATGCACAACTAAATAAAACAAGAGTTGTTAAGTAAAAAAAAAACTCCTATTACATAAATCATACTGCAGGTCTTTGTTTAAATTCGTTATTTTGTGTTGTTAACTATTGAAAATGACACATAATTATTATTTTAATGTAAATAATAATGAATAATAATATAGTTGCATTAAAACCTTACCTTCGTATTCACGCATTTTGTGCAACGAAACGTCATTGACAGAAAAGAAGAAGAAACGTATTTCAAGTCGTCAGTTCAAGTTGTCAGTCATTGTGATTTTTAATCATTGTTTATAGTGGTTTTAGTGATATCGACTGTTTACCGTGCTTGTTTTCAATGTTTCACTAAAAACTTTTGCTATACTATAATATGGATTCGATCTCGCCGACTTCGCGCTATATTCCATGGATGACCATTGTTTGCAATTTGGGTACGTTACGTTGAGGTGCATAAATTGTCACCTGAGTGTAAACAGGATGCTAAGACCTGTTGTTACCATGGGTGGGCTCACCATCGAAATGATATTGTTGCACCGGCAGCTTTCTTGATAATGTAACGACAGTGATTACCTATTTAATATGAAGATGAATAAATCAATGAACTAATAGAAAAGTCCTATTACAGTGTATAGGATTATTTGAATGATAGCAAGGCATGGGTATGAATTGTTACAGCGGCTGATTATGTAACTGTTATATTGTATATATAATTTCAAATATTTGTGAGATGGTGATAATAAAACAAACACAGTAATGAGTTTGTTGCGGGCTCTTCTCAGACCAGGGCACGTTTGGAACCCTCGTAGCTTTAGTTTTAAGATACCGTAGTTAGTTATCACCATCACGTCTTATGCTCTGTAAGCATGACGTTCAGAAGGTGTACTTTGTAGGTACCTATTTTGAATAAATATGTTTTGAGTTTGAGATTGTGTTCAATAATTTCTGTACAAAAAGAAATGATATCGATATATGAAAACTAGCCAAGCCAAAGCCTTAGTCTTCAACATATTATCCTAAGTTATAAGAAGAAATAATATTTTAAGTTGTTATAAAATATTTTATGTTGTTATAAATAAATTGCAGGACTGACCATTGAACTTTGGCACCCATTTAGATCTCACTTCTTTTGTCGCTGAAGTCAACAACCAATGCATATATTATATACATATCACAATTTTGGATTTTGGCTCTCATTTTACATTTATGTTTTTGATGGGATTCTTTATTAACAAGCATAATAAAAGTACAATGTAACAGTTAGGTACTAATTATTACTTACTTTACCACATGGCAAATACAATAATAGAATATATTCTATTAAAAAAGAAAAAATGTAACTAATGGGAGGTATGAAACTGTTTTTTATTTTTCATCAATTGGTTGATATCAGGTTTGATAGAAGACAGTTGAAGTCTCATATCATGTTCGGCGTCCAGTCTATTCCGATATTTTGTTTTCGTGGCTGCATAGGTTGAGAATCCTGTTTCGCACAAATATGTTGTTGGGAACGGGAGAAGAATATTCAGAGCCATTTTGCCAAGCATTGGATATTCATCACGGATTTTGCACCAAAAATCGTTGAGAGGTGTCGTTTTGAACAGTGACTCCATACTTGTGTCTGATGACATTTCTAAAAGAGATTCATATATCTCGTTTGACATACTTTCGGGCTTTTGCAAGTTGGGTAAAAAAGGATTATGAATCCATGAATTCAGTTTCATTTTTGTATTCTGTTCTTCGGGAAAATACTTTTCAAAAGATGCGCGCATCGAACTGAGATATTGGACCAATTCTTCAAACACATCATCTTTAAACATTTCTGAGTCGTTATCGCTAACAAACTCACTGAGTGACGTAAAGCTTTCTATTTCTTTCTTACCAACGCAAATAATCCAAAAATCTAATTTTCTTTTGAAGGCAGTTATTTTGTTATAGGCCTGAAACACTGTTGTCTGTTTACCTTGCAATGATAAATTCAATTCGTTCTGTTTTTGAAAGATATCCGCCATAAAAGACAATCGGAACAACCAAGTTTTATCATACAAACGGTCCTTCAAATTAAAAGAAGTATCTGCTGAAAAAAACATTTGTAACTCGGCTCTAAGTTCAAATAGCCTTGTTAAAGTTTTACCCCGAGACAGCCATCGCACTTCTGTATGGAGCAGCAGTGTTTTATGTTTGCTGCCATAATCTTCACACAATAATGAAAACAATCGGGATTGTAGTGGTCGTGATTTGATAAAATTAATTATTTTGACCGCCGCTTCATCCATAACTAATTTTAGATTTGATGGCATTTGCTTCGTCGCAAGTGCTTGTCTATGCAGAATACAATGGCTGGAGCTACAATTAGGCGCTTTATTTTTTATTCGTGACACTGCTCCTGCTGTTTTACCTGTCATCGCCTTGGCCCCATCTGTGCAAATGTCAATGCAATTGTCCCAACTGAGATTATTTTCTTCAAAAAATATATTTATTTAATTAAAAATTTATTCCCCAGTAGTGTTTGTGAGCAGCGTTGAACACATAAGCATGTCTTCTTCAAAAGAACTTTCATATGGATATCTCACGATAACCGATATTATTAAATATTACAAATTCTTGTAATATTTGTCTAATTTTTATATTAATTATATATTTCCTGTGTCGTTTCACTACAAATTTTTTTCTTATAAGTGACTCCAATCCACTGAAACCAAATAATTATCATTAGGTTCTACACTTATTCTAATATTATAAATGAGCAAGTGTGTATGTCTGTCTGCTACGCTTTTACGGCTCATCCGTTCAACCGATTTTCGGAGAAGGACATAGGCTACTTTTTACTCCGGAAAATTAGAGAGTTCCCGCAGGAATAAAAAAAAACCCTAATCCACATGGACAAAGTCGCGGGAATTATCGGGTACCTACCAGCGGACTGCCTTTAGGGTGATCATTCTGGATTGACCTTTTAGAAACACATGAATTTCTCTTAGAGTGAGGCCGAATGGGTGCGAAAATAAAATATTCAAAATTTTGGATTCTGACATGATGTACCTAATACAAAAAATAATCGGCCAAAAAGTGAAAAGTATTGTCAAATACCAAAATAACATGAAATTTCATGCTATGACATTCTAAACATTCGAAATAGGCATGGAACCTGTTTTTTTTTCATAAAAATTGAAAATAATTACCTTTTTACCCTCGACGAAGCGGAGACGGTATATGTGTTTGCCCTAAGAGGTTGTGTGTTTGTTTGTTTGTTTGTTTGTTTGTTTGTTTGTTTGTTTGTTTGTTTGTTTGTTTGTTTGTTTGTTTGTGCACTTTTTTGTCACCATTTTTCTCAAAAAGTACTGGGCCGATTGAGATGCGGTTTTTTGCATAGTTACCACCATACCGGCAAAGACGTGCCGCTGAGTGATTTATCGTTCCGGTACGATTAGCCCGGTACCATCTTAGACTGCATCATCACTTACCATCAGGTGAGATCGCAGTCAAGGGCTAACTTGTAGTGGATACAGTAAGCGGTAAGCCTACTAAATACTTACATACGAGGAGGGAGCGTTTTTATATTCGCGGAATGAAGGGTAAGGGGTTGAAATAAAAAAACCAAATTATTTTTCCTTTTCAATATACCGATGATGGAAAGGCAAAATGTATTATCGGCCATTTAGTAAAATGTTCAGGAGAGACGATTAAAGTTTTAAAAACTTCATAACTTTTAAAGTATTGAAGATATCTCTGAAATTTAAGTGAATAAGTAGTAAAATTTATTACAAATGGAAACATGTAATAAAAAAAACCGTATGTCTTATATTTGTATTAATTTGTGGGGTTAATAAAAAATACCACAAAATCTCAGATAGGTAAAAATTTTACCTATCTGAGATTTTGAAATTACCTGAATTTTTTTGGATATAATTTGGATAACTAATTTTACCGTAAAATTAGTTATCCAAATTATATCCAAAAAATTTCAAGCAAAGTGTATTATATCCCAAATATAATTTAAATATTTTGAAGTAAATTGTTTTATATCCAAATAAATATGATATTGCTATCGAGTAAAATGACTTAAAAACAAATCCAATCATGACCAGACAGAGGTAAACACTTTTATGTAACTTTTTCATATCTATGCGAACCTAGAAAAACAGCTGAACAGACACCATTGTATTCGAACAAAGAGGGCCAAGTGGCTTAACCATACACTTAAATGTAATTTAAGCCACAAATTAAACTTTCGAAAACTTAACAGAATCCTGAAAATTGTAAAAAAATGAAAAATGAAGGTAAGTGTTATACTAAAATTATATATATCAAAAAATTACAAAAAAAAACTGAATTAAACTTTCATAGTGACGTTTACAAACAATAACTTTATTATTAATATTAAATTAAAGTATTTTTAAAATCTCTTTTTAAAATCATCTTTACAAAATAAGCAAAAACCTTAAATAACATGACAATATTGTGAACTTTTATCAAACATAAACTATAAGTAACATTAAAATTTACCTTAGTCAGCTCTAAGCTGAGGTATAAGTGTTCATCATACCAAGACTGGCATATTAACGACCTTAATATTATACTATAGGAACATTCTAATGAGAACATTAATTAATAAGTCTTTGAATAAAGTATCACATACATAATAGAAATCAGTCTTGAACTTAAAATTAAAATAAAAAACTTTTTTTTTTAAATACTACAAATCGTTAAGTTGTAGTAGTCTACAACTTAACGATTTGTTGTATTTTAAAAGATGTACATAAAATACTCAAAATCTTAACACCTAACTATTGAAAAAACTTTTCAGTCCACCATAACGAGTGTTTAATCGGTTTAATCAAACTTTTTAGATAATACTCAGTTATCATCTAACTCAACATTAGGAATGTCTTCAAAATCTGAGTCTGGTAGAACATCTGCCTTATTGGCGGAGGTACGAAGATTCCAATACTCAGTATGATATATTTGAGGAATGGCAAAGGTTCTACATAGTTTAACTAAGTCGTTATGCTTTTCATTAGCAATAGGTAGTCTACTTTTAAATGAATTATCAGGAAATGATTAATAATTGAACAAACTTTGCCTTCGCTCCTCTGTTATCTCATGGCAAGACCTACCACACTTTTTATTTAAACAAGGATTAGATTGAAGTTCCCGTGCCCTAACGACAGTACCAGATTTAGTGGAATATTGTTTTCCTAGACTAAGTAAAGTTTTCCTTTCCTTTCGCTTGTTTAACTTTTTCATTTTTTTTAATCAGTGAGTGAGTAAAGTGAGTTGCGTGGTTTTTTTTTTCATGAAGGTTTATCATCGTTGCTATCACCATCAGACGTTTCACAACCATCCCAAGAAGAAGACGACCATTCAAAATCGGCTTCTTCGTCTTCTAACATAAAATCAATATAACTTTTCTTTGCCTTAATTGTTTTAAGTTTGAATCAAATAAGCAAGTTATTTGATTCTGTGAAAGTTATCTGAAAAGAAAAAGTTTGAATTTATAGTGTATATTTATAGTGTATGTTTGAATTTATGTGTTTATGTTTAATAGACGCATCGTTGATATATATAATTTATATACCTAATGTTTAATAGACGTATCATACGATACGTCTATTAAACATTTTGAAATACTGGATTTAAACTTTCTGAAATTGACACAAGTTGTTGTCCCTCCCAGTAAAACCAGTAAAACCAGTAAAACCAGTAAAACCAGTAAAACCAGTAAAACCAGTAAAACCACAGAACAACTGCGAGAGAGTGTGGTAGATTATATTAAAAATTTGCATAAAGTTCCACCACAATATTATTGTAGAAAATACTTAAGTCGGTTATATTTTCTTCAGGAACTTAATCACGTAGCTAATTTGTACCAACTATACAAAAAAAAAATCCTTGGTTGGTACACCTTACGGAAAGTAGATAGAGAATAACTAAACTAATTATGATGAATGTTTTTTGTATAGCGAACCTATGCTATTCTGAACTATTTTTATTTTCATGAACAGCTTACCTCTGTTCCAGATGTACTTGGTTGCGGTTCTCTCAATGATTCAGAAACAACGTCGATGTCTACAAATTGCTGTAAAAAGTAAAGCTTTGTAACAATAGAAACGACTCTTCAATATAGTTCGAGCATTTGGTAATAATGAGTAAAGGGGATGGATGGAGACACGTCGAACAGATCGATGTACGGTTCCAAAATTACGTTTTTTATTGTCAACGGTAGATTGCAAATTTGATACATAACTGTGCTTCTGATGTATTAGTATTTGGTTCTACAAATCCGTTGTGTGATTCAAACTCCATGTTTTCAGGTTCTAGTTCTGGTTCTCTGGATTCGTTTCCCAAGGGCATACCAGGTTCTAAGACTGGTCTTTCGAATCCGTTCTCTGAAAGTACAGCTTCCAAGTCCAATGTGTCACTTACAACGTTTTTCAGCGTCGAGTATGTTTGTTCAGTGGTAGGACTTAATGTTATTACGTCGTCGTCCGTGTGATTAACAACATTATCCAATTCCAGTACTTTATCATCCTGAAATAATTATTACAACAATATGATATAATACAATATAATATTTATAATACAATATAGCTAAATAAATTCATACATAACACAAAGCGACACGTGTTAAACTTACCTTAATCGAAAAGTCGATTTTCTTTTTAATCTTCGATAATGAAGCTCTTAATATTATTGTTTCGCTGCGGCGTCGACTCATTGTGCTGAAATCTATAGTTCTTCAAAATAGTAGTACTGATTAAAAGGTTATAATGGTAAGGACGGAAAATGAAAGCAATTAATTCAACAACACGTAACTAAACAATAACTTACCTAAAATACTTAAATAATAGCGAACCACGAGGGTTGACAACGGCACGAAGTGCGTGCAGCCGTCCTCTCCGACACAAAAAGGGTGACTGAAGCGCCTACGCATCAGCCCGTACTTAAATATTATCGTCTGATTTACTAGCAATTTGCTTTATTTTGTATGGTATAACCAACAATTTTTGTATGCGATAAAAAATTGTAAAGTAGTTTAATGCCAAAAATAAAACTAGTACAGTCAGTTTAAATGCAGATTTTATTTATCAGTATTAAAATTGGTTCTAGAAGGAACAGCAAAACTACTCAACGCATAATGTTACCTTATTTTGGATGGGTAAAATGTATTATCTTGGAAATAATAGCATTTTAGAGTAGAGTAAAATGTATTAACTTACAATGACCAACATTTAAAACCGGAGTAAAATGTTTTAATTCTATTGATGAAGAAAAGCCGAGTTGGGTATAATGTATCAATGACAAAAAGGATAATATTATAATTTAGTAAATTGTTTTATCATTTAAATTTAGGTACAGTCAAGCAAGGCAAAGTAGCATAAGGTAAAAATTTCAGTTGAGATGTGTTTTAATGACAAAATCCACTATTTACTATAGAGTTAAAACACAAAAATATATGGAAAACTTCAAAATCACTGGTGTATTAACGACCATAAAAGTCGTCAGATCGAGCTGAAACCAGGACCATTCGAAAGAGTTCATTCTCCCGATTCCAACGGTATATATAACTCGATATCGCCCAAAGTGGCGGTTAATACAATATGCCTTTCCACCGTCGATATTCACCTGCAAGACGGACACATTTTTCAGATCTCTTAATTAATTTATTTATACCCTCATAAAAAAATGTTTTGTCTTTGTCCTCAAAATACGCTGAAACTGCCTCCTTAACTTCATCATCGGTGGTAAATTTTTTACCCCGCAGCTCGTTTTTCATTTTTGGAAAGAGGTAATAATCACTCGGGGCCAGGTCTGGGCTGTAGGGTGGGTGGTTCAAAATATCGAAGCCCACTTTAAGCAGGGCAGCCAACGCAACGCGGCTCTTGTGGACGGGCGCATTGTCGTGCAAAAGCAGCACACCTTTCATCAATTTTCCCCGTCTTTTCTGTTTAATGGCTTCTTTTAGTCGCTCTAATATTGAAGCGTAGTATTCTCCGGTTATAGAAACACCTTTATCTTTATAATCGATCAATAATATTCATTCTGAGTCCCAAAAGACCGTTGCCATGAGTTTCCCAACTGACTGTGACACCTTAAACTTCTTGGGGGGTGCTGTGCCCTTTTTATGCCACTGCATAGAGTCTTGTTTCGACTCAGGTTCATAATGATGAACCCAAGTTTCGTCTCCAGTAACAAATCGACTCAATACACCATCCTTGTCTTCATTGCAGAGGTCCAAAAATGCACGTGAACACTCTACGCGTTGTTGTTTTTGCGGCGGCGTGAGCATTCTCGGTACCCATCTTGCGCTGACCTTAGTCATGGCAAGATGATCGTGCAGGATTTTAACAATGGTTGTATCGGATACTCCAACCATTTCTGCGAGTTGTTTCTTCTTTAGTCGAGCATCGTCGAGTACAAGTTTTTCGACTTTTTGGAAAAGTTCTGGCGTGGTCACCTCGATGCTCCTGCCCGGCCTCGGGTCGACTTCAAGGGATTCCCTTCCTTTTTTAAAACAAACTGTGCCACTTGTACACCATGGTTTTTCCTGGACAAGAGTCACCGTAAACCGATGACATCTCATCCATTATGGTCGCAACTGATTTTCCTTGCTTGGTAAGGAACTTTATAACGGCACGATATTAGATTTTTTCCATATTTCACTTTTCACTCCTGATTATGTTGCTTGGTTGGCGATAGCTCAAAGACTAATAGTCTAATAACAATGAAATCTCGTATTTATACTAATTATGAGTCACTAAACACGTTACGATCCTAATGAGCCTAATCACCCCGCTCCAACCCTCTCATTCCGCGTACTTAAAAACCCTCCCTCGTATTATTAATTATTTCTGATCGTTACAAAATCTTCTAAAACTTTTCTAATTTTAATTTTAATCATATATCGCCGTAACTTTTTTGTACCTGCGCACTATCGATAAAGTAATTTCTTTGCGCTCTTTAATAGCGCTGTATATTTCGCGAATCGTTAATCCTTTTGGATATACTGTAAACAGCACATTTAGAATTATGCCGCAGATCATATTGAAAACTTGTTGAAAACTGGTACTGAAAATTTTGAAATTAAACACCAAAATGACATGAAATTGCATAAAATGTGATGTTCAGTAGCTTTCTTAATTTGAAAATATTTCTTTTTAAATTAAATGACTTATAAACCAGCCAGCAACCTTATGTGATACTGATATCAAACCTTTTTTTTATGTTCCGCTAAATATGCCGGCGAGTGTATATTGTTAAACACCAAAATGACATGAAATTTCATGCTATGACATTCTAAACATTCGAAATACAAAAAATCAAGACACGCGCTAGTAGGCAGAACTAAGTTCAAGAAAGAAGGTATTAGGTACACGAACCATTTGGAGCCACTTTTGACCCCCTCATAATGGTGGTCTTTTATTCACTGAGTCTGTAGCAAAGGTACATTTCTTAAACTTCAATCTAAAGCCTTCTTTAATTATTGCCTCTAATACATTTCTTATGTGCCTTATATTATGTTCTTCAAAGGTAGACGAGTATATCAAAATATCGTCAATATAGTTTACAGAGTATCCTGTGAGATTGTGTTTTCTTAGAATATTGCTTAAAATTCTCTGGAAAATTGCTGGTGATGTTTTCAAACCAAAAGGGAGGCAGGTCCATTGGAAGTGGCCATCTTGTGTGACAAATCCTGTTTTACTTCTGTCTTCCACCCGTAATGGTATTGCCCAAAATGCTGAGTTTATATCCAGTGTAGTAAAATACTTGCAATTTCTAGTTTAAATAATTAGATCATCTATCAAAGGAAAAGGTTGAGCTTGTGGTACAACAATTTTGTTCAATTCTCTGAAATCTACACATAAACGGGATTTTCCATTTACACCTTTTTTAAAAGCCAGTGTCACTGGAGCAGCGAAAGGACTGTAAGATTCTTCTATTAAATTATTCTTTAGTAACATGGATATTTGCTCTTCAATTTATGGATATTTGGATGTCGGTTAAGAATAGCTTAGTTTAGAGTCCATAAAAATACTTTATTGTAGCTGAAAGTAATAGCTAAGAGCTGAATAACATGACCTGCGCACCTGATAGTAACGCTCGCAAGTAGCAACATTACAGCGGTGCCTTCGTGGTGCTTAATAAAGTCAATGTACAGCAGAAAGTGTAATATTAAGCTTTTAGAGTAACGGTGGACTCTATTAGTCTTCCTAAACGCTTAAATTACCGATGTGGACCTCATGTGACATCTTTTAATGCAGTTTTGTGTTACTTGGCCGGGTTCGATCCCCGGCAGGGTCAATTTGGGAATTTATGATTTCTCAATTTTCCCTGGTCAGGCCTGGTGGGAGGCTTCGCCGTGAATAGTTACCACCATACCGGCAAAGACGTGCCGCTGAGTGATTTATCGTTCCGGTACGATTAGCCCGGTACCATCTTAGACTGCATCATCACTTACCATCAAGTGAGATCGCAGTCAAGGGCTAACTTGTAGTGGATAAAGTAATCGGTAAGCCTACTAAATACTAACATATTATTTTGTTTCTGCAGCTCAACGAAATCTCCCAATAGCCTTTTTATTTCTATTTTTATAATGTACTAGCGGACGCCCGCGACTTCGTTCGCGTTGCTTAAGTTTTTTAATTCCCACAGGCACTCCTTAATTTTCCGGGATAAAAGAAATATGTCACTCTCCAGGTCCTCATCTCACCCCCCCATGAAATAAGTCACATCGACCTGTTGCTCTGTTGCGGAGCGAAACATTTATTTTTTTATTTTAAACCAGAAGCCCAAATACCAACTTTCATGGCTATAACTTGAA
Source organism: Erebia epiphron (assembly GCA_963932025.1). Taxonomy (NCBI): domain Eukaryota; kingdom Metazoa; phylum Arthropoda; class Insecta; order Lepidoptera; family Nymphalidae; genus Erebia; species Erebia epiphron. The sequence goes on along the minus strand of OZ009945.1, from coordinate 56,182,072 downwards.
AAATGAAGGAGTTTCATACAAACTTTAACCCCTATTTTACCCCTAAAGGGGTAAAATAAGGGTTAAAGTTTTAAGGTTAAAGGTTAAAGAACTGTGACACACGTATTTCTTTATTTTTTACTGAAAGCCAAAATACTAAGTTTCGTTGATATAACTTGAAAAATATCTTGAGAAAAGAAGGCCTTTCATAACAACTTTCATCCCCTATTTCACCCCTTTGGGGGTCGAATTTTCAAAAACTGTTAAATACGTATTTCTTTATTTTTAACTCGCAGCTCATATATTAAGTTTTATGTCTATAACTTGAGAAATGAAGGACTATGACTTTCAACCCCTATTTTTTTTACCCCTTTGGGGGTAGAATTTTGAAAATCTGTGACAGATGTACTTCTTTATTTTTTAACGAAAGCCAAAATACCAAGTTTCGTTGCTGTAACTTGAAAAATATCTTGAGAAAAGAAAGCCTTTTATAACAACTTTCATCCCCTATTTCACCCCTTTGGAGGGTGAATTTTCAAAAACTGTGAAACAGGTATTTCTTAATTTTCAACCCGCAGGTCATATACCAAGTTTCATGGCTATAACTTGAAAAACGACGGACTTTCATACAAACTTTCAACCCCTATTTTACCCCTTTGGGGGTGGAATTTCGAAAAACCCATTCTTAGTGGATATCTAGTCATCACAAAAAACATACTTTCCAAATTTCATGTCTCTAGGACCAGCGGTTTAGGCTGTGCGTTGATATATAAGTCAGTCAGTCAGTCAGTCAGGACTTTGAATTTTATATATATAGATAGCGGACGCCCGCGACTTCGTTCGCGTGGCATAAGTTTTTTAATTCCCATAGGCATTCCTTAATTTTCCCGGATAAAAAGAACCCATGAAAAAAAACCCGTCGATCCGTTGCTCTGTTGCGGCGTGATTGAAGGACTATTTAACGTCCTTTGGGATAGAATTTATAAAAAGTGTGAATTATGTATTTCATAATTTAAACCGGTAGCCCAAATATCAAGTTTCACGGCAATTTAACTTGAAAAACGCCGGCATTTTACACCAACTTACAACCCCCATTTTACCCGTTTGGGGGTAGAATTTTGAAAAACTGTTACACACGTACTTCTTTATATTATACCGAAAGCAAAAATGCCAAGTTTCGTTGTTATAACTTAAAAAATATGTTGATAAATGAAGGACATTCATCCCCTATTTCACCCCTTTGGGGGTCGAATTTTCAAAAATGGTGAAACACGTACGTCTGCATATCTAACTGAAAGCCCAAATGCTAAGTTTCATCACTATAACTTGAGAAATCAAGGACTTTCATAAAAAATTTCAATCCCTATGTTACCCCTTTAGGGGTGGAATTTCGTAAAACTATGCCACATGTACTTCATTACCTATTTATTACCTAAAGCCAAAATACCAAGTTTCGTTGATACAACTTGAGAAATATCTTGAGAAATGAAGGACTTTCATGTAAACTTTCATCCCCTATTTCACCCCTTCGGGGGTAGAATTTTCAAAAACTGTGAAACACGTATTTCTTAATTTTTTACCGATGACTCATATACTAAGATTCATGGATATAACTTGAGAAATGACGGACTTTCATACAAACTTTCAACCCCTATTTCACCCCTTTAGGGGTGGAATTTTGAAAAATCCTTCCTTAGTGAGCGCCTACGTTACAAAAGGAAGCTACTGTCAAAATTTCAAGTCTCTAACCCTAGCGGTTTAGGCTGTGCGTTGATATATAAGTCAGTCAGTCAGTCAGGACTTTGAATTTTATATATATAGATTTGCGAAGTCTTATTTCAATAAAATGTATTTCCAGTAGGTGTTGTAAACAGCTGAAACCAAATGTTTATCATTAGGTACTATACTTATCTTATTCTAATATTATAAATGAGCAAGTGTGTCTGTCTGTCTGCTACGCTTTTACGGCTCATCCGTTCAACCGATTTTCGAAGAAGGACATAGGCTACTTTTTACTCCGGACAATTAAAGAGTTCCCGCAGGAATAAAAAAAAACCGTCCAAGTGCGAGTCGGACTCGCGCACCGAGGGTTCCGTACAAACCTGTAGTTATATAAATAAAAGTTATAGTATTCTTATTCCACTTATCTATTATTTTAATTTCAATTTAATACCTCTACGCGTTCACACGGAAAGGGGTAGTAAGTTTAAAATTATTAAAAATATTTTTATTATATGACTAGAATTCAGTGGTTCTCAAACTTTTTTGGTGACGGAACCCTTTTGGGAAGCAAACTACTTGATGGAACCCTACAATAAAACAATAGTTTTTAAAAGTGTATTCTTTATTAACAAGCATAATAAAAGTACAATGTAACAGTTAGGTACTAATTATTACTTACTTTACCACATGGCAAATACAATAATAGAATATATTCTATTAAAAAAGAAAAAATGTAACTAATGGGAGGTATGAAACTGTTTTTTATTTTTCATCAATTGGTTGATATCAGGTTTGATAGAAGACAGTTGAAGTCTCATATCATGTTCGGCGTCCAGTCTATTCCGATATTTTGTTTTCGTGGCTGCATAGGTTGAGAATCCTGTTTCGCACAAATATGTTGTTGGGAACGGGAGAAGAATATTCAGAGCCATTTTGCCAAGCATTGGATATTCATCACGGATTTTGCACCAAAAATCGTTGAGAGGCGTCGTTTTGAACAGTGACTCCATACTTGTGTCTGATGACATTTCTAAAAGAGATTCATATATCTCGTTTGACATACTTTCGGGCTTTTGCAAGTTGGGTAAAAAATGATTATGAATTCATGAATTCAGTTTCATTTTTGTATTCTGTTCTTCGGGAAAATACTTTTCAAAAGATGCGCGCATCGAACTGAGATATTGGACCAATTCTTCAAACACATCATCTTGAAACATTTCTGAGTCGTTATCGCTAACAAACTCACTGAGTGACGTAAAGCTTTCTATTTCTTTCTTACCAACGCAAATAATACAAAAATCTAATTTTCTTTTGAAGGCAGTTATTTTGTTATAGGCCTGAAACACTGTTGTCTGTTTACCTTGCAATGATAAATTCAATTCGTTCAGTTTTTGAAAGATATCCGCCATAAAAGACAATCGGAACAACGAAGTTTTATCATACAAACGGTCCTTCAAATTAAAAGAAGTATCTGCTGAAAAAAACATTTGTAACTCGGCTCTAAGTTCAAATAGCCTTGTTAAAGTTTTACCCCGAGACAGCCATCGCACTTCTGTATGGAGCAGCAGTGTTTTATGTTTGCTGCCATAATCTTCACACAATAATGAAAACAATCGGGATTGTAGTGGTCGTGATTTGATAAAATTAATTATTTTGACCGCCGCTTCATCCATAACTAATTTTAGATTTGATGGCATTTGCTTCGTCGCAAGTGCTTGTCTATGCAGAATACAATGGCTGGAGCTACAATTAGGCGCTTTATTTTTTATTCGTGACACTGCTCCTGCTGTTTTACCTGTCATCGCCTTGGCCCCATCTGTGCAAATGTCAATGCAATTGTCCCAACTGAGATTATTTTCTTCAAAAAATATATTTATTTAATTAAAAATTTATTCCCCAGTAGTGTTTGTGAGCAGCGTTGAACACATAAGCATGTCTTCTTCAAAAGAACTTTCATATGGATATCTCACGATAACCAGCAAGATAGCCAAACCAGCGACATCAGTCGACTCGTCCATTTGCAAGGCGAATCGTGTTTTTTGTAGACGTGTAACTAGTTCTTGTTTGACGTAGCTTGCCAGATCATTGATTCGCCGTGAAACAGTATCGTTTGATAGCGGCACAGTAGAAAGATGCTTTGCAGATTTTTCATCGAGCATACATTTTGTTATGTCTAATACACATGGCTTTATTAAATTCTCAGCGATAGTGTGCGCTTCACCTGCTTGTGCAATGCGATAGCTAACTAAATATGATGCCTCCGTGGCCTTTTCGTTGATAGTTTGTGTTACATGCATCATATTTTTTTGACTGTCCAATAACTGATCTTTTTTACGAACAAAAAATTCTTTATTCTTGTCTTTAGACTCGGGATGTACAGTTTCTAAGTGTCGGCGCAATTTGGCAGGTGCCATGGAACTATTAGGAAGCAGTTTACTGCATAGCATGCAAAGAGGTGAGCCGTTAGAATCAACAAAATCATACTTCCTTTTTTTCGTCTTTGAAACCGTCGAGCTTGACGTCGTGGCATCATCGTTTGGATCGGTGATTGCTATATTCTCCGCGCGTACTGCTTTTGAACATTCAGCGTCATTAGAAGAAGTTGTTGCAACACGTTTAACACCTTTAAGCCAACGTTCCATTCTTCTTTATTTATAATGTTACACGTTAGGATGGTGGGGTCTAAATAATGCACAATCGTTACTGACGAGGCGCGACGCGCGATCGCCGCTTTTATACTTAGTCGATCTCGAATATTCTCGATAATACTCGAGTCGACGCCTTTGATAAACAAAAAGCAAAAATAAAAAGAGATATAAACAATAAACAATCTCGACTTTATTTTTTGAAGTTAGAGTCGAAAGTCGCTTGTTGACAACTATAGCGTCTAATTCAGAGGCGGCTTTTATCAAAGGAACTGCGCGCGCCCAAGTATACAAGTATACATGTTGATACCAAACTTATGAGGTACTAGCGAATGCCCGCGACTTCGTCTGCGTGGTTTGAGGATTTTTGGTTCCCGCGGGAACTCCTTAATTTTCCAGACTATAATCTATCTCTGTGCCAAATTTCAGCTAGATCTGTTCAGCCGTTGGGGCGTGATTGAGTAACAAACATCCATCCATACATCCATCCATCCAAACTTTCGCACTTATAATATTTATTTGATAACCTAAATCCCGATTTTCAAGTCTCTAGCTTCAAAAACACAGAACTTTCATTTCATACAAACTTCCAACCCCCAACCCCATTTGACCCTCTATGGGGTAGATTTTCGGATAATTGCTTATACAGGTTATTATTATTTAAAACCAATAACGTAAATCCCGATTTTCTAATCTCTAACTTCAAAAACTTAGAACCTTCATGCAACCTTCCAGCCTCCATTTCACCCCCTTTGTGGTAGATTTTCGTAAAATTGCTTACATTGATTTTTATTATTTTAAACTAATACGTAACTTAAATGCCAATTTTCATGTCTCTTAACTTCAACAACAAAGGACTTTAATACAAACTTCCAACCCCTTAGGGGTGAATTTTCTAAAAATCCTTTCTTAGCTGACGTCTACACCATAGAAGGACTACCTTCCAAATTTCAAGTCTGCATGTTTTATATTTCCTGGGATATCGTGATTAGTCAGTCAGTGAGTCAGTCAGTGAATGAGTGGTATCTAAACTAATAGTATAAAGAGGAAAGATTTGTTTGTGTGTTTGTCTGTTTGTCTGTCTGTCTGTCCGTCCGTCCGTCCGCCCGTCCGTCCGTCCGTCCGTCCGTCTGTCCGTCTGTCTGTCTGTCTGTCTGTCTGTCTGTCTGTTTGTTTGTTTGTTTGTTTGTTTGTTTGTTTGTTTGTTTGTTTGTTTGTTTGTTTGTTTGTTTGTTTGTTTGTAATGGATAAATTCAAAAACTACTCAACCGATTTTAAAAATTCTTTCACCTATAGAAAGCTACTTTATCAGCGAGTAATATAGGCTACATTTTATTTTAAAATAAATTAGAGATCCCTTAAAAAATTGTAATGATGTGATTTAAGTCGGAAAAATTCACCTAATTCAACTTTTTACGTTAAACCTCTATTCGTCTCTTAATTCAGACTGTCTTTTATGTCATATTTGTCAAGACACTTTAATTTCATATTTGTCAAAACAAAAATAATAAATACAAGAAAACTTACCAACATTTTTTTAAACATTTTAATATCTAACTGCTGTAGACAGACTGCTAAAAGCCTAAAAGATTAAGGACTCAACTTAGTTGTTAGTTCTAAACATAGTTTCCAGGCGAGGGTGCCAGCGAAAATACGTTGTATTGTTGTCCACACAGACGGACGGACAACGAAGTGACCCTATAACGGTTCCCTTTTTTCCTTTTGAGGTATACGGAACCCTAAAAAAACCCTAATCCACGCGGACAAAGTCGCGGGAATTATCTAATAAAGACTACGTTACATAGTGATTATGGATTGTACCTTCGCACAGTTGAAAAACACAGTTTTCTGTTTGTTTTTTTTAGTGTATTATAAATGGTTCGCAATGAGAGCCCTTCAGGGAATGTAGTAAAAAGCAAATTTAGAATTTTTGTTATCATTATTAAACTTGGAAACTGGAACTGGCACACTGAAAATTTGGAAACGAAATGACCGAAAATTATATTTTTGAACACCAAAATGACATGAAATTTCATGCTATGACATTCTAAACATTCGAAAGTGTATGCGATCATACGCATACTTCATATCTGTGTTAGGGACACAGTAAATAAGACGTTTAAAATTTTGCTGAAGTTATGCAGGTGTGGCCGCTGTCACCAATCGAGAAGGTGTTCTCGATAATGAAGAAGTCTTCCTTTTGTAAAGGCGTTTATTATTCGAATTTGATTACAGACTAATTAATACTTAATTAATTATACGCGATAAATTACTATTATTTTAATTCGCGGATAATTACGATTGCGTACTGCGAAGCGAGTTAAAGCTTCAACGCGACGCGGAAGAGAGTTACTCAGTCGATTGTAGACTGCGTACTGTCTGATGAATGAATGTTGAATGTTGCTCTCTGTTCCCGGAGGATCTTGTATATATATCCCGCATCGTAGGCTTGTAGTAGGGATGCTCGGGGCAGTCACGTAGGCCATGGGTAGGTTCCATTCCAGCATGTTCCACTGATAAGTAAAATGTCTTTTAGAAATTTATGGCTTGCAGCGCGGTGTTTTATCAGAAGGTTACTTAATAATTGCGAATCGTGAAGAAAATTAAATAACGGTTCTACTTCAACATGCCCAAATAATATCTCGTGAGGCGTTAATTTGGTATCTGACTGTATAGAATTGTTATAAGCAATCAGAGCTAGCTTCATTTTGTCTTCATGAGGCAATTTATTCTTATACTGTTCAGTTAATAATCTACAATGTTCTCTAAGCGTAGAGTGAAATCGCTCTACAATTTCATGTGAAGAAGGATTGTACGGAGTAGTAAAATGGACTTTTATTTTATATAAGTTTACAAGTTCTTTAAGTAAAGAAAATTCTTTTCCTGCGTCCGTTGTAATTTCTAAAGGAATTCCGTAACTAGCGAAAAATGACAAAAGTTTTGACATTACCGTTGAGCTGTTTTTATCTTTTATTCTTTTTACGACTGCGAAGCGTGACAAACCATCTACAATCGATAAATACAATTTTCCTTCAATGTCTACAACATCACAAAATATATGAGTTAATGGTCTCATAGCTATAGGCGGTAAAAGCATTGGTGGTTTTATTGGGTGTCGTTCATATTTACCCGCTTTACAAATAGAGCAATTACTAATATAGTTTCTAATATTCGACATGATATTTTTCCACCAGTACTTCCTACTAATGTGCATCATGGTTTCAGTGATGCCACGATGGTTTGTTTTTCCTTCGTGGTAATTTTTTATTATTTCTATCTTTCTATCTTGGTCTGTTATTGTTTCAACTATTTCAGTGCAACGTGTAAGACGAATATTTTTATTGTATTCTCTTGTAAGTATGTTAACCATTTCTCGATATAATTCTTCAGTATAGAAAAAAGCGTAATATTGTACGTTAGGCTTTATATATTCCCTAATAAAGTTCCTAAGTGCGTTTGCTGGTCTTTTTGAGGTATAGATAGAGACTTACTTCTATTATTTCGTTGCCATCTTCATTCCTAACTAACACACTGTCTAACTGATTGTGTAGTTTAAAATAAATTTGATGTGGTTTTTTATTAATTACGTCTTGAATTATCGGTATTCCTGGATGAACATTATCATCCTGTGAATGCTGGGTTTGTGAGCTTTCGCGATCTATTTCCATTTCCACCTGCTCGTCGCAATCGCTACCGATTTGTGGCAATATCGATTCGTTTTCGAGACAATTAATTTTCACTCGCGATAAGGCATCTGCGTTAGAGTTTATGGCACCTTGTTTATATTTATTTTATTTCAAAGTCATACTCTGCTAAACGTAATCGCCATCTAGTTAAACGTGAATTTGGATCTTTTAAGGACATTAACCAAGTTAAGGGTTTATGATCTGTATAAATAGTGAATTTTTTTTCATATAAGTAGGGTCTAAAGTATTTGCAAGCCCATACTATTGCTAATAATTCTTTCTTTTTCTGTGGTTGAATATTTACTTTCGGTATCTGATAATGTTCTTGATGCATAAGCTACCGGTTTTTCAATATTGTCTTCTTTTTGTGACAAAACCGCTCCAAGTGCTACCTCACTTGCGTCCGTGGTTAAAATAAAGGGTTGTTCGAAATCTGGGTATTTTAAAATAGGCTCATTTGTTATTATTGTTTTCTGCTTTTCTACTGCTTTTAAGTATTCGTCGTCTATTACTATTTTAGCACGTTTCTTTAAGCATTTAGTTAAGGGTTTTGTAATATGAGCATAGTTATTAATAAACCGTCTGTAGTAGCCTGTTAACCCTAGGAAAGATTTAATTTCCTTTTCAGTTCTAGGTACAGGAAAATTTATTATATCTTGTACTTTTCGTTGATTTGGAGTAAGACCGTTAGGGGTTAATTCGTGCCCTAGATATTCTACGTGTTTCTTTAAGAATTCCGATTTGTCCGGTTGGATTTTTAAATTATGTTGGCGTAACCTATCAAATACTCTGCGTAATTTTTCTAAATGTTCTTCTAATGATGTTGAATATATAACAATGTCATCAAGGTAGACTAAGCATGTATTATATAAAAGATCTCTGAGAATTAAATCCATCAATCTTTGGAAAGTTGCGGGTGCGTTTTTCAAACCAAACGGCATTCGTAAAAATTCCCAATGGCCGTGATTTGTTGAAAACGCGGTTTTTTCAATATCATCGGGATGCATTTCTATCTGATGATAGCCGCTTGCTAAATCTAATGTGGTGAAGTATTGAGCTCTACCTAACTTATCCAATATTTCTTCTATATTCGGTAATGGGTATTTATCCTCTATAGTTTTCGCATTTAATTGCCTAAAATCGATTACTAAGCGCCATTTAGTTTTTCCTGACGCATCGGGTTTCTTTGGCACAATATGAACTGGGCAACTCCACGGGGAGTTCGACTCGCGTATTATATTATTTTTTAATAACTCTTGTACCTGTTTGTCTATTTCTTGTTGTTGCTGTGGAGATTTTCGATAGTTACGCACATAAATGGGTGTATCGTCTGTAAGTCGAATACCGACAAAGACGTGCCGCTGAGTGATTTATCGTTCCGGTACGATTAGCCCGGTACCATCTTAGACTGCATCATCACTTACCATCAAGTGAGATCGCAGTCAAGGGCTAACTTGTAGTGGATAAAGTAAGCGGTAAGCCTACTAAATACTTACATAGAATTAATTTGTTTGTATTACTATAAATTCTTCAAGGATTTGCCTTATTTTTACTTTAATTATATATTTACTGTTTTTTTTCTCTATAAAATTTCGCCGGATAAGTTCTTCTATACAACTGAAACCAAATGTTTATCATTAGGTACTATACTTATCTTATTCTAATATTATAAATGAGCAAGTGTGTCTGTCTGTCTGTCCATCTGTCTGTCTGTCTGTCTGCTACGCTTTCACGGCCTAACTACTCAACCGATTTTGATGAAATTTGGTACAGGGATAGGTTGTATCCCGGGGAAGGGCATAGGCTACTTTTTATTCTGGAAAATGGAGTTTCTTATTCTGAAGTATTCGGATGTAACAAAAAATTTATGCTTTTCGAAATTTTTCCTTTATCTGTGCTATAAGACGTTGCTTCGTACAAAATTTCAAGATTCTAAGTTCACGGGAAGTCCTACCCTGTACGTTTTGATTCCCTTGCGAGTGTCGAAATTTGCAGCAAAAACGGCTGTATCTTTTGATTCTGTTAGCTTAGAGGTTTGATTTTTTCACAGCTCCAAGGGACCGTGGACCTGAGTATTTGATATGAATTTCAGCTTGATACCTCCATACGTTGCTGAGAAAAAGGGTCTTGACACACAGACGGACGGACAACGAAGTGACCCTATAACGGTTCCCTTTTTTCCTTTTGAGGTATACGGAACCCTAAAAAAACCCTAATCCACGCGGACAAAGTCGCGGGAATTATCTAATAAAGACTACGTTACATAGTGATTATGGATTGTACCTTCGCACAGTTGAAAAACACAGTTTTCTGTTTGTTTTTTTTAGTGTATTATAAATGGTTCGCAATGAGAGCCCTTCAGGGAATGTAGTAAAAGCAAATTTAGAATTTTTGTTATCATTATTAAACTTGGAAACTGGAACTGGAACACTGAAAATTTGGAAACTAAATGACCGAAAATTATATTTTTGAACACCAAAATGACATGAAATTTCATGCTATGACATTCTAAACATTCGAAAGTGTATGCGATCATACGCATACTTCATATCTGTGTTAGGGACACAGTAAATAAGACGTTTAAAATTTTGCTGAAGTTATGCAGGTGTGGCCGCTGTCACCAATCGAGAAGGTGTTCTCGATAATGAAGAAGTCTTCCTTTTGTAAAGGCGTTTATTATTAGAATTTGATTACAGGCTAATTAATACTTAATTAATTATACGCGATAAATTACTATTATTTTAATTCGCGGATAATTACGATTGCGTACTGCGAAGCGAGTTAAAGCTTCAACGCGACGCGGAAGAGAGTTACTCAGTCGATTGTAGACTGTGTACTGTCTGATGAATGAATGTTGAATGTTGCTCTCTGTTCCCGGAGGATCTTGTATATATATCCCGCATCGTAGGCTTGTAGTAGGGATGCTCGGGGCAGTCACGTAGGCCATGGGTAGGTTCCATTCCAGCATGTTCCACTGATAAGTAAAATGTCTTTTAGAAATTTATGGCTTGCAGCGCGGTGTTTTATCAGAAGGTTACTTAATAATTGCGAATCGTGAAGAAAATTAAATAACGGTTCTACTTCAACATGCCCAAATAATATCTCGTGAGGCGTTAATTTGGTATCTGACTGTATAGAATTGTTATAAGCAATCAGAGCTAGCTTCATTTTGTCTTCATGAGGCAATTTATTCTTATACTGTTCAGTTAATAATCTACAATGTTCTCTAAGCGTAGAGTGAAATCGCTCTACAATTTCATGTGAAGAAGGATTGTACGGAGTAGTAAAATGGACTTTTATTTTATATAAGTTTACAAGTTCTTTAAGTAAAGAAAATTCTTTTCCTGCGTCCGTTGTAATTTCTAAAGGAATTCCGTAACTAGCGAAAAATGACAAAAGTTTTGACATTACCGTTGAGCTGTTTTTATCTTTTATTCTTTTTACGACTGCGAAGCGTGACAAACCATCTACAATCGATAAATACAATTTTCCTTCAATGTCTACAACATCACAAAATATATGAGTTAATGGTCTCATAGCTATAGGCGGTAAAAGCATTGGTGGTTTTATTGGGTGTCGTTCATATTTACCCGCTTTACAAATAGAGCAATTACTAATATAGTTTCTAATATTCGACATGATATTTTTCCACCAGTACTTCCTACTAATGTGCATCATGGTTTCAGTGATGCCACGATGGTTTGTTTTTCCTTCGTGGTAATTTTTTATTATTTCTATCTTTCTATCTTGGTCTGTTATTGTTTCAACTATTTCAGTGCAACGTGTAAGACGAATATTTTTATTGTATTCTCTTGTAAGTTAGTTAACCATTTCTCGATATAATTCTTCAGTATAGAAAAAAGCGTAATATTGTACGTTAGGCTTTATATATTCCCTAATAAAGTTCCTAAGTGCGTTTGCTGGTCTTTTTGAGGTATAGATAGAGACTTACTTCTATTATTTCGTTGCCATCTTCATTCCTAACTAACACACTGTCTAACTGATTGTGTAGTTTAAAATAAATTTGATGTGGTTTTTTATTAATTACGTCTTGAATTATCGGTATTCCTGGATGAACATTATCATCCTGTGAATGCTGGGTTTGTGAGCTTTCGCGATCTATTTCCATTTCCACCTGCTCGTCGCAATCGCTACCGATTTGTGGCAATATCGATTCGTTTTCGAGACAATTAATTTTCGCTCGCGATAAGGCATCTGCGTTAGAGTTTATGGCACCTTGTTTATATTTATTTTATTTCAAAGTCATACTCTGCTAAACGTAATCGCCATCTAGTTAAACGTGAATTTGGATCGTTTAAGGACATTAACCAAGTTAAGGGTTTATGATCTGTATAAATAGTGAATTTTTTTTCATATAAGTAGGGTCTAAAGTATTTGCAAGCCCATACTATTGCTAATAATTCTTTCTTTTTCTGTGGTTGAATATTTACTTTCGGTATCTGATAATGTTCTTGATGCATAAGCTACCGGTTTTTCAATATTGTCTTCTTTTTGTGACAAAACTGCTCCAAGTGCTACCTCACTTGCGTCCGTGTTTAAAATAAAGGGTTGATCGAAATCTGGGTATTTTAAAATAGGCTCATTTGTTATTATTGTTTTCAGCTTTTCTACTGCTTTTAAGTATTCGTCGTCTATTACTATTTTAGCACGTTTCTTTAAGCATTTAGTTAAGGGTTTTGTAATATGAGCATAGTTATTAATAAACCGTCTGTAGTAGCCTGTTAACCCTAGGAAAGATTTAATTTCCTTTTCAGTTCTAGGTACAGGAAAATTTATTATATCTTGTACTTTTCGTTGATTTGGAGTAAGACCGTTAGGGGTTAATTCGTGCCCTAGATATTCTACGTGTTTCTTTAAGAATTCCGATTTGTCCGGTTGGATTTTTAAATTATGTTGGCGTAACCTATCAAATACTCTGCGTAATTTTTCTAAATGTTCTTCTAATGATGTTGAATATATAACAATGTCATCAAGGTAGACTAAGCATGTATTATATAAAAGATCTCTGAGAATTAAATCCATCAATCTTTGGAAAGTTGCGGGTGCGTTTTTCAAACCAAACGGCATTCGTAAAAATTCCCAATGGCCGTGATTTGTTGAAAACGCGGTTTTTTCAATATCATCGGGATGCATTTCTATCTGATGATAGCCGCTTGCTAAATCTAATGTGGTGAAGTATTGAGCTCTACCTAACTTATCCAATATTTCTTCTATATTCGGTAATGGGTATTTATCCTCTATAGTTTTCGCATTTAATTGCCTAAAATCGATTACTAAGCGCCATTTAGTTTTTCCTGACGCATCGGGTTTCTTTGGCACAATATGAACTGGGCAACTCCACGGGGAGTTCGACTCGCGTATTATATTATTTTTTAATAACTCTTGTACCTGTTTGTCTATTTCTTGTTGTTGCTGTGGAGATTTTCGATAGTTACGCACATAAATGGGTGTATCGTCTGTAAGTCGAATACCGACAAAGACGTGCCGCTGAGTGATTTATCGTTCCGGTACGATTAGCCCGGTACCATCTTAGACTGCATCATCACTTACCATCAAGTGAGATCGCAGTCAAGGGCTAACTTGTAGTGGATAAAGTAAGCGGTAAGCCTACTAAATACTTACATAGAATTAATTTGTTTGTATTACTATAAATTCTTCAAGGATTTGCCTTATTTTTACTTTAATTATATATTTACTGTTTTTTTTCTCTATAAAATTTCGCCGGATAAGTTCTTCTATACAACTGAAACCAAATGTTTATCATTAGGTACTATACTTATCTTATTCTAATATTATAAATGAGCAAGTGTGTCTGTCTGTCTGTCCATCTGTCTGTCTGTCTGTCTGCTACGCTTTCACGGCCTAACTACTCAACCGATTTTGATGAAATTTGGTACAGGGATAGGTTGTATCCCGGGGAAGGGCATAGGCTACTTTTTATTCTGGAAAATGGAGTTTCTTATTCTGAAGTATTCGGATGTAACAAAAAATTTATGCTTTTCGAAATTTTTCCTTTATCTGTGCTATAAGACGTTGCTTCGTACAAAATTTCAAGATTCTAAGTTCACGGGAAGTCCTACCCTGTACGTTTTGATTCCCTTGCGGGTGTCGAAATTTGCAGCAAAAACGGCTGTATCTTTTGATTCTGTTAGCTTAGAGGTTTGATTTTTTCACAGCTCCAAGGGACCGTGGACCTGAGTATTTGATATGAATTTCAGCTTGATACCTCCATACGTTGCTGAGAAAAAGGGTCTTGACACACAGACGGACGGACAACGAAGTGACCCTATAACGGTTCCCTTTTTTCCTTTTGAGGTATACGGAACCCTAAAAAAACCCTAATCCACGCGGACAAAGTCGCGGGAATTATCTAATAAAGACTACGTTACATAGTGATTATGGATTGTACCTTCGCACAGTTGAAAAACACAGTTTTCTGTTTGTTTTTTTTAGTGTATTATAAATGGTTCGCAATGAGAGCCCTTCAGGGAATGTAGTAAAAAGCAAATTTAAAATTTTTGTTATCATTATTAAACTTGGAAACTGGAACTGGAACACTGAAAATTTGGAAACTAAATGACCGAAAATTATATTTTTGAACACCAAAATGACATGAAATTTCATGCTATGACATTCTAAACATTCGAAAGTGTATGCGATCATACGCATACTTCATATCTGTGTTAGGGACACAGTAAATAAGACGTTTAAAATTTTGCTGAAGTTATGCAGGTGTGGCCGCTGTCACCAATCGAGAAGGTGTTCTCGATAATGAAGAAGTCTTCCTTTTGTAAAGGCGTTTATTATTCGAATTTGATTACAGACTAATTAATACTTAATTAATTATACGCGATAAATTACTATTATTTTAATTCGCGGATAATTACGATTGCGTACTGCGAAGCGAGTTAAAGCTTCAACGCGACGCGGAAGAGAGTTACTCAGTCGATTGTAGACTGTGTACTGTCTGATGAATGAATGTTGAATGTTGCTCTCTGTTCCCGGAGGATCTTGTATATATATCCCGCATCGTAGGCTTGTAGTAGGGATGCTCGGGGAAGTCACGTAGGCCATGGGTAGGTTCCAGCATGTTCCACTGATAAGTAAAATGTCTTTTAGAAATTTATGGCTTGCAGCGCGGTGTTTTATCAGAAGGTTACTTAATAATTGCGAATCGTGAAGAAAATTAAATAACGGTTCTACTTCAACATGCCCAAATAATATCTCGTGAGGCGTTAATTTGGTATCTGACTGTATAGAATTGTTATAAGCAATCAGAGCTAGCTTCATTTTGTCTTCATGAGGCAATTTATTCTTATACTGTTCAGTTAATAATCTACAATGTTCTCTAAGCGTAGAGTGAAATCGCTCTACAATTTCATGTGAAGAAGGATTGTACGGAGTAGTAAAATGGACTTTTATTTTATATAAGTTTACAAGTTCTTTAAGTAAAGAAAATTCTTTTCCTGCGTCCGTTGTAATTTCTAAAGGAATTCCGTAACTAGCGAAAAATGACAAAAGTTTTGACATTACCGTTGAGCTGTTTTTATCTTTTATTCTTTTTACGACTGCGAAGCGTGACAAACCATCTACAATCGATAAATACAATTTTCCTTCAATGTCTACAACATCACAAAATATATGAGTTAATGGTCTCATAGCTATAGGCGGTAAAAGCATTGGTGGTTTTATTGGGTGTCGTTCATATTTACCCGCTTTACAAATAGAGCAATTACTAATATAGTTTCTAATATCCGACATGATATTTTTCCACCAGTACTTCCTACTAATGTGCATCATGGTTTCAGTGATGCCACGATGGTTTGTTTTTCCTTCGTGGTAATTTTTTATTATTTCTATCTTTCTATCTTGGTCTGTTATTGTTTCAACTATTTCAGTGCAACGTGTAAGACGAATATTTTTATTGTATTCTCTTGTAAGTATGTTAACCATTTCTCGATATAATTCTTCAGTATAGAAAAAAGCGTAATATTGTACGTTAGGCTTTATATATTCCCTAATAAAGTTCCTAAGTGCGTTTGCTGGTCTTTTTGAGGTATAGATAGAGACTTACTTCTATTATTTCGTTGCCATCTTCATTCCTAACTAACACACTGTCTAACTGATTGTGTAGTTTAAAATGAATTTGGTTTTTTATTAATTACGTCTTGAATTATCGGTATTCCTGGATGAACATTATCATCCTGTGAATGCTGGGTTTGTGAGCTTTCGCGATCTATTTCCATTTCCACCTGCTCGTCGCAATCGCTACCGATTTGTGGCAATATCGATTCGTTTTCGAGACAATTAATTTTCACTCGCGATAAGGCATCTGCGTTAGAGTTTATGGCACCTTGTTTATATTTATTTTATTTCAAAGTCATACTCTGCTAAACGTAATCGCCATCTAGTTAAACGTGAATTTGGATCTTTTAAGGACATTAACCAAGTTAAGGGTTTATGATCTGTATAAATAGTGAATTTTTTTTCATATAAGTAGGGTCTAAAGTATTTGCAAGCCCATACTATTGCTAATAATTCTTTCTTTTTCTGTGGTTGAATATTTACTTTCGGTATCTGATAATGTTCTTGATGCATAAGCTACCGGTTTTTCAATATTGTCTTCTTTTTGTGACAAAACCGCTCCAAGTGCTACCTCACTTGCGTCCGTGGTTAAAATAAAGGGTTGATCGAAATCTGGGTATTTTAAAATAGGCTCATTTGTTATTATTGTTTTCAGCTTTTCTACTGCTTTTAAGTATTCGTCGTCTATTACTATTTTAGCACGTTTCTTTAAGCATTTAGTTAAGGGTTTTGTAATATGAGCATAGTTATTAATAAACCGTCTGTAGTAGCCTGTTAACCCTAGGAAAGATTTAATTTCCTTTTCAGTTCTAGGTACAGGAAAATTTATTATATCTTGTACTTTTCGTTGATTTGGAGTAAGACCGTTAGGGGTTAATTCGTGCCCTAGATATTCTACGTGTTTCTTTAAGAATTCCGATTTGTCCGGTTGGATTTTTAAATTATGTTGGCGTAACCTATCAAATACTCTGCGTAATTTTTCTAAATGTTCTTCTAATGATGTTGAATATATAACAATGTCATCAAGGTAGACTAAGCATGTATTATATAAAAGATCTCTGAGAATTAAATCCATCAATCTTTGGAAAGTTGCGGGTGCGTTTTTCAAACCAAACGGCATTCGTAAAAATTCCCAATGGCCGTGATTTGTTGAAAACGCGGTTTTTTCAATATCATCGGGATGCATTTCTATCTGATGATAGCCGCTTGCTAAATCTAATGTGGTGAAGTATTGAGCTCTACCTAACTTATCCAATATTTCTTCTATATTCGGTAATGGGTATTTATCCTCTATAGTTTTCGCATTTAATTGCCTAAAATCGATTACTAAGCGCCATTTAGTTTTTCCTGACGCATCGGGTTTCTTTGGCACAATATGAACTGGGCAACTCCACGGGGAGTTCGACTCGCGTATTATATTATTTTTTAATAACTCTTGTACCTGTTTGTCTATTTCTTGTTGTTGCTGTGGAGATTTTCGATAGTTACGCACATAAATGGGTGTATCGTCTGTAAGTCGAATACCGACAAAGACGTGCCGCTGAGTGATTTATCGTTCCGGTACGATTAGCCCGGTACCATCTTAGACTGCATCATCACTTACCATCAAGTGAGATCGCAGTCAAGGGCTAACTTGTAGTGGATAAAGTAAGCGGTAAGCCTACTAAATACTTACATACAATTAATTCTTTTGAATGATTATAAATTCCGCGAGAATTTTTCTTATTTTAACTTTAATCACATATTTACGATTTTTTTTTTCGACGAAGTTTTTTCTAATTAATTCTTGTATGCAACTGTTTACATAGTAATTATGGATTGTACCTGCGAACAGTTGAAAATGTAAGATTTTTGTTGTTTTTTTTAGGCTATTATAGATTGTTCTTAAAGTTAAACCTTCTGGAAATATGGTGAATAGTAAATGTAAAATTTTTGTTATCATTATTAGGAATATCTTAACTAAAAACACACCACTGAAAATTTGGAAACGAAATGACCGAAAATTATATTTTTGAACACCAAAATGACATGAAATTTCATGCTATGACATTCTAAACATTCGAAAGTGTATGCGATCATACGCATACTTCATATCTGTGTTAGGGACACAGTAAATAAGACGTTTAAAATTTTGCTGAAGTTATGCAGGTGTGGCCGCTGTCACCAATCGAGAAGGTGTTCTCGATAATGAAGAAGTCTTCCTTTTGTAAAGGTGTTTATTATTCGAATTTGATTACAGACTAATTAATACTTAATTAATTATACGCGATAAATTACTATTATTTTAATTCGCGGATAATTACGATTGCGTACTGCGAAGCGAGTTAAAGCTTCAACGCGACGCGGAAGAGAGTTACTCAGTCGATTGTAGACTGTGTACTGTCTGATGAATGAATGTTGAATGTTGCTCTCTGTTCCCGGAGGATCTTGTATATATATCCCGCATCGTAGGCTTGTAGTAGGGATGCTCGGGGCAGTCACGTAGGCCATGGGTAGGTTCCAGCATGTTCCACTGATAAGTAAAATGTCTTTTAGAAATTTATGGCTTGCAGCGCGGTGTTTTATCAGAAGGTTACTTAATAATTGCGAATCGTGAAGAAAATTAAATAACGGTTCTACTTCAACATGCCCAAATAATATCTCGTGAGGCGTTAATTTGGTATCTGACTGTATAGAATTGTTATAAGCAATCAGAGCTAGCTTCATTTTGTCTTCATGAGGCAATTTATTCTTATACTGTTCAGTTAATAATCTACAATGTTCTCTAAGCGTAGAGTGAAATCGCTCTACAATTTCATGTGAAGAAGGATTGTACGGAGTAGTAAAATGGACTTTTATTTTATATAAGTTTACAAGTTCTTTAAGTAAAGAAAATTCTTTTCCTGCGTCCGTTGTAATTTCTAAAGGAATTCCGTAACTAGCGAAAAATGACAAAAGTTTTGACATTACCGTTGAGCTGTTTTTATCTTTTATTCTTTTTACGACTGCGAAGCGTGACAAACCATCTACAATCGATAAATACAATTTTCCTTCAATGTCTACAACATCACAAAATATATGAGTTAATGGTCTCATAGCTATAGGCGGTAAAAGCATTGGTGGTTTTATTGGGTGTCGTTCATATTTACCCGCTTTACAAATAGAGCAATTACTAATATAGTTTCTAATATCCGACATGATATTTTTCCACCAGTACTTCCTACTAATGTGCATCATGGTTTCAGTGATGCCACGATGGTTTGTTTTTCCTTCGTGGTAATTTTTTATTATTTCTATCTTTCTATCTTGGTCTGTTATTGTTTCAACTATTTCAGTGCAACGTGTAAGACGAATATTTTTATTGTATTCTCTTGTAAGTATGTTAACCATTTCTCGATATAATTCTTCAGTATAGAAAAAAGCGTAATATTGTACGTTAGGCTTTATATATTCCCTAATAAAGTTCCTAAGTGCGTTTGCTGGTCTTTTTGAGGTATAGATAGAGACTTACTTCTATTATTTCGTTGCCATCTTCATTCCTAACTAACACACTGTCTAACTGATTGTGTAGTTTAAAATGAATTTGGTTTTTTATTAATTACGTCTTGAATTATCGGTATTCCTGGATGAACATTATCATCCTGTGAATGCTGGGTTTGTGAGCTTTCGCGATCTATTTCCATTTCCACCTGCTCGTCGCAATCGCTACCGATTTGTGGCAATATCGATTCGTTTTCGAGACAATTAATTTTCACTCGCGATAAGGCATCTGCGTTAGAGTTTATGGCACCTTGTTTATATTTATTTTATTTCAAAGTCATACTCTGCTAAACGTAATCGCCATCTAGTTAAACGTGAATTTGGATCTTTTAAGGACATTAACCAAGTTAAGGGTTTATGATCTGTATAAATAGTGAATTTTTTTTCATATAAGTAGGGTCTAAAGTATTTGCAAGCCCATACTATTGCTAATAATTCTTTCTTTTTCTGTGGTTGAATATTTACTTTCGGTATCTGATAATGTTCTTGATGCATAAGCTACCGGTTTTTCAATATTGTCTTCTTTTTGTGACAAAACCGCTCCAAGTGCTACCTCACTTGCGTCCGTGGTTAAAATAAAGGGTTGATCGAAATCTGGGTATTTTAAAATAGGCTCATTTGTTATTATTGTTTTCAGCTTTTCTACTGCTTTTAAGTATTCGTCGTCTATTACTATTTTAGCACGTTTCTTTAAGCATTTAGTTAAGGGTTTTGTAATATGAGCATAGTTATTAATAAACCGTCTGTAGTAGCCTGTTAACCCTAGGAAAGATTTAATTTCCTTTTCAGTTCTAGGTACAGGAAAATTTATTATATCTTGTACTTTTCGTTGATTTGGAGTAAGACCGTTAGGGGTTAATTCGTGCCCTAGATATTCTACGTGTTTCTTTAAGAATTCCGATTTGTCCGGTTGGATTTTTAAATTATGTTGGCGTAACCTATCAAATACTCTGCGTAATTTTTCTAAATGTTCTTCTAATGATGTTGAATATATAACAATGTCATCAAGGTAGACTAAGCATGTATTATATAAAAGATCTCTGAGAATTAAATCCATCAATCTTTGGAAAGTTGCGGGTGCGTTTTTCAAACCAAACGGCATTCGTAAAAATTCCCAATGGCCGTGATTTGTTGAAAACGCGGTTTTTTCAATATCATCGGGATGCATTTCTATCTGATGATAGCCGCTTGCTAAATCTAATGTGGTGAAGTATTGAGCTCTACCTAACTTATCCAATATTTCTTCTATATTCGGTAATGGGTATTTATCCTCTATAGTTTTCGCATTTAATTGCCTAAAATCGATTACTAAGCGCCATTTAGTTTTTCCTGACGCATCGGGTTTCTTTGGCACAATATGAACTGGGCAACTCCACGGGGAGTTCGACTCGCGTATTATATTATTTTTTAATAACTCTTGTACCTGTTTGTCTATTTCTTGTTGTTGCTGTGGAGATTTTCGATAGTTACGCACATAAATGGGTGTATCGTCTGTAAGTCGAATACCGACAAAGACGTGCCGCTGAGTGATTTATCGTTCCGGTACGATTAGCCCGGTACCATCTTAGACTGCATCATCACTTACCATCAAGTGAGATCGCAGTCAAGGGCTAACTTGTAGTGGATAAAGTAAGCGGTAAGCCTACTAACTAAATACTTACATAGAATTAATTTGTTTGTATTACTATAAATTCTTCAAGGATTTGCCTTATTTTTACTTTAATTATATATTTACTGTTTTTTTTCTCTATAAAATTTCGCCGGATAAGTTCTTCTATACAACTGAAACCAAATGTTTATCATTAGGTACTATACTTATCTTATTCTAATATTATAAATGAGCAAGTGTGTCTGTCTGTCTGTCCATCTGTCTGTCTGTCTGTCTGCTACGCTTTCACGGCCTAACTACTCAACCGATTTTGATGAAATTTGGTACAGGGATAGGTTGTATCCTGGGGAAGGGCATAGGCTACTTTTTATTCTGGAAAATGGAGTTTCTTATTCTGAAGTATTCGGATGTAACTAAAAATTAATGCTTTTCGAAATTTTTCCTTTATCTGTGCTATAAGACGTTGCTTCGTACAAAATTTCAAGATTCTAAGTTCACGGGAAGTCCTACCCTGTACGTTTTGATTCCCTTGCGAGTGTCGAAATTTGCAGCAAAAACGGCTGTATCTTTTGATTCTGTTAGCTTAGAAGTTTGATTTTTTCACAGCTCCAAGGGACCGTGGACCTGAGTATTTGATATGAATTTCAGCTTGATACCTCCATACGTTGCTGAGAAAAAGGGTCTTGACACACAGACGGACGGACAACGAAGTGACCCTATAACGGTTCCCTTTTTTCCTTTTGAGGTATACGGAACCCTAAAAAAACCCTAATCCACGCGGACAAAGTCGCGGGAATTATCTAATAAAGACTACGTTACATAGTGATTATGGATTGTACCTTCGCACAGTTGAAAAACACAGTTTTCTGTTTGTTTTTTTTAGTGTATTATAAATGGTTCGCAATGAGAGCCCTTCAGGGAATGTAGTAAAAAGCAAATTTAGAATTTTTGTTATCATTATTAAACTTGGAAACTGGAACTGGAACACTGAAAATTTGGAAACTAAATGACCGAAAATTATATTTTTGAACACCAAAATGACATGAAATTTCATGCTATGACATTCTAAACATTCGAAAGTGTATGCGATCATACGCATACTTCATATCTGTGTTAGGGACACAGTAAATAAGACGTTTAAAATTTTGCTGAAGTTATGCAGGTGTGGCCGCTGTCACCAATCGAGAAGGTGTTCTCGATAATGAAGAAGTCTTCCTTTTGTACAGGCGTTTATTATTCGAATTTGATTACAGACTAATTAATACTTAATTAATTATACGCGATAAATTACTATTATTTTAATTCGCGGATAATTACGATTGCGTACTGCGAAGCGAGTTAAAGCTTCAACGCGACGCGGAAGAGAGTTACTCAGTCGATTGTAGACTGTGTACTGTCTGATGAATGAATGTTGAATGTTGCTCTCTGTTCCCGGAGGATCTTGTATATATATCTCGCATCGTAGGCTTGTAGTAGGGATGCTCGGGGCAGTCACGTAGGCCATGGGTAGGTTCCATTCCAGCATGTTCCACTGATAAGTAAAATGTCTTTTAGAAATTTATGGCTTGCAGCGCGGTGTTTTATCAGAAGGTTACTTAATAATTGCGAATCGTGAAGAAAATTAAATAACGGTTCTACTTCAACATGCCCAAATAATATCTCGTGAGGCGTTAATTTGGTATCTGACTGTATAGAATTGTTATAAGCAATCAGAGCTAGCTTCATTTTGTCTTCATGAGGCAATTTATTCTTATACTGTTCAGTTAATAATCTACAATGTTCTCTAAGCGTAGAGTGAAATCGCTCTACAATTTCATGTGAAGAAGGATTGTACGGAGTAGTAAAATGGACTTTTATTTTATATAAGTTTACAAGTTCTTTAAGTAAAGAAAATTCTTTTCCTGCGTCCGTTGTAATTTCTAAAGGAATTCCGTAACTAGCGAAAAATGACAAAAGTTTTGACATTACCGTTGAGCTGTTTTTATCTTTTATTCTTTTTACGACTGCGAAGCGTGACAAACCATCTACAATCGATAAATACAATTTTCCTTCAATGTCTACAACATCACAAAATATATGAGTTAATGGTCTCATAGCTATAGGCGGTAAAAGCATTGGTGG
The DNA here is from genome assembly GCA_963932025.1 of Erebia epiphron. Classification (NCBI taxonomy): domain Eukaryota; kingdom Metazoa; phylum Arthropoda; class Insecta; order Lepidoptera; family Nymphalidae; genus Erebia; species Erebia epiphron. The sequence continues at coordinate 56,158,685 of OZ009945.1, read as the reverse complement.
TTTTATTGGGTGTCGTTCATATTTACCCGCTTTACAAATAGAGCAATTACTAATATAGTTTCTAATATTCGACATGATATTTTTCCACCAGTACTTCCTACTAATGTGCATCATGGTTTCAGTGATGCCACGATGGTTTGTTTTTCCTTCGTGGTAATTTTTTATTATTTCTATCTTTCTATCTTGGTCTGTTATTGTTTCAACTATTTCAGTGCAACGTGTAAGACGAATATTTTTATTGTATTCTCTTGTAAGTATGTTAACCATTTCTCGATATAATTCTTCAGTATAGAAAAAAGCGTAATATTGTACGTTAGGCTTTATATATTCCCTAATAAAGTTCCTAAGTGCGTTTGCTGGTCTTTTTGAGGTATAGATAGAGACTTACTTCTATTATTTCGTTGCCATCTTCATTCCTAACTAACACACTGTCTAACTGATTGTGTAGTTTAAAATAAATTTGATGTGGTTTTTTATTAATTACGTCTTGAATTATCGGTATTCTTGGATGAACATTATCATCCTGTGAATGCTGGGTTTGTGAGCTTTCGCGATCTATTTCCATTTCCACCTGCTCGTCGCAATCGCTACCGATTTGTGGCAATATCGATTCGTTTTCGAGACAATTAATTTTCACTCGCGATAAGGCATCTGCGTTAGAGTTTATGGCACCTTGTTTATATTTATTTTATTTCAAAGTCATACTCTGCTAAACGTAATCGCCATCTAGTTAAACGTGAATTTGGATCTTTTAAGGACATTAACCAAGTTAAGGGTTTATGATCTGTATAAATAGTGAATTTTTTTTCATATAGGATAATTACGATTGCGTACTGCGAAGCGAGTTAAAGCTTCAACGCGACGCGGAAGTTACTCAGTCGATTGTAGACTGTGTACTGTCTGATGAATGAATGTTGAATGTTGCTCTCTGTTCCCGGAGGATCTTGTATATATATCCCGCATCGTAGGCTTGTAGTAGGGATGCTCGGGGCAGTCACGTAGGCCATGGGTAGGTTCCAGCATGTTCCACTGATAAGTAAAATGTCTTTTAGAAATTTATGGCTTGCAGCGCGGTGTTTTATCAGAAGGTTACTTAATAATTGCGAATCGTGAAGAAAATTAAATAACGGTTCTACTTCAACATGCCCAAATAATATCTCGTGAGGCGTTAATTTGGTATCTGACTGTATAGAATTGTTATAAGCAATCAGAGCTAGCTTCATTTTGTCTTCATGAGGCAATTTATTCTTATACTGTTCAGTTAATAATCTACAATGTTCTCTAAGCGTAGAGTGAAATCGCTCTACAATTTCATGTGAAGAAGGATTGTACGGAGTAGTAAAATGGACTTTTATTTTATATAAGTTTACAAGTTCTTTAAGTAAAGAAAATTCTTTTCCTGCGTCCGTTGTAATTTCTAAAGGAATTCCGTAACTAGCGAAAAATGACAAAAGTTTTGACATTACCGTTGAGCTGTTTTTATCTTTTATTCTTTTTACGACTGCGAAGTGTGACAAACCATCTACAATCGATAAATACAATTTTCCTTCAATGTCTACAACATCACAAAATATATGAGTAAATGGTCTCATAGCTATAGGCGGTAAAAGCATTGGTGGTTTTATTGGGTGTCGTTCATATTTACCCGCTTTACAAATAGAGCAATTACTAATATAGTTTCTAATATCCGACATGATATTTTTCCACCAGTACTTCCTACTAATGTGCATCATGGTTTCAGTGATGCCACGATGGTTTGTTTTTCCTTCGTGGTAATTTTTTATTATTTCTATCTTTCTATCTTGGTCTGTTATTGTTTCAACTATTTCAGTGCAACGTGTAAGACGAATATTTTTATTGTATTCTCTTGTAAGTATGTTAACCATTTCTCGATATAATTCTTCAGTATAGAAAAAAGCGTAATATTGTACGTTAGGCTTTATATATTCCCTAATAAAGTTCCTAAGTGCGTTTGCTGGTCTTTTTGAGGTATAGATAGAGACTTACTTCTATTATTTCGTTGCCATCTTCATTCCTAACTAACACACTGTCTAACTGATTGTGTAGTTTAAAATGAATTTGGTTTTTTATTAATTACGTCTTGAATTATCGGTATTCCTGGATGAACATTATCATCCTGTGAATGCTGGGTTTGTGAGCTTTCGCGATCTATTTCCATTTCCACCTGCTCGTCGCAATCGCTACCGATTTGTGGCAATATCGATTCGTTTTCGAGACAATTAATTTTCACTCGCGATAAGGCATCTGCGTTAGAGTTTATGGCACCTTGTTTATATTTATTTTATTTCAAAGTCATACTCTGCTAAACGTAATCGCCATCTAGTTAAACGTGAATTTGGATCTTTTAAGGACATTAACCAAGTTAAGGGTTTATGATCTGTATAAATAGTGAATTTTTTTTCATATAAGTAGGGTCTAAAGTATTTGCAAGCCCATACTATTGCTAATAATTCTTTCTTTTTCTGTGGTTGAATATTTACTTTCGGTATCTGATAATGTTCTTGATGCATAAGCTACCGGTTTTTCAATATTGTCTTCTTTTTGTGACAAAACCGCTCCAAGTGCTACCTCACTTGCGTCCGTGGTTAAAATAAAGGGTTGATCGAAATCTGGGTATTTTAAAATAGGCTCATTTGTTATTATTGTTTTCAGCTTTTCTACTGCTTTTAAGTATTCGTCGTCTATTACTATTTTAGCACGTTTCTTTAAGCATTTAGTTAAGGGTTTTGTAATATGAGCATAGTTATTAGTAAACCGTCTGTAGTAGCCTGTTAACCCTAGGAAAGATTTAATTTCCTTTTCAGTTCTAGGTACAGGAAAATTTATTATATCTTGTACTTTTCGTTGATTTGGAGTAAGACCGTTAGGGGTTAATTCGTGCCCTAGATATTCTACGTGTTTCTTTAAGAATTCCGATTTGTCCGGTTGGATTTTTAAATTATGTTGGCGTAACCTATCAAATACTCTGCGTAATTTTTCTAAATGTTCTTCTAATGATGTTGAATATATAACAATGTCATCAAGGTAGACTAAGCATGTATTATATAAAAGATCTCTGAGAATTAAATCCATCAATCTTTGGAAAGTTGCGGGTGCGTTTTTCAAACCAAACGGCATTCGTAAAAATTCCCAATGGCCGTGATTTGTTGAAAACGCGGTTTTTAGGGTTCCGTACCAAAATGGTAAAATGGAACCCTTATGGTGCGACTTTCTCCGTCTGTCTGTCCATCTGTCCGTCTGTCCGTCCGTCACACTCGATTATTTCAGTAACTACCGAAGCTATCGACATGAAATTTGGAATAGTTGTGTATATTAGTGGCCCAAAGACACTGGAATTAAAAAAAATTGGAAATTATTTTTGTTCTTATTTAAAAAGGGGGGAAAATCTGAGGGTTGAAATTTAAAAGTGAGATAACTGTACTTTGTGGGGTCTCATATGAAAGGGTTTACTTTGTACATTCTAAAACAGATTTTTAATTATTTTTAGTTATGATAGTTTTTGATTTATCGGGGAAAATGTCTAAAAAAATACCGTCCCCCCCCCCCTTATCTCCGGAGTTTACCAATCGAAAAATTTGAAATAATTATGGTCAATAGGAATTTACGTATATTTTACAGGAAAACTATAGCCAATGCTCTAGCTAGCATAGTTTTTTTGATATTAACAATAAACCTCTACAAACAAAGTTAGTCTTGCGGTTCATTAACAAAGGTAATTATTTATTAATAATGGTACGGAACCCTTCGTGCGCGAGTCCGACTCGCACTTGCCCGGTTTTTATCACTAATCAGTGTTTCTTTTTGTTAGGGTTAATTTCTGGACAGGAGCGTCTTGTTTTTCTGGTCGGTGATATAAACTACTTCAACCTCCTAAGCCTAGGTACTTTATTACTGATTTAATCAAGGTTTAATACTTACATCTACATCATCAGATGGATAAAATCTCTTAATAATCTTTTTACGTTTTTTTTTATCCTGAACTTCCCTCTGCTGTGCTCTATAAAACCTTGTTTTTGGAGTTTTCTGACTGCTCTGAAACAAAATTACGCTCTTATTCTAATATTATAAATGCACAAGTGTGTCTGTCACACGCAAAGTTTTGTTGGTTTATTGGTTTGCCGGTGTTCATACCTCCCGGCACTTTTAATCTAACACATGCATGCACTGACCCACATGTCCTTTCTGTACACTTCTTAAGCAGTGAGTTGATATAAAATTTCACTACCAAATGGCTCAGTACATAGACACACACACATTTACAAACACTTGCACACACGCACACACAACGCACCACACAATTTAAATATTGTACTAATTTTATTTATAAAAATAACTTGTAAAAACTAATTTATGTTATCAATATGTTATGGAAGAGCGGGGCCGCCGGCCGCCCGACACAAGTGCTAGTTGCTACTAGCTACTTAATGGGACGGCCCCAATCACTAGATACTTATATATTTTTTCACACCACTCGCTCAACAACGCCTTATTACATGGCCTGGTATCTAAGGTTAAAAGTAAGACATTAAATCCCTAAGGTTATAATGTTGTACTGAAATCCATTATTCCCTAGGGTTATAATGTGATTTGAATTTAGAATCATCGCGCATCTGAAGCAAGATCTGAAGGAAATTCTATTCATTCCAAAGAGGTTTTATTCATAATTCTTATTGCTATACTCATAAAGTCTAATTTCGGTAAACATAATGTGTTCTCAGCAGGCGCGGCCAACTCGATTTTCCCTCTCAAGGGCCCTCTTCATGCTCAACCTCTCGCGACCACACACTCCGCCAGAAAGCGACAAGGTCTGCCGAGCTCGGCCGTTGAGAGGCAGAGCAGACTGCTGGACACTCCAATTTTTTGTAGAACCTTTTCTGATCACTCGAGAAGAGACGATTTTGCTGGAAGCGCTCAACTCTTTCCGAGTATCGCCGTATGCGGTTCCCCCATGCAGCGATTTTCTGCTTCAGGTCGTCGATGCGCTCCGTTAGCTTTTGGGTTATATCGGGCTGATCCAAGCTAACCCCAAGCCCGTTGAAGGCAATTCTAACGGAGCGCACAATCCTTGGCCTGGTGTTGCCCGACCCGAAGCTTTGCAGTCTGCCAATGAGGCCTCTGGCAAGGTTGATACGACGTTCTATTCTCTTCTTCCAGGCTGGTTCCTTTTAGCGTCTTGCAACGGCAGCCCGTCTCGGGCCCGGGGTCTGAGCTCCGATAAATCGGTGCACGGCTAGAGCCGCACCGAAGAGAATTGAAGCCGTATCATCCAAGCCAGCGCTGTTCGCTAGATGTTGAGGCAGCATTTGGTTGATGGCCTCAATGACATCCCGCGTCGCTACATTCAGCGTGAGGCGGGAGAGCCGCGGGCGATTCTCCAGAGGAGCGCTCCGAGTCTCAGAAATCGCCTCTTCTAGTATCCTTCCCATCCGCTCTAAATCAAGGGAAACTGTTTCCTCGGTGCTTTCCTCAACAGGCAAATCGTGGGAGGTGGTAACTATCTCCTCGCGGGTAGGCACCGCTGGAGAGATGATTTGCTCTGTGGTAGGAGTTGTCACCTCGGGAACAGCCTCACGTCGTAACCGTTCGAGCTCGGTAGCGTTAAAGATGTTCGAACGCTGAATATACCGAGCCCGATCTGCCAGGTTTTGTTCCGTGACAGTTAACGTCGGCTCAAGCAGCAGGAACTCGCGGTACATTGCCGCTCGGTAGCCAGTCCGTCCGGTTTCCCCTCCCGTCGCCCTGTAGTACGCACGCATGACATTCTCGTTCATGAGAGAAGTCCATCTCATGCGGCGTACACCACCAGCGGCGGGCACCGAAGATGGGACCCTGGAGGAACCCGTCGGCGCCAAGCCCATGATGTGTGGGGATGATGGACGTGTCGGCCGGCTAGGTGGTAGTGCCGGCCGACTGGTGTTACTGGCGGCCCGTATGCTGCCACGCCCAGCGCCAGCTCCAGGCGCGCCCTGGCGACCCCCAGGTAGCGGCCCTATTCGCATATTCTCATTTCTTGTATCCCTCATCATAAAGGGGGGGGGGGGGGGGGGGTGAGTGGCGGTTACATCACTCGGGGTCCACTCAGGTCCCTGAGGAGGCTGTTTCTGTGGCCAGCTAGCCATACTTCGAGGAACAAAATATGTTGACAAAAGGTTCCCCGGTTCCCTTAGCCGCCTCTTACGGTCACCCACGGGATAGGAAGGGGTGGCACTATTCTAATCTGCCGGTGCCACACGGCGGTTATTATTATTATTATTATTATTAATCTTGGGCGCCCCTAATTCCCGCGCTACTCTCAGGATTCTAGATGCAACACCCTCGCTACGCTCGGGAGTTACTCTAAAATCCCTCGTTCCGCTTGGGATTTATCCCGGCGCCCGTGACATAATACATCGCATTACCCCCGTGGTGAATAATCTACTATTATTTACAAGTTATAGAAATAAATATTTTTATAACGCTTATAGTTGACCGAGCCACAGTATTGGTATAATTTATACCAATACTTATTTATTAGGTACCTACTTTAGTTCTTCTGCGGATCTCCTCATTTCTGATTTGATCGCGCAAAGAATCCCCGAGCATTGCTCTCTCCATCGCCCGCTGAGTGACCCTGAGCTTTCGTATGAGGCCCATAGTTAGCGACCAAGTCTCGGGAAAGCGCAGCGCTGGCAGACCCCCTACTCGCTGGACACACGACATCAGGAGAGTCGCAGGGAGCCGCTGGATCCAGGCGGCGCAAGACCGAGGCGTGTGGAAATCCTAGCAAGAGGCCTATGTCCAGCAGTGGACGTCTATCGGTTAAGGATGATGATACCAATACTGTGGCTCGGTCAACTATTATGCGTTACATAATATGCATTCTTACCTTTGTACCACTTCAAAGTCTTCTCTTTGTTTTAATAGATGTATCAGTCTATTCGGAGTTAGATAAATACCTTCGGCCCTAGTGTAAAAAATCATTAATAATTTTGCTTGTAGAGACATAATTAAAAATACCAAAATTTGTAAAATTTAGAATTTAGAGAGTATTAAATCAAATCCTGATCAAATCTAGGTACCAAATAATAGAACAATGGAATCTGAATGGAATGATGACAATTGTCATTTTTGATTCTATTCGAAATTCAAATTACAGACTGGCCCAGAGACAATAAAAACCATAGAATGATTTACCTCTCTCTGTCTTCGCCATACCTACTCTAAGTAGGTAATATTTGTAAGGGTGGTCCCTCTCGCATAGTGATCTTGAATTTGCAAATAAGAATATTAATAGTTAAACATGGGCGAGGGACCGCTCACAAAGGTAAGAGTTGAAATATGGTAGATTCTAGAAATTTTTAATTTAGTTAATAAAAGAATGATGTTGGTTGCTCAAAAATAGAATTCATTTATTTAAATAATCTAAGCCTAAATAGGTGTAATTACATCTGAGTTCACTTATGACCAAGTTTTCATTTCAGGCCGATAGGTCACTAACCTATCCGTCAAGTTCTAGGTCAGACAGCTGCCTAGAACCTGACCACACATTTTAGTTTTACAACGCTTAACTTATGCTCGGCTTACAACACTAACACGGTTTTACAGTAATGTGGGTTCGCACAAGATCACAAGATTTAGTCTATTTAAAGGTTCCCTACTACGGAACTTGACGAGAATAACCAACTCTCCCAGGTGTGGCACTGCTCCAAAGCTTCCAAACGAAATAATTTAAAGAGTTCACCTGGATTTGAGCGAGGTCCTTACTTCCACAAATGCTTACATTTGTAGTGAAGAACGACTTCTTGCTTACAGCATGTCCTTACCACTTGTTATGATATTCCATGACTTCTTACAATCACATAGAACTGTAGTTATGTAAATTAAACATTTCTCTTAAACATTCCATATGAACGCTTACATTAATAAGCATTTTTTTTTTTTCTTGATAATAACATCTATTGCTTGTTATAAACATTAGTGTAATAATATTTGTCACTTGATATGGACATTTATGTACACATTTATATATATATTTATATATAGGTTTATATACCCTGTTGACCTGTAATTTGAGAAGAAAACACGATTTTAAAATTACGGCCATGCGCTTCTATGGACAACAATACGCAATACATCTATGTAATAGGTTCATACAATAACTAACTCACCAGTCATCCTGGTCAAACCCCGCGACCTCCCATTTCTTAGTTTTTCATTACTTCGTACATAACTTATAAAATACTTCCTCAAATACGGGCTAAAACAATGTAAGAACAAAAGAATATGGCGTCAGACTTCGTCACAGAAAATGCTAAGGTAAAAATTTTTGTGGAACGGCAAACTTAGTTACTTACTCATTTCATCAAATAGTTTTATTTACATAGGTGCATTTCTATTTACAATTCACATTTTTATTTTACGCACTTTCTTATATTTCCCTTTTTTGGCATACTGAGATGCTGCCAATATCGATCCGTCCAAGAAAAAGAACTTTTTCGCCGAAGAAACTAAATCGCCTCATCATCTGGGATGCCGCTTTTTCCTACCAATTTCCAGAAATATGTCTGAACAAATATTATATAATATTAAGAATTTATGTTTGTAATTTGGTACGAATGATTAGTCTTTCTGTCCACGGACTCACTATTTAAATTTTTGTTTATTATCCTTTTTTTTACTAATGTTATGGTTTTGCCAAGATCGATTCCTTCGAAATATCCATCTTTAATACGGGCAGAGCGGGTTTACCCATAGCAACACTGTTAGCTCTTTGACGTTCCGCTCAGTACCATAGCTTATATTTTCAGAAATCATTTTCAAAGAAAGTTTTTTAAAAAAAGGTTTATTTGATTTACTATATTTCTAATTACTAATTTTGTTTTGTATAAATTTACGTGTATGTTATGAATTGATTTGAAATTATTAATATCTCAATATGGATTTAGGTAGGACGGCGCCATCTAGCGTTCCGTCCTAGCTTGTTTTCCTAAAACTCTCCCAGCTCCGAAAAGATGTCGCTGTTGGAGAAAGCTAATGACGTATAAAATGCAATTTATTTAATTCTAATTTATTAATTGATTTACCGGGTTACAATACCCTCCTCCTACGGAAAATCGCTGCCCCCAGCGATCCCTAATAAGAAATAACAAGCAATATATCTACTCCATCAATAATGTGTGAGTACTTATTACTCCTATAATCTACTTTGAGCAACCCTAACCTAACATTCCTTACAGTGCTAATGAAATACAAAAAAAACTACCTACTAAACATACTAATTAACTATTTAAGATGTATTAAAATCACTTAATAATAAAGAAAGGAGAAAAAAAAATATTAAAGTAATGTGAAATGGCTTAATAATAAAGTATTTTTGTATGAAATGACCTAATAATAAAGAGTTTTGTATGAAATGACCTATTAATATACCACTTTTATGTGAAATGACCCGTATTTCATATAAGTAACCTAACAATTGAATATTTAATAAAGGGAATATATCTATATACATATTAATTAAGGAAGTACCTAATAACTACTGTTGCTTGATTCCTTGGCATCATTGTAATCAGGAGTAACTGGTTACAATGCGTCTAGGCCTACGGAACATAAACATAACTAAGTGTAACTAACTATATATTAATGCCTATGTGACTACTCACAAGTACCTAAATTGAACTTCATACCTGCAAAGATAATGCTATATCTTGCTAGAAGTTGTGAAAACACACTATGGTGAATTATTTAATATTTAATACAGTATTTTAAGAATGTAAATATTATTGCTTGAAGGTGACTCTCCCACTACAAGTGTGAGTGATCAACCCATGAAAATTCATTCCCACATCTTTCACTACATACCTATCATACTTCATTCACTTAACCTAGTAGTAGACATATTATATTATGTCAACCACGGACCTTACATTTATGTGTTTAATTTATTCTCTAATAATAATTATACACTTGTTTGAGTTGATTTTTATCATGAGAAGAGTCTTTTAAGCTTTTAAGTCTTTAATATGCCATGATCCTAAAGAGTGTCCGTCCATTGCTTCTAATTCATAGACCAATGGAGATAATACCTTGCTCACTCTGCATTTCTCATATTTTGGTGCTAATTTAGCCATTTTAAACTTTTGTGCATCGCTCTGTATGTGTGTAGTTTTCCAAACTATATCTCCTACATTATACCTTGCATTTCTACGTCTCATATTATTATGTGATGCATTTTTAGCATGAGCTTGTAATAAATGTTCTCTAACGTTATTAAAAATCTGACTTAAATGTCCAAATTCTCCTGCATAATCCTCACGAGGCATGCCTACATTATATTCGCGCTCTGTATCTTTATAAAAATTTCCATTTATTATAGGTTCTCTAGCGTGTACCAAAAAGAATGGAGAAAATCCTGTCGACTCATTTATGGCACTATTTATTGCGAATTGAATTTTTGATAAATTTTCATCCCAAGAACGATGGTTATCTTGTACGTATGAAGCAATTGCTGTCATTATTGTTTTATTATAGCGTTCAACTAAATTTATTTGAGGAGCATATCTTGGGCAATAATGTAATTTAGGGATATTATAACGAGAAAATAAGTTCTTTAATTCTGAACCTGTCATATGAGTCGCATTATCAAGGATTACAGTTTCAGGAACACCATGAGCCAAAATGACGTAATTTTCAAAATTTTTAGCTATAAGAGCAGCGGTGGCACGACGCAATGGAAATATAAGAGTGTATTTTGAAAAGCAACATGTAACAACTAATAAGTAACAATATCCTGACCGGGATCGTGGCAGTGGACCGACTATGTCCAACGACACTACCTGGAAAGGTCTAGAGCATATTTTTGGCTTTCCCATCAATCCAGGAGTTGCCTGTGTTGTATGCTTATATGCCTTACAAATATCACACTTTGTTATAAATTCTTTAATATCTTTGTACATGCCTGGCCAATAATATCTTAAACAGATACGTCTGTGTGTTTTAAAAACACCAAAATGTCCTGCCGTAGGTTCGCAATGATTCTGTTTAATAATATTTTCTATCATATCTCTTTTAACTACTTCTTTCCAGTCGAATTCACTCAATAAGTTGTATTTACCTTTACTAAACCTGTATAATATGTCATTCTTAACAATAAAATTTGGAAAATGCGTTGGGTTTTGTTTACATCCATTTAATATCCTTTCATACCATTCATCTCTTTCATTTGATGTGGGAGATGAAGTTGCATGGATTGCTTCTACTTTCATGAGTCGCGATAAGGCATCTGGAACTACATTTTCAGACCCTTTTCGATGTTCGATCTCAAAGTTGTATTGGGACAGTCTACATCCCCAGCGCGCTAGTCTACCTGAAGGGTTTTCTAGGTTTAAAAACCATTTAAGAGAAGAATGATCTGTTATAATTTTAAATTTACGCGAACCTAAATAAGCTTGAAATTTTTCTACAGCAAAAATAACCGCTAGCGCTTCTCTTTCTGTAGCACTATAATTTTTCTCTGATTTATTTAAGGCTCTGCTAACATAAGCTATCGGATGATCATGACCCTCGATTTCTTGTGAAAGCATTCCCCCAATACCGTACGCTGAGGCGTCACAATGGACGACAAATGGTTTATCAAAATTTGGGACAGCCAAAATTGGCGCGGAAACTAATGCATTCTTGAGTGTAGTGAATGACTGCTCTGCAGCTTCGCTCCACTCAAATTTAGGTGCTTCTTTCCCGCGACTTGTTAACTTGTTTAAGGGTGCTGCGATGGTTGAAAAATTTCTAATGAAACGACGGTACCATGAGCAAGTTCCTAAAAATACCTTTACTTCATGCGCATTTGTGGGTGTTGGAAAATTTAAAATTGCTGAAATTTTGTCGGGGTCTGTTCTTAAACCATGTTCATCAACTACATAGCCCAAATATTTAATAGAATTTCTGAAAAATTTACACTTTTCGAATGCTACCCTTAGGTTGGCCATTTTAAGTTTTTCAAGCACACGATTTAGCAATAACAAATGTGTGGAAAAATCTGACGAACAAATTACTATGTCATCTATGTAGCAAAATACCTTTCCATTTTCTATATCATTGGAAAAATTCTGATTTATCAGCAAATCCATGAGGCGTTGCTGTCTAGCGGGAGCATTACTTAAACCAAAAGGCATAACACGAAATTTATATAATCCACGACCAGGCACAGTAAAACTAGTCTTTTCTTGTGATGATTCTGATAAGGGAATTTGCCAAAAGGAAGAGGATAAATCTATAGTTGAGAGAAATTTTGCTTCCTTTAGACTGTCTAATATCTGTGGTATATATGGAATAGAATACGAATCTCCTTTTGTAATAGCGTTCAGTTTTCTACAATCAAGACAAAATCGCCAATCACCGTTTGATTTCTTTACTAATATTGCCGGATTGTTCCATGGGCTTTCGCTAGGTGCTACTACATCTAACTTTAACATTCTGTCTAATTCACTCTGCAAAGCAGATTTTTTCTCGGGTGAAAGAGGATACTGTTTTGTCCTAATCGGCAGAGAATCTCCAGTGTCTATGACGTGCTCTACGAGCTGTGTCCTACCTAATCCTTTCCTTTCAAAAGAAATATCTTTGAATTTTTCAATAATAGCCTGAGCTATTTCCTGTTGATCTGTAGGTAAGGAATCGAATGGTTGAATACTATGTATATTATGTTTAGAAATTTCGTCGCAGAAATTTTCTGGCGGCTTTATATAATCAATACTTTCAAATATTTTAGGGGCCAAGTTAAAAGATTTCCAAAAATCACATCCCAATATTACATCTGATACTATAGTTGGCATAATGAAAAATTTTATAACACATGTTTGGTTATTAAATGTAACTGGGATGAACATGTGACCTAAAGATTCCAACTTTACCCCGTTTGCAACACTACAAGAATTATCAACACAACTATTGAATTGGTAACCCCAGTCTATAAAATGTTTATGACAATTGTTTCCTAAAATTGAAATGCATGCTCCAGAATCTAACAAGCCTACTACTTCACGGTTATTTATATTTATTTTTAAATAAGGCCTAATATCATCTTTCTTAGGGGTAAATCGAATTGTAGCTATTGAATCTAAACTATAAAATTTTTGTATTAATTTTGCATACTTATCTGAAACTGTACTACAATTCGTCTCTATTAGTTTTTTGAATCAGTAATAGGTTTTCCTTTATTAGGTTCAACACTATTGCACTTTGGACATGTTCGTTTTGTGAATCCAGGTTCTTGGCAAGTGTAGCACTTTAATTGTTTTTTACTATAATTATTATTCTCAAAAAATTTACCTTGTCCATTTCTAAATTTGTCAAAACGTTGATGATTCGAATAATTTTCCCTATAGTTTCTATTTGGAGCATAATGTTGATACGTAGAAAATCTTGGGTTATTTGAATAAGAACCATTTCCTGGATAATGGGGTTTATTATTCGAATTATAATAATTATTCCTTGAATATTGGGGTTTATTATTTGATTTAATTTCCGCGATATTCCTACTTGTAGGTGTATTCTCTGATTTTTTAATGTTATTTTTGCTTTCTATTCCTGAAATCTGTTTAGTTTTTTGTTTATAACTGAATTCTGCACTAAGTATGCTAGTATGTTGTTTATTCGGTTCCGCAAATAAATTTGCTCTTTGAGCCGCGGCCTCTAACAACGTGCACTTTTCTTTTAATTCCAACACAGATGTAATCTCAACTAAAGCTAATTGTTGTGAGAAGGATGGTCTAATGTTATGTAACAATATTTTTAATTTCTCCTCTTCTGGTAAGGATTCTTTTAATCTACCAAAGAGGCATGACATTATGGAAAAGTATATGTGTACTGGTTCATCTAAACCCTGAGTCCTTGCTTTAATTTCGTTCTGTAATCTATAATCATAATCCACTGGCTCAAATTCTTTTAAAATAAGTAATTTCAATTCCTGCCAAGACGAGACTTGTTCTTTGATACCTCTAAACCATAAAAGAGCTTGATCAGAAAATAATTGAGCTGCAGCATTAAATAATTTTCGTTCTGAGACACTGTAACAACACTTTAACTCTTCAACGCGTTCAATGAAAGACCTAGGATCAGAAGTTCCATTAAATTTTAAATTCCATTTTGAAATATTCCTATCCCCTGAACATTCTATATTTAGAGACTGCGTAGGATCAGGATCAGAAATCACCTCTGTTGTCTGCTTAGTACTTGCTGAAGGCGACAGACTTTCAAATTTTCCTAATAATTTTTCTAAATTTTTATTAAGTTCCATTTTCTTTAAATTATGTGTTTTATCTAAGGTTTGAACTCGTGATAATCTATAAAAAAGATGATAACCCAAAGCTTTAGCACGGGAAAGTGAAATTTTTTCTTTATTTTTCTCCCACTTTTCTAAAATTGTATTTAATTCAATTAATTTTTCTGAAATAATATTGAGTTCCGTTTCTATACTAAATTCCGTTTCTAATATTGCATCTGAGGGACATTCTATCATTAATTTTCGCAGTTGTCGTCTAAGACCATCAGTTGTAGAAGCAGGTGTTTCCGACCTAATGCTAACCTCATATGTCAGTTCATCCTTCCTCAAGGAGTGAAACTGTATAACTCTTTCCATTTTTGGTTTATACTCGCAAGCCAAAACTTAAGGTAAATATTATATAATTATTACAATACAATATATAGGTTAATATCGGCACATTAGATTTATACTAAAAAAACCTGTTAACCAATACCTAGGCTCAGACTTTAAACAACCAACAGCAATTATATTGAATGTAATTTACTTTTGTTTAATAATAGTACTTACAAAAAAATTTTTTTGAACTGTGTGAAACAAATTCCAACTCCCACCGAAATAGTTTATATTTTACAATAAGACAGAACAATATTAAGATATACACAATAAGGAAATCAAAATGTATCAAATCTCAGGGCATTCTCCGTACTCTGTTTAAACAATGAAACTAATAAATAACTGAAATACACTCAAAATTACAAAACTGTCAAATTTCCTGTCAAAATGTTATATAATTAATTAATCCCAGGGCGCCATTTGTAAGGGTGGTCCCTCTCGCATAGTGATCTTGAATTTGCAAATAAGAATATTAATAGTTAAACATGGGCGAGGGACCGCTCACAAAGGTAAGAGTTGAAATATGGTAGATTCTAGAAATTTTTAATTTAGTTAATAAAAGAATGATGTTGGTTGCTCAAAAATAGAATTCATTTATTTAAATAATCTAAGCCTAAATAGGTGTAATTACATCTGAGTTCACTTATGACCAAGTTTTCATTTCAGGCCGATAGGTCACTAACCTATCCGTCAAGTTCTAGGTCAGACAGCTGCCTAGAACCTGACCACACATTTTAGTTTTACAACGCTTAACTTATGCTCGGCTTACAACACTAACACGGTTTTACAGTAATGTGGGTTCGCACAAGATCACAAGATTTAGTCTATTTAAAGGTTCCCTACTACGGAACTTGACGAGAATAACCAACTCTCCCAGGTGTGGCACTGCTCCAAAGCTTCCAAACGAAATAATTTAAAGAGTTCACCTGGATTTGAGCGAGGTCCTTACTTCCACAAATGCTTACATTTGTAGTGAAGAACGACTTCTTGCTTACAGCATGTCCTTACCACTTGTTATGATATTCCATGACTTCTTACAATCACATAGAACTGTAGTTATGTAAATTAAACATTTCTCTTAAACATTCCATATGAACGCTTACATTAATAAGCATTTTTTTTTTTTTCTTGATAATAACATCTATTGCTTGTTATAAACATTAGTGTAATAATATTTGTCACTTGATATGGACATTTATGTACACATTTATATATATATTTA
The DNA here is from genome assembly GCA_963932025.1 of Erebia epiphron. Taxonomy (NCBI): domain Eukaryota; kingdom Metazoa; phylum Arthropoda; class Insecta; order Lepidoptera; family Nymphalidae; genus Erebia; species Erebia epiphron. Next base: position 56,142,813 of record OZ009945.1, on the reverse strand, counting down.
TATATAGGTTTATATACCCTGTTGACCTGTAATTTGAGAAGAAAACACGATTTTAAAATTACGGCCATGCGCTTCTATGGACAACAATACGCAATACATCTATGTAATAGGTTCATACAATAACTAACTCACCAGTCATCCTGGTCAAACCCCGCGACCTCCCATTTCTTAGTTTTTCATTACTTCGTACATAACTTATAAAATACTTCCTCAAATACGGGCTAAAACAATGTAAGAACAAAAGAATATGGCGTCAGACTTCGTCACAGAAAATGCTAAGGTAAAAATTTTTGTGGAACGGCAAACTTAGTTACTTACTCATTTCATCAAATAGTTTTATTTACATAGGTGCATTTCTATTTACAATTCACATTTTTATTTTACGCACTTTCTTATATTTCCCTTTTTTGGCATACTGAGATGCTGCCAATATCGATCCGTCCAAGAAAAAGAACTTTTTCGCCGAAGAAACTAAATCGCCTCATCATCTGGGATGCCGCTTTTTCCTACCAATTTCCAGAAATATGTCTGAACAAATATTATATAATATTAAGAATTTATGTTTGTAATTTGGTACGAATGATTAGTCTTTCTGTCCACGGACTCACTATTTAAATTTTTGTTTATTATCCTTTTTTTTACTAATGTTTTTTTGGTTTTGCCAAGATCGATTCCTTCGAAATATCCATCTTTAATACGGGCAGAGCGGGTTTACCCATAGCAACACTGTTAGCTCTTTGACGTTCCGCTCAGTACCATAGCTTATATTTTCAGAAATCATTTTCAAAGAAAGTTTTTAAAAAAAAGGTTTATTTGATTTACTATATTTCTAATTACTAATTTTGTTTTGTATAAATTTACGTGTATGTTATGAATTGATTTGAAATTATTAATATCTCAATATGGATTTAGGTAGGACGGCGCCATCTAGCGTTCCGTCCTAGCTTGTTTTCCTAAAACTCTCCCAGCTCCGAAAAGATGTCGCTGTTGGAGAAAGCTAATGACGTATAAAATGCAATTTATTTAATTCTAATTTATTAATTGATTTACCGGGTTACATATTGTAAATGCGAAAGTGTGTCTGTTTGTCTGCTACGCTTCCACGGCCCACCTATTTAACAGATTTTGATGAAATTTAGTAAGTACTGATTGTATATTATTATCCGTCCACCACCACCACAGCCCACCTACTGCTGGGCACAGGCCTCCACTCTCATAGGAGAGAAGGAATTAGAGCTTAGACCCACCACGCCGCTCCAATGCGGGTTGGCGGGCTTTAACGACTATGATTACCGGGACCGACGGCTTAAAGTGCTCTCCGAGGTACGGGGGTGAAACACCACCAACTTCCTAACTCCGGCTAGTACTGAGAATTTCTAGTCAGATAAACCGGATAAACCCAATACTTAATTATGGCCCACCCGGGACTCGAACCTGGGACCCCGTCGGCCGCAGTCGAACATGTCATCCACTAGACCAACGAGGCAGGCAGAATATAGTATGGCTTCAGTCTACGATGGCGATGTATTATTTTCAGGCAGTGCCAAAAAACATAGATGACAGTATACTCGTTCGGGACTGCCCGAACGTGCACTGGTTCTTTACTGCTCGATTGATGGAGTTGGCAGGTTGAAATGAAACTCAGATTGTTTCACTCTCTCTTCCCTTGACGGAGGCAGGCTGCTGGGCTCTTAGGGTAGCGCCGCGCGTCGCTGTCGGATGCAAAGTAAAGTGTGGGCGGTTTCACCGCTCATATTTATAGGTCAAGCGAGCGTGGTCAGCGTGCGTCGTGTGAGGAGAGTTTACATAATATTACAATGATTGGCTAGTCCAACTTTACAACTTATAACTATAGCGTGCCTTTCTTTATTACCTATACTATGTACATAAAGATTATAACTAATAATTATACAATTTAAGTGAACTTATATTAATTAGACTAATTACATAATAGATTTAAAACTTATGTACTATATAGTCCGTCGTGCACATCTCTCCCGCCGTCATATACTGGCAGCACGACGAGCTTCTTTACTGGCCGCCTTAACGTCCGCTGCTCTGGTGATGCCATCAGCGCCTGGGAAGACTGCCACGATGATTCCGCGTAGCCAGGTGTTGCGTGGTAGCGAGGCGTCGACGATGAGGTCTAGGTCGCCGACTCGTACCTCTTCTCCCTGACCATGGGGCTCATGGGGCTCATGGGGCTCCCGCCGGTGTTGAAGTGTAGGCAGGTATTCACGGAGCCATCGCGCCCAGAAGAGATCGGCGAGGCGTTGGCTTGCCCTCCACGTCTTCTCGGTACTGACGTCGGTATCTTTGAAGGTGCCTGGCAGCTGGCCTCGGGACGGGCCGCCGAACAGGAAACGATTCGGTGCTAGGGCTTCATGATGCTCGTCGGTCGCTAGATACGTGAGGGGCCGGCCGTTCACGGTATCTTCCACCTCGGCTAGGAGCGTCACCAGAGTTTCTTCGTGAGGGTGCTGCTCGTGCAGTACAACTCGGAGAGTAGTCTCGACGCTCCGTACGAGCCGCTCGCCACTTAATGAAGAGATCGGTAGCGGCTGTGGTCAGCTGTTGCTCGTCGAGGGCTCTTCGTAGCTCGGCATCGCTTCCTCGCAGGTTGATGCCGTTGTCGCTCCAGATCTCGGTCGATCGTCCCCGGCGGGCCATGATACCATGATACGCCGGAGCGCCATGATGCAGCTGTCGGTCGTCATGTGCGCGGTGAGCTCTAGGTGCACGGCCCTCGTAGTGAGGCAGGTGAAGAGGGCCACGTGGCGCTTCTGGTGTTGCCGACCCACGGTTACTCGAACAAATCAAGGCCGGTGTACGTGAACGGCCTCTGGTGGTGGGCTAGACGGCCCGGCGCAGGCGACGGGGCTGGCAGTTGCGGAGTACGCCCTTGAAGGTAGGGCGCAGCCGGAGGACCCACAGACGCTGCTTCGCCGTGGTGCAGCTCGCGATGTATCCAGTCGACGTACAGCCGCGTGTGTGGGCGGCGTGCGCAGCTCGGTCGCGTCAATGCGAGGCTTCACTCGCATGATCTCGTCGTCGTCGATGAAGACAGCCAGATTGCGGATGCGGCTGTCTGGCGGGAGAGCGGCGTTCTTCTTCGCGCAGGCGAGCTCGTCCGGGAAGGCCTGCTGTCGCATCGCGCGGAGCCAGAGGCGCTCCGCCTCTCGCAGGTCGTCCGCGTCGAGCGCGGCCGCAGATTTCTGCTCAGGCGCGGGAGCCGGCCGCGCTGCTCTGGGGTGCTGCGTCCACGCGGGGTCTGCCTCGAGGTTACGGCGCGTGCGCGCATGCGCCGGTGTAGCTCCTGGTTGCCTGCGAACAGTGAAATTGGATTACCCAACCGGTCGTCCTGATCAATCGTAACAACGATGAGAATCGTGTTGGATCGGGAAGCGACTCGCTCATCAGTTGATTACGACGAGTGACGTTGACCTTCTCTTCCCCCGCGACTACTGAGGGAAGAGCGGGCTCCTCTGGCCAAAACTCGTCACTGCGATACAGGAAGGCTGGCCCGTGAAACTAGCGGTGTGTGTTGTCAAATGAAATGGGGGTCGCACGCATAGAGGTAGTATAAGGTAAAGAGTACTACTATCGCACCGCACTCCTTGTGCGCGGCGTAGGCAAGTGAACTATAGCTACTAATATTCATAGACATGTAAAAAATAGGGATGGGCAATAGTGCGCTGCAAGTGCGAAGTCGATTAAATACATCTGAACGGTACGGTACCTATTGTTTGTGTTTGTTTGTACCCTATCATACTAATATTGTTAATGTGAAAGGGTGTTTGTTTGTTGGTCTATTCAATCACGCCTCAATACGCAAGACTGTTGGAAATAGTATCTAATCTCATTCCATCAAGACAACAGGCTGGAGAGAAAAAAGTTAATGTTCGCTTTTTGTACCTACTGATGTTTCTAACTGTTGTCACTCTGTAGAAAATCTTATAACGAAAATGGTTGTAACGTGATGTCTCAGTTATATAAATATTAAATAAATATCTTTATTTTATTGGGTTATCAGTGGCTTTTATTAGGTTATGGTCCAGAAAATGCTGAAACACATCAAGGAGTCCTGAAACCCAATTAAAAATTAAAAGTAGTGAATTTGTGTCGAAATAAAGTGAACGAAAAATACGATGGAGGAAAATCAACAGTCTGGTTCTGGCCTTTGCGGTCATATTGAGAAGTTAAAAGGTACAGAAAATTTTGCAAACTGGAAATTTAAGGTAAAAAACTATCTTGAATTGAAAGGCTGGTGGTGGGTCGTAGGAAATGTTCACACAAGTAAGCAAAAAGAAAGCTTAGTAGAAGTTGACACGAAGGTAAGAGCTACGCTTTGTCTTTTACTAGAGCCCGATTGCTTTACGCATGTATATCGAGCAAAGACTGCAAAAGAGGTCTGGGATTGCTTATGTAAAGCTTATGAAGACAAGGGTTGGGGAAGACGTATTCTGTTACAACGGAAACTATGGCAATGTAAACTTGAGAACTTCGAATCTATGGAGAAGTACATCTCGGAAATAATGTTTTTGTCGAACCAGTTAAATGATATCGATGCTCCAATTGATGACGACTGGATCGTATCTATAATGTTAAGCGGGTTGAGCGAAGTATATAATCCCTTAATAATGGCTGTAGATAATAGTGGACAAAAACTTAGTCTTGAGCAAATTAAAACTAAATTGATGCAAGAGGCTAATAGACAGCGAGATGAATCAAGTGGAAGTACATCATCGCATGTGTTAATGACTAATAAATCTAAAAGCTGTTCAAAAGTGCAGAAGCCGAAATTTGTTTACAAATGCTTTAGGTGTCATCAAAAAGGCCATAAAGCCAGTGAATGTAAAGAAAAGAAGCAGAACACAGCGGTAAATAATTATGCGTCAATTTGCATGAGTAGTACTTCAGATAAGAAGCCAATTAAAACGAATAGTTGGTACATTGATAGTGGATGTTCGCACCATATGACCCACGATATTCGTAATTTATCTAACTATCAAAAACAGAAAGATAAAAAAATAAGAGTGGCTAATGGAGAAGAACTATCAATCCAAGGAAGAGGGAATGCTAATGTGAAAATCAATGCAAACAAAGTACTTGCATTAGATAATTTTTTACATGTTCCCGAATTATCGATGAATTTAATTTCCGTGAGTAAACTAATTGAAAAAGATTACGTTATGAATTTCAATAAAAAAGGTTGCATCATAACGAAAGAGGATAAACAAATTGTCAAATGTCAAGACGTTGGTGGAATTTTCGAATTAAAAGAAAATCAAGACGTAACATTGAACGTGACATTGTCAAGTCAAAATTTGTCCAATCTTTGGCATAAAAGATTAGCGCATTTAAGTAAACAATACATGAATACGTTAAGAAATTTAGTGAACGGAATTAAATTTCAACCGAATGATATTATTGAACCATGCATATCGTGTATCGAAGGAAAGACATGTAAGAAGCCTTTCAAAAATAGAGGCACAAGAGCAAATAATGTCTTGGAGATAGTGCATAGCGATATTTGTGGTCCAATGGAAGAGCCATCGTTTAGTGGTTCGAGGTACATGCTACTGTTTATCGATGACTTTACTCGGAAAACACATGTATATTTTCTTCAAAGTAAAAGTCAAACTTTTGATAAATTTCGCGAGTATAAGGCGGAAGTAGAGAAGGAGATGAACAAGCCAATTAAATGCTTAAGGACAGACAATGGGTCGGAGTACTGTAATCGAGTATTTGATAAATTTTTAAAGTCTGCAGGTATCAAGCACCAGACGACGGTCCCGTACACACCCGAGCAGAATGGTGTTGCTGAGAGGGCAAACAGATCGATTATAGAGAAGGCAAGAACATTGTTATGTGAAGCTAATTTAAAGAAAAAGTATTGGGCAGAAGCTGTAAATACTGTTGTATATTTAAAAAATAGAAGTCCTACTAAGGCTGTAACAGATGGTGTTCCGGAAGAGTTATGGACAGGAAAGAAAGTTGATCTGAGTCATCTTAAGGTATTTGGTTGTTTAGCCTACGGATTGAAACCAAAACAAAAGAGACAAAAATTTGATAGCAAAACTGAACCTATGATTTTTGTGGGATATCCTAATAACACCAAGGGTTATCGATTAATGGATCGTAAGACGATTACCGTTCATGTATATAGAGATGTCAAATTTATAGAGAATACTTTTCCTGGTGATAACGATATACAAACGAAGAACACAGTTGTTCCTATGAATCTGGACGAGGGACAAAAAGAGTCTGTGCCAAGTGACAACCCTAAAGAGGTTGACAATAAGGACAATGAAGTTGATATGATTGTTGAAACGGTAAATGAAACTGAAAACAATGTAGAAGTGGTTGATAATCAAGACGAGACTAAAGACGTTGAAGGAAAGGGTTGAACCACGTTATAATCTTCGATCATGTAAGCGACCAGATGTAAATAATTGTATTTGTAATGCTATTGCAGACATTGACGGCGATCCTTTAACCATTGAAGAGGCTTTGGCGAGACCAGATGGAGATTTATGGCAAAAAGCTATAGATGACGAGATTCGATCATCAAAAGAAAACGAAACTTGGAAGCTGGTTCAATTACCGAAGGACAAGAAGCCTATTCACTGCAAGTGGGTTTTTAGAATTAAGAAGGATAGCGATGGAAATGTTGTAAAATACAAGGCTAGGCTAGTAGCGAAAGGTTTTACTCAGGTTCGTGGTATAGATTATAATGAAACATATTCACCTGTAGTTCGAAGCTCAACTTTGCGGCTTTTGTTCTCATTAGCTGCTGAATACGATTGGTTTATTGATCAATGGGATGTAAATACTGCTTTCCTATACGGTAAGTTAAAGGAAGATATTTACATGCTACAGCCAAAAGGCGCAGTTGTCAAAGGTCAAGAAACCATGGTATGTAAATTGCAAAGATCCTTGTATGGATTAAAGCAAGCTTCGAATGCGTGGTTTAACGAATTAGATAGAACAATGTTAGATTTAGGTTTTATACAGTCGAAAATAGAGCCATGTTTATATCATAAAAACTCAGGTAGCAATAAAATAATTATTGTAGTTATTTACGTAGATGATATATTTGTTTTTGGAAATAGTGATGAAGAGAAGTATAATTTAAAAATAGGTCTTCTCGATAAATTCAAGCTAAAAGACTTAGGTCCGGCTAGGCATGTTTTAGGGATGCGACTGAGAAGGGAAAAAGGTGTAATTTTTCTTGATCAAGAACAGTACATTCTGAATGTCTTGAATGAGTTTGGTTTATCAGATTGTAAGCCTGCTGCAACTCCAATGGAGGTTAGTCTCCAGCTAGAAAAGGCATCAGAGTCAGATATGAGGCCGTATCAAAATCTGATAGGATGTCTGAATTATTTGGCAATTAATACTAGACCTGATATTGCTCATGCTTTGAGTGTTTTATCGCAATTCAATTCTACTCATAATGAATCACACTACAAAGCTGCTCAGCGAGTATTGCGTTACTTGAAAGGGACGTCTAAACTTTGTTTAAAGTTTGAAAAATCAAACAAAGTTAGCTTACGTGGTTATGTAGATGCAGACTGGGGCGGCGCATATGACAGAAAGTCATTTACTGGTTTTATTTTTAAACTAGGTTGTAATTTAATAACATGGGAGAGTAGAAAACAGCAATGTGTTTCACTGTCTTCTACAGAATCTGAATATGTTGGTCTTTGCCAAGCGGCTAAGGAGGCGGTATATTTACGTAATTTGCTAGGTGAGCTCCTCTTAGTAAATGATGATTGTTTAATTAGTCCAGTTGTGTTGTATAATGACAATCAACCATGTCACAGAATAGCAAACAATAAAATGAACCACAACCGTACTAAACATATAGATATAAAGTATCATTATATACGGGAGGCTATAGCAAAGAATCTAGTTAAGATTGAATATATGCCAACTGAAAAGATGGTGGCAGATATTTTGACCAAATGTTTGCATGGTCCTAAAATTAAACATTTTTTATCAGAGTTGAGTCTAAAAATATTTGATTAAGGGGGCATAAGGACATAGTATGTACATAGTACCTATTAATATTATATGAGGAATATTATGTTCGTTTTGCCGTAGAGTTAGTTTATAGTTATTTTATTTTATAATCAAATATTTTCAACAGTTTTGTTTTGTCCTAAGGGTGTCTAAATTACAAGGATAAGGGCGCGATGTATTTTTAGAAAAGTGCGTTTGTATTAAGTACACTGTGATAGGTAAAGGGTGTATTAGATTGTGATGTAATGGATTTTTGAATGGGTATAGTTGAGGACGTGGAGAGTGATATTTATCCCGGAAAATTAAAGCGGTTCCGTGGGAATTAAAAAAAAATTATTCCACGTGGATTAAACCGATATGTTTTTTAATGATCGATCGTATACCCATACTAATATTATAAATGCGAAAGTGTGTCTTTCTGTCTGTCCGTTAGTCTGAAGCCCGCGACTTCGTTCGCGTGGATTGTTTTTTTATTCCCACGGGAACTCTTCAATTTTCCGGGATAAAAAGTAGCCTATGTCCTTCCCCGGTATGTACCCTATCTCGATATAAAATTTAATCAAAATCGCTAAAGTAACTGCCAGACAGACACACATTCGTATTTATAATATTAGTATGGATTGATATATATCCGATGTATATCGAATGCATAAAATATGTAAGAAAAGGTGCAAACCTGTGTTTTAATGTGCTATTATAAAATAAAAGTATAAGTTTGATTCTTTGATTCTTTTACTATAAAAGTATCGAAAACAAATTCTTTGAATTTAATAAACATTCTTTCATAACATACGTTAATATTTCTCTTTAGTTTCTGTCCATAATTATGTTACAAAAAAATATGGCACTGGCCTTTTTCAATTTTGGTAACAGATACCTCTTTTGTGATCTCAGAAAACCCCAAATATCGATTTTGAACAAAATCGGCCTCATAACAAAAAGTTTGAATATGGCGCTGTCTTTGTACATTTTCCTCTTTTGTGATCTCAGGGAACCCCAAAATATATCGATTTTGAAGAAAATTTTCCCAACTTACAAAGAATTTCAATCTTGCGCTGACATTTAAGATTTATGATCTCATGGAACCCTAAATCGAAATTGAATCGTAATTTGAACGAAATCGGATCAACAATAACGAATTTCAAAACCTATGGCGCTAACTTTTTTTAAATTTTGTTATCAATTTTCTCTGTTGTGATCCCAGGGAACGCCGATATCTGTGACGGCGCCCGAGTCGAGTGTATCACATCACTATTCGATTCGATGAACAATCGGCTATCGTAGCGGGGTTGCGGGGCGGTGCGGGCGGTATTATGTTACCTTGCGTCCCACGTCTGTATCACCCCCGCGACACGTATTTCTATTTTACATGAAAGTTTAAAAAATACGACTAACCGGTGAAATGTGATGTTGGAATTATTTTTATAATGATAACGAGAATCATGTTTGCATGTTTCTATGACACATTTAACCATTTTTTCCAGTTTAATAACGGAATTTCGGTCCCGAGTTCGCGATGAGCGCTCTCAGCGCTAGCGTTCCTTTGACTAAAGGGCTTGCTGATGGAACGATGCTATGTTCCTACCGGTGCCTACTGTTCTTGCTTAGAAGCACGCACTCTATAGGCTATACTACCTCTGTGGTCTCACGGGTGGCGTCGTCTGCGATGTTCTCTTTCGTGGGCACCCAACACCATTCGCTCACCCGTGAGGCCTCCTCGATTTCGGCTACTCTGTGGGCAACAAATGGTTTATACACACGTGGCCCGGCTCGCAGCCATGCCAGTACTGTTTTGCTATCCGTCCAGAAGACGCGACGCGCCGGTTTCTCGTCGTGCTCCTCTTGGACGGTAGTCGCTAAACGCGTCCCTAGTACTGCGGCTTGCAGCTCGAGCCTCGGAATAGAAATAGTTTTGAGGGGTGTTACCCGTGCTTTGGCCGCGGCGAGACTGACTCTCACCTCTCCGCCCGCGCGCTTCCCCCTCCATTAGACCGCGGCGGCATACGCGGTCTCGCTTGCGTCGGTGAAGGTGTGAAGCTCTCGCTCCTCTGCCTCGCCGAAGCCAGGGTATCGGGATCGTCCACCCGACACCCAGGCGCCAGGTGTCCTGCAGGACGCGCTTCGCCTGTATGGTGACCGGCGTGGCGAGACCTAGTGGGTCAAACAATGACATAGCAGTACACAAGGTCTCTCGTTTAGTGGGTACCTTGTTACAATATATAATGTCCGCTGGGACGCTCGCCATGTTGAGGTCGAAACCGAGAGTGTCTACCTCAGCGTGGTGTGCAAATAAATTTTGCGAAGGAAATGTGGGCTAAAATTACCCATAAGTTTTATGTTTTCCTTATCCACATACTCTCGAGCTTAAAGCTCTAGTTTTACAACTCATTCGTGCTCGAATACATCATACACCCGTTGATCGTGTAGTACGGTTGGTTATGCTTAAAATAAGTAAAAAAAAAAAAAAAAAACTAATTGAGTACCTTCTCCGTTTTGGAGGTCGGTTAAAAAAAAAGAAAAAAGAAATGTAGGAAGGCAAAGGGGTTAAAACCCTAGGGGAGCGGGGGACAGCCCGTCGTAAGTGTTACAGAAACTATTTTTACGACCGGATTACGTAGACTTTATACGATGTAAGTGTTAAATCTCTATCTTATTATAGCCTTTTTTAGGGTTCCGTACCAAAATGGTAAAATGGAACCCTTATGGTGCTGCGACTTTCTCCGTCTGTCTGTCCGTCTGTCCGTCCGTCACACTCGATTATTTCAGTAACTACCGAAGCTATCGACATGAAATTTGGAATAGTTGTGTATATTAGTGGCCCAAAGACACTGGAATTAAAAAAAATTGGAAATTATTTTTGTTCTTATTTAAAAAGGGGGGAAAATCTGAGGGTTGAAATTTAAAAGTGAGATAACTGTACTTTGTGGGGTCTCATATGAAAGGGTTTACTTTGTACATTCTAAAACAGATTTTTAATTATTTTTAGTTATGATAGTTTTTGATTTATCGGGGAAAATGTCTAAAAAAATACCGTCCCCCCCCCCCTTATCTCCGGAGTTTACCAATCGAAAAATTTGAAATAATTATGGTCAATAGGAATTTACGTATATTTTACAGGAAAACTATAGCCAATGCTCTAGCTAGCATAGTTTTTTTGATATTAACAATAAACCTCTACAAACAAAGTTAGTCTTGCGGTTCATTAACAAAGGTAATTATTTATTAATAATGGTACGGAACCCTTCGTGCGCGAGTCCGACTCGCACTTGCCCGGTTTTTTTCAATATCATCGGGATGCATTTCTATCTGATGATAGCCGCTTGCTAAATCTAATGTGGTGAAGTATTGAGCTCTACCTAACTTATCCAATATTTCTTCTATATTCGGTAATGGGTATTTATCCTCTATAGTTTTCGCATTTAATTGCCTAAAATCGATTACTAAGCGCCATTTAGTTTTTCCTGACGCATCGGGTTTCTTTGGCACAATATGAACTGGGCAACTCCACGGGGAGTTCGACTCGCGTATTATATTATTTTTTAATAACTCTTGTACCTGTTTGTCTATTTCTTGTTGTTGCTGTGGAGATTTTCGATAGTTACGCACATAAATGGGTGTATCGTCTGTAAGTCGAATACCGACAAAGACGTGCCGCTGAGTGATTTATCGTTCCGGTACGATTAGCCCGGTACCATCTTAGACTGCATCATCACTTACCATCAAGTGAGATCGCAGTCAAGGGCTAACTTGTAGTGGATAAAGTAAGCGGTAAGCCTACTAAATACTTACATACAATTAATTTGTTTGTATTACTATAAATTCTTCAAGGATTTGCCTTATTTTTACTTTAATTATATATTTACTGTTTTTTTTCTCTATAAAATTTCGCCGGATAAGTTCTTCTATACAACTGAAACCAAATGTTTATCATTAGGTACTATACTTATCTTATTCTAATATTATAAATGAGCAAGTGTGTCTGTCTGTCTGTCCATCTGTCTGTCTGTCTGTCTGCTACGCTTTCACGGCCTAACTACTCAACCGATTTTGATGAAATTTGGTACAGGGATAGGTTGTATCCCGGGGAAGGGCATAGGTTACTTTTTATTCTGGAAAATGGAGTTTCTTATTCTGAAGTATTCGGATGTAACAAAAAATTTATGCTTTTCGAAATTTTTCCTTTATCTGTGCTATAAGACGTTGCTTCGTACAAAATTTCAAGATTCTACGTTCACGGGAAGTCCTACCCTGTACGTTTTGATTCCCTTGCGAGTGTCGAAATTTGCAGCAAAAACGGCTGTATCTTTTGATTCTGTTAGCTTAGAAGTTTGATTTTTTCACAGCTCCAAGGGACCGTGGACCTGAGTATTTTATATGAATTTCAGCTTGATACCTCCATACGTTGCTGAGAAAAAGGGTCTTGACACACAGACGGACGGACAACGAAGTGACCCTATAAGGGTTCCCTTTTTTCCTTTTGAGGTATACGGAACCCTAAAAAAACCCTAATCCACGCGGACAAAGTCGCGGGAATTATCTAATAAAGACTACGTTACATAGTAATTATGGATTGTACCTGCGAACAGTTGAAAAAGACAGTTTTTTGTTGGTTTTTTTTAGCGTATGCAATGTTAATCCTTCAGGAAATATTGTGAAGAGTAAAGGAGGTCGGCGAGCTCCCATATAGTATTTGACCCAAACTTGAGGTTCACGTTCACGCACCAAACTTCTCATACTTTTTATACTAAACCAGACTAACAAAAAAGTTTATGAAAGTCAATCAAATAAAGTTGGGAGAAAAAAGATATTCGTAGTAATAGTTAAAAGTGAGGTTAGATTTCTATTTCATGGTTTTTAAGCCAGTTGACCATTTAATAGCTTTGAAAAATCTATCAGGCACTGCAGATTAACATTATCTGACTATGTACCAAATAGTAATACGCTTTCCTACCTACATAAAAACAAGTAACCTACCTGCTGGGTACATTAAACCTATAGTAGGTATGTAATTCATAACGCGGCCAGTAGGTATATTATGACATTAAAATTGATGGTTGTTATACTATTCTTACTGTTTGAAAAGGGGATTAACCCTAACGCGCTTATGCATCGCTACTTTTGGGCGTTAGTCGCATTTACAACGCGCGACAGAAGCAATTCAATAGCGATACAATCGCGTCGCGAAGTATCGTAATAATATTTGCTAACGCGTGAGCATTTCAGGTGACATCGGGTAAAAGAGCGAGCGGTGCCGGCAGGTCTGTATCGATACAGCATCGATACAGCGCAGGACTGTATCGATAATGCATCGCGTTTGATTTTAATTACAATTACGTATTTATTAATTAATTAATATCGCATACTGTATACGCTGACACCCTGTCTATATCTCTTTCTCTGTCTACGTACTCCCGCTATTGCATTGACCGAATGACACCAATATCAAAATAGGATAGTACGAGAATTAAAATGACTAATTACGTACAGTTGCATACAAGATTTTATCTACGACAAGGACGTCTTTATAATTTTTTACTTTATAAATTAATAAAAAAGTCAAATCAATCAAGTGCCAGAACCCAGAGCCGCTAAGCTATAGGTATCCTATTTATGAAGATAACCATATCGATACAGCTACGACTCATAACGATACAGCTCCCATACAACGAACTGTATCGTTATGAGAAGCAAACACGAAAGAGGGTTCAATTCGATATAGTTGTCAAATTCGAAATTGGAACTTTTCGCTGCTGGAGTAGATAAAACTATTAATAACATATGTACTAATTATATTGTCCTAACAGAGAGTTGGATTGAAGTACACATATGTATGTAAAAAAGTATTTTGTCACAAATAAAATACACTTAGTTTCTTTATGCTAGCTCGAGTTGTGAAACTCGAATTCAATTCCGAGTTACCTAAATTTCAACTCGAATTGACGTGTTTTTTCCGAGTTGGCACATCTCTACCACGGTCCATGAATGACATTTGATTGAGTTGACAGTAATTGACATTTGACACGTTAGTTTCTACTTTTATACTCTGGTATCTATACTCCGTATTGCCATTAGAACGACTTTTTTATTGTTTCGTAATTATTTTTATTTTTGATCCCCATCTTCTAAAAATTTGGTGTTTAGACAGAAAAATACACTGAAATATGTTAAAAAATATTAAATGATTTCTGAATCTGAATGGTTTTTAAATTAGCTGGGTCATACTTCGCCGATCTCCTTTAAAATTTTTGTTATCATTATTAGGAATATCTTAACTAAAAACACACCACTGAAAATTTGGAAACGAAATGACCGAAAATTATATTTTTGAACACCAAAATGACATGAAATTTCATGCTATGACATTCTAAACATTCGAAAGTGTATGCGATCATACGCATACTTCATATCTGTGTTAGGGACACAGTAAATAAGACGTTTAAAATTTTGCTGAAGTTATGCAGGTGTGGCCGCTGTCACCAATCGAGAAGGTGTTCTCGATAATGAAGAAGTCTTCCTTTTGTAAAGGCGTTTATTATTCGAATTTGATTACAGACTAATTAATACTTAATTAATTATACGCGATAAATTACTATTATTTTAATTCGCGGATAATTACGATTGCGTACTGCGAAGCGAGTTAAAGCTTCAACGCGACGCGGAAGAGAGTTACTCAGTCGATTGTAGACTGTGTACTGTCTGATGAATGAATGTTGAATGTTGCTCTCTGTTCCCGGAGGATCTTGTATATATATCCCGCATCGTAGGCTTGTAGTAGGGATGCTCGGGGCAGTCACGTAGGCCATGGGTAGGTTCCAGCATGTTCCACTGATAAGTAAAATGTCTTTTAGAAATTTATGGCTTGCAGCGCGGTGTTTTATCAGAAGGTTACTTAATAATTGCGAATCGTGAAGAAAATTAAATAACGGTTCTACTTCAACATGCCCAAATAATATCTCGTGAGGCGTTAATTTGGTATCTGACTGTATAGAATTGTTATAAGCAATCAGAGCTAGCTTCATTTTGTCTTCATGAGGCAATTTATTCTTATACTGTTCAGTTAATAATCTACAATGTTCTCTAAGCGTAGAGTGAAATCGCTCTACAATTTCATGTGAAGAAGGATTGTACGGAGTAGTAAAATGGACTTTTATTTTATATAAGTTTACAAGTTCTTTAAGTAAAGAAAATTCTTTTCCTGCGTCCGTTGTAATTTCTAAAGGAATTCCGTAACTAGCGAAAAATGACAAAAGTTTTGACATTACCGTTGAGCTGTTTTTATCTTTTATTCTTTTTACGACTGCGAAGCGTGACAAACCATCTACAATCGATAAATACAATTTTCCTTCAATGTCTACAACATCACAAAATATATGAGTTAATGGTCTCATAGCTATAGGCGGTAAAAGCATTGGTGGTTTTATTGGGTGTCGTTCATATTTACCCGCTTTACAAATAGAGCAATTACTAATATAGTTTCTAATATTCGACATGATATTTTTCCACCAGTACTTCCTACTAATGTGCATCATGGTTTCAGTGATGCCACGATGGTTTGTTTTTCCTTCGTGGTAATTTTTTATTATTTCTATCTTTCTATCTTGGTCTGTTATTGTTTCAACTATTTCAGTGCAACGTGTAAGACGAATATTTTTATTGTATTCTCTTGTAAGTTAGTTAACCATTTCTCGATATAATTCTTCAGTATAGAAAAAAGCGTAATATTGTACGTTAGGCTTTATATATTCCCTAATAAAGTTCCTAAGTGCGTTTGCTGGTCTTTTTGAGGTATAGATAGAGACTTACTTCTATTATTTCGTTGCCATCTTCATTCCTAACTAACACACTGTCTAACTGATTGTGTAGTTTAAAATAAATTTGATGTGGTTTTTTATTAATTACGTCTTGAATTATCGGTATTCCTGGATGAACATTATCATCCTGTGAATGCTGGGTTTGTGAGCTTTCGCGATCTATTTCCATTTCCACCTGCTCGTCGCAATCGCTACCGATTTGTGGCAATATCGATTCGTTTTCGAGACAATTAATTTTCGCTCGCGATAAGGCATCTGCGTTAGAGTTTATGGCACCTTGTTTATATTTATTTTATTTCAAAGTCATACTCTGCTAAACGTAATCGCCATCTAGTTAAACGTGAATTTGGATCGTTTAAGGACATTAACCAAGTTAAGGGTTTATGATCTGTATAAATAGTGAATTTTTTTTCATATAAGTAGGGTCTAAAGTATTTGCAAGCCCATACTATTGCTAATAATTCTTTCTTTTTCTGTGGTTGAATATTTACTTTCGGTATCTGATAATGTTCTTGATGCATAAGCTACCGGTTTTTCAATATTGTCTTCTTTTTGTGACAAAACTGCTCCAAGTGCTACCTCACTTGCGTCCGTGTTTAAAATAAAGGGTTGATCGAAATCTGGGTATTTTAAAATAGGCTCATTTGTTATTATTGTTTTCAGCTTTTCTACTGCTTTTAAGTATTCGTCGTCTATTACTATTTTAGCACGTTTCTTTAAGCATTTAGTTAAGGGTTTTGTAATATGAGCATAGTTATTAATAAACCGTCTGTAGTAGCCTGTTAACCCTAGGAAAGATTTAATTTCCTTTTCAGTTCTAGGTACAGGAAAATTTATTATATCTTGTACTTTTCGTTGATTTGGAGTAAGACCGTTAGGGGTTAATTCGTGCCCTAGATATTCTACGTGTTTCTTTAAGAATTCCGATTTGTCCGGTTGGATTTTTAAATTATGTTGGCGTAACCTATCAAATACTCTGCGTAATTTTTCTAAATGTTCTTCTAATGATGTTGAATATATAACAATGTCATCAAGGTAGACTAAGCATGTATTATATAAAAGATCTCTGAGAATTAAATCCATCAATCTTTGGAAAGTTGCGGGTGCGTTTTTCAAACCAAACGGCATTCGTAAAAATTCCCAATGGCCGTGATTTGTTGAAAACGCGGTTTTTTCAATATCATCGGGATGCATTTCTATCTGATGATAGCCGCTTGCTAAATCTAATGTGGTGAAGTATTGAGCTCTACCTAACTTATCCAATATTTCTTCTATATTCGGTAATGGGTATTTATCCTCTATAGTTTTCGCATTTAATTGCCTAAAATCGATTACTAAGCGCCATTTAGTTTTTCCTGACGCATCGGGTTTCTTTGGCACAATATGAACTGGGCAACTCCACGGGGAGTTCGACTCGCGTATTATATTATTTTTTAATAACTCTTGTACCTGTTTGTCTATTTCTTGTTGTTGCTGTGGAGATTTTCGATAGTTACGCACATAAATGGGTGTATCGTCTGTAAGTCGAATACCGACAAAGACGTGCCGCTGAGTGATTTATCGTTCCGGTACGATTAGCCCGGTACCATCTTAGACTGCATCATCACTTACCATCAAGTGAGATCGCAGTCAAGGGCTAACTTGTAGTGGATAAAGTAAGCGGTAAGCCTACTAACTAAATACTTACATAGAATTAATTTGTTTGTATTACTATAAATTCTTCAAGGATTTGCCTTATTTTTACTTTAATTATATATTTACTGTTTTTTTTCTCTATAAAATTTCGCCGGATAAGTTCTTCTATACAACTGAAACCAAATGTTTATCATTAGGTACTATACTTATCTTATTCTAATATTATAAATGAGCAAGTGTGTCTGTCTGTCTGTCCATCTGTCTGTCTGTCTGTCTGCTACGCTTTCACGGCCTAACTACTCAACCGATTTTGATGAAATTTGGTACAGGGATAGGTTGTATCCCGGGGAAGGGCATAGGCTACTTTTTATTCTGGAAAATGGAGTTTCTTATTCTGAAGTATTCGGATGTAACAAAAAATTTATGCTTTTCGAAATTTTTCCTTTATCTGTGCTATAAGACGTTGCTTCGTACAAAATTTCAAGATTCTAAGTTCACGGGAAGTCCTACCCTGTACGTTTTGATTCCCTTGCGGGTGTCGAAATTTGCAGCAAAAACGGCTGTATCTTTTGATTCTGTTAGCTTAGAGGTTTGATTTTTTCACAGCTCCAAGGGACCGTGGACCTGAGTATTTGATATGAATTTCAGCTTGATACCTCCATACGTTGCTGAGAAAAAGGGTCTTGACACACAGACGGACGGACAACGAAGTGACCCTATAACGGTTCCCTTTTTTCCTTTTGAGGTATACGGAACCCTAAAAAAACCCTAATCCACGCGGACAAAGTCGCGGGAATTATCTAATAAAGACTACGTTACATAGTGATTATGGATTGTACCTTCGCACAGTTGAAAAACACAGTTTTCTGTTTGTTTTTTTTAGTGTATTATAAATGGTTCGCAATGAGAGCCCTTCAGGGAATGTAGTAAAAAGCAAATTTAAAATTTTTGTTATCATTATTAAACTTGGAAACTGGAACTGGAACACTGAAAATTTGGAAACTAAATGACCGAAAATTATATTTTTGAACACCAAAATGACATGAAATTTCATGCTATGACATTCTAAACATTCGAAAGTGTATGCGATCATACGCATACTTCATATCTGTGTTAGGGACACAGTAAATAAGACGTTTAAAATTTTGCTGAAGTTATGCAGGTGTGGCCGCTGTCACCAATCGAGAAGGTGTTCTCGATAATGAAGAAGTCTTCCTTTTGTAAAGGCGTTTATTATTCGAATTTGATTACAGACTAATTAATACTTAATTAATTATACGCGATAAATTACTATTATTTTAATTCGCGGATAATTACGATTGCGTACTGCGAAGCGAGTTAAAGCTTCAACGCGACGCGGAAGAGAGTTACTCAGTCGATTGTAGACTGTGTACTGTCTGATGAATGAATGTTGAATGTTGCTCTCTGTTCCCGGAGGATCTTGTATATATATCCCGCATCGTAGGCTTGTAGTAGGGATGCTCGGGGAAGTCACGTAGGCCATGGGTAGGTTCCAGCATGTTCCACTGATAAGTAAAATGTCTTTTAGAAATTTATGGCTTGCAGCGCGGTGTTTTATCAGAAGGTTACTTAATAATTGCGAATCGTGAAGAAAATTAAATAACGGTTCTACTTCAACATGCCCAAATAATATCTCGTGAGGCGTTAATTTGGTATCTGACTGTATAGAATTGTTATAAGCAATCAGAGCTAGCTTCATTTTGTCTTCATGAGGCAATTTATTCTTATACTGTTCAGTTAATAATCTACAATGTTCTCTAAGCGTAGAGTGAAATCGCTCTACAATTTCATGTGAAGAAGGATTGTACGGAGTAGTAAAATGGACTTTTATTTTATATAAGTTTACAAGTTCTTTAAGTAAAGAAAATTCTTTTCCTGCGTCCGTTGTAATTTCTAAAGGAATTCCGTAACTAGCGAAAAATGACAAAAGTTTTGACATTACCGTTGAGCTGTTTTTATCTTTTATTCTTTTTACGACTGCGAAGCGTGACAAACCATCTACAATCGATAAATACAATTTTCCTTCAATGTCTACAACATCACAAAATATATGAGTTAATGGTCTCATAGCTATAGGCGGTAAAAGCATTGGTGGTTTTATTGGGTGTCGTTCATATTTACCCGCTTTACAAATAGAGCAATTACTAATATAGTTCCTAATATCCGACATGATATTTTTCCACCAGTACTTCCTACTAATGTGCATCATGGTTTCAGTGATGCCACGATGGTTTGTTTTTCCTTCGTGGTAATTTTTTATTATTTCTATCTTTCTATCTTGGTCTGTTATTGTTTCAACTATTTCAGTGCAACGTGTAAGACGAATATTTTTATTGTATTCTCTTGTAAGTATGTTAACCATTTCTCGATATAATTCTTCAGTATAGAAAAAAGCGTAATATTGTACGTTAGGCTTTATATATTCCCTAATAAAGTTCCTAAGTGCGTTTGCTGGTCTTTTTGAGGTATAGATAGAGACTTACTTCTATTATTTCGTTGCCATCTTCATTCCTAACTAACACACTGTCTAACTGATTGTGTAGTTTAAAATGAATTTGGTTTTTTATTAATTACGTCTTGAATTATCGGTATTCCTGGATGAACATTATCATCCTGTGAATGCTGGGTTTGTGAGCTTTCGCGATCTATTTCCATTTCCACCTGCTCGTCGCAATCGCTACCGATTTGTGGCAATATCGATTCGTTTTCGAGACAATTAATTTTCACTCGCGATAAGGCATCTGCGTTAGAGTTTATGGCACCTTGTTTATATTTATTTTATTTCAAAGTCATACTCTGCTAAACGTAATCGCCATCTAGTTAAACGTGAATTTGGATCTTTTAAGGACATTAACCAAGTTAAGGGTTTATGATCTGTATAAATAGTGAATTTTTTTTCATATAAGTAGGGTCTAAAGTATTTGCAAGCCCATACTATTGCTAATAATTCTTTCTTTTTCTGTGGTTGAATATTTACTTTCGGTATCTGATAATGTTCTTGATGCATAAGCTACCGGTTTTTCAATATTGTCTTCTTTTTGTGACAAAACCGCTCCAAGTGCTACCTCACTTGCGTCCGTGGTTAAAATAAAGGGTTGATCGAAATCTGGGTATTTTAAAATAGGCTCATTTGTTATTATTGTTTTCAGCTTTTCTACTGCTTTTAAGTATTCGTCGTCTATTACTATTTTAGCACGTTTCTTTAAGCATTTAGTTAAGGGTTTTGTAATATGAGCATAGTTATTAATAAACCGTCTGTAGTAGCCTGTTAACCCTAGGAAAGATTTAATTTCCTTTTCAGTTCTAGGTACAGGAAAATTTATTATATCTTGTACTTTTCGTTGATTTGGAGTAAGACCGTTAGGGGTTAATTCGTGCCCTAGATATTCTACGTGTTTCTTTAAGAATTCCGATTTGTCCGGTTGGATTTTTAAATTATGTTGGCGTAACCTATCAAATACTCTGCGTAATTTTTCTAAATGTTCTTCTAATGATGTTGAATATATAACAATGTCATCAAGGTAGACTAAGCATGTATTATATAAAAGATCTCTGAGAATTAAATCCATCAATCTTTGGAAAGTTGCGGGTGCGTTTTTCAAACCAAACGGCATTCGTAAAAATTCCCAATGGCCGTGATTTGTTGAAAACGCGGTTTTTTCAATATCATCGGGATGCATTTCTATCTGATGATAGCCGCTTGCTAAATCTAATGTGGTGAAGTATTGAGCTCTACCTAACTTATCCAATATTTCTTCTATATTCGGTAATGGGTATTTATCCTCTATAGTTTTCGCATTTAATTGCCTAAAATCGATTACTAAGCGCCATTTAGTTTTTCCTGACGCATCGGGTTTCTTTGGCACAATATGAACTGGGCAACTCCACGGGGAGTTCGACTCGCGTATTATATTATTTTTTAATAACTCTTGTACCTGTTTGTCTATTTCTTGTTGTTGCTGTGGAGATTTTCGATAGTTACGCACATAAATGGGTGTATCGTCTGTAAGTCGAATACCGACAAAGACGTGCCGCTGAGTGATTTATCGTTCCGGTACGATTAGCCCGGTACCATCTTAGACTGCATCATCACTTACCATCAAGTGAGATCGCAGTCAAGGGCTAACTTGTAGTGGATAAAGTAAGCGGTAAGCCTACTAACTAAATACTTACATAGAATTAATTTGTTTGTATTACTATAAATTCTTCAAGGATTTGCCTTATTTTTACTTTAATTATATATTTACTGTTTTTTTTCTCTATAAAATTTCGCCGGATAAGTTCTTCTATACAACTGAAACCAAATGTTTATCATTAGGTACTATACTTATCTTATTCTAATATTATAAATGAGCAAGTGTGTCTGTCTGTCTGTCCATCTGTCTGTCTGTCTGTCTGCTACGCTTTCACGGCCTAACTACTCAACCGATTTTGATGAAATTTGGTACAGGGATAGGTTGTATCCCGGGGAAGGGCATAGGCTACTTTTTATTCTGGAAAATGGAGTTTCTTATTCTGAAGTATTCGGATGTAACAAAAAATTTATGCTTTTCGAAATTTTTCCTTTATCTGTGCTATAAGACGTTGCTTCGTACAAAATTTCAAGATTCTAAGTTCACGGGAAGTCCTACCCTGTACGTTTTGATTCCCTTGCGAGTGTCGAAATTTGCAGCAAAAACGGCTGTATCTTTTGATTCTGTTAGCTTAGAGGTTTGATTTTTTCACAGCTCCAAGGGACCGTGGACCTGAGTATTTGATATGAATTTCAGCTTGATACCTCCATACGTTGCTGAGAAAAAGGGTCTTGACACACAGACGGACGGACAACGAAGTGACCCTATAACGGTTCCCTTTTTTCCTTTTGAGGTATACGGAACCCTAAAAAAACCCTAATCCACGCGGACAAAGTCGCGGGAATTATCTAATAAAGACTACGTTACATAGTGATTATGGATTGTACCTTCGCACAGTTGAAAAACACAGTTTTCTGTTTGTTTTTTTTAGTGTATTATAAATGGTTCGCAATGAGAGCCCTTCAGGGAATGTAGTAAAAAGCAAATTTAAAATTTTTGTTATCATTATTAAACTTGGAAACTGGAACTGGAACACTGAAAATTTGGAAACTAAATGACCGAAAATTATATTTTTGAACACCAAAATGACATGAAATTTCATGCTATGACATTCTAAACATTCGAAAGTGTATGCGATCATACGCATACTTCATATCTGTGTTAGGGACACAGTAAATAAGACGTTTAAAATTTTGCTGAAGTTATGCAGGTGTGGCCGCTGTCACCAATCGAGAAGGTGTTCTCGATAATGAAGAAGTCTTCCTTTTGTAAAGGCGTTTATTATTCGAATTTGATTACAGACTAATTAATACTTAATTAATTATACGCGATAAATTACTATTATTTTAATTCGCGGATAATTACGATTGCGTACTGCGAAGCGAGTTAAAGCTTCAACGCGACGCGGAAGAGAGTTACTCAGTCGATTGTAGACTGTGTACTGTCTGATGAATGAATGTTGAATGTTGCTCTCTGTTCCCGGAGGATCTTGTATATATATCCCGCATCGTAGGCTTGTAGTAGGGATGCTCGGGGAAGTCACGTAGGCCATGGGTAGGTTCCAGCATGTTCCACTGATAAGTAAAATGTCTTTTAGAAATTTATGGCTTGCAGCGCGGTGTTTTATCAGAAGGTTACTTAATAATTGCGAATCGTGAAGAAAATTAAATAACGGTTCTACTTCAACATGCCCAAATAATATCTCGTGAGGCGTTAATTTGGTATCTGACTGTATAGAATTGTTATAAGCAATCAGAGCTAGCTTCATTTTGTCTTCATGAGGCAATTTATTCTTATACTGTTCAGTTAATAATCTACAATGTTCTCTAAGCGTAGAGTGAAATCGCTCTACAATTTCATGTGAAGAAGGATTGTACGGAGTAGTAAAATGGACTTTTATTTTATATAAGTTTACAAGTTCTTTAAGTAAAGAAAATTCTTTTCCTGCGTCCGTTGTAATTTCTAAAGGAATTCCGTAACTAGCGAAAAATGACAAAAGTTTTGACATTACCGTTGAGCTGTTTTTATCTTTTATTCTTTTTACGACTGCGAAGCGTGACAAACCATCTACAATCGATAAATACAATTTTCCTTCAATGTCTACAACATCACAAAATATATGAGTTAATGGTCTCATAGCTATAGGCGGTAAAAGCATTGGTGGTTTTATTGGGTGTCGTTCATATTTACCCGCTTTACAAATAGAGCAATTACTAATATAGTTCCTAATATCCGACATGATATTTTTCCACCAGTACTTCCTACTAATGTGCATCATGGTTTCAGTGATGCCACGATGGTTTGTTTTTCCTTCGTGGTAATTTTTTATTATTTCTATCTTTCTATCTTGGTCTGTTATTGTTTCAACTATTTCAGTGCAACGTGTAAGACGCATATTTTTATTGTATTCTCTTGTAAGTATGTTAACCATTTCTCGATATAATTCTTCAGTATAGAAAAAAGCGTAATATTGTACGTTAGGCTTTATATATTCCCTAATAAAGTTCCTAAGTGCGTTTGCTGGTCTTTTTGAGGTATAGATAGAGACTTACTTCTATTATTTCGTTGCCATCTTCATTCCTAACTAACACACTGTCTAACTGATTGTGTAGTTTAAAATGAATTTGGTTTTTTATTAATTACGTCTTGAATTATCGGTATTCCTGGATGAACATTATCATCCTGTGAATGCTGGGTTTGTGAGCTTTCGCGATCTATTTCCATTTCCACCTGCTCGTCGCAATCGCTACCGATTTGTGGCAATATCGATTCGTTTTCGAGACAATTAATTTTCACTCGCGATAAGGCATCTGCGTTAGAGTTTATGGCACCTTGTTTATATTTATTTTATTTCAAAGTCATACTCTGCTAAACGTAATCGCCATCTAGTTAAACGTGAATTTGGATCTTTTAAGGACATTAACCAAGTTAAGGGTTTATGATCTGTATAAATAGTGAATTTTTTTTCATATAAGTAGGGTCTAAAGTATTTGCAAGCCCATACTATTGCTAATAATTCTTTCTTTTTCTGTGGTTGAATATTTACTTTCGGTATCTGATAATGTTCTTGATGCATAAGCTACCGGTTTTTCAATATTGTCTTCTTTTTGTGACAAAACCGCTCCAAGTGCTACCTCACTTGCGTCCGTGGTTAAAATAAAGGGTTGATCGAAATCTGGGTATTTTAAAATAGGCTCATTTGTTATTATTGTTTTCAGCTTTTCTACTGCTTTTAAGTATTCGTCGTCTATTACTATTTTAGCACGTTTCTTTAAGCATTTAGTTAAGGGTTTTGTAATATGAGCATAGTTATTAATAAACCGTCTGTAGTAGCCTGTTAACCCTAGGAAAGATTTAATTTCCTTTTCAGTTCTAGGTACAGGAAAATTTATTATATCTTGTACTTTTCGTTGATTTGGAGTAAGACCGTTAGGGGTTAATTCGTGCCCTAGATATTCTACGTGTTTCTTTAAGAATTCCGATTTGTCCGGTTGGATTTTTAAATTATGTTGGCGTAACCTATCAAATACTCTGCGTAATTTTTCTAAATGTTCTTCTAATGATGTTGAATATATAACAATGTCATCAAGGTAGACTAAGCATGTATTATATAAAAGATCTCTGAGAATTAAATCCATCAATCTTTGGAAAGTTGCGGGTGCGTTTTTCAAACCAAACGGCATTCGTAAAAATTCCCAATGGCCGTGATTTGTTGAAAACGCGGTTTTTTCAATATCATCGGGATGCATTTCTATCTGATGATAGCCGCTTGCTAAATCTAATGTGGTGAAGTATTGAGCTCTACCTAACTTATCCAATATTTCTTCTATATTCGGTAATGGGTATTTATCCTCTATAGTTTTCGCATTTAATTGCCTAAAATCGATTACTAAGCGCCATTTAGTTTTTCCTGACGCATCGGGTTTCTTTGGCACAATATGAACTGGGCAACTCCACGGGGAGTTCGACTCGCGTATTATATTATTTTTTAATAACTCTTGTACCTGTTTGTCTATTTCTTGTTGTTGCTGTGGAGATTTTCGATAGTTACGCACATAAATGGGTGTATCGTCTGTAAGTCGAATACCGACAAAGACGTGCCGCTGAGTGATTTATCGTTCCGGTACGATTAGCCCGGTACCATCTTAGACTGCATCATCACTTACCATCAAGTGAGATCGCAGTCAAGGGCTAACTTGTAGTGGATAAAGTAAGCGGTAAGCCTACTAAATACTTACATACAATTAATTCTTTTGAATGATTATAAATTCCGCGAGAATTTTTCTTATTTTAACTTTAATCACATATTTACGATTTTTTTTTTCGACGAAGTTTTTTCTAATTAATTCTTGTATGCAACTGTTTACATAGTAATTATGGATTGTACCTGCGAACAGTTGAAAATGTAAGATTTTTGTTGTTTTTTTTAGGCTATTATAGATTGTTCTTAAAGTTAAACCTTCTGGAAATATGGTGAATAGTAAATGTAAAATTTTTGTTATCATTATTAGGAATATCTTAACTAAAAACACACCACTGAAAATTTGGAAACGAAATGACCGAAAATTATATTTTTGAACACCAAAATGACATGAAATTTCATGCTATGACATTCTAAACATTCGAAAGTGTATGCGATCATACGCATACTTCATATCTGTGTTAGGGACACAGTAAATAAGACGTTTAAAATTTTGCTGAAGTTATGCAGGTGTGGCCGGTGTCACCAATCGAGAAGGTGTTCTCGATAATGAAGAAGTCTTCCTTTTGTAAAGGCGTTTATTATTCGAATTTGATTACAGACTAATTAATACTTAATTAATTATACGCGATAAATTACTATTATTTTAATTCGCGGATAATTACGATTGCGTACTGCGAAGCGAGTTAAAGCTTCAACGCGACGCGGAAGAGAGTTACTCAGTCGATTGTAGACTGTGTACTGTCTGATGAATGAATGTTGAATGTTGCTCTCTGTTCCCGGAGGATCTTGTATATATATCCCGCATCGTAGGCTTGTAGTAGGGATGCTCGGGGAAGTCACGTAGGCCATGGGTAGGTTCCAGCATGTTCCACTGATAAGTAAAATGTCTTTTAGAAATTTATGGCTTGCAGCGCGGTGTTTTATCAGAAGGTTACTTAATAATTGCGAATCGTGAAGAAAATTAAATAACGGTTCTACTTCAACATGCCCAAATAATATCTCGTGAGGCGTTAATTTGGTATCTGACTGTATAGAATTGTTATAAGCAATCAGAGCTAGCTTCATTTTGTCTTCATGAGGCAATTTATTCTTATACTGTTCAGTTAATAATCTACAATGTTCTCTAAGCGTAGAGTGAAATCGCTCTACAATTTCATGTGAAGAAGGATTGTACGGAGTAGTAAAATGGACTTTTATTTTATATAAGTTTACAAGTTCTTTAAGTAAAGAAAATTCTTTTCCTGCGTCCGTTGTAATTTCTAAAGGAATTCCGTAACTAGCGAAAAATGACAAAAGTTTTGACATTACCGTTGAGCTGTTTTTATCTTTTATTCTTTTTACGACTGCGAAGCGTGACAAACCATCTACAATCGATAAATACAATTTTCCTTCAATGTCTACAACATCACAAAATATATGAGTTAATGGTCTCATAGCTATAGGCGGTAAAAGCATTGGTGGTTTTATTGGGTGTCGTTCATATTTACCCGCTTTACAAATAGAGCAATTACTAATATAGTTTCTAATATCCGACATGATATTTTTCCACCAGTACTTCCTACTAATGTGCATCATGGTTTCAGTGATGCCACGATGGTTTGTTTTTCCTTCGTGGTAATTTTTTATTATTTCTATCTTTCTATCTTGGTCTGTTATTGTTTCAACTATTTCAGTGCAACGTGTAAGACGAATATTTTTATTGTATTCTCTTGTAAGTATGTTAACCATTTCTCGATATAATTCTTCAGTATAGAAAAAAGCGTAATATTGTACGTTAGGCTTTATATATTCCCTAATAAAGTTCCTAAGTGCGTTTGCTGGTCTTTTTGAGGTATAGATAGAGACTTACTTCTATTATTTCGTTGCCATCTTCATTCCTAACTAACACACTGTCTAACTGATTGTGTAGTTTAAAATGAATTTGGTTTTTTATTAATTACGTCTTGAATTATCGGTATTCCTGGATGAACATTATCATCCTGTGAATGCTGGGTTTGTGAGCTTTCGCGATCTATTTCCATTTCCACCTGCTCGTCGCAATCGCTACCGATTTGTGGCAATATCGATTCGTTTTCGAGACAATTAATTTTCACTCGCGATAAGGCATCTGCGTTAGAGTTTATGGCACCTTGTTTATATTTATTTTATTTCAAAGTCATACTCTGCTAAACGTAATCGCCATCTAGTTAAACGTGAATTTGGATCTTTTAAGGACATTAACCAAGTTAAGGGTTTATGATCTGTATAAATAGTGAATTTTTTTTCATATAAGTAGGGTCTAAAGTATTTGCAAGCCCATACTATTGCTAATAATTCTTTCTTTTTCTGTGGTTGAATATTTACTTTCGGTATCTGATAATGTTCTTGATGCATAAGCTACCGGTTTTTCAATATTGTCTTCTTTTTGTGACAAAACCGCTCCAAGTGCTACCTCACTTGCGTCCGTGGTTAAAATAAAGGGTTGTTCGAAATCTGGGTATTTTAAAATAGGCTCATTTGTTATTATTGTTTTCTGCTTTTCTACTGCTTTTAAGTATTCGTCGTCTATTACTATTTTAGCACGTTTCTTTAAGCATTTAGTTAAGGGTTTTGTAATATGAGCATAGTTATTAATAAACCGTCTGTAGTAGCCTGTTAACCCTAGGAAAGATTTAATTTCCTTTTCAGTTCTAGGTACAGGAAAATTTATTATATCTTGTACTTTTCGTTGATTTGGAGTAAGACCGTTAGGGGTTAATTCGTGCCCTAGATATTCTACGTGTTTCTTTAAGAATTCCGATTTGTCCGGTTGGATTTTTAAATTATGTTGGCGTAACCTATCAAATACTCTGCGTAATTTTTCTAAATGTTCTTCTAATGATGTTGAATATATAACAATGTCATCAAGGTAGACTAAGCATGTATTATATAAAAGATCTCTGAGAATTAAATCCATCAATCTTTGGAAAGTTGCGGGTGCGTTTTTCAAACCAAACGGCATTCGTAAAAATTCCCAATGGCCGTGATTTGTTGAAAACGCGGTTTTTTCAATATCATCGGGATGCATTTCTATCTGATGATAGCCGCTTGCTAAATCTAATGTGGTGAAGTATTGAGCTCTACCTAACTTATCCAATATTTCTTCTATATTCGGTAATGGGTATTTATCCTCTATAGTTTTCGCATTTAATTGCCTAAAATCGATTACTAAGCGCCATTTAGTTTTTCCTGACGCATCGGGTTTCTTTGGCACAATATGAACTGGGCAACTCCACGGGGAGTTCGACTCGCGTATTATATTATTTTTTAATAACTCTTGTACCTGTTTGTCTATTTCTTGTTGTTGCTGTGGAGATTTTCGATAGTTACGCACATAAATGGGTGTATCGTCTGTAAGTCGAATACCGACAAAGACGTGCCGCTGAGTGATTTATCGTTCCGGTACGATTAGCCCGGTACCATCTTAGACTGCATCATCACTTACCATCAAGTGAGATCGCAGTCAAGGGCTAACTTGTAGTGGATAAAGTAAGCGGTAAGCCTACTAACTAAATACTTACATAGAATTAATTTGTTTGTATTACTATAAATTCTTCAAGGATTTGCCTTATTTTTACTTTAATTATATATTTACTGTTTTTTTTCTCTATAAAATTTCGCCGGATAAGTTCTTCTATACAACTGAAACCAAATGTTTATCATTAGGTACTATACTTATCTTATTCTAATATTATAAATGAGCAAGTGTGTCTGTCTGTCTGTCCATCTGTCTGTCTGTCTGTCTGCTACGCTTTCACGGCCTAACTACTCAACCGATTTTGATGAAATTTGGTACAGGGATAGGTTGTATCCTGGGGAAGGGCATAGGCTACTTTTTATTCTGGAAAATGGAGTTTCTTATTCTGAAGTATTCGGATGTAACTAAAAATTAATGCTTTTCGAAATTTTTCCTTTATCTGTGCTATAAGACGTTGCTTCGTACAAAATTTCAAGATTCTAAGTTCACGGGAAGTCCTACCCTGTACGTTTTGATTCCCTTGCGAGTGTCGAAATTTGCAGCAAAAACGGCTGTATCTTTTGATTCTGTTAGCTTAGAAGTTTGATTTTTTCACAGCTCCAAGGGACCGTGGACCTGAGTATTTGATATGAATTTCAGCTTGATACCTCCATACGTTGCTGAGAAAAAGGGTCTTGACACACAGACGGACGGACAACGAAGTGACCCTATAACGGTTCCCTTTTTTCCTTTTGAGGTATACGGAACCCTAAAAAAACCCTAATCCACGCGGACAAAGTCGCGGGAATTATCTAATAAAGACTACGTTACATAGTGATTATGGATTGTACCTTCGCACAGTTGAAAAACACAGTTTTCTGTTTGTTTTTTTTAGTGTATTATAAATGGTTCGCAATGAGAGCCCTTCAGGGAATGTAGTAAAAAGCAAATTTAGAATTTTTGTTATCATTATTAAACTTGGAAACTGGAACTGGAACACTGAAAATTTGGAAACTAAATGACCGAAAATTATATTTTTGAACACCAAAATGACATGAAATTTCATGCTATGACATTCTAAACATTCGAAAGTGTATGCGATCATACGCATACTTCATATCTGTGTTAGGGACACAGTAAATAAGACGTTTAAAATTTTGCTGAAGTTATGCAGGTGTGGCCGCTGTCACCAATCGAGAAGGTGTTCTCGATAATGAAGAAGTCTTCCTTTTGTACAGGCGTTTATTATTCGAATTTGATTACAGACTAATTAATACTTAATTAATTATACGCGATAAATTACTATTATTTTAATTCGCGGATAATTACGATTGCGTACTGCGAAGCGAGTTAAAGCTTCAACGCGACGCGGAAGAGAGTTACTCAGTCGATTGTAGACTGTGTACTGTCTGATGAATGAATGTTGAATGTTGCTCTCTGTTCCCGGAGGATCTTGTATATATATCTCGCATCGTAGGCTTGTAGTAGGGATGCTCGGGGCAGTCACGTAGGCCATGGGTAGGTTCCATTCCAGCATGTTCCACTGATAAGTAAAATGTCTTTTAGAAATTTATGGCTTGCAGCGCGGTGTTTTATCAGAAGGTTACTTAATAATTGCGAATCGTGAAGAAAATTAAATAACGGTTCTACTTCAACATGCCCAAATAATATCTCGTGAGGCGTTAATTTGGTATCTGACTGTATAGAATTGTTATAAGCAATCAGAGCTAGCTTCATTTTGTCTTCATGAGGCAATTTATTCTTATACTGTTCAGTTAATAATCTACAATGTTCTCTAAGCGTAGAGTGAAATCGCTCTACAATTTCATGTGAAGAAGGATTGTACGGAGTAGTAAAATGGACTTTTATTTTATATAAGTTTACAAGTTCTTTAAGTAAAGAAAATTCTTTTCCTGCGTCCGTTGTAATTTCTAAAGGAATTCCGTAACTAGCGAAAAATGACAAAAGTTTTGACATTACCGTTGAGCTGTTTTTATCTTTTATTCTTTTTACGACTGCGAAGCGTGACAAACCATCTACAATCGATAAATACAATTTTCCTTCAATGTCTACAACATCACAAAATATATGAGTTAATGGTCTCATAGCTATAGGCGGTAAAAGCATTGGTGGTTTTATTGGGTGTCGTTCATATTTACCCGCTTTACAAATAGAGCAATTACTAATATAGTTTCTAATATTCGACATGATATTTTTCCACCAGTACTTCCTACTAATGTGCATCATGGTTTCAGTGATGCCACGATGGTTTGTTTTTCCTTCGTGGTAATTTTTTATTATTTCTATCTTTCTATCTTGGTCTGTTATTGTTTCAACTATTTCAGTGCAACGTGTAAGACGAATATTTTTATTGTATTCTCTTGTAAGTATGTTAACCATTTCTCGATATAATTCTTCAGTATAGAAAAAAGCGTAATATTGTACGTTAGGCTTTATATATTCCCTAATAAAGTTCCTAAGTGCGTTTGCTGGTCTTTTTGAGGTATAGATAGAGACTTACTTCTATTATTTCGTTGCCATCTTCATTCCTAACTAACACACTGTCTAACTGATTGTGTAGTTTAAAATAAATTTGATGTGGTTTTTTATTAATTACGTCTTGAATTATCGGTATTCCTGGATGAACATTATCATCCTGTGAATGCTGGGTTTGTGAGCTTTCGCGATCTATTTCCATTTCCACCTGCTCGTCGCAATCGCTACCGATTTGTGGCAATATCGATTCGTTTTCGAGACAATTAATTTTCACTCGCGATAAGGCATCTGCGTTAGAGTTTATGGCACCTTGTTTATATTTATTTTATTTCAAAGTCATACTCTGCTAAACGTAATCGCCATCTAGTTAAACGTGAATTTGGATCTTTTAAGGACATTAACCAAGTTAAGGGTTTATGATCTGTATAAATAGTGAATTTTTTTTCATATAAGTAGGGTCTAAAGTATTTGCAAGCCCATACTATTGCTAATAATTCTTTCTTTTTCTGTGGTTGAATATTTACTTTCGGTATCTGATAATGTTCTTGATGCATAAGCTACCGGTTTTTCAATATTGTCTTCTTTTTGTGACAAAACCGCTCCAAGTGCTACCTCACTTGCGTCCGTGGTTAAAATAAAGGGTTGTTCGAAATCTGGGTATTTTAAAATAGGCTCATTTGTTATTATTGTTTTCTGCTTTTCTACTGCTTTTAAGTATTCGTCGTCTATTACTATTTTAGCACGTTTCTTTAAGCATTTAGTTAAGGGTTTTGTAATATGAGCATAGTTATTAATAAACCGTCTGTAGTAGCCTGTTAACCCTAGGAAAGATTTAATTTCCTTTTCAGTTCTAGGTACAGGAAAATTTATTATATCTTGTACTTTTCGTTGATTTGGAGTAAGACCGTTAGGGGTTAATTCGTGCCCTAGATATTCTACGTGTTTCTTTAAGAATTCCGATTTGTCCGGTTGGATTTTTAAATTATGTTGGCGTAACCTATCAAATACTCTGCGTAATTTTTCTAAATGTTCTTCTAATGATGTTGAATATATAACAATGTCATCAAGGTAGACTAAGCATGTATTATATAAAAGATCTCTGAGAATTAAATCCATCAATCTTTGGAAAGTTGCGGGTGCGTTTTTCAAACCAAACGGCATTCGTAAAAATTCCCAATGGCCGTGATTTGTTGAAAACGCGGTTTTTTCAATATCATCGGGATGCATTTCTATCTGATGATAGCCGCTTGCTAAATCTAATGTGGTGAAGTATTGAGCTCTACCTAACTTATCCAATATTTCTTCTATATTCGGTAATGGGTATTTATCCTCTATAGTTTTCGCATTTAATTGCCTAAAATCGATTACTAAGCGCCATTTAGTTTTTCCTGACGCATCGGGTTTCTTTGGCACAATATGAACTGGGCAACTCCACGGGGAGTTCGACTCGCGTATTATATTATTTTTTAATAACTCTTGTACCTGTTTGTCTATTTCTTGTTGTTGCTGTGGAGATTTTCGATAGTTACGCACATAAATGGGTGTATCGTCTGTAAGTCGAATACCGACAAAGACGTGCCGCTGAGTGATTTATCGTTCCGGTACGATTAGCCCGGTACCATCTTAGACTGCATCATCACTTACCATCAAGTGAGATCGCAGTCAAGGGCTAACTTGTAGTGGATAAAGTAAGCGGTAAGCCTACTAACTAAATACTTACATAGAATTAATTTGTTTGTATTACTATAAATTCTTCAAGGATTTGCCTTATTTTTACTTTAATTATATATTTACTGTTTTTTTTCTCTATAAAATTTCGCCGGATAAGTTCTTCTATACAACTGAAACCAAATGTTTATCATTAGGTACTATACTTATCTTATTCTAATATTATAAATGAGCAAGTGTGTCTGTCTGTCTGTCCATCTGTCTGTCTGTCTGTCTGCTACGCTTTCACGGCCTAACTACTCAACCGATTTTGATGAAATTTGGTACAGGGATAGGTTGTATCCTGGGGAAGGGCATAGGCTACTTTTTATTCTGGAAAATGGAGTTTCTTATTCTGAAGTATTCGGATGTAACTAAAAATTAATGCTTTTCGAAATTTTTCCTTTATCTGTGCTATAAGACGTTGCTTCGTACAAAATTTCAAGATTCTAAGTTCACGGGAAGTCCTACCCTGTACGTTTTGATTCCCTTGCGAGTGTCGAAATTTGCAGCAAAAACGGCTGTATCTTTTGATTCTGTTAGCTTAGAAGTTTGATTTTTTCACAGCTCCAAGGGACCGTGGACCTGAGTATTTGATATGAATTTCAGCTTGATACCTCCATACGTTGCTGAGAAAAAGGGTCTTGACACACAGACGGACGGACAACGAAGTGACCCTATAACGGTTCCCTTTTTTCCTTTTGAGGTATACGGAACCCTAAAAAAACCCTAATCCACGCGGACAAAGTCGCGGGAATTATCTAATAAAGACTACGTTACATAGTGATTATGGATTGTACCTTCGCACAGTTGAAAAACACAGTTTTCTGTTTGTTTTTTTTAGTGTATTATAAATGGTTCGCAATGAGAGCCCTTCAGGGAATGTAGTAAAAGCAAATTTAGAATTTTTGTTATCATTATTAAACTTGGAAACTGGAACTGGAACACTGAAAATTTGGAAACTAAATGACCGAAAATTATATTTTTGAACACCAAAATGACATGAAATTTCATGCTATGACATTCTAAACATTCGAAAGTGTATGCGATCATACGCATACTTCATATCTGTGTTAGGGACACAGTAAATAAGACGTTTAAAATTTTGCTGAAGTTATGCAGGTGTGGCCGCTGTCACCAATCGAGAAGGTGTTCTCGATAATGAAGAAGTCTTCCTTTTGTAAAGGCGTTTATTATTAGAATTTGATTACAGGCTAATTAATACTTAATTAATTATACGCGATAAATTACTATTATTTTAATTCGCGGATAATTACGATTGCGTACTGCGAAGCGAGTTAAAGCTTCAACGCGACGCGGAAGAGAGTTACTCAGTCGATTGTAGACTGTGTACTGTCTGATGAATGAATGTTGAATGTTGCTCTCTGTTCCCGGAGGATCTTGTATATATATCCCGCATCGTAGGCTTGTAGTAGGGATGCTCGGGGCAGTCACGTAGGCCATGGGTAGGTTCCATTCCAGCATGTTCCACTGATAAGTAAAATGTCTTTTAGAAATTTATGGCTTGCAGCGCGGTGTTTTATCAGAAGGTTACTTAATAATTGCGAATCGTGAAGAAAATTAAATAACGGTTCTACTTCAACATGCCCAAATAATATCTCGTGAGGCGTTAATTTGGTATCTGACTGTATAGAATTGTTATAAGCAATCAGAGCTAGCTTCATTTTGTCTTCATGAGGCAATTTATTCTTATACTGTTCAGTTAATAATCTACAATGTTCTCTAAGCGTAGAGTGAAATCGCTCTACAATTTCATGTGAAGAAGGATTGTACGGAGTAGTAAAATGGACTTTTATTTTATATAAGTTTACAAGTTCTTTAAGTAAAGAAAATTCTTTTCCTGCGTCCGTTGTAATTTCTAAAGGAATTCCGTAACTAGCGAAAAATGACAAAAGTTTTGACATTACCGTTGAGCTGTTTTTATCTTTTATTCTTTTTACGACTGCGAAGCGTGACAAACCATCTACAATCGATAAATACAATTTTCCTTCAATGTCTACAACATCACAAAATATATGAGTTAATGGTCTCATAGCTATAGGCGGTAAAAGCATTGGTGGTTTTATTGGGTGTCGTTCATATTTACCCGCTTTACAAATAGAGCAAATACTAATATAGTTTCTAATATTCGACATGATATTTTTCCACCAGTACTTCCTACTAATGTGCATCATGGTTTCAGTGATGCCACGATGGTTTGTTTTTCCTTCGTGGTAATTTTTTATTATTTCTATCTTTCTATCTTGGTCTGTTATTGTTTCAACTATTTCAGTGCAACGTGTAAGACGAATATTTTTATTGTATTCTCTTGTAAGTTAGTTAACCATTTCTCGATATAATTCTTCAGTATAGAAAAAAGCGTAATATTGTACGTTAGGCTTTATATATTCCCTAATAAAGTTCCTAAGTGCGTTTGCTGGTCTTTTTGAGGTATAGATAGAGACTTACTTCTATTATTTCGTTGCCATCTTCATTCCTAACTAACACACTGTCTAACTGATTGTGTAGTTTAAAATAAATTTGATGTGGTTTTTTATTAATTACGTCTTGAATTATCGGTATTCCTGGATGAACATTATCATCCTGTGAATGCTGGGTTTGTGAGCTTTCGCGATCTATTTCCATTTCCACCTGCTCGTCGCAATCGCTACCGATTTGTGGCAATATCGATTCGTTTTCGAGACAATTAATTTTCGCTCGCGATAAGGCATCTGCGTTAGAGTTTATGGCACCTTGTTTATATTTATTTTATTTCAAAGTCATACTCTGCTAAACGTAATCGCCATCTAGTTAAACGTGAATTTGGATCGTTTAAGGACATTAACCAAGTTAAGGGTTTATGATCTGCATAAATAGTGAATTTTTTTTCATATAAGTAGGGTCTAAAGTATTTGCAAGCCCATACTATTGCTAATAATTCTTTCTTTTTCTGTGGTTGAATATTTACTTTCGGTATCTGATAATGTTCTTGATGCATAAGCTACCGGTTTTTCAATATTGTCTTCTTTTTGTGACAAAACTGCTCCAAGTGCTACCTCACTTGCGTCCGTGTTTAAAATAAAGGGTTGATCGAAATCTGGGTATTTTAAAATAGGCTCATTTGTTATTATTGTTTTCAGCTTTTCTACTGCTTTTAAGTATTCGTCGTCTATTACTATTTTAGCACGTTTCTTTAAGCATTTAGTTAAGGGTTTTGTAATATGAGCATAGTTATTAATAAACCGTCTGTAGTAGCCTGTTAACCCTAGGAAAGATTTAATTTCCTTTTCAGTTCTAGGTACAGGAAAATTTATTATATCTTGTACTTTTCGTTGATTTGGAGTAAGACCGTTAGGGGTTAATTCGTGCCCTAGATATTCTACGTGTTTCTTTAAGAATTCCGATTTGTCCGGTTGGATTTTTAAATTATGTTGGCGTAACCTATCAAATACTCTGCGTAATTTTTCTAAATGTTCTTCTAATGATGTTGAATATATAACAATGTCATCAAGGTAGACTAAGCATGTATTATATAAAAGATCTCTGAGAATTAAATCCATCAATCTTTGGAAAGTTGCGGGTGCGTTTTTCAAACCAAACGGCATTCGTAAAAATTCCCAATGGCCGTGATTTGTTGAAAACGCGGTTTTTTCAATATCATCGGGATGCATTTCTATCTGATGATAGCCGCTTGCTAAATCTAATGTGGTGAAGTATTGAGCTCTACCTAACTTATCCAATATTTCTTCTATATTCGGTAATGGGTATTTATCCTCTATAGTTTTCGCATTTAATTGCCTAAAATCGATTACTAAGCGCCATTTAGTTTTTCCTGACGCATCGGGTTTCTTTGGCACAATATGAACTGGGCAACTCCACGGGGAGTTCGACTCGCGTATTATATTATTTTTTAATAACTCTTGTACCTGTTTGTCTATTTCTTGTTGTTGCTGTGGAGATTTTCGATAGTTACGCACATAAATGGGTGTATCGTCTGTAAGTCGAATACCGACAAAGACGTGCCGCTGAGTGATTTATCGTTCCGGTACGATTAGCCCGGTACAATCTTAGACTGCATCATCACTTACCATCAAGTGAGATCGCAGTCAAGGGCTAACTTGTAGTGGATAAAGTAAGCGGTAAGCCTACTAAATACTTACATAGAATTAATTTGTTTGTATTACTATAAATTCTTCAAGGATTTGCCTTATTTTTACTTTAATTATATATTTACTGTTTTTTTTCTCTATAAAATTTCGCCGGATAAGTTCTTCTATACAACTGAAACCAAATGTTTATCATTAGGTACTATACTTATCTTATTCTAATATTATAAATGAGCAAGTGTGTCTGTCTGTCTGTCCATCTGTCTGTCTGTCTGTCTGCTACGCTTTCACGGCCTAACTACTCAACCGATTTTGATGAAATTTGGTACAGGGATAGGTTGTATCCCGGGGAAGGGCATAGGCTACTTTTTATTCTGGAAAATGGAGTTTCTTATTCTGAAGTATTCGGATGTAACAAAAAATTTATGCTTTTCGAAATTTTTCCTTTATCTGTGCTATAAGACGTTGCTTCGTACAAAATTTCAAGATTCTAAGTTCACGGGAAGTCCTACCCTGTACGTTTTGATTCCCTTGCGAGTGTCGAAATTTGCAGCAAAAACGGCTGTATCTTTTGATTCTGTTAGCTTAGAGGTTTGATTTTTTCACAGCTCCAAGGGACCGTGGACCTGAGTATTTGATATGAATTTCAGCTTGATACCTCCATACGTTGCTGAGAAAAAGGGTCTTGACACACAGACGGACGGACAACGAAGTGACCCTATAACGGTTCCCTTTTTTCCTTTTGAGGTATACGGAACCCTAAAAAAACCCTAATCCACGCGGACAAAGTCGCGGGAATTATCTAATAAAGACTACGTTACATAGTGATTATGGATTGTACCTTCGCACAGTTGAAAAACACAGTTTTCTGTTTGTTTTTTTTAGTGTATTATAAATGGTTCGCAATGAGAGCCCTTCAGGGAATGTAGTAAAAGCAAATTTAGAATTTTTGTTATCATTATTAAACTTGGAAACTGGAACTGGAACACTGAAAATTTGGAAACTAAATGACCGAAAATTATATTTTTGAACACCAAAATGACATGAAATTTCATGCTATGACATTCTAAACATTCGAAAGTGTATGCGATCATACGCATACTTCATATCTGTGTTAGGGACACAGTAAATAAGACGTTTAAAATTTTGCTGAAGTTATGCAGGTGTGGCCGCTGTCACCAATCGAGAAGGTGTTCTCGATAATGAAGAAGTCTTCCTTTTGTAAAGGCGTTTATTATTAGAATTTGATTACAGGATAATTAATACTTAATTAATTATACGCGATAAATTACTATTATTTTAATTCGCGGATAATTACGATTGCGTACTGCGAAGCGAGTTAAAGCTTCAACGCGACGCGGAAGAGAGTTACTCAGTCGATTGTAGACTGTGTACTGTCTGATGAATGAATGTTGAATGTTGCTCTCTGTTCCCGGAGGATCTTGTATATATATCCCGCATCGTAGGCTTGTAGTAGGGATGCTCGGGGCAGTCACGTAGGCCATGGGTAGGTTCCATTCCAGCATGTTCCACTGATAAGTAAAATGTCTTTTAGAAATTTATGGCTTGCAGCGCGGTGTTTTATCAGAAGGTTACTTAATAATTGCGAATCGTGAAGAAAATTAAATAACGGTTCTACTTCAACATGCCCAAATAATATCTCGTGAGGCGTTAATTTGGTATCTGACTGTATAGAATTGTTATAAGCAATCAGAGCTAGCTTCATTTTGTCTTCATGAGGCAATTTATTCTTATACTGTTCAGTTAATAATCTACAATGTTCTCTAAGCGTAGAGTGAAATCGCTCTACAATTTCATGTGAAGAAGGATTGTACGGAGTAGTAAAATGGACTTTTATTTTATATAAGTTTACAAGTTCTTTAAGTAAAGAAAATTCTTTTCCTGCGTCCGTTGTAATTTCTAAAGGAATTCCGTAACTAGCGAAAAATGACAAAAGTTTTGACATTACCGTTGAGCTGTTTTTATCTTTTATTCTTTTTACGACTGCGAAGCGTGACAAACCATCTACAATCGATAAATACAATTTTCCTTCAATGTCTACAACATCACAAAATATATGAGTTAATGGTCTCATAGCTATAGGCGGTAAAAGCATTGGTGGTTTTATTGGGTGTCGTTCATATTTACCCGCTTTACAAATAGAGCAATTACTAATATAGTTTCTAATATTCGACATGATATTTTTCCACCAGTACTTCCTACTAATGTGCATCATGGTTTCAGTGATGCCACGATGGTTTGTTTTTCCTTCGTGGTAATTTTTTATTATTTCTATCTTTCTATCTTGG
The DNA here is from genome assembly GCA_963932025.1 of Erebia epiphron. Lineage (NCBI taxonomy): Eukaryota > Metazoa > Arthropoda > Insecta > Lepidoptera > Nymphalidae > Erebia > Erebia epiphron. The sequence continues at coordinate 56,102,948 of OZ009945.1, read as the reverse complement.
TCTGTTATTGTTTCAACTATTTCAGTGCAACGTGTAAGACGAATATTTTTATTGTATTCTCTTGTAAGTTAGTTAACCATTTCTCGATATAATTCTTCAGTATAGAAAAAAGCGTAATATTGTACGTTAGGCTTTATATATTCCCTAATAAAGTTCCTAAGTGCGTTTGCTGGTCTTTTTGAGGTATAGATAGAGACTTACTTCTATTATTTCGTTGCCATCTTCATTCCTAACTAACACACTGTCTAACTGATTGTGTAGTTTAAAATAAATTTGATGTGGTTTTTTATTAATTACGTCTTGAATTATCGGTATTCCTGGATGAACATTATCATCCTGTGAATGCTGGGTTTGTGAGCTTTCGCGATCTATTTCCATTTCCACCTGCTCGTCGCAATCGCTACCGATTTGTGGCAATATCGATTCGTTTTCGAGACAATTAATTTTCGCTCGCGATAAGGCATCTGCGTTAGAGTTTATGGCACCTTGTTTATATTTATTTTATTTCAAAGTCATACTCTGCTAAACGTAATCGCCATCTAGTTAAACGTGAATTTGGATCGTTTAAGGACATTAACCAAGTTAAGGGTTTATGATCTGTATAAATAGTGAATTTTTTTTCATATAAGTAGGGTCTAAAGTATTTGCAAGCCCATACTATTGCTAATAATTCTTTCTTTTTCTGTGGTTGAATATTTACTTTCGGTATCTGATAATGTTCTTGATGCATAAGCTACCGGTTTTTCAATATTGTCTTCTTTTTGTGACAAAACTGCTCCAAGTGCTACCTCACTTGCGTCCGTGTTTAAAATAAAGGGTTGATCGAAATCTGGGTATTTTAAAATAGGCTCATTTGTTATTATTGTTTTCAGCTTTTCTACTGCTTTTAAGTATTCGTCGTCTATTACTATTTTAGCACGTTTCTTTAAGCATTTAGTTAAGGGTTTTGTAATATGAGCATAGTTATTAATAAACCGTCTGTAGTAGCCTGTTAACCCTAGGAAAGATTTAATTTCCTTTTCAGTTCTAGGTACAGGAAAATTTATTATATCTTGTACTTTTCGTTGATTTGGAGTAAGACCGTTAGGGGTTAATTCGTGCCCTAGATATTCTACGTGTTTCTTTAAGAATTCCGATTTGTCCGGTTGGATTTTTAAATTATGTTGGCGTAACCTATCAAATACTCTGCGTAATTTTTCTAAATGTTCTTCTAATGATGTTGAATATATAACAATGTCATCAAGGTAGACTAAGCATGTATTATATAAAAGATCTCTGAGAATTAAATCCATCAATCTTTGGAAAGTTGCGGGTGCGTTTTTCAAACCAAACGGCATTCGTAAAAATTCCCAATGGCCGTGATTTGTTGAAAACGCGGTTTTTTCAATATCATCGGGATGCATTTCTATCTGATGATAGCCGCTTGCTAAATCTAATGTGGTGAAGTATTGAGCTCTACCTAACTTATCCAATATTTCTTCTATATTCGGTAATGGGTATTTATCCTCTATAGTTTTCGCATTTAATTGCCTAAAATCGATTACTAAGCGCCATTTAGTTTTTCCTGACGCATCGGGTTTCTTTGGCACAATATGAACTGGGCAACTCCACGGGGAGTTCGACTCGCGTATTATATTATTTTTTAATAACTCTTGTACCTGTTTGTCTATTTCTTGTTGTTGCTGTGGAGATTTTCGATAGTTACGCACATAAATGGGTGTATCGTCTGTAAGTCGAATACCGACAAAGACGTGCCGCTGAGTGATTTATCGTTCCGGTACGATTAGCCCGGTACCATCTTAGACTGCATCATCACTTACCATCAAGTGAGATCGCAGTCAAGGGCTAACTTGTAGTGGATAAAGTAAGCGGTAAGCCTACTAAATACTTACATAGAATTAATTTGTTTGTATTACTATAAATTCTTCAAGGATTTGCCTTATTTTTACTTTAATTATATATTTACTGTTTTTTTTCTCTATAAAATTTCGCCGGATAAGTTCTTCTATACAACTGAAACCAAATGTTTATCATTAGGTACTATACTTATCTTATTCTAATATTATAAATGAGCAAGTGTGTCTGTCTGTCTGTCCATCTGTCTGTCTGTCTGTCTGCTACGCTTTCACGGCCTAACTACTCAACCGATTTTGATGAAATTTGGTACAGGGATAGGTTGTATCCCGGGGAAGGGCATAGGCTACTTTTTATTCTGGAAAATGGAGTTTCTTATTCTGAAGTATTCGGATGTAACAAAAAATTTATGCTTTTCGAAATTTTTCCTTTATCTGTGCTATAAGACGTTGCTTCGTACAAAATTTCAAGATTCTAAGTTCACGGGAAGTCCTACCCTGTACGTTTTGATTCCCTTGCGAGTGTCGAAATTTGCAGCAAAAACGGCTGTATCTTTTGATTCTGTTAGCTTAGAGGTTTGATTTTTTCACAGCTCCAAGGGACCGTGGACCTGAGTATTTGATATGAATTTCAGCTTGATACCTCCATACGTTGCTGAGAAAAAGGGTCTTGACACACAGACGGACGGACAACGAAGTGACCCTATAACGGTTCCCTTTTTTCCTTTTGAGGTATACGGAACCCTAAAAAAACCCTAATCCACGCGGACAAAGTCGCGGGAATTATCTAATAAAGACTACGTTACATAGTGATTATGGATTGTACCTTCGCACAGTTGAAAAACACAGTTTTCTGTTTGTTTTTTTTAGTGTATTATAAATGGTTCGCAATGAGAGCCCTTCAGGGAATGTAGTAAAAAGCAAATTTAAAATTTTTGTTATCATTATTAAACTTGGAAACTGGAACTGGAACACTGAAAATTTGGAAACTAAATGACCGAAAATTATATTTTTGAACACCAAAATGACATGAAATTTCATGCTATGACATTCTAAACATTCGAAAGTGTATGCGATCATACGCATACTTCATATCTGTGTTAGGGACACAGTAAATAAGACGTTTAAAATTTTGCTGAAGTTATGCAGGTGTGGCCGCTGTCACCAATCGAGAAGGTGTTCTCGATAATGAAGAAGTCTTCCTTTTGTAAAGGCGTTTATTATTCGAATTTGATTACAGACTAATTAATACTTAATTAATTATACGCGATAAATTACTATTATTTTAATTCGCGGATAATTACGATTGCGTACTGCGAAGCGAGTTAAAGCTTCAACGCGACGCGGAAGAGAGTTACTCAGTCGATTGTAGACTGTGTACTGTCTGATGAATGAATGTTGAATGTTGCTCTCTGTTCCCGGAGGATCTTGTATATATATCCCGCATCGTAGGCTTGTAGTAGGGATGCTCGGGGAAGTCACGTAGGCCATGGGTAGGTTCCAGCATGTTCCACTGATAAGTAAAATGTCTTTTAGAAATTTATGGCTTGCAGCGCGGTGTTTTATCAGAAGGTTACTTAATAATTGCGAATCGTGAAGAAAATTAAATAACGGTTCTACTTCAACATGCCCAAATAATATCTCGTGAGGCGTTAATTTGGTATCTGACTGTATAGAATTGTTATAAGCAATCAGAGCTAGCTTCATTTTGTCTTCATGAGGCAATTTATTCTTATACTGTTCAGTTAATAATCTACAATGTTCTCTAAGCGTAGAGTGAAATCGCTCTACAATTTCATGTGAAGAAGGATTGTACGGAGTAGTAAAATGGACTTTTATTTTATATAAGTTTACAAGTTCTTTAAGTAAAGAAAATTCTTTTCCTGCGTCCGTTGTAATTTCTAAAGGAATTCCGTAATTAGCGAAAAATGACAAAAGTTTTGACATTACCGTTGAGCTGTTTTTATCTTTTATTCTTTTTACGACTGCGAAGCGTGACAAACCATCTACAATCGATAAATACAATTTTCCTTCAATGTCTACAACATCACAAAATATATGAGTTAATGGTCTCATAGCTATAGGCGGTAAAAGCATTGGTGGTTTTATTGGGTGTCGTTCATATTTACCCGCTTTACAAATAGAGCAATTACTAATATAGTTTCTAATATCCGACATGATATTTTTCCACCAGTACTTCCTACTAATGTGCATCATGGTTTCAGTGATGCCACGATGGTTTGTTTTTCCTTCGTGGTAATTTTTTATTATTTCTATCTTTCTATCTTGGTCTGTTATTGTTTCAACTATTTCAGTGCAACGTGTAAGACGAATATTTTTATTGTATTCTCTTGTAAGTATGTTAACCATTTCTCGATATAATTCTTCAGTATAGAAAAAAGCGTAATATTGTACGTTAGGCTTTATATATTCCCTAATAAAGTTCCTAAGTGCGTTTGCTGGTCTTTTTGAGGTATAGATAGAGACTTACTTCTATTATTTCGTTGCCATCTTCATTCCTAACTAACACACTGTCTAACTGATTGTGTAGTTTAAAATGAATTTGGTTTTTTATTAATTACGTCTTGAATTATCGGTATTCCTGGATGAACATTATCATCCTGTGAATGCTGGGTTTGTGAGCTTTCGCGATCTATTTCCATTTCCACCTGCTCGTCGCAATCGCTACCGATTTGTGGCAATATCGATTCGTTTTCGAGACAATTAATTTTCACTCGCGATAAGGCATCTGCGTTAGAGTTTATGGCACCTTGTTTATATTTATTTTATTTCAAAGTCATACTCTGCTAAACGTAATCGCCATCTAGTTAAACGTGAATTTGGATCTTTTAAGGACATTAACCAAGTTAAGGGTTTATGATCTGTATAAATAGTGAATTTTTTTTCATATAAGTAGGGTCTAAAGTATTTGCAAGCCCATACTATTGCTAATAATTCTTTCTTTTTCTGTGGTTGAATATTTACTTTCGGTATCTGATAATGTTCTTGATGCATAAGCTACCGGTTTTTCAATATTGTCTTCTTTTTGTGACAAAACCGCTCCAAGTGCTACCTCACTTGCGTCCGTGGTTAAAATAAAGGGTTGATCGAAATCTGGGTATTTTAAAATAGGCTCATTTGTTATTATTGTTTTCAGCTTTTCTACTGCTTTTAAGTATTCGTCGTCTATTACTATTTTAGCACGTTTCTTTAAGCATTTAGTTAAGGGTTTTGTAATATGAGCATAGTTATTAATAAACCGTCTGTAGTAGCCTGTTAACCCTAGGAAAGATTTAATTTCCTTTTCAGTTCTAGGTACAGGAAAATTTATTATATCTTGTACTTTTCGTTGATTTGGAGTAAGACCGTTAGGGGTTAATTCGTGCCCTAGATATTCTACGTGTTTCTTTAAGAATTCCGATTTGTCCGGTTGGATTTTTAAATTATGTTGGCGTAACCTATCAAATACTCTGCGTAATTTTTCTAAATGTTCTTCTAATGATGTTGAATATATAACAATGTCATCAAGGTAGACTAAGCATGTATTATATAAAAGATCTCTGAGAATTAAATCCATCAATCTTTGGAAAGTTGCGGGTGCGTTTTTCAAACCAAACGGCATTCGTAAAAATTCCCAATGGCCGTGATTTGTTGAAAACGCGGTTTTTTCAATATCATCGGGATGCATTTCTATCTGATGATAGCCGCTTGCTAAATCTAATGTGGTGAAGTATTGAGCTCTACCTAACTTATCCAATATTTCTTCTATATTCGGTAATGGGTATTTATCCTCTATAGTTTTCGCATTTAATTGCCTAAAATCGATTACTAAGCGCCATTTAGTTTTTCCTGACGCATCGGGTTTCTTTGGCACAATATGAACTGGGCAACTCCACGGGGAGTTCGACTCGCGTATTATATTATTTTTTAATAACTCTTGTACCTGTTTGTCTATTTCTTGTTGTTGCTGTGGAGATTTTCGATAGTTACGCACATAAATGGGTGTATCGTCTGTAAGTCGAATACCGACAAAGACGTGCCGCTGAGTGATTTATCGTTCCGGTACGATTAGCCCGGTACCATCTTAGACTGCATCATCACTTACCATCAAGTGAGATCGCAGTCAAGGGCTAACTTGTAGTGGATAAAGTAAGCGGTAAGCCTACTAAATACTTACATAGAATTAATTTGTTTGTATTACTATAAATTCTTCAAGGATTTGCCTTATTTTTACTTTAATTATATATTTACTGTTTTTTTTCTCTATAAAATTTCGCCGGATAAGTTCTTCTATACAACTGAAACCAAATGTTTATCATTAGGTACTATACTTATCTTATTCTAATATTATAAATGAGCAAGTGTGTCTGTCTGTCTGTCCATCTGTCTGTCTGTCTGTCTGCTACGCTTTCACGGCCTAACTACTCAACCGATTTTGATGAAATTTGGTACAGGGATAGGTTGTATCCCGGGGAAGGGCATAGGCTACTTTTTATTCTGGAAAATGGAGTTTCTTATTCTGAAGTATTCGGATGTAACAAAAAATTTATGCTTTTCGAAATTTTTCCTTTATCTGTGCTATAAGACGTTGCTTCGTACAAAATTTCAAGATTCTAAGTTCACGGGAAGTCCTACCCTGTACGTTTTGATTCCCTTGCGAGTGTCGAAATTTGCAGCAAAAACGGCTGTATCTTTTGATTCTGTTAGCTTAGAGGTTTGATTTTTTCACAGCTCCAAGGGACCGTGGACCTGAGTATTTGATATGAATTTCAGCTTGATACCTCCATACGTTGCTGAGAAAAAGGGTCTTGACACACAGACGGACGGACAACGAAGTGACCCTATAACGGTTCCCTTTTTTCCTTTTGAGGTATACGGAACCCTAAAAAAACCCTAATCCACGCGGACAAAGTCGCGGGAATTATCTAATAAAGACTACGTTACATAGTGATTATGGATTGTACCTTCGCACAGTTGAAAAACACAGTTTTCTGTTTGTTTTTTTTAGTGTATTATAAATGGTTCGCAATGAGAGCCCTTCAGGGAATGTAGTAAAAGCAAATTTAGAATTTTTGTTATCATTATTAAACTTGGAAACTGGAACTGGAACACTGAAAATTTGGAAACTAAATTATTGGGTTACAGGGAGAGAGCAGTAATTAAAGATGCACTGGTTTTTACCTTTTATTTTATAAGCACTTACAAAATTGCGTGTTCACCATGACAGGCAGAGACAAGAGAGAGGGCTATCAAAAACGGGGTTCGCTACTTATGATTATGCATAGATTATATCAAGTTGTCTATGTATGTTTCATTGCCATACTTTAACACTTCCCCTCAATGAAATACATACATACAATATGTAACGTATCTTATTAACAAACAACAGAAGCCAGAACTAATACATATGTTAAGTGATAAAAAAAAATAACCGATACATCAAGCTATGCAAACTGTTCTGTAATGAGAATGCTCTGTATACAAGTAAATATCATATAAACTATGTACTATGCAAAATATATAATACAATACAGAATTACTAGCTTTGTTTTATTTAAACATTTCTAAACAAATCTTATTTCATTTAAACTTTAGTACATTTCTATGCATACAGCCTATATTTCATTCTTAAATAATTATTTTCATTTTATAACAATGAAGTTAATAAATATCCAATCAAACAGAACATATACCTTTGTTTTACTTTATCTAATCATCTCTCTTAGTCTCTTTACATTTTAATTTTAACTATTTATTCTAAACCTAAACAACTTACAAATTTTGAAAACAAATTTTGTCCTAATGGTTTTGTCAAAATATCTGCTACTTGATCTTGAGTTCTAATGAACTTTATACATATTTTCTTATTATTGATGAGTTCTTTGATGAAATGGTACCTTATGTCTATATGTTTCAAGCGTTTGACATTTTCAGTGCTTGCAACTGTGATAGCGGACTGGTTGTCTGAGTGTATAGTTACTGGGCTTGCATTAAATATGTTTAGGTCACTAAGCATATTAAGCAACCAACAAGCTTCACTGGCTGCCATACTCATGGCTATGTACTCTGATTCAGTTGATGACAAACTAACCGAGCACTGCTTTTTTGAACACCATGATATTAAACAATTTGAGAAATAAAAACAGTATCCTGTTGTTGATTTTCTATCCAAAAGATTTCCACCCCAGTCTGCATCACAATAGCCATATAACCAACTATCATCACACTTGAATATTAACTTATAATCTAGACTATATTTTACATATCTGAATACTCTTTTTAAAGCATTAAGCAAACTTTTATTAGCTTTATTTTGAAACCTACTAAGTATAGATACAGCAACACATAAATCTGGTCTTGTACCTGACACAGCATACATCAAACTTCCTATCATTTGTCTACAAGTATTTTCTATGTTTTTATTCACTTCAGAATTATCATTACATTCAAATATTTTAGTATTAAAGTTTTGTTCCATCGGGGTAGTGACGGGTTTACAATTTTGCATTTCAAATCTAGCCAAAATGCTCAATAAGTAATTTTTCTGACTTAAGTATGTAATACCTGTTTGGGTGTTTTGGTTTACATTTATACCTAGAAAGTCAGACACCAAACCAAGATCTTTCATTTTGAATTCATTATTCAGTATAATTTTAAGGTCATTAACAAGACTTTCATTTGTTCCAAAAATTAACAAATCATCGACATATAGCAAAAGGTAAATCTGGTTATTTTTATCACATTTTGTGTATAAACATGAGTCTGAATGAGATCTTTGGAAACACTCTCTAATCATCACAGAATTAAATTTATCATTCCAATATTTAGGGGATTTTTTGAGACCATATAAGGCTTTATTTAACTTTACAATGTTCTTATCATCACTATAAGCGCCTTCTGGCAATTTAATAAAAACATTTTCATGAATCTCCCCATATAAAAAAGCACCCTTGACATCCATCTGGTATATAGGTAACTTATATTGAGTTGCTATAGCTACAAACAATCTGAAAGTTGACAATTTAGCAACAGGGGCATAAATTTCATTTAAATCTAATGAGTCACTCTGTTCAAAACCCCTAGCTACCAACCTAGCTTTATACTGCACATTGTCACCTGACCCTTTTATTTTAAAAACCCACTTACTACTAATCACACTTGCATTTACAGGTAAAGTACAATATGTCCAAGTATTATTTTCCCTTAAAGTCTCTAATTCCTTGTTAATAGCTTGTTGCCACTCACCGCAATCCGGTCTTTCCATCACATCCTTATATGATTTGGGTTCATCAGAATATACATGGTTGCATTGGTAAAATTGAGTCGGTTTCCTTGCCCTTTTGGTTTGCTCTATTGGACCTGAAAAACCTGAAATAGCTGAAATAGAATCCCCAACCCGAGACTTACTTACTTCCCCTGAGCCATTTTGCTCTGAATCTGGTTGTTTACTAATATCAATAGTCTCAGTAATTTCTTCCTCAATTTCTGGTATTTGTTGAATCAAAATTGGTTTCTCTACTTGTTTTTCCAAATTATTTTCCTCAATAAATGTAATATCCCTCTTAATTTCAATCTTATTCTTTTGACTATAAAATATTCTGTAACCTTTTGTATTTTCCCCGTACCCAACTAATATTCCTTTTTCACTCTTTGCATCCCACTTTTTACGCTGTTCCTTAGGTATATGAGTAAACACAGGAATTCCAAATGTTTTTAACTCGTGTATATCAAACTTTTTTCCTGTCCAGATTTCATATGGAGTTCTCTCTGGATCATTGCTTTTAGCTGTTCGGTTCAACACATATGCTGCCATGTTAATAGCTTCAGCCCATAATGCTTTTGGCAGTGCCCTTGCGCACAACATAGTTCTAGCAGCTTCCACTAAAGTTCGATTTTCTCTCTCAGCCTTCCCATTTTGTTGTGGTGTGTAAGGTACTGTTCTTTGATGGGTAATACCATGTTGATGTAACAGTTCTTTGACATCCTGATTTATAAATTCCAAGCCATTATCCGTCCTTATAACCTTAATTTTCTGTCCAGTCTCATTTTCAGTCTTTAAGATAAAATTTTGAATGCAACTTTTGACTTCATGTTTAGCTTTTAAGAAATAAACTGTCCTAAATTTTGAATAGTCATCCTTCAATAAAAGAAAATAACGTGATCCACCTATGGACTTATTTTCCATGGGGCCACAAACATCCACATGAATTATTTCACATATTTTACTTGTTTTAGTTTCACTGTTTGGAAAAGGTAATCTATGCATTTTTCCTTCTAAACAACCTTCACACTTTGTAATACTGGAGTTGTCAAAACAAATATTGTTCTTTTTTAATACGGACTTCACTTGGTCAAAGTTTTGATGGGCCAACCTCTCATGCCAATCATTAAGATCTGTTGAAACTTTAGCTGCACTAGCAATGCTGAACTCAAAACGCAAATTCATGTAATATAAGTTTCCATCTCTCTTTGCTAATGCACACACTTTATTATTTTTATAAAACTTACAGTAGATGTCATCTGTCATCATGACATAACCGTGAGAAGTGGCTCCGTTCACAGAGAATAAGTTTTTCTTAAGGTCTGGTACATACAAAACATTATTCAAAGTTGTATTAATCCAATTTGTGCCATTATACACCTGAGCAGTCACTTGACCGCAGCCCAGTACTGAAATTGTTGTGCCATCTCCAATGATTACTGACCTTTGTGAAACAGTCGAAAATGTTGTAAACAAAGTCTTATCACAACACATGTGCTCGCTCGCACCTGTATCTACCAACCACTGTGAATGCTTATATTGTTCATCATGATTTATTACCATAAAAGCATTACTCTCGCATTGTTTCTGTTTATTCTTCTCTATGCGGAACCTGCACTGATTCTGAAAATGGCCTACCTTTTTGCAGTAAAAGCACCTCCTATCCTCTCTATTATTAGACTGATTATTAATCTGGCACTGACTTGCATGATGCCCCACACGAGTACATTTAAAACATCTGATCTTCTTTGAATTGTGCTTCTTTGCTAGAAATGCTTGAGATGATGAAGCGTTCTGAGACTGCTGTGCATCTCCCTTTGCCTTCAGCCTCTCTTCCTCGATGAGCAACCTAGCAACTAAGTTATCATAGTTCTGCTTGTCGTCCGGGGCCGACTCCCATGCTGATATAAAATGCCTATATTGTTCTGGTAGGGACATTAATACTTTAGTAATGACAAATTTTTCTGATACCTCTTCTCCCATTTGTCGCAGTTGGTTTTGCATTTCCTGTATTTTGGATAAGAAAACTGAAATGTCCGTACCTTCTTCAAATTGAAATTGAAAGAAACGCTGCTGAAGTATGTGGACGCTGGTTTCAGTCATTTGCTCGAATACGCTCTTAAGCTTACGCCACATTTCCGCTGCTGTGGTGCACGTGATAATATGCAACATAACCTCTTCAGTCATTCTAGTTACAAGAATTGTTTGTGCCTTCGCGTCCTTACCTTCCCAAGCCTTTTTTTGTGTTGCATCTTCCGGCTTGATGGTGCTCCCTTCAACAACCTCGTACAACCCCTGCCCTCGTAACAACACCGTTGTTTGGAATTTCCAAATATTCCAGTTTTTCGTGCCCTCCAGTTTTAAAACTGTTCCCTGGATGGTAGATGTTATCGGAGTTACTTCCATCTCGCACTGGCTTAATGACTTTCCTTGTTATTAACAAGTTTTTACCTGCGATTATTAACGTTAACCCACGCCACGCCGGTCTTACCTTCGACTCGACTATTTTTCTTACCGCAATTTTCAGACGTAAAGATGCAGAATTACGTGCCTGGGCCCATAACCTATTGGGTTACAGGGAGAGAGCAGTAATTAAAGATGCACTGGTTTTTACCTTTTATTTTATAAGCACTTACAAAATTGCGTGTTCACCATGACAGGCAGAGACAAGAGAGAGGGCTATCAAAAACGGGGTTCGCTACTTATGATTATGCATAGATTATATCAAGTTGTCTATGTATGTTTCATTGCCATACTTTAACATAAATGACCGAAAATTATATTTTTGAACACCAAAATGACATGAAATTTCATGCTATGACATTCTAAACATTCGAAAGTGTATGCGATCATACGCATACTTCATATCTGTGTTAGGGACACAGTAAATAAGACGTTTAAAATTTTGCTGAAGTTATGCAGGTGTGGCCGCTGTCACCAATCGAGAAGGTGTTCTCGATAATGAAGAAGTCTTCCTTTTGTAAAGGCGTTTATTATTAGAATTTGATTACAGGCTAATTAATACTTAATTAATTATACGCGATAAATTACTATTATTTTAATTCGCGGATAATTACGATTGCGTACTGCGAAGCGAGTTAAAGCTTCAACGCGACGCGGAAGAGAGTTACTCAGTCGATTGTAGACTGTGTACTGTCTGATGAATGAATGTTGAATGTTGCTCTCTGTTCCCGGAGGATCTTGTATATATATCCCGCATCGTAGGCTTGTAGTAGGGATGCTCGGGGCAGTCACGTAGGCCATGGGTAGGTTCCATTCCAGCATGTTCCACTGATAAGTAAAATGTCTTTTAGAAATTTATGGCTTGCAGCGCGGTGTTTTATCAGAAGGTTACTTAATAATTGCGAATCGTGAAGAAAATTAAATAACGGTTCTACTTCAACATGCCCAAATAATATCTCGTGAGGCGTTAATTTGGTATCTGACTGTATAGAATTGTTATAAGCAATCAGAGCTAGCTTCATTTTGTCTTCATGAGGCAATTTATTCTTATACTGTTCAGTTAATAATCTACAATGTTCTCTAAGCGTAGAGTGAAATCGCTCTACAATTTCATGTGAAGAAGGATTGTACGGAGTAGTAAAATGGACTTTTATTTTATATAAGTTTACAAGTTCTTTAAGTAAAGAAAATTCTTTTCCTGCGTCCGTTGTAATTTCTAAAGGAATTCCGTAACTAGCGAAAAATGACAAAAGTTTTGACATTACCGTTGAGCTGTTTTTATCTTTTATTCTTTTTACGACTGCGAAGCGTGACAAACCATCTACAATCGATAAATACAATTTTCCTTCAATGTCTACAACATCACAAAATATATGAGTTAATGGTCTCATAGCTATAGGCGGTAAAAGCATTGGTGGTTTTATTGGGTGTCGTTCATATTTACCCGCTTTACAAATAGAGCAATTACTAATATAGTTTCTAATATTCGACATGATATTTTTCCACCAGTACTTCCTACTAATGTGCATCATGGTTTCAGTGATGCCACGATGGTTTGTTTTTCCTTCGTGGTAATTTTTTATTATTTCTATCTTTCTATCTTGGTCTGTTATTGTTTCAACTATTTCAGTGCAACGTGTAAGACGAATATTTTTATTGTATTCTCTTGTAAGTATGTTAACCATTTCTCGATATAATTCTTCAGTATAGAAAAAAGCGTAATATTGTACGTTAGGCTTTATATATTCCCTAATAAAGTTCCTAAGTGCGTTTGCTGGTCTTTTTGAGGTATAGATAGAGACTTACTTCTATTATTTCGTTGCCATCTTCATTCCTAACTAACACACTGTCTAACTGATTGTGTAGTTTAAAATAAATTTGATGTGGTTTTTTATTAATTACGTCTTGAATTATCGGTATTCCTGGATGAACATTATCATCCTGTGAATGCTGGGTTTGTGAGCTTTCGCGATCTATTTCCATTTCCACCTGCTCGTCGCAATCGCTACCGATTTGTGGCAATATCGATTCGTTTTCGAGACAATTAATTTTCGCTCGCGATAAGGCATCTGCGTTAGAGTTTATGGCACCTTGTTTATATTTATTTTATTTCAAAGTCATACTCTGCTAAACGTAATCGCCATCTAGTTAAACGTGAATTTGGATCGTTTAAGGACATTAACCAAGTTAAGGGTTTATGATCTGTATAAATAGTGAATTTTTTTTCATATAAGTAGGGTCTAAAGTATTTGCAAGCCCATACTATTGCTAATAATTCTTTCTTTTTCTGTGGTTGAATATTTACTTTCGGTATCTGATAATGTTCTTGATGCATAAGCTACCGGTTTTTCAATATTGTCTTCTTTTTGTGACAAAACTGCTCCAAGTGCTACCTCACTTGCGTCCGTGTTTAAAATAAAGGGTTGATCGAAATCTGGGTATTTTAAAATAGGCTCATTTGTTATTATTGTTTTCAGCTTTTCTACTGCTTTTAAGTATTCGTCGTCTATTACTATTTTAGCACGTTTCTTTAAGCATTTAGTTAAGGGTTTTGTAATATGAGCATAGTTATTAATAAACCGTCTGTAGTAGCCTGTTAACCCTAGGAAAGATTTAATTTCCTTTTCAGTTCTAGGTACAGGAAAATTTATTATATCTTGTACTTTTCGTTGATTTGGAGTAAGACCGTTAGGGGTTAATTCGTGCCCTAGATATTCTACGTGTTTCTTTAAGAATTCCGATTTGTCCGGTTGGATTTTTAAATTATGTTGGCGTAACCTATCAAATACTCTGCGTAATTTTTCTAAATGTTCTTCTAATGATGTTGAATATATAACAATGTCATCAAGGTAGACTAAGCATGTATTATATAAAAGATCTCTGAGAATTAAATCCATCAATCTTTGGAAAGTTGCGGGTGCGTTTTTCAAACCAAACGGCATTCGTAAAAATTCCCAATGGCCGTGATTTGTTGAAAACGCGGTTTTTTCAATATCATCGGGATGCATTTCTATCTGATGATAGCCGCTTGCTAAATCTAATGTGGTGAAGTATTGAGCTCTACCTAACTTATCCAATATTTCTTCTATATTCGGTAATGGGTATTTATCCTCTATAGTTTTCGCATTTAATTGCCTAAAATCGATTACTAAGCGCCATTTAGTTTTTCCTGACGCATCGGGTTTCTTTGGCACAATATGAACTGGGCAACTCCACGGGGAGTTCGACTCGCGTATTATATTATTTTTTAATAACTCTTGTACCTGTTTGTCTATTTCTTGTTGTTGCTGTGGAGATTTTCGATAGTTACGCACATAAATGGGTGTATCGTCTGTAAGTCGAATACCGACAAAGACGTGCCGCTGAGTGATTTATCGTTCCGGTACGATTAGCCCGGTACCATCTTAGACTGCATCATCACTTACCATCAAGTGAGATCGCAGTCAAGGGCTAACTTGTAGTGGATAAAGTAAGCGGTAAGCCTACTAAATACTTACATAGAATTAATTTGTTTGTATTACTATAAATTCTTCAAGGATTTGCCTTATTTTTACTTTAATTATATATTTACTGTTTTTTTTCTCTATAAAATTTCGCCGGATAAGTTCTTCTATACAACTGAAACCAAATGTTTATCATTAGGTACTATACTTATCTTATTCTAATATTATAAATGAGCAAGTGTGTCTGTCTGTCTGTCCATCTGTCTGTCTGTCTGTCTGCTACGCTTTCACGGCCTAACTACTCAACCGATTTTGATGAAATTTGGTACAGGGATAGGTTGTATCCCGGGGAAGGGCATAGGCTACTTTTTATTCTGGAAAATGGAGTTTCTTATTCTGAAGTATTCGGATGTAACAAAAAATTTATGCTTTTCGAAATTTTTCCTTTATCTGTGCTATAAGACGTTGCTTCGTACAAAATTTCAAGATTCTAAGTTCACGGGAAGTCCTACCCTGTACGTTTTGATTCCCTTGCGAGTGTCGAAATTTGCAGCAAAAACGGCTGTATCTTTTGATTCTGTTAGCTTAGAGGTTTGATTTTTTCACAGCTCCAAGGGACCGTGGACCTGAGTATTTGATATGAATTTCAGCTTGATACCTCCATACGTTGCTGAGAAAAAGGGTCTTGACACACAGACGGACGGACAACGAAGTGACCCTATAACGGTTCCCTTTTTTCCTTTTGAGGTATACGGAACCCTAAAAAAACCCTAATCCACGCGGACAAAGTCGCGGGAATTATCTAATAAAGACTACGTTACATAGTGATTATGGATTGTACCTTCGCACAGTTGAAAAACACAGTTTTCTGTTTGTTTTTTTTAGTGTATTATAAATGGTTCGCAATGAGAGCCCTTCAGGGAATGTAGTAAAAAGCAAATTTAAAATTTTTGTTATCATTATTAAACTTGGAAACTGGAACTGGAACACTGAAAATTTGGAAACTAAATGACCGAAAATTATATTTTTGAACACCAAAATGACATGAAATTTCATGCTATGACATTCTAAACATTCGAAAGTGTATGCGATCATACGCATACTTCATATCTGTGTTAGGGACACAGTAAATAAGACGTTTAAAATTTTGCTGAAGTTATGCAGGTGTGGCCGCTGTCACCAATCGAGAAGGTGTTCTCGATAATGAAGAAGTCTTCCTTTTGTAAAGGCGTTTATTATTCGAATTTGATTACAGACTAATTAATACTTAATTAATTATACGCGATAAATTACTATTATTTTAATTCGCGGATAATTACGATTGCGTACTGCGAAGCGAGTTAAAGCTTCAACGCGACGCGGAAGAGAGTTACTCAGTCGATTGTAGACTGTGTACTGTCTGATGAATGAATGTTGAATGTTGCTCTCTGTTCCCGGAGGATCTTGTATATATATCCCGCATCGTAGGCTTGTAGTAGGGATGCTCGGGGAAGTCACGTAGGCCATGGGTAGGTTCCAGCATGTTCCACTGATAAGTAAAATGTCTTTTAGAAATTTATGGCTTGCAGCGCGGTGTTTTATCAGAAGGTTACTTAATAATTGCGAATCGTGAAGAAAATTAAATAACGGTTCTACTTCAACATGCCCAAATAATATCTCGTGAGGCGTTAATTTGGTATCTGACTGTATAGAATTGTTATAAGCAATCAGAGCTAGCTTCATTTTGTCTTCATGAGGCAATTTATTCTTATACTGTTCAGTTAATAATCTACAATGTTCTCTAAGCGTAGAGTGAAATCGCTCTACAATTTCATGTGAAGAAGGATTGTACGGAGTAGTAAAATGGACTTTTATTTTATATAAGTTTACAAGTTCTTTAAGTAAAGAAAATTCTTTTCCTGCGTCCGTTGTAATTTCTAAAGGAATTCCGTAACTAGCGAAAAATGACAAAAGTTTTGACATTACCGTTGAGCTGTTTTTATCTTTTATTCTTTTTACGACTGCGAAGCGTGACAAACCATCTACAATCGATAAATACAATTTTCCTTCAATGTCTACAACATCACAAAATATATGAGTTAATGGTCTCATAGCTATGGCGGTAAAAGCATTGGTGGTTTTATTGGGTGTCGTTCATATTTACCCGCTTTACAAATAGAGCAATTACTAATATAGTTTCTAATATCCGACATGATATTTTTCCACCAGTACTTCCTACTAATGTGCATCATGGTTTCAGTGATGCCACGATGGTTTGTTTTTCCTTCGTGGTAATTTTTTATTATTTCTATCTTTCTATCTTGGTCTGTTATTGTTTCAACTATTTCAGTGCAACGTGTAAGACGAATATTTTTATTGTATTCTCTTGTAAGTATGTTAACCATTTCTCGATATAATTCTTCAGTATAGAAAAAAGCGTAATATTGTACGTTAGGCTTTATATATTCCCTAATAAAGTTCCTAAGTGCGTTTGCTGGTCTTTTTGAGGTATAGATAGAGACTTACTTCTATTATTTCGTTGCCATCTTCATTCCTAACTAACACACTGTCTAACTGATTGTGTAGTTTAAAATGAATTTGGTTTTTTATTAATTACGTCTTGAATTATCGGTATTCCTGGATGAACATTATCATCCTGTGAATGCTGGGTTTGTGAGCTTTCGCGATCTATTTCCATTTCCACCTGCTCGTCGCAATCGCTACCGATTTGTGGCAATATCGATTCGTTTTCGAGACAATTAATTTTCACTCGCGATAAGGCATCTGCGTTAGAGTTTATGGCACCTTGTTTATATTTATTTTATTTCAAAGTCATACTCTGCTAAACGTAATCGCCATCTAGTTAAACGTGAATTTGGATCTTTTAAGGACATTAACCAAGTTAAGGGTTTATGATCTGTATAAATAGTGAATTTTTTTTCATATAAGTAGGGTCTAAAGTATTTGCAAGCCCATACTATTGCTAATAATTCTTTCTTTTTCTGTGGTTGAATATTTACTTTCGGTATCTGATAATGTTCTTGATGCATAAGCTACCGGTTTTTCAATATTGTCTTCTTTTTGTGACAAAACCGCTCCAAGTGCTACCTCACTTGCGTCCGTGGTTAAAATAAAGGGTTGATCGAAATCTGGGTATTTTAAAATAGGCTCATTTGTTATTATTGTTTTCAGCTTTTCTACTGCTTTTAAGTATTCGTCGTCTATTACTATTTTAGCACGTTTCTTTAAGCATTTAGTTAAGGGTTTTGTAATATGAGCATAGTTATTAATAAACCGTCTGTAGTAGCCTGTTAACCCTAGGAAAGATTTAATTTCCTTTTCAGTTCTAGGTACAGGAAAATTTATTATATCTTGTACTTTTCGTTGATTTGGAGTAAGACCGTTAGGGGTTAATTCGTGCCCTAGATATTCTACGTGTTTCTTTAAGAATTCCGATTTGTCCGGTTGGATTTTTAAATTATGTTGGCGTAACCTATCAAATACTCTGCGTAATTTTTCTAAATGTTCTTCTAATGATGTTGAATATATAACAATGTCATCAAGGTAGACTAAGCATGTATTATATAAAAGATCTCTGAGAATTAAATCCATCAATCTTTGGAAAGTTGCGGGTGCGTTTTTCAAACCAAACGGCATTCGTAAAAATTCCCAATGGCCGTGATTTGTTGAAAACGCGGTTTTTTCAATATCATCGGGATGCATTTCTATCTGATGATAGCCGCTTGCTAAATCTAATGTGGTGAAGTATTGAGCTCTACCTAACTTATCCAATATTTCTTCTATATTCGGTAATGGGTATTTATCCTCTATAGTTTTCGCATTTAATTGCCTAAAATCGATTACTAAGCGCCATTTAGTTTTTCCTGACGCATCGGGTTTCTTTGGCACAATATGAACTGGGCAACTCCACGGGGAGTTCGACTCGCGTATTATATTATTTTTTAATAACTCTTGTACCTGTTTGTCTATTTCTTGTTGTTGCTGTGGAGATTTTCGATAGTTACGCACATAAATGGGTGTATCGTCTGTAAGTCGAATACCGACAAAGACGTGCCGCTGAGTGATTTATCGTTCCGGTACGATTAGCCCGGTACCATCTTAGACTGCATCATCACTTACCATCAAGTGAGATCGCAGTCAAGGGCTAACTTGTAGTGGATAAAGTAAGCGGTAAGCCTACTAAATACTTACATACAATTAATTCTTTTGAATGATTATAAATTCCGCGAGAATTTTTCTTATTTTAACTTTAATCACATATTTACGATTTTTTTTTTCGACGAAGTTTTTTCTAATTAATTCTTGTATGCAACTGTTTACATAGTAATTATGGATTGTACCTGCGAACAGTTGAAAATGTAAGATTTTTGTTGTTTTTTTTAGGCTATTATAGATTGTTCTTAAAGTTAAACCTTCTGGAAATATGGTGAATAGTAAATGTAAAATTTTTGTTATCATTATTAGGAATATCTTAACTAAAAACACACCACTGAAAATTTGGAAACGAAATGACCGAAAATTATATTTTTGAACACCAAAATGACATGAAATTTCATGCTATGACATTCTAAACATTCGAAAGTGTATGCGATCATACGCATACTTCATATCTGTGTTAGGGACACAGTAAATAAGACGTTTAAAATTTTGCTGAAGTTATGCAGGTGTGGCCGCTGTCACCAATCGAGAAGGTGTTCTCGATAATGAAGAAGTCTTCCTTTTGTAAAGGTGTTTATTATTCGAATTTGATTACAGACTAATTAATACTTAATTAATTATACGCGATAAATTACTATTATTTTAATTCGCGGATAATTACGATTGCGTACTGCGAAGCGAGTTAAAGCTTCAACGCGACGCGGAAGAGAGTTACTCAGTCGATTGTAGACTGTGTACTGTCTGATGAATGAATGTTGAATGTTGCTCTCTGTTCCCGGAGGATCTTGTATATATATCCCGCATCGTAGGCTTGTAGTAGGGATGCTCGGGGCAGTCACGTAGGCCATGGGTAGGTTCCAGCATGTTCCACTGATAAGTAAAATGTCTTTTAGAAATTTATGGCTTGCAGCGCGGTGTTTTATCAGAAGGTTACTTAATAATTGCGAATCGTGAAGAAAATTAAATAACGGTTCTACTTCAACATGCCCAAATAATATCTCGTGAGGCGTTAATTTGGTATCTGACTGTATAGAATTGTTATAAGCAATCAGAGCTAGCTTCATTTTGTCTTCATGAGGCAATTTATTCTTATACTGTTCAGTTAATAATCTACAATGTTCTCTAAGCGTAGAGTGAAATCGCTCTACAATTTCATGTGAAGAAGGATTGTACGGAGTAGTAAAATGGACTTTTATTTTATATAAGTTTACAAGTTCTTTAAGTAAAGAAAATTCTTTTCCTGCGTCCGTTGTAATTTCTAAAGGAATTCCGTAACTAGCGAAAAATGACAAAAGTTTTGACATTACCGTTGAGCTGTTTTTATCTTTTATTCTTTTTACGACTGCGAAGCGTGACAAACCATCTACAATCGATAAATACAATTTTCCTTCAATGTCTACAACATCACAAAATATATGAGTTAATGGTCTCATAGCTATAGGCGGTAAAAGCATTGGTGGTTTTATTGGGTGTCGTTCATATTTACCCGCTTTACAAATAGAGCAATTACTAATATAGTTTCTAATATCCGACATGATATTTTTCCACCAGTACTTCCTACTAATGTGCATCATGGTTTCAGTGATGCCACGATGGTTTGTTTTTCCTTCGTGGTAATTTTTTATTATTTCTATCTTTCTATCTTGGTCTGTTATTGTTTCAACTATTTCAGTGCAACGTGTAAGACGAATATTTTTATTGTATTCTCTTGTAAGTATGTTAACCATTTCTCGATATAATTCTTCAGTATAGAAAAAAGCGTAATATTGTACGTTAGGCTTTATATATTCCCTAATAAAGTTCCTAAGTGCGTTTGCTGGTCTTTTTGAGGTATAGATAGAGACTTACTTCTATTATTTCGTTGCCATCTGTAGTGTGGTGGAACACACTACCTAATTTTTATCTATAAAGTTACCCATCTCACCCGATTCAATCTTAAAACATGATATAGTCTGCAAATTGAACGCAGCTAATCAATAGAATCAGGCAACACAGTTCATGACTTCCTGTATAATGGATGCAATAGAGTGACTAGAAAATCTATCTCTCCCTTTCTCTCGCGTAGCGACTTAGGAATAGCTTTCCTGCTCACCCCACGAAACTAGCGCCGCACGCGCATCGCGGATCGACGGACAGTCGGGTTCGAGCGATCGAAAACGTAATACGTATCACGCGAGTTCCGAAGGACGAGATGACTTGAAGGAACCGCCATGTCATAGGCTCGTGGAGCCCTAGGCGATTATTATTTTCACGAGGTGGTCTCTGCACCACCTCCTTCTAACTCCGATAGTAGTTAACAACGACCCGACTTTATGGATCTTCCATCCTTTTTACGCGTAGTGCCCCGACTCGCAACATGATTAATTGTCTTTAAAGTTTTTCCTTTTCATTTTTTCTTTGGAGGCCATCTTGGTACACCCGGCATGGTGAAACATATTTTGAGTTTAATATGTATAGAGAGTGTCCCCATATACTCGATCTTGTGATTCGCTAGTATAAGTACGTGAGTGAAAAGCCGTGCTTGTAAATGAGTGCCGCGAAAGTGATCTAACGTGAAGAATCAGGTGGCTTGGCGAGTCTACGTGCATGGCGCTGGGCCGAAAGAGCGCCGCGCGAAAGAGGTTGTCCCCCAAGGCATCCCTCTCGCTGTGACCTATACCGCAGGTCCACGGTATGGCTCCAGCATCTCCACGACGGACTAAGTTGGTCAGTGCGTTGTAGCTAAACTGGTTAGGAGTGATGCGTCCATTTTAGTCGTAAGCTCCCACTTTGCAGAACTGATATTAAAGTATAATTCATGTCAGTATCAAAATCTATCTTTCAATTAGTAATTCCCAATTATTGTCCAACACCACCGGCGGGCGAGAGTAGCTGTTCAAGCTGAGCATCGGCCTTTGACAACAAAGGCCCAATGCGAAACCAACTGAAATATCCCGGTAATGTATACTGTAAGTATAAAAAGCAACTCCTCCAGACCTCATAGGAATATTTTTTGTAACGTGTCACTACAAACCATTTTCTACTCGTTACAAAATGGCGCCCGTAAAAAAAAGCATGAATAGCGCTCTCTTCCGGCGGTGGTAATAATGGGAAGCTTTTACTATATTTCTTTATGATCTGTCAACTCTGTCATAATAGACAGTTGACTTTAGTTGTCAAATATTCTATTCGCTATGCTTGTTTATCATCATTAGTTCAACAAAATTCACTCTTATTATAGCTTAAAAACAGCGTTTTCACGTAAACTCTAATCAAAAACGGTTCTTTAACCAAGTTTATACTCTAAAATAAACTAACAGCGTATAGTGTATGTGACAACAAGGGTAAACAACTAATTTCAATGATTTGCTGCTAATATTGAAATTTACCTGTGTGATTCCTACAGCTGGCCTGTTAAATTGTACTATGAACAGAAAGACGTACGCATTCCCAACATACAAGTAAGTAAACAATACTTTACAATTATTTTAAGGCAGTAAATTCCATGACATAAAGTTTCTTTCACCATCTCTTGGGTCAATGCGTCATCGCCCAGCTGTAGCATTTAACACCAGCCCATCAATGGTTATAGATTGATATCACAACATATATTAAGAGCGTATAGCTTTAAGACAACAGTGTCAAATGGGAACACTCTATATATCTAATATCAAATAGTTGTTTTCTCAACAACTGATTTAAAACAGCCAACAATAGGTAGTAAACAGATATCATTATCCAACATGGATCGCGACTTACATAGTAAAGACGTGAAACAAATGCCTTCTATTAGTGAATCATTTCATTCTCCAGGCTCTAATCCAGATCCTGGAACATCCTCGGCCTTTATAGACATTCAAGAGGATTTTATAAACACAAAGCCTAGACAAGTTCAGGCCCACTTTTCAGACACGCACGTTGCCCACTCTGCAGCCACGGCACCTCGTTCATCTGTTCTGGAACCGCAAGTATTCTCACAACAGAGTAACACACTAGATACCTCTATGCATGAAAGTGAACACAACAGCACACTTCACAGAGACTACTCTCAGTAGTAGATATATTTACTAAAAATTGTTGGTTGCATCCCTTAAGGACAGCAACCACCAAAACAGTAACTTCCTTTTTAGAATCAGAAATAATACTTAAATCAGGAACACCTTTTATTCTGACAGTGGACAATGCAACAATTTTTAAAAGCAAAAATTTTAAGGAATTTTGCAATACATTCAATATACCTAAAATTTTCTATAATGCATATTACTCTCCACAATCAAACACAGTAGAAAGATATAATCAGACTGTACAAACTTGCTTATCAATTTTAGTAGAAAATGACCACCGCACCTGGTCAAAGCATTTACCCAGAGTACAACTAGCTCTGAATAGCTCAGTCAATATTGCAACAGGATATACTCCTTATTTTTTAGCAACAGGTAGGGATATCATAATAGATGGTCAGTTACACAAACTTTACTCTGCCTTACCAAAAAATTCAGAAGAATTGAGTATAGCAGATAGAGATACATTCGCCACTGCACTCACAGAATTATCTGACGTGTTTAGCAAGGTACAGGACGCCTTAACAGTTGCTTACCAACGCAATGCACACAGATACAACCTTAGGAGGAAAAAAGTAGTTTGCAGCTTAAATGACATAGTCTGGAGGAAAAATTTTGTACAGTCTAACGCAGCAAACTTCTTCTCTGCAAAACTAGCACCAAGGTTCATAAAAAGCAAAGTAGTAGAAAAAATTTCAGACCTAGTCTACATCTTAGAGGACTTAGTAACAAAAACAAAAGGTAAATATCATATAAAAGATATAATTAAGTTCACGCAACAATCCCCTACATAACTTATATACAAATACATAACAAACAGTTAATTAAAATAACAATTTCTTACATACTATGGCACAACCTTGGCTAACATTTATAAAAACTTAATTTCTACTAAGTACATAATCTCTCCTAACACATTTGATAACGTCACTTTCAAAAACAACTTTTTACTATAACATTCATTACCTTACAAAAATTTCAGGTAGGTACACAATGTACATTGAAAAAAGAAAAACACTTTAACCTTTTTTAATACCAATTATTTACAAATTTAAAACTCACTTTAGCATTATGACTATAACATAATGTACACTTTTATACAATAATTAAAACTCGAGTTTAAAGTTAAAACATATTCATTAAACTCCTATAGAACATTAAGAAATGTTATCTAGTACTTTAGGCCTCATGAAATAATTTTATGAAGTTTAAATTTTGAAACAATTTCAATACTACTTGAAACTAGTTGTACTAAAATACAACACTCACTCAAGGCTGCCACACATAAAGGACATAGCCTGACACACATTATTTCTTAAATTTCTTATTTTCCTATGTATCCCACCAGGAAATTACTATTACATAGTAGGCCACTCACAGTAGGGTGACACTACATCTAATGTTTTTTTGAGGACAAATCTTTTTTCACAAGTTGAAATTTTCTCTTGTTCATTTTCAGCAAACTTTTTACGGGTTATTATCCATTACACTTCGTGGTAATACGAAGCAGGTAATAACACATCACCAATCATACAATACCTACACAGGTCCAACATTAGTTAGCTTTTTCAGCTACAAATGTGGGACCGCAGGACGACATACCGTGCACTGAGTTGCGATGCCAAGGCACCACATTTGTAGCCCCACGCAAGCAAACTGCAAGTACACACACCGTGTATATAACTTGTATATAGTACATAGTACGTAACATACAGATAAATTAGATAATTAGTACTTACAGAAGAAACCCTAACACAATACTAATAAAAATAATTAGTTATCAAACCCTGATCAGGTACATAAATATTTAAGAACAGTATGGAAGCGTGAAGTATACTAGCTTAGTATATACGATACCAAAATTAGAGCTCAAATACACATCCAGGACAATTCTGAAAGGTAATTAGGTTAACTCTACCATATAACACTAACACAACTAACATTACAATTTAATTTTTACTATACTTTTGTTTCATTAATATAACACTTAGGGTAGGGTCACACGAACATTTTAATAGTTATATTTTCAAAAATATTTAGGCTAAGTTCACACTTAGGAAAATTTTTTCTTCCGGGTTGCCGCGGCTGTAGAGACAACTGCGTTGTCTCTTATCCGAAAAAGGGGGTATTGTAGTGTGGTGGAACACACTACCTAATTTTTATCTATAAAGTTACCCATCTCACCCGATTCAATCTTAAAACATGATATAGTCTGCAAATTGAACGCAGCTAATCAATAGAATCAGGCAACACAGTTCATGACTTCCTGTATAATGGATGCAATAGAGTGACTAGAAAATCTATCTCTCCCTTTCTCTCGCGTAGCGACTTAGGAATAGCTTTCCTGCTCACCCCACGAAACTAGCGCCGCACGCGCATCGCGGATCGACGGACAGTCGGGTTCGAGCGATCGAAAACGTAATACGTATCACGCGAGTTCCGAAGGACGAGATGACTTGAAGGAACCGCCATGTCATAGGCTCGTGGAGCCCTAGGCGATTATTATTTTCACGAGGTGGTCTCTGCACCACCTCCTTCTAACTCCGATAGTAGTTAACAACGACCCGACTCTATGGATCTTCCATCCTTTTTACGCGTAGTGCCCCGACTCGCAACATGATTAATTGTCTTTAAAGTTTTTCCTTTTCATTTTTTCTTTGGAGGCCATCTTGGTACACCCGGCATGGTGAAACATATTTTGAGTTTAATATGTATAGAGAGTGTCCCCATATACTCGATCTTGTGATTCGCTAGTATAAGTACGTGAGTGAAAAGCCGTGCTTGTAAATGAGTGCCGCGAAAGTGATCTAACGTGAAGAATCAGGTGGCTTGGCGAGTCTACGTGCATGGCGCTGGGCCGAAAGAGCGCCGCGCGAAAGAGGTTGTCCCCCAAGGCATCCCTCTCGCTGTGACCTATACCGCAGGTCCACGGTATGGCTCCAGCATCTCCACGACGGACTAAGTTGGTCAGTGCGTTGTAGCTAAACTGGTTAGGAGTGATGCGTCCATTTTAGTCGTAAGCTCCCACTTTGCAGAACTGATATTAAAGTATAATTCATGTCAGTATCAAAATCTATCTTTCAATTAGTAATTCCCAATTATTGTCCAACACCACCGGCGGGCGAGAGTAGCTGTTCAAGCTGAGCATCGGCCTTTGACAACAAAGGCCCAATGCGAAACCAACTGAAATATCCCGGTAATGTATACTGTAAGTATAAAAAGCAACTCCTCCAGACCTCATAGGAATATTTTTTGTAACGTGTCACTACAAACCATTTCCCACTCGTTACACATCTTCATTCCTAACTAACACACTGTCTAACTGATTGTGTAGTTTAAAATGAATTTGGTTTTTTATTAATTACGTCTTGAATTATCGGTATTCCTGGATGAACATTATCATCCTGTGAATGCTGGGTTTGTGAGCTTTCGCGATCTATTTCCATTTCCACCTGCTCGTCGCAATCGCTACCGATTTGTGGCAATATCGATTCGTTTTCGAGACAATTAATTTTCGCTCGCGATAAGGCATCTGCGTTAGAGTTTATGGCACCTTGTTTATATTTATTTTATTTCAAAGTCATACTCTGCTAAACGTAATCGCCATCTAGTTAAACGTGAATTTGGATCGTTTAAGGACATTAACCAAGTTAAGGGTTTATGATCTGTATAAATAGTGAATTTTTTTTCATATAAGTAGGGTCTAAAGTATTTGCAAGCCCATACTATTGCTAATAATTCTTTCTTTTTCTGTGGTTGAATATTTACTTTCGGTATCTGATAATGTTCTTGATGCATAAGCTACCGGTTTTTCAATATTGTCTTCTTTTTGTGACAAAACTGCTCCAAGTGCTACCTCACTTGCGTCCGTGTTTAAAATAAAGGGTTGATCGAAATCTGGGTATTTTAAAATAGGCTCATTTGTTATTATTGTTTTCAGCTTTTCTACTGCTTTTAAGTATTCGTCGTCTATTACTATTTTAGCACGTTTCTTTAAGCATTTAGTTAAGGGTTTTGTAATATGAGCATAGTTATTAATAAACCGTCTGTAGTAGCCTGTTAACCCTAGGAAAGATTTAATTTCCTTTTCAGTTCTAGGTACAGGAAAATTTATTATATCTTGTACTTTTCGTTGATTTGGAGTAAGACCGTTAGGGGTTAATTCGTGCCCTAGATATTCTACGTGTTTCTTTAAGAATTCCGATTTGTCCGGTTGGATTTTTAAATTATGTTGGCGTAACCTATCAAATACTCTGCGTAATTTTTCTAAATGTTCTTCTAATGATGTTGAATATATAACAATGTCATCAAGGTAGACTAAGCATGTATTATATAAAAGATCTCTGAGAATTAAATCCATCAATCTTTGGAAAGTTGCGGGTGCGTTTTTCAAACCAAACGGCATTCGTAAAAATTCCCAATGGCCGTGATTTGTTGAAAACGCGGTTTTTTCAATATCATCGGGATGCATTTCTATCTGATGATAGCCGCTTGCTAAATCTAATGTGGTGAAGTATTGAGCTCTACCTAACTTATCCAATATTTCTTCTATATTCGGTAATGGGTATTTATCCTCTATAGTTTTCGCATTTAATTGCCTAAAATCGATTACTAAGCGCCATTTAGTTTTTCCTGACGCATCGGGTTTCTTTGGCACAATATGAACTGGGCAACTCCACGGGGAGTTCGACTCGCGTATTATATTATTTTTTAATAACTCTTGTACCTGTTTGTCTATTTCTTGTTGTTGCTGTGGAGATTTTCGATAGTTACGCACATAAATGGGTGTATCGTCTGTAAGTCGAATACCGACAAAGACGTGCCGCTGAGTGATTTATCGTTCCGGTACGATTAGCCCGGTACCATCTTAGACTGCATCATCACTTACCATCAAGTGAGATCGCAGTCAAGGGCTAACTTGTAGTGGATAAAGTAAGCGGTAAGCCTACTAACTAAATACTTACATAGAATTAATTTGTTTGTATTACTATAAATTCTTCAAGGATTTGCCTTATTTTTACTTTAATTATATATTTACTGTTTTTTTTCTCTATAAAATTTCGCCGGATAAGTTCTTCTATACAACTGAAACCAAATGTTTATCATTAGGTACTATACTTATCTTATTCTAATATTATAAATGAGCAAGTGTGTCTGTCTGTCTGTCCATCTGTCTGTCTGTCTGTCTGCTACGCTTTCACGGCCTAACTACTCAACCGATTTTGATGAAATTTGGTACAGGGATAGGTTGTATCCCGGGGAAGGGCATAGGCTACTTTTTATTCTGGAAAATGGAGTTTCTTATTCTGAAGTATTCGGATGTAACAAAAAATTTATGCTTTTCGAAATTTTTCCTTTATCTGTGCTATAAGACGTTGCTTCGTACAAAATTTCAAGATTCTAAGTTCACGGGAAGTCCTACCCTGTACGTTTTGATTCCCTTGCGAGTGTCGAAATTTGCAGCAAAAACGGCTGTATCTTTTGATTCTGTTAGCTTAGAGGTTTGATTTTTTCACAGCTCCAAGGGACCGTGGACCTGAGTATTTGATATGAATTTCAGCTTGATACCTCCATACGTTGCTGAGAAAAAGGGTCTTGACACACAGACGGACGGACAACGAAGTGACCCTATAACGGTTCCCTTTTTTCCTTTTGAGGTATACGGAACCCTAAAAAAACCCTAATCCACGCGGACAAAGTCGCGGGAATTATCTAATAAAGACTACGTTACATAGTGATTATGGATTGTACCTTCGCACAGTTGAAAAACACAGTTTTCTGTTTGTTTTTTTTAGTGTATTATAAATGGTTCGCAATGAGAGCCCTTCAGGGAATGTAGTAAAAAGCAAATTTAAAATTTTTGTTATCATTATTAAACTTGGAAACTGGAACTGGAACACTGAAAATTTGGAAACTAAATGACCGAAAATTATATTTTTGAACACCAAAATGACATGAAATTTCATGCTATGACATTCTAAACATTCGAAAGTGTATGCGATCATACGCATACTTCATATCTGTGTTAGGGACACAGTAAATAAGACGTTTAAAATTTTGCTGAAGTTATGCAGGTGTGGCCGCTGTCACCAATCGAGAAGGTGTTCTCGATAATGAAGAAGTCTTCCTTTTGTAAAGGCGTTTATTATTCGAATTTGATTACAGACTAATTAATACTTAATTAATTATACGCGATAAATTACTATTATTTTAATTCGCGGATAATTACGATTGCGTACTGCGAAGCGAGTTAAAGCTTCAACGCGACGCGGAAGAGAGTTACTCAGTCGATTGTAGACTGTGTACTGTCTGATGAATGAATGTTGAATGTTGCTCTCTGTTCCCGGAGGATCTTGTATATATATCCCGCATCGTAGGCTTGTAGTAGGGATGCTCGGGGAAGTCACGTAGGCCATGGGTAGGTTCCAGCATGTTCCACTGATAAGTAAAATGTCTTTTAGAAATTTATGGCTTGCAGCGCGGTGTTTTATCAGAAGGTTACTTAATAATTGCGAATCGTGAAGAAAATTAAATAACGGTTCTACTTCAACATGCCCAAATAATATCTCGTGAGGCGTTAATTTGGTATCTGACTGTATAGAATTGTTATAAGCAATCAGAGCTAGCTTCATTTTGTCTTCATGAGGCAATTTATTCTTATACTGTTCAGTTAATAATCTACAATGTTCTCTAAGCGTAGAGTGAAATCGCTCTACAATTTCATGTGAAGAAGGATTGTACGGAGTAGTAAAATGGACTTTTATTTTATATAAGTTTACAAGTTCTTTAAGTAAAGAAAATTCTTTTCCTGCGTCCGTTGTAATTTCTAAAGGAATTCCGTAACTAGCGAAAAATGACAAAAGTTTTGACATTACCGTTGAGCTGTTTTTATCTTTTATTCTTTTTACGACTGCGAAGCGTGACAAACCATCTACAATCGATAAATACAATTTTCCTTCAATGTCTACAACATCACAAAATATATGAGTTAATGGTCTCATAGCTATAGGCGGTAAAAGCATTGGTGGTTTTATTGGGTGTCGTTCATATTTACCCGCTTTACAAATAGAGCAATTACTAATATAGTTTCTAATATCCGACATGATATTTTTCCACCAGTACTTCCTACTAATGTGCATCATGGTTTCAGTGATGCCACGATGGTTTGTTTTTCCTTCGTGGTAATTTTTTATTATTTCTATCTTTCTATCTTGGTCTGTTATTGTTTCAACTATTTCAGTGCAACGTGTAAGACGAATATTTTTATTGTATTCTCTTGTAAGTATGTTAACCATTTCTCGATATAATTCTTCAGTATAGAAAAAAGCGTAATATTGTACGTTAGGCTTTATATATTCCCTAATAAAGTTCCTAAGTGCGTTTGCTGGTCTTTTTGAGGTATAGATAGAGACTTACTTCTATTATTTCGTTGCCATCTTCATTCCTAACTAACACACTGTCTAACTGATTGTGTAGTTTAAAATGAATTTGGTTTTTTATTAATTACGTCTTGAATTATCGGTATTCCTGGATGAACATTATCATCCTGTGAATGCTGGGTTTGTGAGCTTTCGCGATCTATTTCCATTTCCACCTGCTCGTCGCAATCGCTACCGATTTGTGGCAATATCGATTCGTTTTCGAGACAATTAATTTTCACTCGCGATAAGGCATCTGCGTTAGAGTTTATGGCACCTTGTTTATATTTATTTTATTTCAAAGTCATACTCTGCTAAACGTAATCGCCATCTAGTTAAACGTGAATTTGGATCTTTTAAGGACATTAACCAAGTTAAGGGTTTATGATCTGTATAAATAGTGAATTTTTTTTCATATAAGTAGGGTCTAAAGTATTTGCAAGCCCATACTATTGCTAATAATTCTTTCTTTTTCTGTGGTTGAATATTTACTTTCGGTATCTGATAATGTTCTTGATGCATAAGCTACCGGTTTTTCAATATTGTCTTCTTTTTGTGACAAAACCGCTCCAAGTGCTACCTCACTTGCGTCCGTGGTTAAAATAAAGGGTTGATCGAAATCTGGGTATTTTAAAATAGGCTCATTTGTTATTATTGTTTTCAGCTTTTCTACTGCTTTTAAGTATTCGTCGTCTATTACTATTTTAGCACGTTTCTTTAAGCATTTAGTTAAGGGTTTTGTAATATGAGCATAGTTATTAATAAACCGTCTGTAGTAGCCTGTTAACCCTAGGAAAGATTTAATTTCCTTTTCAGTTCTAGGTACAGGAAAATTTATTATATCTTGTACTTTTCGTTGATTTGGAGTAAGACCGTTAGGGGTTAATTCGTGCCCTAGATATTCTACGTGTTTCTTTAAGAATTCCGATTTGTCCGGTTGGATTTTTAAATTATGTTGGCGTAACCTATCAAATACTCTGCGTAATTTTTCTAAATGTTCTTCTAATGATGTTGAATATATAACAATGTCATCAAGGTAGACTAAGCATGTATTATATAAAAGATCTCTGAGAATTAAATCCATCAATCTTTGGAAAGTTGCGGGTGCGTTTTTCAAACCAAACGGCATTCGTAAAAATTCCCAATGGCCGTGATTTGTTGAAAACGCGGTTTTTTCAATATCATCGGGATGCATTTCTATCTGATGATAGCCGCTTGCTAAATCTAATGTGGTGAAGTATTGAGCTCTACCTAACTTATCCAATATTTCTTCTATATTCGGTAATGGGTATTTATCCTCTATAGTTTTCGCATTTAATTGCCTAAAATCGATTACTAAGCGCCATTTAGTTTTTCCTGACGCATCGGGTTTCTTTGGCACAATATGAACTGGGCAACTCCACGGGGAGTTCGACTCGCGTATTATATTATTTTTTAATAACTCTTGTACCTGTTTGTCTATTTCTTGTTGTTGCTGTGGAGATTTTCGATAGTTACGCACATAAATGGGTGTATCGTCTGTAAGTCGAATACCGACAAAGACGTGCCGCTGAGTGATTTATCGTTCCGGTACGATTAGCCCGGTACCATCTTAGACTGCATCATCACTTACCATCAAGTGAGATCGCAGTCAAGGGCTAACTTGTAGTGGATAAAGTAAGCGGTAAGCCTACTAACTAAATACTTACATAGAATTAATTTGTTTGTATTACTATAAATTCTTCAAGGATTTGCCTTATTTTTACTTTAATTATATATTTACTGTTTTTTTTCTCTATAAAATTTCGCCGGATAAGTTCTTCTATACAACTGAAACCAAATGTTTATCATTAGGTACTATACTTATCTTATTCTAATATTATAAATGAGCAAGTGTGTCTGTCTGTCTGTCCATCTGTCTGTCTGTCTGTCTGCTACGCTTTCACGGCCTAACTACTCAACCGATTTTGATGAAATTTGGTACAGGGATAGGTTGTATCCCGGGGAAGGGCATAGGCTACTTTTTATTCTGGAAAATGGAGTTTCTTATTCTGAAGTATTCGGATGTAACAAAAAATTTATGCTTTTCGAAATTTTTCCTTTATCTGTGCTATAAGACGTTGCTTCGTACAAAATTTCAAGATTCTAAGTTCACGGGAAGTCCTACCCTGTACGTTTTGATTCCCTTGCGAGTGTCGAAATTTGCAGCAAAAACGGCTGTATCTTTTGATTCTGTTAGCTTAGAGGTTTGATTTTTTCACAGCTCCAAGGGACCGTGGACCTGAGTATTTGATATGAATTTCAGCTTGATACCTCCATACGTTGCTGAGAAAAAGGGTCTTGACACACAGACGGACGGACAACGAAGTGACCCTATAACGGTTCCCTTTTTTCCTTTTGAGGTATACGGAACCCTAAAAAAACCCTAATCCACGCGGACAAAGTCGCGGGAATTATCTAATAAAGACTACGTTACATAGTGATTATGGATTGTACCTTCGCACAGTTGAAAAACACAGTTTTCTGTTTGTTTTTTTTAGTGTATTATAAATGGTTCGCAATGAGAGCCCTTCAGGGAATGTAGTAAAAGCAAATTTAGAATTTTTGTTATCATTATTAAACTTGGAAACTGGAACTGGAACACTGAAAATTTGGAAACTAAATGACCGAAAATTATATTTTTGAACACCAAAATGACATGAAATTTCATGCTATGACATTCTAAACATTCGAAAGTGTATGCGATCATACGCATACTTCATATCTGTGTTAGGGACACAGTAAATAAGACGTTTAAAATTTTGCTGAAGTTATGCAGGTGTGGCCGCTGTCACCAATCGAGAAGGTGTTCTCGATAATGAAGAAGTCTTCCTTTTGTAAAGGCGTTTATTATTAGAATTTGATTACAGGCTAATTAATACTTAATTAATTATACGCGATAAATTACTATTATTTTAATTCGCGGATAATTACGATTGCGTACTGCGAAGCGAGTTAAAGCTTCAACGCGACGCGGAAGAGAGTTACTCAGTCGATTGTAGACTGTGTACTGTCTGATGAATGAATGTTGAATGTTGCTCTCTGTTCCCGGAGGATCTTGTATATATATCCCGCATCGTAGGCTTGTAGTAGGGATGCTCGGGGCAGTCACGTAGGCCATGGGTAGGTTCCATTCCAGCATGTTCCACTGATAAGTAAAATGTCTTTTAGAAATTTATGGCTTGCAGCGCGGTGTTTTATCAGAAGGTTACTTAATAATTGCGAATCGTGAAGAAAATTAAATAACGGTTCTACTTCAACATGCCCAAATAATATCTCGTGAGGCGTTAATTTGGTATCTGACTGTATAGAATTGTTATAAGCAATCAGAGCTAGCTTCATTTTGTCTTCATGAGGCAATTTATTCTTATACTGTTCAGTTAATAATCTACAATGTTCTCTAAGCGTAGAGTGAAATCGCTCTACAATTTCATGTGAAGAAGGATTGTACGGAGTAGTAAAATGGACTTTTATTTTATATAAGTTTACAAGTTCTTTAAGTAAAGAAAATTCTTTTCCTGCGTCCGTTGTAATTTCTAAAGGAATTCCGTAACTAGCGAAAAATGACAAAAGTTTTGACATTACCGTTGAGCTGTTTTTATCTTTTATTCTTTTTACGACTGCGAAGCGTGACAAACCATCTACAATCGATAAATACAATTTTCCTTCAATGTCTACAACATCACAAAATATATGAGTTAATGGTCTCATAGCTATAGGCGGTAAAAGCATTGGTGGTTTTATTGGGTGTCGTTCATATTTACCCGCTTTACAAATAGAGCAATTACTAATATAGTTTCTAATATTCGACATGATATTTTTCCACCAGTACTTCCTACTAATGTGCATCATGGTTTCAGTGATGCCACGATGGTTTGTTTTTCCTTCGTGGTAATTTTTTATTATTTCTATCTTTCTATCTTGGTCTGTTATTGTTTCAACTATTTCAGTGCAACGTGTAAGACGAATATTTTTATTGTATTCTCTTGTAAGTATGTTAACCATTTCTCGATATAATTCTTCAGTATAGAAAAAAGCGTAATATTGTACGTTAGGCTTTATATATTCCCTAATAAAGTTCCTAAGTGCGTTTGCTGGTCTTTTTGAGGTATAGATAGAGACTTACTTCTATTATTTCGTTGCCATCTTCATTCCTAACTAACACACTGTCTAACTGATTGTGTAGTTTAAAATAAATTTGATGTGGTTTTTTATTAATTACGTCTTGAATTATCGGTATTCCTGGATGAACATTATCATCCTGTGAATGCTGGGTTTGTGAGCTTTCGCGATCTATTTCCATTTCCACCTGCTCGTCGCAATCGCTACCGATTTGTGGCAATATCGATTCGTTTTCGAGACAATTAATTTTCGCTCGCGATAAGGCATCTGCGTTAGAGTTTATGGCACCTTGTTTATATTTATTTTATTTCAAAGTCATACTCTGCTAAACGTAATCGCCATCTAGTTAAACGTGAATTTGGATCGTTTAAGGACATTAACCAAGTTAAGGGTTTATGATCTGTATAAATAGTGAATTTTTTTTCATATAAGTAGGGTCTAAAGTATTTGCAAGCCCATACTATTGCTAATAATTCTTTCTTTTTCTGTGGTTGAATATTTACTTTCGGTATCTGATAATGTTCTTGATGCATAAGCTACCGGTTTTTCAATATTGTCTTCTTTTTGTGACAAAACTGCTCCAAGTGCTACCTCACTTGCGTCCGTGTTTAAAATAAAGGGTTGATCGAAATCTGGGTATTTTAAAATAGGCTCATTTGTTATTATTGTTTTCAGCTTTTCTACTGCTTTTAAGTATTCGTCGTCTATTACTATTTTAGCACGTTTCTTTAAGCATTTAGTTAAGGGTTTTGTAATATGAGCATAGTTATTAATAAACCGTCTGTAGTAGCCTGTTAACCCTAGGAAAGATTTAATTTCCTTTTCAGTTCTAGGTACAGGAAAATTTATTATATCTTGTACTTTTCGTTGATTTGGAGTAAGACCGTTAGGGGTTAATTCGTGCCCTAGATATTCTACGTGTTTCTTTAAGAATTCCGATTTGTCCGGTTGGATTTTTAAATTATGTTGGCGTAACCTATCAAATACTCTGCGTAATTTTTCTAAATGTTCTTCTAATGATGTTGAATATATAACAATGTCATCAAGGTAGACTAAGCATGTATTATATAAAAGATCTCTGAGAATTAAATCCATCAATCTTTGGAAAGTTGCGGGTGCGTTTTTCAAACCAAACGGCATTCGTAAAAATTCCCAATGGCCGTGATTTGTTGAAAACGCGGTTTTTTCAATATCATCGGGATGCATTTCTATCTGATGATAGCCGCTTGCTAAATCTAATGTGGTGAAGTATTGAGCTCTACCTAACTTATCCAATATTTCTTCTATATTCGGTAATGGGTATTTATCCTCTATAGTTTTCGCATTTAATTGCCTAAAATCGATTACTAAGCGCCATTTAGTTTTTCCTGACGCATCGGGTTTCTTTGGCACAATATGAACTGGGCAACTCCACGGGGAGTTCGACTCGCGTATTATATTATTTTTTAATAACTCTTGTACCTGTTTGTCTATTTCTTGTTGTTGCTGTGGAGATTTTCGATAGTTACGCACATAAATGGGTGTATCGTCTGTAAGTCGAATACCGACAAAGACGTGCCGCTGAGTGATTTATCGTTCCGGTACGATTAGCCCGGTACCATCTTAGACTGCATCATCACTTACCATCAAGTGAGATCGCAGTCAAGGGCTAACTTGTAGTGGATAAAGTAAGCGGTAAGCCTACTAAATACTTACATAGAATTAATTTGTTTGTATTACTATAAATTCTTCAAGGATTTGCCTTATTTTTACTTTAATTATATATTTACTGTTTTTTTTCTCTATAAAATTTCGCCGGATAAGTTCTTCTATACAACTGAAACCAAATGTTTATCATTAGGTACTATACTTATCTTATTCTAATATTATAAATGAGCAAGTGTGTCTGTCTGTCTGTCCATCTGTCTGTCTGTCTGTCTGCTACGCTTTCACGGCCTAACTACTCAACCGATTTTGATGAAATTTGGTACAGGGATAGGTTGTATCCCGGGGAAGGGCATAGGCTACTTTTTATTCTGGAAAATGGAGTTTCTTATTCTGAAGTATTCGGATGTAACAAAAAATTTATGCTTTTCGAAATTTTTCCTTTATCTGTGCTATAAGACGTTGCTTCGTACAAAATTTCAAGATTCTAAGTTCACGGGAAGTCCTACCCTGTACGTTTTGATTCCCTTGCGAGTGTCGAAATTTGCAGCAAAAACGGCTGTATCTTTTGATTCTGTTAGCTTAGAGGTTTGATTTTTTCACAGCTCCAAGGGACCGTGGACCTGAGTATTTGATATGAATTTCAGCTTGATACCTCCATACGTTGCTGAGAAAAAGGGTCTTGACACACAGACGGACGGACAACGAAGTGACCCTATAACGGTTCCCTTTTTTCCTTTTGAGGTATACGGAACCCTAAAAAAACCCTAATCCACGCGGACAAAGTCGCGGGAATTATCTAATAAAGACTACGTTACATAGTGATTATGGATTGTACCTTCGCACAGTTGAAAAACACAGTTTTCTGTTTGTTTTTTTTAGTGTATTATAAATGGTTCGCAATGAGAGCCCTTCAGGGAATGTAGTAAAAAGCAAATTTAAAATTTTTGTTATCATTATTAAACTTGGAAACTGGAACTGGAACACTGAAAATTTGGAAACTAAATGACCGAAAATTATATTTTTGAACACCAAAATGACATGAAATTTCATGCTATGACATTCTAAACATTCGAAAGTGTATGCGATCATACGCATACTTCATATCTGTGTTAGGGACACAGTAAATAAGACGTTTAAAATTTTGCTGAAGTTATGCAGGTGTGGCCGCTGTCACCAATCGAGAAGGTGTTCTCGATAATGAAGAAGTCTTCCTTTTGTAAAGGCGTTTATTATTCGAATTTGATTACAGACTAATTAATACTTAATTAATTATACGCGATAAATTACTATTATTTTAATTCGCGGATAATTACGATTGCGTACTGCGAAGCGAGTTAAAGCTTCAACGCGACGCGGAAGAGAGTTACTCAGTCGATTGTAGACTGTGTACTGTCTGATGAATGAATGTTGAATGTTGCTCTCTGTTCCCGGAGGATCTTGTATATATATCCCGCATCGTAGGCTTGTAGTAGGGATGCTCGGGGAAGTCACGTAGGCCATGGGTAGGTTCCAGCATGTTCCACTGATAAGTAAAATGTCTTTTAGAAATTTATGGCTTGCAGCGCGGTGTTTTATCAGAAGGTTACTTAATAATTGCGAATCGTGAAGAAAATTAAATAACGGTTCTACTTCAACATGCCCAAATAATATCTCGTGAGGCGTTAATTTGGTATCTGACTGTATAGAATTGTTATAAGCAATCAGAGCTAGCTTCATTTTGTCTTCATGAGGCAATTTATTCTTATACTGTTCAGTTAATAATCTACAATGTTCTCTAAGCGTAGAGTGAAATCGCTCTACAATTTCATGTGAAGAAGGATTGTACGGAGTAGTAAAATGGACTTTTATTTTATATAAGTTTACAAGTTCTTTAAGTAAAGAAAATTCTTTTCCTGCGTCCGTTGTAATTTCTAAAGGAATTCCGTAACTAGCGAAAAATGACAAAAGTTTTGACATTACCGTTGAGCTGTTTTTATCTTTTATTCTTTTTACGACTGCGAAGCGTGACAAACCATCTACAATCGATAAATACAATTTTCCTTCAATGTCTACAACATCACAAAATATATGAGTTAATGGTCTCATAGCTATAGGCGGTAAAAGCATTGGTGGTTTTATTGGGTGTCGTTCATATTTACCCGCTTTACAAATAGAGCAATTACTAATATAGTTTCTAATATCCGACATGATATTTTTCCACCAGTACTTCCTACTAATGTGCATCATGGTTTCAGTGATGCCACGATGGTTTGTTTTTCCTTCGTGGTAATTTTTTATTATTTCTATCTTTCTATCTTGGTCTGTTATTGTTTCAACTATTTCAGTGCAACGTGTAAGACGAATATTTTTATTGTATTCTCTTGTAAGTATGTTAACCATTTCTCGATATAATTCTTCAGTATAGAAAAAAGCGTAATATTGTACGTTAGGCTTTATATATTCCCTAATAAAGTTCCTAAGTGCGTTTGCTGGTCTTTTTGAGGTATAGATAGAGACTTACTTCTATTATTTCGTTGCCATCTTCATTCCTAACTAACACACTGTCTAACTGATTGTGTAGTTTAAAATGAATTTGGTTTTTTATTAATTACGTCTTGAATTATCGGTATTCCTGGATGAACATTATCATCCTGTGAATGCTGGGTTTGTGAGCTTTCGCGATCTATTTCCATTTCCACCTGCTCGTCGCAATCGCTACCGATTTGTGGCAATATCGATTCGTTTTCGAGACAATTAATTTTCACTCGCGATAAGGCATCTGCGTTAGAGTTTATGGCACCTTGTTTATATTTATTTTATTTCAAAGTCATACTCTGCTAAACGTAATCGCCATCTAGTTAAACGTGAATTTGGATCTTTTAAGGACATTAACCAAGTTAAGGGTTTATGATCTGTATAAATAGTGAATTTTTTTTCATATAAGTAGGGTCTAAAGTATTTGCAAGCCCATACTATTGCTAATAATTCTTTCTTTTTCTGTGGTTGAATATTTACTTTCGGTATCTGATAATGTTCTTGATGCATAAGCTACCGGTTTTTCAATATTGTCTTCTTTTTGTGACAAAACCGCTCCAAGTGCTACCTCACTTGCGTCCGTGGTTAAAATAAAGGGTTGATCGAAATCTGGGTATTTTAAAATAGGCTCATTTGTTATTATTGTTTTCAGCTTTTCTACTGCTTTTAAGTATTCGTCGTCTATTACTATTTTAGCACGTTTCTTTAAGCATTTAGTTAAGGGTTTTGTAATATGAGCATAGTTATTAATAAACCGTCTGTAGTAGCCTGTTAACCCTAGGAAAGATTTAATTTCCTTTTCAGTTCTAGGTACAGGAAAATTTATTATATCTTGTACTTTTCGTTGATTTGGAGTAAGACCGTTAGGGGTTAATTCGTGCCCTAGATATTCTACGTGTTTCTTTAAGAATTCCGATTTGTCCGGTTGGATTTTTAAATTATGTTGGCGTAACCTATCAAATACTCTGCGTAATTTTTCTAAATGTTCTTCTAATGATGTTGAATATATAACAATGTCATCAAGGTAGACTAAGCATGTATTATATAAAAGATCTCTGAGAATTAAATCCATCAATCTTTGGAAAGTTGCGGGTGCGTTTTTCAAACCAAACGGCATTCGTAAAAATTCCCAATGGCCGTGATTTGTTGAAAACGCGGTTTTTTCAATATCATCGGGATGCATTTCTATCTGATGATAGCCGCTTGCTAAATCTAATGTGGTGAAGTATTGAGCTCTACCTAACTTATCCAATATTTCTTCTATATTCGGTAATGGGTATTTATCCTCTATAGTTTTCGCATTTAATTGCCTAAAATCGATTACTAAGCGCCATTTAGTTTTTCCTGACGCATCGGGTTTCTTTGGCACAATATGAACTGGGCAACTCCACGGGGAGTTCGACTCGCGTATTATATTATTTTTTAATAACTCTTGTACCTGTTTGTCTATTTCTTGTTGTTGCTGTGGAGATTTTCGATAGTTACGCACATAAATGGGTGTATCGTCTGTAAGTCGAATACCGACAAAGACGTGCCGCTGAGTGATTTATCGTTCCGGTACGATTAGCCCGGTACCATCTTAGACTGCATCATCACTTACCATCAAGTGAGATCGCAGTCAAGGGCTAACTTGTAGTGGATAAAGTAAGCGGTAAGCCTACTAAATACTTACATACAATTAATTCTTTTGAATGATTATAAATTCCGCGAGAATTTTTCTTATTTTAACTTTAATCACATATTTACGATTTTTTTTTTCGACGAAGTTTTTTCTAATTAATTCTTGTATGCAACTGTTTACATAGTAATTATGGATTGTACCTGCGAACAGTTGAAAATGTAAGATTTTTGTTGTTTTTTTTAGGCTATTATAGATTGTTCTTAAAGTTAAACCTTCTGGAAATATGGTGAATAGTAAATGTAAAATTTTTGTTATCATTATTAGGAATATCTTAACTAAAAACACACCACTGAAAATTTGGAAACGAAATGACCGAAAATTATATTTTTGAACACCAAAATGACATGAAATTTCATGCTATGACATTCTAAACATTCGAAAGTGTATGCGATCATACGCATACTTCATATCTGTGTTAGGGACACAGTAAATAAGACGTTTAAAATTTTGCTGAAGTTATGCAGGTGTGGCCGCTGTCACCAATCGAGAAGGTGTTCTCGATAATGAAGAAGTCTTCCTTTTGTAAAGGTGTTTATTATTCGAATTTGATTACAGACTAATTAATACTTAATTAATTATACGCGATAAATTACTATTATTTTAATTCGCGGATAATTACGATTGCGTACTGCGAAGCGAGTTAAAGCTTCAACGCGACGCGGAAGAGAGTTACTCAGTCGATTGTAGACTGTGTACTGTCTGATGAATGAATGTTGAATGTTGCTCTCTGTTCCCGGAGGATCTTGTATATATATCCCGCATCGTAGGCTTGTAGTAGGGATGCTCGGGGCAGTCACGTAGGCCATGGGTAGGTTCCAGCATGTTCCACTGATAAGTAAAATGTCTTTTAGAAATTTATGGCTTGCAGCGCGGTGTTTTATCAGAAGGTTACTTAATAATTGCGAATCGTGAAGAAAATTAAATAACGGTTCTACTTCAACATGCCCAAATAATATCTCGTGAGGCGTTAATTTGGTATCTGACTGTATAGAATTGTTATAAGCAATCAGAGCTAGCTTCATTTTGTCTTCATGAGGCAATTTATTCTTATACTGTTCAGTTAATAATCTACAATGTTCTCTAAGCGTAGAGTGAAATCGCTCTACAATTTCATGTGAAGAAGGATTGTACGGAGTAGTAAAATGGACTTTTATTTTATATAAGTTTACAAGTTCTTTAAGTAAAGAAAATTCTTTTCCTGCGTCCGTTGTAATTTCTAAAGGAATTCCGTAACTAGCGAAAAATGACAAAAGTTTTGACATTACCGTTGAGCTGTTTTTATCTTTTATTCTTTTTACGACTGCGAAGCGTGACAAACCATCTACAATCGATAAATACAATTTTCCTTCAATGTCTACAACATCACAAAATATATGAGTTAATGGTCTCATAGCTATAGGCGGTAAAAGCATTGGTGGTTTTATTGGGTGTCGTTCATATTTACCCGCTTTACAAATAGAGCAATTACTAATATAGTTTCTAATATCCGACATGATATTTTTCCACCAGTACTTCCTACTAATGTGCATCATGGTTTCAGTGATGCCACGATGGTTTGTTTTTCCTTCGTGGTAATTTTTTATTATTTCTATCTTTCTATCTTGGTCTGTTATTGTTTCAACTATTTCAGTGCAACGTGTAAGACGAATATTTTTATTGTATTCTCTTGTAAGTATGTTAACCATTTCTCGATATAATTCTTCAGTATAGAAAAAAGCGTAATATTGTACGTTAGGCTTTATATATTCCCTAATAAAGTTCCTAAGTGCGT
The DNA here is from genome assembly GCA_963932025.1 of Erebia epiphron. Taxonomy (NCBI): domain Eukaryota; kingdom Metazoa; phylum Arthropoda; class Insecta; order Lepidoptera; family Nymphalidae; genus Erebia; species Erebia epiphron. The sequence goes on along the minus strand of OZ009945.1, from coordinate 56,060,559 downwards.
TTGCTGGTCTTTTTGAGGTATAGATAGAGACTTACTTCTATTATTTCGTTGCCATCTTCATTCCTAACTAACACACTGTCTAACTGATTGTGTAGTTTAAAATGAATTTGGTTTTTTATTAATTACGTCTTGAATTATCGGTATTCCTGGATGAACATTATCATCCTGTGAATGCTGGGTTTGTGAGCTTTCGCGATCTATTTCCATTTCCACCTGCTCGTCGCAATCGCTACCGATTTGTGGCAATATCGATTCGTTTTCGAGACAATTAATTTTCGCTCGCGATAAGGCATCTGCGTTAGAGTTTATGGCACCTTGTTTATATTTATTTTATTTCAAAGTCATACTCTGCTAAACGTAATCGCCATCTAGTTAAACGTGAATTTGGATCGTTTAAGGACATTAACCAAGTTAAGGGTTTATGATCTGTATAAATAGTGAATTTTTTTTCATATAAGTAGGGTCTAAAGTATTTGCAAGCCCATACTATTGCTAATAATTCTTTCTTTTTCTGTGGTTGAATATTTACTTTCGGTATCTGATAATGTTCTTGATGCATAAGCTACCGGTTTTTCAATATTGTCTTCTTTTTGTGACAAAACTGCTCCAAGTGCTACCTCACTTGCGTCCGTGTTTAAAATAAAGGGTTGATCGAAATCTGGGTATTTTAAAATAGGCTCATTTGTTATTATTGTTTTCAGCTTTTCTACTGCTTTTAAGTATTCGTCGTCTATTACTATTTTAGCACGTTTCTTTAAGCATTTAGTTAAGGGTTTTGTAATATGAGCATAGTTATTAATAAACCGTCTGTAGTAGCCTGTTAACCCTAGGAAAGATTTAATTTCCTTTTCAGTTCTAGGTACAGGAAAATTTATTATATCTTGTACTTTTCGTTGATTTGGAGTAAGACCGTTAGGGGTTAATTCGTGCCCTAGATATTCTACGTGTTTCTTTAAGAATTCCGATTTGTCCGGTTGGATTTTTAAATTATGTTGGCGTAACCTATCAAATACTCTGCGTAATTTTTCTAAATGTTCTTCTAATGATGTTGAATATATAACAATGTCATCAAGGTAGACTAAGCATGTATTATATAAAAGATCTCTGAGAATTAAATCCATCAATCTTTGGAAAGTTGCGGGTGCGTTTTTCAAACCAAACGGCATTCGTAAAAATTCCCAATGGCCGTGATTTGTTGAAAACGCGGTTTTTTCAATATCATCGGGATGCATTTCTATCTGATGATAGCCGCTTGCTAAATCTAATGTGGTGAAGTATTGAGCTCTACCTAACTTATCCAATATTTCTTCTATATTCGGTAATGGGTATTTATCCTCTATAGTTTTCGCATTTAATTGCCTAAAATCGATTACTAAGCGCCATTTAGTTTTTCCTGACGCATCGGGTTTCTTTGGCACAATATGAACTGGGCAACTCCACGGGGAGTTCGACTCGCGTATTATATTATTTTTTAATAACTCTTGTACCTGTTTGTCTATTTCTTGTTGTTGCTGTGGAGATTTTCGATAGTTACGCACATAAATGGGTGTATCGTCTGTAAGTCGAATACCGACAAAGACGTGCCGCTGAGTGATTTATCGTTCCGGTACGATTAGCCCGGTACCATCTTAGACTGCATCATCACTTACCATCAAGTGAGATCGCAGTCAAGGGCTAACTTGTAGTGGATAAAGTAAGCGGTAAGCCTACTAAATACTTACATAGAATTAATTTGTTTGTATTACTATAAATTCTTCAAGGATTTGCCTTATTTTTACTTTAATTATATATTTACTGTTTTTTTTCTCTATAAAATTTCGCCGGATAAGTTCTTCTATACAACTGAAACCAAATGTTTATCATTAGGTACTATACTTATCTTATTCTAATATTATAAATGAGCAAGTGTGTCTGTCTGTCTGTCCATCTGTCTGTCTGTCTGTCTGCTACGCTTTCACGGCCTAACTACTCAACCGATTTTGATGAAATTTGGTACAGGGATAGGTTGTATCCCGGGGAAGGGCTACTTTTTATTCTGGAAAATGGAGTTTCTTATTCTGAAGTATTCGGATGTAACAAAAAATTTATGCTTTTCGAAATTTTTCCTTTATCTGTGCTATAAGACGTTGCTTCGTACAAAATTTCAAGATTCTAAGTTCACGGGAAGTCCTACCCTGTACGTTTTGATTCCCTTGCGAGTGTCGAAATTTGCAGCAAAAACGGCTGTATCTTTTGATTCTGTTAGCTTAGAGGTTTGATTTTTTCACAGCTCCAAGGGACCGTGGACCTGAGTATTTGATATGAATTTCAGCTTGATACCTCCATACGTTGCTGAGAAAAAGGGTCTTGACACACAGACGGACGGACAACGAAGTGACCCTATAACGGTTCCCTTTTTTCCTTTTGAGGTATACGGAACCCTAAAAAAACCCTAATCCACGCGGACAAAGTCGCGGGAATTATCTAATAAAGACTACGTTACATAGTGATTATGGATTGTACCTTCGCACAGTTGAAAAACACAGTTTTCTGTTTGTTTTTTTTAGTGTATTATAAATGGTTCGCAATGAGAGCCCTTCAGGGAATGTAGTAAAAAGCAAATTTAAAATTTTTGTTATCATTATTAAACTTGGAAACTGGAACTGGAACACTGAAAATTTGGAAACTAAATGACCGAAAATTATATTTTTGAACACCAAAATGACATGAAATTTCATGCTATGACATTCTAAACATTCGAAAGTGTATGCGATCATACGCATACTTCATATCTGTGTTAGGGACACAGTAAATAAGACGTTTAAAATTTTGCTGAAGTTATGCAGGTGTGGCCGCTGTCACCAATCGAGAAGGTGTTCTCGATAATGAAGAAGTCTTCCTTTTGTAAAGGCGTTTATTATTCGAATTTGATTACAGACTAATTAATACTTAATTAATTATACGCGATAAATTACTATTATTTTAATTCGCGGATAATTACGATTGCGTACTGCGAAGCGAGTTAAAGCTTCAACGCGACGCGGAAGAGAGTTACTCAGTCGATTGTAGACTGTGTACTGTCTGATGAATGAATGTTGAATGTTGCTCTCTGTTCCCGGAGGATCTTGTATATATATCCCGCATCGTAGGCTTGTAGTAGGGATGCTCGGGGAAGTCACGTAGGCCATGGGTAGGTTCCAGCATGTTCCACTGATAAGTAAAATGTCTTTTAGAAATTTATGGCTTGCAGCGCGGTGTTTTATCAGAAGGTTACTTAATAATTGCGAATCGTGAAGAAAATTAAATAACGGTTCTACTTCAACATGCCCAAATAATATCTCGTGAGGCGTTAATTTGGTATCTGACTGTATAGAATTGTTATAAGCAATCAGAGCTAGCTTCATTTTGTCTTCATGAGGCAATTTATTCTTATACTGTTCAGTTAATAATCTACAATGTTCTCTAAGCGTAGAGTGAAATCGCTCTACAATTTCATGTGAAGAAGGATTGTACGGAGTAGTAAAATGGACTTTTATTTTATATAAGTTTACAAGTTCTTTAAGTAAAGAAAATTCTTTTCCTGCGTCCGTTGTAATTTCTAAAGGAATTCCGTAACTAGCGAAAAATGACAAAAGTTTTGACATTACCGTTGAGCTGTTTTTATCTTTTATTCTTTTTACGACTGCGAAGCGTGACAAACCATCTACAATCGATAAATACAATTTTCCTTCAATGTCTACAACATCACAAAATATATGAGTTAATGGTCTCATAGCTATAGGCGGTAAAAGCATTGGTGGTTTTATTGGGTGTCGTTCATATTTACCCGCTTTACAAATAGAGCAATTACTAATATAGTTTCTAATATCCGACATGATATTTTTCCACCAGTACTTCCTACTAATGTGCATCATGGTTTCAGTGATGCCACGATGGTTTGTTTTTCCTTCGTGGTAATTTTTTATTATTTCTATCTTTCTATCTTGGTCTGTTATTGTTTCAACTATTTCAGTGCAACGTGTAAGACGAATATTTTTATTGTATTCTCTTGTAAGTATGTTAACCATTTCTCGATATAATTCTTCAGTATAGAAAAAAGCGTAATATTGTACGTTAGGCTTTATATATTCCCTAATAAAGTTCCTAAGTGCGTTTGCTGGTCTTTTTGAGGTATAGATAGAGACTTACTTCTATTATTTCGTTGCCATCTTCATTCCTAACTAACACACTGTCTAACTGATTGTGTAGTTTAAAATGAATTTGGTTTTTTATTAATTACGTCTTGAATTATCGGTATTCCTGGATGAACATTATCATCCTGTGAATGCTGGGTTTGTGAGCTTTCGCGATCTATTTCCATTTCCACCTGCTCGTCGCAATCGCTACCGATTTGTGGCAATATCGATTCGTTTTCGAGACAATTAATTTTCACTCGCGATAAGGCATCTGCGTTAGAGTTTATGGCACCTTGTTTATATTTATTTTATTTCAAAGTCATACTCTGCTAAACGTAATCGCCATCTAGTTAAACGTGAATTTGGATCTTTTAAGGACATTAACCAAGTTAAGGGTTTATGATCTGTATAAATAGTGAATTTTTTTTCATATAAGTAGGGTCTAAAGTATTTGCAAGCCCATACTATTGCTAATAATTCTTTCTTTTTCTGTGGTTGAATATTTACTTTCGGTATCTGATAATGTTCTTGATGCATAAGCTACCGGTTTTTCAATATTGTCTTCTTTTTGTGACAAAACCGCTCCAAGTGCTACCTCACTTGCGTCCGTGGTTAAAATAAAGGGTTGATCGAAATCTGGGTATTTTAAAATAGGCTCATTTGTTATTATTGTTTTCAGCTTTTCTACTGCTTTTAAGTATTCGTCGTCTATTACTATTTTAGCACGTTTCTTTAAGCATTTAGTTAAGGGTTTTGTAATATGAGCATAGTTATTAATAAACCGTCTGTAGTAGCCTGTTAACCCTAGGAAAGATTTAATTTCCTTTTCAGTTCTAGGTACAGGAAAATTTATTATATCTTGTACTTTTCGTTGATTTGGAGTAAGACCGTTAGGGGTTAATTCGTGCCCTAGATATTCTACGTGTTTCTTTAAGAATTCCGATTTGTCCGGTTGGATTTTTAAATTATGTTGGCGTAACCTATCAAATACTCTGCGTAATTTTTCTAAATGTTCTTCTAATGATGTTGAATATATAACAATGTCATCAAGGTAGACTAAGCATGTATTATATAAAAGATCTCTGAGAATTAAATCCATCAATCTTTGGAAAGTTGCGGGTGCGTTTTTCAAACCAAACGGCATTCGTAAAAATTCCCAATGGCCGTGATTTGTTGAAAACGCGGTTTTTTCAATATCATCGGGATGCATTTCTATCTGATGATAGCCGCTTGCTAAATCTAATGTGGTGAAGTATTGAGCTCTACCTAACTTATCCAATATTTCTTCTATATTCGGTAATGGGTATTTATCCTCTATAGTTTTCGCATTTAATTGCCTAAAATCGATTACTAAGCGCCATTTAGTTTTTCCTGACGCATCGGGTTTCTTTGGCACAATATGAACTGGGCAACTCCACGGGGAGTTCGACTCGCGTATTATATTATTTTTTAATAACTCTTGTACCTGTTTGTCTATTTCTTGTTGTTGCTGTGGAGATTTTCGATAGTTACGCACATAAATGGGTGTATCGTCTGTAAGTCGAATACCGACAAAGACGTGCCGCTGAGTGATTTATCGTTCCGGTACGATTAGCCCGGTACCATCTTAGACTGCATCATCACTTACCATCAAGTGAGATCGCAGTCAAGGGCTAACTTGTAGTGGATAAAGTAAGCGGTAAGCCTACTAACTAAATACTTACATAGAATTAATTTGTTTGTATTACTATAAATTCTTCAAGGATTTGCCTTATTTTTACTTTAATTATATATTTACTGTTTTTTTTCTCTATAAAATTTCGCCGGATAAGTTCTTCTATACAACTGAAACCAAATGTTTATCATTAGGTACTATACTTATCTTATTCTAATATTATAAATGAGCAAGTGTGTCTGTCTGTCTGTCCATCTGTCTGTCTGTCTGTCTGCTACGCTTTCACGGCCTAACTACTCAACCGATTTTGATGAAATTTGGTACAGGGATAGGTTGTATCCCGGGGAAGGGCATAGGCTACTTTTTATTCTGGAAAATGGAGTTTCTTATTCTGAAGTATTCGGATGTAACAAAAAATTTATGCTTTTCGAAATTTTTCCTTTATCTGTGCTATAAGACGTTGCTTCGTACAAAATTTCAAGATTCTAAGTTCACGGGAAGTCCTACCCTGTACGTTTTGATTCCCTTGCGAGTGTCGAAATTTGCAGCAAAAACGGCTGTATCTTTTGATTCTGTTAGCTTAGAGGTTTGATTTTTTCACAGCTCCAAGGGACCGTGGACCTGAGTATTTGATATGAATTTCAGCTTGATACCTCCATACGTTGCTGAGAAAAAGGGTCTTGACACACAGACGGACGGACAACGAAGTGACCCTATAACGGTTCCCTTTTTTCCTTTTGAGGTATACGGAACCCTAAAAAAACCCTAATCCACGCGGACAAAGTCGCGGGAATTATCTAATAAAGACTACGTTACATAGTGATTATGGATTGTACCTTCGCACAGTTGAAAAACACAGTTTTCTGTTTGTTTTTTTTAGTGTATTATAAATGGTTCGCAATGAGAGCCCTTCAGGGAATGTAGTAAAAAGCAAATTTAAAATTTTTGTTATCATTATTAAACTTGGAAACTGGAACTGGAACACTGAAAATTTGGAAACTAAATGACCGAAAATTATATTTTTGAACACCAAAATGACATGAAATTTCATGCTATGACATTCTAAACATTCGAAAGTGTATGCGATCATACGCATACTTCATATCTGTGTTAGGGACACAGTAAATAAGACGTTTAAAATTTTGCTGAAGTTATGCAGGTGTGGCCGCTGTCACCAATCGAGAAGGTGTTCTCGATAATGAAGAAGTCTTCCTTTTGTAAAGGCGTTTATTATTCGAATTTGATTACAGACTAATTAATACTTAATTAATTATACGCGATAAATTACTATTATTTTAATTCGCGGATAATTACGATTGCGTACTGCGAAGCGAGTTAAAGCTTCAACGCGACGCGGAAGAGAGTTACTCAGTCGATTGTAGACTGTGTACTGTCTGATGAATGAATGTTGAATGTTGCTCTCTGTTCCCGGAGGATCTTGTATATATATCCCGCATCGTAGGCTTGTAGTAGGGATGCTCGGGGAAGTCACGTAGGCCATGGGTAGGTTCCAGCATGTTCCACTGATAAGTAAAATGTATTTTAGAAATTTATGGCTTGCAGCGCGGTGTTTTATCAGAAGGTTACTTAATAATTGCGAATCGTGAAGAAAATTAAATAACGGTTCTACTTCAACATGCCCAAATAATATCTCGTGAGGCGTTAATTTGGTATCTGACTGTATAGAATTGTTATAAGCAATCAGAGCTAGCTTCATTTTGTCTTCATGAGGCAATTTATTCTTATACTGTTCAGTTAATAATCTACAATGTTCTCTAAGCGTAGAGTGAAATCGCTCTACAATTTCATGTGAAGAAGGATTGTACGGAGTAGTAAAATGGACTTTTATTTTATATAAGTTTACAAGTTCTTTAAGTAAAGAAAATTCTTTTCCTGCGTCCGTTGTAATTTCTAAAGGAATTCCGTAACTAGCGAAAAATGACAAAAGTTTTGACATTACCGTTGAGCTGTTTTTATCTTTTATTCTTTTTACGACTGCGAAGCGTGACAAACCATCTACAATCGATAAATACAATTTTCCTTCAATGTCTACAACATCACAAAATATATGAGTTAATGGTCTCATAGCTATAGGCGGTAAAAGCATTGGTGGTTTTATTGGGTGTCGTTCATATTTACCCGCTTTACAAATAGAGCAATTACTAATATAGTTTCTAATATTCGACATGATATTTTTCCACCAGTACTTCCTACTAATGTGCATCATGGTTTCAGTGATGCCACGATGGTTTGTTTTTCCTTCGTGGTAATTTTTTATTATTTCTATCTTTCTATCTTGGTCTGTTATTGTTTCAACTATTTCAGTGCAACGTGTAAGACGAATATTTTTATTGTATTCTCTTGTAAGTATGTTAACCATTTCTCGATATAATTCTTCAGTATAGAAAAAAGCGTAATATTGTACGTCAGGCTTTATATATTCCCTAATAAAGTTCCTAAGTGCGTTTGCTGGTCTTTTTGAGGTATAGATAGAGACTTACTTCTATTATTTCGTTGCCATCTTCATTCCTAACTAACACACTGTCTAACTGATTGTGTAGTTTAAAATAAATTTGATGTGGTTTTTTATTAATTACGTCTTGAATTATCGGTATTCCTGGATGAACATTATCATCCTGTGAATGCTGGGTTTGTGAGCTTTCGCGATCTATTTCCATTTCCACCTGCTCGTCGCAATCGCTACCGATTTGTGGCAATATCGATTCGTTTTCGAGACAATTAATTTTCACTCGCGATAAGGCATCTGCGTTAGAGTTTATGGCACCTTGTTTATATTTATTTTATTTCAAAGTCATACTCTGCTAAACGTAATCGCCATCTAGTTAAACGTGAATTTGGATCTTTTAAGGACATTAACCAAGTTAAGGGTTTATGATCTGTATAAATAGTGAATTTTTTTTCATATAAGTAGGGTCTAAAGTATTTGCAAGCCCATACTATTGCTAATAATTCTTTCTTTTTCTGTGGTTGAATATTTACTTTCGGTATCTGATAATGTTCTTGATGCATAAGCTACCGGTTTTTCAATATTGTCTTCTTTTTGTGACAAAACCGCTCCAAGTGCTACCTCACTTGCGTCCGTGGTTAAAATAAAGGGTTGTTCGAAATCTGGGTATTTTAAAATAGGCTCATTTGTTATTATTGTTTTCTGCTTTTCTACTGCTTTTAAGTATTCGTCGTCTATTACTATTTTAGCACGTTTCTTTAAGCATTTAGTTAAGGGTTTTGTAATATGAGCATAGTTATTAATAAACCGTCTGTAGTAGCCTGTTAACCCTAGGAAAGATTTAATTTCCTTTTCAGTTCTAGGTACAGGAAAATTTATTATATCTTGTACTTTTCGTTGATTTGGAGTAAGACCGTTAGGGGTTAATTCGTGCCCTAGATATTCTACGTGTTTCTTTAAGAATTCCGATTTGTCCGGTTGGATTTTTAAATTATGTTGGCGTAACCTATCAAATACTCTGCGTAATTTTTCTAAATGTTCTTCTAATGATGTTGAATATATAACAATGTCATCAAGGTAGACTAAGCATGTATTATATAAAAGATCTCTGAGAATTAAATCCATCAATCTTTGGAAAGTTGCGGGTGCGTTTTTCAAACCAAACGGCATTCGTAAAAATTCCCAATGGCCGTGATTTGTTGAAAACGCGGTTTTTTCAATATCATCGGGATGCATTTCTATCTGATGATAGCCGCTTGCTAAATCTAATGTGGTGAAGTATTGAGCTCTACCTAACTTATCCAATATTTCTTCTATATTCGGTAATGGGTATTTATCCTCTATAGTTTTCGCATTTAATTGCCTAAAATCGATTACTAAGCGCCATTTAGTTTTTCCTGACGCATCGGGTTTCTTTGGCACAATATGAACTGGGCAACTCCACGGGGAGTTCGACTCGCGTATTATATTATTTTTTAATAACTCTTGTACCTGTTTGTCTATTTCTTGTTGTTGCTGTGGAGATTTTCGATAGTTACGCACATAAATGGGTGTATCGTCTGTAAGTCGAATACCGACAAAGACGTGCCGCTGAGTGATTTATCGTTCCGGTACGATTAGCCCGGTACCATCTTAGACTGCATCATCACTTACCATCAAGTGAGATCGCAGTCAAGGGCTAACTTGTAGTGGATAAAGTAAGCGGTAAGCCTACTAAATACTTACATAGAATTAATTTGTTTGTATTACTATAAATTCTTCAAGGATTTGCCTTATTTTTACTTTAATTATATATTTACTGTTTTTTTTCTCTATAAAATTTCGCCGGATAAGTTCTTCTATACAACTGAAACCAAATGTTTATCATTAGGTACTATACTTATCTTATTCTAATATTATAAATGAGCAAGTGTGTCTGTCTGTCTGTCCATCTGTCTGTCTGTCTGTCTGCTACGCTTTCACGGCCTAACTACTCAACCGATTTTGATGAAATTTGGTACAGGGATAGGTTGTATCCCGGGGAAGGGCATAGGCTACTTTTTATTCTGGAAAATGGAGTTTCTTATTCTGAAGTATTCGGATGTAACAAAAAATTTATGCTTTTCGAAATTTTTCCTTTATCTGTGCTATAAGACGTTGCTTCGTACAAAATTTCAAGATTCTAAGTTCACGGGAAGTCCTACCCTGTACGTTTTGATTCCCTTGCGAGTGTCGAAATTTGCAGCAAAAACGGCTGTATCTTTTGATTCTGTTAGCTTAGAGGTTTGATTTTTTCACAGCTCCAAGGGACCGTGGACCTGAGTATTTGATATGAATTTCAGCTTGATACCTCCATACGTTGCTGAGAAAAAGGGTCTTGACACACAGACGGACGGACAACGAAGTGACCCTATAACGGTTCCCTTTTTTCCTTTTGAGGTATACGGAACCCTAAAAAAACCCTAATCCACGCGGACAAAGTCGCGGGAATTATCTAATAAAGACTACGTTACATAGTGATTATGGATTGTACCTTCGCACAGTTGAAAAACACAGTTTTCTGTTTGTTTTTTTTAGTGTATTATAAATGGTTCGCAATGAGAGCCCTTCAGGGAATGTAGTAAAAAGCAAATTTAAAATTTTTGTTATCATTATTAAACTTGGAAACTGGAACTGGAACACTGAAAATTTGGAAACTAAATGACCGAAAATTATATTTTTGAACACCAAAATGACATGAAATTTCATGCTATGACATTCTAAACATTCGAAAGTGTATGCGATCATACGCATACTTCATATCTGTGTTAGGGACACAGTAAATAAGACGTTTAAAATTTTGCTGAAGTTATGCAGGTGTGGCCGCTGTCACCAATCGAGAAGGTGTTCTCGATAATGAAGAAGTCTTCCTTTTGTAAAGGCGTTTATTATTCGAATTTGATTACAGACTAATTAATACTTAATTAATTATACGCGATAAATTACTATTATTTTAATTCGCGGATAATTACGATTGCGTACTGCGAAGCGAGTTAAAGCTTCAACGCGACGCGGAAGAGAGTTACTCAGTCGATTGTAGACTGTGTACTGTCTGATGAATGAATGTTGAATGTTGCTCTCTGTTCCCGGAGGATCTTGTATATATATCCCGCATCGTAGGCTTGTAGTAGGGATGCTCGGGGAAGTCACGTAGGCCATGGGTAGGTTCCAGCATGTTCCACTGATAAGTAAAATGTCTTTTAGAAATTTATGGCTTGCAGCGCGGTGTTTTATCAGAAGGTTACTTAATAATTGCGAATCGTGAAGAAAATTAAATAACGGTTCTACTTCAACATGCCCAAATAATATCTCGTGAGGCGTTAATTTGGTATCTGACTGTATAGAATTGTTATAAGCAATCAGAGCTAGCTTCATTTTGTCTTCATGAGGCAATTTATTCTTATACTGTTCAGTTAATAATCTACAATGTTCTCTAAGCGTAGAGTGAAATCGCTCTACAATTTCATGTGAAGAAGGATTGTACGGAGTAGTAAAATGGACTTTTATTTTATATAAGTTTACAAGTTCTTTAAGTAAAGAAAATTCTTTTCCTGCGTCCGTTGTAATTTCTAAAGGAATTCCGTAACTAGCGAAAAATGACAAAAGTTTTGACATTACCGTTGAGCTGTTTTTATCTTTTATTCTTTTTACGACTGCGAAGCGTGACAAACCATCTACAATCGATAAATACAATTTTCCTTCAATGTCTACAACATCACAAAATATATGAGTTAATGGTCTCATAGCTATAGGCGGTAAAAGCATTGGTGGTTTTATTGGGTGTCGTTCATATTTACCCGCTTTACAAATAGAGCAATTACTAATATAGTTTCTAATATCCGACATGATATTTTTCCACCAGTACTTCCTACTAATGTGCATCATGGTTTCAGTGATGCCACGATGGTTTGTTTTTCCTTCGTGGTAATTTTTTATTATTTCTATCTTTCTATCTTGGTCTGTTATTGTTTCAACTATTTCAGTGCAACGTGTAAGACGAATATTTTTATTGTATTCTCTTGTAAGTATGTTAACCATTTCTCGATATAATTCTTCAGTATAGAAAAAAGCGTAATATTGTACGTTAGGCTTTATATATTCCCTAATAAAGTTCCTAAGTGCGTTTGCTGGTCTTTTTGAGGTATAGATAGAGACTTACTTCTATTATTTCGTTGCCATCTTCATTCCTAACTAACACACTGTCTAACTGATTGTGTAGTTTAAAATGAATTTGGTTTTTTATTAATTACGTCTTGAATTATCGGTATTCCTGGATGAACATTATCATCCTGTGAATGCTGGGTTTGTGAGCTTTCGCGATCTATTTCCATTTCCACCTGCTCGTCGCAATCGCTACCGATTTGTGGCAATATCGATTCGTTTTCGAGACAATTAATTTTCACTCGCGATAAGGCATCTGCGTTAGAGTTTATGGCACCTTGTTTATATTTATTTTATTTCAAAGTCATACTCTGCTAAACGTAATCGCCATCTAGTTAAACGTGAATTTGGATCTTTTAAGGACATTAACCAAGTTAAGGGTTTATGATCTGTATAAATAGTGAATTTTTTTTCATATAAGTAGGGTCTAAAGTATTTGCAAGCCCATACTATTGCTAATAATTCTTTCTTTTTCTGTGGTTGAATATTTACTTTCGGTATCTGATAATGTTCTTGATGCATAAGCTACCGGTTTTTCAATATTGTCTTCTTTTTGTGACAAAACCGCTCCAAGTGCTACCTCACTTGCGTCCGTGGTTAAAATAAAGGGTTGATCGAAATCTGGGTATTTTAAAATAGGCTCATTTGTTATTATTGTTTTCAGCTTTTCTACTGCTTTTAAGTATTCGTCGTCTATTACTATTTTAGCACGTTTCTTTAAGCATTTAGTTAAGGGTTTTGTAATATGAGCATAGTTATTAATAAACCGTCTGTAGTAGCCTGTTAACCCTAGGAAAGATTTAATTTCCTTTTCAGTTCTAGGTACAGGAAAATTTATTATATCTTGTACTTTTCGTTGATTTGGAGTAAGACCGTTAGGGGTTAATTCGTGCCCTAGATATTCTACGTGTTTCTTTAAGAATTCCGATTTGTCCGGTTGGATTTTTAAATTATGTTGGCGTAACCTATCAAATACTCTGCGTAATTTTTCTAAATGTTCTTCTAATGATGTTGAATATATAACAATGTCATCAAGGTAGACTAAGCATGTATTATATAAAAGATCTCTGAGAATTAAATCCATCAATCTTTGGAAAGTTGCGGGTGCGTTTTTCAAACCAAACGGCATTCGTAAAAATTCCCAATGGCCGTGATTTGTTGAAAACGCGGTTTTTTCAATATCATCGGGATGCATTTCTATCTGATGATAGCCGCTTGCTAAATCTAATGTGGTGAAGTATTGAGCTCTACCTAACTTATCCAATATTTCTTCTATATTCGGTAATGGGTATTTATCCTCTATAGTTTTCGCATTTAATTGCCTAAAATCGATTACTAAGCGCCATTTAGTTTTTCCTGACGCATCGGGTTTCTTTGGCACAATATGAACTGGGCAACTCCACGGGGAGTTCGACTCGCGTATTATATTATTTTTTAATAACTCTTGTACCTGTTTGTCTATTTCTTGTTGTTGCTGTGGAGATTTTCGATAGTTACGCACATAAATGGGTGTATCGTCTGTAAGTCGAATACCGACAAAGACGTGCCGCTGAGTGATTTATCGTTCCGGTACGATTAGCCCGGTACCATCTTAGACTGCATCATCACTTACCATCAAGTGAGATCGCAGTCAAGGGCTAACTTGTAGTGGATAAAGTAAGCGGTAAGCCTACTAAATACTTACATAGAATTAATTTGTTTGTATTACTATAAATTCTTCAAGGATTTGCCTTATTTTTACTTTAATTATATATTTACTGTTTTTTTTCTCTATAAAATTTCGCCGGATAAGTTCTTCTATACAACTGAAACCAAATGTTTATCATTAGGTACTATACTTATCTTATTCTAATATTATAAATGAGCAAGTGTGTCTGTCTGTCTGTCCATCTGTCTGTCTGTCTGTCTGCTACGCTTTCACGGCCTAACTACTCAACCGATTTTGATGAAATTTGGTACAGGGATAGGTTGTATCCCGGGGAAGGGCATAGGCTACTTTTTATTCTGGAAAATGGAGTTTCTTATTCTGAAGTATTCGGATGTAACAAAAAATTTATGCTTTTCGAAATTTTTCCTTTATCTGTGCTATAAGACGTTGCTTCGTACAAAATTTCAAGATTCTAAGTTCACGGGAAGTCCTACCCTGTACGTTTTGATTCCCTTGCGAGTGTCGAAATTTGCAGCAAAAACGGCTGTATCTTTTGATTCTGTTAGCTTAGAGGTTTGATTTTTTCACAGCTCCAAGGGACCGTGGACCTGAGTATTTGATATGAATTTCAGCTTGATACCTCCATACGTTGCTGAGAAAAAGGGTCTTGACACACAGACGGACGGACAACGAAGTGACCCTATAACGGTTCCCTTTTTTCCTTTTGAGGTATACGGAACCCTAAAAAAACCCTAATCCACGCGGACAAAGTCGCGGGAATTATCTAATAAAGACTACGTTACATAGTGATTATGGATTGTACCTTCGCACAGTTGAAAAACACAGTTTTCTGTTTGTTTTTTTTAGTGTATTATAAATGGTTCGCAATGAGAGCCCTTCAGGGAATGTAGTAAAAGCAAATTTAGAATTTTTGTTATCATTATTAAACTTGGAAACTGGAACTGGAACACTGAAAATTTGGAAACTAAATGACCGAAAATTATATTTTTGAACACCAAAATGACATGAAATTTCATGCTATGACATTCTAAACATTCGAAAGTGTATGCGATCATACGCATACTTCATATCTGTGTTAGGGACACAGTAAATAAGACGTTTAAAATTTTGCTGAAGTTATGCAGGTGTGGCCGCTGTCACCAATCGAGAAGGTGTTCTCGATAATGAAGAAGTCTTCCTTTTGTAAAGGCGTTTATTATTAGAATTTGATTACAGGATAATTAATACTTAATTAATTATACGCGATAAATTACTATTATTTTAATTCGCGGATAATTACGATTGCGTACTGCGAAGCGAGTTAAAGCTTCAACGCGACGCGGAAGAGAGTTACTCAGTCGATTGTAGACTGTGTACTGTCTGATGAATGAATGTTGAATGTTGCTCTCTGTTCCCGGAGGATCTTGTATATATATCCCGCATCGTAGGCTTGTAGTAGGGATGCTCGGGGCAGTCACGTAGGCCATGGGTAGGTTCCATTCCAGCATGTTCCACTGATAAGTAAAATGTCTTTTAGAAATTTATGGCTTGCAGCGCGGTGTTTTATCAGAAGGTTACTTAATAATTGCGAATCGTGAAGAAAATTAAATAACGGTTCTACTTCAACATGCCCAAATAATATCTCGTGAGGCGTTAATTTGGTATCTGACTGTATAGAATTGTTATAAGCAATCAGAGCTAGCTTCATTTTGTCTTCATGAGGCAATTTATTCTTATACTGTTCAGTTAATAATCTACAATGTTCTCTAAGCGTAGAGTGAAATCGCTCTACAATTTCATGTGAAGAAGGATTGTACGGAGTAGTAAAATGGACTTTTATTTTATATAAGTTTACAAGTTCTTTAAGTAAAGAAAATTCTTTTCCTGCGTCCGTTGTAATTTCTAAAGGAATTCCGTAACTAGCGAAAAATGACAAAAGTTTTGACATTACCGTTGAGCTGTTTTTATCTTTTATTCTTTTTACGACTGCGAAGCGTGACAAACCATCTACAATCGATAAATACAAAACATAAGCTTATCTTAATTGTTATATTGAAACATCTAAAAAATATTAACAATTTTCTGTTGATTTTTTCAATTCATACAACCTATGCATAGTAAATATCTATCGTTAAACAAAATAATATTAAGACTTACCGTTGACTATCAATAACGCCACAAAAATCAAAAGTTTTCATAAGAATCTGCCGAAATACAAACACACCGTACGTACACTTCACTCGTTGGCGCGAGCCGGCATTGACTTACGATGCGAGCCGGACTAAACTCCGTTCGTAAATTTAAAATGGCCGCCTGTTGTTGTGTGCGTCGCGACTCGCGCACCACGTGACATGGTTCGAGTTTGTAGGTAATTTCCATTTTGCCCGCGTCTTCCATCTTGCCCTCCCTTCCCCTACTAGCCCGCAGTAAGGAAGTTGGCGGTGTTTCACCCCCGTCCCTCGGAGAGCACGTAAAGCCGTCGGTCCTGCGCCTGATCTCTCTCCGGTCGTGTCGGATTTTCCGTCCCATCGGGCTATGAGAGTAAAGGAATAGAGAGTGCACCTGTGTATGCGCACACACTTGTGCACTATAATATCTCCCGCGCAGATGGCTAATCTCTCTGGAGATAGGCCGCCGTGGCCGAAATTCGGTCGGGAGGACATGATTATTATTATTATCGGTATAAATTTAGCTCTCACGCCCGCATACAAAATAAATACATATATGGCCAAAAGAGTTATAATAAACTTACGTAAATAAAAATAAATGAATAAACTTACATACACAAATACACAAATAGATAGTTGCAGCGGGCGGAGGATTACACCCCGGCAGGGGAGACCAGACGGCCGGGGGTCAGGGCGACAGGTTGAGAAACCGGCGGACTATCCTAGCCGAGTCTAGCAACACCGCTTTCTGCATCCTGGCTGCGAGCGAACTGCCACGGAACCCCAGTCGCCTCAGATGGTGAGCAAGGCTGACTGGGACTAACCCATTCGCAGATATTACGATTGGGATGGTTTCAGTGGACTCCACACGCCACATGGCGGAAACCTCGTGAGCCAGATCGAGATACTTTCGTTTTTTCTCCGTCTCAGCTCTCACAAGGTTCTCGTCATATGGAATGGTGATGTCCACCAAAAACACCCGCGACTGTGCTCGATCCAACAGCACGATGTCAGGCTTATTCGCTAGAATAGTCCTGTCCGTGATGATGGACCGGTCCCAATAGAGCCGGACTCCGTCACGCTCGAGTACAGGCACCGGTGTGTACTTGTAGTACGGCAGCCTCTCATCCAGGAGACCGTACTTCAGAGCAAGCTCCTGGTGAAGGATTTTGGCCGCTTGGTTGTGTCTGTGCAGATACTCAGTATTAGCAAGCGCCGAACATCCCGAGAGCACATGTCTGAGTGACTCACCGGGATGGCGACAGGCTCGACAGATGTCGTGAGTGCCATCCTTCAGAATGTACTTTCGGTAGTTCCGCGTCTTAACCACCTGATCTTGTATCGCACAGACAAAACCCTCGGTTTCCCCAAAGAGGTCACCAAAGCGCAGCCATTGCACGGACGCTTTTTTATCGACGTGTGGCTCATTAAGAGCTTTAAAAAAGCGTCCGTGCAACTCCTTCTCCTTCCATACGGTCTCCCGGTCAGAGGTGCTAAGTACCACCGGCGCCTGCCACTCGATTTTGGCTAAGGATAGGGGAGTGAGTCCTTTATCACATTCTATGACCTCTCTATGCATGGGTGACTCCCTCTTCGTCTCAAAGTATGTTCTGAGATTGGCTATCTCCCGGTTATGCATGGTCTTGACGCTTAATACGCCTCGACCGCCACATTTCCGGGGGATATACAATCTCATCACAGATGATTTCGGGTGATGCATGCGATAGAGAGTCATAGTCGTGCGGACTTTTCTATCCAGGGTGTCAAGTTCGGTCTGAGTCCATCTGAGTACGCCAAAGGTGTACATGAGAACGGGCATAACCCAGCCGTTATAGGCTCGAACCTTATTGGCGCCTGACAAAAAGCTTTTACAGATTTTTGTCAGACGGCCAAAGAAGGCCTCACAAACTGACTGTTTCATGTCCGCCTCATTCACTCCTATCAATTGCGACATACCCAGATACCGGTATGATTCAGCTTCTGAGAGGGTCCTAATGCTCGATGGCTCGAGATTAACCTCAGCCGAATGAGTAACCTGCCCCCTCACCACATGCAAGACCGCACACTTGTCCATCCCAAGCTCCATCCTGATAGAATTGCTGAACTCAGTGGTGACATTCAGCAATTCCTGCAGGCGGGTAGCATTGGGTGCCAGCAGTTTGAGGTCATCCATGTAGAAAAGGTGAGGCACTCTTGTCCCTCCCCTCCGAAACTGAAAGCCCGTCTCTGAACTCTCCAGCAATGAGCTGAGTGGGTTCAGAGACAGGCAAAACCAAAGTGGGCTCAGACAGTCACCCTGGAAGATCCCTCGCCGTATCCTTATCCGGTCATCGGCAGCCGCCAACCGCTCGCCGTGGAGACAAAGGATCGTACTCCATTGCCCCATGCATTGTCTGAGGAAGTCTCGAACTGTACCATCAACTTTGTACAGTTCAAGGACCCTCAAGAGCCATGAATGGGGCACCGAGTCGAATGCCTTTTTATAATCAATCCAGGCAGCGGAGAAGTTCCGGCGGTTGCGTTTGACCAATTGCCCCGCAACGGAGTCGATGAGAAGGAGCTCCTTAGTACCACGGCTACCCCCCCGACATCCGTTCTGAGCCTCAGACATGATGTTATTTTCGTCTACATGACGAGATATCTTGAGGCTCAGAACGGATGTTAGTGTCTTATAGATGGTCGTAAGACACGTAATGGGGCGGTATTTTGCCGGATCAGCGGCATCCGTGGACTTTGGAGCTAGGTGAGTGATCCCAGTAGTGAAAAGGTTCGGGAGCGTCCTCTGCTCGAGAGCTTCTTGGAATTGTCGAGCCAAGGTCGCATGGCAAACCGAGAAACCCTTAAGCCAGTAGTGATGCAGCCCATCGGGACCCGGACTTTTCCAGTTCGGGGCCCGCTTTACTGCACCAACCACATCCTCCGTAGAGATGGCTACCGGGTTCATCGGTTCAATTACGGCACATGCTTCCTCTACCGCCGCAATCCAAGGGCCCTCTTCATGCTCAACCTCTCGCGACCACACACTCCGCCAGAAAGCGACGAGGTCAGCCGGGCTCGGCCGTTGAGAGGTAGAACAGACTGCTGGACACTCCAATTTTTTAAAGAACCTTTTTTGATCACACGAGAAGAGACGATTTTGCTGAAAGCGCTCAACTCTTTCCGAGTGTCGTCGTATGCGGTTCCCCCATGCAGCGATTTTCTGCTTCAGGTCGTCGATGCGCTCCGTTAGCTTTTGGGTTATGTCGGGCTGATCCAACCTAACCCCAAGCCCGTTGAAGGCAATTCTAACGGAGCGCACAATCCTTGGCCTTGTATTGCCCGACCTGAAGCTTTGCAGTCTGCCAATGAGGCCTCTGGCAAGGTTGATACGGCGCTCTATTCTCCTCTTCCAGGCCGGTTCCGTGCTGCGTCTTGCAACAGCAGTGCGTCCCGGACCCGGAGTCTTGGCTCCGATAAATCGGTGCACGGCTAAAGCCGCACCGAAGAGAATAGAAGCCGTATCATCCAAACCAGTGCTGTTCGCCAGATGTTGAGGCAGCATTTGGTTGATGGCCTCAATGACATCCCGCGTCGCTACATTCAGTGTGAGGCGGGAGAGCCGCGGACGATTCTCTAGAGGAGCGCTCCTTATTATTATTATTATTATTATTATTAAACTCACCATGAGAAGCAGGAACTGTGAGCCAGCGAGAGCACCGCAGAAGCCCATATAGGAAATGAAGAAGAAGAAACCAGCCAGCATCGCGCCGCCGACACCGAGCTGGAGGTAAGGGGCGTCTCCTGGGAGCAGGGCCTGGTTACGAATGCAAAATATACACAAATAAATTAATAAGTGAATAAAGAAAATTGAATAAATAATTTAAATATTTAAAAGAAAGTCCAGACGGAGTCACGCCCGCGTGAAGTTCATGAAGGTTCTGTGCATTTAAACTTTAAAAGCCGGATTTTGCTAAATTCCTACGGAATCCGCGGTCGATCGTGTCGCATTATCTGTTAACTATCAATTTTTAATGCCATAGAATTAGATTATAGAGCTACTCTACGTACGCGACTCGCATGTCAATTGTCAACACCGTTTAACGTGTCCGGATATCGATGCGGTGACCCGGTTATTGTATACGGAATATAGATCGTGGCCAATCGTTTACCTAATGCTATTATATTTCGATTACCCGGATATTTGGAAACAATACTTTTGTTTATAATATGATGTCCGCGACTTCGACCGCGTGGTTTAAGTTTTTTTGATTCCCGCGGGAACACCCTAATTTTTCGGGATAAAAAGTACCCTATGTCACTCTCCAGGTCCTCAACTATACCCATGCCAAAAATCACGTCGATCCGTTGCGCCGTTGCCGCCTAATTGAAGAAAAATTCGAGAAAAAGAGCATACTATCCCACAGGAACTGTTTGTTTTTCCGGGATAAAAAATGGCTTATGTCACTCTCCAGGTCCTCAAATATACCCATGCAAAAAATCACGTCGATCCGTTGCGCCGTTGAAGCGTGATTGAAGGACAAACCAACAAACCAACAAACAAAGTGACTTTCGCATTTATAATATTAGTATGATGATTATAAAGATTCTTTATATTAGTGTTAGTAGTAGTTTTCGATTTTATTTGCTTTTTACTCGCCATCATTTTGACAACCTCCCTGTTAGCGCTGAGTCTTACAAATTGGTTACGGGTTCGATCCCCGGCTAGGTCAATTTGTGCAATTAAATTTTGTTATTTTCTCTGGTCTGGTCTGGTGGTAACTTCGGCCGCGGTTAGTTACCACTCTAACGGCAAAGGCGTACACCGACAAGCGATTGTCGAGGCCCACCACGCTGCTCCAATGCGGATTGACGGGCTTATCGACTATTATCATGTCAGTGATAATAACCGGGACCGACGGCTTCACGTGCTCTCCGACGCACGGGGGTGACACACCGCCAACTCCCTAACCGGAGTTAGGTTAGCCCGGAGGCTTAGTACTGTGAATTTCTAGTCAGAAAAACCCAACACCTAATTATGGCCCGACCCGAGACTCGAACCCGGGACCTCGTCGGCCGCAGTCGATCAACTTGCTAACCACTAGACCAACGAGCCAGTCTAAGTAGCTAGGTAGGAGGTAGTTAACTATAGGCATAAACACACCGACGTCCTCCCTGGCGCAGTGGTGAGCGCCGTTGTTAAGCGGAAGGGCCCGGGTTCGATTCCCGGCAGGATCATTTTGGGAATTCTGAACTTTCTCTAGTTCTCTTCTGGTAGGAGGCTTCGGCTGTGGTTATAGTTACCAACTTACCACCCTACCGGCAAAGACGTGCCGGCTGCCGATGAGAAAAGCGTTCTGGTACGATGCCGTGTAGAAACAGATTTGGAGTGTGGGTTTAATAGATAGATAGATAGATTTATTTATTTTTCACGTAGGTCCACTTGTGTCACTTATGATACGTTAAGACTCTACCACCGGTTCGGAAAGCCGTTTCTACTGAAAAGAGCCGGGAAGAAACTCAGCAGTTGCTCTTTTCTTAAAAAAGAAAAAGGGTACAATATGTAAACAATACAACACATACATCAAGTATTACACTGACTTGTGGGTCACTGGATGCAAAGCCGGTCGCTTCCAATATAAGTGTCATACCTCCAACAGGTTAGCCCGCTAACATCTTAGACTGCGTCATCACTTACTAATAGGCCTATTACCGGGTGAAACCGGGTGAAGCCTATACCGGGAAAGGGTGGCCGTGGCCGCTAGTCTAGGCGTCACTTATTACAAAGCAATAAGTACCAAAATAGGGACCCTTTCTCCCTAAATCTTATTACACTACACTGTTTAGGGGAAAGGGTCCCTGTTAAAAGTGCATTGTAATAGGGGTTTAACTTATAGCGGGATTAAAAAAACAAAGCACAGTAGATGCGACGAACTACCGAATACCGTCACACGAATTGCCTTGTCTGGGGTCGAACCCGGGGCATCCCACTTGTAGAACAGCGCTTACCACTGCGTCAGAGGGGTCGAGAATTAATAATTACGGACTATTGCACGGAATTTAAAACTTTAACTTCAAAAAACATGGCTTATTACTGTTTGAATAATTCACAAGCCTTGGCATCGTACACGAATGTCAGAAAATTATCTATCCCATCAAAAACATAAATGTAAAATGAGAGCCAAGTTCAAAATTATGATATATATGCCTTGGTTGTTGACTTCAGCGACAAAAGAAGTGAGATCTAAATGGGTGCCAAGTTCAATGGTCATTCCTGCAATTTATTTATCCCATCAAAAACATAAATGTGAAATGAGAGCCAAGTTCAAAATTGTGATATAAGTGCCTTGGTTGTTGACTTCAGCGACAAAAGAAGTGAGATCTAAATGGGTGCCAAGTTCAATGGTCAGTCCTGCAATTTATTTATAACAACATATAATATTTTATAACAACTTAAAATATCATTTCTTCTTATAACTTAGTATAAAATGTTGAAGACTAAGGTTTGACTTGGTTAGTTTTCATAGATGAATTATATTATAGCCTTCGCAAGTTCTAAACTGGACTTTTAGGTACTTATTAATAATTCGTATATGAAAACTAAGCCAAGCCACAGCCTTAGTCTTCAACATTTTATACTAAGTTATAAGAAGAAATGATATTTTAAGTTGTTATAAAATATTATATGTTGTTATAAATAAATTGCAGGACTGACCATTGAACTTGGCACCCATTTAGATCTCACTTCTTTTGTCGCTGAAGTCAACAACCAAGGCATATATATCACAATTTTGAACTTGGCTCTCATTTTACATTTATGTTTTTGATGGGATATCATTACTTTTTGTACAGAAATTATTGAACTCAATCTCAAACTCAAAACATATTTATTCAAAATAGGTACCTACAAAGTACACCTTCTGAACGTCGTGCTTACAGAGCATAAGACGTGATGGTGATAATTAACTACGGTATCTTAAAACTAAAGCTACGAGGGTTCCAAACGTGCCCTGGTCTGAGAAGAGGCCGCAATAAACTCAGCTGTGTTTTTTTTACTATCACCATCTCACAAATATTTGAAATTATATATATGTACTCATAATATAACATTACATAATCAGCCGCTATAACAATTCATACCCATGTCTTGCTATCATTCAAATAATCCTTTACACTGTAATAGGACTTTTCTATTAGTTTAGTTTACGTTTTACATTAGTAGGTACTTATTCATAATAAAATTTATTCATCTTCATATTAAATAGGTAATCACTGTCGTTTCATTATCAAGAAAGCTGCCGGTGCATCAATATCATTTCGATGGTGAGCCCACCCATGGTAACAACAGGTCTTAGCATCCTGTTTACACTCAGGTGACAATGTGTGCACCTCAACGTAACGTAACCAAATTGCAAGCAATGGTCATCCATGGAATATAGCGCAAAGTCGGCGAGATCGAATCCATATTATAGTATAGCAAAAGTTTTTAGTGAAACATTGAAAACAAGCACGGTAAACAGTCGATATCACTAAAACCACTATAAACAATGAATACAAATCACAATGACTGACAGCTTGAACTGACGACTTCAAATACGTTTCTTCTTCTTTTCTATCAATGACGTTTCGTTGCACAAAATGCGTGAATACGAAGGTAAGGTTTTAATGCAACTATATTATTATTCATTATTATTTACATTAAAATAGAGTTCTACCACCGCTTAAAGCAGTATTGTTTCAAAATAATGGTTGAATGTCACGTACTTTGACGTCCTTAAAATAATGATTATAACACTACAACATGAACGTCAACAATATTAAAATAATACGGCTTTAAGCAATGATAGTATGCCCCGTGTCAGAGTTTTGATCTATACGTAGGTAGAGCATAAAAATGACGATTTTTGTACGTTTATATCTAAATAACCATTTGAGGTGTGCTTATGAAATTTGGAGCACATATTATGTATCTCGCGGGTCTCAATATATGCGCCAAATTTGACATGTTTATGTGAAATAGTTTTTGAGTTATGAGGGGGTCAAAAGTGGCTCCAAATGGTTCGTGTAACATTACACACGGTGCTGCTCGCCAGTTTTTTAAAGTTCTTCCTTCTTTTTTGAACTTTGGCTGGACACGCTTCCGCGTGTCTTGATAAATACTTTACTAGGTAGGCAGGATAGGGTCAGAAGGTAGTGACCTACTTTTTACCGTGGAACTATAAAATAGGTCCATGCTTTTTACTAATTTCTATGATTCGATTATAGCGGATTTGATATCTCAAAGTTTTAAATGCTGGAAATTGATTCCGGGACCTTACCAGGAATTATCTCTTACTGATTATGAAATAGAGGGTCTTCCAAAAGACCTAAAATTCACATCCTCGGTTAGTTTTATGTTTGATAGTCATTTTAAACTATAGATTAGAGAAAAAAAGGATCAAGTCATATGAACTAAGTATCTATGTATTTCATGCTAAAAGCGCGTTTTTAAGTTTAATAATGAGTGGCCACATATATTTTTTATTCTTTTCCACAAATTATTTGTTAAAGTCCCACAAAGCTTACTGACCCGGTCATTGATGTAGAATTTTAGTATTACTCATCCTATTTCAATGGACCCGGTGGCCAAAATTCGAATTAATTTTTATGCCTGTTCTTTTTTTTTTAAACTCTTATATTAGCGACGCTGACACCCTATTTCTAATTATTTAAACTTTTTCTTTTTAATTTTGCAACAAATTACTTACTTACACTACACTTACCTAGACGTAACATATAAACATTTTTGCCTTCTTTCCTTTTCTTTTTAACAGACTTCCAAAAAAGGAGGAGGTTCTCAACTCGGCGCGTATTTTTTAATTTTTTAAATGTATGTTACCGCATATTTATACTTCTTATTAGGTAGGTTTAGGACTAAACTAGCGGCACGCTATGATGGCCGGTTTGACACATTACAATAGTGATGTGGAATGTCAATTTATTCTCGAACAAAAAACAATTAAGTTTTGTTTTTGTACCTGATTAAATAGGTTTAATAAAACAAAAATGTAAATGTTTATTTAATTTATTTGAACGAACTGAATATTCGAATGAAAATGAATATACAAACTTTATATGCACACAAGAAACATATGAATACAAAAGATACCAAAAAAGGTGCCACAAAAGGCCATAATTAATCAGATTCGTCCATACTACTATTTTCACTGTCGTCACTGCTATCATCACCTGCATTAATAATTATATGTTCGTTTTCTATAATATTATCTATTTTCACATCTCTTTCATAATCTTCCCTTATTAATTTAACAGTTCTATTCACAACCTTTTCCCAGTCTCCTTTAGTCACATGTTCACAAGCTTCTTCTAATAATTTTAGCATTTTTTTTGTGGTAAATGGGGGTTCTGTATTGTGTCTTGCAGCATATCCCTTAATTTGAGCCCACACCAACTCAATCGCATTATACTCACAATGGTAAGGCGGTAACCGTATAACTCTGTGCCCATGTTCTAATGCTATTTCGTCAATGACGTATCGGATCTTGGTTGGTTTGTTTTCTTTTAAAAGACGTACTAATTCCGCTTTTAACATATTCATGTTTGCATCTACGCCATTTTTACGAAGCCATGCGACGATATCAGCTTTCTTTTGGGATTGGGCAGGTGGCTTGTCAATTTGCATCGAGTGGTATGGGGCGTTGTCCATAATTATAATAGATGGTTCAGGGAGGCTACACAAAATTGAGGTAAACCATTCAGTAAACTTTTCTCCATTCATGTCTTCATGATAGTCTCCAGTGGTTTTTGACGCAAAAGCCATGAGAGAACCTTCGACAAACCCGTTGATGGTTCCGGCGTGACAAATTATAAGTCGCGATCCTTTTCCTACAGGAACTTTGGAAGTAGATGCTGCTGTGTCATCGTTCCAAGAACGGCCTACAGTATGGTTAGCATTAAGCCATGTTTCATCCAAGAACACAACATTTTGCCAATTTTTGATTTCTTTCACTTGCCGTAAAAAAGTATACCTTGCCATCGCTATATCAAATCTTTCCATCAATATTTTGCGTTTGTTACATTTTTTGTATCGAAATCCAATGGTCTTCAAAATCTTCGTTAAAGAACTTTCCCCACCGAAGAATAATCCAGCTTCCTTCAGTGAATGCACCAACTTTTTTCTTGTTGGATACTCCTTCTGTAAATAGTAGCCGTAAACATGTCTTCGGATAGCATCGGCATCAAAGCTATCGATGCCTACGACTGGTTTTGCTCGTTTTCTCTTTTTTGGTGTGTGAAGTTTATTTTCTTCTGTGCCAGTCTCGCCATATTTTTCTTTAGTTATCCGTCTAACAGTTCGTTGTCCAATATTAAGCGCATCAGCTACGCGTTCAACCACTGACGTTATAGGTAAAATTGGCCCTCCATTTTGAGCTTCACGATCGAAATAGTTACGAAGGCGTATTACGAACTCACGTGTCTGACTATTTAGAACAGTTCTCTGCGTACGTTCGGTCATATCGACGAAATCCACAACAAAGGGCTTGAACAGAGTCCAAATTAACGAGCAAGGGTCAACAGTAATGCAGTATCAATATTTGAAATCCAAAGCCAGGTCAAAACTATATCACAATCGCATTGCACTGACAGTTTATACTTTTCGAAGCAACGTCAATTCGAAACTGCTTTGTTTTGCATTGAGCATTGACGCGAGTTTGCCGGAGGTAGTAGTTGTGCTAGCCAGCGATCACAGAGTACATTGAATATACAGGTATAGAGATAACACTGAGGATTGTTGTATAAGCGCCATCTAACGGTATACGACGAACCTAAAGCCAAGCAAATCGCGCTCTTCATGGTACCTATTTTTTTATAAATTAATTCCCCAGAGTAATTTCCAAAAGCCAAACAATATTTTGATTTTATTGATTTGGCTTTTGGAAATTACTTTGGAGACAATGGAATTTAAGTTATTTAGGTAAATAAAACAACAGTTTATCAATTGGACAGTTTATTGTTTCTTTTTCATAAATAAATTAAAGCACAAAAACATAAACGGAGCACATTCACGGATGGAATTACATTCAGACGCAAAAAAGCGATTTCAGAGGTTTGTCCACATAGTGAAAATTGTTCATATTCACAAGTACATTCACCCCTTAAATGGTGCAAACTGATTTTTCTACACTTGTATACATTTTAGAAATCAATTTAATAAATAAATTTTGAGTCCTAAACCTAAAACTACATTCGATAAAATTTATGAATCTCTGCACATCACTATCGTCAATAAAGTAATACAATTATTTCCTTCAAAGTCGTTATCAATTAATACGGAACTTCATGAGCGGACAAACGTCAAACCGGCCATCATAGCGTGCCGCTAGTATAGTGGGTCTAAGTAGTTGACCTACCTTCAGCGTTGGCGTTTCGAAGATGTTAACAGCACCGGCCCACACGCTGAATGCGAACGCCGTGATGCAGACAAACTGAAAACTGAAAAAGGGGGATTTTCATTCCTATTGCATTAATTTTCAATCGCGAATTACCTACTTATTTTGAAACTAGCTAATGCCCTCTACTTCGATCACGTGGATTGAGGTTATTAGGTATGTACCCAATAGAATATAAATGTGGATTAGGTAATTAGGTATGTACCCAATAGAATATAAATGTGGATTAGGTAATTAGGTATGTAACCAAGCGCCGTCCTTCGGTTAGTTCAAAGTTCAAACATTGCCGCCTGTCTCACTTTGGTTGTGAAGTCGAAGATAAATAGGTATGCAGTGTAAATAAATAACATTTTGGTAAGAATTAAGATAAAAGACATTAACTAGTGGTTCGCCCCGAACTGAGACCTCGCGGTATCCATAAAACGAATAAACTTTTACAGAGCGCCATCTATTGACATCATTGTGAAGTTCTGTTAAAATTAATACTGAAGCTCATTAAAAATTAAATAATTTCGTTTCCTTATAATATTTATCTAATTTAAGTATTTGTTGTTCAAGTACAGTATATAATTCAAATAATTGATCAAGTTTCAGGCTCAGACTTTCAGAAAATTGATAGTTCTGAGGTCAGCTTTGGACTTTAGAAAATCTCCACTTTGAAAGCCCATTTCGTCAATTTTAGGGGAAAAATTAAAAAATTAAATTTTTGGACTCTATTCCTAATTATCTTTAAAATGATATACCTACTGCAACCCCATGTAACGCTAGAAAAATATTTTACTTCGCATTCGCTTCTATGAGAGCCTGAAATAAAGATTTTATAACTTTTTAAGCCATATTCGGCTGGAGGCGGTTTACATATTATTATATTTAAATTTGAAGTAATTACGTTCAGTAATTCAGAAGTAATAAGGCTCTGACAGACGGACGGACGGACGGAAGTGCTTGCTTTCACCTTTAGCTTTATTCAGCTTTTGTGTTACAAAGCTGGTTCTTTTTGTGGAGATTAGAGATTCATACGAATCCGTTCAGCTGCGTCTCCTACAAATCTCCTACAAAATATTATATCTTTTAAGAAAAAAAAATGAATCGAGCTGAAAAGTTTAACATATTCCCTTAAACCCCTATTACACTGCACTTTTCACAGGGCCCTGTAGCAAGGGCGGACGTGGCTGCGAGTTTTGGCGTCGCTTATTACAAAGCAATAAGGACCAAATTAGGGACTATTTTTCCCTAAATCTTATTACACTAGGTACACTGTTTTCAAGGTAAGGGTCAACGCGGAACCCTAAAAATTAAGTAACATTTACTCACCATTGTAACAAAGTTGCAAAGGATCAAAACTGAAGCAGCTATTCCTGATATCCTGGTCGATTTCCCACTCATTTTATTTATTTAAACCTAATCAATTAAGTATATTTTTGGGTAGGTAGGTTCCTTAAGCTCCATTGATAAATTCTTTCAAAATTGTCTACGTGATCTTCGTAAAAAAGAAACTTGGTAAAGCCACAGGCTTCAAGCTTTTTTGCGAGAAAAAAAAACTAAAAAAAACTGATAAAAAATTCTTAATTTGATTTTTTTGTCATTAACTAAGTACAGTTTAAATATGGCGATCTCTCCCTCCTTTATTACGAGTAGTCACACTGATGCCGGCGACCTCCTCCACGTGGATTGAGCTCTTGTTTAAATGTTTGACTCTAAAAAACTTGATTCTCCGGGATAAAAAGTAGTCTATGTCCACTCTATAAAACCTCAATTACTTCCATGCGAAAAATCAAGTCGATCTGTTGCTGTTACGGCGTGATCGAAGGACAAATTTACAAGCTTATATCACACTTTCGTATGATATAATCTATACTACCTTTATACTATCCATACTATAATTTTATAAATGCGAAAGTGTGTCTGTCTGTCGTTCTGTCTGCTACGCTTTCACGGCCCATCTGTTCAACCTATTTTGATGAAGTTGGTACACGGATAGGTTCTATTCCGTGGAAGGACTACTTTTTATTCTAGTAAATTATGGAGTTCCCGCGGGAATTGAAAAAACCTAATCCACGCGGACGAAGTCGCGGGCTTCATCTAGTCTAGTCTAGTAATACTATAAATGCGAAAGTTTGGATGGATGGATGTTTGTTACTCAATCACACCAGAATGGCTGAACGCATCTGGATGAAATTTTGCTCAGGGATAGATTATAGTCTGGAATAACACATAAGCTACCTTTTATCACGGAAAATTAAAGAGTTCCCGCGGGAACAAAAAATACTCAGTCCATGCGGACGAATTCGCGGGCATTAGCTAGTACCTAATATTATAAATGCGAAAGTTTGGATGGATGGATGGATGTTTGTTACTCAATCACGCCAGAATGGCTGAACGCATCTGGATGAAATTTTGCCCAGAGGTAAGATTATAGTCTGGAATAACAAATTTATTATAACTAATGTCTGTCTCTTCCATCTCGGGACCATTGGATCCCGGACCTTTGGAAGGCGTACGAGGGGCCGAAACCAACTCGCAGAGGCCCGTTAGACAATTTTACTCTAAAGGAAATGTGACACCAACCGACGAATATCCATATAGATACGCACTATGCGAGTGCACCCAAATACAATCCCCGGTCAGTGCAGGACTATTGCAAAACATGAAAGCAAATGATATGTATGGGTCTACGGGTTTGGGTTGCTAAAATGGATTGGTGATCTGGGTCTATGGAAGTACTATGGCCCCTGCCTGACCAATGTTATTTTACACGGATAAAATGGCAGGGGGTGACTCGCACACTCAGTAAATGGGCCCCCGGAAACGGCCGTTAGCACATAGTGACGTAGCGGCAAGGGGGCAACATAACCTGAGGTGCTTGAGGAGTGGAGAGGTATTCCACGGCTCTCAGTCCACAATCCTGGTAGTCCATTCAAGATCCCTACAAGCATCTTACTGGAATACCTCCTTCCTTCCTCCGAGCGTCTTTGCAGATGCTCTTGCGAATCTCCACTCAAGCCGGCCAATGAAGGCAAGCAAGAGGTGGGAGTTCTGTTCCTCGTCAGTGTTCACTCCAGCCGGCCGATAAAGGCAAGCCAGAGATGAGGAACAAGACTTCTCCCGGGAGCGATCAGGTCCGTGGGGTCGCTACTGCCCAACAGCTCGCCACAAGCTGCCCTGCGTTACCACAAGCTGCCCTGCGTTATTATTATGCGGACGAAGTCGCATCATCTTGACACATTTTAAACGCGTGCCTATTATTATTTTAATTTTAAACCTTCTATGTATACGAGTAAATAAATATAGGAATGTAATTTCGTTTTAATTTACCTCTTGCCGTGACAAAAGGGAATTAATTCACAATGACGGTATAATTTTTATGGAAACAATAGAATAGAATAGTAAATGACAGAGTCCCATGGGAAAGACGCGAGGATCTTGCATATTTTATTGTAGAAATGTGGAAAAGTGGACGATTAAAGTAGATATTATGTCGCTAGTATCTACTTGAGTTAGTTACTTTGAATCGTTTTTTATGAAAGGGTAGTTTTTAGTTCCTATAATGGTTTAGGAACTAAATGGAAAAAAGGAACCCTTATATAGGTTCACTTTGTTGTCCGTCTGTCTGTCAACCACCTTTTTCTCGGGAACGCGTCCTCGTATCATGTTGAAATTAATATCAAATAGGGACCCTAGACCTAAGTAAGGTCTAGGGTCCCTTGGAGCTGTAAAAAAATCAAGCTTCTAAGTCCACGCAATCAAAAGATACGGCCGTTTGTGCCGCATATTTTGCATATTTTGACACTCGCCCATAAATCAAAACTACCTATAGTAACTTCCCATTGACCTGGAATCGTGAGATTTGGCAAGAAGCAAGGTCTTACAGCACAAGTATAGGAAAAAATCCGAAAATCGTTAATTAGAGTTAGGGTGTTATTATAAATGCGGAAGTATGTCTGTCTGTCTACTACGCTTCCACGACTCATTTATTTAATAATTTTTTTATTATTTAAAGCAAATAAGTAATTATAGCTGAGGTTAATAAATGATCAATAATAAATTTGATGCATAAGAAATGTTTTTTGCCTTAACTCTATTACTTTAACAAAATTGTCGTATAAGTTTACGAGAGTCGCGTTTTCCCGAACAACGCCCGACACGTACGCACTGCTCGACGCTTCAGCGCTTACTGAAAGAAATGCTGACAATTGAAAACCGAATGTCGTAGACCGTAGTCGTCTCGTAACTGCTGTGGTCGTAGTTAACTTTTTATACTAGCCGAGTCACGCAAGCTCTACGTATTTACGTAGCATTCTGTAAATGCAACGACTATTGATAAATCCCAGGACACTAATAAAAACTTCTTTAATATCTATAACCTATTCGTAGAGACCATCCCAATGAGTCCAAACAACCTCCCAAAGATGCTGTAGCATCTTCAATGGTATTGCAAGAACGTGGTAACTTTTGGTAACTATCTGGCTGGGGAAGGCTGATTTGGTGCACGTAGGGTAGGGCTCTCCTGTGGTGGGAATAGTGACTACTTATCGCCGATCAAAGATGAGTTATTGTTACCAAAAATAAACAATCTGCTCACCAAGAACCGCGACAGGTATGTTACTACCTCCTGAGATCTCTAGCACCCTGGTACATCATTTTTCCCCAACCTTAATACTCCATCCATCCATCCATCAGCCTGCATATTCGCCCCTTGCTGGACATAGGCCTTTTTGATAGCGCGCCACCACACACGGTCCTCCGCTTTCCTCATCCACCCACTTCCTGGTACATTTTTAAGGTCGTCAGTCCAGCGGGCTGGAGGTCGTCACACACTGCGTTTACCGGTACGCGCCACGCGGTCTCCACTCCAGAACGGCCATCGGTTCTGCGACAAACATGACCTGCCCACTGCCACTTCGGCTTACTAATTCTCTGGGCTATGTCGGTTACCTTAGATCCCCGGCGGATTTCCTCGTTAAGGAGTCTATCCCTCAGAGAAACACCCAATATAACCCGCTCCATAGCCCGCTGAGTGACTTTATATTTGTGGAGACAACCTCCTGAGATCTCTGCCTCCCTGGTACTATTGAATGAATGAATGAAAATGAAATGAAATGATGAATAAAATTGTTCGCGCCACCCATGTATTAGTTGTCTGTGGTCGCTGTGACAGATGAATATTGTGTGAACGTAGCTAGCTTGCCGCGCTTTTTGATAAAACTCTTTGGTTTTGACAGTTCGACAGAGTTCAAGTTTGTCTTTGGCAAGGCGGGCCGGCGTTTTAAATTGTTGATTGTAAAATAAGCTTTTCTTTGTATTCCGTATTGTTAGAACCTCGCTATAGCTCAAGGTTCCCGCGAGAAATTAGCTTCTAGTTATTTCGGTACTAAAGATTTACTTGTTGTACTGAGTGACAATAGTTGAATGCCACGTTGACGCCACTGCTGGCCGGGCAACCTTATATACTTAAGTAAATAATTAATCTAAGCAGCTTATAGACGAACTTTAGTGTTGTGCTGTGTGTGTTGTGTGTTAGTGCCGTCTTGAAGCAAGAAGCTACGGCCGAAAAGTATACCTTCTCATTCCTGACCTTTCCTAACCTTTAACCTACATCCTTCCTTATCGAAGATTCATCATTCAGTAGGCACTTGGACTCCGTAAGTACGTAGTATAGTTTTCGTTATTGTCTTACCACCTAAGTTAAGCCGGAACAGTTCTGTCCGCATTTGGCCCTGAGCCAATGGTCTAAGAGGCTCGAATCCAGCTGATGGGCCCCTGGAACAGCGTCTTAGAGTTGTAGCATTGGACCAGGTTGATGCCACAACATTTGGTAGCAAAGAGCGTGGTTGTACTAAACGCTGCGGACAGGTCTGTACCGGTTAATAGTGTAAGCTAGTGGGGCATTTATTGTGGGATATAGCTAGGTAAATTAAAACAAGCTTAACTTTTACTTTGGATTACTTAGCTATAGTCCCTACTTGCTCCGTTAAATGTATTGAAGCGGCATAAGAGAATTTTGTACATTAGGTTTGATTCTTGCCGCACAAACTATACTTCTGTGGTGTCAAAGCTTGTACTTGGTGTCTGTTTAATTAAATAACTGCTTTGTTTATGAAAGTACTTATTTATCTATAAATTGAAAGTTTGTAGTTGAGATTGAGAAAAGGTTGCAAACTGTAATTAGCTTGTTAAATACATACTAGCTTGTTAGCAGCTTATTGATTTGTTGGCAAACTTCTAAATTAATTGGCCAACAGCTGTTCAACACTTTAACTGAATTTGTGTACAGATAATAACTTGTAATAAAGGGTATTATGTATACATTATTTACCCTTTATATGTTGATATTGCTAATTACAAGGTTTGATATTGCTTGTCTGCATTGCGATTGTGACTGTATATGAATTTGTTGTCTTGAATTAATTGCTTATTATTAATTGGATTTGTAAATTTAACCACTACCTTTGGTTTTGTCCCCTACTAGTTGCAAATTAAAACCTTGTTTTTAATTATTGAACGGTAATCATTGATTACACAGTGTTTTCAGTCACATATATAGTTGCTCACCTGTCTTTGCCTGTCTTTGCAATTGTTTAAAAACTTGAATTTGTAACTTCTAACTTATGCTTAAGATTATACTACAATTACTATAATTACATATTATTGTTGTTTGTCTCGGGTTAACTATACACATAACTTGTTTTTTGTTTTTACATGTATGTCTGTCTGTATTTGAAGGTTAACCCCTGATAATTTGATAATTTTCATGTAGGTAAGTTTAACTTGCTTTAATTATTGTAGTTCTTATTCTTGTTTATTTTTAATTCTTTACTTTGATTATTGTAGCAATCAACAGTGTAACAACCTAACATATAAATTCATTGTTTACAATAGAATTTGAACATTGTTTATTTGCTGTTATTTGTTTGTTGTTTGTTGCTGTTTTGTGTGTTGTTATACTGTTGTTGCTTTGTTGTGAATTCACACAGCTGGCTAATTGTTAGTTAGGGTTGCCACCTCAATCCAGCCTAAATTGTAAGTGTGAATCATAAAGTAATTTATTTAATTGCAAATTGCAATACCTATTGCGTACAAGATGTCAGCTCATAAAAGGCTCGTTGGCTCGATACAAGCTGAACTCCGATGGGCGGCTACAGCTCGTACCTTGATAGGCCGTGAGGACAGAGCATCCGCACTGCTCAAGCGATGTGAACAGGTGCCGACCAGACAGGCAATTGTCGAGGAAGCGCTTAGGGACCTAGTGGTTTTGGAACCGCCCGAGGAACTGCTCCAGTCCGCTCAGCGAGACTATGAGCAGTTCTTTGAACTAACGGACGGCCTTGTGGAGGAAAGCTCTAAGCTTAAGAAGGAGGCGAGACTAAGCTCTCTTCTCGAGTCTCCTTTGAGACCTCCGACTCAACCTGCGCTACTAGGTAGAGCTGCCTGCTGCCTGCGCCACTATAGAACTACCTAAATTTTCTGGCAATTTGAGTGAGTGGTTAGGTTTCCTCGGCCTCTTTGATAGTCTGGTGCATGCTAGGAAGGATCTGTCTCCCTGCCAGAAACTGAGCTACCTGCTGTCCTCCTTGCAGGGAGAGGCTCTGAGTGTGGTCTGCCACCTGGACCTCTCCGAGGAGAGCTATACTACCGCCCGGGAACTACTCACCCGGCGGTATGCCAACGTGCGCCGATTAGCGGACACGCACGTGGCGCAAATTTTGTCTCTGCCACGTGTCTCAGGGGTTGCTCGTTTGAGGGAATCTTTGTTAAACCCGTTGATTGTAGCATGTAATGCACTTAGGCGACTAGAGCTCCCGGTGGACCAGTGGTCTTTTCTGTTGCTGCATATAGTGTTGTCCCGCCTACCTCCCGAATTAAAATTGCGGTTTGAACAGAGGTATGGTGGGGACGGTGCCAGCTATCTGCCCCCCTTTTCAGATTTGCTAAAGTTCCTCGAGGAGGAGTGCCGGCAGGCTGACAACTCTGGTGTTGCTGGTCCTTCAAGGACCTCAGAGCAACCTGCCCAGCCGAGGAAGGGAAGGGGTCAGATTGGCAGCCCTGGTAAGGGGGCCTCTGAGCGAAGGCCAATGCCAGTCTACAGGGGGCTTGCTGCCACTGAGGCCACCCCCTGTAAATATTGCAAGCGTCCGGGCCACAGGGTACCTTCTTGTCCCCAGTTCCTGGACAAGACGATTAACCACCGGAGGGGCATCGCCAGGGACCGCCACTGGTGCTATAGTTGCTTGGAAGCTCACCGGCAGCGAGACTGCCCACATCAGCAGCCATGCCCTATTTGTAAGGGCAACCACCTGGCGATCTTGTGTGCCAACCAAAATGGCGTTGGCCGCCAGGTGGGGGAGAGCACCCCCCGCACGGGCGGGGGTGCTTATGTTAATCGCTCCCCTGCTAGTCTGCGTCGCTCTCCTGCACCGTGTCAGGTGCCTCGGTGTGTCCGGACTTCGCCCCCACCCGGGGGGGCTTCACCCCCCCGCGGGGGGATTTCGACCCCCCTGCGCCAATTTGATGCGGGATTTGCTGCCGCCACGGCGACGGGCCGTCCTACTCGCTACTCACCCCCGCTTCACGAGTGGCCGCGACTAGAGCGCCGCCCACCTCGTATGGGTCGCCAACCTCACTACGGTGTGCCGGCCTCTGCCCGCTTGACTAGGCCTGTGCTTCCGCCGCGGGATGGCGCGTGGATTTACCCAAATGGAGGTCCGTCTCCTCCGCCTCTGGAGGTTCCGCATGAATCTCGATTCGAGATTCCCCGGTTCGAGGACCGGTTTGATGAAGGTGACCAATGCTAGGTAGTCGCCGCCCTAGCCCCCACCACAGCCACATCTCCTGAGAATCTTAATCGTCAGCAGTCCGTCTGTCAGACCGTTCTTTTGCCGACTGTCTCAGTGAAGGTGTACAACCCGAAAGGTGAATGTTTGATAGTTCGTGCCCTCTTGGATTCGGGTTCACAGCGCTGTATTGCTTCTTCTTATTTGGTGGGTAAGCTAGGGCTCCCTTGGAGTCCTCATGCGGTTCGGATGATAGGTATCGGTGGTGCCGAGCCCTCGACTCCTAAGGGTGAAGCGGAGTTGATGTTTGGCCCAATTAAGGGCGATCTCCGCGTCTTGGTCAAGGTGTCAGTCCTTGACGATATCTTGGGTCCTCTACCACAGGAAAGAATCGCTGACGTTGCGGTTTCCTGTACGGCAGGTCTGACCCCTGCCGACCCTCACTGGACTGATCCTGGTCCCATGGATCTTTTGTTGGGTTCTGATGTCCTAGGCCTGATCTTGTCAGGAGGAATTAGGGTCCTGCAGAAAGATGGACTTTGCGCCATCTCCACTATATTTGGTCATAGCTTTCTTGGACCCGTTTTGTGGTCTTCAGACCCACCGGTGCTAGACCAATTGCAGGCAGCCGGCTTAACGTTGTCGGATGTAGTCCAGCGTTTTTGGGAAGTCGAGGAGCCGCCACACGCCGCACCGGTTAATCCTCTTGACCTTGAATGCGAGTTGTTCTATCAAAATAACACTGGCCGCCGTACTGACGGGCGCTTCGTAACTCGCTTGCCCTTCCTCGCCTCTCGCCCCCCTCTTGGTCATTCACGGGCTTTAGCTGAGAAGAGGCTCTTGTCTATGGAACGGCGCATGCGGCGCGACCCTACCTTCCGCACCAAGTATATTGAATTTATGCGCGAGTACGAAGACCTTGGACACATGTCACCATCCAATTTTGATTGGCGTTCGCACGAGCACTACTTCCTACCCCACCATGCTGTCTTGAAGACCCCTGGGGGTAAGATTCGAGTGGTATTTGACGGCTCCGCGGCTACGTCTAACGGAGTGACTTTGAACCAGTGTCTGCACGCTGGCCCTAAGTTGATCAAGGATATCTCCGACATCCTCACGCATTTCCGCCGTCACCAAATTGTCTTTGTTGCTGACATCAAGATGATGTTCAGACAGTCGGTGGTACATCGCGATGATCGGAGGTATCAGCTGATTTTGTGGCGCGAGAGTCCTAATGAGCCGATACGGGTCTTTGAATTGAACACAACGACCTATGGACTCCGGTCAAGCCCCTATATTGCTATTAGGACCTTGTTGGAATTGGCTAACCGCGAGCGGCTGAATTATCCTCGTGCATCAGCCATCTTGGAATCGTCAGTCTATATGGACGACATCTGCACAGGAGCTTCTAGTGTTGAAGAAGCTTTGACCCTGCGTGACGAATTGATCGCAATACTGAAGTCCGGAGGTTATGAATTGCGAAAGTGGCTATCCAACTCCCCTCACGTTTTGAAGGATCTCCCGGGAGAGGATCAGCAGGACCCTCATATTTTTGAAAACCTTGAAAATCCTAATTTGCTGACGGTCCTTGGAATACAGTACCAGCCCGTCCAGGATGTCTTCACCTACCGGGTTAAATTGAACCCCCCTCCTAAGGTTTGGACTAAGCGCTCCGTCTTGTCTACGGTTGCCCGCACTTTTGATCCAAACGGGTGGATCACTCCCGCAATATTTTTGGCCAAATGCTTCCTTCAGAAGCTTTGGATCGCTGAAGTCGGTTGGGACGAGCCTCTCCAAGGGAAATTATTGAAGGAGTGGCACTCCCTTGTGTCTGCTCTTCCGGACGTCGACCGAATTTCGATGCCTCGACGCTTCCTACCACCAGGAAGGTGCCACGCCAGTCTCCATGGATTTTGTGACGCCTCCGAACGAGGCTATGCTGCCGTGGTATATATGCGGACTGTCGATGCCACCGGTGAGGTCGCGACACATCTTGTCTTGGCAAAGAGCAAGGTGGCCCCTATTCGGTCACGCTTGACGATCCCTAAATTAGAATTGTCTGGCGCTGCTCTTTTGGTGCGCCTTCTTAACCACGTCCGTTCATCTTTGGCATCCGTGGTCGAACTGACCGACGTGTACGCTTGGACGGACAGTGAAATTGTCCTATGTTGGCTCCGAGCCGCCCCTCACAACTTGGAGGTCTTTATCGCGAATCGGGTGTCCCAAATTCAGTGCTCTGAAACTCCGTTGATTTGGAGACACGTACCCGGAGAATTGAACCCGGCCGATTGCGCCTCTCGCGGTCTCGAGGCCTCTTCACTTGTCAACCATCCCCTTTGGTGGGGCCCAAGTTGGCTAACGCAACCTGAGTCGACTTGGCCTCAGAATCGGTTCTCCGCTCCGGAAGTTTTGCCGGGCTTAAGAGTCGGAGTCGTGGAGGATAGACCGATCCCAGACTCCAACTTCCTCTTGGAACGATACAGTTCCCTTGATAAACTCATTGGTGTTACCGGTTGGCTTAGACGTTTCATCCATAATGGAAGGAACCCAGGTAATAAAAATTTGAATCCTGTCTTGTCGCCTCTTGAACGTCGAGACGCCCGGACACATTGGGTGCGTGTGGTTCAGGCAGAACATTTTGCGTCCGTGATCGACACCATAAAAGGAGGCTTAGCTTTGAAAGGCCCGCTTGCTCGCTTAAGCCCCTTTTTGGACGATGACGGATTGTTACGCGTTGGCGGACGCCTTAGGAATGCTGAGTTGCCCTATGGTGCTCGTCACCCGTTGCTGCTCCCTAAGGACGGCACCTTTGTTAAATTGCTGGTGACCTCTTATCACCTGAAAAATGCCCATGCTGGTTGCAATGCCCTCTCGGCTATTTTACAGCGTGAGTTTTGGATTTTGGCAGGGAGACGCACAATCCGGAGCGTCATTTTCAAATGCATCCCTTGCTACCGTTTGAAGGCCCCTACTGCGCAGCCGATGATGGGTGACTTGCCCCCCGACCGCGTCATGGCCACTCGACCTTTTGCCGGAGTTGGCACTGATTTTGCAGGCCCTTTCGCCATCAAGAGCTCTAACCTCCGCAACGCCCGGTCACTCAAGGCCTATCTGTGCGTTTTTGTTTGTCTCTCTACTAAAGCGGTCCATTTGGAACTGGTGAGTGCCTTAAGCACTGAGGCCTTTGTGGCCACACTAAGTAGATTTGTCTCTCGTCGAGGATTGCCTGACCTGGTTCGCACCGATTGCGGTACTAATTACAAGGGTACCGATAGATATTTAAGAGAAATTGTTGAATTTTTGTCTAGTAATAAGTTAGTTTAAGTACTGCAATGTCCAAGATGGGGATAACCTGGAAGTTTGACCCTCCAGCTTGCCCCCACTGGGGTGGGATCTTCGAAGCTGTCGTCAAGGTCGCCAAGACACATCTCCGACGCGTTATAGGAGAAACTATCTTGACCTTCGAAGAACTCGCCACTGTGTTTTGTAAAATTGAGGCCATACTCAATTCTCGGCCACTCTGCCCCCTCTCGTCTGACCCAAACGACCTGGAGGTCTTAACTCCCGGCCACTTCTTGATTGGTCAGCCCCTTAACGCCTTGCCCGAATACCCCTTCAGGGAC
This sequence comes from Erebia epiphron, assembly GCA_963932025.1. Classification (NCBI taxonomy): domain Eukaryota; kingdom Metazoa; phylum Arthropoda; class Insecta; order Lepidoptera; family Nymphalidae; genus Erebia; species Erebia epiphron. The sequence continues at coordinate 56,020,469 of OZ009945.1, read as the reverse complement.
GCGAAAACCTCACGTTTGTCTCGGTTTGAACTGTTGCAGCAAATGACTCAGAGCTTTTGGCATCGTTGGTCACTCGAGTATTTGCACCTTTTGCAGCAACGTGTTAAGTGGGCTGACAAATCCGATCCCCCTAAGGTTGGTGATCTTGTATTGGTAAAGGAATCTAATTTGCTACCTTTGTATTGGCGTCGTGGACGCATTGTTAAGCTAATGTACGGGTCTGATGGGGTTCCCAGAGTCGCCGAGGTAATGGTCGGAGATTCGGTCTTGCACCGAGCCGTTTGCACCTTGTCACGTCTCCCCATCTGTTAGTGAGTGGACGTAAATCCTTGCGTCCACGGGCGGGGGATTGTTCGCGCCACCCATGTATTAGTTGTCTGTGGTCGCTGTGACAGATGAATATTGTGTGAACGTAGCTAGCTTGCCGCGCTTTTTGATAAAACTCTTTGGTTTTGACAGTTCGACAGAGTTCAAGTTTGTCTTTGGCAAGGCGGGCCGGCGTTTTAAATTGTTGATTGTAAAATAAGCTTTTCTTTGTATTCCGTATTGTTAGAACCTCGCTATAGCTCAAGGTTCCCGCGAGAAATTAGCTTCTAGTTATTTCGGTACTAAAGATTTACTTGTTGTACTGAGTGACAATAGTTGAATGCCACGTTGACGCCACTGCTGGCCGGGCAACCTTATATACTTAAGTAAATAATTAATCTAAGCAGCTTATAGACGAACTTTAGTGTTGTGCTGTGTGTGTTGTGTGTTAGTGCCGTCTTGAAGCAAGAAGCTACGGCCGAAAAGTATACCTTCTCATTCCTGACCTTTCCTAACCTTTAACCTACATCCTTCCTTATCGAAGATTCATCATTCAGTAGGCACTTGGACTCCGTAAGTACGTAGTATAGTTTTCGTTATTGTCTTACCACCTAAGTTAAGCCGGAACAGTTCTGTCCGCATTTGGCCCTGAGCCAATGGTCTAAGAGGCTCGAATCCAGCTGATGGGCCCCTGGAACAGCGTCTTAGAGTTGTAGCATTGGACCAGGTTGATGCCACAACAAAAATATAATGATAAATGAATGAATGAATGTAGATACATAAGTAACCGCAGTGCTAAGCATTGCTGGAGCGAGTCAAATCTATGCTCTTTTATCAATTCCCTTCCCTCGGAGCCTCCGAATGGTGCAGACGTGTCTATTTGAACCGCGACAAGTCTAAATTATTTATTTATTTAATTAAAATTATAATTTAAAAATAAACTTAGAAAGTATCTGTGACTACCAGGATCTCATAGAGCGAAAGAGCTTATCTACAGCGGTTGTATATCATCTCAGCATGTCCCTGTCTATCACATGAGGTCAGTACGCATCACCTTCTTACCACCTTATCAACGCTCCCTGTCGCATTTGGCCCCGCCCAAGAAGAGGACAGCAATAATTAATGACGTGCGCCTACGCACCATCTGCCATCTCCCTCTAACATCCATCTAACATAGGAATTGTGCTGAACTGTTGCGTTCCTAGCGAACGAAAGTGGACTTGCTGTTTTTGTCGAACTACCTACATATTTTTTGGCTTGCGTCTCGCCGCAAAATAACTAAGCAGCCGGGATGCCATATCATAAAACTCCGGCAAACAGCTCTCTCTCACCGTCGCTGCGAGTCTACTGGTTACCAAGATGAGTAATAAAGAAAAATCACCTTCGCATTCTCATAAATCGCGGAAACATAAACGGAGGCGACAGAGTTCTGACGATGATTGCGACTCGAACTCGGTATTTAGGAAGGATTTGCTCAAATTGTTTAAAGAATTTAAGGATCAAATAAACAATAATTTCAAGCTCCTACAAGAAACCGTGACTCAAATACAACAACAAAATAAGGACATTCAAAATAGTCTTGAATTTATGTCATCGCGATATGATGAAATTCAATTGAAATTGCAGCATCTAGAGGAGGAAAAAAGAAATAATCTTGTGCATATAAAAAATTTAGAGGACAGAATTGAAAGTTTTGAAAAAAGTAGTAACGGTGCATGTCTCGAAATCCGAAATATACCCACAAAACAATCCGAATGTAAGAGTGACCTGGTAAATTATGTAACGAATATTGCAATTAACCACCGTAAATACATCTGATATACGAAATATATATCGTATAAATACTAAGTCGATGACTACTAGACCCATCATCGTTGATTTTGTATCGGTGACCATGAAAGAAAACATTTTGAACCTTACGAAAAGCTACAATAAGAGTCATCCCAATAATAAACTAAATACGCAGTTTGTAAACTTAGATGGACCACCGAATTTATATTTCCGAGCACCTGACTCAAAAAACGCGAAGATTGTTCGCGCTGTCGCGTGACTTTCAATCTAAAAATGGTTTCAAGTTTTGCGGGACGGCAAATGGAATAGTATATCTGCGAAAAAATGAAGATGACTCGTTCTTTCGAATTAACTCGGAAAGCGATTTGGAAAAGCTCAAAAATAGGTAAATGACTAGTCACTTTCATAGATTATATTTTCCGTAATTTTATAATATTCGTATGTTTTATAATTTGCTTGTTTTTTTGTCTCTCGAAAATTAATAATTACAATAAGTTTTTTAATTTAGATTTAAATTTTAATTTATTTCTTAGTTTTAATTACAATACCATTTGTGTAAATTCAAACCAAATTACCAAATTGAAATGTCATTTGTCAAAGTGTCAAATTATCTCATGGAGTCATGCTGTCTCATCTCTGCTTGTAAATACTAAATTGTAATATTGTTTTTCATTTAGTTTTTCATCAAATCGTAAAAATTTTACAAAGAAAAAAATTGATTACACATAAATAAAGTGGAAATAAACGCTATCTTTTTTGATACAACTTGAGCACGGTTATTTTTTATAAGTATGGAGTTTCCTTCTCTCGGCGAACATTGCCAGAAAAAAGATTGTAACCAAACGGACTTTCTGCCCCTGCAGTGCAAATGCGGGATGGTATTCTGCTGCGAACATTTAAACGATCACTGTTTATCTGGAGAGTGTGAGTTGGCGCCAAAAGCCAAAGAGGTTAACTTTGAAAACGACGATCTGATATACAGATGCTCGTTGAAAGGCTGCAGGAAAGGGAATCTGCATGAAATGCTGTGTATAAAGTGTAACAAACATTACTGTATAGAACATAGGTTCCATCCGTGAGTATTGATCAAGTTTTTTACATTTCATATTCAACATTATCACTATAAGCTTTGGACATCCACTGAATTCCACTGCCAGACATAGATCGCTCTTGATGAGTGCCGCACGTCCTCAGCATTCCTTTTACATACCTATTCCTATAACTACCCCATATTTCTTCCTTCTGGGGTTATGAAACCCTGTTTCACTTTGACGATTGCTGACCTATTGTGATGGCCAACAACTATAGTTCCTTACCAATATCACAGCCACTCCATATGAACAGTAGATTGAAATGAATGAACACTGACTTCTATTCTTTAATTTCATTTTACACTGTTTGTTTACAGATCCTGTCCAGAGATTGATGATGAGACGATGATGGCAAAAATAGAGCAATTTGAAGAACCAAGACGTCAGTTTCAGGAAGCTAACAAGTTTCTTCAAGATAAAGTAAGCTTTTACATAAAGAGCTATACTGATTTTTACTTAACATAAATGACATGACCAGTAACTGCCCTCCGATTCGGGACAATGCGCAGGATTTCCGTTTTTACAGTAAGGTTTAAAAATTAAAACCGAAATTTCTATGGATTTATTATTCCGAATAAGGTCAGGGTTAAAATGTCTAAAAAAAACAATACGTTTATTGTTTAAATCTTGAGCATCCGATTTCCTCTTTTAGGCACTACTCCATTTTGTTCTACTCCACGTTCCGTTTTATCCATGCCTAATAATAATCTTGCAACCCTGCATGAATATACTATTTAAGTACCTTAGTCACTATATTATGAGTGATTTATTTTTGATCAATTAAAATGTAAAAACCAAAACCTAACCAAAACCTAACCAAAACCTAACCAAAACCTAACCAAAACCTAACCAAAACCTAACCTAAACCTGACCAAAACCTAACCAAAACCTAACCAAAACCTAACCAAAACCTAACCAAAACCTAACCAAAACCTAACCAAAACCTAACCAAAACCTAACCAAAACCTAACCAAAACCTAACCAAAACCTAACCAAAACCTAACCAAAACCTAACCAAAACCTAACCAAAACCTAACCAAAACCTAACCAAAACCTAACCAAAACCTAACCAAAACCTAACCAAAACCTAACCAAAACCTAACCAAAACCTAACCAAAACCTAACCAAAACCTAACCAAAACCTAACCAAAACCTAACCAAAACCTAACCAAAACCTAACCAAAACCTAACCAAAACCTAACCAAAACCTAACCAAAACCTAACCAAAACCTAACCAAAACCTAACCAAAACCTAACCAAAACCTAACCAAAACCTAACCAAAACCTAACCAAAACCTAACCAAAACCTAACCAAAACCTAACCAAAACCTAACCAAAACCTAACCAAAACCTAACCAAAACCTAACCAAAACCTAACCAAAACCTAACCAAAACCTAACCAAAACCTAACCAAAACCTAACCAAAACCTAACCAAAACCTAACCAAAACCTAACCAAAACCTAACCAAAACCTAACCAAAACCTAACCAAAACCTAACCAAAACCTAACCAAAACCTAACCAAAACCTAACCAAAACCTAACCAAAACCTAACCAAAACCTAACCAAAACCTAACCAAAACCTAACCAAAACCTAACCAAAACCTAACCAAAACCTAACCAAAACCTAACCAAAACCTAACCAAAACCTAACCAAAACCTAACCAAAACCTAACCAAAACCTAACCAAAACCTAACCAAAACCTAACCAAAACCTAACCAAAACCTAACCAAAACCTAACCAAAACCTAACCAAAACCTAACCAAAACCTAACCAAAACCTAACCAAAACCTAACCAAAACCTAACCAAAACCTAACCAAAACCTAACCAAAACCTAACCAAAACCTAACCAAAACCTAACCAAAACCTAACCAAAACCTAACCAAAACCTAACCAAAACCTAACCAAAACCTAACCAAAACCTAACCAAAACCTAACCAAAACCTAACCAAAACCTAACCAAAACCTAACCAAAACCTAACCAAAACCTAACCAAAACCTAACCAAAACCTAACCAAAACCTAACCAAAACCTAACCAAAACCTAACCAAAACCTAACCAAAACCTAACCAAAACCTAACCAAAACCTAACCAAAACCTAACCAAAACCTAACCAAAACCTAACCAAAACCTAACCAAAACCTAACCAAAACCTAACCAAAACCTAACCAAAACCTAACCAAAACCTAACCAAAACCTAACCAAAACCTAACCAAAACCTAACCAAAACCTAACCAAAACCTAACCAAAACCTAACCAAAACCTAACCAAAACCTAACCAAAACCTAACCAAAACCTAACCAAAACCTAACCAAAACCTAACCAAAACCTAACCAAAACCTAACCAAAACCTAACCAAAACCTAACCAAAACCTAACCAAAACCTAACCAAAACCTATCGGTTATATTATGTCACCACGTTTACAAACTTAACTTTGCCGTTTTCTGAGTATGTTTTGCGTTCATAATTGAGTTACACGTTATATTGGTCATTGATATCTCATAAATTTTCCGAGTTTTAGAATTTGTTTTTGTTTTGTTACATGCGTATCTTACTCTTTTTATACTTTTGATCTATTCAGCTTTGCCAATCTGTCAGTTTTGGAGGAAAACACATTTATAATGAAAAAGGTATAGAAGTGTTTAAATTAAATCTCGTTATCTTTTTTATAGATAAGTTTGATCTTCCTCGTTGTTATCTACTAGTGTGAAGTTTTCAAGCTCTGTGCACAAACTACATATTTTAGAGATCTTGCACTTCTATATGTATACAAGGTGTAAGGTAATTAGTATAACATACCCGCGGCTACCCATGTTAGATGGTGTATAGATGTGGGAACGGAACGTAAGTGGAAAGGTAAGAGAGGGAAGATGTATGCAAGCATGTGTGTGAGTGAGAAAGGGTATGACAGATGACGTATGGAGGCCTTTGAAAGAAGCCTCAAGGATTGGAAATAATGGCGTCCGGGGTGTGTGGTGCGTGCTCGTGTTAAAATTTAAATAAAACGGAGTTAAGTGAAATCCAATCGGCTTTTTACTTTTGCATTGATCCTACAAATGGGGGCTCGTCCGGGATCGCAAAAAGTAAAAAGTGAACGACGAAACGACGAAGTGACCGGCGCGGCGCGTGTGTCCACGAGGCGGTTGGGTGCGCGTACGAACTATGAACGGCGAAGCTAACTATTTACGACCATCGATATTGTACGACGCGGACGTAAGGGCCGAACAACGGAAGAAAAAGGCGAAGACGATGGACGACGACAGTATGAAGGACAGCGGGGCAGGCTCGAAAGCGGCGGCGGCGGCGGCCATGTTTTACAGCTATGAAGGAACCGTGGCTCAATTCAATGGAGAGGACAAATCCTACTCATCGATAAAATGGGCCCAAGATATCGAAGATAACGCGGAAATATTTAACTGGACACCGCAGCAAAAACTAATTATAGCGCGTCGCTCATTATGTGGCACGGCGGGCCTTTGGCTGAAATCAGAAAAAGTGTTTAAAACGTACGAAGACCTCAAGGCGGCTTTGCAAAAAGAATTTCCCGAAGTAATTAACACTAAAGAAATGCACGAGCTGATGGCGGCTAGAAAGAAACGGAAGGAAGAGAGCTATTACCAGTATATGCTAACCATGAAGGAATTAGGGAAAAGAGCGAAATTTCCCGATTACGTCGCTATACAATACATTATCGACGGCATCGAAGACCTCCAAGTAAATAAAGTTATATTGTATGGAGCTACCAGCTACAGTGCTCTGAAAGAGAAACTCATACATTATGAAAAAATGAGAAGCAGGTCGCACGTACATTATAATAAATCCGACAGTCCAAGTTCAGGTGGGAAGAAAAAAGGCGAGATACCGCGGACTCAACAAAGAAGCCAGCGCTGTTATAATTGCGGTGACATCGATCACGTTGCAAGTGGGTGCCCGAATGGGTTAAAGTGTTAAATAAATGTAATAAATTCGGACACATTGGCCCGAACTGTACGGAAAGGATCAACCCGGCAGTGGCGTCAGCGTCATCGGTAAAGCAGTCTGCGAAAAACATGGCGTCTAGGAGTGGCGGCGGTGCTGCGATCGACCCGTCGGTAAAGCAGCAGGCGCACTTCGGCAACATGGCGGCGGAATATCACGATCGCGACGAAACTGACAGCTCAGTGTCAATGACATTGGCGAAGAATGAAACAGCGGACTTTGAGGTTATGCAAGTTCCAAACAAAAGTTCATTTAAGCCGATGAAAGATGTTACAATTAAACAAACAACTATGAAGGCTTTAATTGACAGTGGTAGCGATGTAAACTTGCTCTCTCACGAGTGTTGTCTCGCGATCGGTGCGGAAGTGAAAGAAGATACATTGAATCTTACGGGACTTGGAAAAACGCGAGTTAGTTCATTAGGAAAAGTAATTGTAAGCATTACAGTCGATAATATAGTATTTTCTAATGTGGTGTTTCACGTAGTCCGTAAAGATGTCATGCCGTTTTATATTATATTAGGACAGGAATTTTTAAAACATGTAACCATGATAATGAATGGAGGTAAAGTAATGTTTTTGCCTGAATGGGATGGTTGGATGGGTGAGTTGTCTTGTTTTTCAGATTCAACTGTTGACATTGAACACATATTGAATCCAGCCGTGAAGCAGAACGTGTTACAGTGCATTGAAAGTTATAATCCAGTTCAAGTTAAGGAGGCGCCTATCCAGTTGAAGATCGTGCTGAAAGATGACGTGCCTGTTGCGCAGAGGCCACGACGCTTGTCATTAGTGGAACAGAAGTTAGTTGAAGAGCAGGTGGGGGAATGGATTGATACTGGAATAGTGAGGGTGAGTTTTTCAGAATATTGTAGTCCATTGGTGCTAGTAAGGAAAAAGGATGGTACGACTAGGATTTGTGTAGATTACCGGTTGCTTAATAAGAAGATTATAAAAGATGAGTTTCCCTTGCCAGTAATTGATGACATGATTATGACAAGTTACGTGGAGCCAAGGTGTTCAGTGTACTAGACCTGAAGAATGGGTTCTTTCATCTCAAGGTATCTGAGGAATCGGTTCAGTATACATCATTTGTAACCCATCATGGACAATTTGAGTTTCTTAGAGTACCTTTTGGTTTATCCATTTGTCCCAAGTAACATTGGCCAGACACAGGCCTCCACCCTGTTTATTATATGAGCTGCAAGACAAATGATGCCCAGAGTAGATTTACCAGTTACGAGCTTGAAGCAATGGCAGTCATCGAAGGTATAAAGAAGTTTCGGCACTATCTTTAAGGAATACGCTTTAAAGTGGTAACCGACTGCAAAGCATTCGAAATGACTCTAAGAAAGAAAGATCTATCTGCGAAGGTGGCTAGATGGGTATTATTCCTAGATGAGTATGACTTTGAAATTGAGCATAGATCGGGTTCGAGGATGAGGCATGCTGATGCACTAAGTCGCTACCCCTATGTCGGAGTAACTACCTTACACGACACTCTAAAGCAAGCACAAGACCAAGATGAAGGGCTGAGAGCTATAAAAAATATATTGCAAGATAAATCATACCAAGACTACTGGATGGAAATAATCTACTTTATAAACGAGATAAGAAGCTACTTGTGATACCTAAGACTATGGAAAAGGAGATATTGAAAAGAGTACATAGCAAGGGGCATTTTTCCAAAAGGAAAATGAAAGAAATAATTGATAAGGAATATTATATACACGGGTTAGATAAGAAAATTGAGGATTTTATTATAACATGCATTCCATGCCTGTTAGCTACAAAGAAGGAAGGAAAACAAGAAGGGTTACTGCATCCAATTGAAAAAGAAGGCATTCCAGTAGATACCATTCATTTGGATCATGTGGGACCATTGACATAGACCAGTAAGCAGTACAACTATATACTAACATTAGTGGATGCATTCACCAAATTTGTATGGTTATTTCCAACGAAATCTACATCAAGTAGGGAGACCCTTAACAAACTGGAAATCCATCAGCAGACTTTTTGGAAAGCCACGTAGAATAATAACGGACAAACATACTGCGTTCACCAGCCATGAGTTTACAGAGTACTGTGAAGCCGAAAATATCCAACATCTGACGATAACAACTGGTGTTCCGAGAGGCAACGGCCAAGTCGAAAGAATTCACAAGATATTAATTCCCTTATTAACAAAATTATGTTTAGAAAATCCTAGCCAGTGGTACAAGTACATCAGTAAGGTACAGAGAGCCATCAACAGTACATTCCAAAGGAGTATCAAAACTACACCATTTGAGCTGTTAATTGGCACTAAAATGCGAACTCAAGTAGACATAAAAATACAAGAGTTGTTATTAGAAGAAAACATCCAACTGTATAATGAAAATAGAGAAGAACTTAGGAAACAAGCCAAGGAACAAATACTTAGAGTACAGGATGAAAATATACAGAATTTCAACAAGAAGAGAAAGGAGAGTTCTAAATATAATGTTGGAGATATAGTAGCTACGAAAAGGACTCAGTTTGGTTCCGGTCTCAAGCTGAAACCAAAATACCTAGGACCCTACAAGGTAGTAAAAGTCAAAAGGAATGACCGCTATGACCTAGAAAAAATAGATAATTCTACTGAACGACCTACCAAGATCTCCAGCTCGGCTGATCACATGAAGAGGTGGTCTTATGATGAAGAAAGCTTCGATTAGTATGAGTAAGTACTTAGGAATGAAAGGTGATGAATGAATAATGAGCTATACTTTGTTTATTGTCATGGGTTTTATGTTTTATTTACAGGTGAAATACATAGAATAGTTATGTAAATCCCGTTGTTTAAGTATGTATAATGTTTCTCATTAAGGCGAAATAAAAACTTGCGTTGCTCTGAAAAGAGAGATTTTATTTTGAAACTTTTTACATGTATGCATTATGTTTTTAGTAATCAAATTACATACTATCTTACCTGAAAAGAGAGAAACGACAATTAACTTTATTATCTCGCCGTAACCTTTCTATTGTTCTTATTTTACAATAAACTATAAAAATCTGATAAAAATTATTTCCGTGTCCGCCACGGAATCCTCCTTTTATTTGACATATCCAAACTCTATGGTCCACAGAACAATAATACCCTAACTATGTCTTCATAGACGTAGGAAATTAGGAATACTCATTTACATCTCCCCCCCACAGGAGCCCTTAATTCAAAACGGGAACCAGTTTTGTTATGTGGAAAAGGTTGGATTCGTTCTTCTTATGTCCTGTGTTTATTCGATAAATTGAGTTAGATATTTTTTCTAAAACTTCATAAGGACCAATTTTCAATTCATCCAGTTTTTTTCTGTTTAAGCGATTACCATTTTCAACGTATACCAAGTCTCCAGCTCTTAATTCACATTTTTTTCTGTTCTTGTCAAAGTATTGTTTATTATAATTGTGTGATTTTAAAGTGTTTTCCAAAGCTCTTTTTCTGTCTTGTAATAAATCAGAATGGGTTTTATCCTGTTTCAATTCTTCAGGTAAAATATCAATATTTTTTCCCTCCAGTAGATATTTTGGTGAAAATCCTGTGACAGTGTGTTCCGTTTCATTATACTTCTCAGTGCATTGATGAGCAATAGTCGTCCAGGCTAATTTATCTTTTCTTTCATTTATCTTGCATCTTATTTTATTAACCAATGTCTGATTTAACCTTTCATTCAGACCATTTGAAAACGGTGCATTTACTGCAGTGAAGATAATGGGTATATTTTCTTTATCTAAAAAGTTTTTAAAATCTTTCGAATTAATGCCTGGATATTGATCTGACAGAATCAGCCCAATTTTGTTTTCGTGTGTTACTTTTTTAATCAACTTTATAAAGTCATTTGAATTTTGAGTCTTCGAAGTCAAAATGTAGGCATACCTCGAAAAGTGGTCTACTAGGAGGTGCAAATATGTTTTTGTAGAACGTGATCCACCAAATCCACCTATGGTGTCTATTGATACTATTTCGAAAGGGTAAGTAGCCGGACCTAAGTGAGACATTAGTCCATAATCATATTTCCCTCTAGATTTGTTTTTTATGCATATTTCACAGTTTTCACATATTTTTTTGATATTATATGTTAAATTTTTCGCAGTATAGAATGGATTAATTTTCCTTTTCATTTGTTGTATTCCAATGTGACAGTATGCATAATGTATTTTCTCAATAATTTTTTTACTAAATTCCTCAGTTAGTATTATCTTTTCCTTGTTCCTATCCTTGCAATAGTAAATGTTATCTCTCAGTGTCAGTGTATTTTTATTCTGTTTTATATGTTCATTTTTTCCCTGATCATTTTGTATATCCTCTAGTTTAATTAAGTTTATAATTTTTAATACTTCATCTTGTTGTTCCCATGGCTCCAATACAGCATTTCTGCTCAGACTATCTGCTTCCAGGTTGTATTTTCCTGGCGAGTACTTTACCTCAAAATTGAACTGTGATAGGTAATATGTGAGGTCTCCTAGTTCTTCATCGGTTCTTGCCTTTATATTCATTTTCTCTAAAGGTTTATGATCAGTGAAAACCTTGAATCTCTTGCCCATAAGCCAATATTGCCAATATTGTACTGCCTCTTTAATCGCCAAACATTCCAGATAAATGGCCTTTTTCTTTTTTTGTGTATCATTTAATTTCCTTGAGAAGTATGCACAAGGTTTTTCTTCTCCGTTGTGTTGAGGTTGCTTCAATACTGCGGCTATGCCTTGTATACTAGCATCTGTATAAATATGTATTGGAAGATCTGGGTCAAAGATTGCTAAAATTGGTTTTGAGCACAGTAGTCTTTTAATTGTCTCAAAAGACTCTTGACATTTTTCTGACCAAATAAACTTTTGTCCTTTTCTTAACAAATTATGTAGAGGATCTAATATGATTGATATTTTTGGCACATATTTCCCATAAAAGTTTATCTTACCTAAGAACTGTCTTACATTTTTCTGTGTTTTTGGGACAGGAAAATCTTTTATAGCAATTAAATTATCCTTCAGTGGAGTGATTGTATTATTTTTGATAATATGGCCTAAATATTTCACTGAGTCTTGTGCAAAATTACATTTAGTGAATTTTAATCTAAAGCCTTCTTTTAATATTGCTTCCAACAAAAGTGATAAATGTTTAATGTGGTCTGCGAATGTCTCAGAAAATACCAAAATATCATCTATGTAATTAACGGTGAAATCTGATAGTTTGTGCTTTCGTATAATACTACTCAATATTCTTTGAAAAATAGCAGGTGATGTCTTTAAACCGAATGGTAAACATGTCCATTGGTAATGTCCTTCTTGGGTAACAAACGCTGTCTTTTTCCTGTCTTCAATTTTCAAAGGAATGGACCAGAAAGCTGAATTTATATCCAGTGTTGAGAAGTATTTGCATTTAGCTGTCTTAATCATCAAATCTTCGATAAGTGGAAATGGTTGTGATTGAGGGACTACAATTTTATTTAACTCCCGAAAGTCTATACACAGTCTTGACCTCTTTCCCTCTTCTTTTTTATAGGCTAGAGTTACTGGCGCAGCAAAAGGGCTGTAGGACTCTTCAATTAAGTTTTCTTGTAGTAACTTTGCCACTTGTTGTTCAATTTCTTTTTTGTCTTCAATAGTGCACCTATAAGGTCTTTTACTACAGTATTTCTCAATTACTAAATCAATATGTGCTTCATAGCCTTTTACAGTACCTATATCATACTTGTCTTTAGCAAAAAGTGATTTATATTTGCATATTAATTCCTCAATTTCTGTCTGCCTTTGAAGGTCTAGATGATTTACAGAAATAATGAAGCCAGTCTTTTCTATGTGTTCGTTAAAGTTTATTTTTAAATATTTATTTTTTGTTTCATTGTGTGCATCCATTTTTGTATTGTACATTTTTTCATCCTTTTTATCATCTGAAAAGTCCGATATTATGTTTTTGTTTTTGATAATTATTTCTTCTTTATTATTTTCTGTTTTGAGGTTGGGGATACTCTGAGTAATTTCTAACTTCTCATTTTGAATCAGATGAAACATTTTTATACAGTCTAGTCCAATTAAAAAGTCATAATCAAAGTTTTCATCATCTATTACAAAAAGATTTGCTTCTTTTTCAATATCAAAAATTTTAATTTTTAATGTTACCATTCCTTTAGTTTTTTTCATGCCATTAATCGTTTTTAAGTTTGCATTTTCCATAGAAATACTAGTGTTACTGGGATTATTTTTCAAGGATAATAATCTAGAATTTATTAAAGATACATTTGATCCTGAGTCATAAATCCCCATTGTGTCTAAAGTATTATTACAATTTAATTTTGATTAATGGCGGGATCACTAGTTTTTTGGGTTTATTTCTTTTAATTCTGTTTCCAATTCTGAGTTATTCACCGTTCTAATCTGATCTTTTTTTTGTCTATTGTTATTCTTGTCTTTGAACCAACACAAGGATTCAGGATGATAGCGGCTGCCTTTGTTTTCTTTTTCACAAATTCTGCACGGTTTGTAGCTTCCGTCTTTTTCTATAATTTTATTTTCCAAACCTCCCACTTTTCTTCCCAAATTCTTCTTATTCACTAAATGTTCCAAGCCCCTGATATTATTAAATAAATCCTTACTTTCTTTTAAGCTATTTCTATCGATTTTATCGGCAATGAAATTTGGGAGCCCTGTCGCAATTAAATCAATTAGGGTGGTATTATCCATTGACCTATTTATTTCTAATAAAAGTTTTTCCTTTTTCAATGCATATTCTAGTAATGATCCTTGTCTATATTTGAATAGCATTGCATATCTGACCGGCGACCATCCTCTATCCGCATATGTTTCACAGAAGTTTTCTTTCCATATTGACCATTCCGAGTTAATTGTATATTTTATAAGCATTGAACTGTACCAATCAAGGCATGAATCTCCTAAGAACAATCTCAATGCCTCAATTTTCTTTCCATCTCCTTCTATTCCCATACGAGTACACTCTGATTCAAAAATAGTCATCCACTGTAATACATTTGAATTTTTATTATTGAATTTTTCTATAACAAATTTTTCTGTCAACTTTTTAATATTGTCGGCTTTCGATGCATCCTTCTTCCTTTCAGCTAAATTCTCCAAGATTCTTGTCAAAGCTTCTTCTGAAATTCCAGAAGTAGAAGCCAGTTTTTGTGTTTCTTGTGTTAACTCCTCTAACAAATATCCTTTAAACTGCATGTTTCCATCTTCATCCATATAGGTGTTAACTATCTCTGGTGTTGATGCAATCCAAACTTGTCTTCTATCATTTCTCTTTTGTAATGTAGTTTTTACTCTTTGAAATGTTTGAGTTTTTATCACTGAATCATGCAGTTTTGCCGGTTGAAATTGTTCCGGGATTATATAGGTATGATCGTTGCCATCAGTTATTGAGGTTATGCAAATTACATTTGTTTTCGGGTCTTCGATCGATTTCAACACTTTAAATTCAAATCTCAACTTTTCCATGTTAGCACTGTGTTAAACACAGCTAAAGAATTGTCGTTTTATAATGTTTCTCATTAAGGCGAAATAAAAACTTGCGTTGCTCTGAAAAGAGAGATTTTATTTTGAAACTTTTTACATGTATGCATTATGTTTTTAGTAATCAAATTACATACTATCTTACCTGAAAAGAGAGAAACGACAATTAACTTTATTATCTCGCCGTAACCTTTCTATTGTTCTTATTTTACAATAAACTATAAAAATCTGATAAAAATTATTTCCGTGTCCGCCACGGAATCCTCCTTTTATTTGACATATCCAAACTCTATGGTCCACAGAACAATAATACCCTAACTATGTCTTCATAGACGTAGGAAATTAGGAATACTCATTTACATATGTACTATGTTAAGTTAATCCATTTACTTTTAATTAAGTGAATAGGTATTGCATTGTAGTATATATTCAGATAAGTCTGCTAACTATATACCTATCTGATTGCTTCATTTACTTTTATTTAAGTGAATAGATATTGGATTTTACTATATAATCAGTTTTAAAGCTGTTAGCTACATAACACCTGGTAATTTCTGTTTATTATAGAAAGATAGCTTAAGGTTTTCCTACTGTGCTCAGTTATTTTTCTGAACTATTCAAGTTGTGATATTTTTACTGTATACAACATAGGTAACTACCTAACTATGAGAGTTACTAGAAGCAGTTGTTTATTAGATATTGTAAGTTTTTCTGTTGTTATTTAAGTCTATAAGAATAATAATAATTATTGTAAGGAATGTTATGGAGTGTGAAAGATGATGGTTTATATTGAAAGAGGAAACATTATGAAAGAGGAATAATGTCTGAGGACAGACATGGGATCAGGAAGGCCGAATGTGGGAACGGAACGTAAGTGGAAAGGTAAGAGAGGGGAGATGTATGCAAGCATGTGTGTGAGTGAGAAAGGGTATGACAGATGACGTATGGAGGCCTTTGAAAGAAGCCTCAAGGATTGGAAATAATGGCGTCCGGGGTGTGTGGTGCGTGCTTGTTTGGTCTAAAACCGTTGAATGATAGAAATGATGGAAAAATATAGTTTATTGATTGCTAATAAATTATAACTATTTTAATAATTATAATTAAATGCTAAATGCAAATGATATTGAGTGGCACGCGTGCTGGTCGCGATGATGATTTGTGCACTGATTGATTGTTAGTTTGAATGTATAATGAAAAGTACTAAAAGTAGGTTAATGCTGATGGAGCAAAATGTACGGTTGGACTGTGGACCGTACATGCTCCCAGGGGAGAGGAAAGGAGATGAAAGGGAAAGTGATAAGCAATTGACAAATTGAAGCAAGATGATTGATGCGAGATGAATGCTTACAAATTACAAATCACTTAATTAAATGTTATGCTTAAGTTATGCTATGCTGTGCTACAAAAATTAACTTAATAATATAAAACATAAATTGTATAAAATGTAAAAACGTAAATTGTATAAATTGTATAAATCGCAAAAAACTGTAAATTATATTGGGTGGAACGCAAAATCTTTAAGTTCGATTCCGTGCCTGTCGCGCTGGAGCTGAGGCGGCTGGGGCGGTTGCTGCCGAGGACGCGGGGTGGCGTAGACGGCGGCGGCTGATGATTGCAGGCTACGGCTGATGGCTGCGGGCCTTCTCGGGGACTGTACTCGCTGTGGCTCGGGCTGAAGTTGCTGCGGGCACGGGGTGGCGGCTGACGGCTGCGAGACCTCGTGAGGTTGTGCACGGCTAGCGCCCCTGCGCCGGCGTTGACGCACGCATCGAAACACGTACACGGTGGTGAGCGTCAGGCAGCCTGCTATGACTACGTAGATGGCGACGTACTGGTGTACATCATGATAGGAGATGCCTTCTGCTAAGGCCGTCTCCGACTTCATTTGTTCTATCCGCTGTTTGATGTCCCGCAATTCCAAGGTCGTCTGATTGTGGTCGAACTGGGTGGTGATTGTATCCAGGACCGGGACCGAGAGGTTTATGATGTGGTTGATTTGCGGAACTTCTGGAATGAACAAGTCACCAGTAGCGTTTATAATGTGTTGATAGTTTTTATGCGCAAAGACTGTAAAGTCTTGCCCTTGTATGAGGCAGTTTTGCCCCAGTGCTATGACCCCCGCTTTTTCTACTTGCACTGCAGAAATGCGATCTTCGCATATAATCCTCCAGGTGCAATGTCCGCAACAGTAGAATAGGTATGAATTTGTTGTGCTCAATTCAATCCATTTATTACGACACGGTGCTATGTTTGTTATGCACTTGTTGGTAATAGGATCCTTATAGCATAAGTTGTCGTCGGATAAAAATTTATAAATCGGTTTTGGTGAATGACACAATCTAATGTATGCGTCATATTGAGTGCATTGCTGTATGTCCATTTCCGATAGAGGTAAGTAGGTATTTCTACGTAAGTTGATTGCAACGTAATCCGAGACAGGTATAACACTTATGATTGTGTTATTGACTTGCTGTGGAATAGCTATCATTCTGTATAGTTCATAGTTGTCTCGGTTAACGAGGGGGATCTTGATTTCGAAGATTAGGAACTCCTTAGTGACTCTTGCTTTTACTCGTAACAAGTGATAAATTTTGGCCAAATCTGTTTGAATGTTATTTATTGGCAAGGCTAAGTCCTTTTTTAGCTGGCCGGAAATTAAATTGAGTTCCTTCTGTAGTTGTTCAGGTGCTAGTAAATGAATGCTGAACATTCCATTGTGTAGGTCGGTTATCGTATCCAGTAATGTATCCTGGATGTATCGTAACTTGCTGATCATGTTAGTAGCTGTTGAGAACGATATTGCAAGTTCGCTCATGACCTCTATGCTTTGCACCTCCTTGTTTAATTTGTTTGCGGCTCTTGATAAATTGTTCAAGTGTTGATTAATAATCTTATGCTGCTTGTTGATTGTATCTTCCGCTCGTTGTAACAGATTATGCTCGGCTTCTATAACAGATGTTTGGTTTTTCCACAAGAGCGCGAGGTGGTTTTGATTTGCTCGAATTAGCGTGATGTCCTTTTGGTATTGAATTGCGAAATTTTCGTCTAGCACTCCAAAGAGTGTGTTTGCGATGGATCCAATGCCATTGATTAGGCCCCGTTTTCTTCGAGCGTGAGTGCCTGAACGTCGGTCATGTATTATGATGTTATAGTGTTTCAATTCGTCATAGCTGTGACGTAGTTGAAGGAGTATGATGTCACAAAGGGTTCCTTGTTCCAGCTTATCGCAAGTGGCGCTTATTTGCTTCAAATGCTTGTCGAATGTTGCTATGCCATCCCAGTATGGACTCATATCGTAATAAGCTATGAGCTTCCATTCGTCTTGCACGTACTGCATATTTGTTATCTTTTCGAAGTAGAGAGCTTTACTCAGCGTAGTGATATTGTAGGCGGAATGAGCAGTCGTCACTAGTGTGAAGAACATGAATGATAATAACATAGAAATGAAGCTGGTCGTATGCCTTCTGCTTTTTCGTTCAGGTATGTATGCTTCCTCTTGGGTAATGTTTTCGGAAAAACTATTTCTCTGTACGTCTTTAATAATCATGTGCTTTGCCGTCCCCATTACAGTCAGGTACGGAACTTGATCCCGTTGACGGGACCGCGCACCTGTTACAAATGAAAGTACACGAACGGCGCGTGTCAAGTTACACTGTTTGATTAGTACGCGCTGTATGACGTTATCGTCGCTGTGACGTGTGGTGACGTTGCATTGCCTTACGGCGCGCACTACTTGATCGGTGACGTATAAGGGTTTGATGGATTCAGATTTATTTCCCAACAGGTGAGATAATTGCTTGAACTGATCGTCATATGCTGGATTAACTTCTCAGCCTCTCCTTTCACTTTTCCCTTGAGGAATTGCATTTTCTGCGCGTCTGATAGCGAGGCGTTGGTATGGATGGCCTCGGTGAATAGATCTTTGAAGGAAGTCCACTGTTGATAGCCTCCGCTGAAGGTTGGAATCTCCATCGTCGGCGTAGACTTCTCTTTATAAGTTTGGGACCACATTTTAGTGTTGATGAGTCTTTTAATGCTGGTGTATTGAAGCTCATAGGTGCTATACTGCATTTCACTGGCAAAATCCTTAGTGTCTTGTATGCTATCGATTTCCCAGTGTAATGCGTCTATTGCTTCCCAGCGAGATTGTAGGGACTTAAGGGCGTCCTCAAATTCCCACTTCTCTTGGACGAGATCGAGCTTGATGCTGTCGGCCGTTCTTGAAAATGCCTTGTAATTGCTTGACTGTTTACGGAGCAATTCTTCAATCTTGATATAGTCCGTACTCGCACGCGACGGGATGGACTGCTGCGCGTTCGGATTGGAAGTAGTTTCCTGTCCCTGAGATGACGGGCCCGCTTGTTCGACGGTGATTTTTGCTGGTCGTTCAATGGGCGTCGGCACCGATCGCTCTTGAGGCAAATAGGACATAAGAAAGTCTTTCGTGTTACTATAGAAGTTCTTTGTTAACTCGTACTTTTTGTCCGTAAAGTAAACGTGTGACTGATCTTCCGAGTTACTTAAGATGATATGATTGGAATTGAATTCGGACCAATAGGCATCAAGTTTCTCGATCCTTCTCCATACCATATCTGGCGACTTACGGTCAGGGCTATCCTTCTTGAAGTTCACCAGGAGTGTGTTCATCGCTTGCATGAGTTCGAATTGCCTCTCTGGCCCGGCCATTGTCACTGCAGTGATATTGTAACTATACGTATCTTACTATTCAGTGGAAAATAGGTAATAATTAAAAAAAAAAAAAAAAAAAAAAAAAAAAAAAAAAAAAAAAAAAAAAAAAAAAAAAAAAAATTATATTATATTATAATAATAAAATAATAGTAAAGTAATATTAAAACGATAATAGAATGGTAGTATAGTATGGGTGTATATGATCACGCGACTACAAGCTTACGGAGAAGTTTCCCGTCGTTCCGACCGCTCGCCGAGGGTGGGTATGGCGGTGGAGTAGGAGGGAGTTAGCGCTGTCAACATCTTGTTGTGTTTGCGCGTGGTGCGATACATAAAATTAATATATTGAGCAGGTATATTTGCAATAGATCGTTTGAATGCACTGTGTTGTTGGATGCAGTCTAATGTGAGGATCCTTAGCGGACCTAGCTTGAGAGCATCCGACGAAATCTTATCTGCCTCTGGTGGATTTATATACATATCATAACTACAACATATTTACACGTATATTACTAAAACAATTATTATCGCAGGTCGGGTCAGGCTGTGGGGCGTAACGGTGTCTCGCTTCAGCGATGCCTCAGCACGGCTGGTTCTGTCTGGATGTCTACCTAGTTGGACGTTCAGATGGGATTGGCTTGTTGTTGAATCAGAGAGCTTGCTTTCTGAGCGCAGTGCAGTTCGAGTATACTTCTACGTTCCGCAAAACGTCTGACTTTACCTTGCGATCTACTTATCTAAATTACGTACGTCGTTCGCAATACTCGAACGATAACTGACCATGGTTGGAAGGACGCTGTTTATTATTGCCGAAGGTTGGATTATGCGTACGTTGCGCCTGATATCTTACTACATTTTGCACTACGCTTGATCAGCCTCGACACTTCATAGTTTCATGGATTCACATCCCATGTTACTTGTAAAAGCATAGCTTCACGACCTATGCTGCGGCACATTGGCTAAAAACCATGTTACGCACAAACGACATTCTATCACCCATGGTGGTTCCGCGTTGTATTTGGTATAACATACTATTACTGAAGGGTGCATCACGCCTGTGGCTCTGTTACGTTGCGACGAACGACCCTGCAGTGCGTCCGGTGTATCCTTGAAACCTATTGCAGGTATATGTGGGAGTGCACCACTCTAAAAATGCAATTATCCAGCTATACGCTGACATAAGTGGAACGCACCACTCTAAAGTATGCTCGTACATACGTTGCGCTGGCCTTCGCGATTGATGACCAAGTGGTTAAAGGGGGGGGGGCTGTTGACTTTTGGTATTCTTAGAGATGTATTAGTCCATGTATTGATGTGCCTCTAGGGGTACCAAGAGAGGGAAGAAGCCTACCGTTGGTGGCGGGGAGGAGCCAGCCAGCCATCATTTATTTTTTAGAAATATAAATGATGCCATACAAAGCATCTTCCTTTTCTTTATAAAAGGTTATAAAAGGAAGGTGCTACCACTTGGGTTAGTTCGTAAAAATCCCGAAGAGATTTATCTCTTCGCGATCACGTTACTTAATGCCTGTTTTAAGTTAACTGAATTACATCTAAAATCTGTATATAACTTAGTCGTTGGGTTGATTGAATTCGAGGCTTCCGAAACTCTAAAAGATCTTGGTTTGTTATGGACACAGCAATGTTGTGAGGGTCTTACTGCTAGATGTATCACGTGCCATTTTAAAGAAATATTGAATTTTATAAGTAGAGAGAGGTGTAGATGCTTAGGGACCCCGTCAGGTTGGTTACAATATGGTGCCGTGACCAGGATACTTGTTTCAAAGCAAGTATCTCATGGGTCCCGGTTAAAGTAAATAAGATAGGTTAACATAGTCGTAGGCGAAAGCCTACAATATGTTGTCCGTGAAATGGAAAGAGTCAGAGGAAGCTTTCGGGTTCAAGTAGACCTAACGACTTGTTGACAGGAGGATGTGTGGAAGGTGGTATTAAGCAACACAAGAAGAGAGTGTGTAAACGTCTTATGGACGGGGGGGTTGTGGTATCTATGTAGATGTGAGATATAACAAGTACAACTTAAAAATTGGGAGAGTGTGTCTGTTAAGTGTCGAAGAATAATAATAAGAGGGAATACGTGTAAGGCGAGTAAACGGTTCGACTGCAAAAGATTTGAAGAATGCTTACTTCCAGATACCTATTGCTGAGGAGTGTAGGAAGTATACAGCATTTGTTTTAACGGAAAGCCTATGTATACAATGTATTACCGTGAGGATTAAAAACTGCTGTGGGAAGTTTTAGTCGTGCGGTTTTATAGTGAAAGCTTTGAAGGGGACTTAGTTGATCTGAACAGCTGCAGAACAATAGTTCTTTGCAGTAATTAGTAGTATTTGCGAGGTTTAAAGGTAGTTATAAAAACAGATCGTAAAGCTTTATTATTTGGAAATAGCATGGAAATTGGTTAATAGTAGAGTCACACGTTGGCTATTATATTTAGAACAATTTGATTTGAAATAGAATATACTCGTATATCAGGCAAGGATAATTTGGTTGCTGATATCTTATCCTGATATCCGCCAGATTGTAATAAAATGCAAGGAGAGAAATCTATTCTGCTAGGAAGTTATTACTTAAGTAAAGTAAATAACGTGCTTAATTAAAAGCTTAAGAACTTGCCTCAATTGCAAAAGGAAGATATAGAAATACCAAGATGTTGTTAGTGGACATAATAACCGTTATAAAAATAGAAATCATATAAATAATGACATATTGTATTTTAGAACTAACCTGGGAGATAGAATATATTTGCAAAATGGGTAACAAGAAGAGGTTGTTAAACAAACTTCTATAGAAATGGGTCATCCAGGTGCTTACAAAATAATTAAATATATAAAGCACAGAATGTTTCGGGGAGATTTAACAAGTAAAGTGAAGGCTTTTGGGAAAAGTCATATTTGTCAACTTGCTAAAAATGACAATGTAAAATATGTAGGATCTTGTCAATATAATAAAAGATGACGTAGGTGAAATTGTTATGGCTGTCTTGTACGGACCATTACCAGCAGGATCATTGGGATTTACATACATTCTAGTAGTACAAGACTCTTTTAGTAAATTTATAAAATTATTTGCATTACGAAAAACGACAATCAATAGTGTCTAACAAAACTAAAGCATTTTAATTATATCATTAAAATGGAAGTTATTACGATTTACGACTAATAATAATGGTTCTCAATTCATCAGTAGGAAATAAAAGGAAGGTCATAAGGCTCTGGGATTAAGACAACATACACCACAGTGTGGAAACCACGGTTTTATACACGGAACGAGTTAAAAGGAGGTAGGTAGATTGTTTAGAACTTATTGCCATAAAAATCATAACACTTGGGTAAGGTTTTCCCTAAGAAAAAAGAATCATATAATAATGCGTAACATGATAGTATAGGTTATACACTGAATGAAGGTCTAAACGAGAAAAGCACAAAATTGAACAATTGATAGATGTTTGAATCAGGCACTAATTAACACGAATATAGAAAATATACGTAGACAAGTTAGGTTAAAATTAAAAGTAAAGCAAAAAAATTGTGAAACGGAAAATATGATATGCATAATAAAATTATTAATTATAATAGGAGATTTAGTGAAAATAGGAAAATGTAATAAATCTAAAGAGCAAAGGTGATGGTGCTAACAACGTGAATGTATGTATTTTGGTTGGAAGTTGAAAGAGGAAATAAATGGAGACACACAGAGAAAGACGAAGGAAAAGATGGAGTGTTCGCGCATACTCAGGTATGCCAGAACAAAAGCGAGGGTGTTCGCGTATACATAGATCTGTTAGAACAAAAACGAGGGTGTTCGCGCATACTCAGGTATGCCAGAACAAAAGCGAGGGTGTTCGCGTATAGTCAAGTCTGTCAGAACAAAAGCGAGGGTGTTCGCGTATACACAGGTCTGTTAGAACAAAAACGAGGGTGTTCGCGCATACTCAGGTATGCCAGAACAAAAGCGAGGGTGTTCGCGTATAGTCAAGTCTGTCAGAACAAAAGCGAGGGTGTTCGCGTATACACAGGTCTGTTAGAACAAAAACGAGGGTGTTCGCGTATACTCAGGTATGCCAGAACAAAAGCGAGGGTGTTCGCGTATACACAGGTCTGTCAGAACAATAACGAGGGTGTTCGCGTATACTCAGGTATGTTAGTACAAAAGCGAGGGCGTTCGCGTATACTCAGGTCTGCTTAACATAAAAAGGGAGCAAGTTCTGGACTTAGTGAGAGGAACGCGGTGCAATTAGGCGTGTTTGATGGTAAAGACACATAATTATGTTATAAGATTATATCATCGGAGGGTGGACGATGATTTTCTAGTAGCTAGGATCCTACGTGGTCATATTTTGTTTAATAAATTAAAATGAAGATGCAATATAATTAGAGATGGAATAGTTAGAAGTGATGGTTACATATGAGATAAAGGGTTAGCAGGTTTGGAAGTGTAATGAATGTGTTAAATTTGTCAACGAAAAGCTGTATTTACGTCATAAAATCATAACATCGGGGGGTTGCCGATGTTTGTGTAATGATAAGTCTATATGAAGGGACGTGATTAAATACTTTAAGACGTAAAGAAATAGGGAAACAGTAAGGAATACCAATTTTAGCTTTAGAACAACATTAGGTGTGAATGTAAAAGGTGAATGGAAAGAGCAAGATGCGAGAATTAAAGGAAGGATAGGGTAGGTAGGAGCTATGCTGCGAAGGCTATTGGTGTGATTATGACATGGGTAAGCAGAGAAAATTAGTTGGTAATCACAATATACGTCGATTGTAGAAGGAAAACCAGGAACTAAAGTAGTCGTGGAAATTGTAGGTTATAAAAGGCACAAAGGTAGGATAGGTTTGCATCTGTTATAAAATCGTAGACGCTGGGGTTTGCGTAGGTATAAAATATTTCAAATACTTCCTTAGCATAGTAAATTCTGTTCTGCATGCTGCATGGCATGACTGTTTGCACACATCACAGAATTTAGGGGGTTGAATGTAACTATACGTATCTTACTATTCAGTGGAAAATAGGTAATTATTAAAAAAAAAAAAAAAAAAAAAAAAAAAAAAAAAAAAAAAAAAAAAAAAAAAAAAAATTATATTATATTATAATAATAAAATAATAGTAAAGTAATATTAAAACGATAATAGAATGGTAGTATAGTATGGGTGTATATGATCACGCGACTACAAGCTTACGGAGAAGTTTCCCGTCGTTCCGACCGCTCGCCAAGGGTGGGTATGGCGGTGGAGTAGGAGGGAGTTAGCGCTGTCAACATCTTGTTGTGTTTGCGCGTGGTGCGATACATAAAATTAATATATTGAGCAGGTATATTTGCAATAGATCGTTTGAATGCACTGTGTTGTTGGATGCAGTCTAATGTGAGGATCCTTAGCGGACCTAGCTTGAGAGCATCCGACGAAATCTTATCTGCCTCTGGTGGATTTATATACATATCATAACTACAACATATTTACACGTATATTACTAAAACAATTATTATCGCAGGTCGGGTCAGGCTGTGGGGCGTAACGGTGTCTCGCTTCAGCGATGCCTCAGCACGGCTGGTTCTGTCTGGATGTCTACCTAGTTGGACGTTCAGATGGGATTGGCTTGTTGTTGAATCAGAGAGCTTGCTTTCTGAGCGCAGTGCAGTTCGAGTATACTTCTACGTTCCGCAAAACGTCTGACTTTACCTTGCGATCTACTTATCTAAATTACGTACGTCGTTCGCAATACTCGAACGATAACTGACCATGGTTGGAAGGACGCTGTTTATTATTGCCGAAGGTTGGATTATGCGTACGTTGCGCCTGATATCTTACTACATTTTGTACTACGCTTGATCAGCCTCGACACTTCATAGTTTCATGGATTCACAACCCATGTTACTTGTAAAAGCATAGCTTCACGACCTATGCTGCGGCACATTGGCTAAAAACCATGTTACGCACAAACGACATTCTATCACCCATGGTGGTTCCGCGTTGTATTTGGTATAACATACTATTACTGAAGGGTGCATCACGCCTGTGGCTCTGTTACGTTGCGACGAACGACCCTGCAGTGCGTCCGGTGTATCCTTGAAACCTATTGCAGGTATATGTGGGAGTGCACCACTCTAAAAATGCAATTATCCAGCTATACGCTGACATAAGTGGAACGCACCACTCTAAAGTATGCTCGTACATACGTTGCGCTGGCCTTCGCGATTGATGACCAAGTGGTTAAAGGGGGGGGGGCTGTTGACTTTTGGTATTCTTAGAGATGTATTAGTCCATGTATTGATGTGCCTCTAGGGGTACCAAGAGAGGGAAGAAGCCTACCGTTGGTGGCGGGGAGGAGCCAGCCAGCCATCATTTATTTTTTAGAAATATAAATGATGCCATACAAAGCATCTTCCTTTTCTTTATAAAAGGTTATAAAAGGAAGGTGCTACCACTTGGGTTAGTTCGTAAAAATCCCGAAGAGATTTATCTCTTCGCGATCACGTTACTTAATGCCTGTTTTAAGTTAACTGAATTACATCTAAAATCTGTATATAACTTAGTCGTTGGGTTGATTGAATTCGAGGCTTCCGAAACTCTAAAAGATCTTGGTTTGTTATGGACACAGCAATGTTGTGAGGGTCTTACTGCTAGATGTATCACGTGCCATTTTAAAGAAATATTGAATTTTATAAGTAGAGAGAGGTGTAGATGCTTAGGGACCCCGTCAGGTTGGTTACAATATGTGGTGGATCGCAGAGAAAAACTGATTGATTGATTGCTTGCAACTCGAACTAGCTGCTAGCTGATGAATGTTGCTGTCTTGCCTCCTTCCTGAATGCTCGAAGACGGCAAAAAGATGTATGCTGATGGTATGGTGTATATGCTGATTGCTTTGCTGATTTATTCTGGTTGTCCTTCAGCTCGGTAATTCCGTGTCCCAAATGCGATATATGCGCCTTCTCAATCTAACCGGTGGAACCCGCTTGTGGGAGGCCGGCAGACCGATTCGCTACCGCACCAAGATACACGAAAAACTCAGCGTTGAAGTACGTTGCCTGAACCGTTCACTGCTTGATCACTGGTTCTGCTGAATGGTTCGAAGGACCAAATGTTTGGTCTAAAACCGTTGAATGATAGAAATGATGGAAAAATATAGTATATTGATTGCTAATAAATTATAACTATTTTAATAATTATAATTAAATGCTAAATGCAAATGATATTGAGTGGCACGCGTGCTGGTCGCGATGATGATTTGTGCACTGATTGATTGTTAGTTTGAATGTATAATGAAAAGTACTAAAAGTAGGTTAATGCTGATGGAGCAAAATGTACGGTTGGACTGTGGACCGTACAGTGCTCGTGTTAAAATTTAAATAATACAATACAATACAATACAATTTCTTTATTTTGCAGAAACATAAATTTACATTAGATGTTACAAAGTTAATAAAACGGATTTTTTTTTGATAATTAAAATAAAACGGAGTTAAGTGAAATCCAATCGGCTTTTTACTTTTGCATTGATCCTACATAGATATATTGGAAAAATGTCATGAGACGTGTAGCTCATATTCTGGGGGAGTTATGAGGACTTCAAAATTTTAGCATAAATGTTTGGGTGGCATCCCTTAAAACAGCTGATTCAATATGAACTGCGAACAATACGACGTATGTTAAGCCTCGTTGCCAGCGCGAGCGTTGCGATAAAATCCAGTCGCGATACTAAAGTAATCATTATTCGGCATGCAATTAAATTCTCGAAGTAAAAGCCCGGCTAGAACTCACGTATTTTTGTAAAAAAATGCCGACTAGTTTGGACTTTGTAAGTCGAAGTGTCCCTTATCCTTAATTTATGAGCCGCCTTTCTTTGTGATTAATTTCTCGACTTCGTTGAAGTTTTGATCGATAATTAATTATTCTGTGTAGTTTGATTTTTCAATGGTTTGTAAATTGTAATGATTTTCCAAATTGCATAGCGATACGATAATAATTATTATTATCGCTTGTAGTACAGTTCTGACTTTAGGTGTAGAAGGAACAAAGGACTCCACAGGGTTGCCAAAATTTATTTTCTTTAATTAACTAATTAATTTTGTATGGAAGCTTTTGATAATAAATTTTGACTTTTTAACTCTGCCATAGTATTTATAACGTCAAAATTGCATGGGTAGCGCCGGTTTGTTATACCATTTATCGAACCCTGATTCCCGTTACCCGTGTCAACCATGGTAGTCGCAGAAACTACCATCGAAAGTTGATAATACAGACATAATATGAAAGGTACAGGGATAGGTTGTATCTCGGGGAAGGACATAGGCTACTTTTTATCCCGAAAAATTAAGGAGTTCCCGCGGAATCGCAAAAACTTAGTCCACGCGGACGAAGTCGCGGGCATGATCTAGTAAAAAAATATGGCCGTCGTCATAAATTGACGGCCTATGTACCTAAATCATCGAAAGTCAAAATTGACGATATTTTTATTAGTTCACTTCGCATAAATTAGGCTATATTTTACGTTTCGCTAGATAAAAAAACTATTATATAGATATTAGCTGAGATTCGATTCGCCCACCACAGCTGACTTATCGATAGCTCTCAGAATTTTACGATTCAGGCCTCCATGTCTAGCGTAGATCTAGGATAAAGGATAGGTTTTTAGCGGTTTTCGAGACTCCTTTGTATAGATTTGTGAGAGTCCAATGTATCTTTAATGACTCCATACCACATGCCTTCATTTTACTTATATTTTTTCATACCATTATTTTATTAATTTTTTTTATTATGTAGGTGAAATATGTAGCGTTTTATTAAAAAGCAATAAATTTTAGAAGAATATTTTTATTTTGAAAACCTTAAAAGTAATTAACAAATAGTTTTTAGCCTACACGAGGTGGTAAGGTGTTTGGCTCGAGTCGTTCAGTCGGCAACCAAGTACCAACTATCAGCTCAGATACTTAATAAGTAATAACTATCCATAACTAATGAGTATAATATATTTTACATTAAAGTCAAGATCATATTTTCAAAAATATTTTAAATTAAATAATGTATTATGGCGTTTTCCCAGTTCATTTTGATACTTAAGTTGTAAATATTACCTATTTATTTTATTTTATTTATATTATTTAATGCCTTTAAAAATATATCTAAAATTACACCACAATTTTGCAGACCAAAGCACTAGACTAAAAACTCAGGCTGGCGTTTGTAAATTGCAGCCCAAATAGACCGTAGTCTGCGTTAGGGCTGACAAAAAGATCGACGAAGTTATATCACTAAAGTTCACAAAATAAAGGTACCATGACAACTTACTTATATAAAATATATCTGTTTAGTAAGAATGACAGACAAAAAGATTTTATTTTAGATATTAATGTAACTCACGTTAGACTTATAGCTTAAATTATCTATCTCAGCAATAAACATAATAATTATTATTTAAAACATAATACATACCTACATATTATATTATAAACATAGTAACGTTTTTCCACAAGTTCAAGTTTACTATAAAGTTTTTAAATAAGAACAGTCAGTGCAACAGTGTTATGTAAGATACCCACTAGTTTAAACTATAGGCACTTCGATAGTTAAAACAAAAACAAAAATTACAGGTTATGGTGTTCTAGATAATACTATTATTATAACTTATTTCAGCAGATCTTGTCATAAAGGCATTTAAATTCTTCAGTTGAGCATTCTAGGAGAAATTTCTTTATATTAGATTTTAGTTTATTCTTCAATGAAGGGTGCTGGGCACATAGAATTAAATTTGATGTCTCTGTAGGAAGATTGTTAAACAGTTTCGGGGCCGCAGCTGTAAAATGCCTACTCGTGAATCCAGACGTTCGTAAGGGAATTGAACATCTTTGTTTCCTTTGTCTAAGGTGACTGATAGTTCTCTCCAGGGGAAAATTTTCAATATATTTTGCCATATACATCGCTAATTGCCATATATATATTTTTCTTGGGGTTAGTACTTTACTCAACATAAACAACTCTTCTTCTCAACTCAACCTATGTGTATAATATTTACAAGTTATCGATTAAGAAGAAGTACCTACCGAGCGCACCCACAACTAGACTGGTTCATTAGACACAATGTCTTTCTTGCACTACAGTTGATAATCTCACGCCGACGCACTAGCGGCGCTCAGGGCGGCGGCGGCGGGGCGGGCGGCGCGGCGGGGGCGGGCGGGGCGGCGGGGGCGGACACGCGGGCGGGCGGCAGCGCGATCTCGAGCTTGCGCCAGAAGTGCGGGTCGTCCCAGCGGAGGTAAGTGACGCGCGCGAGGTAGGCGCGCAGCGCGGGGTCGGCGGCGGCGGCGGCGGCGGCGCTGCAGCCCGGCAGCAGCAGCAGCAGCAGGCGCGGGCGGCGCTCGTGCAGCGCGGCGGCGTAGGCCTCGCGCAGCTCGGCGCGCGCCCACGCGGAGCGCAGGAAGTGGTCGGACAGCAGCACGAGCGTGCGGCGCGCGGCGCGCACGGAGCGCGCGATCTGCGCCGGGATCCAGTCGCCGGGGCGCCAGTCGCGCGAGTGCAGGCAGAGCCGCCGCGCCGCGCCGCGCTCTAGCCGCCGCAGCAGCTCGTCCGCGTAGCGCTGGTTGTCGTGCGAGTACGACACGAACGCGTCGAACTCGCGCGCCGCGTCCGCCGCGTCCGCCGCGTCCGCCGCGTCCGCCGCGTCCGCCGCGTCCAGCGCAGGCACAGCCCGTGCTCGAACAGGAAGCGCTGCCCGCACACGACGGTTTTGAAACGCATTTAAGTTGAATCTAGTGTTTCGGGGTTTCATTATAAATATGAAGGCAATATGAAAAACACAAAAAAATAGGTGTTTTTTTTTTTGGTGGTTTCATTGGTGGTATAGAGGTCGCTCAAGAAGGCAGGCAATTTTTTACTTTCATTAAAATGCGCGCATTTCAATTCGGGCTCACCTTGATGCGGTGTCGGGTGACGGGGCGCGCGAGGCAGGCGGCGGCCAGCGCCGAGGCCGCCGCCAGCGGCAGCGCCAGCAGCAGCGCCGGCCACAGCGCGCGCGCGCCGCACCTCGCCGCCGCCGCCGCCGCCGCCGCCGCCAGCGCGCGCCGTTCGCGCCGCGCGCGTCCAGCAGACGCAGCGCCGCGCCCACGTCGGCCGCGCGCAGCAGCGTCACGTTGGTGCCGCGCAGGCGCAGCGCGCGCACGGCCTGCGCGCCCGCGCCCGGCGCCGGCACGCGCGTCAGCCCCCCGCCCTCGCACGCCAGCTCCGCGCCGCCCGGCGACTCCCGGCAGCGGCAGCCGCGCGGGCAGCCCTGCGCGCGGTGAACGCTCAGTGAAACGGTCAGCAAACTCCGACAGTTCGCGCACGAAGGCCGGAAAATAGGCCAAATTTACGCACCACCGAGTTCGATGACCCGATATAATAATTTAACCGATAACATCAAACACTTTCATCATTGACCACCTATTTATCTAATTAATTAATACCGTGATTTGTTCCATCGATTATTTTTAGGGTTACGTACCTCAAAAGGAAAAGACGGAACCCTTATAGGATCACTTCGTTGTCCGTCCGTCTGTGTGTCAAGACCCTTTTTCTCAGGAACGCATGGAGATATCAAGCTGAAATTCATATCAAATACTCAGGTCTACTCTCCCTTGGAGCTGTGAAAAAATCAAACTTCAAAGCCAACGCAATCAAAAGATACAGCCGTTTATGCTGCAATTTTCGACACTCGCAAGGGAATCAAAACCTACAGGGTACCTTACTTCCCGTGAACTCAGAATCTTGAAATTTTGTACGAAGCAACATCTTTTAGCACAGATAAAGGAAAAATTGCGAAAAGCATAAATTTTTAGTTACATCATATAATAAAAATATTTTTAATAATTTTAAACTTACTACCCCTTTCCGCATGAACGCGTAGAGGTATTAAATTGAAATTAAAATAGATAAGTGAAATAAAAATACTATAACTTTTACTTATATATCTACAGGTTTGTACGGAACCCTCGGTGCGCGAGTCCGACTCGCATTTGGCCGGTTTTTAAGTATTGCACGCCATTACAATGGTAATACCCTTGTCTTTTTATGTTTTGTACCACGTTTGTAATATTCTGTGTGTCATGCAATAAATCATTTCTGATTCTGATTCTGATGGCTCCTGTCACACGCACACGCACACGCACACGCCGCGCCGCCTGCTGCAGACTGCAGTGGTCAGCGGGCGTACGCATTAGACGGGCGTTGTCGAAAGCGACGGAAATATGGGGAAGGAAACAATCCACCACCTCCCATGACCTCACCGACCTTATGTGAGCCGAATCGCGAGTGGGTGGAGTGGGGCGCATTATCCCCTTTCTGAGACACGTTCACGAAAACGAAGATTCTTGCGTTCCATTTCTCACTACCTGTGGTGCCGCTGGAGCGTGAACTCCCCAGCTCAGCCTGTGTGCGCGTGTCCTCACCTTCGTCATGTCGCACAGCAGCTCGTCGAGCGGCACGTCGAGCAGCTCGGGCGCGTCCCCGGCGGGGGCCCGGCAGCGCAGGTGGCTCAGCGCCACGCGCGCGTG
This sequence comes from Erebia epiphron, assembly GCA_963932025.1. Lineage (NCBI taxonomy): Eukaryota > Metazoa > Arthropoda > Insecta > Lepidoptera > Nymphalidae > Erebia > Erebia epiphron. Next base: position 55,988,581 of record OZ009945.1, on the reverse strand, counting down.
CCCGGGACGCTCGCGCAACGCGCGCGCAAACCAGTAGTCCTGGCAGTCGCACTGCACCACGTTATCCAGCAGCAGCGTCGTCAGCTGCGAGGGGAAACGACACCGACCGTTACTGAGCTGTGCGGATAGCCGCGAATATCGTGTATGAGATTTCCGCGTAGACCTATCTGTTAAGTGTTATAACACAGTTACAATAACTATAAGTTTAGTGAGTAAAGTATATTGGCTGACCGGCGCGTGCGGGTCGGGGCGCAGGCGCAGCGCGGCGCGGTAGTCGTCCTGCGTGTAGTCCACGTGCACGTCGTTGCCGCGCAGGTCCACCACGCTGGGCGCGTCGCGGCGCCACTGCAGGTCCGTAAGCTGCGGGCGTAACGTGCGGGTCAGTACGGTGCGGCGCACGGGCACAGGCACGGGCACGGGCACGGGCAGGCGCGCTCACCGTGAGGCTGGTGACGTTGTTGTCGCGCAGGTCGAGCGTGGCCAGCGCGGGCAGGTGCAGGCGCCAGTCGCGGCACAGCGCCGCCACGCTCGCGCGCCGCAGGCTCAGCGCGCGCAGCGACCGCAGCCTCGCCAGCGGCGACAGCGCTGCAGTGTCAGTGTCAGTGTCAGTGGACAGGTTACATCAGTTCACTACACTTATTACTGGATCATCACTAATACACAATATACGCTGTGCCGCGAGCACAGACGCCCGTGTGGAATAGAGGTTGATACGTTTTGGAATTATCGGTGTCTTGCCAAAACTCTATCAATGATAAGATCAAAGGGGCTTTTGCCACCATAGGCATTCCTGCACTCGTCGAGCCGACAGAGATAGTCGGCGTGCCACCGAGAGACTCGGTGGATTGTGACCGTCAGCTGGTTTGCTGGGAACGGGGACACGCGCTTGTGTGGGACGCGATATGAGTCGACACACTGCCCCCGTGCCATTTCAAAGAAATAGCATCGAGGCTGGGAGCAGCAGCAGCAATCACCGTGTTAACACTTGGAATTAATCTTGTCCAATAGAAAACCTCTACTGAATTGTAGTTCGTGCAATCAGAAATAGATGGCGTTCTTTTCAAAAAAATATATTTAGTCTGGTATCACAACTACTTCAAATAAATTTTTTCACTTAGCATCCCTTTGAGATACGTTTCGTGTTACGCAATAATGTTAAACGCTCTTTGTTAGATTAACTATGCATTCAAGGCTCACAGAGGTATATTAAAGGAATAATCATGAATAAATTAATGCTGCATTTTAATTTATTATTACATAGCATTGATCCTCAGAAAGGCCAAAGATTAATTTAATCGTTTTTCAAATATGCACTTAATATTATATTTGCATGTAACAGAGCGTACCTAGCATGGCGGACACTGACCAGAAAAAGAAGATGGCGGATTGTTGTTTTGTTTTTTTTTCTGGTCGGTGGTTTTGTTCACAGAGATTCGTTATATGTTTATGTTTTGTTGTTGCTGATTTGTCGTGACTCGTGGTGTTTTCTTGCTTTACTAACGTTCTTTTGATTTTATTTACGACCAGGGCTATCCCACTTGACTGTTTTTCGCTGCTTTTATACTGACCATTGGCATTCTTGTATACGGACACCGATTTGCTTACTGTTATGGATTCTGAAAGAACTTGCTGTGTTCCGACTTGCAAGCGCCCTCGTGAGTGACAATGTTAATAAAATATTAAGATACCATGTAGTACATACTGACAAATACTACCTCATAATATATACTTAATCATATAATCATTTACCACTTGAAGCACTTTAGCACTTGAAGAAAACGGCCCCATGAAATGAATTAAATTATTTATATTTCAGGTTCACCTGGTACCCCACTACATGGCTTTCCAAATCCTGTGATGGATCCAGACAGATTTCGAACTTGGTTATATGCTATTGGAGGTGACATTTTAGGGTTGGACAACCAATACATATATAAATATCGCAATGTTTGCCGTCACCATTTTAAACCTTGCTACCATTTTGGTAACAGAAGATTAACAAATCACGCAATACCAACTTTGAATATGCCTGGTAAGTGTGTGGTGTATCTGTTATACAGCCTCCTTTCTGGACTTGGCCATGCAGACAAGTTTTTACAAGTTTGAATTCCTAACTCATTTAAATTCAACCTTACTCGACAACCTCCCTGGCGCAGTGATGAGTGCTGTGGTCTTATAAGTGGGAGGTCCCGGGTCCCTGTGTCAGTGTCTTATTGTTCCACGTTATTGAAGTGGGCCTAACCACCTCAAGAGTAACTAAATATTATTCCCTTAATCTATGAATACTAGTCCATGTGTTTATAGCAATCTATTTCTACCTGTCTGTTCTGTTCTGTGGGCCAACCTCAGCTTAATGAATGTTGCAGTTAATTTACACAAGACAAACTAAAATCAATAAAACAGTCTCAACTAGGTTAATCCAAAGAAATCCTTCAGAAAGAAATTAAGAACTGTACTGTTTAAACTATCCAAGTATTAAATCAGTAATATTTTAAATTTTCAGGATTTTCTGGGACTAGACGTGACCCAATGGTGGATATAACAAATAGAACGGTGAACATTGAAGAAAATATTACCAATATGCCTTCAACTTCCAGAGGTAATATTTTAGATTTTTTGTGAGTTTTTTTAATGCCTAATAAAAATTTTACATACCTAGTTAAACATAAGCTATTAACAGACTATAATTTAGATAAATTATAAGTGTAAAACATAACGTCACACAGGTTTTTCTTCTTCTTTCTTCTTTGAGGTTCCAGTCCCTTATGTCCTGCATCACTGCGACCGTCGCCGATCTATTGTGATCACCTCTAATTTAGATTTCCTCGCCAATACTTGTTTCCGCCAGGAATAGCAGCATTTTCTTGACTGGAATACGGGAAGCCTCCTGTGGGTTAATAATATGTTTGCCCAGATGGATGCTTCGTTTGTGCATTAAAGCGGGACATTGGCAGATAATATGCAGCGGAGTCTCACAGGATTCCTGGCATAATCTGCAGATATCCATGTCCCTGAGCTAAAATTTTAACCTGTCACACAGGTTATTTTGATTCTTGTTTAGCTTAAATAAAAATAATAACTATCACTTGGTGACATAATGTAAAAACTAAACTACTTATTAAGTAATTTTCTTTCCACACAGATGTCACTGCACCACAAACACCTATTTCCCGGAATTGTGATTTTCCAAAAACAACATTGAGAGCAGGTAATTATGAATCAAATAACTTATAGTCAAGTTCATACTGAACCCTATCTTGTATGTGTACTGACACACATCAAAAACGCAAAAGGACCTTTTTCTGTTAACATTGTTTTTTTAAATGTCTAAGAAATCTCATTATGGTTCTAACTTGTTTTATTTTAGAATTTTTAGAATAAATAAAATTTAATGAGGTATCACTTGAGAGGGTCAACAGTGAACCAAAATTATTTTTCAGCTCTCACTTTTGGTGTTCAGGGATTTCCTGAATTATTTTTGCTATAAATTTCAAGATTATAACTCTTATAATTATTGATTCTTAAACATACAGGTGATGGGCAGACATAATGGAAGACAATGTTTCTGTTTCAGGTGGCATTAAAAGCAAACATTCATTCAAAAATGATGCTAAGATAATGGCTCAAGAAATAACGAAATTACAAAAAGCGAAGGACAGTTACTCTCAGAGACTGAAAAAAGCTTTGAAGCTATCAGAAAACCCAACTTTCCTAAAAGCGATTAAAAGCTTTACTACAATGGCTGCAATTTTTACCCTTTTGCAATTCAGGGAAATTAAAAAACACAAAATGGGACGAAGATTTACCCAGGAAGAAAAAATCATGGCTTTAAGCCTTTATAAACAGGGCCCAAGGGCTTATAGATGGCTGAGCAAGGTATTTGTTCTACCATCATATATGACGCTCAGCCGTCTAATTGCACGAGCAGCATTAAAACCAGGAATTAACGAAAATATATTTGAAATGCTTCAAAAGATTACTAGAAAAATGAAAAATGATAGCAAACTATGTGTTTTACTGTTTGATGAAATTGCCTTGAGCCCACATTTTGATTATAACAAAAGGAAAGATAAAATTTCTGGATTTGTCGACAACGGGAAAAAAATTCAACCAATAATAGCAGATCATGCTCTCGTATTTATGATAAGAGGTATATATAAAAATTATAAGCAGCCAATAAGCTATACGTTTTGTTCTGGGAGCACAAAAAAGGATGAGTTGGCGCGTCAAATAAAAGAAAATATTTCCCATTTGCAAAAAATTGGCTTTAAAGTTTTGGCAACTGTATGTGATCAGGGTGCTTCTAATGTGAGTGCCCTGAACCAATTAATTGAAGAAACTCGAGCAGACTACCTGAGAAGGGCAAAAGAATTTCGACATGAAATTTTTACTGTAAATGACCAAGAAGTCATTCCATTATATGATGCCCCTCACTTAATTAAAGGTGTACGGAATAATTTGATAACAAAAAATTTGAAATATAAACTGAATGGGCAGGTAAAAATGGCAAAATGGGATCATCTAAAGCTTTTGTATGAAGAAAACCCAGCATACAAAGGAATAAGATTGGTAAAAAATCTATCTGAAGCTCACATAAATCCAGAAAGAATGAATAAACAAAAGGTCAAATATGCCACTCAAATATTCAGTCAAACAGTAGCATCAAGCATGGGGTACTTAGCTGGTAATTTTTTGATTATTTTATTTCTATTTAAAATTTTTCAATACTGATACTGTTGCATGGAATTTTGTATGATGATTAATAAAATAAAATTTGACCTCCCTGGCGCAGTGTTGAGCGCTGTGGTCGTAACGTGGGAGGTCCGGAGTTCGATTCCCGGCAGGGTCAATTTGGAATTTATAATTCCTGAATTTTCTCAGATTGCAGTCAAGGGCTGACCTGTAGTGGCGTAAAAAAAAATTAGATGTAAATATTTTGATGTACAGACTTGCCCATAACTTGTAAATTTTTTATTTGTTTGTATGAATTACAGTATCTAATATACAAAATTCTCTAACAAACAACTCACGTGTTTGTCACCAAACTCCTCCGAAACGGCTGGACTGATTTGGATGAAATTTTGTGTGTATATCCAGTAGGTCTGAGAATAGGTCGTAAAATATTTTTTATACCTCCACGCGGACGAAGTCGCGGGCATCAGCTAGTAATTATATGAATATTAATTCGCGTGAAAATTGTAATTCTACGGGATAAAAACAAGCCATTTTTAAGTTCATCCATGGGATGCAAGCTATGTTTGTAAAAATTCGCCAAACCCGGTTGGACAGGTGGGCCATGAAAGCGTAGCAGATTAGATGGATAGATGCACCTGATCCACATTTATATTCAGTTAAAAATCCTGTTAAAAATGCCTTTCTTTTTCAGAAAAGGGTGTTCTTCCAAAGGAGTGCACGGATACCGCAGACATACTTTTATTTTTCGATCAGTTGTTTGACTCAATTAACGGAAGCTACGACAACAGTAATAAAAGAAGTGGTAAGGAATTACTCCGTCAGTTAACTCCAAATTCAAACCATGAAAATGTATGGAATAATGCAAAAAAAGTACTTGCTTCCATGAAATTTGTTACAATTGCTGGAAGGGAATGTACACCACCATCAATTACAAATTGGATCAAAACCATAAATAATTTCCAATATTTAAAAAGAAAGTTATTTAATGACTACAATTTGAAATCCATATGGCTCAGGCACTTCAACCAGGACCCCCTCGAAAATTTTTTTGGATGCATACGGAGTCATGGAGCTCAAAACACAAAGCCATCATGCGCAGCATTTGAAGGAGCATTTGCTTCGCTATTAATAAATAATTTAAATAGCAGCTATTCTCCGGGCTCAAATTGTGAACAAGATGCTTGTGCAGTGTTTAAAAACGTTGGCAATCTACTTATAAAAAATAAAAATATAAACATTGAAAATCCAACTGAAATAATCTCTGAGCACATAGACTTTGAAAACGTTATTGTAGACTACAAAATAAAAATAAAAACACCAAGCATTGATTCAACAATAAACTATGTAGCTGGCTATGTGTTACGCAAAACAAGTAAGATTTTTAAAACTTGCACAACATGTAAAAACGACTTGTATGCAACCAATGACATAGCAGGTATAAAAATGAGGGAGTTTAATAAAAGTTATAGGTGGTTAACATACCCTTCTAGTCAATTAGTAGAATGTTTTTCTGCGATACAAGATATAACTATAAATATAATAAGAACCGCAAGCAACATAAGCAATATTAGACAATATATAAAAACAGTCCTATGTATAACCATCAATGCAGATTTTATTAAATGTGTAAGACACAAATCTGAAATAACAAACTTTATATTTGATCTAACATCGAAATTCTTTATATGCAACTGGTGCCGCGATGTTAATAAATTGTTAAAGGGCACCAGATTTGATTTTGATGTTGAGGACGCAATTCAAAAATCGTGCTGCGAATATTTTAAGAAAAGAAAAAAATAAAAGTCTATTAATTGATATTTCTGTTTTCATTTGAATTCCCTCACAAATATTTTCTGTACACCTATTTCCAGTCGTACCTCTATGATTTCCAGTGCTTATACTTTAAAGTACTATATGTAAAATAATGTATACTGCGGCTGAACTAAGAATAGGACTGAATTTCCGCCATATTATGACGTGTGAGGGGGAAATATTAATATGATTTAATTTATTTGTACTCAAATCTCAGCACTATAAAACTATTAAAATTATTGAATAAAAATATATTTCCCGCTAATACGTCACAATATGGCGGAAATTCAGTCCTATTCTTAGTTCGGCTGCAGTAAACATAAAGGTCCCTTGCTATACATGATTATAGCTATGTATAGCGATTTATTAGTTCCTGCAATTAGAAGCAGATGGCGCCACTGTAAAATATTAGCTGACATCTCTATACCCGTATATATAATGTACTCTGTGGCAGCAATGACTGAAACCGATAAGCGGCGGAAGTAGATATGCCTCTCTCATCGAAAGTGACATACATATCTTTAAAAGAGAGTTTTATAATGAACTAGAGGTCGCCCGCGACTTTATATATAGCTTATGCAGGTTTTTTTATTATTTTAAACTAATAACTTAAATGCTGATTTTCATGTCTGTACTTCAATATCATAAAATTTTATGTATCCTTTCACCCCCATTTCACCCCTTTTGGGGTGGATTTTCGTAAAATTGCTTATACAGGTTATTATTATTTAAAGTTAATGTTGTAATTGAAGTCTGTAGAATCAGGAATAACGTTCTAAATACTGGGGAAATAGCGAAATGAAAACACAATAAACGTTTTACGATGGTTGCTATTCAAACTTGTTAATATCTTTTTTTTTATTCGACATTAGAAAAATGACAGTATAAAACCTAACAAAGTATCTTATCCAAGTAGGTTTTACAACATCCGCCCTTAATGGGAACAAAAAGATAAAGTAGTAATGCTAAACACAAAAAAAAATTACTACCAGACTAAACAGAAATACAAAACATAAACCGAAGAAAAATAAATAAATAGAAAATTATTCTACCTATTTATCCCTAAACCCATATTAACTACGCACCTTAGATGAGCTATGCGCCTCAAGGGCTTGGTTAAAACATCGGCTGTCATTTTATCCGTAGGTATAAACTTTATATCTATAAGACCCTCAGTAACCTTTTCACGAATAAAATGAAATCTCGTATCAATGTGTTTGGTTCTATTGTGGTGGATTGGATTGAGCACAAGTTTCTGTGCACTTTGACTATCATTGTATAGCAACACCCTATGAGCAAAACCAGTAATGTCACACACTAACCGTCTTTAGATTCAGATTCAGATACTTTATTTGCATAATATGTGTACAATTACATATAAGATGGTTAATTCAGTTACATAGTCCCAACATATTAGCCAAACCGGCGTACAAATATTATTTAGGTTATGATATAAAGTGATTTTATTATTATATTACATTACAATCTTACTATACGATTTACCTACATTTTACACTACAATATTTTATTATTAAATACCTACATACAAGTTAGTTTACATTTATATTACAAATAAATACTTAGTACAATGAAATTTAAAGTAATGTCAAAATTATTAGTCATGTATGTTTTATTATACCCATTTTAAACCTCATAATAAATACGAATGTCAAAAAGTGAAAATGTCAGAACCGTTTATTAACATACTGAAAATATTCTTCCAATGAGTAAAAATTTTTCCCTTGTAGCCATTTTTTAAGTTTAAGCGAAAAATATTTTAAGGGAAGTTTTTTTATTTCGGACGGCAATTTATTAAATATTTTTATTGCCATAGCATAACAGTTTTTATTAAAAAGCGTTGTTTGAGGGTGCGTCGTAAGAACTAGTTTATCTGGGTTTCTCATTGATCGTGTCTGCTGTGTGTCACGCATGGCTGTGAAGTGGTGCATATTCATTTTGACAAATTTAGAAATTTCCAATATATACATGCACGGTAGCGGCAGAACCTTAAATTTTATAAACGCCGGCTTACACGAATCATATGGTGCAATGCCTAGAATGGCTCTGAGACATTTTTTTTGAACTAAAAATGCCCTATTTGCTGTTGTTGAATTTCCCCAGATAACGTAGAACCGAGGAGACGTATCCATGATATGCTGTGAGAGCGGTGTGAGTACTAGCCGTTTTAGTTAGTCTGCGTAAAACAAAGACAAACCTATTCAGCCTATTACACACACTATCTACATGGTACTGCCAGGAGCAATGTTCATCTATTTGTATGCCCAGAAATGTACATTTCTCTACTTCATTAATTTTTTCTCCTTTATAATTAATATTTAGTTTAAGTGGCTTTTTGTTGTAATTTCTAAATTGAATAAAATTTGTTTTACTTAAATTAATGTGTAAGTTATTATTTTTAAGCCATTCTATTATTGATTCTAAAGTATAATTAATGTCAGATTCGAATTTATTAATGTCATTATTATTACATGTCAATGTGATCGAAATGTCATCAGCAAATAGTGTCATGTTATGATTAGTTATGTCAGGTAAGTCATTAATATAAAATAAAAAAAGCAGTGGCCCTAATATTGTGCCTTGCGGCACTCCATATCTATTTGCTACATATTTGGATCTAACATTAATTATTTCATTTTTTTCATTTAGGCTTTCTACTTCGACACATTGCATCCTGTCAGATAAAAAAGATTCAATCCATCTTAAAGCAGGCCCTCTAATTCCAAAATTTTCAATTTTATTAAGTAAGATTTTATGTAAGACGAAATCAAATGCTTTCGTCATGTCAATAAAAACAGTCACTGTAATTTTCTTAGCATTCATGTTCATTATTATTTGTTTTACTACATTATAGCAAGCCTGAGTTGTTGACTTTTTGCATTGGAAGCCATATTGTTCGGTTTTGAAAATTTCCAATTTATTTGTAAAAGCAATTATGCGTTTGTACATGGCTTTCTCAAAAATCTTTGACATGACTGGTACCAAAGAAATAGGACGATAATTGCTTGGTTGTTCTTTGTTACCTTTTTTAAACAGTGGTTTGACGATACATGACTTCAGCAGGTTTGGGAAAGTCCCTTGGCAGAAAGATTGATTGATTAAGTGTGTTATAACCGGCGCTAGTTCTTTTTTACAATATTGTAGTACTTTGGTTGTTATTTCATCCGACCCTACCGCATTGGTATTATTGAGTGACATTATAATGTGTTCAATTTCTTCCACAGTATAAGGCTTCAGGAAAATACTGCTTAGTGTACGGTTTTTGTTTGTATTTTTACATTTTAGGTTTTCCTTGTTTGTAAGGCTTATATAATATTCATTAAAGTTTTTAGCAATGTCGTGTGGATTAGTAATATTTTGTCCATTGATATTTATTTCTTTAATATGACTTTTGGTTATGTTAGTATTGGCACACTCTTTAATGATGTCCCACGATGCTTTGCATTTATTTTTAGAATTTGTTACGTGCTTATCATTACGATTTTTTTCAGCAGACCTGAAACAGCGCTTTAATATTTTAGAATAGGTTAAGTATTTGTCTTTAGAATCCTTGGTTTTTTGTTTGTAAAATTTGTTTTGTAATATTCTTTTAGTTTTACAGCAAATTCTTAACCCTCTAGTTATCCATTTTGGTCCGGAGCTTTTGTTTGTTATTCTTATTCGCAGTAATGGGAAACATAAATAATATAGCATCGTAAATAGGCTATAGAAGTTTTCAAACCCTTTGTCAAAATTATCATTATCATATACATCTGAAAAGGATATACTTTGTAAATATTTCCGAAATTTTTCCATATTTTCTTTGCAGTAGTCTCTCCTAAATATAAAATAATGTTTTATTGGACTATCTTTATGTGTAACTGGTATAGTAAGCATTTGCGCTGTATCATGATCTGATAAACCTAAAGGTAACAGTTCACCAAAAGCGTCAGGCATATTACTGATTATATTATCAATACATGTATTTTTCCTTGTGGGTTTGTCAATGTGAAGTTTTAAATTATAATTTTTAATAATGTCAAGTAGAAGATTTGTTTACTTATTATTTGTCAGTATATTTATATTTAAGTCACCTGTAATGATAACTTTCTTATTCTTGGTTTTTATTGTAAGTGTATGTAACATTTTGTCTAGAGTTTGTAAGAATAATGATACATTCGAGTTAGGGGTTCTGTATAGACATATAATAGAAACATTATAATTTGGCATATCTATACCGCAACATTCGAAAATTTCATCCGAAACATAGTCCTGTAGAATATTAATAAGACTATAATTCAAACCTTTTTTTGTTAAGATGCAGACGCCGCCGGTTTTTGTTTTTTTGTTCTGCAATATATCGACGCCAAGTTATAGCCACTTATATTTATATTTAATTCGCTCCCTATCTCAACAAAAGTTTCACTCAAGCAAATTATGTCAGGTTGCTTATTAGCATCCTGGAGTTCAGTAAGAGCAACTTCCAAAGCATTTTTTTTGCTACAGATGCTTGCAATATTTTGATGAATAATCCTAAAGTAATTGTTTTCTTTAGTTACGAAAAAATTTTTTTTGCGCATTATCTGATTTAGTTCCTACCTTTGAAACGAGAGGAAAGTAAGAAGTAATTTTTTTTTGCAATTTCGTTTTATTACTGCTCGTATCATTTACTTTATTGCGATCATAAGGAATTGCCCGGAAATAATAGGGAATCGTACCAATTTTTGGCCCTATTTTTAAATAAGGTTTTGCGTGTTTTTGGAAATCGCTGCTCATATTTTTTTTTGTTACTGTGTGTGTGTGTGGAGAGTGTTTCATAAAACCTAGATATTTTGAGTCATAATAAATCTGATCCAAGATAGAGCTGACTTTCTTACATAATTCGTACTCATTATATTTAAAATTTTCATTGTAGTCTACAAAATAACAATTATTGTCCTCAAAATTTTTACATACAATTTTTAACATATTATTTAATTTCCACTCATTTAAATGAATATTACTGTAAACACTTAAAACTATAATAGGACACTTTAATAGGTTAGATTTAAGAAAAGTAGACAACTCAGTCATGATTTTCATAGGATTAGAATCATGTTGACCAACACATAAAATAATTTTGTTCTCTTAGGAAATTGTAATTGTAATTGTAATCTTAGGAAAATAGCCTCCTTTGCAGCACTGGTCAAGGACATATACTCAGCTTCTGTAGATGATAAGGCTACCGTCGGCTGCTTCTTACACTCCCAGCTAATAGGTCCACCTGCTAGCATGAAGTAGTAACCCGTGTATGACCGACGGTCATGTACACAGTTCGCCCAGTCAGCATCCGTGTATCCACACAGACGTCCACCGACTTTCCTGTAAGTAATACAGTAATCCATTGTACCTTTTAAATACTGTAACACCCTTTTAGCGGCCAACCAATGCCTTTTATCGTGACAGTTATTAAACTGACTTAAATAGCTTGTGGCATAAGCTATATCGGGTCTTGTATTCACAGCTAGGTACATGAGACATCCTATCAAGTTTTGGTAAGGATATTCACCAAGATATGTTGGATTACCTTTCTCCAACTTGTTATTCTCCAAAGGTGTAGACATCTCCTTGCAATCTTGCATATTAAACCGCTCCAATACCGCCTGTATATAGGTCTTCTGACTGACCACGATTTTATCGTCAACACGGTTAATATTTAAGCCTAAACAATATGACAATGCACCCAAATCTTTTAGTGAGAAAAAATTTTCCAAGTCATTTTTGACAACGTCAAACAAACTTTTTTCTTTGTAAAAGACAATTAGATCGTCGACATAGACTGCAAGTATTATGGTTTCATTACCAAACTTTTTCAAGTAAACACATGATTCCGCAGATGTTCGTGCAAAGCCAATTTTCGAAAGAGTTTGATGCAATTTGATATTCCAGGCTCGAGCTGCCTGCTTCAACCCATAAATGGATTTTCTGAGCAAACAGACTTTACCTTCTGCCCCGTGCTCAGCAAATCCCTCAGGCTGTTGCATGTACACCTCCTCCTCTAAGTCTCCGTTGAGGAATGCGGTATCTACATCCATGTGTTGAATCTTCAAATCCATTTCTGCCGCCAACGCTATAAGGGTACGCAGAGATGAATTTCGAACCACAGGGGCAAAAGTCTCGTTATAGTCAGTCCCCCAAACTTGACTAAAACCTTTCGCAACTAGTCGCGCCTTATACTTGACTATTGCTCCGTTCGCGTCCCTCTTTATCTTGAATACCCATTTACATGGAATTACCTTTTTATTTGGTTTATCCACTAATGTCCAAGTCTGCTTATTCAATAAGGCATCGTACTCATTTTTCATTGCAGAGATCCAATTATCTTTATCATCGCTATTAACAGCTTCACGATAACTTTTTGGATCATCATACAACAAATCAATATCGAGAGTGCCATATGAATAATAATCAGGAGGTTTTCGTACTCGTTGAGGATATCTTCTCTCAGGACATACATCGCTGGGTTCATCTGAAGGAACCAGAGACTTTGTTCATCCGAGTGTAGAGACTCCGTGTCACCAACACCACCAGCTTCATCAGTCGCGTCCACAAAATCGTCAACTTTCTCTACCTCTATCTCCACATCTTCTGAAGTAGATGAAGAAGAAGTAGAAACAGATGAGATAGAAATCTCCTGTGGCAAAGTGGTATCTGAAGAAGTTTTTGAAAAAAGATCAATGACATTGGGGCTCACAACAACTTCAGGCTGAACAGGTTTATCCTTCAATTCTGAAAAAATATTTTCAAAAAACGTAATATCCCGTGACTTAATCAACCTCCGAGGGTTTTCCGCGCTACGGAAATAATAACTCCTTGGATCATCTGAATATCCAACGAAGATATGTTCGGAAGCTTTCATGTCTAGCTTAGTTCTCTGGCATGAAGGCACGTGAACTAAAGCTCGGCAACCAAACACCCTTAAATGAGACAGGTCGGGTTTACTACCATACCACATTTCATATGGTGTCTTACCATCAAGTGCACGATGAGGTGACCTATTCTTTAAATAAACACTAGTCTCAACAGCATCCTGCCAAAAAGCTTTCGACAGAGAGCTTTGTGCTAGCAAGGAACGGGCCTTCTCTACAATACTACGATTGCAACGTTCACTTACCCCATTTTGTTGAGGGCTGTATGGTACAGACGTTTCATGTCGAATCCCTTGAGCTTGCAAATAATCTATCAACTCCTTGTTGACATACTCAGTACCATTGTCTGACCGAAGAGTTCGAATCTTAGTACCGGTCTGTCTCTCAACAAGTGCTTGAAAAGCACAAAAGAACTTCTGAACTTCTGTCTTAGATGACATACAATAAAGAGATATAAAACGTGTATAATCATCTACAAAAATAATAAAGTATTTATTGCCTTTAAAAGATTCTGTGGTCAGGGGACCACAAACGTCCGTATGGACCAATTCTAATGGTGATAAAGCTTTCTTATACTTTATCCCTTTGAAAGGCTTCCGGGCCTGCTTACCCTCTACACAAGGTACACATGGTTCTTTGTCAACCTCAGTATACTCCACACCAACAGCTAGACCTTTTCTAAGTAGATCCATACCGACACGGCAGAGATGTCCTAGACGCTTATGCCAAAGCTGAAACTGGGACAAATTAGTGTGAACATTATAAGCTGAAACATTTTGCGACTTTATTGTACAATCTAAAGTATACAATCCACCACAAATAGAACCATGTAAAACAGGACCATTTATAAAAGAAACATCATTAGAATTATAAAAATTACAGCCATTTGTATCAAAAATAATCAAGAAACCTTTCTCTACTACCTTTTTGACTGATAGTAAATTACAATCTAGATCAGGAACATGTACAACATTAAAAATCTTCTTGAAATCGGTTTTTGTGTCAATCGCAACATCTCCTAAACCCACAGCTGGCAAACTTTTACCATTTGCGACAGTTATCTTCCCATCACAGGGTCGGTAACTATTAAACCATTCAGCATGTGGAGTCATATGAGTAGACGCACCAGAGTCGATAATCCACTTCTCAGACATCTGAACATTATTTGCAGACAAAGCCAGTTCCGTGACACCATCCAAAGCCAATTCCGTCACACGATTCGTCATATTCCTTTTACTAGTAGCAATCAGTCCCTTATCTTCTGAACAACTTTCTGTAGAGCAACGCGCCTTTGCCTTTTTCTACTTCTTTTTGAGAGAACAATTAGGACTCTTGTGCCCAGGCTTCTTACACCGAAAGCAAATAACTTGTTTAGTATGCAACGCAGCCACATCATCTTTAGTCTCCTTCGTCATTTCGTTCAGTAACTTAGTCCTCACCAAATCTGTTGTGACTTCAACGCTCCCATTCTCAAGCGCCATTATCATGGGCTCGTAGCGAGACGTCAGACCTCCCAATATAATAGCTGCTAAAGAGCTATCTTCTATGGTTTTGCCAATATCGGCCAGGTCTAGTGCTGTAGTAGTTATTGCCGTTAAGTAAGCTTCTAAATCAGAAAAATCAGATAAGGAGTACCTGTACAACTTACGTTCCAATGACAGTTTACGACCCAAACTTCGATCCTCGTAGGATTTCATAAGAGCACCCCACGCTTCTTTTGCGGTCTTAGCTGGTCGAACAATCGAAATAGCAGCGCCATCCACAGTAAGGCATATCTTAGAAAGAGCCTTTTCTTCCTTCCGTACATGGTCGGGTGTCTTATTACCTTCGACCACTACTCCGTTTACGGTTTCCCACAATCCTTCTTGGATTAACAACATTCGCATTTTAAATTTCCACACAGTGTATCCTTCTCTACTACGAAGTATCGGAATACCATTTAGGGACATACCAGAATCTGCAGACGACATCTTACAATTTCACCACCAATCTTCTTTTAAATTTGATCGTAGATAAAATATACAGAGCTTCGTGCTGATAACGTGTTGTAATTGAAGTCTGTAGAATCAGGAATAACGTTCTAAATACTGGGGAAATAGCGAAATGAAAACACAATAAACGTTTTACGATGGTTGCTATTCAAACTTGTTAATATCTTTTTTTTTTATTCGACATTAGAAAAATGACAGTATAAAACCTAACAAAGTATCTTATCCAAGTAGGTTTTACAACAGTTAATAACCTAAATCCCGATGTTCAAGTCTATAACTTCAAAAACAGGACTTTTATACAAACTTACAACCCCCATTTCACCCTCTCTGGGGTAGATTTTCCTAAAATTGCTTAGGTATACAGTTTATTATAACTTAAATCGAATAACCTAAATCCCGATTTTCAAGTCTCTTACTTCAAAAACTTGGAACCCTTATGTAAGCTTCCAACCCCCATTTCACCCCTATTCAAAATTCAAATGATTTTTATTCAAATAAACTTTTACAAGTACTTTTGAATCGTCGAGTGAATCTACCACTGGTTCGGAATGCCTTCCTACCGAGAAGAACCAGCAAGAAACTCGGCGGTTGCTCTTTTGAAAAAACAATTTACAATTTATAACTCATTATTTATATCTTATTATTATTTATAACTAATAACTTAATTGCCAATTTTCATGTCTCTAACTTCAAAAACAAAGGACTTTCATACAAACTTCCAACCCCTATGTTAACCCCTTAGGGGTGGATTTTCTCAAAACCCTTTCTTAACTGGCGTTTATACCATAGAAGGTATCTACCTTCCAAATTTCAAGCCTGTACGCTTTATAGTTCCTGAGGTATCGTGAATACTCAGTGAGTCAGTCAGTGAGTCAGTCAATGAGTGGTATTTCGCTTTTATATACAAGGTGTAAGGTAATTAGTATAACATACCCGCGGCTAAATACCCATGTTAGATGGTGTATTGGAAAAATGTCATGAGACGTGTAGCTCATATCCTGGGGGAGTTATGAGGCTTTCAAAAATTTAGCACTAATGTTCAGGTGGCATCCCATTAATTACTATTGTAATGAATTGCCAAATTGCATAACGATACAATAATGACTATTATTATCGCTTGTATATAGCACAGTTCTGACTTTAGGTGTAGAAGGAACAAAGGACTCCACAGGGTTGCCAAAATTTATTTTCCTTAATTAACTAAGTATTTATTTTTGTATGGATTTTTTTGATAATTAATTTTGACTTTTTAACTCCGCCATAACGTCAAAATTGCATGGGTAGCCGCCGGTGTGTTATACCTACCATTTACCTTACACCTTGTATATAGATTTTCATTATAATTATTGTAAACGTAAGTAGCTCACCGTTGACCACGTACGTGTCGGTGCCGCCGCACAGGTCCCGCAGCGCGGGGTTGTCGTCCAGCGCGAGCACGCGCAGCCGAGTCAGCGCGCTCAGCGGCGCCAGCGCGGCAGCATCCAACCGGTTGTGGGTCGCCCGCAGCTTCTGCAGCGCGGGCCACGCCGCCAGGCTGCGGCACCGCAGGGAATATTGGAATGTGCCATCTTTCACACGAAGCGCACACATCACGTGACGTTAGCCTGAGCGGACTCACCTCGGCAGGCGCTCCAGCAGGTTGTGGGACAGGTTGAGCGCGCGCAGCTGAACCGCGTCGGCCAGCCAGCGCGGCGGCAGCTCGCGCAGGTCGCACGCGTGCGCCTCCAGCACGCGCAGCGCACGCGCACCCTCCAGCTCGGCGCCGCCCAGCGCGCCGCGCGAGCGGAACGCGCGCAGCTCCCGCACTCCACCGCAGAGCGCCAACCAGCGCGCCGGCAGCGGCCGCGTCACGTTCACCAGCGTCACGCGCCGCAGCGCCGTGCACGTGCCGCGCAGTTCCGCGCTCACTGTCTGCTGCAGCGTGAGCGTCTCTACGCGCGCGCCCAGCGTCAGCCTGCGCAGCGGCGCGTCGATTGTCACGCCTTGCAGCTCCGTCGCGCTCAGGTCGAGCTCCTGCAGCGCGTCGTCGTGCACGACGAGCTGCTCGAGCGCCGGCAGCCGCTTCAGCGCCGCAGCGTCCAGCATCGCGCCCACCACGCGCTTCAGGCGCAGCGCGTGCAGGCCTCGCGGCAGGCCGAGCAGCGCGTGGGCGGACAGCGCCACGCCCTCGAGGCGCAGCTCGCGCAGCGTGGGCAGCGCGCCGAGCAGCGCGGCCTCGAGCGGCAGCGGCGCGGCGCCGCGCGGTTGCTGCACGGCGAGCGTGGAGAGGCGCAGCGCGGCGAGATCCGCGGCGCGCAGCGGCGGCGCGGCGGGCAGCGCGCTCAGCTCGAGCGCGGCGCCGGGCGCGTCGGCGAGGCTGAGGTTGAGCGCGGCGAGCGCGCGCGCGTACCCGAGCGGCGGCGGCGCGCAGGCGGCGAGGCGCACGCGCGCCACGGGCGCGAGGCGCGGCAGCGCTGGCAGCGCGGGGTCGTCGAGCGCGAAGCCGCGACACGTTACACTGAAGGAGCGGCCCTCGCTGTACGTGATCGTCAGTCGAATGTCTGTAAAGTCAATTCAACCTGAATAACCGTGCGAGTATCCGACGCGCACGCGCACTACACTCGGCTGGTCCTCAGGTTGCGCGTACGTTAAAAGCAAATCATATTATTAGGTATGTACGAAGTCGACTATGTTTGACTTGTGCGCTCCGGAACGCAGCCCATTCAGAAGGAACAGAAACACGCTTTTCTTTTCCGAATGAAACAAAAGAGTCAAGATTTCGGAGCATTCTTCAGAAAATATTTGTAAATAGTGAACCCGGCAGGCGATACCGTAAACCCAATTGCAGCGACTCTTACCGGTTCCAATTGTGAATATAAATCATCTCGTGACCCACACGAAACATTCCACCAAAATCTACCCAGGCCCTGTTGTGGACATGTTTCGAGTATTACTATAGCTATATATTTGAGTGAAATTTTATATTAAAATACCGTTTTAAGTTGTTAATGTCGAACAATTATATCGTCATAAAGGTTATGGAATTTAATAAATTCCTATCCCCGCAAAAGTTATCCCGAAATTATAGGTGAAGAATGAACATTCGGTCGATATTGTGACAAACTACTAATATCGACTTTGAAGGGTTAATCGATTGGTTTGAACTTTTTAGCCCCACTGCCGTTAGGAGCTTTGAAGTTACTTACTTAAGGACTCTTTCTATACTTATTCAACGATGGATAACCTAGCTGTGCTGCTCATTGAATATAGAATTTTAATAAAAAACAATTCAAATGAGAAAAATAAACATCATTATAAGCTACTAGCTGATGCCCGCGGCTTCGCCCGCGTGGATTAAGTTTTTTGTTATTCCCGCGGGAACTCCTTATTTTTCCGGGATAAAAAGTATGTCTATGTCACTCTCCATGTCCTCAACTATATTCATGCCAAAAATCACGTCAATCTGTTGCTCCGTTGCGGCGTGATTGAAGGACAAACCAACAAACCAACAAACAAGTTGTAAAGAAAAATGTATTTTTATTTAAATTTAAATATTTTAATCTTTTCGCGCTCCACTTTGGTCATAATCTAGGAGCCGCCATCTTAGTGAAAACGTCAAACGAATAACGAATTATTGTGTTATAACCGTGAATAAGATTGTTCTGGATTAAAGCTCACGTCGGCATCGAAGGGAACGAATGTGCCGACGAATTGGCAAAACAAGCCGCTTTAACAAAAAAGACCAGACCCGATTATGACGCCTGCCCAATTTCATTTGTCAAAAGACACATAAGACAAGCCACTCTCGACCTCTGGCAGAAAAGATATAGTGAGGGCGAAACCGCTAACACCACCAAAGCTTTTCTGCCAGACGTGAGAAAAGCGTATAAAATAATCCGCGAAATGAAAGTGGACTCAGTAACTACCCAAATTTTAACAGGACACGGAGGGTTCGGATATTACCTTAACAAATACAAGTGCAAGACCAGCCCTTCGTGTCAATGCGATCCAGCAGCGACAGAAGATATTCTGCACTTGCTGCTGGATTGCCCAAGATTCGCCAGAAAAAGGTTTGAGACCGAAATAATTTTGGACGAAAAAATAAATACCGAAACAATAAGTAAATTAATTGAAAATAAAGAAAAGAGAAAATATTTATTAAAATTTTGCACTGCCATAGCTGAACAAGTTATTAAAGAGAATAAAACATAGCAAATTAAATAAATGAGAAAATAGTAAAACAAATAAATAAAGAAATAAGTAAGTAAACAAAACATAAACGCATAAAATGCATATTCAATTTGAATATTGCATTTACAAGATAAATAAGAAAACACACATCTAAAACGAGAATGCCGCAATAATGGTATTGTGGCAAAAATGTTGCAAAAAAAAAAAAAAACTACATAAATAGGAAAATAAAATGGCTCTTGACTCCGTGTTATTAAACATGGAAGTAAAAGAAGATTTGTTGGGGCTCATGATAAATGAGCCCCAACAAATCAAAAAAATAAATTATAAATTAAAACTATATTTACAACTACACTAAGTACGTGTATTATTAGAATATTAATTAAAATATAAATAAACTAAAACTTCCAACATAATACTGTAAACCAAACATAAAAACTAAGAAAGTAGAAGAATAAAATAAAATTCGAATAATAAAGGCTCCGACCACCAAGTCGGAGGTAGCTAGAAAAATACCGATATTAATAAAAAAAAAAAAAACCTAACCTAACCTAACCTAACCTAACCTAACCTAACCTAACCTAACCTAACCTAACCTAACCTAACCTAAACCTAACCTAAACCTAACCTTAACCGAACCTAAACCTAACCTAAACCTAACCTAAACCTAACCTAAACCTAACCTAAACCTAACGGTTATATTGTGTCACCACGTTTATAAACTTAACTTTGCCGTTTTCTGAGTATGTTTTGCGTTCATTGAGCTACACGTTAAATTGGTCATTGATATCTCATACATTTTTCGAGTTTTACCATTAGTTTTTGTTTTGCTTCATACGTATCTTACCCTTTTTATACTTTTGATCTATTCAGCTTGTCCAATCTGTCAGTTTTGGAGGAAAATTCATTTATAATGAAAAAGGTATAGAAATTTTGAAATTAAATCTTGTTATCTGTTATTTTTTAAGATAAATTTGATCTTCTTCGTTGTTATTTACTAGTGTGAAGTTTCACTACACGTCACTACCTCCCCGTGCCGGGACTGGGTAATTTGCACGCCTGCTGTCTTCCTTGGATGTGGTAGCCGTTTCTCAGGCTCTCTCTGTCAGAATCGAACCCTGATTCCCGTTACCCGTGACAACCATGGTCGCAGAAACTACCATCGATAGTTGATAATACAGACATAATATGAAAGTTACGGGGATAGGTTGTATCTCGGGGAAGGTCATAGGCTACTTTTTATCCCGAAAAATTCAGGAGTTCCCGCGGAATCGAAAAGACTTAGTCCACGAGGACGAAGTCGCGGGCATGATCTAGTAAAAAAATATGGCCGTCGTCATAATATATCGACGGCCTACGTACCTAAATCGTCGAAAGTCAAAATTGACGATATTTTTATTAGTTTACTTGGCATAAATTAGGCTATAATTTACATTTCAGTAGATAAAAAAACTATTATTTAGATATTGGCTGAGATTCGATTCGCCTACCACAGCTGACTTTGTCCATAGCTATCAGAATTTTACGATTCAGGCCTCCATGTCTAGCATAGATCTAGGATAAAGGATTGGTTTTTAGCGGTTTTCGAGACTCCTTTGTATAAATTTGTGATAGTCCAAAGTATCGTTAATGACCCCATGACCACATGCCTTTATTTTACTTACCTATATAATATTTTTTCATACCATTTATTTTATAAATTTACTTTATTAATTTTTTTTAATATGTAGGTGAAATATGTAGCGTTTTATTAAAAAACAATAATTTTTAGAAGAATATTTTTATTATGACAACCTTAAAAGTAATTAACAAATAGTTTTAAAGCCTACACGAGTCAATAAGTGTTCAGCCGATTAATAATTAGTATTCAAGAAAACTATAAACAAAAATAATAGTATTTACGAGATCGGCTTCCAAAAAAAAATATGTGTCGTTAATTTATCACACTCACTGACACTGTCAACTGTGGTAACACAGTGAAGGGGAAATGCAGTTTAAAAGGACGACTGTCCGGCTCGAGTGAGTTCAGTCTGCAGCCAACTATCAGCTCAGATACTTGTTATCGTAATTTAATTCGGTACTTAATGTTAGCGTTTATGAATAATAAGAGCTCATTTGACTTTAAATTGAATCAAGAAATATAATATCATGACAAAAACGTCATTATACTAAATGTGTCTTCTATAAATAAGATCGCTTGGCGGTACTTGAGTCATTCTTTATCTGTTAGTGAAAGTGAATTAAGTGAAAGTGTAATTATTATTGTCACCAATACATAGATTGTAGATTGGTGTTTCGGGTTAACTAAATCGCATTATATGTATTTAACACATGAAATAACCGAACGTGGAATTATACTATATGAAGCATCATCTGTGTGTATTATTTACACGAGTTTCCTGCCTTCGTGTAACAGCTCAGAAGTGTTAATGAACCTCGTCTTCGGCTAAAATTAAAGGTACGTGTGAATCGATTATTATTTTTATAGTAAATAGTATCTTAATTCAAATCAGATTCGAGTGTTAACCAAGCAATGGTATATATTGAGTTTAACAAAAATGTGATAGTTGTTTTTATTACAACTTGCTAATAAAATGTTATAAATTTTTGAAGAATAGAAATAGTCTTATTTTGGAAGTAGCTAAAATTGTAAAAAAAATAATAAAAATAGAAACTTTAAAATAGTATCTGAGTGTAAAAAAAAATATATATGTTATAAAATATATATATGATTATGTTTCTAAATTTTTATACGCCTTGTAGTGGCAATTGCATAAAATAATTCTATTAGCAGCCTGCATCCGTTCGATTTAGTTTTTTTTTAATGGGTTCACATGATTTTCGTTTCGAATAGCTACTTCGATTTTCGATACTTATGTACCATGATGTATTCCTTTTCTGTGTTGGTTTAAGTACCTATCAGGCAGTAGCTGTACCTTGCCATACCTTGTACTGAGTAGTGCCAACATATCAAAAGTAGTAAAAAGTTTTGTTTCGTGAAATTTTAAAAGAAAGCATGAACGAAAAGAATTTCAAACACAAACATAAAAAAAAATAACCTCTATAGTAAATAGTAATCACGCATAAACTGCAATCTGAAACCGGTTTCGCTGGCAGCGACGCGATGTTGATAAGCGCTAAGCTAAAATTTTTGTAGATTACCCACTTAATTTTTAAGTTAGTCGCATGTTTATTTCTTTAGTTATAATAATTATGTCTTTCCTATATATTAACACACAATTTCATATCAATTTATAATTTAAAAAAAATAATAATTCAAAGATAATATTATGTAGATGTCATTATTAGTAAGCTGAAAAATAATCCACACACATTTTACATTAATTTATTATTTCCCAAGTTTACTACCGATGAAATATTTTCGTGTATTTCTTCTGCACGACTCATAGTAGTGGCGAGCCGAAAATTAACGTGTTTCTGTTTTTTTTTTCCATGTGGATATCAATTACTTCAATGAGTGCCTGCGGTGTGGGCAGGGTGTGATGATGGTGCTCTGACGCTGTGAACTTGATGGCGTGAATGCTGACATGGAGGCGCGTCAGGGTTTGATGATGGTGCTCTGACGCTGCGAACTTGATGACGTGAATGCTGATATGGAGGCGCGTGTGTACTTGCGGTGTCGGAGGCCACAAAGCTGCGATGGGCGAGTGCTGGACTGTGGATGACATGGAGGCGCGTATATGCTTGCGGTGTCGGAGGCCACATTGCTGCGATGGGCGAGTGCTGGACTGTGGATGACATGGAGGCGCGTGTATACTTGCGGTGTCGGAGGCCACATTGCTGCGTTGGGCGAGTGCTGGACTGTGGATGACATGGAGGCGCGTGTATACTTGCGGTGTTGGAGGCCACATTGCTGCGATGTGAAAATACTGGACTACGAATATGGTGAAATCATTCATTAATTTATCTATTTAATTATGGGTTGATATAGAATCATGTACTTATTGCTCGGTCGAATAAGAATGTTTTTAATGGAATAAGGGCCGGTTGATTCAAATCAATGGTTATCGTAGCTTACGTTGACTTCTGTTAATTTACTAGTGTTGCTTCATGGTAAAAATAATGATCGACGCCTTCTTTGACTAACGCTTGTGGGCGCCATATTGGGAGGTTACGATCCGTCAAAATGTGTTGATGCAAACCAACCTAAACTGTAAATTTAAAAAAATCGTTAGGACTAATTTTTAACAATTTCATGATTGGTTTTGAAATAGAATTTTGAAAACGAAAATAATGATTCCATCTTCTTTTTATTGAATTATCTAGTATTTACGTTGTCTGTGTAATAGACGATGAAGAGATTAATTAATATTTGTCTTAGCTTTTGTTATCTAAAGAGAAAGAAATCAATTCCATTGAAAAAACATTTTTTTTCGTATTGTCTGAGGAATAACGTGATTTTATAACATGCTTTTGTAGGTAAATTTTATGCTTGATTATATTACGAAATTGATCGATCGAATTGAATGATGATTGAATACTGATGTCGACAATGTTGTGAATATAATGGACAATATCAAGGTTGAAATGAATAACTGGCTGTTAGTTGACAAAGTTATTTTAGTCGCCACCGAGTTTCTTACTGGTTTCTTGTCGCTAGATCGTCAACGAAGGTGGTTAGGCAACTGGTATTGTGAAAGATATATATGATTTTAGTGTTGTGAATGAAGGTGGTCACTCAATTGATAATGAGAGAGATATGTATGATATTAGTTGTGATGGACGAAGGTAGTCCACAAATGTTATTGTGAAAGTTATGTATGATTTTAGTTGTTGTGACCGACATTGTGAAAGTTAGAGTTAAGTATTAGGATTACTGATTGTATACGTGAAGTCTTCACTCGTTTGTTGTAATCTCAGTTCAATAATGTGAAGGTTACCTGGTTGCTTCACAAATATCCGATTGCATAGTATTCCTTTTATGATCAAAACACCCAATAAACTAGTTTATCTAAACTATTATAAAAAGGTATATTTGCTTAAAAAAAGAAAACATAATTTTTTCACTGTAAAATCAATTTTATGAGGGCTATTCGTTTAACATTCTTTTAAATATATTGTAGTTACAATTTGGTATTCTGACTGACTGTTCTAACAATACACAGCTGGACGAATCGGGCTGAAATTTAAAGATAGCTATTATGACGTGGACATCTGTAGATAGCTAGGAAAGGATTTTAGAAAGTACAAACCCTAATAGGGGATAACCGGATGCCCATAAAGATCGAAGGTAAGGTATAGAAAACGGCAGTCTGACCTGCAATGCTTGTACGGCACAGAGTACTGGGCAACCAAAAAGACTCGCGAATAGAAATTGCGTGTTAACGAAATGAAGATGCTTAGATGGGTGCCCAATGAAACTAGACTCGATAAAGTGCGGAATGGGCAGACCAGAAGAAGTTTTAAGGTTGCCCCAATAACGGACAAAATGGTAGAGGGTCGTTTACGTTAGTACACATTATGCGGCGAGAAGAGGATCATGTTGTGTGGAGAGTATTGGCAGAACGCGAGGCGGAGAGGGTACCCTGCAGCCACGTGGTGGACAACTGTAACCTGATATGGAGCGCGAAGCAGTTTCAGCAGCAGACAACCCAAGACAGAATATATTGGCGCAAGCAAATGAGAAGAACTGACTCCAAATAATGGAAAAAGTCTAGAAGAAAGAGAAAGAGAATCCACTTAGCGTGGATAAGATAGGGGTTTGAAAAAGGAAATTTTAACTCAAGCTGCAGAATTATTACTTTTTGCTACGGAACCTAATTTCTGATGTTATTAAGGGAAAATGAGATTTTTTTTACAACAATCACTAAATATTTCAAAGAAAGCGTCAAGTAAAGAACAAAAAACTACTTGTCCTACTGATATAATATATCGCCATCAAATTTACAAACTCAGCCACAGTGTTTACAACTCACCAATATTTCACGTTTTAAAGCTTCATCATAATATAATGTTCCTCATTTAAAGGAAGAGCACCATTCGAATTTATGCAATTAAATCGATTTTTTAAAGTTATATATGTATTAAAATCTTAGGTTAGGATTCAACATAAATATTCAAAAGTAGTTATGCTATTTTGGGCTAATATACCTTCATTCCATTTATTATTTATTATTGCTTTCATGTACAATGTTCATAATACAATCACAGAGACATGAGGCCCCGTCAGGGTATTGCAATATCGAATATTTTAAACAATCAATTAATTAAACTTATATAATAAAAATGTCAACTTATAGCACGAACTCCACCAACCGCACATTCATGTCCTTGACTTCGGTGCGCGCCCCGCGTACAACCCCCGCAGCCGATGCTGCCCGACGCGAGACGAACGACTGTGCGCGGGCCCCTCTCGCGTCCTGTGCCGCGAGCGCTCCTAGTTCAGTCTATGAACGTTATCCCATGTCTGCGGCCGCGCCTGCGTGCGCCGAGACCCAGACCGCTAACTAAGCCCTAAGTGACCTGAATGCTATGTAAACGTACTTACAACCGTCGAATACACAATTATATGTGCCACCGGTGTATAACTTAGCATCCCCTATAACTGGCAGCCCAACGTTTCGGCCGGATTAATAACAATAATTTTGTAACTTTCGTGTGTTCTTTATATAGCTTTCTTTCGCGTGTAAATGTGCAGTACCTAGTCTGGAATATTCGAGAAACTTTTGTTAGTGTTTAGCTAGTGCCGTGCTTTTGTGTTCGATGACCTAAGATTTTTGTTAGACCACCTGGAACTTTTAAAAGACTTTCGAAACTCGAAACGTGAAGTACCAGCTGTGTATTAGTTTTTCTAACATCGAGTGTGTTAAGGGTCAGGTAAAAAAACGAATGCTGATTCGGTAAGTTTTATGAACAATTTCTAAGTGAACACGGAACGCGTGAGGCCTAGATACCTACCTATACCTATTCTCGAACTACAAAATACGAACCTTGGTGATTGTGTTATACCTAATGTGGGGATGATAGTGTTGGACTTATGAACTTTTGGATCACTAGGGATGTACCTACTAGGGCTGGTGAACTTGTTTTTTGAACTTTAACGGAACTTTCGGTATATAATTACGTACGTTTAGGTACTTAGTGATGGACTAGTTTAGTCATTCGGCATGCAGTGTAATGCCTTATTGTTGAACTCTTGGGATAAATTGAACTCGTAACGAGGCGTAACGTTCCACGAACTGTTGAGGAGTTATTGAGTGTTGTTCGTGTTTAACATCGTGGTACATCATGCCGCGAACACGTAGTCATGCAGTAGGGATAGATGATGCGAGGACGGGACCTGAAAGGTCGGCTTCCGTCGAATCCGTTGCCAGCGTCGGCGTTGCGCATGACTCGGAGTCTGCGCCACAGCTTCCAGCTGCACCGCCAGATGTCAACGGCTGCGCGTCATCAGTTTCTTCGCCCATTATGATGACTGACCAACAGCTCCAGCTCATTCTCCAGCACGTGTCGCGCGCTCAGAGTGTGAGCGTGCTTTCGCCTACACCTACTACTTCCTCTGCGGGGAATTTTACGAAATGTACGGCGCGCTTCGATGGCGCTAAAACGAGTGACGTGCTTGCGTTCGTAGACGCGGTCGAAACATACAAAGAGTGTGTTCTAGTGGATGAAGCGAATGCTTTGCGGGGGCTATCCATGCTGCTGACGGGGATCGCCGCTACCTGGTGGAAAGGAGTGAAGGAGTCCGTTTCCACATGGGAGGAGGCCGTGGACCTACTCAAGCAAACCTTTGGACCCCGACTCCCACCTCACCGTATCTATCGCGAACTATTCAGACAGGAGCAGCGGGAGGAGACGACTGACATGTTCGTCTGCAAGGCGCGTGCCCTTCTGGCACAGTTACCTGCCCGTACCTTAAGTGAAGATGTACAGCTGGATATGGTGTACGGACTATTGCATAAACGCATTCGGGAGAAGGTCGCGCGCAGTTCCTTCGCTAACTTCAATGAACTTATCAAGGAAGCGCGACGTATAGAAGACCTATTTGATGAAGGGCGTCGTCCGGAATCCAGAGTCGTGGTTAAGGAGTCTGTTCATGAGGCGGCCTCGAAGGCCGTTCCCGCAGCATCGACTTCAATGCCATCAACCCACTCTAAGAGGATGCGTGAGCGGTGTGAGTACTGCAGGTTTTACGGCCATAGTAAGGATTCTTGCCTCAGGTTGAAGAAAAAAGAGGAAGCCAAGACGGTTGATGAACCAAGGCCTAGTATCAACAAAACTGCAGTGACCTGTTTTGGCTGTGGAGCTCCAGGGGTGATTCGATCCAACTGCGTGGTCTGCAAGGAGGGGCGCGTGGCGTCCTCAACCACGTCTTCCACTTCGGTGTTCCAGTCAGTGTCGGTCGCTAACGAGTGTCGCTTAAAACCGCGAGTGAGACCGGTTTTCGATATAAAAGTGTTTGGTGCTGTAGGTACCGCGATTTTAGATACCGGGGCAAAGCAATCGGTCGCCAGCATTAGTTTAACTAGACATTTGCGTAGTAACGGACAGGTGTTTGGATCCGTCGAGGCGGATTTGAAGTTTGCGGACGGTTCCAGCCGGTTAGAGACTGTAGAGACGGCTATAGTAACTGTAAACGTGTGCGGTGTTGAGATTAGGACACTGTTCATGGTTTTACCTGGCGCGCAGGAGTCGTTGCTGGGGATGAACTTCGTTCAGGATGCTGGCTTGGCTATGGACTTTGCTAGGAATCGGTACACTTTGCGTGCTACAGGTAGTAAAAAAGAATATAATCTTCGGTACGAAAGGGAGAATAGGGAACTAGTTAGCTCTACTGTGGGTCTCCGCGAGTGCGAGGGTGCCCTTTTGTCTCAGGCTGATAGGGAAAAGTTGGCCACTCTACTGAAGGCCCACGAGGACCTCTTTGAGCCAGGGGGAGACCCCACCCCTTTCGCAGTCCACCGAATAGATACCGGCGATGCGGCGCCCATCTCTACGCCGCCTTATCGAGTAACGCCAGCCAAAAAGGAAATCATTCAGGCTGAGATAGATAGAATGTTGGAAGAAGATATCATCGAGGAGGCTGAGTCCGAATGGACCTCACCCGTGGTTTTAGTACCCAAAAAGAATGGGGAGACCAGATTCTGCGTTGATTACCGAAAATTGAACTCTGTGACGCGGACGGATAAATACCCGTTACCTTTGATCGATGAGATAATATCTTCAACCAAACCCAAATGCGTTATGTCAACGATAGACTTAAAATCCGGATATTGGCAAGTGGAGGTTGCTCTCGAAGATAGGCACAAAACGGCTTTTGTGACCCCGTTTGGAACATTCCAATTCCGACGTATGCCGTTCGGTCTCAAGAACTCGCCCTCGACCTTTCAGAGGCTAATGGACCGTTTGCGTGCCGGCTTAAAAGAGCTTACGGTAGTAGCATACTTGGACGATATCCTGGTCATTTCCGACAATTTTGAGTCCCACCTTCGCGATCTAACTCGGGTGTTCGATCGCCTTCGTCAGTTTAAGCTCAAAGCGAATAGAGCTAAGTGCGTTTTTGCTCGGGAAAGAGTAGTTTACCTTGGGCACGTAATTACTGCCCAGGGCATCGAGCCCGATCCGATGAAGGTTCAGGCCGTGGTGGAGATGGCTCCTCCGACGAAGCTCAAAGAGTTGAGGACCTTTCTACAAACTTGCGCCTGGTTTCGGAAGTTTATTCCAAAGTTTTCGGAAATAGCGCGTCCTCTAACGGACCTCACAAAGAAAGACCGACCTTGGAAATGGGGGGAGCCGGAAGCTCAAGCGTTCAACGAACTCAAAGGCAGGCTAGCTTCCACTCCTATCCTTCGACAGGCCGATTTCACTCAGCCTTTCGTCGTGCGCACTGACGCGAGTGCCTACGCCTTGGGAGCAGTGCTCTTGCAGGGGTCAGAGCCGAAAGAGGAGAGGCCTATCGAGTATGCCAGTAGGTTGCTGACGTCGGCGGAACGCAACTATCATACCACGGAACGAGAGGCTCTGGCGGTTGTTTGGGCCCTGGATAAATTCCGTGGTTACCTGGAAGGAGCCCAGGTCAGAGTGGCTACCGATCACCAACCCTTAAAGTGGCTACTCTCCCTCAAGACGCCTAGTGGACGTCTGGCTCGTTGGGCTTTGAAGATACAAGCCTTTAACTTAGACATAGAGTACACTCCCGGAAAGATCAATGTCGTGGCTGATACGCTCAGCCGTCCGATAAGCCATACCGCAGTAGCTGCAGACCCCACGTGCGAACTTTGTCCAGTATCTGTGGATTTACCGCACCAGAGCTCGGAAGAGATTCGTGCAGCTCAATTAGAGGACCCGGCAGTAAAGGAGATCCACAATGCATTTGAGGATCCGGATGCCGCCATCCGCTGGACGGATCGCGGTTATTATCTGCTCGAGGGGGTTCTCTTCCGTTTCGATCCACATGGAGAGTCCGAGGAGCCACAGTTGGTGGTGCCGGAGGCCATGCGAGAGGACATCATGAAGGGAATCCATGATGCGCCTACTGCTGGCCACCTGGGTGTGGAGCGAACGTTGAAGAAAGCTAAGGAAAGATTCTACTTTCCCAACATGCGACAGTATGTCACTAAATATCTTAAATCTTGCGAACTTTGTCAGAAGTTCAAAGCTACTAACCTTAAACCTGCTGGACTGCTGCAAACGCCTGTTCCACATCAGCGTTTCGAGGTTATAGCAATGGATCTGTTTGGTCCTCTCCCCGAGGGCAGCAAGGGAGAGAAGTGGATCTTCTTGGTAGAAGATACCGCGAGCCGGTGGGTAGAGCTTTTTCCCTTGGTTGAAGCAACCTCGGAAGCTTGTGCCAGGATCCTGATTGAGGAAATATTCCTGCGATATGGTTTTGCGCGCCGTGTGTGGTCGGATCAGGGGGTCCAGTTTGTCTCAGCAGTTATGCAGAAGGCTATGCATGTACTGGGCGTAAAGCAATCCCTGACACCAGTGTATCATCCCGAGGCCAATCCCGCCGAGAGGAAGAACCGTGAAATGAAGCAGATGATCGCCATGCTCATCGATCCAGAGCATCGGCGATGGCCAGAAGTTTTACCTGCTGTACGGTTTGCCTTGAATACTTCTCCCAATCAGGGTACCGGGAGAACCGCCGCGTATCTCACATTTGCGCGAGAATTCCGTTCGCCCGTAGACCTTGCCCACGACTTAAGGACGGTTATAGATGCACAAAACTACGTTCCATCAATAACCCCATATCTACGGACTTTCGTTGAGAACCTCCAGGAGGTTAAGTGGCGAATTGAGCATCAGCAGGATGTACGTAAGAGAGCTGCTGATAGAACTCGTCGTAAAGAGCCCAGTTACCAGGAGGGTGACCTCATACTCGTCGAGAGCCATAGACAAAGTCAGGCAAGCAAAGGTTTCACCACCAAATTTGCTCCGAGAAGAGAGGGACCTTTTCGTATCGGGAAGGTTGTGTCTGCCTCCACCTATGAGGTGTTAGACAAGAACCATGTTCTGAAAGGAAAGTACCACGCTAACCTACTTACCCCATATGAAGGACAGGACCCAGTTATAGAGTGTAGGAAACGGGGAAGGCCGAGGAAGAAGGTCAAGGCCAAGCCAGCTCCTCCTGCGAAGGATTCGTAAACTCATCTATTTCTTTTGTTCTCTCTTCCTCTTCTTGTTTATTTCCAAGTCACCTCCGGGTCGTAGCGGTGACTTGTAGGGGGAGATTATAGCACGAACTCCACCAACCGCACATTCATGTCCTTGACTTCGGTGCGCGCCCCGCGTACAACCCCCGCAGCCGATGCTGCCCGACGCGAGACGAACGACTGTGCGCGGGCCCCTCTCGCGTCCTGTGCCGCGAGCGCTCCTAGTTCAGTCTATGAACGTTATCCCATGTCTGCGGCCGCGCCTGCGTGCGCCGAGACCCAGACCGCTAACTAAGCCCTAAGTGACCTGAATGCTATGTAAACGTACTTACAACCGTCGAATACACAATTATATGTGCCACCGGTGTATAACTTAGCATCCCCTATAAACTTAATTTATAAAAATTTCAAATCAAGAATTAATTCAATAAATTTATAGGTACATAATATTAGACTTTCACCCTTAACATAAAACTTAATTAACATACTAAGAAACTGTAACGGTTTTGGTAAATTGAATTTAAACATGGCATGTCATGGCGCTTAGTATAATATGATATTTTTAAAAGTCATTTTAATCGTATTTAAAAGTCATATTATGTCCATGGAACTAATTCTATTACGTCTATGAGTATATTCTATTACGAGTATTTGAGCAAATAGTCAAATAACCAGTTAAATAATAAGTCAAATAATCATACAATAAAATAATAAATTATTTTTTATTTTTTTTAATTCACGATTAAACTACATTATATTTGATAAAAATAGCACTAAATTACTGATTAAAAGATGGTATTCTTTCGATAGCTCGTTTATTGGTTCACTGGTTACACGGTCATTTACACTTTATACTAATTAAAAATTATCTTTCACAAGGTTACATTGGTATCGGTCAAAAATGGTGGAAGCAAGAGAGCGAAAAAAAGGTGAACGATTTTAACATTGAAAATTTTGACGTTTTACATATTTCACATGACAGAACCACAGACAAAGAAAATAATATAATTTTGAAGCGAGTCTTTGATAAAGTAAAATAATCTATGGAAACAATCATGGAATCTATTTAAAATACTAACATAACCGCCCCCCAAGAACGGAGTTCTTAAATGAAACATTCACCATGAAGTTATCTAACATTACAAAGGTTACTGCTGACTTACTTAACTCAAATGGTTTTACAATAACACTCTCACAATAATATTCAAGTTATACATATAGACCGATGTAACAGGTATAGCTAAACAGTTTATACAAAATAAATCTTTTTATTAAACTACAAGACTAATTTTATTTTCCTTCCGTTTTCTTAGTTTTACTAACATATATAATATAATAAGTAAATACATAACTTTAAACAAATTTAAAGGTTCCTATTTGGACCTGAGCTAATGTGTTGCTAATGCATAATCAATTAAATTTCTAAGCTATGGTAAGATTTATACAAAATTACAAAAGTACCGATCCCCTGCTAGAGATGGGTAATTAATAACTATTTAACTTAAATCAAAGTAGTTACTACTTAAGTTATTACAGAACTGAGCATCACACATTGTTATTGGAAATAGCAAAGGGATAACTAAATCTAGTAGGTATGACAAAAGTACAAAATAGGTAAGAATATCAAGTTCATTAAATTTGTGAAATCAATGGTAAAAGGAACTAAAATAAACAAATACTTTGAAAAAAAAAAGAAAATTTCTTCCGTTTATTGTACTACATGCTATCAAATTTAATGAAATTGAATGAGTCTAGTAATTAATTTTATAAGTAACTTTCAATCCATAAATCCAAAAAAATCATACTCCTAATTCATAGTTAATCTCATCTCAGATGTTTCTGTACAAAAAAACATAAAGAGAAATTCCTAGGTTACATAAACTTTAAAGTTCATTTACTTATTGATACGAGGTACTATTCAATGATATTAATGAACCATGGTAGGTATATTTCTAGAATATCATTTATAGTACTATTAACGTTTAGGTATTTCATAAGAAATTCAAAAGTTTTGTTATTATGTAGCTAAATTAACATTATATAAAATATGAATTTAAATTAAACAAAATACAATATCACTTAAATGACTCTAAGTTAAGCAAAATGTACTATAGGTTCTATTTATAACATGAAGCTAAGTTAAACAAAATATACTAAATATAGGTAGTTCTTATCATAATATAAAGCTAAGATAAACAAAATAAATACTTATAGGTAATTCCTATCAGAATATGAAGCTAAGTTACACAAAATATACTATAGGCAAGGATGCCACCTTGTACCAGAAGTACTTTAATGCCATGCTGATTACCTTTTCTCAGTCAATTTAACAGTGACAGTGTTGACTTCACATCCAGAAATTATACATGCCCAGATTGGTTACATTTTTTTTTTTTAGAACGAGGTTTGCCCTTAATGCTTAAGTTTAATTGCAATGGACTGTAAACATAAATTAAAATACAAAGTTCAAATTGATAAACACATGAAACAAACTACTCTGATATAGGTAAAATTAATAATTTTGAAATTGGTCTTTTAATTAAATTATTATTACATCTTAAAGTTACAACTCTAGTGATATTATCTGGGCCTGGATGTTTCTGCTCTACTCTGCCATATAACCATTTTGCTGGTGGAAGATTGTCTTCCTTTACCAATACAACATCACCTACAGCTGGCTCCGGTGAAATGCTAGCCCATTTGTATCTCTGACTAAGCTGGGTAAGATACTCTGTAGACCAACGTCTCCAAAAGCTCTGTACCATGCGTTGAGTCAACTGCCACCGTTTCAGTGAGGTAATTTTTGAAGTTTCAAAGTTATGATCTGGTGGCACAACCAATGGTTCCCCCACTAGGAAATGACCCGGTGTCAAGGGAGCTGGTGCATTTGGATCATCAATGATAGGATTTCGAGCAATAGGTCTTGAGTTTAGGCATGCTTCAATTTGTATAAGTAAAGTTGACATTTCTTCATAGGTTAGTGTGGAGGTTCCTAGGACTCTTCTCAGGTGATGCTTGGTGGACCTCACTCCTGATTCCCAGACCCCGCCAAAATTTGGACTTTGTACTGGAATGAACCGCCACGATGTGCCATTGTCTGCCAGACACTCTTGTATCTCTGGTAGCACGGTTGACCTTTCCGCATTCCACAGATCTTTCAGATCCTTGGAAGCCCTTTTGAAGTTAGTCCCGTTGTCACTCCAGAGCTGATAACAATGTCCTCGGCGACCCTCAAATCTCCGGAAAGCGGCGAGGAACCCTTGGGATGTCAAGTCACTTGCTACTTCTAGATGAACTGCTCGGGTAGCCATGCAAACAAACACACAGATATATCCCTTATATGAATGGTGACCCCTACCCTTGGTTGTTCTGATCTGTATTGGTCCAGCATAATCAACACCACTAATAGAGAAAGGTCGATTCATGGTGGCTCTGGCAGCTGGTAACTGACCCATTAGTTGACCTTGTATTGTGGTTCTATAACGAGCACAAATTACACATTTGTGATATACTTCTTTGGCTAAATTCTTTATTCCAATTATCCAGTATCTGGACCTTAGGTAGGTAATCATGAGCTGAGGACCCCCATGCATGGTCTTCTCATGAGCATCCAAAACTAGAAATTTAGCCATGTGCCCTTTGTTGGAAACTATTATGGGGTGTTTGATTTCATTACTAAAGGGTGAGTTATCTAGGCGACCTCTCACTCTTAACAGGTTATCTTCATCAATGAACGGGGTCAATGAATATAATTTGCTTTTCTTATGGACACAGTTGTGTTTTTTCAAATGATGTAGATCTTCTGCAAACTCTTTATTCTGAAACTGCCTGATACATGTAATCATTGCTTGTCTCAGTTCATCACTGGTAAGAATTGAAGTAAGTTTTGGACGATCCTCCTTCTTTTGTTTTAGGTAAAGAAACCTTCGGCAATAGGCAATGACTCTGATCATTTTTCTTAAACGTGAAAATCTACTCCAAAACTCCACATCATTTTCCACAATATGGTGTGATTTTAAACCTTTCTCTTCTAAGCTGGTGATAACATCTGGTCTGGAGTAATGAATAACATTTTGGTTTAACCAACCTGGTCCGTTGATCCATAGCTGATTGTTTATTAACTCACTTGGACTAGTACCTCTTGATGCTATATCAGCTGGATTGTCATCAGATTTCACATGTGACCACTGGTTACTTTCTAGGGTTGTCAATATTTCAGAGACTCTATTGGCTACAAATGTTTTCCATCTATTTGGGTGCCCTTGCAGCCAGGCGAGAACAATGGTTGAGTCTGTCCATGCATGTACATTTGTGGACTCTACACCTAGAACTTCAGCCACTTCCTTTAATAACTTGGCAAGTAGGGTGGCGCCACATAGTTCTAAGCGAGGGATTGATACCTGCTTTATGGGAGCTACTTTTGTTTTAGAGACAAACAGATTGACATGAACAATACCATTCTCATCGATTACCCGGGTATACACAACTGCTGCATAGGCTGAATTTGAGGCATCACTAAACCCATGAATTTCCAAACATGACTTATTTAACTTCTTCCCAATCCACCTTGGTATTTCAAATCCTGATAGATTTAACAAGTCTTTACGGTACTCTATCCATTCCTTCATTAAGGCTTGAGGTAGTTCGTGGTCCCAGGCTATTCCAGACATCCATAACTTCTGGATAAGTATCTTGGCCCTTATAACACAAGGAGCTATCCATCCAATTGGATCAAATAGCCTGGCTATATCTGCAACAACTCTTCTCTTGGTAATAGGAAATTCTTGGTCAGTAAGATGAACTGAATACACAAATGTGTCTGATGATTTATTCCAGGTTAAACCTAAAACTTTTATTGTTTGATTTGTTATTAATTGCATAGATTCTTTGCTCTCTTCGGTTTCTTCTAGCCTTCGAAGAACTGATGGGTTGTTGCTTGACCATTTTTGTAGTTGGAATCCGCCTTTTTTAAGCAATGCAGTTAATTCCTTGTATAGGGAAATTGCTTCTTCTTCTGATTCACACGTTGTCATGAGATCATCCATGTAGAAGTCTTCCATGACTCGGTTGGCAGCCAATGAGAAGTTATGCCCTTCATCTTTCGCTAATTGCTGTAAAGCCTTGACAGCAAGGTAAGGCGCTGAAGAAGTCCCAAAAGTAACACGAAGAAGCCTGAATTCCTTTAACTTATCTTCTGGGTTCTTTCTCCAAACTATTCTTTGGTAATCGGTATCTTCCTTTGCCACTTTGACCATACGATACATCTTGACTATATCAGCCACTAGACAGACAAGACCCATGCGAAACTTCATCACCAAATGACGAAGATCTGGTTGCAGCCTTGGACCTACCATTAGGTTATCATTGAGAGAGACCGACGTGGCATCAAATACGACTCGGACCTTAGATGTTGACTTATCGTTGCGAATCACCGCATGATGAGGTAGGTAGACTCCCTTGTGGTCGCCAGGATCCAGCTCTTCCATATGATCTAGCTGCAAATACTCTTCTACTACAGAGTCATACTGCTCTTTTAAGTCAGGCGTTCTCAATAGTCTTTTTTCCTGTGAGTAAAATCTTCTCATGGCAATCTCTCTTGATTCTTCTTCTTGAAAAGAAGCATTTTCTTTAAACGGTAAATTTACAATATAGCGACCCTCGCTATCTCTTTTAGTGGTGGTTGAGAATAACTCTTCGCATTTTTGTTCCTCAGGTGTGAGTTTTCTCTGGTTACATACAGGTTCTGCTTCCAATTCCCAAAACTTTTTCAGGATCTCATCATCATTTGCTTGGGTTAACAAAGACACAACAGCATTGTGACTCTGCATGGTAGGTAAGGTAACTTGACCAGATAGGATCCAACCCAAATTTGACTTCTGTGCTATGGCGGTGCCACCAGGGCTTCGAAGCAGACCTTCCATCAAGATCTGACCATAGACATCACTACCAAGCAATATGTCAATATTACCTGGAGTGTGGTAATTTGGATCAGCTAATTCCAAATGTTCAATTTCTGGCCAACTGGTAAAATGAACCTTCTGAACTGGTAATAAGGTAGTTAATTTACTTAGAACATAAGCTCCTACTTGGATGGTATAGTCAGGATTATGAATTGATGATATTTCTAGGTTTACTAAAGATTTAGAGGTTAAGGTTCCTGAATTACCACCTAATCCTGATATTGACATATTGATTGGTTTCCTTTTTAGTCCAAGTAGTTGAGCTGCTGATTCCTTAATAAATGAGGCTTGCGACCCCTGGTCGATTAGTGTTCTCAGCAGCTGGTAGGTTCCATTATAAGCCTTGACCTTGACCAAGGCGGTGGCGAGTAAAACTTGAGCATGACTGCTTCTGCTTGAGAGGCAATTGGTAAGAACGGTTGGTTGTACTTCCTGTAAAGACACCACTCCATCGCTGTCAGGTGACTCAATCACATGGTTAACAGGTACAGGTGCTGTGACTGAGCTGGTAGGGTTCGGTGGGTGGATTTTTGTGTGGTGCTTCCGGTGACAAATCTTACAGGAGGTTCTTAAAAAACAGGATTTAACATTGTGATTTGAGCCATAGCAATTGAAACATAGATGATTATTTTTAACAAATTCAATACGAGTGTTATAATCAGCTTGGTTAAATTTCGGACACTGAAATAATTTATGGTACTCCGAGCAAAATAGGCACATGGCAGAGGTAGGTTTCGATGGTGCTGAAGGTGCGGAGGACACATGATGAATTCTAGGGTTAACAATTTTTACAGACTTATGACGATTAGACACAGGTTCTAAAAATTCTAATGCTCTAAATTGATTAATTAAAAATGTTTCAAACTGTTCAAAGGTTGGTAATTCATCACTATTTTCATTAATTTTTAGTTCCCACTGTTTTCTAGTTTCTGCATCAAGTTTTAAACTAATTAAATAAATTATTATAACATCCCAGGATGCCGTTGGTATACCCAAATTTGATAAAGCATTTAAGCAATCTTTAGTAGTGTCTAAAAGGGTCTTAATACCATTGGCATTTTGAGTTGTTAAGCTATTTAAACTGAAAAGTCTTTTTAATATAGAATTTGACAAAAATTTCTTGTTATTGTATCTAGTCAACATTAAATTCCAACATACCTCATAGTTTTCATTGGTAATTGCTATGTGTCTCAACAATTGCTCTGCTTCCCCTGTTAAATTGACCTTAAGGTAGTGTAGCTTACGCACATTATCTAAATTTTGATTAGTATGCACTATAGAAATAAATAAGTCTTTGAACGTAGGCCACTCGGAGTAACTACCTGAAAAGGTAGGCAGTTTTATTTCTGGTAGTTTGGGCACTGTGCCACTGTGAGTACACTTCAAACTCGCAGACGGTGAGGCTGACGCTGATGTAGTGCACGTGGATGGTTGTAATCGTTTCAAACAATCTTTAAGTTCTGCCTTAAATAAACTGTAGTCCTCTTCGATTGTATCGAACAATTCGGAATTAAAATATTTCGATGATAGTTTATTTTCAGGCGTGGCTACGGATACAATTCTTTTATGCGTTAATTTGATGTCAGTCCACATCTCTATTAGATTTTCTAGCCTAGTTTCAATATATGAAGAGGTTATTCGCGCCTTCGGAGTCTTTTTGAAGTTTACTATATTTCTCTTTAAAATAGCGTGATACTCCTCTTGTTGCCTCAATAAATCATCGAATTTCTCCATTTTGTTGGTGTGGTAAGATTACAGTGGTACCTTTGATCTGGTGGTGGATGACCGTGAAAACCACGCGGCGTCGGCAACCCACGCTGTCGCGTTGCACTCAAATTTTTGATAATTCGGCTCGAACGGCCATAAAATGATTAAAAGATGGTATTCTTTCGATAGCTCGTTTATTGGTTCACTGGTTACACGGTCATTTACGGTCATTCTAATTAAAAATTATCTTTCACAAGGTTACATTGGTATCGGTCAAAAATGGTGGAAGCAAGAGAGCGAAAAAAAGGTGAACGATTTTAACATTGAAAATTTTGACGTTTTACATATTTCACATGACAGAACCACAGACAAAGAAAATAATATAATTTTGAAGCGAGTCTTTGATAAAGTAAAATAATCTATGGAAACAATCATGGAATCTATTTAAAATACTAACACTTACTCATTTAAAATTACTAAAAACATTTAAAAAAATGTTAAATGTCACCGAAAAAAAAATTCGAATAAATATAGCGGATACGATAGTATTTTTCAGACTTACTTTGATAGTGTCTGACTTAGTGATTTGGAGGACGGCGGCGTGAGTTTTTGGAGGCGAGTAGTGCTATTGAGAGTGGAGGTTTGCTTAATTAGCACCCGTTTGAAATTCGTAACAACGCGGTTTCGGCGACGCGAATCCACAAGTTTACTCCCGACCAAAAAGTGCTCAACGCGGCTGAAGAAGATTTCACTTCAAAAAAATAAAACGAAGCGAAGGAGAACGTATTATGTTTATACGTAAGCGGATCGGTAAATTAGCCTTAGAGATAGCTTCTAAGTTTTGTGATGATTAGAGTTAAATAGAAATAAGTTTTGTGAAAGTTAGATTTAAAGAGAAAAGCTTTATGACGATTGAGTGATTTGAGTCTTGAGATGACTCCTAAGTTTTGTGATGATTAGAGTTAAATAGAAATAAGTTTTGTGAAAGTTAGATTTAAAGAGAAAAGCTTTATGACGATTGAGTGATTTGAGTCCTGAGATGACTCCTAAGTTTTGTGATGATTAGAGTTAAATAGAAATAAGTTTTGTGAAAGTTAGATTTAAAGAGAAAAGTTTTATGACGATTGAGTGATTTGAGTCTTGAGATGACTCCTAAGTTTTGTGATGTTTAGAGTTAAATAGAAATAAGTTTTGTGATAGTTAGAGTTAAACAGTAAAGTTTTATGACGATTGAGTGATTTGAGTCTTAAAATGACTCTTAAGTTTTGTGGTATTTGTGATGATTGAGTGATTCGAGTCTTATAGATGACCCGAAGTTTTATGATGGTTAGAGTTGATGAGAGAAGTTTTGTGATTTTAGAGTTTTCGTGATCTTGGAGTCCAGTCTAAGGTGTATCCTTAAGTCTTCGAAATTTTGGAGTAAAGTTTTGAAGATAAGCAGTATGTGTGATGAGCAGCTGATCTTGCACTGTCTTGAGATTTTGGAATTAAGTTTTGTAGATAAGCAGTATGCGTGATGAGCAGCTGATCTTGCAGTGTCTTGAGATTTTGGAGATAAGTTTGGGGGATAATCAGTATGAGTGATGAGCAAATTAGCTTAAAGGTATTTCTGATTTTATGTTATGTGCTTAGAAAGCTTTGAGAAAGCTTGGAAAATAATTATGTAATTTGAGAAAAATCATAATTATTTATACCATT
Source organism: Erebia epiphron (assembly GCA_963932025.1). Taxonomy (NCBI): domain Eukaryota; kingdom Metazoa; phylum Arthropoda; class Insecta; order Lepidoptera; family Nymphalidae; genus Erebia; species Erebia epiphron. The sequence goes on along the minus strand of OZ009945.1, from coordinate 55,948,028 downwards.
AGTGCAAAATATCAATAGTGAAACTAAAATTATGATGACGAATTTTAATAAAAAAAAATTGTTCTTAGTCACTTATTGTTGAGTGATGAAATCAAACTAAATTACAATAGATTTTTGGATCGAAATTATGCATACTATAATTAATAAAAAACACTTCGATTTCCAAAAAAATAATAAAGATATCATGTCAATAGCAATTGGAGGACCAATTAAATGATCAGATGGCCGGAACAATTATCATTTACCGATAAAATAACTATTTTTTTTTCCATTCTGCAGAGTTTCTTGCCGGTTCTTCTCTGTAGAGTATAGGTTCCGAACCGGTGGTAGATTCACGCGAGGACTCGTCTAAACAGGACGGCCGAGCTGTTAGCGTTTATGAATAATAAGAGCTCATTTGACTTCAAATTGAATCAAGAAATATAATATCATGACAAAAACGTCATTATACTAAATGTGTCTTCTATAAATAAGATCGCTTGGCGGTACTTGAGTCATTCTTTATCTGTTAGTGAAAGTGAATTAAGTGAAAGTGTAATTATTATTGTCACCAATAATTGTGATTGGTGTTTCGGGTTAACTAAATCGCATTATATTTTTTTTTTTATTTATTTTATTTAATGCCTTTAAAAATATATCTAAAATTACACCACATTTTTGCAGACCAAAGCACTAGACTAAAAACTCAGGCTGGCGTTTGTAAATTGCAGCCCAAATAGACCGTAGTCTGCGTTAGGGCTGACAAAAAGATCGACGAAGTTATATCACTAAAGTTCACAAAATAAAGGTACCATGACAACTTACTTATATAAAATATATCTGTTTAGTAAGAATGACAGACAAAAAGATTTTATTTTAGATATTAATGTAACTCACGTTAGACTTATAGCTTAAATTATCTATCTCAGCAATAAACATAATAATTATTATTTAAAACATAATATATACCTACATATTATATTATAAATATAGTAACGTTTTTCCACAAGTTCAAGTTTACTATAAAGTTTTTAAATAAGATTTTTAAATAAGATATGTATTTAACACATGAAATAACCGAACGTGGAATTATACTATATGAAGCATCATCTGTGTGTATTATTTACACGAGTTTCCTGCCTTCGTGTAACATTAATAACTATCCGTAACTAATGAGTATATATTTTACGTTAAAGTCAAGTTCATCTCAAAAATATTTTAAATTTAATAAAGTATTATGGCGTTGTCTCAGTTCATTTCGATACTTCTCCTATTATACATTATTGTGTATAATATTTACAACTTATCGATTAAGTAGAAGAAGTACCGAGCGAACCCACAACTGCACTGGCTCGTTAGACCCAACGTCTTTCTTGCACTACAGTTGATTATCACACGCCGACGCGCTCGCGGCGCTCACGGCGGCGGCGGCGGGGCGGGCGGCGCGGCGGGGGCGGGCGGGGCGGCGGGCGCGGGCGCGCTGGCGGGCGGCAGCGCGATCTCGAGCTTGCGCCAGAAGTGCGGGTCGTCCCAGCGGAGGTAGGTGACGCGCGCGAGGTAGGCGCGCAGCGCGGGGTCGGCGGCGGCGGCGGCGGCGGCGCTGCAGCCCGGCAGCAGCAGCAGCAGCAGGCGCGGGCGGCGCTCGTGCAGCGCGGCGGCGTAGGCCTCGCGCAGCTCGGCGCGCGCCCACGCGGAGCGCAGGAAGTGGTCGGACAGCAGCACGAGCGTGCGGCGCGCGGCGCGCACGGAGCGCGCGATCTGCGCGGGGATCCAGTCGCCGGGGCGCCAGTCGCGCGAGTGCAGGCACAGGCGCCGCGCCGCGCCGCGCTCCAGCCGCCGCAGCAGCTCGTCCGCGTAGCGCTGGTCCTCGTGCGAGTACGACACGAACGCGTCGAACTCGCGCGCCGCGTCCGCCTTCGCGTCCGCCGCGTCGCGCGCGCCGCGCAGCGTCCAGCGCAGGCACAGCCCGCGCTCGAACAAGAAGCGCTGCCCGCACACGACGGTTTTTAAATGCATATAAGTGGAATCGAGTGTTTCGGGGTTTCATTATAAAAATGAATACAATATGAAAAACACCAAAAAAACACGGGCGTGTATTGGTGGTATAGAGATCGCTCAAGGAGTAGGCAATTTTTTACTTTCATTAAAGTACGTACGATTTGACTCGGGCTCACCTTGATGCGGTGTCGGGTGACGGGGCGCGCGAGGCAGGCGGCGGCCAGCGCCGAGCCCGCCGCCAGCGGCAGCGCCAGCAGCAGCGCCGGCCACAGCGCGCGCGCGCCGCACGTCGCCGCCGCCGCCGCCGCCGCCGCCGCCAGCGCGCGCCCGTCCGCGCAGCGCACCTTCGCCAGGTCGCGCACGCGCCGCGGCTCGGCCGCCACGGCGCGCAGCAGCGGCAGCGCGGCGCACGAGCAGTCCAGCGGGTTGCCGGCCAGCAGCAGCGCGCGCGGCGCCGCGTCCCACAGCGCTGCCACGGCGCCCGGCTCCAGCGCGCGCACGCCCGCGTCGCGCGCGTCCAGCAATGCGCAGCGCGGCGCCCACCTCGGCCGCGCGCAGCAGCGTCACGCCGGTGCCGCGCAGGCGCAGCGTGCGCACGGCCGGCGCGCCCGCTCCCGGCGCCGGCACGCGCGTCAGCCCGGCGCCCTCGCACGCCAGCTCCATGCCGTCCGGCGACTCCCGGCAATGGCAGCCGCGCGGGCAGCCCTGCGCGCGGTGAACGCTCAGTGAAACGGTCAGCAAACTACGACAGCTCGCGCACGGGGGCCGGAAAATAGGCCAAATTTACGCGCCATCGAGTCGATGACCCGATATAATAATTTAGCCGAAACATCAAACATTTTTTTTTAAATTTATTTAGTACCAGAAAGAAGAGTGTACTGCCAGGTAGGGTTATGATTGGGCTCAGCTATAGTATACTGCCCGCAGAGTTGGACACTCATAGATTCTTTTACAGAAAAACCTTGATGTGGTAAGCCTTGCACTAAAATGTTTTACTTGGAACTCCAATACTTTCGAGAAAAAAAAAACCTTTTAAAATTGCAAACTTGCACCACTTCTTTTACTTCTAACGACATTTTTCATAGATTACAGACTCAGCATAAACATACCGGCCTGGAGGCAAATGGCAAATGAACATAATTTGTTCATAACAAAGTTACAGTTTATTAAATACTATTAATATCTAAACCAAACACACATATTTTCTTCTCTGTCTTCTCCTTTTCCTTGACTAGTCTTACTTACTTACTTACTAATCTTAGACCTTTACTCTATACATCTATGAAGACAATAACTTAAATTAACAATTAATTTTGATTATGGACTGTATATAATGCAATTACCTACTACTTGAATCAGACATGAAAAAGCAAATACAAGATAGGAATGTAGTGAAAATTTAATAGAACACAATGTCTACCCAAGGTACACTACAAGCTACAACTAAATCTACTCGTGACTGGTAAAATGCACAGTTTAGATACAGGTCTCTTAAAAATAAGCCCTTACATTTTATGCTCACCACTCGAGTTATATTGTCTCAGCCTGGGTGTTTTTGTACAATTATTCCATAAAGCCATTTTGCTGGAGGTAGGTCATCCTCCTTCACAAGCACCAGGTCACCGAGTTTGGGCTCGGGGTTTTGATATGCAATTTGTACCTATGTAAGAAACGAGTTAAATACTCATTTGACCAGTGACGCCAAAACTCCTGTGTCATTTTTTGTGTCAGTTGCCAGCGATTCAAACTACTAATATTAGACGTTTCATAATTTAACTCTGGAATCAATACTAGTGGTTCACCAACCAGAAAATGGCCAGGAGTCAAGGGACAAGGGTCACCGGGGTGTTAACTTAACTGAGATATCGGTCTCGAATTCAGACAGGCTTCAATTTGAGCCAACACTGTTGTTATCTCCTCAAAGGTCAGGGTTGACGATCCAATCACTCTTTTGAGGTGGAATTTTGTGGAACGGATTCCAGCCTCCCACAACCCACCGAAATTTGGGGTGTCAACCAGTCAGCCACTTCAGCTGTAATACTTGATTTTTCTGAATTGAATAATCTTTTCAGTTCGCGCGAAGATCCAACAAAATTAGTGGCATTGACACTCCACAAGTGGGCACATTGCCCACGCCTGGACACAAATCTTTTAAATCCAGCCAAAAATCCTTGGGCAGTTAATCACTCACGGCTTCTAGGTGGATTGCTCGAGTTGACATACACACAAACAAGCACACATATCCTTTATAAGCATGATGTCCTCTTCCCTTTGTGGTTCGGATACTAATGGGACCAGCATAATCAACGCCACTCTGTAGAAATGGTCGACTGAAGTTCGATCTTGCTGTAGGTAACTGTCCCATAAGCTGTTGACTCCCCTTGGATGAGTACCGCAAACACACCACACCACACACTTCCTGACAAACCACTTCACTTGATTTTTTGCATCAAGAACCCAATATTGTGATCGTAAATAGTTCAACATCAGTTGAGGTCCTCCATGAAGAGTTTTGCTATGAGCATCCGCGATGAGAAGATTTGTGGATATGAGATCTTCGCGGTATGATCACCGGGTGTTTCATACCTTCAGTCAAAGATGACCTCTCAAGACGTCCACCCACTCTGACAATACAAGCACTGTCAAGAAATGGATTAAATAAGGTGAGTGCACTTTTTTTATTAACCTTCCTGTTTCCTTTAATTTTTTTATTTCTTCAAAAAAATGTAAATTTTGATAATGCTTAATGCACACGTTTCGAGCTTCTTCTAATTCTTTATTTGTTAGCCATTTTGTAGGTTTAGGTTTATCCTCCTTATTTTTATTTCTTAAACGTAAAAACCTTCTGCAATAAGCGATAATTCGGATTAGTTTAGTTAGTGAGGAATATTTTGAAAACAATTATTGCACGCCATTACGATGGTAAAATACCCTTGTCTTTTTATCTTTTGTACCACCTTTGTAATATTCTGTGTGTCATGCAATAAATCATTTCTGATTCTGATTCTGATGGCCGGAGCCCGGTGGAGCCTAGCCCCTGTCGGTTATAGATCTCAACGAGGAGAACTACACGCCGCCAGCTGCATACTGCAGACTGCAGCGATCAGCGGGCGTACGCATTAGACGGGCACCCGCCCCGCTCGTCCTTCAGTACGATCACGGGCCACCGGACATCGTCGAAAGCGACGAAAATAAGGGAAAGGAAACAATCCACCTCCTCCTCCACCTTACCGATCCGATCATGTGAGCCGAATCGCGAGAATCTTCTCATTCAGTGGGGCGCATTCTACCCTTTCTTAGACACGTTCACGAAAACGAAGATTCTTGCGTTCCATTTCTCACTACCTGTGATGCCGCTGGAGCGTGAACTCCCCCAGCTCGCCGCAGGTCAGCCTGTGTGCGCGTATCCTCACCTGCGTCATGTCGCACAGCAGCTCGTCGAGCGGCACGTCGAGCAGCTCGGGCGCGTCCCCGGCGGGGGCCCGGCAGCGCAGGTGGCTCAGCGCCACGCGCGCGTGCCCGGGACGCTCGCGCAACGCGCGCGCAAACCAGTAGTCCTGGCAGTCGCACTGCACCACGTTATCCAGCAGCAGCGTCGTCAGCTGCGAGGGGAAACGACACCGACCGTTACTGAGCTGTGCGGATAGCCGCGAATATCGTGTATGAGATTACCGCGTAGACCTATCTGTTTAGTGTTATAACACATTTACAATAATTGTAAGTTTAGTTAAGTAAAGTATATTGGCTGACCGGCGCGTGCGGGTCGGGGCGCAGGCGCAGCGCGGCGCGGTAGTCCTCCTTCGTGTAGTTCACGTACACGTCGTTGCCGCGCAGGTCCACCACGCTGGGCGCGTCGCGGCGCCACTGCAGGTCCGTGAGCTGCGGGCGTAACGTGCGGGTCAGTACGGTGCGGCGCACGGGCACGGGCACGGGCACGGGCATTTGCAGGCGCGCTCACCGAGAGGCTGGTGACGTTGTTGTTGCGCAGGTCGAGCGCGGCCAGCGCGGGCAGCTGCAGGCGCCAGTCGAGGCACAGCGCCGCCACGCCCGCGCGCCGCACGCTCAGCGCGCGCAGCGACCGCAGCCCCGCCAGCGGCGACAGCGCTGCAGTGCGGGACAGGTTACATCAATTCACTACACTCATTACTGGAGCAACACTAATACACAGTATACGCTGTGCCGCGAGCACAGACGCCCGTGTGGTATTGAGGTTGATACGTTTTGGAATTATCGGTGTCTCGCCAAAACTCTATCAATGATAAGATCAAAGGGGCTTTTGCCACCATAGGCATTCCTGCACTCGTCGAGCCGGCAGGGATAGTCGGCGTGCCACCGAGAGACTGTGGATTGTGACCGTCAGCTGGTTTGCTGGGAACGGGGACACGCGCTTGTGTGGGACGCGATATGAATCAACGCACTGGCCCCGTGCCATTTCAAAGAAATAGCATCGAGGCTGGGAGCAGCAGCAGCAATGTCTGAAACCGATAAGCGGCGGAAGTAGATATGCCTCTCTCATCGAAAGTGACATACATATCTTTAAAAGAGAGTTTTATAATAAACTAGAGGTCGCTCGCGACTTCGTCCACGTACTATTGTTGATTTCCTATGAGATTATGAAATTTTCCCGCTGCAAACAGCCTGTATATACAGGCTTTATATAGCTTATGCAGGTTTTTTATTATTTAAAACAAATAACTTAAATGCTGATTTTCATGTCTATACTTCAAAATCATACAAATTGTATGTAACCTTTCACCCCTATTGGAGTACATTTTCGTAAAATTGCTTATGCAGGCTTTTATTATTTATAACTAATAACCTAATTGCCAATTTTCATGTCTCTAACTTCAAAAACAAAGGACTTTCATACAAACTTCCAACCCCTGTTTTAACCCCTTAGGGGTGGATTTTCTCAAAACCCTTTCTTAGCTGGCGTCTACACCATAGAAGGAATCTACCTTCGAAATTTCAAGTCTGTACGCTTTATAGTTCCTGAGATATCGTGATGAGTCAGTCAGTGAGTCAGTGAATGAATGGTATTTCGCTTTTATATGACGTGTCACCGTAAGAGTGCAAAGGCTGTTGGATTGTAATCTAACTAGAGATATTGTAAACTGTTGACAGATTACAATGTAACGCATTATTTTTCGGTAGATTGTAATCTGTTAGGTATATTAACCCGATAAAACCTACCAGATCATTTATGTCGAACCCTAACCTAACCTACCAGACAGACAAAAGAAAACGTAAATACAATGAATAGTTCAAAAATTTACACTCGGAACATTGAACGGTTCACAATCTGTCGACAGTTTACAATATCGCTAGTTGGATTACAATCTAACGGTTTTTGCAATCTTACGGTTACTTAAGCAAGGTTAAACATACCCGCGGCTACCCATGTTAGATGGTGTATAGACATATTGGAAAACTGTCATGAGACGTGTAGCTCATATCCTGGGGGAGTTATGAGGACTTCAAAATTTTAGCATAAATGTTCAGGTGGCATCATCCCTTTAAACAGCTAATCAATATCAATGAACTGCGAACAATACGACGTATGTTAAGCCTCGATTCCAGCGCGAGCGTTGCGATAGAATACAGTTGCGATACTAAAGTAATCATTATTCGGTATGCAATTAAATTCTCAAAGTAAAAGCCCGGCTAGAATAGATGTCTAAAACGATTTATACTAATATCTTTGCCGACTATAGACTTAGCTAATTTCTAGCTAATAAAGTTTAGAATAGAACTCTCGTATTTTGTAAAAAAATGCCCGACTAGTTTCGGACTTCAGAAGTCGAAGTCAGTCCCTTATTCTTAATTTATGAGCCGCCTTCCTCTGTGATTGATTCCTCATTTTACTTCGTTGTAGTTTTGATCAATAATTAATTATTTTGTGTAGTTTGTTTTTTCAATAATTTGTAAATTGTAATTAATTGCCAAATTGCATTACGATACAATAATTATTATTATTATTATCGCTTGTAGCACAGATCTGACTTTAGGTGTAGAAGGAACAAAGGACTCCACAGGATTGCCAAAATTTATTATCCTTAATTAACTATTTTCCCTATGAACTAAATCATTGCTGTGATAAAATGTGCAATAATTCTAGTCTAGAACATAGAACTATAATAGATACTTTATATAAAAATATTGTTAGTTGTTTAACTCAAGCCGCTTCTCAAAGCCACAAGCATAGCGATTGTGACCGTCAGGGAGCGAGAGAGAGAGAGAGAAAGGTGGGCGATGCATATTGGGGTGGAATAAACACGTACGCGACGGTCACCGGGATGCCAGACAAAAATACATAAATTGGGTTTGGTATGGAAAACCCAGGCATGCAGGCAGGCAATTTTACGAGGAAATGTGGGAATCCAGAAAATTCTTTAAACAAAAATTGAAATATTGTCAAAATAATCAGGAACAAATCAAAATGGACATTATAGCCGCGCGCCATAGGAATAAAGACTTTGGTGGTTTCTGGAAGGAAACAAAAAAGTTAAGTCCTAAGTTGGGGGTCCCATTGAGCGTTGGGGGTTCAAAGGAGCCAAAGGAGATAGCAAATCTATTCAAAGATCATTTCCAAGTACAATTAATGTCGCAACCTGTACATAGAGCCAGTGATAGAGTCGTCGTGTCTGGTGACGAGCTTCCTAGTATAACTGCGAAAAATATAAGCGAAATACTTAAAGGAATGAAGAGAGGCAAGTCCCCTGGACACGATGGCCTTAGCATAGAACATCTCGTTCATGCTGGATTGCATCTCCCGAGGCTCTTTGGCTTGCTGTTCACCATATGTATCAGGCACTCCTATCTGCCTGCGGAGCTAATGAGGACGGTAGTCGTACCTCTTATTAAAAATAAAACAGGTGACATTACCGACAAAGGAAACTATCGACCGATCTCATTGGCAACAGTTATAGCAAAGGTGTTTGATGGTTTGTTGGAGCGACAGCTCAATGCATATCTTCAAATTCATGATGCTCAATTTAGATTTAGATGTATCAACGGAATGTGCAATTCTGTCGCTTAAGCATACCGGCGGCTACTACACAGATACAGAGTACTAGTACAGAGTACTCCTGTTTATGCTGCCTTTCTGGATCTCTCTAAAGCATTTGACCTGGTTAGGTATGACATCCTGTGGTCCAAATTAACGGATGCTGGTGTCCCGCAGGAGGTGGTAAATATTTTCAAATATTGGTATGATCATCAGACTAACCAGGTCAGGTGGGGGAGTGCACTTTCTGATGAGTATAGACTGAGGAGCGGTGTTCGACAGGGTGGTTTGACATCGCCAGCGCTCTTCAATCTCTACATAAATCAGCTAATTGTAGAGCTCGGCAGCACCGGTGTCGGCTGCTCTATTGATGGCCATTGTGTAAACAGTATTAGTTACGCGGACGACATGGTGCTGTTGAGTCCATCGGTGAGTGCACTCCGGAAGCTACTGGCGATTTGCGAGAGCTATGCGCAGAGACACGGCCTGCAATATAATGTGAAGAAGAGCGAACTCCTAGTGTTTAGAGTAAGGTCACGGAAAACAGAACATGTACCGCCAGTGACACTAGGAGGGGTCGTTCTTCAGAGAGTGTCAGAGTTCAGATACCTTGGCCATGTGGTAACAGAGGATCTGAAGGATGACCTTGACATGGAGAGGGAAAGGAGAGCCATTGCGGTCCGATGTAATATGTTGGCTCGCAGGTTCGCGCGATGCACGGTAGACGTCAAAGTTACACTTTTTAAAGCGTTTTGCCAGAATTTTGAAAAAATTTGTCAATGGAAAGCGGTCTTCCGGATCGATTGTAAAAATGGGGGTTCCACAAGGTTCAATTTTAGGGCCTTTTCTATTCCTCATTTATATTAACGATCTTCCTTACCTTGCCAAGGATAATCATGGGATAGTATTGTTTGCTGATGATACATCACTTTTGTTTAAAATAAATCGTTACGAAGCTACTCTTGACGAAGTAAACAATTCTCTCACTAAAGTGGTACAGTGGTTTGAAGCTAATAACCTACTACTCAATGGTAAAAAGACAAAGTGTATCAAATTTACATTACCTAATGTCAAACAGGTAAAAACCACTGTACAGCTTGATCATGAGGAATTAGATTTAGTGGATACCGCTGTTTTTCTCGGAATAACGTTAGATGCTAAACTCCAATGGGGCCATCATATAGATGACTTATCGAACAGACTTAGTTCTGCTGCATACGCGGTTAAAAAGATCCGCCAGTTGACAGATATAGAAACGGCGAGATTAGTTTATTTTGGTTACTTTCACAGCATTATGTCATATGGTATATTATTATGGGGTAATGCTGCTGATATTAATTCTGTTTTTGTACTGCAGAAAAGGGCTGTTCGAGCCATATATAATATGGGACCACGAGAGTCACTAAGAGATAAATTTAAAGAAATCAATATTATGACAGTGCACAACCAATATATATTTGAAAATTTAGTATACGTGCATAAACACATTGATAAATTCAAGAAGAAAAGTTGTCATAATGTCAATACTAGAAATAAAAATAAACTTGTAATGCCTGCTTCTAGGCTTTGTAAAACTAGCAATTCGTTTGTGGGAAGCAGTGTCCGCTTCTACAATAAGCTCCCAGAAGGCATGTTGAAGATGTCTCTGAATAAGTTCAAAGTTAATGTAAAACGTAAACTCATTGAAAAAGTTATTACCATGTGAAGGATTACTTGAATGACAAGGAGGCTTGGCAATAATTTGCTCTAATGGCTCTGATAGTTCCTTAGTTAAGATTATTTGTGAGATGGTGATACTGAAAAAAAAAAACCCCGGCTGAGTTTGTTGTGGGCTCTTCTCAGACCAGGGCGCGTTTGGAACCCTCGTAGCTTTAGTTTTAAGAAACCGTAACCGATTATCACCATCGTGTTTTTTTTAAGTAAGTAATTTTTAACGTCAATAAGTGTACCTACAGTGTACCTATATTGAATAAATGATATTGAATTGAATTGAACGTTATACACGTGCGGCCTGTGGACCAACTATACAAAGAAGACCTACAATGCGCTCCGAGTATGTTTGCGTACGCGCACACCGACGACTTTTATGCTGTCATGCGCAAACGAGTCGCATCGCTGATGCGCAAAGTGAGGGGGAGTTCCAATGTCATTTTGAGGGTGTTAGGTGATAAGCCGGACTGCCCCATGCTGAGGCACTGGATACATACGCATATGTATGTACCTAGTGCCCCAGCGTGCAACAGCAGATATTTAAATTAGTTATTTTGTTTTATGTTTTATTTTTGTGTATACTAACATAGTTTTTAAGTTTTTTAAATTAATACTAACAAAATAATATGGACTTTAAATTGTCTGAAATAAACTAATTTTATTTTTTTATTTTTATTTTTTATTTATTTTTGTATGGATTTTTTTGATAATTAATTTTGACTTTTTAACTCTGCCATAGTGTTTATAACGTCAAAATTGCATGGGTAGCCGCCGGTATGTTACACCATTTACCTTACACCTTGTATATAGATTTTCATTATAATTATTGTAAACGGAAGTGCCTCACCGTTGACCACGTACGTGTCAGTCCCGCCGCACAGGTCCCGCAGCGCGGGGTTGTCGTCCAGCGCCAGCACGCGCAGCTGAGTCAGCGCGCTCAGCGGCGCCAGCGCAGCAGCATCCAACCGGTTGTGGGTCGCTCGCAGCTCCTGCAGCGCGGGGCACGCCGCCAGGCTGCGGCACCGCAGGGAATATTAAAATGTGCCATCTTTCACACAAAGCGCACACATCACGTGACGTTCGCCTGAGCACACTCACCTCGGCAGGCGCTCCAGCAGGTTGTGGGACAGGTTGAGCGCGCGCAGCTGAACCGCGTCAGCCAGCCAGCGCGGCGGCAGCTCGCGCAGGCCGCATGCGAGCGCCTCCAGCACGCGCAGCGCACTCGCGCCCTCCAGCTCGGCGCCGCCCAGCGCTCCGCGCGACCGGAACACGCGCAGCTCGCGGACGCCGCCGCAGCGCGCCAACCAGCGCGCCGGCAGCGGCCGCGTCACGTTCACCAGCGTCACGCGCCGCAGCGCCGAGCATGTGCCGCGCAGTTCCGCGCTCACCGTCTGCTGCAGCGTGAGCGTCTCTACGCGCGCGCCCAGCGTCAGCGCGCGCAGCGGCGCGTCGACTGTCACGCCGTGCAGCTCCGTCGCGCTCAGGTCGAGCTCCTGCAGCGCGTCGTCGTGAACGACGAGCTGCTCGAGCGCCGGCAGCCGCTCCAGCGCCGCAGCGTCCAGAACCGCGCCCGCCACGCGCTTCAGGCGCAGCGCGTGCAGACCTTGCGGCAGGTCGCGCAGCGCGCGGGCTGACAGCAGCACGCCCTCGAGGCGTAGCTCGCGCAGCGTGGGCAGCGCGCCGAGCAGCGCGGCTTCGAGCGGCAGCGGCGCGGCGTCACGCGGCTGCCGCACGGCGAGCGTGGAGAGGCGCAGCGCGGCGAGATCCGCGGCGCGCAGCGGCGGCGCGGCGGGCAGCGCGCTCAGCTCGAGCGCGGCGGCGGGCGCGTCCGCGAGGCTGAGGTTGAGCGCGGCGAGCGCGCGCGCGTACCCGTGCGGCGGCGGCGCGCAGGCGGCGAGGCTCACGCGCGCCACGGGCGCGAGGCGCGGCAGCGCGGGCAGCGCGGGGTCGTCGACCGCAAAGCCGCGACACGTGAGACTGAAGGAGCGGCCCTCGCTGTACGTGATCGTCAGTCGAATGTCTGTAAAGTCAATTCTACCTGAATAACCGTGCGAGTACCGACGCGCACGTGACAGCCACTGCGTACCTCCGCCACTCGATTAGAAATAGTTAACCATTAAGTCCACAGGAATAAGAACGTAACTAAGCTAAGTAAATGTGTTAGCTAGACTTAAGTCCTTTTGTTGGTCGACCAAATTATGTAATGTGCCCCTATAATAAGGTAGACTAAGAGAACAGTCTCGATTAGAGAGCTTGTGAGCGAAGACGTGATGTTTCAAATCCTGAATTAATTAACCCCTTCTATGATACCTTTTTGCTATCATCAGAAGTGGGATGGAATTCGCGTACCAGTACGTAGTTTAAATAAGATACGTTAAATAAAGTTTATTAAAACGGATATAAAAGTTTAAAAAAAAAAATGTTTGTGAAATGTGTAAATGAGTGACAAAAATTAAATAAAAGGAACTACTGAGACTATTAAGAGAGTGAACTAGTGTTAGAGACACCATCGTTAGATGACTCAAGAGTGAATTTATTTTATTGCCAAATATTTTGACCCAAGTAGCTGAATTCTGAACTATAAAAAGTATACTCATGAGTTACTTGTGCACTCAAGCTCACACTTGAAGCTTTGGCATCAATGACCTTCTATATACAAGGACATCGCACTGGCGCGCACATCAAGGGACCAAGTAAGCGTGCTTAAACTCGTTGTAAGCACGCTTTTTTCATTAGTCGCATGTACACTGCGAAGCTGTCAGGATGCCTAAGTGCGCGTTCAAAAAGTGCCGAAATAATACATTAACGACGCAGAAAAAAGATGGTGTGACGTACCATCGGTAAGTTAATTTTATTTACGTAAGATAATATGCAAAAAAGTGTAAAATACGTAGTAAAACTATTGAAAACACAAGAAATATTTAAAATTATTTACAATGTTCCCATTCCTTTCTCTCACGCACATTGGAAAGAGACACATGGAAGGGCGCGTCATGAATGTCAGAAAAACAAAACTGTGGAGTAGCTTTTTTTTGTTCCATGTAAAATCTATTGGCAATTATTGTTATCACATTTTTTTCACTATCTTGCAAGTTTTCCCAATTAAGAAAAAACATATTAAATGCCTCGAAGGTAATATTTTTTATCTTTACTCGATCAAATATAAATTACATAGGGTAAGTTGCGCAATCTGTAATGGCTGTTCTTTTAGATTTCCTGTACACGAGATCACAAGAGAGAAGTGGCGCAAGTTGGTGGCAAGAGAAAGATCTGAAGAATTTTATAAACCAAACAAGTCAAGCGTCATTTGCTCGGATCATTTTATTGAGTCTGATGTATACTGCACAGCTAAAGGATTTAAGCGTTTAAAAAAGACAGCTGTTCCCGATATTAAGGTCAGTAGTGCGAAACATATCAGGATTGTGGCAAGCGTATGTAACAAATGATGTCAACTTATTTGGCCTTGGTAGTGAAACTTATTTGTCCTTAGTAGTGAAAAGTTATGTCTTTTTGCAATATTCTTCTTAGGTATAGCAATAATCACAAACACGACCAAGTACCGATAGGATATTTAGTTTTTTTTTAATTAATTTATTAATATTTTAGTTTGACGATGATCCTGAGCTGAGCCTCAGCCAATCAAGGAAAAGAAGACGAGATGAAAGTGAACCATCCGAGCAACATAAGTCATCGCATGTACGCGTAAGTGTCTATAAAATGAAAATGCTGTCTTGCTGTTCTGTTGCTCCATCTACACCCTATTATTAAAGCTACCTTTTTCAGGAGTTGACTACTGTGGAACAAAAACAACATCTACTGTCACAAACAGCAATTAGTAGTCCAGTTCATAAGTCTACATTATCATCACCCCATGGTCCTGATGGACTAGATTCCATCTTGAACACACCAAAAACATCACAATTCAAAAAAGAGCTTAGAAAATGTCACCGCAAGTTACACTATAAGGACAGACAAGTCAGGAACCTAAAAAAACAAAATAAGAGACTTGTTAAATCTAACTCATGCTTGAAGGAAATTGTTCAGGACTTGAAAAAGAAACGATTGATTGACGATTCTCTTAGTAATCATATAGAAAAAGTTACTGAAAATAGCGATGAATGCATTATGAAAATACTATCGGCTAATAAGCGAAAATCTTTTTCCACGTATCCACCAGCACTTCGAAAATTTGCTCTTACCATGCATTTTTACTCGACTGCAGCATACCAATATTTGCGAAGAATATTCAACAAGGCCCTTCCACATCCTAGTACGCTATTTAGGTGGTATCAAAACGTTAATGCGGAACCAGGTTTCACTGATGAGGCTTTTAAAAGATTAAATGATAAAGCTAAACAATCGTCAGAACCACTGATATGTTCTCTCATTGCTGATGAAATGTCCATACGACAGCAAAGAATATGGACTGGAACTAAATACGAAGGCCTTATTGATATGGGACTTGGAATAGACGATTCAGATCAAAAAGCTAGTCAAGCATTTGTACTTCTTGTAGTTTCGCTGCATCAAGGCTGGACTTTGCCAATTGCATACTTTCTTATTCAAAGCTTAAGTGGAGTTATGAAGGCAAACATATTTACCATAGCTTTACAAAAATGCCACGAAGCTGGAATCAAAATTGTATCAGTGACCTTCGATGGATGCAAATCAAACATCAGTTGCATGAAAGCGCTGGGCTGTGAAGTTGAAGATCATGAAAATATGAATACTACGTTTCAGCATCCAAGCGCTGATTACAAAGTTGCTGTTTTCTTAGATGCGTGCCATATGGTGAAGTTAATGCGGAACTTACTTGAGTCTAAAAAAGAATTCTTTGATGAAAGCGATGGAACTATTAAATGGAACTTTATACTGCAATTACACAACCTCCAAGAAGAAAATAGCTTGCACTTAGCTAATAAACTGACGCAGAGACACATTAACTTCAGAAATGAAGTGATGAAAGTGAAGTTGGCCACCCAACTCTTAAGTAATAGTGTTGCAAAGGCTATAGCGTTTTGCGATAAGCAACTGCAAATTAAAAGTTTTGAACATTCAGATGCAACTGTAAAATTTTTGAAACTAATCAATGATATCTTTGACATCTTAAGCTCGCGAAATCTGAATGACTTTGGATTTAAAAAGCCATTGGATCACAAAAATGCCACAGAAGTAATTTCATTCTGTGCCGATGTTAAGAAATACCTACTTTCGCTAACTACAAAAGTAGCACACAAAAAATCCATAACAATAAATAAAGAACGACGAACAGTATTTGAGATCAAGAAAGTCCCGTTGCACAAATGTCAAGCCAATACCGGTGTTGTTGGATTGTTGGTCTGCATAAATAGCATGGAGTACCTATACAAGTCACTGGTAGAAACTGAATATATGTCATACCTAACAATGTTCAAATTTAGTCAGGATCACATTGAGTTGTTCTTCGGAAAAATAAGAAGTCTGGGTGGTTTCAACAACAATCCCAATGCTCGTCAATTCAAATCAGCTTACAAAAAAATCTTGTCCCATCTGGAATTAAGTTCGAAATTTACGGGAAATTGCTTGCCCCTTGAAAATTTGCCTATTTTACAGAATGGTTTACAAAACATAAACAACTCTACGCGCTCTTGCCGCCATGAAGAAATCGACGAAGAAACCATCTCTAGAGCATTTATTGAGAAGCGCATCAATGAAGAAGCTACAGAAAACACGTACAAAAGTAACTGCGATCATTTATCTCAAACCATAAACGAAAATCCCAACAATGAAATCAAGAGTCAGATAGTCGGCTATATTTCAGGATTTGTAGTATACCAATTACTCAAACGGTTGCAATGTGATGACTGCAAGAACAACCTTTTAGCCACTGAAAAGGAGTGGTACCATAAACTAGTCGACTTGAAAGACATGGGTGGTTTATGCTATGCGTCAAAAGCTGTCTTCATAATAAATACAGAAACAGAAAGTGTTATAAGACATTATAATAAACTCAGTGGCGGCAAGTACATGCTCAGAAAGTATGATAAAACCTTTTTGACAGTAAAAGTACTGAAATCGCTTACAACTGTCAAAATATTTACCCAAATCGATGCACATACCAAAGAACAGTTTAGTCATATTTATGACTTGACCAAGGCAGTCATAGAAAGATACATTGACGTTCGTCTACATTACATATGCCAGAAGGATACGTTAGAAAAGAAAACTAAGTCTAAAAGACAAGTTTTTAACAAATTGAATTTGTTTCAAGGCACTTAGTATTTAAATAAAAATAAAATTTATATTTTCTTAAATTAGTTGTTTTTCTCTACATACACTATGTTTGTAGTCAGTGATCAATGAATTTTTTTTTAATATAAGTCATCCCATCCCACATAAAACCATATAGCCCAGTCGAATTAGAATTTGACACGGAAAAAATTCTGCACAGCAATTTTCCTTCGGAAATCGTTGGGGGGGGCTCACTGGCAGTCTACTTTTCGGTTTTCGGGATTCCAACCCTGTTGCGTCATCCGCCATATTGAATTTGAGGGTGAATTTTTGTTTATTGAATAACTCGTTTATTTTCCATTTTAAACGAAAAATAGTCATTACCAAAGTTGTTTGGAATTAAATTTCGGGCCTAAAACGAAAAATATCGATCCTTAGAAAAAATTGATAAGTACCAAAATCATAGAAAATTTAATTTCAAATAACTTTGGTTATAACC
This sequence comes from Erebia epiphron, assembly GCA_963932025.1. Classification (NCBI taxonomy): domain Eukaryota; kingdom Metazoa; phylum Arthropoda; class Insecta; order Lepidoptera; family Nymphalidae; genus Erebia; species Erebia epiphron. Next base: position 55,930,626 of record OZ009945.1, on the reverse strand, counting down.
ATTTTTCGTGTAAAATTGAAAATAAACGAGTTATTCAATAAACAATAAATCTCCTCTCTTTTCGGATCTAAATCGAAAAATATCGATCCTAGGGAAAAATTGATAAGGACTAAAATTGTAGGAAATTTAATTTTAAATAACTTTGGTTACAACCATTTTTCGTTTAAAATTGAAAATAAACGAGTTATTCAATAAACAGAAATTCTCCTCTCTTTTCGGATCTAAATCGAAAAATATCGACCCTAGAAAAATTGATAAGTAACAAAATTTTTTCCGTGTCAGCCCCTCTTTTGATCTAATCCGACTGGGCTAACATAATAGTTTCATATTTACAAAAACGAAAAATCTCTCGAAATAACAAAAATTAATAGCGCTACACTACTCCATTCCCTTTTTGTTTCAGTCTGCTTCTAAAATCACCTTATTAAGCTTCGACTGATTAATCGATTTACATTGCGGCTTGAACACAGAGGGCAGTTTACAGGACTTGAATGTCAGCGGCAATGTATAGATGGAGCAGTCGAAGCAAAATAGGGTGAATTAGAAGCGTGTGCCATGTTTGGGCTCTGTTTTTCTATGTCACGATTTGTCCATTTGTATAGAAGGTCATTGTTTGGCATCAACTTTAATCGGAAGAGGTCGGAACTCGGAATAGAGCGAAGGAATTATGTATAAATAATGGACTTTAGGCAATCTAAACTGAAAAGTATTTAAATATTACGTTTACGAGATCTGTACACAGAGATTTCAAGATTCAAGATTGCTGAAAAAATATTGATAGTGATCAAATCGTTAAAGTGTCGAATTATGCAGTGAAAATAAATATTATCCTTAAGTAGTTGAGATTTAAATTCGAAGAGAGTAGAATAATTTAATTTATTAAGGGAGATACGTAGATTTCACGTTTCCAATCAATTTAAATACAGAAAAGAAAGGAGAGAAAATATTGTATTATGGTGTGAGAAATATGAATGAATGAAATATTCTTTATTGTACACCAATACAAGAAACACATACAATATACAATAGAAATAAAGAAATAGTGGAAAAAACAAGGGTGATAATCGAAGAGGTCTCTTTGTTGGTATCGAATCGAATCTTCAAAGAAAATACTGAACTAGTGTAGATGAGCTGACAGTAAAGGCAATTAAGCAGGGACTCTAGCGAATGATCATCAAGACACGAAACAGAAATCTGAGGATGTTACAATTTGTTGCAAGAGATTGTGAAACCTAGTAGGGCTGGAAAATCAAAAGTAAATAAATAAATCAAAGATATCTCTGATTTCACTGAATAGTGACATACTGATGTCTAAGAAAAACAAAGAACCACAAAGTGATCCAGTTAGAAAATATCTTATTGGAAACTGATTTTCATTTTTCAAGACAAAGGAATACGCTAAGATACAATAGTCAATAAGGCGGCTATTATTTCGAAGGCAATTCAACCGGTCGATTGTTTCAGTTCCAGTTATGTTGAATTGTTTATTATTTGGAGGACGCCATAAAAAACTGTGTGAATGCAACCTCTTATGAAGCACAAGTTCAGTTACGAGAACTGTTTTAAAATACTCTGGGCTTATCGCTTCAAAGCTTTAAACCAAAGCAGCCACAAAGGAAATAAGAACCACTTGTGAACCAATCTTTTATCACCCGTACCGTTTATTGGCGTCTGAACGTCGGAACAATAACATAATACGAGAGTCAAGTTCACCCTACGCGTCGCCTGTTATATTTTAAAGAAAAAGGAACAAGCTACAAATTGTGCGTAGATTATGGCGTACTGGATGGAGTCATTGTAAGGGATAGATTGATGATCAATTGAAAATGAAAAATTGATGACAAATTCGGAAAATAAACGATATTTAACTGTGCTTGATTTTCATGGCTTGTCTATGAACAAGATTCAATAAATATGAAGGATACTTGAATGGATGAGGATATCTTTTGGTGTATACAATATAATTAGTATGGTCTTTTGAAGTGACATAGTATAAAACTTTACAAAACAATAGAGCAAGGTCTAGAATGTTTTGAACAACTGTCGAAAAGCAAATTATTGCAAACAGAAATTGAGTACTTGAACGGATTTAGGATATATAAAGATTGGAGCATTAAAAACAATAACAGTACTCAAAAAAGGTAAAAATAGGTCAGATAACTAATCGACTTGGCTAACTACTTCCAGAAATCATTCGATCAGATCAGATCCGATCAGAATTTACTGCTATCAAATTAGTAACGTTGATGATTGTTGATTATTATCGGGTATATAAATTTATGAGGTATCAAGTTTGGTTACTGACTACAATATCGTTATTGCTATAAAATTAAGACCAAAAGTGAAGAAATGTTGGGCATATAAAAAGATTTTAATTTTAGCGTGATAAGAAAATAGAGTACGGGAAAGGCATTTTATGCTACGAAGACTAATTTTCAGTACCTATAGCAAACCGATAAAGATCACGACTCACGAGCTAACAAAGAAAATGTAATCATAATAAATGACCAAGTGACATAACCAGGAACGATGGATGTAATGAGACGATAAACAAAAATGGAATTGCAAGAAATATGATGAAGATGATGTTAATTGGAATTTGGAATATCGCACGGTGGAATATTGTTGAAAATTTTTGAAAATGTGAACGGAACATGGTATTTCCTATCATCTTTGATAAGATTCAATTAAACTCAATTATAGAACGAGTAACAATGCCATAACAGAGTTGACGAAATAATAGAAGCATTAAAAGCCAAGTAATAATATGACATGACAAGGAAAATTTATACGAAAGTATATAGATCACTATATACTTTCGTATAAATCAGTATCAGTTCGAAAGTTGCACGGTATCAACACGTTCCGTCGATTTTAATCGAAATTGTTGGTAATTAAGTGATTATTCCGGTAAAAAGTTGCACTATTCGTTGGAGAAAATCGATTTTGAGACATACTTCATAAAAGTTTTTTAAGTGACACAAATAATACGTCATTATAAGTGAAAATAGTTTCGAATCTACAAGGTGAATAAGTTAGTCCCGGACCTACCTACGAATTACGACAACTCGCGTTGCAATCGCGCTTTAAATCAGTCACCGGTGCATCGATCACGGTTTGCCGCTAATTGCTGGGAATTTGAACCCTATTTCTTATTCATTAAAGTTCGTTATTGTAAAATCAATATAACAAACATTATGCCACATAATTGTGTCGCCTGTAGTTCCGCACTCGAGTCTAAAGAACTAATAAAATGCTCGCTCTGTTCATCTTTATATCATTATTTATGTGTGGGAATGACTAAAGAAAACTATACCAAACTATCTGTCTCATACAAATCGACATGGAAATGCCCTACTTGTAAAGTCGCGAGTAAGAAGGGACCCCAAAACTCAGACAGTACACCTGTTAAAGGCGCCGTCCCGGGCAGTGCAGATAACACAGCGGTCAAGTATTCTCAGGATTTTCAATCTTTTAAAACTGATATCCTGAACAGTTTAACTAAGTCACAGGAGGAGCAGAAGTGCGCCTTGCTTTATTTAATGGACGAAAAATTCAAGGCTATGCAGGAGTCGCTGGACTTTTTCTCATCAAAATACGATGATATAAAACAAGAACTAGACGTAGCAAAAAAAGACGTGCACCTTCTGAAAAAAGAAAACGAGGATCTCCGTGACGATGTCAAGAAACTTAAAGGTAGGCTGTATCTGTTCGAAAGGGAGTCTAGATCTAGTAACCTGGAGATACACTGCGTACCTGAACATAGGAGTGAGAACCTGCTAAACTTGGTCGAACAGATCGGCAAAACGACGGGTAACCCCATAAAAGAAGGCCAGATCCTAAAATGTACTCGGATCGCGAAACTCAATAAAGAATCCCCTCGTCCAAGAACTGTTTTGGTGAAATTTTATAGCCCGATTATTAGGGACCAGTTTTATTCTAGCATAATAAAATTTAATAAAGGTAAAACCAAGGATGATAGACTAAATACTTCTCACCTTGGGTACGCAGGCGAAAAGCAGGGAGTTTTTGTCATGGAACACCTAAGCCCTGAGGCGAAGGCCCTACATGCTCAGGCCAGGAAGTTCAAGCGAGAAAATCAATGGCAATTCGTCTGGTCGCGAAACGGAAACATTTTTATGAGAAAAAATATATCAAGTGATGTCGTGTATGTTAAGAGTGCTGACATTTTTCGTAGCTTAGTTTAATTTTTTTTTTTTTTGTAATTTTAGTTCAATAATTTATTTATTTTTATTTTTAATTCATTATGCTTAACACCTATTCAGATTTATTTCTCCAATGTCGATTTTAAAAATTTATTATCAGAACGTAAGAGGTATTAGGACAAAATGTACTGATGTTTATCTTTCTATTTTAAACTGTAATTTTGACGTTATAGCTTTTACTGAGACCTGGTCAAATTCTAGTTTATATAATAATGAGATTATTGATGATAGGTATCAAGTATTCCGTCGGGACCGCGAAACCACAGAGTCAAAGAATAAGCTAGACGGAGGGGGAGTCATGATTGCTGTACTGAAGAAATATAAATGTCACAGAATGTTCGAGTGGGAAGGGACTTCTGATTGCCTAGGGATTAATTTAGTGTACAAGTCAGGATCCGTGTCTCACACTTTATCACTATGTACCGTGTATTTGCCTTCTCCAATTAGATTCGATGTCCTGGAACGTTTCTCAGATAAAGCATCTAATGCAATATTAGAACAGGAGAGTACCTTAATTCTTGGTGATTTTAATATATCCGCTATCAATTGGCAACCTTCCCAAGGCTTATTCTTGCCTAATAATTATAACTCGCACGTAGGTACTTGTCTTATCGATTTCATGTCCGAAAACAATTTGTTGCAATATAATGGCATTCGTAATAGTTTTAACAAAACTTTAGACCTAGTTTTGAGTAATGTTACTAACATTCAAGTTAACAAGTGCACAGTTTGTCTCAGTAAACTGGACAACTACCATCCCGCGTTAGAAATATCCCTAGATTTGGCAGTCGATGATTTTGTTACTTCAAAAATAAGCAAAAAGCCAGATTATTTTTCTGCCGATTATGATCTGGTTAATAGAGACCTTGAAAAAATTTCGTGGACCCAAGTTTTTTTCGACTGTCTAAACGTTGAAGATATGGTTTCCCGGTTTTACTCTGTTATTAGGGGCATTATCGAAACTCGAATACCGCTAAAACCTATCAAAAGTAACAAGTACCCACATTGGTACTCAAGATGCTTAATTAGACGAGTTAAGGAAAAGGATAAATATAGAACTAATTTTAGAAAATATGGAAATCCACTTGATGAAATCGAGTTCAAATTGTTGAGATCAAGGTGTGAGGTGCTCATAATTTCTTGCTACAAAAATTATACTGATAGTGTGGAGGCTAGTATAAAGGCTAACACGAAGTATTTCTGGACGTACCTTAAGCAACGTCGTAACAATAAGTGTGAAATTCCTGCATCTATGGTTTATAACAATCAAACATTCAAAGATAGTGTTAGTATATGTAATCAATTTGCAAATCACTTTGCTAGTGTTTATAATTCAACGTCTGGTACCCCTAGTGTCTCATTAACAACTGATTGGAAAGTTGATAACACGCACGATTATAACGTTGTTCTACATAATTTGACTCTCTCAGTCGAAGATGTAAAAAACAAACTTAAAAATCGACACACATAAAGGTGCCGGAGCTGATAAAGTACCTGCTATCTTTATCAAGAACTGTGCTAAGACGCTCGCTACTCCCCTTACAACTATATTTAACAGGTCGCTCTCTGAGGGGGTATTTCCAGAGATTTGGAAATTTGGACTTATAGTTCCTGTATTCAAGGACGGTGACAGAAGGGATGTCACTAAGTACCGGCCGATTTCCAAACTGTCTATACTGTCTAAAGTATTCGAGTCACTGGTTTGCCCTCACATAAATTGGCATATGAAATCTATTTTAACGACCAAACAGCACGGTTTTTATAAACTTAGGTCAACTCTGTCTAATCTGGTAACTTACGTAGACTATATATTATCATCTCATGTTGACAGAAATACGCAGGTTGATGGGCTTTATACAGACTTCTCGAAAGCCTTTGATTTAGTCGATCATAACCTACTGATTAGCAAATTAAAGCATTACGGTTTTGTCGGAAACATTCTCAACTGGCTTGCCTCGTACCTAATTGGCAGACAAATGACAGTAGCTATGGGTGGAGTCGAATCTTCTATTACCTATATTGCTCACTCTGGAGTTCCTCAAGGATCCATTCTTGGACCAGTACTTTTTAATATATTTATTAACGATGTTGTGCACTGCTTTATCAACTCGGAAGTTCTACTGTATGCCGACGATCTGAAGGCATTTAGAGCTATTAACTCTGTCAATGACGCTAGCTTATTACAGGATGATCTGAAACGATTAACTCAGTGGAGCGTAGCTAACAAAATGATATTGAATTATTCAAAATGTTATAATGTTTCGTTTCGTAGAAAAGTTCATCCGTAAAATTTTTCGTACAAAATAAATGGTAATATTGTTAATAGTTTAAATTGCATTAGGGACCTAGGAATCCATATCGATCATAAATTAGATTTTATTTCTCACGTAGATAATATTTGTAAAAAAGCTTCAAAGATTACTGGTTTTATTAAACGTAGCTGTAAAAATTTTCGGGACGCGAATACAAAAATTCTGTTGTTTAATGCGCTGGCGAGGAGTATTCTGGAGTATGGTTCTGTAGCCTGGAATCCTCACTATAATGTACATTCTATGAGGATAGAACGTATACAAAAGCGCTTCTTGCACCATGTTTGTTTCGGAGATAAGTCGCTTCATAAATACTCTAAAAACTCTAGCTATTATTCCAGATTGCAACACTACAATTTATTGACTCTTTCAGATCGTAGAAAGCTCCTAGATTTATGTTTTCTACATAAATTATTGAACGAGACCCTCGACGCATCTAATTTACTAAATAAAATTTCTGTACGAGTACCTAGGCCGTACAGTCGAGTTAAGAACTACTTGCCATTCAAATCTGGTTTCTCTAAAACTAATTTAGGGAATTCATCACCTATCAATAGAATGTTGACGTTTTACAATAAAATGAGCAAGGAAATAGACATTGATATAATTGGTGATAATCTCCCTAAGTTTAGAAAGAAGTTAATGGATTACTTTAAATCTCAGTATAGTAACGAATCTATTTGACTACTTTTAACTAGTGTTATACGAATTTATTGTTCTGCTTACATCATAATCAGTTTCTGTATTTTAAGTAAAAGCTATAATTTGTATTGTTATAATATTCTTAATCATTCGTTTGTTTTTTTGTTTGTTTTTGTTTTCTCGTGTAACGGACCTAGATCCGGTTAGCTGTCTGCTACGGCTTGCTGGATCTTATCACTGCTAATTTAAGTTAACTATTAGTAGTTAGCTTATTTTTTATTTTTTTATCTTTTCCTCTTTGATTTCCTTTATCTCTGACCCATACTGTAGCTTTTATATAATATTGCAAGCTGTGGCAGCCTCTAAGTGGATTTACAATAATGCATAATATTCTATTAACTAGCTTTATTTTCTAATAAATAAAATAAAATTAAAAATCACTATATATTTGTTTTTTTATTTTTTCAAAAAGAAAACATACAGCATAACCATAAAACTAAAGTTAATTCACGAGATTATTACATGGGCCAGTAAAGTTTTCACCGTTAAGTTACTACACATTTATTAAGGTGGGAGTCCATTTCCAGTAGCAGACATGAGGCGTGTGACCACCATGACGAGATGGGTCCAATCCATGCTATCAAGCCTTGTTTTGTGTGCATTTCTTGATAGCAGAGACGAACCCACCGCACTTATATTGGAATTGGTCCACATTTTGATATTTCTTATTGTACGTATCACAAGCACGTATTATAAATCTATTTTGACTGTAATTGGTTTTGGCAAGTGGAATCGAGAACATATTATTTTTACGTGTTTTACGCTTACTTAATTTAGGTACACAATATTTTATTTTATTTAAGAAATAAGGACTATCGATTATACCGTTAATGATTTTATATAAAAATATTTGGTCTTTAAATTCCCTTCTAGTTTGTAAAGTATTTAGTTTAGTAGTATTAAATGATCTAAACCTTTTATTCAAACATTTTATAAATTTGCGTTGAATGTTTTCTAACATGTCCACGTAGACTGCGTATTGAGGGTTCCAAGCAGTGGAGGCATGCTCCAGATGTGTTCTAACAAGTGAGTTATATGTAGAGTAAAATTAGGGTATTAGGATTTTTAAAATCCGTTGTCTGGCGAAGAACGAATCCAAGCATTTTATATGCTTTATTCTTAATTTTATTCAGATGCTGATCGAAAAGTAATTGTTTGTCTAGCTGAACCCCCAGGTCTCTCACCTCATCGACCCTCCGCAATTGTTTATCAAGTAAGAAATAATTATGGAACAGTACATTCTTATTTTTTCTCGTGAAGGAAATAGTACAACATTTATCTATGTTTAAATCTAAGCCATTATCTTTACAATATTTACTTATACGATCTAAATCTTCCTGTAACCCTAAACAGTCTTTTTCGGTCCTAATTATATTGAATATTTTTGTGTCGTCAGCATACAAAAGCAGATGAGAGTTTTTAATACAGTTTGAAACATCGTTTATAAAAATGTTAAATAGTAAAGGACCAAGGTGAGAGCCCTGTGGGACGCCAGACGTTATGGGTACAAAGGTAGAAGTGTACCCTTTGACTGCCACTGCTTGGGTACGCTCACGCAGATAGGACACTAGCCATCTCAGGAGGTCCCCGTGTATCCCGATCGCTTCCAATTTGGCAATTAAAATGTCGTGCGATATTTTATCGAAAGCCTTGGAGTAGTCGGTATACACGGCATCAACCTGGAAGCCATTATCCATTGCGTCTAAGGTAATATCTAGTAATTCACAGAGGTTGGTTTCTGTGGAGCGTTTGTTTATGAAACCATGCTGATATTGCGTTAAAAGCGGTCGTACTGCCGGAAATAACTTGTCGTATATGATTTTTTCAAACAGTTTGGGTATAATAGATAATTAAGAAATACCACGATAGTTCCTTATATTATGCTTATCCCCATTTTTATGAATTGGGGCGATTATAGAGCGTTTCCAAGTGTTGGGCAAAACCCCAGATCGCAAGGAACTTTGGAATAAAAGCGTTAGAGGTGCAGACAATTGATTGCTACATCTATTAAGGAACAAGGGATGTAGACCATCAGGACCACTTCCCTTGGTGACATCAAGAGCTGATAAATGCTTTTTAACAGTTTCAACATCTATTTCTATGTCAACGTGGCCAATGAGGGCTTGCGAAGATTCATTGACATCAGCATTGAACTTAAGGTAGGAGCGCTTTACAAAAACAGATTCAAAAAAATTGTTAAAGAGGTCAGCTATGTGTTGCCCATCATGTGCGTTTTGATTATCTAAGTATAAACTATCTGGTATACTGTTTACGTTGTATTTGGATTGTATAAACGACCAAAAAGAATTAGAGTTAAGTGAAATATTACATTCTGCCCGTTCGATGTTCGTATTGTAGCACAAAGCCTCGGTGTGCTTGACTTCACGCCGGAGCTTTGCAAATAAGATATAGTCTGATTGTCTACCATATATTTTCCATTTTTTATGAATTCGATTTTTTTTATTTACTATCTTAACTAGATGGCGTGAGTACCAGCATGGATATCGAGTATTCTGTATTATTTGTATACAGATACCTGTTTATTTGCAAAACTTACAAATAGAACAAAATAATAATAATAATTGTTTGTGTCAGCTCACGACACACGACTGGAGTTTACTCCTTACGAACGAAAAGAGCTACCATGGAAACATAAACAAGTGTTACCACGGAAAACATAAACATAACGTAACTTAACGTAACGGAGAAAGTTTGATGTTAATCTCCATAAAATTTCATACTTCGGGCTTATATATTTAAATCGATTCTTAAGGAATAAACTCCAACAAGGGTTCTACAAAACAAAAGCAAAATATATGGTAAAGGAACAAAAAAAACACCGACAAAGAAACAAAAGAAGTTATAAAAAATTGCACTATGAAGTGGCATGAATAGAACAAATGGACAAGTGGCATGATGCGCTTTCGAACTTATTGGCTTGTTATGTGGATAAAGAATCAGAATGGTAGAGCGGTTTATAAAAAAAAAGCAGTATATTCGGCAATGGTGTCAAAGACAAAATATAGATACAAAATATTCAACATAACAAATAACATTTATAATTGGAAACGGCTATTAACACTTAAGTCAATAAAAAAAACTCGGTTACACAACGATAGAATTATTAACAGCGATTCATAAAGTGTCTGCTTAGAGTGGTAACTAAAAATCCTACCTGAACAGTTGTTGATTTTCATTCATAACAATTTACGAGTTATAGCAGGGCCGAGCCTAAGATAAGATATAGGATTGATAATTATTGCGAAGAAAAGAAGGCGATATTGTTTAGCCGTTTATGATTAAAAGTGTTTGAGAGTTTAAAAAAAAACTGTATCACAGGGAAAAAAAAAAATTAGGTTTGGAATATAGAAGCAGGTGACAGGTGATACTAATGGAGCCGAGATAGCCAATAAAATAGTAATTAAAAAAAAAATATAGGTGATAAAGGAGAAGGTTTTTAACCGTGATACATGTGAAAGCTAATACCAAACAATGTTTAAAAAGTGTTTGGTTGGTCAATTTGTGTTAAGAGAAACCACTCTTTACCACTATACTTTTATATTTCCCTTTTCTTAAAATTATTTTACAAAAAAGACAGAGATGAATTTACTAGTTACAAATCAGAGTCAAGCTAGAGAGGAACAAAAACTTTTTTTTTTTCGAATGTCAGAGACAAATGTCACAGACAATGTCTTTGGTTTTACACTAACACAGAGTGACAGAAGCAATGTCACAGACAATGTATTGTTTTATGTTTACACTTTAACATACCGACCGCCATGGAGAAATTATGGCTAATTTATGTAAAGACATAATTTATCCATAACAGTAACATTAATTCAAAACATGAAAGCTAGATTATGATCAAAACAAACTCATTGAAAACAAACAATATTATAAATTACAACTCTGTTGAATACAGTAAACAAATAACAGATTTGCAAATACAAACAAAATAACAGATTGATTACATATCTGATATATACTAGAAACTTTTATAATTAGATAGATACATAAACTTAAGTGGAAACAGGCAAAACAATAATTTTTGATATAGGTCTTTTAATTTCACTATTCTTGCAACGTAAAGTAACTACACGAGTGAGGTTGTCCAAACATGGATGTTTTTTGATTATAATACCATAAATCCAACGTGATGGAGGAAGATTATCTTCCCTTAATAAAACCACATCTCCTACCTTCGGTTCCTCTGCTACATTTTTCCATTTATAACGGTGCTGAAGCTGTGTCAAATATTCTTGGGACCATCTTCGCCAAAAATCTTGTAGCATTTTTTGGGTAAAATGCCACCGGGTGAGGCTGCTAACATTAGAATTCTCAAAATTTGAATCTGGTACCAGAACAAGGGGCTCACCTATTAGAAAGTGTCCAGGAGTCAAAGCACTTGGATCTTCAGGGTTATTACTTAGCTGGTACATGGGTCTGGAGTTTAAACATGCCTCTATTTGCGACAGCAGAGTGGTCATTTCCTCAAAGGTTAATGTACTTTCACCTATTACTCTTCTAAGATGATGCTTGGTGGAACGGACACCAGCCTCCCAAAGCCCGCCAAAATTTGCTGAAACCGGTGGAATAAAGTGCCAATTTGTTCCATTAGTGCCTAACCAGTCTGCAATTTCTACGGCAACACTCGACTTTTCTTCTGCAAATAAAACCTTTAGCTCCCTCGAGGCTCCGACAAAGTTAGTGCCATTGTCACTATACAGGTCAGCACAGTGCCCGCGCCTGGCTACAAAGCGCCTAAATGCAGCTAAAAACCCTTGACTGGTCAAATCTGTCACCGCTTCCAGGTGCACAGCACGAGTTACCATACAAATAAATAAACAAATATATCCCTTGTAGGACTTATGGCCTCTACCCTTGGAGGTTCTAATACTGATGGGGCGAGCGTAATCCACTCCACTTTGATGAAAAGGTCGATGCACAGTTACTCTTGCTTTAGGTAACTGTCCCATGAGCTGTTCTCTTCTTTGTGCTGCGTAGCCAACACAGCTAACACATTTCTTTATATAAAACTTAACTCGGTTCTTAACATCTAGTATCCAATATTTGGATCTTAAGTAGTTGACCATTAACTGAGTTCCACCATGCAACAGCCTTTCGTGTGCATCAGCAATAACAAGATCAGTAAGATGCGATTTTGCTGGTAGAATTATAGGATGTTTCATATTTTCGCTGATTTCAGCCCTTTCTAATCGGCCACCAACTCTCAAGATTCCAACTTCATCTATGTACGGATTAAGTGAGGTAAGTTTGCTTTTCTTTTCTATTACTTTCTTTTTAGACAAATCTTCAATCTCCTTCTTGAAATATTCATTTTGATATCTTTTAACGCAGGCTAGGAATGCTTCCTTAATTTCTTCTGCTGTTAACCAACTAGGTTTATTTCGATTTTTAACAGGCAGCATTCTTCTACAGAATGCTGTGACTCTTACAAGTCTTCGTAGGGTAGAAAATCTAAAGAATATATCTTCTTCCTTTTCATTAACAGCTGTGTGATGAACCTTTTTTGATTTTTCTTCTAATTCTGTTTCATAGGATTCATTCTTGTCCAATTTAATATTGCCTTGTTTCAGCCAAACCGGACCGTCCTTCCACAGCTTTATTTCTGATAGTTCAGCAGGCTTGACTCCCCTCGATGCACAATCTGCTGGGTTGTCCTTTGATTGTACATGTGACCAATAGGTTCTATCAAATTCGGTTATGATTTCAGATGCTAAGGTGGCTATAAAGGTTTTCCACCTTCCAGGGTGGCTGTTTAACCAAGCAAGCACTACTGTTGAATCCGTCCATGCTCTAATATTTTTCTTTGGGACTTGTAATACCTCAGATACTTCCTTTAACAGCCTTGGAAGAAGAACAGCTCCACAGAGCTCTAGTCTGGGAATGGACACCTGTTTGACAGGAGCTACCTTTGTTTTTGATGTTACCAAGGACACGTGTACAACGCCTTGTGCATCCACTACTCGGATATATATTACTGCAGCATAAGCCTGGTTTGAAGCATCACTGAAACCATGCAGCTGCACACATACATCATCATCTCTTGTATGAGTCCATCTTGGAATTTGAACTTCATCAGTTCGGTGAGTTCTTCCCGGTAACTTTTCCATTCTTTTAAAAGTTTTGGTGATAACTCTTGGTCCCATTTAATGCCACTTAACCAGATCCTTTGAATGAATATTTTAGCTATGATTATAGATGGCGCTAGCCAACCAAGGGGATCAAAAAGTTTTGCAATTTCTGAAATAACCTTTCTTTTAGTTACAGGTCCAGAAGATGCCGGTAACTGCACCACATACTGGAACCCATCAGATGATCTGTCCCAGGTAAGACCTAAAATTTTAAATATTTTATCAGGTTTAATTTCCAAGTTGTCTTTCTCCTTTGCTTTGCTTTCTTCCTTTATTTCATTTAACAATTCTTCATTGTTACTTGACCACTTTTTTAACACAAACCCTCCTTTCCTTAAGATTTCATTTATTTCCTTATGAATCTGTTTTCCTTCTTCAATGGTCTGACAACCTGACAATAAATCATCCATGTAAAAATCATTGATTATTCTTTCAGATGCTGCTGGAGAAATTTTTCCTTCATCATTAGCCGTTTGCTGCAATACCTTAACTACAGCCAGGTATGGTGCCGATGCCGTTCCAAATGTGACTGTCAATAATCTATAGCTTTTTATTTCAGCTCCAGGGTTTGCTGGATCTCGACACAGTACACGTTGGAAATCTATATCCTTACGGGACGTGTTAACTTGCCTGTACATTTTCTCAATATCAGCTACCAGGCAGATAGGATTCTAGCGCCATCGCATAATTAAAGTGCGCAAATCGGCTTGCAAGGTAGGGCCTATCATCAAGTCGTTATTTAGTGATGCCCCATTTTTATCAACGCACGACGCGTCGAAAACCACTCGGACACGTGTCGTGTCTTTTACTTCTCGCACCACCGCATGGTGTGGAAGATAGACTGCTCCAGGTTTGTCCTCTTCAGTATCAGGTACAACCTCCATATGAGCTAAGTCTAAATATTCTTGAATAACCTTACTATGTTCATTTTGTAGATTCTTATATTTTTCCAATTTCCTTTCCAGTGTTTTAAATCTTCGAAGAGCAATTTCCTTAGAGTTACCATGTTGGCAAGCTGGATCATCAGATCGGAACGGTAACCTCACTACATATCGGCCTGACTCGTCTCTAGTTGTAGTTCTAGCAAAGAACTCCTCACATTGTTTTTCTTCCTCAGTGAGATGTTTCCTCTGCTTTTGATTGGCCTCTTCTTCCAATTCCCAAAATTTTTTCAATAAATTGGTTGCATTTGTTTCTTCCTGAATAAATGATGTGCAGCATGTATACAATGGTGTTTTATTTATATCCTTTATTTCTACCTCACCTGAGAGTATCCACCCCAACTTCGTATTCTGAGCTATTGGATACCCTGGTGGACCCCGTAATATACCATCATTCAAAATGTGTCCATAGACCTCTGCTCCTAATAGTAAATCAATTTTGTTAGGAGTGTGGAATTGGGGGTCTGCCAATTTGATTTTCTCAAGTTCTTTCCATTCTTGAACAAACATAACATTCCTTTCTGGAAGCAAAGATGTAAGTTTATTTAACACATGTGTCCTAACTATTAAAGAAAAGGAAAGATCATGTAGTGACTGTAATTTCAATAACACCACAGCCTAAGACACTACTGATCTATGCTGGTCACCACCTAATCCTAATATATTACTTTCCGCTTCTATCTTTTTCAAACCAAGCAACTGTACAGTGGCCTCCGTTACAAAGGATGCTTGTGACCCCTGGTCTAACAAAGCCCTTACAGTGATTTTATACTTATTCCTGGCTTCTAGCTTTACTAATGCTGTTGCCAACAAGACCTGATTACTAAGATTAGTACAACAAGCAACAACATTAGACCCACTTGGTTTTGGTTCATTAGTCTGCACCGACGTGAGTGTATTCCGGTTAGACTCCTCTCCAGGCCTTTTCTCTTCAGGGTGCAATAACCGGTGGTGACGCTTCTTACAAATCTGGCACCTCGTGGGTATCCGGCATGAAAAGACTGTATGATTATTATTTAAGCAGTTGTAGCAAAGACGGTGACCTTGGACAAACTCACGACGTGCCTCTACAGATTCTTGTGAGAATTTTTTACAGTTTGAAATTTTATGGTTATCCTGACAAAACACACAAGTTGGTTGCACCTTAGATTCAACCATTTTCGTTAAATGCATATTCTTAGGTGAGGGATTCTTAGTGATTTTTGACCCTTTAGTGTCTAGAAATTCTAAGGAACGAAATCTTAATTCCAAAAATTCTTTAAAACATTGTAATGATGGTATTTCCTCTGAAGAATCACTCACCCTTGCTTCCCACAATTTGCGAGATTCATTATCTAATTTAAGACAAAGTATATAAATAACTATTACATCCCACGACTCTAATTTCTGTTCTAATTCCTAAATTATCAAGTGCACATAAACATTCACTGCTAGTATCTAAAAGTTCCTTTAAGGCAGCCGCAGACTCAACTGTAAAATTCCTTTGACTCATAAAACGTTTTAAGATTCCCTCCGCTAAATATCTTTTATTATTGTACCTTTTTTCTAGCTGTTCCCAACACAACTGATAATTTTGAGCTGTTATAGATATATGGCGTAGCAATTGCTCAGCTTCCTCTGATAGATGTGTTTTTAAATAGTGCAGTTTTTGCACATCATCTAACTTGGGGTTTTTATGAATTAGGGAAATAAATAAATCTCTAAAACTTAACCATTCATTGTAGCTACCTGTAAATTTTGGTATGGCTATATGTGGCAGCTTAACACAGGAACTTTCAGTACTATCAGTACATTGCAAAGCAATATCAGGTTTAGATACAGTACTAAACTTTTTCAAGTTTTGTTTTATTTCCAATTTGAAGTCCAAATATAACTCTTCAACCTTTTCATATAATTCACTAGAAAAGTATTCATATGATTTAAGCTCACCGGTTGCTAAACTAACAATTTTGTTATGGTTATCATTGTAGACGCTCCACTGTTTTTCTAGACTATCTAACCTTGCCTCCAGGTAGGTTTCTGTTAATCTACTCTTTGGAGACTTTCGAAAGTTTATTTGTGACCTTTCCATATTGCTAACCAAGTTATATTACACCTTACATAGAGGTTCCATTGTAAAGTATAAAGAGTTCAATGTTGCAAATAATTTTCAAGTAAAATGATTTATAAATTTTCTCTGTCTATTATTCACATAACACATCACTTTGACCACCCTATTGACAATAAGATGACTGTACTCACTCACAGATGGTTGCACGACTTTCACGGTTCACCACTCACGCTGCTTATACAGGTTATAACCTTCTGCCTGCCGGTTAACCTCTTTGGTTGCGCCACACGCCTGCTCTGCCACGGACCGGTTGCTCAGATGCCGCTGCTGACAATCGCTACAGGGGCTCTGTATATTTCGTACTCCCGGCTGCACACTTTTTCCCTGATCAGGTACGCCGTACCCAAATTCGCCGGGGTACGCCCACGTGGTGACGTATCACAACCGACCGCCGTGACACGCAGTTGTCGTACATCCGGTTCGAAGGACCAAAAACTATGTTTGGTTGGTCAATTTGTGTTAAGAGAAACCACTCTTTACCAATATACTTTTATATTTCCCTTTTCTTAAAATTATTTTACAAAAAAAGACAGATGAATTTACTAGTTACAAATCAGAGTCAAGCTAGAGAGGAACAAAAATTTTTTTTTTTCGAATGTCAGAGACAAATGTCACAGACAATGTCTTTGGTTTTACACTAACACAGAGTGACAGAAGCAATGTCACAGACAATGTATTGTTTTATGTTTACACTTTAACAAAAAGGGTTAGCCAATAATGGCGAAGGTAACGAATAAAATAATTAAAAAGTTATTGGCAATAATAGAGGAGACAAAAACAAAATGGTAACCCAATAGTAGATGAGGTAAAAAAATTATAGCTCATCAAATACTTATCGAACTGCATGTGGCGTGGCAGTTGTAAGCAACAAAAAAGGGACACTTAGAATTCGAGTCATTGACCGCGCCTGAAGTATGGCAAAATAAAACAATTGTTTTTGTATACTTTTGCTTTAATATTTTTCTGTTTACCTCCACTGCGTACCTCCGCCACTCGATTAGAAATAGTTAACCATTAAGTCCATAGGAATAAGAACGTAACTAAGCTAAGTAAATGCATTTACTTAGCTTAGTTACGTTCTTATACAAAAGGACTTAAGTCTAGCTAACACATGTGTTAGCTAGACTTAAGTCCTTTTGTTGGTCGACCAAATTATGTAATGTGCCCCTATAATAAGGTAGACTAAGAGAACAGTCTCGATTAGAGAGCTTGTGAGCGAAGACGTGATGTTTCATTTAAATCCTGAATTAATTAACCCCTTGATACCTTTTTGCTATCACACGCGCACTACACTCGGCTGGTCCTCAGATTCATCATCATCATCATCATCACTACAGCCTATTAACGTCCCACTGCTGGGCACAGGCCTCCACTCTCATAGGAGAGCGGGAATTAGAGCTTAGACCCACCACGCTGCTCCAATGCGGGTTGGCGGGCTTTAACGACTATTATCATGTTAGTGATAATAACCGGGACCGACGGCTTAACGTGCTCTCCGAGGCACGGGGGTGAAACACCGCCAACTTCCAACTCCGGGCTAGCACTGAGAATTTCTTAATTGAAAAACCCAATACCTAACTTTTCATGCCCGACCGGGAATCGAACCCAGGACCTCGTGATCCGCAGTCTACTATGCTAACCACTAGACCAACGAGGCAGTCCTCAGGTTGCGCGTACGTTAAAAGCAAATCATATTATTAGGTATGTACGAAGTCGACTATGTTTGACTTTTGCGCTCCGGTACGCAGCTCATTCAGAAGGAACAGAAACACGCTTTTCGTTTCCGAATGAAACAAAAGAGTCAAGGTTTCTGAGCATTCTTTAGAAAATATTTGCAACTAGTGAACCCGGCAGACTGCCCTACCGTATCGTACCGTACCGTAAGCCCAATCGCAGAACCGGTTCCAATTGCGAATATAAATCATCTCGTGACCCACACAAAACATTCCATCAAAATCTACCCAGCCGTTCTGAAGTGATGCGCTTACATACATTCGGCAATTGATTTTTAATTATATAAATAGACAGATTTCAAGTATCAACCGCCAACCCGCATTGGAGCAGCGTGGTGGGTCTTAGCTCTAATTCCCTCTCTTCTATGAGAGTGGAGGCCTGTGCTCAGCAGTGGGCTCAGATTAAACGAACTTACCTGTCAGTGAAGTTCTATCATAATTATATGAGTCGCTTCATTCGAAAATATAAATAATTGAACCACGTAGATGTTGAGAGATATAATATATGTTTGCAAGAACTGTATCTGCGCTGAATAGATATTAATATATAATTATTGTTATCAATAATTTTATTTATTCTTCTTTTAAACAGTTAATGTTTAAACAGTTTATGTTTAAGGTTGGAATCATGTGCTGATTTCTCGAGATGTTTATCTACGTACATTTAAGATGAGTTAAAAATTTCTCTTAAGTATTTATTATACTTAAGTTTCAATTTAAATAACTTTCAATTTACCAATAATACAATCTGGCGCTCTGTTGCTTTAGTTGGTAGCAACAAGCATAAACGTATTAGGTATAGTTTCGATGCAAACGAATGGAACCAGTTATTGATGTCACTACTGCAAGATTTATAATATATGTAAGCCAAACTGTATTATCCGGGACAATAGGTACTTTATTTTATTTACACAATTAGCACAACAGACGGCCAATGGGACGCTTAAGTGCGAAATGCTGCCCAGTAGCAGAAGAAGGCATATTTTGCGGAAAAAAGAACAGCTTTATTCTGGTTCTGTTGTGAAGATATTTCGAATATTGCTATAGCTATATATTTGAGTAAAATTTTATATTAAAATACCGTTTTAAGTTGTTTGTCGAACAATTATGTCGTCATTAAGATTATGGAATTTAATAAATTCCTAACTTACCTATTTCCTATAATTTCGGGATAACTTTTACGGGGAGTAAAAGTTATCCCGAAATTATAGGTGAAGAATGAATATTCGGTCGATATTGTGACAGACTACTACCGATTGGTTTGAACTTTTTAGCTGTCTAAAAGCTTTTAAGCGTAAATTAGAATATTGCTTTGGAAGGAATAAACTTTAATGTCGTTTCTTTTACTTACAGGTTGGTTTTGTTTGTTTTGTTATTGAGTGTAATTTTTAAACTACAGAAATAAAACTTTTACTAACAGAGAAACACATCGAGTTTGATTCCAATAAACGAAAATCATCATAAAAAGTAATAAAAATATTTATTTCAGGGGGGCTCTCATAGAAGCGAATGCGAAATAAAATATTTTTTATAGCGTTACTTATGGTTGCGGTATAATATTTTAAAGATAATTAGCAATAGAGTCTAAAAATATATTTTTTTTAATTTTTCCCCTAAAATTGACGAAATGGGGGGCTTTCAAAGTAGAGATTTTCTAACGTCCAAAGTTGACCTCAGAACTCGCAATTTTCTGAGAGGCTGAGCCTGTAACTTGATCAATTATTTGAATTATATCCTGTACTCGAACAACAAATACTTAAATTAGATAAATATTATAAGGAAACGAAATTATTTAATTTTTAATGAGCTTCAGTATTTTTAACAGAACTTCACAATGATGTCAATAGATGGCGCATTGTTATGGCGATACCGCGAGGTTTCGGTTCGGGGCGAACCACTAGTTATACAGTAACAAATAAGCCCAGCCGTGTGCAAGTCGGAGGGGGTCGACTACTCTGTGACTTGTCGCTAGTCGCCGGTCGCGCTCACCTCTGATCTTGAAGAAGTGTTCGTCGCGCGAGGAGCCCAGCGCGGCGCAGGGCTGGTCGCGCGCGCACGCCGGCCCCGCGCCGCTCGCCGCGCCGCTCGCCGCGCCGCTCGCCGCGCACAGCAGCGCCGCGCACCACAGCACTCCGCGCGCTGCCATGGCATTATTATCTATAATTTGCCTACTTTGCCTCACCGCTGTCACAGATCGCAACCGCGAGGTAACACATCACTTTCACTACATTGATATTCACAGACTCACATAAATGAGTAGTTTTGTGAGCCGAAGCGAGCATTTCACGTTGTAAATAATAATTGTATAGACGTGCGATTACAGGCTCGGACGAGAATCACTATGAGCACCCAGCGGAGCGCGCACCGACCAATGACCATGAATAAGGAAAAATATGTCGGATAAACCGCGAAACCGCAAGCCGATATGTTGTTATTGCAGTAAAGTAGGTAGTATATACCTACTTACACACGCTATACCTACGCCATACGTGCTACATACACGAGCAGGTTTTTAATATCCTACCTCATTTCCCTATAGCTGCCCGCATTCGATACTAAGTATACTATTTAGTAGATAATTATATGCTTTGACTAGAACCATTAAAATGAAATAAATGTTATATTATATCACTGGTGTCACGTCACATAAGACATGCCAGAAGTTCTCTACCATCATAATAAATATAACTGTTGTAGTGTCACACTTTGGCCAAGTTCATGTTAAACAACAATGAATACGAAGGATGCGTACATTCTGTAACGAAATTCCACAACCTATTTTAAACTTGCCTTAATACAAGTTTAAGAAATCCATTAAAAAAAATATGCTCCTGAAAAAAGCTTATTATACTGTTGAAGTAAATTTATACGATAAAGATCATGGGTTTGCCCCGCTCCAGCAATGCTTAGTTACTATCTACACACTAGCTAATTCCCGCGACTTCGTCCGTGTGGATTTAGGTTTTTCGGTTCCCGCGGGAGCTCTAATTTTCCGGAATAAAAAGTAGCCTATGTGTTATTCCAGACTATAATCTATCTCTGTGCCAAATTTTATCCAGATCCGTTTCGCCGTTGGGGCGTGATTGAGCAACAAACATCCATCCATCCAAACTTTCGCATTTATAATATTAGTATATTATTCTAATATACTAATATTATAAATGCGAAAGTTAATTGTAATTTTTTTTTTCAAAAGAGTAACCACCGAGTTTTTGCTGGTTCTTCTCAGGAGGTAGGAACGGCATTCTGAACCAGTGGTAGATTCATTCGACTATTCAAAAGCACTTGTAAAAAGTCTACTTGAATAAAAAAGATTTGATTTTGATTTTGTGGTACGATTGACTAAGTAGGTACTACAATATTTTTTCGACGCAACACAATATCGTCGTATAGTTAATTGAGGGCATTTCATATTATATTGTCTGACAGAACACATGTTGTACACACGCAAACAAAAACCTTAATACCTATTTTGCCAACCAGTTAAATGTTGGCCCTTTATAAAGTGTTGTGCTCTGGTTGTGCAACTCACGACTCGCTACCTTCTCACGAGGCATTCAGGCATTCGGTCACTGCGGTAATGGGCTCGTGTCATTCTCACGAGTTGGGTCCAAATTGCGAGAAGGTAAAAGTGCTACAATGGTCCAGAAATGTAAATAGGTACACAACAGCAACATTTTACCTTTCATCGGTTCCTATGTGGACTGTGGCCTCATAAATACCTACGATTTGTCGTTTGTCTCGTTCATTGGGTAGGTTTAAAACAGTTTAATAAAACTCTGTTCAAAAAATGTAAGTCTGATTTATTACATCGTTTAGCTTAAAGTTTAAAATGAACACTTACAATAAATACAACATGAAACAGTAGCGAGCCAATATGTACATAGACCGGTGTGCCGTGTGAGGTTACCTTAACAATTAAATTATTCGTCAACTTATCTCTCGACTTACTGCAGGTGCAGGTACCTACTCTTTACGCTAGTATCAACCATTTGTACAACTACATACTATGAGTGACATTAATTATATTGTTTCTATACTTACAAAACCATTATATTATTATAGATAGTGAAATACCTAATATATACCCGACTACGGCAAAGCCAAAAGGAAAAGTTGTGATTGTAGCGGTCTATGTATATGTATTACTAGATGATTCCCGCGGCTTCGTCCGCGTAGACCAAGTTTTTTCGATTCCCGCGGGATCTTTTCAATTTTCCGGTATAAAAAGTAACCCATGTCCTTCCCCAGGATACAACCTTTCCTTGTACCAAATTTAATCAAAATCGGTTGAACAGATACACTTTTTTGATTCCCGCGGGAACTCTTTAATTTTCCGGGATAAAAAGTAGCCTATGTCCTTTCCCGGGATGTAACCTATCTCTGTACCAAATTTCATCAAAATCGGTTGAACAGATGGGACGTGAAAGCGTAGCAGACAGATAGACAGACAGATAGACAGACAGACAGACAGACACACTTTCGCATTTATAATATTAGTATGGATGTATGTATGTTTTTATGTATGTTCCACCGTAACGCCTAAACTACTGAGCCGAATTTGATGAATGAGGTGTCAACTGTCAATCGATTTGTTATTACGGTCCGGGTAACATAGGCTACATTTTATATGAAAGAAAAAATCCGTATGACGGATGTTACATCCAAAAAATGGGGGTCTCTGAAACTTTTATTATTTTTTATTTTATGTGCATCGACCACATGAGCTCCTAGACCCAGTGTCGTCAGCTTTGTACGCTCGGGTTGCCTTTAAAAGATCACTTTAGTGATAAGGCCTCCTTTGCGCATTACTACAATTTCCTGTCCTCTGTTTTGTATATGTCACCGTAAGATTGTAAAAACCGTTAGATTATAATCTAACTCGCGAAATTGTGAACTGTCGAATGATTACAATATAACGGATTATTTTTCGGTAGATTGTAATCTGTTAGGTTTATTAACCCGATAGAAGCCGGGCACTACTTGGTTATTTATGTCGAACCCTAACCTAACCTACAAGAAAGAGACAAGAAAACGTAAATACAATGAATATTTCAAAAATTGACACTTCAAACATTGAACGGTTCACAATCTTTCGACTGTTTACAATGTATCGAAAAAAAAGCGTTAGGTTACAATCTTACGGTTTTTACAATCTTACGGTGACATATACACAATTTTGTACCTATGTGTTAAGATGCAATAAAGACTTATACTACTTCTACTTTTCCCGTAGTCGGGTAACAGTTTTTTAGTATTTGCTGCTCGTTACAACAGCGCAGCAGTCGCTGCGTACAGCGTACAGCGCACAGCGCACAGCGCACAGCGCACAGCGCACAGCGCACAGCGCACAGCGTACAGCGTACAGCGTACAGCAAGTGCCCAAATATTATGCCGATCCACTCTCGCGTCGCACGCACTGAAGTCACACGTGTGACGTGGCTGTTGGCACGGTGGCAGGAGACACGGAGCAAACTGTCGCCAGCTATTTGACACCACTAAGTTACAGTAGATAAATAAACAATAAGTAGATATAAAAATATAAAAAGAAAGATTTCTAGAATTTTATAAAAAAATGCGATGATAAACATTTTAAAAAGGACTTTTTTATATTTTAAATATTTGAATTAATTAGGTACCTACCTACTTAGTTATTATTATAATTGACTTAATTACAGAACTGAACAGTAGGTACGCAGTAACCATTCCATAACGCAATAAATATTATTATAATTGCTATTATCCACGTATTGGCGTATCCACATCGCTAGTTTCAGCATTCATTGTCACTTACAGCCGCGACATTATAAAGGTTCAAGGCAATCACATTGGACAACGTGTTAACAAGATTGATAAGGAGCCTATTTATTAATTATATTATGATTCGCAAGGTCGCGCGAGGTCGCGCGAGGTCGCGCCGGCCGCCGAGGTCACGCGAGGTCGCGCGAGGTCGGTGGCCGGCGCGATCCGCTGGGAAGTTATTTTTGCGCGGTGTTTTCCCGCTAGGCGTCGCATATTGTACGTTACATCTTCGTTTAATTTATTAGGAAATATAAAAATCGATACAAAACATATTGGTATATTATAATAATGTTAAAACACTCGTTGTAGACATGTGAGATACTATAATCGTTTCGTGGTCCAGTTCCGAGAGCGAACCGTACGGTATGAACTATGTAGGTTAAATAATATTTTTCTGTGCATAGGTAATTAGTGTTCCACTTGAAAATAACGGCTTTTTATTGAATTGTATGTAAATGTTAGTACAGCGTGCCTATTTCTAAGCCGTTACGCGAGCGAGTCCAACGGGCTAAGCCGTTACGCGAGCGAGTCCAACGGGCTAAGCCGTTACGCGATCGAGTCCAACGGGCTAAGCCGTTACGCGAGTGAGTCCAACGGGCTAAGCCGTTACGCGAGCGAGTCCAACGGGCTAAGCCGTTACGCGAGCGAGTCCAACGGGCTAAGCCGTTACGCGATCGAGTCCAACGGGCTAAGCCGTTACGCGAGCGAGTCCAACTGGCTAAGCCGTTACGCGAGCGAGTCCAACGGGCTAAGCCGTTACGCGAGCGAGTCCAACGGGCTGACGCTGGCTCTAGAAACTTTAGTTTTCGCATGGAGGGCTTTTCTATGAGGTGGAACTTCACGAGAAAGGATTTCAGAACTTTGACCAGAGCGGGTCAGCTAATTGTATTATAGTTCGAGCTACGACAATTGTGGGGGTAACTGGAGGAAGACACTGTTGGGGCAATTAAATTGATCACGGTACATCTATATGCAGTTCCGAATGTACTTACGAAGCGAGTGTCTGTGGTACTATTACACATTTGCGTTTGGGTTGTACCTGTACCTATCACATGTTAGGAATTATTAATCTAAAATTATCTACCTAAATATTTACACTAATACTTATATTTGTAAGATTAAGTGATTCTCAAAAACAGAACCAGCGTCGGCGTCACATCGAGGCTCAGTGGGGGAACGCATCGAGCTCCGACTTTTGTCAGAGTTCCTTTGATGTAAGACAGAGTTCCTTTGAGTTCGATCGCTGAGCAACGTGTGAGGGGGCACAAAGTTTGCTCAGGCGTTCGCCGTTCACTAAGTGATAGTTTTTCGTGTCGGTTTCGGTAATTGGTAATATTATATGGATAACCCTCCGCTTCAAAATGAACCAATCCAGTTATAATCAGTAATGGTTTATGCGCGGCCGCGAGTTATCGTCTAAATGAACGCCTCAGGGACTCGAGGCATGACAGTCGATAGAGTTGTGGCTAAGGACTGAAATCGGAAATACACCACGCGCGAAGTGCTCGCAATGCTTTCAGTATGGCGACACCGTCCACAGTTCACACTAGAATCTTTGTGTTTCTCGCATTTCGCACCAACGATCCAACGCTTTGCGCTCGTTATGTGTAGCCTCAATCGTCAGTTTCGACGAGACTTCGGTGCGGCAGCGCGGCGCCAGTGGTGCGACAGCGCGGTTTCAGCGGTGCGCAGCGCGGCGCCAGTGGTGCGACAGCGCGGTTTCAGCGGTGCGGCAGCGCGGCGCCAGTGGTGCGGCAGCGCGGTTTCAGCGGTGCGGCAGCGTGGCGCCAGTGGTGCGGCAGCGCGGTTTCAGCGGTGCGGCAGCGCGGCGTCAGTGGTGCGGCAGCGCGTTGTCGGCGTCGAGCTCGAGGCGGCGCCGCAGCCAGCCCAGCATCGCCTCCTGCGCGACACACGAGCGATACACTGACGCGTGTCACGTGACCACTGATCATATTATCTACAAGCGACTAAACCAACTAACAACGACAGACTCAAATCGCTGTCCTGTAGACGCATCATTAAGCATTTCTGCCAAAACTATTCTAGGTATGAAAGAGGCTCGGGACGGTTTGCATATTTGTCCGCAAACGATTGACTCCGATTTCTTGCATGATGCATCCCGAAAGTAAAATTAGATATTGTTACTTTTGAAAACATATTTTTTTATGTTAATACCCTGTTCCTAACGGTTAGTGTGTTACCCCACACATGTTAGTTGTGCTTCATATTGTTACTGTGCTACAAAGCAGATAGTGCAATATAATAATAATATGTAAGATTCGGTATATACTTACGAGAGAGCTGTGAGAGGCGAACTGCTTTCGATCTCTCCTGTGCAAGGGTCTACGCTAATAATGATAATGACTGCGGATAAATGAAGGGAACCCAATCTGTCCGCTACGTGACACATGGTGGCGGTGCGGCGTGCGCGCGCCGGTCAGCAGCCGCTCACCTGCTCAGCGCGGAACGTTCGCAGCGATGCCAAATGGGAAACGAAAAGCATAATATTATAAAGCTGCTAGCGACGCGTCGTCGGCGTGGCGGTGGAGCGGCGCACCTGGTCGCGTCAGTCGCGGTGCGGCTCGTGGTGCGCGTTGTCGGTGTAGTCGTCGTAGTCGCGCGGCGTGTCCAGCTCGTCGGGCGCCTCGTAGTCCGCGTCCGCCTCGCCCTCCGCCTCGCCCTCCTCCGCCTCCGCCTCGAGCGGAGCCTCGCCGCGCGCCGCCTCCTGACACACGCGCCACGTGCACCAAAGTGTGTGACCACATCAGCTCTACACTGCGTCGCGACAGCTCGCGAACACTACGCTCACAGGTCCCGCTACGCATTCGCATTTCTTAACCCCCGACGAAAAAGGCAAGGTGCCGTATTCGATGTCTTAGTCGTTTATATAAGCTTAACGTGTATATTGTGGTAACCTGTGTGTCTGTGGCATCGTATCCATGTATTTCGATTTGTATTTTTTTTGTTTTAAAGGTGAATTGATCGAAAGTGTTCTTAACTTTGATTCAAGAAAATCGGTGCAGTAGTTTGAAGATCTCTTCTAGTTGATTAAATCGGTAACTTCGAAATAATGGTACAATTGTACAATATGTTGTAGGTTATTTTGAATTTAAACTTTTAGGTGTTCTTTGTCTGATGTCGTTTTTTGTCTGCGACAAACGGACAGACATATTATTGACAACTAACTGACAAAAGTCGCGATCGGTGCAGAGGGACTATTACTATTGAGTTTTAACTCGCCCAAATGAGCAATCACAAGAAATAACCTGTCGCCGTGTTTCACAATACTGTGCAGTGTCGTGACGCATAGTTTCACAATACTGTGCAGTGTCGTGACGCATAGTTTCACAATACTGTGCAGTGTCGTGACGCATAGTTTCACAATACTGTGCAGTGTCGTGACGCATAGTTTCACAATACTGTGCAGTGTCGTGACGCATAGTTTCACAATACTGTGCAGTGTCGTGACGCATAGTTTCACAATACTGTGCAGTGTCGTGACGCATAGTTTCACAATACTGTGCAGTGTCGTGACGCATAGTTTCGGCGAGAGTGACGCGACCGCATTCAATAACAACTACATATATTAAGTGTGCCACTGATATCGTGTATCACAAACTGAGGTGCTCGGCCAGCGCCGGGCGGCAGCGACGCGACCACACCGCGACACTCCATCTACGGGCGTCTACTACACGTGCATCGTTATTTAGTTAGCGATAGTTAATACTTTACTCTTCTATATTATGTACTAAACTTCTAAAGTGAGTAGTAATTTTTTACATTAGATTAAGTCGTTATTTCTGGGCAAGCACATTAATTAAATACCATAACCCAAGTGCAGGTGGTTTCATTCACAAAGAAGCTGCGGACGCTAGCGAAGGGCCTGCAAGTTTTGCCATTCGTTTAATCTCATACTGAGTGAGAAGCTGCGTGACCGGTGACCACAGAGCAGTACATCGCACGGCCTAGCACGGCAGAAGCGGCGCCACGTGGCGCGACGTCGCCTCTGCCGCGCGGCAGCCGCGCGTCAGCCGCGCGTCAGCCACGCGTCAGCGCGGGTACCTTGCTGGGCCGCCAGCCGCATCCGGGCAGCGGCAACCCGTCGGCGCCGAGCGGGCAGGGCGCGTCCAGGCCGGGCACGCCCTGCTCGCCGCGCTCGCCCTTGTCGCCCTTGCGCCCGCGCCGGCCGGCGCCGCCCTGCGGACACGTTCGCGACGCGTTAGCAGCGGACCTCCGATCGAGAGCTTGGAACGTTCCAACTCGAACTGTTCGACTAGTTGGCGCATGCTTTTTGACGTGCAGGCATCTATGAACTACTCGAACGGGTCGAATTATACGTTTGCCGAACGACTACGATTTCCTTACACGATCGGAGCGCCGCGATGGTCGTCGGAAAATTAAAAAACTAAGAAAATTGATCAAATACCAGACTGATTGCTAAATTTCCTCGTGTGTAAACTTCAGTTTTCGATTTTTTCTTTATGTGTTTAAATATCGCTTATGCCGGTTTTCACCGACAAAGCCTGAACGGCATCACCTGAAGCCCATTAGATGACTGTCTTATGCATCCCCTAAGATTTAGGTATTGTTGGTGAAAATGGACATTAGTATATTTATGTAGTTGTTCAGAAATAAAAGTTTGACTTCAAGAAATTTTAAGAGTTTAAAGAGTAGGTACGCATTCTTAACCGACTTCCAAAAAAGGAGGAGGTTCTCAATTCCGCGCATATCTTTTTTTTTTTAAATGTATGTCGGTGCATATCTCCGTGGTTTCTAAACCGATTTGAACAAATTTTTTCATTGGTTAGAGGAAGCTCACGAGGTGGTCCCATAAAAATTCTGACTCCAAATCCTCAATCCTGATGCTGTAGGTGTACCGTACTGCATTAAATCATCAAAACTAGTGAGTTAGGAAATTTTGATGGTGAATTCATATAGTAAGTATGAAGTCACTTGTATACGATACAACTCTGAGTCCCAACTCCTCAACCCTGCTCTGCCTCCCCTGCCCTCAATTGCTGTAGGATACAGAACTCCTTAAAAATAGCGATTTAAGATTTTTTTATGATTAATTAATATTGTAGGTGTCAAGCAACGACTTCATACTTAAACCCAAGTACCAACTCCTGAACCCTGATGCTGCAGGATACAAAACTCCTTAAACATAGTGGTTTAGGTTTTTTTATGGTGAATTAATATTGTAGGTGTCAAGCAATGCCTTCATACTTAAACCCAATTTCCAACTCCTCGACTCTGATGCTCCTAAGCCGTAGGGATTTAGAGTACACTAAAAAGTTAAAAATAAAAATTATTTCCAAAAAACCGACTTCCAAAACCACTGTAAAGTAAAAAATAATCTTGATTTCTACACACTATGTTGAAGTCGGGCGAGCTTAACAAAGATAGGCATAGTTGACGCGTGAGGCTCGCCCGACTTCAACATAGTGTGTAGAAATCAAAATTATTTTTTACTTTACAGTGGCTTGGAAGTCAGTTTCTTGGAAAGAAATTTCAATAACCAATTAAATACGTATTTACCTATATAATATTAAAATATAATCTGTAGTGTAACAATATGTGTTCCAGGAAAGGAAAGTGTTCGTTTATCGTAGAGATCGTTACACAGGTCATCACGCACAGTAGGTAAGCAGGTAAAGGGGTGAGTAGCAAGCGAGCTAGTGCTGTGTAGTGTTAGTGACGGCATGCGGGACGTGGCGCACGCGCGGGAGGGGAGAGGAGCACTCACCGCCTCGCCCTTGTAGCCCTTGTCGCCCTTCGGCCCCTGCAGCAAACAGACATAATACAGCACGCACACACGCGCACAGGCTCACACTCGACACTTGCTGGAGCCAGTGATGACTATCAATCATACTGAGTTACTGATACGGCGTCCACGTGTATCCTTAACGTACGCTCATGGAATCGTATAGCGGTATCTTCGCCTGCCCTTTGTCGGAGCAGGAAAATATTGAGCACATAATTTATTGACTGGGGTATCGTAATAAAATTAGTGTATTATATTCATCGATATACACGATGAAATTTTTGTGGTTTTAAAGCCGCGGCGAGTTGAATCGCCTTTAGCAGTACTACCGACTCCACTTGTTTTTTTTATTTTTAAAGTACTTACTTTTTTGAGTTAGATTTTTTTTTTCGAAATAAACTCGTAACTGTAAGAAACATTAGTACCGCTACGCGGCGAAGTTCAAAGAAGCTAGCCGACGTACCGACGCTATGGAGGCGCGAGCGGCGTCTGGCGTCCATTCATCGAAGCCCCGCCCCTCAATCCTTTGTCGGCCCGCGCGCCGTCGACCGCTTTCGGCTAGCCGACTTCCAGCTTCAGTTACGCACGTTACGCAATACGCGTCACACGCGCGGTAGGTGACGCTACTTCGGTTTTCAAATACGCGCAAAAATGGATCGCCATTACGAATACGCCAATTTGGAATACCTAAGTATGGTGCAGACTGCAGATGTACGCCATTACAATGCGACAGAAGCTCGACGGCTCTACTTGCAACCGGATGACTTAAACTCCTTTCGTCTGCGAGGAATCCGAAACCCACAAGTTCCGTCGAGTATTAATATCTTAGCTGCTACGCAGCGTTTAATCGACCATGGGCAATTCCGAGCACCAGAGCATGCTCAAGGTCGAGGTCGTTCCCGCATATAGGTACTCGCCGGAGCAAACGATGGGCCAGCCAGGATTTAGACAATCGTGAATTAAGCATTCTGTGGACTGACGAGTCAACTTTTAATTGTATTGGAATTTTTAACCAGCACAATTTGAATTTTTTTTTTGAATTTTACGTGTAAATAAGATTGTAAAATTTAATACCTAAAATAAGTGTACCCACCTACTTCGTGAGCTGTAAATAACTGCAATGATGGTAAGTACATCGAAACTTTACCGAATGTTTAACAGCTGATAGCCAAAGGTGAGCGACCAGTCGCGCGCCGCTCGGTTCGTGCGTCACGTGACTCGCCCAGTCAGCTGGCGTTAACGCTACTAATTGATCGCAAAATTTTCGACATCATAATTTCTCGATTTTTTATTTTTTATTTTAATACTAGGGTCAGGATAAATGGTAGAAATAAATTGTGCTGTTAATTCCGAATCACCTCTCTGAGTCCTTAAAACCACTAAAATTTCAGCTTGTATAATATTATGTAGGTACTAGATGGGCCCTTTCATAGAAAAGGGTCGGGCGTCCGACTTTGAAAGTGCGTTCCTAACCTGTCTTTGTCCCCATCGTAGCGTAGTCACTGTCGCTCATCGTGTAGATAATTTGTTATTCTTAAGTTAACATCTAAAGTCTTATTAGTTTGGCACTGTACAATTTTTATTTTAAGGTAAGTGTTTCAATTCACAATTACACATTTCCAAAAAAACGTTATTTAATCTTGCCAGTTAATATTTTTATCCATTACGCAATCATTTAATTTCCGCGGCAAACTGTATGATATTTTTTTTTTACTAACTGGCCTTACGGCTTCTATGGCTATGACCTATATTATCTATGACCGAGTCATACGTTTTCAAGCATTGATGTTTTTTTTTACTAACTGGCCTTACGGCTTCTATGGCTATGACCTATATTATCTATGACCGAGTCATACGTTTTCAAGCATTTTAGTACCTATTTTTAAGCTTTCATTCAAGATGTTGCAAGCAAGTTCCCGCTTTTCAGACTAGATGGCGTTGATGGCGTTGTTAAAAATACGCCCACATTCTTTGTTTGACAGGGCCCGTCTATGTAAATTGAGGTCGTTGGTTATATTTTATTATAGTCAAATAATATTAAATCCTTTACGCAAAGTGAGTTTTTACGGTAGTGACTTAATCACCGAGTGAAAGCCCTTATTTAAATAAATATTTAAAAGTATAAAATGTTTCATTGCTTGGCACTTAACTTTTGGTGAACTGTCGAACATCGACACTTCTACCGTCACGCCACACTTAACGCTAAATATTATATCGAGCAAGGAGCCACTGGAGCTCCACTCGCTGTTACCAGACGCCGTCATCAGCTGTTCACCGCCCGCCCGCGACCTGAACGCTTTGAGCGCTGCGGGGCGGCGAGCGGAGCGGCGAGCGGAGCGCAGATGTAAATGTGTGCAGCCAGTGCGCATGGTTCCCGCCCGCCGCTTCGCGGGCTGGCGGTGACCCGTTGTCCAAGGTGAGCGACAAACGCGGCAACGCGACGCGACGCGACAGTAACGAACAATAGCTGTCCCTTCACGTGGCCCACGTTGTCGCGTATACATATACGTATGTCATTGTGTATGGCGTCGCGCCGCGTGGCGTCGCTTCTGTCGCTCGCGTGGGACGGCGCGCGGGACGCTCACCTCCTGGCCGGGGATGCCGTCGGTCCCCTGCAACAGCGTAACGAACTGTTAGTACCAGCTGGATGATACAAATGAATGAATCGATGAATGTATGTGAGTGTGAGTGTCTACGTACGGGCAGGCCGGGGTCGCCGCGCTCGCCCTTGCCGCCCGGCTCGCCCTGCGCGCCCTGCACACACACGCGCGCGTCACACACAGAGCCTACAAAGTACGAGTACCATGCACCCGAGTTTAAGTCCAAATACTCGTATGGTGTACAAAAAGTGAATAAAATAGTGAACTCAAATTGCTTTCCAAGTGTCCCTTTTCCAACTACCAGTTATTCAATGGTGAAAATAAATGGGAAGTGTAAATCTGCAACAGGGACGGGCCCAATGATGTTCCGGTCACATTGTTACGATGCAGTGGCGGAGATAACACTAATTGGTACAGCATTCCGTCTTTTAGCTGAGTCACTAGCCTTTTTGAGTGGTCTGTTTTTTATAATTTCATTCTTTGTATTTCCTAACTCAAAGTGTCATATTATGTTAAGATCGTTATAATACTATAGGAATTATTTACTCTTCTCTGCTCTTCTGCGTTTAAGCTGAACATACCTCTGAGGAGAGTTATCGGAGGTGACTCACCTTCATGCCGTCGAGTCCGGGCGGGCCCTGCAACAACACACACACCGTCAGCCGCTCACACACACACACACACACACACACACACACACACACACAACTACACTCATGGACTCATGCCGGAGCATTCATAATAACTTATAATGAAAATAATACAGGAGACATATACTTGCCCGCTCACATTCCAGAGATGCAACGATGCAGTCGTCCATGCAACAGAGCCGAGAGCGGAGTTCACTGCAGCCGGAGAGGCAGTGGCGTGCACGGTATGCGTGCGCAAAGGCACTGCTCACTCTGATATTCTAACATAATTATACTTCAAACGATAATAATTTTAGTTGCTGGGTAAGTTACGCAGTGGTCACGCCGTTGGATGATGGTATTTTTATATGGCTCATCGGGGTGTAATCGACGTTGAGCGCGCGCGTCTCGTCGCCCCAGAGCCGAACCCCGTGCACGCCACCGGGCACGCGCCTGCGCCTGGCGAGGGCGAGCTGACTCGCCTCAGGCCTCAGGCCGCTGACGGACCCACTCGCCTGCGAGCTACGAGTGCAGCCGTCAGCGTCGCCGCGGCCTCGCTACAGGAGCGACTCTCTCCGCAGACTAGTGGTCTCCGGCGAGGAGTCCGTACAGAGGTGGAGAGGGGGGAGGCGGAAGAACAGAAAGACGACAGATGCACGGCATGCAATGTTTATTTATTTTTCTTGAAAATAAATTGTGAACAACGATAGTTTTACGCTCTCGTTAAATTATGAAACAAATGACAACTTTCTACTCATAAAAAAACTAAATCCTTAATTATTTTTATAATACATACACTTAGAATATTTTGGATACGACGATGGGAGGGACGCAGCCTAGCGATAACCGACAAGACTTGTACATTCGAGATAGACATATTTTATTTTAAAGACGACATTAATATTTATACATCAGCAAAAGTACAATAGAACATGGGACGATACACAAAGAAGGTCGAAGAGAATACGCACGAATCAACACTAAAGTAGCTAATAGTGCGGACGGAGCACTGAGTCACTTCGCGAGCCGCGAGCGACGGCGAGCCGAGCGCGACCGCGCCGCGCGTGCGGCTCGCTGCGAGCCAGGCGCGCGGCGCGGCGGCTCGGCGCGCTCTCGCCGGGCACAGCCTTACACATAGGTCACACACGAGTAGAGGTGACGGCGATAGTTAAATCACGACCGTAACAAGTATATTATGCTTACTCTAACGATATTAATACACCATTATATAATCGCATTCGAGCTCGAGAGATATGACGCGGACTTCGTGCGATTTTTGTAAATATACAAATATTTAAATGGATTTCAAAATAGTCACTCTGTCGTTGATTACGTTTTATATCTTCAGTAAATATTTGAATAATACACGAATGGATAGGCAAAGGAAAAATATATTAGATGCAAAGATTCGAGGAAAGAATTATGGAACAGGACATAGGAGAGAAAGTTCATTATTTTTACAACAGGCACCTTACCGCTAATAACGTTACAACATTGTCACACGAGCGGGTGGACGACGAATCGTCCGACGGGGTGACAGTCCGCAGCGAACCAGACGTGGTACCACCACCACCACAGACGGTGGTCACTTATAATAATATCGCTTAAAATAAACAAATCATCTTTTTATACAGATTTTTAACACTTAACCTAGCTTGGTAACGTCTTACGATCGAAGTAATCTAACCTAATTACGTACAAATTTTACACTTTACAGGAGATCATTGCGACCTTGGCGCTTGGGTCGGCAGGCTGCGGAGCGGCGCGCGCGAGGCTAGCGGCTCGCGCACCGGCGGTTTGGCGCGGCGCGCGGCGCCACTACGTGTAGGCGAAGTCCGGCGGCCAGCGGTTCTCCTGCGCCACACACCCGGGTTAGTACCACGCCCACACATGCTCGCGTCGCGTCGCACGCCGCGCGTGTTCAACACGAGCCGCGGCGTGCGAGCGCGCGCCTCGTTACACATGCTGCAGCTAACGTTCTCTACGTCTCGTTAGTGGGTTAGGAGGTTAGCTCAATCGCTTGGGATGGTCAGTATATTATTATAACTGCTACTGATGTGTGTCTACCATGTGTCTACATAATATGTCTGTACTAATAAATGACGAGTGCTCTTATGACAGCAGCTGGTAAATACTTCCGAGTCGACAGAATCACTTCGCCGACAGAGTATTCACAAAAAAAGGATCGATTTCAAAAGCGAACGCTTTTTTGAAGCATGCAGAACCTGCATCAGATTATATTAATTTTGAAATCAGAGTTAATGGTGTCTAGTGTACCTACGCCGTAATCCAATTGTGGGTATTATGTTTTTTTGAGCACAAGTGTTCATTACTACATACATGCACTACGCGAGGCTGTTGCCGCGCGGTTGTGTGTCGCGTGTCGCATGTCGCGTGTCGCATATCGCGTGTTACTCACCCTGGGACCGGAGTCGCCCTTGCGGCCCGGTTCGCCCGGCAGCCCTACTGACCCCTGCAATAATAATACATATATTTTATATTATTTGTTGCGTTTAAAAAAATTATCGACCGAATTATAAGGACACGAAAATGTAAACAAAATATGCCTAGTTAATCTTTTCTTAATCAATATTAATATATTATTTAATAGTAACTTAAATATGCTTAAGTAAATGAGTAAGAAAGACGAAAAAAATATATGATGCTATGATGATGCTATTACACAATAGCATAATCATACTAATATTATAGATGCGAAAGAGTGTTTGTTTGGTTTATCCTTCAATCAAGCCGCAACGAAACAACGGATCGATGTGATTTTTGGTATGAGTACAGTTGAGGACCTGGAGATTGACATGTGCTACTTTTTATCCCGGAAAATTAAGGAGTTCCCGCGGGAATCAAGGAAACTTAAACCACGTGGGCGACGTCGCGGGCATCAGCTAGTATGATGATATATTACGAAATTATTACGAAATTTCATTCAAGTATAAGATATGAAGATTCAGCTTTATTGAAATTCTCCATAAAGAGAAAAATATCTGTGTATACAATAGTACATTACTGCCCAGGCCGGAAATAAAGCGATTCACGGCTGAGTAATACGGGAAGGACGAGACCTGGTTCGAGTCCCTAGGCTAGCGAGTTTAGCCGGGCTTTGAGAGTAAAGGAATATAGAGTGCACATGGTGTTTGCGCACACACTTGCTGTTATAATATCTCCCGCGCAGATGGCTAATCTCTCTGGAGGAAGGCCGCCGTGGCCGAAATTCGGTCGGGAGTACATTATTATTCGTATTCCCTAATTTGCGAGTAAGAAGCATTTTTACACTGCTGATAGATGGCGTTGAGCTATTTTAACTCACGCCAAAATATAGTGCCTGTAGAGGGCAATGATAATACGATTTCCTACTTGAATGTCAGTGGCCTGAAAAGAGTATTGTTTTTTTAATGATGATGCAATTTCCGAGCAAAGAGAAATAAATAACTGACATCAACGAAAACATCAAACCGCTTGGTGTACACACTTGAGATTTTATAAATGCAGGTTCTATCTGTACTTTGTATTGTAGAAAACAAAGTAGTTGGTATGTGAGTTTACAAATAAAACATCCGACCCACCGGTAAGCCCATCGGTCCTGGGTCGCCTTTCTCTCCGCGCTCGCCCTGCAAATTGCAATTGGAATAAAAAACGTGAAAGTCTACATCAATGTTTTCTTATGGCCTAAAAGTCACGGTTAAGGGTTGTATCTACCGATTCGTTATTCCACAAATAGATACAGGAGAGAGTACATTGAAAACTAATTTCAAATTTATTTCGATTTTTGTAGGTATGACGTATTTTTCCAAGCCATTTCTACCAGATGAGTGTTTCTTTTTCAAGATGAGTATGTAAATTTATATACCAAACTCACTTAATATCTAAACAATGTATGCCGGTTCGGCTAATATGTTGGGACTAGGTATGTAATTAAATTAATATATGTTCACATATTATGCAAATAAAGTATCCGAATCTGTGGGCAACGATCGAAATTACAATGCACAGGATAGTTTTTGTCAGTAGTAGGTGGCGACTGGCGATGCGTGTGTGTAGCGGTGGGATACGTACGGCCTTCCCGCGCATGCCGGGCTCGCCCTTGTCGCCCTTGGTGCCCGGCGGGCCCGCCACGCCCGGCGGCCCGGCGGGGCCCGGCGCGCCCGGCGCGCCCGTCATCTGCCGCAACACCGTAACACGTCACGACACGAACACGCGCGAGCTCGCAACACTAGTGCGCTACTTCGCTTCGTTTCCATTGTATTATTTCAAATAATTAAGTAATTCATGTAGGCTGACATGTATCAAAGATTAGATTAAACATTGAAAAGAGGCGGGCATTATAGCGATCACTGTTCTCGTTACCGCGAAGAACCTCACTTCTAATGAATATCGGTTTTGCGGTGAACGAACCGTGCGGAGAGGATGCTGAATGCTAGAGGAGTTACGAAAATGACAATAAGGAAACCACAACAATAGGACTAAAAGTAATACCTACTACGTACTACAGAAAATTAAAAACACAAAACGAAGAAAAGGGGAGTAAAAGAAAAATTTAATGAACAAAATAGTAGTGCAGTGCAGGTCCAGACGCACAGATGGTTGTTTAACTGAAGGAATGAAGCAAGTCTTTGTCTTTGTTGTATTGAAAAGTGTAATGCACAAGTGAAGCGAGTTACCAATGAAGTGAACTCACCATTTCATGTCCGTATAGCTCGAAGCCGGTGCCGTCTCCCTGCAAGTTCAACAGTGGGCATAAAGATTAACAGTTTTCACCGATGCCGCTGCGGCATTACTCTCGGGTGTAGCAAAACAATTCAGGTGTGCGTAGTGTGTGTGCGCGGCGTAGGAGGGGATAGTTACCTGCCTGCGCCTCAGCTTCCGGTACTTCTGCTGAGCCGCACACGCCGCATCGGGAACAAAACCAACAGTACATTGTTACTGAGCAATCGTTTATTAATAATTCATTTATCAAAAAAATCAAAGCATAAATTATCTTTTCTAACAATTCAAACGGACCCGTTCCCGGCCGTCTGTATGTCTATGCACCGTCACCACTCACCGAGTCGCCCTTGTCGCCCTTGTCGCCCTTGAGGCCGGGGTAGCCCGGCGGGCCCGGCAGGCCCGGCGCGCCCAGCATGCCCGGCGAGCCAATGTCGCCGTACTCGCCCTTATCGCCCTTCGCACCCGTCTCACCCTGCGAAACGCGAGCGAGCGTTGATCGCTTCGTGGTACACGAGTTATAATGTATACGTGAATCTGTTACATACGTTTTCAAAGCTGTATTTTAATTGATCGAGCGAAGCGAGGTCTCTAAGCCTACGTCGGTCGGTTGACGGACGATAGTTTTACGTGATAACTAGAAGTTCTCTCGTGCGCTCGCGTGGCGGCGTTCCAGTAGCAGAACTATTCCAACTGCTAGCTCTGACGTCACGCGATCGTGCCTCTCTATCGCTCGGTCCGCGTTTCGCTTGCACGCTCGGGCTCAGGCGAAACGTGACACTTTTTCGTGCGTGCTACTGGTGTTCATCCATTTATAAGACGTTATCACGTCAAAAATAAGTATCTGCATTGTCATCTTTAAACAATGCCTAACCAGCACGAAAGATGTGATTATATCGTTCTCTATAGTCGATGTGAACAGCCGAATTAATATTCCTATTTATGTTGCAACAGCGCACAGCCGTCAGAAGATCATAGGGGCCGAGTGGATATCGACAGAATCAATGTGACAATCACAACTTTCGCGCTCGTAAGGCTGATGTGTAGCTGTATACGTGACGGCTTCTTGTCAATATAGCGTACGGGGTGTGTAATGTGTATATGTTCGATGGCAGTGCACTGACCGGTTTCCCGGGCGGGCCGGTCACGCCCGTGTCGCCGGGCCGGCCGGCGGCGCCGGGCGGGCCGCGGGGCCCCGCCGCACCGTCCGCTCCCGCCGCGCCTGCGACAGTGGGGCCCTCGATATACTGATCCACATCATCTATATTATACAGGCAACGTGCCTTCTCTAAACAGTGATTATATAAGAAGAAGAAAGTATGTTTCGAGGAAAATTTGGGAGCTTCTTTTGCTTTTAGGCCTATTTTTTTATCATAGCAGGATATCTGCATATACCGGAATACTATAAAAGAAGTTATGGTTATTCATCGGTCATCGAGTGAGGATTTTTAGAATATCATCTTAGCGAAGCCATAGGCGAGGCCATGGTGGGTCGGTTATAAAATAAAACCGGCCAAGTGCGAGTCGGACTCGCGCACCGAGGGTTCCGTACTCAAGAAGTAGGTATAATTACCTTTGTTACTGAACCGCAAAACTAACTTTGTTTGTAGAGGTTTACTATTAATATCAAAAAATTACGTTTGTTGTATGGGAGCCCCCCTTTAATATTTACTTTATTGATATTTAATTATTTATTTTGAAAGGTAATATACAAGTTAATATTCTGTGAAAATTTGAACCGTCTACCTGTTACCGTTTTTAATATTGAGCAAAAAAATACGAAAAAAACACGTTTATTGTATGGGGACCCCCCTTAATATATATATTTTTTTAATTTTTAGTATTTGTTGTTATAGCGGCAACGGAAATACATCATTTGTGAAAATTTCAGCTTTCTAGCTATCACGGTCTATGAGATACAGCCTGGAGACAGACAGACAGACAGACAGACAGACAGCGGAGTCTTAGTAATAGGGTCCCGTTTTTACCCTTTGGGTACGGAACCCTAAAAACAGATGAGTTAGTTACCTGAAGTCATGCAGCGGCGGTCCTCGCCGCAACGTCCGCCACCGGCGCGGCGCGCGAGCGCCGCCACGGAAGCGCGCCGCGCGAAGCTACAGCCACTAGTACACCACACCGCGCCACTAGCCCCACTACTGCACTGTTACAACTGCGTGCGCAGGCAAGCGTGCTCGTGCTACATAACATGCAAGTGCTCTCTAGCTACTGATACTTTCATGAACAGAAACAGAACTGATCCTCGAGAACGAAAAATGGCTTCGAGATAGAAGAGGCTGATGTAGTCGAAGACACGCCTCACGAGTTCCGGTACGAAGTCAAAATACTAAGAGAAGACGAATACTTTCAGAAGACATTGCATATGCATCATAGGTAGGAAATGATAGACTGCAAAACACTTTGATAACTTCTGGGCTTGACGCGACGCTTACTTAATTATTTTCCTGGCAATAAGAAAATAATAAAACAACCCTCGACTTAGATATAATTATAAGATCGTTACTGTATCGTTGTAATGCCGAGTAGCGCGGCGCTAAACCTGCAGAAGTTCGTGTTGAACAAATAATTGTCACTTGTCTACGATCAGCGCCAGCGGTATTGCGACTCACTTGCGAAATTATTGCCATAAAATTTTATCAGCATTATTTATTTATTATACGGACCGGTAAATATTTTGTATGTGCTACTTTCTTTTTCATAATTATCGTCACAACTAAAATGTTCAGATCGAACTCTCAGTTCATCGGCTGATCGATTGTGTAAATTCTGCAGCAATCATTGGTACAACCTAAATTGTAGCGATTGTCCGAATTTATTGAGACTGTAGCAAAATGGTAATCGTAAGTGAGCGTTATAGCACGATCGCGTGTGGTGGAGCGTGGTGGCGTGGGGCCGTACGCTGTACAGGTCACAGCGTGAGTCGCAACACAGCTCTCGTGTCTCTGTCTGTCTGTGGAGGTGGTGGCGTTACCCGCTTGCCGCGCTTGCCGCGCGCGCCGCGCTCGCCGGGCGGGCCGGGCGCGCCCGCCGCGCCGCGCTCGCCGCGCCCTCCCTCCGCGCCTTCAACACACACACGCGCCGCCGTCAGCCTGCACTGAGCATTCGCGCGCTCGCACGCATACACACGCACACACGCACGCACACACACACACACGCAGTTACTAGTTCTCCTGCTGGTATGTTTCATATATATATTATGATGTTAGTGTTATTATTTTTGTTAAAATTAAAATGTCTCTATCTACAAAAATATTAAATCTAAAAGCCACACTATTAGCTGAATTAAAAAAGCTTTTAACAACATCTAGGTGTCAAACTGGATGAAAAATTAGTGAATGTAAAAATTCGAAATTAATGTGTCTGATCTCAGCAGCGGCTCGCTCCGCTCGTCGCGTCAAGCGAACGGCCGCTGCGGGCCAGGGGCGGCAGTTACCGGGGGGGCCTGGCGGGCCGGGCGGGCCCTCGATGATGCCGGTGGGGAAGGCGTCGCCCTTCAGCGTCGTGGTGTAGCCGCGCTCGCCCTTGTCGCCTTTGTCGCCCTGGAACACGACACGATTGCATCACGTCAATTATTTAATTGTGAGCATCTCACTTTCAACATAAGAGAGCATGGATTTGGTTTTCTCCAGCAACGCATGGGGCTGCAGTCACTTGTATTCTAACAATAACTGTAATTTTTGATTGAAAAGAACAACCACCGATCTTCTTAGCTTCAACTTTATTTGAAAAAAAAAACTTTAAGTTTGAAGCTTGTGATATGAGTTCGATTCTATGCTAGTGTTGCTAATTATTGCTTGCAAACTTTGGTTGGTCTAAGCGTTGCCTTTTTTCAAAAGACATTATGAAAGTAACTTTATTGAGTCATAATTAATATGAGACTAGTCAATTTAGTTTAGAGAATTATTAAAAAGAAACAATGACATATTATTATCTTAATATTGTCAAGTTAGTCGTTTTTATTAACGTTAAGAACAATGAAGTCAGTAAAATAAATAAATAATAGAAGTCAGTGTTCGGTCTTACTTTGTGTCCGATAGGTCCAGGGGGACCAATCGGGCCGGGGGGTCCGAGGGGTCCGGGCGGGCCGACGGGGCCCGCGGCGCCGGGCGCGCCGGGCGGCCCGCCGCGCCCCTCCGCGCCCGCAGCGCCCTCCGCGCCCGGCACGCCCGGCGGACCCGGCGGCCCCGGCTCGCCGGGCTCACCCTACAGCGCATTGCAATCCCAATTAACATTGAAACCATGAAAATAAATTAGGTCAAATTAGCGAAAGACTTAGGTACTGTTAAATTATGAAATATTGTTTTTTTATTGAATAGATTTCTTGAAGAATACAGGTTAAAATCTAGTGTCAAGGCAAGTAGTTTAATAAAATTAATAAGTACTAAGCAGTCACTATTATATTTTAATATAAATAAAATAAAAATGTTATAAATAGCTAAGCGTCTTTAAAATTTTATCATTTAAAATATTATTTCTAATACTACAACACCATGCTGATATTCTTGAAAATAATTTTCTATAGATTAATTATTAGATCTGGAAGATCGTAGCCTGTAGTAGGAAGGGTCGAAGTAAATATCGTGTCATAAGAGAGTTCGTTCGAGGCAGGCGCGCATGCGGCGACGGCGAGCGGCGAGCGACTCACCTTGAGCTGGATGACGGAGTGCGCGGAGATGTTGTGTCCGGCCGCCTGCAGGCCCTACAACACGCGACAATACAGCATGCGACACGACACCGAGCGACGCGCGACAACACGACCCGCGACAGCACTGCGATGACGATTGCCAAGCGAGCTGGGTGTACTTATACTACACATCGCTCGCTTGGCCATCAGCCTGTAGGAATGCTTCGTTCTTCATCAAATCTTTGTAGGAAAAGAGTTAAATGAGCTGAGCCATGACACAGTAAAGGTGATACCATTGTAAGGTCCCGCTCATCATTCGCTTCGCATTCTTTTTGTATTCCTGATGGAGTACAAGTCTCGATCGGATGAAGGAGATTATGTTGACGCGTCGTCGCCGGTCTTCTACACATTTAGATGATATAAAAATATAAATAAAAACGTCCACTAAACTACTCCCAGAGAAGTTGAAATCGCACAAAAGTAACGTTCCACAAAATGGGTAATAAGGAAGCGCAAAATAATAAAAGCCTAGTCGTAGTGAGGTCGGCGCGAGGCTAGGAACTAGGAACTAGGAAGGCGGCAAGTGTGTACCTTGACGGCAACGATCTCGGCGATGCCGTAGGGGGAGCCCTTAAAGTGTTCCAGCGACCGCTTGACGCCCTGCAACCAGCGCCTCGCGTTACTCACAAGCACAACACACAACACACGACACTCACACTGGGTCGTTACATCTGTCTACGATTGTACGTACACATAGTAATGTACGTAATATGGAAATCCTAGAACGTGTGTGGCTCACCACTACCAGTCACCATCACGCAATGAAGAAGCGTACTGTATTAACGATTAGTGATAAACTAAAAGACTGAAATTTAACTTAAGATAACTACTGAACTGAACGTTGTTCCCTAAGTTGATGTAAATGTAAGCCAATAAAAAAATAATGGTCACGATCCGATTTATAGTATCGGAGAAATCCGCGGACAAACATACGTACATCTATGAATTTTTATATTATTACATACATACGTGTAGAATTGATAACCTCTTTTTTTGAAGTCGGTTAAAAAGGTTATAAGGCTTATATTATATCCTTTAAGATGTATCTTTTTCTTAATAGTATAAAAGTTTTATGATGATAGCAATAAACAAGCCAATCATACAAATATCTGTTGAGTAGCAAGTAGGTTAACCTACTGCTTACTACCTACTACCTACTACCTACTACCTACTACCTACTACCTACTACCTACTACCTACTACCTACTACCTACTACCTACTACCTACTACCTACTACCTACTACCTAGTGCAAACTGCAAACATAGAGCACTATCATCGGTAGGACACTGAAAATCATAATTGCTATCTTTGACGTCTCATTTAACGATATCGAATTTAAAGAGTCAACCATTATAAAAATAATATGCATTTTGATAATTAGGGAGGATTAGCTCGATAAAGCTTTTATTGTTATACAAGATGTTGCCCGAAGTT
This sequence comes from Erebia epiphron, assembly GCA_963932025.1. Classification (NCBI taxonomy): domain Eukaryota; kingdom Metazoa; phylum Arthropoda; class Insecta; order Lepidoptera; family Nymphalidae; genus Erebia; species Erebia epiphron. The sequence goes on along the minus strand of OZ009945.1, from coordinate 55,886,798 downwards.
TTTTCGATTCCCGCGGGAACTCCTTAGTTTTCCGGGATCAGAAGCCTATGTCCTTCCCCGGGATGTAACAAGCGTTTAACAACGTGAAAGCTTAGGAGACAGATGACAGACAGGTAGACAGACCGACAGACAGACAGACAGACACACTTTCGCATTTATAATATTAGTATGGATTCTTACACATAGGAATATAGGTAATAATAAATAATAATACGTGTACTATGAACTCTGATTCTGAAGAGAGAGATATCGATGTTCACGGAGGACATTCTGAGATATGCTCAAATTTATCCTAAATTTAGCTATCCGATGCTCATAATTGAATACTTAGATATTGTGATGTTCATAGAAAGTGGTAGAGGCTGAACACTGAACGCTGAACACTGAACGCTGAACACTGAACACTGAACAGTACCTTGAGTGCGGCGAACACGTCGAATCCGGGGCTGCCGTGCTCTCCCTTCTGCCCCTTGTCCCCGGGCCGCCCCTGAAACGTTATATACGAAACTGATTCATCTTGGTCTGACTCCTGCGCATTTCTTAGTTTTGGGAGCTGCAAGACTTTCAGTATCACATACAACTTTACGTGTTGGTTTTTGGAAAGTATTATACTGCAATTAGGTGCACTCATTGTTTGAAATCACCCAATTGATAAACAATTATCACTCTGCACATTGCATCTTACTGGATACCTTTTTTGATGACCGTCAATTTGGGAATTTATAATATCTGAATTTTCTCTGGTGTGGTCTGGTGGGAAGCTTCGGCCATGGCTAGTTACCAGACTATCGGCAAAGACGTACCGCCAATCGATTTAGCGATCCGGTACGAGGCCGTGTAGAAACCGACTAGGGGTATGGTTTTAATACAACTGCCATACCCCTAACAAATTAGCCAGCTACCATCTTAGACTGCATCATCAAGGGCTAATTTGTAGTAAAATAAATAGTATAAAAAACTAAAAATTAGATCAAGTTATTTTATCCATTTTACATACTAATTAAGATATTTTTTTCATGAACAATAGTAGATTGTTTGCCTAGGGATGAAACAAGACGATTTCAGACGAGGGTGAAGTTGCCTGCATGGGCGAAGCGAGGGCTGGTATCACCCGAAGTCTGAAATCGTGTTTCATCCCGCATCACACACTATAGGTATTTTTCATATTATAATCCGCAGTAAAAGTGTGAGTTTTAATAAAATTGTATTTCTTATTTATTTAAGTTGCAGAAATATGATATCTGACAGTTTAGTTGATAGTTAAAATGATAATTATAAAGGTTAGAAATAAACAAAAGATACTATGACAGGATCAAAAGGAGGGCTGCAACGTCATTCAGCGGGCAGAAAAGAATCATTTTCTGCCCTCGGACAGAAAACGATCGGTTTGTGCCCGCTGAATGACGTATTCGTCTGACATTTACTTACTAGTTTCAGGTGGCATTAAACAGGCATTGAAACTCGCACTTTCAGTGCAGGTTATATAAAAATAATTTTTCACCTCTCATGCTCTAAAAAGGTGTCACTATAGCCTAGCGTAGGCGGACTAAAGTTAGCATTTAAGGTCTAGGGATTAAAGTTTTTTTTTAATAATTGCCGTACTATCCTCTTTACGGTATGCGTGATAGTGATATCTTTACGGTATCCTCATTCGTTTATCCAAAATTATTAGTCTATGGTTACTATCAACAGCCAAAAGTTTTATGTCACTTAGTTGAATGTCAATGTTACCCTATCGTATCCTACCATTACCCTACAGATCTATGTCTATGGTACTACTGTATTTTTAAAAACTAAACTACTGTTGTTTTTCTTCATAACGATACGGAGAAAAATAAAGTTGGCAGTTTACTGCGAAATCATAGATTGTTCTGTTGTAATTTTATTACATTTATTTAAATGGATGTTTTAAGGATGATAATTAGGTAATCCATTTCAAAACACAATACATAATAGGATGGAAGGCAGGTAAAGTAAATGTAACTACATATTTAATTGTTAATATCATCAAGCAAAAATAAAGATCTTACTCCTAATATGAAAATATAACAGAAAGGCAAACAAATAATTAAAAATCATTATTTATTTTATTTTCTCGCGATCGAAGTGAAAAATAGAGTGTTTACCCCGGGACTAAAAGCCATTCTACTAGTTTCTATAGCATCCTCGTATGAAATGGCTTATTTTAGACCCTTGATGTAACAATCTACTATTACGTGTGGACCGTACTATATATTATTACAGGTCTTTATCTCGCTTGACGCACCTTTATATCAATAATAATTGTAAATAGCAACACAACAATGCTCACCGGATCGCCTTTAGGACCGTCGAGACCGATCGGGCCCTGAAACATTGATACAGAACATCTTAAACGTTTAATGTTACTAAAGGATTACTTTTTAAAGTTACCACACCAAACATAACTATTGTTATATTCTATTAGTTTTAGTCAAATTAAAAGAAGGAATTGAAAGAGAATAGAATAAGAAGAACTATTTAAATAATCACAACTACTACTGCAGACAACCTACAGTTAGTTTAGCGAGAGGAGTTGAAATAAGATTAGGTATGGAGAAGGGGCTACAGGTCGCACGCACATCAGAAAGAGTGCATCAGACGATAGGTTCTGCGTCAGTAGATTCCCTTAATTATTATATTATTTATGAGTTTTAAATAACTGATGAAGCAAATAATAATCGTACTACCAACAGCAGCCACCACACATTAGCGACCCGTCAGCCGTCAGCCGCGGCAGCGATTGTGTAGCGAGTAGCGAGTAGCGAGGCGGCAAAACTCTATCGTCTGAACCCTCACTCGCTACTACTACGAGTACACCTACACCAGTGCTGTTAACAACAGGTAAGTACGAATTGGATGCAGCCAGGAATAATACTATTGCATTAGTCGGCCAGTTGCAACTATATAACGGTTAGAGAGTATAGCACAAGCGTCGCCCGCGCTCCATACTACGGGACTAGTGACTACCGAGTACCGGCCGACTACAGTTAGCACGCTCTATACAATCGTCGGAGTGTCACCGCAGTCCGTCCGGTCCCGGCTCCCGGCTCCCGGCTCCCGGCTCCCGGGTTTTTGCATCTACGCATTTACAGCCTACGCACTAGGTCGTTTCACGAAAGCGCGTCGTCTGTTCGTTTTCAGTCCAAAAAAGCAGGTTGTTGCATTTGTATCAATACAAACGGACGCGCGACGCGCGTTCGCAGCGCGTCTGAAATGCGTTGCACGCGCGTTTTTACTTTCAATGGCGACACGCACGCGGCACGCGTCCACATCGCGTTTGTATCGATACAATTGCACGTCTGAATTTGTGGACGTGTGCAAAGGTTTTTCGCTGCGACTGACGTGCGTTTACGGTTTTCGAAAATCGCGCTTGTATCACGCCGTCGCGCTTAGAAAATACGCCGTGTGCAGGCTCTTAGACCGTACCGGTGAGTTGTGGAACGATTAGTTTTCTGCCACAAATAAATAATTAATTTAAGTTTCCATCAGAGCATCTCATTGCGTTAACAGTTAAAAACACAGAATATGTAATAGTACATATTCTGCAGTGAAACGCAGATCTATGACATATCATATAATATTTCAGTTGCTACAAGGCGATCAACACCTTCCACATCAATTCATTACAACTGGGTACGCACAGTTAACACAAGAGTTAAGAGTTCGCGGTTTCTTTGAAAAAAGGTGACGCCGATTGTATAGAGCGTGCGTGTGGGGTGTGGGGTGTGGGGTGTGGGGTGTGGGGTGTGGAGTGTGGAGTGTGGGATGGTGGGTGGTAGTGGGGCGAAAGGCACTACGGGGTCGGCGCTCACCATGTGGCCTCGCTCGCCCTTGTCGCCCTTGCTGCCCTGAAATGGTAATCGTTCTGTGATTCTGTGAACTGCGGTCTGCGCTGCGCTTCCGCCGCCACTGCGCACATACTACCCACTACCCACTACCCACTACATCTGACGTTCCAAATGATGAACCTTATGCGCAAATTGAAGGTCGGCTCTGAGAGGGGTCATTGACATACGAGTAGTCGTATGTTGTGTGCGAGTAAGAGTATGGTAGAAGCAATCAGAAGATCCAAGAATAGTGGCAGAACAAAAAGAGGTCACATTTAAAAAATAAAAAATTAAATATAAAAAAGCAATGTACCGGGAATCCGTTTTTCCCTGGAGCTCCCATCAACCCCTGCAAATAAATAACAAAAAAAATAACTTTAAAGTTATTTAACATGAATTCATAAAAGGTTAGGCCAGTATAGTGATAAAAAAGAATTTATCCGTTGTTTACACGTGACGTAATGAAGTTAATGTTATAAGAATTGCAATAATCGAGGCGACATCGGCTGCTCGAGAACATACAACATACTGGATCCCTCGCCGTCCCCCCGTCCCCCCGTCCCCCCGTCCCCCCGTCCCCCCGTCCCCCCGTCCCCGGGCGGCAGATCGACCAGTAAACTAATACTAATACTAAAACTAATATTATAAATGCGAAAGTTTTTATAAATGGATGGAGGGATGTTCGTTCCCCAATCACGCCAGAACGGCTGAACGGATCTGGGTGAAATTTGGCACAGAGATAGATTATAGTCTGGAATAACACAGGTTTTATATCTGAAAACTTAAAGAGTTCGCGCGGAAACCGAAAAGAAACCTGAATCCACGCGGACGAAGTGTCGGTCACCGGCTAGTGTAGTGATAGTGCAGTGCAGAGTAGTGGGTACGTACCGGGGGGCCCGGCTCGCCGGAGTCTCCCTTCTTGCCCTTCTTGCCGCGCTTGCCCGGCGGCCCGGCCGGACCTGCGAATGTCACAACGGTTTGCGTCAACACTCAACTCGTTACTGAATACTGAATACTGAATACTGATCAGTGATCGAACACCTCACGCCTCACGCCTCACGCCTCACGGCCTCGACCATGAAGGAAAACGCTTTTGTCACAAAGAGTAAATTTTCTATGCAAGCTATCTGTACTTATTATTCAAATCTGTTTTCATATTTTAAACCATAAAGATCATTTGCTCGAAGATGGGTACATAAAAATATACAATCATTATTATTATTGAACGGTTCTAACATGGCCTGCCGCTTCGGCGTGAAAATATTGAGGATGATTAAAAATATGTTAAAATTACATTTTTATTCAATTTAGGCTAATAAATAAATGAATTAATGCCATGCATACAGTAAAAAAAAAAATTAAATTGAGTTATATACGAATCCATTATCATGTCACGTTGTACAAATACAAACATCGACAAACTTACTGCTTAAAATCATTTAAAAACGCATCAATCTTCTAACAGTTCGGTCAAGTAGCATTTCTACTCCCTACTTCACCTAAATAAATATAACCACAAGCTATGAATAAATATTTGTGCTAAAGATGTATTGCACGCTTATCGGAATTCGAGCAGCGCGGCGCTGAGAGCACGGAGCCTGTATTCGTCTAGCGCTAGGGCTAGCGCTAGGGCTAGCGCTAGGGCTAGCGCTAGGGCTAGGGCTAGGGTAGGCTCGAGGCGCGAGTGACAGGTAACATCGAGACAGCTACAGCTACTCGTATGTACCGGTCGAGTCGTCGGCTCTGGAAGCCGGTGACGTCACCGGGGGGTGCTTCGCGCGAGACAGTGCCCTCCGGCGCCGACAGATAGCCCGCACCTGCCCACGCCCTACGCCCTACAGGCAAAGTCTGGTCTGGTGTACAGTTGTACACTATACAAGGTAGATGGCTGCACTCTCCACTGGTGCTTGTATTTGGTTCACAAATTGTTCTCCTTCGCAGCGTGTTATCTCGAGAACCTACTTAGCTCTTCATCGTGTTGTCTTTTATTAAAATAGATTATCGAGTCTCTAGAAGACACTTGTAAGTTAGCTACGCGCGGCTGCTGCAAAAATAAACGCGCGGGATTCCATTTTTGAAATCGAATCGATGAATAGAAAGGTTTACTAATCTAAACTAATATTATAAACAGGAAAAATTTGTTTGTTTGTTTGTTTGTAATGGATAAACTCAAAATCTACTCAACCGATTTTAAAAATTCTTTCACCAATAGAAAGCTACTTTATTGGCGAGTATCATAGGCTACATTTTATTTTAAAATAAATTAGAGATCCCTTCGAAAATTGCAATAATGTGAATTAAGTCGGAAAAATTCATTTAACTTTTTACGTTAAACCCCTATTCGTCTATTAATTCAGACTGTCTTTTATGTCAAACTAGCTGATACCCGCGACTTCGTCCGCGTGGATTGAGGAGTTTTAGTTCCCGCGGGAACTCTTTCATTTTCCGGGATAAAAAGTACCCTATTATTTAATCCGGACTTCTAACTTTACGTCTGCAAAATTTCAAAGCGATCGGTTCAGTAGTTACGGCGTGAAAGCGGAACAAACATACAAACAAACTCACTTTCCCATTTATAATATTAGTAAGGATTTGTCAAGACATATGTACATAATAAATACAGGAAAACTTACCAACTTTTTTAAAATATTTTAATATGTAACTGCTGTAGACAGACTGCGAAATGCCTAAAAGGTCAAGGTCTCAACTTTCTAAACATAGTTCCCAGGCGAGGGCAGTGAAAATATGTCGTATTGGAAAATCTTCATTTGAAAATGAAAATCGTCTTGCAAGTCAGAGAGAATAGCTACGTGTCGCAATCGCGTGCCACCTGGGGATTACTGACGGATACCGACGGGTGCTTATAATATAATAGAAATTATGTAACATTACCAATGTAAACACCTCATCTGTAAATTGTTTACTTTGTTTTTTTTTCGATAAAATTACAAATCTGAATTGCACCCGTGCGAAGCCGGGGCGGTACGCTAGTTTAAAAATTCTTTCCAAAAAACCGACTTCCAAAGCCACTGTAAAGTAAAAAATAATTTTGATTTCTACACACTATGTTGAAGTCGGGCGAACCTGACGCGTCAACTATGCCTATCTTTGATAGCTCGCCCGACTTCAACATAGTGTGTAGAAATCAAAATTATTTTTTACTTTACAGTGGCTTTGGAAGTCGGTTTTTTGGAAAGAATTTTTATTTTTAACTTTTTAGTGTACTCTAAATCCCTACGGCTTAGGAGTGCAGTACCATGCAGCATCTGAGTTGAGGAGTTGGAAATTGGGTTTAAGTATGAAGTCGTTGCTTGACACCTACAATATTAATTCTCCATAAAAAAATCCTAAACCACTATGTTTAAGGAGTTCTGTACCCTGCAACATCAGGGTTGAAGTCGTTGCTTGACACCTACAATATTAATTCATCATAAAAAAATCTTAAATCGTTATTGTTAAGGAGTTGGGACTCAGGGTTGAGGAGTTGGGACTCAGAGTTGTATCGTATACACGTGACTTGATACCTACTATATGAATTCACCATCAAAACTCCTAACTCCCTAGTTTTGAGACGTAGGTACACCTGCAGCATCAGGATTGAGGATTTGGAGTCAGATTTTTTTATGGGACCACCTCGTGAGCTTCCTCTAACCAATGTAAAAAAAAAATTTTCAAATCGGTTTAGAAACCACGGAGATATGCACCGACATACATTAAAAAAAAAAAAAAAAAAAAAAGATACGCGCCGAATTGAGAACCTCCTCCTTTTTTGGAAGTCGGTTAAAAATAAACTAAGAGTTTGCTGCGTATTGTGTGTGTATGAGGTTCTAGGTACAAAATATGTAGAAAATGCTTACTAACTTATCATTTCACTTGCATTCTGATGAATACTAAAACTATTTGAATTTTATTTATTTTTATGGCATTATCTACTCAGCTCGTATTAAGATGGTAGTCTCAAAACATCGAGTCGTTAATTTTGAATTACACTTCCGTCAATAAAAGGCCTTATTTTAGTATGTACCTCACATATTATTTGCCAATTTAATTTTTTGTCACTGTTTAGTAACTAGTAACTACATTTTAAGTAGAGATAGCGTCGGTTTATTAGGGTTCCGTACCAAAATGGTAAAATGGAACCCTTATGGTGCGACTTTCTCCGTCTGTCTGTCCGTCCGTCACACTCGATTATTTCAGTAACTACCGAAGCTATCGACATGAAATTTGGAATAGTTGTGTATATTAGTGGCCCAAAGACATTGGAATTAAAAAAAATTGGAAATTATTTTTGTTCTTATTTAAAAAGGGGGGAAAATCGGAGGGTTGAAATTTAAAAGTGAGATAACTGTACTGTGTGGGGTATCATATGAAAGGGTTTACTATGTACATTCTAAAACAGATTTTTAATTATTTTTAGTCATGATAGTTTTTGATTTATCGGGGAAAAAGTCTAAAAAAATACCGTTCCCCCCCCCTTATTTCCGGAGTTTACGAATCGAAAAATCTGAAATAATTATGTTCAATAGGAATTTATGTATATTTTACAGGAAAACTATAGCCAATGCTCTAACTAGCATAGTTTTTTTGATATTAACAGTAAACCTCTACAAACAAAGTTACTTTTGCGGTTCATTAACAAAGGTAATTATTACCGTTTTACATCTTTGGTCGTTACAGTTTTAGTCGTGTTACATCTACAGTATTACGAACGAATCTTAAAAGTACTTAGCTATAACTACCTTTTACAATTTTTATTTTAAATTTTTTTTTTAATACGTCATAAATCGTAAACTGCAATTTACCTTTCATACAATCAACTCAAATATTTAAAATAAAAATATTTTTAATAATTTAAAACTTACTACAGGTTTGTACGGAACCCTCGGTGCGCGAGTCCGACTCGCACTTGGCCGGTTTTTTTTATTAGTGCCAGTGGCAGGCGAGTGGCTACTCGGAGTCTCGACGCAATATTTCGCGGGTGAGCGACGTGTTCACGTGAGGCACACACACTATACACTGCGCGTCTACACACCGGACACCGGCCGCTGTCAGCGCCGCTCACCGCGCGCACACGGACGCGACCACCGCTGCCACATTACCGCCGCTGTCACCCGCGTGACAACTGACAGGCGTCACGGTGACAGTGACGCGGCTCGCGGCGGCTCCGTCTCCGTTTGGACCGCACGTAATTGAAGCGATGCGCATCCAATATAGCATCTAATAGACAATTAGTGTAAATTAAGACCATTACGTAATTAGAGAAATGTTAAAAATTGTTGGGAGCGAATTAATCAAGTAGCAAATCATAATATCATACCAAGATGATGTGAATACCTTATTCATTTAAGAACGATTTATATACCTAATATACGGTTCTTCTCGGTAGAAACGGCATTCCGAACCAGTGTAGATTCACTCGACGATTCAAAAGCACTTGTCAAAGCCTACTTGAATAAAAAAGATTTGAGTTTTATTATCGCTATGAGTTTTTTAAGAATGCTGTCAATAAGCCAGCATTCTTCAAGTTCAAGAAGTAAGAATAAGTGCACAAGCAAAGGGGCTTGAAGATATAAGTAATATGTGTGTGGTAAGTAAGATATAAGTAAAGTGTGGCGAGGAGTACTCGCGGCGGCCGACAAACGACACTCCGCAACAACAACAACAACAACGCAACTAACAGGCCCATTAGCATGCTTTATTCCCTACTTCAGCTATGCGGCCCCTCTCCCCCCGCGCCCCCGCGCACCCGCGCCCCCGCGCACCCGCGCCCCGCCCCCGGCACCCGGCTTCCGGAAACTTTTGATGGCAACCGGAGGTTTATGGGATTGAGATCGGGAAATAGTTCCGAAGCCGCGATCTACTTCCCCACGAGTAAGTATACAATAAACAAACTTTTCCGTGCAGTGAAGAGTGAGGACTTATTATCTTTATAGTTCCGATTGAATCAAGACAAACTAATCAAATTTTAACTTTGTATTGTTATTGCAAAATGAAGGTAAGTTCTGAGGCTATTGCCGGTTTCTTCTCCTTTAGTACCGGTTCCTACACCATCGATAGAGTCGACCTATCAAAATTCAAAACCACTTGAGAAGTAGGCCTACATGAATTATTCTAGATTTATAAAGATTAACCTCTAACATTTACTGTAACCACAAGCAACCACCATGGCACCATGGCACCATGGCACCATGGCACCATGGCACCATGGCACCAGTGACCAGTCGTCTACAGTCATACTCGTTGTGTCAGTAGGTAGGGCACGGCCTGTCGTGCCTGTCGTGCCTGTCGTGCCTGTCGTGCCTGTCGTGCCTGTCGTGCCTGTCGTGCCTGTCGTGCCTGTCGTGCCTGTCGTGCCTGTCGTGTTACATTTTCTGCGAGCAACGCGACGCGACAGTACGCTTACAGCTCTACACATCTCTCTCTGAGAGAACTGCACCGTGGTGTCATTTGGCCTGTGTAACGTCTCAGTAAATCGACTCGGCTCTTTGCTGTTTCAATTGAGCCAAATCAATTTTCGCTTCGCGGCTTCAATCCCCGTACCTACAGCATTTGCATGGTGCGGGGGGGCTAACTCAGTTATTATCAACACTCGGGACGGACGCTAATGACCCCACAGTGCCGTGCAGATTTGGGGAAGCGACCATCTGTGCACCTGTCACCATTTACACACCCATTGTTTGATGAAATGAAAATAATCAGGTTAACTAAAACGGACATAATCGTGTATAATTGGTATTTTATGAAAAATTTGAGCAATAATTCGTACTAGAACATTTCAGTTTGCTTAGAAATTATATTACTAAAATAATAAAATAATACTAAACATATTATGTTTTTGAAATATTCTTTAGAAACTCTTAGTTTCGATCCAAGAATGACCCATTAAAAGGTGAAATCATAGATAGCTTTATTTTCAGCTCTTGTAATGAAAATATGATTTACCCACCTATGTTGTTCTTTGTTTCTAAGACTCGACCCATTGTTTTGGATAATTTATATGTATTATTATATTTATTGACAAGAGCCAGTTTCCTACAATCGATTTTTTACTGTCTTATTTTTTCCGCTAAATTCGTAACGCGTTTTCAAAGAGGCTTGTTCTGAAGGGTCGCGTGTGGAATTTGCGATATTTAATTAAAGAAGCCAAGCCGGCCGCGGATCGCTCCGTCACTCGTCAGCCGTCGCGGGGCGGGGGCCACGAGCCACGAGCCACGAGCCATGAGCCACGAGCCACGAGCCACGAGCCACGAGCCACGAGCCACGAGCCGCGGGCGAGCTTAACGGACGCGAACCGTCTTCCGCGGTTTGTTTGGATGATAGACATCATCCAAACAAACGAGGAACTTCGCGTTTGTTCTATCCGAGTTCCTCACGTGATCCGAAACGCTAAACTGTTAGTTTTAACGAAGTTCATTAAACCTAAATAATTATAACAATCCGTGTTTGTTAAGGAGATTGATTACTCGTATTTGGACTTCTTGTAAGTGACGTCCTGAATGTTACAATTTCCCATCGCGACTCATTTTGGTCTGCAGGTAAGCTGATTGCAGCAGACATTGAAATAGAATAGGTACTGAAATTGTACATCGATGGCAGCAGATGACAAAACCGCAAGTAACGCGATTGACTATCATCATTATTATTATTATTTAACTCTTTATATGCACCACACAAGAAAAACAAAGACAATAAGACATGAAATAAAATAAAGAAGAAGGATAGGTACAAAAGACGGCCTTATCGCTAAACAGCGATTTCTTCCAGGCAACCTTAAGATAAGAAAAGCGCTAGGAAACCAGAATGCGGGTGGCTCAAAATTTCTACTTAATTAAATAATACAATACACAAATACTACATAATATAACATATATTATATACATAATATACATATATACACATTACACATACATACGTACCATAGAATAATAATATAGAATAAACTAAAGTCGTCTTCAATTTGAAAGGAAATTTGTCTTTATAGCGTTGTTCAATACGCCCAGCGATTCTGACTGTCTTCCAGAGTTGCAGACCGATGGATATCATCTGTATACATGTGGTAGAGAGAAGAGATATACGGAGTAATAGAGTTAATAAAAAAAAACCGGCCAAGTGCGAGTCGGACTCGCGCACCGAGGGTTCCGTACAAACCTGTAGTAAGATTTAAATTATTAAAAATATTTTTATTTGAAATATTTGAGTTAATTGAATTAAAGGTAAATTGCGGTTTACGATTTATGACGTATTAAGAAAAAACTACTTATTAGATCTCGTTCAAACCAATTTTCGGTGGAAGTTTGCATGGTACATCATATATTTTTTTTAGTTTTATCATTCTCTTATTTTAGAAGTTACAGGGGGGGGACACACATTTTACCACTTTGGAAGTGTCTCTCGCGCAAACTATTCAGTTTAGAAAAAAATGATATTCCAAACCTCAATATCATTTTTGAAGACCTATCCATAGATACAGACACGTATGGGTTAGATGAAAAAAAATTTTTGAGTTTCAGTTCTAAGTATGGGGAACCCCCAAAATTTATTGTTTTTTTTCTATTTTTGTAAGAAAATCGTAATGCGGTTTACAGAATACATCTACTTACCAAGTTTCAACAGTATAGTTCTTATAGTTTCGGAAAAAAGTGGCTGTGACATACGGACGGACACACAGACAGACAGACAGACATGACGAATCTATAAGGGTTCCGTTTTTGCCAAATTTGGCTACGGAACCCTAAAAATAGCAAATAGTAAAGGAGACAACACGCCATCCTGAGGTACCCCGGCTATCACATTACACCACGACGAAACGGCCTCAATGATTCGAATGCGCTGTCGACGACCATTGAGGTAACTCCGAAACCAATCCATCACCGACGGAGCTGCGAGTATGTTACAAAAAGAATGCAACATACTCAACAAAATGTCGTAATCTACGGTATTAAATGCATTACCAAAATCGAGCAACGTTAAAATTGTGAGCTGTTTATTGTCCACTAGCTGATGCCTGCGACTTCGTCCGCGTGGAATAAGTTTTTTTAATTCCCACGGGAACTCCTTAATTTTCCGGGATAAAAGTCTGTCTAGTGAGCCTATGTCACTCTCCAGGTCCTCAACTATACCCACGCAAAAATTCACGTCAATCCGTTGCTCTGTTGCAGCGTGATTGAAGGACAAACCTACAAACCAACAAACAAACTGACTTTCGCATTTATAATATTAGTATGGATTGCCCAACGAATGTCGTCGGTAACCTTGACCAGCGCTGTAACCACAGCTGTGGTCACAGTAGTGACCAGGACGAAATCCACATTGCAATGGACTGAGAAGACAGTGTTTGTTATGGAACAGGTTTAATTGTTGAAAGTCAAACTTCTCAATAACTTTTGAGAGAAAAGGTAAAATAGAAATGGCAAGAAAATCGTTTACAGATGATGGTTTAAGCAGAAGAGGGATAATTTGTGCATTCTTTCATGCTTCTGGAAATTCGCTGATACTAATAGAATAATTTAAAATGTGGGTAAGGATAGGGGATACAACACCAAGGATAGGAATAATCATATCACGGCTAATGCAGTCTGTACCGACAGCATTCGATGAAATAGACAATACGTTATTCCTAACATCACATTCGGACAATGACTCGAAACTAAAGGGTAAAAAGACAGGAGTTGAAGATGATGAAAGAATACTAATAGTCCGCTGTTTTTCGCTACTATCAATTACATCACAAGTAGAAAAGTGTTTATTAAGGAATTCAATATCAATATTAATATAAGGTTTATGGGATGTTTTACGAACTCCAAGTGACTCAAGAAATTTCCATGTTTTAGCGGTATCGCCATTTTCGACTGACTTGACATTGATAACTATACGGCGTTTGCATCACCAATTCTCCCTAATAGGAGTTACAACATATTTTCCCTCGTAGAATTAAATCTAAAAACACCTAAAATCCGGAACTGGCTTTGTACGGAAAAATTGCAATTAAATAGTCGCGATAGCATCACCCGCCCGGTGTCGGAGTGCGGAGTGCGGAGTGCGGAGTGCGGAGTGCGGAGTGCGGAGTGCGGAGTGCGGAGTGCGGAGTGCGGAGTGCGGAGTGCGGTGAACAATGCGCGATATGATCAAGGGCGGGATATTTATTCGCAATTAATGCCGGCGGTGGGACTGGCGGCGGGACAGGCGTCGGGACAGCGGGACGGGACGGCTCTCGGGACGCGGGAAGCAAACTCCTCGGTTCTGCTGTCGGTTATTTGTTGTGCAAATTGGGTGACACTTCGGTCCCTCATCGAGTCAAAAAATCTAAATACCTATAGTGTAATCAGATTTTGCTATTTATGTCTAAATCTTTGTTTAATATGAAAAATCGGTGATAACCTAGTAGTTAAGACTCGGTTTCCTGTTGTGGGGGTTGGGAATTCGATATGAGGGTACGCACGTTGAACTTTTTGCAGTCGCGGAGCAATTAAATATCACTTTATTTAAAGTTGAAGGTAACCATCGTGCGGGAACCTGCAAGACTTAAAATTCTTTATATTGTTGGGTGAAGTCTCCCTATCCGTACTTGAACAGCGTTATGGACTACGTCTTTCTCTACTCACTAGCATATCGCAATCTGAGAGAGCCCCGGCTCTGTAGATGCCCCAGCAGCTAGGGTTGCATCATGTGAGGGCGCCTTATCCTCACCTACATGACATTATGCTATTCTATTTATTTAAAGCAACAGTACCTTAGTCTGTCTGGTTAGTTTCCCCGGTTCCAGCGGCGCAGAGATCCAAAGGCTCCAATCTGTGGCCTCTGCTAGCAGCTTGCATCGCAGATGAGAAAAGCAGAACAGAGACGTGAAAAACAGCTGTTTGTTCATCATAAAGCCACTCAATGACTCCCGTCGCTCCACCCGCACCGGTCACCATCGCGACAAACGCTGCCACTTGCGCGCATTACAACAACTGTGTGTACGCGTTATTGAACATGAAATGAATTGCACGAGGAGGGCTGACATCAAAGCGACGACGCGCGACGCCGCGGGGCATTATTAGTATCGCAATTTGTGTTGAAAGATGTGCTCAGTGCTCATGCTCACCCTCCGAGCACCGACTTGTCTCCATCTGGATACACATAAAGCGCTAAATGCGTTTTTTCTATTTGATAATAGATTAGATCAATCATTATTATAATATGAATCATTCTAGCTTCATATTATATTCTTGAAAATCATGTTTTGTAACATTTACCTCCAAATAAGATTGAAGGGTGAGGTTACAGCCTACGGCGTTCTCGAAGTCGTTGAGTTTTTGAAGCGAGCATATAACAAAGTTCGTGTAATACTTTAACGCGTCGTCGTAAAACAGTTTTAGTAATTTTAAATGCGATAGTGAGCCTGCTCTGCGGATCATCCGGATAATCCGCGCTCCGCCGCCGCGCGTTTTTGCATGTGTCGTCTGCAAGCGCCTTAACATAATAATCCTACGTTCTGTTCAAAATATTATCACAAAAAAAAGTAAAAAACTTGCTAAATATAAAATTAGAATCATTCTAATATCAGAGATAACGAGGTAATACTATGACAGGACAATTATTATTAATATACTAGGTTTTAAAAAAATCTGCAGCATAATGCCATAAGTATACCTGGGTTATATTTTATGACAGTGCAAGTTTTTATTAATAAACCAAAACCCTGCTATCAAAATCCCATCCCCAGGGTGATTCCGATATCGCCGTCAAGTGTTATATAATTACGTTAAATGCCTGTATCAGAGAATAACTTGTTCCATAATTTGGTTTCGGTTCGTCCTTTTTGATATCCAAGGATAAGACTATGATTAATTGTAGGGTTGCCGGCATTCGCTAGAAAAGACTACCTACTAACTATCAAGTAATTAATATTATGGATAACAAATATCATCTACTTGGCCTATATGTTAATTAGTAGGTAACTAGGGCAGAAAAAAAACAGTTTAAGGTCATCATCATAACAGTACGGCTAGCAGTCAGTAGTACGGCGGTAGTTTTTCAAAATATAATTTCCAGTCCAACAGTGAAGTACCGGGTGACACCAGCCCTACGAGCGCTGCATCGCTGAAGGGTCGGGTCACACAGGTACTAAAGTTCTACATCAATGGTTCACACCATGAAGGCAGTAATTCCGGGGAGGACATGTTATTATTCACTACATTCTTTAGTCTGTGTTGACTCTTATATGACATTATTGCCATGTAACATTCATAAGAAACCGAAATTATGACTAGTCTTACAGTAGAGGTTATAAAAGCTTTTATATACCCAAATTGCTATAAGGTGTCATATATAAGTTGTAATACCAGCCGAAATGTCCCGGCTAAAACGTTTGTATGAATGTGTATTTTCTAAGATTAAATTGATTTATAGCTATATCATACAAACGATTGTACGAGGACTTTTTATTACCAAATAGCATTAAAACAGATGCAATATACATGACGTCTGTACAACGTCACGTTTTAAAACTTGCTACTATACGACACCTATATGACGAATTAGTCATAAAAGTTTAATATAATCGGCAAATATAAGATATAATCGGCAATATTATTGATGTTATTGCACCCTATCTTGCTCTAGTTTTTAATGAGTCTGTAGATTCAGGATCCTTTCCAGACCTTATGAAATGTAGTAAACTGATTCCACTTTTTAAATCAGGTAGCAAAAGCGATCCAAATAATTACCGACCAATTTCAATTTTGCCCACTCTCAGCAAGATATTTGAAAAAATTATGCTCAACCAACTGCTCCAGCACTTTAATTCAAATAAACTTCTTCACTCTGAGCAGTATGGTTTTACTAAAGGTCGATCAACAATTGATGCGGGCGCAATGCTGTTAAAACATATATTCGATGCGTGGGAGAAATCACAGAATGCTATTGGTATTTTCTGTGATTTGTCCAAGGCATTCGATTGCGTTGAGCACGAGACGCTTTTAGTTAAGTTGAGCTACTATGGAGTAAAAGACACTGCGCTTGGCCTCATTGGATCCTACCTCAGTAATCGCATTCAAACAGTATGTATCAACGACGTGAAGTCATCCGGATCAGCCTCACTAATGGGTGTTCCTCAAGGCTCTATTTTGGGTCCCTTCATGTTCCTGGTGTACATCAATGACTTGCCATATTTTGTCCGTAATACTTGCGATATTGTACTATTTGCTGATGATACGTCCTTGATTTTTAAAGTCGATAGATATAAGGACAACTTTGACGACGTAAATACTGCAATATCTCAAGTCACTAACTGGTTTACGGTAAACAATCTACTTTTAAATACAAAAAAAACTAAATGTGTTGAGTTCGCATTGCCGAATGCCAAATCCATAAGTGATATAAAACTAATGGTAAATAATGATATGTTGAAAATAGAAGATACTACTGTGTTCCTGGGGGTGACCTTAGACGCAAAGCTTCAATGGGGCACCCATATATCAACACTTTCTGGCAAGCTTAGTTCTGCTGCTTACGCTGTCAGAAAGATTCGACAGATAACTGACATCGAAACTGCCAGGATTGTATATTTTGCTTATTTTCATAGCATTATGTCTTACGGAATCTTACTGTGGGGTAAAGCGGCAGATATTCAAAAAATCTTTGTATTACAAAAAAGGGCAATACGTGCAATTTATAATTTAAAACCGCGTGATTCCCTTAGAGAGAAATTTAAAGAAATTGGTATTCTAACTGTCGCCTCGCAATATATTTACAGTAATATAATTTTTGTAAAACAGCACATCCATAATTACAAAAAAAATTGCGATCTGCACGATAGGCAAACTAGAGGCCGTAATAGGCTCGTGACTCCATCGCTCCGCCTCCAAAAAGTCAGAAGGTCATTCGTGGGAATGAGCATTCTTTTCTATAACAAAATTCCACAACCTATTTTAAACTTGCCTATACACAAATTTAAGAAATCCATTAAATGTATGCTCCTAAAAAAAGCTTATTATACTATTGAAGACTATGTGAATGATAGAGGAGCATGGATTTGATCGCTCCGGCAATGCTAAGGACAGCGGTTACTTATGTACACATTGATGTAATAAAATTATTGTAAATGAATTATTTAAAAAGAGCAACCACCGAGTTTCTTGCTGGTTCTTCTCGGTAGGAATGGCATTCCGAACCAGTGGTAGATTCACTTGACGATTCAAAAGTACTTGTAAAAGTTTATTTGAATAAAAAAAAAAAACAAAACATTAACATTAAAATGTTATGACCATTTTGCTGGGGAATTAGAGCATAGAGCCACCACGCTGCTCCAATACGGGTTGGTGGGCTTTAACGACTATTATCACGTTAATAATAACAACCGGAACCAACGGCTTAACGTGCTCTCCGAGGCACGGCGCTGAAACACCAACAACTTCCTAACTCCGGGCTGGTACTGAGAATTTATAGTCAGAAAAACCCAATATCTAATTATGGCCCGACCTGGGACTCGAACCCGAGACCTCGTCGGCCGCAGTCGAACAAGCTGACCACTACATCAACGAGGCAGTTATTATTCAAAATACAGGTATTGAAGATTTTCTTTAAACAACAGATTCAGTCAACATTATTTATATTGAAATAATTGTTATTTAAGTATTCCTGAGTAAGTAAGCTGCTAGTGTGTCCCGTCAACTATCACTTGATGATACCCGCGGCTCCGTTCGCGTGGATTAAGGTTCTTGATTCCCGCGGGGACTCTTTCATTTTCCGGGATAAAAGTTACCGATATCCTTACGTGCGGTGCAACCTATTCCGTACCAAACGTACCAATATTATAAATACGAAAGTGTATCTGTCTGTCTGCTAACCTTTTACGATCCATCTTTTCAACCGGTTTTGATGAAATTAATAATAGAAGTAGGTTGTATCCCGGGGAAAGGCTGCTTCTCATCACGGAAAATTAAGTAGTTCCCGCGGGAATGAAAAAACCTTAATCCATGCGCACGAAGCCGCGGGCATGATCTAGTTCCTAATAATATAATGGTAAATCAATTGATGTCAACGCAATGAAGCTAATGCAGTATGCACTGATGCCTTTACCAGATTTTCATCAATTGAACAGTGCCTGTTACCAGTGCCTGTATACTAGAACCTTAAGATGCCCGTTAACAGAAGATCCAGGCACAACTCAATCGCGACTCAAACAGCTGACGGCAGGATGTGAGTTATTGTAACACCTCACTTGTATACATTTAGCTGAGGAGCGGATGAGGCATGAGCGCTCGGCCGAGTGCAGCGCGAGCTGAGAGCGCCGCCGCGTGCACTCAACGAGACGCAACTTCATTTGAGCGATGACGAGTGTCGGCGAGTGTCGGCGAGTGTCGGCGAGTGTCGGCGAGTGTCGAGTGTAGGTATGCATGCAGGCGAGTGCTAGAGCGCTGGAGCACTCTCTGTGAAGTGGCACTGTACCTACTTCCGCTTTGTTTTGACAAACGACGTCGCAATCTCCGAGAGGAGCGCACTTCTTAAAGTGGGATCCTTGCTGCAATTGACTCACTTCACTGCATTTCTTTTAGCTCTAAGACAACCGACAAAAGATATTTTTTTATTAATTTTTGTCGTTTCTAAGTGCTTACAATTTAAAACTTGTTAACATGGTTTTACCCGCTGCATCGGTTCTTATCGTGGAAACCGTTATAATTACAATACAGCCACTCTGAAGCTATTCATTATTATTTTGATCTAACGAGTACTATTAAAAGGCTTTCTAACAGAGCATTAACATCACATTACAGCTGACACGAGAATGATACACATTCGCGGCAGTCGCCGATCGCTGCGGACTCCGGTGAGGCTCGTCGAGTGGGCGTCAGTCGTCACGCGTCACGCGTCACGCGTCACGCGTCACGCCGCACGCGCGAGTGCAGTGCAGTGCAGTGCATCCGAGTGCCGACGCGACGGTCAAATGATCAATTACAACGGTGTCGTGAGATATTCACATTCATTCGGAGCGGACGTGAGTGAAATATTGCCAGAGTCCTGGGGGCATACTACCATACGCTTAAAGCCATATTGTTTTAATAATGTTGACGATCGTGTTTTAGAATTATAATGCTTATTTTAGGGACGTCAAGGTACTGACAAAAAACTGCAATATTGAAATAATACTGCTTTAAGCCATGGTAGTGAGCCCCCTGGATACATGTCGTTGAAGTCGGTGAGGTGCTGGCATATACAAAGCGCAGCTATTGAGGAAATAAAATAATACTCTATTATTGTACCTGAGCATCGGGATGGTTACGCGCGGTTAAATTTTCTGTTATCTCTTCTATGTTGTGGTATACCCATGAATTCACAGATGAAACGGTAGCTTAAAACAAAGCACCTAGTTTAAGTAAGTTGTTGGTGAAAAATAAATATTATTAAAAATTAAATTAAGTAAAATTAAAATTAATAATGATATTACTAAGTAATTCGTAATTTCATTTAGGTACCTCTTTGAACCTCCATCTACATTTATTTCCTGCTTCCTCCAATAATTCGCTAGGTCCAATGTAAACGCGATGATCGTAATTTCCTTCAGGGTCCATATTGATGTTTCAGCAGTAGGTATACTCAGTAGGTTGGGGGGAATGCGGGCCATTAGATGTCTCTCTGTGCGGGATCGTGTCGCGCCGTCTCATTACGACGACAAACACGCTACGCAATTTTCTTGTGTAAGTTAGTCTGTGAATTTAGTACATACATTTTTGGGAGACACAAAATGATCTGTATTTACATCTGTATTTATTTTCGGAACAAAATCTTTGTCACTCGATTCCAAGACTGATTACCGCTTTAAGGAGGAAGAAATATGTGTTTAACGCACTACGAAAACGGTGATAAGTCAGTGCTGGAGAACGTAGAAGCATCAGATTACATAATACAAAGCTACTGTAATTAGAAATAAATGCTTATCCCTAAGCGAGCGCGCTCGGACCTAGACCTCATTAGTGCATTGTAGTCTAGGCAATGGGGTTGTTTGTTGTATGGAGACCCCCGCATTAAATCCGCAGTCGTTGAAAATTGGCAAATGTGTAGTATGGTATAAACCAATAGTATTGGTACAAAAAATAAATTTTTATGACTGAATATTTTCTCGATTTCTTTTTCAAATATTAGTAGGTATTTACACTCAAAACCGAAATATCAAACGAAATAATCATGCAGAACATCGATATTTAAGGCTTGTAGATCGGCGAACGACCTTGGACATTTGGGCGGAGCCAAGAACCGCTCCCCGCGCTAGCGGGGCGCTCCGCGCGGATTCACTAGCGCGCGAAGTACCGCGGACTTCCTTATGGGTCGTTTACGCGACGAGCGACGCGGCCGTGCCAAGGAGATCGAATTTGTTACAGACGCGATAAAGTCAAAGTTTATAAACTTTAAGTAAAATACAACAGGCCTATTTTAAAAATTCTTATACTAACTGGCGATTTTATTAATATTTTTGTTAGGCTTTTACTATAATTAAAGTGATAAGTCATTCATATTTTTTTTTTCATTGCCGAGTTCAGCAACAGCGACTGAACCTCTGTTAGTTGTTTGAATTAGGGCTTCGCTCATGTGCCCTGATGTGACTGAAGTACCCTATTTTAGCACGGAATAAACGCGCACAGTGAGGACATGACAGGGTACCATTAACATAATTGTAATTTATATTGTAGGGTGGTCTACTTTTAAGTTGGTCACGATAAATGTCTAGATCAACCCTTCTTTTGTATAATCACATCACATCACACTTAATGGCGAAAGTTTGTTTGTTTGATACTCATTCACGCTGCAACTACTGAACTGATTTGGCTGAAATCTGGAATGGAGATAGGTTACATACTATTACTTACACAACAGCAAGATATATTTCGAAAACTATTTGTCCTATCAAAATAAACTAAACACTATTTTAAAGGTAAATTAATAATCTTTGTAGTAAGTGCTGAATGTTCTGAAGTGCTGAATCCGTGAATGTTTTTATGAAATTACAAAAAAACATTCACGGATTTTACAAAGGTTTAGTTTTTTATTCCAGGTAGGCAGCCGTATTTCCGAAACTATTAGTTCTATCAAAATAAACTAAAAAGTATTATGAAGATAATTTAATGAAGTTAATTTTTGCTTATGATATTTTTTTCCTAGTTCTAATAGTTTCAGTGAAAATTCTAAAACATATCCACGGTTGTTAGATTAAAAAAAAACTTGGAATATAGATTGCCATATTTCTCGAACTATTGGTCCTATCTGAATTCACTGTAAGATTTTTTTGCAGGTAATTTAGTGAAATTAATTACTCTGCCAAAGTTTTTTTCCAGCTCTAATAGTTTTTGTGACAATTGCAAATAACACAGGATTCTAGCAATTTTTTTATTTCTTTTCGTACACTATGCATGGATGTATATTCGAAATCAGTAGTCCTATCTTTATGAACTAAATATTTTTTTATAAGTGCTTAAATGGTGTTTATTTTCACTTCTGAAAGTATTTTGCCTAGCTCTAATAGTTTTCTAGAAATTACAGAAAACATATAAAATGTTGAAAAATATTGTATTCATGTTAACTATGACAGGTATATTTTCTAAATTATTAGTGCTATCAAAATGTACTAAATATTATTTTGTAGGTAATTTAACTATGTTTCTTACTGCTTCAATCAGTTTTTCCCAACTATGTTATTTTTTTTTCGGAAATTAAAAACAACGTACACGGTAGTTACATATTATTTTCTTTATCTTACACAATAGGTAAGCATATCTCCAAAATTATTACTCTTATCAAAATAAACTAGATATCATTTTATAGCTAATTTAATAACCTTTCACTTTGCTTCAGACAACATTTTACGTAGCTCTATCGGTTTTTATGGAAATTACAAGAAACTACATTACAAAAAGCCATACATGCAGAATATTTTCTTTTCATGCACGTAGGGTTAACATATCTCCTAAACTATTACTCTTATTGAATTGAACTATTATTTTGTAGATAATTTAATGAAGATAATTTTTGCCATAGAAAGTTTTTTTGTAGCTCTAAATATTCTTTGAGAAAATTATAAAATACCGCGCTCAGGGAGACATTTTAGGGGGGGGGGGGGGGGGGGAAAGCCCGCGGCCTAGGAGGGGGGAATTTTTACTTCTCAGACCCCAAGGAACACTTGCCAAAATCAGCTTTACATTTTTTATTTTACGGTCAATGTTTATTAGTCCCGTACTAATAGGTTAATTTTCATAGGCTACTTTTTATCCTGGAAAAATCCACGGTTCCCGCGAGATTTGTAAAAAAACGAAATTCACGCGGGCGGAGCCGCGGGCAAAAGCTAGTTATTTCATTATGCTTTCTTTTTTTAGCACATTTTTGTTGACTGCATTTTTTTCTTTAGCATGTTGTGTATAATATGAAGGGTCTATAATCTCCATTTTTCTTGGATGTCTTGGATCAATCAGTTCCGGTAATATGCAATCCAAATAAAATCTGGTTTCCATTACTTCATTCCAAAACATGCCGTCTTTATCTATGACTAGCTGATGCCCGCGACTTCGTCCGCGTGGTTACATTTTTTGTTATTCCCGCGGGAACTCCTTAATTTTCCGGGATAGCAAGTAGCCTATGCCACTGTCCTGGTCCTCACCTATACAACAAAAAAAGAATTAGCGAAATTGGTCCAGCCATTCACGCGTGATGCCGTGACCAAGGGAAATAGGGATTCATTTTTAGGGTTCCGTAGCCAAATTTGGCAAAAACGGAACCCTTATAGATTCGTCATGTCTGTCTGTCTGTCTGTCTGTCTGTCTGTCTGTCTGTCCGTCCGTATGTCACAGCCACTTTTTTCCGAAACTATAAGAGCTATACTGTTGAAACTTGGTAAGTAGATGTATTCTGTAAACCGCATTAAGATTTTCTTACAAAAATAGAAAAAAAACAATAAATTTTGGGGTTCCCCATACTTAGAACTGAAACTCAAAAATTTTTTTTTCATCTAACCCATAGGTGTGGGGTATCTATGGATAGGTCTTCAAAAATGATATTGAGGTTTGTAATATCATTTTTTTCTAAACTGAATAGTTTGCGCGAGAGACACTTCCAAAGTGGTAAAATGTGTGTCCCCCCCCCCCCGTAACTTCTAAAATAAGAGAATGATAAAACTAAAAAAAATATATGTTGTACATTACCATGCAAACTACCACCGAAAATTGGTTTGAACGAGATCAAGTAAGTAGTTTTTTTTTAATACGTCATTAATCGTAAATCGCAATTTACCTTTCATTCAATCAACTCAAATATTTAAAAAAAAACATTTAATGTAAAACTTACTACAGGTTTGTACGGAACCCTCGGTGCGCGAGTCCGACTCGCACTTCGCCGGTTTTTATGTATATAGATTTCAATTCTCACAGGAATATTTTCACCCAACCATATTCCTAACAGGCATTTCGGTGATGTGAAGCTGGCCTTTTATCTGGAAGTACCAATTATGTTTTTTGTTAATCTGAAAGGTCCTATTTTTATTTATTTTGTAAAAAGGTTATATTAATTCATAAAAGTATGTATTATAAGTTTTATTTATTTTGTAAACAAGCGTCCAAGCGCGGAAAATAAAACAGAATGAAACTTTATTAAATAATAATACCTAATAATAAATGGTACCTTAGGTATAATAAAACGAAAATGAAACAGTGTCTCTAAAGCGAGATGCGCGAATCACAGTAGGTACTTTAAAATTACTAGAGAATAATTGTATCGAATCCAAAAACGGTTGCAGGTTTCGGAGCAACAAGAAGCGTGACCTTCCACACCGACAGCCCGAGTCACACTGCCGCCCGTCGCCCGCGCACTGATCCGCCCATTCATATTTATGTAGAAAACAAAAAAAAATATTTTTAGCCTCATATTTCATTATTTTGACTCGCCAATCGTACACTTTGTGACAAAAAGCTTGACAAATATTTGTGCGAAAGAAAAATTCTAAAACTCAATGCTGTTTAGAAGTAGTTATAAAAATTCTAACAAAAAGGGGCTTAACATTGGACAATTTTTCATCCACTAATAATATACTTATAATTATTTCAAACGTTCAAATTAAAATTTAATGTATATTGAACAACATATATTTTTTCTGTAATTTTACATTCACTCAGTAAAGAAGAGTTACACGGAGAAAACTACATGCCCAAGGTCGTTCGCCTACAAGCCTTAAACCGATTTTATTATCAAACTTAAACTGCGTTTACGCGATAATGTACCTTCCTGTTTTGATAATTGGGTAGAGCCTAAAATACCTTACTTCCTTTGTGATTTCTTATTGGATCTTTATAATATACGTTTAAGTCAAGATATTTTATCATACTGTAAATTTTGGTCGTCTGAGGAATTATTGTTGGGGTCAACTAGCTTTATTGCCTACACTCATTGCATATTTTTCCTCAACCGCAAGTCTCTCTTTTCTCATATCTAATCCATCCATACTAATATTATAAATGCGAAAGTGTGTCTGTCTGTCTGTCTGTCTGTCTGTCTGTCTGTCTGCTACGCTTTCACGGCCCATCTGTTCAACCGATTTTGATGAAATTTGGTACAGGGATAGGTTGTATCCCGGGGAAGGACATAGGCTACTTTTTATCCCGGAAAATTCAAGAGTTCCCGCGGGAATCAAAAAAACTTAATCCACGCGGACGAAGTCGCGGGAATCATCTAGTCTAATATATATATAAAATCGTTAGCTAATCAACGCACAGCCTAAACCGCCGGGGTTAGAAACTTGAAATTTCGGCAGTAAGTTCCTTTTGTGATGTAGACGCTCACTAAGTAAGGATTTTTTAAAATTCCACCCCTAAGGGGGTGAAATAGAGGGTGAAAGTTGGTATGAAAGGCCTTCATTTCTCAAGATATTTTACAAGTTATATCAACAAAACTTGATATTTTGGCTAATGGTAAAAAATAAAGAAGTACGTATGTCACAGTTTTTCAAAATTCCACCTCCGAAGGGGTAAAATAGGGGTTGGAAGTTTGTATGAAAGTCCTTCATTTCTCAAGTTATAGACAAGAAACTTGGTATGTGAGCTACTTACTGGTTAAAAATAAAGAAATACGTGTTTCATAGTTTTTCAAAATTCCACCCCAAAAGGGGGAAATATTGAGTTGGTCCTTCAATCACAACGCAACAGAGCAACGGGTATTTTGCACGGGTAGTCGAGGTCCTCGACAGTGATAAAAGTGATCCCACCAAAAATATTTCATGTAATTGGTTGCCAAGACTCAGAAGTGCATAATGCTTTCACTGTAAAAAGTTATGAGATCTCTATTAGAGCCAAGCCCGAAGTTGAGCTCCTCTTTGTGCTGCGCATCATAACCCACGGAGTGTCTCAAGTTCAAAGTATATTGCTCTTTACTGTGTACCATATTAATAATATTAAATAACATGTAACTCTATATATAAGCCCTGTCCCTAGCAAGTCTACTTATTGGTAAAAAGGTATGGCTTGGCCGTTTAATATTCGTCGAACATTTCCTGACATAACATTTAAGTCCATAAGGAATAGTTAGGGCGACATACACGAAACGGCCAAGCCGTACCTTTTTACCAAGAAGTGGATAGTAACATAGATGTGATATCTTGTTTAGACTATAGCTCACATGAGTATGTCCCACTAAGCAGCGGAAAAACCGCCCAAGGCTTTTTCCCACTTCTATACTGATGTTGAATTCAGTAGTAAAGATTATGTATTAGTAAACCATCTAGCGGTCAGTAGATGAGCTACGACGTACAACGTCTTCATACAGTCTCCATTTTGGTCGAAGCGTTATTTTCATTGTAAAATAGCTATCGGACGCTAGATGTCGCTCAACAGCCAGAATAGTAAGGCCACGGATAGAATTCCTTTGGCCTAGAATTTATGAAAAATCTGAAAATAACGTTAAGTAGGGTTATTATTATTATTATTATTTAACTCTTTATTTGCACCACGCAAGAAAAACAAAGACAATAAAACATGAAATGAAATAAAAAAGAAGGATACAAAGGCGGCCATATCGCTAAACAGCGATTTCTTCCAGGCAACCTTAAGATTAGGAAAGCGCTAGGAAACCAGAATGCGGCTGGCTCAAAATTTCTACTTAATTATATAATACAATACACAAATACAATAATACATAATATAACATATAAATAGATATATTATATTTATACTAAAATATATATACTTAGCTAAATATATACTAAAATATACATAATATATACATACACATTACACATACATACATACATACCATAGAATAATATATAATAAACTAAAGTCGTCTTCAATTTGAAAGGAAATATGTCTTTAGAGCGTTCTTGAATACACCCAGAGATTTTGATTGTCTAATTGTCAATGGCAGTGCATTCCACAATTCAATTGCCTGTACAGTAAAAGAATTTTGATAAAATTTTGTTTTGTGTGCAGGCATTTTCAAGGTAAGTGTTCGACAAGATCTTATGTCTGATTGCACCCCAAGAAATTGAAACTTCTCCTTAAGATAAGAAGGAGTTTTAAGGTGAAATAAAACACAGTACAGAAGAGAAAGGACATGCATATCCCGGCGACGGCGAATAGGGAGCCACTTGAGCTTTTGACGAAATTCGGAAACGTGGTCATATTTGCGTAAGCCAAATATGAACCGAATAGCAATATTTTGAAGTCGCTCAAGCTTATTAAGTTGGTCCTGGGTCAAATTAAGAAAGCTTGCATCCGCATAATCGAGAATAGAGAGAAGGAGAGATTGTGCCAACATAATTTTGGTAGGAATTGGCAAAAGGTTACGCAGTCGACGTAACGAGCTCATAACAGCAAACGTTTTCCTGCTTATTTCCTTTATCTGCACAGACCAGGTCAGTTCCGAATCCAAATGAATACCAAGATCTTTAGCAGAGGCGCAGTATGGTATAGCAACGCCATCAAACATAATCGGAGAAATGCTCTGCCAGTTAACTCTAGAAATAAACCCTGGACTGCCAATAATAATTGCCTGAGATTTTGCAGGATTCACGCGAAGTCCATATTGTCTGCTCCACTCAGCAATTGCAGCTAGGTCGTTATCAATGGCGGTAATGGCTGAACCAAGGTCTTCCAGAGTTGCAGAGTTGGGTTCCGTATGATCATAGGGTGTCGAATTGTTTTTCAGGCGCTACTAGTCTTGCTCCATAATATGTAAGCCAGTTATTTCACAGCTGATTTTGTGTCGTTATGACATCTTTCTTGTTATTTACTAAAATAATTTCTATTGTGTGGTACTCTTACTCGCACTGGACCAGTTGTTTTAGTAATAAAATTATTTTTATAAGTAACTAGCTGATGCCCTCGACTCCGTCCGCGTGGAGGTATGAAAAATAGATGTTGGCCGATTCTCAGACCTACTCAATATGCTCACAAAATTTCATGAGAATCGGTCAAGCCGTTTCGGAGGAGTATGGGAACGAAAATTGTGACACGAGAATTTTATATATAAGAGAAGATAAAATGAAAATAATAAGAACAAACATTAATGACAAGATTACGTGATTTTTGGCCGAGTGGTTACAGACTGTGACTGCTGCGGCAGAGGTCGCGAGTTCAAATCCTGCTACACAGGGGCATAATGTTTGTATGAATCCGAGTCATGATTTTTTTATTTATTTTAATTTATATTTATATACGGTATTATGTATGTATACTGCATTTTGTAAATATTTCTTTAAGTACAGACTGTAAAAAGATTTCTTAATTTTTCCGTTGTTAATATACAATTCCTAGCCTACATACCAAATTTCAGCTTTCTAGGACTATAGAAAATACCCTAGAGTCCTAGAGGTGTTGATATTTGAAGTGATTTCGTAAAAGTAAAAAAACCCAAAACTACGTATCTCATAAACCAATAAATCTGAAACCATAAATGCTAGATGATTGATACTTGGTAAGTTTAATAAGTCTGCCAACGGCATCTTATCCTGAAAATTTCAGCTTTCCAGCATCATCCAGACCGAAACTATGACGGTCCGAAAATACGAGGAAATGCTGTCAGATTTGCACCCCCCATACGAGGGGTTGGAGGGGGAAAGTTTCAGATTTCTTAATGTTCCTGTTGTTTATATGCAAATTCTAGCCTGCATACCAAATTTCAGTCTTCTAGCACTTCAGGAAGTACCTTTTTCATGTTGATGATCATCAGTGAATCAGCACAAAATCGATGTATTTCAGGTATTAATAAATCTGAACCTATAAATGCTAGATGATTGATATTTGGTACATTTGGTAAATCTGCCAACGACATCTTATCCTGAAAATTTCAGCTTTCTAGCGTCATCCGGACCGAACCTATGACGGTTCGAAAATACGACGAAACGCTTCGAGAAAAGGTAGGTAGTGCCCCGTGTCTTTGGCATCGCTCGTCTTGGCGGGGTCACTCCCGTCACCCCAGATACTTTTTATCATGGAAAATTAAGGAGTGCCTGTGGGAAAACAAACTTATACCACGCGAACGAAGTCGCGAGCATCCGCTAGTTTAATATAATAATACGAGGTAATAACCCACCTACTGAAAATGTCTATCATTTATCACACTATTCAAAAGAGATTCGTTATATGCAGTTTGGTTCGCTACAGAACGGTCAACAAACAATAAATATCGTGCCGAGGCGGCGCGGCGGCGTGACAGCGGGATAGCAGGACAACGCAGTGACACCCGACGCGTGTCACCGTGCTGTCACTACGGACGGACGGAATTGGCCATTTGGCGGGATAGTACTAGCAACCAACACTATGACAACATTTGAACGTGGAAGTAGGAGGTGCCTGGTACATCTTACTTTTAAAGTTTTATGCATCGGATATTGATCGTATGAGTCAAAATGTGGTGTTGCATGTGGCTGGTTCTGGGCGGTGTGACTTGAACCCATCGCGTTACAATCCAATGAAAAGAGGATGGGCATTTTGGTACCCGACCCCACCTAAGACCAATAACATGGATTATAATATTGTTGTTCAATATACGTCTTTCCAAAGACAACAGTGTTTTTAATGGTGAGATTTTCACAAAGCAGAGCCTTTTCTCTATGAGCATATCGCGAAGACAGTGAGTTTCATTATAACATTTTTCGTCTTATAAGTTATTGTTTGCCTTAATGCGTTTTCGCTTTGTATTTTTAATCAAGCAGATTTGCGGGCATCGGAGGGCGGTGCAGCCCTTCGCCGGCGGCGGCGGAGCGGAGTGGAGCGGAGCGGAGTGATGGATGAGAGGCGCGCTGAGGGACGACTCCGCCGCGGGGCACGCTGAGACATCTCGGTACGACCGTGTCGTAGCACTAATTGCAAGCCCCGAGGACGACGTGACCATTTTGTGGATAACGCAGCCTCTGAAACTTGAAATTATACTCAAGCTTCGTCCTCGAGATTAGCAATGTAGTAACAACTACGGTGTTGCCTTCACGCACTGAAAGTTGAAAGCCCTAAACTAAAAATAACTGATTTTTATTTGTTAGGTGAGGGTAGGTATCCCTCCCCTCCTCGGAATTGTGTTCGATTGTCCATTCACAGTTCAGTGCTCTGCCGGAGCGCACGTAATTTTAAAATATTTTTAAATACTATCAAAAGTTATTAAATTCAAAATTTCAACTATTTAGGGTTATGGGGAAACGAAACGTAATCACGATTACGATTATATCGCAGGGAAGCTACAAAAATTGGAAATGAAACTTCGTAGAGACCGGTCAACGTCGAGTTCCATTACTCCAGCTCCAGTGTTACATAATATAATATGAAACGTAAATTAACTTACCTAAAATGGTTAACAAGTTATCTTAAAAAAAATACGCGCCGAATTGAGAACCTCCTCCTTTTTTGGAAGTCGTTTAGAAATAGAATGCAATGTGTAGAAATTCTGCATACAACCAATTCATATTAATATTAATATTGTAATTTCTAAACTTACTTAAACATACATATCAAAAATTCCGGAACCGGCAGGATTTGAACCTGCGTCTCTCTGGAAATCGCCCCCTGAGCGCCTTTGACCACTAGGCCACGGTTCACTTACCTACCAGTGCCGAAATTTGAGATATGCATCTGTAATCCAGTCTTCTAACGCGACTATTTATGCCATCCAGTAGCGATACATTGCAGTATCGAAACTACTTTCAAGGCCCATATTCGATGGAACTCATTGAACGAGGAATGACATATTTTGTGTTAAACTAAATTTTATAATTTTATTACAGTGCTTCACACACGAGGATAGTTTCTAAACTTACTTAAACATACATATCAAAAATTCCGGAACCGGCAGAATTTGAACCTGCGTCTCTCTGGGAATCGCGCCCTGAGCGCCTTTGACCACTAGGCCACGGTTCACTTACCTACCAGTGCCGAAATTTGAGATATGCATCTGTAATCCAGTCTTCTAACGCGACTGTTTATGCCATCCAGTAGCGATACATTGCAGTATCGAAACTACTTTCAAGGCCCATATTCGATGGAACTCATTGAACGAGGAATGACATATTTTGCGTTAAACTAAATTTTATAATTTTATTACAGTGCTTCACACACGAGGATAGTTTCTAAACTTACTTAAACATACATATCAAAAATTCCGGAACCGGCAACGCAAAATATGTCATTCCTCGTTCAATGAGTTCCATCGAATATGGGCCTTGAAAGTAGTTTCGATACTGCAATGTATCGCTACTGGATGGCATAAACAGTCGCGTTAGAAGACTGGATTACAGATGCATATCTCAAATTTCGGCACTGGTAGGTAAGTGAACCGTGGCCTAGTGGTCAAAGGCGCTCAGGGCGCGATTCCCAGAGAGACGCAGGTTCAAATCCTGCCGGTTCCGGAATTTTTTATATGTATGTTTAAGTAAGTTTAGAAACTATCCTCGTGTGTGAAGCACTGTAATAAAATTATAAAATTTAATATTGTAATGCTTGTCGCTCTGTATATAAAGTCCAACATCTGGTGTACCACAGGGCAGCATTCTGGGTCCCTTATTATTTCTTCTATCCATAAATGACCTTCCGGACTTCATTCAGCAACAGTATATAATGTATGCAGATGACACTACTATCATAGTAAAAAGTAAAAATAAGTTAACTCTCGAATCTGAAATTAAGCGTTGTCCAATATAATAAAATGGCTGGAAGTAAATAAACTCTCTGTTAATATGCAGAAAACTGAATTTATCAAATTTTTACCATATAACAATATCTTTCCTGATCTTAAAATAAATTATCTGGGATCTGCCATTAAAGAAGTAGAGTCTACCTATTTTCTAGGTTTCATTGTCGATCGACATTGAAATGGAAAACCCATGTTGAAAATCTGTGCAGCAAATTGGTCTTGTCTATGTCCTCAGACGGCTCTATCAAACCTCTGATATGAAAACAGCCTTAATATCATACCAAGGTTCATCACTATTAAGATATGGGATTATCTAGTGGGGAAATTCGGTATTTGCTTATAAAGTTTAAAAAAAAAAAAAGCCTGCCTGAGAGCATTATGTGGATTACAGCCATTAGGTACTTGTAAGCCTTTGTTTAAGAAGCATCATGTTCTTCCCTTACCATGTCAATATATCTATGAATTGTTATTGCTAGTCGAAAAAAATCCAAGTTATTTTAAAAGTTACAATTGGAGGTGAGATTTCGGAGAGCTCGGAGAAGAAATAAGCTAATTGTACCTCGTAAAAGGCTGCAGATGTTTGGAAAGAGTACACACTACATGGCAATAACTATGTACAATAAAAGTTTATTACTGACAGCTACAAAAGCAGTACTTTTAATGTTTTCAAATGGCTCATGAGCTGCTTATAAATAAATGCTATTACAAAATTTCTGAATTCCTTAGTGATAATGTCAAGTAACTTATCTAAACTAATATTATAAAGAGGAAAGATTTGTTTGTTTGTTTGTCTGTTTATTATGATTGTGAAAGTCTATGAAAAACAACATTAGCCGGTTTCTGATGATACTCGTAGTATACAGTATATCGACGTTACAGATATTTTTTTCGCGTTTGTTATAATTTTTCTAATCACAACGTGATCAAGTTGCTCAAAGTCGGAGCTAATATTTCCCTTCACGAATCATACTAATTGAGTAATTGAGGCGAAGAGGGGCCATGTGTTGTGGCTGCTTGCTTCTTGTTTGACGCCGACGGTATCATTTGCGCGTTCCACGTCTTTGTATACCTATTAGCTTCACAATCATAATTATGTTATTATGATAGAAAGTAGAGACCAGAACCAGAGCCGACTGTACCGGGGCAAGGGGCAACTCCCGGTGAACCCAAAGGGCGAAGTTATGTTTTATGAGACCTTACTCATAAAACTTTAAGTAATTGTGTTGAAGTTTAGATTCATCATACCTAATACATATTTTCCCCGCTGATCCGAACGAACCCGGGTTCGCGGGATTACATTACAAAAATAATCTTGGATATAAGGTTCTTACATTATAACGATAATCCCAAGAAAGAACTGTGAAAAAAATACGAATAAACACAC
Organism: Erebia epiphron; assembly: GCA_963932025.1. Taxonomy (NCBI): domain Eukaryota; kingdom Metazoa; phylum Arthropoda; class Insecta; order Lepidoptera; family Nymphalidae; genus Erebia; species Erebia epiphron. The sequence goes on along the minus strand of OZ009945.1, from coordinate 55,853,441 downwards.
GTACGCGCGCATTTATTGCGATATAATATCTTCAATAATTCTCTCTGTTCAAGTCTTAGAAAAGTCTTGTAATGGCTTCTGATTTATGACAATACATACAGATTGTAGATACAATCCACTAAGGTGGAGTCCGATACTGTAACAAAATATGATCATGTAGATTTTTTTGTAAAGATGGTCCTTGTTTTAATTTGCGTTAAAATTAGGCTGTGTCATTGATAGTGTAACCTTTTAAACGGAAACTGTTAATTTTAATATGGGATCTGCACATTTCTCTGCGCGGCATGTAATGGTACGTGTAATGTTGGCGTGCATACAGCAATGATGAGTGAAGTGTGCACTGTGCAGGGTTGCGACAAGGAAGTTCAATTGACACGCGTCGCCGCCCGGAGCCTGTCGCCCCGGAGTGACTTGCACGTGTCCCCGGACCCTCTCAGGCCCTCGCGGCAAGTGCACACACTTGCAGTGCTATAGTGCGGAGCGCGCTCACCGTTAACTCCCGGCCTGCAACTGTGACTCCGGAACCTAATGGACGCGTGTCACACGCAGCCATACATTTTTATATACGTTTACTTTTACCCTCGGCATTACTCGCATGAAGTTTCAGCCGTCGCCATCAGGACGAACGTGAAATTCTGAATTAGGATAAAAATAAGACGTAAGAAAACTTTCATGGTGCACTAAATACTCGTTTATTCAAAAACAACCTGCTCAGTGCTCCCATTACTAATTAAGACCGTTCGTCTAGGGCGTTGTAGACAGGGTTTATTTTTTGTACTTGCTATTGAATAGAACTCGGTGATGTCGGTGATTACTAAATCAATATCCAACTGAGCTCCCCTGAGTATTACGGACCATTCAAAATTCATTCACAGACCAGCATCTGAAGATTGCGAGGGGCGTTTATTGCGAAAGTCTTAAAATATGCTAAATATTCCCCGGGGGAGAGGGCAGGGGGAGGGGAATGTCCACCGCCTGTCCCGGGATCATCCGCTTCGCTATAATTCACGGAGAAGGAAAAATTGCAAGGTCCGAGGACAAGTTGAATTAAGGCGCGGATCTCTCGTAGGGTCCCGCCCTCCTCGCGCCCCTCACTGTCGCCAAATAGTAGATTATTAACCAAGGGGATAAAGCAGTGTCTTCTGTCGCGGGTGACGATTTAAGTTCACCCAAGACTAAGACAGCTTTATCACCGAGGAAAATACTCTACTTTTCGTACCCATTTGCGAAAAAATTAACACAATAATAATATGAGTTAAGCATTTATTAAAAATAATGACAATTAAAAGTATAAGTTAACATTCGAAACATTGGTCCAATTATTGATAGAGAGGGTTACATTTTTGTTTGGTACATTTATTGTTGATGAGTTGATTTGAGTATTTCTCTGTTCTTGCGTCTGAGGAACTGTTTAGAACATTAACTTATTTATAAAAATAAATTAAAATAAACTTAACGTTTATGTATTTGAAGAAAACAAAAACGCGGCAAATTCCTAGAATAATATTTTTTTGTCGGAAAAGCAAAGGCATCAAGCTCATACGGCCTCGTCGGTTTTCGTAATTTTATTTAATAATCATAACTGCATAATAAATGCGTATTCCTTTTTCAAAAAGATGTTTAATGCTTTATATACAAACTCAATGGTGTAAACACAGATGTAGTTCAGTATAAATAATTTCGGTAAGTATTCCAAATTTAAATCACATTCTCCCCCTAGAGGATGAATGAAATTCAGTACAATTTTCTTTCCCTGTTTTTAACAGATTAAAAATGACTATTGTTATGTTCGCTTTTTGTGGCATAGAATGTCACTTTTTTGAGCAAGTGGTACGAAAATCTAATTTATCATATCAACCTCATAAATCATGTGTCGAATTGAGATAAGTATAAAAATTCCATTGTTGCTTGGCCTCAGTTGGTTTTATGCCATGAATTTTTTCTGCGAAAAACGCCGTTTGAAATAATGTCAATGGTGACATGGACATTATGATACAGACTTAACTAGTGGTTCGCCCCAAACTGAGACCTCGCGGCGCCATCTATTGACATCATTGTGAAGTTCTGTTGTAAATACTAAGGCTCATTAAAAATTATATAATTTCGTTTCCTTATAATATTTATCTAATTTAAGTATTTGTTGTTCAAGTACAGGATATAATTCAAATAATTGATCAAGCTTCAGGGACAGCATTTCAGAAAATTTAGAGTTCTGAGGTCAACTTTCGACGTTAGAAAATCTCCACTTTGAAAGCCCCCCATTTCGTCAATTTTAGGGGAAAAATTTAAAAAAATATATTTTTGGACTCTATTCCTAATTATCTTTCAAATGATATACCGCAACCCTATGTAACGCTTTAAAAATATTTTTTCTTCATATTCGCTTCTATGAGAGCCCCCTGAAATAAAGATTTTTATTACTTTTTAAGCCATATTCGGCTGGAGGCCATCGGTTTATATATTATGTCGAGGGAGAAGCCAGAAGTGCGTCGAACCCGCAACCCGACTTGAAGAATTTTATCATAATATTAGCAATTTATTGTTAATGTTTACCTATTGTTTCTACCCTCGTAAGATTTAGATAGTTGTTTAAAAATTTAAAAGGCGGGTCTTGGCCGTAAGTACCTACTTGTTTGTTTACTATTTATTTTGTGCAGAGTTTGTGTTTAAATTGCTCACAAATAATTGTAAATTGTTTTAATAATTTTAGAGGCTAGTTTGGCTCGTTTGACACTGTAGTTAAGAGATTTGTTAAGAATAAGAGTTTCAATTGTTTACCCGCTATATCGTTCCACCAATCGGGGCGAGTCGACTGTAGTTACGCCGCGAGCTGCCGTTGGTGGCGCGATAGTGCGCTTTAAAACCATTATAATGGCGGATTATCGAGCATTATTGTTGTTCACGCATTCCGTGCACAGCGTTCGCCCCGAGCGGACGTCTCCCATGCTCGGTCTAGAGTGCTCCGTCTCCCCTCTCGCGCAAGTGTTGTGCCGCCCGACGCCAGTAGTGATTGTGCCAGTGTTGTGGATGGACGTTGTTCCAGCGTTGTGTGTAGTGCAGTGTAGTTCCAGGGTCTAGGATTCCGTGAGTACACTACTCTAAGTGCAGCATAGGTCCACACCCCCGTCTCCAAAGAACGGAGACTCAGCTAGGGTTTTCACCTTAGGTACCCAGCTCCCTGCCCCGGCAGGGGGGACATCTTTAGCTCCCGGGTCCACCATGGACCCCCGACCCACTGACCGACCCGCTCTCGGGGCCACTAGGGCCCCGGCGAAGCAAGCCCAGTGCCATTTCAACATCCAGGCACTATTAGAGGACCTGCAAAAACGTAGTCCCCAATATCTAAGCTATTTTTATAGCTCCTCTCCCGTACCGATCCCTCCGGTCTTACCGCCATCTGAACCGCCCTTCAGGCAGCCAAAAATCATAACTCCTTCCCAGGCGATAGCCATGGAGACCACCCCTGCGCCTAGCAAATCCATGGAGCTTCACTCCGTGTCCCCCGCTGGGCCTTCAGCCGCCCCTGTTAGAATAACCCCGCCTAAACCTATCCCAGGTCCTGTAGCCCGAATCGCTCTTCCAGCGATATCCGAGGAACCTCAAAATGAGACCTCTCCCGCCTCATCCGAATCGGACGATTTTACCCAAGTCCAATCCAAAAGCCAAAAGCGAAAGCTAAAGGCCTCCAAATCCTGTGCAAACCCTCCTAAGAAGGTTGGTCTTGCCGCCCCGTCATCCCTAAACCCATCAGATCCTCCCAACTCCCAAGGTCCCTCCGAATCCCAGACCTCCTCCGGAGAGGAGTCGGAAGACTCCCCGATGGAGGAACCAGTAAGGGAAAAAGTCCCTCCTCTCTACATCAGAGAGAAGCTGAGCTGGCAGCGAATCCTCCCCATCCTAGCAGAGAAAGGCATAACCTTCTTTGAAGCCCGTTCCACCGCCATAGGCATTCGAGTCCAATGTCCTACCTCCCAAGACCACCGTGGTCTCACATCAATACTCCGACAGGAAAACGTAGGGTTTCACACGTATGCCCTGCCCGAGGAACGCGTCCTCCGCATAGTAATCCGAAATATTCCTAAGGAATTAAACACCGACGCGATCAAAGAGGATCTCCTATCCCAAGGATACCCAGTCAGGGAGGTACATCGCATGTACCACGCGCAATCAAAATCTCCTTATGAGATGATCCTGGTTATTTTAGACCTTACCCCAGAGGGTAAGAAAATCTATAATTTAAAATCTATTTGCCGTCTTTCTGGCCTTAAGATAGAATCCCCCCGTCAGCGCGGTAGATTAGGACAGTGTCATCGCTGTCAGTTATACGGCCACTCCGCTAGGAACTGCTTCGCCCGTCCTAGGTGCGTCAAGTGCCTAGGAGACCACGGCACGGCAGATTGCGCTAGGACGCAACCGACCGAGGAGCCCCCGAGCTGTGTACTTTGCGGGTCTCAAGGGCACCCCGCGAATTATCGCGGATATCCTAAGGCCCCCAAAGAGCCTAAGCGAAGGGTCAAACCGGCCGGCCGCAACTCTGCCGCCCCCCCCATACCAACCCCAACCTTCGTCCCGGCTCCGGCCCCGGCCACCAACGCCTGGGACAAACCTCTTCCCAGGACAAATCGCCCCGCTCCCGCGGCTAAGACCGCTTCGTCAACCCCGACACAGGCCCCACCAAAAACGCCCAATTCGGCCAGTCAGGCCAACATCGATCAGTCTTGTGATGCCTCCGCATATGCAAATGCAAGTAGTAACGTCGACGTTCTTAGCAAACTTCTCCTGACGATAGACTTAATCAAGTTAAACAGATTCATCTCGGATATAAGGACAAACCCAGATACTATTTCAGTCCTCCAAAAACACATGGACTTTTTCATTCCGGTAAAAGAATTATTTGACTCTCTCAATGGCCAACACAACGAATAGCAGAATCAAACCACACTCCCTTGTAGTCGCCTTTTATAACGCGGCCGGCCTTATCGACCAAATAGACGAAGTCCGCGATTTTGTTTGTGCACATCAAACCGATATTCTCCTAGTGCAAGAGACCTTCTTAAAACCTAGTAGAAGCAATCCGCGAATTGCCAATTATAATTTAATTAGAAACGACAGAGCAACCGCCCTCGGCGGCACCGCGATTTACTACAGAAGGGCTCTTCACTGCACTCCTCTCGATACTCCTCCCCTTACCAATATGGAAGCATCTATTTGTCAGGTTAGTATGTCCGGCCATCCGACGGTCATACTAGCATCAGTCTATCTCTCTCCAACTAAACAGCTTCTAGAGAGTGACATCAGCGCACTCCTCTCCCTCGGAGACTCCGTCATTCTGGCAGGAGATTTCAACGCTAAACACCGCCGCTGGAATTGTAACACTACAAACCAACGAGGAGTTACACTCGAAAGACTGACAAACAGACAGGACCTTAATTTTGCACTTTTGGCCCCTGACACACCGACTCGTTATCCTAATACAGAACGGACTACTGACCGACCGGACATACTAGACATAGCACTGCTAAAGAACATCGCCTTACAGGTGAGTCCTTTGGAAGTGCTATCCGAACTATGTTCAGACCATCGCCCCGTCCTACTCCGGCTAGGACCCCCGCCTAGCTATGTTTTATTCCGTCTATATCCCATGATTTGCAGCAAAAGCAAAATGTCCCTCCGACACAAAGTCACGCTTTATAAAACGTGCATCCGTCCTATCATGTCCTACGCATGCGTCTTATTCGCACACCTCCCTCACTCTCGATTTAACAGTCTCCAAGTCCTCCACAACAAGTTCATGCGTATGGCCACGGGATCCCCGTGGTTCGTACGTAACGTAGACCTCCATAGAGACCTCGAACTCCCCACCATAGCCCAATATTTTAAGCAGCTCTCCAAAAATTACTTTGAGAAGGCAGTCAGACATCCCAATCCCCTTGTAGTTCAGACTGCATCATATACCCCCGACCGAAATGACCCACCAGACAAACGACGTCCTAAACACGTCCTTAACGACCCCGATGACCAAATCACTACAGACAATGCTCCCTACATAGGGCTACACACAAACACCAGCCAAACACAGCGTCTTCGCCGGCGAAGACGAGGACCCCGATATCTTACGTCACCCGGACGTGGTCTTAACCCACGGCCTCGGGGGCGTGTGGACTAATCTAGTCCAACCGACCTCCCATTCGTCCCAACGTCATCCTAAGCCGAGGTCCGAGCCTCACAGGAGGCGCCCTTAGGAAGACGTTGCCCCCCCCCGATGTCTTCGAGCCCTAGGGCTCTTTTCTCGGCGACGCCTAGCGCTCGTCTAACCCCCCGGTGACGCTGTAGCGGCCAGTAGGGCCAGTCAGCTTACACAATCCGAAAAAAAAAAAAGCATTATTGTTGGAGCTCTGGTAAGCGAAAGGTTGTAAGACCAATTTCTACTTGATTTTCCATTTATAATTGTGTGCCTAGGTTTTGCTAGGTTTTAGTTTTATTTTAGACTAAATTAACTTTCCATAATAATCTCTGAGTTGTGATAAATATTTGTGAATCTGTTTCGATCTTGAATAGTGTAAACTAAGTTAATATTGTAAGAATTATTGTCAACCCCTTTAAAAGAGCTACCGCAGAGTTTCTCGCCAGCTCTTCTCTGTGAGAGTGGCCTTCCGAGCTGGTGGTAGATTCTTTTGATCATTTGAATAGAAACCATTTGAATTTAACCATTTAAATCGGTGTTTCTTTAAAGTAATTAAAGATTAGAATCTGTGAGATTAAATCGTTATTATTAAACTACCTACTACCTACCCACGTATGATAATAATCGTAGTATTTCATTTGATCACGTTTGCTATTAGTAATTTCCGTAATTGTGACAATCGTATGGCTTTTGCAAGTCAGTGATAGATTAACTATTAGAAGCATTATTACAATTACAACCTACGTCTTATAGTGGCGTAGTGTTTCTATGAGTTGCATTTGTAGGTAGTCTATTTATTTAGCGATTACAAATGCCAGTGATAGACAAGGCAATTATTAAAATCAGTGATTAAAGCCTTTCATTCAAATAATAACCTTCAGTTGCAATCTGTGACGTATCTGCATTTGCGGTGGTCATATTGTCAAGATCGGGCATCGCGGGAATCCGCGATTGATGTTAATCTAGTTCTGCTTTTCGATAATTAACTTCAGTGCCTCATTTGGATCAGTTCTAGTACTGTAGAAAGTGACAGCAGAGACGGTGACCTACTAAAGGTCAGTGGTTCTGCTGATTTAAAAAAAAATGAGACGCGCTTCCCGACGCATCACCCGTCTTTTCTGACATAGGCCGCCGTTCAAATGCGACATATATATAATATTTAAATTTGAAGTAATTACGTTCAGTAATTCAGAAGTTTTAAGGCTCTGACAGACGGACGGACGGACGGACGGACAAGTGTAAATTCACTCAAGTAGACTCAGAGACCTTCGCTTCGCTCGGTCAAATATTATAACATATTCGAGAGTATACCACCATTATAGATCTGTCAGCGTGACAGAAACCGACCTGAGAGCTGGATCCTGCCGCAATAGGGATAGTGGATACACTATACAGTGTACACTATACACACACACAATACACTTCACAGGCCCACCACAGTATTACCCACAGCGTCGATAGTATTGCTTACTAATAAAATTACTAGCTGATGCCCGCGACTTCGTCTGCGTGGAATATTTTTTTTAATTCCCACGGGAACTCCTTATGTAGCCCATGTCACTCTCCAGGTCCTCAACTATGTGCATGCGAAAAATCACGTCGGTCCGTTGTTTTGTTGCAGCTGATTGAAGGACAAACCATCAAACAAACACACTTTCGCATTTATAATATTAGTACCTACGTTCGATTGATAGCGATTTGCGTTCTCTAACCCTTTATCACATGACAAATAAATAATATGATTTACATAACAACATGTGATACAGACTACAGTAGAAGGGTCGTCGGGACTCGGGACTCGGGACTCGGGAATGTAATCCGGCAGCAGTTAATAGATAGGTACCTAATATAATATGATATCGCTCGTGTGATAGTATCGAGACAGTGTAAACACCGTGTTCTATATTCACGGAACACTTCGCGCCCGTAGGCTCGGGGTTTATCCAGAACTGACAGGATATAATATCGACGAAGCACCACTGGATCCAGACACTTGAAGGTTTAGGTTTTCTCTAGATCAGCACACGGTTGAAGCCAGGTTGGATCAGCCAGTGCACAAATGTATGAAGGTACCTTCATATTACTTTATTTATAGTATATTTGTGTCGCACTGTCGCACTGTCGCACTGTCGCACTGTCCGGTGTCGCTCGTGTGACAAGGTCATCGCCCCGCGGCTCGAGCGCCGGAGAGAGCCAGCCGGAGCCTGTGATACATGAGACACATCAGCTGGTAAGTGGGCAACCACGCGCGTTATCTCTCTCTCCCGTTTTATTATAATGGTATTTAATGGACTTTAGATAAGTTTATTATATCTTTTTAATGTTTATGTAAACCAAAATAGTAGAGTCCAATATAGTAGTAATAATATACCTACGTTTTGTAAGGAATCTTGAAGGACGGGGCTAAAAATCAAAACCATACACATGCTATCGAATTCGATAAACGACCGCGTCAATTAACTATCACCATGAAACTTATTACGTTTTTAAATTATTACACGCACTGTCATAACACAGCTCTTCACTAATAGTACTTCTGTGGTAAAAGCGTTTCGTTTTGACGTTTTGTCTTGTCATGTCCACGTCATGTCCGTGGTGAGTCAGGACTTATTGTACCAAATCCAGTACAATGTAGTTGTAGATTTTACAGAATTTATGCAAGCTGGGAAGCAACACTTGTAAACCCACAAAACTACAGTAATAAAAAAAGGTTCCCACTTCGACATAACGGTAAGTGTTATGCGAGTATGACAGTTGTAGTCACAGGCTCACAGCGCTTGCGTATCAACTATCATCAGTGTGGAGCTTGCGAGTGGACATGAAGTGGACAAAACCGCAGCATAAGTACCAATAGCTGTGCTCCACCCGCATCAGCAGTCAGCAGTCAGCAGTCAGCAGTCAGCAGTCAGCAGTCAGCAGTCAGCACGACCGACTAATGCGGGCTCGAGTACCAATAACTGTACTCCACGTACACGTACCACACGTTTTTAGACCGAGTGGTTCGAGGTGGACTTTGATATTATGTCAATCAATTAGGTGGTGCAGCGCAGCGTCGCTGCAGCCGTGTCGGGTGTCGCCCCGGCGCGATGCGGCACGCTCGCTATGACCGGGATGACGGGAGAGGCGGCGTGACACGCACTGCGTAATATTCATAGTGCGGCGATGGCTGCACATCTCACTGTATGGCACTATGTGCTAGCTATTAGCTAATAGATGTCTCTGAATGAAACGCACCGGCATCGCTCGGGAGGAATCACTGAAAATTACGTACGTAGTAGGCACTTAGGCGGTGGTCTGTAACAAACGCCGTAAGTCGCATCCAGCGTCTGCTGACTCTGGACGCGGCTTCCAGCGTTTTTTGCGATGGTCACTCGGAAGTGTTTTAGTTTCTCGCATACGCTCAATGTGAATGGACGTGAGTGATTAAAATATGGATGTACAGACAATATTAAGAGTTCTTCTCGAAGAAGAGGAGGATGATGATCTCGTTGTACAAATGTTATTGAAACAGGAGAGAAGAAAAAGGCGTCACGATCTTTTCGTGAAGAGAGAGGTCGAGGGTTGTTTTAATACGTTGATAAAAAAACATTTATATACTAACGATGTCAAGTTTAAAGAATACTTTCGTATTTCAAAGGATCAGTTTATGACTGTTTTGGATTTAATCGAGGATGAGTTGACAACAGCATCGTGCAACAGATACAAGAAACCGATTTCTGTTGCCGAAAAATTAAGCCTAACATTAAGGTAAGTAGGTAATACAAATAATATTGGTCAATCTGAAAATTATACTTATTTATTAAAGAAATTCAGAACAAGGAATATGCTATCGATGTCTTTAGGGGCTATTCAAAGTCCAATTTGAATCGTCCGATGGCATTGGAGTAAGCTGCGTTGAATGTTGAGTATTTGGCGTATTCGGATAATGAATATTGGAAAACTGATTGTATGATGAATATTGTAGGTTCGGATACTGAACATTTTGCGTGTGATGCTTTATTTCAGTATCTGGCACTATCTGACATACTTTCAGTCTAATCTCAGCTTGCAAATGAGGTGGCAATTTATCCGCAATATCTGCCATCGATTCGAAAAACTTTTGCACAGGTGTTTTATTTTCCGATGGTTTATTTATTATCTTGTCATTTAAAGCTGACCGCTGAGCATCTCTTTTTACTAAAATTTTCATAAGAGGTTCAGACAAGTTCTTATTGTAGCTCGCCTTTTATTTTGCGGAACAGCAATTTCCTCAGCGTTTAGAAAATCATCTTTAAAAATTTCTTCGCCAATCGGTTGTTGCTCTTCACTCTGTTGGCTAAGCTGTCCTTCTTCATTCTGTTAATCACCTTGTTCTGCACCTCGTCAATTGTCTGGTGTTCATCCACGTTTGTGATGGTTTCCCGTCTTTCGTCAGTATCTAAGAGAAAAGACATTATACTCATATATTCCCAGCTATAATTTGTTCTTTCTGCTGCAGTCGATTCACCTCTTTTCTTCTTATTAAACTGGTCGCGTAGACTCTTCCATCTTTTTTTACAGTCTGAAACTAAAGATAATACAATAGAAATATATTTTTGGTAAATAAACTTTAATTTTAATTCGGCAAATAAACAAAACATTTTTGTTTCAGGTTTTTGGCTACTGGAGAAAGTATGCGGTCACTCGCTTTTCAGTTTCGCATATCACATAACTACATATCAGGTGTAATAAAAGAAACGTTAAAAGCACTATGTAAATATCTTACACCCATATATTTACCGAGTGTCACAGAAGATATTTTGAGCATTTCTGCTGAAAAGTTCATGTAAACGTGGAATTTTCCATGCTGTGGTGCTATTGATGGCAAACACTGCCGTATCAGATGTCCACCCAAAACAGGATCATTATATTATAACTATAAAAAAAAATTCTATTGTTTTGCTAGCTATAGTAGACCCTGATTGCAAATTCATTTGTGTGGATATTGGATCTTATGGAAAAGAAGGCGATAGTGGAATATTTTCCAAATCAATAATGGGCAAGCAAATTGAAAATGGTACTTTTGCGTTTCCTGCAGACAAGCAACTACCTGGTACTGACATTTTTTTGCCTCAGTTTCTAGTGGGAGATGGTGGTTTTAAGCTGCTGCCACTTTAATGAAACCATATTCTGTTTTTCAAGGTGTAGCAGATGTTGAAAAAAGGCAATTTAATTATCGTCTTAGTCGTGCTCGAAGAACTGTGGAGAGTGCGTTCGGAGAGTTAGCAAATGTTTTCAGAGTGTTTTATACGCCCATACATATAGCTCCAAAAATAATAGATTATCTTATTATGGCGGCTTGTTGCCTACATAATCCATACTAATATTATAAATGCGAAAGTGTGTCTGTCTGTCTGTCTGTCTGTCTGTCTGTCTGTCTGTCTGTCTGCTACGCTTTCACGGCCCATCTGTTCAACCGATTTTGATGAAATTTGGTGCAGAGATAGGTTGTATCCCGGGGAAGGACATAGGCTACTTTTTATCCCGGAAAATTTAAAAGTTCCCGCGGGAATCGAAAAAATTTGGTCCACGCGGACGAAGTCTTGGGAATCATCTAGTATGTTAATAACTGAGAAAAAAAATAGCACCACGCATAATAATGCACATCAGCAAATGCCAACTAGAAAGGACATTGACCAAATTCGCCTAAGAATCAACATACGTTTGATATATACAGTAATTCTTAGCTTATTTTATAACCTTTATTCCAAATATTAGAATTCAACGGACACTTCAAATTAATTAAAAGTAAATAAATGGGTATTAAATTGATTACTATACGTTTCCGTCTCTCGATTATTAACCACAGATCAATAACTTACAGGTTAAAATAATATCCAATACAACCGCTTGAGCGCTAGATCCGTATCGTAAGAAACAAGATAAAAGCAGCTTAAAGTGCTAAGTGCGCTAATATTCTGAATCTCGCAACGCCATCTATTGAAAGTACAATAATTTAATATTTCTAACGCCATCTGTGAAGTTATCCATGAACTATGACGATACCTGCATCCTTATTAATAACGCCATCTGTAATGTTTTTGACGGACTACTGCGAATCTTGTCTTATCTACATACTGTTTACAGCTGTATTACAATTGGTTAAAGATGACATTTATTTGATCAAGCAGATTGATTGTGAAAGCTGAAATATTCTCAAAATTGAAAATATTTTTGGTTATAAGTAATTTCTTAGCAAGTGTCCGTTGTTTTAATCTGCTCTCAAGTATAAAAAGGTATTAATTTGAACCCAGTAATCAATGTTTTATGACGGTTGGTTCTTAGGCGAACTTTGTATGGGGATGGAACAATGTCCTTTGCTACCTCTCCGAAGATCAGGTGGAGCAGATATCATTTCAGCAGTTAATATTAGAAATGAGCTAAAAAACTATATTATATGTTCACCAACAGCTGGAAGAGTAGCTTGGCAAAGTAATCATTCATGAATAAAATAATACATAAAAACCTTTTTTAAACATACTCGTTTTTAGGGTTCCGTAACCAAATTTGGCAAAAACGGAACCCTTATAGATTCGTCATGTCTGTCTGTCTGTCTGTCTGTCTGTCTGTCTGTCCGTCCGTATGTCACAGCCACTTTTTTCCGAAACTATAAGAGCTATACTGTTGAAACTTAGTAAGTAGATGTATTCTGTAAACTGCATTAAGATTTTCTTACAAAAATAGAAAAAAAACAATAAATTTTGGGGTTCCCCATACTTAGAACTGAAACTCAAAAATTTTTTTTTCATCTAACCCATAGGTGTGGGGTATCTATGGATAGGTCTTCAAAAATGATTGAGGTTTGTAATATCATTTTTTTCTAAACTGAATAGTTTGCGCGAGAGACACTTCCAAAGTGGTAAAATGTGTGTCCCCCCCCCGTAACTTCTAAAATAAGAGAATGATAAAACTAAAAAAAATATATGTTGTACATTACCATGCAAACTACCACCGAAAATTGGTTTGAACGAGATCAAGTAAGTAGTTTTTTTTAATACGTCATTAATCGTAAATCGCAATTTACCTTTCATTCAATCAACTCAAATATTTAAAAAAAACATTTAATTTAAAACTTATTACAGGTTTGTACGGAACCCTCGGTGCGCGAGTCCGACTCGCACTTGGCCGGTTTTTTTTATATTACACCGAGTAAAAAAACCCTTCTGAGTACTGGAACCCTTAAAAACAAAGTAGGCAAATAAAACCTACGCAAGGTAAATAAAACTGTTTCTTACCGTAGACCAACAACCAAGCTTATTTCTTCCCAACGTTTGTGTTTCAACACTTTGTTTTTATGATCTTTATCGCTGGCATCAAATAAAATTCTGAATTTAACTGATTCTATTAGTAATTCGTCTTGTTCCTTTGTAAATTTCACCATCTTGTATGAAAAAAACGCGACGTACGTACGCCAGAATGCTCCGAAATGACTGCGTACTGCGTAGTCGTCGTACGACCTATGGACGCGGCGCACAGTGCTCGTGCGCCGCGTCAGGCGTGTGAGAGAGACCACTATAGTGCATTTCCTAGTAAGCATTCCTAGGCCGCGTACAGCGTCATGTCGTACGCGACCTACGGCGTTTGTTACAGACCACCGCCTTACTTTTAGTGTTCCGTAAAAGCCGCGGCGAATGACGACTTGCATCGATTCTGTTCAGGTTGGTTACTTATTTAAATATGACTAGGGGTTAATTTAACATGGATACATATCTAATCGCAGTGAACGCCTCTCGTATCATTTAACTCCTACGCGTCTCATTGTCATGCCAATGCAAATGAGGCCTTCTGACGAGGTATCTCACACTCGGGTCTGGCTGCCTTATCGCTGCTTAAGCATGTGGGAGCTGCCTAGAACGTTTCGTGTGTCATACGTGTGAAAACAATCATGATACTATTACGTCGTCCTTTGTCAATCACTATAAATAACGAACGTATTGAACAAGCGGAAAAAACTTCATTCCTAGGCTTTCGAGTGGACCAAGGATTAAAGTGGGACGCACACATAGATGAGCTGTGCGGTAAACTATCAACAGCTTGTTTTGCTCTAAAGCGCGTTGCATCCACGTTATCCGCGGAAACAGCTCGAGCGTGCTACTTTGCCTCGGTTCACAGCTTACTTCAATACGGGATCGTGCTATGGGGGCGTGGTGCAGACTGGGAACGCGCATTCAAACTGCAAAAACGCGCAGTCAGAGTATTAGCCAAAGTGACACAGGACACTTCCGCCCGACCCTACTTCACCAGTTTGGGTATCCTAACATTGCCGTGCCTACTAATTTACAATACTGCACTGTATGTCGTCAACCATAGGGACGAATTTAAAACAAGAGGCGACACGCAAAGCCGTAGCCTACGATATCCAAACAGGTTACTTACTAAGGGTGGACGATTAAAAAAGGCATCAAAAACCGTTAAGGGCATGGGCGCGGAAGTCTACAACCGTATACCCACAATAATTAGAGATGCACCCAGTTTAACAAATTTTAAAAGTAAACTGAAGACCTGGCTTGTCGAGAGGTCCTTCTATAGCTACAATGAATTCTTAGATTCTAAAATTATATAATAATTATAAATTATAATACAATTTAATGGTTTATTTAAAAAGTGGTATTGTTAGTATATATAATTATATACAATATTTTCTGTAACATGTACAGCTTATATTTAAAATGACTTGAAAACTCAATTTTACCAATAAATTGACTATTGACTATTGACTATTGACTATTGGGACACACAGCAGTAAAAATAGATTAACCGATGGCATCTCCTGGCCTCGAGTTAATGGGTGTACTGCAGTCTGCACTTCTGCAGGGTGCGACGCGTCACGCGACACTCGTCTGAACTTAGCGCGCGTCCCGACACCGGAGAGCGAGCGTGTTCGACTGTCGACACGCTCATCACGACGAGACCAAACCAACAGCGTACCTACACCTTCACATCTCTTATTGCTATAACACTACAGTTGATATCCCTATGATCCAGCTCCTCAATAATGTGGCATTGCAAACGAACATCATACGCACACATCAACACTAATTGTGTAAACCTTAAAGCTGAATATTTCATGGTTCAGCTGCAGAATAACTTGGTATTGATGGTTAGGGGCAGGTGCGAGTGACACCCGTCTTGCTAATCGCCACATCTGAACAATTAAAGCAAATATCTGCGTATTTTGATTAAAAAACTTTGCGGCTTTGTTGTTGGTACTTTATATTCGTACAAGTACTTACAAAACCGAATGGCCTTTGGAATGGAATGGGCTTTTTATCCCGGAAAGTTTACGGGTTCTCGGGAACGCGGGTGAACTTGCGGCCATCGGCTCGTCATTAATGATTTGTAAATTGGTGGCTGTCAGGTAAAGTTACAGTTCAGGGCTGATCTGTGACCGCTATTATTCTTATTATAATTTCGAAAATAATACCGAATTATTTTTATTATAATTTCGAATACCTACATTAATTTTTATCCATGACTGATATAGGCGCCATGTCAGAAATCTCCCATCAGACCGTACCAGAGGAAATTTAGAAACTATGAATTCCCAAATTGACCCCGCCGGGGACCGAGCTCCCACTCGTGAGACTGCAGCGCTCACCACTGCGCCAGGGGGTCGTCATAATATCTTTTGAGTAGATACCAATGGATTAAAAAAAAAAAAACTAACAGCTGCCGAACTACCCGAGCTGGCCGTAGATGGTGCTTTACAGCTTCATGAAATTATGATTTAAAAAAAAAAACCGGCTATAAATTTTGGGCAATATATGAGCTTACGTTAATTATTTATTTGTTTCCTAATAATGTGTAATTGAAATTTTAGAATTTTGCACGTTCAAAATCAACATTAATAATAATAATTATACTAATATTATACTAAAAATTATATATAATGTATATTTTAACATTTGATAAATTATTATCTTTAATATTATTATTATTTTATTAGGTAGAAACACTAACATCATATAAGAAAAAAAAATGCATGTATTGTGTATATGTTAATATTTTATTAATTATTTTAACAATTGACGGAGCACTCAGGACTGAATACAGAGTCACTCACACATACATAAACAAAAAAAAAAACAAGAACACTACATATACTTATGTCTATCACCATTTCACGACTATCGTGAGCTGGCACCTGTTCAGAGCAAAACACGCATTAAAAAGGTATCTGACGTCTTGTCAGAGGACAAATGAGTGCGAAACATTTAAAAAAAAAAACCAATGGCCAATGAATGCTAACGTTTAACTAATAAGTTATGTTACTTTAACTTTGCTTGAGTTAAACTTTTCAACGCGAACACCGCACTAGATCGCCTGTACCTGGGTAGATATCCGGTGGCCGCTGGAAACAAAACTAAGCTGCAGCCTGCGGTCTGTCGGCGCTCCGTTCCCGTTGTCTCCTCAAGTATTTGCTTAACGTATTTCCTATTCATGAGTAGAGAGAGCGTTTCCGACATTTTAACAGTCGCGTTAGAAGACTGGATTACAGATGAATATCTCAAATTTCGGCACTGGTAAGTGAACCGTGGCCGAGTTGGTCAAGGCGCTCAGGGCGCGATTCCCAGAGAGACGCAGGTTCAAATCCTGCCGGTTCCGCGAATTTTTGATATGTATATTTAAGTAAGTTTAGAAACTATCCTCGTGTGTGAAGCACTGTAATAAAATTATAAAATTTAATAGAAAGGAGGCAATTTTGAGTAACGCATAGGTACGAAAATAATCCTAAGACTGGAAGAAAGGAAGCTGCCGCATGCAGTCTTGCTCCCTTATCCGTCGTCTGTCTATATAATATTATTTAACTCCACCAACGCTACGCCTTCTAGTGTAAGATAATCATTCTAGTACCTACCAAAGGAATCCAACTACTATAAGTCCTTGGAATTGCCTAAATTATACTATGTATGCAATGCGAAGATGACATGTCAATCATTATGAATGCATAATGATTTTCACAAAACAGAATTGTATATATTTTCGTCGAGAAACTCCGAGCTACTCGTATCTCCGTCGCTCGCTGTCTGTTTAGCGTTTAGCGTCGTCGTCAACTCAACGTAGAACCATCAGTAAAGTCTATTCTAACGAGCATCAATGGTTGGGTAATACGAGCAGCTTTACAGCGCCGAGTTCACGCTCTCTTAGCACCTCTATAACCAACCTGACCTCTGTGGCGGGTGGCGGGTGGCGGGTGGCGTGCGCCGCGAGTGGGTTTCAGTCTTGTTATTTCTTTGTTCTTCCGTTTCATTGTTGTCATTCGTTATTCACATTTGTTGGAGCCGATTGCTCTTCAGCTAGTTTTATATTTAAGGTGAATTCCGTTTTGTTCAAACCGACTGGAGCGAGTTTCGTTCAGATCACGTGGCAGACTGGTAATATTCCTCGGTGAAATTAGCAAAAGTTTCTCAATGGAATTCTTCGAGTTTCATTTCCAAATTCGAACAAAAAATATTGGGGTTTTTTTGTCGAGAAAAGTCTTAATAGCAGCCAGCAGATCCGTAGAGATCTTCCGCCGCGGCCGGCTTCGGTCAGGAAACAAATAATCAATATCGTGCCCTTAGAAATCGTGCCTGTTACATCGAGCAGTGTGCACACGTGGCCTTATAAATTAATCGATTGCAAACTTTTTCCTGTTCTTTAATATTCCATTCGTGTCAACTGTCAACCCCTCGACAACACTATAGTCTTCAGCATCCGATTATGAAGCCGCTCACGGCACGTACGGACCAGAACGCAGTACGGACACACGGCAGTGCATCGATACTCTGGCTCCGGTCTCGAGTGTGGACCGTGGAGTGTGGACGGCGCGCCGGACCACCCCTGACCCCGCGTCTCATCGCGGCTTCGTACGAGTACTTATCATAATAACATCATTGATCCAACTCGCTCACATTACGAGCGAGCACTGGGCGTCTGGCGAGCACAGACTACGTTATTGATATCATATCGCGTTCTACTTTAATACGTGCGCTGTCATGTCACTCGGAATGAAGTATCCTCCTGGAGGATCTGTGTCATGTCTACCTGTAGTGTTGTGAACGGGCGAGTCGTCACTGATTGTAATTAAAGCTACTGATTCAATTCAAATATTCACTTAACGAAATCGGTGTGCATGCGGTGCATAAATACTTTATAAAATAATAATAAACATTGATATTATTTCGATCTCCATCATGCAATAAAGGTACACCTAATTGAATAACAAACAATAAATACATGTTAATGAGGCATAATTCCCTCTTGTTGCGTTCAAATATAAAATTATTATAATCGGAACTAATATATTATCGATAAGATCACGCACGTGGTGAGGGTGGATTGGGGCGAGTGGGTATAGTGTAAGAGTGTATGGCGAGCGAGTGGAGGGGGGAGAGGGGGCGGAGGGGGGGGGGGGGGATGGCGGTGTGACAAAGAGGCGGATGTCGGATGCGGCGATTATGACGTTAAATCAAGCGCGGCCGGCAATGAGTCAGCGATCAGGATAATGTGCCGCTGTCGCCGCAGGTGCCATGTGTGGTCTACAGTGTACTGTGTAACCCGCGCGGGCCACGGCCGAGTTAGTCGGAAACTCGGAACTCTAGTCGGATTTTGTGAACTTGTAAATTGTGATACGAACGCCGCGATTAGAGATTAGCTAACTCTTGGTTCCTTTTGCTTACGATTCCTGTTTTTTTACTAAGTGTGGGTCTACGTTTGAGACAAAACCTAAAAGATCAAGTTATAGATCAATCGATATTATCTCAGTCAGACAGTCTACCGTTCGTTTTATATTAACTAGGTATTTACGAGTAGTTTTCTTAAAATTACTTTTTGAATTTTTTAATAATAATATGCAACCGTAACCAGTTCGATCACTTCAATCCAATAAAAAGATTGAATACAATATGAACTGGCGCAACGTAGCCAAATCCAGTTTAATACGTCAGAAGTTTCCGTGACACCTCTAGCCCCCCACTTCACTAGCACGCGCGGGGCTCTGTGGCTCGGTTGTACGGAACTGTCATGTAATAATTATGGAATATTGGGGAAGTCATTTCATGTCACCGCTAATACTCATAAATATCCGACGCGGGTAAAATAAATTCCGGTTTATGGCTGTAAGAGTCTCGCCTAAATAAAGAAAATCTCGTTCCAACTTAGTTTATTAATACGACTTTCATATTTGACTCATGATTTAACCGTATCATTTTATTTTATGACCGGAATTTTAAATATATTTATGGATAGACGTTAGCCCTTACACACGACTTTCGCATTGAAATTGAAATCTTTTCAACACAAACAATTTGTTTTCTGCAGATGGTTTCCCGGGTAAAAAGTCTTCCAACCTTCGATATGTTAGCAGACCTACTTGCATATGGTGATGGATAGGTTTTTAAGGTGCAAACTAAGAATATACAAAACACAAACTCGGCCATTTATTTAGGAAGAAACATAAGAACATGTTATATATATTAAATTAATTGCAATGTAACAATATAACAACAACTAGCCACTCGCAACTGATATAATAATATATAAAGAACTATCTTTTGAAATGTAAAATTTTATGTGTTTTTTTTTGAAGAACGTGCCAACATTAAGACCTTCACTGTGTAATTTTCTATTTTTTTGCTAAGAATAAAATAAGTAAAGAAAAACACACGCGTTTCAAACCAATTAGCCGAAAGCTTGTCTATACCCATTTTGGATGTTATAAAACGCGTCGGTGCCGGCTACCGGCTACCGGCTACCGGCTACCGGCTACCGGCCGGCCGGGGTTAGTGCGTACTGCGTGTGAACAACACATGATTCGCCGTGAAAACTATTGTGACGTGCATTGTGGTGTACTGTGAGGAGCGCGACGCGACACCGCGTGTGAATACTGAATACCTCACACACACCTCACATAGACACAATTTATTTGCAGGTTTCGATGCACTTTGAACTTACTAGTACATACGTGGAATCTTTTGAGTTACGCTACCACCACCACTACAGGCTACAGCCCGCTGACGTCCTACTGCTGGGCACAGGCCTCCACTCTCATGGGAGAGAGAGAATAAGAGCTTAGACCCACCACGCTGCTCCAATGCGGGTTGGCGGGCTTTAACGACTCTCGTTGCATCACATGTTAGTGATAACAACCGACCGACGTCAAACGTGCTCACCGAGGCACGGGGGTGAAACACCGCCAACTGCCAACTCCGGGCTGGCACTGAGAATTTCATAACTGAAAACTCAATACCTAACAATTTGTATGCCCGACCGGGAAGAGTTCAGGAATAAATCTGAGATAGCGTAATCGGCACTAATCGGCAATGAAGCACTGACAGATGAGCGACGAGCCTGCCTCAATGTGGCCCCACGGTGACCCCATAGTGGCCCCACAGTGACCCCATAGTGGCCCGTGCCACCCGCTCTGTGGCATCAATCATAGTATTCAGAACTGGGAGTGGGGCAACTCAAGGCTTATAGCTTTACTTCGTTTTGGATCCTTCAGTCATCTGTTGAAGTCTCGATACACAAAGTAATTCGTACAATGGGATTTGTATCAATACATCGGTTTGATCAAAGTTTCCAATACCTATTCATTTGAATCACTATCCAAAGTGACATAGATTCAACTCCAACGAAGACACTTACAAAAAAGCTTAAGTTTACAGTCAAAGAATAATAATAAAGCTTGTTATGTTTTCATTATAATCATAAATCATTCATTTTGCAGAGAAACCCTGGAGTGCACGTTGAAAATGATAGCAGAGCGTTGTAGATTCAAGTGTTGATACACTTATAATATTTCGCTCGGCTGAAGTGTGCGATATCGCGAGCTCCCGGGAGAGGCGCGAGAGCACACGAGCGATACGAGTCGCCCGTGCGCCCGCCCGAGACCGGCGCGCGGTACACCGGACACCGGACACCGGACACCGGACACCGGACACCGGACACCGGACACCGGACACCGGACACCGGACACCGGACACCGGACACCGGACACTGCGCACACGAGCGATACGAGTGAGTTAACTTCTTCTATAATAATATGAACTATATCGTTTATCTTTCTTTAGCTCAACCGCTCATTTAACAACAAACTGTACGACAACATTTATAATGCTTTTTTTTCTATATTTTCAGTTTTCATTTCATTCACTAAAACGATTCGCCATCTTCACTTATTGGAATTTTGAACGAGTTCCTACTAAAAAAATTGTTATAATCAAATATAATTTATAAAAAATCTAATTTTCAATACAGTTGTCAAACATGGCGCACTTTCAGAGGCTGTAGTTATGATTCGAAAATTGAATCTTTCGCATAGGCATCTTACTTTTACACGGTCGTGACTTACTTTTACAAGCTCGACACTTACTTTTGCAGTTTAGTTTTAAATTTTCCAAGTCAATTAAAAAAGTTAATAAGCAAGGAGTTTTCATACTTATTAAGGCTTTTTACGAGGAAAAATGAATGAATCCGTACGTTTTAGCATTGAATTTCCAAAATTCTTTTAAATGGTTGTTGATTATATTTAATTACCAGTTTTAATTTAATTATTTTCAACATTTGACAAAAATCGAATAGGCTGTATTACGCGTAGGTACGAACCCGTAGCCTAGTTTCGTTGAAAAAAAAATGTCCATGTGTAAATACGCGCCATTTGCTGAAATTTTTTATTTTTTATGTGATAAATTGATTATATTTTCAACTGTATTGAAAAATTCTTTTAAATGGTTGTTGATTATATTTAATTACCAGTTTTAATTTAATTATTTTCAACATTTGACAAAAACCGAATAGTCTGTATACGCGTAGGTACGAACCCGTAGCCTAGTTTCGTTGAAAAAAAAAATGTGTCCAGGTGTAAATACGCGCCATTTGCTGAAATTATTTATTTTTTGTGATAAATTGATTATATTATTGTACTATTTCCCACAACTGTATTGAAAAACGTCGTGTGATACACGGGTGTGAAGGTTATTGCAAACTCGTGACATTAAAAACCCTCACCTTCGGCTCGGGCTTATTAATGACAGCTCGTTTGCAATAACCTACTTTCCACCCTTGTATCACAATATACTATTGTGACCAGGAACAGCATAGTTTATAAAAAATTTAAGTATAACGCAAAAGCAATAGCGTTTACAATCAGTGGTAAATTTATCATGTAGGGCTTGTAAAGAGCTATGCATAAATTTAAATACTGCACTAAAAGAGTGACAGTTCTTTGAGCCAATAGATTGGCATCTTTGTTTTTCTCGTGAGTGAATCGTAGTGCGCACCTCAGTGCCTCAGGTCCGCATCACTACGAGCTACGCTGACGTTTGTAATCGACAAAATAAATAATGGAGCGGCGGCGGCGAATACAGAACAGCGAAATAAGAACTTGTCGGAGTGGTATCGATGATATTCGCGGACTGATTTATTATTTCCATTCGCCATATTAATGTTGTTTCTCACTCGAGGAGCTGATGTGAGCACTTGAACACTGCCGGGAGCGGGGCAGGGGTGAAGGCGGAGCGGTGGGGTGGGGGGGGGGGGCTTTGTGTGCGGGAGGTTGAAAGCTTCCTGATTGAGAAATTATTATTATTTCTCAGAATTGTATTAGTGATTAATTATTGTTCGTATTCATAAAAAAAGTAATTGGTTTACATTTTTTATTTATTAATGTAAAAGACACAGACTTATTCATGACAATTCATAACAGACATAATCTGAGGGCTGGACCTGCCCAAAGTGCCTGCATTTTAGAGCCTAATGGGTTGGCGCGCAGTGATGGTAAGAGACCTTGTAGGAATAGATAGTGGATAGCAAGAAAGAAACAGTAGGTTGAAGTTAAGTAGTATATTAAAGATGGATAGATATTTTACAAGAGGAAAATAAAGTAAAGAATGAAATAAGAAAAAGACGACACGAGAATAGCGGAGCGGAAAGCGGGGATGACTCTTGTTTTGTGGGCAAGGAAGGTCGCTTGTTTGGGATGCCACATGCGTGGATACGCTAGCGCTGTCCCACTTGCAGGCGTCCTCTGTGGCGGCGGGGACAGCGGGGGCGGCGGGGGCGGCGGGGGCGGCGGCCGCTAATGCAGAAAGAGCCAAGAGGCGGAAGTATGAAATTATAGAAAATAATTTTATTTTTGTGCCTTTTGGTGTTGAGACCCTAGGGTCGTGGAGCGAAGCTGCTAGATAATTTTTTAAGGATCTATCTTCTCGTCCCACAGACTACAGAGTCAACAGAGACAACAGGTGACCGGAGGGCTGGCAGACGGCAGTTACCTCGGCCAACATAGGTATACCTACTCGTAAGTTTGGCTATTCAGCGCGGTAACGCAAACGGCGTTCTGGGTACATTGCCTCATTCCAGCGGCTTATGTGATATTGGTAATGTTTTGTTTCTAATTTAGTTTTTAATTTATTTCGTAGTTTTAATTGGAAAAAATATTGTTCCTTATACGACTAATAATACTTAGTTACACTGTGAAATTTTATCTGCTAAAATCTAAGAAAACTAAAAACTAACAGATCTCCACATCTGAATGAGATTTCAGACTAGATTGCTGTTAAATCATATAAACGTTAAAGTAAGCTATACGTTTATTTCAATTATTTAATAAACTTAATTTTGTAAAAGGTCCCTTTCTTTCTTCTTGTAAATAGGTAAGTCGAACCTGTTTTAAACAGATCAATAGCTGCTCATACTTATTCACTGTTCTCACTGAACATGATTCACTGTTGTTACACGCTCAAACCATACCTAATTCCGCTTCACTAAAATTGAACCGAGTCATTAAACACATCACCAACTGTTCCGTTTGGAGAGAAGAGCGCGCATTTCCAGTTTGAAGTTACACTTCCGGGGTATTCACACCTGGGACAATTAGTATCCGAAGCACAAATCCATACTAATAATATAAATGCGAATGTGTCCGTCTGTCTTTCTTGTTACGTTACACGTCCACGGCCCATCTCTTCGACTGTTAACTGTTAAAATTTAACGGTATATTTTACTACTTTATGCCATAACTATCTTAGGGATTAGTGCAAGATAATACGTGAATTATGTACTTCACTCGAAATAATTCACGTTTTCGTATAAACTTGCACAATATGACTAATCCGAAAAATAGCTGTGGCATATTATAGTAGTATGCCTAGTAAGTAGTAGATAGTCGGCGACAGGCTACTCCGCACGGCGCTGTAGCTCGATAACTCGGAAATATAATGGAGATTGGGTGCAAACTTCCCTTCCTCACGACTGTTTTATAGTTAAGATAATATTAAACTGTAACAGCCAAGACTCGAGAAACGAGAATATCTCGAGCCACCAGACAAGTGCCTACTCTCTCAGAAGTCAATTCCATAAGAAAGACCTACTTACTTCAATTTTTAAAACATGTTACAATAAATGTCGATGAGATCTTCTGCGTGAAGTCATTTTTAGGGTTCCGTACCAAAATGGTAAAATGGAACCCTTATGGTGCGACTTTCTCCGTCTGTCTGTCCGTCTGTCCGTCTGTCCGTCTGTTTCTCCGTCACACTCGATTATTTCAGTAACTACCGAAGCTATCGACATGAAATTTGGAATAGTTGTGTATATTAGTGGCCCAAAGACACTGGAATTAAAAAAAATTGGAAATTATTTTTGTTCTTATTTAAAAAGGGGGGAAAATCTGAGGGTTGAAATTTAAAAGTGAGATAACTGTACTGTGTGGGGTATCATATGAAAGGGTTTACTTTGTACATTCTAAAACAGATTTTTAATTATTTTTAGTTATGATAGTTTTTGATTTATCGGGGAAAATGTCTAAAAAAATACCGTTCCCCCCCCTTATCTCCGGAGTTTACCAATCGAAAAATTTGAAATAATTATGGTCAATAGGAATTTACGTATATTTTACAGGAAAACTATAGCCAATGCTCTAACTAGCATAGTTTTTTTGATATTAACAATAAACCTCTACAAACAAAGTTAGTCTTGCGGTTCATTAACAAAGGTAATTATTTATTAATAATGGTACGGAACCCTTCGTGCGCGAGTCCGACTCGCACTTGCCCGGTTTTTTTGTGTGGCTTCGTTGTGTCTTGGGAAAGAAATTTCCACCCTACCATTACAGAAGGTACTAGAATAGTGTTAGGTTATAAAAATCAATCAAAGTTTGATAAAGTTAAACACAATTAATTACTAGATGGTTTTCCCTTTCGAAACAAAACTGCTCTATCGCATGGAAATGTGGCATTTTGACTTACCTATTTAAATCATAGATTTACTTATGCGGATAAGTAGGTACTGAAGTTTGGTTATTTGTCTTACCTGGAACAATAAATAAAATTAGTTATAGACGATAGCAAAATATTGATTAATGCTGGTTCATATATTATATTTAACAAGAATATTCTGCAAACTAGAAATTTCAGAGAAAGGCTGAAAGTTGGCTCTTTTCAGGCCTCTGACATTGAAGTAGGAAATCATACTACCATTGCCCTCTACAGCACAAGATTTTAGCGTGAAAGAATCATACAAGCCTCGGCCTAAAGATAGCAATTCACGGCCTCGTTTACTTAAAAAGGACTCTTTTAAAATCACTATTAGGGAAGTCCTCGGCATCGCTTCGTCCTTTCAATGTTACCCAGCTGTGAATTGCTTTATTTCCGGCCAATGTACCATTCCTATACATACACATAAAATGAATAATTGACTGACTGATATAAAATTATCAATTTTTTTAGAAACTTGGGATTGGGTAGGATAGAATAGAATGCATTTATTAATAAGTATTCTTCATGCATTTCTTTTCAAACCCGAGTGAAGCTGGGGCGGATCAGCTAGTAAAACCTAATGGTCACTTTGTCCATTCATCGCCCTCGACCTCCCCCCGCCCCCCGCCTCCCGCCTCCCTTTACCTCACCGCCGTGTATCATTTCTAGAGGTGTAAAAGTAACGAAAAAAAGCGTACCCGTATGTATTCGTTACTATAACAATTAGTACTCGTTACTATCGTATCGTTACGTTACTCGTTACTTCTGATACCTCATAAGATGCTATGAAAAATCCACAAATAGGTTCTTTATAACGTAAGTTTTTAAATTCACCCATGCAACGAAAAATGCGAGTAACAAATGCATGCGAGTAACGAAATGCATTCGTGAGTAACGTTTCGTTACTCGGTACTGGATGGAGCACCCGTTACTCAGTACCGAATACATACGGTTCGCTACAGCTCTAATCATTTCACTCCAAGTCCAATACTTTGATAGTCTTATCATAGGATCGTGCTCGCGTCGCGGGTGGCCCCGGAATATTTGATCATTTAATATTATAATACGGTTATTTATTGTAGGAGCCCAATAATATGGAATCTAATAAAAGATAAGCTAAGTCAACTTTTGTTATTGCTATCCCGGTATGAGCCTTTTAGGGCTACGCAATCGAAAGATTTAAACGGATGCCTGTACTTGAAACTCTATGATTCGTTAAATTGAAAGGCTAATATATAACAAGTTATAAGGTTTAGAAAACATAGGTGATAAAATGATTGAGGTAAAATAAAATAATGCAGCAGTCATTAACAGCTAAGGAGTACTCCGTAGGTACTTGCCTACAGTCAGTGACGTGACCACTCGGCATAGCAGTCACTATCAGACTCCGCACCTTACACTTGTAGTAATTGATAAGTGATAAGAAGTGATAACGTAACTAGTTTCCGACATTACAGGTGGGAGTTATTGCCCCCCCCCCCCCTCCCCCCCGGCCCGTGCACTATGTTAGATCAGCGATTGTGAACCAAAAAAATGACCAGTGTAGTGAGTGTACAATTCATACCAATAAAGTTCATAATGCGATCCAATACTAGGACTTTTATGATTATGATCTTTGAGTAATATTGTACGAAGTTTCTTTATTCACTATGAAGAAGGTATCTTATTAAATTTAACTAGATATTTCTTAATTGGTGGAAAATACCCTGACTTAAGTATAAGGGGATACCAAAAACGTATAGGCATTAGTCACGTCATTTTTATGTTAAGTAAACAATTAGAAATAACTTCAGAAAATGGTGTTTTCCTTGTTTGCTTTGAAGTGGAAGACTACATGGGGCGAATAGGTACGTTGTTGTAACTACGAGTAGGTATGCTAAAAATATAATTAATATTTGGTTAATAATAACCAAATTAGTGTCTGTTTTTAATGTTATTGTCAAATTATAAATAATTGAAGTTTTTTAGCATACCTACTCGTAAGTTAAATTAGTTAGCTATATTATTTAACTCAATAATAATATAATATTACATTCAAAGAACTTTATTGAACTCCTTTCTCCTTTTCTTGGTCTTAAGTGTTAGTACCTACTTTTGTGTACGTTTGAAAGAGCTCGATGTATACCAAAGACAATATATACCTAAACCAGTTACTTAACCAGTTACTTAAACAGTTACTTAAACATATACTATATACTTGGTTTATAATTAATCTATGATGTATACGCAGTAGGCACGTGGGGTTGTTGATGTAACAAAAACTGATACATGCTTAAAGGCTGTTCACATCACAATGAACATTGTTACTGAATGACAACAATATCACATGCCTATGTTGTACCCATCTGATAAATATACCTTATGAGATAATAAGACGCAAAATATTATGTCACCTACTAATATACAAAAAACTAGAAATGTTTGAGATGTGACGACCTCCGTGGCGCAGTGTGTAACGCTGTTGTCTTAACGTGCGGAGGTCCCGGGTTCGATCCCCGGCAGTGTCAATTTGGGAATTTATAATTTCTGAATTTTCCTTGGTCTGGCCTGGTGGGAGGCTTCGGCCGTGACTAGTTACCACCCTACCGGCAAAGACTTGCCGCCAAGCGATTTAGCGTTCCGGTACGATGGCGTGTAGAAACCGAATAGGGGTACGGGTTTAATATAACTGCCATGCCCCTAACTGGTTAGCCCGCTACCATCTTAGCCTACATCATCAGTTACCATCAGGTGACATCGCAGTCAAGGGCTAACTTGTAGTGGATTTAAAAAAAAAATAATAATAATAAAAGATGTGGATCTAGCGAGACCGTTCAGGAGGGCTGACTTCCGTCACACGAAGCGGGCGCGAATGGCCGCGTTGTCATCACTGAGCTGTCCCGACAACTCACTTACAACATGTAAATGTGTGCCTGTGCTGACCGCTCACCGCGCGCAGTCGGTACTTATACCGAACCCGACCTGACACGTCACGTCACTCCGCAGAATATAATATACTTACTCATGACATAATAAAATTATGATTCACATCCACATTCAGACAGGCAACGAGTGAGCTCTTCTCATTCTGAGAGGAGAATCGAGCTGACTGATGACGTACGAGTGCAGTTGACTCGGCTGCTCGACTGTCACGGTCAACTATACACACAGCGCTCCAAAAGCTAGCTAGCTTGTACATCTTCTACTGTCAATTTGAATTCCACGCTATTGAAGATAATCTTTACAACCTTAACAATAGACCAAAACAAACCTTTGCAACAAATTTTTCCGTGTACTGGCAATGGCGATGGAAACTTAGATAGAGCCAATATAGCTTGCCATTTTTGTTTGAGAATGGAATAACAAGCAGAACCTGATTAAAAACTAGATAATTTTATTTATGCTGGAATAGTAGGTACTTTTATTTATGTTGGAATTTTGGAATCCAATCCGGTGGAATTCACAATTTATCTGCAGCTGCCATAAGCGCCAGCCGGTGCCGTCGATATGCGGTGGCGACTGGCGACTGGCGACTGGCGACTGGCGATTGGCGACGCGAGCGGGCGGGGACGCGGCCAGCATGCTAATGGATTGTTCCGGAAAATTATGTAAAAAAAATTTTGCTCTTTCCAATAGCAAAACTCTACAAAGCCATTGCTGATAGTTGATACCCTAACTCAAATTAATTGCAGAACTTTGTCTAGGATATAAAATAAATTATTTTAATTTTCGGCCATGAAACATAAATAAAAAATACAATGACAAACACAAAGCTAGCAAAACACATTTAAGCTATGCTAAAAATAACAAAATAATAATAATACATTATTAATCCCACGCTTATTGTTCCATCAATGGACGGATCCGCTGGCTGTCACCTGTCGGCCGCGTGTCGGCTTATTCGCTCGGCCGTCGATCGCCGCCTGTTAGGGAATGCTACGTGTATTGCAGGCGCGTCGACGCCGCGGAGGAAGCTGCGGCTGCGGACCGTTACTATTCCATAACCCCTATACACGGAGATTATTAACATTTGCAGAATATCGTGACTAGCGCGGGAACACGTTGAACTCCACGTTGAACACGTTTCCATTCAAAAGGGACACCTTTTCATTTATAGAATCAGTAGGTACCTACGGTATGGAATCGGAAAACTGAAAAATTCCTACTAAAATCAGATACGGAAAAGTAGAAGAAATGCCAGGTTTCTGTCAGTGCACTAGATATTATGTATTATATATACATAGCAGATATATAATATTATGTCATCGATACGCCACTTTGAATCTAGAAAACTAAGATTGAAATCAATGAATGGACGATGTTTTATTGATCCGCATAGGCTTTGCTTGGGTTACCTACATTGCTGGATGAATTCATGTGGGAAGCTACGTTTTAGAAAAAACATACATGCAAAATTTGTAGACCTAGCAGTTTGAGCATTACGTCAGTTTATACTTTCTACGTTTGAGATCCAAGCCTAAAACGTGAATAGACATCTTTTAGACAAGTACACGCCAACCTAGACCTTATTAACGCGACCTAGACATCATTCGATCAAGCTTAATTGTCCTCGAGTAAAATAAGCGCGAAGTAAACTTATCATTATCAATGAGTCACAGCATCTCTTGTTTATAATTACTTAAATCTAGAATAAGGGTCATATGCAACAAAGCACGTCCGATCTCGCGCAACATGTCGGAGGGACGGTGAGAGGGCCCGATCACGGATGCAGCGTGGGTACTTATTGGCGTTCAAAAAGTGTACAGTGCACCTACCTAATTTGCATAAATAAACATTGAATCTTGAATATTGATTGCAAATATTGGACAGAAGCAGGCGTTATGATTGCTACGAGTATAGTAACACGGACGTAATCATATTCGATTGGCTAACAATCTTTCACTATTGACCAGAATCCATTGCCCGCAGTACATCAATGGAGATTGTAACTATGATTGATAGAGATTTTACAAAATAAGGCTGCAGGTTCCGCTGCCGAATTTGGCATAAGTAGTTACCGCTGTGGCTGATGAATAATAATCAGGCCCGCATCTGTTTGCATGTCAAATATATGAATAATTCTCTGTCCCATCAGTCGACCATGTGCGATGGCAACTGCATCATCAGTCATCGCTGACCTCTCAGCGGGATAGCTGTTATAAAGGGCTAACTGGTCCGTAACACAGAACACTGATAAAACAATGGAACAAAACTATTAATGACCTGCACCGATAACACACAAAAGATAATAAACGACTAAATACAATCTTTTGATTAACTGTCACGATGTCAATAGTAACTTAACGAAGTAGGCGTTGATTAGAGGAAACCATAACCACCACGGCGTTTACTGCAATCACATTAAACTAGACTGCGAGGGACGGGTAGAAATACGAACTTTATCAGGCAGATAATTCAAATATTTCATGTGTAGGTAGTTTAGGATTGGATGAAATACTGAATTCCAAAAATTTTAATGTTCCATCGAATAAAAGTATAGTTTGAAACATATGTATAGAAGCTCGAAAAAGTTTAATAATCATAAAACAAAACATATTGGAATTATATTAGAGTTGACTTTTAAATATTTTCAGAATTCAGAGAATATAGCTCTCTCGCAGAAGTGTATGGGACAGTCGAATAATGTCAGAGATG
This sequence comes from Erebia epiphron, assembly GCA_963932025.1. Taxonomy (NCBI): domain Eukaryota; kingdom Metazoa; phylum Arthropoda; class Insecta; order Lepidoptera; family Nymphalidae; genus Erebia; species Erebia epiphron. Next base: position 55,822,370 of record OZ009945.1, on the reverse strand, counting down.
CATCCTTGTATTCACAGCAGCTGGTTTACACGCAAGATTCCCCCTCCGGTCGCCACGGTTCACAGTTCGCTAGCCGGCAAGTGGTCACGCGTTGATAGACATGACGATTCAAATATCTGTTTGCAAAGGATCTTTATAGGTAAATATTCCACTGTTTACTCTTAATAATTTGTATTCAAATAATTAATGTGTAACTTCTTTTGTATAACTAGGTAAACTTAGAGTTTATTTTTCAATTGTTTGCAACAACTGGATGATGCGCGAGACTTGACCGCGTGGGCTGGTTTTCCTGAAATTCGCCTGTGCCATTGTCACGGTCATATTCATGCGAGAAATCATGTCGATCCGTTGCTCCGTACCCAACAAACAAACACAGTTTCGCATTTATAATATTAGTATGATTCTAGGTAAATCGTTTCCGGGTAGCGGGTAGGAATGTTTATTCGGATTTGGGGCTCACAGTCTAGTGTCGGTCGGCAATTGGAAAGCTATAGGCTATAGCTAGCTAGCTATAGATAGCGTTGCAAAGGAATTGTTTACTTATTTGAACCCTTTAATTTATACTACCTCTGGTTTTCTTCAAAAGTTTCACATAAAAAGAAGAAAATGTATGAGTCATAGGTTTGTCAAATCTGATTCTTCTAAATTTTCTCTGGTAAAAAATCTTCTTCCATTATTATTGTCTTTATTTACTTCCTTATCTACCTATGACTAAACTGTAACATTATATTCTATCATACTCGTAGCTTGTATGGTGAGAGGGAAGCTCACGACGAATCCGATGTCTCATTGCCGCAATTAATACCTTACAGTAGTGGGGAGTGGGGACAGGGTTGAATGACAGTGCGTATAATATAAAGAGAGAACCTAGAAGAAGAGAGAAACTAGTCGGGCACTTTTCCGACATGAAAACGTGAGTGTATCCGGGTTATGTATATTTATAATAAAGAGAGAAGTTGGGGAAAGAAGAAACATATTATTTAGATAGTAGTTCAGTAATATTATTAAAAGTGAAGTATTGTGCAATTCAGTAATGTATAAATGGCTTGAATAAATATTGAATAATACTGCAACATTGTATTGAAATAAACCCGGAACATACAGAAAGGATCTCAATATTATTTTAACCGAATAATATAAGTAATGCGTGGATTTTGTTTGGCTATGATTTCAGCAGTAGGTAGTAGTTATTTCGTTTATTGTTATTACGGTAGAGGCAACAGGCGGGAGGCGGGAGGCGGGAGGCGGGAGGCTGGAGGCTGGAGGCTGGAGGCTGGAGGCTGGAGGCTGGATGCTGGGGATTACTTTGGGGAACTGTTGCATACGAATGTTTAGTTTGTTTACTTTTATCTTCGAAAAGTTGTTTTTATCTTGTACAGGTTTGCTTTAACAGATCATTTTTAGGATAAAACAAACGAGTAGGTACATAAAATTATTATCCATTACCATAATTACATTATTAATATTTAAAATGCAAAAGTGTTCGCTCGTCCGTCTATCTGTCTCTTTGTCTGCTATGTTTGTGACTGACGCAAATTGGCTTTCTAGTGTTATCATTTTCTTCTCTTCTTCGTCTTATTCTGCAATTAATTGTATTTCTTAATATCTTCGACTTATCAAATTAACTATCATTGGCTAGTGAATATATTATTATTATTTATTATAATTGCTATACTACTAACAGGTCAGCCCGCTACCATCTTTGAATTTACCTAATCACCAACCGTCAGGCGAGATCGCAGTCAAGAGCTCACCTGTAAACAAAATATACCACAGACTTCAGCCAAACAACTTCACCATATTATCCCTTTCCATTTAACTAAAAAGATGCTTACTTAGCTCTTTACGTGAGTGCAAGATTAGTAACTTGTTATCTTAATGACTGTACAGTGTACATTTTACCTAAATTCGATATTTCAACATCAAAGTGCGTCATAGAGAAATTGTTCATTTGCAATTCAAACAGTGCTAAGTGATTTCATTTGTATTCCCTCAGCGGCCTCCTACATGTTATATTCACAAAAGGAACCGAAAAAACGCGCTCCCAAATAATATAGCGTTACAGATTCGCGTGATTCCGAACATTCCGCCGGGAATGCGTTATGCGACCCACCTGCCAGAGATGCCGGATAAATAAACAACGGATATACCTTATCTCCAGGGACTAAGGGCTAGAATAGCGTGCGCTGTGCTGCTAAACGAGACACTTGAAGGTGTTTGCTGGTTGTCTGCATACATTTGCATTCGCGGATGATTTCCACTTAATTTAGCAGATTTACAGCAACCTTCGCCGCCGCTTTGTTCTGAAGGCAGTGCGACGCCGAGTGGGGGGAGTGGGGGGAGTGGGGGGAGTAGGTATGAGACAAGTATTGTGAATTTTCCCCGTTGGTGTAGTAGTGGCTAGTTTACTCTGTGAACCAATTCTCAGTAGGTACTTAGCGCCTCGGAGTTGGGAGAGTGACTCACAGAGCACGTAAAGTCAGAAGTCCTGTTGCGCCTGATTCCTCTCCGTTTGTATTTGGAATATGAGAGTGAGTGATCAGAGATTGAAACTGTGTGCACTTTTATATTTATAAATTGTTGTTTTTACAAACTTGTTGTTTTGTTTACATATTCAACAAAATGTTTATCGAATCTTCCGCTGACAAGTTGTCTCCTCTCAGTACAATATAATATGGTGTGTGAGCTGGTGGTGGTGGTAGAGTCCCGACTCCCGACCTATCGATAGAGGCACAAGTCCTACGTCAAATACTGCATCAATGAATGAACCGTTTAATTTAATGTGTAGGTATTTTCATTACGTGCGCTCTGGCTCCAGAGTCCAGGGTTCCTGTTAGGAATTCTCAACGTTTATATGTTGGTAGCTCTGCATGCAGGCGGGTTACGTAGCGCTAGGTCATGCTCACAATGAGGCACGCGGCCGCGGGCTGTGGACGCTTTCGCCATTTTATTATGTTACACGTAATTTAGCGCCGCACATCTGTTGAGTGTGTTACCTCGTTATCTGCTCGCTACCCGATCGCTTACGTGCGAAACAGGAGAAACCCTCCGGCTCTAGGGGGAAATATTTTTATTTACTACTAGCTGATGCCCGCGACTACTTCCGCGTGGATTGAGGTTTTTAGGTTCCCGCTCCTTAATTTTCCGGAATAAAAAGCCTATGTAATATTCCAGACTATAATCTATCTTTTTGCCAAACATCCAGATTCGTTCAGCCGTTCTGGTGTTATTGAGTAGTAAAAATCCATCCAAACTTTCGCATTTATAATACCTATTAGTATAGCCTGAGAGATGCGTTTATCTACCAACACAATCACAGACACCATTAATTCTGCATCAGCAGTAACACACTAGTGTCCCTATATGTATTTGTAGCAGAGCATTCTGTGGCGGCGCGTCGGCCGATCCGGGCGGGTGGCTCTCAATCATGTAGAATTTTAATAATGCTCTCAATGGACTGTTGACAAGTCGTTCATCAACTGCGTCAGTTTACGTCTGCCCGCGCTTCATCGCGCGCGACGGCCGACATCCGCGACACCCGCGACACTCGCGACACCGCCCTGACGCGATGTATCGACACGTGGACACTTAGCTCACAGCTGGTGACGAGCTACATGACAGCTTCCGATAACTACTGCTTCTCGGAAAATACGTTATGACTGGAATAAGGAAGCCAACATTGTTTCAGCTTTCAAACCCAATAAACGATGTTTTCAAATTTACATGTAGGTACGAGTACAGTACAAGTAATTCGTTGAAATAAAAACTACCACTACAACTACTACTAGCCAGTGGCGTGCCGTAGGGTTCGACGTAGGCAAGCCAGCCGCTGCCCATCGTACTCTTCTGTCTACGTTGTCTTGACGAGCTCAACAAAGCACACAGAAGGCATAAGTTACTACTAGACAGAATTAAGATATGTCAGTAATGGTACACTACCATTGTGATCTATAGATCGCAAACTGTAGTATGTGTGAATTATATAAGAATAAGAATATAAGAATAAGAATAATATTTATTTTCATAAAAGAGTGACATGATTAAATAGCGGTCCCTACCCTCTACGCTAGGATAACCTGTATTGCAGAGGGTAGTTCCTTCCAGTAATACATGTGAAAATATAACTAAAAACTAATTTCTTATTTACGTGCGAAAAACTGAGTGTGCCTGTGTGTGTCTGTGTATGTATGTGTGTTCGTGTGTGTGTGTGTGTGTGTGTGTGTGTGTGTGTGTGTGTGTGTGTGTGTGTGTGTGTGTGTGTGTGTGTGTGCGTGTGTGAGTATGAGTGTGCGTGTGTGTGCATAGGCGTGTGAGTGTTAGTGCATGTGTAATTGCGCGCAATGCTATTTTTTTATTTTTATAATATTTTCAGTTGCATCGTAGCCCTTAGGTGCTAGCCAGCTTCTAAGAGATTTAACCAGGTTAAATTTATTAATTTTATTCAGATTAATACCTTTGTTAGCCCTACTGAATACATTATATGCATGTGATGAGCTGAATTCAAATTGCGATTGGCCAAAACTTGTGTTAACAACTGATAATGGATATTTTACTACTCTTTTGTTATTATTTATAGTGCCGTGATCAAATTTTGAGTGAAAACGTAAAATTATTGAAACTAAGTAATGTTGACGAACGTTGAGTAGACTGCATTCTTTGTATAATTGGTCAGTGGGGTATCTAAATGGTTTTTTAAAAATAGTTTTGAGTAAGGTTCTGTGCGCTCGTTCTAACTGAAGCAAGTACGTTTTTCCAGCCCCACCCCATGCACAGATACAATAGGTCATAATCGGAAGACACAACGACTTATAAACCATCATTGTCGTTTCAATCGACGCAATATCTCTTAGATTTCTGAACAATGGAATAAGTTTCTTAATTTTATTAGAGGTATTCTGAATATGGGCTGACCATTTAAGATGTTCATCTAATGTTATGCCAAGGTATTTTACAGTTGCCTCTTTAGATAAGATATCACAGCTACAGATGCCTTTGTCAATTTTCCGATTACAAGGGTACGTGTGAATAGGAAGTTTGAGGTATTTGCCAGGATTATTTCTAATTGATGTACTAAAACACACATATTTAGTTTTCGCAGTGTTAATTGTAAGTAGGTTATCTTCTAACCACGATGTAATTTGCTGAAGTCCTTCTACAGCGAGTGACTTCGCTTCTTCCCAATCACTACCTTCAAATAAAACTACAGTATCATCCGCAAAACAAACAATGCGTCCAGATTTTGGGGACAAACTGCAGAGTGGGTTAATATAAGCAAGAAATAAGGTAGGTCCCAAGACACTCCCTTGGGGGACACCGTAAGTAATGTTAGAAAAAATATGATTTGAAATTTGTGTTGTTTTCCGAAATTAGGTACAAAAATAAATAAATCATATGTTTTTGGCAATTTCGATGCATTTTTATAGCACCAGTAAAATTATTTAAATATAATCATTTTTAACGAAAAGAAGCTTGGAATTCGACTGTACATTGACTTACTGTACGAATAAAAAGTATGCAACCCTAAAATTAGCATATTAGTATGAGAAGTAGAACAACCAAAAATCCATTTAGTTTTATACGCGGATCGGTTAAATTGCCTTTTTCAACTTTTACAAGTTTGTGAAATACACAGGTCTGGAGTAGATTTTAGTGAATTTTATTTATTTCCGCCAATCAATATTTGCACACACTTTAAATAGTCACAAGGAACAATATTCTTAATTAAATCTAAACTCATTTTGTACAAAATTATAATATTATTTCAATAAACACTGTCATGTCAACAACACAGGCAAAGGACTAAATTATGAAGGTTTAATCCGTATCACGATTCCCTCAGAGGCAGCGTGGGACTTCTTAAATCAGACGTATTAAAATAATCCAAGCATATTACAGCAATAGACAACGCTATACTATTTATAGGAATTTATAGCGGATTATACAGACAAATATGTGACAATATGAACTCACAGCCCCTCTCACTCACTCACTAGGTTGTTCGTAAAACGTTCGCAAGCGCACGGCTTAGCAGTAATTGAACTGACTGATTGTAGAACGCGCGAAATTTAAACACGTAATTTAAACGGATCGATTAATTACTGAGTCAATATTGAGTTTGTATGTTTGGGTGTTTGTTTCGTTGGGCAACTTCAACATACGAGTAGTGGGTGGATATCAAAATTATTGTTTACTTTACAGTGGCGTTGGATGTCGGTTTTTTTGGAAATAATTTTTATTTTTAACTTTTTAGTGTCAGGGTTGAGGATTTGAAGTCAGAATTTTTATGGGACCACCTCGAGAGCTTCCTCTAATGACTGATAGAAAAAAAAACAAATTGGTTCAGAAACCACGGAGATATACACCGACATACATAAAAAAAAATACGCGCCGAATTGATAACCTCCTCCTTTTTTAGAAGTCGGTTAAAAACGTAGTCGTTTAAACATGCCGGCTACGGTGATGAGAACGCGGTTGACTTTCCGAGGAGAATCTTGCAAATATCGTGTGTACTATTTTTATATATTATTGTTTCTAACCAGGAAGTTTCTTAATTATTCTGTTCACGCAACACTTTATAAAGTTTGCCATTAGAGAGGCGTTGAAAACACTGAAAAGTGAAACAATAAGGATCCCGCTCGTTAATATTCCGCGCGGTGCGGCGCGGTGCGGCGCGGTGCGGCGCGGTGCGGGCGGCGAGCGGCGAGCGGCGCTTCTTGCTCGTTTAGCTTCGTTCGGCTCATAGCGGGAGAGCTTCCGGCGTCTTGTGCCATTGCTGAAGTAGTAAGCCGCAGATACAGTTAAAAAGTGAGTAATTTTGAGAAGATCGGTCTAAATAACATCAGAAAATTTACATGAAGCTGGACCTGTATCTGCCTTCAAAATGTATTAGTTTTTAACACAGGTTTTGAAACTGTCGCTGTTAAAGAAATCAATTTTTGATTTTTTGATTTTTACTTATGTTTCGACAATTCCATCAGGATAGTAATCTAAATATCATTGTCCTCTTTAAAATATTGTTTATAATAGGGATTTTAAAGCCTTAAAAGACTTAAAAATTTCCATAATAATTATAAAAATCAAAGTTTGTAAATAATATTGATTGAATTTTATGATACCTACTTATGTCAGGACTTTAACATCGTCGGTTCATGAAACGTTTGCGCAGTTGTTGTCAGTTGTCCAGTATTTCCTGTTTCGTAGGTCATTTGGCTGTTAAGTTCGTGAGCATAGATACTCGTACATCAAGCATCTTGCATTCGGTTTTCCGCGGCCAAATAGTCTAGATCAATAAATATAATCAGTGTGGTCGGTTCACTGCACGCACTAAACAGCAGTCGGCAGTCGGCAGTTGGCAGTCGGCGCGGGTACAAACGCTGCAATCTAATGATTTGGCAACTGACCGCCCGACGACGCCGTCAATCGGAATCGATAACGTAACTAAAGGTATTTTGTTTGTACCCATATAATATGAACTATGAGTTTAATCAGTTTCATCCATGTTATTTGCACATATTAACAACATGTGAGAACTCATTGATATTCAGGGATGCATTTTTTTAATGTACCTATGGAGATTTGCGTTGTGCTGAATTACGTCAAACTTATCGTTGCACCAGCGGTTGATTTGTGGAAAGATAACAGTCAAACAATATGGATTAGTAAGTATTTTAAAAGTGGCTTTTGACTTGGATTGTGATTCGGATGACATTATGATATGTCAAGACTCAGGTTACATTTGAATTTTTAGTACAAAGAGTGCATACTTAATAGGTTCTTACTTGGTATCAAAGACAATATATAAACCAATATAGACTGTTCACTTCATACATTCAATCAAAGCTCGCTAAATGCGCATTAAAGTCGCCGGTACCTTGTAGTTCTTCGCACAATCTGAGATGGCGTAACTGTGCAAGCTGTTTGTTAAAATTAGTTGAATGTAAATTTGCTATTTGCTAAAGTGATTTTATCAAATTTTTGTATTTTGATAATTTTATATAAATAATTAATACAAATTGAACCAAGAAAATACGATATTTCACCGATTTTACTATAATCATATAAAGAGCGAGCCTGGTAGCGCCATCTAACGATAGTATTAACCTAGAAAAAAATTTATAAGGGAGTTAGCAATATATACTTGGTATTATAATTAATCTATGCTTGGCATTAAATACTATCTTTTATCTTTCCCAAAATTTATTTTGATGAAGCCAGATGATGATATTCGACGCGAAACGCAAATGGCTGCCGCTAGAGCCATAAAACATGTAAACGGATAGGGTACATCTATCCTTTTACGATTTCCTATGAATATGAAGTGTAATAAAATTATAATATAAGGAAGCAATGAACAATGATGATTTTAGGAGGCACGATTTATTTATTTAATGTATCGAAGTGGTCAGTTCAGATGTAAAATAATCACCTCCAGCTAGTTATGATATTCAAAACTCACCCAATTTCCATCAGGTGAGATCGCAATCGAGGGCTAACTTGTCGTGGCGTAAACAATATATTCTCCGGTAAATTATGCGAACAAAATCCTATTTTCCTTTGTGCTTCTGTTTTATTTGGTGGCGTACCTAATAATAAAATAGGAACACGACACGTTCGCCAATTCGCAGTAAAAAGCTCCAGTACACGTGGGGCCAACAAGTGCGCTCGGAGTGTTTGCTTCATTACGATGCGGAAACTGACTACTGTTCGCGGAGAATACGCATTTACCCCCGCGGATGACGAACTCTCCGGCTCAGAGGCGTACTTCGTTACTTCATAAGGTTCAGAGATTGATTCTCCATTGGGGCAGTAAATTACATTTTCGGAATCAAGACAAACCGCTACAAATGGATCAGAGGTACAAGTGGGCCGTGTAACGTGTTCAATTCTCGGAATACTATCTGGTGAACTTTAGGTGTACCGAAAGAGTCGCGGGCATCATCTAGTTTTATAGTGAAGAAGACATGAACGCGATATTTGTGGATTTCAGCCCCGGGGATCTTTTAAATTTTACGGAATGAACAAAAGCCTTAGATATCACTTCGACTGGGCCTATTTGAGAGGAAAATATGCAAAAAATTACGTCGAACCGATAACCTGTTCTGTGTGATTAGAGAACAAACCAGCAACTTAACCAAGAAGACGGTTCAGATTTGTATGGGGCGTGGGACTGGTCTTTGTACAAGTAGTGAAAAGATATAAAATAATATATCAAACCATTGATATTTTTGATTTGATTGTTTAAATCCACGAATTCGTCCTCATTTCAGTATTGAAATTATTTAATCTTTCAACGATTAGCAACACTAAACATGAGTAGATAACAATGGCGGATTCATATTTTTGAAGTTTTCTGACAAGTGTCAAATATTCAGAAAGCAAACAAACACGGTTACTCACGTCACTTGTCAGAAATGACATTTGACGCATTTCGCGCCTACTGACTTCTCTATGGCTGAAGGCACCATCTTGGAAGCATATCGAAAAACTTGATATAGTTTTTATTTTTTGCGTTATTTAGTTTGTTATTCTAATTTATTTTTAATAAAATCTATGGATTTTAATCTAGTCATGATAAAGTGTACCAGAACTACACCCAAAATGAACCTTCTCCTTTGCTCATTTATGATATTAGAATTGATACGTATTCCTTTCCTCGTTTGCCTGCGGAACTCTGGAGTCCCGCAGAGATCGGCCGCGGGCCGCGGCTCACTGCCAACACGCGACGCGAATCAAACGCGATCAAATGCGAACATGCTTTGATCGGGGATGAAATACTGCTTTCCTTTGATTGATTGTTCCGATCAAATGAGACGCCTTATAAATTTCCATTAAAGAAAAATAATAAAGAAATCACATTCATGGTATCTTGAATACCAAGTATTCAAGATTTTACCACTCGACCTCGGAACTGAACCTGAAGAATGCAGATTAATTTTACCACAGACATTAGAGCACTTCAGTTCATTAACAGGTCCTTTTTTGTAAAAAGGACCTGTAAATCATTATACTACATAATATGGTCTATATACTTATATAAAATTCAATATCCTGACTGACTGACTGACTGACGGACTGATTTATATATCAACGCACAGCCTAAACCGCTAGGGTTAGAGACTTGAAATTTTGACAGTAGCTTCCTTTTGTGACGTATAGACGCTCACAAAGGAAGGATTTTTCAAAATTCCACCCCCAAACGGGTAAAATGGGGGTTGTAAGTTGGTGTAAAAGGCCGGCGTTTTTCAAGTTATAGCCATGAAACTTGATACTTGGGCTACCGGTTAAAATTATGAAATACATAATTCACAGTTTTTATTAATTCTATCCCAAAGGACGTAAAATAGTCCTTCAATCACGCCGCAACAGAGCAACAGATCGACGGGGTTTTTTCATGGGTTCTTTTTATGCCGGAAAATTAAGGAATGGCTATGGGAATTAAAAAACTTATGCCACGCGAACGAAGTCGCGGGCGTCCGCTAGTATTTCATAAAATGAATGCGAGTGTGTGAATGGTTATTCATTCAAAAAAAAAAACATCAAATAAGTTTTGTGACGGGCTACTATGTACAGTACGCACACGATTGGAACCCGCACCCACCGCTCTGGTTGTCGCAACTCGCAACTCGCAACTCGCAACTCGCAACTCGCAACTCGCAACTCGCAACTCGCAACTCACCCAGCATTAAGTCCTTCTGCCCTTTACGTTCAATTCGTAGTCGCTTCTAATTAAATTTCGTCTAAAACAATCTGTTTGGACAAACGGAAAGTCGAAGGGTGCGCCGATTTGCATAAAATAATACGCGAATTGGAGCGTACCGACGTGCCGGCGTACCGACCCGGCGCGCGGCGTACCGGCACACAGAAAGCGTGAATAACTTCCAATAATATTAGCTTAGCAAGCGTATTATCCCAAAGTTGCTACTTTGGTTATTCAGGAGAGAAAATATGTAAGATGTATACATGTTGCACAAACAGCGAAGTTTGCTTATGCAAAGATGATTTAAATTATTATAGGTGTATTGACAAACTTATACAAATACTGTACACAGTATAAATTTCGTTTGGGAAGCCTCGGCCGAGGCAGTTTACCACCCTACTGCCGAACTCGCATCGCTAAGTTATTCAGATACCGTGTACTGCGATTTCACCTGGTGGCAAATGATGATGCAGCATAATATTATGATGTAAACGAACTTTTATGTACTGAAAATTAAGCAGCGAAATAATGTTTGTATTATTGTAATTTTACTAGCATTTGCCCGCAACTTCGTTCACGTGGCATAAGTTTTTAAATTCCCACAGGCACTCCTTAATTTTCCGGGACAAAAAGTAGCCTATGTCACTCTACAGGTTTTCAACTATACCCATGAAAAAAATCACGTTGATCCGTTGCTCTGTTGCAGCGTGATTGAAGGATAAACTCTAATTAACGTCTTTGGGGATACAATTTTCAAAAACTGTTAATTACTTATTTCTTCAAAATTCCAAATATCAAGTATCATGGCTATAACTTGAAAAATGAATGACAAACTTTCAACCCCTATTTTACCGATTTGGGGGAATTTTGAAAAAATGTGACACACGTACTTCTTTATTTTTTACCAAAAGCCAGAATACCAAGTTTCGTTGAAATAACTTGATAAATATCTTGAGAAATGAAGGACTTTCAAACTTTCATCCCCTATTTTACCCCCTTTAGGGGTCGAATTTTCGAAAACGGTAAAAGACTTACTTCTTTATATTTAACCGAAAGCTCAAATACCAAGTTTCATGGCTATAACTTTAAAAGTGAAGAACTTTCATACAAACTTTCAACCCCTATTTTACCCTTTTGGGGGTAGAATTTTGAAAAACTGTGACAAACATACTTCTTTATTTTTTACCGAAAGCCGAAATATCAAGTTTCGTTGATATAACTTGAAAAATATCACAAATATCAAACACGTATTTCTTCATTTTTAACCCGCAGCTCATATACTAAGTTTCATGGTTATAACTTAAAAAACGACGGACTTTCATACAAACTTGCAATCCCTAATTTACCCCTTTGGGGGTGGAATTTCGAAAAACCCTTTCTTAGTGGATACCTAGTCTTCACAAAGAACACACTCTCCAAATTTCATGTCTCTAGGATCAGCGGTTTAGGCTGTGCGTTAATATTTAAGTCACTCAGTCAGTCAGTCAGTCAGGACTTTGAATTTTAATATATTAATATTAATATATATATAGCTGCTCGTGCTGATTCATTGATTGATCACCTCTCCTGAACAATTTTGTATGAAAAAAATTTTTTTCACTGACCATTTCGTATAGCGGGGAAAAATTCATGAAGAGGAAAAATACGGAGAGAGCTGATGATTGAGGATTTCGAAGACGGATGAAGAGCACAGCCAGGGTTTTGAAGATAGGTGGGGGGTGCTCGACCAAATGTCATTCGAAACTTCATCCAATTGACAGTGAGCTGAAAACATTTTCAAAATGGCGGATTTAAGATGGCCGCCATACAAATTTCGTCAGTGTCTATCTCGGAGAGTATAGAAGATGGAAAAGTGGTTTCTTGGCAAAAGATGATCAGGCCATGAAGGTCTACTTGATGAACAGGAAAAAAATTCAAGATGGCTGAATTTATTTTTCCATAGAAAATGTATGGCGAATATTGAAGAGGCTACAATTTAGTGTTGAACTATGCAATACTTTGATGCGGTTCCTTTTTAAAATTTGTTCTTAAAGAAGAACTCTCCATAATTTTTCGGAGAAAAAATATATGGAGAGCGATGATGATCGAGGGTTTGAAAGATGGGTGAGGAGCACGGCCAAAATTTAATAGGGGTCTATTTCAGAAAGTATACTAGGTGGAAGAGTGGAAGTAGAAAATATATAGTAGTAGGACTTTGATATGGTTTTTTTACAAGATTTGAGAATTGTCGGTTTGCCGTTAGGAAAGCCAAGATGGCGAAATTACATGGAACCCAAAGGTACCCGATCGTCAGCGGTATGATATTGATACTAATCAACTTAGGAAGGTTTCTTTGTGTTTTTACTTCAACGGTCTCTTACACTGCATGCATGTCAGGAAAGTTTTTTTACATTTGAAGGCCCTTTTAGATTTTTAGGGGGGTCTCTGTTTTATGTTTTGTTATGAGAATTTTTTTTACGTCTGTCGGACGCTTGGCGGCACGCTGGCGCTTCCACTGTGCTCGCTAGCATAGCAGTGTGTTGTTTACTTCAGAACACGTAAGCAGTAAACACTAGGATAGGAGGAGAGGAAGTAAGTAGACAGTGGGCCTCGCGGTCTGCTACGCGGTCCGCTTCAGCGGGCCGCGCATCCATGCGCCGTACTATTATACTATATATAGCTCAATTACCACTCACTCACTCACTCACTCATTGACAGAGTTGTTTCTCCTAGAAAGAGACAGAAAACGATACAATGATGTACGGGAGATGTGTTCGAGTGCGGGATGAGGGAAAGGAAAAACTATTGACATTTCGGAAAACAAGATGGCGGCCGACGTGATTCTCGCAACTCTTTTGTTTTCCAACCGATTTCGTTAAAACTCGCAACTATTGAAGAAATTAGTAAACGATCTACAGAAAAAGTAGAAAAAGTTGGAAATACAAGATGGCGGCCGAGCTGTAGTGTTTTGAAATTTTTGATTTTTCGACCCCGAACCGCGGCGCCACAGATCCGAAACGGCATGGTCGAGCATAATATTTTTTCCTTTTTTCGCCTACAATTATCCTGTATTTTGACAGAATGGGAGTAGTTTTCAAAAATTCAAGATGGCGGCTGTCGTGGCTGCGGTTCGGTTTGAGGTACGAAAAAACGCAATTTTAAAATTCAAATTTCTCACAGTTGGCAACGTCGGATCGTTTCGACTTCTAGGGGGCGATTGTGTGTACTGACTCGAGGTATGGATTGGGGAAAAAAATTACCCCATTTCTCGGGAAGTTTTCAAGATTTACCCCAAAAATAAAAAAATCGAAATACGTATTTTTTGCAAAGTTCGAGTACGAGCAACCACGTGTCCCACTTGTACGAATGACATTTGGGTATTTTCGTTGCCGAGGTCTGGCAACACTGGAATTTATCAAAGAAAAAGTGCTTTTCGACATGGTCTCTTTTCAGGAGCAATCATTTCGGCTGGGTGCGAGCGAGATGAAAAATTGAAACGTCATCAGGAGCGGTATATCTTGTAGTTTACGGGAAAATTATGAAACTAAGTAAAATGTTTATGTGAAACGCGGTGGCGGCCATTTTGTATTCTTTTTGTGTTTTTGAAAATTTCGATCACGATTTTGAGGCAGTTGGCAACATTTGGGAAAGTTGAAATGTATGGATCGACTGTGTATCTCGACCGGCAGTATCGAGGTATCTAAACAGTGTTGCCACATTTGGGGAAGTTTTCGAGATTTTCCCCAAAATCTTCCTCCTGTAAAATTTTGTATGAAAAATTTTTTTTTCACTGATGGCTTCTTATAGAAGTCAGAAAATTTAACTTGATGAAAAATATGGAGACACCTGCTGATTGAGGATTTTGGAGACGGGTTAAGAGCACGGCCAAGGTATTGAAGATAGGTGGGGGGTGCTCGACCAAATGTCATTCGAAACTTCATCCAATAGACAATGAGCAAAAAAAAAATTCAAAATGGCGGATTTAAGATGGCTGCCATACAAATTTATTTGGTGTCTATCTCAGAAAGTATAAAAGATGGAAGTGTGGTTTCTTGGCAAAAGATGATCAGGACCTGAAGGTCTACTTGATGAACAGGAAAAAAATTCAAGATGGCGGATTTTTTTTTTTTCATAGAAAATATATGGCAAATATTGAAGAGACTACAAGTGTAGAACAATGCAAGATTTTGAAACGGAAAGAGCCAGAAAACAATACAATGATGTACGAGAGATGTGTTCGAGTGCGGGATTCGAGTAAGGAAAAATTATGACATTATTAGGAAAAACAAGATGGCGGCCGACGTGATCCTTGCAACTCTTTTGTTTCCCAACAGATTTCGTTAAAACTCGCAACTGTTGAAGAAATGAGTAAACAATCAATAAAAAAGTGGAAATATTGGAAAAACAAGATGGCGGCCGTGCAGAAGTGATTTCAAATTTTTGATTTTTCCGTTTTTGAGGCAGTTAGCTGAAATAACATATAGAGGTAGGAAAATTAAAATCAATGATCGTTGGGTAGTTTCATACAAAGCCGCCTTACTCCTTAAGTACAACTCTCAAATTAATATCGAAGTGTCCACAGCGACTGCAGTTGTAAATTACCTATTTAAATATTTTTATTACAAAAGGAGCTGATCATTCTCGCGTAGCAGTTACCCGAAGATAGTGAAAAAGGTTACGCGAGCGCGAGGTTACGCGCCATACAAATTTCGTCG
This sequence comes from Erebia epiphron, assembly GCA_963932025.1. Taxonomy (NCBI): domain Eukaryota; kingdom Metazoa; phylum Arthropoda; class Insecta; order Lepidoptera; family Nymphalidae; genus Erebia; species Erebia epiphron. The sequence continues at coordinate 55,806,980 of OZ009945.1, read as the reverse complement.
GTGTCTATCTCGGAGAGTATAGAAGATAGAAGAGTGGTTTCTAGGCAAAAGATGATCAGGACATGAAGGTCTACTTGATGAACAGGAAAAAAATTCAAGATGGTGGAATTTATTTTTCCATAGAAAATGTATGGCGAATATTGAAGAGGCTACAATTTAGTGTTGAACTATGCAATACTTTGATGCGGTTCCTTTTCAAAATTTGTTCTTATAGAATCTCTCTTCTCCATAATTTTTCGGAGAAAAAAATATATGGAGAGCGATGATGATCGAGGGTTTAAAAGATGGGTGAGGAGCACGGCCAAAATTTAATAGGTGTCTATTTCAGAAAGTATACTAGATGGAAGAGTGGAAGTAGGAAATATGCATGACTTTGATATGGTTTTTTTACAAGATTTGAGAATTGTCGGTTTGCCGTTAGGAAAGCCAAGATGGCGAAATTACATGGCACCCAAAGGTACCCGATCGTCAGCGGTATGATATTGATACTAATCAACTTAGGAAGGTTTCTTTGTGTTTTTACTTCAACTGTCTCTTACACTGTATGCATGTCTGGAAAGTTTTTGTACATTTAAAGGCCCTTTTAGATTTTTAGGGGGGTCTCTGTTTTATGTTTTCTTATGAGAATTTTTTTTACGTCTGTCGGGCGCTTGACACGCTGGCGCTTCCACTGTGCTCGCTAGCGCAGCAGTGTGTTGTTTACTTCAGAACACGTAAGCAGTAAATACTAGGATAGGAGGAGAGGAAGTAAGTAGACAGTGGGCCGTGCGGTCTGCTACGCGGTCCGCTTCAGCGGGCCGCGCATCCACGCGCCATACTAGTATTATATATGGCTGCTTGTGCTGATTCACTCACTGATTGATCACCTCTCCTGTAAAATTTTGTATGAAAAAATTTTTTTTAGTCATAGTATCGTATAGAAGACAAAAATTCATTAGGAAGAAAATTATGGAGAGAGCTGATGATTGAGGATTTTGAAGACGGATGTAGAGCACAGCCAAGGTATTGAAGATAGGTGGGGGGTGCTCGACCAAATGTCACTCGAAACTTCATCCAATTGACAGTGAGCTGAAAAAAAATTCAAAATGGCGGATTTTAGATGGCCGCCATACAAATTTCCTCGGTGTCTATCTCGGAGAGTATAAAAGATGGAAGAGTGGTTTCGTGACAAAAGATGATCAGGACATGAAGGTCTACTTGATGAATAGGAAAAAAATTCAAGATGGCGGAATTTATTTTTCCATAGAAAAATGTAAGGGGAATGTTGACTGGGATTTGGAAATTATGCAAGACCTTTTCAAAGTTTATATCTTCGTACTGTCATTTTGACAAATGATTCGGAGAAAATGTATGGAGATCGAGGGTTTGCAAGATGGGTGAAGAGCTAGCGAGCAGGGTATAAAAGATGGAAGAGTGGTTTCATGGCGAAAGATGATCAGAACATGAAGGACTACATGATGAACAGGAAAAAATTCAAGATGGCGGAATTTATTTTTCCATAGAAAATGAATGGCGAATATTGAAGAGGTGAATTTAGTATTGAACTATGCAAAACTTTGATGTGGTTCCTTTTTAACCCTAGAGTACTAATGTAAATTTTTTACTGCTTAATACTACTCATCGCCTGGGAGGCTACTTTTTGAAAAACAAGTACTTAATTTTTTTTTGTGTCTTTATTAAAAATTTAAAAAAATTAAATTTTACATAATAGGGCAACCTCTACTTTTTGAAATGAATAAACAAAAAATATATTTTCTTAATCAATACAGTCTTGTATCGTTGTATAAACTTAACGCAATACATACATTTTTTGGCAAAACAGAGATATCTTATGAGTATGATTTTTTTTATTTTTTTCTTTAAACATTTAAATAATTTTACATTTTCTAAAAGTAGATTAACAGTCTGTTGAGATCACTATAAAAAACTAATAACTTGCATCACAATTTTTATGGCACATAACTTTAAAATTAGTCTTTTTATTTCTTGTCACAAGATAAGCAATTAGGTGCACGATGTTGCAAACAATATGGTTTGCTGCATTTCGCACAGTAATACACGCTCATGCGGGGATCAGGAACATGTGCTATGATGTTTTCACAATCATTTCCATAAACATCGGTCCGAAGAAAGGTAGAATTGGCAACGCTGTCATCGGAATCATAATCTTCTTCTAAATTATCCTCAATCTCACTGGCAGAGTCTTCTTCCATCAACCATTTTTCTATTTGACTATCGGATGGGAACATCTGTAAACAAAATAATATTTTTCATAAATGTAATTAGCATCATTCATCAAAAAAAACTCCAATAATAAAAAATAAGTCCATAAAAATAATTACCTTTAATACTAAGGATCGCCTCCCAGGCGATCCAACGCTCTGTAATTCGGCAACCACAAGAGCCCGAGACGCGTGCGACCGCTAACCACCGCGTTGCAACGCGGAGTACGGAGTTGAGATGAGCGCGCAAGTTGCAATGGTCGCGCGATTTGAAATTATAGCGAAAAAACTGTGAGAGTGCGGCCTCCCAGGCGATGATAAGTGGGTAACTCTAGGGTTAAAATTTGTTTTTAGAGAAGAACCCTTCATAATTTTACGGAGAAAAAAATATACTTATGGAGAGCGATGATGATCGAGGGTTTGAAAGATGGGATGGAGCACGGCCAAAATTTCATGGGTGTCTATTTCGGAAAGTATACTAGATGGAAAAGTGGAAGTAGGAAATATACATGACTTTGATATGGTTTTTTTACAAGATTTGTTCTGTATGGAAGAATTGTCGGTTTGCCGTTAGATGTAAGCGGCCAAAAGCTAATTTCGTTTGAAATAGTTGAGAAGTTGACGATGTTACACCACCGTGCCTCGGAGAGCTTCCCTGGTCTAGCAATCAATATTTCCTCGGTTGTGTGAGAGTGAGGGAATTTTTCTGTTTGTGTTTGTGCACTTTAGTGTTTTTGCCACTGAATTATTACTTAATTTATTTATTTTTTCAGTAGTTTGTGCGTAAACTTGAACACTATACTAACATGTCCACATCTCCTGTGTAGTAGGCAAGTCTGTGTTGTGATTGCCTGGCGTGGTCGTATTTTCATCAGGAGAACATTAAAAGCGAAACAAGCCTAAATTAAAACATCCATTTATGCGAGTCGGTAAGTAGCTCGTCAGTGAGGCGTACAACCAACAACCCCCGGGTGCTGAGCAGTGTAAGTATAGCTCGTCAGTGAGGCGTACAACCAACAATCCCCGGGCGCTGAGCAGTGTAAGCAGGGGCCGCAGTCAGCAACATGAATAAATAAATAAATAAATAAAATCTTTATTTGGGATTTACAATACACAGAAAACTAACATAATACAGAAAATAAAAAAAAATACAGAGATAAATAAACACTAAACTTATATAATAAACCCTAATGCTATAAACACTAATCTGTGTAAGATAAAGTCCCAAAAAGGGCATCGACTCAGCGTAATGCTGATATGCTGTAGATGCACCATGTCACCGCTGATTTTCAGTCGAGACTACAGATTTATGCCTCTCGGTTTATAATATGGTTGTAGGACGGAATAAAACACCCATTAGCATTACTTTCCCTAAATCCCTTCAACTGCGGCCACCGTTTACATTTACCCGCATACGAAATCGCTTTGGAAAATTTTTGTGACATTTTTTGCTGTTTTATTCGTACGTACAACAGATGGATCATTATGATGATAATATTTTTATTCAAATAACCATAACGAGCGACAATATTATCTACACTATAGATAATAAAAGTATTTTTCAGACAAATTCCGCGCGAAAAATTTTATATCCAGCTGCACACACTAACGCGACAGGACAAATCTATGAAGAGGACACTTCATGCTAAATTTTATTGAAAGCGCTATGCTATCCTCATAGCTGAACGGATCCTCTTCATTTATTAGTATTTCTAAAAGAAGCAAATAAAACTCGTCTCCATTAAGTATCTTTTATCACTTTGCTACAAGAAAAGACTATGGGCTAGTAAGTGATGACGCAGTCGAAGATGGTAGCTAACCTGTTGGAGTACGGCAGTTATTTGAAACCCAAATCTCCAATCGGATTCTAAATTCAAATTCGAATTCAAATGTTTTTTTTTCAAATAAACTTTTACAAGTGCTTTTGAATCGTCGAGTGAATCGCGTCGTACCGTAACGCTAAATTGCTTGGCGGTACGTCTTTGCCGGTAGGGCGGTAACTAGCCACGGCCAAAGCCCCCCACCAGATAAACCAATTTTGACGCATTTTGTTACAGAGATTCTATACACCTCGGAGTCAAATTCAATTACTAATTAAAAAGAAGCTCTTAAAAAAATTAAGAACTATCAGTGCAATTTCTAAGACAAACTCATAATTTACCACAATTCATAGCAGAATGCAACCATTTTTGCAAATACGAGAATATTCGTAATAAAAACTCCGCCATAAGATTTAACGATTCACTCTCCGAGGAGAACTCCTGCCGCCTGTCGGCCATTAAATGAAATAAAGACGGTAACAACGAACTTCAGTGAAACGCCACAACCGCAGGTAATATGACTTCGCCACACTTTTTGAAATTATACTCTTCTTTGTCTCTGCGAAGTTTGAATTTGATTTTAAACCTTGAGGGCGTAATTTTAAAAGTGATTATAACGTTATTGGGTTACAGTGAAAGCTGTAAAACGTGGAATTCAGGACTCGCTATTACCAGATTGTGAGACTCTATTGTCTACGGTGCAAGGATGAAATTAGAAGGATCTGGAAAGACTTGGCGGAGTGTAGCGTCACGACAGGGGTTTTATTCCCAAAGTTTGGTCCATGGATCCAGGTTTGGACTTTTTACGGCTAAACCAAGAATTTACATGACCAGCTTATCGTCCTACCTAAAATTCCAAATAATATTATAATGTCCTATATCCGATCGAATTTCGTCCAAGGCAACGGTATTAAGTGCACAAGGGTGTGTGTAAGTACGAGCGAAACTACTCTTCTCTCACTGTAAAGGCCGGATGGGACTATAGGGCGGGATGGGTCGACACAAATACAATATGAATAAACAACAAGAACACCAGTTTTATCTGACTTTCGAGGTTTGAGGGGGCAGCGCGTTCCAACTGTAAGGCTACACGGACTGACAGTTTCTTTCTTTCTTGTCAAAAAACCACTTCTTCGTTTTGCAATTCCTTTTTGCTCGGTCCGGGGATTCGAACCTGGCTCGCTCACGAACCGCAGCCGGGCATGCTAGCCATTATACCAATTAGGCACTGATGTATAGTAATACTGATGGCGCTTATATCGTGAGCTATGACTCAACTTTTTCACGATACTTACCCTAAAAACGTCGTAGGGGAGAAATCTTAATATCTTCCTAACACTTGTCTGCGGCTGGCTGTGTGTGCGGTGGGAGAGGGGAGCGGAGGGGCCAGAGGAAGCGATTATGCGCAATTTTGTCACGAGTGTTGAACAGAACGTGACATCTATCAAGACGGGCGCCCTCGCTGGAGGGCTGCCACTCCTTACGGCCGATATTAAACATGTGTTAAACGAGTACTCTAGAATGCTGAAAATATTACTTTATACTCGGTCAGCCTCTGATGTCTGGTGCGATGATCGCTTTTTGGTAGACTTCGGATCCGGGACACGTACCACCCCTAACTGTTCAGAGTTCGTTTTAGGCAATTCAAATAGCAATGTAATACTTTGTGAGGACCTGCATGACCGAGAGTTCTCTGTAAGGTTTCAAAGTCGCGTGATGTTTGACAATCCGCACTCGGTCAGAATAAAGTGGTAGAACAAAGCCTGACCCCTACTTACTCTGAGAGCCTAGAGGAGACTCGTATAGAACCACAATTTGATCCAGACTACCGAGACTTCGCTAAAGAGACATAAGTACTTAATCTTACACGTTATCAGCATCCCGGTGAGCCGGGACAGCGCTGACCCTCGGCGCAGAATCGGTGAGCGGAGTTAGAGGAAATGCAAATAGTTTCCTTAAACTTAGCTTAAACTTTTGAGACAATTTGCAACGCAAGCCCCAGACGGATGATCGTGCGTGTGCCTTCACCTTTACTTACAGCTTAAGACTTTATGAACAACAAACAAGTCGGGATATTAAGGTCGGGGCAGAGCGGCGTCGCGACTCTCCATGCGCTAGAACGCTCCGCAACCGCGCGTGAACCGGCACGGACCGGAGATATACGAGTATCTCGGGAGAGGACAGCGACGTTACATTTTAATAAAGGTAAAGGATAAGTACCTGCCTCGGCAAACATGATGACCGCTGCGAGATCGAATAAGACATTTAAGCTGGTACAAAATTAAGCTCCAATGAATAATTGCTACTCAAATTTACCAACATAATTAGTTTTTGCTAAAGAACGTAGCTATTTTAAATCAAAGTTTATTTACAATTTATATTATGTTCATACTCGTACATTCTTTATTGATTTTACCTGAAACGATTATTTTAATTAGGACGGGTTTGTGGGACTCAATACTAAACGTCAAACGTCAATATAATTTACGATGCATCTCGGTAAGAGCACGGAATTATCGTGGTGTAATCATGGCGCCGGAGATTTACGAGATGTGCACCCAATGAGGTCTACAGACCCTTTTGATGGCCCCTCACTGATCAAAGATAACTAAAAAACGCTATAATTGCTATGTTATTAGGATTCCCTACAAAGTGCATACCGAAGCTTTATTATTTTTACAATCACCTTTTGACCCCTAGAATCTAGATTGACTCATAAATTTTTAAAGAAGATATTTTTTCCAATAGTTTTGCATTTGTCTGAGGCTCTGACAGACAGACAAGCAAACAAAGAAGAGATAGAAAAGAGATTCATCACTGAGATGAACACAGTGAACACAGTGATGAACCTCTCTCTGATTCATCAAGAGAGAGGTTCATCACTGTCACTGGGACGGTAATTATGATAGTAAAATTGCAATTCCAGTAAATTAAAATAGTAATTCCAGTAAATAGTAAATTGCAAATCAAGTGGGGAGAGATACAAACAACAGGAACAACATTAAGTGGGGTTTAGTATAACAAAGCAGCAATTTAGCAAAGTGGCTGTAAAACAATACCGCGCAGACAGGCATGGATAATAGGCTGCGTGAATTACGTCGCGGCGCTGCCGAGTGCCGCGGACGGTCAGCGTAGACGGACCGTAGCCAGCTGTAGCGAGCAGATATTATAATATTATAGGATCTAGCCTCTAGGTACAGGCCCTTAAAAACGATTAAAATTGCTACAGTGTAAATAAAATGAATTGATTTATTTATTACACGCAGGACAACCTGTGCCACTTATGAATTGTCAGGATTTTATCACTGGTTCGGAAATTCTAGTGAGAAGAACCGGCAAGTAACTCAGCAGATGCTCTTTTTTAAAAAAAAAAGATTAGGAATATTACTATATGTAGCTAATCCACAATACAATACGTAATGTAACAAGAATTACACTCTGCCGAATGCGAAGCCAATTTCTTCCATGTAACTTTGTCAAGAAATTCATCATCATCATCATAGTATATTAGCGTCGGCTCAACAAGTGCTGTTTCACACAGTCTTTTAATTTATGCAATGACAAATCTAAGAACTCTTTTGGTACAATGTTATAAATGCGTACACTCGATCCCACAAAAGATTTCTGCACCATGCGCATACGATATGACGTGCAGCATAATTTCCTCGAGAATACTCTTGAGTGCTCCCCGCATAAAATCATAACCGTCACTACATAACAAACAAACATACAAACAAATCATAACAATCATAAACATAAGCATACTAACTAGCTTTTGCCCGCAGTTTCTTTCACGTTAAGTTCGATTTAACTCCTATTTTACCCCCTTAGGGGTTGAATTTTCAAAAATCCTTTCTTAGCGTACATGCCTTAGTTACAAAACCTTTTCCTTTTATATATTTGGACGATATTTTATCTATCCGTGGGAAAATGCTCGGACAGTTATAGAGTGCGTCGCTTGGTCTGCGCCGACCCGTGGGCCGTGATCCATGTTGCCACAAGAACGCAATTTCATAAAATCTCCAAACGAAAAATAGGACGCTCTCATATTTCCATAATTTCTTAATTAGTATTTAATTATAGTCCCTCATCTGCATTCTGAAATTCAAATTCAAGATACGCTTGGTGTAAGTAGGTCATTAGGTGGAAGCTCTCTTGAATTGTAATGCCTCCATCGTTTATTCTACTAAACAGAAAGCCAGTCGTTGTTCTTTTATTTTATCAACTCATACCTACAACTTTGCCAGCGTTGAAATTTTTTATTTTCTTTTTAATCCTCTTTTTAAAAAGCAGCTTTCTTGTTTCTTCCAGTTTTTTAAACAAAATTAACGAGATACAATTTAGCATTTTTAATTAGCTAGCAATTTTTGCTTTCAGAACTATCCGCAAGGTGAATTAGTACGTAAAGTATTTTATAGATTCTAGTAAAAAATGACAACAAACACACAAATGAGATCAAAGCTAAAGCAGTATTAAGTTACGTGTGGGATAAGTAATCAACCGATTTTCATATTTCACTCACAGTTTTAGTCCATCCGTAATTAATTTTAATAAATAAATAAATAAATAATAATTTATTCATGAGAATGTAGGTGATATACAGTTGTCATGGTTACAGTTTGGGAGCCTTATACATTCTACCAATTAATGGTGTATGAATATTTGGTATAAATCATCAAAATTAAAAAGAGAAATTTAGTAAATTAAATTAATAAAAGGTCATATACAATTACAATTAAAAACCGAAAGAAAATAATATAAAATAATCAATGATAATATGATAATAGAACTTAATTACAATTACAAATGTCAAATTCCATATAAGAGGGGATACTCAATTATTGCACTATAAAACCATTTAGTAATTCACGTCATCATCATCTTTACATATTATATTATATAATATTTATACATAGTTCGTTTGAGTAGGTATTCAATGGGAGTGCTACTGGATTCATTAGTGGGAACCTACATCTGTAGATCTAATGGTACATTTTTCTTATTAACTTTAATTGTGTCTGTTAGATGTCAGGGATCGAGATAAATTTCTCATAAATTATGACAGCGTAGCGAGCATTATTGAAGGCATACATTACAGAGTTAAGTGTGTAACGATGTTGGATCGCCGGCTCGTATCCGGTATCCGGGACATAATTAATAATACCGTAATTATAATGTATGTGTGTGCCATTCGTTAATAAAATTTGTTTCGTTAACTTGTGATTTAATCAATTGGTGTGTTTTGAACGGCTCAGTTGTTACAAAAGCTGACAAAGTTGGTTCACTCACCACTCCATTGTCTCATGTCTGGCAAACAGTTACCACTTTCCACGATATTAAAAAAGAAACTACGTGGACAAAGTTGCGGTCTTCAGCTAGTATATTGTAAGTACTAGCTGATGCCCGCGACTTCGTACGCGTGGATTGAGGTTTTTTGGTTCCCGCGGGAACTCTTTCATTTTCTGGGATAAATAGCCTATGTGCTATTCCAGACTATAATCTATCTCTGTGCCAAATTTCACCCAGATCCGTTCAGCCGTTGGGGCGTGATTGAGTAACAAACATCATACATCCATCAATCCAAACTTTTGCATTTATAATATTTATATTTGATGGACTTTTCATTAACATTTTTATTTCTACCTGTTTAATCCTCCGCAGTTAACAATGAACCCTTACCAGAGTTAAACAAGGCACGAGTTTGTGATGTTAACTGCTTCTTTAGCGTCCCTCACATAAAGCCAATCAATATATTATGAGCTCTATCACTACTATCAATAGTTTCAAAATCGTGTAGCTGAAGCTAAATAGACGTGCATTCGTCTCTGACACAATCGCACGCGCAATATCTGCTGACACAATTTCAGTATTACTGTTGCAATGTTTACTGAAAGGATTCTAAATGTTAGGAGACGTGACAGCTTTAGTTAATAGTTATAGTCCAAGCATCGGAAAGCTTGCTGAACACGGCACTTTAATCTTATATTTATTTTATTAAGTAGATTATTACAATATTTGTTTCTAACTTTTCCTAAGAAAAAAAAAATCTGCTTTGAAATAAAGATAAAATTAATGTAGCTGATTCTAGAAGGGGTAGGTATATTGAGTCACGTACTTATAAGCGTGCGAACCATATTGTGTGAAGCGTACAGAGTAGATGACCACAGAATGTTTGATAGGTATAAAACCTCAATCGTGATCAGTGAATTTCCCATTTCCAAACTGAATACTGTTGAAGTCCTGCCACGCGACGCGACGATACCGATATCTTATCCCTTGTAGCATTTATGGGTACAGCAAATATTGAGAGATATCTTTGTTTCCATGAGGAATGCTCGAGGAAGGCCAAAGTCATCGGTGCGGTGCGGTGCGGTGCGGTGCGGTGCGGTGCGGTGCCCAGGGGAGGGGCGGAGAGGCGGGGGGAGGGGGGTGCGAAGACGATAAAAATGAGAAATGGCGCAATAAAATAATCCTGATATTAAACAACGCTCGATTCCTTCATGTTGTTGCGAGTTGCGGCTTTTAGAGCAAACGGCATCCACTTGAATGAATATTGACTCATTTATGCGACTGGTAATTTAAAATTGAATTTTCAAGTAATGCTATTTTTTTATAGAATTAAAGTTAAAACATCGGAAAAATAAAATTAGCCTAATGGAAGCCCATAAAAAGTTTCGGTAAATTATGTGTGAGTTACACACAAAATTAGCATGCTTTAATTAAATAACTATGAAAAATAATTTTATCAAAATACATCTCCAGAAAATTATTTTTGATAAAATAATCGACAAAAATATTGTTTCAGAAAGGACTACGAGTATATGAGCGGTAGAAATAAAGTGGAGATATTTATTAGCCTAACATCCGAAATCTACTTCCTCGTCGACCCCATATTAGTTCTTTGATGTTTCCTCTATAATAGCATTCTTGCAGCATATAAACATTTTCATATTCCCCGGTTTCTTTATAATCTCATAAATTTCTTATTATTAAAGGAAGTTATCTTTAACCGATAATATTTAGAAGATTCACGATTGCAAAGATGAAGTAGAACTGGGATAGAGTCAACAAAAACGACCCTTGTATTAAATCGCAATCTATTTATTATATTTGCTCGCAACTTAATCGCAAACCAAATTATCTTGTAACAATATTTTCTGCGCAACAACTACCTATATCTTTTGTGCTTTGACAACACTATCTTTAAACTTATTGTTGTGTCTCGCAGCGCCACGGAGCGAGGAGTATTGTCCTCCCGAGTGATGCCATACAGTATACACTGCGACCGTAGAGCCAAAACTGAAACCGCAATATTCACTCTTGTTATAAAGAGAAAGAAACGAGAATAGCGTGGAGCGGTTTTAAAAAAATGAGCGATTGTCTACTGTACTGGCAAGTTGAGTAACTGTGGGTTGCAGTTTTATGAAGACAAACGTTCGGGATGCTGGTAACTGAAACCTCCATATATCTCAGAAGCAAGCGTCTTGTCTTAAATTACCAGAGACTGTAACTACGTGAACATTTTCCGTAATATTAAAACCCGTTCTAGTGCTCTTGGACATTTCAATAATATTAAAAAAAATAGATTGCAAGAGATAGATCTCTTTATCTAATTTTGTCAAAATTGGTAATGAAAGCGTAACAATAATAATAATAATTCTTCTTATTATTATTATTATATATTCCAGTTTACTCAAATGAGATAGTTATTAACTTGTTCGATAGTCGTTTCACCACAGGTAGGTACCTAGCGACAGTGCACATGTGATTCGTGACTTAGAATCGCGCTAACTAAACCTGAAGCAAGAAATTAAAATATGGGTACTATAGTGTACACCTATTATAAATGCGTATGTGTGAACCAAGAGCCTATGCAAAAAAAACCCTCTTAGGTGGCAATCGCTAAGATGTAATCTCTATCGGGAAACCCAGAAAGGATTTGCGCAGCAAAACTATGTGTGTAAATAACAGTACAGTGACAGTTGTTGTATGTGAACACTTCTGTTGTACAGCTGATTTGCCCACTTGATAAGAGCAATAAATAATCTAAATGCCGATTGCTATTGGTCCCTACTCCCTAGCAATCGCCCTAAAGATCGGTGCAAGGAAACAAGCTCTATTTACTTTGCCAATTCTTGTAGACTTGTAGAGTGTTATCAGATCTTACAGATACGACTACATGCAGCAACTCGCAGGGGAACATTGCATCATTGGTATCAGGCAAATATCGTTCGATAAGATCTATAGGCGAGTTTGTGGACTAAACTTGTGTTTCCCATTTCTGAGAAATGGGCATTATTATTAGTACCACTAAATTTTTATTGAAAACTTCAGTAAATTCAAGTAAAATCCATTTTTAATAGAAAACAAACACACACACACACACTACATCGTAAAATACTTAATTAAGTGAACACTTGATAAATATTGATTTTATATAGAGACCCTAGAAAAACCCGAATGCTATAAGATATCCCGGAATAGGGAATAGAAACCCCTGAAACTTATAAAACAGTAGCTACGAGCACCCGACCGCCGCGTGCATCAAGAATTTCCTGCAAAAATAAACAAGGGAGCAAATTTTCTTAGCGCAGTGCGGTCCTCGGGAAAGTATATTAAATTCCTGGCGGACAACAATTTACTCATTAGACGAGTAGAGGGGAGGGAGGGGGGGGGGGGTGGGGAATGAGGACTTTTGTCCTCGCCGAACGATGGACGCTCCACGAGACATTTGAGGAAATTCTGTAGCTTAACGATGCGTTTAAAGCAGTGGTTTCCTTATTTTATTTTAGCTAATCGAAATCTTTATAGAGCTTACATGAGGAGGAAAATAATCTAAACGATATATTCTAAAAATAATGAATGTCATACTTATCTTCAGTTAACTTTGTTTCACAAAGTAAGTTATTTGGGTGCACATTATCGAATTAATAATATTATAGCTATTAATAAAATATGCTTTTTAACTTGAGAATGTATCGTCGATTAAAATTTTTTGACTATTTTCGGAAACGATTACCTAATTACTCTAGTTTTAAACACATACTAAAATTTTAAATTTTACCACAGTAGCAATATCCGCATTCCGTCGGCTTTATTATCTCCCAACTTCCGCTTTTATTTGTAATTTTTGCAAACGGCCTGATTGAAAATTACACTTCACGATGTTTAAGATTCTGTTAACAACTGTAACGCTAAGCGGCTACAGAAGTAAACATGGTAATCTTCATCTCAAATATCAGGATCTGCCGCATCGCAGTCAGCACTCAGCAGCCAGGCTGCCGAGTGCCGGGACAACGAGCTCCAAAGTATTGCCTTCAACGGGAATGTTCACTTGTCACAATTCTTCGTCTACAGTTTATTTTTATCAACTGCTCTACGGACCTGATATTCAGACAAACCAATAAACAAACACGTTTTCGCATTTATAATATTATAGTAAGTAAGTATGAAGTATCTATAGTATGACTTACAATTACAATAAAGGATATTGTTTACAAAATAATAATTTGTGTAAACAAAGCTTATTGTGGGCAAGTATTCTTTGCCAAAAGTTAGTCACATAAAAATGTAACAGCAAAAATATCAAATTAGAATATAACGTCAAATATACCTTCTCTTAGTCGAAGTTCCCGGAAAAGGATAATCTATTTATCCCGAAGGCTCTCCGGAGGCAGTTTAAAGCGGCAACTCTTAAGTAAGAGGCTTCCTGCGCTGACAGCGCCACAGCCGTCGGGACGGTGGGCTATCAACTTTATTAACTTTACTCAATTCGAAGCCTATAGGCTTTAGGCCCTTCACTCCGCACTGACTTGAATTCGCGTCTCTCTTGCACTTTATGGATTATTTGACGGAACTTCAGCAGGCGCTTTTAGATGAAAATCATCTTGTTATCATCAAAACGAACTGTCAGACAACGCAACCTAACGCAACAATAACTTAAACTGGAGTGACTAGAAAAATAAATACATTGGATAGGTTTCGCATTATTTATGTCACCGTAAGATTGTAAGAACCGTAAGATTATAATCTAACTCGCGATATTGTAAACTGTCGAAAGATTGTGAACCGTTCAATGTTGTAAGTGACAATTTTTTAAATTTTCATTGAATTTACGTTTTTCTTGTCTCTTTCTGGTAGGTTAGGTTAGGGTTCGACATGAATAACCAGGTAGTGCCCAGCCGCATTTACAAATGAGCAGAGAGCAGAGAATTATCCAGCTGATAATATTTATCTTGAAAATCATTCATTATACGGAAGGTTATCCGTTTGTTTACACACAAACACACATAAAAGTCATGTGTGCGTGCATGTAAATCATGCAGTTGTTTTCATCAATAATTAATTACTAAAAAGTTTGTTCATTGTCACCAGAACGGCGACGCATTGTCCTCGCGCGCGGAACCACTCCGAGCGGTAATTGTGAAAGTTTCATCGCCAATAAAAAGCTTTTAAAGCTACAAATATCAGCCCCTAAACGAAGTAATTCAATAAAGTGGAAATGAACGCGTGTGTAATGCGGGTAATGTGCAGTGGTCGGTGGGAAACAACAATAATGGGGCCACGAGCTGCGCTGTGCACTGGGCCCAAATCTCTTATAATGGAGTATGTAATAGGCCTTCCAGCATGAGCATTAATGTCAGTATCACATACAATTACTACTAAACCTAATGTACCAACAGTGAGTAGAACTATGAACGTCAAATTGTACTTATCACAATGGGGAGGGACAGGCAAAGCTAATCTCTGATGGCGCCACCCTCGCTGGTAACTGTCAGGTTCATTTGCGTACATATTTGAGGTAATTAGGCGTCCTATTTGAATTGAATCTGGGCAAAAGACCAATGCACTCGTATGTGCTCTCGCCATAAAAATTCACAAGTCTAAAGTAAGCGATACATAACCTAGCCGATGAACTAGGTTTCCAATTTTGTTGGCGCAAGGCTTTGTACCATAGTTTTATTTTTTCCTCAGCAGCGGGAAAACGGTGTGCGCCTTTATTATCACCTTTGTATGCACAACATTTAGGCATTTTAATGAATTAATCTAAGAAAATTAAACTATAGCGTAAAAAAGATATGGTGTTTGACAGGTAAACAACACCAGCGACGATGCGACACCTAGCGGGATAAATTGGCAGTGTGCCTCCCCATTGTACGTGGTCGTCGGTTTCCATATATCACGCTAATCATGCAAGAAAACTACTTTGGTGTAGTAACAGTTCGTACTAATTTTGATTACTACACTAATCAAAACTAACACTGAACAAAATAAAATTAAATAATTGTGGGGTCGTAGAGATACGTTTTTTGCATGAAAATATTTACTGGGCGCGACGACAAAAACTTTTTCAATTAGTTGACCAAACCCAACGCGATCGTTTGATATCCCCCCCCCCCCCCAGCCTATACCCCGCCCTCTCGCCGCTCTCAGTGCAAATTAAATTAGTTTCAATACACAAGAAACTTACCCCGCCGATGTAAGCGCCGTCACGCGGCACGGCCGCCCGCGCCGCGATAACCAAGTTACATTGTTAGTTAACAGTTACAGTTACGCTTACAGAGACAGAGCGTATTTGGTGTTCATTTTCGCGGAAATATTAATTATATTATAGACGCCTTTATGGCAGTTTAATGTCTGCCGTTAATGGTAGTAAATCGAAAAGAAGAATAAAAATAAAGCTCAAAGAAATAGACAAGTGTTTTGTTTAGCGAGTGTGCTTTTGCACAGCACGCACTCTTAACTTTTCAGAGTTATATGTGTTTTAAATATCGTTTGTTCGATTGTGAAGGAAAATATCGTGAGGATACCTGCATTGCCTGCATGCCCGACTCGTGCTCAGTAGCGAGTGGTTGTGGTCGTCAAATGAACCGTTCACTGCACACACACGCAACGGTCGCCCTTCCATCAGAGAGGACAACGAGCTCCTTCTCACAGAGTTTTCTCTGGGAGCATACTATTTAAGGATAACTATCAATGACATCAATGCAAAAAACGCAACGATATAGGAAACATCTATACTCTTGTATACTCTACACCAACGACAGCATCAAGACTCAGCAGTTGATGCGTTTTGTTAATGAACTGCTTCGATGCGTCACTAGAAAAACTATAAATTACGAGTATAATATCAATAACGGTTTGTTCTTATTCATAGATTTTCGAACCCACTTGATTTCGAATCATGACTTGTCTCCATGACATAGATTCCATAGTCTTTAAAATTCCGGGCGGCTTATTTGTTTTTTTATTAAATGTTCGTGTGATATGAATAGTTATTTGTATTTCAAATACATATGAATGCGATATAGGAACGGTTGGGTATAAGGCCGTGTAAGAACAATCAAAACATTCCTCCGACAGATAAATAGTCGATACAGCTTCATTTGAGAAAGCTATTAAGATTGTAATCGCGCCCGCGTGTCTCTAATGAGTCGATCTGTATGCGCGCGTGTGACCGCCGCTTAATAGACAAAGCCGCCTACGCATCACCCGACCGCTAGTACCTACTACTCACTGCGAGAGGAATGTTGATAATTTGTTTGAAATAAATATTCATATGGACAAAGCTCGCATTTTTACATAATAACTAAGACGAGCCCAAATTGTTGACATTTGCGAGTCGATTGTCGGCAGGAAGGATAGCTGGCAAGAGAACTCCAGGTTAGGCTTAATTACCATCCTAATGGCTAAGACGCGCCGCCAAGCGATTCGGCGTTCCAGTACGATGCTGTGTAGAAACCGATAAGTGGTGTGAGTTTACACCTAACAGGTTAGCCCGCTACTATCAGACTGCATCATCACTCACCATCAAGTGAGAGCGCAGTCAACGGCTAACTTGTAGTGGATAAAAAAATTACCAAAATAACAGCATCGACTTTAGATACAGAAAGAAGCTTTTAGCGTGAAGACCGCAGGACATTATAAAGGGGCAGCCACATAGTATCATAACTAAAAACTTAATGGAAAAAGTCAATTTAAACGACTAAGTACCTACTATCTGATCCGCTGGAAATCGCCACTGCTTTTAATGATCCTGACGATGATGACCTTATAGCCATAACTAATGGAACCAAAAATAAAATTAAATACACAAATAAAACACGACTGTGCGATAGTCTTTTTCTTGCCCCATGTGATGAAAATGATATTGTGACCATGATAAAATCTTTAAATAACACAATGGCGGTAGGAGTTGACGAAATAGCTACAAAAATAATAAAAGCAGTAGCTAATGAAATTGCTCCTATCTTGACTTACCTTATAAATAATTAATTTGAAAGGGGTTGTTTTCCTGAACTTCTAAAAATAGCAATAGTCAAGCCAGTACATAAAAAAGGTGATACATCGTGCATGGGAACACATGGGGCACGATTCATAAGGCGCCTCACCACTCATTGTACGGAAATGACTGGTAAATGAATCATGCAAGTCGGTTTTCAAAAACTTAGGAATCCTCACACTTCCTAGCATATATATCCTGGAAATAGTAATGTTCGTAAAAACGAATACACAACTTTTTAAAAAGGCAAGAGATGTATACGAGGAACAAGAAATAGGGAAAGACCCAGTATTCAATAAGGCACCTAGGACATCTAATTATCTAAAGAACTGTAGTGCGATGTGCGTAAAGGTCTTTAATGCGATTCCGAAATTTATTACTGTACTAAATAAATTCAAAAATGCATTGAAAAAATGGTTGGCACAAAATGTATTTTATTCAATTGACGAATTTTTACAATCTAAGAATACGAATTAGCGTAAATTTGACTAAATTATGTTATAATGTTATCAATCCAAGTAATGCTGACATAGATTATATTATTATAATAATTATTATATTTTTAAATTTGACATTGGCGCAAGACTAGACCAAAAGTTGATTAAAAAAATAAAATATGTAAAGAAGCGGGTACTTTGCAATGTTTATCAAGCATTCTTCCTTTGATATTTAAAACGGTTTTATGTAATTTTTTAAATAATTGTAAAATGTAATGTAAAAAAATTATTTGTAAGTCAGGGTTACCTGACTGGATGTGTTGCAGCTTTCTAATTAATCGACAAACATCTCATATTCACATATTCATACAAATAAATCATTTCTTTCTTTATATTATATGTCGGTAATAAAAATGAAATATCACCAAAATTATAACTAAGTAGGTACTTACTTAGGTATAGGTCGTTGGTCTCTACAGCTCATAGATAGCTTCCGCGCAAAGCCGGGACGGGCCACTTAGTCAAACATAAATCTAAAGAATTATTTATCAATAGGATTAATGTTTAACAGAATATCCGCACGTTACTTAGGTTTTCCATTATGTGCCACGTCAGGCATATTTATTACAAAGAAGGTTCGCTCGGAAAGAAAGGAAATCTCATTTCCTAGCGCGTGAAATGAATAATGTCTGAATGTTTGTGTAGCTCTGCAGACAGAACTAGGTTATCCTGAGCGTATTTATATTCTAGATAATTCCTCCTAAGATTTACGAGTTTTATCTTTGGAGATAAAATAGTTGATTCGATATAAAATGCAAATTTTCGATAAAATCCTGGACTGAATAAAAATATTTCCGCAAATCGATTGATTTCTTGACGGCTCTTCTCAGTAGAATCTTCTTTTCAAACAAGCACCTAGTTTCGATCCACCATAAAAGCCTTCAGTTGGCTGCAAGTAGTAAAATACTTGTTATTTCAGAAAAATACTCATCAAATAAATATTATAAATTAGAAAGTTTGGATGGATGTATGGATGGATGTTTGTTACTCAATCACGCCGCAACGGTTGAACGGATCTGGATGAAATTTGGCACAGAGATAGATTATAGTCTAGAATAGCACATAGGCTACTTTTTATCCCGGAAAATTAAGAAGTTCCCGCGGGAACCAAAAAACCTCAATCCACGCGGACGTAGTCGCGGGCATCAGCTAGTTAGACTAATAAAGTCACTCGTAATTCAAATTCGATACTAAATTAGGTATGCTAACTTAAAACTGAAGCCTGCGAGGTGTTTGGGCGTTCACCAAAAACTCGAATATATTGTAGTGTCTAAAGCACCGAGTATGAATATTTTATACACAAGCGCAGTACAGAGGTGTACACAGAGGTACATTACAACCAGATGATTTCGCTGACGACATCGATAAGAAGGAGGAATCTTAACCGTATACATTTAATTTCACCCTACAGCAGTAATCCTTAATGAAAATGTAAACATCGACCGTTAATCGTGTTCTGAGCGCTCAATCCGCTGCAAGTGGTCTGCCGTGAGCGTCGAGCGATGCGGAGGAAGCCAGTCATTAGCCGGCGGCCATGTTCGCCGCGGGCGCGGCTATGACGTATGGCCTCACGCAAATTACACCCTGCGCAGCTGTAGTACCGCTGGGTGCATTCATTCGTCAAGTGTGGTCCCGCGCCGCCGCCAAATTAAATATAAAGCGAGACTCATTTAGAGTTTAGACTAAGTGCCGCGACCAGATTGCTGGCTGTAAAGCCGGGCTACACCTATCTGCTATAATAGCTTGTAACCAACCTGACGGGGTCCCTAAGCATCTACACCTCTCTCTACTTATAAAATTCAATATTTCTTTAAAATGGCACGTGATACATCTAGCAGTAAGACCCTCACAACATTGCTGTGTCCATAATAAACCAAGATCTTTTAGAGTTTCGGAAGCCTCGAATTCAATCAACGCAACGACTAAGTTATATACAGATTTTAGATGTAATTCAGTTAACTTAAAACAGGCATTAAGTAACATGATCGCGAAGAGATAAATCTCTTCGGGATATTTACGAACTAACCCAAGTGGTAGCATCCTCCTTTTATAACCTTTTATAAAGAAAAGGAAGATGCTTTGTATGGCATCATTTATATTTCTAAAAAATAAATGATGGCTGGCTGGCTCCTCCCCGCCACCAACGGTAGGCTTCTTCCCTCCTTCGGTACCCCAAGAGGCACATTAATACATGGACTAATACATCTCTAAGAATACCAAAAGTCAACAGCCCCCCCCCCCCCCTTTAACCACTTGGTCATCAATCGCGAAGGCCAGCGCAACGTATGTACGAGCATACTTTAGAGTGGTGCGTTCCACTTATGTCAGCGTATAGCTGGATAATTGCATTTTTAGAGTGGTGCACTCCCACATATACCTGTAATAGGTTTCAAGGATACACCGGACGCACTGCAGGGTCGTTCGTCGCAACGTAACAGAGCCACAGGCGTGATGCACCCTTCAATAATAGTATGTTATACCAAATACAGCGCGGAACCACCATGGGTGATAGAATGTCGTTTGTGCGTAACATGGTTTTTAGCCAATGTGCCGCAGCATAGGTCGTGAAGCTATGCTTTTACAAGTAACATGGGTTGTGAATCCATGAAACTATGAAGTGTCGAGGCTGATCAAGCGTAGTGCAAAATGTAGTAAGATATCAGGCGCAACGTACGCATAATCCAACCTTCGGCAATAATAAACAGCGTCCTTCCAACCATGGTCAGTTATCGTTCGAGTATTGCGAACGACGTACGTAATTTAGATAAGTAGATCGCAAGGTAAAGTCAGACGTTTTGTGGAACGTAGAAGTATACTCGAACTGCACTGCGCTCAGAAAGCAAGCTCTCTGATTCAACAACAAACCAATCCCATCTGAACGTCCAACTAGGTAGACATCCAGACAGAACCAGCCGTGCTGAGGCATCGCTGAAGCGAGACACCGTTACGCCCCACAGCCCGACTCGACCTGCGATAATAATTGTTTTAGTAATATACGTGTAAATATGTTGTAGTTATGATATGTATATAAATCCACCAGAGGCAGATAAGATTTCGTCGGATGCTCTAAAACTAGGTCCGCTAAGGGTCCTCACATTAGATAGCATCCAACAACACAGTGCATTCAAACGATCTATTGCAAATATACCTGCTCAATATATTAATTTTATGTATCGCACCACGCGCAAACACAACAAGATGTTGAAAGCGCTCACTCCCTCCTACACCACCGCCATACCCACCCTTGGCGAGCGGTCGGAACGACGGGAAACTTCTCCGTAAGCTTGTAGTCGCGTGATCATATACACCCATAATATACTACCATTCTATTATCGTTTTAATATTACTTTACTATTATTTTATTATTATAATATAATATAATTTTTTTTTTTTTTTTTTTTTTTTTTTTTTTTTTTTTTTTTTTTTTTTTTAAATAATTACCTATTCTCCACTGAATAGTAAGATACGTATAGTTACAAGCTGATGCTACTGCAGCTCCTCTCGGCTCTGAAACGCCATTAGTACTTCAGTTGAGAAGTTGTGTCCTTCTTCGAGAAAAAATTCACAGGTTTCGCAGTCCCCGCAAGAATCGGAGCATTGAAAATGAATACAAAAATTGACGAAAAAACAGATCTCGCCTGCATCCGCATCATGTCTTATGACCGATCGTCATGGTAATGATGTTAACCATTACCATGACGAACGGTCAATAGTCGTAATTTAAGCTATATCAGTTTTTATATACGGAAATACCCGTTTTTCTACAGTTCCAAATCTAAAGGGACCACCTACAGGTCACAATTATTAACCGATTTTCAAAATTTTTTCGCCATTTTGTAGCTAAACTGGTACTCTAGGACATTTTTTAAAAATTTTCCGTAAGTCGGTTTTTTTCCAACATATTTACAATTTAGTAAACAAACACCTCCCAAAAACCTTACATTATTACATTTTTCAAAATTCCAAAAAAAGTTACCAGCTGATTTTCAAAACTCAAACGCTCACATGGGTCTCGATAAATTCCTCAACTCTTGGTACTATTTACATATCGATCCTCCTAAAATCCTGGGAGCTATGGCCAAAAATACGTCTCAGGCGATTTGCATCTGATAACCATTTTCAATGGTAAAAATAAACAAATAAACTTATTGACTGCAAAGCGTTATTTATGGACGCTCTCTCTGTCTTCAACTTCAATTCTCAACTCTCTTACAAACGGGAGTGGAAAGTAGCTGACTTCCGTGTCGGTATGTGGGTAGGCCGCGCGTGAGGTTTGCCTTATCATAGAAATAGAGTAACCTGTGTCAAAATTGATAATACCATGAGTGACAAGATACATACGACTAAAGGAACAGCCCACGGATCGATACTCGGACCTACTGAGTACTTATTATATGTTAATGACATGTGCAACCTATTCCAGGAGGGATCCGTGTACCAATTCACCGATGATACATGTATCATTGTTGCTAACAAGGATCTGCGGACGGCCGAGCGCATGATGCAAGACAACTTCGACACCCTCAGTAAATGGGCGCATGATGTCAGACTAGTGATAAATACCAAAAAAACTAAAGTAATGCATATTCATTCCGCACATAATAAAACAGATAATAGGGCCACTATAGTTGCACATGCGCACGACTGCCTGCATGGCAGGATAAAACACTGTGTCTGCCAACCTGTTGATATGGTTTCAGAACATATGTATTTAGGTCTCAAAATTGACTCTCGTTTTAATTGGCAACCACATATAAATTATATCTGTGATAAGCTAAGAGCTATTCTTAGTAGACTATACATACTCAAATTTAAACTTCCCTACAAGACGCTGAGATTACTTTACTTGGCACTGGCTGACTCAATAATTGGCTATGGCTTAAGTAGCTACGGAAAAACTTTCAAAACATATATTATACGCATATATAAACTACAATTAAAAATGCTAAAAACTATTGTACCTAGAAAAATTAAATTAAAATATTGTGAGGACTATCACAAATTATTTACATACTGCAATGTGTTGCCAGTGCAAAGTAAAGTAAAATTACCCATACTTAAGGAGGAATTTAATAATTTACAATATCTAAGACGTAAAGAACGAGGCAGTAATTTACGCAAATTAGCGAATTATGCAAAGTTCACCCTACCGAAAACAAATAATATATACGGCAAAAGAAATTATAAATATATGCTTCCTAAAATTCTCGAAGATCTTCCATCGTTTCTACAATATAATAGCAAAGAAAAAAAACATATTTATATAAGAAAGTGTAAAAGATATTTATTAGGTAAATAATGATAATACTTACTAACTAATTCAATAACCTAATATAGAACATAATGGTCATTATTTGTCTGTGTAACTGGTAAGTACATCCAAATATTCTTATTATTATGTATTAGTTTATTAAGGCGAACTCGCCATCCTCACCATAAACGCCAAGTTTTTTTAGAGGATGGCTCCGATATTAAGATTTGTAAATTGTAAAGTTTGTTTTGATCAATAAATTAAAAAAAAAAAAAAAAAACTTGTATCTAAATCACAGGATAGATAAAAGCAACTAAAAACTTATAAGATACACATACAAGCCTGCATCGCGATATCAAAGTTTTCAGAGAATAGAGCTATATATAGAGAGTCCAACGTGTACCTAACACTTACACACTTGTACAGCAGGAGTCACTTGTTTTGATTTATTTTGCTCAGAAATATTGACTGCGTTCAATAATACCTGCTGCGCGGTCAGCGACGAGGCTAAACCGGAAGGCGTAATGCAGTTCTATTTAACTGATAGTGCCTACTTCTAGTTCTTTTGGTTTCTGCGCAACATCTTACCTGAACGCTACACCGCTCGTTTGTTAAGCCCACTGCACTGGTACCGTTTACTTTTTGCATTTAAATTATAAGATTTGCATGAATTCCACACTAGCAAAGCCGGGGCGGATAAGCTAGTAGCCAATAAAAGTTTGTTGAATTTGTTTCCTCCACAGAAACGAACGGAACTGGGTCGTATCGGAGAGCAACGCGTTGAATACTAAGATCTGTCGTTGATTGGTTCTGAAGCAGCTTCAACCGAGGACGGCTGTTGTCATCGACGATTTTAGTTATTCTGAATTTCCCATGGTTCTTCTCAGTCTCATTTATTTCCATACTAGCTGATGCCCACGACTTAATAGGCGTAGATGAGGTGTCTCGGTTCCCGCGGGAACTCTTTAATTTTCCGGGATAAAAAGAGCCCAAGTGTTATTCCAGACTATAATCTACCTCTATGCCAATTTTCATCCTGATCCGTTCTGGTGTCATTGAGTAACAATCATATATCCATCCATCCATCCATCCATCCATCCAAACTTTCGCATTTATAATATTAGTATATATTTCACATATTCAATACTATTCACTTGATTAATTGTCACGCCCGTGCATTCACGTTGTCTATTGCTTTACATTCTGTGTATCATAATATTATATAGGTATCTAGTATTACCAAGTTCCCCGCTCCGCATGAGGCCTATTCCGAGCTGGCTAGACTAAACACTAAACAGTCTCGCTACAGCGCGGGCGACATCGCCTAACTGAGTTTGCCTCGGATCGTCTATTTGACACGAGCACTGTAATTTGTATACCTACTTAATGATATATTTAAAAGTTGTGTAATAACTTTTGACCGAGCGAAGCGAAGGTCTCCGAGTCTACTTGAGTGAATTTGCACATGTCCGGCCATCTGTTAGAGCCTTATAACTTCTGAATTACTGAACGTAATTACTTCAAATTTAAATTTAATGTCTAAGCCGATGGCCTCCAGCCGAATATGGCTTAAAAAGTTATAAAAATCTTTATTTCAGGGGGGCTATAATAGAAGCGAATGCGAAGTAAAATATTTTTCATAGCGTTACATAGGGTTGCGGTATATTATTTTAAAGATAATTAGCAATAGAGTCTAAAAATATTTTTTTTTTTATTTTTCCCCTAAAATTGACGAAATGGGGGGCTTTCAAAATGGAGATTTTCTAACGTCCAAAGTTGACCTCAGAACTGTAAATTTTCTGAGAGGCTGAGCCTGTAACTTCATCAATTATTTGAATTATATCCTGTACTTGAACAACAATTACTTAATTTAGATAAATATTACAAGGAAACGAAATTATTTAATTTTTAATGAGCTTAAGTATTTTTAACAGAACTTCACAATGATGTCAATAGATGGCGCTCTGTTATGGCGATACCGCGAGGTCTCAGTTCGGGGCGGACCACTAGTTTTAATAATGTTACTTCATCGATTTGAAATAATTATAAAAACTGTTGTTAAATAAGTTGTGAACCTTTAGCTGAAGTACAAAAGTAAACGTATCAGGTGCTCCGCCGAAAACCGGCTATGCAGCGGGTTTCTTAACGCATGCGCAAAATATACAGGTGCATTTTCTATTCCCCTGCTCTCATAAACCGATAGAACAGCTATCCTGGTTATAATCCTTATTTTGGGGACGTCAAGGCACGTGACACAAAACTGTCATTTTGAAATAATACTGCGGTGATAGGATAGTACCCTAACCCCCCTGTACGACTGGAGAGAGCCCAGGAGCAATGGTTGTACGTGCTCCCCGAGGCACAATATAGTGTACTGACTACTGTGTAACACCGCGCACCGCCAGCTTCCCAAGTCCCAACTCCGGGCTTATTAACAGATGAACTTTTCGTCCCACCCGGGACTCATTATTTGTAGCTGTACATGCTAGACTGCAACTAGACCACGAGGCGGACACTTGAAGTGATCGTTTATTTCTGATAAGACAAAATCTGCTCACCGCATTGTCCCTCTGTGGCCGGCCCTGTCCCGGTCCGGTCCCGATCCGGCCCCGGTCCACCCACGCATAGCATTGATCTTTATTATATCCAATCATAGAGCTCCCAGACCCGCCTGTCTGCATAGAACGCCTGCCGTTGACCTATTGCTACCACCCGTTACTTATAACACTGACTAAAACGTGAAATTATTATAGATCGTTACAATCTATTTGATGGATGGATGTTTGTTACTCAATCACACTAGAATGCGTGAACGGATCTGGATTAAATTTGTCACTTAGATAGGTTATAGTCTGGCTACACAGGCTACTGTTTATACCGGAAAATTAAAGAATTTCCGCGAGAACCAAAAACCCTCAATCCACGCTGACGAAGTTGTTGCCGTCTGCTAGTATTAAATATTATACCCACCTACATTTTTGAAGAATGGTGTAATTGTATGTAAAACACGACCAAAGAAAACTCTTTTCCTTCAAAAAAAAATCTGCTTCAATTTGATCCGATAGGATTAGAAATTACGGCCTCAACGCTAGACGAGAGTCAACCGTAGAACTATTAAGGTTTCCATTTAATACTATTAAAGTAAGTGCATAATGTATTTTTGTCATAATAATAATTCCCTGCATTGATTGCCCTTTGCAGTGTGTTCTCAGCTCAGCTCAGCTCGTGGGAATAAAGTGAATGCACAGAATAGGTACCTAGTACCTAGTACAAATGTTTAAAATGTATGTTAGTCAGCCGGCCGACCTCGCTGTCTGATGTCATAAGCAGAACAGACGGGAAACCAGAAATACCCAACAATTCCCAACTAGATTGTATTTTTTATTTCTAGTTTTGTTGCCAATTTTACGAACCCAAACTTATTTCAGTCTGATATTTAGGATGAATTTTACATTACGCGAGTATTTTACATTGTCGAGGTAATGTTAACGTTCATATCACCAAAAAGAAGACGTCATTTTAGGATGAACATTTGTGTTAAAACTACGTCGACGTTAATTCGGTTCGACACTCTCCATAAGACGTACCGTTAAAAGACTAATAGAAAGGAGTCACGACCCTCACTAATGAGGAACACGATCAGAAATTCATATTAACGGTCTAACCACAAAAATATTAGCATACAAGTGTATATTTATTTTAAACAAGAGAAGCCCGTAACTTCTTCTGCGTAGTTTCAGTTTAAGGGATAAGCAGCGAAAAGTCAATAGACCGACAGGCAGCCTCCCTTTAAGTTTTATTATCGTCGTCTCAACCTATAGACGTCCACTGCTGGACTGCTGTCTCCTCCATGGATCGCCACAGAGCACGGTCTTGTGCCGCTCGTTTCCAGCGGCTCCCAGCTGCACGCTTGAGATCGTCCGTCCACCTAGTGGGGGGTCGTCCAACGCTGCGTTTCCCGTTTCCGAAATTTTATTATATTCGTATGGATTTCACAGATTTTCTGTGCGCCTCGCCTGGCGCGGCCATTTTGAAAATAGAACAGTCAGCTGCGCCAGGTAAAATGGCGGGTGTCGAATTTCGCGCGCGCCGGCCGCCCGCGCACATTAAAAAAATAACAACTCAGATTACTTGTACTGAAGCTATGTAAACAAACTACGTCATTCAAATCGTTACGAACTACAGCTGTAGATTAAAGTTTGAAAGGTAATCGCTCTTCTTTATGGTTTACACAGAAAAATGACAAAAAAAAAGACCAAAAATTACCCTCTTTTTTATTTTTGGTACCCGCCATTTTACCTGGCGCAGCTGACTGTTCTATTTTCAAAATGGCCGCGCCAGGCGAGGGGTTAATCCAACTAAGTACCTACCTGAAAATACTGCTCTGACCGTACAACACGTTATTATAAATTGCAAAAAGGCAAGCACGATAATATATATAAAATTCAAAGTCCTGACTGACTGACTGACTGACTGACTTATATATCAACGCACAGCCTAGACCGCTGGTCCTAGAGACATGAAATTTGGAGAGTGTGTTCTTTGTAAAGACTAAGTATCCACCAAGAAAGAATTTTTCGAAATTCCATCCCCAAAGGGGTAAAATATGGGTTGAAAGTTTGTATGAAAGTCCGTCGTTTTTCAAGTTATAGCCATGAAACTTGGTATATGAGCTGCGGGTTAAAAATGACGAAATACGTGTTTCACAGTTTTTTAAAATTTTATCCTCAAGGACGTTAAATAGAGAGTTTGTCTTTCAATCACGCCACAACAGAGCAACAGTTCGACGTGATTTCTTGCATGGGTATAGATGAGGACCTGGAGAGTGACATATTTATTTTATCCCGGAAAATTAAGGAGTGCCTGTAGGAATTAAAAAACTTAAGCCACGCGAACGAAGTCGCGGGCGTCCGCTAGTTTTAAAATGAAATCATAATATCTGTGCAGCTGTAGAATATAGGAGCATAAATTATGGAATATGGTGTGGAGGCAGATCAAACACGGTGGTCTCGTTCAGACGGGTAATATTATAATATTGTTGATAGCATGTGACGCGCAGCTTCTGATCCCGGCTCGGTAATTACACCCGAGTCAACATAATCTGTATTAATTCATGTTCCGCCCCCGAAACCGAATTATGAGCATATTGACATTAAGTACATAAAATGTCATCAATCCAGTTTGTTTGCGCGTTCTATGATGCTATAAGAGGAACGAGGATTAAAGTATGTACGTAATGTCGGTTTTTTTAATCAATATAATTAATTCATCACTGTAAATACTACTGTACGTTTGAGAAAGACTAAGATTTTTTTTTAAACGTCTTAAAAGTGAACTAGCTAAGATGAAGCTGAACTTGAGCTGTGAGCTTCCACCGCGCTAAGCTCTAGGCTCTAAGCTTATTAAAGCTTCCAAACGAACTGACCTCATTATTTTGCCTTCAATAGTATTAAGTTGCTTCAAACACGAAGCATTGAGCTTATAGTTCTTCTCAGAAAATCTCTAAAGCGAAAGATCAATAATAAACCCAACAAAATAGAGCATATTTTATCAGTCTTACAAATCTCGACCAAATATAATCATAGTTCTAGTGCATGTGTGATATGAAGTGCTAACTCACTCAGTCACTCGACTCGTCTTTGCCCAGCCTAAAAGCTAAAAGTTTGCCTCTATAATTTAGGCAAAGAATAGAGGTTGAAATTTCGAAATTCCCACCGGGAGATACAATTACAATGATATGTCAAACTGCAAATGTGATGTGCTCCACGTCGTCTGTCCGTGTGTAGAGTCGCCACTCGCCACTCGCCACTCGCCACTCGCCACTCGCCACTCGCCACTCGCCACTCGCCACTCGCCACTCGCCACTCGCCACTCGCCACTCGCCTGCGAGGCCGGAGATTGCGAGTTCATCTAAAGTCGGCTCAACTTCAGCTCCTTAATTCGGGGGTACGAAATCTCGCCGAGGTCGCGTCTGCGAGTGTGAGAGTGAAGCTTATCGCACAGTTGATCTCACCGGAACGCCACACATTCCGCATGTAACTTTAAGATTTCTTTGCTGTTTTAATGCAGAAGGTCGTCTCAGAAATACTTGTGATGGTTTGATTGTTTGACGGCAGTAAAAACTCGTTGATTTTCGTTGTTTTTGTTACGGGTTGTTTTTGCCTGTTTCTCAGCCACCGCTGGCGAATTTTGATGTTATGACTGATGTTGATGATTCAGTTTGCGGTGCGATCAGCGCGTACTATCGTAGCATGTGATGAGTACTCGTAGGTATAACTTTGTCGTCGTGTAACCCCTCTACCGCCGCAGCATCGCAGCCCGCGACTCGCGATGACAAGTTACATCACCCCTCTATTCACGTAATAATCTTATGGTCTGCTGAGTTTTGTGCTATATTTGAGCACAGTACCCAACCATTGAGATAAGTAGATCAATACTATTTATTGGTTTATTAAAGGGTTTGTTTAACTTTGACGCTAATGTCATCGAATACTTATACGATCAATGGAATTAAAACTTACGGTAACGGTACATTTCGTCTACAGCTTAATAAAGATTGAATTAATTTTTATTTTGCTGTGGGGTAAAGCGGCAGATATTCAAAAAATATTTGTATTACAAAAAAGGGCAATACGTGCAATTTATAATTTAAAACCACGTGAATCCCTTAGGGAGAAATTCAAGGAAATAGGTATTCTTACAGTAGCCTCACAGTATATTTACAGTAATCTAATCTTTGTAAAACAGCACATTCAGAATTACAAAAGAATATGCGATCTGCACGATAGGCCAACTAGAAACCGTCATAGGCTCGTGACTCCATCGCTCCGCCTCAATAAAGTCCGAAGGTCGTTCGTGGGAATGAGCATACTATTCTTTAACAAAATTCCTCAACCTATTATAAACTTGCCTTTACACAAGTTTAAGATAACCATTAAAAAATGCTCCTAAAAAAAGCTTATTATACTGTCGAAGATTATATTAATGATAAAGGCGCATGGAGTTGACTCGCTCCAGCAATGCTCAGGACGGTGGTTACTTATGTATCTGTATATGTTGTATGTAGATTATATTTGTAAACATACCATATACTATTTATTTTTTTCAAAAGAGCAACCACCGAGTTTCTTGCTGGTTCTTCTCGGTAGGAACGGCATTCCGAACCAGTGGTAGATTCATTTGACTATTCATAAGAACTTGTAAAAAGTCTATTTGAATAAAAATAATTTGATTTTGATTTTGATTTTTGATTTTTTAAGTATCTTAATAACGATTTCACACGTGACCCGACGGTATAAGTTGGACTAAAGTTGCATTAACTAGCTAACTGTTGTAAAAAGAGGCTGAGCCTGTAACTTCATCAATTATTTGAATTATATCCTGTACTTGAACAACAATTACTTAATTTAGATAAATATTACAAGGAAACGAAATTATTTAATTTTTAATGAGCTTAAGTATTTTTAACAGAACTTCACAATGATGTCAATAGATGGCGCTCTGTTATGGCGATACCGCGAGGTCTCAGTTCGGGGCGGACCACTAGTTTTAATAATGTTACTTCATCGATTTGAAATAATTATAAAAACTGTTGTTAAATAAGTTGTGAACCTTTAGCTGAAGTACAAAAGTAAACGTATCAGGTGCTCCGCCGAAAACCGGCTATGCAGCGGGTTTCTTAACGCATGCGCAAAATATACAGGTGCATTTTCTATTCCCCTGCTCTCATAAACCGATAGAACAGCTATCCTGGTTATAATCCTTATTTTGGGGACGTCAAGGCACGTGACACAAAACTGTCATTTTGAAATAATACTGCGGTGATAGGATAGTACCCTAACCCCCCTGTACGACTGGAGAGAGCCCAGGAGCAATGGTTGTACGTGCTCCCCGAGGCACAATATAGTGTACTGACTACTGTGTAACACCGCGCACCGCCAGCTTCCCAAGTCCCAACTCCGGGCTTATTAACAGATGAACTTTTCGTCCCACCCGGGACTCATTATTTGTAGCTGTACATGCTAGACTGCAACTAGACCACGAGGCGGACACTTGAAGTGATCGTTTATTTCTGATAAGACAAAATCTGCTCACCGCATTGTCCCTCTGTGGCCGGCCCTGTCCCGGTCCGGTCCCGATCCGGCCCCGGTCCACCCACGCATAGCATTGATCTTTATTATATCCAATCATAGAGCTCCCAGACCCGCCTGTCTGCATAGAACGCCTGCCGTTGACCTATTGCTACCACCCGTTACTTATAACACTGACTAAAACGTGAAATTATTATAGATCGTTACAATCTATTTGATGGATGGATGTTTGTTACTCAATCACACTAGAATGCGTGAACGGATCTGGATTAAATTTGTCACTTAGATAGGTTATAGTCTGGCTACACAGGCTACTGTTTATACCGGAAAATTAAAGAATTTCCGCGAGAACCAAAAACCCTCAATCCACGCTGACGAAGTTGTTGCCGTCTGCTAGTATTAAATATTATACCCACCTACATTTTTGAAGAATGGTGTAATTGTATGTAAAACACGACCAAAGAAAACTCTTTTCCTTCAAAAAAAAATCTGCTTCAATTTGATCCGATAGGATTAGAAATTACGGCCTCAACGCTAGACGAGAGTCAACCGTAGAACTATTAAGGTTTCCATTTAATACTATTAAAGTAAGTGCATAATGTATTTTTGTCATAATAATAATTCCCTGCATTGATTGCCCTTTGCAGTGTGTTCTCAGCTCAGCTCAGCTCGTGGGAATAAAGTGAATGCACAGAATAGGTACCTAGTACCTAGTACAAATGTTTAAAATGTATGTTAGTCAGCCGGCCGACCTCGCTGTCTGATGTCATAAGCAGAACAGACGGGAAACCAGAAATACCCAACAATTCCCAACTAGATTGTATTTTTTATTTCTAGTTTTGTTGCCAATTTTACGAACCCAAACTTATTTCAGTCTGATATTTAGGATGAATTTTACATTACGCGAGTATTTTACATTGTCGAGGTAATGTTAACGTTCATATCACCAAAAAGAAGACGTCATTTTAGGATGAACATTTGTGTTAAAACTACGTCGACGTTAATTCGGTTCGACACTCTCCATAAGACGTACCGTTAAAAGACTAATAGAAAGGAGTCACGACCCTCACTAATGAGGAACACGATCAGAAATTCATATTAACGGTCTAACCACAAAAATATTAGCATACAAGTGTATATTTATTTTAAACAAGAGAAGCCCGTAACTTCTTCTGCGTAGTTTCAGTTTAAGGGATAAGCAGCGAAAAGTCAATAGACCGACAGGCAGCCTCCCTTTAAGTTTTATTATCGTCGTCTCAACCTATAGACGTCCACTGCTGGACTGCTGTCTCCTCCATGGATCGCCACAGAGCACGGTCTTGTGCCGCTCGTTTCCAGCGGCTCCCAGCTGCACGCTTGAGATCGTCCGTCCACCTAGTGGGGGGTCGTCCAACGCTGCGTTTCCCGTTTCCGAAATTTTATTATATTCGTATGGATTTCACAGATTTTCTGTGCGCCTCGCCTGGCGCGGCCATTTTGAAAATAGAACAGTCAGCTGCGCCAGGTAAAATGGCGGGTGTCGAATTTCGCGCGCGCCGGCCGCCCGCGCACATTAAAAAAATAACAACTCAGATTACTTGTACTGAAGCTATGTAAACAAACTACGTCATTCAAATCGTTACGAACTACAGCTGTAGATTAAAGTTTGAAAGGTAATCGCTCTTCTTTATGGTTTACACAGAAAAATGACAAAAAAAAAGACCAAAAATTACCCTCTTTTTTATTTTTGGTACCCGCCATTTTACCTGGCGCAGCTGACTGTTCTATTTTCAAAATGGCCGCGCCAGGCGAGGGGTTAATCCAACTAAGTACCTACCTGAAAATACTGCTCTGACCGTACAACACGTTATTATAAATTGCAAAAAGGCAAGCACGATAATATATATAAAATTCAAAGTCCTGACTGACTGACTGACTGACTGACTTATATATCAACGCACAGCCTAGACCGCTGGTCCTAGAGACATGAAATTTGGAGAGTGTGTTCTTTGTAAAGACTAAGTATCCACCAAGAAAGAATTTTTCGAAATTCCATCCCCAAAGGGGTAAAATATGGGTTGAAAGTTTGTATGAAAGTCCGTCGTTTTTCAAGTTATAGCCATGAAACTTGGTATATGAGCTGCGGGTTAAAAATGACGAAATACGTGTTTCACAGTTTTTTAAAATTTTATCCTCAAGGACGTTAAATAGAGAGTTTGTCTTTCAATCACGCCACAACAGAGCAACAGTTCGACGTGATTTCTTGCATGGGTATAGATGAGGACCTGGAGAGTGACATATTTATTTTATCCCGGAAAATTAAGGAGTGCCTGTAGGAATTAAAAAACTTAAGCCACGCGAACGAAGTCGCGGGCGTCCGCTAGTTTTAAAATGAAATCATAATATCTGTGCAGCTGTAGAATATAGGAGCATAAATTATGGAATATGGTGTGGAGGCAGATCAAACACGGTGGTCTCGTTCAGACGGGTAATATTATAATATTGTTGATAGCATGTGACGCGCAGCTTCTGATCCCGGCTCGGTAATTACACCCGAGTCAACATAATCTGTATTAATTCATGTTCCGCCCCCGAAACCGAATTATGAGCATATTGACATTAAGTACATAAAATGTCATCAATCCAGTTTGTTTGCGCGTTCTATGATGCTATAAGAGGAACGAGGATTAAAGTATGTACGTAATGTCGGTTTTTTTAATCAATATAATTAATTCATCACTGTAAATACTACTGTACGTTTGAGAAAGACTAAGATTTTTTTTTAAACGTCTTAAAAGTGAACTAGCTAAGATGAAGCTGAACTTGAGCTGTGAGCTTCCACCGCGCTAAGCTCTAGGCTCTAAGCTTATTAAAGCTTCCAAACGAACTGACCTCATTATTTTGCCTTCAATAGTATTAAGTTGCTTCAAACACGAAGCATTGAGCTTATAGTTCTTCTCAGAAAATCTCTAAAGCGAAAGATCAATAATAAACCCAACAAAATAGAGCATATTTTATCAGTCTTACAAATCTCGACCAAATATAATCATAGTTCTAGTGCATGTGTGATATGAAGTGCTAACTCACTCAGTCACTCGACTCGTCTTTGCCCAGCCTAAAAGCTAAAAGTTTGCCTCTATAATTTAGGCAAAGAATAGAGGTTGAAATTTCGAAATTCCCACCGGGAGATACAATTACAATGATATGTCAAACTGCAAATGTGATGTGCTCCACGTCGTCTGTCCGTGTGTAGAGTCGCCACTCGCCACTCGCCACTCGCCACTCGCCACTCGCCACTCGCCACTCGCCACTCGCCACTCGCCACTCGCCACTCGCCACTCGCCACTCGCCTGCGAGGCCGGAGATTGCGAGTTCATCTAAAGTCGGCTCAACTTCAGCTCCTTAATTCGGGGGTACGAAATCTCGCCGAGGTCGCGTCTGCGAGTGTGAGAGTGAAGCTTATCGCACAGTTGATCTCACCGGAACGCCACACATTCCGCATGTAACTTTAAGATTTCTTTGCTGTTTTAATGCAGAAGGTCGTCTCAGAAATACTTGTGATGGTTTGATTGTTTGACGGCAGTAAAAACTCGTTGATTTTCGTTGTTTTTGTTACGGGTTGTTTTTGCCTGTTTCTCAGCCACCGCTGGCGAATTTTGATGTTATGACTGATGTTGATGATTCAGTTTGCGGTGCGATCAGCGCGTACTATCGTAGCATGTGATGAGTACTCGTAGGTATAACTTTGTCGTCGTGTAACCCCTCTACCGCCGCAGCATCGCAGCCCGCGACTCGCGATGACAAGTTACATCACCCCTCTATTCACGTAATAATCTTATGGTCTGCTGAGTTTTGTGCTATATTTGAGCACAGTACCCAACCATTGAGATAAGTAGATCAATACTATTTATTGGTTTATTAAAGGGTTTGTTTAACTTTGACGCTAATGTCATCGAATACTTATACGATCAATGGAATTAAAACTTACGGTAACGGTACATTTCGTCTACAGCTTAATAAAGATTGAATTAATTTTTATTTTGCTGTGGGGTAAAGCGGCAGATATTCAAAAAATATTTGTATTACAAAAAAGGGCAATACGTGCAATTTATAATTTAAAACCACGTGAATCCCTTAGGGAGAAATTCAAGGAAATAGGTATTCTTACAGTAGCCTCACAGTATATTTACAGTAATCTAATCTTTGTAAAACAGCACATTCAGAATTACAAAAGAATATGCGATCTGCACGATAGGCCAACTAGAAACCGTCATAGGCTCGTGACTCCATCGCTCCGCCTCAATAAAGTCCGAAGGTCGTTCGTGGGAATGAGCATACTATTCTTTAACAAAATTCCTCAACCTATTATAAACTTGCCTTTACACAAGTTTAAGATAACCATTAAAAAATGCTCCTAAAAAAAGCTTATTATACTGTCGAAGATTATATTAATGATAAAGGCGCATGGAGTTGACTCGCTCCAGCAATGCTCAGGACGGTGGTTACTTATGTATCTGTATATGTTGTATGTAGATTATATTTGTAAACATACCATATACTATTTATTTTTTTCAAAAGAGCAACCACCGAGTTTCTTGCTGGTTCTTCTCGGTAGGAACGGCATTCCGAACCAGTGGTAGATTCATTTGACTATTCATAAGAACTTGTAAAAAGTCTATTTGAATAAAAATAATTTGATTTTGATTTTGATTTTTGATTTTTTAAGTATCTTAATAACGATTTCACACGTGACCCGACGGTATAAGTTGGACTAAAGTTGCATTAACTAGCTAACTGTTGTAGTTTAAGTTTCATATTCCAAAAAGGTAAATGATTTCACTGCCGCTGAACCTATCAATTCATTTAGGAATCTATTATAAATAAAATCATTGATAAAGTCGTTCTTGACAGGAAAGGTTAACTGCCGCTTGTAGGATCGTCGCGTTTCAAAAGATTGATAAATATATATATTTGACTCAAATCCTTTTTTCTTGTGTGGATTTTATTTTGGTGTCGAGATTCAGGCTGCTTGTTAGATACAATAATTAAATTACAGTTCTAAACTGGGAACATCTTTTTATAAAGTAATACTTGTGCGAGTAGGCATAGTTTAACTTAGATTTGACGACAAATGACACAAATTTATCGACATTTACCCTGTTCCTACTGCTTTCTAAGATTACAGTTTCTAGAGCAAGTTTATAATTCACGGAACGCAAACGTGCTTATCTAAGAGTACGTCTGAGATTAATTCGGCTCAACAAACTGCCGCTCCTAGCTAATGATGCTCACATTTTGATCACTCCCAATTTCATTAATCCACGAGAATTGATGTATGCTCATATCACGTTCTAGGTACTTAATATAACTTTTACTACTATTTATTACTTGATACATGATACATGGGTAGTTCATAAATATGTGATGCTAGTTGTATCCCGTGACATCGTGCGCAATGGATGAGGTTCTCAGAGAGGTGACCGCGGGACTCAAACCTGACACCTTGCGGACGACGCAGCTCTGCCTGACGTGAGGAACTTACGTTTTATTATGAGAGATGTTATCAGTATTAATTAAATTTATGTCTTGTTTATAGTCTGACCGCAAAACTAGTAGCCCTGGATTTACACGGATGGAATTTCTGAATTGTATTTCTTTTGTTTACCGACATGCATAATGTTAAGCTTCCAGCGGTCGATGCTCAAACTGAATATGCACCAATGTGGGTACAGAGTTAATGGCGATACTAGATAGATAGTGACTAATTACGGGCTTAACATTACAAATTACGAGGAGGCATAGTATTATGTATCCATCAGGGGCTATAGGCTGCTAACAGAGGGAGGGGGAGGCGGGGGAGGCTTGAATGTCAAATATGCACCACAGACGCGTAACCAGGCGGCTGCGGTTTATAGGTATGTGTAACTTTATGCCTAATAGCTATTACCTGCATCTCGCGGTCCATTTACTCAATGCAGAGCCCTGTCACTTTGTCTGTTAGTTTGTCACCTGTTACAGCTGTCCAATCTTGACGAAAAGTTGACTCGCAGATTACGTCACATTCTGCAGGCCGACAGGATAATTTTCCCTTTCTTTCTTTTCAACTTTAATATTATGTTCTTCTCCTTCTTCTTGATGAGCCTTTCTTCACCCATCGTTGGACATGGGCCTCCTCATGTGCTCATGTGCAGTGTGCAGTGCGCACACCACTCCTCCCGATGTCGGGCAACCCTCCTCCATGTGTTCCCCGCAAGCTCGGTGATGTCGTCACACAGAATATTATGTTACGGTCTGATAAAAGCTGACAGTAGAACTATTTAATTTTCCGGGATCAAAAGTAGGCTATTGCAGACTATAATCTATCTCTGTGCTAAATTTCATCGAAATCCGTTCTGCCATTCTGGCGTGATTTGTAACAAACATCCATTCATTCTTCCGAACTTTCGCATTTATAGTAGGTACGAGTATAGAACATTATAAAATATACAAAAATCCTGTCCGGATTAATTTAGCAGCGTACTGCGTATTAATCTGTACGTTTGAAGAATTATTAAATGAACGTGAGTAATATCTGGCAATACCAAACCGGCTGCGAGGGAGCTATTAGTGAAGCGTCCAGCTCGCGTGACACCTACACTCGCCTGACAAATTGGATGGCTTCCTAATCCGCGACGAGTCTCAACCGAGGTGACAGACGGACAGACAGACAGACAGACCGCTGACGAGTGACGAGCTTTGATCGCGGCCGCCGCGCCGGTGGGGTGGCCACTGCGACACCCGTGTGTCAACATTACCTACTCATCTACTTACTACATGCTAATAATGTTGTGTTGGCGTTTCACGTATGGTTGCGACTCCAGAGGAATAAAATATAAATTTTAATTTTGGATGTATCGTGGTATCTTGTGAGAATTTTGAAAGCAAATCACCATTGATTTGCTTGTAACATAGGAATAGAAATGTTTTTGTTTAAATTAACTTAGGCAAGCGATCCGACACCACCACTACCGCCACTACAGCCCGATAACGTCGCACTGCTGGACACAGGCCTCAACTCTCATAGGAGAGAGGGAATTAGAGCTTAGACCCACCGCGCTGCTCCAATGCGGATTGGCAAGCTTCACTGACTATACTATCCTGTTAGTAATAATAACCGGGACCGACGACTTAACGTGCTCTCCGAGGCACGCCACACCGATCACCGCCAACTTCCTAACTCCGGCATAGTACTGAGAATTTCTAGTCAGAAAACCCCAATACTTAATTGTGGCCCGACCCGGGACTCGAACCCGAGACCTCGTCGGCCTCAACGAACATGCTAACCATTAGACCAACGTGGCGGCAGGCTAGATAAAACACCGCCCTTTCGTAGCTGGGTAAAGCTATTCATTAGCGACGAGGCACACAAAGCGAGTCCCGAGGGCGTGATTCAGAATTGAGCCACTGTCGCCGTGAGTCGTGACGGTACGACTACATTGAAAGGCTTCACGGATAAAATATACTCTGTAATGTATCTCTTGGTGCGGTAACTGCCCGCTGCTTATGTTACTACGAGTACGTTACGTAGAGTTTGATACTCGTGTTACAATATCTACATAAACAATTTTTAGGAACGGATCCAGAAAATTTAGATTTTACGTAAGATTATCTTCAACAAGAGGTCCTGAGGTGCAGGTCAGCCTGTTTGATCTACCTAATTATTTCATCTAGAAATAAAACTTAATATGTAGGTATAACATAATAATAAATAATAATTTAATATTGAGCGATTATCTCTTTTCTATTTTTCTATCATCTAGATATATATCTCCTGCTCCCGTACACAGGCAATACCTAACTTGGGTCTAAGATTTCCTACAATATGAAACCTATGGTAACATCATTTTTATAAGGTACCTATTCACAATAAATAAATAAGTACCTACCTAATTAATCAGCTAGATAATATCATTTTGGACCAAAAAATCGGCCTAAATATTGTGTCTGCTACGCTTTAACGGTCCATCTTTTCAACCGATTTTGATGACATGGAGGTAAGTTACATCCGGAGGAGATAGGCTACTTTTTATTCCGGAAAATCAAGGAGTTCCCCCGGGAATTAAACAAAACGCGTACGAAGTCGCGGGCATCATCTAATTATATTATGAAGGTTTTTGTTTAAATAAAGTCTGCATGAATGATAAACGACTCAATTTAAAAGTCCATTATGCCGCTGTCGACACAACAAACAAGAGAAATTGTAATTGTTGGGCGAGGCGAGCGAGGTGAGCGGAAGTCGGTGAAACTATGCGACGCGCGGGCTTTAGGTAGGTACTTAGCCTGCCCTCGCCTCATCTGAATCATAATATCTGACTGCGATACAATACGAAACGACAACGTGGTTTTAAAGGTATAGCCCCACTTGAGATGCGCCGAGCGGTGCGGCACGTAGCGGCAAATATTATTTGTTTTTTTATTTCATCTGTGCCCAAAGCTTCCGCGTCGAAGAAAACTTAAAATAAGCCGATAAACCGAACCCCGAATAATGTATGACGTGCACGCCAGTCGCCACTGGTCTCGACTCCGCTCCGTCTATTCGCGCTGGCCCCGCCGCGCTGGTATCGCTGCATTCGGCAGCTCATAAATGTGCGATAAACTACCATTTTAGGCTGAAACACCCAAACAACAGGGATTATAATGTAAATTTATGCAAATGTACGGAGGGAGCGATGCGCGGCGACGCGACGCGACCGACGATGTGTTCCGACGCACAGAAAGCCAGAAAAATGGCGACCGCGACCGGAGCGGAGAGATAACGACAGCTCGTGTCGCGGGAACGTGCAGGGGCTTTATGCTAAATTGTGGAAACATGACTTGTGTCCCAAACTCCCGCCGACTGCTGCAGGGAAATATAGGTACATGTATGTTCAAAATTAAACGTTTGTGCACCACAGCTTTTAAGATGTGAAAACAGCATTAGGGTACTTTGGCTTATCCATGCTAATATTATAAATGCGAAAGTGTGTCTGTCTGTCTGTCTGCTACGCTTTTACGGCCCATCTGTTCAACCGATTTTGACGAAATTTGGTACAGGGATAGCTTGTATCCCGGGGAAGGACATAGGCTACTTTTTATTCGGAAAATTCAAGAGTTCCTGCGGGAATCGAAACAACTCGGTCCACGCGAACGAAGTCGCGGGAATCATCTAATATTTTATAATCCGTACAGACAGACAGACAGACAGTGACACTTTCGCATTTATAATATCAGTATGGATTACTCCGTAGTAAGTATCCATAAACAGTATGTATCCATACCTATACATGACCAAATTCATCGAAGGTATAATTAATCATTAGCAAGAAATTTCAAGTCTTCGCGCATTTTGCATCCAGAAGCTGAGAAACAGACTCACTTGTGCATTTATAGGTTTTATACCAATATTCAATATTCAATGAGAGAACGCAAAAGTTTTGTCGTCTCTATAACATAAAAGATATAATAAAAAGATAACCTGGAGGTGAAGTTCATAACCGACCTTCTCGTCTCAGATCAACTGCTACACCGTATTTCAATTCTGGAGTACAAATCGCGCTACGCAAGCTGTTAAGATAGTATATATTGGTATTCCTCAACCCGAATTTGGCGGATAGACTGCCTCGTTGGTCTAGTGGTTAGCATGTTTGACTGCGGCTGACGAGGTCCCGGGTTCGAGTCCCGGGTCGGGCCATAATAAGTGTTGGGTTTTTCTGACTAGAAATTCTCAGCACTAGCCCGGAGTTAGGAAGTTGGCGGTGTTTCACCCCCCTGCCTCGGAGAGCACGTTACGCCGTCGGTCCCGGTTATTATCACTAACATGACAATAGTCGTTAAAGCCCGCCAATCCGCATTGGAGCAGCGTGGTGGGTCTAAGCTCTAATTCCCTCTCTCCTATGAGAGTGGAGGCCTGTGCCCAGCAGTGGGACGTTAATGGGCTGTAGTGGTGGATATTGGTATTGACTATTGTAGCCTACAACAGACATTTCTATACAATTTAAGTCCACTTGGCTGCACAGAACTGATAGAACCAGTGTGTCAATGTTTAAATATCTGTAACATGTAACTTCGACACCGTTCACTATCACTGTGTTTCTGTTATTATTACGATTTTACGTATTTTCATACTAGACGATGCTCGCGGCTACTTCTATATGGATACAAATTGTTTTCGAAAATCCCGGAAGAACTGTTTGATTTTCCGGGATGAACGCCCGTGTCCTTCCCGTAAACAACCGCTGTCATCATTTCATCAAACTGGATTGAACAAATGGGACGTAAATATGAAAAGCATGTTAATATATAAAGCACTTGTAAAAGTTTATTTGAATAGAAGGCATTGATGTTTTTAGTTTGAATGAACAGGCGGACGGACCGACACAGTTTTGCATTTCATAAATAAAACCGGCCAAGTGCGAGTCGGACTCGCGCACCGAGGGTTCCGTACTCAAGAAGTAGGTATAATTACCTTTGTTAATGAACCGCAAAACTAACTTTGTTTGTAGAAGTTTACTGTTAATATCAAAAAATTACGTTTGTTGTATGGGAGCCCCCCTTTAATATTTACTTTATTGATATTTAATTATTTATTTTGAAAGGTAATATACAAGTTAATATTCTGTGAAAATTTGAACCATCTACCTGTTACCGTTTTTAATATTGAGCAAAAAAATACGAAAAAAACACGTTTATTGTATGGGGACCCCCCTTAATATATATATTTTTTTAATTTTTAGTATTTGTTGTTATAGCGGCAACGGAAATACATCATTTGTGAAAATTTCAGCTTTCTAGCTATCACGGTCTATGAGATACAGCCTGGAGACAGACAGACAGACAGACAGACAGACAGACAGCGGAGTCTTAGTAATAGGGTCCCGTTTTTACCCTTTGGGTACGGAACCCTAAAAAGCATGGATATTAAAGGTATTTAAAAATGCACCATTTTTTTTCTAAGATAAATTAAGAAAACAAAATACCTGAGACAGTTCTCAAGACATTCTATTCATAAAAGTGTAACGGCACGCCCTGAGAAGAGAGCGGGAATCGTAAATTCGCCAAAGCGAAGACATCCCATTTCCGCCGCGTAACAGCTTTCCCGTATTTGTGTCGCGCACGATGGTGTCGTAAACCAAAAGTTCTAATATTAAAACACTTGTCATTTAAATGTTTCTAACGAAGCGACGTCACCAGTTGTGAACTCTCTAACGCACTGATGAAGCTTACAAGTTACAGTAGGTAATTACACCAATCACAGACCGGAGTTATGATGCTGGAGCGTGGGCGGGATAGATTAACACTAACATACCTGTAAAAGAAAGAAACAGACATTAAACATACGAATAATAGTCGAGCTTAGGTGTGAAAAGTAAGCTTTCGGTTACATTTAAACACTTTTTTCGTTACGTATCTTCTGAGTTCGTAATTAAGCAGACATAATATCTGCGAACTTAGTATTCAGCTAGTTAACTCCAGTTCCATGTCAGGGCGACACAGGGCGACGTAGACGTCTACTGTGGCCTAAGAATGTCGCCCATTCGATCGACGTACAAGTACATTTAAAATCATGATTAATGACTTTAAATTTCTGTACTATATTATCGATACTCATATTATGAATGCGAAAGTTTGGATGAAAAGTACATGGATGAAGAGCAAGCACAGCAAGCGGCTGAAAAGTTCTGGACGAAAAGCACATAGATAGAATATAGACTGGAATAACACAAAAGCTACTTTTTATCCCGGAAAATTAAAGAGTTTCCGCGGGAACTAAATAACCTCAATCCACGCGAACGAAGTCGCGGGCATCAGCTAGTAATGGCATAATCTGAAATATCATTTCAATTACCATGATCGGAAAGCTTTCCGCTGCAACTATTTCGCTTGACCTACTTTATGTCGATTTCCAAGTGTCATTTCCTATGATATAGATATATGATCAAATGAATTATTTACCTTCTCAGTATTTACATACAAAACATTAACAATGGCGATCTGGACTCGTGGCGGGCGCGCGCGTTTTGGCGCAAGGCCAAGCGTGAGTGGCATTTTGTGGAGGGCTCGGTGAGGGCTGTCTGTCGCAACTTAAAAGTATATAAAGAATTCAAAACTTAAATATATCAGACGATTGAAAATCAATATAAGTACAGTAAATACAGTTGGAAATTGCAATGTCAAAATGAATAAAAAAAATGTTTT
Source organism: Erebia epiphron (assembly GCA_963932025.1). Taxonomy (NCBI): domain Eukaryota; kingdom Metazoa; phylum Arthropoda; class Insecta; order Lepidoptera; family Nymphalidae; genus Erebia; species Erebia epiphron. The sequence continues at coordinate 55,763,626 of OZ009945.1, read as the reverse complement.
AGTATTTTTAATTAAATAAATACTTAAATAAGTAAATAAAATCTTTATTTGGAATTTCCAGACACATTCTAGATACAAAAAATAACTAAAGCAGATATTATGACGCGAGAATTTTCCATTGAAAATTAGGGTGCTTTTTCGATATTAAGTCAAAATAAGGTAAAAATAATAAATATTTTAAATTAAAAAAATTACAGTGTGTTTGGGACATAAAAAGGTTAGTTTTCACCAAATTTCGTGAAAAAGAAATTGTTTTGTAAAAGATAAAAAAATAAAAAACCAAAAACTTGGTTATTTGAATTTTTCACATAAATTTTGAGGTTATGTGAAAAAAGTGTTAATACAAAAATTGTAGATCTTTTTATTACCCACAACTTTGCTATTTAAGTTTTTTCCATAGAACTTGTAGTTTTGCCGGAAATCGAGAAAACCCGTTTTTTACCCTTAAAAACCACCCGACTTCCACTTCCCGACCTCAGATCCCCCGTAAATTATTTTTCCTTTCATTTTTATTATATTTTATCCCTTTTCCAATGGGTTTTATCCTACTATGATTTTCTATCACTTTTTACCATTTTCAAAGGCTTCGGCACTGGTCTATACCCCTCTTAGGAGGAGGAGATGATGATAGTTTATTGGTATGTAAGTTATTAAGTTTAACCTTTTCAACGTACCTATAGACTCTAAAAGCCTCACACTAAAGAGACTAGGTATATCACAGACTGGTACAGGGGCCATACTGCCAACGCCTAAAGCACAGTATTGGTATCGATACTTAAGCAATATAATTCAGAATGACAGTTTGATGTCACGTACCATGACGTTCCTAAAATAAGGATTTTATTAATTCTAAAACACGAAAGTCAACAACAAAGAAACAATATGGCTTCAAGCAGTGTATCCCAAGGCTTCCAAGTCGTCTTAGCAGTGCATGGCACAGCCCTACGCGGAGTCATCGTTTTATTGGTCCGGCGGTGCGGTGCGCCCGCGCGTAGCTCGCGACTCTACCGCCGCGTGCTGATTTATGTTTACATCCAATAAGAGTAAACCAATCCGCCTGTTGTCTTAGCGCTGTCGCTGATCTGCGCCTGCGCAGCTCGAGCGGTACAGACGCGGTAAATATAGCGCGCAGGTTTTGTGCGTGCACTTGACAACACACGGGAAAACAAACGAGCTGGACTTTTATTATCTTGCCAAGTTCAGTAGAGTTGCTCTGTAGTGATTTTTAAAAAGAGACTAATATCTGAAACAAAACCTGGTATACAAAATAATTTGCTATATTTTGTGCTAGAATTTGAATTTCATTGGATCATCTCATGATGATCTAGACTTAATGCATGAGGTTTATCATTATCAACTTAGTACTTACTAAACGTAAGCCCCACTACAGAGGCGCGGCGCGGCGCGGCACGTTGCAGCAAGTAGTCTTTGTATGTATGAGCTGTACTGTGTACGGAGCTGGACCTACTTCAGCGACGCGGCACGGAGACACACAGCGTGACGCGGCGCCGCATAGACTCATACAAATAATATTTGCCGCTACGTGCCGCGCCGCTCCGTGCATCTCAAGTGGGGCTACAACTCTCCTGAGACCAATACCGAAACTTAATACTAGATATTCTTCAAATTCTTTTTTTATCCTTGATGCAAATCTTTATTTGTTCAAAATGTGTGATGATTGTTCAAAATTAACTAATTAAAAAAAAAAAAAACAACATTTTTTTATGATCCTTCCTCGGACATTACAATTTTTGTGACATATTATTTCACAGTCATTAACTCGTTGGAATATAAGCTTTTATCGGTATACAACAAAATGTATGCCTTCAATAAATCGGTAGTTAGTAGTAGGTATAGTAGGCACCGCAATAAACAAGGGCTAACATCAATCGCACAAAATAATCCAAACCAATGCTCCAAGCTCTTCTAAACGATCGTCCGCGTTTGTTCCCGCGGGAACTCTTTAATTTTCCGGATGTTTTTAGGTTACCTAGTTATTTTCATTCCAAATTTCGGCCTAATCGGTTTAGTCATTGTAGCGTGAAGGAGTACAACGAGACATTCAAACTTTTATACATATGATATCATTAGCGAGCTTTTGCCCTATTATATATAGAAATACACGTACGAATTATATGTATCTATTGGTTATTGCTAGAGATTTTTAAAAGACAAAGTGGTATCAGAGATTTTATTGCACAGATCGTGCCATGAAACAAAGCAGCTGCAAGTTATTTATTGGAGTCACTTCTCACATGCCTGCTGTCTGCTGTCTGCTGTCTGCTGCTCCGGCGATATAAATCTCCAAGTCGAAATAAAAAGGCGATCATTCGCGACAAATGCCGTCAGTAATCCGGCACGCCGAGAGCTCGTGATGTATGCCACCCTCTATCATGCAGGACTAAGACTAAGTACTTTAGTCCTTATAATTTACGCACTATTTACTTTATGTCTAACACTAATGTTCACTAATATTAACATCATACGCGTAACGGACCAGTTTAGATGAAATATATCCTAGCTCTATATGATCTATATGACAAAATGAACAGACGAGATTGTTTTTTGTATGTGACTCATAAACTTTGTCAAGCCGTACCATATTTATAGATGTCATCATTTAATATAGGAAAAACGAGTTCAACTAGCTAATATCATTATTTTTATGATATTTTTAAAGATATAGTTACAAAAATGTGGGCCAAAATGAGTATTATTTTTATGTTCCTCAATAAAATATATCGTGTTCCCATTCTATTTTTTCGTCATCAAGAAAATACATATTATGATCTCCGAGTGTAATAGTGTCGAGTGTCTTGTGAGCGCAGTATTTATGGTTCAGAGTTAACGACGCCACACTCCATAGCTTGCGGTAATTAATTCCATTTCAATTCAAAGGAATTTGTGACTTATGGCAGCACACATCTGCTTTATCATTTTTGAGCTTAGTAGTAATCTATGTTTATGTTTATACTTAGTAAAATCAAATCAAGCGTGGAGAGAACTCTTGTGAGCGAACACCGACTTGACTTGTAGTACATAGAATAAAACAAGCACGCGCGCCACCTGTTAGGCTTCGTCATCACATCACTTAACAATAGGTTTCACAAAAAATGTTGGCTTTGTATCGAATTCTAGTAATGGTTTTATACAATATTTGAAAAATTGTGAAACAAGATTACTAGTGGTTCGCCCCGAACTGAGACCTCGCGGCGCCATCTATTGACATCATTGTGAAGTTCTGTTGTAAATACTAAGGCTCATTAAAAATTATATAATTTCGTTTCCTTATAATATTTATCTAATTTTAGTATTTGTTGTTCAAGTACAAGATATAATTCAAATAATTGATCAAGGTTCAGGGACAGCATTTCAGAAAATTTAGAGTTCTGAGGTCAACTTTGGACGTTAAAAAATTTCCACTTTGAAAGCCCCCAATTGGTCAATATTAGGGGAAAAATTAAAAAAAATATATTTTTGGACTCTATTTCTAATTATCTTTAAAATGATATACCGCAACCCTATGTAACGCTATAAACAATATTTTCGTTCGCATTCGCTTCTATGAAAGCCCCCCTGAAATAAAGATTTTTATAACTTGTTAAGCCATATTCTTAGTATTCTATTAAGGCTCTCTTACTTCAAATACTTAATAAACCAAAAATGGACATGAAACAGGTAAGATTATCTTTAATTGGATCTGAATAAAGGTCACGAAGTTTATACTTTAACAAGTAAAAATGTTTGAACGCTAGTCGCACATTACAGCAGTCGCCGCGAGTGCCGCTTCTATACTTCTTGCTTAATTACTTGCCAATTGCATCAGACGTGATTTATACTCATGTTCCTTCATTATTGTGTGTGACATTCTTACTTCAAGGATCGATAAAAATGATTTCTTGTGGTTTCAGTTATACTCGTACAAGCTCGCTCCGGAAGTCTCCCATAATATAATGAATACTGAATGTTGCCGATGACTTCCCGTTATAGGGCTAGGGTTTCGCGATAGAACATGCAAATATAAATAAGTTTTTTGCTATTTTTGGCCAACCAGCGGGTCACGATTATGTCGATTATGTGCGTCAGAGTTCGTGCGGCGCATGTTATAATGTATGACCTGCGTTAAGGCGGTGAAACACAATCAGCCCAGCGAGTGGCGGCGATCCATGTAATCTCGTCGGCTGTCGGCTTGAATTACGCGCAACGAAAATACTTACACCGAATAAATGCTGAGCCGCCACCGAGACGAATCACGACCAGGCGAATGCCCAACACGTATGTCCATGTGGGCGGCTGTCGGCTATAGACATACTTTGAATTATTTGTACTACGTTGTGCTGTAACTAAGCGTGCCTGATCTCGTAGCATATGAAAATATTTAAGCTAATTAAAATAAAGCTCAAAGTTGGTTCACCGCGGATAGTTAAGTATACACACAGATGATCTTTATTGGCCCCCAAAATCCTTGTACTGCATCGTCGGCTATATAGCTGGACGTGTGTGTGATTTTGTGAATCCATACTAAGAAATGCGAAAGTGTGACACTCTGTCTGTGTCTGTCTATCTGCCAGTTCATGTGTTCAACCAATTTTGATGAAGTATAATACAGACAAAGGTCGCGTCCTGGGGAAGGATGTCATATTTTTTACTGCAGAAACTTAATAAATTGTCACCTTATTTACAAATTTAATTCCTTAAATTCGCGGGCTCATCTGATTATTAATAATTCTTAACATATAAAAGGAAAAGCTAACTGACTTACTGATCTACTAGCGCACAGCTCACACCAGATAACGGATCAGGCTGAAGTTTGGCACAGATAGCTTTTATGACGTAGGCATCCGCTAATTCAACTCTTAAGGGGGTAAAATAGGGGTCTGAAATTTGTATGAAAATCAAACTTAACGTGAGCGAAGCTGCGGGCAAAAGCTATTAATAGGCATTAAGATTGACGTTAAGGACTTAATTTTTTACAGCTTTAATTGAGCTTAAATAAAGTAATTAAAAAACTGAACAACTAGAGCTTGAAATATTTTTTTCATCCCACCATCTCTGAAAGAGTATTTTTACGCTTCAATATCTGAATGCAAAAGCCGTTATTATCCTCTTGAGGATAAAGTAAATTGAATTTAGAACATCGTGTGCACGTTAGTAAATATCACTCGTCTATGAAGTTTGTGAATTCAAAACATCATTAAAACCTATTTATTTCTACCTCTATGGTGCCGAATTTCCATACAACCGTTTTTAATTTGTTAAAACCTCACACTCGTAACCTTCTTGGTGTACTTTTTAGGGTTCCGTACCCAAAGGGTAAAAACGGGACCCTATTACTAAGACTCCGCTGTCTGTCTGTCTGTCTGTCTGTCTCCAGGCTGTATCTCATAGACCGTGATAGCTAGAAAGCTGAAATTTTCACAAATGATGTATTTCCGTTGCCGCTATAACAACAAATACTAAAAATTAAAAAAATATATATATTAAGGGGGGTCCCCATACAATAAACGTGTTTTTTTCGTATTTTTTTGCTCAATATTAAAAACGGTAACAGGTAGACGGTTCAAATTTTCACAGAATATTAACTTGTATATTACCTTTCAAAATAAATAATCAAATATCAATAAAGTAAATATTAAAGGGGGGCTCCCATACAACAAACGTAATTTTTTGATATTAACAGTAAACCTCTACAAACAAAGTTAGTTTTGCGGTTCATTAACAAAGGTAATTATACCTACTTCTTGAGTACGGAACCCTCGGTGCGCGAGTCCGACTCGCACTTGGCCGGTTTTTTAATTAGCTTTGTGCGCACCATTTTCTTTTACGTCATATTGTTTAAAATTAAACCCTTCGATTAAAAACAAGAAGATTGAAAATAAGTGAAAAACCTAAAATGAGTGATTCTAGTGACGAAGAAGTTAATTTGACGCCAACAGAATTGACTGAAACTGTTAAAAATGCGGAAATGAGCTTTCTCCCTCAACAATCACGCGAGAAGTATTTCATTTCCTCGCTGAGGTGGGATGAAAAATTACGTGTTGCACTCGAGTGAAAAGATTTTTCACCTCGTGCTCTTTTGATTCCCTCGCTGACGCTCAGGATTCTAATTTTTGTTCGCTTGCTCGGTCATCAAAATTGAGCACGCGGTTAAAAAACAACTTTTCACTGTTGTATAACAAATAACTATTATTACATTTTTAAATAAAAAAGGAATCCACATTTTCAGTGTTCCTCTCTCTGTAAAATGTATATTTCCGTTGTGCCCTCTCGTGCATGTGCCCTCGGGCAAACAACCTCGCTCGTGCTTTAATATCACACAGTGTTTTTGCTCTCAATAATTAAATGTAACAGTGTTAACGTCGAGCCGAGAGCTTTTTGCATAAGCTTTAGTGCATCCGCGAACAAAGTAATTGTATTGTAATATGTAGTATGTAGAACAAGCGGTGGTGATATTGATTTTGATACCGTAGCAGTAATGGACTAGTATTTATTTCATATTTGCGTTCATGTCTACACTGGCATATGGTACATAATTATAATGAGGTACAAGTAGTACAATAATACCTATTTTATCATATAGAACATAATAATATGGATGCAATGTAATTACCCTCAAAATTCATACTAATATTATAAATGCAAAAGTGTGTGTATTTGTCTGCTGTGCTTTAACAGATAAAACTTTCCCAACCGATTTTGATGAAATTTGGTACAGAGATTTTTTAAAAAGTTAATATCAATAATATATCTATTATAATAGGTATCTTTGGAATCATTAATTTTTAATCATTATTTAGGTTGTATCACCGCGAGGAATATAGGCACCCTTTTTATCCCGGAAAATTAAGGCTTTCCCGTCCCAGGAAAATAGGGATGATTGGAAATTCACGAAAGATCATATTGTAATGTAATCCCTTTAACAGAAAGCCTGATGTTAGTAACCAAGTGTGTGTATTTCGCAGAGCAAACTATTTGCTGAGCAAAGTGGCGCAGTCAGCTCGCAGCTCGCCTCGCAGCGCGGGCGAGTATCGAACGCTGTTTACACAATCCAAGCGGCGGCAGCGGAGCGGAGAGCGGAGCTGATTTACAAATTCATGAGCTGAAATGTGCAATCGCCGATATTGGACCAGCATCCGGGTTGGAACCACTCGTACACTGCACTGATAATAAAAATGTACAACATTTTATAAATTAAAGCAACTTGCATTCAAAACTGCTCCGTTCAGTTTTGTTTTGACCTAACCTAACCTAACAGTTTCTCAATATTGAAAACGACGTAATAAAATCCAAGGAAGTCGCGCAAGAGAAGAGAGCTAGTATAAGTCTGTAATACGAGTTAAATTCGCTGGCTCAGTGACAAAGATGATTTTGGAAGTAAATATATAAAGCATACGACGTTTCTATACGAACCGCTAGGGTGTGGAACACCCTCCCAGCGCACGTGTTTCCTGCCACGTATAACTTAAGTACCTTCAAGGCAAGAGTGAATAGGCATCTTCTAGGCAAGCGCATTCCAACATATACCTCATCATTGCTTTGCATTAAGCATGATTATCATCAAGCCTATCACGCAATAAAAAAAATCCTTGGGGGCAATTCTCTTGTGTTACTAACACGCGAAAAACTCAATGAGGACCCTGAGCTGAGATAAACCTGGTGTAGTCCGCTTTCCGCTTTCCTGCTAAGTCGATTCAACTTATCGTAGCCTACACCTAGCAAGGGGGGCCCTTTGAGGACTATTTGAAAATGTAGGCATCTGCATGAGCAATATCCATCCACAGATTTTTCAACGGTCTTAGATTCACTGAGCACAAAGAGATATTTTAAGGAACCAATTTTCGAAAGCTCATTTCCGAGCAAGTTTCATATCGAAAATACGGAGGCATTACACGTTGAGTAAACAAAATTCGTTTTGAATATCATTCGACGGGACGCAATCGTGATCCCTCGCCACGGGTGAAGGGCGAGAGGCGGGGGTGTAAAATATTAGTACGGCATGATACGCAGACTGCATGCGAATCGACCACGATGATGGGTACACGGGACAATTTGAGATTCACGTACCTACGCTGCTGTAGTGTGATAACCTGTGATAGAGACCGACGGCACGGATAGATCATAGTTGATAAGTTATAGGCGATGGATAGTGACAATTTGCTACCACGGTTTTGCGGAAGACTTACTGATTTAGTTACAAGATAGAATTTAACGAGCAACTTTGTTTTAACTTAAAAATGTTTATACTTTCAAGTTTCGTTTGTAATAAAATTTAATTACACCATCACAAATATTATAATTAAAGGTAAGTACATTCAAAATAAATAGACACAATATAAATAATTAATAACCATAAAATTCAGAGATTAAAAAGTTGTATTGGAATGGCATCGAATTAAACAAACGTTTTTGTATTCATACTCGTAGCACTTATAATACAAATCACAGCTCTTCTTAATAAAATCTTTACAAATACTACCGAAGAATGAAGTTTTTCAATATAATTAAACGTACCTCATATAATTTACTAAACGGAACAATTGCACTAATCTTGTATTTCTGTTTGCGTATCGTTGGGTACCTGTTCCACAGTACATGCTACCATCCGGTAATGCATTTATGATATTCCCCGATTGCGCACATCTGTTTCGACTTCCCGTAATGTTCCGACTTCCCGTAATTACTCTCCTAAAAACACAAAAATCTCAACGACGTAATTGCGTTTTAATTCTCGAGATAACATCTACGTGATTTCATCAGCAGTCACATCCTCTCCGTAACTGATTTCAGTGAAGCTAATTTTTATTTATAAAGCCAGTTTTAAAACGCATGGTGGCCGCGTGAGGTTGTCTTGACATTTCTATTAAAACTAAGTAGTAGAGCGTAGTGTGGCCGGTGGCGGCTGTGGCGTGCGACGGGTCAAGTTGAGAGCACACTGCTTTTGAAATTCATTTAAGTTTTTTTCTAACTAATTCTTATAAGAGCAATAAAATTGAGAGCATAGTAAGAGAAAAGTAAAATCAAATACTTAATTTAGTTAGTAGTATAAAATATCGCTGCAGTAAAGTCGGAAAATAGTACATTAGAGTAAGTTTTTACCGCCATAATCATACTTTTTAGCTCTGGAAATGTTCGTTAATGAAGCAGTTGCAATAACTTGGGTATCTTTTCTAATAATTAAAATAATAATTGTAAATAATGTTATTTTTTAAAGATTACCGCCGTTTCTTGCAGAATCTTCTCAACACGTAATGACATTCTACGACAAGTGGTAGATTCAAACTTGACGATCCAAAAACAATTGTCTAAGTTTATTTGAAGAAAAAATATTTGAGTTTGATTATATCAGTATGTTTTGTTGAATTATCTGTACTAACATTCTAGTATAGTAGTACCTACTGTGTGTTCATTTCTATTCCTAATGTGTAGAGCAAAATAAGCAAAATATTCAGTAAATATGAGACCCGTACTTAGGATCACAATTTACGGTATCGGAGGGTGCAGTCAAATATTCAAAGTGTCCAAGCGGTGACCGGCGCGCGGGTCGCGAGGGTTCCGTACGTGCTCTGAATGCGAGGCGCGATGAAGACGCGTTATTTACCCAAGTGACCCCCATAAAAAGAAACGCTCCTTTCAGGATTGTGCTCGCGTGTGACGCTTGAATTTTAAACGAGCCCAACAAACGCCACTTTTTTACTGATTTCGGGGGACGAGCGGCGCCGCGGGAATGCCTGATGTGCGCACGTGACGCCGTTCGTTCCCGTTAACCCCTCTTTCTATTTCAAATACTCGATTGAGGTTTTTGAAAAATACCACTGAAACTCTTCGAAATTTCGAGATAGAAAGTAAGCTATGTCCTTCCCCGGGATACAAGCTATCTCTATAGTAAGTTTCGTCAAAATGACGTGAAAGATGATTAGATAGGTGAGACGATTATGATATGGCATAGCCGAAAGACAGACGGACACACTTTTGCGTTTATAATATTAATTTGGATGTAGTATGGAGTAAATCCCTCATGCATGGACAATTGCATTTTAGTTAAAACAGAGCCTTGAAAATACGTGTAGGTATAATCAAAATATGATGAACTATTTAATTGTAAAGCTGTTCACGAAATGGTTACAGCAAATGAGCGCGATCGCGGCCGCCCTGAAGTTGAATTGACCGTTTGAGCGATTGTTGTGACAATTTATGCCACTTAATTGCGAGCAAGCATTTGGCGAATGAACTGTGAAGCTCGTAATACGAGCACACAAACAGACAGACAGACAGACATTTTTTATTGCTTGGTAAATTAAAAAAGGTAGGTAGGGGTTTTACATTGAGGTCTCAGGTCCAGGCACGCACCTCTATTTTTATACATATACTAGCTGATGCCCGCGACTCCGTCCACGTGGAGGTATAAAAAATAGATAGTAGCCGATTCTCAGACCTACTGAATATGCATATTAAATTTTATAAAAATCGGTCAAGCTGTTTCGGGGGAGTATGGTAAGTGGTAACTAACATTGTGACACGAGAATTTTATATATTAGAGAATATTATAATATAGTTGTGTTTTACAAGATGATAGTGAGGAAAGAGTTCTCATAATATCAGAGGTGTATGGAGTCCGCAATCCGCAATCCGCAATTGATTGAAATGCTGGCTTTAAGCTTTCATACAAATAGTGAGACTCGTCCCCAGCAGCGCGGCGCCTGCGATGGATTAGTGATGATTAGTTTTCATAGAATAGTTTCGATAAAAACTATGAAGCGGTCGATAACTGCCCAGTTATCGACCGCTTCATTGTCGACTACAGATCACGAGGTCTAGGGTTCGATTCCCGGTCGGGCATAAAAATTCAAAAGTCAGGTATTGGGGTTTTCAGTTAAGAAACTCTCAGTGCCAGCCCAGAGTTAGATATCGGTCACGGTTATTATCACTTACTTGATAATATTCGTTAAGGGCCACCAACCTGCATTGGAGCAGCGTGGTGGGTCTAAACTATAATTCCCTCTCTCCTATGAGAGTGGAGGCCTGTGCCCAGCAGTGGGACATTGGTGGGATGTAGGGATGGGAAAGTGGTGGCCCAGTTATCGACTCGCTAGTTTACTTTTTTATTCGCCAATATGATCGAAATTACAATGTTTAAACTGGCACTAAGCGTGGTGGTGACTGGCCTATTAATGACGAGCGGCAATGAGAGCCGCGTGCCTGCGTATTGCGAAATGCACGCTAATTGTGTTCACCGGCCACTGTGCGTGACTGTGCTCTCACGCCGAGAGCTGGTGGGCTTAGGTACTACTAACTCAATAAGTTGGTTAATCAGCTAAAGTATTTTTTTTTTTTTTTTTTTTTTTATCCACTACAAGTTAGCCCTTGACTGCGATCTCACCTGATGGTAAGTGATGATGCAGTCTAAGATGGTAGCGGGCTAACCTGTTATAGGGGCATGGCAGTTAAATTAAACCCATACCCCTATTCGGTTTCTACACGGCATCGTACCGGAACGCTAAATCGCTTGGCGGCACGTCTTTGCCGGTAGGGTGGTAACTAGCCACGGCCGAAGCCTCCCACCAGGCCAGACCAAGGAAAATTCAGAAATTATAAATTCCCAAATTGACCCTGCCGGGGATCGAACCCGGGACCTCCGCACATAAAGGCAACAGCGCTACACACTGCGCCACGAAGGTCGTCAAAATATAATTAATTCAAATCTATAATAATTATAATAAATTCAAATCTTTTTTATTCAAGTAGACTTTGACAAATGTATCGTTGAGTGAATATATTATATACGGAATGCCGCAAGATTCGTATTATAGCAAAATTATATTATAAATGTGGCAGTCGGTTTGCTTGTCCGTCTGTCTGACTGCTACGTTGTCACGGCCCATCTATTCATCCAATTTAGTCGAAATTATATTACGAGGTGTAATTCTGGGAAAGGACATAGGCGCTACTTTTTATCCTAAAAAAGCATAAACCTAAATCTACATGAATAAAGTAGCGGGCATCATCTTGTTTTATTATAACTAGATGATCTCCGTGATTTCGTCCTAATTATAAAGGTATCCTAATTATATAAACAAAAAAACATCTTTTTCGCATTTACAAGTTGGGATACGGAAACCCACTAGCTCTTAGATCATTAGTGCAGCATCGCAACATCTCTTGTCTGTATTCAAATATGGTAATGTCACCTGGAGCCGCCTGTGTTGCGCGAGACGTCAATGCGTTTCGTTCCAGTTGCATTCAGGGCCGTACTTCCTTAACGCGAGTGATTTAGGTGACAAAGATGGGAACTATAGTATGGGTGTATCAGGCTTTTTGAAGCCCTTTGTGTTAACGGTACATTTTGTTTGTCCGTAAAACTGACTACGAATCTGTTTTAAATGGAACTGGAACTGATACCATATTAAGCTGGAACTAATCTTTGGCAGTTTTAACACTAGTCCATGCCTAGATATTTTTGAAATTCCTTTGGGAATCCTTGATTTTCTAGGATAAAAATATCTTATTTCTGTCTTGGAACGCGCAACCTATCTGTGTACCAAGTTTTATCAACATTGGTTTAACAGATGGATCGTGAACAGGTTACAAACAAACATACATTTGGTAATATTAGTATGTGGATTCTCCCCCTGGCCGGCTTTATTGTACCGGAACGCTATATCCCTCGGTGTTTAGTTTTACCTATAAAGCCTACAAATGTGTGTGTGAAACACTTCACAGTCATTTAGCCGCAGTGGGCACACAAATAGCATTCATAATAAAGTGTATTGCTCCACTATATTGTTTCACTATGTTACAGCTCACGTCTCCACTCTTTTACTTTACAGTTAATACTCGTAACTTATTCAGCAGAATTTTTTATTGTTATAAGTTTTCTCGCTTCTACAGGGATAGATTGAACGTTTGATTATTTTTGACATTGATTATTCATAATTGAATCCGGGCGAGAACTTTTCGGAGTTAGGTACTTTACTTTTGACGACGAAGGAAAATATCGCGAGAAAACCCGCACTTGACCAACGTGGAGGACTAAGGTTTGTGGCCTAAACCCTTCTCACTCTAAGAGAAAATATGCGATCTATAAGGGGTCTGCAATTGTTGAGATTATGATGGTGATTATGAACATAATGATAGCGATGACTCTGCAGCCTCTGGTGCATATGACAAAGTATCAAGGCAATCATAACGCACCTTTTTCTATTCGACATCAACTGAAGAAAGGGGTTTTAGCAAAATGAAATGCTAAAATGCTGTTAGTAGTGTATAATGCGTCACGAGCAACTCGCTGAGCGTGTCGGTGTTTTGTGCTAACTTTACTGCACAACACTTTACCGCGCCAGCTAGTGCACCGCATTACTAGTTCCTGACATAAGAGCGGTAAATAGGTTTTTACATACGAGTTGAATAATGTCAGCCCGATGACGCCAGCCGAGGGCTGACCGTCGACACGAGTATGTAGAAACCTTAACGCCCGTGTATCACACGATATTTTTCAATACATTTGTGAGAAAACTTGAAAATAAAACTCGAGTAGGTATACTCACTAGAGAATGGGGTTTTTCGACATTTTTGGCGGCTATCATAAACGCGGTCTCTAAACTCAGATCTAAAATACCTAATTGCTGATTTAATTTTATGATTCCACATCATTTCTACCACTATTATTTATTGATAATAAATAATTTATAAGAAAAATTCAACTAAGCACTCTTTTAAAAATAGCGCGCACAGATTAAAGATTTAGTATAGACTACGGTGCGTGGTTGTAATTGCGTTTTTTATTGGATTCATGACTCTAGGTTCTAGTTCTTAACTCCCAGTCTGGACTATTCAGCCTTTACTTTTTGTTTTATAAAACTTTAAGCAATTTAATTATATCATATTATACATTTTTTAGCCCGCCAACCCGCATTGGAGCAGCGTGGTGGGTCTAAGCTCTAATTCCCACTCTCCTATGAGAGTGGAGGCCCGTGCCCAGCAGTGGGACGTTAATGGGCTGTAGTGGTGGTGGTGGTGGATACATTTTTTTAATTTTATGAATGAATTTCATCAATTCACATCTAAATGTCATTATTTTTTAGGTTGTCTACATACACCTTCTTGCAAGAAAACTTTTTATTTTGAAGTAGCGTGGACTAACAAAAATTAAAAAAAACTGCAAATTTACTGCACGAGGGCAGTAGTAAATGCGAAAGTTTGGATGGATGGATGGGTGGATGTTTGTAACTCAATCACGCCAGAACGGCTGAGCGGATCTGGATGAAATTTGGTACACAGATACATTATAGTCTGGAATAACACACAGGCTACTTTTTTACCCCGGAAAATGAAAGAGTTTCTACGGGAGCCCGGGGAAAAACCTCAATCCACGTGGACGAAATCGCGGACATCAACTAGTCATTTCCTACCATAGGTTAGGTAGGTAAAATTGCCGTACAGTAAAACACCAAAGTCATAAAAGCCATGGTATGGTCATGTCTGTAGCAGAGCTGCTGGTAGACGTTTTTGTAGAGTACAGTACAGTACAGTTTATGTACGATTGAACGCCGATCCTTAATGGGAATAATTGTGCTAATGAAGAAGAAACCATCCAAACTGTTGGCTTTAATGGCGTTCCTAAATTAAATATTCTCAGTTTAAGGCCGACTTGCACAACACTACCGAAACGGATTCCGGGGTTGACATGAAGTTAACCATAGTACCTACTAACGTCCATAGCACTCGTATACACTTCTATAAGTTTTCCGAATTCTGCGCTACAATCTCAGTGCAGGTTCATGAGTCAACTTCTAAAATGATTATTCCTATAGAAATTGAGATGCATCTGTGACTGAGGTTTGATTCATAATGCGTGTCTTGTGGAATGGCCTTGAAATTAAATAAGATCCTGACAATCTTGCTAGAAAAACTAAACTATTGGATCCTAAGTGATAATATTATGCGATAGCAAAAAAAACCCTGGCGAGGCATCGAGAGGTTAAAGTTTTATATTCATGTATCTCATGAGATAGAAGAACTTTCTTTAGCAGTGCGACATTACTATCCAAAATGATATTTTAATTTGGTTATTATTTAGATAAAGACAAAGTTTACCCTGTGGCCTCTACGTGTGCGCCAGGAATGTGAACGCAGTTACTAATAAGAAGTAATAATCTGAGTGACATTAGTTAATTTGTCTCGCGTGGCAGTGATCATAGGTGTGGAGTGTGGACGTGACCCAGGTTCGGAAGTGTGTGGGGGGGGGGGGGAAGAGGGGCAGGAATGCAGCGGATAATAGCAGTAATTGACTAAATTGAGGATAGACTGTCTGCTCCGTATTATGAGTTACACATAATATTATTGGGAGTAGAGATAGGCGATATGATATGGCTAGTTTCACAATCAACGCGAGGAGGTCTGGAATATTTCATCATCAGTATCCGACTGACCTAAATCCTTCGACTTCGACCGCGCAGGCTAAGTTTTTTCGATTCCCGCGGGAACTCCTTAATTTTTCGGGATAAAAGGTATTAAGTTTACAAATTTCATCAATATCGGTTGAACGGATGGGCCGTGAAAGCGTGGCAGACAGACAGACACACTTTCGCATTTATAATATTAGTAGGTAGATATCAAGATGTGTAATTGTTATTGGATTAAATATGTACCTTAAACTTTATCCCTCATTGCATCTAAATCAATATCATTGTTGGATGGTTTAAGGAAATATCAGTTACAATATCATCTTACTAATATTATAAATGAGAAAGTTTGGATGGATGTATGGATGTTTGTTACTCAATCACGCCCCAACGACTGAACGGATCTGGCTGGAATTTGGCACAGAGATAGATTATAGTCTGGAATAGCACATAGGCTAATTATCAATAGGCATTAATAGGCATTTATCCCGGAAAATTAAGGAGTTCCAGTGGGAACGAAAAAACCTCAAACCACGCAGACGAAGTCACGGGCATTCGCTAATAAATATATATAAAATTCAAAGTCCTGATTGACTGAGTGACTGACTGACTTGTATATCAACGCACAGCCTAAACCGCTGGGGTTAGAAACTTGAAATTTTAACAGTAGGTTCCGTTTGTGACGTAGGCGCTCACTAAGGAAGGATTTTTCAAAATTCCACCCTTATGAGGGGGAAATAGGGGGTGAAAATTTGTATGAAAGTCCGTCATTTCTCAATTTATAACCACGAAACTTGGTATCTGAGCTACCGGTTTAAAATAAAGAAATACGTGTTTCACAGTTTTTGAAAATTCTACCCTCGAAGGGGTGTTATAGGGGATGAAAGTTTGTGTGAAAGTCCTTCGTTTCTCACGATATTTCTCAAGTTATATCAATGAAACTTGATATTTTGGCTTTCGGTAAAAAATAAAGAATTACGTGTGCTAAAGTTTTTCAAAATTACACCCCCAAAGGGGTAAAATAGGGGTTGAAAGTTTGTAGAAAAGTCCGTCTTTTCTCAAGTTATAGCCATGAAAGTTGGTGTTTGGGCTTCTGTTTTAAAATAAAAAAATACGTAGTTCACAATTTTTGAAAATTCTACCCCCAAAAGGGTTCCCCCCTTATAGGGGATGTAAATTTGTATAAAAGTCCTTCATTTCTCAAGTTACTTTCAAGTAAATTATTAGAATCCTAGTATTTTGGCTTTTGATAAAAAAACCGGCCAAGTGCGAGTCGGACTCGCGCACCGAGGGTTCCGTACTCAAGAAGTAGGTATAATTACCTTTGTTAATGAACCGCAAAACTAACTTTGTTTGTAGAGGTTTACTGTTAATATAAAAAAATTACGTTTGTTGTATGGGAGCCCCCCTTTAATATTTACTTTATTGATATTTAATTATTTATTTTGAAAGGTAATATACAAGTTAATATTCTGTGAAAATTTGAGCCGTCTACCTGTTACCGTTTTTAATATTGAGCAAAAAAATACGAAAAAAACACGTTTATTGTATGGGGACCCCCCTTAATATATATATTTTTTTAATTTTTAGTATTTGTTGTTATAGCGGCAACGGAAATACATCATTTGTGAAAATTTCAGCTTTCTAGCTATCACGGTCTATGAGATACAGCCTGGAGACAAACAGACAGACAGACAAACAGACAGCGGAGTCTTAGTAATAGGGTCCCGTTTTTACCCTTTGGGTACGGAACCCTAAAAATGAAGAAAGACATGTGTCACAATTTTTAAAAATCCATCCCCAAAGGGGTTAAATAGGGGTAGTAATTTGGTATGAAAGCACGTAGTTTTTCAAGCTATAGCCATGAAACTTGGTATTTGGGCTTCCGTTTTAAAATGATGAGATACGAATTTCACAGTTTTTGAAATTTATATCCCCAGGAACGTCAAATAGAGAGTTTGTCCTTCAATCATGCCGACACAAAGCAACGGATCGACGTGATTTTTTGCATGGGATTAGTTGAGTACCTGGAGTGACATAGGGTTATTTTTATCCCGGAAAATTAAGGAGTGCCTGTGGGAATTAAAAAACTTATGCCACGCGAACGAAGTCGCGGATGTCCGCTAGTTAATTAATACGAGAGTATCACGCCAGGGCCAGCTCTGAGCGTATCGCCTACCTGCCTGGTAACGCATTGTCCCGTCACTCCTGTGTCCGCGGCAGATCAGTATCGCAGTAGTAATGGTAGTCTATTCTGTCCACACGGCCTCGCTGCGGGCACACAGTACAGTACTCCTGGAGCCTGAGTCGTCTATTATTACATCAATTAGCCCGCGGTTCTGTCTGCCTTTGTTGTCACCTCCTAATTGATCAATTCGTTCACTCTAATCACTCACTGTCGAATATGCTAGTGAATTAGTACACTACTTAATTTTAGTACACATCTATCTCTACTCTTCATTAGGTAGGTATTGTCACCCGAGAGTTCGAGCGTAAATTATATTTTGGTTGTAGTTAATTGTGGTGTTAAGTAGATCTTTGTAGAATTTACATGTTAGAGTGAAATAATGACTTTTTCAATATTTTATCTTATTGCGTTAAGATTAAATCGTTATTAGTACTAACTCCTGCTGGCGGGAGGTTTCGGCCGTGGCTAGTTACCACCCTGACGGCAAAGACACGCCGCCAAGCGATTTAACGTTCTAGTATGATGCCGTGCAGAAAGAGAAACCGATTAGGGGTATGGTTTTCATTTAACAACTATATCCCTAACAGGTTCGCCCACTGCCATCTTAGACTGCATCATCACTTACCATCACGTGAGATCGCAGTCAAGGGCTAACTTGTAATAGATTTTTAAAAAAACTCACTAGGTCAAATAATTATATATCTAGATTTAGCCCGCAGCTTCGCTTACATACGTTAAGTTTGACTTTCATGCTCAACCCCCTATTTAAGCCCTTTTTAAATTATAGGGGCTGAATTTTCAAAAATGATTTTGCAGCAAAATATGCCTGCATCCGTCATAATAGGTATCTGTAAGCCAAGTGTCAGGCCGGTCCGTCCGGTGCAGTGGTCTGGGCTGTGCGGCGCCAACACTACTGAACGGATTTGGATTAACACATAAGTTACTTTTAAAAAAAATTATGACTTTTTTGCCGGATAAAAGCATTTTAATTAAAGAGCTCCCGCGGGAACCTAAAAATCTCAATTCACGTGGACGAAGTCGCAGGCATCTTCTAGTTTAAAATAAATGCAAGGCCCCGTTTTTTTTAAAATATATCTCTGATATAGAATAACATCGAACATTCCAGAAATGAAATTCGAATGAGGCTGTGTAATTTCTCTTTTGCTGTAAATACTGCGCAGTGGTAAAGATCGTATATGGCGTGTACCGACAGTGCAGTAGCGGTGCTCATACAGCTGTCACGTGGCCGCCACGTCCGCGTCACGGCGCGTGTACTCGAGCACAGCCTCCGCCAATATTCAGCTATTATAATGGCGTCCTCTGTATCTGATCTCTGCGGAGGTATACATTGTCGTCGCACGCTGGCAGGTTATTTAGATGTTGCACGTCTGTGTGTATTAATTGCGAGCGGCGAGCGCTGCGGTATCATTTACAATATCGATTACTTACCAGTACTTTGGAAGCACAGAATAGGTAACAGTACAGTCCTTGTTCCCACACAAGGAACGCTAAATAAAATCGGTTATGGAGGTAGTTACGCAACGCTTTAGCAATCGCAGCTGCAGGAAGCTAGTGACTATTACATAAATAATAAACATGTGACAGAAATTAGGTCCCGTACTTATCAAGTTAATTGAGTAACCGCCCATCCAGGCGCGGGGTTACAGCAGGGTTAAAGACAGGAAGTATAGGAGTAAACGCTTCCTATTTAAGTTTTCGATCGAGGGCGCATCCGTCTGTCCCGGAGCACTCATTTGCCGCAATTATCGTCAATTCCCGGACGTCCTCCCAGCCGGGGTTCACCTACCTAGGAGTCGTCTAATTGAGAGTAGCCGTAGATGTCTAGTCTGTGTGTAGACAGAGTAACATATTATATATATATAGAGTATGATATCTGCGCTTTGGAATGCATCCAAGGTATTAGGTGGCTTCGGTATACGAACACCTGTGAAAGGAAACTTAGACTATAATATTAGTGTTAGATATGTTTTTGTGTGCAGGCTAATACGGTAAAATGCATGAAGTATGTACAAAGAACAAATATGTATAATACTCGTCGCCCCTCGCACTACATTTTACTTAAATATCATAGACTTGGGAAGTATGTCTCCGTCGATACCTATAGTCCAAACTCTTGGAACTGGAAATTGAAGAGAAATAGTGACAGTGAGGTGCCTTTTAGACCAGCTAATAGTGTTAGGCATTTGACTACAAGTCAGTTTTTTTATTGATTATTAAACAGAGGATCTCTCAAAAGTCGTAATATCCACGCCCCCTTTTAGTTTTATGTTGGATGACCATTTTAAACTATCGATTAAAGTAAAAAAGTGCATCGAACTTTGATGACGTCACAATTAATTATTCCATTCAAAC
Organism: Erebia epiphron; assembly: GCA_963932025.1. Taxonomy (NCBI): domain Eukaryota; kingdom Metazoa; phylum Arthropoda; class Insecta; order Lepidoptera; family Nymphalidae; genus Erebia; species Erebia epiphron. Next base: position 55,743,667 of record OZ009945.1, on the reverse strand, counting down.
CCCCATAGACATATAACATATTTTGACGTTAGAAAAAAGTTGCTGTTTTAACTAAATATTATAGTTTTCAAATACCCAATTGTTGAACTCACATTTGGATATCTCGCATTTTATCGTAGAAGTCTTAATAAGGCTGTAAATAAGCATGATGATTGATTTTGAAAAATGGTCAAATTATAATAATAATAATAATGTATTTATTAAAAGGCATATAAAACCCAATATAAAACAAGTCACAAAACACTATAGACATACACAGTATATAAAACATTCAAAACTTACGACTAACTGAAATGGTTAAAAAACTCATTTCAGATGTCACAAGTCAAAAGACAATATATAAAAACATTCAAAAACTTACGGCTAACTGAAATGGTTAAAAAACACACTTCAGATGTCGCAGGTCACAGGTAGGTACTGCTTTCTGTTCTTGTCACGGTGCACAGACAGCCAATAGTCAAAAATAGGGCTAGGACTCTCACAAACGACCTTGAGGATTCGATTGTTAGAGCTCCGAAGCCTTTCCCAGAAAGACGCCACACGAGCTCTCACAATACTATAAAAGTAGGCGTTAAATAATGTTATTTTAACTGCCTTACTGCATTTGCCAAATCTACGTGCCAGCATATTGTAACGAATCGAGAGTGCCCTCCTTTCTCTCTCAATGTCATTGTCGTCTTTTAATTGCTCAGTCAAAATGCGTCCAAGGTACTTGAACTTCTGTACAACCCGAACTGCTTTACCATTTAACATTACTCCTGGAACCCTTTCCGGACCTTTTCCTGACCTAAAAACCAACCATCTCAGTTTTCTCAACATTGTATTTCAGTCCATGAGCATTTGCATAATGCTTACAGACGGAAAGCGATTTTCTGAGGCCTTGGATAGACGGGCTGAGGATCACCATGTCATCAGCATAACTCAGGCTGTTCACACAAACACCATTGATATGGCATCCGACATTGGTGTCCCTCAGCTCCCCTATTAAGTTGTTCACGTAAATTTTAAAAAGGTCCGGAGTAGTTATTCCTCCCTGGCGAACACCGCAGTCTAATTTATATGAATTAGAGGTCGCTTCGCCCCATTTCACAGTATTTGTTTGGTTTCTGTACCAGTGTCTCAACATACCCACAATTTCGTTTGGGACCTGAGACCGGTACAATTTCTCCCAGAGAATATCATAATTAACTAGATCGAAAGCCCGGCTCAGGTCTAGAAAGCACGCATAAATAGAGGTCTCACGTCTAGTGTAATATTGTACCGTGTGTTTCAAACCAACAATAGCTGAGTCCGTCGAGATTGTCGATTATGTTCGGAAGTATCTACTATTTCGAAAAAATATCTCATTTCAGCAGAAAAATAAAGTTTGGTAGATAAAATTGGCATTTGAAATTTGAATTTTAAAATTCACGCCAAAACGTTCTGCGGTGTCATGGCGCCGTTTGTGACGTCACTATTGTTTTTACCAATGTTCTCTGTGCAGTGTGCAGTAAACAGTAGTGTGATTGTCAGAGCTCGAAAACAAACAATTGTGACGTCATTCGCTTCTTGGTGTTTATTTATTTATTTGTAAGTAATCAACAGCGTCTCAAACTCATATTAATAACAAAAAATATATCTTAACATTAAATAAGGCCATAAACGATTACAGAATAAAAAACATGAAAAATATTTTAACAGAGTAGAAAAGTACATTATAGGAATACATATTATATATATTTATAAGTAAAAGTACGCGCGCGCGCGCGCGCGTGTGTGTGTGTGTGTGTGTGTGTGTGTGTGTGTGTGTGTGTGTGTGTGTGTGTGTGTGTGTGTGTGTGTGTGTGTGTGTGTGTGTGTGTGTGTGTGTGTGTGTGTGTGTGTAAGTGCGCGTGCGTGTGCGAGTGTGCGTGTAGCGTAGTAGAGTGGGACTGTGTGTATGTGTGCTCTTATGTTTTAATTATTTATTTTTAAATTGATTATTTCTTGCGGTGTAGGGATATAATCTCCTTTTTTAATTGTGTTTTAGAAACATAAAATAAATCAAAATTAGAGTACTGTTTATTATAAGTTCGTGCTAGGCGTGGAATGATAGAATGCTGAGCATAATTTGTGTTGTACTTGGGAACATACAGAAGGCGCGTGTGTCGTGTTCGTACAGATTGAGCACTGAGTGAAAATACTGATAGTAAGCTAGGACAATCAATTGAACCAGTCAAAATTGCTTGCAGTAACAACATATCACTCTGCGACCTTCTTTGTTCGAGCGAGTCAATTCCGTAGTAAGTACACGCTTCCTGATAACTATTAAATTTTTTAAAGTCTTTTTAAGCTAAGTACTTTAAAAACTTTCTTTGTATAGTTTCAAGCCTTTGGGTATGTATAATGTATTGAGGCGACCAAATATTATACGCGTATTCAAGAATGCTTCGAACATACGCAAAGTATAGTGTTTTTATACAGTTTACATTGCTAAAGTTTACATTGCTAAGAACGGGTTACTCGTTTGATGAAACCCAGTTGCCTGTAGGCTCTATTAACAATATTATCAATATGGTTATTCATTGAAAGTTTGACATCAATATGGATACCCAAGTCTCTAACTGTAGTCGCACTGGGAATGCATGTGCCATTAATTTTATAGTCGAATTCAATAGAACTTATTTTCCGGGTCAAAGTTATGTGATGACACTTTTTAATATTAACTGTGATTCTATTTATTGCATAGTATTCTGACAAGGCATTCTTCAGGCAGGCAGGTCTTTTTGTAAATTATGGCAGTCCTCAATAGAGCGTATTTAGAGAAATATTTTTTTATCGTCAGCAAACATTAAATATTGTGCATGGCGGAAGCAGTTGCCAATATCAAACAGGTAGGCGTTATAAAGAAGAGGGCCCAAGATGGACCCCTGAGGCACTCCTGAAGGTATTGTCACATAATCACTTCTCGCACTACCCGTTACGACAGCTTGCATACGATTTTTAATGTAAGATGTGAACCACCGAAGCAAGCTCCCATTTATGCCTAAGACACTAAGTTTTTGGCGAAGGATAACATGATCCACTCGGTCAAATGCTTTTTCGAAGTCCGTGTAGATCACATCTACTTGACACCTGTCATCCATGCTCCGCAAGACGTAATTCGTAAAAACAGCCAAGTTAGTGACGGTAGAACGGTTTTTAATAAAACCGTGCTGCTCGTAGGGAATAGATCTTGTTATAACGGGACAAATGCACCTATAAACGACTGTTTCGAATAATTTGCTCATCACATTTAGGATCGATATAGGCCGATAATTCTCCATCTGAGTTTTAGATCCACCTTTATGGATAGGTACTATTAGTGCTTCCTTCCATTTTTCAGGGAAACTGCTGAAGACATTAATGGAGAGGTTGAAAATTATGGAGAGAGGTACACTTAAATTTTTTGCGCATTTATTCAGAAAAATCGGTGGAATGCCATCACTACCTGCCCCTTTATTTGTTTTTAAGGTTTTTAGCAGTTTATGAACATCTTCATCACCAATATTAATTTTACAAATGGATTCGTTATGGTTAGAATTAGAGTAACTTGGTTGATCATACGAATCTGCCGGTTGTGTAAAGACACTCTGGAAGTACTGACTGAATCCGTTACAAACTGCAATTTCATTAGTGTAAGTAGTGTGTCCGAGCGTAAGCTTTGCGGGATATCCTTTTTCGCTGTTTCTCAGGGCTTTTGTGTAAGTGAAGAGGAGCTTGGGGTATTTACGAATGTAGCTTTGCATACGCTGCGTGTAAGAAGTATAACACTGGTTCTGAACTATTTTTTGACGTGCCCTGAGTATAGCGAACTCGTAATCGCGAGGATTTCCTTCTTCTTTCCATAACCTGTGTTTTTGGAGTTTTTCTTTAACAATATGAATAAGAGACTTAGAATACCATGCTGGAAAACTAGACTTAAGTTTGACTTTAATTGGAACAAATTTATATATGGCTTCATTAAGGATAGAGTAGAATTCTTTTACTATTTCGTCAATTGAGTTAGCTACTAATAATTCATGCCAATTGTGATAGGTAATTATTTATTGCTACATAGTCTGCTTTAAAAAAGTTGGGTCTTTTGACGGGTTTCTGGCGAATATTGCGGATGAATAAATTCGAGAGATTAAATTCAAGACATGGATGGTATATGTCTTCCGTTACGAGGGGATTAGGGCAGTGGCGAACATCAAGATCGATGTTGCTAAACAATAAGTCCGAAGTATTATGTTTACTATTCAGAATAGTATTGTATTGTTTCAGGCCAGAGAGGTTACATATATCTACAAAGTTTACAAAAGCGTTTTGTAATTCCACTGGGCCACGTTTTTGTACTACAGTCAGTCCACGTAACGTTCGGTAAGTTGAAGTCACCCGCTACGATGAAGTAGTCATTGGGGTGGATCGCCAGAACTTCCGCAAGACAGGAAGAGATTGACTCTAGACGAACAGGTAACTGCGCGTCCGGTGGTGCGTATATTAATCCGATATGAACGTTGCGGTTCCCTGGAGTTTTGAGAGATTCCGCCGGTATAGTTGCCCACAACGATTCGACACCAGCACAGCTCCATTCCCGACGATGTTGGATATGAAATGTCTTTGAGGCACATAGTAGGACTCCACCACCCATTTTTTTTGTAGATGTTTCCTGATTCCGGTCACACCGCAGGACGTCATACCTACTGTCACAGACCTCGCGATCATAGATGCCGCTAGTTAACCATGATTCTGTGATTAAAATTAGGTCGTAGTTTTGGTTTAGAATATTTTGTCTGAATTCATTTGTTTTGGTGCGTAGGCCTCGTACATTTTGGTATAGGATTTCTATGGTGTTAGCGCCTGTAAATTTGAAAATGTACCAAACTATTTAATAAAAGTGATATTGATAAAATTGAACGTAATTTAGGACAGTTTAAATTATACTGGTTAATGAGATACTGGCTTGAAAGAACAACTTTGCTGTTAGCTGTGTAAGTAGCGTAGGCACGATACTTCTGTTGTGCAATTGATTTGTGGAGATAAGCGGTAAAGTAATTTGTGCGTGGTTCCAAATAGTGTGTATGAGTTAATTGTCGAGTGTAAGAATGGATGTGTTGAGTGTGACATAGTTGCTGTTTATTTTGTGGTGGATTTGTATAATAAATAACAATCATTAGCAAAAATTGGATACAATAAACCGTATTAATCAGTGGGGCAGAGTTCAATAGAGGAATGACCCAAAGAGTCACTTTATCTTGGATAAATCTTTTTCGAGACGAACATGCATTGCTGGTGATTCCTCGTTTTTCCTTAAAAAAATGTTGCAGTTCCGAACCCAGACAAACTTGTACGCTTTTTCTTTTGCTATATTCTTTGTTGCTTTTAACAACTGTTTGTTTTCAGGTGTTAGATGTTCGTTGACGAAAAATTTTTTCTCCGTACCACCTATGCTGATGTCTTTGGTGCAAATGCCTTTTTTGCTTTTAAGGCCTGAAATTATTTTGTCTTTGCATAGACGGTCTCTTAACTTAGCCACAATAGGTTTTGATCTTCCAGGTATAAATTTTTGAGGCTGGACACGATGCGCAAATTCAATATCGCTACGGTTGTTGTTTTAACCAATATGGCGTATTGCTGTATTTTATAGTTTTATTTTATCAAAATAAATAGCAATCTCACTCGAAATAGAAAAATAAATACGTTTTTTATAATCCATGAATCCTATTTCATCACATAAAGGACATGACCAGAAACTGCCCTTCGATTCGGGACAATGTGCAGGATTTCCGTTTTTACAGTAAGGTTTAAAAATTAAAACCGAAATTATTATGGATTTATTATTCCGAAAAAGGTCAAGGTTAAAATATCTAAAAAACAATACGTTTATTGATTAATTCTTGAGCATCCGCTTTCCTCTTTTAGGCACTACTCCATTTTGACGTTCCATTTTATCGTTGCCTAGTAGTAATCTTGTAATCCATTACATGAATACCATTTAAGTACCTCTGTCACTATGTTATGAAAAGGAAATGTATATTTTGTTAATAATTATTTTTATTTATTGACAAGCCTCAACGAAACGTGTAATTGATCGAACAAAGCATTTTGAAATAACCACTGCGTTTAAAGGAACGCCCTTTGATTGCATCTGTCTGCCATCTGTGGTCGAATAGTTGAACTCGCTAACCAAAACGACAAGCAAGCGTCTAGTGTGGGAAAGCAGTTTTTTGGTGAGACCTTTTTTATTTATTTTCTCAGTTTTCAGAGTCTTCAGACTCCTGAACCTTTTTTATCTGAAAACTATAAAATATAACAATTACAATAAAAAAGAAATCATACTTGAAAATATTTTTTAGACTCTCTCACAACGATAACTAGCGCCATCTAGTGTGGGAAAGCAGTTTTTTGGTGAAACCTTTTTTATTTATTTTCTCAGTTTTCAGAGCCTTCAGACTCCTGAAACTTTTTTATCCGAAAGCTATAAAATATTACAATTACAATAATATAGAAATCATTGCTGCACATTGATTTTTGACACATAGGCAAGCTCTCATAGTGGCACTGGTCAAGTCCTTTATAATTTCATTGATTCTTGGTTAGTGTCATCATGCCTATTATAATAGGTATAATTATAAGCCTTCCCAATCAGCATGTTATGGAAGTAGGTACTTCAGGGACGAGTAATTCTAAGCTGTAATTATTCTTTGTATACACAAAGACGTAATAAACGTATTCCCCTTTGAATTATTGTTAATATTGGAAGCGTATTTCAGGTAAACAGCTGTTGTTAATATTGTATGTCGTAATCACAGGTGTCGGCCTCTGCCCTCTACTCTCTAGTGTGCGGGATATGAAATATGTAAACCCTATCCTATCGACATCAACACGTCAGTACGGCCACTGTGAATACGGGGAACATTACTGAATAGTAAAATTGGACCTAATAAGCTCGATAATTTGTGGAATTGACATATTAATTAGCATATAAATTTTGTAACTATTTGATAATTATTTTATTTTTTAATTGATATTGTCTATTGTAATGTTATTATTGTATTGTTTGAGTATTATGCTTAGAATAATAATAATTATGTCTGAATTTTGCATGTTATTCCATGGCAGATTGTATGCTACTGATAAAATATTATGTAACACCTATAATCTGAGCAAATAAATAAATGAAACAAAATGATATGAAATGTTTTCTGTCTCTCATATATCTCTCCCTCACTTTCTCTCGCATCAATCTCATCGAAAGCCCTTTTTCTTGATTTTTCACACAACAAAGAAAATAAGTAGTTAATTTAAAAATTCTGTCAACCCTAAGTTTAGAGCCCGTCAAATGGATTTCGCACCAGTCACATGCTACTGCTATGATGAGCCGAACTATTCAAATTCTCATCAAAAATCTGCCTTAAGATAATATAAGCAATAGTTTACAAATTGGCGTTGTTAACCAAGCTTGTAACGCAATTGCTAATATCCTGGTTGCGCATAAGCTCTCTATCATTTGCTAGGGCTGCTGCGAGTTTTCAGTCGACTGCGCGGCGCGGATAAACTCCCTTATGTGCGGGATTATACGGATACACCTCACTTGCTATTTTAAATGGAATAAATTGAGTAGTGCCTAAGCTGGTACATAGCTGCCATTTATTGCACACATAATCTTTGTAACATGCCGTTAACGGTTGATTTCATCAGCTATTTACCTATGTACTCGGAAAATAAATAATGAGACATGGTCTTATTCAGTAATAAAAGCTTAGCTTAAATACCTTAACCTAGAGATTATAAAGTGATTGAAATAGGAAATCCGGTTAAGTAGAGGGCTGCCATTTTAAGATGTAGACAACCGTTAAAACAAAATTATTACTAGCTAGAGTAAAGGAAGAGTGTAGTGTATAAAGTGTAGTACTATGCAAAAATACTTTTTCATCCCACCATCTCGGAAAGAGTATTTTTAATCTTCGATATCTGAATGCAAAAGCCGTTATTATCCTCTTGAGGATAAAGTGAATTGAATTTAGAACATCGTGTGCACGTTAGTAAATATCACTCGTCTATGAAGTTTGTGAATTCAAAACATCTATAAAACCTATTTACTTCTACCTCTATGGTGCCGAATTTCCATACAACCTTTTTTTAATTTGTTAAAAACTCACACTCGTAACTTTCTTGGTGTACTTTTTTAATTTGCTTTGCGCGCACCATTTTCTTTCACGTCATGTCATTTCCTCGCTGAGGTGGGATGAAAAGTTACGTGTTGCACTCGAGTGAAAAGATTTTTCACCTCGTGCTGTTTTGATTCCCTCGCTGACGCTCAGGATTCTAATTTTTGAACCACTCGCTGCGCTCGTGATTCAATTTTAGAATCCTTCGCTTGCTCGGTCATCAAAATCGAGCACGCGGTTAAAAAACAAACTTTTCACTCTTGTATAACAAATAACTAATAATAATCCTTAAAAAAGTGCTAACCTTTTATCCTTATGAATATTGAGTAAGAGGAAGTACCTAACAACATGGTATTTTAAGCTTTTAATATTATTTAAAACAAAACTATAACAGCAGTTAGTCGATTGTGAACCAATTTCAGGTATTTATTACTATTTAGCCAATCTAAATTGAAATTATCAAGTCGATTTATGGCAATTGAATCGCCTCTCATTGGCTGAACTCTAATTAATGGCTGAAATTGATTGTTGCAGCCAAATTGTGCAAAACGATTGTGTAACGATTAACGACTCTGAACAGTGATCCCTGGACACCAACGCAAAACACGTAGAAAACAGATGAAATATTAGGTGAGAATTATTTCACAAGTGAGTCCAAAAATAGAAGATAATATAACACGACAAGATAAAGTCATGGGATGAGCTGATGAGGCAGAGGCGAGGATATAGGGGAGGAAGGTCAATTTATAAAATGAAGCACGAACTCATCGAGCGAAAGTTATATGAAAAGAGGGTAATTAGATCTCGGGGCACATTTTTCGTAAACTAAGCTAATGCGATCATCCCGAGGTGCCGGGCCCCTCCGCCCCTCCGCCCCTCCGCCCCTCCGCCCCTCCGCCCCTCCGCCCCTCCGCCCCTCCGCCCCTCCGCCTCTCCGACAATGGACGATTGAGGAAGTACGCACTTTAGCGCAATCCCGAAATATTGTTCAAAATGAATTTATCAACACATTCACAGTTCTATGATGTTACAGCTTTTATGAATTAAATATTATTATGTTCCGTAAACTAAAGTCAAAGGTTCGACAGTTGACATGGTTAATATAAAATATGTGTTGCGATTTGAAAAATATTAGAGAAATAGTTAGTCATTCTCTATGATAGTCCCAAGGCTGCTGGTGCATTTGCGTTGGTATATCAGTTGATACTAACTTCATTATAATGTACAATATCTATCCTTAATCTATAATACATACTATGTATATTCATAAAATCCGTACGACATTCGTTTCTATGATAATAATTAATACACTATGATGTTTATACTAAAAAAACTATAGTTAATTGGATGGGAAATAGCGTGATCAAGACACGAGAAAAAATAATAAATTATTAAAGGTCTCCGAAACTCAATGTAATCACGGTCACAATGTTTCAATAAGTGATAACGAATGGGGTGTCTCCATATCAGCTGCAGTCTGTTATGCTCGACTTGTTGTGATAAATGATGCATCCCAACTATCGGAATACACCCTTTCAGTAAAAAACCGCGGGACAACTGTTACTGCTCCAGCCGAGTCACAGTTGACTTTTTGCTGCCCGACTGTTGACTCTGTTCACTTTCCGAACTTCGTTTTTTAATACGCGAGGTGTACACTGACAAATGATTCTTTTGTTCTTTGTAAAGGCTTAATTAATATGTGTCACTTGATCTTTTTCTCAGCCCCGGAGATTTGTTTTTTGTGACGTTTCAATTTTCAATTGCGTTGGCTCTCAAAAATAAGTCGTTTACTTTAGTCACTCTGATAAAAGGCAAGCTATTCAACTTGAATGTGTACTCTTTTACGAGATCACAAGACAATCTCTCTCTCACGGGTAAGTGAGATTATTTCATAATTTATTACAGAATTCATTGCTAATAGAATTGATAGTATTTCCAGAAAATCTAAATTATAGATCCTTTTGGAACGTAAAATGTCTTTATGCATCTATCTAGGCCAATTTTCAAATATCCGTTGCTTTTTTTGTAAAATATGAAATGAATTATCATCATAGAAATCAATAAGTACGCGTACCTACATCGTATGTTTGGAATCGTGCCCTTCGATCATACAATGCTCACAGATCGTGCCACTTGAAGTGTACAATATTTATTTCGCTGTCTGGAGCACTGGAGCACGCCGCTCGTTGAATGCAACATTTGGTCAAATAACACGGCGGCGGTCGGCGTCGAGTGTCGAGAGACAGCACTCCGTGTAGCGCGGCTCATCAATATCGGCGTCCCTTGAGGGGGTGTACTATCAACACCACACTTCTCGACTCTCACGCCCACATTGATTTATTTCTTACTAGCTGATGCCCGCGACTTTGACCACGTGGTTTAAGTTTTTTGTTATTCCCGCGGGAACTCCTTAATTTTCCGGGATAAAAAGTGGCCTATGTCACTCTCCAGGTTCTGAACTATACCCATGCCAGAAATCACGTTAATCCGTTGTTCCGTTGCGGCGTGACTGATGGACAAACCAACAAACCAACAAACCAATAAACCAACAAACAAACACGCTTTCGCATTTATAATATTAGTATGATGAGAACGATTGATAATATAATTGCAAAAGTGATCCTGCCTCAAAATATTTAGGTATCACAATTTCATTTATTGGATCATATCCTGTTGATTCATATTCAGATGCAAGCTTCTGTGTCAAAGTCAATTTAATCACAACTATTTACATCATTTTGTACTTTCTTATTACATCAACAGTCACAACTCGACTATTAAATCATGTCCAAGTGCTACCGATTTACATGCTGTTATTAATACACTTTAGATTTATATCGGTCGATTTATGTTAGTTTCTGTCCGTACATGCAGTGATTTGTAATCCGCAGCCTGCGCCGGTAATTGGCTCCTCCTGATCCGCACCAATTTGTAAGAGAGAGATCGCTGCAGTTGATTCCTCCACTGATTGCTAGTTGCCACCTCTTTTTGTAAAGTGTAATTTTGAGTGTTCTACTCAGACTAGTTTTATTTTTGTGACGTCGAAATTATTAGCTCGCCAGAAAAGATTATCAACATATGCGATATTCGCGCATATATTTAGAAACTGAAAATAGAAGCTACTAAAATAACTACTCAAGCATTTTTAACGAATTAATATAGAGGAGCGTGAGAAAAATTACAATATCTTACCACCTGTTAATAACTGTCAATAATAAAAAATTCAACTCGCGTTTAATTTATGTTCTGTTCAATATTACGAGCTTACTTATCTAGGCTTAACTTCTGTCCTGAAGTTAAAGTTCGAAATTTACCTGTTGTTCCGGCAACTGCTCCTAAGTTAGTGTCTTTGTTTTAGGGAGGTGGGGAGAAAGCGGCGAGCGGGAAGTGGCATTAAATAAAGATGCCGACGACATGTGAGCATTTAGCACAAGCTTAGAGCTTGTCTTGAATACCTTATCTTACCTTAAGTACGGATGTTTAATTTTTCACGCTTTAAAATCATAAGCTGATTGTAAATGGTTGATATCATTTTTCAAAAAATAAATTAATTAATAATTTTAATAATAATTTTATTAATAATTTTTTTAATAAATTATTAAATTATTTGTGTCAGATTTCTCATGAATTACTTCTAAAATGTCTAATGGCTAAATGTCTAATAACAGGGTTACATTTTTTAAATGGAACCTTAAAGCTGCTGAAATAGTATAACAGCGTTTGTTCCCTCTAATTTTCCACCGCTTTAAACAAAAACATTATAATATAATGAAAGACAATTACTAAAGCATTTTGGTCGGCGAGTCGAGAAGGCAAAACAAAAACCAGTGTTACAGAAGCATTAAATCCTTTGAAATCTCTTCCCTGCTTTGTCGCGGGCTTCTAATTGCGCTCCACAAAAACTACCCTCAAGTCTAGATTAAAATGTGGAACTGAGAAGTGTGATATTGAAAATTAAACTTTAATATTTTATTTAAAAGTTCTCTTTTGGTTGGATGGATGGGACTAGGATAGCTTTCTAATGTCTATGAGGTTTCCAAAAGCCATTAAGTACAGAAATGTTTGAGTTAAAAGGTTTTGACATAAAAGATTCTTGTAAAATTTACAATTCTATAAACACGTGGTTTCGGAATTAATCCTTAATGCAATGAAGGGTACCTACTACCAAATCCTTAAGGGAAAATATTGGGGTAACATTTGTAGAATAGTATATATAAACGATAAAACTGAAGGTACAGGTAAACATAAAAAATGAAACACAATAAAAATAAATAAAAATGCATAAAGCCGTTAAAATTAACCATTGATGTATTACAAAACGAAAATGCTTTAATTAAAATTCGTACAATATCAAACATATTTTCGACAATGGTTAGGTACACCCCATTAATCATACAAACAACAAAGCGAAACAATGAACAGAATAGAACATACGACATCAGAAGTGGGAGAAACAAACGAACAGTCTACAGGCGCGTCGCGTCCGTGTGTTACGAGTATATGCGAAATGATTTTATAGCGGTGGCTGAAAAGTTGATGTCGTAAAATTTAATGGTCGTTGAAATGTATTCCGCTATGGAGCCATGACTGCCATAAAAACAGCCCTGCCCTGTCCCCTGAATGCATAAAAGGGTAACTTACTTATATTTCCTATTCTGTTGATAGATACTACACATATTGATATAATTTAAAAAGACATTGTCATATGAAGAGATATTATTATGATTATTATTAAATTCTTAATACAGTCAAAATCTGTTATAACGACATCGAAGGGACTGCTCATATTCAGTCGTAAAAACCGATAGTCGTAACAACCGGTGATGTTTAATGTGTATCGTGCAAGTACGAACAAATCGTTAGGTAATTATTGGAAAAATATATTCATGTATAAAATTTAACTATGTACATTTTGTTTATTACACATAAGTACAATGCGTATTATTTTTATGTGTGTATAAAATCTGTAATTTTAGTCTGGAACACTTCTCTTGTGCATAGATATTTTGTAATTCACGTTGGATTTTAATTAACGTATCTAAACTTAAACTAACTGAAGAGATATGAAGAAGCGGGCTTGGCTCCACTGCATGCACGTGTTTTGTTTCTAAGAATTAGAAAAGACCCTACACTAAACTAAATCCTAAACAAAATCCTATTGTTTTCTTTCCTGATTTTAAAAGCCATTGAAGACAAATGTGGATACCTATTCAAATTGTTTACAATACAGCTTAGCCGGTCGTTCTGACAGATCTAATTCTCTGAAATATTAGTTAAATGTGGTCGTTTAATGAGGTATGTCGTTATTAGCAACGTCGTAAAAAGCAATGTTTTTGATAAGGCAGTCATATAGCATTCAGCCGGGACCTTTGTTCTAGGTTAATATAACCGGAATGTTGTTCTAAACGATGTTGCAGTAAACGGTTTTGACTGTAATTGCATAAAAAATGGACATATACAAAGAACAATACACAAAATTACAAACAAAAGGTGTCCTTATCACGTAAGTGATCTCTGCGCCCCCCTACATGAATGGACCGTACTTGCTGTAAGACGGGATATTGCTTTGAAAAAAAAAACAATTACTTAAACGTGCATTCTAATAGGTACATTTACTATAAACAGATAAAAAATATACATATACTTAATAAATATATATTTAAATATAATACATATTATATACATAAACATTACATATAACTAATTTAAAATACCTAAACACAAACACTAATAAGAATAAGTTTACAGCGATAGATAATGCTTTCTGACACGACTTCTAAAGGCCCCTAGAGATTTTGCTCGTCTGATATCAGCTGCGAGTGCGTTCCACAATAACACCGCTTTTATGGTGAACGAGTGTGCGTATCCCGCGGCGCGGCATTACGTTTGGCGATTTTAAGTTTATTGTCACTGGCAGATCGCAAGGTATGCTGGATTGGGAAGGAGCTAAGGAACCTTAATCGTTCCTTTAGGTAAGGGGGCGATCATGGGTGGTAAAGGTTTAATGTAATGATCGAAAAATATTCTCCTCATAACACCGAAAACAGCAAATAATGTCGTTAAAGTTAATCAATCTCTTCATAACCGTAACATTGACCGGTTATTATGATCCCAGTTTAAAATAAATGAAGCGATGCCTCACAACAGTCGTATTCCGTAGAGGCGCTAATTCGACGCTGCTCGTAAAAGCGCGGCGCGGCGCGATCGCTTCACCGCTATAAACCATCGCGTAATGGCGGCCACTACATCCCTGCTATACGCAGGAGCTGCTTAGAAAATATTACTAGTCTAGTCGACTTCTTATGCTCCTGAAAATAAACGATCACGACGGAAATTTAACAGTTTATTGTGTTTTGTCTAGATTGTAACGTAAATCAACGTGTGAGTTTTTCATAAAGCTTCATTTATAAAAGCAAGTAAAGTATTTGTCAAATTAAAGAAGGCCTTTTAGTTTTTTTGGAGAAATGATCTCTAAGTAATTGTAAAATAAAATTATCCTACATAATCACATTCAATTTTCTGGAATATGAATAACAAAATCTAAGTAGTCAACAATCAACATACATAAGCTGCCAAGCATATTTCATTTGCTGAACGAAACATTGTAATCTTTGCTACTATGTAAATCCGAGAGGCCAACGACTTAGAAACTCAGTCTCATTCAAATATTTAATACCAAAAAATTACATTTGGGAAAAATGAATGATTTCCAACGTACAGCTTAAACTGCTGGGTCTGAAACTGCATATTTTGCATATATGTGTTCTTTATATCGTAGATCACAACTTGGAAACGATTTTCAGGTATTAAAAGCAAAGCCAGGGCATGTCAGCTAGTGCTTTATGTAGAGCAGTATTAATCAAATTAAAGAGCCAAATCTCTTTATGTGAGATGATAACAGAGCAGACACTCCAGATGAGATAATTCCACAACAGACACAGAAAACTCGCGCCATCTCTAATTAAAAGTGCCAAACAAACGGCGCTAACTAGCAGCCAGTGTATCACTGTAACGATGGTGCGAGGGGAAAAGGGTTACAGTATCTGTTATCTCGTAAAACCATCACTTTTATTGGTAGGAATGAATTAATGCTAAATTAAGCCGAAAAGAAAATCTAGTTTGAAAAAACACGGTAACGTTGAAACTGAAAAATTGAGTAGGTAGCTAATATTCAAAATAATTTATGTTTATTTCATTTTGGCTAAATCCATTTTAAATAAGTTAAATACGTTACACAATCCAAGAAGATGTACTATATTATCTGAGTTGTCTTTTTTTTAAATCAACATTGTATTTTGAGTTTTCTGTCACAGTAAAATCTTCATTATCAGTCCTAATGAAGTCTCGGAAGAGTAACAACCACAAGAATCTTCTGTATTATCATCGTCTCACTGAGTTCAAAATTTCTTCAAAATTAATTAGGGACAGACATTAGACAGTATAAAACCTTGTCAGAGATCCTGAAACGCTTCGTAACTTATTCCACTTTACGACTTTCATAATAAAGTGAGACGGAGTGATCCACTTTAAACACAAGACGGTCATCATATTTCATGCTAATAAGATGGGCAGAAAAGGATGACAGTTAATTAAATACCAAATAAGAAGTTAGAAGAGTTTATGAGGCGTACTTTAAGTCGCTTCGTTTGATAGAACGGACGGACCAGCGCACACATAATGTTATAAGTATATTTTTCACAAAAATACCTATTTTATATTATAAAATACTTTTTAGGCAAGTACAGAATATCAGGTCTACGTATTTTAGCAGTGTAGGTTATAAAAGTGTACCTATCCTTTTAAAAATTCCACCGCTCATCGTATTTCGTCAAAATATAAATATAGTCATTAGCTTTGCTACTACAAAATCTTTGACTATCTTAGGTGATTTTCGATATTATTTTTTCGTATTAAGTGGCAGTATTGAATACACGCGATTGATTCAAGCAATCATACGATCTACGTCAAATTCTTTTGTTACTCGTGTGTTTCTCGATTGCTATAATCAAATTAATATTCAATTACATGTCTATATCGCAACCAAATAGACACAGGCAATAGACAAAAAGCTATAAAGCAAAAAGTATCCAGTATGTGATTGTGCTAAGTCAGATAGTCTGCAGGATTGGACGGACGTAAAATGGACGTCCATTGCTGCGTAGGCATTCGAGAGCTGGATATAATTAAGTGCTGATGAACGCTCTTTTGGAAACTGAAATAGAGGTTCAGTTTTTCTTTGCAGTATTTTGATTGATTCCACGAACTTTTTCAACTTCTACTTGTTATTACGACAGATAATTTTACCTTGTTATGATTTCAGAAACGATTTACAAATCAAAAGTATATATTTAAATATTAACTAAGTTAATGTTTGCCAGACAGTAATTTAAAAATACACCTTGTCACTTTGTAATTCCCTATCGAGAAAAAAATCAAGTTGAATTCAAGTGATCCATGGTGATGATAATGACCAGAAGTACGATAAGTGGCTTTCGTCTTTGGACACACCTGAAGTAAATCCGATTTACAATACAGCTTTTACAGCTCTTCCTGGTGTTTCAATTTTTATCAAAGTTGGAAATGTATTATTAAGACACAATATGTTTTTGTTTTACTGCAGTAGTTACGCTCAAACACAAATAATTAAATTGAGATACAACGGCCGAATAAATAAATGGGCATAGAATGGACGTCGAGTAAAAGAGTATTGTAGTCTGAAACAAGACAGTGATCATCTCGAAAGCGATCAAACTATTATTTGCCGTAAATAATATAGGGCAGGGCGGGCTCTCGACCCTGCGTCGATCCAGGCCACAGCTCAGCCGCAAGCCTCTGCGTCTAATTGCTGTGAAAACCACCGCTTGGTAATAAGCGCCGATGGACAAAAGACTCCTACACTGAGCGTCGCTGTTATGATCGCGCTCAAGTTATAGGCGGACGCGGTCGAAATGACATTCATTTTTAATATGAACAGTACACATTTCAAACCGACTTGTTTGAAAGTTGTTACCCCAAGCGTAATAATTGAGCTAAATAAGAAACTTATGTACAGTGAAAGAGAAAAGAATAGACATTACAAGATTCAAAATAAGCTAACGACTTTCAATCTACTCTTCCGCTTGCTAATAGACAAGGAGAAATAAAGAAAATTTTTCAGCGATACATGAATAAAGTGAAGTTTAAAAGTAAGGTAAGATTTTTGGTTTAGTGAAATAAAGCTCTTCATGATGTGATATTTCTTTTGACTCAGCTTAGCCCCTCAAATGATTCAGAGCTTAAGTTACAAAATACGTCCTATTTATGAGTACGCTTTATTAGTGAATCAACTTATTTTAATTGTTTTAGGTAAGCTTGAAAGATTGATAGAGCTCATATAAATTGCGTTGAAATAATATTAAACATTTTGATATCCAATAAAACTATTAGAAAAAGTATTTAGAGCCAACCATTAGATAATGGAAAGTGAAAGTGTATAATTTTATTCAGCAAATAAATTTTTTCACGTGCTCCATTTTATTTGAAATTCACAACGAGTAACTCACTAAAATGAATATGACCGCTGACCGAAAAATGACACAAAAAAAGAAAAATATTCCACAGACCGCTATAAATTCATAGCTCGCGCCAGAAACATTTAACTGGCTTACGTCTCACCCATTGTGGAGTAAGCCGAGGATTTAATTATGAAATTATTTACTGTACGACGCACAATACCAGCGATCGCGGATAAAGGCCCCGCGCTGAGTTACTGCGATATTCTGCCCGCGATGAGATCTGCTCATAATTGAGATGAGTTTGGCTCATAGTCGCTCATCGTTCACAACTTTGCTCATTGTTTCACTAAGTGACTACATTTGAATGTGATTTGAGACGTAAGCGAATATAATGCACCCTTTCGTCAGAGTACCTACTTCAAATACAATAATCTTAATAACTTAACGGTTTAGGGAAGGATTAGGAATTGTAGGTTTATAACCCGCTCAGTGCTTCCCTCAATAGAGTAGATGAACGACGATAGTCTCTCGTATTACAATTTTATCTTAGCGCAAGCTTTACTGCTTTAGAACCTTATTCTTCATTTTGAATTAACTTTTTGGCAATTTACCGTTTCTGATGGCTTCATTAAAACAGAGTTAACGCAAATGGGGGTTCTCAAAAGGGATTCAATTGAGCAAAACTATAAAGTGATGTCTTTTAAATCAAAATGATGACCTGACAGTTTATTCTAGAAACTTTATTTAATAATTAACGATTTGGTATTATTTTATTTTATTTAATGCTTTGAGTTCGATGCTCCGCAAACATTTTGTGGAAATGTAAGCAAAAATCTTATGAGTCATTTATTTCATTTTGGGTTTGAAAGGTATTGAAAGAGAATACAAGGGACTAGCTTTTGCCCGCGATTTCGACCGCGTGGACTATACAAATTTCTAAATCCTACTTTTGAATTTTCAAAAATCCTTTCGTAGCGAAACCTATTATGCTTACGTCATAATAGCTGTCCGTATGCCAAATTTCAGCCCGATCCGTCCGTGGTTTGAGCTGTGCGTTGATAGATCAGTCAGTCAGTCACCTTTAAGAAGAAGAAATAAAATTCAGTTACCTCAAACACGAATAAATCTTTTTTCCAAAAGTGCTTACTACATGGCTATTAAAATTTAATTTTATAAAAATTTGACTTAACGCAGATATTATCATATGCTGACAACGATGATCTTTTTGTTCTATGGTTTTGCTTCTATATTTTATTATTGACTTTATTAGTATTACCTATGTGTTTGTGTTGCCTGTAAGTTTTATTATAGTATATATTGATGACTTAGTAATGAGATTTCTCTAATACTCGACTAAGATAATGATTTATATGATGATTATATTATGACATTTACCTATGATCTAATGAAATTTAAACTCAAAAATACATAACCATTTGCACACCATTGTATGGTAGGATATGTAAGGGAAATATTATCTTTAAGGCCTATATCTGTACCCATATTCCGGCAAATAAAATATTATTTATTTATTTTTTATTTTTATTTAGTCATTCATTCAGTCATTTAGATGTGAGGCATCACTTCTTCTCCACAGCTTTAGTCCGCGTATAAACCGCCTGAAAGTCAACATAACCAATTCAAATGGCGTGTGTTATAAGAGGTAATAAAATAATAATAGGTACAGCGACACCCGAAATCCCGTCACGTTTAGTTCCCACGTCACGTGACCAGATTAACATCAATATTAGAAATCGCGTATCCTCGTATATCGTGTGCGACCTCCGCGCTGTCGCAGCGCTCGCAGCGCTCGCAGCGCTCGCAGCGCCGCGCACCGAAACATAAATTATGGAGAACGAGTATGAATTATTACGGGTTGCGACTTGCGACCGGCGACGTTACCGGCCGACCTACGTGACAGCGATACAGACTCAGTAAACGTTATCGGAGATAGATAGGAGAATCTATACTAATACTAGATGATGCCCGCGACTTCGTCCGCGTGAATTGATGTTTTTTTAAGATTTAAACTATCCTATCTCTCAAGTTGGATCGAACTGCACATGGTGTGCGAATTTTATTATAATCGGTTAAGTGGTTTAGGAGTCCATTGAGGACAAACATTGTGACACGAGATTTATATTGCGAAAGTTTGGATAGATGGATGTCTGTTGCTCAGTAACACCAGAACGCACAGAGATAGATCATATAGTCTGAAATAACACACAGGCTACTTTTATCCCGGAAATGCAAGAGTTCCCGCGGGAACCGAAAAACCTCAATCCACGCGGACGAAGTTGCGAGCATTAGCTAGTAAATAAAAAATCTTTTATTTGGAAACAAGAACAAAAGACATATCAGAAAGATGATTCTCCAAAAATACAAGCTGTAGAAAGGAATGAATGACAAATTTAATCGAAAAGAGAAAGCGACAAGGCAATGAAACTTTGGCTAAACTGAAGCTAATTCCTATTCAAATAAACTTCTTAAAAGTGCTTTTTGTAGCCCGTCAAGTGAATCTACCACTGGTTCGGAATACCATTCCAGTACAGAATTTTATATAAAAGACTAGGACAATTAAGACTACGCCGGCTTCATTACGAGCCCTACATAACTCTGTAGAGGGATGAGATCGTATTCTCGGGACGAAAATATTCCCTATAGCTACTCTATCGCTTAGAATTCAAGATGAAACTCCTCGTCCAGCATCCATCCAATGATATACAGGCGCGGGAGCCGCAGATCTTGTAGCCGCGACGCTTGATGAAATTATTGGAACGGTAACCCCGAGTGCGCGTGCGCGGGGAAGTTGGGGCCACTTCCATGATTGATTACCACTTTACATTTACACGTGACACTTGCAGTGATGCTCATCATGGAGGCACAGGTGCGAGCGCGCCGCGCAACGGAAGAGAGTGCCATTGGCACAACCCATACCAATGTTACAAATGCGAAAGATTGGATGGATGGATGGATGTTTGTTGGTCAATCGAGCTGGATCTGGGTGAAATTTGACACAGAGATAGAATATAGTCTGGAATAACAAATATAGGCTACTTTTTTCGCGGAAAATTAAACAGTTCTCACGACAACCGAAAATCCTCAACCCACGCGGACCAAGTCGCAAGCATCAGCTAGTTTTCAATAATAAGCGCACAATATAAAAATAAGTAAATTAACTAATTGAAAGACAACCGTGGACCTAGAATATTTGGAGGAAATATTCCTTGTTATTCATGTGTTTTATTTGCTGCACTAATTTTACAAAATGCGGCAAACCGTAGGTAGCCGTATTGTAGCATACAAAAGGTTGAATGTTTATATCCAATAGCTAATACTACAGAATTAGTACCTTTCAGTAATGTGTTGATTGTACAAATCGCCTATTATACATATCCATTTCCTGTGACTGTTCAGTAGGTATAGAGCTGTGTTTGTAGTTTTTTGAAGGTGTTGAAACTAGGGGAAAGTGGTTGAATTTCCGAAACCTTTGTTACATTTACGTTGAAATGAGTAGCTACTGTTCTAGTTAAAGCAATTCGTATTACAAATTGTTATGAAACGATAAATCTTGCGTCGGTAAAGTAGACATAATAATCCAAATTCAACAAAAAACAGCAGCCATATATTGTATTGTAACAGCCATTATCGGTTACTGGACTTAATAAATTGTGTGTTATTGGTAATAATAGGTTTTATTCCACCATTCGTCCTATGTGTCTGTGTCGGTTTTGCAGAATTCTCTGGCGCCATTTATCATCGCTCTACAAGGCTTCAACTGTGACCTCATTTCTGGTAATAAATCTATTACTTGTCGTTACCATACGCAGATAAGATTACCCTTTCAATAGACATTAAGTAATAACAGATTGTGTCTGATAACCGCAATGTCTGTAAATGGTTATTTATTACTAGCCGAAGCCCACGACTTCATCATGGGAACTCTTTTTAATTTTCTATAATCTATCCCTGTGCCAAATTTCATCCAGATCCGTTCAGCCGTTGTGGCGTAATCCATCCAAACATCCATCCTCAATCCAAATTTTCATATTTATAATATTAGTATAGAAAATCCTCTACTGTAACTACTGTAAGGCCACACCCCTAGAAATGAGTAATTCCACTCGGAGAGAGAGAGAGAGAGGATTCGGAAGAGGTAAACTCTCCGCTCGTTTGTCAGCGCGGCGGTCCGCCGCGTATTCGAATCGCATTTTTATCTTCATCGTATATGTTTTATGACACGTGCGATATTAATACGAGAACAATTTCCACCAATAGGTATCTCGCGAGTGTGGAGCATTTATTTGCGGGCTCCGATATGAATGCATATTTTTGTGATTCGGTAAGCTGAAGTGTGATTGCGACTTTTCAATACTAATATTTTGTTAATTTCCTGTGTACTTCAACCAAATATTCAAATTTTTATGCACTAGATGATGCCCGCGACTTCGTCCGCGTGGATTAAAATTTTTTGATTTCCACGGGAACTCTTTAATTTTGCTGGGTAAAAAGTAGCCTTCCCCGGGATATCGCCTATCCCTGTAAATTTCGTGAAAGCGTAGCAGACAGACAGACAGACACACTTTCGCATTTATAATATTATAATATGACTAAGAGATCATTATAATATCTACTTACTTTTACCCAGTAAGTACCTTTTATTTTAACTAGTTTTTTTTTGGAATTTGGAATATGAAAAAAAAACAGAAAAGTTGCATCAAAATTCAAAATGCACGCGCAATTTCTAAACAAGCGTTAACTGATTAAGCTTTCAACCCACTTCGCCGTCCACACTCCACACTCTACACAGATATCATCTGCGAGAGCTGAGAGCTCTCAACTGATAGCATCTACGAGTACTTCATAGCTCGCGGCATCCGTGACGTCACACCGATGCCGGATAGCTACCAGGCGTGAACCGAGCGAGATTGCGATCGTATCTCCCTCAAGAAATGGCGGTTTCGTGTGCGTGGAATTATGACATCTCTTGATCTATAATAATTTTTGCATAAATATATTATGTACGAGTAGGTATATGTGAGATCTTTTTTGGTCGTTTTTAGGGTTCCGTAGCCAAATTTGGCAAAAACGGAACCCTTATAGATTCGTCATGTCTGTCTGTCTGTCTGTCCGTCCGTATGTCACAGCCACTTTTTTCCGAAACTATAAGAGCTATACTGTTGAAACTTGGTAAGTAGATGTATTCTGTAAACCGCATTAAGATTTTCTTACAAAAATAGAAAAAAAACAATAAATTTTGGGGGTTCCCCATACTTAGAACTGAAACTCAAAAATTTTTTTTTCATCTAACCCATAGGTGTGGGGTATCTATAGATAGGTCTTCAAAAATGATATTGAGGTTTGTAATATCATTTTTTTCTAAACTGAATAGTTTGCGCGAGAGACACTTCCAAAGTGGTAAAATGTGTGTCCCCCCCCCGTAACTTCTAAAATAAGAGAATGATAAAACTAAAAAAAATATATGTTGTACATTACCATGCAAACTTCCACCGAAAATTGGTTTGAACGAGATCTAGTAAGTAGTTTTTTTTTAATACGTCATAAATCGTAAAGCGCAATTTACCTTTCATTCAATCATCTCAAATATTTAAAAAAAACATTTAATTTAAAACTTACTACAGGTTTGTACGGAACCCTCGGTGCGCGAGTCCGACTCGCACTTGGCCGGTTTTTTTTCATATTTCATTCAATCTGTATTCCTGGTTGCACAAACTGGTTAAACATTGTTGTATCACACAATAATATTATGCTGAGAACGAGTATAAATTAAAAATTTAAAACAAGCCTCGAGGAAGTAGGTACCAGAATAAGGAAAAAGCTGATGCCCTTCAGACGAATGAACAAATTGTCATGAAACACGGCTAAGAACATTCGGGATGAAATAAAAATATTTGAACTTACATATTACATGTGACGATAATAATTATAATCGGTTTAAAATATTATTTGTTAGTTTTTAGTGTTTATTTTTTGTGTCGGGGGGCTTTTTAAATTTTACTTTTATTTCGTCTTTTTTAAAGTAGGTATAAATGAAGCATTACGTTACCAAATTTCGCATCGATAAGACATATGGAAGGTAGTCAGATCCCCTCATCAACTATTAAAGAGCTGATGATCTTCAAACGGCTAAACAGATTTTCAAGAAACATGGCTAAGAACACTCGGGATAAAATTATCTATGACACAAAAAACTAAACGAAAATCAGTCCATCCGTTTGGGCTCTACGATACCACAGACAGATACACAAACAGACACGTTAAACTTCTAACACCCCTCTCTTTTTGCGCCAGGGGTTAAATATATACGATTGTAAAATAAAAACAAAACTTAATCCACACTGAGTTGTGACCTGTCAAAACTGAGACAGAAATTACATAACTTTTATATACCTAGTTCGCGCGCGAGTTGAATGCAGAGTAAATGTATCGTGACACATACATTGACTCTGCATTGAACTCGCGCGCGAACTGTAGCTACGCAAGTTATAGTCCTAGAAAATATGATATCACTACGTACTTCAAATCGTTCATGTACGTCTAATGCATTTCTAAAGGAGACTGTCTGTATAGAGTTATTACAAGACATGAATGAGTGGTCAGACTAGTAATCTCCTCAAAGAGCGTCGGGCTTCCATTCACTGCAGCTTGCTATTCTCATTGGAGATTATCTGTGTTTAGGTCTGCCTCTGCCCGTGTTATTAATAAACCAGTTGAGAAAGAGGTACTTGAAGATAGGTACTTGTAGTATGAGGATATCGCCTTCAGCTGATATGTGCTTAGATACTATGATTTTGTAAGTATACCTACTTAGGATTTATTGAAGTCATAAATGAATGCAATCATCTGTTAGAGGTGATCCCAATAATGGTTTTATGTTTACGAGTATCGGGCTAAAAACTGTAAATATAATGTATGTAAAGCAAAAAACTTGAGTTTAAATGTCCACACTAACACGCTTTACTTAAACTTGCTATTTAGATAACTGACTAACGTAACGCTAAACAAAGAATCGAGAACTTAGAGAATAAAAGCTTTACTAAAGAGGCACTCATTTAAAATTAACATAAACGTAAAGGAATGCGCTAAGTGCGAATTAATTCCGAGCCTTTTATCAAAAGAGGCAACATTCTCGCGCCCAGAATAAAGGAGCTTCCGTAACTCCGCAGCCGAATTCTCATTTCAGAATTAAATGGATTAAAACTTGTTTAGTGTCCAAATAACTGATTATGTTCAGGAGGGCTCGCTGAAAAGGGTTGCTGCTACCTTGAAGGGTACGAAATCTATTTAACTGACAAAAATATAAGAGAACTCGAGAGGGTGGCTAAAGTTTTGGACAAAGTTGAAAATTAGGGTATGTTCAGGATCATCTATCATTTTTATTGAAGGAAGCTCGGGGAAAAATGGACATTGAGGAAACAGTTTGAAACCTAAGAAGGTGTTTATGTAGTTTAGCAACTTTATCGTTTGGAAATGCTCGAATAATGTTAGTTTTATCTTTGAATGTAAATAACAATTATACCTAATAAATTTTATTAACTTTGCCAGAATTGCTTATGACTCTTTCTTAATTTCTTAGTGCTACATTATGTACTAAGAAAAACTTTTAAATAGATTTACTTAGTACTTCTTTAAAATATTTAGAACAGTAATAATTTCCTCTCGACTGAATTTCGGCCTCGGTGGTTAATCTCCACAATAGATCAGGCACAGGACCGACGGTTTTACGTGTTCTACGAGGCACGGGGGTCAATGCTAACTTCCTAACTCCGGACTAGAGACTGAGATTTAGGGAGGATTAATTTGACCGATATAAGGAGCTGCAAAATTGATCTTAATTGATGACAAAGCGGTGTCGAGGGCTGCGGGTATATTGGAACGGTACGTGACCGGTGATCTGATGGGGAGCCGATCCGACTGGACCCGAATACCAAACTCATTTGCAAGGGGCGCTTCAATCTTTAATTTCGCATATTTTGCCGTTATTAGAAAAAAAATTAGCGATATTAAATTCCTGGATAGTAATTCGAAAAGACACGCGGAATGCAATTTATTAAGAGAAAATTAGTTTAAGAATTTTTAAGATCTAATGAAAAACTCCTTTGATGAAACTATTCAAAATTAAATCTTTGACAATAATCATAATCTTATAAATATCGTTAGAATATTTTATTTATTAAGGAAAACCAACAGTTTATTATTCTAAATAGTCTTACAAGTACCAAAAAAACAGGGGTACGCAATTGTTGATACGCAAGAAAGTGTTGAGAACTATACCAGCTGTTGCACACAGTTAGTTGCACTTGACTGTATCAATATATTACTTATATTTCGACGTACACTACAGATATTGCCACAAAGTAAGTAAAATTAGTTTACTTTCTTTTATAAAATTTAAATCGTCGTCATATCTCAGAAAATTGGAACAAGTCACGTAACCAATTAATTTGAGATGACATTAAATAAAAGCAGAGATAGAAACTGTGAAATGGCTCTCCATTTTGTAAAAGACTATGATTAGGGCGGCGGGGCTGTATTAATCGAGCTACGTGACCGGCGTGCGGCGTGCGGCGCCTAAAGACCTACTAAATTCATCGAATAAATAAGTTTTTAATTATTCATTGTACATCAATAAATTTGACGCTATTATCTAGGAATGCATAAACCTGTTTTGTTTAAAATGATATGCATATGTCACCGTAAGATTGCAAAAACCGTTAGATTGTAATCCAACTAGCGATATTGTAAACTGTCGACGGATTGTGAACCGTTCAATGGTCCGAGTGTCAATTTTTGAAATATTCATTGTATTTTCGTTTTCTTGTCTCTTTCTTGTAGGTTAGGTTAGGGTTCGACATAAATGACCAGGTAGGTAGGTTAGGTTTTATTGGGTTAATATATCTAACAGATTACAATCTAACGAAAAATAATGCGGTAAATTGTAATCTGTCGAAAGTTTACAATATCGCTAGTTAGATTACAATCCAACGGCCTTGGCAATCTTACGGTGACACATACATGATAAAAATATGTAATACTAGCTGATACCTGCGACTTTGTCCGCGTGAATTGAGGTTTTTGGTTCCCGCGAGAATTTTATAATTTTCCGGGATAAAAAGTAGCTTATGTGTTATTACAGACTATAATCTATCTCTGTGCCAAATTTCATCCGGATACGTTCAGAAGTTCTTATTCCAAACGTTCAGAAATCCAAACTTTTGCAGTAATAATATTAGTATAGATTGCCTAATAGCATTATGTAAAAAATAACAACTTAATGTCACGGTGTCGAATAAATCGCTGGAGTTTTCAATCTGTCGCGCGTCATGACTCATGGCGCGCCAATAAAGACGCGTGACGACATGAAAACAGAACCATCCGCCTACTCGCAACATAGAACAATGTGCCGAAATATACACGCCATCATTTTATCCTATATAACAATAGAAAAGTTCATTTTTAGGGTTCCATACCTCGAAAGAAAAAACGGAACCCATAAAGGATCACTTCGTTGCCCGTCCGTCTGTGTGTCAAGATCCTTTTTCTCAGGAACGCATGGAGGTATCAAGCTGAAATTCATACCAAATACTCAGGTTTACTGTCCCTTGGAGCTGTGAAAAAATCAAACTTCAAAGTCAACACAATCAAAAGATACAGCCGTTTATGCTGCAAATTTTCGACACTCGCAAGGGAATCAAAACCTACAAGGTACTTCCCGTGAACTCAGAATCTTGAAATTTGGTACGAAGCAACGTCTTATAGCACAGATAAAGGCAAAATTGCGAAAAGCATAAATTTTTAGTTAAATCATACAATAAAAATATTTTTAATAATTTTAAACTTACTACCCCTTTCCGAATGAACGCGTATTTAAATATATGATAGTATAATAGTATTAAAATATTTAGGTAAGTGGAATAAAAATACCATAACTTTTACTTATATACCTACAGGTTTATACGGAACCCTCGGTGCGCAAGTCCGACTCGCACTTGGCCGGTTTTTAGGTCAAACACCCACTCAAACGTAGGCAACAACGACGTATGAACAAAAATATAATAAACCCAATTTATTTTTATGCGAACATAAAAAATGACGTTCTTGTAACCGTACTTTAAATTGCAGTAGTTTATCATTTAAAACATTAAAATATCCAGTTTAAGGAGTAAAAGACTGATGTTTTTCCTCTGTGATAAAAATAATATGGCGCATTGGTCACGGGTTCGGTCCCCGGCTGGGTCAATTCGGGAATTCATAATTTCTTAATTTTCTCTGGTCTGGTCTGGCCTGTTAGCAGGCTTCAGCCTCGGCTTTGGCTAGTTCCCACCCTACCGGTAAAGACGTGTACCGCCAAGCGATTTAGCCACAGACAGGATTTCAACTTGTTTCAATTTAAAAGATTTTTCTAAAAAATGATATGAAATGTGCACATTTCATTCCCTGTAAATGAGTTCGAAAGTTAAACTTCCCGGCCTAGGCCAGTAAAGAATGTATATTATATTTTCATTACATATCATAAGTTTGAATTTGGAATCTTTCTTCCTGAATATCTTGTAACTTGTTATAATGTTCTTTGGCCTAAATAGTTTTAATTTGGAACTCTACCGTATTACGCGTTCAGCACTCACAGCGCAAAAAAAAAAAAATTACTTATAATATTTATTTTTTAACTTTTAATATTTCTTAAGTAGGTTCACTGCCTAGTGGTTAGCATAGTCGACTGCGGATCACGAGGTCCTGGCTCTATTTATTTCCTATAGAGCAAGCAATGTAGTGTCCAATTATAGAAATCAACAACAAGCCACCAAGTGCAGCCTGCGTGGCTCGCGCACTGCGCACTGCGCACTGCGCACGCACACGCGCACTGCGCAGTGCGACGCCGCGCGCCGGCCCCTACACCGGTTATCCCATTATTGCAAACAATGTATTTTCCACGCTGACTATAATTTAACCGAGATAAGATTATAATGTACAACTTGGGAACTTGAAGCAGGGAAATGGCGAGATTTTTTTTGCTTTATGAACCTAATTATTAATAAAATTTTGGTCCATTGACTGTTAGCTAGAATAAAATGTAAGAACATTATATTATGGTTTACTTTTCGTATTATTTTCCTATACTTGGTATAAAATGACTTATGTTATTAATTATTATGTTATTAAATCATAATTATGTTATTAAATCTCTACTTTTTTTAGTAATCGGGAAATTGTACAAGTTCCGTTGAAATGTAACTAATCGACGCAGTTCGACTTTTCTCAATCATATATAAGAGTCTTCAATGTAGGTACCCTTGATGGTAAAGACTTACAAGCGAGTACAGTATAGTCCTACAAATTTATCTGACAGAGTGAAAAAAAACAACAACTAAACAGGCATAAAAATTAGTTCCAATTTTGGCCACCGGGTCAGATAAGGTTGAGGGGCTGTGCTTCAGACACCGGATCTCACACGTTTGCCAGACAATCAAATTACTCAAGATGATCTTTTGACGACCTCCGTGGCGCAGTGTTGAGCGCTGTTGCCTTAACGTGCGGAGGTCCCGGGTTCGATCCCCGGCAGGGTTTGGAAATTAATAATTTCTGAATTTCCCTGGTCTGGCCTGGTGGGAGGCTTCGGCAGTGGCTAGTTACCACCCTACTGGCAAAAACGTACCGCCAAGCGATTTAGCGCTCCGGTACGATGCCGTGTAGAAACCGAATAGGGGTATGGGTTTAATAGAACTGCTATTCCCCTAACAGGTTAGCGCGCTACTATTTTAGATTGCATCATCACTTACCATCAGGTGAGATCGCAGTCAAGGGCTAACATGTAGAGGATAAAAAAAAACTCATGTCTGTTTGTGTGTACAGTGTACACAGACACACTGGTGGTTGTAGCGGGCGATGCAGCCACCAGCGGCCACTGCGCCTACTGTTTGTTGACAGTTGGTGTGCGCGCTCTCTGCAGCCGCTGTGTCGGGGAGTGGAGACCACTGGAAGGTTTGTTAACCTCCAACTAACAATTATTATGATTCAAATGAAACCAATACAGCTCTACCATCCCGCATTTATCCTTACATCCCTGAGTAATTAAAACTTGCCTTTAAACAAGTTTAAGGAATCCATTGAACGTATGCCCCTGAAAAAAGCTTAATATACTGTGTAAGATTATGTAAATGACAAAAGAACATGGATTTGATTCGCTCCAGCAATTCTAAGGACACCGGTTACTAATGTACCAGTGATGGATTCACTCGACGATTCAAAAGCACTTGTCAAAATCTAGTTGAATAATAATTTAATATAAAAAATACTTTTTAAACAACCGACTTCAAACTCCCGCGCCAACTTTACAACAACAAGCACACGCTATACAAAGTTTTTATTTTATTGTTGATATTTTAAAAACCGTTCGACCGATTTTGATAAAATTTATATGGGACCACATGGGAAGTATGTTCTTTCAAATAAAAAAAGAATCATCCAAATCGGTCCACCCAGTCAAAAGTTCTGAGGTAACAAACATAAAAAAAAAAAAAAAAAAAAAATACAGTCGAATTGAGAACCTCCTCCTTTTTTTGAAGTCGGTTGAAAACGATTTGATTCTGTTTAATTTTGAGGCTTCCGTCCTAGCTTTTCGTTCTAGCGCACATTGGTGTTCGCGGAGCTATTTAGGGTGCACGTGATGGTCAAGTTCTGTTAATTTCATTCTGTTCCACCATATACTGACTTTGAGTTTACAGTTTACACAATTCAGGCTACGGATGTGTAAACAAACTGGCGAAGACACATTTAACCATAGTCAGGTATATTAGATGACTTTGTCCGTGTGGATTTAGAATGATGTGTGGATTCTTGGAAAATTCAGAAGGTTCGACCTATTCGTTGGCCTGCACTTAGACGGGAAGGCCAGCGCGGCGACGGCTCCACATTTGAATCAGTAGATGGCAGAAAGTGGGTTATTGATCATACATTTGTCGCGAGTGAGACCTAAAGGGCGAATACTTCACCGAGGTAGCGCTCCGGCGCTCCGGCGCTCCGGCGCTCCGGCGCTCCGGCGTGAAGCGCGTCCACTGAAATTAGAAATGCACTATTTCACCGCAACGGCTACTGCGGGCCCGGGCTCAGTGCCTCCGGTCTAGATAACTAGCTTAATTGGTTTCCACGCTTCCGTACCTTACGACCATTGCTGTACTATCACAAAGATTCGTATTGACCTTATTTATAGGATTCCGTAGTCATCGAGGAACCCATAAAGTTTAGCCATGATCGTCCGTCCATCCGCGGCTTAACTCAGAGACTATAAACACTACAAACCTGTAATTTGGCATGAGTATACAATTACATATTAATCACACCGCAAATGTGGTAAAAAAAAATCTGGAAAAATATTTTTTTATGCTACCTCTCCTACACGTAAAGTGGGTTTTTTTCTCGTCTATCCCAGGGTGTGGGGTGTCGTTGGATAGGTTTTTCATAAATATTTTGGGTGTGAGAAACCATTTTTCGATTCGGGCATCCGTTTGCGAAATATAGTGTAAATTTATGTTAAAGTCCAACTATAATTATTAGGTTATCTATGCTTTTGTATGTCCATGTTATGAATGCCAGGCTACGTCCGATGTTGGAAGTTATAAGATTACTTTACTACTAGTTACTACTTACTACACGGTACAACTATTATGTTATCAGTGTTGCGGTTGAGTTATCCGCGGCGACAACCGCATCGGTTTGCGGGTTGTCGCAGATTTAATTATTTAGGCAATAGAATTTACCAGCGGAGCGGATTGGTAGATTTATATTCATTTTTAAATGAAATCTACCTACTATCTCAATTAGAAAAAATACAGTTTGTTAGCGAGTAAGTCTTCGGTAAATAAAACCCGATGGTATCCGGTAAGCAAGGATATTATATTTGCAGGGTTATTTACTGCAAAGACTATGAGATAAATGATAGTTGAAATGAAATCTTCGCTGTTGAAAAACAGAGGCATCGTCATCTCAACCCTTCCTCATGCATCAAGGCTCCCAAGTGTCAGAATCCTCAACCCTTTAAAAAGAAGGCGAACGTCTTAACCACTGAGCTATCACTGCAAAACATCACATAAACATTAAAAAAAAATAAGCATAGGTAGTTCAATTCAAATATAATAAAGTAGGTACTTACTGCAACTGAGATCAAATCGAAGAATCTTGCAGAGCCTTTGGAATCACATTATAATATTGCATACTAATATTGTGCGAAAGTGTGTCTGTCTTTCTATTTGTCTGCCTGTCTGCTACGCGAGAAGGACGGAAAATTAAAGAGATCCCGCGGGAATGAAGGCACCTTAGTTCACGCGGACGAAGTCGCGGGCACAATCCAGTAGTGAAATAACTATAAAATGTTCACACGTATCCTCGTGGCGGCTAAAGCTCGCTCGGTTTAACTAACCGCTGCACTTATCGGGTGAGGAATAAGTGGAGGCCACCGCGCCAGCCTGTCGAGCCTGCCGCCGGTGTCGGTGACTGCCGGCCTGACCTGTGGAGTGTGGAGTGTGGACTCCTCGGATACGTCGGAACTTGAAATAAACTATACTTAGATGGGAACATTTATCATGCACTTATAAATGCGAAAGTGTATTTGTTTGGTGGTTTGTCATTCAACCACGCCGCAACAAAGCAACGGATCGACGTGACCTTTTGCATGGATATAGGCAGTTGAGAGAGTGACATGGGCTACTCGTTCTCCCGGAAAATTAGGGAGTTCCCGCGGGGAACAAAATAAACTTAAACGGCGTTGATTAAGTCGCGGGCATCAGCTAGTATAATAATAATAAACATAATATCGTTATTTTATCGAGTGGTTGCGAGTTCGATTCTCGGGCACGCACTTCTAACTTCTCTGAGTTACGTTCGTTTTAAGCATTTATAATAACTTGTTATGAAGATGATACATCGTGAGGAAACCTGCATGCCCGAGTGTTCTTCATGTTCTCAAAGGGGTGAAGTCTGCCAATCCGCAATTGGCCAGCGTGGCGGACTATGGCCAAACCGTTCTCGTTTTGAAAGCAGACTAGTCGTGAGTCAGTAGTGAGACGACGGCTGGTTGGAATTATGATGATGATGATAATCTTTAAAATATTATGTTTGGCATGTTTATTGTCACGTTGTTACACTAAAGACTGCAAACATTTTTATTGTTTGGAACCCTTCGTAGCTTTAGTTTTAAGAAACCGTAACTAATTATCACCATCATGTTTTATAAGTATAAATACTGTAATGGACGTCAATATGTGTACCTACCTACAGTGTACCTAAATTGAATGAATTATTTGGTTGATTGATTACAGAATAGGCTTGCGCTCGACGACAATCATGCTTAGTGCTAAGCGATGAGGTCTAGGTCTAGGTTGGAAAGTGCTTGCCTAGAGGATGCCTATTCGCTATTGCCTCGAAGGTACTTCAGTAAACTATCTCAAAGAACCTTTGTTTTTGTTGTAGCTGTGATCACAACACCACAGTGGTATGCAGCGTTGTGTGTACCGCATCACATTACCGCACTAGGGTGTTAATTAATTAGCTGGAGCGTCGCCCGTCTCGCCGCGGGTGATTTATTCCTCTTCATCGTGTCGGAGCCGGAGCTCTAAGGCTACGTTCGCACTGCGTTAAATATTCGCGCGATTTTTTGCACATATCACAAATCTTACCTAATTCTTTAACACAAATATCATATTATGCAGGTGTTCGCACTAGCAAATAAAATTCGCGCGGCAAAAAAATAGCTGGTTTGATACAAATTGTAGGAGTGCCGAGTAAGTATTAATTCAATAGAATTCAATAGAATTCGCATCGCTGCATACCAAGTCCACAAAAAATATGAATTTGACGGTAAATAATAACGATATTTAAAAAATAGAAGATGTAGCCGAGGACGAGCAGTGCACACGTTTGTTGCTCATACATTTTCCAAATGCATAGACCCATAACTCTATAGTAAAGTGAACAAAGAAATTCAAATAATATATATTCCTTTTAAGTAAAAAACAAGTTAAAAACAAAAGACCGAAGGTAGTTGCTTTTTTAATTGGCTCTAGGTTCTATCTCTTAACTCCCAGCCTGGACAATTCAGCCTTTACTTTTTCTATTTATAGAACTTAATGTAGGTATATTACTTAAAAACAATTTTTAATTTCATTAATTAATTTCATCAGTCGAGATCTAAATGCTATTATTTTTTGAGTTATCTACATACAAAGACAAATTTATTAAGACTAGTAAATTAATTTTAATTTACAAGGTCTGTTTACTGCCTCTGTAAGTGCATTTTTCAAGCAAGTGTACCTATTGAATTGAAATAATGTATAAGCATACTACCTATGTAATAAATTTACTTTACTATTAATTTGAATAAATATTTTTATTTACATTTTCATTTTCCTGTAGCAACATGATTGAATGACAAACCAACAAACCAATTAACCAACAAACAAACGCACTTCCGCATTTATAATATTAGTATGATGTTATCAAATTAAAAAATAATAATCATATTGTACTAGCTGATGCCCGCGACTTCGTTCACGTGGTTTAAGCTTTTTTGATTCCCGCGGGAACTCCTTAATTTTCCGGGATAAAAAGTAGCTTATGTCAGTCGCCAAGTCCTCAACTATATCCATGCCAAAACTCACCTCGATCCGTTGCTCCATTGCGGCGTGATTGAAGGACAAAGCAACAAAGCAATAAACCAAAAAAAACACACTTTCGCATTTATAATTATTTTAGTATTGTATTATAATTAATACTGGTTAGGTACGAAGACAAACATAAAACACGTTCAAATTGCGGTAGGTAACCCAAATTAGCTTTCACCGTATTCGGGAGTACTAAAAATTAATTACTGTTGTGATTTAAGCGTAGGTGCCGTCGACGGCTCTCGTGGAATGGCCACGAACTAATGAACGTGTAAATTAATGATAAATGAATAAGTTATACAAACGGGAACGGCGCGGCGCGTGGGCGGCGGCGACGGGCAATCAACCGCTGGCGGTAAATCATCAACGTACCTGCGAATGAGAGAAACACAGCTCAAACTGAGTATTCTTATTGATTTATTCATGCTCTCCACTGATACCTGAATTGATTAATTATGTAAGACAGTTACAATAATTATTCTTAATCAACTAAAGTGCTGGAATGTCAACCGCGCACTGGTAAGTGCAAATGGCACAATCCCCACCAGATGCTAGGATTGTGGCGTGTGGAAGTCCCTGCAAGAGAACTCTTGGCTGTGGGCGTCTGTTGTTGACGACGAAGAAAGAGAAACAGGTGTGACAGCTTATTCCTTTTTTCTTAAGTTTCCACGAGGCATCGCTTTCGATTATATTTCGATCTATTTGCTCGATCATTTATTGGCACGCGCACGCTGACCATATATTTTCCACTATAGGCGGAAGTTGGCGCGGTGCGGCGAGCGGCACCAAAAAAATGTATGAAGCGCGCTTATTCGGCCGCTGCCTATACTCACTCCAAATGTTACCTAACTCCTTACTCGTAACTGTTCAATTCAATTTCTACTTTTTTTACACCAATTACAGATAGTTTAGCAGTTGATATATTTCGTCTAGCAAAAGACATGCAAAATTAATTAAAAACAATACAATTACAATAAGTACTTCTACGATATATTTTAGGAACATAAAAAATTACTATCCATACTAATATTATAAATGCAAAAGTGTCTGTCTGCTATGCTTTCATAGCCCATCTTTTCAACACATTTTGATAAAATTTGGTATAAAGATAGTTTGCATCCCGGGGAAGGACTGAATGTATTTAAGTTTGACGCGCCCAACGCCGCTCGTCGCACCATCTAAAGTAGTGGGCGGGCGGTAAACTGTGCCCACTTAAGTACCTATAATTGCTCAGCCAGCGAATCGCGCAATGTACTGACAGCTCTATGAAGTCACAATGATAAGGTTCCACGGTCCAGCGTGTGTGCGGGTCACGGGTCACGGGTCACGGATAGTGACGGCAAAGCGCGCCGCGCCGACTAGGAATGATGACAACTCAATCAAATCATTCAGCAACTCTATCAAACATAAAAACGCACTTCTAGTATGGAAGTTGTATGAAATTCACTATTGTGACGTCATAAAATTTCAACGCACTTTTTTTCTTTAATCTATATTTTAAAATTTCTAAAGGGTATCATACCTAATAAGCTATAACGCGTTCATTTGTGCGAACGTCGCGCTGATGGCAGACTTGATATCCGATAAGTAGATACGGGGACCATGCAGCGTAGCATGAGAATTGAGAATTATGATTATTACTATATTTATAGGGTTCCGGACAACATGGCGAAATATCAACCCTTATTGAAGTGGTGATGGCGCAGTGGTGTAGACATCCGCAGTCTCTTTCTGGTGGTCGGAGGTTCTAGCTCGAAGCTGTATGAAGTCTGCTCATTTACACTTGCCCAGTGCGGTGAGCTATGGCTAAACAATTCTCATTCTGAGAGGGCCTCGTGCTCTTGGCATATATTATTCCAGACTATAATTTATTACTGTGTCAAACTTCGTCCAAATGCGTTCTAGCCGTTCTGGTGTGATTGAGTAACGAACATCCATCCATCCATCCAAACTTTCGCATTTATAACATAGTGCAGGTGGATGGATTAGGTACGCCTGTAAATATTAATGTTATCAAGATAGTCACAACGTTTCATTAAAAAGTGATTCAGCGAACAAAACATTGTTTTTTGTACACAAATATTAAATCGAGTTCAATATGAAAGTGTATTGCATAAATTCCTATGAAAA
This sequence comes from Erebia epiphron, assembly GCA_963932025.1. Lineage (NCBI taxonomy): Eukaryota > Metazoa > Arthropoda > Insecta > Lepidoptera > Nymphalidae > Erebia > Erebia epiphron. The sequence goes on along the minus strand of OZ009945.1, from coordinate 55,707,220 downwards.
AGTGAACTTTGAGTTAGAGAGTTAGTGAGTTTGAGTAGGCAGGATTTCATGATCCAGCTGTATGTTATTCCGTATGAAAATTGGTCTATTCTTTATTTGTTTCAGATTTCGTTAAATCGTTTCCTATATCCTTCCTCGTCGTATGACCTGCAGTCTATGTGGAACTATTATTGGAGGCAATGTCCATGCAGCCGCACGTAGCGCGCGGACGTGCGGCGCGAACGGACGCGGGAAATATGTATATCGGCGGCAGAACACGTCGGGGAACAAAGAATTGGAATAAGAGGCAAGAAGACTAGTTTTCATAAAAAGTTGTGCTTTTGCAAACACTATTATAAGTATTATTTTGTTCTTTACAGATATCTAGCTGATGCTTGCGACTTCGTCCGTGTGGATTAAGTATTTTTATTCCCGAGGGTACACCATTGCTCAGTTTCGGGAATAGAAAGTAGCTTAAGCCATGCAGAGATAATCTGCATAGATTATATATATGTATTAAATTTCAAAAATAAAAAGTATCCCGCGTGTTATTCCAGACTATAACCTATTTCTGTGCCGAACTTCATCCAGATCCATACTGGCGTGATTGAGTAACAAACATATGTACACCCATCCATTCATCCATCCATATTCACGCGTAAAATCCCGCGTCGTTAACTAAGCTGTAAGTTTTATAATTTGGCATCGATCAGCGATACCAACTAATTGCAGGATCTAAAAGAGCGTCAAGTCGACTGTCGACCCACAAACGAAACGCTATGGTTACGGATAAATCCAATTTAACTTGGAATCGTGTACGCCGCGCCGCGCCGCGCCGCGCCGCGCCGCGCCGCCAGCCGGCACAACTCGACGCCGACCGCACGCTGAAGTGATGATAACTAGAAAAAAACTTGAGCAGAGCGAGGCCTTACAAATATGCTAACACTAGGTGATGCCCGCGACTTCGTCCGCGCGGGTTACGGTTTAGAGTTTCCAGGATAAAATGTAGCCCATGTGTTATTCCAGACTGTAATCTATGTGTCCTCAATCCTCGAGTCGATAGATGGTTAATGGATACATGTTTATTAGTTGACGGCAGAACAATATGCTATTAGGCTAAATAGCGTGTTGCGAGTCGAGACTGTCTCGTTGCTGACTAAGATTGTAATCTATTGCTACAATCTCTTACAACTGCGGTGAAGCGATAGCAAATTAAATAATACCATTTATTAATTTAAACTCAAACTTTAAATAATGTTAATCTAGTAAGTTTGTTAGACTTTTGAGCTTATGAACCTTGTAAAAGATATAAATAGAAATCTGGGAGAAATATAATAGAAATACGAGTAAGTATGTATAACACAAAAACTAATGACTTTTTCTAGTACTTACTAACTTTAAAGTATCTACTGCTAAGAAAGTACACAAAACAGAGAAGGAAAAATAAAATATTAATAATAATAGATACGAATGAGATACCTAGTATCTTTAAAAACAGTTTTATATCGGTTTTAGTTATTTGTTTTTAAAATCAATTAAGTTAGTACTCAATACTCATAAAAAATTTATGTCGATTCTATAATTATGATAACATTTATTTTGCTAGCTGTACACGGTACCTTCAATATAAGCACAATAATACCAACGAAAAACAATTTGAATTAATATTATTTATGCCCGTTCTCTGGAGAGATTATACAATTTTCTCGGCGGAACATTTTCAGAAACAGAGCGGAATGGAGGACGCAAATAAAACACCGCCGCTAAAACCGTCTGCTCCTAATTTAGTCGAGTCGAACAAGCTCCAGTTTAATTAGCATTCAATTATAATTTTTTCTGCAATCGCCCGCCTGTGTTCTGAGCGAAATTCGATGAGTTTGCAGACAAATTTAAATTCCTTGTGAGAAAAATGATGCTCATGGCTTTTGTTGATGAATATTTACTTAGATCCTACATATATATGAAATCATATAAGATTTCATATACATGTAGGATATTTTGAGCGAACATTTATTTCCTTAGTGTTCTTGCACGACTGCGATGTGAAAACCTGTATGGAAATTTCGGATTATTAGCTGACCTTGTTTGTGCTGTGGATAATATTGTAAGTAAAGCAGTTTCTCCTTCTTAATACCAATAAAATTACTCTAGAAACCATTTACAGAATTTGTTTACAGCATAATGTCGTTGTTTTGCGGGAATTTAACATAATAGTGGGCTATGGAATAGATACGTTACGTTTGTTCGGCATAAACTTATACGTTTTCTAGGTTAAGATTGCCACCTTCACTTCAATGCATCACACCAAATGTAAGGTTCGCTCATCTACCCGACCCTCCCGGGGTTGTCGCATAAATCATTCGTCGGCCGCGCGGCCGGGTCCGGGGGCCGGGTATTATGCGTCGACGGGTCGGTAATGATACGTGTTTACATTCGATCACCACCCAGATACGTGGACGTCTTAATTCTAGAGCGGACAAGTACCTACGGTGGGAGTTATACTGCTGAAGTGCTGATGTTGTGGGATGTGATTTGTTTTGTAGTTGTAACTGTATTATAACTAGATGATGTCCGCGACTTCGTCCGCGTGGATCAAGGTTTTTGATACCGCGGAAACTATTTAATTTTCCGGCATAAAAAACGCAGAAATTACGTCTTTACGTCGTAAGAAGTATTACGTCTACGAAAGCAACAGGCGTCATGTTAACTTTTCATTTCGGGGCGGAAGAGACGCTTGAATAAAAATGTAAAATTTACGCATTGCAGTGATAAGGCACTTAAAACCATTTTATGTAAGTCGATTGTTTGCGCTTTGGAACAAAATAGGCTACATTTGAATGTTGGCGAGCTTCGTAACAAAATATACTATACTTTCCTTGGTCATAGCAGTCTGTATCCAGACATTAATGACTTTATTGCTCTTAAGCTTTATCTACCTAGTACCAATGTTCAGAGCAGGCAGCAGCTCGCAGGTATGGAATAGCGTTATCTCAGTCTCTGGTCGACAATGGTCGTCGGTGGCACGCTCCCGGGGCGCAGTGTCCGCGGCGGCGCTACCCCGGGCCCGGGCTCCGGAGCCGAGGCCGGTAATGATAAGCGTTGATAAAGCGAATAAGCTGATGACGTGAGACTCGTTGACTGCGGTATAAGGTATACGCAGGTGCAAATACATTGAGATAGTACTGGACCGTTCTGAACATACGAGTAGCTCCCGTCGTAGTCGTCATGCTCAACCGATAGTCGTCCAATCTCTTATAGGGACTTGCATACGTCGCGCTTTGTGATCTCGCTGGAAACAAAGTAAAATAGTATATTTGCGAAGAATAGGTAATCAAGTTTGGTAATTATGTATAAACATTGACATTTTCAGCGGTTGTTTTTACTGCAGCTTTACCTCCAGCGGTTGGTTTACAAAAGTTGCCCTTATAGCTCAATGTTAACGAAATATGTGACGCTTTAATCCCCAGTCGCTCAAGCGATTACTAAGTTACAGATCACCTGGCTGTTATAGGTATGTTTTTGTCGCTCCCTCCTATCACTTAACCCTCCGCCGCCGCGGGGCGTGTCGCAGACGAAGGATATCTCAATGCGTCGAATCGACGGTGCACGACAATTAATAACTGCATTTACTCCATTTCCCCTACCCCTCCGCCTCCCCCCCCCCATCCGCTGCACAGATCGCCATGACGGATCTAATAACCCGTTTCTGTCACTAAATTATGTGGTGTGAGTAAATTATACACTTTGCTACGAGTGAAGTTTTTATAATATAGTTGTCCGTGCAATTACGACTGTTGGAATACCGAACTAGGATCTAAATTATAGCCTGTGTGATACAACAAATAGTGTGATATATCGCATTTGATGTGTATTCTTATTTATATTTTTCAAATAAACCTCGAGTCAAACGGCTTGTGTTGCGTTTGATCGTTTGTTTGAGTTCGTATCGTAGTTTAGCTTGAGATAAAAGCTCAAAGATCTGAGCTTCTACTATTCATTAGCTTTGTCAGTATCATCCCAAGAACAAAATCCACCCGTTATTTCACTACTAAAAAAGGCACGACCTTCAGAAATGAGAAATACGAGGCAGACATAGGTTTACCCGGAAAACTTGCTGAGTTGGAGGTAGGATCATAATGACATGGTTGGAGGGAATAAGCGAATATTTGATAAGATTTGATCAACATGAAAAGTAGGTTGTCAATGCAACGCATTTTTAGGCGAAGTTATTTTCTGTCAAAATTTGAAGCAATCTCTTTTTCTAGAGTTCTAAGCAAAAACGTTCCACGGGCTTCATGAGCACTTTACCAGCAGATGTAATTGCAGATAAACGTATTAATTAAAAGAACTACTAGCTGCTATATGTCAAGCTGTCAACTAAAAGCTGACAAGTATTTAAAATAGAAAATTAATTGATATAATATACGTAGACGAAGATTTTTTTATAAAAAATAAATTAAAGATTTTTTTATAAAGCGTTTGTTTAATTATTTACTGAGTTGTTGCGGTTTTCCTCTTTTCGTCGAAGCCGAGATAAGGGCGGACTTTACCAATCTAATTAGCCTTTTAAGATGCGGGAAACAATGGCTGCTTCATTTATAATTGAAAACATGACGGAACCTGTTTTTATTAGGACATAATTAAAATAATAACAGGCAGAAAATTTCATCCTTGCCAAAAAATATAGGTATAAGTATTATATAGCAGTTTCCTTTTGTCAATTTTGTTTGCAGGTGAAAACCAAGGTGACTAGTTCTCCAATATAGTAACTTATAAAAAATGTGGAAGTGTGTTTTTCTATCCAATTTTTTATTAATTTGGTCTTTTTATTTTAAGGGTTCCGTACCTCAAAAGGAAAAAGCAGAACCCTTATAGGATCACTTTGTTCTCCGTCCGTCTGTGTGTCAAGACCCTTTTTCTCAGGAACGCATGGAGGTATCAAGCTTAAATTCATATCAAAAACTCAGGTCTACTGTCCCTTGGAGCTGTGAAAAAATCAAACTTCTAAGCCAACGCAATCAAAAGATACAGCCGTTTATGCTGCAAATTTTCGACACTCGCAAGGGAATCAAAACCTACAAGGTACTTCCCGTGAACTCAGAATCTTGAAATTTGGTTCGAAGCAACGTCATATATTATCACAGATAAAGGAAAAATTGCGGAAAGCATAAATTTTTGGTTACACCATATAACAAAAATATTTTTAATAATTTTAAACTACCTACCCCTTTCCGCATGAACGCGTAGAGATATTAAATTGTTATTAAAATAGATAAATGGAATAAAAATACCATAACTTTCACTTATATACCTACAGGTTTTTACGGAACCCTCGGTGCGCGAGTCCGACTCGCACTCGGCCGGTGTTTTTATTTTACTGTGTCGCCTCTAACTTCGTTTCCTGAGTCAGCCGAGGTAGAGACATATTAGGATTGCGAGTGAGAACTGGTCCACGGCGCGACGGCCATACCGGGAGGCCGGAGTATGTAAGCAACTTCTTTGTTCAGTAAGCACACTGTGCAAATAAATAATTATGGGTTTGATAAGCTTCGAGCAATTATTGAACGCCTCCCATGTCTCGACAGTCGAATGGGTCATGAAACATAAGCATAGGTTGACCGATACTTGAGGGCATGTTCTTAGCTGATGTCTGTTCATTGATACGGGCCTAGTGACGTCACTTATGACTCCCGAGTCATCATCATCATTTCAAGATATTGCCGGCTCACTACTGAGCACGATTCTCCTCTCTTGAGAAGAGAATAAAAAGCGTTTGGCCGTAGTTCACCACGCTGGCCGAGTGCGGCTTGGCAGACTTCACACACCTTCGAGATCTTTTTGAAGCACTCCTCAGGATCTTTTCCACCACCGTTAAAGCAAGCGATATTTAATTTCTTAAAACGCACATTACTCAAAAAAATTAAAAGTCAGTGCCTAGCGATCGAACCCTCGACCAACCTAATAGAAAGTCAGGCGTCTCAACCGATAGGCTATGAATGCTATGATGCTTTAATTTCGAAAATAAACAGACAAATAAATAATCAGATCTGCAATATCATATATTTTGATAGCCAGTAATGACATTTTGTTCTCAGGTATGACGTCACACAAAAGAGAGCAGTAATGGTGAACTGAGAACACAAATAGCTTAACAATCTCGTATTATGGAAGTTCTTTTATCACAAAAAACGCGATAAAGTAAACCGTTAACCTGACACGGGACACGGGACACCACAGACAAAAACACAAAGGAGATATTTTAGGCGCGAACCGACCGGTGACCATAGACCATAGACCATAGACCATAGACCAAAGACCATAGACCATAGACCTTAACGAACACCGAACTTATCGAACATGGCGCCGTGACAATTTTGCTAGGATTTTTCACAGAGGCGAAAAGGTTTCACTTGGATCATTATTTTTGAAATCAGAGCCCTTTGTCTGCGAAAGAAATCATTTAAAAAAATTAAACGGAGCTTTGAAACAGTTTCATATTTTTTTTACATAAGACTTTCTTTTTTACTTAGCAATAAACGAAAATTATTATAATACCTATTTATTATCGGGTCAAGCTTCTAAGGTAAGTACTCTTAAGTATTCTGTGCTTCTATTTCTCAATTATTATTAGGTCGAATTGAGAACCTCCTCTTTTTTCTGAAGTCGGTAATCATCATAAATAAATAAAAAATACTCCTATAAATCAGTTCTGAAGCGTTTGTAAACTAGCTGATGCCCGCGATTTCGTCCGCGTGGATTGAGGATTTTGGTTCCCGCGGGAACTATTTAATTTTTCGGGATAAACAGTAGGTGTCCTATATGCTATTCCAGACTATAAGTATAATCTATCCCTGTGCTAAATTTCATCTAGATCCGTTCAGCCGTTCTGGCGCGATTGAGTAACAAACATCCATCCACCCATCCATCCAAACTTTCGCATTTATAATATTAGTATAGATTACACAACTTTTATAGAACTAACGCCTACATACCTACATGCCTATTACATGCTTATTTATCAATCCTTTTACAAATATACTTATTGATATATGCATATAACTGTAGCTAAGCAAATTAATCCTGGAAATATGATATCACTACGTACTTCAAGTCGCTCATTACATCTGATGCATTTCTAAAGGAGAGGTATAATCTCCTCAAAGAGCGTCGGGCTTCCGTTCACTGCAGCTTGCTATATTCTCAATGGAGATTATCTGTTTGTCTCAATCTAAACTTAACCGTTGACTGCCTCGTTGGTCTAGTGGTTAGCATAGTCGACTGCGGATCACGAGGTCCTGGGTTCGATTCCCGGTAGGGCATAAAAGTTAGGTATTGGGTTTTTCAATTAAGAAATTCTCAGTGCCAGCCCGGAGTTGGAAGTTGGCGGTGTTTCACCCCGTTCAGCACGTTAAGCCGTCGGTCCCGGTTATTATCACTAACATGATAATAATCGTTAAAGCCCGCCAACCCGCATTGGAGCAGCGTGGTGGGTCTTAGCTCTAATTCCCGCTCTCCTATGAGAGTGGAGGCCTGTGCCCAGCAGTGGGACGTTAATAGGCTGTAGTGATGAAACCTAACCGTGATATTAATAAACTAGTTGAGAAAGAGGTACCTACTTGAAGACAGTATATAGACTTGTATAATGAGGATATATCACTTTCAGCTGATAATATGAGCTTTGAGACTGATGATCAAATAAAATATCTAATAATATTATAAAAATAGATAGCGTACTATTACAATAATTGTGCAGTTAAAATACAGTAAAAAATGCATTGTGCAATGTGCATTTTATATTTATACAACGATTTATCGTTGTATAAAATCGCTATAATGCTACACTGTACACATTCAATTCTATTCAACCTTTTATCCCTACGCTATTGAATCACATCCGCACTTCCTCCATTATATCCTACACACCTTGCCATTAGAGCGAGTTCAAAAGCTTTTATTACTTCCCCGGTACCATCGAGGGTTCAATGTGTTTGCCGCACAGCCACAGGCCTAGCGCCGCACAGCTCGATACAGGATTACGATCGCAACCATCTGTGATATGCTGACACATAGTCCGTCACAATAGTTGAGGTTGTAGCAATGAAACAATCACAGTTTTTGTGCTAAAACACAAATCAACATGCACATGTGGTGTCGTTGAACACCCAGTCATAGTAAGTTTCGCTAATTAAAAAAATACTGTTTACAAGTGTTCAAAAAATGCATATAATTGTATACAGATATTGTCTCTTTCGCATACAGATTGTAACGTACGAATTTCTCCGGGCCAGGTCCTCACGTTTTACCGTATCAAAAAGAACTATGTTATAAAATATGTACTCATATTATAAATGTGAAAATCTGTCTGTCTGCTACGCTTCATCATTTCAACCGATTTTGATGAAATTTGTTATAAAGATTGGATGCACCCCGGGGAAGGAAGATCCCGCTAGAATCAAATTAAATCCAAGATAACGCAATCACGGGCATCATCTAGAAAATAATAGTTCCTCGCTATAGGGGCCGAGTATGTGCATCAATGACGCCCCACACTTACTTTTTGTGAAGAATCTGTAATTACATACGTCAACGCGTTGAATGGGGCATTTAAAAGCATTCCAGCTTCGCCCCACGTGTTGTCGGCTCTCTCCTATTTCCAGCCCCACCTTGACACATGCGAGTCCTGCTGCGCCAAACTGCACAAAAAGACTCAAACTGCGCCGAACCTATTTGCCAGTTGTCTGATTTGTGTTTATCGACGTTAATCTTCTCTTAGAGATGAAGTGGATGGACTCTTTCATTCAACGTTTAAAACATTGCTGTAAAACCAACACTTTATGTATTCTAAACAATGTATAATATGTAACCTAAGCCTAAAATTAACGGCCGTAACCCAAACAAGTTGGCTAACTACCGTCTTAAACTGCATCATAATGCACATGCTTGTAGTGGAATAAAAAACATACTTACAAGACTGTAAAACAGAAATAAATACTTTTAAAAGAATATTGTTTGTACGTGAGTTCTAAGTGCAATTAATAGTGAAAATCTGACATTGAAGAATAAAATATCGAAAGAATAGGGTCTTAACTTTAGTGTCACACTTTTTCAGATGCACTTTAAAAGTAATAGGCCTCAAATATTGCGTATTGGTCCACTAGGAGTCTGCTGCCACATGCCCTGACCCCTATCTGTATGTAAGGAAACCCACTTCTCAAACTTCATTATAAGTCTGTGTCTTTGTACGTTAGTACATTATACCTCAATGGTCTTTGTAGTCAGTCTGTGACTCTTCTGTGACTGTAGTCTTTGTTACCTAATGTCATGGTTATATGTATGTATATGTACTAAGGTTTATTACTATTTGGCAAAATATAATGGTACTTGTTTTAACTTTAAAGCTCGATCATCGAAATCCGTTGTAATAATTCGACATTTTCACTTCATTTACGGATTCCGTGAAAGTTAAAAGCGAGTGCTTTAGAGCAAACTTGGCGAGCTAAGTAACTCCTAAGTTGGCACATTTAAAATATTAAAGTTAGTTGTGTTGTTGCGGCCGCGAACTCGAACCGTTTTCACGTTAATAAAAATTTGCACGCAGCAGCCAGAGCTGAGAGAATATTAAAGAACATAAAATTGCTCAAAGTGCTTTGCGTTATTCCATTGTACCTAAGTGTGAATTTGTATGACTGCTCTGGCGCAGTGGTGAGCGCTGTGATCTTATAAGTGGGCGGTCCCGGGTTCGATCCCCGGCAGGGTCGATTCGAGAATTTATAATTTCTGAATTTTCTCAGGCCTGGACACTGGCCTGGTCGGAGGCTTCGGCCGTAGCTAGTTACTACCCTTCCGGCAAATACGTACTTACCGCCAAGCGATTTAGCGATTTAGCCGTGTAGAAACCGATGAGGGGTCGAGTTAAATATAACTCCCATACCGCTAACAGGTTAGCCCACTACTATCTTAGACTGCATCAGTTTCCCCTTGACTGTTACTGATGCTTGACTCAACTGATGGTAAGTCATAAATGGAACCGGACTGTACTGGAAGTGATATCGTAGCTGTTTACAATATAATGCATATCCCTTACTAGCTTGAACTGGGACGCTAAATGACTTAGAGGGAAGGCTTTACCAGTTGGTACCGACTTAAGGGAGTAAAAAGCAAAATCCATCTTAGAATTATATAAGAGATGAAATAATGCCCAGCAAATTTCCTTGAAATTGATCGAACAATCAGACAGAGAGACACACTTTCGCATTCATAATATCATTTTTATGGATATCAACCTGAGACTTCAGTTTGAATGTTAAAGTCACTGAGCTCAGCTGTGACGTAGGGATTAACGGAATAAGTTTAAGAGAATATTATATTCGTCAGAGTGCTGCACGATTTATAAGTAAACGATGAACTGTGTTCGGGTGTTCGGGACGCGGCGGGCGGCGCGCGAAGAGCCTGCAATTGCGGAGTAGCCGCGTCCGTTGCACGCTGCACAGTGCACGCGGCCGCCGACACCTGGGGAACAGGGCTAGGCGCGGGTTCCTAGCTCACCAGAACTAACAACAAACTTTAATAATATAATAGTAGTAACGAGTCACCGTCATGTTATGGTTTGAAGGATTTGAAAAGAAACAAGCAAGATGTGTTTATAAACTTGTTTCATTTAAATTCTAAAGACACTGGTATTTTAAACAGGCTTCCATTTTGGGCAGTAGAGGCAAAGAGAAAGAAAGCAATACCACAGACGATATTATTCGGATCATAAATATAACCACAGAGTGAGCATTGACTACATTATAACTTGGTTCAGCGCTACACTGCTTGTTTTATATTAATTACAAAAAAAAACAAACATCTAAATTATGATACTTTCTGATGTTCAACAGCGTAACGTATGATCACATACAGTCACGCGAGGGAAGAGAATAAAAGGCTAAATATTATCCTCATAGCGTCTAGATATTACAGAAATTGTCCTGTCTTTCATTTGTATAAAAAATACGCTCAACAAATACAGTCAATTTTTACGCGTGATACAAAGGATCATACTTACTTAATACTTATACTATAAATGCGAAAGTGTGTTGGTTTACTGGGTTGTCCTTCAATCACGCTGTAACAGAGCAACGGATCGACGTGATTTTTACGTACAAATACATAGACATAGACATTCCGTGGGAATTAAAAAACTCATTCCACGCGGACTAAGTCAGGGGCATCAGCTAGTAAATAACAAATAAATATAAATTCAGCAAAACACGTAAACAATTTCACAAGAATTTTCCATGCAAAATTATATTTTGATATTTGGTTTATAAAGGCAATTAGTAACCGTATTACGCAGATCGGAATAATTGATAGTGGGATGCAGGCTCCATTACAAAGCTCGAGCCTTTACCTGGAAATCCCGGGCGATGCAAGCTCGAATATTGATTTTGTATTTCATGTTCATCTGAGTTCATATCATCGTTTTGCGTTGCTGTAACTGGAATATTCGTAATGAAATAAGTTCTTTGTTATACATTGCAAGCAAATAGAAAATATTATTTTGCTCTCATTCGCTGGGTGACTTTCTAGGCACGCTTGTACCTACGTCGTCATTCTGTCGTCATTCTGCGTAAGATCACCAATTCGCATTTTCATTTCTGATCACACATATAAGATTTGAATCTTATATTAATCTTTTAGGAAATCTATAGCTTCTCATCTATACACGGTTGGTGTCTTGGTTTTACACGCCATCGTACCGAATCGCCATATCACTTGGCGGTACATTTTTGCCGCTATGCCACGGCCGAGACCGGAGAAAATTCAGTAATTATAAATTCCCGCATTGACCCTGCCGGGGATCGAACCCGGGACCTCCCACTTATAGGACCACAGCACTCATCGTAGCAGGACCTAAACACAAAATAAGAAATGAAACTGTTTTAATCTTATTTTTATAAACTCAGTAAAAACTTTCAAGAATTCCGTAAATAAATTGGAAAGTGTCGACTCTTTTATGGAATTGGATTCGAGGGTGAATCGCTTCACGGCTAGATGGTCGCGACAACGACATCTGTCAGCGCGCGACAGCGGGTGTCGCGGGTGTCGCGGGTGTCGCGGGTGTCGCGGGTGTCGCGTCGAGTGTCAACGTGTCGCGCTAATTTACGAGAGCGCGAGTCGACAGACGCGGGTATTTTCGGAACGCTTTACGTTCTCGATTGGCCCCGTCGGGCATCCGTTACAATGTTGGTGAATAGTAGCGGTAGATGGATGGCGATAAAAACAAAGTATTTTTGTCTTTTATAACTGTCAGTCGTATTAAAATGCGACTGACAGGTAAATGCAGACAATATTAAAAATCTTGTCTGCATTCAGCTCTTTAACTGCTGCGTAATTGACACGCTGCTGACGATATAGTAAAAGGAGAAACCTGCAAACTGGAATTGCGTAGAAACTAGCTTCAACCCCAACACCTGGATGCCAGGATTTCTTCCCCTTCTCGTTATTGCAAGTCTTTTCCGAGTAACTACTGAGTTATTTGCCGGCTTTTCTCAGTAGAAGTACCGTTCGAAAAGTAGTGTACTCGGTGGTGCATAAGTGGCATAAGTTGTCCAACGTGAAATAAATAAATAATTTAAAAACCGGAAATGTATGTGTTCTGTTTCATGCTCTAAATTATTGAAAGACCAGCCGAAGCTCTACTCAGCACTTTAAAAATTCACATACCTGTTTCAATATTAGTTTCAACGCTCATACAATATTTGGCGTGAAAGAGAATAAAAAGCGATGCGTCATTCATAGTCAATACTGAATACCGTATATCCGATGTGAGAACCCGCACCTGGCCCTCGTCCCGCGTAACAAACTGCATGCATTCTTAAAATACATGGCGCAGTCACGTGCACTCCGCGCTCACACATCTCACGCTACGGATTTATCTAAACATCGTGTAAAATGTGCCCCATATCAAACAGAATTCTGGAGCTGTATCAGAACATCCCAATTAGTGCTTGTTTATTGAGGTTTAAAAAACTTACTTCAGTAAAAAACTATAGGACTGATTATTTTAGAGGTTGACATTTATTTGGCATGAGAACGGCTATAGATCGCGCGCGGGCTGTATTATGAGGAGGTGGAGGGATTGTCTAAGGATATCACAATCATTTAAAAGCTTACAAAGTATCACTTGAACTATTTAAAGGAGTTCATATATGCTTTTTGATTTGCAGGACATCTATGAACCCCAAACAGAATTACACGTACGCACGTACTAGCTGATAACGAGATTTTCCCACAATCAAGGTCCTAATGATATAATTATGATAATATTAATTTGTGTTTCTTTAACGTAAGTTACGAAATAATCATACCATGCGTATAAAGTGTGGTTCGATTAGAAGGACCAGTATAGATAAAAAAATATTTGCTCGAATCTAATCATAATCCTCAGAACAATAAAGATCGAATCAGCAGTGGTACATTTTGCCTTCGCTGACGATGAAACAGACGTTCGTATGACTTCTGTTCGCATTACAGTCCATCAAGTGTCATATTTTAGGAGCAGCGAATCACCCTCACCCTGGATACTCAATTACGTTTGCGAATAAACGCATCCCGAGGGATGCTTCGTCAAGATTAGGCCGAAGAGGCTGAGATCGTTATTTTAAATCACACCACTTCATTGTGCAATAACATTTCCACTCGGATTGTAAAAATTGTTTCCCCAATAAATATTTTTTATGATTCCCGTAAAAGATATATTGCCATTTAACCGGGAATAATAACGGTCAGTACGGAGAGATCGTTTAATCTTTTCTTACGCGCGCCATTCTCATTTTTTATAACTTCAATATTGAGTTTTATGTTCGTATTGCTCGTTATTGTCTCAGTGCTTGTTTTTATTGCTCTAGCATCGTCCCAATAAGGTTTGTCCTCAACAGCTTTATTGGATACCTCAAAGAAATAAAAAACTTTGATAATTTTAGCAACTGCGTTAATAATCTATAAAATTCAAAGTCCTGACTGACTGACTGACTGACTTATGTATCAACGCACAGCCTAAACCGCTGGTCCTACAGACATGAAATTTAGAGGTGTGTTCTTTGTGAAGAGTAGGTATCCACTAAGAAAGGGTTTTCCGAAATTCTACCCCTAAAGGGGTAAAATAAGGGTTGAAAGTTTGTATGAAAGTCCGTCAATTTTCATGTTATTTCCATAAAACTTGGTATTTAAGCTACCGGTATAAAATGATGAAATACGTGTTTCGCCATTTTTGAAAATTCTACCCCCAAAGGGTTGAAATAGGGGATGAAAGTTTGCATAAATGTCCTTTGTCCCAAGATATTTTTCAAGTTAAATTTACGAAATTTAGTATTTTGGCTTTCGGTAAAAAATAAAGATGAATTGTGTCACAATTTTTAAAAATTCCACCCCAATGGGTTTAAATAGAGTTAATAGTCCGTTGTTTCAAGATATATCCATGAAACTTGGTATTTGGGCTTTTTTAGCTCGGAAAATTAAGGAATGCCTGTGGGAATTAAAAAACTTATGCCATGCGAACGAAGTCGCGGGCGTCCGCTAGTGATACATGTTTTGCAGTTGAAACCGACTAGTTACGGCTTTTATGGGCGAACAGCGCTACTGGGGATTACAAATTTCATCAAGATAATCTACCGGTTGTTCTACATACAGTTTACTTTACTCCATTTCCTCTTATCCGTAATTGGCACCGATTATAATGAAAAATTCCATGAGATTAATATAACAAAAATTGATTTAACAACAAAAAAAACACTTATTTTTATTTAATCACGTCGATCGAGTCACGATTATTGCTCTAATAAACCAACAAACAAACACACTATCGCATTTATATTATTATAGTATGAATTTCTACAACGCAAGCACAATCAATAACGATTGCAATAATGCAATGCCACTTGAGATGCACGGCTTCTAAGGTCTAGACCTTAAACGTTTAAACGTTTTATCTACTCCAGCATCGAAAAGTTCCAATTTCGAATTTGACAACTATATCGAATTGAACCCTCTTTCGTGTTTGCTTCTCATAACGATACAGTTCGTTGTATGGGAGCTGTATCGTTATGAGTCGTAGCTGTATCGATATGGTTATCTTCATAAATAGGATACCTATAGCTTAGCGGCTCTGGGTTCTGGCACTTTTGGTTTTTATTAATTTATTAAGTAAAAAATTATAAAGACGTCCTTGTCGTAGATAAAATCTTGTATGCAACTGTACGTAATTAGTCATTTTAATTCTCGTACTATCCTATTTTGATACTCGGCAAGCCTCGTATCAAAAAACAGCACTCGAATTAAAATGACCCTCATTACGAAACAGTTGCATAAATAGCTATATCGACATCGCCGGCTACACGTATCCGACGCTCGTCTTATCTAAACGATTCGACCGATAATATTCCTGAGATAAATATAACGAATATTGAATTCTGCAGAAATATCCATTTTATAATGTTGGAAAGGAAGCAGACGCGGACTACGGCATTTCCTTTGAATATTAATGTAACATGACTCAAGCAGATTATTTCTAAGAAATAACAGCAATTATGAAACAATTAAATGAATGTTGATAATATGATGAATGATGATACAAATCAAGTCTGTAGAACACTAATTGATTAATAAATTCAGGTTTTGTATCTACTAAGCGGTGCTCAAGTCACAACAAAACGTTTTTAAGGCCCTGTTCTATGTCAACATGGAGGTAGGAAATTAGTACCGTATATCAACGACGAAAACGACATCGTGGTTCTACCGACTATGTACTACCAAACAGTAGCTTACTTTTCACTTGGCCTTCCTTGGAGTCATATCGCGTCGCGTCGCGTCGCGTTACATCGCGTTGCGTCGCTTTCCTCGCTCGAGCAGCATAACGGGTAAGTACTGATTATGATTGAGCTTCATAAAGCGATAAACGTACAATTTTGAAATCTGTCTTATTTTAGACTGAATAAAAGATCAATAATTGATGATTATTTGAAGGAGTTACAATTTAAACAACAGATTAACTAAACGACAGTACCTACTCATTGTGGTTCAATGATGCAACGATAGATTAGTTGATACTTTTACATGAGCACGGTTCAATTTCACTGAATTTCTTGTGGACGACATGACTCTAGCCCTATGTCCTACCCCTAGGTGAGCGACAGGAGTGACGCCACGCGACGCAATGCGATGCGACGCCATAGAAAATGGACGTATCTACGCGCCAAAGTCTGTCATTTTCCATGGCGTCGCGTCGCGCGGCGTCGCTTCTGTCGCTCACCTACGGGTGACTGAAACATTCGGAAGCAAACGAGTGAGCACAATGCGGTATCAGGTAACGTACCGGAGCTCGGAGCAACAACACAGATACAATGGAGACATGTAGCTTCACCATCCGGTTCAGATTCCCGGGATTAGATCTTACCTGGAATTTAGATCCTTAGTAGATATTATGTGTTGTTGTTAGGAAAATTGTGGAAAATATTTGATTTTCTTGGATAAAAGTAGCCTATTCCACTCTCCAGGTCGTTAATTAAATCTGCTATCTGAGCTCCTAACTAAGCCCGGTTTCAGCTTGATGGAGAAACCAACATCAAGCTGCATTGCGCATTTGTAACTATGATTAATAATAATATTTTATATCAGCCTAAGATTCCCATACATTTTTATTAGTGATAATTGGATTATTATTTTTTTTCATAGGTGAAGCACTTACTTCAGAAATTTTAAAAATATATTTGGTTATTTTTTAGTAAACTGTAAGTGGCCTCAAATCGTCAAGTGAATCTTCAACTTGCTCTGAAACGGAATATCTTTTCTTCTGTTAACATCTCGTTGGCTGGCAAGGATTTATTTGTGAATGAGGTTTCAGTGACTGCAATTTGATTAATTAAATACCGAACTCAAACTGTCTATTAAATGATTACCAAATAAACATTTCAAATTGAAAGTTATGATATTTAACCCAACCTTCAGATATAGTATAATATTGTTCAAATGTATTAGTTACACTTTTGTAAATAAAATGAAGCTTACATAAAATCCCTTTAGTATGTGGTATCTCTACAAAGGTAGGAATGCCACCACTCAACACCTGTGTATCATTTCCATTGTATTTGTGACCTTAATACCAATCCATAGGTTCAACTTTGCTTGAGCGGCCATGCGTATTGCGTACCGAGTTTCTGTTTCAATACAGGATTAACAATGAAGGCTGTACCGCTCGTTTCTGTTTATCGTCCCGGCAAGTATAACCCTCTGAATGGAGTTAAGGCTGCTCACACACTGTCTACTTAAACGAAATTTAAAAAATAAATAATTAAAATAAAGAAAGAAAATTGTGCAACTATGAAAAATAAAATAACTTGAAAGAAAATTGTACTTTTGAATCGATTGATAAATAAAATATTTTTGGCTACTTAAGTACTGTAAATCTCGATTACACACAAATCTAGTATGGACACAAAAGATATACATATTAATGACACATTATTAGGGTTAAAATTGGTTCAAGGGTATTTGTTAGTTTAATTTGCTGAGATTAATGCCGCTTCTCGACAATTTGGTGCCGGTGTGCGTTGTGGCTTATAGTTTAATATTATTTATAATAATATATAAAATATATAATCAATATATATATATAAAATCACTGTACCACATAGATATTCCTTTTGTCGCGGATTATAGCGAATTAAACTTCTGGTTCCTTCATTAATATTATTTGTTATGACATGTTTAGGAAACTGTTGACTAGATCCCTATTGTTATATATTGACACATAAGGTGTGAGGAATTTGAGTATCCAAAGAAAAAAATTAAAGGTGTTAGAGCTTCTGGTCATAATAGATTCTTTTATTACAAACAGGAGCTTATAATGGTTGTAACAAATATTTGGTTGTTCGAAGCATCTTGCTTTATTTGCTGCAAACACTTTAGGAATTTCTTTTTATCTCGAAACCGGAAAAGAAGGTTCTCACACTTTTCAATAAAAGAATAGCGCAGTTACGTGAAAAAATATTTTTTTACCGATGTAAATTTTGACTCAGAAAATACTTTAACTCAGTCTTTGACTCGAACTCCCCTGATACAGGTAGTCCTTCTTGCAATTTCACGATATCGTACCAGACTGATAAATCGCTCGGCGGCATGGTTTTACCAGTAACTATTCAGTTAAAGACTCACTCCAGACCATACTAGAAACAATCATTTAGAAGTTACAAATTTCCAAATTGACCCAGGCAAGATATCAAATACGGGGGTCCCTTTCCGCTTACAAAACCACAAATTCGATCGAGATTTCGATCAAACCTTGAACAAACTTCATTCAATTCTGTAGAAATTGTGAAAGCTTTGGAAATGCTCGACATCAAAAGCGATCTCAAGTGAAACATTTAATTTCCTCTCTCTGTAGGTATACACATATATACACATTACACACAAACTTACTGCGACATGTCATTCCGTGCGTCCAGTCCGGAACTGCGAATTGCGATAACACTCGTCGAAACCTTGCCGGACTTATTTACGATTCTTTTCATACAAAAACTCTGCGAAATACAAGGTGTATTTCAGCATTGCGTTCATATTTCCAAACTTATTTTTGACCGAGCGAAGCGAAGGTCTCTTAGTCTACTTGACTGAATTTGCACTTGTCCGTCCGTCCGTCCGTCCGTCTGTCACAGCCTTATAACTTCTGAATTACTAAACGTAATTAGTTCAAATTTAAATATCATGTGTAAACCGATGGCCTCCAGCCGAATATGGCTTAAAAATATAAAAAAATCTTTATTTCAGGGAAGAAGATTCCTCATAGAAGCGAATGCGAAGTAAAATATTTTTATAGCATTACTTAGGGTTGCGGTACATCATTTTAAAGATGATTAGGAATCCAAAAATATTTTGTTTTTAATTTTCCCCTAAAATTGACGAAATGGGGGGCTTTCAAAGTAGAGATTTTCTAACGTCCAAAGTTGTCCTCAAAAATCTCAATTTTCTGAAAGGCTGAGCCTGAAACTTGATCAATTATTTGAATTATATCCTGTACTTGAACACAAATACTAAAATTAGATAAATATTATATGGAAACGAAATTATTTAATTTTTAATGAGCTTCAGTATTTTTAATAGAACTTCACAATGATGTCAATACATGGCGCTCTGTAAAAGTTTATTCGTTTGTGCTTACAAATAATAGACGTTAGCACCTTCTTACGTGGAATAAAAAAATAGTCTACTATTAAGACTGATGTCTATGAACGTAAAGATGAGCGCGCACCTAGCGCGAGCTCTCAGTTCGGGGCGAATCACTAGTATAAACTAGATCACGCCCGCGACTTCGTTCGTGTGGAATACTGTTTTGATTCCCGGGGACCTCGGGAAAAAGAGCACCTTATGTCCTTCCCCGGGATGTAACCTTTGAAAAGATGGACTGTTAAAGCGTAGCAGGCAGACTTACAGAAAGGCAGACAGACAGACACACTTTAGCATTTATAATATTATAGCACGGATACTGATATTAGTACGGATGGTCATTCGATTTTTGCTCAAGATGATTCTCTTTTACGTCTTTACCGTTTAATTTACGTCTCTACGGTTGTTCTTTAGTAATCTTGTGCTCTTGCTGGTTTTAACATCAATTACACTGATACAAGTCGGTATTTGCTCTCATTAACGATTCAATTATTTATTCCAATGAGATCACCCACCGCTCTTGCGAAAGATCGACTGCCGACCCAACCTTCATCAGCAGTCAAATCCAATGTAATTCTATTACGTACTTTGATCTTTGAACGTCTGTTAATGTTAACTAAACAACGATTCATTTACCGAGGCAAGGGGGATGATATTTTAACGCTCCCATGACATATTAATCCTCATTAAGTCCGATAAATTATTCACTTTGCTCTGGAGTACCCTCCACAGGTACTCTCTATTGGGATTCTACGGTTTCAGGAATGTAGGCACTTTAGAAACTTCAACTGTTTAATTCTGAAGTTTCTATTAATGGGGTGCTAAATTGGAAGCATCTTTTAAAACATTTATTTTTATGCCTGCGATCTACGGATTACATCGCTCATTTAAAATTAATAATGTTTTTGATGTAAGGCGCAGAATTACCTACATACGTAGGTAGTAGGTACACTTTGAAATTAATACTTCTAAAGGGTTTTGTGTAGGATTCAGAAGTTCAATATATAACACACATTTATTCAAATGTCCATGACGTAAAAATGATAAAGATCTAAGAAGCAGGCTAGCTCATGAAGTGAGCATAGGGTAGGGATAGGTATGGTATATCAATATGGCAATTTTCATGAAACCCGCATCCCTAAACGATTACGTGATCTACTGGACTAGATCAGAACTATTTGAGAAGTTAAAAGTTTTAAAGCTCCCATTTATATGACACAGCGCTCACCACTTCACCAGAATGGTCGTGAGTACTAACATTTGTAGAACTCTCAAACTAGAGACCCTCATTAAATATATTGAAATCAAAGATAAAGCCTCAACCCGGCAACTGTATGCAAATCACGTTCCGCCGCCAACTCAAACACGACCAGCTGATGCGGATCATGTCGATTGGAAAATGAAAGTTAAATGAGTCATGTATAGTTGAGTGGGGAATGTACGTGCGCTCAATCACGGTAATGGAACGGGCTGAATAATAAAATCATCCACGCCATGGGACACGGGACACGGGACCGCGGTCATCTGTGATCTATGTTGTCCGCCATTAGCCCATTACCTATATTATGGTGCTGATATTTATAATGTTACGTAAAATTTGCTGATTTTTTTATATGGTATTTAAAAAAGGTGATATGCATCAGGTCTAAACGACCTCCTTTTAGTTTTTAAATTTACGAAAACTATAGTTCTAATTGCATAGAGTTTGAACTAAGGTTTATCTAAAACTGATTTAACTGTATTAAGAAAATATTAGGCATAAAGGGGTATAGAATCATCATAATTCAATCAGCATCATTTGCATCACACCATTCCGAAACCAATAAATCATTACCTTTCCAAAGGAAAATATCAAAAAAATGGTAGTGTTAGTGTGGTAATGTGGCTCCCGATAGAAGATTTGTAACTATTAGTATCATGATATTATTATCTTGTATTTAACAGCATTGAAGTGATCCTCGTATAAAGGCTGCGGGTAACCCAATAGGGCGATCAGCTGCAGCATGGCAAGGCATTGATCACGCGATGCGCGCACCAACTTAACCGAGTTACAGAACAACGCTGGGGCCATTAGCAATATTACCAGTCCAGTTTCAGTTCGCAACTATCTAACTAGCTTGTGTGCAACCGCTATTCCATTAGCTGGTTATTGGGATCCCTTTAAAATGCAAATTATGTTATTTGTGGCGAGGCTAACGAACAAAGTTTTAAATTGCAATTTTAATATTGAAATGAAACTAAATATGGATTTTTAATTTGAGGACCAGCGTGCCGCTTGGCTGCAGGTAAACCTGCTCAAAGTTATAATGCAGTCTCATATTATGGAGTGTGCTTCTCTAAACTCTACAAGATTAATTTATCTATTACAATTTAATATAAAAAATTCTTTTTAAACAACCGACTTCAAACTCCCGCGCCAACTTTACAACAACAAGCACACGCTATACAAAGTACTTATTTTACTGTCGATATTTTAAAAACCGCTCAACCGATTTTGATAAAATGTATATGGGACCACATGGGAGTATGCCCTTTCAAATAAAAAAAGAATCATCCAAATCGGTCCACCCAGTCAAAAGTTCTGAGGTAACAAACATAAAAAAAAAACAGTCGAATTGAGAACCTCCTCCTGTTTGAAGTCGGTTGAAAAATAATAAAAAGTAACAAGCATTATAATTTATTGGATTTCATTCCTCAAATAATTTCATCAAAAAGCCTATTTATAAAGAAGTAACAATAATATTCATGCGTGATGGCATTGGGGTCAAAGGAAACATTCTTGGCGAGCATTTTAGTCTTAAGACAAAAAACTTGAGCGCTTAATTCACAATTTATGACGTGTCTTAGACCGTGCTGAGCTCCGGAAACCTGCCAACTTGGCACAACGCCTCTCAGGATTGTCATTGCTGCGATAATTTAGGTTGTCTTTGGCTGTAAGTACTGAAGAAAGGTAGGTACTTTTGTTAAAGATAAAACAGTTATTTCATTTTAAAACTCAGAAATCCGATAAACAAAAATTTAAGGGAAAATAATGAGAAATTGATTATGAAACAGATTTATCATTAAACATAAGTTATAACCAATCCATAAAATATCTATAAAAATACCGTATAAATAAAGTACAGTATGACAAAACATGAAGGTAAAGATGAATCGAATAGATAGTGAAAATATTGTCATAAAGAGACTCAAACCTTGGCAAGACGAGATCCTTGCTAGAGCAGATCCTATTAACAACATCATAAACACAAGTACCCATACAAGACACTTTATAATTACATTCCGAAGCATCCCAACACAGGTCTACGTAGATACAAGTTCTGCACCATCTATTTCGGTCCCTTCCACAAATTTGTGTGTAACCTGGCTTAACCCTTCCGAAGCCACATCGAAAACACTAAATACGCAAACTAACCCATTATAAATTCAATTAAGGGCGTAAGACGCAGACAACTCGAGATGGTGCGGCGTCGAGGGGCGAGGGGAGGCGTGGGGGGACCAACATATTGCGGGCCACTTGGGTCTAAGTCAAGTAATACCCACTCGGCCCTTTATAGCGAGAACAATGTCGTCGCGAATTGTGGGCTCAAGCCAAGAACGAGGTTAAAACTGTTGTGTTAGACGCCCGTCCGCCCCGCGCAACACACGGCCGACAATCTCTGGAAGGTCATTCCATCGTGTAGACTGTAGACTGTAGTGTAGAGTGACTACTTTTGATGTAATTTTTACAAATCAGCTTTATCCATTGATAAATCAAGCATTTACTTGGTAACTTATTGAGTGTTTGTTTCCTAAATTAAATTTTTATTTTTGGTCGGACTTCGGATTAATGATGAGCACAGTCTATATGTTATATTTGATGATGATTCGTCTTCATTTCAACCTATTGCCGGCTTACTACTGAGTAATAAATATGTGACGCCGCGCGGCACAGCGAGGAGTCACGCAGGGACAAAGCCCACCAAGAAGGTTCGAGACTACGTCGCAGCGACCCATCACATCAAGAATGTTCGAGACTATGTCGCAGTGACTCATCTCATCAAGAATGTCCGAGACTACGTCGCACCGCGGACCGTGTGCAAAACAACCCCGCCGCGCTCCGCACCTCACCTCCACGGCCTATATAAGGCACCCGGCCTGCGTTCACCGGCAGTTCGCCAGTGACCGCTGTCATAGCAAGTCGGCTTGGGGTTGTCCGGGCACGATAACTGGCAGTGGTAACTGGTGGGCGCAGGCGGAATTGGTCGTTCTGCTGCTGAGGCCGCAGACGACCCATCCTACCGACTCCCCTTCCCCCTCGCTCCTCTCTCCGCGGACACCCTCTGTGTCCACGTACCTCGCGCGTTGACCGGTAGCGTCCCGCGCCCCGCAGGTCCCCTCTGGGCCTCGGTCCGTACCGCTAAGTAGGTGGTTTATAGCGATAGGCGTTTAGACCTAAGTACTTAGTGTAAACCGTGAATAAAAGGTTTTTAAGGTGTAAATCGCGTTTAATTTGTGAGGGCCTCCCTACCTATATGTACGAAGTCACGCGACCAGCAGTATCCTGGCCCCTTGGCTTCGTTACATTGGCGCCCAACTGAAAAACCCACCCGGCCGTCCCGGGTTCGCGTCGCGGAAATCCGTCCGTCCGCGTCGCGTCCGTTAAAATTTCCGTCCGTCCGTACTAGAAGGTTAGGGAAACTCACATCTCACAACAACCGCACATTATATGTTTCTTTTAAGGAACGGATACAAGTTCTTTCAAAAAGTCCGTTCGGGGATATCCGAGTTCGACTGAAAGGACGAATATCCGAACGGGAACACAAAAAAAAAACTAGAGAGAGGAAAAGATATAATATCAAAACAAACGGATACAAGCTCTTGCACAGTCGGTTTGGGGATATCCGAGTTCGACTGAAAAGGGCGAATATCCGATAGAATAAAAAGTTAGAATACATAATATATACACAAAAACAAAAACCTTCAAAAGGGGTATAAGTGAAGGAAACGGGAGTAAAAAGTGGGGGAATAGGGTTTGTTTTGGTAAAGTTCAAGACAACCTGTTAATACGGTGATTTTTACAGATAAAAATCTTCTCTCGTTCATAAGGGGAAAAGCAAGGGGAGCCGTGTAACCGCGTAACCGTGTAACCGCGTAACCGTGTAACCGCATAACCGTGTAACCGCATAACCGTGTAACCGCGTAGCCGTGTAACCGCATAACCGTGTAACCGCGTAACCGTGTAACAATTTAAATAGAATCCGTACCGTACCGACCGCGTAAATAAATTATAGTTAAATAATAATCAATTGCCAGATTAATAACTAGAGGAAACCGTAAAAGTAGAAATAAATAC
The DNA here is from genome assembly GCA_963932025.1 of Erebia epiphron. NCBI lineage: Eukaryota > Metazoa > Arthropoda > Insecta > Lepidoptera > Nymphalidae > Erebia > Erebia epiphron. Next base: position 55,682,706 of record OZ009945.1, on the reverse strand, counting down.
CGTATAACCCGTAAATAAATAATTAACATTCCGTAAAGAAATAATGCCCACGTCCTGGATATATACACTCAGTAAGCAAAAATTAATTGAGGAACTCGAAAGTAGGAAAATAGAAGTTTCACCGGGAAGCACTGTCGAGGAATTACGCAAACAGCTATCTCTCATTGTAAAAAGTGAAGACGAATTGAGCCAAGACGGCAGTATGGGTAGCGAAAAAGACATAAAAGAATTCGATAAAGCCATATCCCGCTGGAAAATTCAGTTTGACACCACCGGGGATGCCGTAGAATTCCTGGAAAGGATAGAGGAGTTAGCGGACACGTTGAATGTCAACAAAGACACAATCATACACGTGATACCGAGATGCCTCACCGGAGCAGCATCACTGTGGTACAGAAATAACAGCCATGAATGGAAGACATGGGAAGATTTCACGGAGAATTTCAAGCTGTTCTATTATCCGAGAAACTATGAGAAAAAGCTAATAGAATCAATAATAAACAGACGTCAAAACACCAGGGAAAACTTCGTGTCATACCTAACGGAAATCCAAACACTAATGAGGAGGTACAAAAACTTAACGAAAGAAGAACAGTTAGATAGAATATACGATAATATGAGATACAACTACCAATACTATATAAAAAGGAAGGATTTCAATACAGTAACAGAACTCATACAACTGGCAGGCGATTACGAAAAAATAAACATGGACCGAAATAAAGATACGTCCCACAAACCAACTGTCCAACGTAAAGAAAACCACAATGAAAAATCATGGCGAAAACCGGAAAATAGGAAAAATGAAGAACACAAAACAGACAGAAAACCAATAACTCCGCAATACGACCCGGAATCCTGTTGTTGGAAATGTGGCAAAAGGAACCACACATCTCGGGAATGTCGAAATAAGCAAGTCATCTTCTGCAGCCGATGCGGATTGCTAGGAAAACTAACGAAAAACTGCTGTAACGAGAATAAGACACCTGGCAAAACAAAACAAGCATACACAGCAAAGGCACAAACAGAAAAAGACAATAGAATTTTTACCAAAGTAAAAATATACGGAAAAACATTTGAAGCATTAATAGACACAGGTTCAACGAACACATACATCAATAAAAACATAAGGGATCAAATAAAAGAACATACCGAGAATACTATACAAAAGGAGACCACGATCAAACTAGCAGACGGTTCGAGAATACAAACGGACACAGCCATAAACCTTGAACTAGAGATAAATGGGAAAAAGTTAACACATCAAGTCATCTACCTGCCATCCACAACCGTAATGATTATGGGGATGGACCTGTTAGCAAGATTAGGACTCACAATCAAATGGACAGAGACGGCATGCGAGCAGACATGCACCGAAAGACGGGAAAACACGACAGAAAACGAAGGAATCCTGTCTGCAGAACAGAAAATAACGTTAAAAAACATCCTAGAAGAGGAGTTCAAAAAAACGGAGGAATGTCCAAAAGGGAACACATGGGTAAAGCACGTAATAAAACTAAAACATACAGAACCCATAAAACAAAAATATTATCCCAGAAACCCGAAAATGCAAGAAAAAATAAATGAACACGTAAACCAAATGTTAGCAGACGGCATCATCGAAAAGTCGAACAGTCCATATAGCTCACCGATCGTAATGGCCAAAAAAGACAATGGCGAGTACAGATTCTGCATAGACTTCAGAAAGATCAACGAAATCACAGAAAAAGACGCATATCCAATACCACAAATAGACGATACACTAGAAAAACTAAGTAAAGGAAAATATTTTTCAAAATTCGATCTCAAAAACGGTTATTGGAACGTCAAACTGGACGACGCAAGCAAACCGATAACAGCATTTACGGTACCAGGCAGAGGACTATTCCAATTCAAAGTTATGCCATTCGGACTACACTCAAGCGGAGCAACATTCCAGAGACTACTAGACAGGGTAATAGGCCCGGAGTTAGAGCCGAACGCATACGTATATCTGGACGATATAATAGTCTGCAGCGAAACTTTCAACGAACATATAAAACATTTAAAAGAAATATTTAGAAGAATCAGGGAAGCCGGCCTCAGAATAAACAAAGAAAAATGCGAATTCTGCCAACACCAAGTGGAATACTTAGGGCATGTGGTAACAAGAGAAGGCCTAAAGATGGATGAAGGAAAAATCCAAGCGATAAAACAACTCAAAGCACCAGAGACCACGAAAGACGTAAGACGATTCATAGGAATGACATCTTGGTACAGAAAATTCATTCCAAATTACGCAGAACTAACGGCACCGCTAGTGAAGTTACTAAAGAAAGATGTAAAATTCAACTGGGGAGAAGCCGAACAACACCAATTCGAAAAAATAAAGAAATTATTAACAGAAGACCCCATCCTAACCAGAGCCGACTTCACAAAACCATTCGTACTTCAGACAGACGCAAGTGATACAGGTCTAGGAGCCGTCCTTATACAAGAAGACGACGGAAAACAGAAAGTGGTAATGTACGCAAGCCGAACGCTACAACCACCGGAAACAAGGTATACAACTACAGAGAAAGAATGCTTGGCAGTGGTATGGGGAGTAAGAAAAATGAGACCATTCCTAGAAGGATACCATTTCACCATAATCACAGATCACCAAGCCCTTAAGTGGTTGAACACACTGAAGAACCCTTCGGGTAGATTGGCGAGATGGGCGTTGGAACTACAACAGTACAACTTCGACGTAATATATAGGCCAGGAAAACAAAACGTTATAGCAGACGAACTATCAAGAAATCCGTTATACACCACTACAACAGAAGAAAGCGACTGGTACTCAAAAAAATACAGTAACGTAAGCAAGAACCCCGAATTGGATACCGACTACTGTATACGAGACGGGAGACTATACAGAAGAGTAGTCAACCCAAGATACGGAGGAAAACTAGATCCATCGACAGAGTGGAAATTATGCGTCAAAAAAGAAGACAAGGAAAAAATATTAAAGCAAAACCACAATGAACCAGATGCGGGACATTTAGGCACCTCAAAAACATTTAACAAAATCGCGACGCGGTATTATTGGCCAGGGATATTCAGAGACGTATCAAAATACGTAAACCGGTGTGAAACATGTCAAAAACATAAGTCATCACAGGAGAAGAAACCAGGCCTAATGCAGATAAATAATGCGGAAGAACCATGGCAAGTGGTAACGACGGACCTCATAGGTCCACTACCCCGGTCATCAAAAGGATTTCAGTGGATCATCGTGTTTCACGACAAATTCACTAAGTGGTCAGAAATAAAACCACTAAGAACCGCGACCGCGAATACCGTCACGAACGCTCTAAAAGAGTTAATTATGAGATACGGGGGAGTGAAAACTTTACTGAGTGACAACGCAAGAATTTTCACAAGTAAACAATTCAAAGAAACTTTAAAAAGATACGGCATAGAACAAAAGCTAACCGCACCATACACTCCACAGTGTAACCCGACCGAACGGGTAAATAGAACACTCGAAACAATGATAGCAACATTTATCGAGAAAAACCATAAAAAATGGGATGAGTACATAAACGAATTCAACTTCGCATTGAACAAGTCCGTCCAGGAATCAACGAAGCACTCCCCGGCATTCTTACTATTCGGCAGGGAACTAAGGAACGTCCACGATGAAAACCAATTCCCCACACCGGCAGTAAAAGAAAAAGAAAAACTGAAAGAAATATATGAAATAGTCAAAAACCAACAAAATCAAGCTTCAAACCTACAAAAAAAGTATTTTGATAGGACAAGACGCAACTGGACACCGAAAATTAATGACCAAGTATTGAAGAGGGACTACCCATTGTCCAACGCAAGTAAACAATTTTGCGCGTAAATTAGCACCCAAATTCTCAGGCCCATATACCATTATGGAACGAAAATCGCCCGTAATATTCCTGCTCAAGGCAAAACAGGGAGGCAAGATATGCACAGCACATATAAAAGATATGAAACGAATTAATACGTAAACAACCAACCAAAAAAAAAAATTAAAAAGGGGTAAAGTGAAAGAAACGGGAGTAAAAAGTGGGGGAATAGGGTTTGTTTTGGTAAAGTTCAAGACAACCTGTTAATACGGTGATTTTTACAGATAAAAATCTTCTCTCGTGGGAGGGGGATGTGACGCCGCGCGGCACAGCGAGGAGTCACGCAGGGACAAAGCCCACCAAGAAGGTTCGAGACTACGTCGCAGTGACCCATCACATCAAGAATGTTCGAGACTATGTCGCAGTGACTCATCTCATCAAGAATGTCCGAGACTACGTCGCACCGCGGACCGTGTGCAAAACAACCCCGCCGCGCTCCGCACCTCACCTCCACGGCCTATATAAGGCACCCGGCCTGCGTTCACCGCCAGTTCGCCAGTGACCGCTGTCATAGCAAGTCGGCTTGGGGTTGTCCGGGCACGATAACTGGCAGTGGTAACTGGTGGGCGCAGGCGGAATTGGTCGTTCTGCTGCTGAGGCCGCAGACGACCCATCCTACCGACTCCCCTTCCCCCTCGCTCCTCTCTCCGCGGACACCCGCTGTGTCCACGTACCTCGCGCGTTGACCGGTAGCGTCCCGCGCCCCGCAGGTCCCCTCTGGGCCTCGGTCCGTACCGCTAAGTAGGTAGTTTATAGCGATAGGCGTTTAGACCTAAGTACTTAGTGTAAACCGTGAATAAAAGGTTTTAAGGTGTAAATCGCGTTTAATTTGTGAGGGCCTCCCTACCTATATGTACGAAGTCACGCGACCAGCAGTATCCTGGCCCCTTGGCTTCGTTACAAATAAATAAATAAATAAACGTTTATTGACCAATGACCGCTTACTTTACAAATTAATTACTTATCGTACCTATGTACCTACTAGTATGCAACAGTGTGGTCAATGGGCCACCTCCTCAGCTTGTGCCACAGCATGAAAGGTAGGCATGTACGAGTACCTACCTGACATACTGCAACGCTGATTTTCAGGAGGGGCCCAATTTCAGGAGGGGCCCAAGAGTACGAGTCTTGTCTCAGAATGATAAGGGTTAGGGCATAGTCCATGACACTGGCCAAGAGTGGAGTCTCTGTTATTATAATCTACCACCAAATTACATAAAAAAATACTCTAAAGACGGATTTCATGAATGATTTCGTCTCATTCCATAATGTTTTGTACGAGAGCTATGAAGTACATATTTTCGAATTACGTTTCTTAGGTATTTCTATTTTCCCACAGTGTAAATAACTTTCTATATTTAATCACCAAGTAGGTAGCTATCGGTCTATTCAACGAAATACTCATACACAATTTCCAAGTAAAGCGAGGTTTCCGCAACAAATATAAAACGTACAATATTATCCTCCGGGCGAAGTTACCAACTTATATGGCGTACAAAAGAAATATCCTTTTATAGGTGTATTAGTGTATTTTCTCGGAGGAGAAGTAAAGTAATAGCGAAGTGTAACAATAGGTACATACCGGCCGTTGTGTCATTCAGAAGTTGCTCCGTTCTATTCGGTTATTACATTCGTAATTTTCTTTATGAGAGTTACGCGTGCCGTCGATTTGGAACGAGTTTTTGTTATTTTTACAAATCTTTTGATATTAAAAGAAGGTTCAATTTTATCTCGCCGGAAACATTATTATCCATATATGTATTTTAATACTTGCTTTAAAAAAAAAAGAAATGCTAAAAATAGACTATAGAGTATCAGCTTTTATGTTTATTTTAGTGTTATTTTGCAAATTTTTTGAAATTTGTCCATTATACCTACACTTTTGAATTTTTTTAAGGGAAGCGGAAGTGATCAATCGCATTAATATTATTAAAATATTTTAATGATATTATAGGTCCTGAATAAAGTAGAAATAACCTGAGTTGTAGACAGGCTTAATTATACAGATACCGCAATTTTTCATTTAGCTCGTAACTCTATGCATCGTAATTATTATAATTCCTTCAAAATCAAGGGCTTCATTCCTTTCTTTTCCACGAGAAAATGCAGACAAAAGGAGTGAATTAACTTCTCACGCTATAATTTTCATCAGGTCCGCTTTTTAGCGAACGCTGAAGCGAGGGTCGTTTTGTAATTAGCTCGGACTGAGGAAGTTGTGACGAGTGACGACGTACCTTTTGATCAGCTGGTAGGAGCTGTGTGCTCTTTGTAGATTACGCCTTATGGAAAGTATTATATGTACTCGTAAGTTGTAACGCCACCGGTGGAGTGCTACTGGGGATACCTATCATAATTACAGTATAACATATATAATATTACATCTTCTTATTTTAGATTAACGTATACCTCACCGAGTAGTAATGTGGTAACTATATACATACCTGTACTACCTGTTGTGGTAAAAATTCATTTGTTTTAAAATTTCGTGTCTTGTTCGTTAACTAAGAATCACCAGTTTCATCACAAAGTGACCTTATTGAGAATAATGTCCTCCCGACCGAATTTCGGCAAAGATTAGTCAACTGCGCCGGAGATATAGTGCACTAGTGTGTGCGTAAACACAGGTGCACTCTCTATTCCTTTACTCTCATAGCTCGATGGGAAGGAAAATCCGACACGACCATCAGGCGCAGAACCGACGGCTTGACGTGCTCTCCGAGGGACGGGGTGAAACACCACCAAGTTCCTAATGCCAGGCCAATACTGAGGATTTCTCGTTAGAAAAACCCAATGCTTAAATATGGTCCGACCTGGTGCTACCCACTAGAGTCTAGACCCAGAGCAACGAGGCACTTATTGAGAATAATAAGCGACTGTATTTGCAACTTAAGAAGCAGCCTGAGCCGCTAAATATTCTTAGCGGCATATCTTCGTCTCACAAATTGAATGGCACTAAGCTCGTATTTAATGTAAGGGAGTTTAATATTATGCAGGCTTTTCTATTACTTCCTAAACTCCGGTTGCTTGGAAATAATTCCACAAGTTACGTACGTATATGCACCCTGAGACCAACTGACGCGATTGACAAAGATTATGCAAATGTGGAACACCGTGTGAACGTTCTCTGGCAGTATCTACCTTGTGCCCGGTACCTCGTATCTCGTAGCTACCGACTCCCACATCATCTGGTCGCTAAAATAGTCAGTATTTTGAAAACATTTTAACTTGTTATAAACTGTGTTTGTTTATTGGTTTGTCAGTGGCGCCGAAATGGAAAAAATAGCGTTATTTTTATCAACTTGTTTCACTCATACACGTATGTACCTATAGTGACGACATTTTTTTAAAATCTTAATGTCCTCTCGACCGAATTTCAGCCACGGCGGGCTATCTCCAGAGACATTAGCCATCTTAGCGCGGGAGATCTTATACAGTATATGCGTAAGTGCACTCTCTATTCTCTATTTTAATTTTTACGTTTATCTTAAGATAAGTAAATGACAATTATTTAATTTTAGATAGAGTAAAATAAAAGTACCAAGTTGGCTATTTGAAGAAAATTTACTCTAAAACTTACTCAGATTATCTCTCAATCGAGCGCTAAGAGAACGTTTAAAAAAACAAACTGTAATAAACCGTATTTAAAATAACAACATCTTACATTTAAATATGAACGCATTAAGAGATAAGAGGATAAGCAATGTCGAGCATAATGTTGATCTGACTAGCGCGGCACCGCGACACGTCGCGTTGGCGCGCTGCAGATTATACCGGAATGGACCTGAATGCCGACAAATATTGTACAGCTGCCTTTTATTTTCTTTAGCGTAGCATTTTCTGTCCTAGTTAGTGTACCTGTGTCTGCTTATTGTTCCTGTTAGAAAAAGAAGAGATCCTTTGTTTTTTTGATTTGATGGATTTTTACATTAATTGTCTGTTTGCTTTTTGATTCGTACCTTATGGTTGTTTTCATTTCATTTTTGTTACTAAGCGAATCCTTGTGTCGGGTAAAATTCACTATACCAAGTTAAAATAACGCTTTTAAATTATGTTCATACTATAGCTGATGCCCGCGACTTCGTCCGCGTCCAGATCCGTTCAGCCGCTCTGGCGTGATTGAGTTACAAACATCCATCCATCCATCTGTCCATCCAAACTTTCGTATTTACAATATTACTAGTATAGATTTTTATACGACTGCCTGAAAAAAGGAGTATATTGTTTTCAGGGTTCATGTATGTATGTATGTATGTATGTATGTGAGTTTGTATATTCCACCATAACTTCTATAAGCCTGAACCAACTTTGATAAATGAGGTATCGTTAGAATCTCTAGCTTATTCCAGGAGACATAGGCTAGTAAATTTTTAAAAAAAATTCATGGGGTGACCATGGTACCGCATTAAAGACTAAAGTTGAAAAAAAATATTCGAAAATAAGATTAACAATATAATCATCATCTAGAAAATGATGAGTAGATTCCAAAAATATATAACACTATAGTTCAATATCCAGTGATTCGTTACGTAGAAGCAGGGGTAGCCGTACTTCCATTCGAGGGGGATTTTTTACGATACGACTGCCCAAAAAAGGAGTGTGATGTTTTCTGGGTTCGTGTATGTGTGTGTGTCTACGGCAGAGCAGACGTACTTTTTAATAATTTTAATTATATTCACTTGTTCCTATTTTGTTTGCACGAAAGTTTCCTCCCGCGACGAAGAAGGGATATTCAGGAAATCCAACTGAGCGAATCCAGGGTGAGCTAGGTAGTTAACAATAAAATATTTATTTATCTTTGAAAACAATAATAATACAAGATATTTAGTTAAACACTGTTTTCCAGAGGAATACGAAAACGGTTAAACCGCTCCGTCACTTACGAGTAGTGAGCCACATTCACATTTTATTTGAGACTTTTTGCGCGCCAACTTTAAATTACTTCACGTAATTTGTTTTGTCAACGAAATTGTCCGCGCCAAGTGCTGCGGCGGACAAATAAAGAAATTGTCGTCGTGGAGAGGAGGCGAGACAAAAAGTGCACGCTGGCGGGCTTAAAGGCTTCAACTGAATTACGGGGCGCGTTAACATGTCGTGCTGAGCCGCTGAGCCGCTGAGCCGTTACAGCGCGGCGGACGCGGCCTATTTGTTACCTCGCTGTTTTTCTTGCCAATTAGTGCATTTTCAACATAAGTATTTAGTACTCTGTACCTACGGTGGCCATAATTGCTCGTACTTTGGAGATAGAATAAAGCACCTGTAAATGTAGTCACCACTCGCAAGGCATTATTTTACTCGTCTTTATTATTTTGTTCAACTACAAGTTAGCCCTTGACTGCGATATCACCTGATGATGCAGTCTAAGATGGTTGCGGGCTAACCTGTGTAAGCATAATTCCAGAAGTGGGCAAATAATTAAAATTACTTTTAAAATATATTTGTACTCTCTTCAAAACGTGCACGAGCGAATGGTCACAACGTGTAGCGGTTTCACGAGAGATTTAATGTAAACAGTTAAGTATAAAACTTGGCCAAAGCATCACAACAACAATAAATTAATCATTTGATCAGACAGCAGTTGCTACTGCTAAGCTCGAAATCAAATTGCGATCTAAACACAAAAGTATTAAATAATCGCTGAGTCTGCCGGTAGGAGACTAACTTTCAAACGTCAAAATACTCGTATTTATGTTATGTATTCTAAAATGGCGTTTCCCTGCCATAGAACAAACCGAGTGAAATACATCGAATGAGTCAAATATCAGCCTAATTAAACCTTCATCACTAAACAAATACACAATCTTTTATCTTTTCCAAAATTTCAATTCAATTTTAAACACAAAGCTGACACCTGTTATAGGTAAGGCGGTTATATTATACCCATTCGGTTGCTACACGGCATCGTACCGGAACGTTAAAACATTTGGCGGTACGTCTTTGCCGTTAGGGTTTTAAATAGCTACGGACGAAGGCTCCTAGCAGACTAGACCTAAATTTCCTAAAGATTCCTAAGACCTAAAATTCTAAATTCCCAAATTGACCTAGCCGGAATTGAATTGAACCCGGGACCTGCCACAAAAAGATTCGATCCGCAGAAATTGTGAACAGGGCCATATTGCCAACGTTTAAAGCCATATATTGTTTCATCATTGCTGTAATATATATACCTCTATAGCTGCTGTAGTGTTTTAGAATTATAATCCTTCAAGGTACGTGACATCAAACTATCATTTTGTTTAATATTGATAAGTATTGTTTTAAGCGTTGACAGTGTGGCAGTGAAAAGAAGAAGCTACCCTCGCAGCGCTAAGGATTAAGACTTATGGGCTGTGGAAAGACACTCCACTGTTAGGATGGATCTGTGACAAAACACAGAAGGAACACATAATCGAGAAAGATTATGAGATCAACATCTCAGATAATGGAATACACAAAAATACTATAGATACGATAGACGTTTACACAGACGGGTCAAAAACCAGCCAGGGCACCGGTGCAGGAGTGTACTGTCCTGAACCAAACATACATATTGCTCGCGCGCTCAGTAAGAATAACTCTGTTTTTCAAGCGGAGTGCGTCTGCATTGCAATGGCTGACAGACAGGTAACAAACTTTCATATTAATATTCATAGTGATAGTCAGGCAGTCCTGCGAGCATTAGCCAAAAGCACGACCTCATCTAAGCTCGTATTGGATTGCCACAACGCACTACAAACACTAACAAAATCAAACTTGGTATCACTCGGCTGGGTTAAAGGTCACACCGGCAACATAGGTAACGACGCAGCCGACGAACTAGCTCGACGAGCCTCAAACCTGAAGGTAATGGGACCTGAACCGATCAGAATAAATGGTAAGGAACCGATCGTTCCAATACCATTCAGTGAGTACAAGACTTGGTTAAAACAACAAACAGTAGGTACACATGCCGAACTATGGACAAACACAACCAATTGTAGACAAACAAAATAAGCTATACCCAGCCCAAACGCCTAACTAAGAAACTACTGCAATTAAACAGAGCTAAACTCAGGACTGCTGTAGGCATGATAACAGGACACTGTCCACTTAACAAACACCTATGTGTTCTGGGTATAACCGACAGCCCTCTGTGCAGAGCCTGCATGGAGAGCGAGGAGACACCAAGACACGAACTACTCGAGTGAAGTGCTGTTACCACTCAACGAGAAGCCTACATTGGCTCCCCAGCAACAGTCCCGGAAGTCCTCGCCGACCTGGACGGCCTGCTTGGATTCTGGAGTGAGCTCAGCTGGCTGGAGTGATCCAGCGGGGAGTCGCACCAGAGGTCTCACGCACAACGGGTACCTGTGCTTAAGTGCGGAAAAGCCCAGAGAAGGAAGATAGAAGACAAAGGTGGCTCCAGCGCAATCTTGGTGTATATTTACGTATTACTTTCAAGCACCTTAAACTCTGTAGCTACAAAAGTTACTGAAATTTTCGGCATTAAAAATGAAATTTATATACATAAAAGATAGTATGGTGTGTAGAACTCCTTAAATTAACAACATTACATATTTAAACTACTATTACTACATAAAAAAAAAAAAAAAAATATCTTTATTAGCATAAGAGTTTTTGACAGTGTCGTTTACTAGTGGTCTCCACACTAGGTAACCTGTATCGTGGCGACCGTGTATGACTTCCTAGTATGTTTTACCGGGGACTAGGAGTGTACCCTTTGCGATTATAATATTTTATAATAATAATATGTAGTTTCTAGAATCTAATACAACGTTGAGGTAAGGCGCAATAAATAAATAATAAGTAAATAAATATATATGTGTATAGGTATAAGTATATGTTGCATTTTTGATAATAATTATTTTAGTTTGTAAGACATTTTTGCCGTAAGTATTTCCTCTGTGTTCTTGTATGTTAATGTTTTCAGCCAGTTTGTGATAGTATGAGATGCCCGTTTTGTTGTGAGGTAGGTAGGTTTGTTGTGACATAGAGATTTAAGTAATGTTAAATTCATCAGAGCAAGTTTCCAAGGCGTCGGTTGTCGTAAAGTTGTAGCCACTTTTTTTGTTTGGTGTCGTCGCTTGTCCCAGCTTCATAACTCCTGTGACTGATGAATCTTTTATACGAATAGCGATGAGCCAGATGCATCTACAATAAGAATATCGTCATACACAGGAGGCGTTACGTGATACACTTAGTGGGTTCTTTTTATTGACGATATCATAAAACTTATTATTGCATTTTGCTAATGTCAGTTTTAGTATAGTTTTAAACTAAATTACTATTCGGAACAATAAAAAATACAATTAAAATTACTGGAAACATTTTATTAGTCTTTTGCCTCTGCCTCTGACCTTTCAGCTCGAAATTAATATTCAAAGTCAAACATTACGCGGCTGCAGCGTTTGCTGGAATGCAGTTGGCTTCTTTTTTGTTTGTAAAATAATTAATATTCGTCAGCCCGTTTTTGTTCATTCAGGTAATATATTTAACTCAATAAATCTGATTTATTTTTTATGTAGGTACATTTTTTTTCCATCCAAAATTTTTGAGTGCCATTGATGAAATGTGGAAGAAGTTATCTTCCACTTCTCATCAATGGCACTCAAAAATGTCAAAGCATGACATTGATACATTGTTCTCCACGAGCAGTTGAGCACGTGACACACAAAACAATCATAACGGACGGACAGTTTATCACTGTCTCAAGTCTCAACTCAGAGCACTTTCCAAATCTCGCCCATGAATCTGGGAAAGTTGAGACTTCCAACAAACTCCAAGTATTTTTGTCATCGTCATTGCTAAACATAATCTACAGGACATCGCCTCCAAAATAACGTCCTATTTTAGTGTTGATATCGAAATCTTTACTTAAGGCATTAAAAGTGCAGCCTTTTGAAAATTAATAAAATTAATAAATCACAATAGAAAAGCATAAAATTAAATACTCTCTTCTTAGATACTCAATCAAAATAAGAAACAGTTTTACGATTTCTCGATGTACGATTTTGTGAGTAAAGTCTCGCTAAGACTTCATAGGTAAATTTCTATCGTGTGTGTATCTTCTTTTTAGGGTTCCGTACCCAAAGAGTAAAAACGGGACCCTATTACTAAGACTCCGCTGTCTGTCTGTCTGTCTGTCTGTCTGTCTGTCTGTCTGTCTGTCTGTCTCCAGGCTGTATCTCATAGACCGTGATAGCTAGAAAGCTGAAATTTTCACAAATGATGTGTTTCCGTTGCCGCTATAACAACAAATACTAAAAATTAAAAAAATATATATATTAAGGGGGGTCCCCATACAATAAACGTGTTTTTTTCGTATTTTTTTGCTCAATATTAAAAACGGTAACAGGTAGACGGTTCAAATTTTCACAGAATATTAACTTGTATATTACCTTTCAAAATAAACAATTAAATATCAATAAAGTAAATATTAAAGGGGGGCTCCCACACAACAAACGTAATTTTTTGATATTAACAGTAAACCTCTACAAACAAAGTTAGTTTTGCGGTTCATTAACAAAGGTAATTATACCTACTTCTTGAGTACGGAACCCTCGGTGCGCGAGTCCGACTCGCACTTGGCCGGTTTTATTTGTATCTGTGTGCTAACTTGGGGGTAACTCAGTTAACTTATAGTTAGTAGTTGTGAAATTTCGACCACACTTGTCGCGAGCCCCGAGGGACGTGTCCGTTGCGGGTCGACTTGGTTACACTACCACTACCTACTATATTATATTTATAGTTACATCTATGTTCTTTTTCACGGAATTCATTTGGTTACGAAAATGTCGTCATGATCATTGTTCTAGAGTGCTTAAGCAATACTTAAGCAATATTACTCAAAATGACAGTTTGATGTCACGTACCTAGACGTTCCTAAAAAGGACTATAATTCTAAAACACTACAGCAATAATGAAACAATATGACTTTAAGCGTCGGAAATATGGCCCCTGAAGCACTTAGTTTCGTCGCGCATACTAAACCCATTTTCAAGTTATTTGATTTAAAAAAATAATACTCATAAGTTCCAGTAGCAGCCCGTAGTTGGTAAAGCCGTTGATTCTGCTCCTTATCGCTCCGGTCAGTGATCATATCGGACTGCCGTGAATAAGATACCTACCAAGTATAGAACATATTTTTCAGAGCTTTCTGTTTGATATTGTTAAAAATTTAAAATTAAAGGAATGATCATATTATTTTTTTACGTAACAAAGAATTACATAAATTCATACTGTTTTGTTTAAATAATAATTAGTTCCTCTAGGACCAGTTGCTATTATCTGTAAATCCCCGTTTTCTTTCCCTAAGCTCGTAAACTAATCCGTACCAATATTCAGTATTGCTCACAAGGGAGTGATGCACATACGAGTACCAATTTCTTGCGAGGAAACTTTTAAATTTGCTGGATAGTGAGCTGCTGTAATAAAATGTGTATTTAGATATCGGTATTTTCATTCACTCAACGAGTACATTTCACGAAGGAAATATTATATATATATAGCTGCTCGTGCTGATTCACTCACTCATTGATCACCTCTCCTGTAATATTTTTTTTTACTCATCGTTTCGTATAGAAGACAAAAATTCATTCGGAGAAAAAATACGGAGAGAGCTGATGATTGAGGATTTCGAAGACGGATGAAGAGCACAGGGTATTGAAGATAGGTAAGGGGTGCTCGAACAAATGTCATTCGAAACTTCATCCAATTGACAGTGAGCTGAAAAATTGTTCAAAATGGCTGATTTAAGATGGCCGCCATACAAATTTCGCCGGTGTCAATCTCAGAGAGTATAAAAGATGGAGAAGTGGTTTCGTGGCATAAGATGTTCAGGACACGAAGGTCTACTTGATGAACAGGAAAAAAATTCAAGATGGCGGAATTTATTTTTCCATAGACAATGTATGGCGAATATTGAAGAGGTTACAATTTAGTGTTGAACTATGCAAGACTTTGATGCGGTTCCTTTTCAAAATTTGTTTTTATAGAAGAACTCTCCATAATTTTTCGAAGAAAAAATATACTTATGGAGAGCGATGATGATCGAGGGTTTGAAAGATGGGTGACGAGCACGGCCAGGGTATTAAAGATAAGAAATAAAAATACTCGAAACCTCATCCAATTGGCAGGGAGCTGAAAAAAAACCCCAAAATGGCGGATTAAAGATGGCGGCCATACAAATTTCATAGGTGTCTATTTCAGAAAGTATACTAGATGGAAGAGTAGAATTAGGAAAAATGCATGATTTTGATATGGTTTTTTTACAAGATTTGTTCTGTATGGAAAAATTGTACAGTATGCATTTCTGGAAAGTTTTGTTTACATTTAAAGGCCCTTTTAGATTCTTAGGGGGTTCTCTGTTTGTGTTTTCTTATGAGAATTTTTTACGTCTGTCGGACGCTTGGCACGCTGGCGCTTCCAATGTGCTCGCTAGCATAGCAGTGTGTTGTTTACTTCAGAATACGTAGGCACTAGGAAAGAAGGAGAGCAAGTAAGAAGGCAGTGAGCCGCGCGGTCTACTACGTGGTCCGCTTTAGCGGGCCACGCACCCACACGCCCTGCTAGTCATAAAATATATTGGTTGACACCAACGATCTCCATTGACTCCTTTTCATCATCATCATCATCACTACAGAATATTAACGTCCCACTGCTGGGCACAGGCCTCCACTCTCATAGGAGAGCGGGAATTAGAGTATAGACCCACCACGCTGCTCCAATGCGGGTTGGCGGGCTTTAACGACTATTATCACGTTAGTGATAATAACCGGGACCGACGGCTCCTGACTCCTTTTAATATTATTAAAATATCAAATGATTTAAGCTGTCAATTGAAATTTCTACAACGGCTGCTTATTTATATAAGTAGTTTGAATAAAAATATACAGGTGAAAGGCGATGAACCCGTGAATATAGAAGTTTGAAAAGAAAAAGTAACAAAAAATAAGTATGGAGCCGTTATACAGTGAGTTTGTTTCGGCGAGTGTTCGGGCCCGATAGCGGCGATCGAGAGAGTTATAAAAACTTTCCTTTGTTTTATTCCTCCCTTTCCTTTGTTGCGAGGATCCCGTCTGGAGTCAAATCGTTTTCCGATACCGGTTCATGTGTAATGGACAATCATACACGACGGGAGCCCCTCACCGCGTGGGGATTCGCTGATTTTGGGGAATCCCCGATTTATGGACTCGTAATCGATGAAATTTAAAATTTTATGGTTACTTTAATGTTTCAATATTGCAGTCTGCGCTTGCAATAGAGGCAGTTTTATAATATCGTTAAATCTTTACTTCTATACTTACTATATTATAATAAATTCGAAAGTTTGGATGGATCGATGGATGGATGTTTGTACCTCAATCACGCCAGCTCGTTCTGGCGAAGAGATCTGGGTGAATTTTGGCACAGAGATAGATTAGTGTCTGGATTAACTTATGCTACTTTTTATCCCGGAAAATTAAAGAGTTCCCGCGGGAACTCAAAATCCTAAATCCACGCGGACAAAGTCGTGGGCATCAGCTAGTGTAATATATTTTATGTCGAAAAATATGAGAGAAAATCAATTACAGTAGGTAGGTATGTATTCAATCAATGGGCATGATCTAAGAAATAAATTTTTAGTAGGTAAGATTTTGATGTCACTTAAAAATAGCTCAGAGAAAACATGAACCTGAACAAGTAATCATTAGTTAAACTGTTTCAATAACCAATATAACCAATCAAATCGGGATCGGGATTATTGCAACTTGCAAGCTAATACGCCAAAACATCATAAATAATACAAGTAGTTATAAACGATAAAGTGAATTCAAAAATAACTCTTCCAATCCAAACACAAGACCTATTCCTACACGTGAAGCCAACCCGTAGGGCAGTTTTGACGTTAACTGCATTAGAAATTGATACCAGCTAAACCATATTACACTAGAATACCAGTGTTTATCTTTGGAGACTGGTGACTGGAAGTCGCCAGAATAAGGGAATAGGACGGACGCCATCTGCAATCGGCAACGTGGCTGGCCACTGAATCAACATAATAATATAATGTCAACGCGTATTATTTTTGTGGAAGTATTTTCATCAACTCGTGCTTTTCATTAAAATAAGACCACGTGGTCCAAAAGTCACTTGATGAGAAACCTAATTAAACATGCAACATTTAGCATCTAAGTGAAATAATATCATAATAATAATATAATGGCTTTGTGAATATGGCGTTGCACCGACTATCGGTCTTAAATTCAATGCGTTTGATTCATACGTCATAATGAGTCATAATATTTGACAAAATTGCATTCGATTCTTATATAACGTGGGCAGCAGTAGCCATCAGCCATGTGAAATACTTCGCAATTAATTAATGATGCATATACTCGTATTATTGTTACATTCGGCATCTCATTGAAATATGGCACTAAAGGTTCAAACTCCCGGACTTTCCAATCACGAGCAATGGTGGCTGTTATCGAAACATAAACCCTGGCGACCTCACATGCGTCACGATTCCAGAACTGTGAGGATATGAGTCATTGATTTTCTTTCACAAAATAAGAGTAATTTGGACGAATAATCATAGAAATTGTTAGTAAAAGTCAGGTTCAGAAGTGATTGTTAGAGGGTTTACCCGTAAAACACTAAAAGTACCTACGCGAGATCATAAATTGTAACACAAATATAACAGTATCTTAAATGCTTATGCTTGTGTTTCATTAATTTGTGTGTACTTTTCATCATACATACATAATAAAACATAAACATTGCAGAAATACGACGGTATAGAAATCATACTTAATAATATTATACGTACGAAAGTGTGTTTGTTTGTTGGTGTGTCCTTATATCACGCTGCAACAGAGCAACGGATCGATGTGATTTTTTGTATGGTCATAGTTGAAGACATGGAGAGTGTCATAGGCTCTTTATCCTGGAAAATTAAGGAGTTCCCGCGGGAATCATAAAAGACTTAAACCACGCGGACAACGTTGCGGGCCTAAGCTAGAACCAGATTTTGTATGAGAACAAGTAATAATGTAGAGAGAAGCAGAATCTACCAAAAGTAGCAGAATCTGTTCTTGGTAGGAGTGACATTCATTGTTCTTGAAGATTCAAAAGCACTAGTGAAAGTTTACGTGAACAAAACATATTTTGAATTATTTTGCATTAGTTTACATTATTTTGACGTAAACTAAATTATTTTTTGAATTAAATATTGTGTGTGTGTGTTGTTTGTTGTGTTGTGTAGACACATCTAATTAACATTAAGTAAATGATTGAATTTAGGTAAATGATTTCATCAACTGAAATGAAGTTGTCTCAACACTTTGTATTTTTAACAAGATTAAAACAGCAACAGTGTGGTAAAACAATAGCATTGCGGGCAAAATGTCGTAACTCAAACAGAGCTGGTACTCGGCGAAAAGTATAAAAGTTTAATAAGTTCGGAATCTCATTACAAGTTGTAGTACTTTATACGACCGGTTACTTAGATGAAAACAGTGAAATTGAACTTTTACTAACTGAACATTGTGTTTTATCTGTAACTTAGATTTGTAAAGCAGAAATCTATGTTAAAGTAGTTAATTAGCACACGATAAGTATTTCATTACCCTCTTTAGTTTTAAGTGTAGGCGTCTTTGACGGTCTAAATACCTCAGAGACTCTCTAGCAAGATTTTGCGAAAAATAAATAATAATCCATATTTTTATTCAGGATATCATATTCAGATGCTATTAAGATAATATAATTAGACTACTATCCTTTTCTGTCGAGTGACTGCAATCATAAGAGGAAAAGAGATAAACCTATTTTTGTTATCCTAATAGCATCTGGATATAAGATAGTAATGTGCAATCCCAACCAGCAGAATAGAGTACAGCTGAGGCGTGGCATCTTTCTTTGTATCAATTGAATCAAACCTTAATTAACATTTTCATAAAATTCGAGTTTCAGGCTCCTTCGTGTTTAGTTTTCCTATCACATTCAACCTTTTCTCTACATGGTTTAAATTATCTTCGAAAGTCTTGGCTGTACAGCTCTACTCTGTCTATACAGGTTGTGTATCTGTTACCGTAAGATTGCAATGTC
This sequence comes from Erebia epiphron, assembly GCA_963932025.1. Lineage (NCBI taxonomy): Eukaryota > Metazoa > Arthropoda > Insecta > Lepidoptera > Nymphalidae > Erebia > Erebia epiphron. Next base: position 55,663,741 of record OZ009945.1, on the reverse strand, counting down.
CGTTGGATTGTAATCTAAGAAGTGATATTGTAAACTGTCGACATTTTACAATTTAGCGCATTATTTTTCGGTAGATTGTAATCTGTTAAAACCTAAGTACCCTACCTGATTGTTCACGTCGAACCCTAACCTAACCTACAAGAAAACGTAAATACAATGAATATTTCAAAAATTGACACTCGGAACATTGAACAGTTCACAATCTGTCGACAGGTAGGTACTAATTCTACATCAATGGTCGACAGTTTACAATATCGCTAGTTGGATTACAATCTAACAGTTTTTGCAATCTTACGGTGACATATCCAAAAATATTATTTGTTACCTTTTGGACTTGTTATCTCAGTTAGAATCAATCCAAGACTGGTAATCAAAGAAGTTCTAAATTAATGCAAGAGATTTGAAGTATTTCATAGATAAGCAGGCGTGCGAAATCCATGATAATCAAGGAATAATTGATTGAAGGAGGATTTTAGCACAGGATTTGTCTGCTTTGGCGGATTACAGCGAATAAAGCTTCTTGTTTCTTGATGAGCTTGAGATTTGATCAGCCTTCATTGAGGTTATTCATAGCCCATTAGTGTAATCATGTAATGAGCGGGCATCACATCGGCGGTAGTCAGAATCGTCACACAGCACATGTTTTGTTCTACGCGTACGCGTAAGCTCGCGGAGGGCTGGAGGGTGATCGATCCGAGGGACATGTCGAGCCCTCGTGGAGCTCCGCACATGCAGGGTTGTAAAATCTTGATAGGTAATCTTATCTTCGAAACATTTGATAAATTTATAGGGTGTTAGCGGCTTTTCGGGTTTTATGTCCGTGTTAAGATGGTGCAATCAATCAAAATAATTTTCGAATGTCCATGCTATATGGCTGCTTAAAATCAATTGGCACTTTTGTAACCCCAAATGAATCGGTTAGAAGACACATTAGAATTGTACGAACATATTTTGGTGAATAAATTCAATCATTTTTCAAACTCAAACTAATATTTTTATATTCAAATAAACTTGTTGAAAGTGCTTTTGAATCGTCGAGTGAATATACCACATTCATTAATCATGCATTCATTCATTCATACATTATTTTATGGCTGCGTTATAAGATGGGCCAAGCCCTTCTCATTCTGAGAAGAGGCTAGTGCTCTGCAGTCTGCAGTGACCCGGACATGGGTTCAATTAGTGATGATGATATTAAGTATAAGGTTACTGCGGCTAAGTTACAAAAATTAATCACCCTTCCAAAGACCACGTACCTAGTCTAATCCGGGTAGACGTACCTACCCGGTGCAGCCCTACACTCGCGCGACAGCAAATCCGTGCCGGGGTGAACAGCCGGGCGACGGGATTTTTGTTTTATGCTAATCGAAAACTTTGCCGGCGTGGATTGTTTTCTTTGCGAAACCAAAGGAGTATTGCTCCTTGTTTTTACAAGTTTTAGTTTAACGAAGTTCTCTATGATTTTGGATCTATTTTCATTACTACTACTTATTTCAATAATATTATTATACCTCAATTCGACAGTGTCTCTGTCGTAACCTTTTCCCGACCAGTCCGCTAAACTGATGTTTACAATTGGGTATTTGACAATAAGTCAAATCAGCAACTTTTTCTCAAACGTCAAAACGCACGCTTATTATTGGATGTTGCATGAAATACTGAATTATGACGTCATCAAAATTCGACGCACTTTTTAGGGTTCCGTAGCCAAATTTGGCAAAAACGGAACCCTTATAGATTCGTCATGTCTGTCTGTCTGTCTGTCCGTCCGTATGTCACAGCCACTTTTTTCCGAAACTATAAGAGCTATACTGTTGAAACATGGTAAGTAGATGTATTCTGTAAACCGCATTAAGATTTTCTTACAAAAATAGAAAAAAAAACAATAAATTTTGGGGTTCCCCATACTTAGAACTGAAACTCAAAAATTTTTTTTTCATCTAACCCATAGGTGTGGGGTATCTATGGATAGGTCTTCAAAAATGGTATTGAGGTTTGTACTATCATTTTTTTCTAAACTGAATAGTTTGCGCGAGAGACACTTCCAAAGTGGTAAAATGTGTGTCCCCCCCCCCCGTAACTTCTAAAATAAGAGAATGATAAAACTAAAAAAAATATATGTTGTACAGTACCATGCAAACTACCACCGAAAATTGGTTTGAACGAGATCAAGTAAGTAGTTTTTTTTTAATACGTCATTAATCGTAAATCGCAATTTACCTTTCATTCAATCAACTCAAATATTTAAAAAAAACATTTAATTTAAAACTTACTACAGGTTTGTACGGAACCCTCGGTGCGCGAGTCCGACTCGCACTTGGCCGGTTTTTACTTCAATCGATACGAGGATCGTCGTAGATATATAACGACTTTTGGGAGATCCTCTATTTAATAATGACTAAAAAAGAATTTAACTGACGACTTGTCAAATACCCAATTCCAGCTATAGGCAGAGAGGCAGCCTGCATGGCATCCCAAAAATGGACATTGGATTATGAAAATGAAAAATATAATGCAGATGATGCCACAGCCATCTTAAAATTAGCTATTTATAAATAACTAGACGCCACTTCGTCCGCGAGGATTTAGGTTTTATAACCCAGTAGGAGCTCTTTGATCTTCAGGGATAAAAAGTGGGCTGATGTCTCCGCATACGTCTTCGCATCGGGTGCAAGCTATCTCTGTTTCTTTCGTTGGAAAGTGAAAAGGTAGCAGACTGAAAGATATGAATAGACATACTTTCGCATTTGGCCTAGTTAGTCAAACAATGGAACTAAGTCGGTTTAAAACAGAATTGCAATTCAATTCAATTCAATTTATTTATTTGTGAATAGTGTACTCCTATTCTACCACGGTGTGGTGTACAAATATCTTATTTTATAAAATTAAAGTAAATCAGAATGAAAACAAGACGTACAAAATTAGCAATTAACCTATTCGACAATGGTCGTCACCTTTTATTTACGGGATTAATGCTAGTACTGCATCATAAAGGGTTGTCAAGTTCCCGGACCATGTACGAAATAACTATGATTGGAACCATCCCAATGAGTTCAAACATGAAACTTCTGCTATGAGCAAGGAGTCGAGTATCTTGCAGATTTCAGGTGATGCTGACCATCGGTTCAAGGTAACATGTTCTAGTAATATCCTAAACCATAACCCATGTAGAATACTCTCGATGAAGTCACCTTTCAAACCAAAAATAACTAAATCAAATTCAGTTTCTTAGTGTGGGAGCAAACATAGCTACATAACTACAATCATACATATAGATACACACGTAAAACTTATAACCTGTGGGGGATCGGGGGTTAAAGCTAGGGTAACACTAAACACCTGAGCGGCAGGTCATGGTTCGTTGAATCACAGAGCAGTACCGATAGCGAATAGCCATCTAATATTTGTTTAGCCCATTTAACTTCCCGTACAGAGGGGACTCGCCGCGGGGCGTTTATTGCCAATAAATAACGTGTCCCGCTTTTTATCTCGTCCCGACCCCGTCCCGACTGCCGATACAATCGTAAACGCCGATACGTTCTTTAAGTAACGAGATTTTGTCTTGTTTCCTGAAAAACAACAAACTGTAGTTTCCGTCCTCCTTAGTTTTGTGATAATATATCACTCAGACAAATCAGACAAATCCTCCAGCTACTATATTGCGCTAAAGTTCTTGTACGATTGAAATAATTCAACGCTGTGCGAACCAGTTTTATATTAATTCTAATCTCTGGTATAATATTTTACGAAATCTTTTTCAAGTAAGTGTATCACCAAAGTATGCAACGTTTTTGCAGTCAAATCTAAATTTATTGTGTTTTTTTTTCCTTTTCATTAACTATAGCACTGGAGCCATGCGACGATGTGGCCTGCGAAGGGATCAGTACCTATCTGTATCACAGATAACGAAAACCAGGTACAATTTCTTGATATCTGTCCAAACGATATAATTTCCCAAAACGAATGGTTTCTAATTGCTATGGACTTATCTTATTTATGTTCATACAAAAAATAAAAGAGCTGACTGACTCACTCACTGTGTGTCACATCGACGTCGGGCCCAAACCTTTACACTAGACAGCCGGCTCAGAGGTGCACTTTATAATGTAGACAGGGAACAAGACCAGGGCGAGGCCGCGCGTGGTTCCAGGCTAAATATTTAAAAGAAGAACAGGTGACTGACTGACCGACTGATCTTACTAATATTATAAATGCGAAAGTTTGGATGACCCAACGGCTGAACGGATCTGGCTGAAATTTGGCACAGAGATAGATTATAGTCTGGAATAACACAAAGAATACTTTTTATCCCGGAAAATAAAGGAGTTCCTCCGGGAACCGAAAAACCTCAATCCACGCGGGCGTAGTCGCGGGCATCAGCTAGTTGATTTATATGTTCCAATTTCTAATTTATTATATGAAGCACGTACTGCTGGACGAGGTAGTTATACGCTAAGAAAGGATTTATGAAAATTCCACCCCTAAAAGGGTAAAATAGGTGCTTGAAATTTGTATGAAAATTGAACTTACATAAGCGAAGCTGCGGGTAAAAGCAAGTTCAGTATAAGCAGGACCTCCACATAATATAAAACTTAGAAAGAAGCTCAAACTCAATAATACGTAATGAATATTTATCGTGTAAACCTCGCGCCCTCCTCGCGTGCAAAATCAACTTGTGTTTTCACACCTGCGACTGCGAGCAATTAGTTGCTTTGATGTTGCCCTGCAAATTAGATTTAATCAGTCGTATTGCAATTTATGCGGCTACTTACTTAAGTTTGCACAATTGTAAATCACAGAAAACAACGTGGCGAGTACTGAGATTATTTTTCCATTTGTAAGCTGCCATTTATATTTATTATACAATAAATACCTCTAAAATAGTTTTAGTTTTGAATTTTAAAACTTTAATTTTTACTCGTAGGTACTTATACCAAATTGGCTATAGAACTGATAAATGTTTTAATTGATTACCTCAATCAATCCGTTAATCTGTCTGATACAGTATCTGGGTTATTTTGTTTGCTATTATCATGTTATCTTAATTTCTTATTTCTTGTATGTACATATTATTATAAGGCTTTGATAATATTTAATCGTCTTTCCTCATAGTTTTTAGTCTTTCATCATGATATTTTAATGGTAAATCCTGCAATATAAATGGGCACACAAAAAAACGTTCATTATCAACTAATAGATTTACATTACACTTAATTTCTATTGAATTGAATTGTTCTGTGATATTATTATTAATCAGTGGTAGTGATTACCTATTACGACTAATACAGCAGGGTTTAATTTCAAAACCTGATGTTGTTCTTCTCCGAATATAATATGAATATTCATGTAATAAGCTCGATATATCAAAGCTGGGAAAGAAGGGAGCATAATGTCTGATGAATATGTATCGCAGCCTTTACAGCGCCGCATCGCACCGCGCCACGTCGCGTGCTCACACCTTCAGTGTAATTAGTTAGCTCTTACACGCCTGACCTACATTGTAACGACGATAAACTAGATTTAAAGACTAGACTTTTCTAGAAATAAATCGATCGACAAGTTTTAGAAGCATACAAAGGAAAAGCAATACGGATCTTTTGCTATATCATAATTTTATAACTTGTTAAATTGCCGTAGCGGTGCTTTGAAAACACTATAGGGAAATCTGAATGACTAAGAGATTTCCATGATGTTCTGAAAGGTGGACTATGATAATAAATATAATTAGTTTTATAACAATGGTCAGTTTCATGTGGGACACGATTTTTGATCGTAGTAACTGAACACTGCGAAACGAGATTTTATATAAAGGCTACATTTAATTCGATTTCACAAAACTCAACAGCTATTGAAAATAGAATACAACGCGAATTCATATAGATACCGCCGATATAGACAGTCTCTCTCACCTTGCGATTATTCGCCGTGCAATATATTCGATACGTGCCTGAAAGCTTGCGAGAGCTCTCATAAGCTTTCCTTTCGCATCACACACACGTCCCTCTTCCCCTGCCTCTGCCTCTGCCTCTGCCTCTGCCTCTGCCTCTAATATAACCTCTATACATTCCACACGCGGTCGCAGATGTGCTTTTTGCATTTTTATCCGCTTTCATGTGACACTTGCATGGAATATAGAAGCACATCGTTACGGGAACATGATACGTTCAGCTCTGGATTTTATGGATTACGTAACGATACTCCTAATATTACTTATTTAAGACCCGCATTAAATAATCCTCATTAACTAAGAATACGTTCTCAAGTATCGGTCTTAAGATCTTCTATATCCATTCTAATATAATATTATACATGCGAAAGTTTTAATTTGAAAAACTTATTCCACACGGACAAAGTCGCGCGCATCATTTAGTAATTATTAATTTAAGACGGACGCTGTCGTTATATATAGATTGCGATCGCAATCCTCCTCAAACCTCTCCTTGGCTAAAACTTTCGCTTTAGACTAAAATCCACTGTCAGAACTCACTCAAGAACACCATGAACTGTAACTAAGCTAGAGTTCTTACTCTAGCTTATTCCTTGTCAGTAATTGAATGGATCCAATTAAAGAATGCTATCAGTAAAAAATATTGGATTACTTTTAATAACAGAGAGATAGTCCTAAAAGGATGATGTTGGTAATTACGGTCGGTATAAATTGAGCGATTGTCTTCGGCCCCGCGTGGGCGTGGGCGTGGGCGTGGGCGAGGGGTAATGGGTTCGCTCTAATAGGGCTTGTCTGTTCGTCAGGGCCAGTTATTAGTAGTAGATGCGAGCGCTCGTCTATCAGGGCCTGCGTAGGTGTGAGTGACCCATGCACTCGTACGTATCAGAAAAGGGTTTGTGTCGATGTTCAGATCTATTGGATCAACATTAATGAAAGGGAACACAAAACAGTGCGTTGCTTTACGTGTAAGTTTTAAATTCGTTTCGAAAACTGTATTCGTAGGAGGAGTTTATGATGTCCATTTAAAAGTGACGGCCATTCGAACTGATTTAGTTAAATTTTGCCCTTTTTGGCAAGAGCATAATGCGGTTACTAAAAAGTGAGAGTAATACAGAAAATACTAAATCGATTTAAGTGTCCTTGTGCAGGTGGGACTTAAAGATTCAATCTTTAAGTCCCACCTGCAAAAGCAAAAATTAAAAAAAATTTCATACTCATTACGACGGATTTTTCATTGATGACTTTAATTTAATCCGCAATATCCACTGCTGATGCTTACACACAAAGAGCACCAAACTTATCTGTCTCGGTGGCCCAAATTGGAACTAATTTTTATGACGGTATAGTATTTGTTTTTATTTTATTTTAATATTTATAAGCAACACAGCAACACTAAATTCGATAACAGTGACGCTGTCACCGGGTCAAATAAGTTTGTGGACTATATCCTAGTGGCTTGGCAATTTTATATTCAGTAGGTACACTTAAAACGCAAATAATTTACTACATTAATAATAACTTTAGTAACTTGTTTTAATATCAATTTACAGATAATGCATTGTTATGCACTGTGCGAACAACTGAATGAACAGAATTTAATCATTAAACGCATTTAGCGGACGTAGTATGTAGGTATGCAATTATCAATTTGTTCAAAACTGATTTGATTTACTTGTGAGCGTTCAAATGTAGATTAATTTAATGGTGAGTGAGGCAATTCATATTAATTCAGTTACAAGCTAATCCTGCGATAATCACCTGCCGGTAAAAGATGAATTCATTTTATTATTTTATTTGTGTGGTACAACAACAAGTAAAATTAACAAAAACCAAAATTGGGAAAAAATAAATAAAGACAAAAGTAGGATACAAAAGGTGGTCTTATCGCTTAGGTAGCGATCTCTACCAGGCAACCTTAGAAGAAGGAGAAAACAAGGGAAAATACACTGCACCGACACTGCAGGTGCGTCTATAAAGCATTTAAGTGTAAAGTTAGTAAGTCTAAGTAAGTAAGATGGATCATTAAGTAGTTTGAAAAGGTTCCAGGCTAACCTCGAAATATTAAACCCATCGCTGTCGGCTCAATTACAGTGAGCATGAGTCTCCTCTCAGAATGGGAAGTTCTTACGACATATAGACCAACACGCTGACCAAGTTCGGATTGCTAGACTACACACCTTTGAGAACATTTTGATGGAGAACTCTGATTTCCTCAATTTCCCTTCACCATTAAAGCAAGTGATTTTAATAACACAATATATTAATATAATTATCTTCGTATTTTTTTATTCTACTACCAGTTACTCGTTGACTGCGATCTCAACTGTTGGTAAGTGTTGATGCAGTCTAAGGTGGTAGCGAGAGAATGTCGACGTGTCAACGAACATCCTTGCTACAAACGATGTGCAGCCATCTCAAGAAGTTGCCGCGTACTACAAAAAGTTACAATAAAACACAGAAAGCAGTATTTCTCAAGCGCACCACTCAGCTGACACAGCGTGGCAAGTAGTAAACCTACCCTTATCTAAGACGACACGCTTCTTTCCACATAACAACAGCTCACAGACTTCCGGAAAAAGGTTCAACGAGACAAAGTTAAAACACTAAAACCCGTCCACTTTGTTCTTATGACTCTCGAGTCGTCCTCAGTTTTTACTGTCACTAAAAAGCGTGTTGTGTTACTTTTATTTATTTCTTTCACATTTTTAAGAAAGTAGATATAAATAACATACTCTGTCTGTTTGTCGGTCTGACGACCTCCCTGGCGCAGTGATTAGCGAAGTATTCATATAAGTAGGGAGGTCCCGGGTTTTATCCCCGGCACGGTCAATTCGGGAATTTATAATTTATGAATTATCTCTACTCTGGCCTGGTAGTAGGTTTCGTCCGTGGCTAGTTACCACCCTACCGGCAAAGACGTACCGCCAAGCGATTTAGCGTTCCAGTATGACGCCGCGTAGAAACCGATTAGGGGTATGGGTTAAATATTACTGCCAAACCCCAAACAGGTTAGCCCGCAACCATCTTAGATTGCATCATCGCTTACCCATCAGGTGAGATTGCAGCCAAGGGCTAATTTGTGGTGGCATAAAAAACAGCTACACTGACAATTTTCATAATACTTCCTGCGGAAAAGGACAGCACTAAATAATGATGTTATGAGATTGTGTGCAAAATAACAATGTTAAATTGAAAAAAATATTGCTCTATTGGGTAGAGTTTTTATAATCTATGTCAATTTAGGAGATGCTAAAACTAGTCTTCTTTTTGAATCGTCGTTGCCTGATGAAGGCACATCTTATTTTATTAACGCTAAATAAGCTTACTGTGCGGAAAATGACATCATTATTAACCCCTGTATAATGAAAAATAAACTTTAATACCTCAAAATAAGATGAGAAGACTGTTAGATAAAGGGACAGGATGTTTGACGTTCTGTGGTGGAGCCATTAAAAGGAGGAGTAAAAGTTTAACAGCGCACTGTGAGTTTAAGCGGCTTTGTGCGCGACTTTAGCGAATGTGCGTAAAACTTAACGTATACCTAGCATTTGTACACAATAGCCATTCTCTCGTTTGTCTTTAGTCTTTGTAACATTTCTGTTCTTTGTGTTGATGACAATGATGATATGAAATATGAATAGACTTGGTGTGCTTGTACAAACTACACATTGTCCGCGTGGCATTACGTTCTCTGGAAATCATGTTAATTTTTCCTGATGAAAGTCTTTTTGCGTCTAATAATAAGTTATCTGATATACCTACTATTTTTAATCTATATCTATATATATATATAATTCAAAGTCCTGACTGACTGACTGACTGACTTATATATCAACGCACAGCCTAAACCGCTGGAGTTAGAAACTTGAAATTTTGACAGTAGGTTCTTTTTGTGACGTAAGCGCTCACTAAGGAAGGATTTTTCAAAATTCCACCCCTAAGGGGGTGAATTAGGTGTTGAAAATTTGTATGAAAGTCCGTTATTTCTAAAGTTATATCCATGAAACTTGGTGTATGAGCTACCGGTAAAAAATTAAGAAATGTGTGTTGCACCATTTTTGAAAATTCGACCCCCAAAGGGGTGAAATAGGGGATGAAAGTTTGCATAAATGTCTTTCATTTCTCAAGATATTTTTTAAGTTATATCAACGAAACTTGGTATTTTGGCTTTAAGTAAAAAATAAAGAAGTACCTACGTGTGTCACAGTTTTCAAAATTTTACCCCCAAAGGATTAAAATAGAGGTTGAAACTTTGTATCAAAATCTGTCATTTTTCAAGATATAACGTGGCTTCGGTTTGAAATGAAGAAATACGTGATTCACAGTTTTTGAATATTTTATCCCCAAGGATGTTATATAGAGAGTTGGTCCTTCAATCACGCCGCAATAGAGCAACGGATCAACTTGATTTTTTGCATGAGTATACAGTTGAGGACCTGTAGTGTGACTTAAGCTACTTTTTAAACCGTAAAATTAAGGAAACCTGTGGGGAAAAACACTTAAACCACGCGTACGAAGCGCGCATCTGCTAGTCCTTTATATAATACTAGCGGACGCCCGCGACTTCGTTCGCGTGGCATAAGTTTTTTAATTCCCAGAGGCATTCCTTAATTCTCCGGGATAAAAAGAATCCATGAAAATAAACACGTCGATCTGTTGCTCTGTTGCGGCGTGATTGAAGGACTATTTAACTTCCTCGGGATAGAATTTATAAAAAAACTGTGAATTATGTATTTCGTAATTTAAACCGGTAGCCCAAATATCAAGTTTCATGGCTATAACTTGAAAAACGCCGGCTTTTTACAGTAACTTACAACCCCTATTATACCAGTTGGGGTTAGAATTTTAAAAAACTGTTAAGTACACACTTACTTCTTTATATTATACCAAAAGCCAAAATACCAAGTTTCGTTGTTATAACTTGAAAAATATCTTGATAAATGAAGGACATTCATCTCCTATTTCACCCTTTTGGGGGTCGAATTTTCAAAAACGGTGTAACACGTACTTCTGCGTATCTAACTGAAAGCCCAAATGCTAAGTTTCATGGCTGTAACTTGAGAAATGAAGGACTTTCATACAAACTTTCAACTCCTATTTTACCCCTTTGGGGGTGCAGTTTTCAAAAACTGTGCCACACGAACTTCTTTATTTAGTACCTAATGCCAAAATACCAAGTTTCGTTGATATAACTTGAGAAATGAAGGACTTTCATATAAACTATCAATCCCTATTTCACCCCTTCGGGGGTAGAATTTTCAAAAACTGTGAAACACGTATTTCTTTATTTTTTACCTATAGCTCATATACCCAGTTTCATGGATATAACTTGAGAAATGACGGATTTTCATACAAACTTTCAACCCCTATTTCACCCCCTTAAGGGTGGAATTTTGAAAAATCCTTCCTTAGTGAGCGCCTACGTCACAAAAGGAAACTACTGTCAAAATTTCAAGTCTCTAACCCTAGCGGTTTAGGCTGTGCGTTGATATAAGTCAGTCATTCAGTCAGTCAGGACTTTGAATTTTATTTATAAAGATTATAAATGCGAAAGTGTGTTTGTTTGTTGGTTTGTTGGTTTCTGTACTAAAATATTAAGATCTGAGTTCCTGCTGCTGCCCTGCCGATAAAAGTGAAATAGAATATTTAAAATAATTTAAAATAACAATTACACGGCACTTTTTAAATAATTATAATACAAACTTTAAAACGAAGGCATTAAAGTTTAATTACGAATGTAATATATTTATATTTAAGACCTTTTGTCTTCGTAACAACGCGAGGTATCAGTCACGGTTACACATCACTTTTTGAAATATAAACCTTAAAACAAAAGGATTAAAGTTTAATTTTGAATGTACTATATTACTTATACTTAAGACCTTTTGTCTTAAGAAGAATGTTGTCGGGTGACCGACACCGTTTTACATTTTTACCCCCCACCAAAAAGTGCTCAACGCGCCTAAAGAAGTTTTCACTTCAAAAATTGACAATTTTTTCACATAAAACTCAGTTATTGTTCCCTTGAGCCACGCGAGCGAAGCCGCGGGTAATAGCTAGTTATAATATAAATAAGTTCTTAGTATTTATGTCAGTCAGTTATTTCTTATAAGGTTATGTCTAGAACCTGGATTTATAAATATTTATGTTTTGTTATTCAAAACTCAGTTAGAGACATTTGAATGAAGAACCTAAGAGATAAATTATAAATAACACAATAATATACGAAATCTATTCTCATATTTCTACACAGTTGAGAAAAGTCTGCAATAAAACGTAATTTATTGATCTTGAAATTACTTGTAGATATCATAAATATCATGCCAACGTGGCATTATTAAAACATCGGAAAGCTTCAAATCTTACACCGCATCAGAAAGCGAAAGATTTGTAAAAGTTGATTTATGCATGTCTCGGAATACAAGAACAGAACCTTATCTGATAGTGTTGTGTCGTCACAGGTATGAACGTATCATAAATAAACATGTCTGAAGAGCACCTGAGCCCAAACCAATTTACACCTTGCTGTTTCAATACTATAGCAACGATTTGGAGTTCCAGTTGGATTACAACTTATTTTCTTACCATAGTATATATCAGTAAGTAACATGTCATGTTATTCCAAAAATATTGTCATGTTTCCGTGTAAAAATGTTCCGCGTCGATACATCGTATGGCGTGAAGAACACTCACAAGCGGAACCAGTTTGTAAAGGTAAAGACGACATACCTGAAACAAAATAAAAAACCGTTACTATTGAAGAACGTTACAATCTGTGGGAAAATGATTATAACTAAAGACAAATAAAATCTTATATGGAGATACTTTTCAACTTTATAATGTGTAAATCGAATCACGTAAAGTTGTTAAAATTGAATTGAAACCAATATTTCTGAAGTTTAAGGTAAATATTTTGCTTTGGTTGAAAGATAACAAAAGTTTTTGAACTATGGGAACATTTAACAATATTTATTTGGAACTCGAAAGCCGCTTCAATTATACTTCGTCGCTTCATTCTTCAGATATAATTCATTGAACTATGTAGTAGTTTCCTTCACGTAGAAACAACCAAACGCACGTTCTTCAGAGGAGTTATAAAAAAGAACCCCTACTAACCGCCTGTCTCGCGCGACACAGCGGCTTCGTTCTTCACGTGGTTGAGTAATCATTATTAATTCATGCAGTGTTTATATTTTACACTAAAGGTTTTATTGGGGGTTGGCAAAGAGTCAACAAGAAGGAGAAAAAACCTTTCAGCATGACGCGCCTAAACAATTATACTTTCATGCAGTGTGTGTTACACTAAGGGTTTTCCTGGCGGTTGTCCGAGGGTCAACACGAAGGAGCATAAACCTTTCAGCATGACGCGCCTAATAAATAATACTTTCATGCAGTGTTTGTTTACACTAAAGGTTTTCCTGGCGGTTGTCCGAGGGTCAACACGAAGGAGAATAAACCTTTCAGCATGACCCGCCGAATCAAGCATACTTTCATGCAGTGTTTGTTTACACTAAAGGTTTTCCTGGCGGTTGTCCGAGGGTCAACACGAAGGAGAATAAACCTTTCAGCATGACGCGCCTAATCAAGCATACTTTCATGCAGTGTTTGGTTACACTAAAGGTTTTCCTGGCGGTTGTCCGAGGGTCAACACGAAGGAGAATAAACCTTTCAGCATGACGCGCCTATTATATTATACTTTCAAGCAGTGTTTGTTACTCTAAAGGTTTTCCTGGCGGTTGTCCGAGGGTCAACACGAAGGAGCATAAACCTTTCAGCATGACGCGCCTAACCAATTATACTTTCATACAGTGTTTATTTACACTAAAGTTTTTTCCTGGAGGTTGCCCGAGAGTCAACACTATGGATAATAAACGTTTCAGTACGACGCGCCTGAGGAATTGTGGTACAATACTATGTAAAATGTATGATTTCCTAAGGAGGATACTAAAAATAAAAGTTAAGTAAGGAGGGTACTTAAAATAAAAGTTAGTATTGAATCAGCTATACGCGCTCATTACAGGAATTACACTTTCATGCAATGTTAAATTGCACTAAAGGATTTCCGGGAGGTTACTCGAGAGGTAATACGAAAGAATATAAACGTTTTCAGCATGGATCGCACTTAAGAAATTGCTCGTCCATGGAGTGTTTAATTGCACTAAAGGTCTTTCCAGCGGGTTGCCTAAAAGCTAGACGCGTCTGGCGATGGCATCTGCCCAATTAGCAGTCCGGCGATGAAGAATTTGTCCACCAAATCAAGATAGCTGGCACTTAGCAAGCTGTTAACCGTCCTCTGAACAAGGGGGAAGACGTTGAGGGTCAAAGTGGACCAACGATCGGATACGTCACCAAGGCCCAGCTTTGTAAGCCTAACACAAATTGATTTCGACCAAAACTTGCGAAGTAACCGGAATTCAGGTAAATACTATGCACCTACCATAAAGAAGGTTACCTTCTACTTCATTTATCAACTGCTGTAAATTATTAACAATCTTCAGTTTTTACTGGGTCAAGGATTGTATGGATACCGACTTACCTACGAGTACTTAATTCGAAATCAAAGCTAAACATTATCTTTCGTACCTAGGTGTTACCGCTGTATCAAAATAGTGGACATGATTTATTCAATCATAAGTACATTATAATATATTATATTATAAGTGTTTGCATCGCCTACCCTTTTTTGCTTTGTGTTCATAGTTCATACACTATCACCGCCAAGGCCACAATCCTTATACTAATGAGGTTCTGTTTTTAAGATAAATCTATTAGCATGGAGGCACAATAAAAGTGTTTATTATTTACGGCGACAGATAAACAGAATACTTAAAAATATCTATGTATTTAATTTCTTTCAAGCAAGTAAATGCAATTATTAATCTAATGCCGTTACCACAAAACGTTATTTTAAAATGTAAACCTATGGAACAAATTCCATAATAAAATCTCTGGAGTACCGTCTTAATAAAAAGGTATATCTGATCGACTATAAAAAAGACTAGTTAAATTCTATACCAGTGTTTTAACTTTCAATGAAACACTTGTGGTGGTTCTAGTCATTTCTTTTAACGTTACAGTTTACATAATATCTGCCCGGCTATAACATGAAAAGATCTGTCATTTCAGATTTTTATTTTGGAGACTGCAATAAACAATAAAGTTATATCGAAGCACTCTTACTAGATAACAAATATTTATATATATATATATATATATTCAGCTTAACACCACTACTTAAGTTTTCAGCTTTTGCATATTTCAGTGCCTTACACGCAGTCACTAGACCTAAAAGAAACATAAATGTTTTTATTCAGTGTATGCAGATTCAAGATCTGGGGCTCAAAATTTTCAGATGTAATTGTTTACAATGCAAAGCCTCTTGGAATCAAACTTACATACACCTGCGGAGTGGTAACTAAAGTTCTGAGAATTCTGAGGTAATAAATATATCTTTATCTTTTTTTTTTATCAGCTAAGTACTTCAGCAATAAATCAATTTATTTGCAAATACTGATGTAGATACAGAAACGTCGAATTTGAAAAAAAAAAAAAAAAAAACTGCTAGTAGAAATCCTCAGCGTGGTAGGTACGCAAAGAACTTTTACGAAGGAAATGTGTGGTAAGATTGCAAAAATTACCCACAAGTTTTATGTTTTTTCCCTAACAACGTAGGTACTCTCGAGTTTTACAACTTAATAGTGCCCGGGAAGCATATATCATACACCCGTTGACAGGTAATACGGTTGATTATGCTTAAAACAGTTCGAAAAACCAAAGAACCTTCTTCTTTTTGGAAGTCGGTTAAAAATAAAGATAATCTAACGGCGAGTATTTTAACGACCGGATGTAGATTATATTATAATATTACATACTTAATAGTGTAAAATCACCAGCTAATTACTGTTTTAAAGATATTTCGTGGGCATTTGTTTAAAACGTAAAACGCGTAAAACGAGGGTTGTCTTACCCGAAGCGGGAATCCAAGCGGGGTGCCAAGGGTCACTGGTAGAGATCTCGTATAGAGATAACCTACCTACCTTCCTGGTCCACTATGTTTCTGTTTTTCTAAGTATTTCATAAATTTTTGGTAAAAAATAAAATAAAAAAGAATTTTAAGTTTAAGATCCATTCATATATATCCATTATCCACATATTGGAAACAATCTTCGAAAAACTTATAAAAAAAATAAATATATATATATATACATAATCGGACTGGAGACATCTGGACTCGAGCCGGGGTGTTCTGGTGTCGGGGCCGCCCTGTTTCCCAACTGAGCTATTTTAATCTTGTAGATGGCTATTAGGTTATTTTCGTTACGGAATTTCTGGATTCGGTCTCCACGCTCAAGGCCCGCGATAGAACCTATGCAATAGCTTAATAATACGTGCATCGTAATCACTCGTGGCAAACATGGTACGTAAACAATATGCCCCCGCAACACTTGCCTAGAGCAAAATTAAAATTCTTGTTTAGTCAAATCAGACCCTGAATGAGAGTTACCAATTAAGACATTAATGGAAACCCAAAATCGGCTTAGAGCAGTGGCCGCAAATGTAACATTTGGATCACGCTTACTTATAGATCAGCGGTGTCAGTGCATCTTCCATAAAATATCAGGGAATTAATGCATCCATTCAAAAATTCTCATTTTAAATAGCTTATAATGAGGTTTATTTCTCTCATTTCATGTTTTTTATTAAAACGCTATATTCAATGGCCTGAACAGCTAAGTTATCTATCGTTGAAAAGTATCTTACTTTAAAGCTCCTAACGTCTGTGGGGCAAGAAAGTTCAAACCAATCGATTAACCCTTCAAAGTCGATAGTAGAACTTTTACGCGGATAGGAATTTATTAAATTCCATAACTTTAATGACGATATCATTGTTCGACAAACAACTTAAAACGGTATTTTAATATAAAATTTTACTCAAATATATAGCTAAAGCAATACTTGAAATACCTTCACAACAGGACCAGAATAAAACGGTTCTTTTCCCGCCGCGCTTCCAAAAAAAAAAAAAAATATGCATTTTTATGCTACTGGGCAGGATTTCGCACATAAACGCCCCATTGGATGTCTGTTGTGCTAATTGTGTAAATAAAATAAAGTATTGTCCCGGCTAATATACTTTGTAGTAGATTATAAATCTTGCAGTATTGACATCAATAACTAGTTCCATTCGCTTGCATCGAAACTATAATACGTTTATGCTTGTTACTAGCAACTAAAGCAAAAGAGCGCAAGATTATATTATTGGTAAATTGAAAGTTATTTAAATTGAAACTTTGTACAATAAATACTTAAGAAAATTTTTAAAGTCATCTTAAACGTACGTAGATAAACTTCTCGGGAAATCAGCAGCGCCACACTAAACATAAACTGTTTAAAACATTACAGCTCAAATAAGAGATAAGAAGAATAAATAAAATTATTGATAACAATAATTAGTATCTATTCAGTGTAGATACAGTTCTTGCAAAAATATATATCTCTTAACATCTACATAGTTCAATGAATTATATCTGAAGAATGAAGCGACGAAGTATAATTAATGATTAAACGAACTTACCTGTAAGTGAAGTTCTATCATAATTATATGAGTCGCTTCATTCGAAGATATAATATTAAGCTCCCAACCCACCCATCCCAAAACATATTTTCGCAAGAGCTTTAAGTATAGGTACCTATATCTCTAAACTAAATGAAGAACGAAGCCGCTGTGTCGCGCGAGACAGGCGGTTAGTAGGGGTTCTTTTTTATAACTCCTCTGAAGAACGTGCGTTTGGTTGTTTCTACGTGAAGGAAACTACTACATAGTTCAATGAATTATATCTTCGAATGAAGCGACTCATATAATTATGATAGAACTTCACTTACAGGTAAGTTCGTTTAATCATTAATTATAAACCAGAGTAAATAAACAATAAGTTTAATTTACGCTTTAACTGTAACGTAGTTGTACAACTAGATATAGGATTTTAGTTTGAAAAATCCTAATAGGAAACACTACAAAGTATAGTACAAACAATATGCTAATATATCAGAGCAGACAAATAAATTTGGTCCACCTTCGAACATAAACATACACAAAACATCAAACACATTACACCCCCGTCAATAGTTGATAAAGATTGACGGGATTCGCTCCTGAATTATTCACAGACCATTCGTCCTCTGTCCACGCCGACACCAGCCGACTTATGCCGACATTCACCGATATACGCGGACATTGGCCAACACTCTCCGAGATTGGCTATAACGATAGAACAAGCACGGGATTTTATCAATAATTTATAAAACGGAACGGGATAGTCGACTCGATAAAGTTCATAAACTCTCACAGACACCTAATTTTGAAGAATGGAAACATGGAAAAATGAATAGCGATTGAGATTCTATTGAAATAGCAATCGATTCAATCTAAACTAATATTATAAAGAGGAAAGATTTGTTTGTTTGTTTGTAATGGATAAACTAAAACTAGTAATCGTTAGTAATCTGTCCTTATATTATCATTATAACAACCAGATTTTCACCAATTTTTGAACGTAGTACGCCTTCAAATATTGCTAAAATAATCCGGCTCTACCAAAATATGGACAGAAATTCATACAAGTTGTGATTACAAAGTATTGTATGGAAACCTACTGAAATATGAAAATACAGTTAGGAAGGGCGTCGTAAAATTTCAATATCCTTTAATCCCGGGCTGGTTCTAATCTCGAGTAATTTCGCCGCCCCTTTATTGAGGATCGCCCCGGGATGACGGCGCGCAATGATAACAATCAACATTTGATATCAACTGGAGATATTCAGAGAGCTGGTCTACAAACCGACCCGCGTCGAATCGAATCAAGTCGCGCTAGACAAGTTGTAGATAAAATCAATTTTGCAACAACTTACTTAAATTCCTACAAAGTTCGTTGTAAAGTTGAAAATAACCATGTTATTGAGCAAAACATAGTTATTTTCAACTTCAAGTTTTAAGTTTTTTCCATCTGCCCTAGAAACGCATGTTTTCTATAAACATTTCAAAATTTGTACACACAGATAAGTCAATGTAGTCAATGATACACAGCCTCAGGGCATTGAAAGAAAAGATTGGATATTAAAACTTTCTTATGTTTTGCGCTAGTACAATAGTCAATGTTGATAATGAATTAAATTTTGGGTACGATTTAAAAATAGCACACAAAATTCTATTTAACTATGCTACATGTAAAATTTAATCTCATTTAAAACTTAATACCAGCTCTCAGCCTATTTGATATAAAGCCAAAGAATGAGGAATGACGACTGAGGCCGACGGTCTTTTTGACAAATTATTTTATCCTTTTACCTTTCATAGGATCGTCGGTGTTACGTTCCAAACGAATTTGACGACATCTTGCACTTGTTAATATAAAGATAATACTCTTTTGTCTTCTGTCTGTCTATTCTTTTAAATATTTTGTTATTCTTTATCTAACTGTAAGAGGAATTAGATGCGTCTCAATTTCATTAATTGTAATTCATTTTCTTAATGAAAGTAAATAAAATAAAATGATACTAATTTCGCTTAGATTTTCCTTTGCGTCTTAAGAGCTAGCTAAATTTTTGCTTACAGCATCCGGGCTGTTGATATCAAGAACTCAGTCAGTAAGTTTGTCACAATGAGTTGAACAGGTTAGCGGTTTAAATTTTAGCATTTTCATCGGTGCTTTCATTACTAAAAAGTTCATACAAAGTTAAGTTAGTTTAATGTATCACCCTAAATTAAACCATCGCCCTCCTCATATGACAGGTGACTTGTAACTTCTAACGGAAATTAACGAGCATTATCATGCGTCGAAATTAGCCATTTCCACCCGGATATGAACCCCACACCCCACACTCAACGGTTTCCTAGTCATTTACAATATTAAGCACATCATTAAGCTAAATACCCGTTATTTTAAGTACACCCAATTGTAAAGATTATTTTCCTTTTAAAATGTTTAATTTGGCTGTATAAAATTGAGAAGGAAAAAGACCTGCACAAATTTTGCTAAATTACAAGTCATAAAATTTATTTTTGTAACTGAATTTACGCAAATATCCATTTCACAAAATTAGAAAATGCATTGAAGAAAATATTTCCTTCCATTCGCAAGCATCCATAAACCAAATTCAATCAAAAATTGGGTCAATCACATTACTTTAGCGGAAATTGACGGAAATTGTCGCCATTCATAACGCATTCGTTATTCCAAGTCCATTCGTTTTCAACCTAAAATTTTTCCTATACTAATTTTGAAAGGGGTTTTTATTCGACTTTCAGTTTCTACTTGTTCATCGAAGCTTTAAGCAAAGCATTTCAGCAAGACCAAAGTTTCAGAAATACGCTGATCCCGGGCCGCTCGCCGGCACGTGGCTACCGTCCGGGCCATGGTCTCACGGATCGCAACTTTTCTCGCCCGAATAAATTCAGATGTTTTACAGTTTTACCTCCGGACCGTGTTCTGCCTCACTGCTCTCTTGTCTGTTATTCTTTTGGGTAGAAAGCTTCCTGCAGCCGAGTTTTGTTTTCTTTTCAAAATTATCTTACAGTTTAGTCTATACAATTGTTCAAGATAATTTCTAAGTAATTTGCAATTCCGGTCGAACGTTGTTATTATTGTTGCTCACTAACCCAACGTTAATATTTTGCTCTTCAGTTTTGTTTATAATTTCACCAAACGTACATTATGCAGATCCTGTTTTGCATGTTTCATTCAGGAGTAATATATTTGCACCTGCATCGCATTCGCGTCGGAATGCAAATGCCTGTCCCCGGCAGTTCCACTTATCCAATTTGCAAGGCTGCCGTTACTGCCACATATACAAATTGCTAAACCGAGGCGCGCTGCTAATTGAGCGAGCGTTTTATGCCCCACGTCTACATGGAAAAGTGATTTTAGACTTATTTTTGCTTTCTTTCTGTTCCAATGATTTTTAATTAATTTGAATCTCTTCCTTACATATTTATTTAAAAACGTTTTTTTAATAGTATTTTATCTTATACCTAATAACTTATTTATTCTTATCTTTACCAACTCGAAATCCTGATATTTTATCAGAGTATGCAATTTTTGCACTAAATCCTTTTGAATATAGGTTATGTATTTGGGCTATAGGTTCTCTTTAATAATTTCTGCATTTTGTTCATATAAGTTTCAGTTGATTTATGCCTCAGACGATATCATTATAAAATATTCAGCTTGATGTTTTAGTTTCTCACTATTATTTCTTTTAAGACTATAATATTGTATCAGACACCAGTACTATGTTAACACTGTCTCAACAACAAGTTCTATTTGTGTACACGGTATATGACTACGCTCAACGTTACATTATAACAATATTATTCTAAGTAATGACTGCAGTAACCGATGCTATTATCACACATTTGCCGCTCCCAGCTTGTTCACAATACTGTTCATTCAATATCACGTTGCACAGTTAAATTTGCTTTAAGTACTGTCCCATAGTAAATTTACTATTCTTCCAGTAATTTTGCAATTATCCTAAGTATAGCTTTTATTGGTGCTTGTTATTCATACTAATACTGGCGTATAAACGCTAAAATGTATATTCCTGTCTATCTATTTCTCAGTGCAACTGTAAATGCCACGCTTTTATGGATCATCTGATTTTGAAAACATTGGGTTACAGAGATAGACTGCATTCCTCCAAGAAAAAGAGATTTTCCTCCCAACTTTCTCAGTTATATTTAAGATAGAGATGTATTTAAGTAACAGATATATTTAAGTTCAAATAGCTTGACAGTTGATTTAGGCTTCCTACAGTGATTTTCTTCCCCCCCCCCCCCTCCCTACCCCTCGGTCTCTGTAACTCACAACCCTTTTTCATCACCGTTTGGACCTAGTCATTATTTTGCATTATATGAATTGTCATATTACTTATTATTATTATTGCTCTATTACTTATTTCGACCAATTTTTTAATCATTACTCAACTACTATTAGTTTATAGTTTATTCTTAATACAAACTCAGGCGTTTATAACTTTAGGCGTAAGCATAAATGTGAATCATGTAGCATTGCAAAGTTTCCGGCAAGTTTAGCTAAATCCAATTTGTAGTTGTTCTGTGTTGTTGTAATCCAATGTTACCGGCACACAAATTAATCACAAATCGCGCAACCGGCACGACACGGTACTAATTGAGACAGCTTTGATTTTTTTATACTGTCGAAGCACTCATTTTAGACGACGAAAAAATTTAGCGCACTGTGAAAATGATTGCGACCTTTTATTTGACTTTCGTTTACCGTCCATTTTCGCATTTGGATTTTCAACGGGCATGAGTTAAATTTTCTTCTTTTTCGTGGCCATGTCAGGACTAAGGCCACGTTAGATCTGTACCAAATTTTGAAATAAAAGACCATGATCTTACAAAATGTATTTTTTCTCAAAAAAACAAGGTTTTTGTAATCCTATAATGATTTAGTTTATTTTTCTTATTTTTGTTTTAAAATATTAGGTATCAAATTAGGTAGTTTCAATGTTTATTATTTACATGTTTATGCTGGACTTATTTTAATCAGGTTTTTATTCAAAATACGCATGATACTATACTTACTTGACTTTTTTAATTATTTTAATGCTACGAAACACTTACATCAAATCAGTTTTTAAAGACGCTGGACGCGGTCTGTGGGAATCCTGAAAAAAGACGTAGGATGCGGGATGACGATATGATATTTTTTTGTTGAAACGATGAGGAAATCAAAATAAATGAAAATAAATTCTTTTTTAAAGTTTATTCCTGCCTGTAACTCCGTACATATTGAAAGAAGATCCGATAGAAGCATCATTTGTGTAACACAATTTTGCGCTCACTTCAAACAACCTGAAGAGGGCGTCTAATACCGTGGCTTTCCTGCTCGAGTGAGCCTTAACACGTTCAGCACCTACAAAATCTATTGATGTTGCATTATATACTCTATCACCAACGTAATAGGAACCAGAATATTTTAAAGATCAACATCGTACGTCATAGTCACTTGTTCTTAAATACTTGAAGAGCCAGGGCAAGGTTCCTGGAGCCTTTATAATATTTCCTTATAAAATGTACTTTAAGAAAGCGTGAAATAACTGTTTTATGGTAAAGTCTTTAGGCGTCGGCTATAGTTCTAAAGGGCTGTTTATTTAGCCTCAAACTTAGAGATACTTAAATTTTTTTTATAAACGTATTATTATAAACATTAAAAGGATTTGGAGGGTATATACAAATCTCAGAGAATAATATATACATACAATATAGCAAAAACTTTTTCAGATAAAATTTGTTGTAGCGACAGGAAACGCTGCAAGGTATAATACTATGTCAATGATAGAGGGAGCGCAAATATTACCCCTATGGCGTTGTAGTCTGTGAAGTGAATCAATGGGCAATTTCCGCCCTCCGCACTCTGCAGGCAGCAGTATGCCAAATAAAACTGATTGCTATAACTTTCGCAGTATGAGCCCTAAGGACATGCACACAATAGATGATGCACGCGACTTCCTTCGCGTCGTTTTAGTTTCGAAAATCAAGAAGAAAAGCTTTGATTCCTCGGTATAAAAAGCCTCTCCAAATCCAAATCAAATATATATATATATAGAAATGTACGATTTCTCACTAAAATCATAACATGCTTACATTAACAGCAGCAAGGAGCAATAACTTATTACTGAGTCAAAAGCCAAGTTTCCGTATCAAGCGTCATTAAGTAGAAACGTCAAAGCTAATTCCTAGTAAACTAGATTTAGTCGCCTACACGTGGTGTTCTGAATATCCCCTAATAGTTTATAGCACCCGTTATAAATACCCGCATTAGAGCGCTTAATGTATGACCTGCAGGATGTCGCGTTCGTCGTAACTAATGTGTTATCTCAAACAAAATATGGATGTATGTCTCTTAGTTACGGTCTGGGGATTCAAAGTGGCGGAAGGGTTCAATAATAACAAGTCGTGTTTAATGTTACAATTCCTTATTTTCCAAATAACTAATTATGGTTTGTGCCTTGGATTTCAAATTACACTTCATCATTATACTACATCTTCAAGTATGTATCCAATCGACATACTCGCGGGAAATGTAAAACTTCAAAATCACAGTGAACAGGTAGGTATTTTTAAGCAAGCGCGCTATAACCTAGACCTCATCCTTCAATCAGACTAAAACCCTAAAATTAATATCAGTAGGCCGAGCATGGGCGGGGAGATTTTATCCACGGGGAAAGGATAAGATGTCCCAGTTGGCTCGAGACATCTTTTTTATAATTTAATGCCTATGAAAATAAACTTAAACCTACGTCCTATGCACAAGTCAAACAGGGATATGCTTCTCCTTTCCCCTGTTGCCATGCTCTAGCATAATTTTATCTCTTGTACGTGGATATAATCGGGGGATAAGATTTTTATCCCCTCCCATGTTCGGCCTGCTGTAGCTATTATTAGGGCAAGATCTATTGAAATATTTTTTTAGATTTTCCATAGCAATATTAATAAAAGTCAATTGTGCCTGAAAAGTTTGACCTTTAACCTTTTCTTTATAAAGATATTATTATAATTCTATTAAGTAACTTTGAAGCGTCCTATAGTAATTTTGATAGACATAGGTCGTTATTAATAGATGTCCGAAAGACATCGAAATAAGTGGTCTATTAATATTTGTAGGTACGTACTTCGGTACTTGGAATTTCTCGTAATAATAATCAATCGATCAATCAATCACTATTTATTCAATTTAGGTAAGTACACTGTTTTAATTTAAGTATTGACGTCCATTAACTAGACATAATAAATAGTCATGATAGTGATAATTAGTTATAGTTATCTTATAACTAAAGCTACGAGGGTTCCAAATGCCCCTTGGTTTGAGAAGAGCCCACAACAAACTCAGCCGGGATTTTTTTATATTATCACCATCTCACAAATCATCATAAACTAAAGAACTAACAGAGCCGGTGGTTAGAATCTTTGATAGATTCATGTGACGATTCTATACCACTTATGAAAATTTATTAAAAAAAACTTTTGCCTTCGAAATTTCATACTTTATTCCTTTAGAACGATGGAACGACATTGGCCATCCCATACGACTGTTGAGCCGCAAGACCAATACTTTTACCACAGGCTTTACGTCCGCGGGTGTAAATCCGTCTAATTGCCTACTCCAGGCCTCTGCCAACGCTTAAAGCAATACTTATGCAATATTACTTAAAATGACAGTTTCATATCACGTACCTTGACATTCCTAAAATACGGATTATAATTCTAAAACACAAAAGTCAACTAATAGTCATTTATTTCGATAGAACGAAACGAGTTGAACAAAGCAGCTACGAGTACAAGCCCGAAGGCGGTTGTTTTACGCAATATAAAAGCTATAAAAGTCAGTTATCAATTATGAAAGTGACGAGTTTATTTTATGGCAGACGCTAGTGGCGCAGGTATCCGCCATTAATTACCGGACACCCACGGCGCTAGTCCCGGGGAAAAAGAATAGGAATACTAGGGATGCTACCAAATATCGACTGAATATCGATATTGAGTAACAATTAATTAATTAATTAATTAAGTAGATATTGAGTAACAAACATTCAAATTAGTAGAATTTGAATGTTTGTTACTCAATCACGCCAGGACGCCATGCGGACGAAGTCGCGGGCATTAGCTCGTAACTAAATAAAGACAATAATTATGCTCGATTTCATCTTAGGAAACATCTTAAGTATTTCACGTACAATAACTGTCACCTAATGGGTGTTCTTGGCATTGTTGGTGAAAACTGGCGCTGAACTTCACGTAGGTTTACTTAAGGTGGGTTTGAAAATACTCTGCTCTAGATTTACTAAAGGTTTCGAGTATTTTCAGACCCACTAGACTATTTATATCGCTGGAGACCCAATGTGCTAAAACGACACGAAATAAAAAAAAATACGGAAGCGTACCTGCAAGAACCGCTGTACTGAACGTCTGTCGGTTAATAACTGCAGAACCGACAGTAGCTAGACTACCTGCAGAACCGTCAGTAGTAAAGCGATCACATCTGTGGGTCGCGGCCTATGAGTTTAAACAATTATTTTTTTATTCCACTACAGTACTTAAGGCAAAGTTAAATCTGAGTGAAATGTTTGAAAAGCAGTGCTAGGTTTTATATCAGCTATGCTTATGGGGTTATACTTACTATTATCATCGATAGTAACAATATTCATCACATCATCATCATCACTACAGCCTATTAACGTCCCACTGCTGGGCACAGACCTCCACTCTCATAGGAGAGCGGGAATTAGAGCTTAGACCCACCACGCTGCTCCAATGCGGGTTGCGGGACAATATTAATAATAATAATAATAATAATAAAGCCTTTATTTCCAATCACAGTTCGTTCTTACAATCATAGTTACAAGGATATTATTATAAACATATTATTAAGGACAATTTGTTATTATATCTGATATAATTCAGACTTACAAAATAAATAATCATTTGTCGTTTTATAATTAATTCAATAATACTGTTTTGTTGTCAATTTACTTAGATAAAGATAAATAATTATGTTATAATATTATAAGTTTATCTTGATGTTTATCACAATGTCAGTGTTATTAATTATATAGAAATGTCATTGGAACGCCCATTTTTGGGCATAGGCCTCCTCCATCCTTTTCCATCTGGTCCTATCTCTCGCCAGCCTGGTCCAGGTATTCCCCGCCTCCTCAATTATGTCGTCGCTCCAGCGACGCCGCGGCCGGCCTCTCGGTCGGCGTGCGTCGCGTGGATACCAATATAGAAGTTTTTCTGTCCATCTCCCATCGGTCGTTCTTACTATGTGCCCGGCCCAGCGCCATTTAAGGAGACATGCTAGCTTTGCCGCGTCGATTATTTTAGTCTTTTTTCTTATTAGCTTATTCTTGATTTTGTCTTTCAGTTTTAGGCCTAGCATGCTCCTTTCCATGGCTCTCTGGGTAACCTGTATTTTATGTATTATTTCTTTTGTTATTGGCCATGTCTGGCAACCGTACAGTAGTGTAGGCGTTACAATAGAGTCTAGAGCTGCCTTCTTTAGGTAAATGTCTAGGCGTGACTTAAATATGTGTTTTAATGACCAATATGCTGACCACGCTTTCTTAATTCTTCTTTGAACTTCATAGTGCCCTTTAAAAGATATGGTTTGACCTAAGTAGACATATTCCTCAACGTATTGTAAATTTTCCCCTTGTATTTGAACATTATAGTGATTTCCGTTTGACATTATGCATGTTTTTTCGGGGTTCATTTCCAAACCACACCCTCTGCTGTGAACATCTAGACTTTCTAGCATATACAAGAGTTGTTCATGACTTTCTGCAATTATAACTATGTCATCAGCGAAGCGAAGGTGGTTTAAATTTTCCCCGTTTATGTTAATCCCTCGGTCAGCCCAATCCAATTTTCTAAATATGCTTTCTAAAAGCGCAGTGAAGAGGTTCGGAGAGATCGGGTCTCCTTGTCTCACACCGCGCTTCACATTGAATGCTCTACCTCTTTTCTCCAGTTTTATAAGGCCCTTACTTTTTGAGTAGATCTCCTTAAGGATGTTTATGTATTTTCCAGGTATGTTCTGATCTTTCAGTGCAGCCCATAGCGCCTCGTAAAAAATTGAATCGAACGCCTTTGTGTAATCAACGAACGCAATATACAAAGTTTTTCCATACTCTACATATTTTTCAATCACTTGTTTCAAAGTAAAAATATGATCTAAGGTAGAGTATTCACTCCGGAAGCCTGCCTGTTCTCGCGGTTGTTGGAAATCGAACTCTCTTTTTAGTCGATAGAGTATGACTTTAGTGAACAATTTGTAGGTTGCCTGCAAGAGACTTATAGGCCTATAGTTATTTATTTCTTGGGGGTTACCCTTTTTATAAAGTAGTGTTATAACCGAAGTTTCCCACTGTTCAGGTATTTTCTGTTGCAGCATAATGTTGTTAAAGAGTTTAGTTAAGATTGGAGTTATGGGCTCTATCATCGTTTTGATGGTGTCGTTTGTTATACCATCTGCACCTGGGCTTTTCATTGACTTCAGAGAACTGATAGCGTGCCAGATTTCACATTCCAAAAATGGCGGTATCTCTACCAAGTCAAGCTCTCTAGATCTAGAGTCTAATACATATGACTCTGGCATGCTATATAACTTTTGATAGAATTCTGTAGCTGTCTTTAAAATTGAATCTCTATTGGTAGAAATTGTACCTTTTTGGGTTTTAAGATTTGGTATCCATTCTTTGGTGTTACATAAACGTTTCTTTCCTCGTTTGACAGATCTACGTTTAACTAACTCTTCTTCAAATATTTTTAACTTATAGTTTTGTTTATTTAATTTTAAGCGTTTTCTAATTTTCTTATACAGTTGTTTTAATCGTTTTTTTTCCAAATCTGTTTTCATTGTTTTTTCTCTGAGCTCTGTTCTTTCTAATATTAATTTTCTTATGTCCTCTGTTAATATACATTGAGTCCGATTTTCATTGGTTACTTTTGGTAATTGATTGACACTTTCTTGGATTGTGCAGATTAGGTTTGTATAACTTTTTTGTATATCATTTGTGATTTCAGTTGATTTTGATAGCTCTACAAAAGTATTTTTTAGGTTTTCACGTTCAATAGGTAGATATCCGGATTGTTTTTTCTTAAATGTCTTTCGTGACTTTTGTATTTTCGCATAAATAGAAAATGTTGCCCTAACCATTCGATGGTCAGTTGGGTGTGAGGTATTAATGACTTCTACATTCTGAAATAAAGGAACATCACTCTTTTTAGCAATAATAAAATCAATTTCATTTAACGTTTGTCCGTCTGGCGAGCGCCAAGTCCACTTTTGTTTGGATTTTTTATTGAAGTGAGTATTCATGATGTAGAGTTGATTTTCAAAGCAGAAATCAATAAGCCTTGATCCTCTTTTATTTCTTAATCCATAGCCCGAGGGGCCCATTACAGTAGCATCTTCAGGGGTTGCCTGACCAATCTTCGCATTGAAATCTCCTATTATAAACGTTTTTGAAAGGGTATTTTCTAAAGCTAGAGTTATGTCATTGTAGAAACTTTCTAGTTCCTCTTCTGATGATTTTTCCGTCGGTGAATAGACTTGTATGATGGTAAGTGAGGTACATTCTAAACATATGTCCAATCTAGCGACTCTATCTGAAATGGCATTAAAATCTATTATATAACTTTTTAAGTATTCTTTAATCATAAATCCCACACCATTTCTTCCGCTTTTCTTTCCTGTGTAGAGTAGAATGTACTCGTCATACTCTATTATATGAGTTCCTTCTTTTTTAACTTCAGAGATACCTAATATGTCCCATTTAATATTCCGTAGAGCATGTTCTAATTCTTCTCGACGTCCTATTCCTACAAGGGATCTTACGTTGAGTGTATTAATATATAAGCGTTGGATGGAGGGTGTCGGTCTACTACTCCCTCGGGGACCAACCGGCTTGGGAGAGATAATGTTTGGTAAATAATTTTCGTGCTCTGGTAGGAGAGAGGCCTTTCGTTGCTAAGTTCGTGGTGGTGAGGTGGTAGAGCTTGATAGAGCATTGTTGGATGTCATGTAAGATTCAATAGTAGTTTTATTCTTTTTATGAATATTAAACTTTTGTTGGTGTGGTGGTAGAATTTCGGGAGAAGAGTTCGGTTTTCTTTTGTTACGTCGTGTTTTTGGACTTCCTTGATTAGGTTTCAATTGGTGTTTTCCGGGGCTCTTGCTGTTTAACTTAACAATTTTATCATATTTCAGAATAACGTTTTCTCCTTGTTCTCTTCTAGCCATCAATTCTTTTTGTAATTCCTTTCTCTTTTGTAGAACCTTAATGGGAAAGTCCTCTTTTATGTACATACAAGTATCTTTTAATGATTTTTTATTCCTCAGAAGTTGGATTTTTAAGCCCACTGTAGTTAAAATCAAAACAACAGGCCTGATATTCCCATTCTTTTTCCCGAGTCTCCTCACCATCTCTATATCTCTTTTTTCACAGGATATTTTCATAGTGTTATTTATTATATCTAGTACAGTCTCTTCCAACTCGCTATAGTATCGTTCTTTCTCTTCAAGTCCAAACAATATTATATTTCTTTGTTTTGTCTGTTTTTCCAACCTTTCTATTTGTGTCTGCTGTTGTTCTAATTTTTCTTCCAATGCTTTAGTTTTTAATTCAAAGTTTTCTAATTTTTCTTGTATATTTTCATTAATTTTTTGTAAATTTTCTTGAATTTTACTCATTTCTTGTTTTTGACCTTGCATATCTAGTTGGATCTCTTTTAGTATTCTCATCATATCTTCCATTTTGAATCAATTATATAATATATTATTCGTAATAACTTAAAATAAGAATCCTAATAAAATTCGTCTAATTCCATCTAGAGGTAAGTAGTGCAATTATTATATTATAAGGGTCAATTTTATGGCGTTAAATTATTGTTGAAGCACGTCCATAATAAACGTTTCCATCTAGCGGTGAATACTAAAAGCTTGTAAATATCGGTTCCGCTGCTTGTCCACAGATGGCGCCTGGCGTCTTGAAAACAATGATTACTTTTTGTTTATGATTTATCAATATATTACGTCGATATTATTCTTCTTGCATCCCTATCCCGGGCAGCCGCAGTGTTGTCTATCTAATACCGGGGGATAATTAAAATGTTAATAGTTTCCAATGCTTTGAGCCGAAGACGCCGCTCATGAGCTTTACACCTCATGAATAATTTAATAGTTTAATACTTGAATACCTATTACTTACCAATGCGCTTTAATTATTGTGTGCGGGAACTGTGGACGGATTTTATTAGGGTTAGGTACGTTGTTAAACAAAAAGTCCTTATCTGTAGTTGCGTCCAGTCTGTGCGTCTTTCTACCCGTCTTCTATATTTTCTTCTACCCGAAGTTGAAATTCGGTAGTTGTAAAAACTGGTTACGACTTAGGTACGCGTAGGTATCGTTTATTTTGAACTGTAATTATATAAGGACTAGAGAGAGAATATTTAAAAATGTGACACACAACCTTCTGAATTTTTACCAAAAGCCAAAATACCAAGTTTCGTAGATTTAACTTGAAAAATATCTTGTTAAATAAAAGACTACCCTATTTCAACCCTTTGGGGGTAGAATTTTCAAAAATGGCGAAACACGTATTTCTAAATTTTAAACCAAAAGCCCAAATACCAACTTTCATGTCTATAACTTGAAAAATGAAGGACTTTCATACAAATTTTCAACCTCTATTTATTTACCAAAATTTTACCCCTTTAGGCGTAACATTTTGAAAAACTGTGACACACCTATTTCTTTATTTTCAACCCGCAGCTCATATACCAAGTTTCATGGGTATAATTTGAGAAATGAAGGACTTTCATACAAACTTTCTTAGTACTATTTAACCCATCGGGGGTAGAATTTTGAAAACCTGTGACAAACGTACTTCTTTATTTTTAACGAAAGCCAAAATACCAAGTTTCGTTGACATAACTTGAAAAATATCTTGAGAAATGAAGGCCTTTCATACCAACTTTCATCCCCTATTTCACCCGTTTTGTGTTCGAATTTTCAAAATCTGTGAAATACGTATTTCTTAATTTTTTACCGGTAGCTCATATTCTAAGTTTTATGGCTATAACTTGAGAAATTACGGACTTTCATACAAACTTTCAACCCTTGTTTCTCCCCCTTAGGGGTGGAATTTTGAATAATCCTTCCTCAGTGAGCGCCTACGTCACAAAGGAAGCTACTGTCAAAATTTCAAGTCTCTAACCCCAGCGGTTTAGGCTGTGCGTTGATATATAAGTCAGTCAGTCAGTCAGGACTTTGAATTTTATATACATAGATAAATAGATAAATAAGTCAAATTGAAACTACTACAGTTCCAGAATATTGATTCAGCAAATCGAATTTATTTTATTGTAATTTGACGCACACTAACTAAAACTAAATTATACCAATAACTTACTAGGCATAGTCGACCAAGTGAATTTGTAATTATATGATAAATATAAAAGAAGCAATTTTTTTTGCTATTCTTATTTTTTGATTAATTAAATGAGCTTACGGAACCAGTGCTGATGCATGTCCTAACGCATTCTTGACCAGCTATTTTACTAATTGAATGTTACACTCGAGACTCGTTTAAATTATAGTTAACAGTGAAGCCGGAAACTGGTTTTATCAATTTACGATCGTGGTTTTGCTCGTGCTCACCCACAGGACGTTTTAATTTTCCATATTATCTTAATAATTTTGAGTGTGGATTTTATGGATGTCGGTTTCCAGCCTGCTGCACTTGTCCAAATAAATTGAGTCATTTTTACTTATCTCTGGTGCTCCCAAATTTTGATGTTAGTTGTATGGTTATAATATAGTTGTTTTTTTACCTTTCTCTCAACATTCTTTTACTTTTTATTTCTCGTATCGTTAATTTCTTTGAATGGAGAAACTACATTGTTTCTTATGTTAATTTCTTAATGATCTGAAAGCTAAGTTTAAAATCTTGAACAAACCAATCTTTAGATAAAGATGTTATGCCTTACTACTTTGAAAATACTAAGAAGCTATTTGAATATAGCCATGTATTTAGGCTACAGAACTACTACAGTTCTTAGTCTGCAGTCAATAAAACTGGGATTTCTCATGAGGGCAGTGCAGCGAGCAAGTAAACTTGCAGAAACCCCCACAGGGCCGGAGCCTGCTTGAAAAATTCACCACGTACTAACTTCCAGTCAAGTTTCCACAACTTATACAACACAAGTTATATGAAATTTTCAACGCATTTTGGATGCTCAGTAACTTGGTTTATATTGCAGCTATGGTCAAGTATGTGAAAATGTTTGAACACAATCTGTCTGATAAGTTCACAGTGGGAAGATAAATGTATTTCCGATAAAAGCTAAGTTCGACGTGGAAAAATATTAAGGAGAAACCACAGAATTTCTGAGCATCTGATGTTCCATTCTAAAGGAATCCAACGGGATTACAGGAATCACCAAATAAAATACGTTAGCTAGCTTTATTCAAAAACTATAATTAATCTAATGACATCTGACGTTTAGGTCATACATCACAGTTTCCTTTACAACTATTGATGTAGAATTTTAGTCAACAGAAGGATTTTTACTAAATACCTATAATAATTCATGCACGTCATTCAAGTTAACGAATTTCAATGTTGAATATAACAGAGCAAAAACGCTAGTCCTATAGCAACGAAATGTCTATTTTCACGAAACATACTAAGTAGTATCATAATATAATTATCTCAGAAGTTCTTTATGAGTATTTATATACACATTGTTTTGTTGAACATGCCCTAAGGTCTCTCCTAAAGTATCTTATTGTTTTTTCATGTTCTGTCTATGTCTTCGCCTACTTTACTTCCGTCTCTCACATTTTATTCCAAATTCATTTCAAAGGTTTTTAGAATGTATATTTGCTTGCATGCACTAATTTATTGACTGGCTTCAGAGCCATACGACATAGTATGTATGGTTTTAAATATTATGTTTTAGTGCCATAACTACTACTTTAAAATCTATACTAAAATTCAAATATACCTATTTAACTTCTAAATTTACATAATGAACCGAAGGAATTCAATTTGATGTAATCTAAATACGAGTCGGTGGGTATATTTTTTGATCGGACCAGTTTGAATTCGCGCGAAGCCGGTGCTCCGGAGCGTTTTTACTTGAATCGCATAATTAATTACCTCACAGCTTTGGCCCGAGTGATATCAATTCTCCGAATCTTGACCGGATGACGAAAAAGGGATTCAATAAAGCCGTCAAAATATCAATAACCGAATAAGTAATATTATAACACAAAAATTGCGAGGAAATTTTCGCTTTTGGTATGCTTTTTTTCTGTAGAATCTGTATTCTAAAGCGGTGTTTTAAAGCGTAAACATATAAGTAAAGATAATACAAATATATTATCAAGAGTGTGTAGGAGTCTACAAGTGCGCTACTGCACCTAAAGCCACATCGCCAGACCTATGTATGTGATAAAATTAATGTTGTCGAGTCTCAAAGAAGTGTACGTAGAAAACAAAAAGGTAAGGAGTATAAAAACAGACAAACTATATCTAATACAATGGGGTCAAAATCTACAATACAACTTTATCTCTCCTGCCCCTAAATAAAACAAAGATATGCCTAATAAACTCGATCGTAAACCTGGTTTATCAAAACATACCATTTCTGAAGTACTAGAATATCGCGGTCGGTATCACGAACCAAAAGCAAAACTATGTTCAATAACTTGGATAAAGGCCGAACTACAAAAAACCAAGTGATTTGTTAGTCTGATGAAGACCTTTGTTTTTGTTTACATTTCAAATACAATTTGGCCCCTTTTTTGTACCGTGTTGTGTGGCTCTATAAATAATCTATTGGGTTT
Organism: Erebia epiphron; assembly: GCA_963932025.1. NCBI lineage: Eukaryota > Metazoa > Arthropoda > Insecta > Lepidoptera > Nymphalidae > Erebia > Erebia epiphron. The sequence goes on along the minus strand of OZ009945.1, from coordinate 55,629,355 downwards.
ATTTCTTAGGATAGACGGAATCTGATTATAGTTTTTTTTGTCGTTCTAGTCGATATCACACAAATTTCATTTTGTTAATGTTTTCGATATTTAGGTATCTAATTGATATAATTATAGAACCAATTAAATTAAATAACGATGTTTGTGAGATGGTGATAGTAAAAAAACGTGGCTGAGTTTGTTGAGAGCTTTTCTCAGACCAGAGCGCGTTTGGAATCCTTGTAGCTTTAGTTTTGAGATACCGTTGTTAATTTCATCACGTCTCATACTTTGTATATCTGATGTTCATTAAGTATATTGTGTAAGTACCAACTATGAATGACTGTATTTGACTAATGCGTTGTTGTTCCCATGTTCAGCAATGTTTATAATAATTAAAAAATCATGAAATCTATCATCAATTTTTCTAACAGTTCTTTCAGATCTTGTGCCTATTATAAATGTAGGTACGAGTCCTTACCTTATTTGACACATTAAGCATTGTTTTTTTAAAAGTCAAATCTATCTATTTTTAATTACTTCTGTATTATCAGCTTTCCTAAATTGATTAATATAAATGGTCAAAAATTGTGTACTTGAGAACTTTTTTCCAAAATAATATGCTGTGGAAATGTTCATCATAAATACATCCTAAAGAAGTTCCCAACTCTACGGATTAGTTTACATGAAAAACTCACCAGTATGTACCAAAAATAATCTGAAAATCTGTTGATTCTTTGGTTACACGAGTAAAACCTAGACGGACCGCTAATTGCCTATAAACAACCTACGTAATCTCTAATATCGCGAAGCCAGTAACAATAAATTAAGATTAATCGACAGTTCTCCGGAACTACGTACCTAATTAACGCTAATATAATTTCATAGAGCGATAACATCGTTACGCCTACCGACTTCGCGTATGGCAGAGAATCTGTTATCGTAATGTGATGGAAGTCGGGACAATGAAGGCGGGCCCGATACGTGCTAATTATAATTGATTGAATGTTGTAGTTACATACAATACATAGTAGATGTAAGTAGCAGTGACAGGGTGTACACGAGCTGTTCAGCTGTTGGTAGTGTGCTTTTTACATAAGTGCTAAATCGAGAGAGCAACTTTTCGTAAATGGATGAGTGTGTCTCAATATCTTAACTGATTTCCACTAAACTTTAATAGCGAGAGCAGGCACCCTGAAAGAGGAAAATGTTACCTTGATTCCAGGCGAGAATTTTGATCGTCATTATTAAAACTTATTTTTAATTCTTAACACATTGCCGGCCCACTACGAGTATGGAACTCATCTCAGAATGACACTTGTGGCACATAGGTATTATAAGACGTGATAACCTAGCGAGTGGTGACAGTTTAGAGTGTCCGAGATTTGAATCCCCAAAATAACTACGCACCTCTTACTATTTAGAACTACGTGACATTTAATCAATTGAAAAAATAAAAATTTGAGAGGTGTCAAGGGACATCCAGATGGAACGAAGTTCCTTTCAATTAATTAGTGAAGAATTGTAATAAAATTTACACAGAGAAACACGCGCACGCCGCACGGCCGTCTAGCCCCTTTTCGCAACGCGCGATAAGGAACTCCGTTCCAATAATATCTGTTCATGTGGCTATAGCCAGATACATCAAAGAACCAATCAACGCCTGATATGGTATCTTCTTCATTATTTCTTCTGTTTAAACTCTCTCCAACTTTAAACCTGTTTCCATCGGCGTTGAAACCGGCTTACATTCGCCCATGTTAAATTTTTCTATTAACTTTTCGATATAGCTCGTAACCATGACCATACATAGGCTAGTTATACACGTATAATATAACTAGCCTATGTAACTATTGAAAACATAATTCTTTAAAATAATTTCGCCTTTTCATTTTCAACAACTTGAAGTCAATAACACAAGTAGTCATAGAAACCAAAATCATCTTTTCATAAATATTATAAATGCGAAAGTTTGGATGGATGGATGTTTGTTACTCAATGACGCCCCAACGGCTGAACGGATCTGGATGAAATTTGGCACAGAGATAGATTATAGTCTGGAGTAGCACATAGGCTAATGAATTTTTATCCCGACAAATGAAAGAGTTCTTGCGGGAACCAAAAAACCTCAATCTACGCGTACGAAGTCGCGGGCATCAGCTAGTCTTTTCATAAAAAGTGTCGTTACAACTCTTGATCTTAATTTTTTCAGTCTAGCCCCCTTTCGCAACGCGCGAGAAGGAACTCCATTCCAATAATATTACGTACTTGCGTTTTTACGACACGACGCAGGTAAGAAAATAGAAGAGAGAGAAGAAACGCATGTCTGAGAGTTCTCCATAATGTTTTCAAAGTTGTGTTTGGATTTACTTTTATGGATGCGTCCGTAATCCGTATTGAGCCAGCGTGGTGGACTGTCATTCTAAGAACAGATCAACACAGGATATTTATTTAAACAATGTAGTTAGGTGAAGTCGCAGGAAAATGTTTTAAGTATAGTAAACAGTAAATTATAAAGAGAATATAAAAATTCAATGGGCTCTTTATACCGCCATGAATAATAGAGGAGACGATTAAATTGGCATCGCATTACAATAAATTGAACGTGGATCCGATATACTGATATACACTACTAATAGCTGACAGTAATGGCCTGTGTTTCTTTTTATTTGGAAAATATTATGTCATAATATTATTACGAAACTAATAATTATACACGATATATTGTCTATATTGTACTAAATAAACGTAAATATTGTTTTTGTTTGATAGTGTGGCGTCTACCTCCTAGATGCCATCATGCCACTGGATTAGGTGTTTGATTAATTATGGATCTTAAATAAAACACTTGTTTGTATCTTGGTGTAGGTCTCAAAACACGTCCGCTCGCCCCAGCGTTCAGCTAGCAAGCGAGCGGAACGGGCCCGGTCTACTTTGTTTATTTATATAAAACTCTGTACACCACAGATAGCATAAAAGGTATGCAAATATTATTTAATAAATAGTAATGGGTACTAAAGGCAAATCTATGCACATATTATAATATTATTATTTAGTATTTAAGAGTAGAAACTGACTGACTGACATTTCAACGTACAGTTCAAGGCATTTGCCATAGATAAACTTTATAAAAATAGTACCCGCCGAATTTCTTACTGGTTCGTCTCGGTATGAATAACATTCCGAACCAGTGGTAGATTCATTTGACGATCCAAACACAACTTTAAAAAAATATTTGAAAAAAAATTGAATTTAAATTTCATCCAGGAGATAGTTACGCCATTGAGCCCTTAATTATTTAGGTAGAGAGAGATAGAGGTAGACGAGCACTCATCGAAACGAGCCAATTTTCAAACTTATTTCTTATTGAGGATTCTTAAATGATCAGATAAAACCTAAATCCACCAGCGAACTCGTGGGAAAAACCTAGTAAAACAGTCCAAGGTGAGAATAATAATTCGAAGGTGTACTATTAGGTACCATAGGGGGAGATTGCAAACAAGAGATACCTTTAAAATGATAAAAAAGCAAAATGTGCTGTAAAGCATAAATGTATTTAAGAACATGCCAACAGCCACGGGTATGCGGTAGTATTCAATATATTCACCAATATTTCTGTAAGGACTTGTCATAATATCATAAAAGCTAATAAAAACACTATTGACTCCCGGAACTCGTGACAGAGGGGGTGAGAGGGGGTGAGAGGGGGATAAATCACACTCAATAGAGAACGACACAACGTTCTGGGAAGTTTTTGTGTTGTTGTTTTTTTTCTAGATATTTTTTGTGCATTCGCTGGCGCCCCGCGGGCTTGCGCGCGTATCGAACGATCGCCGTTGAGAAGACAATGTGTGCGATATTATCGTGTAACGAGCGAGTACAGAATAATATACTTTATATGGATGTGGCGTTCGATTTGGACATTTTATTGGACCAGAAATATTGGACATTTATAACAGGTTGGTATTTTTGTATACTGATAGAGTTTTTTCTTATTTTCGATTTTGACGAATTTATTTTCGATACCTATCCAAATTAAGTACTTTGAAAACTCCGATCTCCTCATAATACTTAATATTATAAAAGCGAAAGTGTCTTTGTTTGTTGGTTTATTGGTTTGTCCTTTATTTTGGCGTAGATATAGTTTAGGACCTGGAGATTGGCACGCTACTTTTTTATCCCGGAACATTAAGAAAACTTATTTCATGCGGACGTAGTCGCGGGAATCAGCTAGTGACTAATAAAACATTCGTACGCAGAATTCGCAAGACTGTTTAAATAGTCCTGCGAATAAAAATGTGCTTAACATAAAGAATTTAGTTTTCATTCATATTTGGTCACAATATCTTAGCTTTCGGAGTAATATTTCCTCAACATATTTTCGACGGCAACATTCAGGACCATTGACGTCGAGCCATTTATTTTGACATGCCCTCGGATTCCTCTCCCCGTGAGTTTTGTTTGCCTCCCGACGTTACGCGCCGCGCCGCGCCGGTGGTCCTACGGCGGGGGGTCCACGACCAGCCTTTGTGCTGTGACCATAAAGGCTCACACTGGCAGCTACAGCGAGGTTATACGAGATGTACATTGTACTCGTACGCTACTTTAGTATACAGTATAATACACTAATATCTTATGCCCGCGACTTCGTCCGCGTGGATTAAGGCTTTTTGGTTCCCGCGGGAAATCTTTAATTTTCCGAGATAAAAAGTAGTCTATGTGTTACTCCAGACTGTAATCGATCTCTGTGCCAAATGTCATCCATACCTACAGCCAAGGCCATGACAAATATCTTGATTATTTTGCTCGTTTCTTGAATAGGCTATACCTATGCATATAATATATGCGTATAAATTTAATCTCTGAAAACTTTTTCATTTTGCTGGATAAAAAACATCCTAGTTATGTCTGTGATATCGGAGTAGAATATAAAGAGAATAAGTATTATTCATTTCACGGATTGTTACAAAGTGCTATATTCAATGTACCATTGCTTGATAATGAGGAAAATCAAAATATTCCCTTCAAATTTCTAAGAAGTAGAACATTCATGCGAAGTCGCGGGCATAGGACCTTATTTGGAAGGCCGCTAGTAATTAATGAAATGTTTGTCACGAGTTCACAACTTCACATGAACAGATCGAAACTTTGAGCTACTTTCGTTGAGTACCTAACTCAAAGTTTTCGACAATTATACAAATATATTGACTGTAATCGTAGCTTAAGTTTACTAACGTAAAATATATAACAGACAAAATAGATTAATATGCTACATAAATTATTGTTTATTTACTTTCGTATCTAATATTAATATTTAGTTTCAAACAATGTGTTTAAAATTGTCTTTATAATATTTGTAAATATATTATGATGTATATTACGAATACCTTCCGATTCAATGTCTCAACTTAATTAAGCCATATAGTGTCAATGCCGCATGAATCATGATAAATAGACAATTTACTATCCACATTAATTGGAAGCAAAGGTCCTAACGTCTTAATTAAGGCCAGTCATTACAAATGAAATAACCCATTCAGAACATAACGGCTCTATCGGGACATAGCGTCATTAGGAAAGAATTCCGAAACTACGTCGATAACATTACCTAAAAATCGTACAGTTTGGAAATAATCAGAGTTTCACTTACCTATATGGGAACGGGTGCTGTGGTTTTGACTCACTAGCTAAACGAAGGTTTGTGTGCTGAAAATTACGGCACCACATACAAATAAAATACAACAAGTAGGTTCAACATTCAAATAGAGTACAGAGAATATTTTGTGCTATTCAATGCAAAAGTGTTAGTACTAATTTATGGCAAAACTAACTAATGCCCGCGACGTCGTCTGCGTGGATCGAGGTTTTTTGGTTCCCACGGGAACTCATTAATTTTCCGGGATAAAAAGCATAGGTGCCATTCCAGACTATAATCTATCTCTATGCCAAATTTCAGCCAGATCCGTTCAGCCTTTTTTCAGATTGAGTAACAAATCATACATCCATCCATCCAAACTTTCGCATTTATAATATTAGTAAGATTTTTGAACCTGCCTTCAAAGCTCTTTATCATTGAATTGCACAAAATTTTCGCCGTATTATGCATCACTTATGGTTGACTTGAGCCTTGGTTTACCTAACAAAGGCATGTTATATTCATATTTCTATATATTTGACTGCAATTTAAAGCTGTTCTCAAACGGTATGATTGCTAAGCTGTGTCGCTGTGTTGTTACGTCTCAATTATTTCATAACTATCAATAAAAGTTTACGCGATTGTCGCTCTGTTTTTCATCATATAATCTAGATCGTTAGGGTCGTTATTGCGTGCGTGTGTGCCCACTGCCCAGGGATGGGGCGTGTGACACAGTTTCCTCGTGCCACAAGTTCAGAGTGTCAAGTGCAATTAGTGCAGCCCGGAGTTTGACGTCGTTATAATTTATATCCGAATCAAGATGGAATGCCTTCATTAAAATAACTATGAGACTTTTTATGGAGACATAACTCTGATCTGATTAGACATTAGTACATTACCTATAAATCTCCAATTAGGTAAAGATTAGTTGGTATTTTCAAAGTTTCTAGAATAAAAGTTTTTGGTTTTGTCCTCGGCCTCAGTGGCTGTTTGCACACATGCTTGTACGTATTAGACTAAACTTACAGATTGAAAAAAAAAAATTTTTTTCATTGATTTATTTATACATGCCGTTACGTATTCTAACATCTATGCTTAGCTAAATAGTTGATAACTGTGTATTTGCCATTCATTCACGGAACATAGGGATGCAGCAGTAGTTTTTCATGCGTTCGTGTCATATCTAAATGAAAAAAAAAAGGGTCTTGACACACAGACGGACGGACAACGAAGTGATCCTATAAGGGTTCCGTTTTTTCCTTTTGAGGTACGGAACCCTAAAAACCCTAGGTTTGGTCGTAGTTCATGATACGTCTGTGTACAACTTAAATAGTCACAGTTATAACCAGTTATTTACTAAACATTTTAAAGTATCTCTGGAAGTTGACCTAATTCCTTTAACATTGTAGGGCCATAATATAGGGGTTCTGCTACGACGCATGTATCGAGTCACAGCCAATGACAATTAGTTAATTGGTGCCTTCGCGTGCCGCCACTTCGTTAGCTCGTCGATGGCCGACTGTAACTGCTTGTCATTGTTTGCTTTGTGTACAACATCGAACAAGAGCCAGTGCACAAAAAAATGAAGTATCTATAGTGACAACAACTTTTTTTCTACTATTTTCCAAAATTAATTTTATATGTTTATAATTATGTATCTGTTTATAAAATCTTAATTTTTTTAAATTAAATATATTCCACCACAAGTTACTTGAAGGCGATCTCACCTGGCCCCTATTTAAAAAAACTTAAAAAGTTACAATCCGACAATTTGTAAAAAAGTGACGCAATTGTTAAATTATATGACAAGAATTAGTACTGTTTCATTATTTGTATTGTAACATTTATTAATTAATAGGGGAATTGGAGTTGATGATTCAGTCTAAGATGGTAGCGGGCTAACTCGCTAGGGATATGGTAGTATGCTACATGAAACGCTGTGTTGTAGTTCATACCATAATTTGAGTAAAATAAAATTATTTTTATACAGACTGATTTTCTTTTTACATTTGTGACTTTAGCTAGGATTTCAAGTTGCAAGCAGCTTAGTATTTTCAATTGAATATTTGAAAGTTGACTGTAGCTCAATTCATCCATACATATCAAGTAGTCATTTATTTCTCCAGTAGTTTTGTGAGTTGTACGCCATTATGATATTAACCTTAGCTTTGAAATCTGCTGACTTTTTGTATGAATGTAACTGAAACATTATTTAGGAATCTAATCGTTTACTTTCCAAATTAATTACCTACATCTTCAATTATAATGAAGGAGGAAATATTTTAATCATTGCTAATGTAGTCTCTTCGGCTACACAGTTTGCTCGGGTATTGAGTCGAGTTTGATTTGGCATCGCCCTCGTCACCATAGACGTATTTGATCGTCCGTCTGACACCGTGTTTGTCTTCAATTATGCGCCATATAATATTGGATAACTCATTTACGTTATTTGCTGTCTGCTGTACGGGCAGCTATTGCTTTATGAAAGTTCAACTCGCAAAATAGCGTTTAACTCAATTTTTTCGGTTCTGTTAAGTTGGGGTAACGTAATTTCAGCAGCACTGTCCCTTATTATTGTATCATACTAATATTATAAATGCGAAAGCGTGTTTGCTTGTTGGTTTGTTTTTCAATCACGCTTCAACAGCGCAACGGATCGACGTGATTTTTTGCATGTTTTTTAAAAGTCCATATGAGAAGTTGGAGCGTATCAGCTAGTTTTGACGTATTTCACCTCATCATTAGACTTCCTAGTCCCTTTTAACTAAAGTAAATAGGTGCTCAGAGGTGCTGCTGTATTTTACTATCAAATACGCAATTAGTTTATTTCAAGGATAAAAGCTGTATCTTATGATTTTGTTTTGTCTCTACCACCGAATCGAAAAGCAGATTCTTTTAATAATATAGGTACCTATACAGAATTTTGAGGAATAATATTTTCGGGATTGAATTTCATTCATTTCATTTGATTCATTATGTACACTCAAGTCTTGGTTTTCGGGTAACATTGAAAAATATATAGGTACCCACTCTACACTCGTGGAAACTTAAAAGCGTTCACTGCAGTGTTTACATACTTTAGTGACAGTTATTGCGCTGAGGTGGCACCGGCTGTCTGATACACTGAGAATGGACCGAGACTGAATTAATTTCACGCAGTGCGACCTTTTTATTGGAGTCAGCGTCGCGTTCACGGTTAATATAATTCGTTCGCGGTGCAGATGTCACAAATAAGATGCTGCATTTCATCTGAGTTGACAGGAAAAAATGGTTTTGTGTCCGACTCATTGAACCGACACAAAAACTCGTCTCTTATGAATTACTACGTCATTTTAATTTCTATGTTCTTGTAACATTGTCATCATGTTCATTCATTTTGTTTGCGTTGTCAAAGTAGTTTTATCATCAATTCTAAATCTATTTTTTATTCACGGTTCTTCTAGTAAATAGAGTGAAGTGACTTGCCTTGTCTAACTAGCAGATGCCCACGACTTCGTCCGCGTGGTTTAAGCCTATGTCACTCTCCAGGTCCTCAACTATACCCATGGCAAAAATCACGTTACGAAACCCATGAAAATTTTGTATGTGAAAATCAAGGGAAAATGTTTTTTCTTTTATTTTTTTCGTCAATTTTCCAATTTTTTTAATAGTTATTCTGCTATTCGGGACGGAGACTAATACAACAAATAAATAAAAACCGGCCAAGTGCGAGTCGGACTCGCGCACCGAGGGTTCCGTGCAAACCTATAGGTATATAAGTAAAAGTTATAGTATTTTTATTCCACTTATCTATTTTAATTTCAATTTAATACCTATACGCGTTCATGCGGAAAGGGGTAGCAAGTTTAAAATTATGAAAAACTAGCTGATGCCCGCGACTACGCCAGCGTGGATTGAGGTTTTTTGGTTCCCGCGGGAACTCCTTAATTTTCCGGGAAAAAAAGTAGCCTATGTGCTATTCCAGACTATAATCTATCTCTGTGCCAAATTTCAGCCAGATCCGTTCAGCCGTTGGGGCGTGATTGAGTAACAAACATCCATACATCCATCCATCCATACATCCATCCATCCATCCATACAAACTTTCGCATTTATAATATTTATTTGATTTGATATTTTTATTATATGATGTAACTAAAAATTGATGCTTTTCGCAATATTTTTACCTTTATCTGTGCTATAAGACGTTGCTTCGTACAAAATTTCAAGATTTTGAGTTCACGGGAAGTACCCTATAGGTTTTGATTCCCTTGCGAGTGTCGAAAATTTGCATAAAAATATTTTTATTAAATGATGTAACTAAAAATTTATGCTTTTCGCAATTTTTCCTTTATCTGTGCTATAAGACGTTGCTTCGTACAAAATTCCAAGACTCTGAGTTCACGGGAAGTACCCTGTAGGTTTTGATTCCCTTGCGAGTGTCGAAATTTGCGGCATAAACGGCTGTATCTTTTGATTGTGTTGGCTTAGAAGTTTAATTTTTTCACAGCTCCAAGGGACAGTAGATTTGAGTATTTGATATGAATTTCAGCTTGATACCTCCATGCGTTCCTGAGAAAAAGGGTCTTGACACACAGACGGACGGACAACGAAGTGATCCTATAAGGATTCCGTTTTTTCCTTTTGAGGTACGGAACCCTTTATTATAATTGAAGATGAAAATCGGACCAGCCGGTCTAGAGTTATAAGTGTTCGAACAAACCCGACTTTGTTTTATATAATATAATACTACTACTACCAATTGACTCATTTTATTTTTATATAGGAAAAAGGGAAAACCATTAATAAATAATAAATAATAATAAATAAATCCTTTATTGCGTTACATTGTTGCAGACTTAACAAGAAAAATTTATAAAAAAACTACTAAAAGGCCTAGCAACAACACAATAGGTCGCAAACTCAGCCTAGTGCTGGGCATTGTCTACCCAGCGCTGATTTTCAGTTTGCTCCTGACGAAAGTACTAAAAAAAAAAATATTAATTAAGTGCGCCGCCCTACACGCTATTGCTTATATCTAACACTGTAAATAAATTATTAACTACCACGAAAAAAAAAGAAAAATTGAAAATGATACTTAATTTGTGACACTACATGTTCCCTCCTGAATAATGAAATATGCAATTATTATATTACAAGACAACACAGATAAAGACATTGGACATAAGTATATTTTTTTTACTAATTACAAATTTAACAGAATTAATATAATCATTAAAAAAAAAAAATTAAATAAAGGAAAATCTTTTGGGGTAGAAAACATAAATAAATTATATTAGTTTAATAATTAATAATTACCATAAGTATGTTTCGCTGCCTCAATTTGTATGTTAAGGTAATAGTTTTTTAGTTTGTGCTTAATACTTAAATCACTAACCGGTTTATCTCTCGCTCGAAGTGGGGGGGGGGAAGATCATTCCATACTTTGGCAGCAACAAATCGGAAACAGCCCCTGAATCCTGCTTTCTTGTGTTTTGGGATACTTAGTTTCCATTTATCCTTTACCGTAGTCGTACTTCTCTCCTTGCGCCAATGCACGCGCTCATATAGGTAGGGTGGCCGTGTATTGTGGAGTATCCTGTGGACCAACATCGTGAGATGTAGGTTTCTACGTGATTTCATGTTCAAGATTTTGTGCCTGTTCAACACCGGTGTTATGTGGCTTCTCCTGGGAAGGTCGTAACAGAACCTGGTGCATGCGTTTTGAACCCGTTGTACAGCATTCTCAGTCTTTTTCAACAATCTAGGGCCATAGACTGAGTCACAATAGTTGAATGCTGAGAGAATGAGGGATTCCACTAAAATTTCTCGTACCCGTTCCGTCAAGAAGCGCCTAATACCGTAGAGCACTTTTAGCTTATAGAACGCGTTCCTTATTTTTATATTGATGTGATCAATAAACCTCAGGTCCTCATCTAAATGCAGACCGAGGTTTTTTGCATTAGATACGCGTTCTAAATGTTCACCATTCAGTGCAATACTTGGATTTCGCGCCTGAATGCTCGACCGTTGATGTTTATTACCCAGTATCATATTATATTTTGTCTTGTTCGCATTAAGGACCAGCATATTTTCTTGAGACCATTTTGCGATACAGTTCAGATCTTGCTGCACCAGTTCCACCGCTTCCTTTGTGGATTCTGGTTTAAAGTTGTATGATTACTCATATATCACAATAGTCTAGATCATGCGTTGTAGGTTTTAAAAACTTGTACAAAAGAAATTTAACAGAAAGTTTAATGTTATCAGATTTTCAATGTTTTTTTTTATTTCAAAAGAATCTTGACAATTTTTATGAATATTATAGGCATTTATTATGTTCCGTTTATACTCAACTAGCGGACGCCCGCGACTTCGTTCGCGTGGCATAAGTTTTTTAATTCCCTTATGCATTCCTTAATTTCCGGGAAGAACCCATTTAAAAACCCCGTCAATCCGTTGCTTTGTTGCAGCGTGATTGAAGGACTATATAACGTCCTTTGGGATAGAATTTATAAAAACTGTGAATTATGTATTTCATAATTTAAACCGGTGGCCCAAATATCAAGTTTCACGGCTATTTAACTTGAAAAACGCCGGCCTTTTACACTTACAACCCCCATTTTACCTGTTTGGGGGTGGAATTTTGAAAAACTGTTACACACGTACTTCTTTATATTATACCGAAAGCCAAAATACCAAGTTTCGTTGTTATATAACTTGAAAAATATGTTGATAAATGAAGGACATTCATCCCCTATTTCACCCCTTTGGGGGTCAAATTTTCAAAAAATGGTGAAACACGTACTTCTGCATATCTAACTGAAAACCCAAATGCTAAGTTTCATCACTATAACTTGAGAAATGAAGGACTTTCATACAAACTTTCAACCCCTATTTTACCCCTTTAGGGGTGGAATTTTGAAAAACTGTGCCACACGTACTTCTTTATTTATTACCTAAAGCCAAAATACCAAGTTTCGTTGATACAACTTGAGAAATATCTTGAGAAATGAAAGACTTTCATATAAACTTTCATCCCCTATTTTACCCCTTCGGGGGTAGAATTTTCAAAAACTGTGAAACACGTATTTCTTTATTTTTTACCGATAACTCATATACTAAGTTTCATGGATATAACTTGAGAAATGACGGACTTTCATACAAACTTTCAACCCCTATTTCACCCCCTTAGGGGTTGAATTTTGAAAAATCCTTAGTGAGCGCCTACGTTACAAAAGGAAGCTACTGTCAAAATTTCAAGTCTCTAACCCTAGCGGTTTAGTCTGTGCGTTGATATATAAGTCAGTCAGTCAGTCAGGACTTTGAATTTTATATATTATATAGAAGATTAAAAGAATCAGATATGCTTAGCCCAACAAAAAAAAATGATGATAAAATTTTATTTTTCCCTGAATTATTTAGTATAGACCCGAAAGTTACATGTAACGTTTTTTAATAGGTACAAATCTTTGATCCTTCAAAAGCCCACAATCTCGTGGATCTTAAGTTTTGAATCGTAATCACAGGAGATCATCTTCCTTAATGTCGCGAGATAAATCAGTGTGATGGAATGATGCTGCGCGCGGTGTCGCTCCATGAATAATTCGGTCTGTGGTGTGATCAATCTTGTCCCTCGAGCAGGCTTGATTTCTATTAGCTGCGTTGATAGATTCTGTAATGCGGCCGAGAATCGGTGTATCATTATAATTAGTCACGGTTTAGCCCATCGCGATAGCATTAGCCTGTAATAATGGGTTTCAGAGCGTTTGAACCGCGTTAGAACGCAGCGCGTTGGCGTTGCAGGCGATTTAATTGAAATTTATAATAATATCGACTAGCTGTTACTCGACTTCTTCCGTGTCAAAGTACCTGAGTTACTTTCAAGCCTTTTGATAGAACTATAGTGATTACTAGGTTCTACAGCTGTTTAGGTCCTAACATTGCAATTTATCTTTGCACATTTTTTTAGCTAATGTTTGCTGGCTGTTTTAGTTATGTTAGCTCGGCTAGTTAGCTATGTCGTTAGTATAAAGTAAAAACTTTGCACTTTAAACTAAGTTTAAAGTAAGCATAAGGTTTTTGCCTGCTAAGCTCGAACCATAGGGATACAGCCCCAAAAACTTATCTAAACCCAGTGGCCAAAATTGGAACTAATATTTATGCTTGTTAAGTTTTTGTTTTTATTTTATTTTTAATATCTACTAGCGACGCAGTCACCGAGTCGGATAAGGTTGCGGGACTTTACCTACTTGGCTCACACGATTTGATACTTCTTGGAAATTTGTTTGTTTCAGCTTCTAACTCAAACTGAAACTCATATTTTTTTGAATAGTCGAGTGAATCTACCACTGGTAGAGAAGAACAAGCAAGAAACTCGGTGGTTGCTCTTTTTAAATAATTCATTATCCCATTACATCAATGTCTAGAAACGGTGAGTCAGATCGTATAAGGGTCCCTCAGTCAGCGAAGTAATCTTAAAGGTATTTATAATAATAGCAAAACAGGTATTAAATGAACTAAATACTCAGCATTCGAAGGCTGTAATCATCATCGCATCAACGGATTACTTGCAGTAAACAGTATCGTAACATATACAAACAATATTTACTGAGATATCAGTCAATATCGCAAAGTTAGGTATTGACGAGCGAGCCCTAGCTCGGGGCGAGGGAAGATTCCGCCAGTTTGCATTGTGCTCCTGACAATATGCCCATCTTATTATCTTCCGTGATCCGTTGTATAATTTTGCAAGATAATATCTTATTAGATATTGAATGAGATACATCGAGGTTTATCTAGTCTCTCAAATCACAAGACCGCTGTCAAACCACTGAAACTGTGCATTTTAGAATGTAACGGCCTCCCAGGCACAGTGGTCAGCTATGGACTTATGATTGGGAGGCAATCCCCGGCAGGGTCAATTTAGAATTTATTTCTGAATTTTCTCTGGTCTGGCCTGGTCTGGGCTGGCCTTCAACCGTGGCTTGTTAACAGGAAGCAATATAGAAACCTTTTAGTGGTATGGGTTTAATATAACTGCCATGCCCCAAAAAGGTTAGCTCGCTACCGTTTTAGACCGCGTCATTCACAGATGAATACCTAGTCAAAAGCTAAATTTAATGGTAGTGGAATAAAAAAATGACGTCAGTGTGGCAACATACTGCATCGCTAAATGGCGTAGCAATACAGTTTAATGGTAGGTATCTAAGCCAATTTGGAAATACAATATTCTTAAATTCATTTAGCCAGAAATCGAATCCTGCACCTCCCACTTATAACTACATCACTGCACCAGGGAGGTTAGAAGAGATTGCAGTCAAGCGCTAAATTGTATCCGTTAAAAATACACACAAACACAAAATAGAGGCATTTAAGATAGAGAGCCGAGTGAAGGGCGGGTGCACATCTGTCGCGTCCACATTCTCGTCGCAGCTTATTATCGTACGGTTAGGGTCAGTGCACATCGACAGTGCTCGAAGCTTTTGTTATTTTTATATTAATATCTAACATTGGTTTTGAATGACGGTCGAAATTGAATAATGTTTCAACCTAAATAAGTAAATGTACATAAAGCCTAAAATAGTTTTCCTAAAATTACTCTAATACTAGCACTTTTTAATAGTTTGCGGCTATTCATTAGTTTTGTTTGTTGAAATAAATCTGGTTGATTTCTTTAAAAAGGAAATAAATAAAAAGATATAGCATTATTTAGATATAATTTTTATAATGTCACAGACTGATGCTAATATTGAAGAAATACGAAATTGGTTGCAAGAGTGTACGCCATGCTTTATAATTTCACTATACAATAATAATAATATAATAATAGATAAGTTTATCCAGTTCATTTGTCCCTTTGATTTTCTCGTTTAAATGTGATTTTAACACTATTAAGGGTAAGAGGGTAGGCCGGTAGGGGTTCGTTTGAAAAATGAGTACCAAATGTGATTACTGGGCTCAGGCCGCGCGCCGTCTCTCTCTAGTTAGGGGACACTTTGGAAAGCTTATTACTAAAGACTATGTAATGAATGTATATATTTTATAGCTAGCTGATGCCCGCGTCTTCATCCGCGTGGCCTGAGTTTTTTTTGGTTCTCAGGAACTCTTTAATTTTCCGAAATAAAAGGGGCCTATGTGTTATTCTAGAGTCTAGACTATAATCTATCGCTGAGCAAAATTGAATCTAAATCCGTTCAGCAGTTCTAGCGTGATTAAATAACAAACATACATCAATTCAGACTTTCTCATTTATAATATTATCCATTTTGATTACAAAATTTTTAAACCACTACAATTAGCCAGCCCTTGATTGCGGTCCCTGGTTGTAAGTGATTATGCAAGCAAAGATGGCAGCGGACTAACCTGTTAGGGAAACTGATGATTCATTATTACTACATATCATGCAAAATTCTAGGCTTCAACTCCTTAACCTGATGCTGCAACGGTACCTTCTGCCGCAGGCATCAAATCACAGCTAGAACTTAGATATCTATGTTTCAAGCTTATGAGCCACCAATAATTGCTGCATTTTGTAGCGGATTTTAAAATCTATAACTTTATGTCTTGTTATTATTTATTCGTACTATATAGTATGTAGTCTGTCTAGCAGTGATGATGCAGCCTAAGATGGAGTGCTTGTCAGGAAGTACTCAATTACTCTTGACTTGAAGGTACCTATTTTAAAAGCGGAGGGGAAAATGGAAGGGCATTACATGTCGCCGCGTTTCAGGTGCAGCATCATGGAAACCGCTTCATTAGTGTAATACTACGTATGAATGCAGACCTTGACGATTTCTTGCGGTACGTAGTAGGGTGCACTGAATTCGGAGCCAGGATAGACATTAGTTACGTAGATACTAATTTTCAAGCAAGGTTTAATAAAAAGTACGCATTGAGTATTTTTAGCTGGGGTAAGCAGAGCTCTTAAG
This sequence comes from Erebia epiphron, assembly GCA_963932025.1. Lineage (NCBI taxonomy): Eukaryota > Metazoa > Arthropoda > Insecta > Lepidoptera > Nymphalidae > Erebia > Erebia epiphron. The sequence goes on along the minus strand of OZ009945.1, from coordinate 55,612,831 downwards.
CCTCTATGTCATGCACGCCACTGGTGCATCGAAAAGTCCTTGGGCACACTCTCTGTAATATTTCCCGTGCAAGAAAGGATTTTCAGCCGAGCCGAAGCCGCGGCGGGCCAACTAGTACGGTAAGACGTAAGAGTATAATATACTGGGGTTGATAACATCGTCTTTATGGAAAGGCAAACAATAGGGCGCGGCCACACTGCTGTTTATCCTGCACACGACACAATGGCGGCCGAGTCCACAGTAAATATTGTCACATATCTCGGCGCGGCATTAAGTCGCACTTATTCTTTGGGTTTTTTTGTGCGAAAATATTTGCAGAGAAATAACACTTATTCCCTTTTTGTGTTTCGTTGGCGGCCGCGGACAAAGGCGCGAGATAAAAACTATCCTTTATGAAAATGGTAATATGGAAGGGCTCGCAAAAAGCTACCGAATATTTAGTTTTCGTTTTGATACAATAATAGCTTCTGCCGCGGAATCGCCCGCGTAGTGCAGGTTTTCATAAAAGTTTGTTACAGTCACTTTTTTAAGTCATAACATTGTTTAGGATTGCTTTTTCAATTAGGATCTTATTTAGTGCATTAATGTAACTCAATTGACGAGATATTTTTAAAATCAAATGTTACGAAAGCTGAACTAAAACCGCATAAGTAAGTACTTAAATTCTCAATCGAAATTAAAATTACATACAAACTACTAAGTACGTTTAATTAATCTTCTACAATCAATATATATATAAAATTCAAAGTCCTGACTGACTGACTGACTTATATATCAACGCACAGCCTAAACCGCTGGTCCTAGAGACATGAAATTTGGAGGGTGTATTCTTTGTGAAGAGTAGGTATCCACTAAGAAAGGATTTTTTGAAATTCCACCCCCAAGCGGGTTAAATAGGGGTTGAAAGTTTGTATGAAAGTCCGTCGTTTTTCAAGTTATAGCCATGAAACTTGGTATATATGAGCTGCGGGTTAAAAATGAAGAAATACTTGTTTCATAGTTTTTGAAAATTCGACCCCTAAAGGGGTGAAATAGGGGATGAAAGTTGGTATGAAAGGTCTTCTTTCCTAAAGATATTTTTCAAGTTATATCAAAGAAACAGGATATTTTGGCTTTCGGTAAAAAATAAAGAAATACGTGTGTCACAGTTTGTCAAAATTTTACCCCTAAAGGGGTAAAATAGGGGTTGAAAGTTTGTATAAAACTCCTTAATTTTTCAAGTTATAGCCATTAAAGTTGGTATTTGGGCTTCTGATTTAAAATAAAGAAATACGTGTTTCACCGTTTTTGAAAATTTTTATCCTCAAGGACGTAAAATAAAGAGTTTGTCCTTCAATCACGCCGCAACAGAGCTACAGTTCAACGTTATTTTTGCATGGGTACAGATGAGGACATGGAGAGTGACATATTCATTTCATCCCGGAAAATTAAGGAGTGCCTGTGGGAATTAATAAAATTAATACTGAACTGAAGCCACGCGAACGAATTCGCGGGCGTCCGCTAGTTATTTCATAATTGAGCCAACAAAGAGCTCAGGAATTAAAAGTTGTCCTTCGTGAAACAAAACATTTTCTTTTTAATTAATACGGATTTTTACATCACAATATACTTGTTTTTACTTAATTACACGAAAAAAATATTGAAAGCCTGGGAGAAAACATCAGGGGCTGAAAATAATCATTCTAAATTTACAATGTTTTCAAAACATTGTAAAGGAAAAGGTTCATTAGGCCTACTCTTGTACACTCTACAATGAATAGAGGAAAATACATAGATTGTATTAAAAATATAATAATTTAGAACAGTAAAGTCAATAATGTGCAAAAAATAAAACATGAATTTCAAGTTTTCGATACGTTTTCTAGATGGCAACCTTCAGCTATAGAGAAGGCAGTAGGCGCGAAATGTATCAAATGTCATTTCTGACAGTCACTGTCAAAATAACGTGTTTTTCTTTAGAAAACGTCTAAAATATGAATCTGCCATTGTTACCCACTATATACAGTAGGTGTTGCTTAAATTACAAAGATGAAAGTTTAAATAATTTCACCACTAAAATTACAACGAATTCGTAGATTTGACCAATAAAAACTGGTCTAGTATTTTATTTTCCTTCATTTCTCTATTTGTACAAGACCAGGCCTACGCTCCATACAAATCTCAACCGTCTCCTTTATAATGCTTTGCATAAAACCAGTCATCCTTAGCAATCGTAAATTGCCTAGTGATCATATTTTACTCATCACTCACATGGAATATTTCGTGAATGGCGTAAATGGAAACAACAATTAATTATTATCAAAGCTCCAGCATTACATCATAATAAGCATCACGTATGCTCCTTATTTGCATAATAATAGTGTTCAAATTACGTATTATACCATTACAACATAGTGAATCTGTATCACAATATAATGCCTTATTAGTATTAGTGGTAAAGTTCAAATTGGGTTCATATTTAGAGTAGTCAGTCAGATGTGGAACGAAATGGCTTTCGTCACGCGTAATGTAGGAACATTGGGTGGAACAATAAACACGTTGTGACAACCCTGGAGTAACGGCCCTTCGACGCAGTCCTGGAGTCATTGGGATGCGTGGAAAATGTACTGTGACAGATTTGTTCAATAAGTCGTATAAATATCTAAATATCATTCAAAATACTTTTTTTATGATTTTATTCATATGCTTCAAGGGTCACTAAGCATGCCACACTAGCTCTTATAATCATTACCGTAAAGACTATGTTTATTTTCATAGATTAACTCTTACAGACAAGAGTTCCTTGTCTAAGCTATGAAATTACGCAATCTTATTAACGCACTACGCTATCTGAGCATCTAAAGACAGACCATCTACTTTTTATAATTAAAAAAAACGCTGAAACATCAGAATGACCTCTTAAACCTAGAAAAGAGCTCATGAACTGCAAACGACTGAACAATTTTTTTTAAATCGCAACTAAGAACAATCATCAGTCACCTTTCAACAGAAACAACTAAATCAAAATCGGGTCATCCGTTTGGCTGCCATGATGCCTTACTAACTCCCTCCATTTGCGTCGGAGGTTAAAAATGTATGAAGATTGAAGGCACAGACGTAAAGCTAAACGCCGCAAATAGACGGCACAAGACACTTCTCACATACATTTTATATGAACCGGTAGCCAGTACCGGAAATAGAGTGTAGTCTGGAATAACACATAGGATGATAGGCTACTTTTCATTCCGGCAAATTAAAGAGTCGCCGCGGGAACCGAAATACCTCAATCAGCTATAGTTTGAATAACTAATTGAGCAGCATTAAAATGTATTCATTTGTTAATAAAACATAATCAACCAAAGAAAGTATTAATTCTAGTTAATCGTAGGGCTTGAGTAAAAATAAAATCTATAGAAATGAGAATCAAAATGCCCAAAACTTCCCAACGCTATAACACGTTAAGAGGAATTTAAAAATAAATTACTTACTTGGAAATTTTATAAAATTATTATAAACCTGTTTACAATGTAATTACATAGCGGAATACATGATCAAACACAATATGTAACTTTTTTCAGTATTTACTTTTAATTTGAGAACACACGTTTCCGCGGCGAGTTTCGAGGAAACAAATTACAAATCAAAACATACACACAAAGGGTTGACCGCGCCCCAAACAGTTAAAAGGGCTGCCTGAGGTCATTGTCTCTTTTTGAACAGGGCTGTCACATTGATATTATCGAAAATTATGTATCACTGCTTTTGAAAAGCTACCAGTAGTGAAAATGACTTTATTTGCTAATAAGTAATTTGCTATAAAATTTACAACAACATTTTTTGCTTTACTCTGAGCCGTATTAACACTGCACATCATGCTACAATAGGTACTTAAACTCGTAGATCGAAAATAAAAAGTTATTTTAAATTGTGTAATGTTGTGTTGTATTTTGTGCTGTGACAACCCTAACATGGTACCACGGGGATGCGAAATGAATGTGTGCAATAAAAATAGTGTCCGTATTATGAATGCATTTAATTTCAACCATGTGTGTGTGTGTGTATGTTGCAGATTAATATTAAATACAAAGAGTGATGGATCTGCTTTTGCATTGATGAGATTCGTTCGTTTCATTTCAAGGGGTTGGTTAAACGATGGTAGATAGCTTTTTAATCCGTCTGTTTGTTCTATTATTGTCTACATTTTTATATTCGTGTAATAAAATGTATCAAATTTTTGATAACCCTAATGGCTTTAACTTGCAATACGGGCGTAATATAGAGAGGTATTTGAATTTTTCAAACATTACGTTGGTGTGTCATAAATATTTTCAAAGCTCATTATAATGTTGTTTTTTTAAATAAAAACATATAAACTTTTTTTAAATCACTTTTCGTTTACGTACTACTTTAAAAGCCAAGTAATAAAACTGTAATAGACACTCACAAAAAACTCTGAAGCACTCGTAAAATTCTTAAAAAATAAATACCGGCTTCATATAAAACCATAGACAAAAGCATTTCAATTACCACAGACTATAAAAATAAATCCCCAGACTCATAAAGGGCGTCATAAAAATAAAAGCCGCCGTCAAAGGGTGCTGGCAGTAACAGGACGGCGCGATGTCATGTGATTTGGTTTGTTTTTTGGACACGTGACAATAGAAATATTGAAACAACGCAACGCGACGGCGCGTTAAAATACCAGTAGATTTGTATATCAGCTACAAAAGCGTGTAGAGGCGCCATAATAAAGGCTATAGGAGCACCATCATATTATTGTTATTTACAATACAAGAAAGCTGGTAAAGTTCAACGTACTGCTTATACCTACCTTTTTAGGATCCAACCTAGACCTCATCATTGTTTTTTATTGGCATGACTGTCATTAAACGCAAGTTTATGCATAAAAAACTACATTCTTTTTTAACTATGTATAAGGTAAAATATTCCCAAATTATATAGTTACGGCAAAGTTATAATATATATGATAACTATCTTTAGTGTTTATTCTAACCGTTACCCGTAAAGGTCTAGCCCCATTACAGAGGCGCGGTGCGGCGCGACACGTATTCTTTGTACGAGGTTGTACCTATGGAGTTGGACCCACTCGAGCAACGCGGCACGGAGATGCACTGGTCCCGTACAAACTCATACAAATAATATTTGCCACTACCTACGTGCAGCGCCGTTCCGTACATTTCAAGTGGGGCTAGACCTCAACACGGCGAGTAAGTGATAGATCGCGCGGTCACGTGTATACCACTACGGTATTGTGATCGAAAAAAGTTGCGTCCTTCCGGAAGGACTTAAAGTCCTGCTAGCAGGACGCCGGGCGATCTGTGGTAATAGCATCGCCAGGTTATCCAGTGACCCACAAGTCAGTGTAATACTTGATGTAAGTATGTGTTGTATTGTTTACATATAGCAACTGGTGAGTTTCTTGCCGGCTCTTCTCAGTAGAAACGGCTTTCCGAACCGGTGGAAGAGTCTTAACGTATCATAAGTGACACAAGTGATCCTACATGAAATAAATAAATCTATCTATCTATCTATATCTATCTAACTTCAGTCAACAAGCCACCAACGGCCAGCGCTAACGGGCGCGGGCTCACACTTCACACCTGCCTTATTGGAAGCTTAGTTAACACATGTACTGCACAATTGCGTTAAATGAGAACATAATGTGTTTGTTTACAGATGTGTTTTAACTCGCGACAAACCAACAACCATCAACAAACTAGTCGTAGGAAGACGTTATTGTTTAGTTAAACAGTTCGGATTGCGGTTAGGACGATCTTTTATGCCGGAAAATCAAACAGTTCCCACGGGTACATATTTAAATCCACCCGAACGAAGTCACGTTGCTTGATCTTCAATTTATGTAAGTACCTATATTAAGATTTATTTCATAAATACTTAATCAATTATTATTTCTAGTCAACCTCTACAGTTAACGTGTATGACCTGCATTAGTGATACTAATCAGCAACGTGGCGCAGCTTCGAAACAGAAAAGGCAATATTATCGTTCTTTCTTAAATAAAAAAATATATTTTTTAATAAAATCTATATATTATACTTAATATTATAAATGCGAAAGTTGGGATGGGTGAATGAATGTTTGTTACTCAAATTGAGTAACTCAATCACGCCAGAACGGCTGAATAGATCTGAATGAAATTTGGCACCTATAGATTATAGTCTGGAATGACACAGTACCTACAAATCCTGGAAAATTAAAGAGTTCCCTCGGAAAAAAAACCTCAATTCACGCGGACAAAGTCGCGGGCATCAGCTAGTTGGGCTATAAATTCAAAGCTCTGGCCAAGTTTAGTCTGCGTCGTCTGATACCAGCCACTGCGGTCGCGGACCGCGGGTTAACTACAAATACCAACAGCGCAGCGAGTTAATGTCTCTATCCACTTACTTATAATCCCCGACTCCGCCCCTCGCGATTATTCCGCTCCCTCCAACGTAATTACACTTTCTTATCTAGATGAGGCCAGGAATTGCCAATGCTCGCTGAACGATCGCCCTTAAAGGTAACTTTAAAGCTTAAGCTTCGGATTTTCATTTTAATCCTGTTAAAATATTCAGTCAAGCTAAATATTTTAGGTAATATTTTTTTGAAACCTACGACTTTATCACCGCCCGGTAGTCGTCAAAATTAGCAGAACCTAATAGCTGACGTGATAGTCAAAGTCAAAGTCAAATAATTTTTATTCAATTAAGGTAGGTATACTACACTTGTTGACGTCGAGTTATTTATAAATAAAATATAATGGTGATAATCAGTAACGGTATCTTAAAACTAAAGCTACGATAGCTATGAATGTATGCAACATTAATAAGAATAATATTTATTTTCATAAAAGAGTGACATGATTAAATAGCGGTCCCTTAGTCTTAGTTAGGGTAGGGACCCTCTACGCTAGGATAGGTTAATATTCATTTGTAAGTCTTTTCGTAACTGGAATTTTATTGTACTGGGTTTTTACCTTTAAATAAAGATTATTATTATTATTTTTATTATAACCTGTATTGCAGAGGGTAGTTCCTTCCAGTGATACATGTGAAAATATAACTAAAAACTAATTACTTATTTACGTGTGGAAAACTGAGCGTGTCTGCGTGTGTATGTGTGCGTGTGTATGAGTGTGTGTGCATGTGTGTGTGCGTATGTGTGTGTGCGTGTGTGTGTACAGGGGTATGTGTGTTAGTGCATAATAACAACAAAGCTCCATTCGTTTTTGAGATAAACGAGAACAGACATACACCCCAACAGCCTGTTACATCAAGCATCTAATATGAGACCTACCGATCCGGCGCGAGACCGCGGCGTGTGGAAGTCTCTACAAGTGACCTATGTCCAGCAGTGGACGCCCATCGGTTGCAAAATCAAAGTTTGACAAACAAAGTCTATCGAATGAAAAATAAAAAAGTAAAGAACTAAAAACATACATAAGTTTTAAAACGCACGAGTTATTTATTTGAGTAGGTAACTAACAATATAAATTAAGACTAACTTACTTTGACTAATTTTAGAGACAAATATACTTGACTAGGAGCTTGCTCTTCAACCCCTTGGAATGAAGACAATCCATCTTCACAATTAAAAGTACCCACTCACAATCATTTTGCTTAAAATATCTCGGTTAAATTTATCGTCGGCTTACAAACGTTTAAAAATATCCCTTGCTTGGCTCTTGTTAAAAGAAAACACTTTAATTTGATATTAGGGCTTAAAATAATAGCCGACATTGATACTTTTGACCTTATAAAAAAAACCGGGCAAGTGCGAGTCGGACTCGCGCACGAAGGGTTCCGTACCATTATTAATAAATAATTACCTTTGTTAATGAACCGCAAGACTAACTTTGTAGAGGTTTATTGTTAATATCAAAAAAACTATGCTAGTTAGAGCATTGGCTATAGTTTTCCTGTAAAATATACGTAAATTCCTATTGACCATAATTATTTCAAATTTTTCGATTGGTAAACTCCGGAGATAAGGGGGGGAACGGTATTTTTTTAGACATTTTCCCCAATAAATCAAAAACTATCATAACTAAAAATAATTAAAAATCTGTTTTAGAATGTACAAAGTAAACGCTTTCATATGATACCCCACACAGTACAGTTATCTCACTATTAAATTTCAACCCTCAGATTTTCCCCCCTTTTTAAATAAGAACAAAAATAATTTCCAATTTGTTTTAATTCCAGTGTCTTTGGGCCACTAATATACACAACTATTCCAAATTTCATGTCGATAGCTTCGGTACTTACTGAAATAATCGAGTGTGACGGACGGACAGACGGACAGACGGACAGACGGACAGACGGACAGACAGACGGAGAAAGTCGCACCATAAGGGTTCCATTTTACCATTTTGGTACGGAACCCTAAAAAGACGGTATGGATTTTAATAAGGATTTTTTTGGGTTAAAAGCTGGTAGGGATATAAATCTATATATATAAAATTCAAAGTCCTGACTGACTGACTGACTTATATATCAACGCACAGCCTAAACCGCTAGGGTTAGAGACTTGAAATTTTGACAGTAGCTTCCTTTTGTGACGAAGGCGCTCACTAAGGAAGGATTTTTCAAAATTCCACCCCTAAGGGGTGTGAAATAGGGGTTGATAGTTTGTAATAAAGTCCTTCATTTCTCAAGTTATAGCCATGAAACATAGCATTTGGGCTTTAGTTAGATATGCAGATATGTTTCACCATCTTTAAAAATTCGAACCCCAAAGGGGTGAAATAGGGGATGAATGTCCTTTATTTATCAAGATATTCTTCCAGTTATAACAACGAATATTAAGAAGTACGTGTGTAACAGTTTTTCAAAATTCTACCCCCAAACGGGTAAAATAGGGGTTGTAAGTTGGTGTAAAAGGCCGGTGTTTTTCAAGTTAAAGCCATGAAACTTGATATTTGGGCTACCGGTTTAAATTATGAAATACATAATTCACAGTTTTTATAAATTTTATCCCAAAGGATGTTAAAAAGTCCTTCAATCACGCCGCAACAGAGCAACGGATCGACGTGTTTTTTTTTCATGGGTTCTTTTTATCCCGGAAAATTAAGGAATGCCTATGGGAATTAAAAAACTTATGCCACGCGAACTAGTCTCGGGTGTCCGCTAGTACAGTAATAAGGTGTAAAATTTGTCACGATTCGTGTTAGATACCTCTGTTCTGTTTAAATAAAGTGTTTTTACTTATTTACTTACTTTGATCTACTTAAAACTGCTTCTTATAAACATCATAGTTACTTATAATGAGAACAGAACACAAAGTAGATACAGTTCATAATTATTAAGTGAAAAATAGCCAACAATAACAATAAATAACATCTCGGCTGAAGAATTTACGTCAATGGTACGGGAATGATTACTACGCACAGCAACATCCAATGTGCAGGTAGACCCAATAGTTTCCAACCTCCAATAGAAGTTGGCACTAAATTAAGAAGGGAAAGGACAGAAGATAAGGAATATATGTGCTAGCAACTGTTGAATCTATTCTAGATCTAGAGTGGAAAATAGAGATCGAATTGTGGCGCACATAAGCCAATAGACGGCACTACTAGTTGCGCACGTACGAGTAGAACACGAACAACCTGAATCGCGATAACGAAGTTTGCGATGGTCGGACCAGTGGTTCCCGAGCACAATGCCCGCTCGGAGGGTGATCATCCTATTGCTACGGTCGAGCCATACCTATCACCTGCTGCCGTACAGAAGAAAAACTAGTTGAGTAATGATACTGAAGTTTGGTGATTAAGTAAATGTTGACAAAGCCAACCATTTATTACCACCGATACTAATCCACGTGCCTTTCTTCAAACGAATAGCACCATTACTGTTCTTGTAGATGCAATCATCTCAATCTACTTGATGAGTTTTAAGTTGAGCGCGCGTGGGTGGGACCAACGTGGACCGACCATCCAAATTGACTTATACCCACATGAGGCTGTTAATTAGACTTACATTGTGAAGTGTACACATTTGATTAGTAACACGTCTCTGATCGTGATTAAGGCATTATGAATGTGAGGAATTAGAAAGCCCGTAGTCATTTGATTGTTTCCTATAAAAACCGGTCAAGTGCTAGTCAAACTCGCGTATATAACCTCATAACAACATGTAATCAGCTGTGAAATAACTGGCTTACATATGGCGATAAGCTGGTAGCGCCTGAAAAATTATTCGACACGCTATGAGTACGGAACCCTAACTAACGATTTCCAAATTATTTTCTATACTTTTGCTGTGAGACCTTGCTTCTTACCAAATTTTATGATGTTGACAACGGGAAGGCTGGAAATTTTGAATTTTTAGATCTAAATATAAATGCTCGCGATAGAACAGGTTTAAGATTTTTTAAATCTTATAAAAGGTCTTTTGGTCTGTTACGTCATGATTGAAGGACAAACGAAGACACTTATATACGACGTAGCATTTTAGAATTTAAAGTAAATAAGAATTAGTCCTTAGAAACGGATGTTCGTTGGTTCATTTATAGCGGCTTATGAGGCCGCTATAAATGAACCAACGAAGTTTGAATGGAAAATGAAAACTTCTAAACTTTGCCTCGACAACGGAGCAAGTTTCAAGCAAATGGCTTTTGTTTGATGGAAACAATTCGTCAAGAAAATGATAATTAACTAACTTAGGTGTCTATCCGACAATCGAAACTTTCTCAACTGTATGTATTCTGCATGAGAAAAAACGTGACGGATGAGTAACTTCATCCATAGTATTGAAATTATACTGATATTGTAATTGCGTAAGTGTGTTTGTTTGCTGGTTTAAATTGTTGGCTTCAATCAAGCCGAAATAAAGAAACGGATCGACGTGATTTTAATTCATTGTGAAATTTGAATAACATATAATTATGCTACTTTTTATTCCGGACAATTTAAGAGTTTTGCGGTAACCAAAATCCGCGGCCCGCGGCCATCAGCTAGTATTTTTGTAAGTCAGACTTAATACTCAATACTAAATAGATTATTTTAAAGTTGCTGACTGCTAAAACAGGAAAGTTTAGATATTCAGTACGTACGTCTACAGTAAAAAAGACGTGTGGCACTCGGAGACTGCCGCGGTAAAGCCACTGCATAGCATTTTTTATCAACTTGCTATGACTACTTGTGTTGTTGACTTCAAGTTGTTGAAAATATAAAAGCGAAATAATTTTAAAGAATTATATTTTCAATAGTCCGGGTGTCCAAGGGGGATCAAAAAAACCTCATTTTATATTTTCAACAACTTGAAGTCAACAACACAAGTAGTCATAGCAACCAAAGTGTTAGGTTTTTTTTCGTTGCGAATTTCTGGATTCGGTCTCCACGCTCAAGGCCCGCGATAGAAGCTATGCAATAGCTTAAAACTGGGGAGTTTATAGTGCCCTCCAGTCTACTATTCCACTCACACTCCTTCTTTACACGAAAGTTTATTGTAAGCAAGCAGCTTGTATTAATTTCTAGCGGGGCACATTTCGCACTCCGGCCACACTAGCGCGATTGCGATAACATCGGAGTATGCTAATTAGTTCCTGCTTGTACTCGCAGCTCACCCCCGGAGCGTACTCACCTCGTAACTGCGTACTTAGAAATTATTTAAATTTTCGTTCAGTACATTGCAATTTTTGTCTCATAAAATTTAATTAATATAATTAAAAATACAATGCTTTAATCTGTTTGTGTCTGTCTGTCTGTCCGTCTGCTAGGCTTCCACGGCCCACATGTTTATTCTGTGATTTTGAAGAAATTTGGAGAAGAGATAGGTTGCATTTCAGCATTGATGTAGAATTTTAGTACATTTCAGCCTTCAGGGAAGGACATAGGCTGCTTTTTAATCCAAAAATTAGACTTCCCGCAAGAATCAAAAACGTTAATCCATGCGGACGAAGTCGGGGCACTATCTAGTTAATAAGTAGTTTCGCTTTATCTGTCTGCACATTCACATCTTACAGTCCGTTGGTATCATTTTTAGTTTACGGTTTTGGTTTTGATGGGAAAAGAAAAATATTATACCTAAAGAAATCCGATGTACTGAGGGTGAGATCATAATTAGTATTATCCATAGTTCCATTAAACTCATTAATATTATAAAAGCTAAAGTGTGACCGTCAGTCTTAACGTCTCATATTTTCAACAGATTTTGAAGAAACTTGGTACAGAGATAGTTCGCATTTCGGGGAAAGAATTAAGCTTTTCCCGGAAAATTAAAGAACTCTCGCGGGAATCAAAAAATTTAGTCACTCTAACTGCTGGTCTCCGCGGTGATGCCAAGATGTGTACATTCATTTGGCAAGATTTCTTTCAAAAGTTAACTGTCTCCAGTAAGAATTCTCAAGCGAGTGCTCACACAGTGCAGGAGACGTGGTAACAAGTAACTAATTGCCAGCTAACTCCTGCATTTTTAACTTGCTAGTAATTTTCGACCTCCATTTTTGAAGTGAAAACTTCTTTACCCGCGTTGAGCACTTTTTGGTAGGGGGTAAACTTGTAAATTCGCGTGACCGACGCCGTCACCGACATGCTCGCGTTGTTACGAAGACAAAAGGTCTTAAATATAAATATATTTACTACGTTCGTAATTAAACTTTAATGTCTCAGTTTTAAGGTTTATATTCTAATTTTTAAGCTATTGCATAGCTTATATCGCGGGCCTTGAGCGTGGAGACCGAATCCAGAAATTCCGTAACGAAAAAAAACCTAACACTTTGGTTGCTATGACTACTTGTGTTGTTGACTTCAAGTTGTTGAAAATATAAAGGCGAAATAATTTTAAAGAATTATGTTTTCAATAGTCCGGGTGTCCAAGGGGAATCAAAAAACCTCTTTCATTGAGGTTTTTTGACTATGTTTATATTTTCAACAACTTGAAGTCAACAACACAAGTAGTCATAGCAAGTTGATAAAAAAGCTATGCAATAGCTCCGCGGCAGGCTCCGAGTGCCACACGTCTTTTTTTAAAGTATCAAATAAATATTATAAATGTGAAAGTTTGGATGGATGGACGTATGGTTGTATGGTTGTATGGATGTATGGATGGATGTTTGTTACTCAATCACGCCCGAACGGCTGAACGGACCTGGATGAAATTTGGCACAGAGATAGATTATAGTCTGGAATAACATATAGTCTACTTTTTATCCCAGAAAACTAAGAAGTTCCCGCGGGAACTAGAAAACCTCAATCCACGCGCACGCAGTCGCGGGCATCAGCTAGTTTTAAACATTCGTTTTCACTTCTATCAGTATCCCTTAGACTTTCATTTTTAGGGTTCCGTAGCCAAATTTGGCAAAAACGGAACCCTTATAGATTCGTCATGTCTGTCTGTCTGTCTGTCTGTCTGTCTGTCCGTCCGTATGTCACAGCCACTTTTTTCCGAAACTATACGAGCTATACTGTTGAAACTTGGTAAGTAGATGTATTCTGTAAACCGCATTAAGATTTTCTTACAAAAATAGAAAAAAAACAATAAATTTTGGGGGTTCCCCATACTTAGAACTGAAACTCAAAAATTTTTTTTTCATCTAACCCATAGGTGTGGGGTATCTATGGATAGGTCTTCAAAAATGATATTGAGGTTTTTAGTATCATTTTTTTCTAAACTGAATAGTTTGCGCGAGAGACACTTCCAAAGTGGTAAAATGTGTGTCCTCCCCCCCCCCGTAACTTCTAAAATAAGAGAATGATAAAACTAAAAAAAATATATGTTGTACATTACCATGCAAACTTCCACCGAAAATTGGTTTGAACGAGATCTAGTAAGTAGTTTTTTTTTAATACGTCATAAATCGTGAACCGCAATTTATTTACCTTTCATTCAATCAACTCAAATATTTAAAAAAAACATTTAATTTAAAACTTACTACAGGTTTGTACGGAACCCTCAGTGCGCGAGTCCGACTCGCACTTGGCCGGTTTTTTTTTTCTTTAAATACATTAATATTTGATTCTGCACTCTCGCTGTATCATCAATGCGCCAGAGTTAGCTGCAGGATTTTAATATGCACTAACAAGATGTACATTCCATCCCGCAGACAAACAACTGAAATAGTATACTGTATTCACAAAGGAAAGTCAACTCGTACCTAAGAGCGACCTTAAGTGATACACTGTTCAAACATTTTGAGCCACTTCCTACTGTCAGTCAGTAAACACGCGTGCAGCCGCGACGCAAGCATAGTTTAACAAAAGAGCTACATATTCAATAGAGTTGCGGGGAACTTTTGAGTCATATTTTTACCTAAACGAATGTTAGAATCATCAACCCGTCGCCTATTACTGAGCACGATTCTCCTCTCACAATGAGACGTGTTAGGTTCAATTCCACCACGCTGGCCAAGCGCAGACAGACTTCACACACAATATGATGCGTGCGGGATTCCTCACAATGCTTTCTTCCTCAGTTTAATGAATTCTTTATGCGTACATAACTCTGAAAAGTAAGAGGTGCATGCTTGAGAAGGCTTAATTTTTATTCCTGTTTTGCTGCTTCTAGCTCAACTCACTAGGGGCTATCAAATAAGGATACGTCAATAATGGCATAGACATTAATTGGCAATATCAAACAAGGTTACCCCTAATTGTCTAACAAAATATTCCGATAAAACTGTATCTCCAATCAGGATATATCCCTAAAGACCTCGACTGACTCAATTTCGTCCCCAGAAATTAATGCAGAATAGATTCGTGCTATTTTCTACTATAAATCTTAGAATATAACAGCTATTATCCCTTGTTGTAACAGTCGATTTGTTTAGCGTTAACTCAGACGTATTTACGCCATTTTTTGTTTTAAGCGATTGTGTTCTTTATTTAAAGCAGGGAAGATTGTTTTTTATTTGTAACTGATTTGCATACTGTTCGCAGCGCTGGGGAGTCCACAGCAAACATTCAATTAGAGGCAACCTCCCACCTTTGAAAGCTTTTAGTTCACACGCGCGCGGGTGGACACACAGCCTTAATAAGGAACCTTAATGAACATATTTCATTAGTTTAGGGGAAATCGATATTGAAACAATAACCATGATGCTGATTGCTTAAAATTAATATCTTTTTACACACTTTTCCTATACTTAAATAAATTTCAATCCTTGGAGTTAAAAATGGGTTCATAATATGCATTCAAAATAGTCCAAAGGGTGTAAAGGTCCAAGTTCCGGGTGTCAAAGACAAAAGAAGGTGGTTTTCATAAGATTAGAAATCACATTTTGTCTATACTAGTTTATATGAGTATCTACCTCTCGTATTGTAACATTTCTTTGAAATTTAATTTCTGATTGTCAAGATTTTTGGGACTTTTCTTTAATATTTCTAAGCTCGATTTCAACCTCAAAAATTCAGGCACCAGCAAGTTACTTGGGTCGAGGCATTTTTAAGCCTTAATCTATTTGTCTACAAATAGGAAAAAGATAACCTGACTGGCTGACGTACAAACCTCTCTATAGAAACTTGGTATTTTGCACGTTTTTACCCTACTGAGAAAATCTTTGCAGAGACTCCCGTGAGAGTCCAGCTGTGTGCGGGTAAGCTAATATAATTTGATTTTGGCTAATTTATTTATTAGCAGAAACTTAAAAACTAAAACATAAACATTGAGAGGACATGCACAAGGACAATTTATCTCTTCCAGATGCCTCAGGCTTGTTAAGTAAGTCTTTAACGAATAAAATAGTGTTTAAGAAAAAGCAATTGCAACCACAAACAGATAAGTAGTATTCGAAGCGGGAGGTTAAATAAGGCTTTAAACTTTGTTTATCAGTGCAGCCCACCCGGAGCTCCTCCGATGGAGTCCTCTCAGAAGTTGCGGGAAAGTTTCAGGCTTCACTACTTCGCGGAACTGCTCAAAGGCTGCACTCATATCGGCAATGAATCTGATATTTTATTCAGTCCGAATGAGTTTCCAAGGATGCGATTTTAAAAGTAATCTACTCTTCTCTGTCTTTTCTTGTTTTATAGCAATAAATAAAGGCGTCATATCATATTATATTTTATCTTTTAACTTCTTTGTAGTCTTCTACACGATATTATAATTTAAAAATTTCACAGGAGAGTTTTACAATCCATGTAGGACTTCATCCTTGCAAAAATCACGTCTGTTCGTTACATAATACCTACTGCTAAAGTGTTAACTGTGTAACTCGTTGGTCTAGTGGTTAGCATAGTCGACTGCGGATCATCGAGGTCCTGGGTTCGATTCCCGGTCGGGCATAAAAGTTGGGTATTGGGTTTTTCAATTAAGAAATTCTCAGTGCCAGCCTGGAGTTGGAAGTTGGCGGTGTTTCACCCCCGTGCCTCGGAGAGCACGTTAAGCCGTCGGTCCCGGTTATTATCACTAACATGATAATAATCGTTAAAGCCCGCCAACCCGCATTGGAGCAGCGTGGTGGGTCTAAGCTCCAATTCCCGCTCTCCTATGAGAGTGGAGGCCTGTGCCCAGCAGTGGGACGTTAATAGGCTGTAGTGATAATGATGTAAAAGTGTTAACATGAAATTTTATAATATTCATCATCATCATCATCATACTCAACCGATAGACGTCCACTGCTGGACATAGGTCTCTTGCAAGGATTTCCACACGCCTCGGTCTTGCGCCGCCTGGACCGAGGCGACCGAGGACCTTTATAATATTATTGGTAAGTAATAATTACAAAAGACGACGTTTTTTTCCAACGAAAGGACACAAGCATTGTCCCGGAAAATTAAGGAGTTCCCCGAGAGTGAAATAACTTAATCCACGCGGAAGAAGTCGCGGGCATCGTATAGCTTTAACTTATCGGTGCGAAGCCGGACAGGAGAACTAGTTCTTACAATAAAACTTGCTGTAAAAATACGCTTTAGAATTAGTTTATGTTTATAAATTGTATTATATATCAAAAAGTGTTTGTAAATGATTCTAAGGCTAATGATGAAAGGTAAGTTTGCCGGTTAATACTCGTAACTACTCAAAGGGCTCGCTCCGCTCCGCGCCGCCTCATATACTCGTAGTTCTGATGAACCCGGTCTGTTTGCGTCACTATTAGTTCGGGCCCTTTCCAATACTGCTCATCGCACATTACAGCAAACACCACACGTGGCATGAGTCATTCGCATCCGCAAGCGTCGCAAACAAACGCATACAACTTAGGTCTGGAAAAACTTGCGTGACGAACAGTGTGTCTTGTCTGAGTCTTGACTTCTAATAAATGATACAAGTTGTCCTATGTGAAATAAATACATAGATCATTTCATTCAATTATTATTCAAGTAATTTTTCTACTTTACATGTAGGTATATAAAGATCGCGTTAAGGGTATTCAATATTCTTACTAAACTTGGTTATGGTTTAATTTAAGAAAGCTTATTATTCAATATCTCAAGTAGTGCGTGCAGCGTGACACGTGATAACTTTTGTGCTATAGTTGGAGAACTTTGGGCCGATGTCGTGTTTATAATGCGTGCGGCACGTATCATAATGTGCGTTCAGCTTAATAGATCACTGGAAGCTTCGGCAAACGCAATTTTACTTCGCAAATACTTGTTTAGGGGCTGCCTAAATATTATAATGTGCCCTACTTTAGTTACTACTTTGCGGCAAAGCCGATCGATCGGTCTAATAACACCGACGCTGGGCCGCCCTAAGCCTCTATAGGCCGGAGCCTGCGTGGGACTGTGCAGGACTTAAAGTATTGCTAGATCTTATACAACTGTCTGTAATACTGAAGTTTAATAATAAATAAAGTTTTAAAGTTTTAATAATTCTAGTTTATTTTCCTGGAATAGCAACATATTGATAATAATATTAATACTATTCTAAATGCGAAAGTTTGGATGGTTGGATGGATGTTTGTTACTCAATCACACCGGGACGGTTGAACGGATCTGGACGTTTGGTACAGAGATAAATTATAGTCTGCAATAACAGTTGGCTACTTTTTAGCCCGGAAAATTGAAGAGTTCCCGCGGGAACCAAAAAAACTCATCAATCCAGGCCGACGAAGTCGCGGGCATCACCTAGTATGTATTTACTATTGATAGAAAGCAGTAATTTAATAGAGATTAAATTACAGGTATGCATATTCGAATATCCAAAGTTTGACTGTCAGAGAATGCAGTACCTAGCCATTAAATAAGTATACTTACTAAGTTTATTCCTTAAAATCATTAAGTATTATATTTCTCTGTACTCTTAAATGCCTAAATAAATATTATCTTTCTCTGATGCCTAGGTGGTATTTTTCTTCTTCTAGTCACGAACACCTGCAAATCTTTTAGCCTAGAACTCTTAATCTTTATTAATATCTATATCTATATCTATATTATATTAGAGAAGGGCTATTCTCACCTGCAGTTGGAACAATTAAGCTAAGTACATGACATTGTTGATTTACTTAATGTACACCTTTCAGTTCTTTTTATACAGCCATTTCCCTTTGTTTAAGTAACAGAACTTTAGCCGTAGTTTACTGTGATGTACAATAATTTCTTTTCAAAGTTGTACTTCAAAGAATATTATAATGGGATCAATCCCTCCCGTGATACTAGCAACTTTATAATACATTAACGACGTTCTGAAACTCAAGAAACTGTATTGTGCGTTCAGAAAGTTGCATTAATTAAAAAACGTATCTACTTTTTTATCCACTACGTCATTGCGAGACCTTGACTGCGATCTCGCCTGGTAGTAAGTGATGATGCAGTCTGCTGCGGGAAACAAAAAACTTAAACCACGCGGACGAAGTCGCGGGCATCAGCTAGTTTGGTAATTAATTAATCGATCGATTTTCTCACAACAAACACAAACAAACAAAAACAAATTGAAATGATATGATAATCTTACGCGAGACGATTGGTATTTATAATCATATAATAGGTACTAATAGCGATCAACGAGTTAGTAGCGCGAGGAAAACTACTGAAATTAATCTAATTAGTTCCCGCGCGTTTTCCCGAGGCGTGAGGCAACGCTTCAACGATCAGGGGAATGTACTCAGTTGGGAATGAGCCTGGTGGGATCAACGAAGGATACAGTCTATCTACTTTTTATCCCGGAAGAATAATGAGTTCGGCACGGGAATGTGTTGTTTCTTAATTATAAACAAAACGTTATTTTATTCCCAAATCCGTCTGCATCACAATCGGAGCCATAACATTGTGCAGTGTACATAATAATTTAATTTAGTAAGTTAAATCTCTTAAGCCTCAGAACCGGCCGCAGACTATGCTCGCCCCCTGGCGTCGCGCCAAACATCAGCAGCGCAGCTACAGGCAATTAACATAACGAGACCTAACGGCTGTATTCAGTTTGATAGACGACACTGTGTTGTGTCAACTATACAGACAGTGTAACAACTTGTGATCACATGACATTAATAATAAACACGGTGACTTCTTGTTTTTAGTCGTCTTGCAAAAGCAAAACAGTAGTTTATTCAGGTACCTACTACCTATAGTCTATACTCTCAGTCTACTACTTTCTAACATAAAAACTGGACTTTTGAAGAAATGAATTAAATTCACGTTTCACGAACAACGTTATTTCAGGAATCCTTTATCCCTTTTCCTATAAGACATTATGAATTCTGAAAATTTTACGCGCAAATACATTGTTCAATACCAAAGACACTCTTAGTGGAGCCAAAAATATTATATCTTATACTAATTACTTTGAGAAGAGTGTAATTAAATTGTCTGGTAAATATGTCTATGTCTGAGAATATCTGTGGCATCGCTAGTCGTTTAAAATCTTGTGATACGGGTTTTGGTCTCGGGCCGCATGCGGCCCGCGTGCCATATGTTTGACATGACTGTTAGATTATAATATGATCATAAAGGTTTCGTCATATCCATTACCTTTACTTGTACATCGGTTCCTATACTTGCTACAACGCCAGTACTCCCAATGCGCACAGAAGCCCCAAAAGTAGTCCCGCAGTGAACCGCAAGCCGCACGAACTTCATCCTGTGAGGAAACAGGTCGACTACCTGAACCTGTACCTACTGTGCTGTGTCCCGTGTGTGAATGAAGTAACCAGAGACTTCCTAACTCTTCTAGTTTTGCTATTGGTCGTAGACCTAAGTAACTAAATCTTATTTTACGCATAAAGTCATAACTTTCAAAGACTACCAATTTTCACACTAGATCTTCTATCTCAATCGCTGGGGCTATCTATATTAATATTATAAATGCGAAAGTTTGGATGGATGGATAGATGGATGGATGGATGGATGGGATGTTTGTTACTCGATCACGCCAGAACGGCTGAACGGATCTGGATGAAAGGCACAGACAGACTATAGTCTAGAATAACCCATAGGCTACTTTTTATCCCGGAAAATTAGAGTTCCCGCGGAAACCAAAAAACCTCAATACACGTGAAGTGGCGGGCACCAGCTATTTTACAATATTCGGTGTCGATTTTATAGATAACTGGTACAATAAGTAAGTAGACTATTTCTGCCAGTGAAAAGCATAACTAATTTTTTCAATCAATTAATATCAATTATTGACTATTCTTGGTACTGATAATATTATGAACTCATAAATTATTGAATATCGTTTTAAAATTAGAATACGTAATAATTTTACTGCGTCTCTTCAATCACTCTGGTTTTAAACAGGAGTTAAATTAAAAGCAATTAATTAACATAGATTGTTATGACTATTGCGCAAATAAAATGATTAAATTTAATAAGCAGAATCCCCTAGAGCTTATAAATGAGTGACACTCAACGTCCACCGCACGTTATGGAGTCGCACTCAACAATGATCCGACGCGACGTGTGAGTACTGACTACTGAGCACCCACTCGTGTCTCGTACTATACCTACCAGCAAATTAATATTGGGAAATATTCCGAAATATTGAAGCGAATTAGATCTCAAGTTGACATGTGATATTCCAATTACCATATTGACGATAGCAATTATTGTCATAAACAAGCTAATTAAATTTATTACCTAACCCATGATATTGATAACCAAGTGTTTTCCAATACTTAGTTACCTACTAGTAAGTACTTAAACTAAACTAGCAACCAAATAATAAAATTATATGTAATTTATGTGATATAGTTTTGTGTACTTTATTCTTTAATAGAAAAAGCGAAATAACTGAAGAATAAAGTGAAAATTAGACTCCAAATAATCTAGTCTCGCATTAGCATACTCACTACCTGCAAATTGCAGGTAGTGAGTATGCTAATGCAATTAAGAAGTCAAATCAAGTTTTATTTAATTTAATCAGTCCTATAACATTTTTATTTAGAAAAATATGCGCGCCGAATTGAGAACCTCCTCCTTTTTTGGAAGTCGGTTAAAAATACTTTAATGTTTCTACCAACTGTTCTCTGTATTCTGCGGATAATGATTATCAGCTAGACTCTAGCTAGAGGCTATTTCGTTAGCATTTTTAGTGTTCCATATTATATTATCCTTTGTCAGATTCTTTACTACCATATTTATGGCACTTCACATTACATTAAACCCAAGCGTGCGTTCCACCTCTACCAGTAGGGTGCCAACAAATGTGAACATTTCCTCTAAATTGTTCAGCATTAATCTGTATTATTTAAATTTTTTGGAGGTTTTTAATTTGGACATTTGTAATTTGGTATCAAATGTTTTGTAAGGATATTGAAAATTTTCTTAATAATTTTTCTTAATTTGAGCGAGTAGCATCTATATTATAATATTTTACCTAAACTACAACTAAA
Organism: Erebia epiphron; assembly: GCA_963932025.1. Classification (NCBI taxonomy): domain Eukaryota; kingdom Metazoa; phylum Arthropoda; class Insecta; order Lepidoptera; family Nymphalidae; genus Erebia; species Erebia epiphron. Next base: position 55,591,132 of record OZ009945.1, on the reverse strand, counting down.
GTTTGCGAATTTAAATATAATTATATTATTGAAACCTTCAACTAAGTAGTTGTGAAGTATTTTATTTGGCTCAAGTATATTACAGCTACTTTTTCATATTCTCTCTGCCCTGTAGTATTCTAGTAGTATTTCGATTTGGTGATAAAATGTCTCTGAAAAGAAATAATTCCCAAAAAAATGTTTTTGATTTCTGGAAACTCCTCTTAACCCGCAGGGTAGTGTCACACGCACGCGTCACTTTTATCACGTCATGTGTAGCTTGGGGTCCGCCGTACCTACCCCTTAGTTTGTTTTTTCTATCGATTGCACGCCGTTCCCACGTTTTTGGAAAAAATTTGTGAATGCGGTTTGTTTGATAAAGCGGCGCCTGCATCAAGATAAACAGAAATAAAATAGTTCTATAATTTATGGCCATGGTAAACTATTGTGTTCAAAAAATACAAGTCAGAAGTTATGATAACATTTAGATTTTCTCGTTAGATAATGTTAGAGTAATATAACTTGTTACTAAAAAGTAATTCATTATTGATTGTTTTCTTTTCTTCTTGTATTAGTTTGTAAAATGGTAGTTAATTGCAATTTACAAAATTATAGCTAGGTAATAATCTTAACGGTTGCGGTGAACACCGACGCTTAAAAAAAATCTCGTAAAATTTTAAATCGGCATCCTGTCCCTTTTGTTATCTTAAAAGCCTTAAAATCCGCTTCAGTAATTTCATGCTAATAAGCTTTTAGTCATTAGTAAATCCAAAGAAGCACTTAAGCATAATCTACATCTTAATGTTTTAATAATTAATTTTGTTATCTCGTGGATGAAATGTTTCATGTGAATATGATTTAACTTATCGCCGATTTGCTTAATTGAGTCTCCTTTCAGAAAGATAATATTAAAGGCCATAGACCACTTCGCTGGCCCAATGCGGATTGAAAGACTTCACCCAACTTAAGAACTCTCAGGCATAGATTCCGTATACTTTCTTTTACCATTATAAACCAAAATATATAATTATTTTCTAAAATTTCACACACTTACCTACACTTCAAGACATGTGACAAAACAAAAAATTACATCCCTTTTTCCACAAAACTAGAGATAATCATCCCCCTGAGGGACGATTTTAATAACACCTTGGTGCTGTTTAAACATAATCATAAAATCGGCGATAAGAACCCTGAGAATTGTGGCAACCTCAAATCCGGGCACTCAAGGAGGCGTCTAATAAACATAGCATTACAGTAAGCCGCTGTAAAAAAAGCTATTCCTGTGTTTGAGGGAGTAAGGCTGCTTGTTAACGACGCGATTAAGTGCTGTTACAATGTACGACAGATTGATCGTATGCACGCTCAGTTGCTAATGTTCTATAGAACTTGTTAACATGCTTGGCGATAATGCGCTCCGCATTATATGCTTACAAATTGTCCATAACAAGGATTTGTAGCTGATGAGCAGCCCACTAAAACTGACATACCAAAAACCATTACCTACTTATCAGGTTATCACACAAAAAATACACAGATTTTAATCATGTAGCCTGGCTACAAAATATTTCCCTGATAATAAATATTAACCAGTAAATTTTATTATTGCCAAACTCTAGATAGTCTATAAATTAAAAAAAAATGCGAACACGATAACGTCTATAAACATAAATTCCGCAACTCCTAAAAATAAGTAATGTAAAAATAATTTTGGCATAATTTACAGAGTAGTTACCAAATTTTGTATGATACCAGAACTCGTCAGATGTATTACCACTTAGGTATTTTTTTCTCGACGTATCTCTCAGGCCTTTCCACGTAAAAAGCTAATAATTAATATTATTACAATGACACGGTAGCCAATAAATAGACACACATGCAATAAATAACTGCCAACACACGTGTAAGCGACAATCCAGAAGTAGGTATTAATGAAATACTTTTAATATGTATATTTGTACTCTCAATTGAACTTGCACGAGTAAATGGTTAAAGGTTCCAAGAGAGATTTAATGTAATTAGATAAGAGTTGGCTAAACTTAAAGAAAATATTCATTTGATCCGGCCACGGTTGCTATCGTAAAGCTCTAAATCAAATTGCGATCTAAATACAAACGTATTCAATAATCGCTGAGTCTGCCGGCAGTATACCTATAGTGTATTATCTATGGGCAGGAAACTAAATTACCATCGTTCAAACACTCGTATTTATACTAACTATTTTCAATATGGCGTCCGTTATGACATGATACTAGTCAAATTGACAGTCATTATACCTCCTGTTCCATGAGATATAATGACAAATAGAAATAATGCTAACACACGTAATCGAGTAAAAAAATCCTTTAGTTAATAGGCAGCCTTATATTATAACCTTAAAATAAGTGTCGCACCGAATTTGCGCCATCCGGGGACCGTTTATCATTTTTTCGATCAGCCTGCGGGCGACTCTGATAACTATGGGGTTAGTGACAGCTTTCAGCCCCGGATTAACTCGGTGTTGCGGCGGAAAAAATTTAATAGCTTTTTTCGGCCTTTCCGACCCACCTTTTGATATTATGGGGTTCCTTTTGCTATTGAACTTGTGAAGTGAGGTGAAACTAATGTTGTGGTATTTGATCTAAAATATATAAAAAGCATCCCATTATTGACGATACAAGTCTGTCTACCATGTCATTATTATTTATTATGAAACATAGTACTATTTTATAGATTTGCACGTATTTTAGCTGCCTTTTAAATAGAATCGTTCGCACCGTTATTAAATAAAGCACATTTATCAAATTCCAATGGGTATGAATATAGCTATTTATCGGCACACATTGTCTGGACGCCGGCAATTTCGCCCCCATCATTAATGGTATAAATAACGGCCGCGCCGCGAATGCAAAGCGCCATTGAGTTTGTGTGATCAAATGTAACGCGACTTCCAAAACAATGACACGGACGTACACGGGCGCGTCCACGTGCATATTGATGGACGCTTTTGACAAGTTCACTGTAATCGAACTATACCATGTTGGGCGGTTGAGCACACCAATGTAGTGTGGGACACCCACCAGCCCGACATGACAAATGGAGATACTATTTATAGGACGACGTCTTCATTAAGATAAAGTTAGTCGTTCAAGTTAAGAATCAGAATATCAACTTTCCCGTCTCGTCCTGACATAATTCCAAAATTTTTCGCATCCGGATTTCCTCAAACTGTTTCCTTCTCGGAAAAATTCGTGATAATGCAATATTTTATGGGTTGCGTAGTAATGCTAATGTTGGAAGAATCGTTGTCTTGTGTGTAACCCCCAAGGCCCCAACCTATGAACATAATATATTGAGATAGCGTGAGTAGATATCATATCACTCCTCGGCACTCGTACAATTCTCTATGTAGGAGATACGTTTAGCCAATAGTAAATTGACTAACATATAAATTATCTGTACAACGTAGCCTTGAGACAGACTTACACGCAATGGTTAAAAAGTCTAAATTTGAATAAAGTTCTGGAGAAGCTGAACATAAAAGATACTCCACGGACGCATTTAAAAACCACAGAAAGCTTTTTAAAAACTGCATTCGCTACATATTCCACCGCATTAGCGAGAAAGAGAACAAAAACAGGAACGGCAGCCTTTTTTAACAAGCGCGTCCGAATGAAATGCTCTTACCGCGCGGACAAATATTGATAAAGTTGATCGGTTTTAATAGTTATTTACCGTGGCATTGAGATGTGGTAAATACTGGTGTATTTGCTTGTCGATTCAATTTGTCCGGTTCGAACCAACTTCAATATTTATGTTTGGACCTTACTAAGGGCTGATGCATACGATCGAGCAGAGCCAGTTAAATTACCGGCCCTTACTTTCTGAACTGGTGATAAAGACTTCGCATGTCACTTAAAGTATCTGAGTGGTGCTGAGAATAAAATATCTTTATTAAATTTTTAATTTTTTGAGACTTCATTACAAATACATTACTCGAAATTCCAAAAAAATTGTAACTTGAATGCATTTCTCACCTGCATGATGCATCTGCATCTTTTAACACCATAACCATCTGAAGGGACTACCTACAAGGTCACAATTATCAACCGATTTTCAAAATTTTATAACTAAACTACTTAATACCCCAGGACTTTTTTAAAATTCTTTCTTAAGTCCAATTAACTAAAATTGCCGACATATTTGCAATTTAAACAAACAACCCCCAAAAACCCGACGTTTTTACATTTTTCAAAATTGCAAAAAAAAGTCTAAAAATTTTCAAAATTAAGTACTAGCCTACTAGCAGATTTTCAAAATTCAAACGTTCACACGTGTCTCGATAAATTCCTCAACCTACTACCTATTCCCATCTCGATCCTCCCAAAATCCTTGAGGCTATGGACAAAAATACGTTTCAGGTGGTTTATCACATTTATTTATTGGATAAATGCATGTGATAACCAATTTCAGTGGTAAAAACGTAATCCACGCAGACGAAGTCGCCGGCATCATCTAATAATAATTTATATTTCTACTTTTTGTCCGCAACTGACGTAGGTAGGTACTTACCTACCTGAAGCTCCAAGTTTATTGTTGAAAGCTGCAATAAGTATCTTCATAAATTATTTTCATACAATGGTCAGGATCATAATCAGGAGAAAGAGTTTTAAGACCAAATATTTGCACAACATTATTTCTATTTCTTACCTGATGGACACACGCAGTCACCATAATCACGGATGCTTCGTGTCGGTCTCCAGTAGCTCGGCGGCCGCGACAGTACTTCCCTCCTCAGCCTCTCCACCAGCGGTTGCTGCGGCTCGAGGACTGCACTCCTCAACGCCAGGTGCTGCTCTTCCAACAACGACAAGCGATCCTGAAGACCATGCTGCTTGTATAAGCTGTACCCACTGGAGATGAGGCTCATGGCACACGCACTCAACAACACTACACAGTACAGCCATGGGTTCACCGGAAATCTTTCACATGTCTCCCATTTCTTCTTCTCTTTCTTCTCCTCTTTCTGGGTCTTCTCTGGCGAGTTTTTCGCCGGAGGTTTCCCCCCTACTCCACCTTTGAATATCATTGCTGCGTTGAAATTATGTGGTTTCGAATGTCATCATTTTTCACGCTAGCTAATAAAAGAGTTTTATAAACAATCAACCCGTCCTTATCGTATACTATATAATTCAAAATTCACGCGTGATTTTAAATTAAATATCAAGAAATTTCGAAGGAAAATATCTAAGTTTTCATACACAAAATGGACACGAAAATCTCACTTTTTAACAGAAACTAAAAAGTTTTAGGACATTTCCTAATATCAATAATTTTTTATTTAGTAGTAAAGTTCGTATAGTTTTTTATTTAAATCGGTTCGCGATCGTATTCGGGTACGATGTTACGCGAGGGTTTGCGCGGAACGCAAATACGTCCTCTCCTAAAGGCAGGCGGCACGCCACTGGCCAGTGGCTGGCTGTGACTGGCTCTTCATTTCATGGAGAGTACTGAGTAGAGTAGAGAGAATTTATCGTTTTCTGTATGGTAGATTTGTTGAGTCGAATGTTCATGCGCGACAAACGCTTGAACAAGTTGCCGGTTTTGGAAATACATCATGTTCCTTGTTCTATTATATTTAAGATTAGGTATAGGTATTTCTTTGTGAATGGAATGCATCCAGTTATACGAGTGTGGCAAATTGTAAAAACCTGGAGATGTGTTTTGGGGACTTTAAAAGGTAGTTCTTCAATATCTAATTTTAAAATTTGAAAAACGTTATTAAATATTTAACTTAGATATTCTTCAGAATAATTGATTATTAACATTAAATTATCGTTATTCTCTATAATCTTATATATAAAATTCTCGTGTCACAATTTTCGTTCCCATACTCCTCCGAAACGGCTTGACCGATTCTCATGAAATTTTGTGAGCATATTCAGTAGGTCTGAGAATCGGCTACTATCTATTTTTCATACCTCCACGCGGACGGAGTCGCGGGCATCAGCTAGTAGGTATCTATATTTTACTCTCACGCCTGTGTACTAAATAAATACATAGGTATAAGGCCAAAACAAACATAAAAAATAAACCTATATCATTGATGTAGAATTTAAGTACGATGACTTACATCGGTACATAGAAATAACTATATGATTCTTGATCACAAATACCTATTGTAGTAATAAGTATAATGGTTGTATGCATATTGAATAGTATAAAAAGTAAAAACCAGTGTTGAGTAATACGCGGAAGGTCGTAGGTACCCAATACCAGGGTTGCTTCAAGCCATGGGGTCTCCAGAATTAGGTCCGTACAAAGTGTAATCAGAAATACCTGAGTTATATGAACACATTAATTTTTAGATAAAGCTATAACGATCCAAAGGTGGAATTTACAAAAAATAATTGTTGACAAAAATACCTTAGTCGAATTAACGTGTCAAATTTCTCATAAACAAATTGTATTTTATAACATAACCCTCGGCGTCGCACAGATATGTATCGGCATTAATTAAATTTGTACGGAATGAAGAAGGCGGAGATGTTTTTAGAGGATAGGTCAATTAATCTCTTTAATAGAGTCATTAAGAGCCGCGGGACAGCCGCGAGCGCCGCAAGTGGCCCGGGATGAAAAACTCTGGGATAAAAAACTCACTATATACTCGTAGTAAGCTACTCTTTATACAGTTTTACTATTAACATTATAGAAACAGTATAACTAGATGTCCATACATTCTTTCATACTAATGGAGTTGTCATAATTGGTTTGTGTATTAGTTTTGAATAACTTTATTACGCACAAAACAATTAATAAGTTCCATATTCTAATCTGTTCAGTTACGTGACAGACTTTGTTACTTTTTTTTAAATATTTACCATTGAACTAGTCTACATTCCTTTTTTATATATATCCATACCAATATCATAAATGCGAAAGTGTGTCTGCTACGCTTTAACAGCCTATCTTTTCTACCGATTTTCATGAAAATTACTGAAATAGGTTACACCTGTCGAAGGACATTTACCATTTTTTTCTGGAAAATTAAGAAGTTCCCCCGGAAATTAAAAAAACTTAATCCATGCGTACAAAGCCTCGTTCATCATCTATTCTATGATATTATATATGTACACGTATCTGAATAGTAAAGAATATAATTTTATTACAGAATCAGTAGGATATAGAGTTTTCCTGTGAGAACGAGAGGCGGCGGTGTAAAGTTACTCATCTTTATTTTGTAGGTTAATAGCAAAAATATGTACTTAGCATAAAATTGTTTATGCTTCATCAATGCCAAGAAAATGTATTGTTCACCATTACGTTTTTAACAAAATACTTGTTTCATAGCCACAGGCATACTCAGTAGCCCCAATGAGTTAAAATACAAATTTATTAATTCACTAGCTGATGCCCGCGACTTCGTCCGCATGATTTAAGTTTATTTTCCGGGATACAAAGTAGCATATGTCACTCTCAAGGTCCTCAACTATACCCAAGCCAAAAATCACTTTGTTCCGTTGCTCCGTTGCGGCGTGATCAAAGGACAAACCAACAAACAAATACACTTTTGCATTTATAATATTAAGTATGATTCGACCATTACATACCATCAGAGATGGCATCCACCCACGAACACCCGTCGTTATCAATATCTAAATGGGCATTTGTAAAGAGTCGCGTTGCGCCGCGCCGCCCCGCGCCGCCCCGCGCCGCCCCGCGCCGCCCCGCGCCGCCCCGCGCAGCCCCGCTCCGCCCCGCGCCGCGCCGCGCCGGCCCGACTGCGGTCCACCGTCCAACGCCACAGCCCTTTAATTGGGCTCATAAAAGTATCGAACCATAAATACTTGCGGTGGGAGCTTTATCTAAAACCTATAAATCTGGGCTCAGATACTTTCGTAATTATAACCCTTCAGAAGTTCACACGTTATCATTTGTAGGAAAAGATCTTGAATATGACGCAGCAAAAAGCAACTAGTTTTTTTTTGCTTTTGTTTTTAATCAGCTGTAGCTCAGTTACATTGTGGACATATTATCATACCTACTCTTCATATTAATGTTATAAATGCGAAAATGTGATTGTTTGTTGGTTGTCCTTCAATCACGCCGCAACAGAACAACGGATTGAAGTGATGTTTTGCATGGGTATAATATGAAGAGCTGGAAATTGACATAGGCTACTTTTGATCTCGGAAAACATAGACCATGCGGAAAATTATGGAGTTAAACCATGGAGATGAAGTCGCGAGCATCAGCTGATAAGAAAATATTTAATTTTGCTCTACATCCATATCATAGTAAAAAAATGAAACCATCGTATCTTATGTATTATACTTGTAGGTTTTTGGTGCAAACACTATTATGCTGGTTCTTCTCAATAAAAAGGGCATTCTTAACCAGTGGTACATTCACTTAATGAACCAAAACCATTCCCACGGAAAGGATCTAATACCTATTCAATGTTTACATAAGTAAATGAATAGGTATTAGAATTATTATCTGAATATGACATCTGACAAAATAACAAGCAATATTTTCTTGGAAAATTAAAATATATTTTTATTTAATATTAAGCCAATGTAAGGTCGCTGAAATGTGCCTTATTATAAAGGAGTAAATTGTGATATTAAGTTTTTGATAAAAATTTTATGCTTAGTGGCTATTTTAAGTGCATTGGTTCGGAAGGTATGGGCCTCCACTGGGCCCTAGATTTCCTCCTACAGCTGCGAGGTTGTCTTCTGTTGTGTTTCTTGTGATTTGACTTCGATTCCGAAGTTGCAGCTTTATTCAGAATTTGAAAGGGTGCAGTCAACGCTTGTGGACTTTTATGCTTTTATTTTCACTTTGTTTGTTTTTATACCTGTTTATAATATGTTATTCTCTCTTAAAACTAATGCAGTCTAGTAATAAAAGGACGACATGGTATGCTCAAGTGGACGAAGCCAATCAAGCGATTATATCTCAGGAGGATAAAGTACGATGCTTAGAATGTTCTCAGGAACGCTTTTTTAAAAGTGAGAGAGGTTTAAATATACATAAAGGTAAATGCCATAAAACATTTCAAATTCCAAATACCTCTCCAGATCCTAATCCCGGTAAGGTATTGGATTCAGACGACGCACCCTTGCCTTCTCGTCACTTCTGGGAGATATTAACGATACTGAAATCAACTAAGCCAGTCGTCAAGCGTATCCCCAGAGGTGCTCGCATTTCAGTTGCCGCAGCTTTGTCACACGCCATCAAAGCTGTGGTAACAAATAACACAAGGCGATCTTGGGAACATTTACTTTTCTTTCCGAGTGCCGTACTTCACGTTTACCCAGACAATAAAAAATCTTTAACAACTCTTATAAAAGAAAATTGTGCGAAGTACAGGGCACTAGAAGGTGTATCTTCTTTTTCGAATATTTTCTTGGATTACAAAAAAAATTCAAAATTTATTAATACAAGGCAATCTTCTGAGTCTGCTCTCTATAGGCTAGTGGAAAACAGACTCAGTGATGGTGACATAAAAGGTGCAGCACGTATCCTCTTTTCCAGTGATTCAATGGCGCCAGTGAGCCATGAAACTCTCTCGAACCTGGAGGAGAAGCATCCATCTGCAGCAACAGACCTAACATTGCCTGCAGCGCCATTGGATAGTGATGAAGTCATTAAGGTGACAACATTAGAGATTTCAGCGGCCGTCACGTCTTTCCAAAATGGGTCCGCGGGTGGTTTAGATGCCTTGACACCACAACATTTAAAAGATTTGTTGTCTGGTACAAGTGGCGAAGCCGGCGAGACTCTACTGAAGGATCTGACGGCTTTGATTAATTTAATGCTTTCTGGGCGGGTAAACATTGACATCATTAATATTCTATATGGCGCAAATTTGTGCGCTTTAAAAAAAAAGGACGGTGGTATAAGACCGATTGCCGTTGGAATGACATATCGGCGCCTTGCAGCTAAAATGTGTTGCAAGAAGGTTGCACCGGTTCTAACTAACCTGTTTCAACCATTGAAATTAGGTTTTGGTTCGCGAGGTGGCTGTGAAGCCGCTGTCCATTCAGTCAGATCTTTTTTGTCTCAAAATTCTAAAGATCTGTTGCTGAAGGTGGATGTTAAAAATGCTTTCAATTCAGTCGACAGGGGCGCCCTACTAACACAAGTCAAGAGCAAAATTCCAATCTTATTTAGCTACCTTTGGCAATGTTATGGTTCATCTTCTAAATTAACTTTTCGTGGCAATGAAATTATTTCCGCTGTAGGTTGTCAACAAGGTGACCCTCTTGGCCCAGCTCTATTTTCATTAGCAATTCACCCAATCATCGAACGCCTTAAATCAAAACTTAACGTTTGGTATTTGGATGATGGGACTTTAGGTGGTGACGCTAGTAGCTTATACAGTGACCTACAATTTTTGATATCTGAATTCAAAAAAATTGGTTTAGATTTAAATTTTTCAAAATGTGAACTTATGATTCCTGACATACACCCGGAAAAAGATTTAATCATACAAAAATTTAACACTTTAGCTCCTAATATAAAAATTATAAACAAAAGAACTCTCCAATTATTGGGTTCACCTGTCCTGGATGAATCATGCCCTCCTTTCATTGATGAAAAAATTCAAAACTTTCAACAAGTTTCGGATCGCCTAACCAAAATTAATATTCACATGGCGTTTACAATTGTTCGTTATTGTCTTTTTGTTCCAAAATTTACTCATTTAGCCAGATGCTGTCAGTTGTGGAAGCATACTGACTTATTACTTAATTTAGACAACATAATAAAAAACACGTTGGCTTTAATTTTAAATGTAAAATTAAGTGATCGAGAGTGGTTACAGGCTTCTTTACCTATACGTTTTGGAGGTTTAGGAATACGCTCCGCCTCTAGTGTTGCTCTACCTGCGTTTCTGACTTCAATTCATAGCAACGAAGTCCTAATAAATAAAATTCTTTCGAATTGTCCAGAAATCTCAGAAATAAGCTATATGAACGAAGCCAGAGACGTTTGGAGAGTGGCATGCCCAAACTCAGACTTCCCAACAATTCCATCTTCTCAGCGGCTGTGGGATGGGCCGATCTGTGAGCAAGTACGGAACCGTCTCATTAATACGTGCTCAAACTCTGCAGATCGTGCCCGCCTCTTAGCCGTTGCCCAGTGGGAATCTGGTTTGTGGTTGCTGGCTCTCCCTTCTCCCAACACTGGCACGCTTATTGATTCGTCCACTTTCCGGATAGGCGTCGCCCTTCGTTTGGGAGCACCTTGTTGTGCACCACACCGCTGTCACTGTGGTGTTGTCGTCGACCAGCTCGGTCACCACGGTCTTTCCTGCGCGAGGAGCGCAGGTAGGATTCCCCGACATGCCAGCCTTAATGATATCATCCGCCGTGCCCTTACCACTGCTAATTGTGCGGCCGTTCTTGAACCGAACGGTCTAGTGCGTAGTGATGGTAAGAGACCGGACGGAATGACCCTGATTCCATGGAAGATGGGGAGGCCTTTAGTGTGGGATGTGACTTGTGTCGACACACTTGCACCGTCCCATCTTCCTGGAACCCAAATTAGAGCTGGTGCAGCGGCTGAATCCGGTGAAAACCTCAAAAGGCGAAAATATGTATCCCTGGACAGTGGTTACATATTTGAGCCTATTGGGGTCGAAACTATGGGACCGTGGGGACCAGAAGCAAAGAAAGTTTTTAAAGAAATTTCTCTACGCCTGGTCGATGCAACGTGTGACCAAAATGCTGGCCTCTACTTTGCACAGAGAATTAGTATCGCGATACAACGAGGCAATGGGGCTAGCATTTTGGGAACAATTCCCTCTGACAGTGGTCTACTAGATTAATTGGTTTTAACATTTTATTTTAATTTTAATTTAATGTAATAGTTATTATTTACCTATTTTGTGTATGTCAATATCCAATTGGTGTGATTTATTTCCTGTAAAAGTTTGAGTAAATGAAATAATATTGAGTAACATATTCAATATTTTCTAATTAGGTACCTACTCAATATTATTTCAATTCAATATTCGCTAGGATCGCGGCTTACACGCTGAGAATGTTATAGGAGTAGATGCTTCTCGCGTAGTTCAGAGGCCCTTAGGTTGCACTTAGTTATCCGTACGTAGTAGAAGCACTTAGTTAATCCACTGGAATGGCTTAATAGAAATTTCAAAAACTGTAAAATCCGTATTTCATCATTATCGAAAGCCCAAATACCAAGTTTCATGGCTATAACAGCTTGAAAAACGACGGACTTTCATAAAAACTTTCAACCCTTATTTAACCCCATTGAGGGTGGAATTTTTAAAAATGTGACACACGTCCTTCTGTGTTTTCACCAAAAGCAACCTATCCTTAAACCAAATTTTATCAAAATCCGTTGAAGAGATAATTTATTTTGATTCCCGCGGGAACTTTAAAAAGTACCAAATTTAATCTTTAATTTTCCGGAATAAAAAGTACCAAATTTCATCAAAATCGGTTGAACAGATGGGCCGTGAAAGCATAGCAGACATACAGACAGACAGACAGACACACTTTCGCATTTATAATATTAGTATGGATTTAACGAAATTAATTGTATTCCAAGAATATCTTATCTTATCCGACAATCAATGAAGGAATCAGCTAAAATAAATCCCTAAAGCAATCGAATATCTGAAGAGATTCCAAGTTCCAAACCTATCTCATCAAATATTATAAAACATTGATACATGTTACTTCTTAAATATTCTTGACTACTAACACTACACACTTTGCGTGGGTCAGATGAAGATATAAGATACCTAAGCATGATTATCAGAAAAGAAAGCCTAAGAGATAATGAGATAAAAATATAATTTGTGTCTATAAATAATTTGTATTCTATCTCATTCTCTCGTAGGCTAAATCCTATTATTAATAGTGTCTCTTTTTAGTGTCACTTTTTCGTTTCATCGAATTTTCAAATCACAAAGATCCTAAAGAAGTTTCACTTCAAAACTCTTTTATTTCTCTTTTAGTATCTTAGATTTTTCATATCAACGGCTCTGATGTAAGAAGTTCGGCTAATGATTATGAAAACTGAACAAGTGTCAGGGGAAATCTGAAGCGAGCCATTGGCTCCCGAGTCGAGTCAAATAATCGTTATGTTCGACTATTCCCTTTTATTTGCGAATAAAAAGTAATATAGTGGGAAATATAAATTCAGATCGGCATCTTACCCACTGGAGGGTTTGTTTGAAGTGTTATTGTTTGTAATGTTTTAAAAGCCATCCGTAGAAGTACGGTAGGACTTTGATTAGTTGGGTATTATTCAAATGATTTTGACGTGATGATGGAGTCAAAAACGCTGTTCGTAGTTTCGATATCGTAGTTTAGCAGTCTAAGGAAATATGAATATGACTAGATAATGCCCGTGACTACGTTCGCGTGGACTGGTATTTTTAACTCTTCAATTTTTCGGGATAAAATTTAGCCTATGTCCTTCCCCGGGATGTAAACTAGCACTGTAAGTACCAAATTTCATCAAAATCGGTCACTTTCGCATTTATAATATTAGCATGGATGCGTAAACTTAGAATATTACACGGAATACTGAAATATTAGTTGCAAATCGCGTTGCTTCCGGCCATACGTTATGCTCACAAATCACAGACAATACACTGAGTATAGGCAACCTGAGAGTCATAATTTCGTGATCACTGCACCGGCTGAGTCGGGCGTCGGCTCAGGCACCAGGCTCGCAACACGAGCGCCCCCCGCGGCTGTTCCCCTCAGCAGTCAGCACGGCATTAAGCTGTCACGGGATACGTTAGGGTCATTTAATATTCTATTATCTCAAATTCCAGCGGTCTAAATAAACACTATACCGCAGCAATACTGACGCCGCGCAGTGATCGTACAGTACGGGCACTTAGTGCGCTATACATCCTATATAAATATTATAAACTTGCTGATATCCGATAGGTTTAAGTTTTTTTATTTCCGCGAGACCTCCTTAATGTTCTGGAATAAAAATTCTATGTCATTCTCCAGGTCTTCAACTACACCCATGCCGCAAATCGCGTTGATCCGTTGCTCCTTTGCAACGTGATTGAAGGACTAAGCAACAAACAAACATGATATGATTCAAAAGTTTGTTTGTTTGTTGTTTTGTCCTTCGCTCACGGCGCAACACAACGACGTGATTGTTTGCATGCATAGAGTAATGGTGAGAGTTTCCAGGAGTCAAAAATCTAACTCCACGTGGACGAAGTTGCAGGTATCAGCTTTTCTGGAATAACCCTTAAGCTACTTTTTATCCCGGAAAATTAAAGAGTTCCCACGGGAACCGAAAAACCTCAATCCATGCGGACGAAGTCGCGGGAATTAACTAGTTATGTATAAAAACTAAAATAATAGAGTTAATATGTAGGTATAAAATAAAACAATAGGTAATTAAAATTAGGTTAAGGTTGTAGAAATACAAATACTTTTTGAATTAAAAAATACTGTAGGTATATCTATTAAAAAAATAAATTAATGTCTACAACATAATAAATAATATGCGCCATTTTTGCTTCACCAAAATAATTAACAGATTTTGTAATAACTCCGGATATTCAGAAAATAAATTCATATTACAGACGAAGAAGAGTGGTATTACAGTTTACTAAAGTTGACTTAAAACAATGTTTAATGAAATAAAATGTTATACCTACGTGAGGATACTGAGTTAAAACAAATACATTAAAAGGATAGAATGCAGTAAAAATATTTACCCAAAAGTATCTATAATATCAAATAAATATTATAAATGCGAAAGTTTCGATGGATGGATGTATGGATGAATGGATTGATGTTTGATTTTTAATCACACCCCAACGGCTGAACGGATCTGCATGAAATTTGGCACAGTGATAGATTATAGTCTGGAATAACACAGTAATTGACTTCTTTTTATCCCGGAAAATTAAAGAGTTCCTGCGGGAACCAAAAAACCTCAATTGACGCGGACGAAGTCGCGGGCATTAGGCAGCACTGTTATTAAATTCAATAGTGTTGTTAAAGGATTTACTTTTGTTCCAATAAATTAACTGTAGGAGTATATGTACAAAAACGCTAATATTTATAACGGGGCATTCAGAGTTAATTAGGAAAAGTAGCACAACATATTAATTTCTCTTTATTTATGAAAACATAAAACCTAATATATTCGTTTAATTATTTATAATTATATATTAATGGTGAGTTGTATTTTTTTACTTTAGGATGTATAAAAAATGCTTTTGCGTCTACAGAAAAAATTGTTATTGATATTTTAACAGTTTTATATCTCTCCTGTAAAATTGCAATTTTCATCTTATGCAGTTTCCCCTGAGGATTTGATAGTTACACGAACAATGGGGATGATTCTGTAGTGCACAATCTCTAAACTAAACTAAGCACAATCTAACTAAAATTACATTAAAAATATTGCTAACCCTTTCATAACACTCTCGGCGGAATGGGAAAGAACTAGATTAGCTGTCATTAATTTAGTTTAGTTTTGAATAATACGTAATACCGCTAACAGATGGCGCTGAACGGCATTATCTCGCGCTTCAGCCCACACAGGAAAGATTCTAATAACCTTGTTTATTGTTACGCGTTGCTAAAGAATAATAAATTTTTGGAAAAGGTACCCTTTCTGGTACCTCGAATGTCTCAACTCTTAATATTTTTATATTACAGACGGACGGTAAATAGTCCATATTATAAAAATATAATATGGACTATTTACCGTCAATTTATCTTGGCAAGGGATATGGATCGGGCTCAAATGTGATAAACAGATAGCTGGATGTATAGGCTTAGCATCCGCTGAGAAAGGATTTTTGAAAATTCAACCCAATTATAGGCGTTCAGAATCTGTAGGTAAATTGAACCTAACGGAGCGTTTAACAAAGCTACGTGATATACTACTAAATAGTATAACAATTACGTGGGTTATAGGTACATGTATTATTTTTAACATTATATTTTGTATTTTTTTTTAAAGTTATTAAGCTATTGCATAGCTTCTATCGCGGGCCTTGAGCGTGGAGACCGAATCCAGAAATTCCGTAACGAAAAAAACCTAACACTTGGTTGCTATGACTACTTGTGTTGTTGACTTCAAGTTGTTGAAAATATAAAGGCGAAATAATTTTAAAGAATTATGTTTTCAATAGTTACATAGGCTAGTTATTCGTTCCATCCGGGTGTCCAATCAAAAAACCTAAATGTACAAAGTGTTTTAAATATGAATAAACAAAGTGCATTTATTAATGAAGAAAGTCACGAAAAAATAGTGAAAAAAATGAGTGAGTACCTACTACATACATTTACATACATTTACATACATTACATACATTTCATTATTATTATCACAAATGCATTATTATTTTGTGTTTGGATTATTATTATTTTTATTTTTATTAAATTTTAATTTAATTTAAATTGATTTACCAAAAAAAAACACCCACCCAGATAAATTATGTCCCAACACTTCTTGCGACACTAGCGCTTTGCGAATGCACCGGAACTAACCGTCAACCTTTGCACTGTCCTATCTGTCCCCAGGGACTAGTATATTAGTGATCTGTGGCGGTGATACTTTTTAGTTTTGCCATCTATCGATGAATAGCACAACTTTTAATGACTTGTACTTTGATCTATGAACTTTTAGTAACTTGACTTAATATCAAAGAAAAACAAAGGAAAAAAATACTGCATAAATAAAATAAATAAATAATTATAATTACTGTTGATAAAAAATGCTATGCAATAGCTTTACCGCGGCAGTCTCCGAGTGCCACACGTCTTTTTTTTGTTTTTTTAACCCACGACGGGACGGACGGTAGGATAGGTAATGTGTTTGCCTTGTGATAGCCTAGCGACCTCCTGTACGGGGTCGTGGAAATTTAATGTCACTTACTTCAAACGGTGGATGAAACCTTCAGGAGGAAATAAGGGCCTAGAATAATATTATCATTAATTACTATTCGCATCGCAATACATAGAAGGCATACCAAGACCACATAATTAAGTGTCATCAAAACTACCTAGTACCTACCAATATTTTGTACATGTTTTGTACAAAATTCCACTTCATAAAAATATCTTCATGATTTATCCGGATCCGAGCATAGAATCTACAGGTCACATTTTACCACATTTTATTCACTATACCTTTATTGGTACAAACTATGCTATTTTTGACAGATTTCCAGACTACCATATAAAGTATAGTAAAATTAGCAATTCATTTGTTGGAAACAGTGTCCGCTTCTACAATAAGCTCCCAGAAGACATGTTGATGATGTCTCTGAATAAGTTCAAAGTTAATGTAAAACGTAAACTCATTGAAAAATCTTATTACCACGTAAAGGACTACTTAAACGACAAGGAAGCTTGGCAATAATTTGCTATAATGGCTCTGATAGTTCCTTAATTAAGATGATTTGTGAGATGGTGATAATAAAGAAAAACCCGGCTGAGTTTGTTGTGGGCTCTTCTCAGACCAGAGCGCATTTGGAACCCTACCCGTAGTTTTAGTTTTAAGATACCGTAACCGATTATCACCATCATGTTTTTTAAGTAAGTAATTTTTAACATCAATAAGTGTACCTACAGTGTACCTATATTGAATAAATGATATTGACGAATTCCGAACTGTATGGTTGCTAAACAATGGAGCAGCAGTCAGTTATATCCAAGATGGCATGAATATTCATGGAGATTTAGATTGAAAGTCATTCCCAACGAATAACAAAGCAAATAATGCTTAAAAACAAGGGATTTCTCGCATCGGTCGCAAACAAATATGTCAATATTTCGGGAAATCAAAGAAAGTTATGAACAAGTCTTTTGACGACCGATTTTGTCTCAGCTGTGACCTGTTGATTTCGAATCTCTAGGTTCGATTCCTTGGTGAGCCAATTCGAAAAATTATCTTATCTTCTTCAAAAATACAAATGCTTTTATTTTGTTAAATGTGAGTACATTTTAATAGGATGGAAATTGTATTGTCGTGTCTGACACATTTTTCAGGTAATTGGCGTGCAACATTGGCAGTATTGTTACATATACCCATTGATGTAGAATTTTAGCAGTTACCTATCTATTTCGATGTACATACCTACTGCTCAAAATACATAATAACATGCTTTTTAATGAAAGTAACAAAATTAAATACATTATTAGATTGACACATAAAATTACAATATTACAAAATTAAAATTGATTATTAGGCTAATATAGATCTCGATGGTTAAATTAATTATATTAGGTAACTTTTTTAAATAGTGACTTGTGAGACACAGAAGCTTAACGGTTGTCTTGTATGTTCATTTCTCTGCACCTATTTTATTTTCAGTGTCAATCAGTGTGTTGCAAATGCATGCAGCATGCATGCAGTCACAAGAAATAGTTGTCGCGTCTATGTTTTTGGGCTACTGAGGCAAGTAGTAGAAAGAAAAGCATTCTGGTCTGAATAATTGTTGTGCAGATTGTATTGGTAACCTACGAGTACAAACATTGACCAACGCTTAAAGCAGTATTATTTAAAGATGTTAGATTTATATGACGTAGGTACCTTGACGTCCTTAGAATAAGGATTATATTTCTGAAACAAGAGCACTAACAATATTAAAATAATACTGCTCTAAGCGATGGTGGCAAACCTCCAGAATGTTATGCGAGCAAAGCTAAAGACAAGTGTTCATTATAATTTTTTGTACCATTTTGAGTCAAAGGTATGAAACGTCGTGTAAAGCCAAGGGATATTGGACAAAAATAAGTAAATATTGAGAAAAAACAAAGAGAAAGTGTAAACAGTGAATAGACGCGAAAGCGAATCTCAACCCCGAGTGGAATCGGGGGCGATCGGTCCGTGAGGGCTAACAGGTAGGGTTACCATATCATATCAACCGATAATTTATTAGACCTTACAAAAGGCAGAATATTTCAGACTCAATGATGCCCGCGACATCTCCCACGTCGATTGAGGCTTTTTGATTCCCGCGGGAACTATAATTTCTCAGGGTAAAAAGTAGCCTCTGTCCTTTGCCGGGTTACCTATCCCTGTACTAAATTACATCTACAACGGTTGAACAGATATGGACTGTGAAAGTGTAGCAGACAGACACACTTTCGATTCTATACATATAAAAGCGAAAGGTCACTCACTGATCATCACGATATCTCAGGAACTATACAGCATACAGACTTAAAATTTGGAAAGTAGGTTCTTTCTATGATGTGAACGTCAGCCAAGAAACAGTTTTGAGAAAATTCACCCGTAAGGGATTGAAATGGGGGTTGGAAGTTTGTATGAAAGTCCTTTGTTTTTGAAGTTAGAGACATGAAAATTGGCAATTAAGTTACTAGTTATAAATAACAAAAACCTGCATAAGCAATTTTACGAAAATCTACCCCAATAGGGGTGAAATGGGGGTTGGAAGTTACATAAGGGCTCCCAAGTTTTTGAAGTTAGAGACTTGAAAATCGGGATTTAGGTTATTTGTTTTAAATAATAATAACCTGTATGAGCAATTTTACGAAAATTCACCCCAAAGGGGGTGAAATAGGGGTTGGAGGCTTACATAAGGGTTCTAAGTTTTTGAAGTAAGATACTTGAAAATCGGCTAAAGGTTACTAGTTTTAAGTAATAATAAACTGCATAAGCAATTTTACGACTATCAACCCCAAAGGGCGTGAAATAGGGGTTGAAAGCTTGTATGAAGGTTATAAGGTTTTGAAGTCAGCATGAAGGACTTATGAATCTTGAACTCTTGAATAATAAAAACCTGCCAAATCTATAATAGCTGCTATAAGTAGACCTTTTGCAGCGGGAAAATCTCATAGGAAATCAGAAATTGTACGTGGACGAAGTCGCGGGCGACCGCTAGTTTATAATATAAGTATGGATTTTGATGGCTTCCCTAGCGCAGTGGTGAACGCTGCGGTCTTATAAGTGGGGGTCAAACTCGAACTCATAATTAATTTATTCAAACTGGGTTGCATTGTATTCTTGAATTTTTTGCTTTATTAAGCACTCATCTTGGTTAGCACAGGTCCCGGGTTCGATACCTGGCAGATATGAACATATTTTTAAATGCTTGCTGATTCGTGAAAAGAAAGCTCGATGAGCAACTTTCATAGACGTGGCGATTTTTTATTTTTCAAATGAATTGTTAAAAATTTCGGTTTGATGGTCACACTTGTAACTGCGGCGGCGTTGGTAAAGTTGTAGGGGTGTAAATTGAGCCACTGAGCGTTTTATGAATTGTCGCCGCTTCCTCTCCCCCTTCCCGCCTCACCCACTTGCGAGTTGCGTGCTAAACCGATATTGCCTCCTAAATATCTGCAAGTTCGCCAACAAAAGTGATTATCTCAACTTTATAAGGCTTTCTGCTTTCGACTTATGAAAATATATCACGAATTTGGTGTACTTTCGAACTTTGTAGGATCCGGTGTCATTAGCTCAAGGTGAAATTGGTATGATTTACTGATTCAAAATATAAGTAAAATCAAGGCTGAGTAAATTTTCGGGTTCGTAATATTTTATGATGTTTAAAAAAATGTTATTCTCAATCTGAAAATATGTAAAAGTGGATCTGAAAGGTCCTGATTTACATTTGATGAATAAGGAAACTTTCCTGATTCATGTCCAGTAGAATAATCTGGCAAATTAAATCAAGATCCGTTTACAATAGAAACACCTCTAGAGCGTTGCCACAACGCATGTTAAATTGTGTCTAGTAACTACGCTGACGATTGGTACATAGACAGACACTTGGCCTCATTTATAATATTACTTTAATTATTTGGATAATCTTTTCTGAAATTCAGAACACATCAGTACAGTACCTAACATCAGGACTAGTGACACCTTCATAAGCTTTTGGTACCTAAACATTTGCCAATTGGCTGCTGGAAACTTTTCTGTTTTTTAGGCCAATAGATACCTAGTTACTTTTACTTTTTATAGCTACGAAATATATTTAATCATAGTTCGTTTCAAGTTATGCAAAACTTTATGATAGGAGTGATTAGAGTGTCACGCGCCGACTGCCAATTCGAGGGGTCCAACATAATTTGTCTTCGGGGACCAATTGGAATCCGCCCGGGAGCCAATAGTTTCTCTAACTGATGTCGCTCCGTCACTCCGGCCCTGATCAATTGATAAGTAAATTGCTCTCCAATCGGTATTTGAAGCGATAAACTTGAACATACTTTCACTTCCAAACCAATTAACAATTAACAGTAGCGATACATTGCAGTATAGTTTCGATACTGCAATGTATCGCTACTGGATGGCATAAACAGTCGCGTTAGAAGACTGGATTACAGATGCATATCTCAAATTTCGGCACTGGTAGGTAAGTGAACCGTGGCCTAGTGGTCAAAGGCGCTCAGGGCGCGATTCCCAGAGAGACGCAGGTTCAAATCCTGCCGGTTCCGGAATTTTTGATATGTATGTTTAAGTAAGTTTAGAAACTATCCTCGTGTGTGAAGCACTGTAGTAAAATTATAAAATTCAATTAACAATTAGTATTAAATAATTATTAATTTACGCCACTACAAGTTAGCCCTAGTTCCACTACAAGTTAGTGAGTGGTAACTAGTGTCAGCTTTGCGTTTAAAACTGAATTGAATTTTTAGAAAAGATATAAGATTGTTAATTTATTTATTGATGAAGGTTTAATAAAACAGATATTTGACTCATATATCTTTTTTTTTTAAATTTTGAAAGGATTTATTTATATTGTTAATAATAATAAAATTAAAATCTAAATTAAATCTAAATTAAAAACTAAATTAAAAACTAAAAACTAAACATTAAAAATATCATCTATCCCGCTGCAATGAGGCAGTGTGCCCAGAACGCTGGCTGCGTTACCCCGCTGAATAGCCAAACTTATATGTTGGCCGAGGTAACTGCCAGCCCTCCGGTCACCTGTGGACTCTGTGAGACGAGAAGATAGATCCTTAAAAAAGGATCTGGCATCTTCGCCCCACGACCCCAGGGTTTCAACACCAAAAGGCACAAAAATGAAATTATTTTCAATAATTTCATACTTGCGCCTCTTGGCTCTTTCTGCATTAGTGGCCGCCGATTGACTCATTCGATGCATTTTACTCGGTTCGTTCTTTGGCGGGGACGTTTTGAAAGTCGGTCTCCTACCGGCAGACTCAGTGATTATTGAATACTTTTGTGTTTAGATCGCAAATAGATTTAGAGCTTAGCAGTAGCAACTGCAGTCTGATGAAATGGTTGATTTATTGTTGTTGTGATGCTTTGGTCAAGCTTTATACTTTTGTTTACATTAAATCTCTCGTGAAACCACTACACGTTGTAACCATTCGCTCGTGCACGTTTTGAAGAGAGTACAAACATACTATATTTAAAAGTAATTTTAATTATTTGCCCACTTCTGGAATAATGCTTAGGTACACTACTCACGGCCGAAGCCTCCCACTAAACCAGACCAGAGAAAATTCAGCAGGGAGGTCGCAAATCTATATTAAACTAGATGATTCCCGCGACTTCGTCCGCGTGGATTTATGTTTTTTGATTCCCGCGGGAACTCTTCAATTTTCCGAGATAAAAAGTAGCCAATGTCCTTTCCTGGAATGTAACCTATCTCTGTACCAAATTTCATCGAAATCGGTAGTAGTTGGGCCGTGAAAGCGTAGCAGACAGACAGGCAGACACACTTTCGCATTTATAATATTAGTATGGATTATGATCCCAGTTTACCTACAAATGATACAATGAACCGCATAGAAACCTAACTGTACCTACCTAGACCTACTGGTTGGCAGTTTTGAGATATCGAGGAATTCAATCGCTTGTGAGTTTGAATTTTATCAACATAATTATAGCAAAAATAGGTGCAATTATACCCAAGAGCGTAATCTCAATTTCTCAAAGTGTTGGATGTTTAAGATCGAGCAAAGTGAGCAGAAAATGCAAAAATTCCGATGCCACTTAAGTGAGCCAACGCTAAGTAAAAAAAGAAGACATAAAAATCTTAGATATAATAGAGATAAAAATCTTAGAGTTATTAGGGATAAAAATGTTTGAGCATCGTAAAATGTAGCGCTTAGAAAATATTTACCTAACAATAAAGAATTCTTTTGCTGAAGCTATATCAAGTAACAAAGCTTACACAAAGTGGAAAGTACCCAAGTTAGCAAGCAGTGTTAACGAGTGAAGCAAAAGTATAACGATATATCACACGGCGATAGTTGCCCCGAGTCGGCCAACTCGGCAACAGCTGGCCACCGCAAGTTGCTCGCACAAACATCCACCCTAATGCGACTACGAATACGTTAGTCTCATAATAAACGAGTTACGACTTACCTTACAAGTTAGAAAGTGGGAGAGTAAATAGTTACTCCAGCAAGGATATTATGTTGTATTCAGAAAGGAAACCCGTGATATGGACAATGTATGGACCTATAATATTATATGGGCCTGATAAGAAGGGTAAGGGACACTCAACGGACGATCTAGAGCCCTAAGCTTGAGCTAGAGTCCTTTCGTGATCCAAGGCGAAATTGTCTAAGCAAATCGTAATCATTTGGCAGCTTACTCGAACTGTTTAATGAGTTTACACATGCTTTTTGACGCGCAGGCATCTGTGAACTCTTTAAACAGTCGAATGATGCGTTTGAAAAACGATTACGACTTCCTTACACAATCGAGGGACAGATCAGAAATGAGGCAGAATCAAAGTAGCCGACATAGCTCGACGAGTCGCTATAAGCTTATGTGACAAATGACAATGGGCGGGGAACATAGTTCGAAGAACAGCTGATAGGCGTTCGAGTCTGTTGTTCGAGGGTGCTTGAACGATGGCCTCGCACTGTAAAGCGCAGCGTTGGATGGCCCCCATTACGTGAACTCGGCTCCAAACGAGTAGCTAGGAGACTGACCCGTGCCCTATAAGGATCCAAACAGGAGATCTTCGTCCAGCTGTCACTAGACGACTGTCAGTTAATACATTAAAGAAAAGTTGTACTTAATGTCTATATAATACGTAAAATACCAATAAATACCGATCTGATACAAAATATTAAAGTGTACCATAAAGTAAAAGATTAGCAATACAGTCAATCATTTTTATAACTGACTAGATGAAGCTCTAGAGTTCGTCCACTTGTTTTTCCAGGATAAAATGTAGTCCATATCCACTCCCAGGATCCAAGCTTTCTCTCTCTGAACTAATTTACATGCCTAATGAGCACAATTGTTATAAAACATATCTATATATGTATTTAAATATTAAGATTAAGTTACTTGTTTTCCCAGTCGTGACAGTTGAGTAATACTCATAACTTTAGCTTTATAAGGTCCTTTTGAATATTTCATTGTCTATAACAATTTTTGTTAAAGCTGGTTTACATTAATCTAATAGCATTTCAATCAACACTGTCTTGATACCAGGTATCCCGTATCAGTTTCTTCTTTCACGTAAACCTTTGGACAGATTTAGAGAATTCCGCATAAGCAAGGGAGCTTTGAAGATAATACGTTTGGGGAACACTGCAATATCTCCACAGATAGTAAGACGCCGATGAAAAATTCCACTACGCATTTTTGCTTTCTAATTTCACTACTTTTTCCTAAACCTAATCGAACACGATTTCAAACATCGTCTCGACGTTAAACTCATAGTGGGAGTACTCAGGCAATTGTACTCCAGACACTATAATTTTATAATGTACATATTTAAAGTCGAATGGTGCAATTAAATCACTAGATCCAGTGACTGTAATAATGTGCACGGGCTATTAATTCTTACCGTCTCTAATGCCAAGTTCGTGAGATTGTGCTCTAGTTAATACCGTTTTTTAGTTGAAATATGTTATGGCTTCATTTTTATGCTTTGATACACCTTTTGTGGATCAAATAGCGGAGAATTACGATGGGATGGTCTCATAATGGTAATGAGTTACATTAATGCCATTTTGTCTGAGATACATTTTGTTAAATTATGAGAACAGAGTGTTTTTTTAAAATGTGTATATTTAAAAACTATATTTCGCAAAAGTTTGACAGCTGCAGTGTATTGATCGCAATCATAGAGTTATTATATTAACTACCGAATGTCATTAATCGCAATGTATTTAGGTAGGTGCATAGTCTAGCGGCCTAGGTTTAAACCTAGCCTAAACTTTTAGATTACATGAAATTATGTAAACTCAAATCAAATAAACATGAAGTCTTAAATGACGTGATGATGTTTATAAATAAACATAAAACTTGAATTACTCAAGTAATATAATGAAACTTTTAATACAAATGAAAATACTCCGAAAAAAATCTGAAAAAGACTTTTCTTCTCAGGATAAAAGTTAATAAGTTTTCGTCGAGGACAAACTAATTGGAAAAGAGAATGGAGAAGCAATAAAGTTGTTCGTAACAAATGGTAAAGTAACAACTTAATTAGAAACTTGGAGCAACGATGGGACAAATTGTGAGAACGCGGTCACAGTTATTACACCCACTGTAACTACTAGAGCTAGAATGTACATGCAACAATACTATCTTGTTCGCTTGTTATAAGTTCGAGTTCTAGAAATAAAAAACTTAAAAAGAATCAATAAGAATTCATAATATACTAATATTATAAATGTGAATGTGTCTGTCTGCTACGGCATGTCTGTTCAACTGATTTAGATGAAATTCGGTACAGGGGTAGATACAACCTACCCCTGTACCGAATTTCATTTCAGTTCCCGGGGAACGACATAGGTTACTTTTTATCCCGGAAAATGAAAGATTTCCCGCTGGGATAAAAACCCTTAATCCACGCGGACGAAGTAGCAGGCATCATCTAGTTGAGAATAAACTCATAAAAATTTAGAATAATATAAATGCAATTAAAGTGTGAGTGTTTCTGTCTGCAACGTTTTCAAACTTTTTACGGCCCACCTGTTGATCCGAATTTGAGAAAATTTGGTGCAGAGATAGGTTGCTTCTCAGGAACGGACCTACCGAAATCGACGCCGACAAAGTTGCTTCTATAACATCGAGTATTTAAATAAACTCTAAGTAGTGAACTAATGAAACAATCTGAACCGGTAAGGCCTTTTTAATAGTCCTAAATGTGTTACCTCAGATGCACGCTGGATGCCGAACGTGGGCGTGAGACGTGAGTGAAGCCCAAATACATAGGCATTAGGCATGTATACATTTTCATAGCCACTTACGAGTATGGAACTACTTCGACGCTTGGTACAACAGACAAAATCGCGAGTGATATTATATGTTTTTTTTTACTATTTGCTCGGAAATTGCTTCAATATTTAAAAAAAAAAAAAAAATTGGCCTTTTTGAAGATTTTGACATTCAAGTAGGAAATCATATCTTTGACCCTACGTCACAAGGGTCGGCAATGTAAAAACCGGCCAAGTGCGAGTCGGATTCGCGCACCGAGGGTTCCGTACTCAAGAAGTAGGTATAATTACCTTTGTCAATGAACCGCAAAACTAACTTTGTTTGTAGCGGTTTACTGTTAATATCAAAAAATTACGTTTGTTGTATGGGAGCCCCCCTTTAATATTTACTTTATTGATATTTAATTATTTATTTTGAAAGGTAATATACAAGTTAATATTCTGTGAAAATTTGAACCGTCTACCTGTTACCGTTTTTAATATTGAGCAAAAAAATACGAAAAAAACACGTTTATTGTATGGGGACCCCCCTTAATATATATATTTTTTTAATTTTTAGTATTTGTTGTTATAGCGGCAACGGAAATACATCATTTGTGAAAATTTCAGCTTTCTAGCTATCACGGTCTATGAGATACAGCCTGGAGACAGACAGACAGACAGACAGACAGACAGACAGACAGCGGAGTCTTAGTAATAGGGTCCCGTTTTTACCCTTTGGGTACGGAACCCTAAAAAGCTTCTTACTCGCACTTTAAACTCTTTTATGATGATCGACAAATCAAAGTATCACATTTATGTATATTTAAAGATGATACCTATGTCGTTTCACAATAAAGCCTCGTGACAACTCCATAAACTGTAGCAAATTATTGCCATAAGCCAACTGTATACAATAATACAATTGTTGCCACCCACATTTAGTAGGTATAAGCGTGGGTTCATAATCAATATCTTCTAAAATTTTCAATAATATTATCAACTAGCTGATCGCGTGGATTGGGGCTTTTTGATTACCGCGGGAACTCTTGAATTTTCTGGAATAAAAAGTAGCATATGTAATATTCCTGTCTATAATCTAACTCTGTGCCAAATTCCATTCAGATCCGTTCAGCCGTTCTGGCGTGATTAGGTAACAAACATCGTCGTCGCATTACGTTGCACTATAGCTTGTTTTGCCCTGTCTCACTGCTCTGTGCATACAGAAGTGCGCGCGTTGACTGCGACTGAGTGACTGCGTTGACAGACAAAACAATTTTGTATGAAGTGTGTTTTAGCTCTCACCGGTCTCGATTTCTGTTTACAAAGATTTCACAGCCTTTAATTGAATCGAATTTTTAGAAATTCCTTTTTATCCCGGAAAATCGAAGAGTTCCCACGGGATTGGTCCAAAACCTAAATCCACGCTTATTCTGATTTCGGACATGCGCATGTAGTATAAAATTAAAAAAATAAATTGCGGGCATCATCCAGTAAATTAAAATTTGTACTGTTCAAAGTAGTTTACCAAAAGTATGATAATGTTGAGGCAGTGGGCGACATTAGATATGCAATGGGAAAATTGCGCGCAGCAATATCAATAGCGAGTGTCGTTAGCCGCACCACTGTAAATAGTACCTACCATGGGCGTGCAGTAGATTGTAGGCGAGGAGCCAAGCCGGTATATGCAATGACTGCATATGCGCATTTTTTTAAATTATTATTTAATAATTATTATAATAAGCTTGTAAATATATCCATCACCATCCATCCATCCGTCAGCCTGTTTGCATACACTACTGCACATAGGCCTTATCGAGAGCGCGCCACCAAACATGGTCCTCCGCCTTCCTCATCCACCCGCTTTCCGGCACCTTCTTTAGGTCATCTTAATAGCGAGCTTGCCGTGTAGGACGACCTCCTATACGGCAAGCGCATTTTTAATATATCTGTATTCTGTAATAATATTATAGCTTGTCATAATATATCCATACTGATATTATAAATGCTAAAGTGTGTCTGCCTGTCATGCTTGAACAGCCCATTTTTTGTACCGATTTCGATAAAATTTAGAATAGAGAGAGATTGCATCCCGGGGAATGATATATACCTACCAGTTTTCATGCCAGAAAATTAAGTAGTTCCCGCGGGAATCAAAAATCTTAATCCACATGGATGACGCTGGCATCATGCCATCATCTATGATCTAGTTACCTATACGACAACTATAATAATAATATAACCGACTTTAAAATGAGATAGCGTCTGTAACACTTGAAGTAACCCGACCACTAGCTCTTGGCCTACATTGAATAGAGTAAACGGTCTTGTTAACTGATTCCGACAAAGCGCACTCCGCGGCCGCCCGCGCCGGCTTATGATCCAGTTTAACGTAAGGCTGCTATCAAATTGAATGGTTCCGATCAATGGATGTTACACTTACGGGTGTACTGGTAATGAAGTTTAATAGTCAGCTGTTGTAGGTTTAATTTTCGAATAGGTATTTTAATTTGTTAGTTTTCAATTTGAAACCATTAAAGACAATTCTACTACAATACAATAACAGCTACACACAATGGTTGACTGATATTAATGAATAATATAAATTAGGAATTTAAAAAACACATTGAAACGTAGTTTTAATCGCAAAATAGGCGA
This sequence comes from Erebia epiphron, assembly GCA_963932025.1. NCBI lineage: Eukaryota > Metazoa > Arthropoda > Insecta > Lepidoptera > Nymphalidae > Erebia > Erebia epiphron. The sequence continues at coordinate 55,562,366 of OZ009945.1, read as the reverse complement.
TTGTCTTCAAACAGCTGAACAAATTTTCTTGAATCTAAGCTTCAGCTTTCAAAAAAACCTAAATCTAAATCGTTTCATCTGTTTCTAAGTTACGATGCCACTGATAGACTCACAGAATATACACACGTTAAACTGAATTTTCTGTTTGCGTCGGGGCTTAGGAGTGTTTTTTTATTAGTTACTGTACCTATTATTCCTATGAGATGCTGAGATGGTGTTGAAGATGGGTCTTAAAAACATAGCAGACAGACGATGCTTTTCCATTTAAATTCATACTAATATTATAATTGCGAAAGTGCGTCTGTCTTTCCGTCTGTCTGTCTGTCTGTATGTTTGTCTGCTACGCTTTCACAGCCCATCTGTTTAACCGATTTTGATGATATTTGGTACAGGGGTAGATGGCATCCCGGGGAAGGACATAGGCTACTTTTTATATCCCGGAAAATTGAAGAGTTCCCGCGGGTATCAAAAAACATCAATTCACGCGGACGAAGTCGCAGGCAGCGTTTAGTATTCAATAAAAGTACCATTTAGTTAAAGTCGTTAAAGCCCGCCAACCCGCATTGGAGCAGCGTGGTGGGTCTAAGCTCTAATTCCCACTCTCCTATGAGAGTGGAGGCCTGTGCCCAGCAGTGGGACGTTAATGGGCTGTAGTGGGGCCAGTTTTAACAATTATTACATGTTTACCTTCTTACTTAATGTATTACCTACTTAAAGTAGGCAAACGCGAATTATCGTAGTATAAGGGTTACATTAGGCGGCACACAATCTCACGACACAGGCGGCGGCCGCGTGGCGCGCTTTGTTCACACCCAGTGGCCTGTGCGAAGAGATACAGCGCTCAGACAGGGCTGCCGAGTGCCGACCTTCTCATTCATGTGGAAACATCTCCATGATGCCGGCTCACTCTTGTGGCAACCCTCATTTGGGCTCCGCACGCTGCCCAAATGCGGATTAGAAGAAAACGATTGGCACACTTCACACACTTTTGAGCGCATTATGGACATCCTCCTGCATGCAGATTTCCTTCACTGATAAAACAAGTGCGCAATTTAGATAATTAACCATATCTTCCATAATTTTTTTTTCTTTTAAAAGTCTGATAACTCTTGTACTCGTATCCCCGAACAAAGGTTTCTTTCTTTCATAATATGTAATACCTATAGAACTCCTTACTAACCTGTCACAGCATTCATGCATTGATAAGGGTTTGATATTACTGTAATAAATTTAAAAGATATACTGGAATTGTAAAAGAGCCTTTGTTCCAAATACTTGTGTATACGTAAGTTTCTATTAGCTCCGAAAAAACAGTTTAATGCTGAATTCTATAAAAATTAATAAATGTTTTGTTTTTAGTAGGAGTCCAAACGCATCCCTTACTAGAAAACTTCGCTTTTTAATGATGGAAAGTTATCATAAAAAAGCTACATAAAATATAAAGCTTTAAAAGTTTAAAGGTACGATGCTAACAATAATAATATTATTTTCGAGCGATTACTAATCGGTAAAACTGTGTTTCAGGCAGTAGGCAACCCTACCATCATCCCCCTATATTTTATGCTCCTGCATCTGGCCTTCATAAATTGGTTTCATTTCGTCATTTCTCTTCACTTTGATCCGTGTAATCGGACTTATGAGTAAAAACTCATCGGTACACGCTAATGAAAACGTTTCCATCCAATCCAATCCAATTTGGAAATTCCATTCGTATGCTAAATGTATTTTTTTAAAACTTTTTGTACTCATTCAGAAAACTGATTTCAAATTCAAATATCTATATATTATAATATATGTCTAATATTATAAATGCGAAAGAGGGGGTTTTTGAAGGTTTAGAGCTACGGATCGTCGGGTATAGTTGAGGACGCGAAGAGTTGCATATGCTACTTTGTATCCCGGAAAATTAAGGAATTTCCGTGGGAATTAAAAAAACTCCACGCGGACGCGGACGGAGTCACGGGCATCAGCTAGTAGAAAACAAATCAAATAACCATCATCCCCCCATTTATTACTCCCCGGTTGATCTCTGGAGGAATTCCTTTTATCAGGTTTCCTCATACATGTAAGAACGAGCTTTTATTTAAGACCGGTGACGGGAAATTGTCGCACTAGCGACATGTCGGGGGACAAAGAAGTCGTGGTATCCCACTTTTTAGTCTATTTTTTTTCGTGATAATTTTACTAGTAAGTAAGTAAGTTTTACAATTTTTTTTTATTTTGAGCTCAATTGCAGGCTACACGTTATTAATTATGTTTTTCAAGCTTTTTTCAAAACTTTCATAGTTGAACTGAGAAAAAATAAAGATTGACATTTTTTTTTAAAATATCCATGATTGGTCTTAAATTTGTTTAACACGTTTTATTTAACTGATTTTTTCAAAGCTTTCATAGTTCAATAGTAAAAAAATATAAAGATCCATTCATGAACTCTTGATATTAATTGGTCTAAAGCTATTATATCAATCTACAAGTTTGAAGCTTTGAAACTTTAAGTAGGTATGTGTTTAATAGTATGAGGTAAGTTCCATGTTATTTAAATGAACTTTCTCGATCGTATTAAAACATCAGGATAGGTATATGAAAGATGCGACAAGACAAAATGTTTCGATACAATAAGTCGCTAATGTGAGGCCACACCACTGACTTGCTCGACGATTTATTACGAAGTATCCATCGGGAAAAATGATTCCAACAGTTTATATGAATGGCGCCGCTCATTGATGTTCTGTTGCTGTTGCCGCACTTTTAAGGCGGCCATTTTATTTCTACATTTATTTTTCGTTTATTTTACACGAACACAGCGCAATGCCAGAATTTATATAAATGTTTCGCTGGATCTTTAGAAGCGGTATCGAAAACTGGGGAATTCACATTCGGGTGCAGTTCGCGCATACATACATACTTTACATAATTATATATCTTTATTGTATGCGCGATTTAAATCATACGAGATAAATTAAGATACTTAATATGTATTTTGATTTTTGGCTAATGCCTCCATATTCTCTAACTCGTGATTTTTGCATGGATATGGTTGAGGACCTGGAGAGTGACATTATGGTGTTCCGGCGGGAATCAAAAAATAATTAAACCACGCGGACGAAGTCACGGGCATCAGCTAGTTGTTAAATTATAATATTAGTATGGATCAACTACTTCTAATACCAATCTCTTGGGGCTCATTACAATTATATTAATTATATTTCTCTATTCTATTATCTAGTATATTTCCAATACCCTTAAATCATTTAAACGACTACTTTGGAACGTCGTGTGCTATTGATAAAACAGTCTACCTCTACCATATATTTATGTGTCGCCATAAATCCGTCCGCTAAGGGCCTAACCCTAAGGTCTACACGGTACGGTAAATTAAAGCCATCAACACACTATGACAAATGGGGGGCGCACTAATGTAGTTGGGAACTAAATAGCATCTGGTGTTAAAACGTCCGGGATGTGTCTCAATGAATTACTGAAGGGACTTAGGAGTTAAGGCGTTTTCGTAGTAATTGCTGTTTGAACGCTGTGAATGTAGAATAGAATAGAATACAATTGTATGTTGAAGCACACAATGTGGCAAATAACAGACTAGCTTTAGAAATTAGTTGATTTAATCTCGATCCGTTAATGGTTGAGAAACACCTGTTATGATAGAGAGAGAAAAATCTTTATTGGCAGCTATAAACAGGAAATATACAAAATAAATCAGAGATTGAAAAAAACTATACTAGTTACATACAATGTATTAGAAAAGGTTGGATTGTTCAGCAGCGCAACGCTATCAACAGGTGAGTCACACTCACTCACTCAGTCACTATCACTCACTGTTTGGGGCTCCTGGCCCAATTGTGTATGGAAATCTTAATCATTTGAGAGCTGAAAACGCATTACTCGAATTGTTTATGAAGTTCGTACAAGCCTTTGGACCGTGTACGGGCGTCTATGAACTCCTTATACTGTCAAACGGATAGTACAAACGATTAAAATTACGATTTCCTTACACAATTATTGGGGGGCCGGCCTCGCGTCTCAGGTGCCAGGGTCTTTAAATGCAAAGTTATTGACCAAGGTCAAACCAAACCACACATATTATAAGTGCATTGTACCAGTGTACATTAGTGAGAAATAGAGTTATATACCTATTTATATCAATTTGTTTATTCAATTGCTATTTCCCTTGTGAAGTCCCGCCCGGTGCGTCTTAGTTTGGGCAAATATTTGCGTATGCTCTATTGCACCCCCCCCCCCACCGGAGACGAGGGTGTTTATTGTTTATTGGGGTAGCTCTTATCAGTGGACCTGGGGGTAGAATGCAGTTACTGTCTACGGGACGACTTTATTGTGTCGAGGGTAGTTAGGACGGCTTGGATTACTACTATTAATGTAGTAGTGAGAACCGAAACAAATTAACAAGCCGTGCGGTGCCGTTGTACTCATCGTAAGAACGTTAGTTATGTTCGCTCGAGTTTTCGTTGTTCTATTAAAAAAGAAAAAATACAGCAAATTTCATTAGTGGGAGTGGACCTGAAACATGTTGCTCACATTTTTTCTAACCCTGTGTTTTGTCCTGCCATAAGGAACTAACGTTCTAGTATTGGATAGAAGCAGGCGTTACTTAGCGGAAGTCCGCGGTGATCATGGAACAAGAAACTTAATCCGTACTAATATCTGTCTGTCTTAATGTTTTCAACAAATTTGATGAAATTTGGTATATAGGTAGGTTACATCCCAGGAAAGGACGTAGGACATTGATCTACTCGGATGAAATTGCGGGCATCATCTATGGTTTGCTATAATCCGCCAAAGCAGGCAATTCTCTGTGGTGTGGTGTTATGTGGTGGTACACGACTTGTACCTGCCACATAAATTTATCTGCTTTTTGTTTATTACTTCAAGAAAGTTTGAGTTATCTTTAATTTCAAGGATTAGTTATCCAAAATTTAATTTTATTTAATTAAGCTTTTACAAGTGCTTTTGAATCGTCAAGTGAATCTACCACTGGTTCGGAATACCATTCCTACCGAGAATAGCCAGCAAGAAACTCGGTAAGTAGTTGATCTATTTAATTAAAAAAACATTTAATCAATTCGTTTAATATTTGGCCTCGTCCAATTATCATACTAATATTATAAATACGAAAGCGTGTTTGTTGGTTGGTTTGTCCTTCAATCATGGACAGGACTTGGAGAATGACATAGGCTACTTTTTATCCCGGAGAAATACGAAGTTCCCGTGGAAATTAAAAAAAAACTTGATCCATGCGGCCGTAATCGCGGGCATCAGCTAGTTAACTACATCAAAATTATTATTTAGGTACACAATCATTGTCCTTTGGAATTGCAATGACAATAAACCTTCAATGATTATAAGCAAACTAACTCCATGCATGAAGGACCATTTCCTACAGTCAAATTTACCCAAATACAGCGCAGCTATCCCATATCGTCGTCAAACAAGAACAAAAGGCACCCTCTGCGTACACAGAGCACACCCTTGGAAATGGAGACGTTTGTCTTAGAATATATTACAAACAAGTACCCGATATGTTTTTACAAGCCTCCGGGTTCATACTGTGTGCTTCGGGAGATGACTGTTGACGCTCAATTACAGTCTTGTTTGATGTTATTTCAGAAAACGTAATGTTTAATGAAGCGGTACTTAATAGTGCAGTGGTATAGATGCTGGTTATCCCTTGTTAGTTAGTCCTTGACTGCAATATCACCTAGGTAGCGGGCTGTTTGGGGTATGTTCATATTAAACCCATACTTATTTACCCCTAATTGGTTTCTGCACGGCGTCGTACCGCGACGCTAAATCGCTCTGCGTCTTTGCCGCTAGGGCGATAACCAGGCTAGACCAGAGAAAATTCAGAAATTATTAATTCGATGCCGGGATCGAACCCGGAACCTCATAATTATAAGACAATACAGCGCTCAACATTGTCACTGAAATTTCAATTTTTAAATTTATCTAATACTTACGAATTGCTGGTCTAAACTCCCGTGTTAAAAGATCAGTAAGTACTTTTTTAAATGAATGCTTCTAAACAGTTACATTGATGTCGTTAACTTATAATAATTGATACATTATCATCAATCACATTAAATAAAGCCCAGATTAACATAAACTTATCAGTCAGTGATCTAAACTGCGGCCCGTATAATAATATTAGATTAGAAACCATTCCAATTTAGGTATGTCTTTAACTGCTGAGTTATAGATTGACTTACAATTTTAACAGCTAAAAAAAACTACAAAATACAATTTATAGTTTAGCGTGGTATAGCTAATAATTATTAGCTTAATTAAAAACTTTAGAATTTTTCAAAAGAATGGTTTATATACTAGATGATGCCCAAGACATTGTCGGCGTTGATAATTTTTTTTTGATCCCACGGGAAACCCTTAATTTTCCGAGATTCAAGTAGCCTATACCACTCTCCAAGTCCTCAACTATACCCAAGTAAAAAATCACGTTGTTTTGTTGCGTGATCGAAGGACAAACCAACAAACCAACATACTTTCGCATTTATAATATTATATTAAGTATGGATTCGACCTATAACTGCTTCAAGTGGCTGTAAAGTTGTTGTACCCCTCAATATTGGCAGCGGCACGCAGTTCCATCGGAGATCCATCACAGATACGACACGATCCCGTATTTGTTCCGAGGAGTCTGACAGGAGGAGGCGCCTCGTGACGGGAAGAGCCTCGATAATACTTTGTGATTATTAATGAAACTGGAATTTGTTGTTACGGTGTCTGTAAGATTGATTTAGCCATACGAACTCCTTTTCACAGTTCTATATTACTTTTTAATTTAACTACCTTAATTGGTTATAATATAAAATGTCAATTTTGCTCAGCAGTGGAACTCTACCGGTTGACGACGATGATGACAAAGGTTATATTAGACAGTTTACATATTATGGATTGTGATTTGTGATGTACCGTAGTCTCAATAACATCACCGAGATTTAAGGCCCGTCTCGTCTCCAGTAAACATCGACCGATACCTGAGGGCGTGTGAGCTCATATTATCATTTTATTAATATGGGCCTAAATTTGGTACCACCTCCCACCTCCCCACGTCCCGCCTCATTATTCCAGGTCATTTCTGCCACGTACCTGCAAAATATTTTGGAACCAGCTTCTATATTCTTTTGTCCTTCGTGATTATAATGCGTGGCTCTTCAAAGAGCGGATAAACAAATAACTCAAAAGCCGGAAACTCATTGGTGGTTCCTCTGGTGCTGCAAATGTTCATGGGCGCTGGTAATCACTTAACATCAGGTGACCCGCTTGCTCGTTTTCTCCCTATTTATATAGATATATACATCTATATTAGGTAGGTATATATTGGGCAAACGGAACAGGCATCGTCCATACCCGGTTCCTGGCTAATATATTTTGTTTCTATTTTCAAATTCAAACTGTCGTACCATTTGTCATTTCATCCGCTACATGTGGGGGCATATTTCTACGACTCCATCGCGTAACAATGGCAAAGGAGACACATCTCTATCAGATACCACTCGTTATTTATTCCACGAACAGACCCTGCCTGGGTTTTGATTTGACACAACTTAATTCCATTGTATTCCGTTCGCTATGAATTCACTGCGCGTTGTCAGATGACATCGAGCAATCAAGGTGATAACGATCGATCCATGGTTGGTAGTGCCTTTCCAAATAACCCCCTTAATACTGCCAACAACTTGAAAATAATGTGATCCATTGCTGGTAAAGGTCTAACTCTAGAACAAAGTATAAGTGTAAAAGTAGCAATGGATTTAAATACAACTATAAGAGTCGTTAATGTAATATCAGAGTAGCAGGCCAGAAATTCGGATGCGGGTGTATGGGTGTATACAAGTTATCTAAAAGGAACATAAATTCATTTACAATTGCCGATCTGAGATAAGGATACTCTCGTTAGTGGGTTCAACAATTTGTCGCGACGATCTGTCGGTGTTTATAAATTGGTTTCTTATAAATCTCTCGGCGGACTGGCATTTCGATGTTCAGTTGTAACAAATATACTAGTTGTATTGAAATAATCGTAGCTGTTTTGGTCGTTTATTTCAATTTCTGTCGATTTAATGTTGACAGTGTCTCGGGCGAGAGGTTTAGAATTGAAATTGAGAATTTATTGTATGTTTCAATACTAATAAATCTGCTGATAAGGCACAGGTTAGTTTAGTTTCAGTTGTTTGCAATACTTATTTCGAAAACGTTGGCGTTCTAACTTCAAATATTGCGGAATTCTCTTTTATCATTTGGTAAGCATTAGGCATGTTATTTATTGAATCATCATCATCATCATATTCAACTAATCGCTGGCCATTACTGAGCACAAATCTTATCTCAGAATGAGAACGGTTTGGCCAAAGTTCACTCCAATGGCCTAGTGCGGATTGGCACACTCCACACACCTTATTTGAGAACATTATAAAGTATTTTCGATCGTGCAGTTTTCTTCACGATGTTTCTTTAAACGTTATAGGAAAATAATATGTACTTAGGTACCTAACGCCATACGTCAGAGAAGATTCTCCCATCATGCCCGCCAAACTTCGTTTTGAAGGAGGCACGCGAAGATGATGATACGTTACAGAGAAAAGCTGGGCAAAGCCTCAAATTCAGGCTCAGTAGATAAAGCAGTAAGTATGTTGTTCTCTATCAGTCAGTCAGTTTCCATTTACTAGGAAAATTAAAAAATTCAATAAATATTTACTGAGGTCCACCTAATTTGTTCAAAATTAAATTTAAAATTTTACGTCAATCCTAGAATAATCAATAAAATGGTCACAAAGTAACAGCATCACAAAATGTAACCAAATCAGTTTAAACAGTTTGGTGCAAAAAAGGTTAAGCTCTAACAATTTAAATAATACTGTAGGTATTAAGGTAGTAAAAAAAGACTTTTTAAGTAAATGGTTAAATATTCCTACAGTAGAATGGCATCCGATTTGGCATCCAATGGGAGCTGACAGAGTGCCAAAACAAGCAGTGCCGAATTTCAAGAGTTCAATGCTTTAACTCTATTTTGTCTACACAAAAGGTACTTTATTATTATAAAAGCAGTAGGTATAGAATCCATCATCATCATCATATCAACTAATTTCTGGCTCACCACTGAGCACGAGTCTCCTCTCTAAATGGAATTTTCATACTAATACTAGCTGGTGCCCGCGACTCCGTCCGCGTGGAGGTATGAAAAATACATGTTGGCCGATTCTCAGACCTACTCAATATGCTCACAAAATTTCATGAGAATCGGTCAAGCCGTTTCGAAGGAGTATGGGAACGAAAATTGTGACACGAGAATTTTATATATGTCACCGTAAGATTGTAAAAACCGTAAGATTGTAATCTAACGCTTTTTTTTTCGATAGATTGTAAACAGTCGAAAGATTGTGAACCATCAATGTTTTAAGTGTCAATTTTTGAAATATTCATTGTATTTACGTTTTCTTGTCTTTTTCTTGTAGGTTAGGTTAGGGTTCGACATAAATAATCAAGTAGTGCCCGGGCACTTAGGTTCTATCGGGTTAATAAACCTAACAGATTACAATCTACCGGAAAACAATCCGTTATATTGTAATCATTCGACAGTTTACAATTTCGCGAGTTAGATTATAATCTAACGGTTTTTACAATCTTACGGTGACATAATATGTAAGATTATAAATGCAAAAGCGTGTCTGGCTACTTATTTCTGCTGCGCTTTCATCTCAAGACCCACTAAATGATTTTCGAGCCGATTTTATATCAAATTTTTCAACTAAAATAGAGAATAACGTATAAAAGTAGCAAAAATCCTAAATTCTCTTAAAACAACACCATATAAACCTAAAATTAATACATATGCCAAGCCCTGAGGCCACGCAGAGCCGGTGTAATCCGCTGCGTAAAGCCCACAGCGCTGCGGCGCGCATAAAGATCCCAATTTGAAATTTAAAGCCGGACATTTTTAAACGTTTCCCGAAATCCAAAACTACGATATTCCGGCGCGCCGTACAATTGAGCAGCCTGAAAGTGTGCCAAATCAAGCGGCAGCTTAATACAGGTTGTATTAACAGTTGCATGTGTAGGCGTGTACCTATCCTAACAGGGATGATCCTAACAGAAAAGGTTCACAGGTTAACTTTTAAACCTGTGTTTTCTGTGCTGTGTATCAACAAATTATAGCACATCAGCCTTTAACTTGGATAAATACATTTTTCGCTTACTAAATTTACTTATCTCATTATTACACTTGCTAATTTGTAGAAGAATAAAAAAATAAGGACAATGATACGTCCACCGATTCCAATTACAGACTCTCGCTAGAAGCTCAGTAGTTGCACATCTACGATATGATAAGCAAAATGCAATCACTAAATCTGAAGGGATCCTGGATGCAAAGTGCATTGCTTCCAGTTTTAGTTCATTGAAGTTAATGGGTCGAGTTTGCGGTTGCATCTTATTAGGTGTAGAGTTATATGTTACAAGATGATGCCCGCGATTTCGTCCACGTGCATTAAGTTTTACCATTGAAAATGGTTATCAGATGCAAATCGCCTAAGACATATTTTTGGCCATAGCTCCGAGGATTTTGGGAGAATCGAGATGGGAATAGTACCAAGAATTGAAAAATTTATCGAGACACGTGTGAGCGTTTAAATTTTGAAAATCGGCTGGTATATTTTTTTGGAATTTTGAAAAATGTCGGGTTTTTTGGGGAGTGTTTGTTTATTAATTTATAGCTAAATATTTCGGAAAAAATCAACTTAAGAAAAAATTAAAAAAAGGGTATTAGTTTATTGTCCTTCCCCGGATGTAACCTGTCTCTATACCAAATTGCATCAAAATCGGTTGAACAGATGGGCCGTGAAAGCGTAGCAGACAGATAGACAGACAGACACACTTTCTCATTTATAATATTAGCATGGAATAATTTTATGAAAATGTGAAATTCTGATAGTAACAACCCTGCTATACCACTACCAATACAGCTGCAATATCTCTAGGGGTAGTTTTGGCAACGCACGCACCGCCCGCGGCCGCCCGTCACACCGCGCCCGCGGCGCTCTCTGTACGTAGGTATTTACGTCGCTTGCCGTAGATAACTTCCGCCTCCGGTGTTACGGGGGACCCTTTACTGTTGTCTGTGTTGTTATCATTGTCACACTGATATAATAAAGGCGAAAGTTTGTGTGTATGTTTGTTACTCCTTCACGCCGCTACTACTGAACCGATTTGGCTGAAATTTGGAACATAGATAGCTTATAACCTGGATTAAAACATAGGCTACTTTTTATCCTGGAAAACTGAGGAGTTCCTGCGGGAACCACAAAACCTCAATCCACGCGGACGAAGTCGCGGGCGTCCGCTAGTATTTAAATATACTGTACTGTGCATAGTTATATTTTACCTACAGTTGGGAAATTGGAATTGGGAAATTGGCGGTGTTACATCCCCGTACTTCGTAGAGCACGTAAAGCCGTTGGTTCTGTTTCTGATCTCTCTCCAGTTGTGTAGAATTTGTCATTCCATTAGATTATGAGAGTAAGTTACTTAATAGAGAGTACAAGTTGCACAAGTAGAAAAGGCAATGTTTGTAATACAAATTAATAAACTTTTACAATCGCTTTCGAATATAAGCCATGTAAAAAAATTAACTGTCGGTTTGCTAACGAAATTATACTGTTTCTGGGTCTTATCTAGGAAAATCAAAGATCATGCCCACGAAGTCAAGGGCATCATCTACTTAGTAGCTTTATCTTTTTCTCTTTAACTATACAAAAAGGTAACCTAATAGGATCACCTGCAATTCAAATCCCAAAATCTATGTTCGAACTAATAGTTAATACCTGTAATTACGCCTTAAAAGCCATCAATATGTATTTACCGAGCCATTTAATGTAATTCCAGGATACGGAACGTAATTTCTGACGCTATCACCGGGATCTCTTAACACCGCATCCCGGATCCGACAGCGCTGATGAGATCAATTTGTATTGCTTTCCATCTAACCTCATGACTCACACATCAAGTAAATTGCAACTTTAAATTACGTAGTAGTAAAGTTCGTTTTCATTTGATCGCGACGATGTCACAGCCGAAAGTTAGTATAAGCCAGAAGATAGGGTCTGAAAGTGACCAGATTATCTAGAGCTGTAGACACCCGTAATGTTACTCCTCAGTGATCTTGGCTTTAGTTGTTTGAAGGGTGTGCGGGAGGTCTAGCTAGGCTGGTTTATCGTAGTTAAGCAGTAATTGGAGGTAATTTGTGCGCATGAGATGCGGTGCGCAGTTTAGTCAGGATTGTGTGGAATTCGGAGTGACTTCACTTTCGGGGCTTACACGATAAATCGCTTTTACATGGAGGCAAGTAATAATAGGTGTCGTATGAAAGTCGGGTTATTCCTTCATCCTATGAGGTATCATCCCACTAAATTTTTTTCTAACTCATGCCATTTGGATTCCATATCCATATAGTTACCTATTGTCTATTTGTTTGTTTGTTGTACACTTAATTGGATGGATAAAGCTTTAAACAAAAGTGTAAAAATTAGTATCTACTCACATTTAGTGCACGCTTCCTGGTAGACCTGTGAATTTACTACTTCATGTCCATTATTTGCTCCATGCTTACCTGAAAAAAAAAATGAATATAAAAATTAAAATCAAAAATCCATAAACATTATTATTTTAAGAATGACAAAGAAGCATTATTATTTTACTCACACCATTTCTACCTACATACTCTAAGAACAAATAAATTCAATGGAAAATTTTACCATTAAAATGTGATTTATGTTTATTTGCTATGCTATGTTAAATATGACAGAAATACCTTCCTTGTCCCACTGGCGCTGTGGCGACCGCGGTGCTATGAGAGGGAGGTTCTAGGTTCACACTCAAGGGCTAATCCATACTTCCGTACTAATATTACAATGAAGAAACACAGGCGCACAGTCTGCCTATCTGCCTGTCTATGTCTGATAGTTCTGCTACGCTCTAGGGCTAGGCCCATCTGATCAAGAGATTTTAATGACATTTGGTCATATAGTCATAGATATCTAGAAACGCGTAAACTTTACTGGACCTTTTTGGCCTAAGTCCACGCAGACGAAGTCATTTGGGTTGTGGTATTCTTTTTCCAGTCTGCACTTTAGTCCTTGACTGCGATCTCACCTGATAGTAAATAATGATGCAGGCTGAAATGGTAGCGGGCTAACCTGTGAGGGGTACGGCAGCTAAATTAAACCCCTATCCTCTAATTGGTTTCTACAGGCATCGTACTGGAACGCTAAATCGCTTTGCGGTAGGGAAGGTAGGTATTAAGATAATTGAGAACTTTCTTAGTTATAAACGTATATACAACTGTTGCTAGAGGTATGCCAATGTACAATGATGTAATGAGTAATGAGGTATGTAATGTACGCCAAATGCGCAAAATCCAACAAAGTACAAACTATTCACAAGGACTCACTGCGACTTGACAACAGCGCGTTCACTCTAATGAGCTTCATTTGCAAGAGTCACGCCGAAAAGATTAAGTCCAGCGAGATGGGACTTTGTCGAAGTACAGCTTGGCGCAGGTATACGCGACTTCATCTGCGTATACCTGGGTCTTTAAAATTAGGTAGACCGTACTTTGATTTGCGTAAAAAGTGGCCTACTAATTCTCTTTCCTGATATGCATTCGACTATTGAACAAATGTGCTATGAAAGTGTAGCAGACTGATGGACGGATTATTTACTCTTTTTTCTTTCTTTTTAATACAAATGGGTAGAAAAATAGACAAAGGTACAAAGCATCTTTATAATAATACTAGCGGTCCGCCCCGGCTTCGCACGGGTGCAATTCAGATTTGTAATTTTATTGTGAAAAAAAAACAAAGTAAGTAAACAGTTTACAGATGAGGTGTTTACATTGGTAATGTTACATAATTTCTATGATATTATAAGCACCCGTCGGTATCCGTTAGTAATCCCCAGGTGGCACGCGATTGCGACACGTGGGTATTCTCTCTGACTTGCAAGACTATTTTCATTTTCTAATGAAGATTGTCCAATACGACGTATTTTCACTGCCCTCGCCTGGGAACTATGTTTAGAAAACTTGATCTTTTAGGCTTTTCGCAGTCTGTCTACAGTAGTTAGATATTAAATTGTTTAAAAAAAATGTTGGTAAGTTTTCTTGTATTTAGTATGTTTGTCTTGACAAATATGACATAAAATACAGTCTGAATTAATAGACGAATAGAGGTTTAACGTAAAAAGTTAAAATAGGTGAATTTTTTCGATTTAATTCACATTATTGCAATTTTCGAAGGGATCTCTAATTTATTTAAAAAAAAAATGTAGCCTATGTCACTCGCTGATAAAGTAGCTTTCTATAGGTGAACGAATTTTTAAAATCGGTTGAGTAGTTTTTGAGTTTATCCATTACAAACAAACAAACAAACAAATTTTTCCTCTTTATAATATTAGCTTAGATTACACATAAACATAAATTACGCATGCGGCATGGGAAATATCAAATACCACTACAATGATTGATGAGAACATGAAATTACAATACTTAAAATAAATAATCATTTATTTAGCCAAAAAATGTATTACATGCTAGCCCCACTTGAGATGCACAGAGCGGCGCGGCACGTAGCGGCAAATATTATTTGTATGAGTTTGTACGAGGCCGCGTCGCGCAGTGCATCTCCGCGCCGCGTCGCCTAAGTGGGCCCATTTCCATACAACCTGATACAAAACCTAATTTTTGCCGCTCGCTTTGCCGTCTCTGTAGTCGGGCTAGACCTTATAACGACATTTTCGCATATCAAAAGCAATGAAGTAGGTACCTAGTTAATAACTTACAATGCACTGAACACATTTTAATAACAACCGATCCTTCCCAAATTCCAACATCATATAATAAGAAACATCTAATTGATATGTTAAAGATCTTTATGATGTTCCAAGGCAAACCCGAGCGCAAAAGTTGTTCACAAAATGAAAGCCTCTGTTGTTGCAAAAATTTCGTATTTGTTTCCTTTTTAAGCTGACAAAAGTAACCTTTTGTTGAAACCATTGAAAAGATACAATTCCTCACAAATTCACGACAAAAACATCCAAATTCCGAATTGCTTTTATAGGAAACGGGGGATGTTTTTCACCGCAACGATTTGAAAGAAATAATTTATAACGCGGCCATCTGAGCGGTTCAGCGACTTTGGAATAAGGGGGGGAGCTGAATGAGGTTTTTTTTATTCCTCTACAAGTTAGCCCTTGACTGCGATTTCTCCTGAGAGTAAGTGACGATGTAGTTTAAGATAACCTAAGCCGTTAGGGGTAGTTATATTAAGCCCATACCCCTGATCGGTTTCTACATGGCATCGTACCGGAACGCTAAATCGCTTGGAGGTACGTCTTCGCCATTAGGGCGATAACTAGCCACGGCCGAAGTATCCCACAAGGCCAGACCAGAGACCTTCCTAATATGACTCTACTAGATGACGCCCGCGACTTCGTCCGCGTGGAATCAAGTTAGAAGATAATGTCTCTTATGATAATGTTTTTTAAATTTGATGTCAAACAAAGAGACGCCCCAGAAAATAGCGTAAGTCCGTTATTCAGAATCAGAAGCGCGATCGGCAGCGATGTTTTTAGTAGAAACCAGCTGATGCCCGCGACTTCGTCCGGGTGGTATAAGTTTTTCTAATTCCCACGGGAACTCCTTAATTTTCCGGGATAAAATCCCGGAAAACTTTCACCCTCCAGATCCTCAACTATACCCATGCAAAAAAATCACGACGATCCGTTGCTCAGACAAACCAACATACAACACACACTTTCGCATTTATAATACTAGTATGATGCGACACGGCGACATTTTCGCGTTCTAATACTCGCCTTTATGCCATCTGACAAGTTTCATAAATGGAAAATATTTTGTAAGTATTTCTGGAAATAAATCGAGGAATGTATTTAAAAATAACATATTATTATTTTATGGCACGAGTTTTAAGTGTACGGGCACGAAATTTGCGGCGGCGGAGCGAATCAGAACCGTATCTATCGAATTTGGACAGTAACCATTGCTTGCATAGATGGCGGAGTTACTTGAACCGTGAACCTCTGAGCAACCAATGAGTACCAACTGACACCTCAACATTAGATTTTCATCGGGTGTGAATATCTGTACTAATAGTTAAAAAAGCAAAAGGATGGATGTTTGTTAGGTACTCACTAACGCCAGAACGGGTAAACGGATCTAGATAAAATTTGGCACAGAGATAGATTATAGTCTGGAATAACACGTAAGCTACTTTTTATCCCGGAAAATAAAAGAGTTCCCGTGGGAACTAAAAACCTCAATCCACGCGGACGAAGCCGCGGGCATCAGGCCATCAGCTCAGCTAGTAATTAATATATGCTAAACCTCATTATTTTGAGGTTTTCCAAAAATAAGCAGATTAAACCGCAGGCATCAGCTAGTATAACGAACTATGTCCAAATTATGTGCAGTAAAAGGGGAAAGTCTTTTGTTTTAAACACTTGAGACGATAGGTTTACTTATTTTGATAAGAATTCATAATTGTTGATAATATGACCAATAAACATGACCTAACGATTTAAATTATTTTTTTAATTTATAGAACTACTTTTTGTAGGCAATATCAAGCTCTACAACTTTTCTCTAGAATCATACATATTATATCTCATCGTTAAGGCAGCGTTCGTAAAAAACTTTTTTGTTCGACCGTTTTTTCTCCGACCTTTGCAAATCCAACTAGCACGAAAAGGTCTTTTTATTTTTCGAGTTAATATGATATAGCCTATGACACTCAAAAATAATGTGGCTTTCTATTGGTAACAGAATTTTCGTAATCGGTTCAGTACATCCAGAGATTACCCCTACAACATCAAATAGTTCTATAATGGATGAACGTTTGACTCATTGGATGGTAACGTAAATGAGAGCTCTAGAGGTATTTGAGTAGGTATCAGTACACAGATGTCTTTATCGCGATGCAATAGTTCACAGCGCCATCTAGTTTTATGAGTGCACAAAACACCGCGTGCGTCGTTTCAGCTGGAGGATCGCAAGTTCGCAACCTTTCTTTGTGACACTTTTTTCTATATTTTGAACTAGAGATCCCCGGCTTCGCACGGTTAGCACTTATCTAAACTAATATTATAAAAAGGAAAGATTTGTTTGTTTGTTTGTTTGTTTGTTTGTTTGTTTGTTTGTTTGTTTGTTTGTTTGTTTGTTTGTTTGTAATGGATAAACTCAAAAACTACTCAACCGGTTTTAAAAATTCTTTCACCTATAGAAAGCTACTTTATCAGCGAGTAACATAGGCTACATTTTATTTTAAAATAAATTAGAGATCCCTTCGAAAATTGCAATAATGTGAATTAAGTCGGAAAAATTCACCTAATTTAACTTTTTACGTTAAACCTCTATACGTCTATTAATGGGGGATGCCCCGTCGCTCACGTCCGCAGGAATTACCTTTTACCTCCCTGCACGTGTCCCCCGGGTGGTGCTAAGCGAGCGATGAAATAGGCGGCGTATCAATAAGCGTGTTTTTAGTTATTTAAGCTTTTAAAATGGCCAATTACGCCAAGCATAAAGAGCCCCCTGACCAGGGATGTCGGACCTTCAGTCCGCGTCCTGCAACTTAACATAGAGGGCATAAGTCGTGCCAAGTGTGACTTTTTACAAAAAATCCTACGGGAAAACCAAATAGATATAGTCAGTGCCCAGGAAACTCATACAAGAGACGACTCAGACCTTAACAACCGAGGTTGTATACCAGGATATACTTTGGTCAAAGCTCTACACCATCGTAATTACGGTATAGCCACGTACGCTAGATCAGGCCTCACAGGAGTTCAGCACATACACTCGAGTGATGACAATAATATATTCACAATTGTTATACAGGTAACCAACTTAACTATTGTAAATGTCTATAAGCCTCCTGGTGTCCTATGGGCCCCAGAAGTCTTACCAGTGTTTGATCATCCTATCCTTTACACCGGTGATTTCAACAGTTACCACACCAGCTGGCGATATGAGGCTACCGACCAAAATGGAGATTCTGTGTCACAATGGGCTGAGGTATTCAGATTACATCTGGTGTTTGATGCCAATGACAGAGGCACTTTCCACTCAGCCAGGTGGAATAAAGATTATAATACTGATCTGACCTTCATTTCCAAAGACTTACTCGATCAGCCTCACCCAATAACCCGCAAGGTACTAGCAGACTTCCCAAACAGCCAGCATAGACCAATTCTCTTGGAAATCGGCCTTAAAATTCCTCTGTCCTATTCCATGCCACTACCTAGATGGAACTTTAAGCGAGCAAATTGGAACGGGTTCCGTGAGAATTTGGATTTAGACGTGGCCAAGGCTAACCTAGAACCCATTGCTTCGTACTATCACAAAGTCGTGGAACTCATAATAAAAGCTGCAAAGCTAAATATTCCCAGAGGTTACCGGAAGGAATACATACCTGGATGGAGTCTTGAAAGTGAAAATTTATTCAACGAATATCAAGCCAATGGGGACCACGCTATCGGATCAAAACTTCTCCAGTCTTTGGACAAAAACCGCAGAGACAAATGGGAATTAACGGTATCCAACATGGATTTTACGAGGTCTAGCAGAAAACTTACCAACATTTTTTAAAACATTTTAATATCTAACTGCTGTAGACAGACTGCGAAAAGCCTCAAAGATCAAGGTCTCAACTTAGTTATTAGTTCTAAACATAGTTCCCAGGCGATTGCAGTGAAAATACGTCGTATTGGAGACTCAAGTGCCAAGCGTTCACAGCGGTTTGCTGAACAAAATTTGAGAACGTATGGTGGAGTTGTTCGTCTCAGTGCCGACTGACCATTGGATATGGACTATTTTGATCAAGTGCTACCCGTGCGAAGCCGGGGCGGGGTTGGGCTTTAGTATACTGGACGCGGCGGAGGGGGGAGAGAAGGGGGGGGAGAGAGGGGGGGGGGAGGGGGGGGGGAGGGGGTGAACCCTCCCTCCAAGGGAAAAATTTCGGAACTCAATAGTTTTCGAGAAATAATTTGTTAAAGTTTTGAAATTTTTTTAATTAAAAGTTAATTTTATCGTAATAATGGCTTAAATAATACTTTAGAGGGGGAGGGGGAGTAGGGGGGAGGAAGTGGGGACGCTAGGAAAACTAGGAGACTTCACCCTCTTCCTCTCACCCCCTCCAAGGCTCGGTCGACGGCTCCTTATTTCTGGGTGGTATTAAAAGGAAATAACCACGAAGAGGATGGCAGGGTCTTTTAGACCCCGCCATCCTCTTCGTCACCTAAACTATCCAAGTCGGAGTGCCCCCAGTCCCGAGCTCGCTTCGCTCGCTCTTGCATGAGTGGGAGTGGTGGAGGGAAAAAAGGGAAGTGGAGAAGCTAGGAAAACCGCGTAGCTTTCACCCTCTCGCTCTCACCCCCTCCAAGGTATACCTATAACCTTTACTTTGTTCTCAACTGAAAAGCGCGTAAAACGATGACTCGTAAATTTGAATTCAATAATGTCATTTGAAAACTTTGGCGCCAACGCACGCGTTCCGTTTTTCCAATAATCGATATAGACATTGTTTATGGTTTGAATACGATTATCAGCATTTTGTGATACTTTATAAGTTTGGAACGGATTTTATTACGTAAAACGAAACTTTAGTACGCCAACTAAACGTCAATGAGTCTGTAATCTATGGCAAATGTCGTAATAAATAGTGAAAAGTGTTGAAGAATTGCGAATTTTCAAAAAATTATTTCTCGAAAAGTATTAGGATTCGACGTAAAATATTTTAGTGCAAGGCTTACCACATGAAGATCTTTCTGTAAAAAAAATATGAACGTCCAACTCCGCGTCCAGTATACTAAAGCTGAGCCCGGTGCGGACCGCTAGTCATCATAAAAGTCACACAGGTTTTAGAAATTAGCACTTTGTACTTTGTGTTTTTAAATGCTTTTTATATAATTAGTGCGCATGCATACTGTACCTATCAAATAAAAATATAATATGATAAAAAATAAAATTTAATAGAAACAAATAAAGTTAAAAAATTATCGTCTTATTGGTACACTCGTATTCATAGAAAGCTCCTAAACATGACACTTTATGCCATCTACGGTTATAATAACTCAATTATTATTACCATCTGATTTCAATATTTTCATCTACTCAATTGACCTTTATTACTCAGGCTATAAGATCTACATTACTTGATGGTAATCTACGCCCATGTAGCTCTGTAACAACATTAAATAGTATCTCATTACACGAGCGTAAGGTAATATCTTGATTATTGTTTATATTGGTGGGACGCCATTTTAACTACCATTTCAATGTTTAATGCAATCAGCATTACATAGTAGTAAATAGTAGTAATATTTTCGTTAAGGTGTAGCCAAGACTTTATCTCTACTTGACCTAAGTTGTAATATCTTTTATATCATACTTGCTCAGTAACTAGGGATTACTATGGTGGAAAGTCTCCTTGTAAGTTGGTGTTTGCAATTCAAGGCAACATTACGTCGCACTATGCTTGAATTGTAATGTTCACATTACAGTTCAAGCTATGCAAAACTCCTTGGTAAACAATCTCTTTTCTTATAAAATGGTAAGAAAACTTTTTACTGAAAAAAAAACACTGAACATGGCGGCATTTAATTTCCATACATTTCAAACTATGCAAAACTCCTTGGAACCCAGAGCCGTAAAAAAAATAAATGGAAAACTATTTACGAAAAAAAAATGGAAATGGCGGCATTTCATTTGATCTGAAAGTTTGTGAAGTTTGTTTGTAAAGTGATTTGCATTACCAATGTTTTATTTACCTCGCAAGAATGATATAAAGTAGAATGCTTACCTCGGTTGCAAGTAGCTATTACACCCTCGAACTATATTCACCCTCGCTCGCTGCGCTCGCTCGTGTGACTAAATATCTCGGGTGCACGCGATCCATTAGCGCCCTATGCGAGCTGCGCTCGCACTGGCGCCAAATTGGATCTTGTTCTGTAATAGCTTACTTACGTCCCTTGTGTAACAATCTACTATTATATCATACTTGCTCAGTAACTAGGGATTACTATGGTGGTAAGAAAACTTTTTACTGAAAAAAAAAACACTGAACATGGCGGCATTTAATTTCCATACATTTCAAACTATGCAAAACTCCTTGGAACCCAGAGCCGTAAAAAAAAAATGGAAAACTATTTACGAAAAAAAAATTTTCTATTTTTTCTCTAAATTTGCTAATTATTCTAATTAAAATTTCATTTTGCATTACCAATGTTTTATTTACCTCGCAAGAATGATATAAAGTAGAATGCTTACCTCGGTTGCAAGTAGCTATTACACCCTCGAACTATATTCACCCTCGCTCGCTGCGCTCGCTCGTGTGACTAAATATCTCGGGTGCACGCGATCCATTAGCGCCCTATGCGAGCTGCGCTCGCACTGGCGCCAAATTGGATCTTGTTCTGTAATAGCTTACTTACGTCCCTTGTGTAACAATCTACTATTGTAAATAGGTTGTACTTGTATGACGCAAACTTCTACAGAGGTTTTGGGCAAAAAAATTAATAATTGTTATTATTAGTGTTTTATGGTAGTTATTATTTTTACCCTCGACGAAGCGGAGACGGTATATATGTGTTTACCCTAAGAGGTTGTGTGTTTGTTTGTTTGTTTGTTTGTGCACTTTTTTGTCACCATTTTTCTCAAAAAGTACTGGGCCGATTGAGATGCGGTTTTTTGCATTAGATACGTATAGCTTGTGAGAAGGTTTTTAGATATATTTTAGGACCATAAACAACCAAGCTGAGCTGTAGTCTATGATTTTAATATTTCAACATGTTACCATTTTTCACAAAAACTACTGGGCCGATTGAGATGCGGTTTTTTGCATTAGATGTGTATAGCTTGTGAGAAGGTTCTTAGATATATTTTAGGACTATAGACAACAAAGCTGAGCTGTAGTCTATGATCTTAATTTTTCTATGTGTTAAAAATTTTCACAAAAAGTACTGGGCCGATTGAGATGCGGTTTTTTGCATTAGATATGTTTAGCTTGTGAGAAGGTTCTTAGATATATTTTAGGACCATAGACAACAAAGCTGAGCTGTAGTCTATGATTTTATTTTGTCAATATGTTTCCATTTTTCACAAAACGTACTGGGCCGATTGAGATGCGGTTTTTTGCATTAGATGTGTATAGCTTGTGAGAAGGTTCTTAAATATATTTTAGGACCTTATACAACAAAGCTGAACTGTAGTCTATGATCTTAATTTTTCAACCACTGTTACCATTTTTCACAAAAAGTACTGGGCCGATTGAGATGCGGTTTATTGCATTTAGGACTTCGTGCGATTACAAAACAGGAAACTGGTACCAAAATTTTAAAAAATCAGCGCCATTTTGAAATTCTTTGTTAATTGACCGATTTCGTTCAAAATCTATATTTAGGGCTCCCTGGGGTCACAAAACAGGAAACTGGTACCAAAATTTAAAAAAATCAGCGCCTTTTTGAAATTCTTTGTTAATTGATCGATTTCGTTCAAAATCGATATTTAGGACTCCCTGGGGTTACAAAACAGGAAACTGTTACCAAACTTTAAAAAAACAGCGCCATTTTGAAATTCTTTGTTAATTAACCGATTTTGTTCAAAATCGATATTTAGGGCTTCGTGGGATTACAAAACAGGAAACTGGTACCAAAATTTAAAAAAAATCAGCGCCATTTTGAAATTCTTTGTTAATTGACCGATTTCGTTCAAAATCGATATTTAGGGCTCCCTGGGGTCACAAAACAGGAAACTGATACCGAAATTTTAGAAAATCAGCGCCATTTTGAAATTCTTTGTTAATTGACCGATTTCGTTCAAAATCTATATTTAGGGCTCCCTGGGGTCACAAAACAGGAAACTGGTACCAAAATTTAAAAAAATCAGCGCCATTTTGAAATTCTTTGTTAATTGATCGATTTCGTTCAAAATCGATATTTAGGACTCCCTGGGGTTACAAAACAGGAAACTGGTACCAAAATTTTAAAAAATCAGCGCCATTTTGAAATTCTTTGTTAATTGACCAATTTCGTTCAAAATCGATATTTAGGACTCCCTGGGGTTACGAAACAGGAAACTGTTACCAAAGTTTTAAAAAATCAGCGCCATTTTTATTTATTTTGTTATCACCATAATAAATGAATTCAGTTTAGTACAGTAAAATCTGTACTACTTGTAAGTCTAACCACAACCCGTGAGCTGCTTTAGCAGCTCGCGCACAGGGCGAAATACTAGTTAGATATATAAAGCTTGAGAGAAGGTTCTTAGATATATTTTAGGACCATAGACAACCCAGCTGAGCTGTCTCTATGATTTTAATATTTAGATATGTTACCATTTTTTACAAAAAGTACTGGGCCGATTGAAATGCGGTTTTTTTCATTAGATGTGTATAGCTTGTGAGAAGGTTCTTAGATATATTTTAGGACCATAGACAACAAAGCTGAGCTGTATTCTATGATTTTATTTTTTCAATATGTTACCATTTTTCTCAAAAACTACTGTGCTGATTTAGATGCGGGCTTTTTGTTTTAGATATATTTAGCTTGTACCTAGATGCTGCCCAGGGTATCATGATGGAGTCAGGAGGCGATCATGGGAACTCCTTAAATTCCCATCGTATACCCGTCGCGTTTGGACTCTTTTGATTTGTCCATTTGAAAAGGGTTTGGCCATAGTCCACCACACTGGTCAAAAAAACTACTGAGCTGTCAAAGATGCAGTTTTGTGTTTTAGATGTTATGTAATATATACGTTTGCTACGTTCTAATTGTTGTTTCAAAGTTATAAAGGTCAAAGGTATAATGGAGCTCTGCATTTCGTCGTGGGTTTTTTTAAAATTTTTAATTTTATTACTTGTTAATTTTATTATACGACTGCCTGAAAAAGGAGTACCTATATTGTTTTCAGGGTTCATGTATGTATGTAATATGTATGCATGTATGTATGTATGTATGTATGTATGTATGTATGTATGTATGTATGTATGGATGTATGTATGTATGTATGTATGTATGTATGTATGTATGTATGTATGTATGTATGTATGTATGTATGTATGTATGTATGTGTGTATGTATATATGTGGGTTTGTATATTCCACCATAACTTCTATATGCTTGAACCGATTTTGATAAATGAGGTATCGTTAGAATCCCTAGCTTATTCCGGATGACATAGGCTAGTAAAATTTAAAAAAAAATTAATGGGGTGACCATGGTGACGCATTAAAGACTAAAGTTGAAAAAAAATATTCGAAAATAAGATTGCTTATCATTATATAGATGATTAGGTATATAATCATCATCTAGAAAATGATACCTAGATTCCAAAAATATATAACACTATAATACAATATCCAGTGATTAAAAAAAAAATATCATTTAATAAAAATGTAAATAAGATTCCAAAGTTAATTAATGACTGTGGTATCGTTACGTAGCAGCAGTGGTAGCCGTACTTCCATTCGAGGGGGATTTTTTATTACACGACTGCCCAAAAAAGGAGTGCTATGTTTTCAGGGTTCGTGTATGTATGTGTGTCTACGGCAGAGAAGTCGTATTTTTAAATAATTAATTTAATTATTTAGGTTAGTTGATCAATACATTCAAGGACCCCAAAAAATAAATATCTGGGGGTTTAAGATAGTAAATTGAAAAAAATACCACTGTTGGGCCTTTTTAACCACGCGCCACCAATCATATTTCTCCACCTCTCTCATCCAACGAATACCATCTTCTACTATAATGTATAAAATTATGCGATGACATATTTTTTTGCATACAGCTACTGCTAAATATATTTTTACTAGCTTATGCCTGCAGCTTTGCTAACGTTAAATTTCAAGATTCTGAGTTTACGGGAAGCACTCTGTAGGTTTTGATTCCCTTGCGAGTGTCGAAAATTTGTAGCATAAACGGCTGTATCCTTTGATTGCGTTGGATTAGAAGTTTGATTTTTTCACAGCTCCAAGGGACAGTAGACCTGATATTTGATGTGAATTTCAGCTTGAGATACCTCCACGCGTTCCTGAGAAAAAAGGTCTTGACACACATACGGACGGACAACAAAGTGATCCTATAGGGGTTCCGTTTTTTCTTTTCGAGGTAGGTACGGAACCCTAAAAATTACAAAATATAATGTTAAAAATAATACATGTACCTATAACCCACCTAATTGATATACTAGTAGTATATCACGTAGCTTCGCTAAACGCTCCGTTAGGTTCGATTTTCATACAGATTCTGAACGCCCATAATTGGGTTGAATTTTCAATAATTCTTTCTTAGCGGATGCTAAGCCTATACAACCAGCTATCTGTTTGTCACATTTCAGCCCGATCCATATCCCTTGCCAAGATACAGACGGACGGTAAATAGTCCATATTATAAAAATATAATAATATGGACCGTCCGTCTGTAATATAAAAATATTGAGACATTCGAGGTACCAGAAAGGGTACCTTTTCCAAAAATTTCTTATTCTTTAGCAACGCGTAACAATAATCAAGGTTATTAGAATCTCTCTTTAATGTAGATTCCTGTGTGGGCTGAAGCGCGAGATAATGCCGTTCAACGCCATCTGTTAGCGGTATTACGTATCATTCAAAACTAAACTAAATTAATGACAGCTAATCTAGTTCTTTCCCATTCCGCCGAGAGTGTTATGAAAGGGTTAGCAATATTTTTAATGTCATTTTAGTTAGATTGTGCTTAGTTTAGTTTAGAGATTGTGCACTACAGAATCAGCCCTATTGTTTGTGTTAACTATCGCACCCTCAGGGAAAAAAAGCATAAGATGAAAATTGCAATTTTAAAGGAGAGAAATAAAACTGTTAATATATCAATAACAATTTTTCTGTAGAAGCAAAAGCATTTTTAGGGTTCCGTAGCCAAATTTGGCAAAAACGGAACCCTTATAGATTCGTCATGTGTGTCTGTCTGTCTGTTTGTCTGTCTGTCTGTCTGTCTGTCCGTCCGTATGTCACAGCCACTTTTTTCCGAAACTATAAGAGCTATACTGTTGAAACTTAGTAAGTAGATGTATTCTGTAAACCGCATTAAGATTTTCTTACAAAAATAGAAAAAAAACAATAAATTTTGGGGGTTCCCCATACTTAGAACTGAAACTCAAAAATTTTTTTTCATCTAACCCATACGTGTGTGATATCTATGGATAGGTCTTCAAAAATGATATTGAGGTTTGTAATATCATTTTTTTCTAAACTGAATAGTTTGCGCGAGAGACACTTCCAAAGTGGTAAAATGTGTGTGTCCCCCCCCCCCCCCGTAACTTCTAAAATAAGAGAATGATAAAACTAAAAAAAATATATGATGTACATTACCATGCAAACTTCCACCGAAAATTGGTTTGAACGAGATCTAGTAAGTAGTTTTTTTTAATACGTCATAAATCGTAAACCGCAATTTACCTTTCATTCAATCAACTCAAATATTTAAAAAAAACATTTAATTTAAAACTTACTACAGGTTTGTACGGAACCCTCGGTGCGCGAGTCCGACTCGCACTTGGCCGGTTTTTTTATACATCCTTAAAAAGTAAAAAAAATACAGCTCAGCATGAATATATTCGTTATAATGAAAATAATATTAGGTTTTATGTTTTCCTAAATATAGAGATATTAATATATTGTGCTACATTTCCTAATTAACTCTGAAAATATTAGCCCCGTTATAAATATTAGCGTTTTTGTACATCTTCTCCTACAACTAATTTATTGTAGGTAATAAAAGTAAATCCTTTGACTACATTTATTAACAGTACTAGCTAATGCCTGCAACTTCGTCCGCGTGAATTGAGGTTTTTTGGTTTGGTTAAAACGGGATAAAAAGTAGCCTATGGGCTATTCCAGACTATAATCTATTTCTGTGCCAAATTTCATCCAGATCCGTTCAGCCGTTGGGGCGTGATTGAGTAACAAACATCCATCCAAACATTCGCATTTACAATATTTATTCGATTTTGGTATAATAAATGTATATTGATCTGATTAACATCTGCCTGCCAAACTGCAGCCCGATCCAGTGGTGCGTCGATAATTAAGTAAGATTTACTTATACTTAATGGTAACTGCATTGACTTTACGACTTACAACACTTCCATCAACATACGGGCCCTAGGTTGCCAACCGTGTTTAAAGAAGTAGTAAAATGTTTTATATTTCAATTCATCCACGCGTAAGCTCACGGAGCGATAAATTTGCGGAGTAACGTTTACTTTGGCCGGTCTCCTAATGCGGCGATCAATCTTGCGCCTTTGAATGCAGCCTGATGTGTCGCCGCCGCCGCCCGATATCCGATGACCGTCGTCTACGCCGTCTTTATACTATTTTCTGTTCCCCAGTAATATTTCCCCTTTTTCCCCTCCCACGAAGCGTGAAGCTTGTACTAATATCGTATCTACAGGGAGATTATTTCTAGCCTCCAGTGCTCAATACTCATACTCAATTACGAAGGTACTGAAAAAAACTGTGAACATTGATTCTTCTTCTAGCTTAATTCATCGTAATGAACGTTTTAAAGCAACAGAAATTTGGATGTTTTATGTTCACATCACGAGGGGTATAGTTTCAAAATCTGCAAAGTCCATTTTTTTAGAGTAGCAACATTTTTGTGCATCTAGTAACTTCATATCTTTTTCTACATATTGGTCCTTACTGATAGAAGCAAAATCGGCTTTGTCCTATAGAAATTAAAGATCAAAGAATGAGAGTTGGAACAAAAACAGCAATGTCCTAGTCCAGTTGAATCAAAATCAGCATTGTCCATCCAGCCAATGAGAGGCCAGCGTGACACATCAAAACAGTATGGGGAAAGCAAGCGCAGAGGGTGATGTCGTTTGTTTTTGTACCAAGTAAAAATTAATATTTTTAATAGTAAATCATTGTATTTTGTAGTGAAAGTGCTCAATTTTTAATGATGGATAAATCACCGATAGTTGTTGACCGAAATAAAGCTAGAAAACGACTAAGTGACCCGTTAAAATGGAAAAGAAATTTGGAGAAATTGGAGCGGTAAGTTTAGTTTGATTTACTAATTTTGATCCTTTTTGACTATGGAAAATTTTATTATTAACAATGATGTATTTTATTAATATGAACTACCTACCTTAAAATTATAGTTATCAGTCTGTATTCATTTACAATATTATTAGGTACCTACATCTGTTTTATTAATTATTGTATCTATGTTACTTTAACTAGGGTCTAGCTAAGTCATTTACAAACCATAGTATTATTATTATTATTAGTGACTAGTAGATGTCCGCGACTTTGTCCAGGTTAATATTGTTTTTTTTTAAATACCCGTCGGAACTCTTGTGGCGTGATTGAAGGACAAACTAACAAACATACACACTTTCGCTTTTATATACGTAAGATTTTAATTTAGTTTTATTTGATTTCATTTCATTTTTCTTTAATAAGTGTTAATTCGATAACTATTATTTTCAGATATTCTGCAAAAAGCTTGCCAGATCGTTCCCGTTGTAGTCACAAAAAAAACTATGAATGTAATAATCTTACAATGAGCGATTTAAATATTTTCCATACACGTTTTTATAAACATAAGGACAAAAGTTCACAAGATGCTTTCATACTTAAACATATGAAAATATCTAATGTGGCAAGAAATCGACCTAGAAAATCGAAATATAAGGGAAGGAATTCAAGCACTAAATATTACATACGCTGCAATTCAATTAAGAAAAACTTAAGAGTTTGTCAAACAGCATTCCTTTCTGTACTTGGAATTAAAAGATATCGCGTGGAGGCTATTGCGAGAAGATTTCACAGTGAAGGTGTTTTGCCAGAAGAGCGCCGTGGAGGAGATCATAAATCTCATAAATACTCAATGAAGCAAATAGCAATTATAGAATTTATTAAGAAACTTAATTGTTCTGAGCCACATTATTGTCGAGGTAGTAGCGAAAGATGTTATCTACCCGCTGAACTAAGTATTAACAAATTGTGGAAAATTTTTAATCATCAAGCGGAAAGTTCCGTAAAAGTAAAGAGAAGCTATTTCAGAAACATATTTAACAGAAAATTTAACCTAGGATTTGGCTCACCTCAAACGGATGTATGCTCCGTTTGTTTACAATATACGGAAAAAATCAAAACATGTGTTGATGAAAAAACTAAATCGGATCTGATGATCCAAAAAACAATTCATAAAAAAAGGGCTAAAGCTTTCTATGATTATTTGAAAGACCAATCACCAAATGTTTCAATAATGTCGTATGACTGTCAGAAAAATATGCCGCTTCCCAAAATTCCCGACCAAAGTACGTACTACTCCCGACAATTTTATATCTATAATTTTACCATCGTTACTGGGCCCTCAAACACAATGTTAAATAAAAATAATACTTTCAGTTATGTCTGGACGGAAGACAGATATGCCAAAGATTCTAACTTAATCGCATCTGCAGTCTTTCACCGATTGAATAATACCTCATTCCCACAAGAAATCGATACGATCAGATTAATGGCTGATGGTTGTGCAGGCCAAAATAAAAATAGCACTGTAATTGGAATGTGCCAAAAATGGATGACCTCAGCACCCACACATATAAAAAAAATGGAAATAATTTTTCCCATAGTGGGACATTCATTCCTACCAGCTGATCGCGTTTTTGGGAGAACGGAAAAAGAATTTCGGAAACGAGACACAATATTGGAACCGTGTGATTACATAAATATAATAAATGAAAATGCCACTTTGGTTGAAGTCGGAAAAGAATGTCCTGTCCAAGATTGGAAAGAAGCTGTCAAGAATGTTATAAAAAATCCTGGTCAGTGGCATGTGCCTTTTATGAAATGCAAACGTTTTATCATAAAACGGTCAAAATTATTAATGGCAAATGTCGTAATAAAAGGAGAAATAAATTATAGAATCGACACAGGAGTTTATAGAAACGTTTGTAAAAAAGACAAAAGAACATCTGATATTACTCCTCGAAATATGCTAAATAAAGGGACTATAAAAGCAGCGAAAATTAAAGATGTCAACAAACTGTTGACATCTCATTTTGGGGATGCCTGGAGATCATTCCCTACCTTATCCTTTTATGATAAGCTCATACCTCATAATATTGAAAGCGTAGAAAGCGAAGAACAGGATGTAGCAGATGATGAAGAAGCATCCTGTCAAGAAAATTTTGACCTACCTGATGTTAGAATTTGATTAATAATCGAATTCTGATTTCAGGTAGAGTTACTAGTCCTTTTATTTCACATATTTTGAGGAACAACACTAGACGTTATTTTGTCTTTTGTAACGAGTTTCCGACTTATTTGCCAACACCGTCTATATATTATAATAATTTGTTATGCATGATTAAAAATAAATCGATAACATTTAATAAGTTTTTAATTTCAATAAAATAAAATCAATATCTTCTCCTTCATTTTTTGCCATTTAGAATCGCTTAATATTTCATGTCAGTATTATGATAAAAATTAAATAAGCATGTAACAAAGCGTCACGTTTTATTTTTCACGAAGTATCAAAATATTTTTAGATATTGCACTATACTAAAAATTGTGTTATCAAAATCCGCAATGTCCATCGAAGTTTGATTCATACCCAGCAATGTCCATACATTAGCTTCAAAAAACGCAAAGTCCATTGGTTTTTCGTATTTTTTGCTTTTCACAGCTGTAGTTGCGTTGTTTTCTAACAATTTATTTCAAGCTGTTATTTCTCGGTTCATAATTTAACTAATTTGTTATTTCAATGTAAAGGTTTGGTGAGAAAAACGTTTTTTTAATTTTATTCAAAAACATAAGCATTGGACATTGCAATTTTTGAAACTATACCCCTGTCATTCATCACAGTCAAATTGCTCTTTGGAAACTAACATAACCACAAGAAATACGGTTTTCTTCTTACCGACCGAATAGTATAAATTGTGCGTACTGTTTATACCTACACAATTTATCAAGTTTTTTTTTCTTTTTCATAAAGTACAAGCGAGATAGTTCAAGTTTATGGCAGAATCTCATAATTGTATTAGTTTTCATAATCCTTTTTACCATTTATATTATGTTAGTAGACGATGCCCGCGACTTCGTCCCCGTGGATTGAGGTATGAGAATTGAGGTTTATCCAGGGCATAATCTATCTCCATTCCAAATTTCAGCCAAATCCGTCCAGTAATTTTTGCGTGAAGGAGTAGAAAACATGCACACGTACAAACTTTCGCCTTTGTAATATTAGTGGGATTTCCATTTTAAATGTGTGCATTATAAAAAAATTCTATTCTATTTCGACCGAATTTCTGTGGGTACTTCTGACGTAGATTTCTAGATATTATGTTAAAAGTAGAGAAGAGCCTTAAACGAATAACACTGAAGCAAAACTAATGAGATCAACACAATCTTTCCAGCATCCCATCAGCAGTAAACGTCTCTTGTCTCAATAAAATACGTCGTTTACGAGACCACGGCAATTAATACTTTATCCGACGGTTGTTAATTAATGGGGACTTGGATTAACATCGATAAAGCTCAGTGGTTAGAACACGTGTGAGCATCGTTTATGTCGCCAGGTTCGAATTACAGGGCATTTTGAGGTTTTGTTGATACCAAAATAAACAATAATTTTTTTTACGCCACTACAAGTTAGCCTTTGACTGCAATCTCACCTGATGGTATGTGATGATGCAGTCTAAGATGGTAGCGAGCTAACCTGTTGGGGGTATAGCAGTTATATTAAACCCATACTCTCAATCGGATTTTTGCATGTGTAGGTATATTTGAGGACCTGGAGAGTGACATAGGCTACTTTTTATCCCGAAGAGTTCCCGTGGGAACTAAAAAAATATTCCACGCGGACGAAGTCGCGGACATCGTCTAGTTTTTAATATTTCGGAGATATTTATTTTCTAGCTAGCTGATGCACGCGACTTCGTCCGTGTGGTTTAAGATGCCTAATTCCCTCGGAAACTCCTTAATTTTCCGCGATAAAAAGCCAAGCACTCTCCAGGCGCTCAACTATACCCATGTGAAAAATCACGTCGATCCGTTGCTCCGTTGCTGCGTGATTGAAGAACAAACCAGTGAACAAACAAACGCACTTTTGCATTTATAATATTAGTATGATTAAACATGTGTAACATATTCGTAAGTAGATGTAACCCAGCTCTCCGCTGGCCCGTGCACGTACCAATGCCCATACCCATGCGCCGTCAGCTGGCATACAGCGCGGCGGTCTCACGTAATGTCCCGGTATACAACGTTGTACATACGGGTGTCGTTATCAGCCTGCTCGAAGTGTCACGACACATGTTGCTCCGGCTCGGTCACGACTCACGACTCACCCCGTACGCTCCAGATATTGCGGCACCAGTGTCACGCGCTTGTTGGACACTCTAGTAGATACGGGAATGTTATTGAAACAGTATTTCTCAGTTTTTGGCTTTTATTTAATAATATAGCTGTTGGCCGCGACTTCTTCCGCGTAGAATGTTTTTCAAATCCCCCGTTAACTCCTTGATTTTCCGGGATAAAAAGTATCACTATATCACTTTCCAGGTCCTCGACTATACTCGTGCAAAAAATCACGTCAATCTGTCTCTCTGTTGCAGCGTGGTTGAAAAAACACACTTTCACATTTAACAATACCACTCCACAAACACTTACCAGATAGCCATTGACTTCGATCTCATCAGGTGCTAAGTGACGATGCAGTCTAAGATGGTTGTGGGCTAGACTGTTAGGGGTATTTAAAGCCATTTTCCAGAGTTTTGAGGACCTCCTTGACGCAGCGGTGAAACGCTCCCTGGTAAGGGAAATTTGGGAATTTACAACTTCGACTTTTCTTTGAATTCTGCTTTGGTGTGAGACCGTGGCTATAGATATCACGAAAAAAGACGTAACGCCAAGCGATTAAGCGATCTGGTACGAAAGATTGTAGAAACCGATTAGGGGTATGGGTTTGATTTATAACTGCCAAACCCCTAACAGGCTAGCCTGCTACCATCTTAGACTATAGACATCATTACTTAGGACCAGGTCAGATTTACATTCATTCCAGTGGTAGATTCACTCGACGATTCAAAAGTACCTACTTGTAAAAGTTTATTTGAATAAAACACATTTGAGTTTGAGTTTGGAAATCAGTCACTTTATTAGTCCAGCGACTATACTAGTCCAGCGAGGTAATTTATAAATGTTGCAATGGTCTCACAAATGTTATTAGCAGCAATCTCCCCGACAAGACTACAGGAGAGAGGTAAAGTAAATGATAAGTCTCGGGGGAAGAGACGATATATCGCTAGAGCGCCACGCCCATCTCTGTTCACAATTTCTCACAAGTTTTACCGACTTGACACACGAATCTTTTTTGTTTTTTGTACCTACCTAAAGCCATTGGATTTTTTGTGATAACTTCTAAGTGAGTTAGGGTGAGTTAGGTGATAGGACACTATAAAATGACTACCTCCCTGGCGTAGTGGTAAGCACTGCTGTCTTATAAGCAGGAGGTCTTGGGTTCTGAAGGAACTCGACGGTTAATTCGCTATAATCCGCCAAAGCAGACAAATCTTTGTGGTACAGCGTGTAGCTTGCACGTAATAGGTAGCTTGCGATATTCACCGCCCAGTAAACCTGCAATACCACTACACAAATCTTCAAAATTACTCTAAACAAACGTTTCACTCCGACACCGGAGCTTATCTACAGTAGAAGTTGACTCGACAATGCACGATTGTAAATAATTGACGATCGTGTCGAAAGTTCTGCCTCGATTCCGGTTCCAGCGGATCCTAGGTTTGATCCCCAATGGGGTTATTTTGGGGAATTTATAAATTATTGAATTTTCTCTGTCATGTTTGGTCTTTTCTCCTGGTGTTGCCACTTATGATTATTGCTGTCCCTTATTTCTAAAATTAAGAACATATAATTAGGTCTATGGTTCTGTTAACTATCCCAGTTTATAAATTACCCTCAGGACAGCGCTTTCAAATAGGTAAAGAGCAACACAAAGACAAAACTTTGTCACAATGGAGCGGTCAGAGATCAGCTGCGGAGTCATGTTCAGCGATGTATGCGGAACTGGGGCCAACTGCCAACGCTTAAAGCAATACTTATGCAATATTACTCAAAATGACAGTGTCATATCACGTACCTTGAAATTCCTAAAATAAGGATTATAATTCTAAAACGCGAAAGTCAACAATAATGAAACAGAATTGGCAGTACGGCCCCTGTCACGAAGCATTAATCATGCGACGAGGCGTATGGGGGTATTATTCTCTCCGGGGTGGGGGGTGCGGGTTGTATGTGGTTAGGGATTTGGGATTACGGTTTTACGACGGCTCACTTAATTTGAGGAGACTACTGGTTGAGTGCACCATATTAAACGCAAGATATTTCAGGTACGGATCGGGAGGAGTGATCAAATTGTTCATAATAATTTCCGGAAGAAATAATTATTATGATTGCCGTGTCTATTCTCTTTCTTTAATCGTTAACGCTTTAGTGCGATACTAAGCAAGCATCCAGCTATCTGTTTGGCACATTTCAGCCCGATCCATATCCCTAGCCAAGATACAGACGGACGGTAAATAGTCCATATTATGAAAATATTGAGACATTCGAGGTACCAGAAAGGGCACCTTTTCCAAAAATTTGTAATTTGTAATATTATGTTTGGCTTCGCGTAACAAGGTTATTAGAATCTCTCTGAAGCGCGAGATAATGCCGTTCAACGCCATCTGATAAGGGTATTACGTATCATTCAAAACTAAACTAAATTAATGACAGCTAATCTAGTTCTTTCCCATTCCACCGAGAGTGTTATGAAAGGGTTAGCAATATTTTTAATGCTGTCATTTAGTTAGATTGTGCTTAGTTTAGTTTAGAGATTGTGCACTACAGAATCAGCCCTATTGTTTGTGTTAACTATCGCACCCTCAGGGAAAAAAAGCATATCAAACAAGCATGTCACATACGAAATTCACTGTCCAAACTTACTTATCCAATTATGCACACCTTATTTAGGAACTCTGCCTAGCCTAGTAACATACGTTTCGTGCCTATTCTCTTTCTATAATCGTTAACGCTTTAGTGAAAGCAATTAAAAACGCTGAACATAGACTTACTTTTACACTTATTTTTTCCGCTCTGCTAAAGCGTTAACGATTATTATAGAAAGAAAATAGACACGAAACGTAATGTAACTTGACTAGAGGGGCTGGAATCTTTCGATATCCGCTACACCGCAGAAAATCCATATTATTTGTTTTTTTCCGTTGCTTCTTCTAGTTATTTAACTTGCAAACAATTGTGATTGGTTTGCCGCTCAAGTCTCTACGGGGAAGCCCCGCAATTCGTTTCTGGAACCCCGTTTTCGCTTGTCTGTTTACCAAATATTACTTTTTTGATTGCCTGTGCGAGAAAAATTCACTGGTAAAACGTGAAGTTGGTTAACCTAACATACTCGTATATACATATATTATGATAGCAATGGATTGAATTTTATCATGAAAAACTGATCCCATAATTATTGTTTCTGTCTGTCCGTTTGCCTGTCTGCTACGTTTTCATATCGCATCTGTTCAACCAATTTTGGCAAAATTTGATACAAATGAGGTTGCATCACGGGGAACAAAATAGGCTCCTAGTCAAATAAATATTATAAATGCGAAAGTTTGGATGGATGTCTGGATGGATGTATGGATGTATGGATGTTTGTTATTCACGCCCCAACGTCTGAACGGATCTGGCTGAAATTTGGCATAGGGATAGATTATAGTCTGGAATAGCACATAGGCTACTTTTTATCCCGGAAAATTGAAGAGTTCCCGCGGGAATCAAACAAATGTATCTGTTCAACTTATTTTGATAAAATTTGGTACAGGGATAGGTTGTATCCCGGGGAAGGACGTAGGCTACTTTTTATCCCGGAAAATTAAGGAGTTCCCGCGGGAACCAAAAAATCTCAAACCACGCGGTCGAAGTCGCGGGCATTCGCTAGTAATAAATAAATATAATACTATTTGTCACGTTTGTCACCAATGTAACGTGATAAGAAGTACGTCGATCGGCAATTAGCTCAGATTCGCGAGTCACGCAGCTGTGTTATCTGACAGGACGATGTCAGTGACGAGCCGAGCTTGATACGACTAATTACCTGTTAGCTGACTGTATTGCAAGATACTGCGTTAACTAGACAAATGTTACGTGTAGTTACCTATCAGTTGTGATTGGCATGATTGTATGTACCACTATTACATATCTACAGCTCGTAATTAAATAAACGATTAAAAAGAACCCTGGCATAAGTTTGATTTAACAATCTTCGTTTTGATTATTATCAAAAAAGATTTATATAACTAAATTTTTGTAACTAGATGATGCCCGCGACTTCGACAGCGTTGATTTAGTGTTTTTGATTCCCGCGGGAACTCCTTAATTTGCCGGCATATACCTACCTGTACCACAGAATAGGTAATAGTCCTCTACACCAAATTTCATCAAATTCGGTTGAAAATATGGACCGATAAAGTATAGCACACAGAAAAACATACTTTCACATTGTTGATACTAGTATGGTACTATTAAGTTTTGTCGTGTCTTACATAATAATATGTAAATCAGTTATGTAGACCTGTGTACATTAATTATATTAATCTTAGATCTAATTTTATCAGCGCGCACTTTCGTGACTCGTGAGACAGGGTCTTTGGTATTATGTGAGTAATCTGATAAAATAGCGACATCATTTCTAGAGTAATAGGATTTTGATAATTTAATGCCATGTTTATTTTACGCCACTAGAAAGTTCTTGTTATTTTCTAAAAATCTTCTTTGTGTAGGTAGTTTATATTTAATCAATAATAAATTATAAAGGCCAACGTTTGTATGTGTGTGAGTATTTTTGTTACTCTTTCACGCAAAAACTACGTGACTTAGTGGATTCTGGAATGGAGATAAATTATACTTTGGGTTAACACTACTTTTTATCCCAGAAAATTAAAGAGTTCCCGCGGGAACCAAAAAATCCTCAATCCACGCGGACAAAGTCGTGGGCATCGTCTAGTTACCGAATATAAATTATTTTTGTTTTACTTGGTTCCATTCAGTAAGTAAGTAAGTAAGTTTTGACGACCTCCGTGGCGCAGTGTGTAACGCTGTTGCCTTAACGTGCGGAGGTCCCGGGTTCGATCCCCGGCAGGGTCAATTTGGGAATTCTGAATTTTCCTTGGTCTGGCCTGGTGGGAGGCTTCGGCCGTGGCTAGTTACCACCCTACCGGCAAAGACGTGCCGCCAAGCGATTGAGCGTTCCGGTACGATGCCGTGTAGAAACCGAAAAGGGGTATGGGTTTAATATAACTGCCATGCCCCTAACAGGTTAGCCCGCTACCATCTTAGACTGCATCATCACTTACCATCAGGTGAGATCGCAGTCAAGGGCTAACTTGTAGTGGATAAAAAAAAAAAGACGATTGTTGAAACTTGAAAGCACCACAACGTTGAATATTTTTCTATTTCTGAGTTGCAAAATAATTTCGAAACTTCCTGTAAGTTTCTTCTCGTAAGTGAGCCTATTTTGGCATAATATTATAGTATATGCAATACTATAATATTAAGCCAAAATAGGCTGATTAAATTGCTAATTCTGTAGGTATACGTAATTATTGTATAAGCAATACGTGTATGGAACAGTGGCAAGAAATATGGCTCCATTTCCTCGCTGAATCTCTCTCTGCGTCGTATTCCTCATTGCTGAGAGTCGTGACCCCTTTCTATTTAACACATAATGTTAGGAGTTTTCTTGGGATAATAATGTGGTAGGTTCCCACGTCCTACCGCATCGACTAAGAGTATTGAAACTCTTAGGTTTTAGTAACGATTACTTTATTACCTATCAGGTGTTAGTGATAATAACCGGGATCGACGGCTTAACGTGCTCTACAAGGTACGGAAGAAACGAAAACACCAAATTAGGCCTTCCAAATTCGGTCACCCATCCAGTTACCGACTTGGGTCAACATTGCTTAACAATCGCAACGACTGTAATGTGTTGTCGCACTCGTCTCTCGCTGAATAGCCACGGCTTATTAAAAATTATAATAGAATACTACCTACATACACTACTAGCTTTTGACCATTTTACCCCTTTAGGGGTTGGATTTTCATAAAATCTATCTGCATGCCAAATTTCAGTCCGATCCGTCCGTTGTTTGAGCTGTGCGGTGATGGATCAGTCAGTCAGTCACCTTTTCCTTTTATATATAAATAGTTAGATTTATATACCTTAAGTAGTACTTTCGTACTCCGCCCGACCAAAGAAATAATAAGATTACTTTCGGTCTTTTCATGTACCTACACAAGTCCTGAAACAGTGTAAGCGCAGGGCGGCGAGTGGGCGGAGGACGGAGCGATATTTCGTCCGTCCCTCGAGGGCCAGCTATCAGCTATCATAGTTACTGTGGCGTTTGATTTATGACCCTTTGTGAGCTAGTGTTTGGTTAAGGTCAGATTGTATGAGGAAATCATTTCACTTGTATAGTAAGTAATTGGATAACAAAATTGCATGGAAGCAACCTGCTTCGCATCCAGCAACACACAGGTCAGCGTAATTGGGTATTTGACTACTATTCAAATAGTTTAAACTTTTTAGTGATTATTAAATAGGGGATCTCCCAAAAGTCGTAATATCCACGTCTCCTGATAGTTCTATGTTGAATAACCATTTTAAACAATCGATTAAAGTAAAAAAGTGCGTCAAACTTTAATGACGTCACCCTTCAGAATTTCATATAAATCCCATACTTATGAGGTTATGACGTTTGAAAAAAGTTGCTGATTTGACTTTTTGTCAAATACCTAATGCATATTATTCACACAGTGTAATATTTTTCTTTTTATGAAAAGAGCAACAACTGCTGTGTTTATTGCCGACTCTGTTAAACTGAACGCAATCTTTAGTTAATATGACATTGATGTTTGTTAATAACTGTCAATTATATTATACTTGTCAACTGTCACTTTCACTCTGGTCTTGAATAAATCAGCCGCTCTCTCTGTGATCTTGCTGTTTTAATTATTACTTACTTCCTATTCCTAATTTAATAAAATAGTTTTCATTAGGTTATGGGCAAAACTGCTCTAATAGGATTAGGGAATTTTGAGTGCATAATAATTTTCAAATTAGCCGATGCAAGTCGATTTTCACGCTTCGCGACTCAGGCATCCGGGCGGCCATTTCTCGTTTTCAGGATTTGTTTTCGGCATACGTTATTAATAATTATGGCTATTCCGCACGCACACCATGGATTTGCCCAAATCGACCGTTTGACGGGTCGGGAAAATTTTGCCACGTGGAGCTTCGCGATGCGGACTTATTTAGAG
Organism: Erebia epiphron; assembly: GCA_963932025.1. Taxonomy (NCBI): domain Eukaryota; kingdom Metazoa; phylum Arthropoda; class Insecta; order Lepidoptera; family Nymphalidae; genus Erebia; species Erebia epiphron. The sequence goes on along the minus strand of OZ009945.1, from coordinate 55,522,872 downwards.
CACGAAGACCTGTGGAAGTGCGTTGATGGCAGTGCGACGTTCACGAAAAACGAGGACACTAAAGCTAGATCAAAAATGATATTACTTGTGGATCCGACGATATACATCCACATTGAGGAGGCAAAAACGGCGGCGGAGGTATGGAAAAATCTCAGGAAGGCCTTCGATGACTCAGGCCTACTAAGGAAGGTAGGCTTGTTAAGAGAACTTATCACTACAGACTTAGATAGTTGTGGTAGTTTAGAGAATTATGTTAACAAAGTAATGACATGCGCACACAAGCTCAGAAACATCAAGTTTATAGTGGACGACGAGTGGCTCGGTACACTATTACTTGCCGGTTTACCAGAGAGTTATAGGCCAATGATTATGGCCATGGAGAGCTCAGGTGTGGCCATTACAGCAGATTTAGTGAAAACTAAACTTCTCCAAGATGTAAAAACTCCGGACAACTCTGTTTTTTTCTCTAACTTTAATAAGTCTGGCAAAGGTCAATGCTCAGGTTCTAAAGCGAATAAAAAGGGTCCCAGGTGTTTTAAATGTAACAAATATGGGCATGTAGCCAAATTTTGCAAATCAGGCAGCTTAAATCAAAAGAAGACAGATTCTAATCATAATAATAATTCTTCTAGCTATGTGGCGGCATTTCCAGCCTCTCCAGGCCTCGAGAGCAGATGCTGGTATATTGATTCCGGAGCTGCGATGCACATGACATATCAGAGAGAATGGCTATATGACTATGGACCCGCTTCAGTGACAAGTATTAAGGTAGCAGATAATAAAATATTAGAAGTAAAAGGCTGTGGTAAAGTAAATAAAGAAACATATAATAGTGAGAATAAAGAAAAAATTGGTACAATACAAGTCAAAAATGTTTTATATGTGCCTGATTTAGCTGTCAACTTGCTGTCTGTACGACAAATTACACAGAATAATTGCCAGGTCAAGTTTAGCAAAGATAGTTGCAAAGTTTACAAAGATTCTAAATTAATTCTCACTGGCTATACAAGAAATAATTTATATGTGATTCATAATGAAACATATGCTTTATTATCTTCAGTGCATTTATGGCATCAAAGGATGGGTCATCTTAATTATTGCGATCTTCAGAAACTTAATGAGTCTACAGAAGGAGCGGACATTGAAACAAGCAAGAAAGAGAATGTGGTATGTAACACATGCTTAAAAGGTAAACAAACGAGGCAACCATTCAAACATATAGGCACAATGGCTTCCGGCCTCCTGGAATTGATTCACTCTGATGTATGTGGGCCAATGGAGGAAAAGTCACTCGGAGGTGCCAGATATTATGTCACTTTTGTGGATGATTACTCTAGAAAGGTATTTGTTTACTTTATGCAGTCAAAATCCCAAGTACTTGATAAGTTTAAAGAATTTAAGCAATTAGTAGGAAATCAATTAAATGCCAAGATTAAAGCACTAAGATCTGACAATGGAAAGGAATATGTAAATGAAGCATTTGACAAATTATGTAGAGATTCTGGTATTAAACGTCAGTTCACTATACCCTATACTCCAGAACAGAATGGCATGAGTGAAAGGATGAATCGAACTTTAATTGAACGTGCAAAATGTATGCTTATTAATTCCAGCTTGCCAAAAATGTTCTGGGCAGAAGCAGTAGCCACAGCAGCATATGTGATTAATCGCTCACCCACTAAATCCATACAGTACAAAACACCAGAGGAAATTTTGACTGGTATCAAACCTAATATTAGTAACATGAGGGTGTTTGGTTGCCGAGCTATGATGCATGTGCCAAAGGAAAAGCGACTTAAATGGGATAACAAGTCAAAAGAACTCATATTTGTGGGCTATTGCATGGAGTCTAAGGGCTATAGATTGTTTGATAAAGCTGAAGGTAAAATTCTTAGAAGCAGGGATGTAGTGTTTCTTGAAGAAAGTATAAACAAAGATTTTGCTCTATTGCCACTATCTGAATCTCCAAATAATAATTTAGATGAAACCACAAGCAGCTCTCTGGATAAAACATATGAGACTGTTGTAGAAAGTGAAAACACAGTCTATCACAGCGATGATGAAGATTTTGTCCCAGATTATTCTTCCCCGCTGTCTTCTCCGTTAGATGTCACTCAGAAGCCAATGACATTGAGACCAAGAAAACACAGAGCAATGCCTACCTTCCTCTGTCAGAATGAGGTCAATAGCCTGTCGTCTGTTGAGCCTGATCCTGAAACGTTAGAACAGGCGCTGCGAAGTGTTAACTCACAGGAATGGATTCAAGCCATGGATAATGAATATAATTCTTTATTGGAAAATAATACATGGACTCTCACGGAGCTCCCTCCAGGGAAGACTGCAATCCCTTGCAAATGGGTATTTAAAACAAAAATAGATGCAAATGGGAAAGTCTCTAGATACAAGGCAAGATTGGTCATAAAAGGTTATCAGCAGAGACAGTATATAGACTACACTGATGTCTATGCACCTGTGGTGAGATTAACTTCTATAAGATACTTGATTGCAATAGCAACTAAATATCAACTCAAGATAGAACAACTGGATGCTGTAACAGCTTTTTTACAGGGTGATATAGATGTTGAATTATATATGTCACAGCCTTCTAGATATGAAAATGGGACAAAAGATGTCTGCAAATTAAATAAGTCTATATATGGTTTAAAACAAGCCAGTAGAACATGGAATAAAAAGTTGGATAATTTTTTGAACAGCATTGGTTTTTCAAAATCAAAGATAGATCCTTGTGTCTATTATAAACATAAAAATGAAGTCATAATGTTTTTGATTGTTTATGTTGATGATATTTTATTGTTTCACAACTGTCAAGAGTCAGCAAACAATATAAAAGTAAAAATGATGAATAACTTCAGAATGAAAGAGCTTGGAATTGCTGATTATTATGTTGGACTACGTATTACATATAGCTCTGATGGTATAGCTATAGATCAAACTAAGTACATAGAGAGTACATTACTTCGATTTAATATGGAACAATGCAATTCAGTTGGAACTCCAATGGAACCAAACATTAAGTTTTCAAGCTGTGAAGAGGTGATTAATATACCTTATCAAGAAGCCACTGGTTGTTTGCTGTATATCTCTCAGGGAACACGGCCTGATATTTGTTATGCAGTACATACATTATGTCGCTATAACAATTCACCTCCCCCAGAGCATTGGAATGCTATAAAGAGGTTATTTCGATACCTACAAGGCACTAAGGACTTGCAGCTTTTTTATAAAAGTAATATTGATGAAGAAATCACTGGATATTCTGACTCTGATTGGGCCTCGTGTTCTGAAGATAGAAGATCATGTACTGGGTACATTTTCAAATTCCAGGGTGCAGCTATTTCATGGAATTCAAAAAGGCAGCACACCGTTGCTTTATCAACCACCGAGGCAGAATACATGGCGCTCTCAGCTGCTACTCAAGAAGCTATGTGGCTGAGGCAGTTACACTATGAACTGTGGCCTTCTTTAAAGGTTACCCCTATAACTTTGTATTGTGATAATCAAAGCGCAATTAAACTTTCAGGTACATATAGTTATCATGCTCGGAGTAAACATATTGATGTTCGTCACCACTACCTAAGGGACAAAGTTGAACATGGTGATGTGAAGGTTGAATATGTGGGCACTGACTCGATGCTCGCTGACTGTCTGACCAAGGCCCTGCCGAAGCTAAAACACCAACAATTACTCGGAGCCATGGGTTTGCGTTCAAGGGAGGATGTTAAACTGAACGCAATCTTTAGTTAATATGACATTGATGTTTGTTAATAACTGTCAATTATATTATACTTGTCAACTGTCACTTTCACTCTGGTCTTGAATAAATCAGCCGCTGTTCGTGTGCGCCTCTCTCTGTGATCTTGCTGTTTTAATTATTACTTACTTCCTATTCCTAATTTAATAAAATAGTTTTCATTAGACTCTTCTCAGTAGAATTATAGCTTTTCCAACTGGTGGTTGAGTCTTGACCAATGGTTTTTACTTAATCATAAATCATTTATTTTGCAAAATTGTGGGCGATAACAGCAATCTACTGTCTAAAACTGTTTAAAACGATCTAGAATGACTTTATTATAATACAAGAATACAAAATTTAAATTCAATAAGTGTCGGGTATAAAATAAAATAAAAAATTACATAATGGTCCGGTCCAAGTAAAGATTATAAGCTACTTAATTTTACAAAGTTATAAACAAAATTCAAAATATCATAAGTAGTACGAGTTGTCCTACGTCAAATAAATAAATCATTTATCACATTAATTTATCATTTAAAGTTCATACCAATATTATAAATGCGAAAGCGTGTCTGTCAGTCTATATGTTATATGTTGTATATAGAGTAAGAGCGTGAATAGGCATCTTCTAGGTAAGCGCGCTCCACCTCAGGAGTCAGGAGTCAGGAGTCAGGCTGCATCACTACTTCCACCAGCACGTCTGATTGTAGCCAAGCGCTAGTTTATAAATAAATAAAAAAAATTAACTGCTTTTGACGTTTCGTTCAGAGGTAGGTCCCGCGAAAATCGAAAACCCTTAAATTACATCTCCCATCAATATTGTTTATTTTTATTTTTGAAAACACATAACGACCTAAAGTTCAGGGAGATCGTTTTCGTTGTAACGTACGAGTATATTAACATTCGTTACGTCGAAATTCATGGCTTTCTTTGATATGGTATCCTTTGTTCTGTATTTTCTTTGTTACGATATTCGTTGTTGCAAACTTTCGGTATTGCAATTTTTTATTTTTTATAAACTAACGAGTAGACTAGTGCAATCCGATTTGCAGTTGAATATTATTCGGTGTATTAAAATTTGTGGGAACGTAACGAATTCTTTTGAAAATTAGGCCTTCGACCATAGATCCATATACTTATCCCTCCCTGGCGCAGTGTTGAGCGCTGTTGTCTTAACGTGCAGAGGTCCCGGTTTCGATCCCCGGCGGGGTCGATTTGGGAATTTATAATTTCTGAATTTTCCCTGGTCTGGCCTAGTGGGAGGCTTCGGTCGTGGGTAGTTGCCACCCTACCGGCAAAGACGTGCCGTCGAGCGATTTAGCGTTCCGGTACGATGCCATGTTGAAGCCGAATAGGGGTATGGGTTTAATATAACCGCTTTGCCCTTAACAGGTTAGCCCGCTCCCATCTTAGACTGCATCATCACTTACCATCAGGTGAGATCGCAGTCAAGAGCTGACTTGTTACGTTCCCAATGGATACAAAAAGAAAAAACAATTCGCCTAGACCTAAATTCCCCTAGTAACAGTAAGCATGTAACTATCAGAAACAACACCGACACGTGAGGGTACAAGCTGTTACCGAACAACACACATTAAGAAACTTCCGGCGCACCATAAACTAGGACCTTAAGCAAACACACAAACACACTTTCGACTTCCCAACTTCGCAAAATCAACTACAAATAAATGTGTACGCCCTGAGATATATCTCTTTGGCAAAACTATTTAGGCTTAAGCGCTATATTTTAGGCTTAATTTAATTTTTGACTGTTAGCTCAGTGAGGTGACAGAAGCCTTACTCTTCCCATTCCGAGGGGAGACTTGTTCTCAGTGTCGAGTGAGTGGAATGTCGACGAGTTGGAATGATAACAATGACACAGAATGAAATAGAAAAGCACTTCAATAACATTTCAAGTATATTTTTCTTCTACATTCAATTACTTTACTGAGCCCCGTACTTAGAGTGTCGCTTAAGCCAAATTGCACAGCCTACGACACGACTCCATTTGCAAATGAGACGCTTAGCCACACGCCTGCGACCGCCCACCTCACAATAATGGTTTCTACCACTTTCATTATAAAAGCTTTAATAGCGCGGCAATAACTAAAAGTGATATTTTAATATTATGTATAACAATAAAATACCTACAAGTTATACCCGAAACTGGGTTGGGTGATTACCAATCTATACTTTTATATTATAAGATACGAAAGTTTGGATGGAGGGATGGATGTTTGTTACTCAATCACGCCAGAACGGCTGAACGGATCGGGATGAAATTTGGCACAGAAATAAAAAAAATCTAAATCAAATATTTTTTTATTCAAGTAGTCTTTTAACGAGTGCTTTTAAATTGTCGAGTAAATCTACCAGATACAGATTATAGTCTGGAATAACACGGGCTACTTTTTATCCCGGAAAATTAAAGAATTCCCGCAGGAACCAGAAATCTCAATCCACGCGGTCAACGTCGCGGGCATCAGCTAGCAATTATTAGGTTAGATAAAAATATCTTGTCTAAGATTTGAGGCGCGATTAATTAGAACCACCGCGATTATACCTAGTTAGTTTACCAGTAAGTATATTTGATTTAAATAAACGAACAATTTTGTTTCTGAAAATTGACTGCCAAACTACTAAAGTACATCTTAGACCATCACACTCGTAAAATAAGTTAAAATGTCAGAAACAGAATGAAAAGATAAGCAATGAAATATTCAGAAACCTTAGAAACTCATGAGATAAAACAATTTAATTCGCCTATTTTAATATTATTTTCATTTCCAAGTACATAATTATCGGTTGTATGCCAACACTTTTGCAAAGCTGCGGCGCTCTGGCAAACACGAGAGATAAATCTTAATGTTAATCCTAAGTGTTAACATTATTTTGTGTGAACTCTAAATCCTGAGCAACAATAGTAGGTGCCAGTAAAATGTTTTTAATAACACTTAGTTTAATTTACGTTCTACCTACGAATGACAGTATTCCTATGCAATATGTATGTATATTTGTGTGTTTATGTAAGTTTATGATATAATATCTCATTTCATGCTATCTCATATATTGTTGTACCTATTCTTCCTCCACAACCTTTCTCGCTGCCAAGGGTCACTGGTAGAGATCTCTTATAGAGATAAGTGCTACCTTGTCCACTATTTATCTGTTTTTCTTCGTATTTCTCTTCTTTCTGGTACTAAATAAATTAAAAAAATATATATATATCAAAAATTCAAAGGTTTAACTAGGAGTTGGAAAAATCGGTCTTATGTTATTATAAATGCGAAAGTGTGTGTCTGTCTGTTTGCTACGTTTTAACGGCCCATCTTCTAAACCGATTTTAATGAAATTTGGTATGGAGGTAGGTTACATCTCGGGAAAGGACAAAGAATTTTAATCCCGAAAACTCAAGGAGTTCCCCCTCGAATGAAAAACTAAACCACGCGGATGAAGTTGTTTTATGTTTTTTTTGTTATCCACTACAAGTTAGCCCTTGACTGCGATCTCACCTGTAGGTAAGTGACGATGCAGTCTAAGATGGTAGCGGGCTAACTTGTTAGGGGCATGGCAGTTATATTAATCCCATATTCGCTATCTATACGGCATCGTACCGGAATGCTAAATCGCTTGCTGCACGTCTTTGCCAGTAGGGTGGTAACTAGCCACGGCTGAAGCCTCCCACCAGGCCAGGCCAGAGAAAATTCAGAAGTTATAAATTTCCAAATTGACCCTGCCGGGGATCGAACCCGGGACCTCCGCACGTTAAGACAACAGCGCTCAACACTGCGCCACGGTGGTCGTCAAATAATATGTACTTATTATTATTTTACGTTACTATTATAATATGATACAGCTAATGTAGATTTAATAAGAATTTAATAATTGTAATAACATTTTAATAAGACGTCTGTTATGGAGTAATCGATCAAAATAAAGCTCAAGAATGAATTAGAAGCTCTCCACTGATCTCCGACCCGCGCGACGCCTATCAATCAAATAGATCCTACTAAATAATGCACTGTGACTTTCTTCACTGCCGACAAACAAACAAAAATCAACTTTATGTAATCCCTTATGGAGTTTATTATCGATTGTGATAGAGATGCATGTTATTCTTTTGCCTATAATGTGATTAATGAAATACATCGAGTTGTTTATAGGAAAGAATCGGATGGTAACATTGATGTATTGGGAGATTAGTATGATAGAACAATGCAGATAAAAATGTAATAAAAACTTGATAAGTAAACTAAACAATAGTATTATTGGAGAAAGGCCTGTAATAAAATATTTTAGGAGATTTTCATGATCTTCTGAAATGGAACAATAGATCAATGCTAAAGACCTATGATGAGTGGCTAATGCCCGGTTTCTGAGGTACTTTTAACGAAGGTTTATCTATTCATTAGCGCTATTGGTCCGATAACTCATGAAAATGCGTTTCTGAACAACGATATGCAAGTTAAACTGCGCTTAAACTTAGTTTATCATAACTGACCAATATGCGCCGTTTATCGGTTCCATAACTTTATTTGACGTTTGATCTGTGTTGATGTCTGTTGTACCTTGTATCTATTACCATTTTTTATATTCTTTCAGCTGGCGTGGCCTACTCGATTTGACAAACAAATGAAGTTCGTCGTGCGAATCTAGTGGGCCACGGCTTCAGTTTTCTAAAATCGAGTTGGCCGCGCCCGCTGAGAACTTATGTAGGTATGTAGTAGATAACAAAACGTACAAAACAATTACAATAAAGTAATAATAATGAATAATGATGCAAAGCAAAACTTTAAACTTGCGCGCCAACCCAGCTAAACGTAAACAATAAAATTTGACGTTTCACTGAGAATTTTTTTTTATATTTTGTTGACGTTCATTAGTCATTCAACCGCTGATAAATAATTACGAATTTGTATATTTTATTAAAAAAAAATGATATTTAGCCACTTATTTAACATAGGAAAAAATACTATTGGTAAGAAAACTTGTATAAAAGACGCAATAAAAGAAATATATGCATTTTAAATTCGATCCCCTTACCAGACCCATCTAGCGGCAGAATAAGGAACTGGTTATCGGTTCAATAGTTATTGAACGGGTCGCAGGGTACTCAGAAACGCATGGATAGTTATCTGACGTTTATCCTTTGGTTAACTTTATTGAATCAATAGCTATTGAGAACATAACTTGCGACCTCAGCAACCGGGCAATAGCCTTACTTTTTATCTCGATACATTAAAGTTTTCACGTCACCACGCGATTTCGAATAGTTCTTAATGGAGGCGTATGAAGTCGCGGGCATCATCTTAAAAATATAAATAGAAAATTTCCCACTTGTTAGTCTTTTCAGGATTTGTTTTGTAATAACAAAGATCTTATGAGTGGCCTCTACTATACTCTTCACTTGTCATTCTCTCTGCGTCGTATTCCTCATTGCCGAGGGTCGTGACCCCTGTCTATTAATCACATTATGACTACGTTACATACATTTTCCTGGGATAATAATATTTTTTTTGTGCCTTGCCTTGAATTTTGTTTGTTCCCAGAGTTGCCAATATCTAAAAACGTAAAGAATCGACTCTCAGTTTTCACGACCGTCTCTACAACTTCAGCTCATTAACATCCCACTGTTAGGCACAGGCCTCCACTCTCATGGGAGAGAGGGAATTAGAGCTTAGACCCACCACGCTGCTCCAATGCGGGTTGGTGGGCTTTAACGACTATTATCATGTTAGAGATAATAACCGGGACCTTAACGTGCTCTTCGAGGCATGGGGGTGAAACACCACCGACTTCCCAAATTTATAGTAAAAAAAAACGAACTCCCCGTTTGTAAAGCAGCTAGAAATTAAACGCTGAATCGATCGATATTATAAAGAGGTTTCCCAGGTCCTCCAGATCCTTCCGCGTACCACTAGACTAAGAATACTATTACAACTCTTAAAGGGTTTCCAACCATTATTATTAGTGGTGTTAGTGATAATAATTGTCATAAATAATAAATTCTCTAAATCTTTGCTCCTCCTGATAAACTAAACTAAACTAAACTAAAGCTAGACAATCCAGTTGAAACATGGATTAATCTGTTTTAATCTTATAAGACTATAAATTCATCACAAGAGGTGAAGGCACGTAGGGGAGAGGAAAGGGGGAGATAAAACTGCTTATTAAAGTTTAGTTCCAACTAGAGAATAGAGAAAGTTTCCGGTGCGTTTAACTCGCTAACTCGTATTAGCTGCGAAAGATATGGGATACGGAAAGAAGCAGGAAGCTGTAATAAACTCAGTGAACTCTTGTTGCTGGCTTCTGATTTCATACAGAGAATTAAGAGCTAAGACTAGCTACTGGGAATTATTTTCTGTAAATGATAAAAGCGTATGCATTGACTCGCTCCAGCAATGCATAAAACAACGGTTAAGAAGTTCAGAGGCCCAATTGTCTGAGGAAATCGTAATCATTCTCGAACTGTTTAAGGAGTTCGTACAATGCTTTTTAACATGCAGGCATCTATAAACTTTATGAACACAATCGGGGGCCAAGTTTGTAGCTGGTACGTAAAACTAGTCCTTTTATAAACAAAGCAGTCGTCATCTCACTGTACGTATCGACGCTGTGCTGTGCTTTTCCTAAGTTAGTCCGCGTAGACGTAATGTAAAAGTTGAATAAAGAAATAAGTTTCTGCGCGAGTACATGGAATTAACGAGCTATATTGTCGAAGTTGTGCGCTTCTTCACTTTTGTAGGCGATAATTTGCATATTTTTATATCCGACTGGGGGAACATATTCGCTCTTACATTCTTAAAATATTACAAGATGATGCCCGCGACTTCATCCGCGTGAATTAAGTTTTTTTCATACCCGCGGGAACTCTTTAATTTTCAGGAATAAAAACGACTTAGCCTATGTGTTAATTTTCAGACTATAAGCTATCTTTGTGTCAAATTTCATGCCGTTCTGGCGTGATTTGGTAACAAATAAATCCATCCATCCATCCGTCCAAACTTTTGCATTTCTCATATTATAAGTATAGACTAGATGACGCCTGAGACTTCTTCCACGTTAAATTTTCTGATTTTCACAAATGTTATGCTGCCAGGTTTGTCCCATGTGAATTTGTGAGGATTGAATGAGTATCTCGGAGACGAAGGGGTCTCCGACTCCGCAAGGGGTAACAGCGGTTTCGGACACTTATATAACTTTGGAACGGCTGGACCGATTTTCATGGTTTTTGATTTGTTGTATTTGTCTTCGTTTATTGTGAATAGCAGAATAACTATTAAAAATACTTATTGTAAAATTGTCGAAAAAATAAAATAAAAGAAAAAACATTTTCCCTTGATTTTCCCATACAAAATGTTCATGGGTTTCGTAGTTGAGGACTTACCACTTAAACTACGAGGACGAAGTCGCGGGCATCAGCTAGTAGCTTGATAAAAACTTAGTCACAAAGTTGTATTGAAGCAATCGACTTTGCGTTCAACGCCCGCACTGTATAATAACTAACACTAGGTACTGTATATTATTTTTCGTACCACTTGCTCAAAAAAGTGACATTCTATGCCACAAAAAGCGAACATAACAATAGTCATTTTTAGTCTGTTAAAAACAGGGAAAGAAAATTGTACTGAATTTCATTCATCCTCTAGGGGGAGAATGTGATTTAAATTTGGAATATGTACTTACCGAAATTTATACTGAACTATGTACATCTGTGTTTACACCATTGAGTTTGTATGTAAAGCATTAAACATCTTTTTGAAAAAGGAATACTTACGCATTTATTATGCAGTTATGATTATTAAATAAAATTACCTACGAAAACCGACGAGGCCGTATGAGCTTGATGCCTTTGCTTTTCCGACAAAAAAATATTAGAAATAGAAATAGAAATAGAAATATCGTTTATTACTCAAAAGCATTGGTACAAGTACATAAAAGCATTAATTACAATTACAGATTACTAATGATGATAATAAGTATGTAACTAGGTGTAGGTATATTATACTTGCTTGTACGTTTCATAAACTTTTACCGGTGGACCCTAAACTAGGAGGTGACCTGTATCGTAGGGTCCGAGTAAATGTTTACTATGGTTTACTTTTTTATTATTGCGGTTAAGCACGGAAAATTAGTGGCTGCGGATCTTAAGTTACATAGGAGTAGATATTCAAGATTCAAAGACTCAGAGTTTCAGGGTAATATTAATGATATATATATATATATATATATGTTATGAATAGATATCATAATAAAGATTATATATAAGAGATCATTACATCACATCTAACAATAATAATTTAATATATTTTATAAATAAAAGTAATAGAAGTGTACAATTTTTTGTTTCAATTGTTTAGTTGATGCGTTTGAGCAACCGTTCTGTATCTTCATAAGATAGTGTGTTAAGCCAAGATGTCAACTTCTCCTTGGCCTGCTTGATCGTTAGATTTTTGAGATCATTAAATTTCAGTATTTTGTTATAGATACTTGCATCTATTGATGGAATAAAACGTTTAGCAAATGTAGTTTTTGTAGGAGGTATATTTGCTTTATACACTCTTCTTTTCATGATTTCACTTCGATTTGGCGCATTAAGCATATCAGAGTGTTTCTTCAACGTTATTTTCAAGAAGAAGAGTTGACGAACATTTAACACTTTGGCTTCCTTGTAAAGGATGTTTGTTGGATATCTATATGGCTTCCTTAACATAACCTTTAGGACAGATCGCTGGGCTCTCTCTAATTCAAGCATATGTGTTTTAGCAGCTCCACCCCATGAAGATATGCAATAAGTTAGCAGCGACTGGCACAATGACGTGTAAACTAATCTCAAGATTTTGAGGTTGGCTATATTCCGAAGCTTTTTCATAATGTGTATGGTCTTTCGGATCCTTGATGATAAGATGTGAATGTGGTGCTTAAAGGAGAGATTATGGTCAATGTGGATTCCAAGGTATTTTATTACATTTACTCTTTCAATCTCATCGCAGCTACAGCACGAGTCTTCATCGTCACAACTGTGAATTTTTATGTTAGGGGATACGTTTGGAGCTGATGCCGATGTTTTGTGAAAACATAGAAACTTGGTTTTCTTTGCATTTAGTGTTAAAAGGTTATTTAATAGCCATCGTTTAACCCTTGCCATACCAGTTTGCGTGTATTTTATTGTGTCCTCCCAGGTTTCTCCGTGAAAGACCAGTGCCGTATCATCCGCATAGCAAACAATGTTGGCATTTTCTAGCTCAAGCTGGTGTACGTCATTCACGTACAGTAGAAACAGCGTGGGGCCCAGAATGCTACCCTGAGGAACGCCACAATTCACCGTCTGGAGATGACTTGAGAATTGACCGATTCTCACACACAGTTTCCTATCTGTGAGGTAAGTTTTGAACAATTGCAAAGGCGTACCTCTTATACCGATTAGCTCGAGTTTTTTTATAAGAATTGGTATTGATACGGTATCGAAGGCCCTTGCAAGGTCCAAAAAGACCCCTATACAGCATTTTTGTTTATCTAGGTGAGTAGCTACAGTTGTTGTAAGTGTTGACGTTGCATCTTCTGCAGATTTGTTTTTTCTGAAACCAAATTGGTTGTTAGAAAGTATATTTATAGAATCTATGTAGTTCACCAGTCTTTTATTTATAACTTTTTCCAGTAGTTTAGAGAAAACGCCAAGCAGTGAAATGGGTCGGTAGTTTTCTGGGGTGTCTTTGGCACCCGATTTATGTATAGGACAAATCAGTGCAAGTTTCCAAGGCTCAGGAAAGATACCTGTAGATATACTTAAATTGAAGATGGAAGTAAGAGGTTTCGTGATTTCGTTACTAATTTGTTTGACCAACTCACTATTTATACTGTCAATACCGGGGGCTTTTTTAGTATCTAGCTGTATTATTAGGGTTTCAACTTCCATCTCATCTACTGGTTTCAGAAAGAGAGAGTTTCTTGGTGTCTTCTTAAAGCTTAATTTATCGGCAAGTGTATTTTCACTTTCAGTGCTGTCTATAAGAATGTCCTTTGCTAGCTTCTGTCCCAGCGTTGCATAATATTCACTACAGATATTTAGCGAGTCTGTACTGCAGAAGGAGTTTTTTAAGGTAAGGAGCTCTAATGGTTCTGTCCTAGTTGCCGTTAAGTGACAAATGCCTTTGATTGACTTCCACAGTTTCTTAGGTGATCTGCAGTTGTCTTCCAACTCATTTTTATCATAGTTGTCTTTAAGTTTACGCAAGAGTCTGTTACAGAAGTTGCGATATCTTGTATATATTAGTTTAAGTACATAGTTGTTTGGATCTGCTTTATGTTGTCTATGGAGTTTATCACGGTGTTTCATGCATCTTATTAATCCCGGTGTAATCCACGGCTTTAGGTTGTACTTAACACGAGATAACTTGACAATTTTGGTGTGCTTATTTATCGCATCCAAGAGAATGGTCATGAAAAGTGTAACTGCGGAGTTTACGTCTGAGCCATCTAAGACTCCAGCCCAGTCCATGTTCAGAAGTTCATGTCGAATTGCCTCAATGTTTCTTTTGAGTCGATTTCGAGGCAGACGATTGTGGTGTGTTACAGCTTTTAAGGCGAAACCACCAAGCACAATACTATGATCAGTTATGTCTGATTCGCATACAATACCGGTGGATTTCCCGTTTGTTTTTACCATAATGTGATCAAGACATGCATTCCCTCTCGTGGGAATAGTAATAGCAGGTTGTAAACCATGCTCCGCGTTTAGGCATAAGTACTCTGCGTGTAAAAGAACGTTGGATGGTAAGATATTAATATTGATATCCCCACAAACGACAAGGTTTGGTTGATCTTTCACATTATGTAAGAGGTCGTCGAGAGATTCAAGAAATTGATCAGTGTTCCTGGTTGAGGGTGATCTATATATACCTAAAATTGTAACAAGGTTGTCAATATTGACCTGAAGACAGTCGTAGCTTAAGGAAGGTGGTTCTTGCACTGACGCACTATGAGAGTTTTCAATATAAATGACTACCCCACTATTCTGATTTCTCATAGTGCTGGTTTTATATGAGGTATAACCAGGAATTTGCGGTATAATCGATGTCTCATTAAGCCAGCATTCGCATAGTACTATTGCGTCCACTCGCTTTTTAAAACGTGATAAGGTTGTATAAAAATTGTCAAAGTTTTTGTCAAGGCTTCGTATATTAAAAGTTAGTATTAGTCTAGGAATTTGCCGCGTTTTTGTTTTCTTCAAATACATAAACGTTAAGTTTATTTTAATTTATTTTTATAAATAAGTTAATGTTCTAAACAGTTCCTCAGACGCAAGAACAGAGAAATACTCAAATCAACTCATCAACAATAAATGTACCAAACAAAAATGTAACCCTCTCTATCAATAATTGGACCAATGTTTCGAATGTTAACTTTTACTTTTAATTGTCATTATTTTTAATAAATGCTTATCTTATTTTTTCTTATATATAAAATTCTCGTGTCACAATTTTCGTTCCCATACTCCTCCGAAACGGCTTGACCGATTCTCATGAAATTTTGTGAGCATATTGAGTAGGTCTGAGAATCGGCCGACATCGATTTTTAATCCCCCTAAATGTTAAGGGTAGTCACCCCTAAATATTTATTTTTTTGACAAAATTTTTAGTTTTTATTTTTTCATGATACAGCATACAAAAATACATACAATCCTAAATTTTCACTCTTCTACGATCAACCCTTATTTTTTATTTTAGTAATTTAATCATTTTTCATCTCCGGTCGATAACTGATCAATCGTCATTTAATTAGTTATTTTAATATGCATATTCAGTAGGTCTGAGAATCGGCTACTATCTATTTTTCATACGTCCACGCGAACGGAGTCGCGGGCATCAGCTAGTCTCATATTATTATTGTGTAAATTTTTTCGCAAATGGTACGAAAAGTAGAGTATTTTCCTCGGTGATAAAGCTGTCTTAGTCTTGGATGAACTTAAATCCCTCGCTACACTCAGGACTCGTCTTAAATCCCTCGCTTCGCTCGTGATTTAATTTTTTAACACCCTCGCTACGCTCGGGAGTAAACCTCGAGTCCTACGTTTCGCTCGCGATTTGAATCGTCACCCGCGACAGAAGACACTGCTTTATCCCCTTGGTTAATAATCTACTGTGTTATACCTAAATAATGCTTCTTCTTCTTCTTTTTATGCTTCTTGCTTTTTAAAAAAAATTGCAATTGCGAATTTTTTTGCTGGCTCTTTTCAGTTTTTTCTTTTCTCTCTTCTTACCGAATCGGTGGTAGAGTCAAAACATGACGTTACGTAAGAGACACCTGTATGTTCTACATGTCATAAATAAATTGAGTAAAAAAGTACATAGGTTTTTAGCGTTTAAAGTATAACATTGGTTAAGTCAACTTAGTTTTGGTTGAACTTTACATTACAAATAACTGCTCAATTCGGTATATCCTGGAGGCTTAACTCGAGCTTAAACTGCGAGAAAATGTTTATTCAGCCACTGCAGACAGAGGTTGCAGTCGGGGGGCCATAAATTCCGGAGACAAGATTAAACTTGTCAAGGGGGGCCATTTACTTAACGCAAATTTATGCAAATATCGCGCCTTGCTTTGAGCTCCGCGAAATTTGGATATTTCCTCTCCCGCTTCGCGCTTCTCTAATACCACCGAATGCTGGATGGACCCGGATGGAGCGATCAGGGCCAAATGCCAAATTGATTTCTGTTTGAGGCTTTCATGGTAAAAGGAGGAATGGTATTCCAGGCTAAGACAAAATAAGTGAACCTACGACTATAAGGGTTCGTTTTTTACCTCTTGAGGCACAGAACCCTACAAATATGCACCGAATTCAGAAGAGAATTTTTGGTTGTTGGTTCAAAAGCTTAAAGTTATAGACTTTATGTTTACAAAACGTAAGTCAGAAAATTAATAATGTTCCTCTTAATTTACTTGTATGTTTATGAATATTCTTTAAAGTTATCTAAAAAGTTCATCAATTTAATATTCAGCAGGTTCATTTAAAGTCTATTTTTGATTCTAATGAT
Source organism: Erebia epiphron (assembly GCA_963932025.1). NCBI lineage: Eukaryota > Metazoa > Arthropoda > Insecta > Lepidoptera > Nymphalidae > Erebia > Erebia epiphron. The sequence goes on along the minus strand of OZ009945.1, from coordinate 55,506,087 downwards.
ATGATGAGAATTGAGAACTTCTTCCTCTTTGGAAATCGTTTATAAATAGACAAGTTGTTACAGCCATAGAAGTTAACAAGATGGTTTCCTGTCAACTTCGGCCGGCGGCGCTCACTCTGGGAGCATACTACTTTCGCTTAAAGCCGTATTGTTGTAATATTGTTGTCGTTCGTTTTTTTGAATTACAATCCAAATTTTAGGGACGTCAAGGTACGTGACATGAAGCTGTCATTTAGAAATAATACTGCTATGAGTGATGGTAGCAACGCCCCAGCTGGTGAGGGGCTAACGAAATAAGTTGTCACTTCCACATTCGTATTAATATAATCTATGGCGTTAGGGTTAACACTTTTTGAATATTATAATATTGTAGCTTTTATTTTAAACTAACTGTTCTTTTCTGGTTTCGTTCGGATAGAATTTTACATGATATTTTTTTTTTATTCCACTACAAGTTCAGTAGCCCTTGACTGCAATCTCATCTAATGATAAGTGATGATTGCAGTCTAAGTTTGTAGCGGACTAACATGTTAGGGCTATGTCAGTTACGTTAAACCGATACCCTAAAAAATTGTCTTTCCCCCTCTCCCTCCCCCTGCAGTAAACAAGCTATCCTCCGCCGCTTTTAAAGTATGATATTATCATAGTAAAAATTGTTATATTGTTCTCACAAAATTTCGTGTAATATTTGTTGCAATTAGTAGTAGGAGTAATTTATTAGTAACATTTCAAAGATTTGTAGAACGCAAAGAGGCGATGGTATCTATTGCCCGCGGGAGCGATCCCGACACTAATTACTGTCCGCGGAACGCCTCGCCTCGTAAATTATTTTTATCTCGAGCTTTCCGAACGACTCACTCGGGAGTAAACAAGAGATCTCGCGATAGATGCAAGCGATGTTTTGTAAATGAGTTTATTGTTATTTCCGACATTATTGCTTACTTTTTTACAGTTTTACTGTTATGATTTTTTAAAATTTCCTACTTCCTCTGTCTTTTTTCAAGTTGTTATATCATGTCATATAATAATATTCATGGGATTTGCATCCAATATCTAAATAAATGGATACCAAAATTAATAAAGCAACAGAAAAGGAACGTGTGATGGGTAAGACATAATAATATAATTATCATGTAATTGGTGTCGTAAACTGTATATCTTCATATTTAAATTGTATTAATTAATACTAGTAGGCCCGGCAGACGTTATCGTGCCCTGAACCTTAAAGCCGATTGCAGCGCCCCCTGCCGGGTCCATGAATAAAAACCAATATAAACCATCCCTGAGCCCAGTCAAACACACACAAAAATTCCATCTTAATCGGTCAAGCTGTTCTCGAGTTTTGGCGAGACAAACGAACAGCAATTGATTTTTATATATATTATTTTAAATTTTATTTCATTGTTCAACCCTATTATAATAAAACTCTAGTGTCGAAATAGTTTCCATTGAACCCACTTTCATTAATAAGGTTTATTTTGAACCTTATAACCATCCGAATAGAGGGGATAATTTAACTTTAATTTTGTAGAAAGGTCCTCAGGTGCGAAGTGGGGTAACGACTCATTTCCGGGATCCTGCGAGCAGGATGCAATCGCGTGAAAGGACGATTTTTACCCTTTTTGCAACGTGAATTAATTAAGTGAGTAATTAATTATTTTGTACAATTTCATCAGAATTTACCCACATTGTAATATGAAGCTTAAAGAGCAACACCAACTCATATTTCACCCGAAAGTATACAATAATATTATGTTAAATCGAAAAGTTTTCCTTCACTCAAATAGCGTGATATTATAATAAATTTAGAAAAATTATTCTCTTTTCTTGTCGAATCCATACTAATTTGATGAATGAGAAAACAAGGTGATACCCGCGACTTCGTCCGCGTGGTTTGAGTTTATTAAATCCCATAGGGACAACATATTTTTTCGGGATAAGAAACCTATTTCCTACCTACTTTTATACCAAATTTCATCCTAGTCGGTTGAAAAGATGAGCTGTTAAAGCATAGCAGACAGACAGACAAACAGACACACTTTTGCATTTATAATATTAGTATGGATTATGTATAGGTTTCAATGATGCGACTGTGTAAAATTAACACTGTAAATAGATAGGTCATACGAGTAACGTAGGGATGCAAAAGATATGTATATCAGAAGTGAATGTGTATGCGAAGGCATCGCACGCAGACGGGAGACTAATGCAGTCGCTAATATTTGCTCACAGTGTACGGGGCCTTCCAGAATTCAGCCCTGGGCTTCAGTTTCTAATTCCGATTTAGAAGCGTATACGCATTTTGCGTACAATTGTATGTGATGATACTTACATGTATGGTAGAACGAATTTAATTCCTATTTGTTGATTTCACTATTTATTCATCGCTTTATTATTATCGAGTACATGACGCCCGCGACTTTGTCCGCGAGGAATTCGGTCACACTTTACTGCTGTTAAAACTTTAGTATTGGGCATTTGACTACTGCTAAAATTAGCAACTTTTTTGCGTGCCTATTAAGTATGGGATGTATAAAATACTGAACAGTGACGTCATCAATTTAATAATTACTGAAATATATTTTTTATAGGAGTTGTCAAATATCCAATTTTCCAGGATGTACATGTATGTATGTAGCATATTATGTACCTTTTAATATCAGGGTATAATGAATCTCCACATACCAATTTGCAGTCAAATCGTCTCTAATCAAAATATACGATTAATTTTGGTAAACTATTTATTTTCCCAGCTGAAACTTCACCACCACTAAATTGACACCAGTCTATTCAGATATAAACCAAATATTATTTCCAATTTCTTTTTATTAGAACCTTTTTACAGATCTTCTGTAAAAAATCATGATACATACTAAATTGTTTTTTTTGTAAAAATTATATATGTATAAAAAAAGTTAAAATTCAAACCGTAATCATTCAAATTTAAGGGGACAATCCATCTATCGTTAAAGATCGTCTATTTGTACAAGTCCCCGCTAGATATCATTAGTTCCACCGCCGCCACAACAACACGAATGGAAAAGTTAAAAAGATCACAATATAATCTCCGCCTTAACAGTGAACCTTTCGGATTTTTTACCCGCATCGCGCTTTGTTGACGATATTTTTAGAAAAGATTTAATGGACGAAGAATTTCTTTAACTATTTAAAACCTGTAGAAATTCCAGTTCACTACGTTGTCCTTTAATTATTTTAATGGAACGTCATTCTTTCTTGTTCTTTTTAAAGTCTTGCTTAAACGAAGTCGCCTTTTAACTTTGTGACTTAATTTATTAGACTACCTTTTATAATATATAATTTATACTTTAATAAGTACCTACTTGTAATAGTCTAAAGTGTATTTTTTTTCTCAAAAAAACTTGTTTTTAACTGGAGTTTAGTTATTGTTCTGAATCAGGTAATAAGTACAATGTAGTTATTTACAATTTAAAGACTTGTTATTTTTCTTTGTGCAAGATTATTACATTTTTTCAACCGACATAAAAAATAAGGAGGAGGTTCTCAATTCGACTGTATTTTTTTATGTTTGTTACCTCAGAACTTTTGACTGGGTGGACCAATTTGGATGATTATTTTTTTATTTGAAAGGGCATACTTCCCATGTAGTCGTCCCATATAAATTTTATCGAAATCGGTCGAGCGGTTTTTAAAAAATCAACAATAAAATAAGTACTTTGTATAGCGTGTGCTTGTTGTTGTAAAGTTGGCGCGGGAGTTTGAAGTCGGTTGTTTAAAAAGAATTTCTTATATTAAATTATTATATTAATGTTGTAAAATAGGACGTACAAAATAGTCCTTCTTTTTACCCTCGACGAAGCGGAGACGGTATATGTGTTTGCCCTAAGAGGTTGTGTGTTTGTTTGTTTGTTTGTTTGTTTGTTTGTTTGTTTGTTTGTTTGTTTGTTTGTTTGTTTGTTTGTTTGTTTGTTTGTTTGTTTGTTTGTATGTTTGTTTGTTTGTGCACTTTTTTGTCACCATTTTTCTCAAAACGTACTGGGCCGATTGAGATGCGGTTTTTTGCATTAGATACGTATAGCTTGTGAGAAGGTTTTTAGATATATTTAAGGACCATAGACAACCAAGCTGAGCTGTAGTCTATGATTTTAATATTTCAACATGTTACCATTTTTCACAAAAACTACTGGGCCGATTGAGATGCGGTTTTTTGCATTAGATGTGTATAGCTTGTGAGAAAGTTCTTTGATATATTTTAGAACCATAGACAACAAAGCTGAGCTGTAAGTCTATGATCTTAATTTTTCTATGTGTTAAAAATTTTCACAAAAAGTACTGGGCCGATTGAGATGCGGTTTTTTGCATTAGATATGTTTAGCTTGTGAGAAGGTTCTTAGATATATTTTAGGACCATAGACAACAAAGCTGAGCTGTAGTCTATGATTTTCTTTTTCAATATGTTACCATTTTTCACAAAAAGTACTGGGCCGATTGAGATGCGGTTTTTTGCATTAGATGTGTATAGCTTGTGAGAAGGTTCTTAAATATATTTTAGGACCATAGACAACAAAGCTAAGCTGTAGTCTATGATCTTAATTTTTCAACCACTGTTACCATTTTTCACAAAAAGTACTGGGCTGATTGAGATGCGGTTTATTGCATTTAGGACTTCGTGCGATTACAAAACAGGAAACTGGTACCAAAATTTTAAAAAATCAGCGCCATTTTGAAATTCTTTGTTAATTGACCGATTTCGTTCAAAATCTATATTTAGGGCTCCCTGGGGTCACAAAACAGGAAACTGGTACCAAAATTTAAAAAAATCAGCGCCATTTTGAAATTCTATGTTAATTGATCGATTTCGTTCAAAATCGATATTTAGGGCTTCGTGGGATTACAAAACAGGAAACTGGTACCAAAATTTTAAAAAAATCAGCGCCATTTTGAAATTCTTTGTTAATTGACCGATTTCGTTCAAAATCGATATTTAGGGCTCCCTGGGGTCACAAAACAGGAAACTGGTACCAAAATTTTAAAAAATCAGCGCCATTTTGAAATTCTGTGTTAATTGACCGATTTCGTTCAAAATCGATATTTAGGGCTCCCTGGGGTCACAAAACAGGAAACTGTTACCAAAATTTTAGAAAATCAGCGCCATTTTGGAATTCTTTGTTAATTGACCAATTTCGTTCAAAATCGATATTTAGGACTCCCTGGGGTTACGAAACAGGAAACTGTTACCAAAGTTTTAAAAAATCAGCGCCATTTTTGTTTATTTTGTTATCACCATAATAAATGAATTCAGTTTAGTACAGTAAAATCTGTACTACTTGTAAGTCTAACCACAACCCGTGAGCTGCTTTAGCAGCTCGCGCACAGGGCGAAATACTAGTTAGATATATATAGCTTGAGAGAAGGTTCCTAGATATATTTTAGGACCATAGACAACCAAGCTGAGCTGTCTCTATGATTTTAATATTTCGATATGTTACCATTTTTTACAAAAAGTACTGGGCCGATTGAAATGCGGTTTTTTTCATTAGATGTGTATAGCTTGTAAGAAGGTTCTTAGATATATTTTAGGACCATAGACAACAAAGCTGAGCTGTAGTCTATGATTTTATTTTTTCAATATGTTACCATTTTTCTCAAAAACTACTGTGCTGATTTAGATGCGGGCTTTTTGTTTTAGATATATAGCTTGTACCTAGATGCTGCCCAGGGTATCATGATGGAGTCAGGAGGCGATCGTGGGAACTCCTTAAATTCTCATCGTATACCCGTCGCGTTTGGACTCTTTTGATTTGTCCATTTGAAAAGGGTTTGGCCATAGTCCACCACACTGGTCAAAAAAACTACTGAGCTGTCAAAGATGCAGTTTTGTGTTTTAGATATTATGCAATATATACGTTTGCTACGTTCTAATTGTTGTTTCAAAGTTATAAAGGTCAAAGGTATAATGGAGCTCTGCAGTTCGTCGTGGGTTTTTTTAAAATTTTTAATTTTATTACTTGTTAATTGTTACGTTTCACAAATTTCCAGACACAATAAAATGAAGACGTATAGAGGAAAAACAAAGCCATTCAAAATATTGGCATTGTATACACAGGAGAAAGACCTTGTTCTCTCGTACTCATGTTCTTTGTATGGCTGTGCTATTTTATGGTGTAGTGTGGAGCCCGTAAGCATTTAGCTTTAGTGGAAATTTTATAAAAAAGTAACAGTTTAACTGACATCAACCAATAGATCAAAATTCTCTGTCAATAACTTGGTGGTCAGTATAGACTTTAGACTTTCTACAATCTATACTAACCATCAAGTTACTTTAGTAAATGAGAGTTAGTCCTCTATAGGGTGTCTATTTAGTTGATAGCATATGTCTCGGATGCAAGACATTACTGTACTACATAGAAATGGTTTAGCGCATGGTGAATGAATGGATTGCTATCTTGATTGATGAATATCCATTCATCCACCGACAGATAGAGACATTATAAAAGGTATGAATTTCATGGAAAACGGCTCACTGAAATCTGACTTATACCTAATCTATCTACAGTACCTAACCTAGTTTCTTTTTGACAGTTTCATGCCTAAAAAAGTTAATTGCATAAGATCAACATAACACATATCATAACATATCAGCAGAACTATCTACATTACCTAACCTTGTTTTTTTTTGACAGTTTCATGCCTAAAAAAGTCAATTGCATAAGATCAACATAACACATATCATAAAATATCAGCAGAACTATCTACAGTACCTAACCTAGTTTCTTTTTGACAGTTTCATGTCTAAAAAAGTCAATTGCATAAGATCAACATAACACATATCATAACATATCAGCAGAACTATCTGCAGTACCTAACCTAGTTTCTTTTTGACAGTTTCATGCCTAAAAAAGTCAATTGAATAAGATCAACCTAACATATATTATAACATATCAGCAGAACTATCTACAGTACCTAACCTAGTTTCTTTTTGACAGTTTCATGCCTAAAAAAGTCAATTGCATAAGATCAACATAACACATATCATAACATATCAGCAGAACAGTGAGTTGGATATAACGATCGGCATTCGTACTATGCAGTGGCCGGCTCGAAGCCCGGACTTGAATCCGATAGAACACTTATGGGATGAGTTAAAACGTTGGATTCGAGCCCGGGTACTTGCTCCAACAAGGCTTCCAGAACTCCGAATCGCAATTGAAGAGAAGTGGAATGCTCAAGATTTCATCGTCAGGCTCATGAGATCGATGAATACGAGGATGCTGGCAGTTATCCGAGCAAGGGGCGGGAGTACAGATACCGACACAAAAACTTTTTTGTTTTTTTTTGTTTCTGGCGTTAATTTTTGTTTTTCATTTTATGATTACTAACGATTAACACGACTGGAAAACGACTTCTTTGTAATATCCTTAATAAAGTAAATTTATTAATCCCAACGAATTTCCATTCATTTCATGAAACGCATTTTCTGTTGATAAGTATAACTTTCATAGTTGTAAGTTTTATATTTTTGAGAAAATCTAATCAGAGTTCCAAGGTAGCGGGTGGCCCGGTTTATTTGCTGTCCAGTGTAGAATCAAATAGGAAATGAAGCAATTTTATGTAAATGTATCTTTTCAATATTTCCCCAATGCGAAACCGCAGAAATGACAAAGAAGCTATTCAAATAACGACAGTGTGCATTGTTTGTAGACCGCCTCTTTATGTGTGTGCTATATAGTGCACAAAGCCCGTGAGTGTGTAGCTTTAGCGGCGACGTAGGATGGCTATTGTGCCTCCACGCAATTCTCATCCGGAACTGAGGCGCGGATGCAGGATGGGACGTTCTGAAGTTGATATTGAGCTACTGGATACACCTGATTGTCCATTATTATTTTTAATTTGTGCCCTTTATTTGCCAAAGATGGAAGTTTGAACGAAGCATACTTGGCTAAAAACTAGATCGTGTAAAAAAGTTAAAGTTATCAATGAAGAATATTTTAGGCCCGTTTGCGTCTACTGCTGAAGAATTTTTCAGCAATGGATGCATTGATAGGACGAATATGAACAGTATATATGATGTAAAGGCACAATTCAGAAAAAAAAACAATTATTTAATACCATAACTCTTAAGGTGCAGTAAGTAAATCATAGCTGCGTAAATTGCAGAAAAACTTCAAAACGAAGAAAAAAATTAGTTAGTGAAACCATTTTGCCTGAATAGGCATCTTCTAGGCAAGCGCGTTCCAACCTAGACCTCATCATGGCTCATCACCTCACCATTGCTTTGTAAGCATGATTGTCATCAAGCGCAAGCCTATCTCGCAATAAAAAAATGTTGTAAGTATAATTTATGTAAAATATACATCATTATCTCATATGATGATAACTAAACTATGTATGTATAAGGTGGGTCAAGGCAGGATCTTGAAGCGATTTACCTACTGAAAATGATAACAAGTATTGCATTTCCAGTTTTCTTCTAGGGCTATGATTTCCACAGTTTCAAGGGGAGTATATCAGGACTCGCTGGAGAAACATTGACGGTTTAATTGAATGTGCAGACGCTTAAGTTACAGCCGCCTGGAGATTGAGACTGTGTTATCAACATCTGCAGTAAATACTAGGTAGGTACTTACAACTTGTATAATGACTTATGCGTTGCAGGATAATTCCGGTAATCAATTACGATAGTTGCGCTTGGATTTAAACATTTTTTTTAAGTGTAACTTCTTCAGCGTCGTTGTGATTTGAAAATTCGATGAAATGAAAAAGAGACACCAAAAAGAGACAAATATATTCATAATAGGATGCGAGAGAATGAGATACAATTTATATTTATCTCATTCTCACGTAGGCTACTTTTCTGAAGTTTCACTTCTGCCGTGTGTTAATTCTATACCCACACTTTTTACCATTGAAAATGGTTATCAGGTCGCCTGCGACGTATTTTTGGCCATAGCTCCGAGGATTTTGGGAGGCTCGAGATGGGAATAGTACGAGTACCAAGAGTTGAGGAATTTATCGAGACACGTGTGAGCGTTTGAATTTTGAAAGAGAAGTGCATTCGAGTTGGAATTTTGAAAATAGGTTAATAAATTTTTGAAAAATTTTGAATAAGAGATTTTATTTCAGTTTTTTAAGCTATTGCATAGCTTCTATCGCAGGCCTTGAGCGTGTAGACCGAATCCAGAAATTCCGTAACGAAAAAAAACCTAACACATTGGTTGCTATCACTACTTGTGTTGTTGACTTCAAGTTGTTGAAAATATAAAGGCGAAATATTTTTCAACAACTTGAAGTCAACAACACAAGTAGTCATAGCAACAAAAATCATCTTTTCATAAAAATATTTCGCCTTTATATTTTCAACAACTTGAAGTCAACCACACAAGTAGTCATAGCAAGTTGATAAAAAATGCTATGCAATAGCTTTACCGCGGCAGTCTCCGAGTGCCACACGTCTTTTTTTTTCGTAACTTTTTGTATTCATTTTCAATGCTCCGATTCTTGCGGGGATTGCGAAATCTGTGATTTTTTTTAACAGTAGGTTTTTTCTTTGGCGTTAAAAGTAGCATATTTTTGGCGGATGGACTCCGAGAAGATTGCAGACAGACACACATTTTATCATTAATATCATACTTATTAAGTAATATTATAAATGCAAAAGTGTGTTTTTGTTGATTTATCGAAAAAAGGTCCAACAATGTTGTACAAAAATTAGATCTCGCCAAACAAGCGGGTCAGTTTGTTGGCGAGTTGGCGCTCACGCGATGGTAGTATGCCTCCAGCTTATTTTAGTACATAATTTGACATCTCACTACGACATACTTTAAACCAAACTTATTGTCTAAGCAAATCGTAATCATAAAGTTCGAATTATACGTATTAAGTTGTCAAATTTTGACAACTTAATACGTATACTTCGAACTTTTTTAGGAGTTCACACTCGTACATGGTTTTTGACGTGTCTTATCTATGAACTCCTACAGTTATCTACGATTGCGATGTCCTTACGCAACCGGAGGGCTTGTGTTTCAAGTGACTTGTATTTACACAGAGCCTCAGTTAACAAAAGGCTGCGAAAAATGAGCTCTGTTTACGCGTAGAGTCACACTGGTGGCGCACAATAAAACGAAGCTGTAGGCCAACATCACTTAACCGCTATTAAGACAAATCGCGTCGTAACGGCCGACTCGTCCGGCCAACACTCCGGTCCGGAAGCTCAACCACTATGTTGTATTTTTAATGGATTTCCTCCATTAGGACTAAATGTTTGTATATTACCCATTTACGGGACACAATTTTTCAAGAATCATTTTGAAAGTTACAATTACTGGAATAAATAATTATTGTTGTGCAAAGTTGTAGGTAAACAGTCTTCAATAATTTTCAGAGTAATATAGAGTATGTTTTAATTTGGTTTTTCGAAGGTAATGTACTCGTGGGCCGTATCCGAAGGTAAAGTGTGATATTATATATTTGCCGATGTGCCTGAATTTGCACAGACCGGGCAAAACTCTAATTCAAACTCATAATATTATTTTTTTAGTCAAATAAACTTGTTAAAAGTGCTTTTGAATCGTCGAGTGAATCTACCTGGTTCGGAATTGCATTCCTACCGAGAAGAACCAGCAAGAAACGCGGTGATTGCTCTTTTGAAAAAATTATAGTAAGTAGATAAATAATCGCAGTAGGTACCTATGATTTTAATGTTTTTTCCATCCCGTCAGTATACTTTTATATTTATATATTTAGTAAAATAAAACGACCGTCATTGCACGAGTAGCATGAAACTCCGAAAAACCTCGAGGTTTTCTAAACCACTTCGTAAGTTTTTTTTAAGTTTTACTGTTACGCTAGGATTAACGTTGTGTATTTTTTATTGTTTTCACAATAAGAAAAAGATCCTTTTCTAAACCTAAGACATAAATAAAAGTGGGGTGAACTGTGGTACGGCTCTCTCCTAATTCGGAAACGGAACAAGTGTCGATGTGTAGTGGAGCGTCGGATTAAACTGTTACCAATCGCTGTGTATAGGCAAAAAGAAAAGGGTGTTGTTTTCGAACACCGAGAGATGTCAAGCTTATTTTTTTAAGGTTTTTGATTAGTTGGCTGCATTAAATTTGATTGTTGCCCTCTGAGACGCAGCTTAAAGTGGAGTGCGCTTACTCACAAGACACATCCCGGAGACAAGCATTCCACCACTACAGCCCATTAACGTCCCACTGCTGGTCACAGGCCTCCACTCTCAAAGGAAAGAGGGAATAAGAGCTTAGACCCACCATGCTGCTCCAATGCGGGTTGGCGGGCTTTAACGATTATCTTGATATTAGTGATAATAACCAGGACCGCCGGCTTAACGTGCTCTCCGAGGCACGGGGATGTAACACCGCCAACTTCCTAACTCCGGGCTAGTACTGAGAATTTCCAATAGTTAACCAATAGACCAACGAGGCAGTAAACAAGCATAGGCTATAACTTTTTATCCCGAAATATCAAATAATCCACGCAGTTAAAGTCGCGGGCAACGGCTAGTTAATAATTTTACTAAGATTTTATTGTGTAAGCGTATAAATATACGATATCGTTGTGAAACTTTCAGTCATGCTGTGCTCTATAACAAATAGGTAAGTCGCGAATTGTGATCTCGCAGCAAAACAATGGAGGTACAAGTCAGTTCAGATGCATTATCAAATACGATGAAAAGTGCACCGGGCGGCGCGGTCGCTGATTTTGAGTTTATTTATATTTTAACTGCTTCGCCTTAAATGTGGGACTTTATCTTTTGTCAGGAGGTAAAATTATGAGCTTGAAATACCCCTATTTTAGTTTTTATACTACTTCTATAGTACCTACGGCCTCGTAGATAAGGGTCGTGAGTCGTGACCCATATTATTATTTAAAACATAATGGTACTGGTTTCTTGGGATACCAGATAATGCTCTGAATTACCCACTTCATTATAATATTATAGTCCCACCAACTTATCTGACCCGGTGGCCAAAATTGGAACAAACTTTTATGCCTGTTTTGTTTTTATTTTTATTTATTTTATATACTAGCGACGCTGTCACCGGGTTTATGGGACTGTACATTACAACAAGGATAAGGATGAAATAATTATAAAACCCAGGTAGTTATACAAAAACCTTCCTAAAAGTTTGTTCATTACATTTTTGAAAAAAAAAAGTGAAAATCAGTTCATCGATTTAAGAGAAATAAAAATACCTGACCAATAAGCATACATAAAAGGTACGGGTCATAAACATCGATATATACTCGTATGTAGGTACTAGATGGGCCCTTTCATATAAAAAGGTCGGGCGACCGACTTTGAGAGCGCGTTCCTAACCTGTCTTGGTCCCCATCGTAGCGCTGTCACGGTCGCTCGTCGTAGTAGATAATTTGTTATTCTTAGGTTAACATCTAAAGTCTTATTAGTTTGGCACTGTACAATTTTTATTTTAAGGTAAGTGTTTCAAGTCACAATTATACATTTCCAAAAAAACGTTATTTAATCTTCCTATTAAATATTTTTATCCATTACGCAATCCTTTAATTTCCGCGGCAAACTGTATGATATTTTTTTTTTACTAACTGGCCTTACTGCTTCTATGGCTATGGCCTATTTTATCTATGACCGAGTCATACGTTTTCAAGCTTTCTTTCAAGATGTTGCAAGCAAGTTCCCTCTTTTCAGACTAGATGGCGTTGATGACGTTGCTAAAAATACGCCCACATTCTTTGTTTGACAGGGTCTATGTAAATTGATGTCGTTGGTCATAAAAGGTACGAAATACAAACTTCTGTTTTTAAGTCGGTTTAAAATAATAAAGTGGAGGAAACATTCTAAAAGAATTTTGTTAAAACTTCTACCCTATGAAAAAGTCCAAGAAAATTATCCTATCAGCCCAACCAAGAGAAAGTCGATAAAACTATGGAATATGGCGCATTAACCGGCTTCTAAGATGGTTTTAAGCACAAGTTACCACATTACGTCCATTGTAGCATTAGCGTGAAAGCTCTCGCGCAGGTTGTTACAATACACGGTTATGGCACACTGCAGCGCCATAATCTCTGTTATCCCCGGAGCATTGCCGCTTCTGTTCCCATCTCAGCAGGGCAGACAATAGACTAGGCAAACGCATGACAAGTCTGACGGGTGAAATTACTTGTTAATCGGTAACATAACTCATAGAAAAAATATGGCACTTCTCATAGCTACTTATAAAAAAAATAACTGTGATGGGCCTTGATTTTAGCACAGAATACCTATGTACTAACTATTAGTATTTAAGCGCGTAGTATCAACTAATGAGCCAAACTTATGAGTGTTAGATAAAAGTATCCTAAGGTTAATTTAAGTAAATCCGTCCAGTTGTTATAACCGGCAACGTGACGGACAAAAATCCTTAAAAACTGTTTTGGGTTCTTTATCGATAGTAAAGCTTATTTCAAATAAATAAATAAATTGTACAGGAATTGACCAGTTACAGTTTTATCTTAAGTATAGTATAGATAGATATAGATAAGGGAATTTCACTTTATGATTAGTCTTGTATCCCCTTGGCGATGGAATTTAAAATAAGAAATAAAGATTTATGAGGGCTTATCTAATCTCATCTTAAGGATCTTAAAGATAAGAGTCCTTTGCCAAATAAGGTTAACTCCATGCTCTATATTTTCCAGTAATTACATTGACTGCATAAGGTAACCACAATTTTAATCTATTACCTGACAATCCCGACATCGAACAAGCAAGGAATCTCAGTGATGCGACCCAGATTGCCCACAAGTTAGTATCAGTACAATTGCAACGACATCCGCAGATCTGCATAACAGATTCCAGTCGTCAACCTGTCCGTCTGATGTCTGCGCTCGTTAGTATCTTTCCTTACATTTTAGATTTTCATAATTTACTACGGATACTACCTCCGGCTTCGTACATGAAGTTCCGCGCAGTCTCTTGAGATGGTTGAAATCAGCGACTTTATAGGAAATCTCCGAGACCATGTTTGAGAACCTTAGGGATCAGCAGAAATAGGAAAATCTGCCAGGTAAGCAACTTTCGTAAAGTAAGTTACTGCTTGCTAAAATATAACAAGCAAGCGAGGGTAGATATTATGAGTTCTTGTTACTAGAATATTGAAGCTAAATATCTTTTAATACTTGATTAACTGATTAATAATTAACTGATTAACTTATTAACCGATTATAACTGACTAATAATTATAAAATTGATCGAATTTCTATAATTTTTGGGGAAAATCAAGCATGTTAATAGGTATTTAATTTATAAATAATAATTTAATTGGCAATTTTATTAAGTAACCGCATTCCTGAGCTAGTTTTTAATAGGCTTATTCAAGAGCATACTTTCAGTTGATTTCTTAAACTTGCGTATGGGCAAGTTTAAAATAATTTGTGGAATTTTGTTAATGAATGTTGCTACTCCATAACTGATTTTAATATAATATTATACCCGCGTTGTGATAGCACTTGACACCTGATTAAACACTAGAATTTCACCGTATTGGATGGCAAAAAGGGCAACTGTCAAATTAGACCCCACAAGACCCAACAGTTTGTAACAGAAGAGCGATGGGGCCGGTCGCACCCCACGCTAACAATGTAATAACGGTAATGAAGGGTTATCAGGTTTCATGACGATATGGCACGCTACCAGCCCTCCCTATGAGTAATGGTGGTTGAACAATCGATACTTGTTGCTGGACACTTTGTGATCACGCCGTGGAAGAAATTATTGGAACTTGCAAAATTTATTTGGCGTGGAAGATTGATTTTAGTGTAACAGGCCTGAACAATTAGTGTCGCAGCGGCGGTTTAGTTTAGTAATCAATCGCTTAATTTTTATGTCTTCGCCTGAGTAACTCTTTGTTTTATTAAGAAGCTCATTAAATTATTATTATACCGACTTAATTCACTTAAGTTATGTCTAAAATAATAGCGGACTAACCTGTTAGGGGCATGGCAGTTATATTAACCCAAATACTTAACCCTAATCTGCATCTACCTCTGCACGTTAAGACAACAGCGCTTCGCACAGCGCCACAGCGCCAGGGAGGTCGTCATCTAAAGGTAAAATAATCTTAGTCACGCTGCTCAACTATTCAGAAGTATAGGTTTAATATTTGCCATACCCCTAACAGATTAGCCCACTATCGTCTTAGGATGCATCATCACTAAGTACCAGGTGAAATCGTACAAGGGCAAACTTTTAGTGTACAGTAAAATAAAAAAAATCCGGCCAAGTGCGAGTCGGACTCGCGCACCGAGGGTTCCGTACTCAAGAAGTAGGTACTAAAGCAAAACAATCAGGCAAAAACCAATATGTTTATTTGACGACGAGTACGAGGTTTACTGTTAATATCAAAAAAACTATGCTAGTTAGAGCATTGGCTATAGTTTTCCTGTAAAATATTTATAAATTCCTATTGACCATAATTATTTCAGATTTTTCGATTGGTAAACTCCGGAGATAAGGGGGGGGAACGGTATTTTTTTAGACTTTTTCCCCGATAAATCAAAAACTATCATGACTAAAAATAATTAAAAATTGTTTTAGAATGTACAAAGTTAACCCTTTCATATGATACCCCACACAGTACAGTTATCTCACTTTAAAATTCCAACCCTCCGATTTTCCCCCCTTTTTAAATAAAAACAACAATAATTTCCAATTTTTTTTAATTCCAGTGTCTTTGGGCCACTAATATACACAACTATTCCAAATTTCATGTCGATAGCTTCGGTTGTTACTGAAATAATCGAGTGTGACGGACGGACAGACGGACAGACAGACGGAGAAAGTCGCACCATAAGGGTTCCATTTTACCATTTTGGTACGGAACCCTAAAAAAGGTTAGTACTTCTACAGTTAAAGGGGACTATCTGTATAGCAATTATTGCTGTAATTTCGCAGGTCAATACAGCCAATGTGTCAATGTGCTCAGCCGGGAATCGAATGCGGCGCATTTACACGCAATACCAGCTGTTAACAGGGTTTATGGCAGCCATAATGCGATAGTTAGTGCTTGTGCCAATGTGGCCCACGGCGCAAGTTAATAGCGATATTCTGATAGGCATTTGATAATCTTATCATCATGATAAGCCAATTAATATCCTACTGTGAGTACTGATTTGAACTTTGAAGTATACTTAGTTCTATCCCAGAAGACATGTTGAAGATGTCTCTGAATAACTTCCAAGTTAATGTTAAACGTAAACTCATTGAAAAATCTTATTACCATGTGAACGATTACTTAAATGACAAGGAAGCTGGGCAATAATTTGCTCTTATGACTCTGGTAGTTCCTTAGTTAAGATGATTTGTGAAATGGTAACAATGGAAAAAAACCCGGCTGAGTTTGTTGTGGGCTCTTCTCAGACCAGGGCACGTTAGGTTTTATTATTAAGATGATTTTCAATGAAATAGTTGAAACTTGCAAGCGTTGAAGAAATCAGCTTAACATTCAGCGTTTGAAACCCTCGTAGATTTAGTTTTAAGATACCGTTACTGATTATCACCATTATATTTTATAAATTTCTGGACGACTTTCACTCACTCTATCATCCTAGTACATTAATAAGTTTCAAACTATGCTTATTCTTCGTACGTCAACCTACATCATATAAATCAGCAATTTCTTAAATAATGCTGCTTTAAGGTCTAGTCCCACTTGAGATGCACGGAACGGCAAATATTATTTGTATGAGTTTGTACGAGACCAGTGCATCTCCGTGCCGCGTCGCTCGAGTGGGCCCAGCTCCAAACAACTTTATACAAAGAATACTTGCCGCTACGTGCCGCACCGCGGATAGAGTCTAGACTTTAAAGCGACGCGATAAAAGTGAGCCCCCATTTAAGCTAAATAATATACAATAAGTGCGAGTTTCTCGTCACACATCAGATATGACTAGTGAGGCGTTAGGCGCGTTTCTGATTTGGGTCTATTCAGTAAATGGTACAGAAATCGCTTCCGCTTGTAACTGGTAACGTACTTAACTGGTAAATATTACTGTTAACCGTTTATTAGCATTAGTATCGAGCTTTCGCTAACACAAGTTTATTGTTAACTAACGATCAGTTGCCGGCCGTTGTTGTACGCTAATACTTGCGCGCAGTTAGCTGTATTGCCTTTTAGTAGCTTGGAGTCTAGCTCATTTGGCACGGCTATATGCTGTTTAGTTAACAACTGATACTTTATGATAACTGCCTTGAATCTATACTAATATTACTTATAAATGCGAAAGTTTGGATCATGGATGGATGAATCATGCCAGAATGGCTGAACGGATCGGGATTAAATTTGGCAGAGAAACAGATAGTATATAGTTATAGATTTATATTCTGGAATAACACATTCAACAGGAAAAAATTTATCCCAGAATATTAAGTATAAGTAACTAGTTGCTCCGGACTCGTCTCTGATAACGGACAAGAAAAAATCGAAAGAACTGCCAGCTATGTTAAATGACCCCAATGTAATAAACAAACATTTTCTTAATGTACCAGGCGATAACACCGTAGCTCTGTCAGACCTTTCCTACTTCGAATATCATCGGTATGGAGAAGGGCTGTTTATGCTGCATCCTGTTGACGAAACTATAGTTGCCAAGATCATTCAGAATTTGAAGTCAAATGCACAAGGTGTAGACGATATATCTCTTCAGATGCTCTTATTGACCTTGCCCCAAACACTCCAAGTTATCACTGCGATAGTCAATAAGTCCATATTAACATCTACATTCCCTGGTGCGTGGAAGATAGCTAAAATAAAACCATTGCCTAAATGTAACAACCCTCTCAGCTTTAAAGACTTAAGGCCCATCAGTATCCTGCCCTGTGTCTCTAAAATTCTAGAAAAGGTAGTGGCTCATCAGGTAACAGAATACGTAGAAAAAAATAAAATCATACCAACTTTCCAGTCAGGCTTTAGAAAGGGACATAGCACAACTACTGCAGTCGCAACCGTAGTAGATGACATTCTGACGGCACAGGATCAGGGTAAAGGCACCTTGCTTGTGCTATTAGACTTTTCTAGAGCTTTTGACTGTATAAATACAACTCTTCTTCTTTCCAAGCTATCATATTACGGCTTCGATATCTCAACCGTCAAATGGTTTGATAGCTACCTTAGCGACAGATCGCAGTTTGTTGAAGTCATGAATAACGACAGAACACTTTCAATCTCAGATTTGTCTCCTGTGATGAGAGGAGTTCCTCAAGGATCCATTCTGGGCCCCCTGCTATTTACAATTTATACAGCTGACATTACGAATTGCATTAGTCATTGCTTGTACCACCTTTATGCTGACGATACGCAACTTTACATCTCTTTTGATCCCTTAGACATAGCTTTAGCTGAATATAAACTTAACACTGACTTAGAGCAAATACATTTATGGTCAAAAAGGAACTGTTTAGTAATAAATCCTGGAAAATCTCAATTTATGGTATTGGGCTCTAAAACTGTTGTAGCTAAAATAAGCATGCTCAATCCTACAATAAATATTAATCATAATATAATTGAAAAAGTACAAGAAGCTCGAAATTTAGGTGTAGTTTTTGACACTGCACTGCATTTTGAGACTCACGTCCTTAACGCTGTCCGTAACAGCTTATATCGCTTAAAGCTGCTCTATAAAATGAGACCCTATATCAGTGTAAAGCTAAGAGTGCGGTTATGCGAATCACTTGTTTTGTCTAGACTGAATTATGCCGACACTGTATACGGGCCCCGACTCTTAAGCAGGACGAAAAAAGTTATACAGCGCGTTCAAAATGCTTGCGCCAGGTTCTGCTTTAATATCCCACCGCGCTCACACGTTACTCCTTTTATTAATGAAGCAAACCTTTTGAAGATGGAAGCGCGTAGAAAGTTACACCTTGCCACTCTACTTTTTGGGGTGCTTAAAAATGGAATTCCAGAATATTTACGCAAGAAATTAATGTGGTTTGGTGATAAGTCAGCACGCATTACGCGGAACTCCTACCTCTTTTTGTCCACTCCACGGCATAAAACAGCAGCATTCAAGGGAAGTTTTAAATTTGCGGCCACTAAGTGCTGGAACGATCTACCGCCTCCGCTAAAAACGTCACAATCTTTTGGAACTTTTAAAACTAAATTAAAAACCTATTTACTTACGCAACAAAAAAATTTACCTTAAAATTAATTATTGTTATTACACTATAGCTTATCTTAGAAGTGGCTATCAGCACTTATGCCGCATTTATTACAGTTTCTCCAATTAATTTTATTTACTCTTTTTATTTGCTTTTTATTTTATTTACTCTGTTATAATGTTAGTTCATTTTCTCTTTTTATTTTCTTGTTGCTTGTGCCAATCTGTATCTTTCATTTTAGATGATGTAATATTTAAACCAAACGCAATAATAATATTATAAGTTAACTATAAATATATTAGGTTATATATTACATTACACTCATAAATATTATATTCATAGTTCCGTTCGTGACTTCACTTAAAATATAGGTTTCCACTGAAAACCAGCGCTGCAGTCTGCTGCAGCATAATGCTGAGATGGAAACCTTTATTTGGTCATGTATCGCTATATTCTTAATATTAATTATAATTAGTCTAATGTGGTGATCAAATAAAAAAAACATTTTCTTAATATCTACTCTTTGATTTATAAAAGTCGTGTTTTTATACGTTATTACTATCAATAGCTTTATTTTTACATAATATTTGGAAAAGTAGGTTTATTTTACAAAAAAATTGGGCCCATTCCCACTGAGAGGTGATAGAAATTGATAGACTTCGATGTAGGAAAATTGTCAAATCAATCTACCACCTGATTCAGAACGCCCTTCGTAACAAGAAGATTCTTATAAAAATTAGGAATTTTATAAGAACTTGAAAGACTTCTCACGAAAATCTGTTACATTAAGAGGCTGGGCGCCAACACACGTGACAAGCGATGGCTTAAATCACAAAAGCTATGTGGAGCACCACCACAACCGCCGCACAACGACCTGCGCAAATTTACATTGCACTCCACTCGCTACACTGACTATTTCACTCATACACACAGACAAACTTACACATTCACCCCACAAACGAAACCACCACAACATAATCACCCTTATTCTTGAAACAATATGAGTTAAAACGAATACGATTTTTGTTGCATAGTAGAAATGTTAACATGGTTTTTCAAGACCACTTCTCCAAGTTGACTTTCCTAACGTCAAAGGATTATAAACTGTACGTTGTTTAAAATAACACCCGAATTCAGGTCATAATTGAGTGTGGGATTAAGCGTGGGCAGCCCTGAAGGTGGACTTGTGATTTATAGAGTGTCTGTATGGAAATGCCCTTCGAGGTTTCGTTGTTATGGTCTTATTAACTCGTTCGGAGATGCTACAGTACTCTGTTTTGACAAGTGATTTTTTAGGGTTGTCACTTCGTATCAATTGGTTTTAAATTGCAAAAGTTTACTTGACAGCTGTCTGACAAACTTATGTGACAGTAAGCCCCATTACATCTTAGACTGCACCGTAATTTACCAGCCGGTAACACCGTGGTACCTACTTCATCGAAAATACTATTTTTATACAACCACAAAGTTTTTTGAACAGTCCAGTCAATCGAGAAGAAACAAGAGATTCCACGAAGCAATCAGTGCAGGAAATGAAAACGGAAATTAAACTGAAGGCAGTATAGGAATAAATGAATATATAAGATAATATATCCAACCTCTAATAACATACGATTAAAAAAAAATCTTTCCAAAAAAAACCGGCCAAGTGCGAGTCGGACTCGCGCACCGAGGGTTCCGTACAAACCTGTAGTAAGTTTTAAATTATTAAAAATATTTTTATTATATGATGTAACTAAAAATTCATGCTTTTCGCAATTTTTCCTTTAACTGTGCTATAAGACGTTGCTTCGTACCAAATTTATCTCATTTGAGTTGATTGAATGAAAGGTAAATTGCGGTTTACGATTTATGACGTATTAAAAAAAAACTACTTACTAGATCTCGTTCAAACCAATTTTCGGTGGAAGTTTGCATGGTAATGTACATCATATATTTTTTTTAGTTTTATCATTCTCTTATTTTAGAAGTTACAGGGGGGGGGACACACATTTTACCACTTTGGAAGTGTCTTTCGCGGAAACTATTCAGTTTAGAAAAAAATGATAACACAAACCTCAATATCATTTTTGAAGACCTATCCATAGATACCCCACACGTATGGGTTAGATGAAAAAAAAATTTTTGAGTTTCAGTTCTAAGTATGGGAAACCCCCAAAAATTGTTTTTTTTTCTATTTTTGTAAGAAAATCTTAATGCGGTTCACAGAATACATCTACTTACCAAGTTTCAACAGTATAGTTCTTATAGTTTCGGAAAAAGTGGCTGTGACATACGGACGGACACACAGACAGACAGACAGACAGACATGACGAATCTATAAGGGTTCCGTTTTTGCCAAATTTGGCTACGGAACCCTAAAAACCGACTTCCAAAGCCACTGTAAATTAAAAAATAATTTTGATTTCTACACACTATGTTGAAGTCGGGCGAGCCTGATGCGTCAACTTTGACTATGTTTGTTATACAGGGACAATTTACTTTTTGTGACTTAAATATAAAAATTTGACACATGTTGTCGCTGACTTTTTTATAGGCATTATCAAGTTATAACTTTTATCTAGAACTCAATTCGTAAGAAATGATTTTGTTCGACCGTTTTTTCTACGACTTACTTTGCAAATCCGACTAGGTACCACGAAAAGGTCTTTTCATTTTTCGAGTTAATTTAATTTTATAGCCTATGACACTCACAAATAATGTGGCTTTCTATTGGTAACAGAATTTTCTAAATCGGTTCAGTAGATCCAGAGATTAGGTACCCCTACAACGTCACAAACTCACAAACTCACAATTCACAAACTTTACCTTTTTATATAATATTAAGTATAGATGTAGGTATGTAGCACATTACAATGGCGCTAAAATTATAAACACCAATTCAAGCTTTCGGTTTGCCAATTCTACGCCACGCAAGTAGGCCACGAGTCACAACCAGCTTACTGATATATAAAATAGAATAGCATAGACTTTAGAGAAATTATGTTCAACAGTAGGCATGTTCCGTAAAAGCTGCGCCGTTATTATTTCTACAATCTTACCATTTCACTGGCACACAATTTATGTGTCTTTATTTCCACAACAATAACGAAAAAGTATTTGCCAATCAGATGGAATTACGATTTTTACATTGTATCAATCAATCCATCATTTATTTATCGCACATTTGGGTTTACATAGTGTTATTCTAGGTGTTGCCAAATACGGCATGCAATATTAAAATTGGTAACATACATAATATTATCAAAATACAATTCTATATTCACTTGCTCAAAAATTATCTGAGTTTAACACATTTATTTTTATTATATTTATTAAAACATTTAGTATGTCATAATATAAGAATAGATTGGACTTAAAAATAATTGATAAGATTACATATTGCAACTATATCATTTGGAAGAATAAAATGTCAAATTATTAAATCAATTAATAGTCAAATTATTCACTTAAGTACCTATTCAGCCACACTATTGAAACTATTGAATAAGAGCCATTCAAAACACTTTACGTTTAAACACATATAACGACATATTTTCATCTTTAAATCCAATATGTTGCAGCTTAATGTACAATTTTACACACATTGCGTAACAGTGTAGGTGCCATTTTAACCTACCTAATAGCACCACTAATGTCATTGCATGAACTGCCGAGGAAAGAAATAATATGCTTTTTTATAAACGAGTACTAATGCAAAGTGTGTCGAGTTGGTGTCGGTTTTGTGACATGAGATTTACTTGTTGTTTTCCATTACTTATGCATTACAAAACTGAGAACGAACTGTAATGATACATTTCTGCCATTGGATTCACCAGAGATTTTGACGGAAAAAGCAAAATGAAGATTGCACGTGTACCGGCCCCCTAACAGGAAATGGCCGTTTGCATCGAAATGAGTGGCGACGCCGTAAACAACGGAAAATATAAAATATTCAGCTCGCGGTCGGGAATGCGACCAAGTTTGGGTGATTTGCGCATAAAACGTCGCGGGTACGTGACACTTTTGCGCGGTTTAATTAGAAAATTTAATGTTTTCAATTCAAGTTTTCACAAGCACATTTTCTGTTTCCAACCTATAATACAAACCAAAGTTAATATGGTTTGTATTATAGGTTGGAAACAGAAAATGTGCCATGAACATAGGCTATAAGAACTATAATTTAACTACTTATAATAGGCGTGGCGAACGTAGACCGGTTTAAAAGATTTCAGTGAGACTCTGTAGATCATTAGAACATGAAGTATCTAAGGGTGAATAGCACCATCGATGGTTATGGTTAAATTTGCTCACCAAAAAGCTAGCAAAAAGTAAGTGGCTTTTGTCAGTATTCTTATATCTATCGTCGAAGTTTTGAGTCAAAGTTTGATAAAAAGTAGTAGAACTTTTGCAACCCAAGTGTTTTAAGGTAGTGGAATTTTACGTTAACCATCATCAACGATGCATCATGCAATAATTGACCCTAATACCTTTGAGGGACTGAAATAAACTTGCTCAGTTTGATACAGCCGGATAGTTAAGATAGTTCATCTTTTGATCACGCTGTTATAAGCATAACCTGTAACCATGAAAAAAATGTTGAAAGTGGAAAGTTAAAACTTTGCAAATACATCATGAAACGAAAATATATCTTCTCGAACAATGCAGCCATAAACCATGCCATGCACCTTTCACAAATTAAAACCCCGGCATGTGAAGGGTCATGGGAGTTGCAGATATCGTAGAGAATGGAGGTTCATTAAACAAGCCAACGAGTTATCCGCCCACGCCGCGCACAGGGGGCGACGGGCGTACTAGCATCGCTTCAAGCAGTGCTATTTTAAAATAATTGATAATATGACATCCCTTAATATAATAAATGCGAAAGTTTGGATGGATGGATAGATGGATGTTTGTTACTCATTCACGCCAGAACGGCTGAACGGATCTGGAAGAAATTTGGTATAGAGATTTGGTATGCTACTTTTTTCCCGGAAAATTAAAAAGTTCTCGCGGGCTTCAACGCGGGCATCAGCTAGTAAGTATTATAATTATTAAACAAGAGCGTTACCAATCTTTCTAATATTATAAATGAAAAAGTTTGTATGTCTGTTACTTCTTCGTGCCACACGACTGAACCGATTCAGCTGCCTTGAATTATTATCACATAAACTACATTTTCCAGGAAAATAAAAAAGAATCGCAAAGTCTTAATCTACCCGGACGAAGTCGCGGGCATCATATAGTATTACAATTTGTCCTAGGCGAGCGATGCGACGAGACGCGACACAATACGACTCCATAGAAAATTACAGACTTGTCTACGCGATATCGTAGGCCACGTGAAGGGTACAGCTACTGTTTGATACGGTCGCGCCGCATCGTATCGAGTCGCGGTGTTACGTCTTTGTCACTCACGAAGGACCAGTGGCGTGCACGACATAGAGGTATAAAGGTACTGCTAACCCTATTTAAAAAAGCTCAAAGCATAATTTTCATCATTCCCTGCCCGAAAGTAGGTATCTACGTAACCAATGCCTACCCGGGCTCCGAATTCTGTGCACGCCACTGCCTAGGTCAACGGGTTACAATAATACTGCGTGAAGCGATGGTGGTATGGGCCGGTGCGTGTGCGCATGTCACAGGTCGCCATTGTGTGCCACGAGAATCTGTCAAGGAGGATGTTGCTCTTTGGATATAGGTATTTGGAATTTCAAAATGCAATAAAGTCAGCTGTTGATAACCCTATTGATGTAGGAGTTAGTGCGGCATTTAGCGACATCTTATAATGGGGCAATACGAACAATTAATGTGATCATACTTAATACTTATAATATTATAAATGAGGTAGTGTTTGTTTGTCGGTTTTTCTCTCAATCACGCCGCAACGGAGCAGCGGATCAACGTGATTTTTGACATGGGTATAGTTGAGGACCTAGTGAATTACATAGGCTTTTTATCACGGAAAATTACAGAGCTCCTGCAGGAATTAAAAAAAAAAACACGCGGACAAAGTCGTGGGCATCAGCTAGTTTTAAAATAAAATGGCCGCTAGGCCGTTTGCTACACTTATAATATTTTCTAGCGTATTTGATTCAAATTAAAATTATTTTATTGAACAAAGTTTTGCCATGTGCTTTTGAGTCGTCAAGTAAATCTACCATTGGTACAGAATTCCATTTTTACCGAGAAGAACCAGCAAGAAACCCAGTGAAAGAGGAATGAAAGTTTGGAAATGAGGCATGGAAGTAAAAAACCTACATCATAATACTCAATTTTACAAACGTCTTGTTTTGGCTCTACTTTCCGAAGCGGAGGTTCAGAAAGTAGATCATACCGAGAAGATAATCTCGTATGTCAAGAAACGGTGGCCAAAATTGGAACTAATTTTTATGCCTGTTATGTATTTTTATTTTCCGCTATGCCCGCGACTTCGTCTGCGTGGTTTGAGGTTTTTGGGTCGCGCAAGAACTCTTTAATTTTCCGGAATAAAAAGTAGCCTATGTGCTATTCCAGACTATATTCTATCTCTGTGCCAAATTACAGCCAGATCTGTTCAGCCGTTGGCGCGTGATTGAGTAACAAACATCCATACATCCATACACCCATCCATCCAAACTTTCTCATTTATAATATTAGTAAGATTATTTGATTTGATCGATAAGTAAGATAATATCTCGTAGCGACGCTGTCACCGGGTCAGATAAGTTTGTGGGAATACAGTAATTATACAAACTTTGGTATACTGGATTGGAACTGAGATCTTACTGGGCAAATTCGCTGCTAAAATAACATCGTCTTGGTATTATTTTAATAGTTCGACTTCAACTAAGACAGTTCGAATCGATGAACTCAGAACAAACACCGCTCCCGCAGTAGAGTGTCTCATCTATTAATTGTCGACTCTTTACTACCGCAGCACGCGACCCACACCAGCGTCACATTCAAAGAGGCCACTGAACTCGCGGTTTTGACAACCTCTCATGGTGCACTGCAATATTGTCACAAAAAAAGAAAGTGTGTGTGTACTCATGTACGCACGCAAGAAGTTATACTTTTTGATAGCAAATAATAAATAACTTGAATATAGTTATCAGTTCACCCAACATACAGTAAATGTATTTAGTTTTATTTTGTTGGTAGGCCTTTTTCTGCAAGACTTTATAAGTTGACAAACTAACGTCAGGGTGTCGAATTTGGGTGTTTTTTTTTTGGAATTCACTGTGATAGTTGTGTCGAAGATGGGCGACATAACTATCACAGTGAATATTTCCCAACAGCGCCAAAAGAAGTATAAGTTCAAAAATCCCAACTTTCATGAATAGATGTTAATAAGGACGATCAAATTAGGCTTCCTTAAATAATATTCTTTTTCATTACCTTTAACAAACAGTACAAAAGGTAAATTGATGTTAGCAGAAGAAGATTTTCATTTTATTTTATTCACTACAAGTTGGCCCTTGACTGCGATCTGATCTGATGGTAAGTGATGAAGTCAGTCTAAGATGGTAGCGGGCTAACCTGTTAAGGGTATAGCAGTTAAATTAAACCCATACCCCTAACGTTGGCGTCATGTCTTTGCCGGTAGGGTGGTATCTAGCCACCCAGCCTCCTACCAAGCCAGACCTGAAAAAATTCAGAAATTATTACTTTCGAAATTTACTTGATTTCCAAACCAGTGGAAAACGATTCAAAAGTACTTGCATAAGTTTGTTTGAATAAAGAACATTTGATTTTTGAATTTTGAATTTTGACCCTTCCGGCGATTGAACTTGGGACCTCCCACGTTAAGACAACAGCGCTCAACACTGCGCCAGGGAGATCATCATTAACTCGTTTATTTCCGCAGTTTCGCTGGCCGCATGAACAGCAGGGCTGGTTCTCGCGCTGAGTAAATATTGGATATATTCGCCCCGACTTCGTTCACGATACGCAATATACGGATAGCAAAGCTGTCTTCAGATATCAGGCGCATCGTTCGAGGGCTTGGATAAATACGGGGGATATACCCGCTGATATTTTTGTTAATAATAATTCTTTCATTCACGTTAATTAAGGTTTTTAAAAATCCCGTGGGAACCCTTTGATTTTCCGAAATAAAACCCAAGCATATTATGTCCGTCCCCAGGATGCATCATGCAACTTTTTATTCTGGAAAATGAAGGAGGTTTCGCGGGAATAAAAAGAACTAAATTCACGCAGACGAAGCGACCATCATCTTGTCCTAAGTATATTTGTCCACACTTGGGCATGATAGACTATGGAGAAGGATATGGCCTTTCTCATTCTGAGAGGAGACTCTTACTCCGTAGTGAGCTGGCAATGGGTTGATGTGATGACTTAATAGTATCTCTGTGATGATGATAATGTTTCATAGGTATACCGAAACTGTATGATACTCATAGTCTCATACCAATTAGGTTCAGTACCAAAGTGTGCTATTAATTAGTATTATAATATTGTATCGTGTTCGTAAAGGTCAGGACTTCGAGAGGCTAATGATAAGCGCTAAGCGATAAGAGATAAGAGATAAGAGGACAATTGCTATTAATTTAATCGCACATGTAATTGTTTGTAGCTGGCATTGCACTGGAACGGTTAAGGCCTCGTTCAAAGCGTCTTTCTAAGCGAGATCACATATCGGCATACTATGAGGGACGAATGGCCTAGTAACTAGTTGAAACAACAACGCATTTCAGTCGATCGCGATTGTTAAGCAACGTCGACCCAAGTCGGTAACTGAATGGGTGACCGGAACTGGAAGTGCGAATTGGGCCTTTTCGTTTGAACTTTGTTCAATAAAGTAGTTTATCTTAGGAAATACTTGATCCCGCTAGATCTTGTAACTCGGCCCACGCGCGTCGTCCGCAGATGAATAGGGTCCAGGTCGCAATCAAGCGCAACACGGATATAATAAAGGACACTTGCGCATACAATCATTATTTACGCGTGCGGACAATACACAAGTAATTTCGGACAACGTCCGACTTATTTATGATTACTGCTATTTTTCTACGCAGCGGTCACAAGTCCCTCCGCTTTGCTAATTTGTTAGGGGTATGGTATGGTGGTTACATAATTAAACCCATACTTCTAATTTCTGGCTATGTGGCATCGTACCGGAACGCTAAATCGCCAAGTGCGTGTTGGGCCACGCGCAGAGTAGGGTTCCGCAGGTGCCCGTCACGATATGCGGACATTTTTTTTAAGGTAGACTACTGCTTGTTAACTTGTAAATTCTACTTATCTGTGATAGTTTACTTTTAACTTCAATAGATTATACATTAAACTACTTCCATATTATTTTTTCACACATCCAGAAACAACTCTAACAAAAATTTGCGCTTTATTAAACCTTATTATTTCGCAAACGGATCCAAAGGAAGAAGTAAAATACAAATGTACAAATATACAAACATCCAGCTTTCAAATGTATACTATGAGTAAGATTACCTATTTAGATAGCGGTACGAGTAGTTACCTACACTAACATTTCCTCAAAATTTCTAGAGACTTTGCTAAGATAGTATTTCTTTTACCGAAGGTAAAGTGAAGTAAAAGAGCAACAAATCAACATTATAGTGAGGGAGTTACTCCGCAATACACTCATTCTGTTGCATATTTGATTTATTTTGTGCTGTAAGCCTTTTTGAAAAAAAACTTTTTCTCAGTAGAACTCTTTCCGAACCGGCTGTAGAGTCCCGACTGACCACAAGTGACAGAAGTTGTTTTACATGAAATTTAAATTATTTAATTTATTTATCAACATTTTCTTAGCACCCCTTAAGCCTTGTTGACTTGTCTGGAGGCTGCATAAAATATAATTTTAACACTGGGATTTTCTTTGACTAAATTATGAGAATTCAAATAATGTTCCAATCATTTGCATAATTTCACCTAATAATAATGATGTTTTACTGTTTTACTGTGATTGTTTCTAGTGTGGATAAAAAGAAAATATTATCCATTTAATTATGGGTATAATAGGACAATATGTAGTTAAAACAGTTCTTTAATCAGCGAAATAAGTTTAATGTAACAGTTAACCTAAATACTACAATTAACTAATTAATATCCCTAATCTTCAAGATCTCTCTTGGCCTCATCGAGCACAGCCATCAACTTTATTTTGGTTGTCATTTTTCTTTTAAAAGGAACGCGTTGCAAAGTTTTCAACATCGACAGAAGAAAGAGTAAAACCTCATCCTCTTTCTTCGCGTCGATTCTGGGTTTCTTAAGTTTAAAACGTTTTATATCGCTTAAAGGATCCTTGTCATCAAAATCATCACTTGCGTCCTTCAGTCGCTTGATGCTACATTCACTGGTGGCTTCTTCAAGAAATTCTCCTTTCAAATTATCTTCAGAGTTGTCATCATCGACTTCAACTTCTAAATGGTATGGATTTTCTTGCTTGACGGTTGCAACGTTAGGTCCATCGTAATATAAATATTCTTCGTTGCCTGAACTCGTCGTTTTCGTAGTGACAACGTTGCGCAAGAACAACAATTGCTTGAAATGTGTGTATTCTGTTTTCCTGGCTCCTGGATCGTTGCCGGTTCGAACGCTCTCTTGCCTCTTGAGCTCTCTGGTAAAACAACCACGCAGACCTTTCCATTTCCTTCGCAGTGTGATTTCTAGAAAAAAGTTAAAGCTTTGAGTTGTCTTA
Source organism: Erebia epiphron (assembly GCA_963932025.1). Classification (NCBI taxonomy): domain Eukaryota; kingdom Metazoa; phylum Arthropoda; class Insecta; order Lepidoptera; family Nymphalidae; genus Erebia; species Erebia epiphron. Next base: position 55,476,325 of record OZ009945.1, on the reverse strand, counting down.
CATTAAACATATTTTTATTATTTTTTTTACTAAAAAATTATTACTTACTTTTAATCATTAAAATATACAATTATTATGATCCACCATAATAATTATAGCATTTTAGTCATGAATCATGACAGAAGAAAATAAAGGTAGGTACAACATTTAATTTAAAATATAATATCGTGAAATTTCGGTCTTGAAAACGGACGTAGGACAGGATATGCTAATAGTAAGGTAAACTGAAAATAGATCACGCGCAGGAGTTACTTTACATGCTCTTCGAGGCACGGGCGTATTGCTGACAAATTTACTACTCCGCTATCGAGAATTCATTGCAATAAGCCTATGTTATAAGTTACTTCATTCGAATTTCAGCCAAATCGGTTCTGTCAAATCAGCTTGAAATAATAAATAACAAACATCCAAACTTTCATAATATTTACAATATTTGGTAGAAGGAAGAGAAACTTAACTAAAAAACAAAAAATATTAAGTAATAAATTATATTAATAACATAAATAATTAAGTAGGTAACTTACGCATAATTCTCCGTCGAGTGGCAGATAAGTTTTTACCACCAAAAACGTTAATGATGTCATCCCAGGTTTTCTTTTTTATTTCACGATTCGTATAATCCACTGAATCACAGTCCCATATCGCTGGTCTGATCTTAATTTCGTCAATAAACTTCTCTGTGTCGCAATCGAACTTATCAATATTATTTTCCTCCATATTGAACCAGTATGACTACAATGTACGCAGCAGGCGTGAATGGCGACCGATCTGTGGACGCGTAGCCAATCCAAGATGGCGTCTCGTGCTGCGCATGGGGGATCGCGGTGGCCACGTGACAGCGTTCAAGCGACCCGGCTGGCGCGCGGTTTGGCAACGTCGCTGTGCGTGGATGACTGTGTTGCTGTAATCATCGATTAACCATAACTATGTTTATTGTTTGGGGAATTATTACCACTACTACATGGGTTTAACATTATAAAGATAGCCGGCTTATTATTATAAGGCAAACAAGATTGTGATGTAGTTTTTTGTTCCATACATTTTAATTATTTCAAACTCAGGTAGATATTTATTTTAATTCTGAATATAAATACCTTTTTATGTCTGTACCTATTCTAGTTTTCTGTACTTCTGTCTGGGATTTTGAGTCTTTACTTAACCAAAGAGGTATCTTCAAAACCGACTTTTAAAATTTCAAAAATCAGGAAATTCTTTCCCATTTCCGCTATAAATTTTTTACTCACTTCATCTAATTAGGGAATACTTAATTTCTTTGTTTCAAATGAAGTCGGTAGTTATACCGTACTCATAACCTATTCTGTAGTTATACTTATGTAATAGGTACGGAAGTCTACGAATTTGAATACATTTTCAAAATGTTTGCTGTAAAATTGTAAATGCTGCTTACACTTCCTACAGCTCTCAGTATATAAAATAATAAAATTATTCCTACCCATAGTTTTAAAGACTTTTGAATTTGAACGTGAACAGCCTACCGGCTAAGACGTACCGCCAAGCGATTTAGCTTTCCGGTACGATGCCGCGTAGAAACCGAAAAGGGGTATGGGTTTAATGTAACTGCCATGGTTAGAGCGCCTACCATCTTAGACTGCATCATCACTTACCATCAAATGAGATCGCAGTCAAGGCTAACATGTAATGGGTAAACCAGTCTTATAGCTAAAGAAACCTCCTATAATATATCATAACTTATCATACCTTATCATAAGTTACGTTACGCGAAGTTATTGACGTTAGGTTTAGGGTTGGTTTACTGAAATTCTACATCAATGGTTTGACTAGTACCTAAATAATTATATCAAATACCCAATTGCTATATGCAAAGTGGCAATTTCAATAGATGTCCATATTATATGTAACTAGACCGTACGTAATTCACTGCACTGGATTCTCGAGCACAATAGCGCCACGGTGGCGCTATTGTGTAGCTCCGTTCAGTATTTGCCGTGATTTACGGCTCACGAGACATATGTATACCGTATCATATCATTTATTATATTTAATATTTATCTAATTTTAGTATTTGTTGTTCAAGTACAGGATATAATTCAAAAAATTGATCAGGTTTCAGGATCAGCCTTTCAGAAAATTGAAAGTTCTGAGGTCAACTTTAGACGTCAGAAAATCTCCACTTTGAAAGCCTGTCAATTTTAGGGGAAAAATTAAAAAAAAAAATTTTGGACTCTATTCCTAGTTATCTTTAAAATGATATACCGCAAGGCTATAAAAAATCTTTTACTTCGCATTCGCTTCTATGAGAGCCCCCCTGAAATAAAGATTTTTATGTAAGCCATATTCGGCTGGAGGTCATCGGTTTATAATTATATATAATATTTAAATTTGAAGTAATTACGTTCAGTAATACAGACGTTAGGCTCTGACAGATGGACGTGCAAATTCATTAGACTCAGAGACCTTCGCTTCGCTCGATCAAACACTGCGAAAATGTGTCTGCTACGCTTTCACGGCCCATGTGTTTAACCGATTTTGATGAAATGTCGTATAGTTATAGATTTGTTGCATCCCGGCAAATTAATGAGTAAGGCACGTTATTTTTCCAAAATCACGTACTCCGATAAGTATATATTCGATAGCCATCGATATACATGTAGGTACTAGATGAGCCCTTTCATGGAAAAAAGTTGGGCGTCCGATTGGTAGGGCGTGCCTCTACCAATCGGACTGTCTCGGAAGTTGCTATAGTAGCCAGCAGGTCATGTCGGCAGTCGCTTTGTCAGCGGGTATTATGCTTACAAATGACTCAATATACGCTGTCAGGAAGAGGACATGTTGCCAAAATCACGTGGAACTCTTGAGTTTCCGGGATAAAAGTATTCAAAAATGTCAATCTCCAGTATGTCACATAATATCTCTGTCTCAAATTTCGCCAATATCCTCCATAGTTACATAAGTTTATCAGGTAAGCGCTTAAATTACTTAGTAGGTAGTAAGTAGGCACGCTATGAAATTTTACAATTATTTAATTTAACGCTATAAATTCAATTTAGGGTTATCAATAAGTAATTAATTTTGATACTAAGTACACAATAATATTTAATCCTCTTACAAAAGTAACTAATTATGATTTTATGTAAGTTTGTATGACGTGTGCGGTGTGACTCGGCAAAATTGAACAAGTTTAGAACATGGTAAAAATGGACGTTCCCTCAAAGTTATAGGTGTTAGAATGGCGCGTGTTTTGACAGCCGGCGAATATTATCCGCGGTCACGACTCACGATGGCGGCAAATTATTACAGATAATATTTATTCAACCCGCCGCGTTCAAAGGACCGGATATTACGGGTACCGTTGGCATAAAGGGTTTAAAAAATATCGGATTTTGATTAGTTCGCTTTTTCTTTTTTTGAGAGGGTAATTTTATGGCGTTGTAGAAAAAGCTGCTCAATGAAATACCTCGCTGAAATTAAAAATTATAAGTCGGAGCGGGAATTTTTCTAACCATGTATTTTACCTTTTAATTAATTCTTTCACCGCGGTTTATGATTTGTATAACCGCTAACCATTTATACTTAACTATAACCATTGACCTATAGGTTTAGGCAAATTACAGAAAATCACGGTCATAACAATTATGCGTTTCAGTTTTTCATCACTCACTTTTATTTTGGGATTCTGGCATAAGCAAACTTAAATTGACTTTAAAAATATGCTCATGAAGTGATGAATGAGATCATAGGTGCATATCTACATACGTACATAGAGTAAAGTAATATAATTTCATAGTATCTTATAATAATAAGTGCAAGTATGTCTGTTTATTGGTTTGTCCTTCAATCATGGCTCAACAACACACCAGGTCGACGTGATTTGTGGCATGGAAATAGTTGAGGAACTGGAGATGGACAGATTACTTTTATCCAAGAAAATAATAGGGTTTCCTAGGGATTTTTAAAATTTCAATCTATGCGTTTGAAGTCGCGGACATTGTCTATAGAGGAATTAAAGGTTTGACTATTTTACTGCATAACTCCATCTAATATTAACCGATTTTATCAATTTTTTTTTAAAAACATTATAATATACTGTCAGTTTTATTCCACGTAAACTTCATGAAGATATTATGAATAGTTCGGGGATAGAGAGCGGATCTGCCAGCGGGTAACAGCAAGTAAATCGCGAACCGTGTTCAAGCTTAAAAACTTGAGCTTTTCTAGTCCAGTGACATACATCGTTCATGTAGAGTGTAGACTGTACACGTCAAAGCAAATTACAATAGGTTAGGTGTTTATTTTCTCTCTGAAGCTGAATACATCATGCGCGACGTCCCTTCGGGCGAGCGAGCCTGCTAGTAGGTACTACGCGGCTTACATGAGAGCAAATAGGTTGAGAGCTGTTTATGCCTCTTAACTGTTAACGGAGAGACATATTCAAAATATTATCTTACTAGCTGATGCCCGCGACTTCGTCCGCGTGGTTTAAGTTTTTTGTTATTCCCGCGGGAACTCCTTAATTTTCCGGGATAAAAAGTAGCCTGTCTACGTGTATGTCACTCTCCAGGTCCTCAACTATACCCATGCCAAAAATCACGTCAATCCGTTGCTCCGTTGCGGCGTGATTGAAGGACAAACCAAAAAACCAACAAACCAACAAACAAAGTGACTTTCCCATTTATAATATTAAGTATGATGTGTTCTGGTACATCATCATATTATTATCACCTACGCTACTGAGCATGGGTCGCCTCTGTCTAGCTCACGTAAGATGATGATGATTATTAAGTTAATAGATAAATAATAGCTTTTGCAAGTGCCATGATGGATGTGGACATGTAATTAGAGCCTGTGCCAGCCGAATAAGCCTGTGGGCTAAATCAGACATACGCAGTGGCAGACAGCAAAGTAAATCGTTCATTTTGATGATCGGTATGTGGGTATGTGGGTACTCGCACACAAAACGACAATAAGTCGCATAGGTATTGTAGGTATTTCTTACTCGATGGCCACATCAGACGGCAGAGATCAAACGCGGGTGAAATTGCTCGTGAATCGTGAACCACCGTCGCGGTGGAATATTTCTATTTTTTGAGACCATCCTTTATCCCCCGCCCAATGAGTCGTGAGGAAAAACGATAAATTGCCCAAAAACAGTTCGAGGGACTTTAAATAAATAAGGCACGGTAGGTTTAACTTCAAAGGTATTTAAATGAATTCACAGAATTATCATACTTTTATTTTTATTATAAATTTTAACGTTGTTTTCGTTCAGCTGCTTCGTTCAATTTTTGCTTAAATAATTTTGCTTTGAAAGTTACCAGTGACTGCTTACACAAAGTGTATAGTTTATGTTGTATAAGAGCAGCTATAATATAAAACATATACTCACATAAGCTGTCTTCTTTATAACCGCAAAAATGAAAATACTGCTTACCTGAAAAGAAAAATAATATTTTTATAGGTAGTCAAAATATGTAATAATTTTATACACGTAACTTTCCAACAATCGAACATGTTTGCCTCGTGATTTGTTTTCCAAATGGAAATAGTAGATTGTATTATAAGGGAGCAAAATAGTATTTTTACGGCGAGGGCGCTTTTTTGAATCCAGAGCGAAGTGAGGGACTCTACAGTAGACGTACTTTGAATCCCGAGCCTAGCGAGGGATTCAAAGTACGTCGCCCGAGCCCAAAAATATTTTGGGCCCGAATGATACAATCTACTTTTCATCACCCTCTATGAGAAAATAAAACTACAAATCCATCAGACATCCTCTTCAGATACGCTATTAATTTCGAATATGTGTCCAGTTTTACGTCGTTATTAGAACTGACTGTTGATTTTAGCATTGAGTCGGTACTCCAAAGAGTGGAAGGTTGTCTCGTTTTGGCTAAGTACTGGAAGTAGGCCAAAACACAGATTCTGAACAATTCTAGGCGCCTCTATGCTTTTCTCCATTCAATAAAATTACCATAGGCTTTCATATTATATTTCTCCCGGGATTTTGCAAGTAATAGATCACATGTCTTGCGTCAGTTCTCATACTTTCAGGATTTGATTCTATACTTTCACTGTCATTTGAAGAACTCATTTTTCAAAATAAAACCATGTTTTTTTAACAATCCGTGAAAATTTACGAAAACGCAGCCTGTAGTTCGCGCATTTTTAATTTGGTTTATTTATTTATTTATTTATTATTTAGATATCTTTATTGCACACACAAAATATACAACATACAGTTTAGAAGCAGTAGTAAAACTACAGAGAAATGTGCAAAGGCGGTCTTATTGCTAAAGCAATCTCTTACAGACAACCTTTGGTGAAAGGATAAATAAACCGGAGCGCGGGATGGTGCTGCATTTAAAAATAAAAATAAGTAATACATACACGATAAAGTACATAAATTTTAGACCAATAAATAGATATAAATATAAATACCTACATATAAAAATATACTTTACTTCTTTTTATTAAAAAAAAAGGAAACCAAATTGAAGCCGGCGGCGCGACTATGGGCCGTCGTACCATTCAGTCCATATTCAAACAATATTTGCGTTCGATTTCTTTAGCGCTGAACACTAAGATGTTCCAAATTCAAAAAGTGCGCGGAAAAGATAATTGCGGCGCACTTTTTGAAATAAAGAGGATTAAAAGCTCATTCCTGCCCGCTAAAAGTTCCTCATAGAAAACACCGCCTTTGGGCGCACTTAAAGGCGAACCAAGTCGTCCTTTTCGAATAGATGGGATGAAAATATTTTTAAATTATCATTTGTTTTATTTTATTTTATCACTCAACTTAAATGTACCTATCCTACAGGTACTTATAACCTAAAGCGATAGACTAAGACTACAAAAAACATTTAAAATAAAAATATACTTGACTTTACTTATAATCACGCCAAAACAACTGAACGGATCTGGATGAAATTTAGCACAGAGACCCGCGGGAAATAAAAAACCTCAATCCACGCGGACGAAGTATCAGCTAGTATAACATAATAATACGGTACATTTAGCTAGCTTATATTATTTTTAGAATTTAAAAAGCATGCGATGTAAAAGATACGTGAAATCGAATACCGCTAGATGTGTCCGGAAGCTGACCGGACGCCGGACGCATTATCGAAATCCGATCCCGAGATCCGTCCTCGTGTATTTACGATCCGACCAATATTGGACACGGACTTATCTAAACGTTCGCATTTCCTACACTTTCTAGACGATCTATATATCCGGGTAATCACATTTTTTGGGATTAAAAGTAACCTAGTCAACTCACTCTTCAGTTCTTTATCTGCACCATCCGGTAAGATCAAGCAGATCGATCGCTTTGTTGCGGCGTAGTTAATAATGGCTACATTATTAACTTGGCTACATTATTAATAAACATTTAAAAAAACAGTACATTAAAATTATTTAGTGCATTATGGTTAATATTATTATTATAATTTGTTTTTGAGATTTCCTGGTGATTTCAACAATATTATTACAATTACAACGAACAACCAAAACGATTAATATTACTTAAGTAGTAAAATATGTGATCTAAAAGCAATTTTCACATTAAAAAGAGCAACTACTGAGTTTACACCTCACTTTTCTCAGTAGAAACTTTCAGAAACTGTATAGAGTTAAAAGTGCTTTCCTAACCGACAGGTTGGATAGAGTCAACATCATAAACGAAATAAGGCTAGTATGTTCTACATGAAATAAGCAGGTATGATCAATTCAAACATGAGAATTTTTTTTATCCACTAAAAGTTAGTGCGACCCTTGACTGCGATCTCACCTGATGATAAATGATGATGCAGTCTAAGATGGTAGCGGGCTAACCTGTTAGGGGCATGGCAGTTATAATAATTAAAACATACCCCGAATCGGTTTCTATAAGACATCAAACCGGAAAATTAAATCGTTTGGTGGCACATCTTTGCCGGAAGGGTGGTAACTAGCCACTGCCGAAGTCTCCCACCAGGCCAGACCAGAGAAAACTCAGAAATTATAAATTCCCTAACTGACCCTGCCGGGGTTCGAGCCCGGAACCTTCGCACGCTATGGCAACAGCGCTCAACACTGCGCCATGGAGGTCGTCTAAATTTTCTCATATTGTATCCGATTAGTATTGTCCCTTCACGCGGAAATCGTGAAAAAATTTAATAAAATGCGTAACCGAGCGCGAATAAATCCGCAGAGTTGCAGCCCTGTAAGGGCGACCACACAATTGCATCTGAAATGTCTTGACAACTATAAAATCTTTACACTATTGGTTAGTTGAGTACAGAGTGATGAAGGTATTTATTTTTATAACCTAGACAACCCCCTAAGAAAGGCTTATAGTTTATTGCACCCGAACCCGATGATGGATATGTGTATATATACATATTATACCTGCTTCTTATTACAACACGATATTTTGCCCGTTATGATATCTTTTTAATATCTTTCTAACTTTTAAAAAGTTTATTTTATGACCCAGTATTTAAGAAACCGGTATCAGCTAAGAACAGTTTCTCAAGTGTCGGTCAATCTTAATACCTGTCATAAGCATAGATTGGCCGACACTAAACGTGTTCTTATCTGGTGTCGGTTTATTAATACCGGCCCTAGTGTGTTTGCCCTAACGTGGCGGCATCCGCCAGATCGGAGCTAAGCCGGGACCAAGTTCGCGTTCAACGAATTCAATTTGGATCATTCTTCTATAGCATTATCCCGATTGAGCGACTCCCCCTCCCCTCGACCCCGCCCCGCCCCCGCACGAAATTGGATCGTATTTTGCATAAAATGAAAATCGAATCGGAACTAACGAAACCCCGAAAAAGGTCCTGATAAATGTCACAACGACGCGCAACGTGCAAATATCATCGAGCAGTACGGCGCAAGGGCATGCCTAAAGTCGTACTAACTAGTCGTACTACTAATAATAATTTGTATACGGTGTTTCATACAAAATACCATACTAAGCGCGTTGACGTTTAAAACAGTTGTTGATTAGACTTGTCAAATACCCCAATATATTCCATCAGCAGAGCACTAATCATGACCAAATATTTCATTGCTTTAAATAGTATGAGGTACCTTTACATTTGCATATCTTCATCAATCTTATGCCTAATAGAACACGGGGATTCTTACCAAAAATCACGTCATTGAATTTTGGAAAACTTTTACAGAGTTTAAATTAAATTTACTAATCCTACCTACTACAATTTAATGCACCTTGATGATAATAATTGTTTTTGGACCTCTGGGTTTAGTTCTGTGGCAAAGAGAACTTGCGTTTAACATCTCCCTAAAATAGAAAGTTGTCCAACTTTTTGGCAAATACTGATGATTGGGATAAAAGGGTAAACTGCTTTATATAAAAAAAACTCAACGCGATGGGCAAATTCAACTGACTTTAAGACTTCCGCTTCCTCATTTGCTTTTCCGACAACACCACACAAGAAATGAATTTATTCCGCACAACTAGCATAGTTAGAATAAGCTGACCCTTGACAAGTGACCCTTGCTTCTATTTTTTTAAACTAATGTGATTATTTCACCTAGAAGAATAGGGTATAAACGTTTCGTGTGTTCAAGATTTTAAAATAAGTTTTCTAAATAAAACCAGAACTTTAAAATTTACAAATCCGTAAGTTCTCTTTAAAAAGATGTTCTTTCGAACAAAATATTTCTAGCTAATTATAATGATACTAATTATCTACGAAATTAATTATGTAAGAAATATATTTTCACATTTTTTTACGAATAACATCAAAATTCAGCATCTTAGAAGATATTGTATCGAAAGTACCCAATGTTACGGAAGTCAATGGCAAAATAATGCAACCAATGGACTGAAAGTACCGATACGTGTGTGAAAATGTGTTTATTTTAAAACTCCTAAATGCAGGAATTTTTCTTATGTCGTATTTCATACCTAGAGAAAATAAAATACTGTATAGGGTACTGACTGGTGACTTCTCTCTGCCAAAATAGCAACTAATGTAACACAAGTTAAGTTATCTTAGTACGAGTGTCTAAGAACTCCTTTGTTCATGTGTTGGAATAACTGCTTTGTCTAGGTTTTATACTCCCTGTACATAACTTTGTACATGTTGTTGAATTAACAATAAATAAAATTGAAATTGTAAAGCCTGTTTTCTTATTAAAAAAAAGTAAATTATACACATTTGATAAACGGGATGATATTTGTATTTAACTTTTAGACAAATGACATTGGTATTAACTGTCCAATAAAACATTAAACCAATACAAAGCAATCACGACCATGCATAGAACTCCACTAGGTGTAGACTGTAGACTAACCATAGTCTAAAAATATTTAATACTAACTAACGCCCGCTACTTCGTCCTCGTGGATTGAGGTTTTTCGGTTCGGAACTCTTCAATTTTCCGGGATAAAAAGTAGCCTATGTGTCATTCCAGACAATAATCTATATCTGTGCCGAATTTCATCCAGATCCGTTCAGCCGTTGGGGCGTGATTGAGTAACAAACATCCATCCATCCATACATCCATCCAGACATCCATCCAAACTTTCGCATTTATAATATTTATATTTGATTATAGACTATGGTTCAAGGACAAGGAAATCTGTAATTTGCAAAAAAACAAAACAAAATTGAAATAACATTTATGCGAGTATTTTTTCTGTATTTATCTGTCTACTTTCTGTACCTAGTGGTGAGTTGATGATAAAATAAATAAAATTAGCAATATTTGTCAAATAAAATAGAAGCGAAATCCAATAGCTACTGTAGTAAAATAATATCAAAATCCTTTTGATTTAGATACTATTTTACTACAGCCGCTAAGTAGAACAAGGAAATACATAAAAATCGTTGAGTTAAATACTTTATTTGCTGCCTTATCATTTGTATCAGGACAATCTTAATAGAATGAAGAAGTAGGTAACTATACACAGTACCTGGAGTGGTACCGCCGCTCGATCGCCGGCGGCTATACGAAAATTAGAAAGTAAGTCTTCTTCATCCGTTGTAATAAATTGTGAAACAAAAGCTTTATTATGTCTTCTGAAGTATTTCAGGAGTTAGCGGTGAAGCGACGCTAAAGTAATTATCCAATGGGAGTTTGAAGGGAAATGCGGATATTTGAGTAAATGAACCCCCGCCTGAGGTATTTTATTTTTAATAATCTTTTGAAATTGTTTCATGTTTTCGTTTTTTGACATGAATCATACTTAATATTATAAAGACGAAAGTGTGTTTGTTTGTTGGGTTGTCCTTCAATCACGTCGCAACAGATCAACTGAACGGATCGACGTGATTTTTTGCATAGGTATAGTTGAGGACCTGGAGAGTGACATAGGCTATTTTTATCCCGGAATATTAAGGAGTTCCCGTGGGAATTAAAGAAAACTTGTTCCGTAATCATAATATAATCATAGTCATTTATTTTTTGCCAGAATATGGTAGGTACATGCAATGCAGACATGGTCGCGTGCATCAGCTAGTATAAGAATATAGTTTTTCGTACCACTTGCTCAAAAAAGTGACATTCTATGCCACAAAAAGCGAATATAACAATCGTCATTTTTAATCTGTTAAAAACAGGGAAAGAAAATTGTACTGAATTTCATTCACCTCTAGGGGGAGAAAGTGATTTAAATTTGGAATACTTACCGAAATTTATACTGAACTACATCTATGTTTACACCATTGAGTTTGTATACAAAGCATTAAACATCTTTTTGAAAAAGGAATACGCATTTATTATGCAGTTATGATTATTAAATAAAATTACGAAAACCGACGAGGCCGTATGAGCTGATGCCTTTGCTTTTCCGACAAAAAATATTAGTCTAGGAATTTGCCGCGTTTTTTTTTTCTTCAAATACATAAACGTTAAGTTTATTTAAATTTATTTTTATAAATAAGTTAATGTTCTAAACAGTTCCTCAGACGCAAGAACAGAGAAATACTCAAATCAATTCTTCTTCTCTCTCTGGGCTTTTCCGCACTTAAGCAAGGCAAACAAAAATGTAACTCTCTCTATTAATAATTGGACCAATGTTTCGAATGTTAACTTTTACTTTTTAACTGTCATTATTTTTAATAAATGCTTATCTCATATTAGTATTGTGTTAATTTTTTCGCAAATGGGTACGAAAAGTAGAGTATTTTCCTCGGTGATAAAGCTGTCTTAGTCTTGGGTGAACTTAAATCCCTCGCTACACTCAGGACTCGTCTTAAATCCCTCGCTTCGCTCGTGATTTAAGTTTTTAACACCCTCGCTACGCTCGGGAGTAAACCTCGAGTCCTTCGTTACGCTCGCGATTTAAATCGTCACCCGCGACAGAAGACACTGCTTTATCCCCTTGGTTAATAATCTACTATTCCATCTATGCGTTGATCTATTGAAACTTTCCAAGCCTTTCACGGTGTAGCATGCTTATATAGATATAAAGTCTATATTTTTCCCAAACGTTACTCTCTTATGATCCAAGTCGTAATAATAAATATTCAGTGGGTATCAAGTTTAAAGGTTATTTAACCATTTTTAAGGGGCATCACACACGGGGTTAATGACCCGCGAGAGATACAGGGTGTGTCACAGTGCTAACAAAGGTACCAACACGAAATTTTACACGCCTCGATTGACATGAAAATATAAAGAGACACCGTAGCACCCTGAGCCCTGAGGTGTCACATGTTATATGGACTGATATGAAGATCATCCACTGATGACTCTGTATCATACCTACTAATATTATACTTAAATGCAAAATTGTGTTTGTTGGTTTCCCCTTCAATCACACTGCAACAGAGCTGGGGAGTGACATAGGCTACTTTTTCCGTGGGAATTTAAAAAAACTTAATCTGGATTATTAATTTTCCGGGATAAAAAGTAGCCTATGTCACACTCCAGGTCCTCAACTATACCCATACGAAAAATCACGTCGATCCGTTGCTTCGTTGCGGCGTGATTGAAGGACAAATCAACAAACCAATAAACCAACAAACAAACACACTTTCGCATTTATAATATTAGTATGATTTTCATGAATATAAGTCGAAAAAGGACGGCCTTTAATAGTAATTCCACCATCTATTAATGTACCCCTTACTTTATAGATATAGATACCTAATAGATGTTATAACAATGCAACTTTATTTTGTAAAATTAAAATTAAAATATTATGAAATTTTCTATGATAATTTTGCATACCTACGTTATGAATTCCTTTGTCTTAGCTTAGTAATACCAATTGCGCAAAATTTCATCAAGGCTTCAAGGGTAACATAATATTATTATTAAATTCTTTCTCGCTGTGAATACAACATTGATGTAGAATTTTGGTAATAACTAGGTAATTTAGGTGTTAAAAGTCAGTCTGAAAAATAATTAAATTGAGTATCTGTTAAATTTCGATAGGCATATTATTATGGTAAGCCTGCATAATATATATACATCAGATCAGATTGTCTGATAGCCATAGAAACAAAGCTTCAATACTAAATCGGTAAAGGTTCGATTAAAACAGCATTGTATTCCCTGACATTTAGAAACAAACAGAGATAAAAACAGTTTTAATTAAGCCATAGGTTAGGTTATCTATGGACAAACGTAAGTGCAATCACAAAGTTAATTTTAATAACGATTTTGGTAAAATAAGACTTATGACGTTAACTTAAGAGGTGATCTAGTGTTACTATAAGTTTGTTGTTTTGTTTGGCTTACCTACTCGGTATACTTTCGAGCTCGGTTCGAGCATTCTTGCTAATTATGCGGGCAATGCAGGGTGACTAAAGGAAAAGATGTGGCATTAGGCATGAAGTAAAACGTATGTAATATAATTAACGTATATAAAAAGTGCAAATTGAACAATGGATTACACCTAGCGACGGTGCACCTTTGGCCAATAAATGCCTTGAAATCATTCCTATTCTATATTCTTCGGTGAAAAAATACTCCAGGAATAGCCCGTTTAACCTTATGAATATTATAATTATTGAGTAACATATTATCATTTAAAAGCCTGGAAGACGTAAACAACTGAAACAAAATCATATTTTTTTGCCGTACCTAGTCATCAAGTAACAGCTAAATACGCTTTACAAATTAACGTTACGTTAACTAGGGAACCCTACACGTATTTCTGTGTAACTTCTTATTTGTTAGATACCTGTATTGCCGTTGTAATCATAAAGTAAGTTAGAAAAGAAATAGGAAAATAGTTCTTAAAACTTTAAGCGCCAGTTTCGCGAAACCGTCTTTTCGGACTTACATGCCCTATTTATTACCAGAGGCGAGTCTATAGCAAATTAGTTTTATTTCATGGCCAGTGAATGCAATACTTACCTCTATCAGCGCCACAGAAGCGTCCCGCACCCGTCATGTTGTCGTCGTTCCGCCTTCAATCGCATCATTAAACCTTTACCTATGGAGGTGCCGATATCCTAAGAGAAAACCAATGCCCAGAGGGCTCTTATATAAGTCGCATCTACAAACTACTGCTCTATGTCCCGTGTAATGCCATCTTTGTATTTATCCGCGCTAATGAAGCGTCCCGCGCCCGTACCGCCCCGTCCCGCCCTCGTCCCGCGCACGTCCCGCGCACGTCCCGCCAGTAATTAAGCTTTTATCTCGAAGGTGGCGCTGCAGATACGCGACTGCGAGAATACAATGCGATACAACAAGCCTTGTGATCGTATTCGTACACCAGAGCCTTTCAGGGCGTTAATTATAAAATAGAAAACAGATAGACCGTGAAATTGATAAGAGTCCAACAGCTTTATCGGAGTTTTATCGTAACGGGGGACATTTAAACTGGGCTTCGGATGTTAATCGTAAAACTCTAGATGCGATTGACGACCTCCTTGACGCAGTGTTGAGCGCTGTTGTATTAGCGTGGGTGGCATCGGGTTCGATTCCCGGCAGGGTCAATTTACTAATTCGTAATTTCTGAATATTCTCTGGTCCGGTCTGGTTGGAGGCCCCGGCCTTGGCTAATTACCACTTGCAACCCTACCGTAACAGAAGTATAAATCTACACCCCCAGTCGGTTAGGGGGAACTATTATAACTGCCATACCCCTAACAGGTTAGCCCGCTGCCATTTTAGATTGCATCATCACTATTTCTGATAGCAAAATGTCATAAAAAACATACCTAATAGCTATCGAAATGATTTTCTCCAACCTTTTTCGATTAGGCGTTAGGAGTAAACGATGAAAAACAATATGGTGCCTAACTGCGTAGCGCATGCTCGTTCTGCACAAATGGTTTCATAAGCCTCGATGGCTGCTAGACAATCTTGGCAAGTGACGCTTATTGCCCTCACTTAGGGTTGCCAGAATTATTGAAGTGAAAACTTCTTTAGGCGCGTTGAGCACTTTTTGGTAGCGGGTAAAAATGTGGATTCGTGTGAGCGTGACCGATATGCTCGCGTGACCGACATGCTCGCGAACAGCGACATGCTCGCGTTGTTACGAAGACAAAAGGTCTTAAATATAAATATACTACATTCGAAATTAAACTTGAATGCCTTAAATAATCATTTTAAAAAAATATTCGTTTTCACTTCCATCGGCAGTCCCTATGACTGACAATATTTTATTATTTTTTGGTCATTTTGTTATTAAATGAGTTTTAGACATATTGACCGTCGCTTCAGACAGATTTTTCTGGAATCAGCAGTTTAATTTCGTGTTGATCTACCCATTATAAATGCGAAAGCGTGTCTGTCTGTCTGCTACGCTTTAACGGCCTATATTTTCAAACGATTTTGAAGATTTAATTTGTTATATACAGATTGTATTCCGAAAATTAAGGATTTTTCCCCGGGAAAAAAAACTTAATCCACGCGTACGAAGCCGCGAGCATCATGTAGTCAAATTATATATTAAACTAGATGATGCCCGCGATTATGTCCGCGTAAAGCGTATTAGACATACAGACAGAAAGTTAGACAGACATATAGATACACTTTTGCATTTATAATATTATTAAGGATAGTAATATAATCAAGTTTTTCTTTTTAACGTGTATAAGTGGGAAATTTTTAAATGAGCATCCAATCACAGTTCATCCGCAACAAATACCCCCGTATAGCGGCAGCGTGTGCGGGTGCGGGTCATGAGTCGTGGGTCATGAGTCGTGGAGTAACTCTCCTAGAACAGTAAATTTCCCTGAAACCGTTGTTATCTTAAGCTGAAACTGTAAAAAGCTCATGCAGGGGAAGAGTGGGGATGAGACGGGCGGGGAGGGGGGAGAACTAAGGTAATTAAAGACGTTTATCTGCTGCAGGTGTTGGGAACGCTAATTCCCGGGAGATATGGCACCGCTCCCGGGCTGTAAAAAATTTGTTCGCGAAATGCCCGGATGAAATTTAAACTCGCTTTGTGTTAAACTAAAAAGTATTTTGCGAGGTAAGTTATCTTTGGTATGCTTTTTGTACTTGCGCTGGATAATAACTATAAAAGACTATTTAGGGTTCGAAATTAGGGATTTTTTAAACGCTAAATAGGTAATGAACTACTTTTTGTGGGTTCTTTACCTTCGGAATAAGGCGGGTATAACTTGAGGTTTAATTTTTTCATGGATAATCATTTTTTTTTGTTCAAGTTATATTTTTTCATAAATTAAACTAAGTTAGGTACATAAGGCACAAGAAGATCTCTTATGCTCTGTTTTATTGTCTTGGTGCTACCGGCTTGGAATGAAAATTCTATTGAGTAGGTAGAGCAGACAAAAAACTCCAGAGGAGTTTTAAATACCTTTGGCGTTCAATTTATAATTCGCAGGCTTAATAATTAAAATAGTACAGGTTACGTCTGCTGTAATATAGTTTGCCATTTTGTAACTAAAATTGTACCTATATTTGATAGGTACTTAATTTCAATTTCAATCAATTTTTTACCTAAAAACCATTTTAAGTACAAAATTAATTTTTTTTGTTCCAAAAATCAATTATTTTGTTTGGTGTAGGCAGGTAGAGGTAGAGGTAGGTATTTACAATGATGATGATCTGTAATATATCACGCGTTTTGAATTCGCGAAGCGTTGTGCGGAACGATTGAAATGCTGCAGATTACGACTAAGTGTAGAAGCACACTGGTAAAAAAACACGCTCTGAAATTGGGATATAAAATTTCCAGATGATTTCCGCGAATTCGTCCGCGTGAATTAAGGTTTTTGTATCACGCGGTAACTGATTTTCCGGGATGAAAAGCTTTGTCCTTCCAGGGATGTAACCCACCTCTATACCTTTCATCAAAATCGGTTGAAAATATGGGCCGTGAAAGCGTAACAGACCGACACACTTTCGCATTTGTAATATTAGTATAGATATTATTATTGTTCTAATTCCAAGGCTCGTTCAATAATGTATTTAGAGATATTATCTAATGGTGTCATCGCTACGGTGTTATCGAAGATTCTCACCACAAAATATAAACGCTCGTATAAAATATAAGCAACTTCTTTATGTTGATCCGACTTTCGAAGAAGAAGAAGAGAGAAGGACATAAAGAGTGAAGCAGGCGATGTTATGTCTGTGTATTTAAAATCGTTCACCACTTGTTACAGTCTAAAAGAATTTGAACAGAAATAATGTGTACGACAACTTTTTCATTGTCATACATCAAACGAGTAGAAATAATTAGACTACTTAGTATAATTTGACAATGAAATGAAATTATCATTTTCACTTACGACCACTTTTTTTACCTTAATATGACAAAACCACGAAATGGTTTTAACTAGGTATTAAGACACAGAAAGCCATCTTCAAGGAAAAACGGTCATCTATACTTACTTCTATAAATCTATACCTACCAATAATATTATAATGCGAAAGTTTGGATGGATGTCTGTTACTCAATCACGCCGGAACGGCTGAACGGATCTGGTTGAAAGCAGAGATAGATTATAGACTGAAATAACACATAAGCTATCTTTTTATGCCGGAAAATTAAAGAGTTCCTGCAGAAACCAAAAAACCTCAATCCACGCGGACGAAGTCGCGGTCATCAGCTAGTCAACAATATACATTTAGGTGTGTTCGGTCAACATGGTAAGTGTGCTTCCACACTCGTATCTAACACGTATCGGGGGACGTTATTTATATTCAAATTCATTTGCTTTCACGCGGCGCGCGCTAGATTGCTTTTTGATGACTGTCATTACATACATCATGTTTATTGCCGACGTGGAATTCTTTCAGGGTTACAGGCTTACAGCGCTCAGTGTTATGCCTACATTCACGAAACAGCCGCACCGTGGCTTCGCACGGGTGACTTTCGGAGTTGGCACCCTGATAATTTAAGAATAGCAGCTGTTTTTCATCGTTGTACAATGTACTATCATAACTATGTACATTCACTTGACGATGCTAAAGCACTTGTATAAAATGTAGTAGGTATTGTATTCGTATGCTGTTGTTTATGTATTGTTATGTAGTTTCCTAGAAGAAATCTCTATTAATCGATATTGGCCACCTTTTGTATTTTATTTAATATTTAATTATTTTTCTTTTTTTTGTGTCGTACAAATAAGAAAAGAGTTAAATAATAATAAACAAAATATTAAATATTTTAGAATTTAATGATTTGTATTTTTAATAATTACATAAACAAATACTTAATAATAATGGGACCTACTAATAAAATTTCTGTTTCTATTTATTTCATAACATTTTGCCGTCTCCTAATGCTAATGGAGAGCTTTATAATTTAATATAAAAAATACTTTTTAAACAACCGACTTCAAACTCCTGCGCCAACTTTACAACAACAAGCACACGCCATACAAAGTACTTATTCTATTGTTGATATTTTAAAAACCGCTCGACCGATTTGGATAAAATTTATATGGGACCACATGAGAAGTATGCTCTTTCAAATAAAAAAAGAATCATCCAAATCGGTTCACCCAGTCAAAAGTTTGAGGTAACAAACATTAAAAAAAAAAACAGTCGAATTGAGAACCTCCTCCTTTTTTTGAAGTCGGTTGAAAACTAATAATTTCCATGTAGCATTAGTGCAAAAGTAACATTAATAATTGCAACGATAATCCGCTCGAACTAGAAACCCGGCGACAGGTAGAGTAGAGGTGAAGCGGATTATGCGCTCTCGTATTTGTTTCAAACTGAGATATCTACAAAACTTTGCCGCAACTATTGCGACTTTCTTCCGCTGCATGTGATCTTATACTCAGCAGTAACCTACGCTTGTTCTAATTCAGTATGAGTATATTAAGGTACTTTCAAGTAAGCAGCAATCCATGGGATAAGAAATATAACATATTATCAATTATTCCCTCGAGTAATGTTGAGTACTTAATTAATGTTTTTAAAAATAGAAGTTCAATTTTATAAAATAATATTTAATTCGATAAACTTTCCTCCGTTTAATACATTTATTTTTTGTAGTATTTTTTAAGCTTTGAAGGCTTAAGCGTTAACAGCATAATTAATAGCAAGCTTAGCATAATATACATATAGCTAGCATGTGTATCAGTACAGGATGCTTGTTGAGCAGGCTGATAAATTATATGGAAGGAATCCACTGTAGGTCAAACCATAGGGAAACGTATTTATAACTTTAGAAAATCTTCACCATCATTCCAGCCTGAAGATTGCAGCTGCTGAAGATCGGCACATCTCACTTCCCGCCACCTCCATACTCGAATTAAATAATTATTATAATTACTTTAATCATACTAATATTATAAATGTGAAAGTGTGTTTGTTTGTTGGTTTGTTGGTTTGAACTTCAATCACACCGCAAGGAAGCAACGGATTGACGTGATTTTTGGCATGGACATATTTTTGAGGACCTGGAGAATGGCATAAGCTACTTTTTATCCCGGAAAATTAAGAAGTTCCCGCGAGAATCAAAAAAACCTTAAACCACGCGTACGAAGTCGCGGGCATCAGCTAGTTAAATATAGTAAAAGGTAACAAACATTGAGATGGATAGTATTTTACCCAGGGAAAGCCAATCGCAAACAATTTTGTTCGTCCACAGTCCAAAACAAAAGCATTTCTGATAAATGATCTGGTGAGGTTAACTGCGAGTAATACTCAGCTCTGTCCACAGATGATAAATGACCTTCACACTCCCAAATATTATACAAAAGCCTTCGGACTCAAAGGTTTATTCATAACTCATATACTCGTGCGTACGAGTAAGCGAAAAAGGGCAAAACTATTTATTTTTATTAATGATCCAGAATCCAGACGTAAGGAGCGATAAGGTGCTGATAGTTGGTGTTATTTTTTGTATCTTGAGATCTTGTCAAATACCAAGAAGACATCTCGCCCCCGACAATTCAAACAAACGAACTGATTTATTTAATTACTTTCATTTCATTTCATATTTTATTTAATCGTTTGATTGTTACTACTACTAAATATTGCATTATAACGCCATACGTAAATAATGTAATACTACCATGACGTGTAACTTCTCACGTCATGACATACGGATCCGAATCATGGTATAACCAGGGGGCGATGGAAAAGCTACCGTCGGTGTTTCTGCACGCGATCCATAGAAAAACTGAAGTAACCGACATACGTGTCGCGAAACTAAAGTGGCAATGTCCCAAAGTGTCGGCATGACAACCTCGTACTGAAAAACCTACTGTAGAAAGAGAATAGACACGAACGATGATAGAAAGATAAGAGACATCAGACAAGTAACATATGTAACTTGGCTAGAGGAGCAGGCGAACGTACCACACTAAGTGACAATTATTGTATGTAAAAACTGACAGGTAGTTAGGTATCTCATAAACTTAAGCATTGTTGGTGTAATCGGGCATTAGAATCATATTATGTCAGTAGAGATGGTGCAAATACATTAGCAGTCTCTATTTCCACGTTGCGCCAACAAACAATAAATAACCTATCAGCACCTAGATCCCACTTGTATTCCGCACGTCTAGACTCAATACAGGCTATTCATCATCGCTCTATGCCTGAATATTATTCTTTATCTCGTTAGATCATTTATCAGTCTCGCCTTTGTTCAAGAATTGAGATAGCAAATTCACAATGGATGAAGTCTGTTGGTGAAGACTCCTAATATAAATATCTAGCGTCAAACTACACATTATTGTTATTCTTACAGTATATTTTATACAAGATAATTTTATTGGCAATATTTCTTATTAATAATTTCCATATAATATTATCTAATGAGAGTTTCGGAAGATCAAAGAACCATCTACCTATAATATTATAAAATAATAATAATGTTCTTCCGACTGAATAAGACGTCATGTCAGTCAATCTCTAAAGAGTTTAGCTTTCAGCACGTTTATTATATTATATCTACACGATATTGTAGTGCACAAGTGTGTGCGCAAACACAGGTGCACTTTCTGTTCCTTTACTCTCATAGCCCGACGGGACGGAAAATCCCACACGTCCGAAGAGAGTTCAGGCGCAGGACCGACATATTTACGTGCTCTCCGAGGCACGAGGATGACACACTACCAACTATTATACTGTTTACTATTTTAAAAGATTAGGTATATTAATAAATCAGTATTTCCATAATATTGCAAGAAATATAGGACGCGCTTGCAAGTTTCCACGTTCAGGAAGCATGTAGATAATTATTATAAACGGGGGGCCAAGTTAGAACTACATCATTCAACTGCATCGTGTCCCTTATCTTCCATGTACTAAGGATTATTCGTAAGATTAAAGGAATCTCACAGAACTGTGTATACGCGAATGTCTCGCGAGGTTTAGGAGTAATTGCCTCATGTCTTATTCATTGCGCGAAACATCCATGGAATGGGTGTCGTGGTATCTTTTAATTTGTACTATCACATTGTCTTTGCCAGTTTAAATTAGTTTTATTTAGTTTAAAATTGTTAGTTGTATTTTTTTTAAATAAATAAGCCCTTAGTTTGATAATATTTTTGTAAATATTATAACATAGACGTCGATCTCAGTCGATTTGGTAATATTTGGGCATACAAATTAGCTATTTTGAAAAATCAAGTGTTGTTTTGAAAAACACCCGTGCTCAGAAATCTGATGGGCAATGAGATGGCATCGCGAAACTACATAAGTATATTGTAATACTGTGGCTGATTTTGTAAAACTATAGAACTGGTTTTGTAAAACAGCGACACTTCCCTACTTGTTGTTACAAAATCAAATAATATGTCCCAGTTTAACTAAAATCCCTCGCGACTAATTGCACTTCCAAATAACTCAAATTAAGCAACAGAATTTGTACTAACGTGTAGAGAAGCAACAGCGGAGATATTACGGCAAAGTGTCATAAGTCGCAAATTACATTTCTTGCTTAGACGGTAATTAAAGGCGAAATAAATTCTCTTATCTACTTTAATTTCGCCATATTTCATATAGAATAGATGGGAAAGAAGCTGGGGCCTGGAAAACTGGAGCATGATCTATACGAGATGCTTGGAGTATAATTTATTATTGAATACCCTGAATATTCATGGAAAAATGGAGATCGTTATATTGAAATCTCCTCCTTTTTAGAAGTCGGACAAAAATTAAGTTGAATGTCCTTAAGTTTCCTATGCAATTTTAGCACATACTTTGTTATCATACTAATATTATAAATGTGAAAGTCAGTTTGTTTGTTGGTTTGTTGGTTTGTTAGTTTGTCCTTCAATCACGCCGCAATGGAGCAACGGATTGACTTGATTTTTGGCATGGGTATAGTTGAGGACCTGGAGAGTGACATAGGCTACTTTTTATCCCGAAAAATTGAGGAGTTCCCGCGGGAATCAAAAAAACTTAAACCACGCGGACGAAGTCGCGGGCATCAGCTAGTTTATAATATTACTATATGATGCCTGCGACTTCGTCCGCGTGGGTTAAGGTTTTTTAATTCCCGCGGGAACTCTTTAATTTTTACGGGATAAAAAGTAGCCTATGTACTTCCCCGGGATGTAACCTATCAATATACCGAAATTTCATCCAAATCGGTTGAACAGATGGGCCGTGAAAGCGTAGCAGACAGATAGACAGAAAGACATACAGACACACTTTCGCATTTACAATATTAAGTATGGAAGTACAGAAGTATAGATATATCATACGTGTTTGCGCGGTAAATCAAATGATCCTTTAGAAGTGTCCCTTTAATTCTAATGTAAACGGTCTCCGGACGCGTGTCACGGAAAATAAGCTCGGGCTGGCTCGCTTTATTATAATATTTATGTGCTGAGTTTTTTTATCTTTTATGTCTTAAACTTGAGGTTCTAATCAATATAAAGTATGGTTGTTCAGGTATTTTCAGCAGCCTTTATTCTGATATATTTAGTTTAGCTTTCTGATGTCACTTTTTTTTATTCAGTGGCCCTACTATGTAAAACCTACTTCAAGCATAGTGACTCAATTATTGTTGGAATTGGTTGGTGATTGTGATTGTATTTTTACGTAATAAGGGAGCATAATTATACAAGTTACCTATTGACGGAAATTCAACAAACTTCAATGCTTTTTAACTTTTATAAACTTTTACAAGTGCTTTTGAATCGTCGAGTGAATCTACCGCTGGTTCGGAACGTCATTCATACCGAGAAGAACCAGCAAGAAAGTCGGTGGTTGCTCTTTTCAATAAAAAAATAAGGTAATTATAAGGATACAAGTAATTGCAGTCCCAAGCACAGCTAGAGCGAGTCAAATCCATGCTTTTTTATCGTTTACATAATCTTCAACAGCATAATAAGCTTTTACCTGGCGACATGTCACAATGCACTCCAAGAAAGAAACGGGCAAGTCTGGGAAAGGTCCCACAGGCCCTCTAGCCATGTTACATACGTTTCGTGTGTATATTCTTTTCCTATAATCGTTAACGCTTTACGTGTATAACGCGGAGTGAAACAAATAAGCGAATAGTCTATCGTTAGCGTTTCTAATCGCTTGTTACAAATATAATAGATGCGAAACGTATGTAACTTGGCTTGGAGGGCAGGTTTTGTTAAGCCCTCATTACTTGCTACGCGATTGCATGCCATAGGTATGTCACGAAGTCCGATTGGCGGCATGTCTTTGCAAGTAATGTGGTAACCAGCGAGCCACAGCCAAAGCCATGAAAATATTACAATCAACGTAAAAGAAAGCAAAGTAATAAAACAGACAGGACTTCCTTGGAAGCCATTCTCGATGTCAGTTCCCGAATACAGGACATTCAGAAGAAGAGTAAAGTATCTGAGCACTTTGGTTCTAGCTCATGAGTCTCACAAGTATAAAAATAAGTAAATATTAAAATCAATTTCCTCAGATTAATAGGGAATCCGATCGTTCGGCAAATTTCTATATTTTTTTTTACCTATTCTGCTTATCGAGTGGTGTCCCCCGCGTATTCTGATTACGAGGACTTGTAATGTGAAAATATTACATTTCGCTCCCCCCTCCATTGCCCCCCTGTCCCTAGTGACGCTACCGATCATATTATAGCGGAGATTATATGAGTGCGCTTACTAGCTGATGTCATTTTCAGGACATATTACTTATATTATAAATCTATTGATTAAGTATAATATTAAAATTACTTTTTATAATGTATCCAATACGTCAGGTTTAGACGCAGACTGTAAGTTGTGATACTTGTTTCCGATTAAACGTGAACAAAAAAAGATGTGTGGCACTCGGAGACTGCCGCGGTAAAGCTTGCTTAAAGCTTAGACTTCAAGTTGTTGAAAATATAAAGGCGAAATATTTTTATGAAAAGATGATTTTGGTTGCTATGACTCCCAATGGTGGGTATGTATGGTATGGTGGTATGGTACAACTTGAAGTCAATGACACAAGTAGTCATAGCAACCAAAGCGTTAGGTTTTTTTTCGTTACGGAATTTCTGGATTCGGTCTCCACGCTCAAGGCCCGCGATAGAAACTATGCAATAGCTTAATAAACATCCAAAAGTCTATTTTACTAGGTACCTAGCATCACACTATCATACTACTTAATATTATGCGCAATTATTACGCAACAGCGCAACGGATTGACGTGATTTTTTGCATGGGTATAGTTCACCAGAGTGACATAGGCTACCTTCAATCCCCGATAAGGCCTACTAGGTACTATTATGTAACAGTAAACTATGGTCCAGAGAGGTTTAGCATAGTAAAATTGATCAGCAATATTAATTAGTCAATAGTTAATGATGCACATAATGAAGCACACGACCCTTCCAGTCGATAAATCCCGGGTGTAAGAGGAGGCCCAATTTGCGACATCAAATTAGGCCGTCCCGGGGTGAGCCGCTCCCGGGGGAGAAGCTTGATTTTCTTAAATGGGCCCAACATGATTTCGATTTGGGTTTATGTGGCGTAGTATTTTATGCGTAACCCATACTCACTTCTATGTATCTCTATCTAACGGGGACCGCGCGCAGACCGTGGACATTTAAGAAAATGCGGCTTATTTCTTGCTTACATTTATTTCTGCTTGATTTTAGATTTCTGGGTCCAAGAGGGCATTGATAAAAAATTAGTCAGCCATTCAGTCAGTGAGTCAGGTATTTCTGGTACTTACGAGATATTCATGGGCGACGGTAATCACTTTACATCAGCTGACTCGCTGACAGTGGTAAGTAACTACTATAATTATTGAGCGCTATGTTTATCTACAAAATTGAATTTAGCACAAAAATACAATCCGTATATTATTTTAGAACATAAACCAAAAATGAAACTATTGTTACTTTCATCTTAATATTAATATTTTGAGACCGAGGTCCTAGAACTAAGTTTTAGCTTATTTTGTTGAATAAGTCAATATTTTTGTAAAAATCATAAAGTAACACAAAAAACCAAAAAACGCAAAGCTTTTCTATTTCGAGCGCGGTTCTGATTTCGTAAGTATTTTCATAATCTTTTTTTCTATTGCTTTTATTCAAAATGACATTTTTTCTTGTAAAATGGAAAAAATATTTTGAGCTGCACAGTTTTTGCATACAAATGCATATGAGTTTCGCATACTTACATAGTTTGGATTTTTCCTGCGTAGCAAGAGGCGAGTATAAAAATGTATATTTTCACATTCCCCCGACACACGGATGAAATATTTCGCCCATACATCTAGTTTAGTCATCGAGCTAGTTTTTAGTTTCAACGTTACCCGTCACTGATATACCAAGACCTGGATAAGTCCACAGTTACTTTGTAAAGCAAAAGCCTATTTTACTAGGTATCTACCTAACATCATATTTTCACATGTTTGTTCTTTAATTTGTTTGTCATCTTAATTGTACAATGTTTCTCGCAAATAAACGATTGATTGATTTATATTTTTAGTAAAAGTCTATTAGTTTTTCAATCACGCTAGAAACGAGCTATCAAAGAGCAACGGATTGACGTGATTTTGTATGGGTCTAGTTCAGGGCCTGGAGAGTGGCATAGGCTACTTTTTATCCCGGAAATTTAAGGAGTTTCCGTGGGCATTAAAACACTTATTTCACACAGTCGAAGTCGCGGGCAGAATTATTGATGATAAATATTTTTTTAAACGACTTCGCGAAAAAATGTGATTAGTTTTAAGGGTTCATGTGTGTATGTTTGTGAGTTTCTCTATTCCACCATAACTTCTAAATTCCTGAACAGATTTGGATCTGGGTATCGTTACAATCCTTACATCATCCTCAGTGATACAGGCTATAATTTTATCATTGAAAATGGTTATCAGATGCAAAGCGTCTGAGGCGTATTTTTGGTGATAGCTCCGAGGATTTTGGGGGGATCGAGATTGGAATAGTACCAAGAGTTGAGGAATTTATCGCGACACGTGTGAGCGTTTGAATTTTGAAAATCGGCGGGTAACTTTTTTTGGAATTTTGAAAAACTTTAAAAAAGACGGGTTTTTGTTTATTAAATTGTAAATATTTCGGAAAACTGAAAAAAGGGTCTTAGGGTATTAGTTTAGCTACAAAATGTCGAATATTTTTTGAAAATCGGTTAATAATTGTGACCTGTGGGTGGTCCGACAATAGTCTTTACAGTCTGTTTGACCCTATGTAAGTCTTGGGAGTTTAATACCTATAATGCCGAATAAAAAGCCGCTTTAAATTCGACCGCGAGCAACGACGTGTTATAACGAACGCAATCACACATTCCAAAAAAAGCAGGGCTTCGTATAAAAGTCTATTGATTGCGGGAACAAAAATTCCACCTTCGAAAGCGATCGACGGGACATTCCTACCATTTTATTGGTGAAGCCCATGGGTGATATAATTCCAATTCGAAAATTGAATTTAAATTGAAAGCTGACTTGGCTTATACCTATTATGCAACACGACTTTCACGGATAAACCTAGATTTTTTAAAATCCAATGAGAACTTATAATACGGCTGAGTTTGTTGTGTGTCAGGTAAGTAGGTCTTAAACCTACGTCTAAGTCTAAACCTAAGTCTTAAACTGTTTCCATGCAAAAAATAGCGCAAACGATTGAAGAACAAACAAACAAAAATAGATACACACGCATTTATGTTACAAGCATCTATACCTACCACATAAACTAGTAAGTATAGCAGTTTAAATTGCAGTGAGTCAAGACTTTTGATTTTCTTGTATGAAATAGAAATAGATATTATGTTCAGCTGCAGCGGTTTTTCATATGAACCGTGAGAACAAAATTATAATATTTCACGACAATTAAACGGACTCACACACGCCAGCGTGCGTCCGGTAGGAAGCCGGCAATAAAATTCTATGGAAGTCTGCCCCAGAATGTCCAGAGATGAAATCTATATCATTGAATAGTGGGTACAGATCTTCTATCTAAAGAATAAGAAAGTTACATATATCTTTGCAGTCGTGGAATAAAATTATTATGGTAAAAATTATTATTAATAAAAAAAGTTAATTACAGTTGCTCAGTTTTCGTCGTGATAATATACTTTTCTATTTAAACTTATAATTGAGTGATGTTTTAAGTAATAAAAATCCTAGGATTAAGCTTTAAATAACCGGTCGGGCATCATGCTTGGTTTTAAAAACACTATTTATTATAAATTATTTATTTAACATTCATCGTTAATTTTAATTAAAATATTCAATATTCTTGTATGTTTGGACAGCCTGGGGCAAAATCGGCCATCTTTTTTATACATCAATGGATACAGTCCGATATTTGCATGCTCGCGGCGTTTATTCACCACAATAAACAAACGAGGGGAGACGTCTACACGTGTTCGGACTGTTATCAAGTGAAAACCTAACTGGTTTAGATGTAACACAAGAAAAGAAGAGCATTTATCGCGACTTGCGAAAACTCCTTAATTTTTCTGAGATAAAAAGTCGGCTATGACCTTCTTCGGGATACAACTATGCTGAAAATAAATATCAGTATAGAAGATGGATCGTGAAAGCGTAGCAAACAAACAAACTCACATTCGCATTAATATGTAATATTAGTGTGCTATTATAGAAATTACTACTAAACACAAAAGAAGCAACATAACTTATTTGAACGTTTTTCATAACGATTTTTGCACACATTATAATAACCATAAGTGTGGTGATACTAAGAAAGGATGATAGTGATCCGTCCAATCTGAAAGCATACACATTAACTTAAATATGAATTTGATGAACGAAATAGGGCTTCTAAAGAATCATTAAAAAGAATAGTGTACAACATGAATTCACAGACAAAAAAGAGACGGAGATAAAGAATAATAATTCAAGTAGTGTGTTTTAAAAAAACTCACATAAAATTAAATAACTCATTTTATTGACCGAGCGAAGGGAAGGTCTCTGAGTCTACTTGAGTGAATTTGCACTTGTCCGTCCGTCCGTCCGTCCGACTGTCAGAGCCTTATAACTTCTGAATTACTAAACGTAATTACTTAAAATTTAAATATTATGTACATAAATCGATGGCCTCCAGCCGAATATAGCTTAAAAAGTAATAAAAATCTTTGTTTCAGGGGGGCTCTCATAGAAGCGAATATGAAGAAAAAAATATTTTTATAGCGTTACATAGGGTTGCGGTATATCATTTAAAAGATAATTAGGAATAGAGTCCAAAAATATTTTTTTTTTAATTTTTCGCTAAAATTGACGAAATGGGGGGCTTTTAAAGTGGAGATTTTCTAACGTCCAAAGTTGACCTCAGAACTCTAAATTTTCTGAAATGCTGAGTCTGAAACTTGATCAATTATTTGAATTACATCCTGTACTTCAATAACAAATACTAAAATTAGATAAATATTATATGGAAACGAAATTATTTAATTTTTAACGAGCCTTAGTATTTACAACAGAACTTCACAATGATGTCAATAGATGGCGTCGCGAGGTCTCAGTTCGGGGCGAACCACTAGTTTATGTCTGCAAAATATTTTTGAAGAACTGAAATTTGTTTTGATTAAAATTGTCGATGCCTCCGAGTAAGTTTAAAGAGACCCTACCCAGCACAGTTGTTAAATGAATGCCACGGAAACGTTTACCGATTTAAGCCGTGTATATTATTTGGTTTGGGAACTGAGCGATGATTCACCGTTGATGATATTGCATGTAAATGAAAATAATGATCACATATTACTTGTACCTACTGTTTGTTTTAACTGAGGACACTCTTAAATGAATGGAAATGATATTTATTTATAATTTTGTCATACTTTTTGCCTCATCTTCCACCATTTTTTTTGTAAACGAATCTGCTTTCGGAACCGGCGCGGTGGAAGAGTCAAAATATGACATAACAGAAGAGACACCTGTATGTCCTATATGTAATTAAAAAATTGAGTACTAATCGAGTACTAGATGATGAACGCGACTTCGTCGGCGTGGATTAAGTTTTTTGGAACGAAGTTCCTTAAGGGACGATGCGAAGGGAGGGGCCTAGCCGGCAAAAAACGTCCGTAATGAAAATGAGTAAGGTTTTAAGACATAAGGTTATAACTATAAATAATATACTACATGAGAAAGTGTTAAGGTTTATATTTTATTTTATTTTATTGAAAAAACAAAAACTGCGGCCCCTTATTACTGGAATTTTGTGGCATAAAAAGTAGCCTATGTCCTTCCCCGGGATACAAACTATGCCCATACCAAATTTCATCAAAATCGGTTGAACAGATGGGCCGTGAATGAGTAGCAGACAGACAGACAGACAGACACACTTTTGCATTTATGATATTAGTATAGATTGAGTATTGCTTCATGAGCCTGGAGCATAATATTTATCTGGTATTACAAGCCGGAATGAGTAATACTGCCTCGCTGGTTTAGTGGTTAGGATGTTCGACTGCGGCAGACGAGGTCCCGATACATGAACATGATAATATTCGTTAAAGCCCGCCAGCCCGCATTGGAGCAGCGTGGTGGGTCTAAGCTCTAATTCCCTCTCTCCTATGAGAATGGAGGCCTGTACCCAGCTGTGGGACGTTAGTGGGCTGTAGTCGTAGTGGATGTGGTAGTAGGATGAACTATACCTACTGTGTTACAAGGTATTGGAGACAAATCGACGCGGCAGCTGGTGGGAACTCGCTTTGTCTCATTTGCCGCACTCCCGTTTAGTTCTTCCGATTCAATACCAGAACACAATTAAACCAAACGTCTTCTGAAAATAATTAAAAAATCTTCTGAAAGAATTTCGGCTACGGTCCATGGAGATCATAATATCATCCTTGATGCAGAAGTTAAATATGTGCACGCCGGTGCAAGTAACTATCTAACTAGATGATGACGGCTTAGTCCGCGTGGATTTTTTTTTATTTCCGCGATCGAAATCGGTTAAAAAGATAAGCCGTGAAAGTATAGCAGATAGACAGACAGACACTTAGCATTTATAGCATTTATGAAAATCACTGTACCACATAGATTTTCGTTTTGTCGCGGATTATAGCGAATTATACTTCTGGTTCCTTCATTATTTTTACTATCATAATTATTTAAGGATGGCAATTCGATTCAGCCGCTGTGAAATTAGACGAAAGGCAGACTGCTATGTTCTAAACTTTCTAACTCTGCGCTGGTTTCTGAGAATTTCTTGCCAAGAAAGTCCAATTATTTGTTTAATCCAACCCAGGACTCAAACCCGGAACTTTATGATCCGCATGATAAATAAGATAAGCCTCAGATCGGCGAGGCAATATACCTTTATAATTTATCCCAGACCAATATATTGTTTTTAGGCCCTTAGAAGTTTTTTAAAGATATGGAAATTCGGTCGGGTTCAGGTCGCTGATTTTCAGCTGTGACCCGGGTGACGTCACATCCAAAGAATTGAATTGATATACCTTACCAAATAGCCCGCCAACCCGCATTGGAGCAGCGTGGTGGGTCTAAGCTCTAATTCCCGCTCTCCTATGAGAGTGGAGGCCTGTGGCCAGCAGTGGGACGTTAATAGGCTGTAGTGATGATGATGATGATGACCTTACCAAATAGCACCAAATTCTTTGTCATCGACGAGACAAACTGTATCCAAGCACTGAAAAACCTTCCCCCTAGACATATGAAAGTCGGCGCTAACTCGCCAACGAGACGTCAGGTGCATTTTATGGTCACGACGCGATCATTTTTTCCTTCCCCCCTTTTGTCGACCCCCTCTTATGAATATTGCAACATGCATCCCGAACTGAGGCGGGGTACATACAACTATTCAGCATCGACAATAGGAGTGAGTGTATGTACTTAATGTAACGATTTCTAAGGGTAAAGTTACATACCTACATGGTGTGAGTCAAACTACGCTTCTAAAATTCAAAATGACCATAATGCTTTTGATAACCTCTCGTAGGTACTATCATCGTGCTAATGGTTATTACAAGCTATATACCTTCGTTTTTCCGCTAGAATAAATTTTTAAATTGACCTGCCAGGGGTCAAAGCCGGGACCTCCCACGTCAAGGGAACAGCGCTCAACACTGTGCCAGGGAGGTATTCAAAAAAGATCGCAGTCAAGGGCTAACTTGTAGTGGAATAAAAAAAAAAGCTCTAAACGGAATTAGTTAAAACAAACGTTTTCTGTAGACTGATATTTTAACGTTTACACAAAATTGTAAACGGTAAAATACCAGTCTACAGTCAAATAATACAAAACAATTTAACCACATGACAATACGACTGTAACTAATTCGAGCATTTGTTTTTATATTCCCAGAATACATTCTTGTACTCTTCTTACTCCTTAACATGTAGTCTATGCCTTAACCATAACACACATGGTTACCAAATTTATAAAACAAATTCACACCCAGGACGTGTTTCGTGCTTCGTGAATAATAATATACCAAGTCCCAAAAGTTGTGATGCCAGAACTTTGCGCCAAGTCTGAATATACATAAGGCATTAAGGCAATAAATCATCTAGAATTGTTCGCGCTACGTTTGTGTATTAGCATTTAGCTTTACATTAATTTTAGTGGGATTTGGTTCTTCTGGCGCTGTGAAATGTGATAAGGTAGGTAAGATAATCTAAGGATTGTACCTACAATAATTGATCTGAAAATGAAACCAGAAATAAAATTCTGATAACGAGGCCAATAGATCATTCTGTCTGTTGAAAATAATAATTAATACATTCATTTTCTTAATCCACATTAATTGTAATTACACTGTTTCGAGGCACAATCATATTTCATCATACTAATATTATAAATGCGAAAGTGTGTTTGTTTGTCCTTCAATAACGCCGCAACGGAGCAACGGATCGACGTGATTTTTGGCATGGGTAATGGGTATAGTCGAGGATCTGGAGAGGGGCTGCTTTTATCCTGGAAAATTAAGGAGTCCCGCGGTAATAACAAAAAACTTAAACCACGCGGACGAAGTCGCGGGCATCAGCTAGTATTTCATACATTTTAGACGATGTCTAATCAGAGCAATAATATCATTATTTGCTCAGTAAAGCAAAGGCAAAAGGCATCTATAAATAATGATAGATGCCTTTTATTTTTTCGAGCTTCTCGATTTTTTTGCCTTTTCAGATTAATTTACTCACAGCACAATGTTAGCATTATTACTGTTTGTCATTATATCTCATGAAACAGGAAGTATAATATTTGTCAATTTGACACGTTTCATGCCATTCGATTTAATCTGTGGATACGGACGCCATATTGAAAATAGTTAGATAAATACGAGTGTGTGAACGATGGTAATTTAGTCTCCTGCCGGCAGACTCAGCGATTATTGAATACCTTTGTATTTAGATCGCAATTTGATTTAGAGATTTACGATAGCAACCGTGGCCGGATCAAATGAATATTTTCTTTAAGTTTAGCCAACTCTTATCTAATTACAGTAAATGTCTCGTGGAACCTCTACACGTTTAACCATTTACTCGCGCAAGTTCCAAATGAGAGTGCAAATAATATATTGGAAGTGTCTCATAAATACCTACTTCTAGATTGTCTCTTACAACAATTATTGTATTGGTCATCGCATGTCTATTGGGTAAGGACCTAAGCTCTTTTATGTCCTGGTATACCTACATACCCAGTTTTTATTTATCTATTTTTTATAAGAGATTTCGCTAGACTGGCATATGGGTTTTAGACACAGAGTAAGAACGATCGATTATAGGGCGATTTCCGACTGAATATCAACTGAATAACGTCGTTTTTAGGGTTCCGTACCCAAAGGGTAAAAACGGGACCCTATTACTAAGACTCCGCTGTCTGTCTGTCTGTCTGTCTGTCTGTCTGTCTGTCTGTCTGTCTGTCTGTCTGTCTCCAGGCTGTATCTCATAGACCGTGATAGCTAGAAAGCTGAAATTTTCACAAATGATGTATTTCCGTTGCCGCTATAACAACAAATACTAAAAATTAAAAAAATATATATATTGAGGGGGGTCCCCATACAATAAACGTGTTTTTTTCGTATTTTTTTGCTCAATATTAAAAACGGTAACAGGTAGACGGTTCAAATTTTCACAGAATATTAACTTGTATATTACCTTTCAAAATAAATAATTAAATATCAATAAAGTAAATATTAAAGGGGGGCTCCCATACAACAAACGTAATTTTTTGATATTAACAGTAAACCTCTACAAACAAAGTTAGTTTTGCGGTTCATTAACAAAGGTAATTATACCTACTTCTTGAGTACGGAACCCTCGGTGCGCGAGTCCGACTCGCACTTGGCCGATTTTATTTTACCAAATGCTGAATTTTTGTGTATAGATAAAGATGCTTAAAATATTAGCAGTTATTGTCCCTGTAAAAATCCTCAGTATGATCAAACTTACATAGTTAATTGCGTAACCATTCATTGGAATCTTTACTAGGTACCGATTATTTGTGTTAGGTTCCGAGTCAGAACACTTTATTTAAGGACAAAAGGTACTTAGTTCCAACAGAAGTAGGGAAGGAACCTGGAACGATGTATTGGACATGAGTACAATAGTTCTGTGTATAATGAGAAAAAGTTTCCCAAATTATAACTTCCGCCCAACACCTAATCGAACTGAGGCATCCATTGCTGACAAACAATTTGCGCCAACTTGTACAACTCGTAGGCTGAGAGCTGTTAACTGATTACGACACATGTTTCATAATAGTCAAAATCATAATATTCAAATTATTCATAATTAATATGAATAGGCTTCGGTTAGCGGTACGTGAAGACAAAGTTCTCTTGATATCTAAATTATATTTTCTTAGGTTCAAAAGACACGCGCGGGTTGAGCGTCACGCATCCCTTGAATTTCCTCTGTGTATATTTTTAGTACACCAAATTCAACGAACATAAACATTTTATCGAGAACTCACAACTCGACTGCTAGCTATCTGCTAGCTCGAAACGAATAAATCTGTATGGTTTGTCTAATTTAGTTTTGTAATTTTGACAGATGAGAGGACCCTTCAAGTGGGCTACGTCATTTTATATAAAGTCGTATCGCGTCTCGTTGCGGCACATCGCTTTCTTCGCTCACCTGGGATAACAGGTGAAACTTATAATAGGAAATAAGATCAAGCCTAAATAATCATGTACCTACCTTACCTACACCCTACCTATAAACTGCATCTGCTAGTC
The DNA here is from genome assembly GCA_963932025.1 of Erebia epiphron. Lineage (NCBI taxonomy): Eukaryota > Metazoa > Arthropoda > Insecta > Lepidoptera > Nymphalidae > Erebia > Erebia epiphron. Next base: position 55,441,394 of record OZ009945.1, on the reverse strand, counting down.
GGGGAGACACGTAAACAAGAGGCGACGCATTGTCTGAGAAACCTATCCACCAGCTCTTCGAGTAGGCGGGGACTTCTCGCAGGCCTATTAAAGTTTTTCCGCAGTAATACGACACGTGCCACAGACAACTCCTCTGTTGGGATTTTGATGCGTGTTCAGGGGCTGACTGCGATCGCTTAAAACAGTATTATTTGAATACTTCTAGTACTTTTCTACCTATTTTTGACCAGTATGACGAACATGGCAAAAACGACTGTACTATTAATCTGAAACTCATGTTTCTTTATTCAAATAAACTTTAAAAAGTGCTTTTCGAATCGTCGAGTGAATCTACCTAATAGTATGTTCACCTACTAGCAGGATCGTATTAGAGACAGTGCTAGCAGACAAAGAGTCATAAATAGCAGGTTTCAGCGCGATTCCCGCCCGCAGTTCATTATATCTAGATTACGCTGTGGCACAGACAACTGGGTGCGCTGTGGCGACGTGTTTACTGCCCAAATCTATTGTTGCTACCACGAATAACTGGAATCTATGGGAAGTGTGAGATATGGGAGATATTGCAATAGCATCGTGGGTCATAGTAGCGACATCCGAAAAGGTTCGTTGGTGTACCCGGTACCGGATAGCTTGTTCAGCTGTGAAACATGAGGTGCCGGGTTGAAATAACTAACAGGTACATACAGGTATGAGGTAATTATAAATGCGAAAGTTTGGATGGATCTAAGTGAAATTTGGCACATAGATAGATTTATAGTCAGAAATAGCATATGGGCTACTTTTTATCCCGGAACATTGAGAACCAAACCCTCCATCCACGCGGAAGAAGTTGCGTGGATTGAGGGTTTGGTTCGACGCGCTCAACTAGTATAAAAATTAAATTAAATTCTTAGAAACAGCCGGAAGTACGGGAGTAACGTGGGAGCTCCCGGGTTCGATTTCCGGCAGGGTTCATATAGGAATTTATAACTTCTGAATTTTCTCTGGTCTGGTCTGTTGCGAGGCTTCGGCCGTGGCTAGTTACTACCCTATACCGGCAAAGCCCAGCAATTTAGCGTTCCGTTATAATGCCGTGTATAAGCCGACTAGGGTTTAATATAACTGCCATCCCCATTGAAATAGAATGAGTAATACTAAAATTCTACATCAATGGCCATACCTCTAACAAGTTAGCCCGCTGAGTACCATCTCAGACTGCATCTTCACTTACCATCAGGTGAGATTGCAGTCAAGGGCTAACTTGTACTCGTAGTGGCGAAAAAAAGGTTAACAGATCGAAGTGGGTACAATAACAAGAAGCACTCCCATGCATTATAATATTATGTAATCCGTATCAGGCGCGAGGCATCTCGTCTGCGCCGCATCGGAGAAAATTACCATTTTTAATTGAATCATGAATGTGATCCAACCACGCCACGCCGCGCCGCGCCGCGTAGGCGTTATGCCTCCGATAAATGTATCCCAGAAACCGTAATATAAACATTGAAAGTAACGGTAACATTTATTTAAATGTAATTAATGCTTATCATTTAAATACCTATCAAATAGCTCAAGTGGTAAAGGGGTCTACTGAATACCGATAAGGTCGTAAGTCACCTCCTGTTTTGTTTATCTAAATAAATATATAAAAGTAAAGGTGAGTGACTGGTCTATCAACGCATAGCTCAAACCAATGGATGGATCGGACTGAAAGGCATACAGATAGATAATATGACGTAACATCGGCTAAGAAAGGATTTTTGAAAGTTAAACCTCTGAGGGTTAAAATAGAGGATTGTAAATTTGCGTACCTATTCCACGCGGAATTCGCTTAATAGCTTGCACATGTAGCTTGCGAAATTCACCGGCCAATAATCGAAAGATCAACAGAACACCGCACTAAAAATTATTCTCAACGTAAGTTTCACTCATAAACCGGAGCATCTTCAGCAGATGTTGACTCGACAATGCTCGGTTGCTGTCGCCAGTCGCTGTGGCTTGCCGCTGGTTGATATCTGAATTGAGCCTTCACGCATTTAAAACCGACATTAATTGATCTTATCACAGCAGTGTATTTTTCTCTTAGACTAACATAAAAATGTCACTTTACCGGCGTTTCTCCCTGCAGCTAAGATAATAGTTAACTTTAAACTCATTAATTAGTCTCCACTATATAACACAATCTTACGCCACTTGTTATCTTAACACCAAACCAACACGTAAAATCTATGTGTATTCTCTGTTTAATGACTAATGAATGTAATATTACGCGTGCGCTCAGTTTTATACTGTTAGAGCTAGAGACTGATTTATTTTAAGTGTTATTACTAGATACAACTATTGTACGTCCAAAAAAAACTTTTATTATCATTATTAATTTCTTCTTTAGTGCTTTCCGTTCCGTTCTTCCTAACGTTCGTTGTAAGAGAAGTGCTGCCATGCGATTTAGCGATCCGATACAATACCACGTCAAAGCCGATAAGGAGAGAATGCCATCTGATATGAGTCCAAGTTAATCTGCTGATAAGTGCAGCATCACTTATGATATTGAAGTTATGAGTCAAAGTAATGGCTTAAAGCCAATGTCCAAGTCAAAAGCAATAATTTTATTCAAAGTTGGTAGCACTATACCAATTGTTCTGTCCAATTTAACTCTTATGCAAAGTGGCACAAGAGTTATCATCATTCATCTATAGTCTACGGTATACCACCTATCAAAGATTACTTTTTATTTTTTTATCTGTCACACAACTTTCTTAAATTACAATATTGTCGAGGAGTTCTTATATCCAACATTAACAACTCATGTTACGGAGGCAGTCAAGTGTTATCATCGTGTATCGTAACGTTCCTGGATACATTAGAATTTAGAATTAATAAGCAATCGGCTAAAATATCGAATGATCAGAAGTTTGTCATTTGGCGATTTATTCCCTAAGCCCTAAGGGCTACGACTTTGTCGCATAAGCGAACGCAACCGATCCTCCGTTTGGCAATCATTCGAAATTGTCAATAGTGATGATGGACCCTCTTAAGCAGCTTATGTGCTAGATGGTTGGATATGATCCACTTCATTAGCCTTTTACTGCAATCTCATACAGATACGGTGGTAACTAACCGGTAATCGAAGCCAGGACCTCCATGTTAGAAGAAGCACTCACCTCTGCACCAGGGAAGTTGTCATTCGTCAAACTCGGTTTTGTGTTGGTCGTGGCCCTGCGCTTTTGTCTGGTCGAGTGGGGGACACTAGGGACAAAAGAACTCCCCACTTAACCTACTTTTCATGTAAGTGTATCTTTTCAACCGAGAGTTTACATTACACTATAAAGAATAATTCATTTGAGTTTTCTTTCAAGATTTTCAAGTTAGTTCTCAATAAAACTGACTTTATTATTTATTTATTAATTGTTTAATTATGTTACATGTTTAACGAGTTATTTTATTTTGGTATAAACATAAACTCAATTGAGTTTTACCGCACACCAATGCCGTCGACCTTAGGTTATAGAATACAATAATAGGTACCTACGCTTAAATCTAATAATAAGTTACAGCACATTAATAAAACACAATAGTTACATACTATATATACCATAGAATAGTGATATATAATAATACATCGTCTAAAACGTAACTAGCTAAATGCAGGTAGGTTAGAAAAACTTACTTACAATGAGCGTAAAAAACCTTTTATTCCATTCACATCTATTTATTGATGTTATGTTATAGGATGTTACATAATTTGATTTTGAATTATGTAGTTTATTTAAATGAGTAGTGTATTTAAATAGGTAAGTAAATATAGTGAAGTAATAATATACTTATATTTAATTACTTGAGCCCTATGCATATTTATTAAGTATTTGCTTCAAATAAAAGTCTTTCAATTTTAATTGTTATGTTTTTGTGTGTAATGACGTCTCTGAGAGATTTAGGTAGCTGATTAATTAGGTTGGGTATAACATAGTTTAGTGTTCTTTTTCCGTAAAGTTTATTGTAATTTGGTAAATGTAATTTTGGTTTGTCGCTCCTACGTGCTTAGTGACATATTCTCTGTGCTTTTTAAAGGTTTTCTTGAAAATAATATTCAGTTAGTAACGTCTGTTCAGTTTTCTCGTGAATAGGTATTATTTTGCAGAATGCAAATAATTTTCGGTAATCTGCTTCAAGTATCTTTTTTGAAATTTATGTGGATTTGGACAATTTCTTTAAGAATTCGCAACTGGAGTGAAAATCTACGGTCAAGGTGTGTTTTGAATGTTCTTCCATAACTTGACAACCCATAATGTATAATAGATTCTGCCAAAGATTTATAGAGTAATAAGAGAGATTTATATGGTATTTTAAATGTAATTAAAGAAAATTTTGTTAGTATTCCTCTTAGCCTATCACACACACGATTGATATGCTCTTTCCAGTTAAGCCGATCGTCTATTATAAGACCAAGATACGTGTGCTTGTCAACTATATCAATGGGGTCACATTTACAAGGAGTTGTATCGTCATTCTTTTGAGCATGCAGGCAAAGATGAGTGTGTGCTATTAATTTAGGTGTCAAATCACTTCTATTATGACTGGTACTGATATATGTACATTAATTTGGTTTTGTCGGCATTAAGAACTAATCCAAAGTCATGTGACCACTTAGTCAGTGCATCAAAATCACTCTCGAACTTTTCAAGAGCCTCCTTTACACTGTCTCCAGCGGCCACTAGGCAAGTGTCATCAGCAAACTGATATATCTCACACTGCTTTATTGTACAGACAGACAGACAGGCTATTTACATAGGTCAGATAGTGCAGGGGGCCCAATACCGAGCCTTGAGCTGTGCCTTCCGTTACCTGCACCGGGTAACTATCAGTATTACAAACCCTTACCCGATATACTCTATCCTGGACATAATTTTCGCACCAAGCTAGTAATTTACCCCACACTCCACTATCATTTAGGCTTTGAAGTAGTTTATAGTGTCTGAGTGTGTCAAATGCCTTACTTGGAAAAGAAAAATATATTTCCTTTTACCCTGAGGCAGTGACAAACTATTTCTCTGAAAATCTAATATCATGTTGCAGCTTTAAAAGCCTTATAATAAAAGTTAAATATACAAGATATATTCAAAATATTATAATTTGAATCGTTTTCCCTGCCATCGCTCGTGCCATGTAGGACAGGGCTGGCGCAGAGCCCTGATTGAAGACTTCAGCAAAAGTTTACATGTAAAGGAGTAATTTATATTTATTATATTCTACAGTAACTGCCTCGTTCGTCTAGCGGTTAGCATGGTTGACTGCGGATCACGAGGTCCTGGGTTCGATTCCCGGTCGGGCATAAAAGTTGTTAAGAAATTTTCAGTACCAACCCGGAGTTGGAAGTTGGCGGTGAGTCATCCCCGAGCCTCGGCGAGCACGTTTAATCGTCGGTCCCTGTTATTAACACTTACATGATAATAGTCGTTAAAGCCCACATTGGAGCAGCGTGGTGGGTCTAAGCTTTAATTCCCTGTCTCCTACGAGAGTGGAGGCCTGGGCCTAGCAGTGGGACATTAATGGGCTGTAGTGGTGGATATTCTACAGTAAATCAAATTCATGTATAAGATATTATGTATTTCCTTTTGTATCTGTATGTGTGTGTTTATTTTTGTAAACTTAAAAAACTTCCAATTTTACAGCTTCCAATATAATAAACAATGGAATTATACAATTCTACTACAACATTATGTAAAAATTGAGTTTCTTAGCTACAATATCTTTCTTTTAACTTAATTGGCTCAGGGGCCAATCTGCTAATATTATAGCCATATTGTTTCTTTATTGTTGACTTTCGTGATTTAGAAATAATATCCTAATTTTAGGAACGTCAAGGTACGTGACATCAAACTGTCATTTTGAGTATTGTATTGGAAGCGTTGGCAGTATGGCCCCAGATTTTGTGTGTATAGGCATTATCATTATTACCACTTGACATCAGTTATTACCATCTTAGTGTAAAGCCGAACCGCCAACTGAAAACCAAAAACGTTCACGTTGGTTGTTTACTGTCAAATAATAGGTGAATCGTTATTATTGAAGAACAATAAGCTTTCCAATTTTATCAGGCCAAATAATTCCTTATTTTTACCCTTAAAATCCAGCCCATAAATCTCGGTGTGGCAACCCTGATCGGTATCTTCCCTGCTCGTATCACCCATTTCCCGTCATCCCGATATTATTTTATGGGGGCGTGTTGCACCCCATTTTTCAACTAAATAGCAACTGCGAGATTGGATGGAGCTGCTATTTTTCAAGTGTGAATTTTGCATACGTTTTGTAGGCAGAGAGACGGTAGCAAATGAATTAAAATAGCCTTTTATTACTGCTTTTTTACAAACTTCGCTAATAACTAGATATTAAGTACATCCTTTATTACATACCTATTCAATATTCATTTATCTTATTCATATTATTATAATAGGGTTTCGTATGCCTAGCACAGTTATTAAATGTTCAGTATGTTCATTAAAGTTTTAGTTGTGCAGAGAGACGGTAGTATGGCTGAAAAATTGAGGGTAGACCTGACGAATAGTAATAAGTAGAAACAATACCTACCGGAGAAAAATAGAAGTATACCTTGACTCACTGAGTAGGGAAATTTAAGCCTGGCTTAATCCATCCATACTAATACTAGTGGTTCGCCCCGAACTGAGACCTCGCGGTATCCAAAAGATAGTTTATTATTTGTAAGCACAAACGAATAAACTTTTACAGAGCGCCATCTATTGTCATCATTGTGAAGTCCTGTTGAAAATACTAAAGCTCATTAAAAATTAAATAATTTCGTTTCCTTTATCTAATTTTAGTATTTGTTGTTCAAGTACAGGATATAATTCAAATAATTGATCTAGTTTCGGGCTCAGCCTTTTAGAAAATTCAGAGTTCTGAGGTCAACTTTGGACGTTAGAAAATCTAAACTTTGAAAGCCCCCCATTTCGACAATTTTAGGGGAAAATTCAAAAATAAATTTTGGACTCTTCCTAATAATTATCTTTAAAATTATGTACCGCAACCCTATGTAACGCTATAAAAAATATTTTACTTCGCATTCGCTTCTATGGGAACCCCTGATATTTAAAGATTTTTATAACTTTTGAAGCCATATTCGGCTGGAGGCCATTGGTTTACATATTATATTTAAATTTAAAGTAATTACCTACGTTCAGTAATTCAGAAGTTATAAGGCTCTGATAGACGGACGGACAAGTGCAAATTCTCTCAAGTAGACTCAGGTGTTACCTATTACATAATAACACCATACTATGTACCTACTTACAATCATGCCAATGAATAAATATTCTATTCTATTCTATTCAGAGACCTTCGCTTCGCTCGGTCATGCGAAAGTGTGTCTATCTGTAAGCTACGCTTTCACTGCCCATCTTTTTCAACCAATTTTGATGTAGTTTGACATAGAGATAAATGTCGCATCCCGGGGAAGAACCTAATCTACTTTTTATCCCGGAAGATTAAGGAGTTCCCACGGGAATACAAAACTTAATCCACGCGAGCGTCAGGGGCGTCATCTAGTTATCTCAATGTCAAAGTATTTGTACATTTTGTAGCATTAGCCTAGCGATTTCATTTAACTAACATAATTATTATATTTTAACCGACTTCGTATGGGACCTTTAGCAAGTATCTATGTCTTCGCTGTGGTTTATCTTTCTTTTAAATTGCACTTTTGCATACCAGAACACTAGAAAAAAAACTAGAAAATCAGAGTTTTTTTTTACTGTGTAGCCTGTCATTTTTTTAGGTGATAGCTAGGTAAAGAGGCTACCATAGGTGAACGCCTTATCAATCTCCTTTGACCTTTCAATCTCCTACCGGCTCTTGTAGCTTTAGTTTCGAGTAGATTTAATCTCGTTGATGGTTTCACTGGTTTTGCACCCTTCGCGTTTTCGCAAGGTTGGTAGATTGTCTACGTCATGTGTTGCGAAATATTCCTTTTGTGGAGTATTTTGCACTTGGGTAAAGTGAATAATGTAATGAATACAATGAAAAGTGCACTTTGTAATAAAAAGAAAGTACGATAAACCAGATTTGTTTCATACAAAACTAGCTGATACTCGCGACTTCGTCCGCGTGGATTGAGGTTTTTTGGCGTATGTGTTATTCCAGACTATAATCTAACTCTTTTCCAGATCCGTTGAGCCGTTCTGTCGAGATTGAGTAACAAACATCCATATAAACTTTCGCATTTATAATATTATGAACTATGGATTAGGTACTTCTTACTAACTTTTCACCGCGACTTCATTCGTTAAAGGATCTTGTAGCGATTTTTATCAAAATCCTGAGGAAATTGGCGTTTACATATCCCCGTACCGCGGAAAACAAGCTCTGATCTGGAAGAATCACAGGCTTGTGCTCTCTCCCCGACCGTGTTGGATTTCCGTTCTGAATATGGAAGTGAGGTAACAGTGAGTGCTCTAATGTTTGTGTATGTACTAACCAATTAAATGGATGGTATAGTTTATTAACGTGATGGTGATAATAATTGATAACGGTCTCTAAAACTAAAGCTACGCATTGATATTGTATTCGGCACAGCTGTTTATTACATTCCATTAATCACATGATGGTAGGGGTTTTCTTGGGATAATAATGTGGTGGGTTCCCAGGTCCTTTCGCATATGATTCGGCTAAGAGTACCATTTCATCTCTTAGGTTATTATCAGATGTTAGTGATAATAGCCAGAGCCCGGGATCGACGGCTTTACGTGCTCTCCGAGGCACGGAGGAAACGAAAAGGGCAAATTCTGAGTACTTACCAAATTCGGTCACCCATTAAGTTACGGAGTTGTCAACGTTGCTTCGAGCAATCTGAATCGACTGAGAATGACTGACTGAGAAATCGATTTGTCGCAACTAGGCCACTCGTCCCTCAATTTTACAAGATATACCTAAATGTAGTCCAACATAATTTTCCTTCTTCTTATATTTTAGAAGCGTATTTCGTACGGGTTTTTGGTAATGAGATTTAGTACGGCCACCCGCGCGGGGTCGAGGGGTCAGAGCCGACACGGTTTGGGCGTATCGTTGTCAGGCGCGACATGACAGCCGGTCGGCTTGGATGAAACGTGGCGATGCTGGAAAAAGAGATCCTATTTGAAGTATTTATCTGATTTGTATTTAAAAATCAGTACACAGAAATTCGTCTGACAAACGTCAGGCAAAATATTTATATTAGTCTAAATAAAATTCCTTCTTTTTATCCAGTAAATTTGAAGCATTTCCACTAGGTTTATTGAAGATTAAATCGACGCGAAAGACGTCACGTGGGTCGTGGTGATCCAGCAACTACGAGAAAAATGTGTCACACTGATTGTGCTTGAGCCGCAGATTTTTTAAAATTCCGATGCCAACTCGTAAAATCGTTAAAAGGGGGAGTTTACAGAGCAGTGTATCCATTGTGGCATAATAATATGTAAGATTGAAAAAAAATATTATTGTTCAAGGCCTTTAACCAGCCATTGCCGCATCCTAAAACACAATTTAAACAACTTTGCTGCTTATCAAATTCAAAAATACCTCTTATTTGAAGCCAACGTCTCGATTTTTGTTTTGATTTCGTGAGCTAACCTTTATGTTATAAAAAAGTCACATTTTCAAAAAACATATGAAATGAAATGAAATATAACAGGTTTATTTAGACTTATTCTTGTAAACATTGGCTTGGTCGGAAACAAAACCGAATTCTTCAACAATTCTTTTGTGTGCAATCTCCTAAATCTGATAAGCCATCTGCGAGCCTGCGCTTTCATCCCGCGAGTGGCATCGCTCCAAAACCTCCACATCCATGCCTCTAGTGCTATGAGTAAGTGCCTGTCTCTATAATGCCAAATAATGCCCGCGACTTTGTCCGCGTGTCTCTTGCGAAAGTGGTATACAAATAGGTGGCATCCCAGAGAAGGACATAGGCTTTTTATCCTGGAAAATCAAAGAGTTTGAATATTCAAGAGAATTCTCAAAACCTTAAACCACGCGAACGAAGTTGCGGGCATCACCTAGTAGTGACATAATAGAAAGAGATTGTCATTTAAAGCCGCTCTTAAACTTAACACCACCTTAATCTCTGGTTACCGAAGAATAGTAAAATCCGATTGTTTCGGTTACACCGCGGGCGATTAAAAGTGCAGTTTAGTTTATAGAAGCAATAAAACTCGAGTCTGATAAACGCTTGAGTAAAGATTATCCCGGCAATAAAATTTTAACGTCCACGTGGGTATCCGGGGCTGAGTTTAAAGCGGTTTGGGTGTGTAGACGTCGTTAATATTTTGTTTCGATTCCCTTTTTGTCTTCTATTACTAATGTTTATAATTGTTTGAAGTCCCTTTAAGATACCTATGTCCAGCAGTGGACATCTATCTGTCGACGACAACGACGACGAAGTATACCGTGAGTACAGTACTACACTACTACTACTACTACTACTCAGTAAGATTTCTAAGAGTTCTGAACCCGAATTTTATAACATAAAATCTTAATTGTTATGTATGTCTAATGTTTTTGACGACCTCCGTGGCGCAGTGTGTAGCGCTGTTGCCTTAAAGTGCGGAGGTCCCGGGTTCGATCCCCGGCGGGGTCAATTTGGGAATTTATAATTTCTGAATTTTCCTTGGTCTGGCCTGGTGGGAGGCTTCGGCCGTGGCTAGTTACCACCCTGCCGGCAAAGACGTGCCGCCAAGCGATTTAGCGTTCCGGTACGATGCCGTGTAGAAACCGAATAGGGGTATGGGTTTAATATAACTGCCATGCCCCTAACAGGTTAGCCCGCTACCATCTTAGACTGCATCATCACTTACCATCAGGTGAGATCGCAGTCAAGGGCTTACTTGTAGTGGATAAAATAATTTAGAATCGCTGTGATTTGGAAATTCGATAAAACGAAAAAGCGACAGCAAAAGGAAAGAAACATATTCATAATTAGGATGTAGCCTGCGAGAGAATGAGATAGAATAAAAGTTATATTTATCTCATTCTCTTGTAGGCTACTTTTCTAAAGTTTCACTTCTGTCGTGTGTGAATTGCACACACACACTTTTTTGGTGATTTTTTAAAAATCTTACATACCAAAGTGAAGCCTCAGTATCTCGGCAGCTACCCCGGCTTCCCATGTCCGGGGTAATCGACTATTTACTTGCAGATCAGGAAAAGGCGGGCCGAAACAAATTTCCGCGGACTCTTAACGGCCCGACCGTCATTTAATCAGGCCCGAGTGTTGATGGGGTGCCCGCAACCAAGCCATTCCTATCGAAATCTATCATCAACTAAAATACCCTTCCCGCTTTAACACACCGAGTTGTATGGGCAAGAAGGAGAAACAGAATTTGTAATCCGAAGACGAAACTAGTTACGAGCGGCTCATATCGGACGCAAGCGGATTTTTCCAGATTTTTAGTATGGAAACGTTAGGTTCGGGCGTGTTCGTAGATTCAGAGATCACATTATTGCAGGTGAAATTAGTCCCTGAGTACTAAAAATGCGAAAATATAGGTATGTCTGTCTGTTTGAAGTTTATCAATGCCCATTTTGCTTAACCGATTGTGGCTCAATTTGGCATAGCTTGCTTGTATGGGATACAAGTAGGGAGTGGATTGTAGGCTATATTTGTCCCAGAAAAACAGAATTACCACGGTAATTTCAGATTAATTTATTCCACCGGAAATTTCTTGAGTCTATGGAGTATCTTTCATGCTTACTCGCTTAGGCAATGACAAGAGAAAACGTTTCTTCCTATCGTGGTAGTGTGTGCAGCTCCGTATTGATTAAAGTACGCTCTGACTGTTTGACAGCCGGGCTTAATTTTTGTTCCATGTTGTGTTGTTCCAAAATTCAAATTCAAAATTCAAAATTTCTTTATTTGTTAAATAGGTTTAAGTAAGTTGGTACATTATAAAATTCTAGAAACACTATTTCATGCCGTACATAATTAGGCGTACAAAATTTGGTCTTAAACTTAAAACAAATTAAGTAATAACCCAGCATAATAACACATTTAACTGCTGGTTATTGAAATTAATCTGTACAAAACTTAACTTTAGACAAGTTAATAACCCAGCATAATAAAACATTGTTGCTGGTTATTGAAATTAATTAAATAAAAACGTACAAAAATCTTTATTATAAATATATGGACCATTTGGAAATAGTTATTTAATAAGTTTAAAATTTTTATCATTTATATATTCCCTAACACCGTAATAATTTTTCTGTTTAAGTATTTTTAAAATAGTTTTTTTGAATTTGGTGTAATTTAACTTTCTTATATTTTCCTGTAGCTTATCTATATAATATATAAAATTTTAAGTCCCGACTGACTGACTGACTGACTGACTTATATATCAACGCACAACCTAAATCACTGGTCCTAGAGGAGGGTGTATTTTTTGTGAAGAGTAGGTATCCACTTAGAAAGGATTTTTTGAAATTCCACCCCCAAAAGGGTAAAATAGGGGTTGAAAGTTTGTATGAAAGTCCGTCATTTTTCAAGTTATATCTATGAAACTTGGTATTTGAGTTACCGGTTCAAAATGAAGAAATACGTGTTTCGCCATTTTTGAAAATTCTACCCCTAAAGGGCTGAAATAGGGGATAAAAGTTTGTATGAAAGCTTTTTTTTTTTACAAGTTATTTTTCAAGCTAAATCTACGAAACTTGGTAATTGAGTTTTCGGTAAAAAAAAATAAGAAGGACGCGTGTAAAAATTTTTAAAAATTCCACCCCCAAAGGGATTAAATAGGGGTTGAAAATTTTATGAAATCCTATCGTTTTTCTAGCTATAGCCATGAAACTTGGTTTGGGCTTCCTGTTAAAAAGGATGAAATACGGATTTCACAATTTTTGAAGTTTCTATCCCCAAGATAGTCAAATAGGGAGTTTGTCCTTCAATCACGCCGCAACATAGCAACGGATCGGCGTGATTTGTTGCATAGGTATTGGGTATAGTTGAGTAGGTACCTGGAGAGTTACATAGGCTTCTTTTTATCCCGGAAAAGTAAGGAGTGCCTGTGGGAATTAAAAAACTTATGCCACGCGGACGAAGTCGCGGGCGTCCGTTAGTAATACATATAAATAGACATATAACATATATTATTTTTATATAATGCGCATTTTGGGGCAGGGAGGGTTAACTTATATTGTATGTTTCTGAGATTTTTGTGATAGTAGGTATGTTTACTAAATATATTCATGTTTTTTGACAAAAGATACACACTCTAATATATACACACAAGGTAACGGTAATACACAGAAGTTTGAAAAATGGTTTGCAACTTTCCCAAGGCTTAAGTCCTATTATAGCTCTTATACTTCTTTTTCGCATTTTGAACACATTATCAGAATTTGCTGAATTTCCCCAGAACAAAATCGCATATTTTATTGTAGAGTACATATATTAACCCTGTAATTAATTCGTGCGGTTTTTTTTTAAATATTTTAATTAACAGGCTAGCGCTTGGCTGCAATCAGACTTGCTTGCAAGCGGTGATGCAGCCTACAAACTCATAACAATAATATTTGCCGCTACGTGCCTCGACACACTGTGCATCATCTCAAGTGGAGCTAGACCTTTAGAAACGAGGAAGCAAATCGCTCGGTAAGCGTCCGTGGAATTTCGACTATGTACGGATATCTTACAACCGGCGGCTCTCATACTACTAGCGTTTAAAGGATATCGTGAGGACGTTTTCGTCAAATAGTGGCATGTGAGGTAATGTAGCGGAAAAGTTATTCTGCTCGACGCTGAGTTAAGTGGAACTCTTATGTGCTTCGGAGATAGAGTTAATATCATGTGAAATGCCGCGGCGTTGAAGGATAGCGTTTAAACGACAACTTGAAATAAAAGGTCCTGGCGTTCTGACCTCCCTGGCGCAGTGTTGAGCTCTTGTCTTAACTTTGGAATTTGATCCCCGGCAGAGTTAATTGGGGAATTGAAAATATCTGAATTTTCTCTGGTTTGACCTGGTAGGAGACTTCGGTCCTGGCTAGTTACCCTATCGTCAAAGACGTGCCGCCAAGCCATTTAGCGTTCTGGAACGATGTCGTGTAGAAAGCCCCACTGTTTTTTTTATATTAATTAAAGTCATAGTTAATAGGTATTTCAGACGTCAAGTATTTTTATAGCTTAAGGACGCATTTCCGAAATGGATAGGTATGAAATCGCACTACTACACATGGTTAATTCCCACGCACACACATGCATGGATAAGCTGCGAGGTCATTGATCTAAAATTCTACATCAATGCGTTGAATCAACTTATATCATAACTTCGATATATTATTATTTATTGGTGACGAGTTTAGGCTCGTTTTGTTAGTTATAATGAGATCTTAGCGCAAGACTTGGTAAAATGACCTGAAGGTACACTTCGATGACCACTACTGGAACTCCTAGACGCGTAGAGCTAGGTGTATCGAATTTGGACTCAATTTGTTAGTTATGATGAGATCTTACCTCAAGACTTGGTGGAGTGACCTGAAGGTACACTTCGACGACCACTACTGGAACTCCTAGACGCGTAAAGCTAGGTGTTTCGAATTTGGGCTCGTTTTGTTAGTTATGATGAGATCTTACCACAGAACTTGGTGGAGTGACCTGAACGTATAGTTCGACATCCACTACTGGAACTCCTAGACGCGTAGACCTAGGTGTATCAAATTTGGGCTCGTTTTTATAGTTATGATGAGATCTTACCACACAACTTGGTAGAGTGACCTGAAGGTATACTTCGACATCTACTACTGGAACTCCTAGACGCGTAGAGCTAAGTGTATCGAATTTGGACTCAATTTGTTAGTTATGATGAGATCTTACCACAGAAATTGGTGGAGTGACCTGAAGGTATACTTTGACATCCACTACTGGAACTCCTAGACGCGTAGACCTAGGTGTACCAAATTTGGGCTCGTTTTGTTAGTTATGATGAGATCTTACCACAGAACTTGGTAGAGTGACCTGAAGGTATACTTCGACATCTACTACTGGAACTCCTAGATGCGTAGAGCTAAGTGTATCGAATTTGGACTCAATTTGTTAGTTATGATGAGATCTTACCACAGAACTTGGTGGAGTGCCCTGAAGGTATACTTCGACATCCACTACTGGAACTCCTAGACGCGTAGACCTAAGTGTATCAAATTTGGGCTCGTTTTGTTAGTTATGATGAGATCTTACCACAGAACTTGGTAGAGTGACCTGAAGGTATATTTCGACATCTACTACTGGAACTCCTAGACGCGTAGAGCTAAGTGTATCGAATTTGGACTAAATTTGTTAGTTATGATGAGATCTTACCACAGAACTTGGTGGAGTGACCTGAAGGTATATTTCGACATCCACTACTGGAACTCCTAGACGCGTAGACCTAGGTGTATCAAATTTGGGCTCGTTTTGTTAGTTATGATGAGATCTTACCACAGAACTTGGTAGAGTGACCTGAAGGTATACTTCGACATCCACTACTGGAACTTCTAGACGCGTAGAGCTAGGTAAATCAAATTTGGGCTCGTTTTGTTAGTTATGATGAGATCTTATCACAGAACTTGGTGGAGTGACCTGAAGGTATACTTCGACATTCACTACTGGAACTCCTAGACGCGTAGAGCTAGGTGTATCGAATTTGGGCTGGTTTTGTTAGTTATGATGAGATCTTACCACAAAACTTGGTGGAGCGACCTGAAGGTATACTTCGACATTCACTACTGGAACTCCTAGACGCGTAGAGCTAAGTGTATCGAATTTGGACTCAATTTGTTAGTTAGGATGAGATCTTACCACAGAACTTGGTGGAGTGACCTGAAGGTATACTTCGACATCCACTACTGGAACTCCTAGACGCGTAGAGCTAGGTGTATCGAATTTGAGCTCGTTTTGTTAGTTATGATGAGATCTTACCACAGAACTTGGTAGAGTGCCCTGAAGGTATACTTCGACATCTACTACTGGAACTCCTAGACGCGTAGAGCTAAGTGTATCGAATTTGGACTCAATTTGTTAGTTATGATGAGATCTTACCACAGAACTTGGTGGAGTGACCTGAAGGTATACTTCGACATCCACTACTGGAACTCCTAGACGCGTAGACCTAGGTGTATCAAATTTGGGCTCGTTTTGTTAGTTATGATGAGATCTTACCACAGAACTTGGTAGAGTGTCCTGAAGGTATACTTCGACACCCACTACTGGAACTTCTAGATGCGTGGAGCTAGGTGTATCAAATTTGGGCTCGTTTTGTTAGTTATGATGAGATCTTACCACAGACCTTGGTAAAGTGACCTGAAGGTATACTTCGACATCCACTACTGGAACTTCTAGACGCGTAGAGCTAGGTAAATCAAATTTGGGCTCGTTTTGTTAGTTATGATGAGATCTTACCACAGAACTTGGTGGAGTGACCTGAAGGTATACTTCGACATCCACTACTGGAACTTCTAGACGCGTGGAGCTCTGTCGAAATAATGTGTAATGTCGAAGTATACCTTCAGGTCGCTCCACCAAGTTCTGTGGTAAGATCTCATCATAACTAACAAAACGAGCTCAAATTCGATTTACCTAGCTCTACGCATCTAGGAGTTCCAGTAGTGGATGTCGAAGTATACCTTCAGGTCACTCCACCAAGTTTTGTGGTATGATCTCATCATAACTAACAAAACCAGCCCAAATTCGATACACCTAGCTCTACGCGTCTAGGAGTTCCAGTAGTGAATGTCGAAGTATACCTTCAGGTCGCTCCACCAAGTTTTGTGGTAAGATCTCATCATAACTAACAAAACCAGCCCAAATTCGATACACCTAGCTCTACGCGTCTAGGAGTTCCAGTAGTGAATGTCGAAGTATACCTTCAGGTCACTCCACCAAGTTCTGTGGTAAGATCTCATCATAACTAACAAAACGAGCCCAAATTCGATTTACCTAGCTCTACGCATCTAGGAGTTCCAGTAGTGGATGTCGAAGTATACCTTCAGGTCACTCCACCAAGTTCTGTGGTAAGATGTCATCATAACTAACAAAACGAGCTCAAATTCGGTACACCTAGCCTTACGCGTCTAGGAGTTCCAGTAGTGGATGTCGAAGTATACCTTCAGGTCACTCCACCAAGTTCTGTGGTAAGATCTCATCATAACTAACAAAACGAGCCCAAATTCGATTTACCTAGCTCTACGCGTCTAGAAATTCCAGTAGTGGATGTCGAAGTATACCTTCAGGTCACTCCACCAAGTTTGTGGTAAGATCTCATCATAACTAACAAAACCAGCCCAAATTCGATACACCTAGCTCTACGCGTCTAGGAGTTCCAGTAGTGAATGTCGAAGTATACCTTCAGGTCGCTCCACCAAGTTTTGTGGTAAGATCTCATCATAACTAACAAAACGAGCCCAAATTCGATTTACCTAGCTCTACGCGTCTAGTAGTTCCAGTAGTGGATGTCGAAGTATACCTTCAGGTCACTCCGCCAAGTTCTGTGGTAAGATCTCATCATAACTAACAAAACGAGCTCAAATTCGATACACCTAGCTCTACGCGTCTAGGAGTTCCAGTAGTGGATGTCGAAGTATACCTTCAGGTCACTCCACCAAGTTTTGTGGTAAGATCTCATCATAACTAACAAAATGAGCCCAAATTCGATTTACCTAGCTCTTCGCGTCTAGGAGTTCCAGTAGTGGATGTCGAAGTATACCTTCAGGTCACTCCACTAAGGTTTGAGGTAAGATCTCATCATAACTAACAAATTGAGTCCAAATTCGATACACCTAGCTCTACGCGTCTAGAAGTTCCAGTAGAAGTCGTCGAAGTATACTTTCAGGTCACTACCACGCTCGGGGAATAGAGACTCTGCAATAAATTTCTAAATGCTAGCAAATAATAAAATTGTATTGTGTTGGTAGTAGGTACCATATCTTACCTTTTCAAAATATCAGCACAGGTGATAACTATAAATATAACTTTGGTTCGCTCAACGAGGTACTCTAGGTAGGTATTTCGTGTATTGTACAGCGATCTTTTCGACACCAGAGACTGCTCGCAACCGACGCAGGGTCCACTCCCGACGGCGGTCAAACGCAGACTAATTGATAATTTGAAATCAAACCAGAGACCCAGTAAAATCAAAATAACCCTTATGTTCACTCTGTTAAGATTTACAAAATATGTGAAAAAAATACAAGCAATTTTTATTTTATTTCGTATACTATTTGTCCTATTTATAATATTTTTATTACCAAAATTTGTAGGTGAACATATCTACTAATAGATGGTATTTTTTAATGACAAAAAAACGGCATATTTACAGTAAAAAATGTACCTAAAGTCACCCCTAAATCGTCAATTTTGAGTGAAGAGGTTAGGGAAAATCATTTTTATAGTATTAAAAATAAAGATTTTTTACAATGTTATTACCAACAATTGGAGATATAGGATCAATCTTTGTATAGCAATTTTTAGTTCTATCCTATTTTGCTTGACTTAGTCACAAAATGTACTGAAAACTCCAATATTTTAAGGGATTTGCAAATGCGTTCTTAAAGACTCTGATTGGCCGAAGCCCCGCGTATTGACTGCTTCGGCGCAGTACAAGTCCAGCGCCATCTGTAGTCACTACTCAAAATTATGTCTCAGGCACGTCAGTGCTAGGTGGCGCCACAGTAGTTCTTAAAACATACTCTTTCAATTTCCATAATACTAAAATCGCTTACGATTTATTGGGAAAAAGAGCTGGATCGATTTCAGACCTGAGCATGGTTCCTTTTTTAAATATTTGAATTCGGTTCTTAAGGAAATCGATGAATCAACTTTAAAATTATTCATCCCTCAAAACAAATTCCTCTATGACGTCACTGATATGAGCATTTTCTTTATAGCATTGTACTGTATGTAGGTACATTATTAACTCTGCTATAAGTATCTTGCTCAGGCCCGCTTGAAGAGACGCCGGGTTACGTTGAAATTTTGACAGAAGTTTTATTACGAATTATTTCAAAGTAGCAGCCAACTCTGGGTTAAAAGGATAAGCCGGCGTTTTTGCAAGCGGGCCTCATAATATGTATATCTTTATATGGAAAACACACTGGTTATAATTTTATGACTGTCTTTGGTACAGGAACCCCTACTCTCCAATGAACAAGTTTTACAATCAATAAAAAATTTTTTCAAAACCAAGCCTTCTCTAATGCACTCAGATTTTGTGCACCCACTAGATGATTCCCGCGACTTCGTCGGCGTGGACCAAGGTTTTTCGAACTCTTGAATTTTCCGGGATAAAAAGTAGCCTATGTCCTTCCCCGGGATACGACCTACCCCTGTACCAAATTTCATTTAAATCGGTTGAACAGATAATTTTTTTGATTCCCGCGGGATCTCTTTAATTTTCCGGGATAAAAAGTAGCCTATGTCACTCTCCAGGTCCTCAACTATAACCATGCCAAAAATCACGTCGATCCGTTGCTCCGTTGCGGCGTGATTGAAGGACAAACCAACAAACCAACAAACAAAGTGACTTTCGCATTTATAATATTAGTATGATTAAAATGGTAATAGCTTTTTATGGGATACTACTGCAAGAAAAACAGTTTGAAAAAAATGGTTCGCAGGACAAAATAAATATTTCTCGATTGCAGCGCCACCTGTTATTACTATAACGGTAAAACCTATGAAACTATCTGTGAAGCTTTGGGGCATTGATGTAAAAGTTTAGTACCTGTACATATTGATTCAGTCCGTTGAGTTTTGAGGACAATGAAATACATACATACCTACATAGAAAAACCAACGAAAAGGCAAAATATTATTTGGTTTAATAGTATTTTCATCAGGTTGTTAATAGTTAGCTATTATAGATAACTAGCTGATGCCCGTGACTGTGTCCGCGTGGATTAAGGTTTTTGGGTCTCCGCAGGAACTCTTTATTTTTCCTAGGATAAAAATTAGCCGGTGTTATTCCAGACTATAATCAATCTCTGTGCCAAATTTCATCCAGATCCGTTCAGCCGTTCTGGCGTGATTGAGTAACAAACATGGGTCCATCCATCCGTCCAAACTTACGCATTTATAATATTAGTATTAGATTCGGTGTGTCTATCAGTCTATCTGCTACGTTCATGGCAAATCGAAATGTACAGATTTTTTTTGCATCCCGAGGGAGGTCATATGCTACCCACTCTTGAATTTGATACTTACCGGGAATTACCACGGGAATATAAAAAAAATTAATTCACGAGGACATAGTCGCGGGCATAATCTAGTTCTATACATATAGATAACTTTGATGAAGCCTCGGTAGGTACAGCACACGCGCGAATCGAATTACTTAACTTCAACTTAGTCTTACAAGTAAGTAGTTAAACTTACCACTCAGACTTGTGTCAAACTTTCGTGAAAGTCGTCGAGTGTTTAAATATCACATGTTCCGATTTATTTTCTGAAAGCACTTTAGTGTATTGACTCACGTGAAGGCATTGAGTAGAAAGATATGTTGGTGACATGAATTACACGGTATATTGACATAAGACATACAAATTAGAACTCAATGATATATTTAAAACAAGATTTAATTAATTAAAATATTAAAAACTCGACATAGTCCAACCCGTGTATAAACCGAGTAGGGTTTAGTATAACTGTCATACCCCTACAGGTTAGCCCGCTACCATCTAAGACTACATCATCACTTACCATCAGGTGAGATCGCAGTCAAGGGCTAAATTGCAGTGGATAAAAACATTTTTTTACGTATAAACTGGATGATTTAGCCCATACATCCAAATCTGTTCAGGCATTTAGAAGTTATGGCGGAATAAAGAAACACGCATACATACACACATGCATAAGTAGAGGGGCTTGCCCAGGGATCGAACCGCCGATCACGTGAATACGAAGTTGAGCTATCACCGCTTAGCCATTACTAGCTGATGCCCGCCACTTCGTCCGCGTGGATTGAGATTTTCGGGACAAAAAATGTGCCTATATGTTATTCCAAACTAAAATCTCATCCAGATCTCAGTGCCAAATCTCATCTAGATCCGTTCAGCCGTTCTGGCGTGATTGAGTAACAAACATCCATCTATCCATCCAAACTTTTGCATTTATAATATTAGTACAGAAGTATAGATTGTAATTACGCCATAACTTGTCACGAGACCTTGGTCAAACGTAAATGTAAATAACAATAAAAACTAGTGATCCCCATCACGGCAGCCATGAATCCCGACAAACCCATGGCATCCCATAGCCCACGTGTTTTTTATGTTCGGCCGATGGGATATATTGTCCAATAAAGGAGCCCCATAAAGGCACAGCTATGCGACGTTAAATGACCGGCAGAAATTTTCGTGAATTTCCCCGAGAGAAAGGACTTTCCTTGAAACTATACTTGGCACGTGTACGCATTGTTGTGATTTAATATTTGTATATAATCTGTTTTTTGATATTCATTTAAAAAAATATATAGCAAAAATAGGCTTTGTTCATAATACCCGTTAGACAAAATATAGTATTGACTAGATGATGACCGCGACTTCGCCCGCGTTGAGTTAGGTTTTTAATTTCCACGGGGTGGTGGGCCAGGTAACCTCCTAGTGTGCTTGGGCGCTGCTAGTCCTTCTGGATACGTCCGGAGGGAAGGGCAGTGCTTGGGCCGGTGCACCCCGGTAACATGGCTAATAAATAATTTCTCGTTATGGGATATTGTTAGCCGTTAGCCATGGCTAATAACCTGGCGGGGGAGGGGGGGGGAGGGGGGGGGGGGGTGTTCTCCGTCGTCGTCGTCGTCGTCGTCGTTGTCGCCCGTCGAGCCTCAGTCGCGGAGGAATGCAAGGGGGAGTCGGGGCAGCATGCCCCCGGGGGAGGATCGTCTGGGCGGATGTCGCTGGCTGGGTCGCGGATGATTGCGCAAGTGTTACCGTAACCCAGCCTTAAGGCGATGCGCAGGAGCGCGCCGCTGGGTTTTAGTGGGTATTCTGGAGTGCCAGTGAGTCCCACATACCCTGTCTAGGGATCACATACCGAGGGATGCCTAAACGCATTTCCCAGCGAAAAAAAAAAAAAAAAAGTTTTTTAATTTTTTAATTTCCACGGGAACTCTTTTATTTCTGGGATAAAAACCAATGCAACCTATCTCTGTTCCAAACTTCATCAAAATCGGTTGAAAAGATGGGCCGTGAAAACGTAGCAGATAGTCAGACGGGCATACAGACAGACACACTTTCGCATTTATAATATGTACTCGTGAAAGTTAACTAACGCTGTAGGTAGGTACCTACATAATACGATGGTCGTGCTACTCTACGATGTAAAGGTGGTTCTTTTGTTTTTTGGACTGCAAAATAGAGCCTATGTGGCCGCCATTACCGCACGACTTTTTTAAAACTTCTAAATAGAGCATTTTCATACAAAAAAGGAAAATGAGAAACTTAGCCTCCTTTTTTTGATTTAATTCTTTTACTAATTTGGCCATTGAGGAAAACAGCGAAAGTTGGCCTCATTTATGATCTTGGATGCTCTGATTTCTGACCAATTTTCAGCTCTGCAACGTGTCAGCTTTGCGTTTAAAATTGAATTGAAATTTTGGAAAAGATAAAAGATTGTGTATTTGTATAGTGATGAAGGTTTAATTAGGCTGATATTTGACTAATTTTATGTATTTCACTCGGTTCGTTCTTTGGCGGGGATACGCTACATTGAAATAATTAACATATAAATACGAGTATTTTGAAGTTTGAAAGTCAGTCTCCTACCGGCAGACTCAGCGATTATTGAATACTTTTGTGTTTAGATCGCAATTTGATTTAGAGTTTAGCAGTAGCAACTGCAGTCTGATCAAATGATTATTTTATTGTGGTTGTGATGCTTTGGCCAAGTTTTATACTTAACTGTATACATAAAATCTCTCGTGAAACCGCTACACGTTGTGACCATTCGCTCGTGCAAGTTTTAAAGAGAGTACAAAAATATTTTAAAAGTAATTTTAATTATTCGCCCACTTCTGGAATTATGCTTACAAACGTCAGGCCCAAGTTTGTACGGAAACCGGGTTTCTCCTTTAAAAATCAAATGGTGTAAGTTTTTAAACCAGTATTACTAATACTATTATCCAATGATTGTGAGACCCATTAGCTCTAATAGAAAACATAAAGATAAACCATGCTTTATGAGAAACCCATTTATCTGGGCACTGTAAACATATCCCCCATAAATCAATGGAGGGCGAGGATCCATTTACGGGGGTCATCTGAAACGCGCTTGCCCATGAAACTATGGGCTGCCATCGGACGCCATCAAACGCCTAATAAAGACCTGGGAATACACTACGCGCAACGGAGCAGCGGTGAATTAACGCTACACAAAATAATAAAAGTGAACGTTTGGATGTTTGTACACACACACACTAAGCAAGAGAATAAACGCTCTAAACTAGACTTCATCTTTTCCTTTCAGCCTCATTATCGGCAACACAAGCTAATCATGGATTATAAAAATCTTGGCTGAGTTTGTAGGGTGCTTTATACAGACCAAGGTGCGTTTGGAAACCCCGTAGCTTAAATTTAGAGTAGTCAAATATCATCTTCATATTATTATCTCATATTCTAATGAAGTTCAATAAGCTTACTTTAAATATACATATCAAAAATTCGCGGAACCGGCAGGATTTGAACCTGCGTCTCTCTGGGAATCGCGCCCTGAGCGCTTTGACCACTCGGCCACGGTTCACTTACCTACCAGTGCCGAAATTTGTGATATGCATCTTGTAATCCAGTCTTCTAACGCGACTGGATGGCATAAACAGTCGCGTTAGAAGACTGGATTACAAGATGCATATCACAAATTTCGGCACTGGTAGGTAAGTGAACCGTGGCCGAGTGGTCAAGGCGCTCAGGGCGCGATTCCCAGAGAGACGCAGGTTCAAATCCTGCCGGTTCCGCGAATTTTTGATATGTATATTTAAAGTAAGTTTAGAAACTATCCTCGTGTGTGAAGCACTGTAATAAAATTATAAAAATTAAGTTCAATAAGTGTACCGTGTACCAAATATGAATCAAGATCTTGGATAGAATCAGACGTTAATTTTCGGAAGTTCATGATTTATATTCTTTTCTTGCTGAATAAAGATCTTTTGACTGATTGGTTAGCTGTTGAAGGCTCTGGTGGACATATTGTTATGGTCGCACCACTGACGACTCGCTCCGTGTTTGACCAAGCCTTGAGTACTTTGCCGCACCATTGCTCCATCATGCTTTATTTGTTGCTCGTGCGAAGTACAGATACGCTGGTTTCTTTTATATATATGAACTACGTTATGGGTCAATCTTTTCTCTTCCAAATATTTAGTCTTGGTTAAGATTTTTCGTTTTCTTCCCCTTTGGAAAAATAATAATAGAAAAATACTAATAACTCTTTATTATTCTACTACGAATGTGCCATTTACTGCGATCTAACTTGGATGGTATTGTGATGATGTCTAAGATGGAGGCGGGCTAACCTGGTAGAGGCATGGTAGCTTTTTTGAACCCATACCGCTAATCGGTGCGCATATCGGTAAATTTACGACAATGTACCGTAATTCTGTATCGCTTAGCGGTACGTCTATGGAACCAGCTTCCATCTTCTGTATTCCCTCATGATTATATATTATGGGGCTCTTCAGAGGGCGGATAAACAAATATCTCAAAAGCCGGCAACGCATTGGCGATTCCTCTGGTGCTGCAAATGTTCATGGGCTAATCACTTAACATCAGGTGACCCGCCTGTTCGTTTGCTCGCTTTATATATATATTTAAAAAAACGTCTTTGCGGGTAGGGTGGTAATACTAGAGACGACCGAAGCCTCCCGCCAAATTAGACAGGTTAAGCTGCATCAACACTTGCCAGCAGGTGAGATCACAGTCAAGGGCTTACAGCGGATTTTAAAAACACCACAGACAATTTAGAAATTATTCCTAATCTACCCATGTTGGAGATTGAACCCGCGAGCTCATCACTGCGCCGGGGAAAGTCATGGAAACTATGGAAACTACTATAAGATCTAGCCCCACTTGAGATGCACGGAGCGGCGCGGCACGTAGCGACAAATATTGTTTGTATGGGTTTGTACGGTCAATATGATCAATCGAATTTGTAATGTAAAAACTTAGAACGCGTCTGCCCCAACGGCCATCGGTTCTGCGGCAGACATGCCTGCCCACTGCCACTTCAGCTTACTAATTCGCTGGGCTATGTCAGTTACCTTAGTTCTCCGGCGGAACCGTACCATATATTATAGAATCCTCCATAATCCATATCAATTCTAAAAGTAACTGAGGCTGACAGCAAAACTAAGCAGACTTTATTTGCGAAAAAAGGGTTTCCTTTGGAGATTTTTCTTACACAGCTTACCTAATAATATTATGCAGGAGCTTAGCAAAGTTTATCCCACAGATGAATATATTTCGGTATATAAACGGGGTTTTACATCCAGCGAAGTTGCTTAGGATGTATTTCTTTAGAAATGTCCCTCCCCGGTGCAAGTTTCAGACCGGGAAGAATTTATTACGCTCGAATTTACTATGCACATGACTGCCGCGACGTTCCGAACTGGGGGCTTACTATCATCGCTTAGAGCAGTATTGTTTTAATATGGTTGACGCTCTAGTGTTGTAATCCTTATTTAGGGACGTCAAGGTACGTCACATAAATTTGCAATTTTAAAATAATACTGCTTTTACGGAATGCGGTAATGTAGCAGTTTTCCGTCTACACGTTTTTATGTGAACACGGAAATCTTTTCGGAACGTCAGTAATTTTACAAAAGTTAATAAAGTACGGTAAAACTAGTGAAGTTTACCGAGTTGCTAACTGCAGTTATTCTCGGTAGGAATGCCATTCCGAACCAGTGGTAGATTCACTCAACGATTCAAAAGCACCTGTCAAAGTTGACTTGAATATAAAACGTTTGAGTTTGACGTTGAAATTGGCGTCTCTATCCACGCAGACGAAGTCGCAAAATACAATATCAGCTCTATCAATATCTACCTTTAAGCGAGCAATTCTTGTATATATACTAGCGAACTGAGACCTCGCGGTATCCATAAAACGAATAAACTTTTACAGAGCCCCATCTATTGACATCATTGTGAAGTTCTGTTAAACTGACTGAATGCTGAAGCCCATTAAAAATTAAACAATTTCGTTTCCATATAATATTTATCTCTTAACATTAGCGCCATCTATTGACATCATTGTGAGGTTCTGTTAAATTTCGTTTCCTTATAATTTTATCTCATTTTAGTATTTATTGTTCAAGTACAGGATATAATTCAAATAATTGAACAAGTTTCAGACTCAGCCTTTCAGAAAATATTGTAATAGTTAACTTTGACCATTAGCGCCATCTATTGACATCATTGTGAGGTTCTGTTAAAAATACTAAATCTCATTAAAAATTAAATAATTTCGTTTCCTTATAATATTTATCTAATTTTATTATTTGTTGTTCAAGTACAGGATATAATTCAAATAATTGATCAAGTTTCAGTCTCAGCCTTTCAGAAAATTAAGAGTTCTGAGGTCAACTTTGGACGTTAGAAAATCACCACTTTGAAAGCCCGCCATTTCGTCAATTTTAGGGGAAAAATTTAAACAAAAATATTTTTAGACTCTATTCTTAATTATCTTTAAAATGATATACCGCAACCCTATGTAGCGCTATAAAAAATCTTTTACTTCGCATTCGCTTCTATGAGAGCCCCCCTGAAATAATGATTTTATAACTTTTTAAGCCATATTTGGCGGGAGGCCATCGGTTTACATATTATATTTATATTTGAAGTAATTACGTTCAGTAATTCAGAAGTTATAAGGCTCTGATAGACAAACGGATAGGGTTGCTAACATTTCTTAAGCGAAATATAGTATTTTTCGGACTAAGCTATAAAAAAATATAGTACACTTCACAAAAATAGTATTTTATGGAATATTTTTGCGTACTGTGTGCTTCTTCAACAGTATATAGTACGCAGACCCGAAATACAGTACAATACCAATAATAATAGTATTATAATATGGTTGGCAACCCTGGGACGGACAAGTGCAAATTCACTCAAGTAGACTCAGAGACCTTCGCTTCGCTCGGTCAATAAATATATATATACAATCTGAATTTCGGAAACGGCTAAAACGATTTTTATGGAATTTGGTATGTAGGGGGTTTCAGGGGCGATAAATCGATCTCGCTAGGAATACTTTTTAAAAAATTTCGATTTATCCGTGTTTTCAGGCAATGAAAAACTGCTAAAATAGTCATATTTACCGGTCACCCAGCTACTTTTGTATTTATATTGAAATGGATGATGCCCGCGACTTCGTCCGCGTGGATTAAGGTTTTTGGTTACAAGCTGCGGGAATTATTCTAGTTTACAAATGCAAAAGTAAAACTTTAGACTATAATCTATCTCAGTGCCAAATTTCATCCAGATCCGTTCAGCCGTTTTGGCGTGATTGGGTAACAAATGTCCATCCATCCATCCATCCAAACTTTCGCATTTATAGTAGTCCTTGACTGTGATCTCAATTTTCACCTGTATATGTATGGTATAAGTGATGAGTAGCCTAAAATGGTAGCGGGCTATACATGTCGGTATTTTTCGTAACATGATAGATGTTCACTGCATCAGCTAGTAACACAGTAAATACCTACTTGTAGTAAAATAAAAAATACGCATTCTAACCAAAATGGGTATTCTTATATTCCATGCTTCTGGAATAACCGCGGCAAGTGGCACAAGCAGTCCCTATATCCACATAACACACATTGTGAAAAAATATATTCTGAACCTTAATGCTTGGGAATTAAAGTCCTAGCTGTATGCAAAACAAAAATGTAACGCATAATAAGAAATTCCAATATTTCAACGCAGCATGCATTGTGCCAAAAATATTCCATTCTTAATCTAATTTAAACTTTGCGATAAAAGGTTTAAGGTTCATATCTAACTGACGCAAAAAATAATAAAAGAAAAGGATTTTTGGGCACGTGTAAAATGTTTAGGAAATTGCTACTTAAGGGGACTTTACGTTGGAAGTCGTTTCTTTTTTTCAGGTTGCCTTTCAAATCTTGTTGAAAACACTTTTCCTGAATATTAATATCGCTTCAACGCTCAGGCGAGTATAATTTGGTTCATTTGATGTTAAGTGATAATCATCGTTTACTTATTCCGTATTTTTTGTTTCATACAAGTTAGGCCTTGACTGCGATCTCACCTGATGGTGAGTGATGATGCAGTCTAAGATGGTAGCGGGCTATCCTGTTAGGGGTATGGCAGCTATATTATATTACTCCTAGTCGGTTTCTACACGGCATCGTACCGGATCGCTAAATCGCTTGGCGATATGTCATTGCCGGTAGGATGGTAACTACCCACGGCCGAAACCTCCCAGGCCAGACCAGGAAAAATTCATTATCAAATCAAATTAACCGTCCTGCCATTTTGATTTTATTTTCGTAAAAATGGCTACTTATAAAACCGGCTTCAAATAGCTGGCAACATAACAAGCTAGTATTATTTGAGACAAAATCTTCTAAAGCTTCAGGTTTCCGAGATATAAGCTATCAAAGTTATAACCAACTTGATTATAGCGTCACGAGTCCAGATTTAATAAATTTATTTCACAAAAAAAAAAAAAAAAATGGCAAAACGTTAGGTAGGCCAAAGGTACTAAGGTACCTTTCAATTTCCGACAAAACTACATGCACTTATGATCATAACGAATATTCCTTACGTGGTTTTTAAACTAGCGCTAAAAAAAATTACCTAAATAGGCTCTCTAAGGGTATAGAGATGCTGCGATTTGCAAGTCAATAAAGTCGAATTGATCGCTTGTTACCGGTCGACTGGAGCCGCGACGGCGACAAAAAATCGTCTCAAGAGCCAACCGAAATGGCCTAACTTTTAAGTGACATTTGCATTTTAAAACACTCTTTAACTTGCCACTGAATTAAAGATTATAAAGCCCCTCAGGTTGAAAAACCTTTTAACAAAGTTATTCTTTTTACTTACTTTTGTATCTTGATTTCGCGATTTGAATCTGGGGTCAACGTCGTATCAATACAATTATTATTTACATAAATATAGAATCTACGAAAGGTCGTTTAGCCTAAAAATGAATGTGTTTATGCTAACATACAAAGTAGACATCGTCAATTCTGTCACCGAATTTAGACATGAAGTCACACTGTACAATTTTTGATACCGTCCAGAGTTGTTTAATTCAAATCCAAAAAAATGGTGTAAAATGTATTAAATATCAATTATGTCAGCGAAAAGTCACTAAACATTGATTTGCAATTTATCTCTTAAATGGATAACATGGCTGTTTATATAGAAATGAATAACGGGACGTTACCACTAATTAAATAATTAATAACAAACCTTGGCAACTGAAAAGTGATTTGCAATTCAAAAGCAACAAAATAATCGTTTGTTTCAATTAATTATTAACGACTGCCGACTCGGAATTTGAGTCACCAACATGGCCGGCATGGAGAAGACAAATTAAAAAAAACTAGATTAAAGCGCTCCGATAAAAGCAAAGAAAAGCACAAAAAGTAACATAATTATAGATGATCAATTCGCGAACTAATCCGCCTAGATTTAGGTTTTTAAAAATGGAACTCTTTGATTTTCCGGGATAAAAAGTAGCCTAAAAGTATTCTCCAGGTAACAAGCACTTAACAAAATGGGCTGAAAAGTTGACAGACAGATACCCTTTCCATTTATAACACCGATTAGTATGGATTGTTATTCATAAAGGGGGACATTACATATCACAATTAGTAGGATGAATTCATTATTATATAGATGTCTTAAATATGCTAGTAACCAAAACCTATTCCAGATTATATCTTACCTAAATACACCAGTGTCTAGAACTCTAGAAGGATGTGTGACTTTTTTTAAATCTTTTCTAATATATATAAATCTCGTGTCACAATGTTTGTCCTCAATGGACTCCTAAACCACTTAACCGATTATAATAAAATTCGCACACCATGTGCAGTTCGATCCAACTTGAGAGATAGGATAGTTTAAATCTTAAAAAAACATTAATTCACGCGGACGAAGTCGCGGGCATCATCTAGTATTTTATAATAATTAATAGCTTCCAGGTGACAGACACCAGCCAGCCTGCCTCGACCGAAAAGCGCCAGTGATTTGCAATTCAATAGAAACGAATTAATCGCTTGTTACCGACTGCCGACTGAGTACTCGAGTTGAGAACATGGAATGGAACGGAGTCGACAAAAAAGCCAAAAAAAGTCAACTAACGCGCCGTCGCGCCGTAACACCGAATTTTTCGAGGAGACGTTTCAATTTTTAAGAGAGGACTTTTTTCGGGATTGTGGACGGCTTCATCTGATGTGAGAGAGTTTAGTGGCTTTACTTGGTACAAATAATAGGTACTTATTACTGGAGACTTCCAAGCCTTTTGTTCATCGTAGATAGAATATACTTTTATGTCGTATCGTGTTCCTCAAGGATTAGTCTTCAATGCACACAAAACGGTATTTAGTCTACCTTTTAGTCAATATGAAATGAAATGAAATGTTTCATTTCTAAACAACTATGGACGTACCAACCATATTCTACATCCATGAGGACAAGTTGTGTCACTTTAAATATGTCAAAACTCTACCTAAAGGGGATTGTACTGAAAAAAGCGGGCAAGAACTTCAGGAGATGTTTTTTAAAAAGAGAAATGTTACAATATATAGTTAACTAGACAATGCTCGTGAATTCGTCCACTTGGCTAAGGGTTTCGGGTTTCCACGGGCACTTTTTAATTTTCCAGCTGCTATGTGTTAATTCAGGTTATAAGCTTCATTCCATATTTCAGCCAAATCGATTCAATCACTGTAGTAGTCATAATATTACTTAAGAGTAGGATTCTCAAAATATACGTTATGTGACAAGTATTCTATATTACACTGACTTGTGGCTGCTGAATCAAATCAAATCAAATCAAATAATCTTTTATTCAATTTAGGTAGATATACTACATTTATTGACGTCCACTTATTTATAAAAATAATGGTGACAATGAGTATCTTAAAACTAAATCTACGAGGGTTCCAAACACTGAATGTCTAAGCTAATTTCTTCAACGCTTGCAAGTTTCAACTATTTCATTGAAAATCATCTTAATAATAAAACAACCTCGACCGACACAAATGATATTTTATAGTCTTTTTTATGCAATAGCAATGACGAATGAAAAACACAATAATTTACATTTTATGACTAGCTCGGACGAAAAAGTTCCAGTCTAGATATATAAGAATTTAAATTTAAGAAAAACGGAAGTGTTTCCGTCCTCCTTTAACCCTCTTATGCTTTATAGCGTCTTCCATAAACATTTCCCGTCCACGTACTACAAACCCTACAATCACGGGGACAGAAAACTAATTAAAACAAACCCAAATGTCCACAAAATAAGGTATAGTTTTATTCATCCCATAGAAATTAATTTAAAACCGTGGCGGGACTCTCGCGGGAGTTAGAGTCAAATTGGATAGCTTTTCTACAAGTTTACATTTGCATAAGGACAAAGAGACATAATGTTAGTGACAGGGGGATGAAAAACTGATAGCATTTAAAAAGGGTCCTTTACAGCATTATGATAAGGAATTTTCATATATCTTTTTTACTGCGGGATTCAGTCACAAAAAAGCTGTAAAGCTCTAGCCCCACTACAAAGGCGCGGCGCGGTACATATTTTCTCTGTATAAGGTTGTATGGAGGTGGGTCCACTTAAGCGAGGCAACATGGAGATGCACTGTGCGACGCGGCACCGTAAAAATATACAAATAAAATATTATTATCGTCATCACGTTGGGGTCCCAAAGTACTAAAATGGCGACCTCGCATTAGAAAGCGCAGCGTTGGCACACCAACGGTGGACGGACGACATCAAACGAGTCCCAGGGAGCCGCCGGATGGAAACCCTTGCAAGAGACCTGTGTCCAGCTGTCGGCTATTTCTATCGACGACAGTGCGTCGTTATCATTCAACATATCGCCGGCCCACTACTGAGTCCAGTGGTTCCACAGAATGAGGACAGTTTAGGCCAAATACACCACGCCGACCAAGTGCTGATTGGCATACGACACACAGTATGAGAACATTTTAAAGTAGTATTCTCAGTCATGTAGGTGTCTTGGCAATTTTTAACTTCAAAATTAAAGCAGGTGTCATTTATCTAACTGTAAATCTGGGGTCACGGGAGTGACACCGCCAAGACGAGCGAAGCCAAAACCATATTTTTTACTGAAAACCTCTCTGCCAGAAGATCTGCCAAAATGAGACTATAGCAAAGGTAAAACACCTATCTAAAAAAATCGATCTATACTGTAACTAAAGGAGTATGGAAAGCCTAATTTTAATGAGATTCTGTTGAACAAATCTAATTTGCCTCAAAACTGACGCAGACGCGGCGTAAACAACTCTGTTATGACGGATTGTTGGCTCGATCGGGCATCGAGCTTTATTCGATTTGCGTCTAAATATGATGTATGAGATTTTCTCTCCAAGACTTGTAGCTACACTTGGAACGATATGGCAATTCTTACTGATTCAGGAAGCAATTATATCAACTATAGCTGATGCCCGCGTATGCGTGGATAGAGGTTTTTTGGTAACCGCGGGAAGTCTTTAATTTTCCGAGATAAAAATTGTAGCTTAAATGTTATTCCAGACAGTCTATTTCTGTGCCACCTTACCAGACCAGACCAGAACAGAGAAAATTCTGTAATTATATTTCCTAAATTTATTCTGCCAGGAATCGAATCCGTGACCTTCCACTTATAAGACTACAGCTTTTTCCAAGATTATTGGTTTCTTGGTTATCATGAACTTCCGTAAAATAACGCTTGCTTCTATCCAACAGTAGATTTGATATTCAAGGCGTGAACGTGATCTAAAAAAGCTGTTGAAGTCCAAAACATATTTTCTGTACCTAACAAGATTGTCACGTATTATAATATGGCAAGTAAGTTTTTCATTTCTTTGGCCTCGTGCTAACTTGTTTACGCCGGGAAGATTTACATCTTGGCACCCTCTGATTTATGTAAATACACCGGCAGTTTAACTCTCGTCCCTTGTACACCGAGATTACTTTTCTGATGTGTAAGGGAAATTTCATTTGTGAAATTGTACACAATTTAAAAGTTTCATTTTAATTTCTTGTTACATCACTTTCAGCAATAATTGGTGATGCATGAAATGTTCAATAACATGGATCATGAACCATACTCATATAATAAATGCGAAAGTGGGTTTGCTTTTTCGCACGCCGCAACAAAGCAATAGATCGACGTGATTTACGACGTGATTTATGGCGTAGTTATAGATGAAGACCTGTAGAGTAACACAGGTAACTTTTTATTCCGGAAAATAAAGGAACTCTCGCGGGAATGAGCTTGTAGTTGATAAAACAGTGACACGTTCTTAAGGGAACCGATGTCTCTATGGTCTTTGTCAATCTGGAACTGTCCGGAAGCAAAACTAATGTTGTCCAATCTTGTGAAAAATATACTTAAAAAGATAAATCCAAGCATCATGATCATATTAATAACTTTGATCGGCACCCACCAAACGATAGGTTCTTTCCATCATTCAATGAATAGTGAAAGGTAGTTCATTAATATGTAAAAAATAATTTTTTTCTTACTGATTATTATATAAAGGGTCTTCCAAAAGACCTAAAGTACACATCCTCGGTTAGTTTTATTTTAAAGTATAGATTATAGAAAAAATGCTTAGAAATTTGATGACGTCACAACTATTTCAGTTTGTTAGAGTATCCGATTTGATTGAATTATCATCATCATCCCTATTATGAAATTTGTGACATTATCACCAGAATTTTAGGCAAAACTCGGTCATCGTAGACTGTAACTAGGTTATCTTGTCACTGGAAAAACTGACAGAAAATCCATGGAAAATCCTATCATCGAAATGGACGCTAGGCTGGTGACGTAAATGTCATCAGCCTGGTGATGAATGGCTTACCTTGAAACGAAAAAAAGTTATCGAAGCAAAACACGAGGTCATCCAGGGAAGCGATGACACCGACTAATCTTCCTGAAGGCTCATTATTTCCGCGTTGACAGATGAATTTATTTGAGCCGTTGTCTTGATCGCTCATTTGTCAAGCGCGAGCGGTCCTCGTAAATCTATCAGAATATTGAACAAGCTTGGAGCGCTGCCAGGGATTATTGCTATATTGTTTTTACTTTTCCATAACGGCCTATAAAGGAGATTAAGTTGAAATGATGATTGTTTTCCATCTCTGGTGACGAAGCAAGTCTTTGTTTATCTTATTTACTGTTATAATTTTTGCAATTCACGAGCCCGCGTGAACTTATACCCGCCCATGAACATTTGCAGCACCAGAGGAACCGCCAATGCGTTGCTGGCTTTTGAGATATTTGTTCATCCGCCCTTTGAAGAGCCCCATAATTATTATAATCATGAGGGAACACAGAAAATGGAAGCTGTTTCTATAATTGGTATAACGGTTTGTTATTTTTTTTTTTATATTATTGGATATATTTTGACGACTAGTCAAATCAGCAACTTTTTCAAACGTCAAACCGCGTGCTTCGTATGGGATTTTGTATGAAATACTGAATTGTGACGTCATCATAGTTCGACGCACTTTTTATTAACACTTAGTAAAGGCTACTACAATAGCGTTATTGAGATCATTATACCTACGATAAGTATATCGATTGTATGCCTTCATTAGTGTAAGGTAAGTGTTCTCCTTTGTACAAATACAGCCTTTGAGCTAACAGCGTGTGAGCGAGTCAAACCTTAGAAACAAAAGTCTCGTTAGCGGCAGTAACTAAATCTTCGGTTAACTTTAACAGTGAAACCGTGGGGCTTCCGAGCTAAAAGCGCCGCGGATAAGGCGAGATCCGAAGTAACTTTTAGATGAACTTCTAACAATTAAGCCTTTATATCGCACCCCGACAGTGGGAAGTAATTAGCGAACTGACGACTGGAAATTTAAAAAAGAAAACTCTCCCGCGCCCCTTCTTTTGTTCGGGAAAATTTTCATCAATCTCGATTCAGCGGATGGCCCTCGAGAAAAATCCATTAACATCAGAACGGAGCGTTCGATGACGCCTTATTGGACTCCATCCCGATTGGAACTTGGACGGAAACACGCAATGTGCCGCTGATAACAAATCTGTGAACCAATTTAAGGGGGCCATTTTTAATATCCGCCCGGGGTCAACATCCTTCCCTTCACACGGCCCTGCAGCCTGTCACAATTGAATAAAGGCTGATTTGTAGGCCCGGCCCGGCCGCCGTCTGGAAGAGCGTTTTCAATACTCCTTATTGAACCATTAGATGTAATGGCTGCGACAATAGAGCATTACAATTTGTCTCGTCGTGTTGACTCCTAGAAGCGTATCGGCTCAAAGAATACTTCCGCGGAGGGAGACAATGTCGCTCTTATTATAAATGTAACAAAGTGTGTTTTTGGGTGCGAGAAAGTTCGATGGTGTCCCAATTGAGTTTACCGCCGGATATTGTAAAGTGGTCGCAGTTACGACACAATGTGTCGGCACTCGGCAGGCATCGATGTGACCGGCGCGGGCGGGGTTGCGGCACGGATCGTGTTTGGGAGCAAACCGAAATTAATTTCGTTAATCGCCACATCGAGCTCGCCGGAGTGAAAACTCAGCGTTACGTTCGGTAAAGCGGTGAATGAGAATGAGCTCATTTGTATCTGAAATGGACCGTTACTCTGTAATCCAGTTGTAGCATTTATTTTGTTTGTTAAAGAAACTTAGTATATGAGTTATCGGTAAAAAATAAAGAAATACGAGTTTCACAGTTTTTCAAAATTCCACCCCTAAAGGGGTAAAATAGGGTTTGAAAGTTTGTATGAAAATCCTTCATTTCTCAAGTTATAGTGATGAAACTTAGCATTTGGGCTTTCAATTAGATATGCAGAAGTACGTGTTTCACCATTTTTGAAAATTCAACCCCCAAAGGGGTGAAATAGGGGATGAATGTCCTTCATCTACTATATAAAAATAAGTCGGGTTTTCCTTCCTGACGCTATAACTCCAGAACGCACGAACCGATTTCCACGGTTTTGCATTCGTTGGAAAGGTCTCGGGCTCCGTGAGGTTTATAGCAAAGAAAATTCAGGAAAAAAGCGGGAAAATCTTTTTAGCGGGAAAGCCATCTGGTGGCGAAACGGAGTTCGCCGGGTTTGCTAGTTTATCTATATATTTTTCAAGTTATAACAACGAAACTTGGTATTTTGGCTTTCGGTATAGTATAAAGAAGTATCTACTTACGTGTGTAACAGTTTTTCAAAATTCCACCCCCAATGGGTAAAATGGTGGTTGTAAGTTGGTGTAAAAGGCCGGCGTTTTTCAAGTTAAATAGCCGTGAAACTTGATATTTGGGCTACCGGTTTAAATTATGAAATACATAATTCACAGTTTTTATAAATTCTATCCCAAAGGACGTTAATAGTCCTTCAATCACGCCGCAACAGAGCAACGGATCGACGGGTTTTTTTTCATGGGTTCTTTTTATCCAGGAAAATTAAGGAATGCCTATGGGAATTATAAAACTTATGCCACGCGAACGAAGTCGCGGGCGTCCGCTAGTATTATATATATATATAAACATGAATCCCTATTTCCCTTGGTCACGGCATCACGCGTGAACGGCTGGACCTATTTCGCTAATTCTTTTTTTGTTGTGTTTGTTTGGACCTGGAGAATGACATAGGGTACTTTTTATCCCGGAAAATTAAGGAGTTCCCGCGGGAATAACAAAAAACAAACCACGCGGACGAAGTCGCGGGCATCAGCTAGTAACATTTAAAAGTACCCACGACGAACTGCATCGCTCCATTGTGATTTGTGACCTCATAATTATGAAACAACAATTAGAACTTCGCAGAAGTATATAACATAATCATATGTAAAACACAAAACATATTCAAGGAGAATTTCTTTTTAAAAACAAAAACCGCATCATAAATCAGTACAGTAGTTTTTCAGAAAAATGCTAGCATATTATAAAAAATAAAATCACGATTGCAGCGTTGTGGACTTTGACCTTAAAATATATCTAAGATATAGGTATCTATCCTTCTCACAAGCCATACATAACTAATTCAAAAAACCGCATCTCAATCGGCCCAGTACTTTTACAGAAAAATTTTAACATATTGAAAAATAAAAATTATGATTGCAGCGCAGCTTGGTGGACTATGGCTCTAAAGCATATCTAAGAATCTTCTCAGAAGCTAAATATATCTAAACCAAAAAACTGCATTTAAATCAGCTCAGTAATTTTCCAGAAAAATGGTAACATAATTAAAAAAATAAAAATCACGATTGCAGCGCAGCGTGGTGGACTTTGACCTTAAAGTATATCTAGGAACCTTTTTACAAGTCATACATAGCTAATGCAAAAAGACCGTATCTCAATCGGCCCAGTACTTTTACAGAAAAATGGTAACATATTGAAAAACAAAAGTCACGATTGCAGCGCAGCTTTGTGGACTACGGTCATAAAACATATCTAATAACCTTCTTAGAAGGTAAGCATATATTATCTAATGCAAAAAACCGCATATTAATCTGTCCAGTAGTTTTCCAGGAAAATGTAGGAATCAGAAGTTTGATTCGAATCCACGACAAAAGGAAAATCTACTCGTATGTGGTTTAGTGAGTAAAATCACTGTACCACATAGATTTTCCTTTTGTCGCGGATTATAGCGAATTAAACTTCTGGTTCCTATTATGATGGACTTCCGCAAAGTAACGCCTGCCTCCATTAAATATTCCAGGAAAATGGTAACAAAAAGTGCACAAACAAACAAACGCACAATACTCTTAGGCCAAACACATAATATACCGTCTCCATTCCGTCGTGGGTAAAAATGACACGTATCAACGCGACTGAAGGGTCAGCCACAGTTTGATACAGTCGCGTAGCATCGCATCGCGTCGCGTTGCTCACCCAGGACAACAGGTCAATGCTTTACATCTAAACTCACCTGAAGGACAGATGCATTCTGTGACATCTCTGGCCTTCCTTGTCAATACTTGTTCTTGGGGCTCGTGGAAGCTATACACTGCTTCCTCCAACTGAAAGTGCTGGTCCTCTAACACTCGAAGCCGCTGCTCTAACCTCTGCTGCCTCACAAAACTGTACCCGCTGGCAGCAATAACGAACGCATAGAAACACCACTGCACTGCACTGCTCGAACCAGATCTGTTATCACTCGGATTTCCCATTTTCAAATCCGTTATTGACGCACTTTTTTCTGAACCATTTCACTGTCCAATCCATCCAGTGATGGATAATTTGGGAATAAATTGCCAGCGATTCCCGCTGAAAAATAAATAAAATTGTTGAACCATAAATTGATCGGGTAAACATCCTGTTATTAGGCCATAAATTGGTGAACTTTTTACCGAAAATTGTTTAGGAATTTGTAGGCTGTTTGTCCCGCATCTATTTATGGTTGATCAATTTTACTTATGTTGAATCAGATATTTTGGACGCGTCGTAGTCTGGCTAGATGGTAGACGCTGACTGTGAGCTGAGTGGTACATCGGTCCCTCGGGAAAGGAAGTCGGCTGTCCGACGCTAACTGCCCTTCTAGTTGTGTCGATTAGCCGCCGAGTACCCTTCCGAGTTCGAGTTTGATAGACGTGTTACATATTGCTGCGGATGTTCACTGTTTCATGCAGTTGACGGGTTTTAGTGTATTGTCCTTGATTTCCTAGACTTTCGTTGGCATTGCTGTTCTTCTGGTTTTATTTGGAGCATTTTTATTCAACATCTCTGATACAAATCATTCAAATTAAATAAATTGTAATGCAATAAGGCAAAAGGCATAACTACCTTCAAGGCAAAAGTAAATAGGCTTCATCTAGGCAGTTGTGCTCCATCCTAGACCTAATCATTGTTTTTCTTTAGCTTGATTGTCGTCAAGCGCAAGCTCATCTTGAAAATGAACAAGTGAATATAATTAAAATTATTAAAAAATACGACTGCTCTGCTGTAGACACACATACATACACGAACCCTGAAATCATAACACTTTTTTGGGCAGTCGTGTAATCCAAAATCCCCCTCGAATGGAAGTGCGGCTACCACTGCTCTGCTACTACGTAATAATACCACAGTCATTAATTACCTTTGGAATCTTATTCACATTTTTATTATATGATATTTTTTTTTAATCACTGGATATTGTACTATAGTGTTATATATTTTTGGAATCTAGGTATCATATTCTAGATGATGATTATAATATAATAATCTAGAAAATAATAAGTGATCTTATTTTCGATTTTTTTTTTCTCAACATTAGTCTTTATAATGCGGGACCATGGTCACCCCATCATTTTTTTTTATTTTACTAGCCTATGTCACCCGGAATAAGCTAGGGATTCTAATGATACCTCATTTATCAAAATCGGTTCAGGCGTATAGAAGTTATGGTGGAATATACAAACTCACATACATACATACATACTTACATCATCATCATCATCATCATCACTACAGCCTATAAACGTCCCACTGTTGGGCACAGGCCTCTACTCTCATAGGATAGCGGGAATTAGAGCTTAGACCCACCACGCTGCTCCAATGCGGATTGGCGGGCTTTAACGACTACTATCATACTTACATACATGAACCAAATCAAATCAAATCAAATAATGTTTTATTAATTTAGGTAGATATACTACACATATTGACGTCCACTTATTTATAAAATACTAGCGGTCCACCCCTGGCTACGCACGGGGATTTGTAAATTATCGTGAAAAAAAAAATAACAATTTATGAGGTTTAAATTGGTAATGTTACATAATTTCTATTATATTATAAGCACCCGTCGGTATCCGTCAGTAACCCCCAGGTGGCACGCGATGGCGACACGTGGGTATTCTCTCTGACTTGCAAGACGATTTTCATTTTCAAATGAAGATTCTTCAATACGACGTATTTTCACTGCCCTCGGCTGGGAACTATGTTTAAAAAATATAATGTGTATTTATTATGTTTGTCTTGACAAATATGACATAAAAGTGTCTTGACAAATATGACATTAAAGACAGTCTGAATTAATAGACGAATAGAGGTTTAACGTAAAAAGTTAATTAGGTGAATTTTTCCGACTTAATTCACATTATTGCAATTTTCGAAGGGATCTCTAATTAATTTTAAAATATAATGTAGCCTATGTTACTCGTTGATAAAATAGCTTTCTATAGGTGAAAGAATTTTTAAAATTGGTTGAGTAGTTTTTGAGTTTATCCATTACAAACAAACAAGCAAATTTTTCCTTTTTATAATATTAAGTTTAGAAATTTAGATAATGGTGATAATCAGTAACAGTATCTCAAAACGAAATACACAAGGGTTCCTAACGCGCCCTGGTCTGAGAAGAGCCCACAAGAAACCCAGCCGGGGTTTTTTTTATTATCACCATTTCACAAATCATCTTAACTAAGGAACTCTGAGAGCCGTTAGAGCAAATTATTGCCAAGCTTCCTTGTCATTTAAGCAATCATTTACATGATAAACTAATTAACTGGCTAACCCTGAAAATAATATACTTACTCCTTTTTTCAGGCAGTCGTATAAAAAAGAAGTGATCAAGATCGTTGTATTGTAAGTGCTAGGTGTAATGGATACCTTCACGCAAGTGCCAACAACAACTGGATGAAAGATATTGTGTAGACGCGTTAAAAATAGAAAGATACATCTACCAATAATAGCTCAAAACTAGAATAATAATAAGAGACACAGCTGTATAATATTATGCGTTACATGGTATTATAATATTATGAAATAAACAAATTGAGTAGGTATACTGTTTGAATATAGAACATTTCAAAATAAGAATAATTTTCTTCTACATCAGCAGTCTAATAATGATCAGATTTTACCTCACTCTTTCTTGGAAGAGCTTATCTTCACATCATTTGCAATTTTATTGTCATCCATTTTGGTGCACCCATGTCGGGGAGGACCCCAATTTATTGCACCCATCATTGAGAAACAACAACGCTATTAGCATATATATTGCATAATAAGTGCTTGACTAGTGCACGATGAACAATTAATGGCGTTTCTTGTTTAACATTAACAATAATGTTGGAAGGGTGCAACGGATAGGGGCTGTTGTATCCTTGCGGTACTTTGACTTTTGCCACTTACCTATTCCTTAATTTTAAATATTTCACTTTGAGGTGTGAGCTATTTTTTTAATTATTTTGTTAACCAAATAACACCTTTGTATTGATAAAGCTCTATATATATAAAGCTCTATATAGTTCAATTCATCCTTAATTTACCTATGTCACTGTACAATGTAGCCTATACCCC
Source organism: Erebia epiphron (assembly GCA_963932025.1). Taxonomy (NCBI): domain Eukaryota; kingdom Metazoa; phylum Arthropoda; class Insecta; order Lepidoptera; family Nymphalidae; genus Erebia; species Erebia epiphron. The sequence continues at coordinate 55,399,961 of OZ009945.1, read as the reverse complement.
CGACCCCTCAACTATAATAATCAGGCAAAAAATCCCGTCGATCCGTTGCTCTTGCGTGATTGAAGGACGCATTGCATTTATAATATTAGGATGACGATCTGCAAGCAACCGACTCAATGGCAAACTACCACATCACGAAAGGTAAACAACCCACGAGATAAAAATGCAAATTCCTCAAAACCTTCAGGCCACGTTGGGTGCACAATGCCCCCCCCCCCTGCACCCCTCGCTCTTCGCCCCTGGCTGCTAGACTTATAAATCTCGTGATCTGGCCGACGTCCTGAGGATTTCTGTTGTCGCGATTACGGCGATTCGTTGAGCATGATAAATGACTATTTAGTCCCCGTTGGTTCTGTATACGAAGTCTTTTTCTCCGGCTTCAGTAATTGTATTTGGCAGATCAACCCTCTCTTTAGTTTTCTCGATAACGTTTGTCTGATACGTTTGCGTTAGTATTGAACATAAGTTGTGCATTGCTGTGTAGAAACCGATTATGGAGGTATGGATTTGATACGAGAACTGACATATCCTCACCAAGCACTCTGGCTGCACCCTCACCCACCGCCGGGCGTGATCGCAGTCAAGGCCCAATAATTCCAATGAAGAGTATTTTATTTTAAACCAACTTCAAAATTGGAGGGGGTTCTCATCTAGGATGGTAGGTACTTGTATTTTTCAAGTTTTTCATGGAATTGAGTACACAAAACAGTTCTAGTTGGTTATCTTCGTTGAGATCCTAAAATTAAGTCAAAAGGACATTTTACCACCTGTCAGTCAATCTTCAAACTCAAAACTAAAAATATTTTGATCAAAATTGTCTCACTGCATTGTCAATATTAATGGACTAAATGATGCCCGCAACTTCATCCGCGTGGAGTAAGGTTTTTCGATTTTCCGGGTTTAAAAGTAGACTTTATTTTTCCCCGGGATGTACTATACCTCTACACCGAATTTCATCAAAATAGGTTGAAAACATAGGCCGTGAAAGCGTAGCAGAGAGACAGACACACTTTCGGATTTATAACATTAGTATGGATTTAACAAATAATTTAAAATATAAATGAGTTAATTTACTTAAAATTTAAAGTTAGTTAATCTGAATTTAAGTATTAATTTGCTAGCAAAGCTGATTTTCCACCTTGGTGATTTTGACCCAAACTTTAATTTTAATTAAGAGGGTTTATTATAAGAATTTGTCCAAAAAGAACAGGCCATGCATGTATAGTGTTATGCCTGTCGTGATTTAATGTCAAAGTGAGTGGCGCGGGAAGGCGGGGGGGGGGGGAGGGGGGCGGAGGGTCGAGTGGAGGAAATTCGATTCATTTCCGCCAGGAACTGTGAGCGCCAGTTCCGCTGCCACTTTGCACTGAACCTGATATTTCACGTTTATGTTGCTCCACATGGATCTTACGACTTTTGGGAGATCCTCTATTTAATAATCACAAAAAAGTGTGTGTGTGTAATTATTCACACACGGCACAAGTGAAACTTCAGAAAACTACCCTGCGAAAGAATGAGATAAATGTAACTTGTATTCTACATCATTCTCTCGCATTCTCATTCCTATTATGAATACGTTTGTCACTTTTTGGTGTCGCTTTTTCGTTTCGTTTTGCGACAGATTATAGTAACACTTAAAAAACAATTAACAAATCAGACTTTCTACTGCTACATTTAAACAATCAAACAGAAAATTACAAAAATGGAACGCATTGTATACACGTTACCGGACCAGACCCGACCGACCGGACCGGACCGGACCGGACCGGACCGGACTTGTACCGTGGCGACCACATCGGTTTCATCGAATTTTCAAATCACAACGATTCTAAAGAAATTTCACTTCAAAAATAATTTATTTGACTAATAGTCAAATACCCAATTCAGATGAACTCAACGAAAAACCGACCAACTGCGTTTACATCAAAAATAAGTGCCTTATAAAAAGATAGCATACAGTATCTCTTACAGATAAACACAAATAAAGACCTTATAGATTAACGGTTAAAGACCATTGTTGGGAAAGCTAAAAAATCTTGCGTAATTTTATGCCAAATCCGTGCAGGCGATATCAGTCTTCAATCCGTTTCAGATAAAGAAGGATTTCCTTTAGATCTTGTTATCCTTTAGAGGATACTGGTAGTTCACCAGACCGGGTAATGCCGATTAAGCCTGATACTCGTTTTTTTAATCGAATTACCCGTTTGAGCTCTGCTCTTAGTATTTGTTAGTCGTTTACCTTCGACCATGTCATTAGACGTCTTTTAATTGAATCTCGAGGGTTGTTTTTGAATATTTTCTGCAACATCGCATCTCAATAACGTGCCTCTATCTTTGTGAATTACAAGAGGGGTTAGAATTTTACAGAACTAGATGACTTTATATAGGTACTTATGCGATTCGGTCATTGAAATCGTTATCGCAAAGACGACCTCCCTGGCGCAGTGTTGAGCACTCTTGTCTTAACATGGGAGGTCCCGGGTACGATCCTCGGCTGAATCAATTTGGGAATAATTTCTTTATTTTCTCTGGTCTGGCCTGGTTCTGGTACGATGCTGTGCAGAACCCGATTAGGGTTTAATATGCTGCCATAACTGCCATATCCCTAACAGACTAGCCCGCTACCAGCTTACACTGCATCATCAGGTGAATAGAGACCGCAGTCGCATCGCAGATCGCAGATGCCATGTGCATAGTACTGCTTCTCTGTCCCACTCTTGGCCTTCACTATTGCTATACTCCTCTCATCTGTCAACATTATCAACCTAAATTAGACAAAGCACACACCGTATGTCCTATCTATCAACTAGTTATCTTTCTCAGATACTGATACAAAGCGATCAAATTTAAGTCAAATTTTCAAAATCGAAGATTAAAATTACCCCAACCTTCTCCATTTATTTTTGCACCGAGGTAATAAAAAAGGGAAATTCTTCGTTGTTATCGAAACAACAAAGAATTTACTAACTTCGCATCGGCTCCCTAAATAAAACAACTAATAACATTCTTGCGTCCGTCCGATTCGCCATTACTGCCTCCATTATTCCGCCGTATAAAACGACACCCTGGCTCCGGACATGTCTCTAACGAGGGTAAATTAAAATTCCGTACCCACTTTATAGTGGGGTCACCCTGGGGGCACGACCAGGCCGGGGTACGCCACTACACTATTACAATGGACGGCATACATTGACGGACAAACAATGAGAAAAAGAGTTGGGAAATTGCTGAGCAGCGGGTCACGGGTATTTTAGCGGCTTTAAGCATCTTGCGACAGTTTATTTCATGCCAAAACGACATCCATTCTCCATACTAATACTATAAATACGTCTGTTACCCTTCCAAAGCCCATCTATTCAACCGATATTGATGAAATTTGGTATAGAGGTAGGTAACATCCCGAAAATTATTCAAGCACCTTGGTACTCCAACGCCTACCAGTTCTTCGAAATAATGTGCCCCGTCCATTGCCAATTCAGCTTAGAGAATGCTACAATATGTTCTGGCTGACATAAAAAACACAATTTAAAGCAAGCCAAGGGGCAATGTATTAAAAACAACGAAGCTACCTCCAGGTTGTAACTGTACGTTGTTACGTTAGGTGTGGTGTGCACAATTTACGTGTTACCTGGGACGAGGCAACAAGATTTCATTACACACTTGCTTAATTTTCAACAGCTAGGGTTTATCGCTTGCGGAATTCGAGTAAAACACCCCGACCAGCCACGAGGGAAGATTCCCTTTGAGCCACTGTATGACACTTTCACTTACAGATTCTAAAATAAGCTAACTATACCTGATTATATGGTTATCACTGAAATAATTAGGTGGAGGCTATGCGAGAGATAAGCTTTATATTTGTCCACTTATTTCTTGTTAGTTTAAAATACATATTTTGTAAAATAGAATAAAAATAAAATAAATATATAATTTTGTTTCGTTTCTGTCCTCCTATTGGGGTAATCCTATCCGGGTTTCGATCCCTGGGCACGTAACTATTAATCGGAGCTCTATGCTTTTTGAGAAATGAAAGATCGCTTGCTTAAACGGTGAAGGAAAGCATTGCGAGGAAACCCGCATGCCCGAAAGTTCTCCAGTACTCAATTGACCAGCGTGGTGGACTATGGCCAAACCACTTTCTTCTTTCCGACAGTGAGATTTATGCTTAGTGGCAAGCCGGCAACGGGTTGTAATGATGACTATCGATATAATATAAGTAACGGTTCATAATATCACGTTTATTATGCGATATCTCCATTGATGTACAATTTTAGTATACGAGTGTCCTCGTATATGCTTATCTCGCGTTACCGTAACTATAGCTAGAGAGCTTTTTGCACAAGTTAGTGACATTCATTAAAACTTCGCTGATAAGTCCAGCATCCTATTTAAATTCAATGAACCGTTAAACTAGCAAGTTTTAATTAGGTTCGGTTAAAACAGAGTTACTGAGCGATCCTAATAAATATTTATATATTATTATCCTAATAATATATAAATATTATTAATATAAATATATCCTAGAAATGGGTTCCGGGAAAATATGTATGCTGGAAAATATGATGTTGCTCGGATAGTGAAATATTTTTTTAAACGACTGCCTGAAAAAAGGAGTATATTGTTTTCAGGGTTCATGATGTATGTATGTATGTATGTATGTGGGTTTGTATATTTCACCATAAATTCTATACGCCTGAACCGATTTTGATAAATGAGGTATCGTTAGAATCCCTAGCTTATTCCGGGTGACATAGGCTAGTAAAATTAAAAAAAAATTGATGAGGTGACCATGGTTCCATAGCATAAAATTAAAGACTAAAAATGAAAAAAAAAAAACTAAAATAAGATTAACTATATAATCATCAGCTAGAAAATGATGTGTAGATTCCAAAAATATATAACACTGTAGTTCAATATCCAGTGACTTACAATAAAATATCATTTAATAAAATGTGAATAAGATTCCAAAGGTAGGTAATTAATGACTGTGGTATCGTAACGTAGTAGCAGTGGTAGCCGTACATCCATTCGAGGGGGATTTTTATTACACGACTGCCCAAAAAAGGAGTGTTATGTTTTCAGGGTTCGTATACGTTTAAGTGTCTACGGCAGAGCAGTCGTATTTTTTAATAATTTAACTGTTAACGCTAACTTCAAATCCTATTTTCACAGGACTTAAAAGATCATCTGACGACCTCCCATGCCCAGTGGTGGTGGTGGTATTATAAATGGGAGATCCCGGGTTCTACCCAACCGGAAGAGTCTGTTTGGGAATTTAAAATTCCCGAATTTTCTCTGGTCTGGCATAGGAACTCGGAAATGGCAAGTTACCAATCCTGGCGAAGACGTGTCGCCAATCGATTTAGAGTTCCGGTACGATGTGTAGAGACTGATTAGTGGTATGAGTTTAATTCAAGTACAAATTTAATCAAAGTATTTATTTTCCTGCTAAAAAGTGACCTATGAGATAGTACCTACTTCTATACGAAATTTCATAAAAATCTATTGAAAATATGGGACGTGAAAGCATAGCAGACACACACTTCCACATTGATAATATTAGAACTAACAGCAAAATAGGTGTACATAGAAGTGCATGCACGCACCTTTAATATAAATTTACTGCGTTCTAATGGACCTACAGCCAGCAGTGCCGCGTATGGTGTTAAATGTTAATCTATGACGATTGTGATTCATTGTTTGCATGAACTTTGATATATTAATTCCTCTCTACTTACTTACGAGTATTTGTGGGTGGCTCATTTGCTCAATTTAGTATGCAGGGAGTTCCGGGGGTGATAAATATCTAGCTAGGATTCATTTTTAGAAAATGACGTTTTATTCGTGTTTTCAGGCAATAAAAAACTGCAACAATATCATTATACGAATACGAAGGTAAATTTCGCGAATTTCGGTTATAATATAATAGCTCAGGTGGAAACAGGTCGGTCCTGAAACCAGAAACCCCCAGATCGAGTCCTGATGTCCTCTAGTCTGATAATTTTTTTTTTAAATATAATATAATTATTAACTAAATGATTCCCGCGACTTCGTCCGCGTGGACCAAGTTTTTTCGATTCCCGCGGGAACTCTTGAATTTTCCGGGAAAAAAAGTAGCCTATGTCCTTCCCCGGGATACAACCTACCTCTGTACCAAATTTCATTAAAATCGGTTGAACAGATAATTTTTTTGATTCCCGGGGGAACCTTTGAATTTTCCGGGATAAAAAGTAGCCTATGTCCTTCCCCGGGATACAACCTATCCCTGTACTAAATTTCATCAAAATCGGTTGAAGATATGGCCCGTGAGAGCGTAGCAGACAGACAGACAGACAGACACACTTTCGCATTTATAATATTAGTATGGAGTATTTTATTTAAAAAACTAAAATAAAATTTATTATTCAAATAAAATTTCCAAAAAACACGATTTACCAATTAAAAAACCGAGCACCCAGATGTTTACAATAATATTAGAACAAGAAGTTTTATTGCTTCTTTAATACATTGTTGACATATTTTATACCTACTTACCTACTAGAATGCTTAATTCTTATCATTTTAATATCATGTATACTTTCTGTACGCGTTATTAATGTATTGTTAACTGTTACTCATTAAAACTTTAAAGTACACGACCCGACACATGAAGATATTTCCAATTGAGAAGCCCCTTCACCATAAAATAGCTGATGAGTTTCAAACGGCTGAACTGATCTTCCTTAATTATAGCTAAGAACACTCTCGATCAAGTCAACTTTGACTTTGACAACAAAAAAACTAAATCAATATAGGTCTGGGTATACGATTTGTTTTTATAACCCCGTCTGTTTGCGTCGTGGGTTCAAAATACGAGTACATTGGATCTAGTCATTTCTGAATTTTCCCTGGTCTGGCCTGGTACGAGACTTCGGCCGTGGCTAGTTACCACCCTACCGGCAAAGACGTGCCACCGAGCGATTTAGCGTTCCGTTACGATGCCGTGTAGATTGTTAGTAACTAGTGTTGTCCAAATGCAAGAACAAGACGAGACTGAGCCAGTCTTGGTCTTGCGTCTTGCGCCAATACACCTGGTCTTGGTCTTGGTCTTGGTCTTGCGCTCCCAGTCTTGGTCTTGGTCTTGGTCTTGCAGCAAGAGTCTCGCAAGTCTCGCAATTACCTATTAGGCTATTGCTATTTATTAAACGTTACTTTAGATCTTAGAACAACGTAACAACGTAACGTAACGTAAGTACATTTTGAGCTTGAATTAACATAGCCATAGTTAAGACCAACCAAATTAATAAATGGCTAAAAATTTATTGAGAAATTCGAAAAATCAACTGACACCGGGTGGGGTTTGAAGTTACCATTATCTAATCACAATATTCCTTGCGAGATCAACATAATATATTCGTGTCCATTCTGAGCACCCGGGAGCTTATTTTATTCTTTAGAACATGTACTCTGTGGCGGCAGTCGAACAGTGTCAAATGTTGTGCGTGCGGCGCGGCGGCGACGATTGTATGTGATATCAATAGAAGCCGCCGGTGCGTGTATCTTGACCTTGTACTTCCGAATAGCTGCAAAATTTCTTTGACAAGTTAATATCCGACCTTTGATGATGCCGGCAACAAGACGCCGCGCACTATCAAAGTGCCGTTGAGCAAAACTAGGGATGCACTCTTGTTTCTTATGGATATTTTTATTCGCTATATATATTTATGGTATTGTTAGTAATGCGCATAAGTCCATTTTCCTAATTTTTTAAATATATTTTTTTGCGTCTTTTTTTTTTTTTATCCACTACAAGTTATATATAGAGTCTTATAGAGTTCCTAAGCGTATACCCGATCCTTATACTCCCTGAAACGACACTCAGTCCTAACTGCAAGACGCAAGAGTCTCGCAGGCTTAGTCTTGTTCTTGCTCAAATCTTGCACGGTCAGTCTTGGTCTTGGGTCTTGCTAAATTTAGGCGGTCTTGGTCTTGGTCTTGGTCTTGCAAAAATGCAAGAACAAGACCAAGACTGCAAGACCAAGACCGATTTTGGGCAACACTATTAGTAACCGATTAGGGGTATGGGTTTAATATAACTGCCGTACCCCTAACAGGTTAGTCCGCTACCATCTTCGACTGCATCGTCACTTACCATCTGGTGAGATTGTAGTCAAGGGTTACAAAATGCAAAACTTTTGAGTAGGAGTTAGGACATTCCGTGTCGTCTGTAAACACAAATAAATAAAATAAAATTATTTTAGTTGAAGTTTTCAATATCCTCAGCAATCTCCAATTTAAGGTAATCTCCTTAATATGCCGTAAATATCTGGAGCACGGCACCATTACTAATATGCAATAAATCGTCTGGAAGCGTCACATAATTCGGGGAGCTTCGGTAAATTGATGTCATTTACGTCGTATACTCGACCACGTAAGTTGACTGCAAGATATTACCACAGAATAGGAGATAATAATAAATTAATGTCCTCCCGGCCGAATTTCTGCCACGGCGACCTCCAGAAAGATTAGCCATCTGCGCGGGAGATATTATAGTGAGCACATACACAGGTGCACTCTCTGTTCCTTTACTCTCATAGACCCATGGGACGAAAAATCCGACAGCCGGAGAAAGATCAGGCGCAGGACCGGCGGCTTTACGTGCTCTTCGAGGCACGGCGTTGAAACACCGCTAACTTCGTAACTCCGGGCTAGTGAGAATTTCTTGTCAGAAAAACCCAACACTTGTTATGGTCCGACCCGGGATTCGAGCCCGGGACCACGTCGGCCGCACTCGAACATGCTAACCACTAGATCAACGAGGCAGTAAAAGAGACTCGGTAATAGTACAGATATTACTAGTAATTAGCATACCCCTTAGATTTCACTAAATTATTGTTAGCGCCGCTCGAATGACTACAGATGGCGCTGTACCTGTGAGGCGGCAAAGCAGTCGTTACGCGAGGTTTCCGCCAATCAGAGAAGTTTCCGCTCATGTTGTAGCTATGTTTAATGACGTCACGTCATGATATTCTAGAATTTTACATTATAACAACTTCAGTGTTCTTTTTCGATTCGATACTCAGATTTGGCTCGAGTAGCAAGTGTTCGAGAAAGTTGACCTATCTATACCTTGATTGCGAGTGGTTATGGAACTAGTTGTTGTTATATTGTGACATTGCAATTAATTTAATATATCTAACATGTTCTTATGTTTCTTCCTAAATAAATGGCCGAGTCGGTGTTTTGTATATTCTTAGTTTGCCTCTTAAAAACCTATCCATCACCATACGCAAATAGGTCTGCTAATATTCTATAATGAAGAATAGCAGATAAACTACATACAGCTTCTATATCGAAAGTGCGTTCATTCTAAAATCTGATCTAACGATTCAGGTCGGACATTTCCATAAGCTCAGGACAGTTTTTAGAACGGACATCAAGGTCTCCTTTTTGTAGTTTACCTCCTTAAGGATAGATTTTCATATAGGTATTATAATAATAGCTCGGGGTATGAAAATTTATGGGCAGTAAAATCTAACTTTCTCCGTTACGTTATGTTTATGTTTCCAATGTAACACTTGTTTATGTTTCCACGGTAACACTTGTTTATATTTCCATATAACGGTAACACTCTTCGTTATTAAGGGGTAAACTCCACTCGGTGCTGACACATAAAAATTTTTTTTGGAAATTTTCTTACCAATTAGCTAGCGAACCAAACGTTGCCCACGTTTGGTTTCCTAGCTGTTATAATTTCGACGTTCGAAAATGATAGGTACAGTGCAAACTAGCACAAATGACTCCTGACTTTCCATGTTCCATGTGTCCGTGTTATCTGTCTTCAGAGAGTGCACTGAGTGGGCGGTTGTATGGCGGGTGTACACTCACGGCTAATTTCGTCGCTCCGGCAATTAATTCATTAATGCCTCGATCGCACAGACGCTGATAAAAGCATTACAGATCACATTATCGCACACTTAGTTAATTTTCTCCTCCGTGCAAGATAGCTGGTGCTACGGCTTTTAGTGAATTAATGCTCTGCTTTCTGCTTAAGTGCCGTAATTTGTTAAATGTAAGACCTATAATAATATATTAAAATTGGTAGAAAGACGTGAAAGTTATGGTACGTTCGCGTTATTAACTGCCGAGTTTCATGCCAAACCAATCTGGATATTTTCTTTTCGAAGCTCCAACGGAAAATGTCCAGGAACATGATTGAAGGTTGTGATGCAGCATTGACCACGTTTGTGTTATAAAATAAAATGAAAATATGATTTATTGCACACCAAACAGAACATAGAAACATAAATTAAGGGAAGAAACTGCAAATTGGTTGAACTGGGAATTAAACCCAAATCCTTCCACTTACCACAACCTTTTCTCAACATGTACAGAGAACTTGACCTAGACCAAGAAGTCTCATCTGATTGTTTACCAACTTAGACCAGCTTGGCGACTCGTTTCCATCGAGGTGGATGATCCCAACCTTAACCATTGCCCAAAGATATCTCTTCCTTCAATACTTTGTAATCTTGGAGGACGACTAATTTGCAATAGTCTTGCAGTTCATCCAGTATAGATGTCACCGTAAGATTGTAAAAACCGTTAGATTATAATCTAACTCGCGAAATTGTAAACTGTCGAATGATTACAATATAACGGATTATTTTTCGGTAGATTGTAATCTGTTAGGTTTATTAACCCGATAGAACATAACCTAGAACCTGCGGCCGGGCACTACTTGATTATTTATGTCGAACCCTAACCTAACCTACAAGAAAGAGACAAGAAAACGTAAATACAATGAATATTTCAAAAATTGACACTTAAAACATTGAACGGTTCACAATCTTTCGACTGTTTACAATCTATCGAAAAAAAAGCGTTAGATTACAATCTTACGGTTTTTACAATCTTACGGTGACATAGACAAGGTATAGACTATGCTTCTTTAAAATACTGTTGAAAATTATGTTAACTATTAACAAGTGAATATAATTAAAATTATAAAAAAATACGACTGCTCTGCCGTAGCCCGTATTGAATTATTCAAAAATTTATGGCCTGTGTCACTGGATATTGTAAGGATTCTAACGTTACCCCATACTTGCAAATCTGTTTAGACATTTAGAAGTTATGGTGGAATATACAAACTCATATACATACATACATACATGAACCCTGAAAACACTATACTACTTTTTTCAGGCAGTCGTATAAGAAGCATGGATTTGATTCGCTCTAGCTACGCTTGGGATTGCAGTTACTTCTATCCTTATATTTTTTTAAAATTATAGTTTTTCAAAAGAGTTTCTTGCTGACTCTTCTCAGTAGGAATAGTATTCCGTATCAGTGACAGATTCACTCGACGTTTCAAAAGCACTCGTAAAACTTTATTTGAATAAAAAAGATTGAAGTTTGAAGACTACAGATCATATCACTTAGGTAATAATATTGTTATTTAGTCTCGTATTCGGATGGGAGTGAATGTACATCGCACGCAGCGCCGCGGTGCACTGCGAGTGCAGCAGACTGGAAAATTCAGTTTGCCGTCGGAAAACTTGTGCGTTCTGTGGGAATTTAATTTAGCACTCATTTTATCCATACTAATATTATAAATGCGAAAGTGTGTCTGTCTGTCTGGTACGCTTTCACGGCCCATCTGTTCAACCGATTTTGATGAAATTTGGTACAGGGATAGGTTATATACCGGGGAATGACATAGGCTACTTTTTATCCCGGAAAGTTCAAAGGTTCCCGCGGGAATCAAAAAATGTATCTGTTCAACCGATTTTAATGAAATTTGGTACAGGGATAGGTTGTATCCCGGGGAAGGGCATAGGCTATTTATTCCGGAAAATTCAAGAGTTCCCGCGGGAATCGAAAAAACAAGTTCCACGCGGACGAAGTCGCGGGAATCATCTAGTAAAATATAATTAAAGAAATTGAGATACTTTATAGCTTTATTCGACCTTTTTAGGGTTCCGTACCAAAATGGTAAAATGGAACCCTTATGGTGCGACTTTCTCCGTCTGTCCGTCTGTCCGTCCTTCACACTCGATTATTTCAGTAACTACCGAAGCTATCGACATGAAATTTGGAATAATTGTGTATATTAGTGGCCCAAAGACACTGGAATTAAAAAAAATTGGAAATTATTTTTGTTCTTATTTAAAAAGGGGGGAAAATCGGAGGGTTGAAATTTAAAAGTGAGATAACTGTACTGTGTGGGGTATCATATGAAAGGGTTTACTTTGTACATTCTAAAACAGATTTTTAATTATTTTTAGTCATGATAGTTTTTGATTTATCGGGGAAAAAGTCTAAAAAAATACCGTTCCCCCCCCTTATCTCCGGAGTTTACCAATCGAAAAATCTGAAATAATTATGGTCAATAGGAATTTATGTATATTTTACAGGAAAACTATAGCCAATGCTCTAACTAGCATAGTTTTTTTGATATTAACAGTAAACCTCTACAAACAAAGTTAGTTTTACGGTTCATTAACAAAGGTAATTATTACCGTTTTACATCTTTGGTCGTTACAGTTTTAGTCGTGTTACATCTACAGTATTACGAACGAATCTTAAAAGTACCTAGCTATAACTACCTTATACAATTTTTATTTTAAAATTGTAAATTGTAGAATAAAAATTGTTTCATGTACATAGTGATGTGACACAATAGGTTATCGTAACTAATTTGTTTTCAATTTACGATCCATACATAACCATATTCGTTTCATAATTACACTGATCTTTCATAAATATAAATTATTCTACGCACGCAGCACGTCCGAGCCGCTCTGTGTCAGTTGTCACTGTCAAAGAGAATATAATCACTACGGTCTCGGGGAGCAAAACCCGAATATACAGCGTGATCGCCAACGCGTACCCCGCGCCCCGCAGCGATACCGAGGTTACCTTAGCGGTGCTGCGTATGCGTTTTGTTCAAGAATACACAGTACTCCTGAATTCTTATTGCGATTTTCTGTACTTACTTTGTTTTTTTTTTAATATAAAAATACTCTTATATTAATTACACCTCGGTTAAGTTGGTTATTAGGTTAATAATTATAGTTAAGTAAGTAGGTTCTGGTAGTTTTTTGCTGTTGGGTAGGTTATTATATTTTGATTTTATTAGGTATTAGGGTACAGATTAGGTTAGGTTAGGTTAGGTTATTAATTATTTCTTTTACTTATTGTAATTAGTAGGTACCTAGTTAATAATAATTGGTTAGGTTAGGTTTTTGTACTTAGTTATTTTGCCTTTCGGTAGATTATTATTAGAAATTGGAATAAAAAACCAAATGAGAGAAAGATAGTAATCTTTCTCTCATTTGGTTTTTTATTCCTTTCGAATGTTTAGTGTTCGGTACTAGATATTTCTGGTGTAGACATTGCTAGTGTAGTATGTAGTATGTAGTATGCCATGTAAAAACTAGATGGCGCTAGCTGTAACTTACATCGTGCTACCGACTTGTTCCCATTGGTATATAAGACCTGTGTAAGAATGTTTAATAAAATAAATGTCTTCGCTCACTACTGAACCTATTACTCGTCTAATAATACCGCATATCCAAATGAAAAGAAATATTCAACGCTCTAAAAAAGCATACTATCATAAGATTATCAACAGTACGAAGGTACAATCCATAAGCACTATGTAACGTAGTTTTTTTGTTTAGGGTTCCGTACCTCAAAAGGAAAAAACGGAACCCTTATACTTATAGGATCACTTCGTTGTCCGTCCGTCGGTGTGTCAAGACCCTTTTTCTCAGGAACGTATGGAGGTATCAAGCTGAAATTCATATCAAATACTCAGGTCCACGGTCCCTTGGTGCTGTGAAAAAATCAAACTTCTAAGCTAACACAATCAAAAGATACAGCCGTTTTTGCTGCAAATTTCGACACTCGCAAGGGAATCAAAACGTACAGGGTACTTCCCGTGAACTCAGAATCTTGAAATTTTGTATGAATCAACGTCTTATAGCACAGATAAAGGAAAAATTTCGAAAAGAATAAATTTTTACTTACATCCATACTAATATTATAAATGCGAAAGTGTGTCTGTCTGTCTGTCCGTCTGTCTGTCTATCTGTCTGCTACGCTTTCACGGCCTAACTACTCAACCGATTTTGATGAAATTTGGTACAGGGATGGGTTGTATCCCGGGGAAGGGCATAGGCTACTTTTTATTCTGGAAAATGGAGTTTCTTATTCTGAAGTATTCGGAGTATTCTGGAGTTCCCGCGGGAATAAAAAAAACATCAATCCACGCGGACGAAGTCGCGGGCATCATCTAGTCATATAATAAAAATATTTTTAATAATTTTAAACTTACTACCCCTTTCCGTGTGAACGCGTAGAGGTATTAAATTGAAATTAAAATAATAGATAAGTGGAATAAGAATACTATAACTTTTATTTATATAACTACAGGTTTGTACGGAACCCTCGGTGCGCGAGTGATAGAGTTTTTATTACTATCTAGAAAATGAAACATTACCGATTTCGTAAATTAGACAGATTTTTACATTACCAAATTAATCTGCAAGTAAAACAATTTTTATTGCTATCTTACAGCAGCCAATTTAAATATTTTTATTTATGATTGAAAAAAAACTCGGAATTTAGAAAGTCGCAGATTAAAATTTGTTCAGTATTACGTGCAATAGCTACTACCCTTAGAAGGTTATTCGTATTTTTAAATTAACCCTGTATACAGCAAACCTCTTGAAATATGTAATAACAGCCAATATATAGAAGTGATAAACTAGCCGGTACCAAAGTATTGGAGGGTTGTAGAAGTAATTTACTGCACTTATTAAGCTCTGGAAGTGGTATTGTGGCGGAAATAGAAGAAACTCTTAAGTTTACACATCGACCGAACCAACAAGCTCTCTCCAGTCTCCTTCAACGAAACTGGTGCTAAGGTACAGGTTATAGCGATATTTTAAGTAGCTACAAAAAATATTAAGATTACCTATATGAAGATTACCTATATTTTGTAACAGAGCTCGACTGGACTAAAATAATCATTTTCGCTTTCGTTACTTACTTTAACCACTATTCTGTGCTTTAGCGTTTATCTGAACTTACTACAGGTGTATTTTGAATTGAGTAATATTATAAATGAAATTGTTAAATTCTTAGGTACTAATACCACAATATTATAATAATTGCTAATAGTGCTAACTAATACCTAATGTAAAAAATTAATTTTCAAAGCCAAAACGCTTGGATAGCGCAAAAATTAAAAAAAATAATAATAAAGATAAAAAATTAAAGAGAATCGTGCTGCCAGTAGAGTAATATAACAGTTACTCAAGACAGACGGCTGGGAACAGTTAGCACTTTAGAGGCCTAAATAACGGAAATGATAAATGACAGTTGCAAAACTTTTGAAGGGTTGGCGACTGGCGTTGGGTCTACAACAACTTGTCTCTTTTAACTTGGGACTTGTTTGCAATAGCCAAGCTTTTAATCTCAGGTTTATTGCGAATTTCTTCTATCTATAGAAACGAAATTTTAATTAATATTTTGTTTCGTATGAAAAATTCAGTCAGACTTGAACCTGTTATTTACATTTACTTTATGATCACGCATCAAGCTTATGCAATGATGCAAAGAATACTTACAAAGGTTGCGATGCAATGCCCTGAAAAATTTGAGTGATTATTCGATTATAACTAAAATTTGTACAGTTTGAACGTTAAAACACAAAATTGTTGTTTTTTTGATATTTTAAATCTACTGGTCATATTAAAGTCACTAACAAAAAAATTTAAACCATTATTTTTTAACTTTTCCGCATAAAAGTAAAAACTGCCAAAGAGCAGCTAAAAACATTCCGGATAACTGCGAAAAACTAGTACTTGAGCAACACAAACGAGTTTGTGCAAAACTTTTATTTTTACGACAAAGTCCTGAAATACAAAAGCAACTTTTCATGGCGGGGCAATGAAACTGTCGTACTTACGGCCTAAATATAGCTTCTATACGGAGGGGAAGATAAAGCACATTATACTAGACAATTCTGATGCGTATAGGGATATACCAAAGCAATAAAATGTATATTATTTTTATTGTGCAAGGAATTTATGAGTGCACTAATACGCAGTACTGCAAGATAAGTATTATAATATGTATATTCTTTAAATGAGACGTTTTTCTATTTTTATACAGACCTTACTGAAGTTATAAAGTGCTTTGCTACTGTTATATAATTAATAAATGGGTAGTATTTAAACAAGCGAAAATAAATTAAAAAGGTGTCAAAAAGAACAGAATATAGCGTACCTAAATACTAAGTTAGCGACAGGCTGTGGCCGACTACAAATATTGAACATTTTGACCTGAAAATACTAATTTGATTTACTGGTTATTCAGAATGATCAGTTTAATAATTCTTAAGCGAACACTTTTCTATTTTAGGGACAATTTTATGGCTTACATTATATTCAACATTATGTACCTATATGTATATTTAATATCAAGAACAATTAATTTGTCAAATTCGAGATTTTACATGTCGGTACATTTTACAAACTTTACTGATTCTGAAAATACATTTTTTTAAACTTAAGTTAGGTATATTTACCCGATAGAACCTAAGTGCCCGGCCTGTGGCCGGACACTACCTGTATATTTAAGTCTAACCCTAACCTAACCTAACATTTTGACAAATATTGTAATTATTAAACAAGATTTAACGCAGAGATTTTGTACGAGACGAACTTATCTGTTCTGCTATTTTTAAAATAATAATATACTAAAATAGAAAAGCGAATATCTCAAATAGTATTATCAGTACCTAACAATACTAATAGAACACCCTAAAAGGTATATTTTTGAAGCACTCAATATATTAACTCAAACTGGTTATAGAGTTACTTACTTAGTTTAGTAGTCGCTAACTCAGTATTTTTATCGCTAGCTTTAGTATTTCATTCGGTCACTTACAGTCGTCAGTTAATTTTTTAGTCGATCGATTAACAATATCCCTTAAATTATTTCGGGTAACTTCCTGGAAAGCATTACAGATGACTGCTTACACAATATCCATAATAATGTTATAAATGCGAAAGCGTGTCTGTCTGTCTGCTACGCTTTCACGGCCCATCTGTTCAAACGATTTTAATGAAATTTGGTACAGGGGTAGGTTGTATCCCGGGGACATAGGCTACTTTTTATCCCGGAAAGTGAAAGAGTTCCCGCGGGAACCAAAAAACCTCAATCCACGCGTACGAAGTCGCGGGCATGAGCTAGTTAGTATATACACAGTGGCATTTAATTTTTTTAGTACGGACAATTCCAAATGCTCTATTTAACAAGTTATAAAATTAAAAAATTTAAAAAACCCACGACGAATTGTAGAGCTCCCTTTTGCCTTATTACTTTGAAACATTAATAAGAACATTTCGGAAGTTATACATTATATCTAAAGCTAACCAGGAAAATGGTAACAAAAAGTGCACATTTTTTTTCCTAAATAATAATTGTGCTGTATCATGAGTCCCTGAGCAGCATCTAGGTACAAAGTGCTAGTCAAGACAAATCAAAAGAGTCCAAACATGACGGGTTTACGATGAGAACTTAAGGAGTTCCTATGACCACCTCCTGGCTCCATCGTGAGACCCTGGGCAGCATCTTGGTACAAAATGCTTAGTCAAGACAAATCAAAAGAGTCTAAACACGACGGGTTTACGATGAGAACTTAATGAGTTCCTATGACCACCTCCTGGCTCCATCATGAGACCCTGGGCAGCATCTAGGTACAAAGTTCTGGTCAAGGAAAATCAATAGAGTCTAAACACGACGGGTTTACGATGAGGACTTGAGGAGTTCCTATGACCACTTACCAAATCACGATTGCAGCTCAGCTTGGTTGTCTATGGTCCTAAAATATATCTAAGAACCTTCTCACGAGCTATACGTATCTAATGCGAAAAATGACATCTCAATCGGCCCAGTACTTTTTGAGAAAAATTGTAACATATTGAAAAATTAAAATCATAGACAGCTCAGCTTGGTTGTCTATGGTCTTAAAATATATCTAAGAACCTTCTCACAAGATATACATATCTAATGCAAAAACCCGCATATAAATCGGCCCAGTACTTTTTGAGAAAAATGGTAACATATTGAAAAATTAAAATCATAGACTACAGCTCAGATAGGTTCTCTATGGTCCTAAAACATATCTAAGAACCTTGCCAGAAGTTATGCTTATCTAATGCAAAAAACCGCATATTAATCGGTCCAGTAGTTTTTCAGGACAATGGTAACAAAAAAGTGCGCAAACAAACACACAACCTCTTAGGGCAAACGCATATACCGTTTCCGTTCCGTCGTGGGTAAAAAAGAGCAAAACACCACTTGAAGCACGTAAAAGCAGTAGGTATGTCTAATGTCTATTTTTCAGAGTAGTGAGATTGTAAAATACAAAGATGGAATATTACACAGAAATAATAGAATTATATCAAAGTGCAATTTTTATCTAGGGTTTGATATAAATTGCACTTTTTAACCGACTTCCAAAAAAGGAGGAGGTTCTCAATTCGGCGTGTATATTTTTTTTGAGTCTCAAGTGTTTTTGTTATATCAGAAGGTGTAGGTACTTTGTAGGTACTTACCTATTTTTTTTAAAATATACTTTGAGTTTGAGTTTATATGAAATCACTATCAGTGCCACTAAAACACGTAATACTGACTCTCGCATTACTATCTCAAGCAAATCAGTTCATGTCCCTAAATTGAGTAATATGACGTATAATAATAATAATAATCTTATAATATAAGCACAGAACACTTAACAGTACCTACCGGCTGGAAGCAAGAAAAATAACAGCTTATTATTAAAACTTTAATAATTAATGATAAGAGTCAGTATCTGAGAATAGTTTGTAAGAACCAAAAGGCTTGTTGTTATGAATGTTATTCGAAGCGAGGTATCCATACAAATTGCTATACCCATTATGAAAGCCGAACAAACTTGGTAGATAATGGCCATAGTTTGATAAGAAAACTGCTAGCAAAGGATCTACCGGCAAGTGATTTGCATTGTTATAATATCTTATTGGGATCTTTAATGGTACGAGAGCAACATCAGGGTTGTATGAATTTCGACTGTTTTGCCTCAGAGATATATCATAATTTCGTAAATTATCACTAGTTCTTATATTGTAGTTCGCAAGAATTTGTAAAAGATTTGCCGTTAAGTTATTTTTTGTACTTATTTCTGCTGATTTTGATATTGGATGTATAAATCCTTTGTGATAATGAAGATTTTGATCGGTGGCTGTTTGAGCACCTTCCTCTATATTTTCTTTTACTTCATAAGTTTCAGTTGAATCTGTTTCTTTATTTTTCATTTTCTTCCATTTTTCATTAATCTTCCTTTGATTTGTTAAAGCATTATTATATTGAATGACAATATTGGAATCTTCAATCTTCTTTGGTCTACGTAGTTGTTGGGTTGGTTTGTCGTGATTCAAAGACGTATTTGTATCATCTAGCGTTATTATTTGTTTGTGAGGAGGTTGAATTATTTTGATTAATTCTGAAAAAAGGAAAATTAATTATTTTTAGTTTGGATTGTAGTGACTCTATTAAGAATCGGAAAGCAGGTTAAATTACTTTTTTAAAAAACTAAAAATTATGAGCTCAATATCATACCTTGATACTCATTTACGTCGTCTTCATTTTTTTCAGATACTAGTACAGCTTTACTATCTTCAACAGGCTTTTTGGTTATTTCATTTAATTGAATGATTTTCACGAAATTTTTATTTTCAAAGTCATTCATTACCGTTGGTCGTTTCTGTAACTTCTGAAAAGTTTTTAAGTACATAAGGGCATATTTACACAGAATCGCGCAGTGTTAAAGGATGAAGCTGTAGTCTGTCTTAGTGGTGTGGCACCCATTACCCTGCCGGAAAAGACGTATAGGTTTTATAAAACATCCATACCCGGACCAAGTTAGCCTGCTACTATAGACTGCATCATCACGTATAACCAGGTGAAATTGCAATCAAGGACCACCTTGTAGTAGATCAAAAAGATGTACAAGTCGGTCAGTGAGGTCAGTATGTAAACGAAGGCTTACAAATTGTACCTTGCAATATTTTTGGAACATTCACGTGCCGACCACATCCAAGGCTCGCAACTTGTGTGAACTCACCTCAAAGTGAACATTGGGCGTTCTAATGAAATCCCTTCGCTGTTCCAGGACTTTTTCAATTGACATGGGTCTCCAGCCATTGTCCGGGTAAACGTTTTGAGCGGAGGCCGCGCTCACAAAGAAACAAGTCGCCTAGAACAAAGATAAATTAATTGTGGATTAGATAATTTTATTCACAAGTTTATTCAGCGTTGCACGCGGGTGAAAGGGCTTTTTTCGAGAGCGTCTTTAATCTTTTGTTTGGGGAGCAGTTCAAAAAATAATTTTTTAGTAGAGTATTTATATTTGAACTTATGTTTCGTCCGCGTGAATTAAGGATTTTTGATTCCCCAAAATTGGTTGAAAGAATGAGCCGGGAAAGCGTAGCAGACAGACAGACAGACACAATTTCGCATTTATAATATTAGTATGGAAGTAATATGGGTTAAATATAACTGCCATTCCCCTAATAAGTTAGCCCGCTACCATCTTAGACTGCATCATCACTTACCATCAAGGTGAGATCGCAGTCAAGGGCGAACTTGTAGTAGATAAATCCTTACTAATATTATAAATGGGAAAGTAAGTTTGTTTGTATGTTTGTTCCTCTTTCACGCCGTAACTACTGAACCGATTTGGCTGAAATTTGGAACGTAGATAGCTTATAACCCGGATTAAAACATAGGCTACTTTTTATCCCGGAAAATTGAAAAGTTCCCGCGGGAATCAAAAGAATGTATCTGTTCAACCGATTTGGCTGAAATTTGGAACGTAGATAGCTTATAACCCGGATTAAAACATAGGCTACTTTTTATCCCGGAAAATTGAAGAGTTCCCACGGGAATCAAAACAATGTATCTGTTCAACCGATTTTGATGAAATTTGGTACAGAGATAGGTTACATCCCGGGGAAGGACATAGGCTACTTTTTATCCCGGAAAATTGAAGAGTTCCCGCGGGAATCAAAAGAATGTATCTGTTCAACCGATTTTGATGAAATTTGGTACAGAGATAGGTTGCATCCCGGGGAAGGACATAGGCTACATTTTATCCCGGAAAATTGAAAAGTACCCGCGGGAATCAAAAGAATGTATCTGTTCAACCGATTTTGATGAAATTTGGTACAGAGATAGGTTACATCCCGGGGAAGGACATAGGCTACTTTTTATCCCGGAAAATTGAAGAATTCCCGCGGGAATCGAAAATACTTGGTCCACGCGGACGAAGTCGCGGGAATCTGCTAGTAAAATAAATAAACTGAACCCTTTGTTTTTGAATGTTACAGAAGGGGCTATATTGCGGTCAAAATTAATGGAGACATTTATAGTTTATTGATATATAAGCCACTTACCGTTAGTAAAACCAAATATAAGGTCATATTGAAAGCACTGAGGAGTATCCTCTGTGGAGGTTTACAACAAAATGCCACCTCATGTGAGGTCATGGGTACCTGGGTAATGGGTCACTGCACTTAATACCTACTTAGAACTTAAGGTAAGAGCAAGTAAAGATGCAGTTATACTGAAGGATATTTATCACTTAATTTCTTACTAGAAGACTAGCTTTTGCCCGTGGTTTCGCTCACGTTAAGTTCGATTTCCATACTATACCCCTATTTTACCCCCTTAGTGCCTGTATTTTCAAAAATCCTTTCTTAGCGGACGCCTACGTGATATCAGTAGGTATGCCAAATTTCAGACCGATTCGTCCAGTGGTTTGAGCTGTGCGTTGATAGATCAGTCAGTCAGTCACCTTTTCCTTTTATATATTTAAAAGAAGATGCCCCCGCTGAAAGCAAGCGAAACAAGACCGTGTTCTGAGGAAATCCGTGCAGGAGACAGCCACTGGACGACTATAGGTTGAGACGACGACGACGACGATGCGACTTCGACCGCGTGGATTAATGTTTTTTTCCTTTATTTCCCCGGGTATTGGTTTTGAAAAGGATAGCATGTATTTAGAACGGAATTAGCCACATATTTAGCTAGCAACCTTAAGCTAAGACTTGATGTAATAATAATAATAATGTCCTCCCGAACGAATTTCGGCCACGGCGGCCTCTATTTTTTTTCTCTGGGGAGGAGGAAAATCCTCATTGGATACCTCGGTACTTTTTTGGAGGCATGCCCGACTCCACTGGGGATGAGATCCAGCGGCCTACGGACTAAAAACTTCCTCCCCCTTCTCTGCTCAATCTTCCAGGTACAGCCTTTGTAATGCGTCTAAAAGATGGCTGTCTTCAGGCGTTTTCTAGCCTCTGCCTTTCCCACTCGTCCTGAATTCTCTTTTTTATTATAGCACGCAACATTTTAGCGCATGCCTCCCACTGTTGTTCGCAAGTCAGCATACGGGGTATTAGGTTCATATTTGTTCGCTTTCTCCCTGTGCTTCCTCTCGTTTGTCCTCACATTCCACGCACTGAAATATTGCGTGCTCTGGCGTATCTTCTTCACCACAATATGCGCATGACTCACTTGTCGCCTTGCCAATTGCGTGAAGGTAGGTATTAAATACACCATGTCCACTAAGTGCTTGGGTTAAGTACTTATCCACTTCTCCATGTTTCCTTCCTATCCAGGGCTGTAAGTCAAGGATAAGTTTTCTTGTCCAATTCCCTTTAACGCCTTTCTCCCACTCTGCCTGCCATTCCTCAACGGTGCGGTTCCGCTCCTCCTTCGGCGTCCTGCGGTCCTTGCGACTGTACATCCTCTTGCGTTCCATCGCCAATCTTTCAATGGGTACTAATCCTGCTATTACCAGTACCGCATCTAGCGAAATGGTTCTGTACACACCGCAGATTCTGTTTTTTTTGCCTTCCGTAGTAAAAAAAGTACTGCTACTTTCCAGATCTGTGGGAACTCTCCAGTTTGTAGGGCATGGTTCATGACTTGTGTGATTTTGTCGGGGATTGTGCTAACGGCGAGTTTTACTATTTCCGGTAGTATAAGGTCTGGTCCCGGCGCCTTCCCGAGCTTAATTTGATCACATGCACTCTTCAGTTCCTTGTTAGTAACCATCGGAATTTCTTGCGTAGGGTATCTTGTGCGTTCAAAGGCGACGGCGGCTCGGCCACGGCGGCGTATCACCAGCAAAGTGCACAGTTGCATTCTCTGTTCCTTTACTCTTATAGCCGGATGGGACCAAAAACCAACATGACCGGAGAGAGATCAGGCGTATGAATATTATTGATGCTGACTGACTAAGAACTGCCACTAATTTTTAAATGGCTTTTAACGTTTATGGAACTTAAATAAAGTAAGTATTTTTGGCCTAAAATTTAAATGATTACAGATCGTCGCCAGAATTCACCGTTTTAAAATCTTACAATCTTGTCCGGCTTAGCCACGATCAAACTGTTTTAAATAATAGCAGTAACTCAGTGGTACAAAAAGCGGTTTCTTTGTTAGTTTTTTAACTAATTATTAGTAATTATTACTAATGACTATTATATGCGTACAATGAATGATACTTTGTTTAATTTGATGAGGTACCCAGTAGTCTAAAATTACGGTTCAGATTTGTATGGGGCGTAGGCCAAGTCTTGTACAAACAGAGAAATGAAGGAAAATAAAATACTAGACCAGTTTTTATTGGTCAAATCTACGAATTCGTCGTAATTTCAGTGGCAAAATTATTTAATCTTTCCAAGTTATCGAACTCTAAACATGAGTGGGTAACAAAGGCGGTTTCGAATTTTGGCGTTTTCAAAACAAAAACACGTTATTTTGACAGTGACTGTCAGAAATGACATTTGATACATTTTGCGCCTACTGCCTTCTATATGGCTGAAGGTTGCCATCTTGGAAACGTATTGAAAACTTGAAATACATATTTATTTTTTTGCTCGTTATTTACTTTACTGTTCTAAATTATTAATAATAGGAAGCTTGGCAATGATTTGATCTAGTGGCTCAGATAGTTCCATAGTTAAGATGTTTTGTGAAATGGTGATAATGAAAAAAAAAACCCGGCTGAGTTTGTTGTGGGCTCTTCTCAAACCAGGGCGCGTTTGAAACCCTCGTAGCTTTAGTTTTAAGATACCGTTACTGATTATCAACATTATATTTTATTTATAAATAACTGGACGTCAACAAGTGTAGTGTACCTACCTAAATTGAATAAAAATTATTTGACTCATTGGATATTATATTATTAATACAATCAATATATTTTCCTCTATTCATGGTAGAGTGTACAAGAGTAGGCCCAAAATGAACCTTTTCCTTTACAACATTTTCAGCCCTTTCGTCAAAATCAGCTTAAAATATTAATCGTAAAAAGGTAACAGACTGACAGACAAAACAAACAGTCAGCGAGACAGAAACAAAATATTTCTTTTATTAAACCGTTCGCGTGGTATTGCAGGTATGCCAGTGTGAACGCGTCGTAGTAAAGCCTTAATTGCCTCTCCATGTTGTTACACGGAATTGCTTTCAACTGCAGTGGACACTTCGCGCTAAGTCCTAATGTCATACTTTCTTATTACATGCCTATTATGCTAGCTAAGAAATCGGTGATAGCTTCGTGGTACTAAGAATGGTCCAGGGTTCGATAGCCCGTGCACGCACTTTTTACTTTTTGGAGTTATATCTATACGTTTTAGGGAAATAGTAGGTGAATAAAAACGTCGCGAGGATTCGAGGAAATCTGCATACCAGAGAGTTCTTCATAAAGTGATGTAGCTTCTAAGATTATTGACCAATCGTCATGGTAATGATGTTAAAAGATGCGGATGCAGGCGAGAAGTGCATTCGAGATGGAATCTTGAAAATCTGTTAGTAAATTTTTGCAATTTTTTGAAGAAGAGATTTTTATTTATTTGAGAATCAACAAAAGCTGGAGTGATTATTGACCGATCGTCTTGGTAATTATGTTAAAAGATGCGGACGCAGACGAGAAACTTGCATTCGAGTTAGAATTTTGAAAATCGGTTAATAAATTTTTGAAAATTTTTGGAAAATGTTTTTTATTTTTTCAGAATCACCAACAGTTGGAGTAATTTAGGGAAGTAAAACTCAATAAAAAATTCTTATTATTCAACTTGTACTTAATATGGTATTCAAAATAATTTTTTTTTCGTAATTTTTTTTTTCATTTTCAATGCTCCGATTGTTGCGAGGACTGCGATATCTGTGAATTTTTCTTTTCACTGCGAGTTCTGAAACAATGAAATAATAGTACATTATGGTACAAGTGAGTAATGTTGGTGATTACCGCTGAGGCGCCATTGAGGCCCGAGCCGTCAGGTGAGGGTCTTAAGATAGCCGAGGACGGTAATCATCAATACACACGTGTATCATACGACGTTTTTCAACACACTTGTGAAGAAAATAATACTAAAAAAGTAAGACGGAGTCGAATTGTAAACTATCGACAGATTGTGAATCGTGCAATGTTCAGTGTCAATTTTTGAAATATTCATTGTATTTACGTTTTCTTGTCTGTTTCTTGTAGGTTAGGTTAGGGTTCGTCGTTTATTATACTTTGAGCGTTTATTTTAATAGTTTCCAGAGATAAATTGCTGTTGTTATCACTTTCACTGGACATTTTCCACTTCTTTCAGCTGGCGTGGCCTACTCGATTTGACAAACAAACGAAGTTCGTCTTAGTGGCAATCTAGTGGGCCACGGCCTATGAAGTTTCCAATCTAGTGGGCCACGGCCTATAAAGAAACTTCTTTCAGCTGGCGTGGAAACTCTATAACTCACTTGTGAATAATAGCAATGAAAAAGTCACAGTTTGATTATAGGGGTCATTATGTGCCTAATTGCGGTGAAATTAGAGCCACTTTATGAGCAAGTGTGTTGAAATAGTACATTATGGTACAAGTGAGTAATGTTGGTGATTACCGCTGAGGCGCCATTAAGGCCCGAGCCGTCAGGTGAGGGTCTTAAGATAGCCGAGGACGGTAATCATCAATACACACGTGTATCATACGACGTTTTTCAACACACTTGTGAAGAAAATAATACTAAAAAGTAAGACGGAGTCGAATTGTAAACTATCGACAGATTGCACTTCTTTTAGCTGGCGTGGCCTACTCGATTTGACAAACAAACGAAGTTCGTCTTAGTGCCAATCTAGTGGGCCACGGCCTATAAAGAAACTTCTTTCAGCTGGCGTGGAAACTCTTTAACTCACTTGTGAATAATAGCAATGAAAAAGTCACAGTTTGATTATAGGGGTCATTATGTGCCTAATTGCGGTGAAATTAGAGCCACTTTATGAGCAAGTGTGTTGAAAAATTATTTATGTGATATGGATATTATTGTGATCCTTACTTCCTTATCCTTTCCTTACTAATATTATAAATGGGAAAGTGAGTTTGTTTGTATGTTTGTTCCGCTTTCACGCCGTAACTACTGAACCGATTTGGCTGAAATTTGGAACATAGATAGCTTATAATCCGGATTAAAACATAGGCTACTTATTATCCCGGAAAATTGAAGAGTTCCCGCGGGAATCAAAAGAATGTATCTGTTCAACCGATTTTGATGATTTTTGGTACAGAGATAGGTTACATCCCGGGGAAGGAAAGGGACCAAATCTTGTAAAAAAACCATATCAAAGTCATGCATATTTCCTACTTCCATTCCTCCATCTAGTATACTTTCTGAAATAGACACAGAAATTTTGGCCGAAGATGGGTGAGGAGCACCTCGATCATCATCGCTCTCCATATATTTTTTTTCCGAAAAATTATGGAGAGTTCTTCTTTAAAAATAAATTTTAAAAAGGAACCGCATTAAAGTCTTACATAGTTCTACACTTGTAGCCTCTTCAATATTCGCCACACATTTTCTATGTAAAAATAAATTGCCATGCCGCCATCTTGAATTTTTTTCCTGTTCATCAAGTAGACCTTCAAGTCCTGATCATCTTTTCCCAGGAAACCACTCATCCATCTTTTATACTCTCCGAGATAGACACCGGCGGAATTTGTATGGCGGCCATCTTAAATCCGCCATTTTGAAAAAAAATTCAGCTTACTGTCAATTGGATGAAGTTTCGAGTGACATTTGGTCGAGCACCCCCCACCTATCTTCAATACCCTGGCTGTGCTCTTCATCCGTCTTCCAAATCCTCAATCATCAGCTCTCTCCGTATTTTTCCTCTGAATGAATTTTTGTCTTCTATACGAAACGATAAGTAAAAAAAAAATTTTAATACAAAATTTTACAGGAGAGGTGATCAATCAGTCAAGTCAGCACGAGCAGCTATATTATCGCGAAAGATAAATGATTGCAAATACAATATTAGTTAATTTTACCGCCCATAATTATTTCCTATCTTGTAATCATAGTTTGCTACAAGTGAATATAATTAATAATATTAAAAAATACGATTGCTCTGCCGTAGACACACATACATACCTACACGAACCCTGAAAACATTACACTCTTTTTTGGGCAGTCGTGTAATAAAAAATCCCCCTCGAATGGAAGTATGGCTACCACTGCTACTACGAAACGATACCACAGTCAATTGATATTTTTTGTGAATCACTGGATATTGAACATTTATATTGGTGTTATATATTTTTGGAATCTACTCATCATTTTCTAGATGATGATTATATAGTTAATCTTATTTTCCAATTATTTTTTCAACTTTAGCCTTTAATGCGGAACCACGGTCACCCCATCATTATTTTTTTTAATTTTTCTAGCCTATAACACCCGGAATAAGCTAGGGATTCTAACGATACCTCATTTATCAAAATCGGTTCAGGCGTTCAAGTTATGGTGGAATATACATACATACCTACATACATACATGAACCCTGAAAACAATATATGTACTCCTTTTTTCAGGCAGTCGTATAAATAAAAATAATGGAATAATATTTTTTTATACTTATGTACGCCACTCCTCAAAAAATTATAATTATGAATATAATAATAAAATTATAATTGTATTAAAATTATCTAAAATATTGCGAAAAATAAAAATCCTTCGACATTTCTAAACTTTACAAACTAACAAATTGGCGCCATCTATCATCGCGTAACTGTACTGGCTCACTACTCGAATGACGACTCTACTTTCGTAGCGACCACGCTCTTCACCTTGTTCAACGTGATAGTAGACACTAATGCTGGTAGATGGAGTTCATTACATTGAGGTTTCATTATAATCTATCAAGGAGATTGAATAGTAATTAATGTTTTTGTCATGAACACTAGTATTTCAAATTGTGCCTTCAAAACTCACTTCAAAATACCTATTTAATGATTTTTCATCAAACGAACATACAAACGGAATAATTTTGTGAATTGTTTATACGTTTAATTCAATATTTACTATAAGTAGGTAGGTAATTAAGCTACGACGAAAACGAAATGATATTACGATCTTTTTATTTGAACAAAAGAGCAATTTCAATTTGGTGTTACATTCTTATAATGTTAATAGCTTACATGGGTATAAAACTCTATTATTTAGCACACATCTCCAAAAACCTTGCCAAAAACCCTAACGAAGAATATATAAGGAATAATACCAATAAATACATAGTCAAAAGCGGTTATAAATACATACTTGTTTGGCCAAATGCAACAAAGTTCAAGCCAGAAAAAGGTGACGAGACTTTTGTACAAAACAATTGTGAGTACAAAAATTGTTTTGCTACTGATGATGTACACTTGTTGTCTAGTGTGAAAGAATTCGATGCCGTAGTATTTAACGGCGTAGATATGACGATCCTCTCAAAAAAAGAGATAATAAGAGAACGGTCACCAAAACAAAAGTATATTTTTTCCGCTTTCGAATCGGCAGTGTACGTACCCATGTGTTTCGAATATTTCGATGGATTTTTCAATTGGACGTGGACGTACAAACTCGATTCGGATATTGTTGCTGCAAATATTAAAATATACGATTTGGAAGGTAGCTTTGTGGGACCCAAAGTGAATATGAAATGGGTGAAAAGAATGCTTCCAATAAACGAGGCATTAAAATCCAAATTATCGAAAAAGCACAAAGCAGTCGCTTGGGTGGTATCCCAGTGTATAACTTTAGGTCAAAGAGAGAATATGGTTAAGAACCTGAGGGTCCAACTGGTTAGGTTTGGTTTAGCCGTCGATATTTACGGAAAATGCGGCTCGCGCGAATGTCCTGGAAATGAGACAACACACCAGTGGAATTGCGACAGACTGATCGAGAATGATTACTATTTCTACTTGGCGTTGGAGAACTCTTGGGCATCGGATTACGTCACGGGAGAGCTGACCAGAGCTCTTAACCACTACGCAGTGCCGATCGTTTTTGGTGGCGCTCATTATAGCAGGTTAGTGGAATAAACGGAACAGCCTATTATTTTTAAATCACTCCGAAAATGGAGATAGATGATAACAATATTTTAGATGAGGTTATAATTATGTTTTTTTCTTCTTCTTCGACTGCATACAATAATTCTTTTAGTTCATACAATAGTTCAGAACGGCTGAACGGATCTGGATGAAATTTGGTACAGTAATAGATCTGGATTCTGGAATAATACATAGGGTACTTTTTATCCCGGAAAATTAAAGCGTTCCCGCGGGAACCAAAAACCTCAAATGGACGTTTGTTACTCAATCACGCCAGAACGTCTGAGCTTATCTGGACGAAATTTGGCACAGAGATAGATTATAGTCTGGAATAACACATAGGCTACTTTTAATCCCGGAAAATTAAAGAGTTCCCGCGGGGACTAAAAAAACTTCAATATACGCAGACAAAGTCGCGGGCTATAATTTGGGTGGTTATTTATTTCGTTTTTATTGCAATAATTCATTTTGAAGTGTGGATACAACCGCGAGAGCGGCTAAATCGAAACTGGTCACAGATTTACCGACTTTGCGGCGCGCTAGAGGTCGAAAAAACGAAATTGTAGGTCTGAATACGCTCTACAAGTTTGATAATAAAAAAAACGATATCTTTCACGAGAAAAAAGAAAATACCAAAAATCAAATTTTACTACCAAAACTTATGGTTATTTCGATTATCTCAATAACGATCAACGATAGGTGAAAAATGTAAAGGACTTTAATTGTAGATCGTAATATAAGCAACAAAAAAGTAATAGGTATATCAAAATTTTCGTATATCAATGGAGAACCGAGTTATTGTGAAAAAACTGTATTTAACCCTTTTTTCAAGATGGCGGAAAATTCACATAGGAAGTCTTGGTCGATTTGAAGTTAAGCTTTTTTAGGCCTTCCCCACGTAATATCCAAAATTTAGCTTTCTCGGTTCACATGCATTTCTAACGTTTTTCCGATGTAGTGACTGGCCTATATAGATTTATTATACTTTTAAAAAGAACAATCGGCAAATTTCTTTTTATTTCTTTTTGGAAAAAATTTGCTATCCAGTGGTAGATTTATTTCACGACGTTCCAAATCATTTGTTTTAAGTTTATTTGGATAAAAAATCTTTTAACTTTCAATATTGGCAGTGGAACAAGTCATAATTTTTAATATAACCACTGACAGTTTTAATAATAATTTTTACAGATTTGTTCCTGAAGGCTCATATTTGGACGCCCGTGAACTGAGCGAGGTCGAGCTCGCGTACAAAATAGACGAGATCATCAACAACAGAACGCTGTACTACGACTTCTTCCGATGGAGAAACCACTACAAATATACCAGCGCGGATAATATGGTGAAGAATAATGTGGAGAAAAGGGACGTATGCCAACTATGCGCTATGCTCAACAACAAAGACCAGATGTCTAAAGTGACTGTATGGGAAAAGTTTAGGGAGTGGTGGAATGAAGGAAACTTTGATTGTAGATATCATGAATTCTATGATGTCTTTCATTAAGACTTATCTGAGTACTACGACCTACGACCTACGACCTACGACCTACGACCTACGAGTACTTGCTACTTTGTCCACGTGGATTGAGATTTTTGATCAATTCTCTTGAGAACACTATGATTTTCCTTTTTACGTTTTTGAGAGCTGTCATATAACGATTTGTCGTGTCTGGAGTGTATTTTTACTTATAATAAAATTATAGTAAGTGAAAGTGAAGAACTTTAACACATGTGAGTGAATGATCGACCGACTGACTCAATAACCGGTCCCACTCAACACAATTACGAACTTTTTGTGAATAGGCAAAAACTTAAATGACAATCGTTAGATAAGTAACTTCACACGTTCCGACAAGTTGATAGCGGCAGCTTGTCTGTCTCGAATATTATATTGAAAACGTCGTAATTTTGGTTGTTAAAATAAGTACGTACTTAACTGCTGAGTTAATATTTTTACCAACTTCAAAAAAAAGAGGAGGTTCTCAATTCAGCATTTATCTTTTTTTTAAATTATTGTCTTATATTCTACATTCCGGAACGGTGGAAGAGTTTTGTCCATTCTCAAGTCTATTGAAGTCTTTCCGAGTTGCATATCAGCATGGGCACATTAGAATTCGTCTTGCCTATGCTGTGACCACCATCTTTACATCGTTCATCTTGACCTTGAGATCACTGTGTATAATATTATATACGTTTCAGCGTATTTCTTGACCTAAGTACTTTTTACTTGAGAGTATTGCTTCTGTAGACGAATTTCAGCAAGTAACATGATAACAATTAGTTAGAATTATTAATACTCCTTCTCCTAGTAATAATATCAAATCCTTCCAAGGTATAGAACCCTCGGTGTGCGAGTCCGACTTGCACTTGACAGGATTTTTTAACTTGATATAGACTAAAGAGATAGCTAGCGTCTAGGAGATAAACAAATAAATCGGCCTATATTGAACCTATAAGTTGGCATGTCTGTATATGCTTATTGGTGTATTACTGTATGAATAGTTTGATAGAAGTAAGAACTCTATGTGCAAGGCGTAGAGTATATTTTAGTTAAGAGTTGTATGGAGATTTGAGGAGCTGACAAATAGGTATTGCATTGATAAAAGCTTATAATTTAAGAGATTTATGGCAATTCTTGACACAGTAGCTCGAGAGAAAGGCTGCGACGATATTATGATGTTGCGGTGTCGTAACTTATGTTAAAGAGTTACATCATGTATAATACATAGAATTACTACACAATATTTACGCCTATTAAAGATAGCTTGCATCTTGGACACGGGCATAGGCGCTTCTTCTTTATTATTATTTTTCATTTTGCACTTCTTTTTTTTCTTTCCGAGGCTACTTAATCCTGAAAAATTTATGAGTTGCTACCTTAACCTACCTAAGACCGTAAACAAGGTGGCAAGCATCACCAAGAAATAAATGCTGTTATATAATAAGTCTATGGTTAAATGCTGCAGAATGTTTATCTACCTCAATGCGAAGTTAATCAAAATCCATAAGTACACAAGAAGGTTCTTGGAATAACTACAGTACATACTAGTAGGTAGAGGATAGGTAAATCAAATAAGATGTCACAAGGCAGCAAATTGCCTGCAGGTGCAGGAAACGTCGTGTTATTGCTATAATTTCACGGACCGCCGCAACCATTGTATATGTAATGTCACATTACGACACATACTTTGGTTATCGCCATTTTCCGTATGGACCTAACATGCATTGGTTCCACATCTCAGAGTAGTTATAGTGTGTCGAAAGATTATTTTGGTGTGATTGAATTTCTCGAAAAAGTTCATTTGAAATGCATAATATTAAAATGATTAATTAGTGTGTAAGATTTCTACTGTTTCAAAGTAGTGCTGATAGAAGCAAAGCCGAAGTGTAAAAAGAGAATGATGAAAGAAAGAAAGAAAGAAGTCTTTAATTGAGGTTTTGCAAAGCGGACCCGCCAAGCAGCCAAAACGCAATCAGTACTGGAAACAACACCCTTGCGGATTTTCTGAAATGTGTGGTCGAGTTGTTTTTTAGTTGGAAAGATATGATAATAAATAACGTTTAATAAAAATGGAAAATAGAAATAGTTTTTATTTCACCCTTCAGTTACTTTTTTTTATACACTACTTTTTTTACTAACATTTTAATTCCTGTAAGAGTTTCAGTAAATTTCCTATCTACTTAAGCTATTTTCTTGTGTAAATAGGAAATTAATGGATACTTAGCTATAAAACGCTGGTATTCTTTAAGTTTAAGACCCATTATACTACCAGTTAGTATGGCCAAAGTTCAGAAACGAAACTTATACCTAGAAAGGAATACCTGATACATTTGATCCTATACAGAAACTCAAAGGGTCGTTACAAATTAATTATTCAGTTTTATCAAGGGGCCATACTGCTAACGCTTAAAACAATACATATGCAATAATATTACTCAAAATGTCAGTTTGATGTCACGTAACTTGACATTCCTAAAATATAAGGATTATAATTCTAAAACATGACAGTCAACAATAATGAAACAATATGGCAAATTGGCAGTATGGGAGATGTTCAAGCAATACA
This sequence comes from Erebia epiphron, assembly GCA_963932025.1. Classification (NCBI taxonomy): domain Eukaryota; kingdom Metazoa; phylum Arthropoda; class Insecta; order Lepidoptera; family Nymphalidae; genus Erebia; species Erebia epiphron. The sequence continues at coordinate 55,366,443 of OZ009945.1, read as the reverse complement.
GTCGCAACCGACAACTTTCAGGAGGTAATAGCAGCTCTATGCAATGCTGCGATAGAGCAAATAAAGTGTTACATCACTTGCAGAAGGTCCCACTGATGCGATGATTGTTCCGCGGTCTTTACTCATTATTGGGAGAGTGGACCGTGCTGTGGCCTGACTGTCTGTGGTGAAGGTCACCTATCACTCCTATATACATTCTAGATATCGATAACTGCCACCCACACCCCTAACAGATAAGCCCGCTACGATCTTACACTGCATCATCAAGTTGAGATAGCAGTCAAGGGCTAACATAAAGTGGATACTAAAAGTTATGTGCCTTGAAGAATATTCATCATCATCATCATCATCAAATTCAAATTCAAATTCAAATGATTTTTATTCAAATCGACTTTTTACAAGTTCTTATGAATAGTCAAATGAATCTACCACTGGTTCGGAACGCCGTTCCTACCGAGAAGAACCAGCAAGAAACTCGGTGGTTGCTCTCTTGAAAATAAATAAAATATATGGTATGTTTACAATAATCTACATACAACATATACAGATAAATAAGTAACCACAGTCCTGAGCATTGCTGGAGCGAGTCAAATCCATGCGCCTTTATCATTAATATAATCTTCGACAGTATAATAAGCTTTTTTAGGAGAATTTTTTTAATGGTTATCTTAAACTTGTGTAAAGGCAAGTTTATACTAGGTTGAGGAATTTTGTTAAAGAATAGTATGCTCATTCCCACGAATGACCTTCGGACTTTATTGAGGCGGAGCGATGGAGTCACGAGCCTATGGCGGTTTCTAGTTGGCCTATCATGCAGATCGCATATTCTTTTGTAATTCTGAATGTGCTGTTTTACAAAGATTAGATTACTGTAAATATACTGCGACGCTACTGTAAGAATACCTATTTCCTTGAATTTCTCCCTAAGGGATTCACGTGGTTTTATCATCATCATCATAAACCGATAGACGTCCACTGCTGGACATAGGCCTCCTGCAAGGATTTCCACACGCCGCGGTCTTGCGCCGCCTGGATCCAGCGGCTCCCTGCGACTCGCCTGATGTGGTCTGTCCAACGAGTAGGAGGTCTGCCAACGCTGCGCTTTCCAGTGCGTGGTCGCCCTCGCCACTCCCGCACATTGGGACCCCAGCGTCTATCGGTTCTTCTAACTATGTGCCCGGCCCACTGCCACTTCAGCTTCGCAACACGTCGAGCAATGTCGGTTACTCTAGTTCTTTTGTAGTTACGAATTTTAATATCCTCGAATTTGGCAAAATTTTCGCAGATTTTTTCTAGATCGTCGACGTTTCTGTTTTTATCTGAGCAGTAGAGGATTTGTCTGTTTCATCAGATTAAAATTTTACCTGCTTAAGAAAATAACAATAACAAATAGCGATTTAAGATTAATGTTAATGCGTTAAAAATTGTCCTTTAAATCGCAGCTGATGTATGAAAAGATGATTCAGTTTTAATGCAAAATTTACTAACCTACTATTGATCAATTGTACTTATGTAGTTGTGTTGCAAGATTTTAAAGCTCTTTACGCATCTAAGTTACGATTAGCTGATGGGTTTAGGTTAGGTTAGAGAGAACTGTCCAAAAAAATCATCAATATCAGTGCAGCGTTTGAGCGGTTGATATAATATTTAGATACAAATAAATAATTAACGTAAGCTCATATATTGCTTAAAAATTCATTGCCGGTTTTTTTTAAATTTATAATTTCATGAAGCTGTGAAACACCATCTACGGCCAGCTCGGGTAGTTCGGCAGCTATTGTACTTTTTCTTTTTTTATTCCTTTGATGAAGCATGCCCATTTTATTTAAATTTAAGTAACACTACAGCGGTTATTTTCTATAATTAACGTAGGCAGCCATTTTGCAGTGCTACCATTTGGGATGCCAGCTGCTTTTGCTACCGGTGTTTTACTGTAAGAAGAGTTGCCAAATTGCCTCTAGTGGTATCTAATTCCGTTTCAGCCATAATATCTTGCCTTTGCGATCCAAAACGTGGGCACGCCGTAATGAAGTGCACCACGTCTTCAATCGCTCCCGGTTCACAGACGCACCAAGGATGATCACGTAGCTTGAAACGGTGAAAATTGCCCAAAGCCACCATGACCAGTTAAGACCTGTGGTAGAAGGCCTCCCGGTCTTATACTTTTAAAGAACCTGTATGCAATATCAGGGAGAAATATTATTTTTTATTTCATGGGTATAAATGGTATTCCATCTGCCTGAGGATTGCTCCCTGATAACCCTCTTCGCGTACAATACAGGATACAGATCGTGGTCAGCTGCAGATTTTTTTTAAATTTAGCTGCGCGTTCGGCAAGTTCATCGGCTCGCTCATTACCCCTGGTGTCAATGTGAGCACGAAGCCAATGGAGACGCACATCTATACCTCGGTCTTCCAGTTCATCTATTCGCGCTCTAGTCTGGAAAGCGATCGGATGCAGAGACGTGCCACCAAGCGATTTAGCGTTCCGGTACGATGCCGTGTAGACACCGAATAGGGTATGGGTTTAATATAACTGCCATGCCACTAACAGGTTAGTCCGCTACCATCTTAGATTGCATCATCACTTACCATCAGGTGAGATTGTAGTGAAAGACTAACTTGAAGTGGTGTAAAAAAAAAGTAATATTCCCACTCGGTGGTTGCTCTTTAAATAATAATTTACAATTGCGACAATGTTTAGTATAAATAAGCGTATGTAACCGCTGTCCTTAGCATTGCTGGAGCGAGTCAAATCCATAACACAGTTATTTTCGCTTTATATATAAACAGTAAAAACGTATGGATTTAAGCATCTAATTATAATTATCCACTTTAAAAAGTTAAATTACTCAACAGGGAGGCATTAACGAAATTGTATGGTAATGGCGGACAATCACTTTTAAATTACATCTACGCAAGCTGACATAACCCTAAGCTGTTATTCCTTCGAGGGAAGGCGGCATACGTTTCGCTAAAATACAAGCCCACTTGGACTCAATGCATACTACTTAATATAAGTATTAACTCCATCAGCGAGATACGAGTACGCATTCTGACCTAACCTAATCAGAAGCCACATTTTTCACTATGACATAACGATAACCTGTCGACCTGCGGAAGTAAGAGGCGTCAAAATACCGGAACCATGAAAATGTCGCATACAGATAACATCAAAATATACACATGTTAGCGCGCTGGTGTGAATCAGATTCATTTTCAACGTATCCATTGCTGCTTTACTCACTCTTTTCGTTATTAATAGTGTATTAATACAGCAATGTATTTAATGGATGACGGGTTTGCTAAAATTTAGTCCATGTTCTAAATATTGGGTTCACACAATAAGATTTTTATTGTCTTACATTTAGATACGGGATAGTAAAGATAGAAAATGAACTTGATAAATTTTTATTTATACAAAAATATAAAAACTTTACAGGTGTCAGTAGTAGTGGTGTAATCAAGTACTTTCCCACTTAATATCTACTCAATTAATAAGCCGGAACTTGTAATTATAAATTTGAATATGCAGTTGAACAAAACCAGCAACAATCACGAATACCAGCTATAGCATGTGATTAACAGGAAAACTATATTAATTAGACATTTCTCACGCACAGACAAACAGTTTTATTTTAATCACTCTCATACGTAACGTTTTGCAAACAGGAAAATAAAACTAAGTAAGTATTTAAAGTAACATTAGGTTTACCGCCCAAGGGCCATACTGCCAACGCTTAAAGCCATAATTGTTTCATTATTGTTGACTTTCGTGTTTTAGAATTATAAATAATCCTTATTTTAGGAACGTCAAGGTATACGTGACATCAAACTGTCATTTTGAGTAATATTGCTTAAGTATTGCTTTATGCGTTGGCAGTGTGGCCCCTGTAATCCTAGGCGAGACTATGAGAGCCAAGAGACCAAAAGAGACGATCAATGGACATCTAGAAAAAGCATGCAGAATTTGAGGGGCGAGATGCGGGAAGAGCCAACCTAGCTCAAACTTTATACTGGACGCAATAGTACAGCCTAGCTCCATTCAGTCCATTCCACCAAAGTCTAGTTATGACGGCTCTTTTTCGGCAACCATAAAAACGCTAAATAACAGCAGGAGGAGTAGGAGTGTTTTTTACTTTTTACGTATTCGATAGCGACAACGTTAACCACCATTTTTAAGGAATTCATCGAGCGCCAGCTGTCAAGCGCTCCGCAATTCCATACAATTCGTAGTTAACGTGATCACGACCGAATAAAATTTATAGAAAAATTTCCCACTGGGCACTATGTTCACGGTTTTCATACCGTGCGAAGGATGAGAAACTTATCTGAAACTTAACTGAAGTACTTACGTCAAAACTATCGTTTTTGCTCGAAACTTTATCGTAAATTCTTTACTCCACTAGACCTACAGTAAATTTAGAAAAAATGAGTGTTTTGCTTAACCATATTGTAATAATTCCATCATGGTTTGTAATTAAAATTAATAGAGTTCTTTTATAGTAATTTGATATTCAAATTAGATTCTGATAATCAAACGAGAAAGGTATGGTAACGCAGACATCATACCTAGGATAATTCATAAAACTGTCACTTGTAATCCATCAAACTAATCCTAGTCTGAGTCCCAGGTGTTCTTAACCTGGGTTCCTTATACCAAAAAGAATTGACAACAGTTAGCTTAGTCTCATTTTATAATTGCAAATAAGTGCAAATAAGATGATCGTTGGGTCAGATTGGTGTCAAAGTAAAATGGACTGAAACATCTTGATTTAAAGTCACAAATTAAGTACAACCGATTTCCATTTTACTTTTAGCTCAGGTTAATTTATGCAAGCTTTGTATGGGAACCCTAAAATAATAAAAAATGTAAAGCTGATTTTCGAACAAGCGTTCCTCAGGGTCTTAGTATTTCCTCAAAATTCCACCTCCTAGGTCGCGGGCTTTCCTATCCCCCCCCTAAAATGTCTCCCTGAGCGCGGTATTTTATAATTTTCTTGTGCCATCAGTATCATCAAAATCAGCTTTACATTTTTTATTTTAGGGTCAATGATTATAAGTCCAGCAGGGCGACCGCGTATCTTTTGCATCAATCATTGATACATCGCAATCACCTTCGATTGGCTGAATTTAAGGTATTCTTGCTGCGTCAAAGGATTTCGTCCAATAGTGGAAGAGTGTTAACCAATCAGAGGTGATTGCGATGTATCAACGATTGATGCAAAAGATACGCGGTCGCCCTGCCGTACTACTGTGATCGGGCATTCGATTAATCGAATTTGCAATGTAAATACCTTTTGACACAATTTGGTAGCAAGATATGAAGGATATCCTGTATTGTATCTTTAGGAAGGATACAATCTATTTTATATTCCAGAGTATCAAAGAGTTCTGGAATATGTGGATTTTTTACAAACCTTAATCCGAGGGTCTCAAGGGTATCTTACCCTCACTGTATGTCGCTCACCTAGGGCTACTCCTAGGTGAGCGACAGAAGCAACGCGACGTGATACGACGCCATAGAAAAAAATTACAAACTCAAGTCCACGCCACAACCGTGCCACGTGAAGGGTCAGATCCTGTTTGATATTGTCGCGTCGGTGTCGCGTTCGTCGCCCACAACGGGTTAGTCTTTTTAAACGGCGTTTTGAGTATCAACATTACAACATTATCTTGGCATTTTTGTCTTAAGTCTGCACTTCTTTTTGGATGAAATCATAGATCACTGGCGTAATTATGATTAGTGTTACGATTTTTAGTTGCAACTAACTGTTACACAAACCAGTTGGACCAGTTAAAAGTGAAATGGCCTTAATTCTATTTAGGCCTTTGATACACATTTTATAATAATGTTACATAACTAAAGTGGATTATTGGACTGCTTGTGTGCTTAAATAAATATTTAACCCAGTTTTAATTACTTAAATCACCATCACATATGGGCTACTCCACCGGTGTTATAAATCCATACTAATATAATAAATGCGAAAGTGTGTCTGTCTGTCTGCTACGATTTTGGCGAAATTTGTTAAAGAGGTAGGTTGCATCCCGGGGAAGGACATAGACTACTTTACTTACTTCCCGCGTGAATCCAAAAACCTTATTTCAAAGCGGACGAGAATTCTCATTTCTTAAAAGTGAGCGAAGTCTGCCAATCTGTATACTTGGCCAGAGTGGGGGACTATGGCCAAAACCTTTTCCTCCTGTGAAATGATAATGAAATTATGATGATAACGATAAGCAATGGAATACACAATACACATTTAAGAGACTTTTTGGTTTTTTATAGACCCAAAACATAAATTCTGTTCCCAGCTCTTTTAAAAGACCAAAGTTCCTAACACAGGAATCATATCCATAACTTGTTTTATGAATTTTTAATCTATTTTTTTATGAATTTTTACTCTATAAATCGAGGATTGTCAGATACAATATTAAAGCGAATAATTTAAAAAATGCATGTTTTTACTTATACGTATACATTATACAATTTTGTAACATTTTGGATTGAATAACAGTATATCAGTAGATTCTAATTAATTAATTAGCTTCGAAGAAACTTAAAATTATGTAGCAATAATTAACAATCGCCGTAAATCAATGTGGTGGCTCAATAAAATTGTAAGCTTACCTTTTAGATTATGAATAGTTATTGCAACACATTTTTCAGTAAGGTTTGGTATGTTGGCTTTTCAGAATTCCTTCGGTTAACATTTCAGTACCTACTAAAAAAATCCGCGTTTATACTTCTTATATCGTATAATAAGAATCATTGGAATCATGTGGGACCACGTCTTGTTCTTCTTATGATATAACTAGCTGATGCCCGCGACTTCGTCCGTGTGGAATAAGGTTTTTTTCAACACACTTGCTCATAAAGTGGCTCTAATTTCAACGCAATTAGGCACATAATGACCCCTATAATCAAACTGTGACTGGCCCACTAGATTGGCACTGAGACGAGCTTCGTTTGTTTGTCAAATCGAGTAGGCCACGCCAGCTACAATCTGTCGATAGTTTACAATTCGACTCCGTCTTACTTTTTAGTATTATTTTCTTCACAAGTGTGTTGAAAAACGTCGTATGATACACGTGCGTATTGATGATTACCGTCCTCGGCTATCTTAAGACCCTCACCTAACGGCTCGGGTCTCAATGGCGCCTCAGCGGTAATCACCAACATTACTCACTTGTACCATAATGTACTATTAATTCCCACGCAAACTCCTTAATTTTCCGGGATAAAAAGGATGTTCCCTATGTCCTTCCCCGGGATGCAGCCTATCTCTATATTAAATTTCATCAAATCGGTTGAAAAGATGGGCGAGACACTTTCGCATTTATTATATTAGTAGGTACCTATGGAGTATGGATTATTGCAGAGGATTATGATCCATATTGGCCGCAAGTCGCAACGAAGTAACATACTTTGTTATTAATTCATTTATTTCCAGTTGTGATTTATGACTTGTAGTCTAGACTGGTTAATGCAGATGTTAAACAAGTAGTAAGTGACGTAAGCGTTGCGTACATTGGCCGGCTTGCACCAGAATCTCACTTACCGTTTATTATGCGTCGCATATGCACCTGAATTCATTATTTATGTCATGTGCAAAACTGTATTATAATCCCGCAACTTCATCCGCATTAATTTAGGTTTCCAAATCTCGGTGAATTCAATTAATAAAAAAAAATACGCGCCGAATTGAGAACCTCCTCCTTTTTTGGAAGTCGGTTAAAAAGTAACCTAATACATATTAGGCTACTTGTTATCCCACCTAATTGATGATTTATAATAATAATAAGTAATACCCGTGATTAGATTAAAATTAAAGAACTTCTCCTGTTTAAAATTCAGTTAGATACTCGTAAATAAATAAAATAAAAAAACCGGGCAAGTGCGAGTCGGACTCGCGCACGAAGGGTTCCGTACCATTATTAATAAATAATTACCTTTGTTAATGAACCGCAAGACTAACTTTGTTTGTAGAGGTTTATTGTTAATATCAAAAAAACTATGCTAGTTAGAGCATTGACTATAGTTTTCCTGTAAAATATACGTAAATTCCTATTGAACATAATTATTTCAGATTTTTCGATTGGTAAACTCCGGAGATAAGGGGGAGGGAACGGTATTTTTTTAGACATTTTCCCCGATAAATCAAAAACTATCATAACTAAAAATAATTAAAAATCTGTTTTAGAATGTACAAATAAAACCCTTTCTTATGATACCCCACACAGTACAGTTATCTCACTTTTAAATTTCAACCCTCCAATTTTCCCCCCTTTTTAAATAAGAACAAAAATAATTTCCATTTTTTTTTAATTTCAGTGTCTTTGGGCCACTAATATACACAACTATTCCAAATTTCATGTCGATAGCTTCGGTAGTTACTGAAATAATTGAGTGTGACGGACGGACAGACGGACAGACGGACGGAGAAAGTCGCACCATAAGGGTTCCATTTTACCATTTTGGTACGGAACCCTAAAACACAATCTTTTAAGATTTCTATATCAATCCTACTTAACGTGTAAGCAAACCCGGAAGCTCCAGTTTGTATGGAACATGTCATTATGATGGAGACGATTCTAATCAAACGCTATAACGGCAACATGGTCACAATATGATGATCAATGGAATAATTTCCATTTTACAAATGACCTTTCTCGGAACGTGTTCGCGTGAAAGTCAGTCTCACGAGCGATGCATTATGCTCGCGCGCTCTGTTTCACCTCACGACAGCGTTTTCGGAGGTTCATTAATTAAGTGTGACCTATTTGAAAAGTGTCAACAAATAGTAAACAACTTTTTTTTCTTTTTTATCCACTACAAGTTGATTGCAATCTCACTGATGGTAAGTGATGATGCAGTCTAAGATGGTAGCGGGTTTACCTGTTAGGGGCAGGTCGGTTTCTACACGGCATCGTACCGGAACGCTTAATCGCTTGGCGGTAACGAGCCACGACCGAAGCCTCCCACCAGACCAGACCAGGGAAAATTCAAAAATTATAAATTTAACCAAAGCGTTTAATACTGCGCCAGGGAGGTCGTCACTAGATGATGATCGTGACTTCACCCGCGTTTCTAAAAGTAAAATTTAGGTTTTTTTGAAAATAAACTGTACAAAATTTTGTCCAAAAAGGATGGTCCCGGAAAGCGTAGCAGACAGACAGACACACTTTCACATTTATCGACTAGATGATGACCCGCAATATAATATACGAGCATAATAATATATTGTTATCTATCAGAGACAAGAAGCGTCCTATCTCTGTACCAAGTTTCGATGAACCACACTTTCGCAAATTTGTAATATTAGTACGGAATACGGATGTTGATCTGCTATGTTCGCGAATGTACTCGTACGTCGCGTCGTTGACACTATAACAGCTAATAAACGATTAATATACTAATTAAGAACACATAATTACTCTACTTCCTCAGTTTGTAAATTGTTTACCCCAAACTAAATAGGTGCATAGTATAAATTATTCAAAATTATCTAACAATTTACGTAATCCATACTAATATTATAAATTCGACAGTGTGTCTGACTGTCTACTACTTTCCCGGCCTATCTTTTCAACCGATTTTGACGAAATTTGGTACAGACGTAGTTTTCATTCCAGGGAAAGATATATAAGCTACCCGCAGGAACTCTTTAATTTTTATCTCGTAAAATTAAAGGTCCCGCGGGAATATAAAAAACTGCGATCCACACGGACGAAGTCGCGGGCATCATTTGGTTTTATATAAATTTAATCTGTAATGCAGATTTTGTAATTTGTAGTAATTCTAATGATTTTTTAATGCTTAATGTAACCCCAAATTAGCCATACATAATAGAAATTAATCAAAAAATTATCTATGTATTTATACACTTTCCGTAATTTTTTAAGAATTTAATCTGTAATGCAGATTCCGTAGTACATCTGATCGCATAATGAGTGCGGTCGCCACGCGGCAAGTTCGTCAAACTCCCAACTCGCAACTCGCAGTTCACTGTTCAGTTGTGCCGCTGCGCCCATCTGCCGCGAACGGGTTCACTGCAGCAACTGCCGGGTTAATATATGAATTTTGTTATATCGTCATTTTGAATTTGACGCTTTCTGACGAGAAACTTGGATGTCAAATTGAGTGGAGCGTGCTTTACTGTGTTGTATGGATTTGTTTAGTACGGTTTTCAGTAGGTAAGATTTTTTTTTTCATTTGCTATTTTTTAATTTGTAAATACTAGGCTATGATCACAGCACAAATCGGCAGCTCTATATCGAAATACATAACTGGGACGTCATGAAATTTCAAAGCACTTTTTCTTTAATCGATAGTTTAAAATGTTTATCAAACTTAAAACTAACAGGTGTAAATTTTAGATCTTTTGGAAGACCCTGCATTTTTTAATAATCAGTAAGAATTTTTTTTTGACATAACCTACTTAGGCATCATCCCTTCTCTTAATAGTTATCATCCCTTCTCTTAATAGTTTTTTTCAATACCACAACATTCAACAGCGAAATATAGGGGATTTCATGGAATAAATGAAAAACTTTGCACATCTGCCTACTTACATTGAATAATATTTTTTTAGTGATAGCATTTTGAAGAAGATATTTTAGTAATAAATATATGCGAAGTTATGGCGGGAAAAGTGCATTTAATTACTCAATTTAATAGTTAAGTAGCCATACTAATATTCTAAATGTGAAAGTATGTCTGTCTGTCTGCTACGCTTTCGCGGCCCAATCGGATCCCATCCTTTCAGCCCGATTTTGATGAAACCCGGTCCTTACCGGCTACCGGGTTTCATTGCAGGGCGGGATTGCAATGCCCCCAGGCGCCGCAATCGGGTTCTAGGTCCAGGGCAGGACAACCACTGCCGAGCCCACTAGTAAATACCAAATTTTAATGTCCTCCCGAACGGCAGCAAATCTTCACAGAGATTATTCATTTGCGCGGGAGATATTATAGTAGGTACATAATTGTGTGCCCAAACACAGGTGCACTCTCTATTCCTTTACTCTCATAGACCGAACGGACAGAAAATCCGACACAATCGGAGAGAGATCAGGAGGAACGTCTAAAAAATGACAGTTATCATTCATAGGACATCACACTTTATTTTTATTTAATCGTAGAAGAAAGTCATGAAACCAAAAGTTATGGTTTATAATCTATTATTTTTATATCTGGGAAAGTATTCAAGTAATTTATATTTATTGCCGCAGATACCTACTTTCTCGATACGCAATGATTTTTTATTCTAGCACTCGAATAATATTTACTATGTTAATGGGCTGTAGTGGTGGAGGTGGTGGGTAGGTATCTGTCTGTCTGCTACGCTTTCTTGGTCAATATCTGTACCAAAGATCGCAGTCCAGGGCTAACTTGTAGTAGAAGTCGGCAACGCATTGGCAGTTCCTCAGGTGCTTCATGGGCGAGCCGGTCATCTGGTGTTATCACTTAACACCAGATGACCAGCTCGTTTATAAAAAAAATTACAACGCTCTACCATCTCAGTAGTGGAGTAAAAACGAAAACATCAACATTTGGTACTCACAAATATGAAATGACTTGATACACTTTTGTAACAGTAACTCAGATACACATCGGCACATTGGTCATCGGACTTGCAAAGTGAACAATTATTTACGCCTGCAGTAATGAATAATTATCATCGTAACGTGTCTGAACCAGTCGGTAACATGTTACGCATCATACGTGTCTCGGTTAATGCCTTGGAGTAACACGTTTTTTTTAACTTAATGCATTAGGTTCTTACTTCTGAAATGAAGAATGAAGGAACTAGAAGTTTAATTCGCTATACTCCGCCGAAACAGGCAAATTTATGTAGTACAGCGTGTAACTTACACGTGTAACTTACGATATTCACCAGTAGGTACTGAGCCATCAATTCGCACAGGCACAACACCACACCACACAAATCTTCTGACTAACAATAGTTATTTGTTATACAAGAGTGAAAAGTTGTTTTTTAACCGCGTGCTCGATTTTGATGACCGAGCAAGCGAAGGATTCCTGCGGGAGTGGTTCAAAAGAGCACGAGGTGAAAAATCTTTTCACTCGAGTGCAACACGTAACTTTTCATCCCACCTCAGCGAGGAAATGACATGACGTGAAAGAAAATGGTGCGCGCAAAGCAAATTAAAAAAGTACACCAAGAAGGTTACGAGTGTGAGTTCATTCAGTGGCTTTTGCATTCAGATATCGAAGATTAAAAATACTCTTTCCGAGATGGTGGGATGAAAATGTAATTTAATTATTTATTTATTGAAGTGAAAACTTCTTTAGGTGCGTTGAGCACTTTTTGATAGGGGGTAAAAATGTGGAAACGCGTGACCGACACCGTTCTTCTTATTTTACTTAAGACAAAAGGTCTTACATTATTAGTACATTCGTAATTAAATTTTAATGCCTTAGTTTTAAGGCTAATAGTTGAAATATTTTTATTATTATTATTTTACTTTTTTTTTAATTAGATAAAAAATTAATTGTTCATTTTCACTACTATCGGCAGTCCCTATGACTGCCAATTATTTTTTGCTTTGTTTTGTTACAATATTTTGTTTACTGATGTTGCATATTTTCATGCATGCCAATGTCCACGTCTAAAAGACTCAATTGTATACATCACAACATTTATTTATACGTTGTACCTAAAGAAAATGTAGTCAGTTTTGTGGACTAAAAACTACTTAAATACGTATGTAAACAACTACATAGGTACTTATGCAATCTTGGAAGTCTAATTTAACTTTTAACCATCGCACCGATTTGGAACTTTCCAAATGAACTCTTCTATTGCTTCTAATATACCTGAGAGTTTGCGCTCATTTGGTTTGTTTTAACGAGTCCCATTTACATTATTAATTTTTACATGTAGTGAAACGTGTTTTTTAGATTTCAACTACATAATATTATGATTTATGACCATTTTCTCTAAACTATTGATCTATTATATTCACTACCATAAAATGTCATCGCCCTAAACTAAACTAAAATGACAGCTCTAAATATAGTGTTGCCCCTTTCCGCAGAGAGTATTATGTAAGGGATAGCAATATAAATAGAGCTACCTTTGTAATTTAGTTTAGATGAATAGGTAATTCTCCACACTATCAGTTTTATTCATCATTGATTAATGGAATAGACTGAGGGAAAACTTATCTCGAATGAACGCTTAACAGATTAAATGTTTTCAACTAATTATAGAACACAACACAGATACGAGTAGGTATGTACAAGATTCATTTACAACGAAATATTGCAATCAATTGCATGGCATCTAGTTGTAAAACAAAGGCGCACTGGCGCATCGCCCGAGGGAGGCGGCGGGTAACGGGTTCGATTCCCGTTACAATAATATCCGCCACGGTTCAATGGGGTGCTTAATTATTTCGATCCGCCGAGAATCTTGCACGCTAAGCCGAGGTGATTTATATCACGCTTATATCACACGCTTTATAAATATTTCACTCGATGATAAAAAAATTGGTATTTATTTGCGATGGCATTTTTGGCATGTTAAAGCTATAAGTGATAAAATGATAAATGATTTATTTATTTCATGTAGGACCACTTGTGTCACTTATGAGACTCTACCACCGGTTCGGAAAGGTGTTTCTACTGAGAAGAGCCGGCATGAAACTCAGCAGTTGCTCTTTTCTTAAAAAAGAAAAAGGTTACAATATTATGTAAACAATACAACACATGCCTGCAACAAGTATTACACTGACTTGTGGGTCACTGGATGCAAAGCCGGTTGCTTCCATGCAACTTTGTCAGTCAGAAAATCATCGATGGAGTAATAACTTCGACTTCACAAATGCTGTTTAATACATAACTGTATTACTAATGTAATAACTGCCTTGTTGGTCTTGTGGTTAGCATAGTCGACTGCGGATCACGAGGTTCTGGGTTCGATTCCCGGTCGGGCATAAAAGTTAGGTATTGGGTTTTTCAATTAAGAAATTCTCAGTGTCAGCCCGGAGTTAGAAGTTGGCGGTGTTTCACCCCCGTGCCTCGGAGAGCACGTTAAGCCGTCGGTCCCGGTTATTATCACTAACATGATAATAATCGTTACAGCCCGCCAACCCACATTGGAGCAGCGTGGTGGGTCTAAGATCTAATTCCCGCTCTCCTATGAGAGTGGAGGCACGATATTACCGTGGTGGAGGCCTGTGTCCAGCAGTGGGACGTTAATAGGCTGTAGTGATGAATGGTAAATCTAAAAATTCTTTGGGAACCTTGTTATAAAAGCGTACCTACAGTCGACCCCACAAAGGATTTATGCACCTTGCGCACACGATATGACGCTGTTACTAGCTTATGGCGGTTTCTAGTACATCGATTGTGAGTATCACTTTTTTTTCTTATAAATATTAATGTTCCGCCTGACAAAGACTATATTATTGTAAATGTATTGTGAAGGCACCTTATGTATACCAATTTCTTTAAATTTTTCACGAAGTGATTCGCGTGATCCGACTTTATAAATAGAACGGATAGCTCTTTTCTGCAATGTAAAAATTGTTTGGATATCAGTTGCTCTGCCCCACAATAAAATGCCTATAAAATATTATATGTGTATTATCAGCTTAAATATGTCACCGTCAGATTGTAAAAACCGTAAGATTGTAACCTAACGCTTTTTTTTCGATAGATTGTAAACAGTCGAAAGATTGTGAACCGTTAAATGTTTTAAGTGTCAATTTTTGAAATATTCATTGTATTTACGTTTTCTTGTCTCTTTCTTGTAGGTTAGGTTAGGGTTCGACATAAATAATCAAGTAGTGCCCGGCCCAATCTACCGAAAAATAATCCGTTATATTGTAATCATTCGACAGTTTACAACTTCGCGAGTTAGATTATAATCTAACGGTTTTTACAATCTTACGGAGACATATATAATGCAGTTAAGTTAAAAATGTGATTTTTAAAAATAATATGTATAAGCGTCAAATTGCTTCTCTTCACAAGTTTAGGAAACGCTAACCTTCCGCACCTTTCTTCAAGCTTCCTTTCTTCACACAGTAAAGACTAGATTTTCTAGTCAAACTGCTGTTTGGACTTCTTATACTGCTATGAAGTAAACTTTCAAGATAATTATGATGCCTTCTACTGTTTTTAATAATTCTATTTTGAATTTTTTTATTCTCAGATAGGCTCGCGCTTGACGACAAACGTGCATAGTGCAAAGCGATGATGAGGTCTAGGTTGGAACGCGCTTGCCTAGAAGATGCCTATTCACTCTTGCCTTGAAGGTACCTAAGTTATACATGGCAGGAAACGCGTGCGCTTGGAGGGTGTTTAACACCTTAGCGGTTCGTACGAAACGTCGAGCAAAAACGTTTCGTGCGAGCAGAATTCAATGGAAAGTCTTCGACTATCCGGAATGAAAAAAGTCTATGTCCGTTACCGGGAAGCTTTCTGTGAACTTAATTTCATCAATGGTTTCTGCATGTAGGTTTACTATAAGGTAGACTTCAGATATTGAAGCTCTAGCGGATCAGTCAGATCACAAAAATTCTGGAAAATTCTTAACCCAAAATCAAACCATATCTAATGGAGGTAGCTGTTTCCTCCATGAATCGCGCCATTGCGTGCACCTCGTTGCGTGTCCGCATAATAATACAACTCTAGAGATATAATTGATATAAACATCTCTGATAACGGTTCCAACCTTGATTAAAACAAGAGCGGTTATGGTTTTACGACTGTGTATGGCGCGTAAATAATGCCACAATTATAGTACATACTTCGTTCAATCCTAGAACATATGCCCCAATCTTGTTTATTGCGATGATGGTCACATTAAGCATGCAGTTCACTCAAAAATAAAATAAAAAAAGTTTTTGATAGGAAAGTATGTATGCATGTCTTTACCTGCCCGTAGTGTGTTTTCGACGATTGTCTGGTAAAGAAAAACATTGCGTGCAAAAGAATCTAGCATGCCCAAGAGTTCTTCATAGGTTTTTATTAAAATTATATGAAGTGTACCAATCAACACTTTGCTAGCGTAGATGACTATGGCCTATCCCTTTTTCATTTTTAGGCTTCCGTACCTCAACAGGACAAAAGGGACCCTTATAGGATCACTTTGTTGTCCGTCTGTCTGTCTGTCAGTCTATCAACCACCTTTTTCTCGCAACTGCGTGGAGGTATCAATTTGAAATTAATATCAAATACCTACTAAGGTCTACGGTTTCTTGGAGCTGGAAACAATCAAGCTTGTAAGCCATCGCAATCAAAAGATACGGCCGTTTATTGCCGCATATTTTGACATTCGCCAGTAAATCCAAACCTATATAGGGTATTCTTTGGCAAGAAGTAAAGTCTCACAGCATAAATATAGGGAAGAACCGAAAATCGATAATTATGATTCCGTACTCATAGGGTGTCGAATTTTTGTCAGGCGCTTCCAGTTTAGCGTGGTGGTGTAGCGTGGTGGGTCTAAGCTCTAATTCCCTCTATCCTATATGAGAATGGAGGCCTGTGCCCAGCAGTGGGATGTTAGTGGGCTGTAGTGGTGGTGGTGGTGGCTTCCAGTTTAGCGCCATACGTAAGCCAGTTATTTCACAGCTGATTACGAGTTGTTATGACATTTGTCTTGTTATTTACTAAAATAATTTGCAATGTGTGGTACGGGACCGTTTGTGCGCGAGTCTGACTCGCACTTTTTTGAGAGGCCACCCGTGCTCATTAATCATGATCACCCATCAGCCTGTATGCATCCACTGCTGGACATTATTAGACCTTTTTGAGAGCGCGCCACCAAACTATCATGATACTAGTTACTAAATACTAACGTTTAGTAACTAATTAACCCTTCTATTTATTTCAGGTAGTGACACAACGTAAAATGAAGCAACAACATCGGACTGCAGCGCAGCGCCGGGTGGGAAGCTAGTGTAGCGCGTTGAAGTCTAATACACTGACCATGTGCTCGAGACTGTGTTTTGTGTTACTCGCGTTTGTGGGGACGGCGATATGTGAGTACATTATTTACTTTCATTTTATTTTATTCTACTATAAGTTAGGTTATGGCTGCGGATGGTATTTTATCTGGATGATCAGGTAGAGCACCTGCCGGGAATCCTCCCACTTATAAGACCACAGCGCTCACCCCTGCGTTAGGCAAATCTTCAAAACATTCATTAATTAACCAAGTTTTATGTTATGTGTGTTTTGTTTTAAAAAGACCTAAAGATAAATCAAACAGAAATATAATAAATATTAGTTTACATTACTTCTTGTGATCTGACTGACACGTTAAACATGAAAATATAAATTTTATGTTTAGTTTTAATTCTTGATTTTCATTACATTTTGAGTGTCAAATTTGAGACATACTTCAAGATATACTTACTCGTATTTATGCTACTTCATCAGATGGCCTACATGAGATCTTAACTTCATTAAAGGCAGATACTTTACCTAATTATATTTGCCTACATACATTAAGGTAATATTTGACTGCACTGCTCAAACGAGTTTAGCAAATATTTACACTGTACGCATGCGTTAAATATTTGTACGACAAATTGTAGATCCAATACGTTACAAGCAGTTTTGTGAGCAGCAAATCGGTTTTCAATAATGATATTAGCAAGTAATCGTTGGATAAACCGTTGATTAAACTGTATGATTATATAATTTAAACCTTATTTGTAAATTCACTTGCACTATAGAAATACCTGGAAGCAGTCATATTAAAACTTTTGTTACCATAGTTTTAATATTATACTTAATCTTATCGTCCTAATTTATGAATACCTTACACGTAAGTATTAACCTTAAATTTATCTTGTTTTAACTATATCTCAAGTGCGACACAAGTAACGATACTTAACATAACTCGTTATAATGGTACAAATAAAGAATATAATAAATAAATAAGTACACTCAATATAACTTAACTATACTACTATGCTCTACTAAAATTTTTACTGCATAGATATTTTATTTAAAGATATTATAGTATAAATTAGTGATTAAACGAACTTACAAAGTGAAGTTTTATCATAATTATATGAGTCGCTTCATTCGAAGATATAATTTATTTAACGGGTAGGTTAAAAAACTATCTGTTAAATAAATAAAGCGCCGAAGTATAATAATATTTCACTTTAACAACAATGTTGATATTGTGACTATAAATTATAATGTAAACTACTTGGATATGGTCAGGGCTCAAGGTTCAAGATTCGCTTTCCAACTTTCTCCAGCGGAACTTATTTGCGAAAAATGAGCAATTTGCGCCGCGATTATCAGTCCTTTGTCAAGGAGATAACAGTTCCATTTAATTGGACAGTCTCACGCTGTTATGTGTATAATTTATATATAACTGCTCTTGAACAATGAACATAATCAAGTATTTATTTCGTGGTTATCTTATTCTTTGTCTATAGAAAATAGGAAGCTATTTTTCTTCTACCTGTACACAACAACAAACCTTTACATAACAATTATAAAATTGTTTTGTTTGATTGATTGGTTACTAAAATTAGATTTGGTATTCAGTTTACCATAAAAAATTTAGGTTGATTGAATCCTGTAATACACAATTTGTAAATTGAACTTAAATTAAACCTCTAAATAGGTATAATTCTACCTAAATTTCTGTATCTGGAAGAGTGTGTGAGAAGATAATATATTAAATGCATGAATCCAGTACGTATGCGGTTGAATACTAATAATAAGATGTGTGATTCCAATATTGAAAATATAACTTTAACTATTTTTGGTAATTGAAAACAACTTATAAAAGATGGCAGCCTTGAAACGGTTAACTAAAGTAAAAATAAACTATAAATAAAAATAAAACAGCCACAAACAATAATAATTATGGATCTACGAACGTTACTTTCATCCAAGAGCCACCTATAGAAATTTTATTTCAAAAGTTCATTTCTTTTCGACAAAGCCTTGACATACCAGTACGACAAATTAACCCACAAAGGATCGTGATAGCACGTCTCACCCATTACGATTGACATCAGGTCTTGCTCCACATGCACTAACTGTGTCACCAGATCACAGCTATCAGATAAGCCAGGGAACTCGCGGGATTAGCGTAGTTTAGAACTTATTTAATTTAGAACATCGTGATGAAATAGTTATTATATTATTTTTTACGTTCCGTAATTTAACATGGAACATATTATAAATTATCATCCAGATCTTCTCGTCAATTATTTTCGCTATTAAAAAAAAGCTACTCCGTATACACTAGAGGTATATTCCCACTATGTAGGTATACTAGAGGGGGGGATTTAGAGTTTTACACTTTTTCGTCACTTCACTATTCACTTAACGATTCAAAAGCACTTGTAAAAGTTTATTTGTTTTATATATGTTGTATTTATTTCTAAAAAATGTAAAATTATTTGACAGTTGTTACATAATGCTTAGAAAATCATTTAAAAATTGTAATAATTACGAAACGGATGGCATATAAAATACATCAAAAGATTTTTTAGTTTATTTAAATCGTACATTATTCTAACGCCTAAAAGATATACGTGCATAAGGTGTCAATTATGCAAACAAATTAGTTCATTTAAAAGTGTTACGTTAAACCGTTTTTTATGTAATTATATATAAGTACCCACATATTTAATTACCCTACATAACTTAGCACATTTTTCCGTATGAAAAGATAATGATCTTATCAACTTTTTAATTTATTAAAGCAGACGTGACCAAGAAAGCACTCTTATAATTATAAATAACGCCAATGACGAATGAATATTAAAATTTTCAGAATCTATACAATGGCATCTTTTATTTGATGCCAAAGTCCAAACTCTCTCGACAAAACTACGTCGGGGGGAATTACATTGTATCCTTACGCTCTAGGCCCCTGATCTATAAAGAACTTATGCATGCGGATGTTTTTAACCTACACAGTTTTTTTATCTTTTGCGCTTATGTATTGTTTGTTTTATCTACTTACACATTGAACTTCCAATGGTCTTGCTCTGTCAGAAGGATCTGAAACCAGCAGCTCCCTGCGACTAGACATCGTCCACCTTGTGGAGTTAGATAATGAATTTTTAGTCCTAATGTTCCAAGGACGTGCTGTTATAGATACCTTTAATAAGACATTATTATTGAAGAGAACCGGTGGTAGAGTCAAAACATGACGTACCTAACATATTATGAGACACCTGTAGGTATGTCCTACATGTAATAAATAAATTGAATATCGAGTTTTGAAGACCTCGGTGGCGCAGTGTTGAGCCGTGAGCGCTGTTGTCTTAACGTGGGGAGGTGCCGGGTTCAATTCCCGGCAGGGTCAATTTGGGAATTTATAATTTCTGAATTTTCCCTGGTCCGGCCTGGATCATCCACAACAGAAATCGAAACTCCTAGCTGACTGATTCGACCTTCATGAATGGAGCTAAATGGCTTGTAGGTATACCATAACTTCTAATGGTCTACAACGCCATTTTATCTCCCAAGTCCCATGGATTTCTCCAACCTACGAATTAATTAACTGCAAAGTAGCGTGGCGTATCATCTGAACAGCTAAATAATTCCATTAAACTCTGTTATACAACTTTAAGCTCTACAGTTACGTAATAGAGGTCGCGACAAGTGCATTCATTACCTTGTACCTTTCTTCTGGTTACTCGTAACTGATTGTGTGATTATAAGATTTACGACTATAATAATAGGGTTTAATGTCATTCGTGTTTCGTCGTGATCTCGGTCGTGAGACGCGACTTACTTACCGCGCATACTTACAATCATTTAAAAGGCATTTTTCTCATATTGAGTTGATTATGTGATTTCTTTATGTTGCTATTTGTATTGCATTGATACTAGTTGGAACTTGGAAGTGTGTCCGGAAAACGAGTGCGATAACTTTGCCGTTATGGCCTCAAGTATGGAATTTATTCTCTCTTATAATTTATTAACTCTACTAGCTGATGCCCATGACTTCGTCTGCGTGGATTGAGGTTTTTTGGTTCCCCGGGAATTAATTTTCCGGGATAAAAGTAGCCTAAGTGTTATTCCAGACTATAATCTATCTTTTTTCCCAAATTTCATCTAAATCGAGTAACAAACATCCATCCAAATATATCAGTATAGATTAGTATAAAAAGACTAACTCAGTGGAAGATTAAGATAGGTACCAAAGTATAATTATCCTAAGTTTTATAAACTTTTGGGATTTAGGTCATTTTAATTTTTAACATAATAATCGTCGTCGTCGAAATTCGTATATGAATCGTTTGCTTGATAATTTATTAAATCACTAAATACTTATTTAAATGTTCTACAATATGCGATTGTGATTTATTTTTCAATGTTCAGCTTTTAAGCTTAACATAAATCCTAAAAACTTGTTCGATTACTACTTTAGTCTAACGTTTTGCAATAATTTATACTGAGTTGAAATATTTAAGACTTAAACAGTTATATTTTATTTTTAACGTTTCGTTTGATACCTATTTCGTTAACAGTCAAAAGCCAAAAGGTTACCAGCTAATGAAAGCCACAGACACAAAGTTGCAAAAACCACTATAAAGTTGTATGTTTAATATTTTGACTATCTAATACGACCTAATTTGGTTAATGCGCAACGCTCACCGGCGGAGTGAAGAAGTCGAGGCGTGGCGTCTCTCTCTGTAACCTAAAACTAAGCTTTATATTGAGGCCTTTGAGTCTCCTGCATTATTATTATTATTTTTAAATATCATTTATACATTCTACTTATAATATTAATGCAGATGCAGATGGACAGATCAAAGTGATTTTTGCATTGACAATAATAAAGTGAAACACCTGGAAAAGGACAAAGGTTTTTTGGAATAAAATCTCAAATTTGATTGAAAGGTAGTGGTGTCTGTCATTTGTATGGTGGTCGACCCACTGTATGAATATATACTTACGCTGTGATATTTATATGGATCACGTAACGACAGTGTGTAAAAAACTCATCTAATGTTCTCAAGTGCGAAGAATAAGCAATCAGCATAGAATGCGGAATAGCGCTGATTTCCGATCCGACACAATGTCCCTTGCTCCCATGCGGCTGCTCGCGTTCGCGTATTTTCCGCGTTTTTGCGCATTCCGCACTCCGAGCTGCGTACGAGTCAACGACCTATGGTGTGGTGTGATTGTGTTAGATGAATCGGTATCGATGTAAAAATTATTACGTTTTAACAACTAAAAAAACCGGCCAAGTGCGAGTCGGACTCGCGCACCGAGGGTTCCGTACAAACTGTGACTGTGTTAGGCATAAATTGTTAGTTACGTCATAATATAATGAAAATATTTTTAATAATTTTAAATATAATGTAACTAAAAATTTAGGTTTTTCGCAATTTTCCCTTTATCCGTGCAAGACGTTGCTTCATACCAAATTTCAAGATTCTGAGTTCACGGGGAGTAGGTTTTGATTCCCTTGCAAGTGTCGAATATTTGCAGCATAAACGGCTGTATCGTTTGATTGTGTTGGCTTAGAAGTTTGATTTTTCACAGCTCCAAGGGACAGTAGACCTGAGTATTCGATATGAATTTCAGCTTGATACCTTCATGCGTTCAGCAAAAGGGTCTTGACACACAGACGGACGGACAACAAAGTGATCCTATAAGGGTTCCGTTTATTTTTCTTTTTGAGATACGGAACCCTAAAAAATGATAGCGTAATCAAAAAATAATTATACTTGGGTACAGATAGGTAGGTAGTGTCCTAACCTGCGTGCGTCATAGACCAAAGTTCGAAACCAATTTTATCTTGACCAACTAAGGCTCGTCCAATGCGTGAAATTGACAAAAAGGTGGTTTTCAAGCAGTGTTTCGTGTATCTATAAATAATATCTCACAATAATCTTATAAAAAGTATTTACCTTGTAGTTTATTTTTAAAATGCTAAAAAATACTTTAAGTTTAGTTTGGTTATGTGTCCGATAAATTGTTTCTTTATTAAAATAACATTAGGCAGGTACATTTTATAAAAAATAAGAATTCTGCACATTACCTATCGTTTTCCAGTCTCATGGGAAACTCGCAAGTTACTGAACTGTAACAGTATATTACCAACTGTAACATATAATGACACGCAAATATTACCTACAAATAATCTCTGTATGTAATTCCGCCCCCGGGCAACTGGAGGCGATTACAGAAAGTGCATAACTGACTCGTAATTACGGAGCGCGGGTTCGATTCCAGGTATTATGATAGCGTGTTGTATGACATGTAGCGGGGACTGGAAGATGTGGTAGAGAAATAAGTTACACTAAAATGTTAGCGAGTTGATGTTATAATTAGCAGTTTATTATAAATTTACTTATCTAATTATATAAAAGGAAAAGGTGACTGACTGATTGACTGACTGATCTTTCAACGCACAGCTTAAAAACCACTGGACGGATCGGGCTGAAATTTGACATACAGATAACTTTATGACGTAGGCAATAGGCATATGCTAAGAAATAATTTTTGAAAGTTCAATCCATAAAGAGGTAAAAACGGGTTTTGAAATTTGTATGAAAATCGAAGTTAACGTGAGTGAAGCGGGCAAAAGCTAGTATAGGCGTACAAATTCGAAATTTTTAAGGTTGTTCAATTATTGTAGAATGTGCGGAGACAGCATTGTGTGCAACTTTGAATGTTGAAATTCAGAAATTATAAATTCCCAAATTGATCCGGTCGATTGAACCTGAACCTTTACACAGCGCTCACCACTGCGCCAGGAAGTGTATCTTAAATCAATCTCAAATATAGATCTCTCATGCGTCTCGAGACGTCGTCAGCGTCAGCGTGCGCCCAGCTCCATACAACCACATACAATGGATACATGACGCTACGTGGCGCGCCTCTGTAGTCAGGCTAGATCTTTAGTCTATGTCTTGTGCACTATAATTTTATCTAGCTCAATTCTCACAATATACTTATCATTTACTTTTTAAACTCATTCTCAATTACATAAAAAGCAAAAAAAAACAATGCCAAAACAAAACAACAAAAACGTAACACCTAATTGTTACCCACAGAACATTAACGGATTTAATTATGCAATTGTAATTCTAATTGTAAATCTGATCAAGTGCCGGAAACGAGTACATCTGAGAGCACCTCGTATATCGTATGCTGAACAAAAGCATTTTTGGGAGCGATTACTATTACTCAATAATGTAAATTGTAATACGTCTTCACTTCTCAGATTCCCTTCACTATCTAAGATCTTTGGTCTGAACTTACGTGTCGTTGTGACCCACAAATGTTGGCGTTTTCACTATGACTTGAAGAATTGTATAGTGACAATGCGAATATCTGAAAACATTTTGACCTTAATATTTCAACGCAAATTTTAAACATAAGGTATGTGCTCTGGTTACGGGTAGTTCTGTTCAAGAGAGGGACGGCCTACTGCCGCGTAGCAAGACAAGATGCCCAAACACTAACACACGGTATCACACGTGACACGACGGTATAGGTATAATATGTATTTCAGTCTTAGATGGTAGCGGGATAAACTGCTAGGAGTACGGCAGTTATGTTAAACCCCTAATCGATTTCTACACGGCATCGTGGCAGATAGCTAAAACGCTTGGCGGTTTGCCGGTTGGGTGATAAGTAACTAGCCACGGCCGAAGCCTCCCACCAGACAACGCTACGCTTACAGCATGTCATGAACTTGAATAGTAAACAGAGGAAGTTATGCAATAAAAACATGTCGCTACATACCCATATGGTATAAAAAGTCAATCAGGCCTGCGGTTAGAGAACGCCCGAACCCGTGTAGCAACTTTCGATTTTTCCTTAGCACTCTCAATAAGACTCACTTTTACACATAATGTTAACTATAGGTTACATAACAGTTATTATATGAACTTCATATCATGTGGTTTGACATTTGACAATGTACACATTTGTAGATGTACCTAACTAACAAGGCCGAATGGTGCTTGCGTAGGTATTCTTGATCTAATTCAAATAGGACGCAGTGTCCAAGCGTTCATACAAGTAATATTGTGATTAGTGGTTAATTCGGCCCGTAAACAATAAACAACGCTCCAAATTGGATATATTCTCGGATTTGGAAAACGAAAAGATTCGGTTCCACTCCATCTCTTATTTCGTTGTACCTATTATTCCTTTATCTACTCCAGCATCGAAAAGTTCCAATTTCGAATTTGACAACTATATCGAATTGAACCCTCTTTCGTGTTTGCTTCTCATAACGATACAGTTCGTTGTATGGGAGCTGTATCGTTATGAGTCGTAGCTGTATCGATATGGTTATCTTCATAAATAGGATACCTATAGCTTAGCGGCTCTGGGTTCTGGCACTTTTGGTTTTTATTAATTTATAAAGTAAAAAATTATAAAGACGTCCTTGTCGTAGATAAAATCTTGTATGCAACTGTACGTAATTAGTCATTTTAATTCTCGTACTATCCTATTTTGATACTCGGCAAGCCTCGTATCAAAAAACAGCACTCGAATTAAAATGACCCTCATTACGATACAGTTGCATAAATAGCTATTACAACCTTGCTCGCTGCCAAGGGTCACTGGTAGAGATCTCTCATAGAGATAAGTGCTAAGTGGTGCTACCTTGTCCACTATGTTTCTGTTTTTCTACGTATTTTATAATTTTTTGGTACAAAAATGAGCAACCCTTCATACAAATAGTACTGTGGCTACTTCGATAGAGAATTCTTGGATCAGAATCGGATGCAGTGCGGAAAGAGCCTACGTATTATTAGTTAGGTACTAATTGTAATATTATGCAGATCAGTAAATTGCAGTTGTTTTCACTTTTCACCGTCAAATCCAAAAAATGGATGGAAAATGGAAGATAAAAAAATCCGTTTTCATGGTATTAATGTTACTCTGTAATCAATATACGCGAAATTAAAACTTGAAGAATCTTGAAATGAACAGGATAACGGATCCATACTAATATAATAAATGCGAAAGTGTGTCTGTTTGTGTCTGTGTGCGTTTGTGCAGAGTTAGGCAACATCCTGAGGAAGGACATGGACTTACATTTACTATATTTTTAATCCCAATAAAATCTCCTGAAAGAGATAATCTTTTTAAAATGTGTGAATGAGAAAATTAGTTTTAGTAGAAAATATTATTTCTAAAAAATGATATGAAAGGTGCACATTTCATACCCTGTAAATGACTTCGAAAGTTAAACTTCCCGGCCTAGGCCAGTAAAGAATGTATGTATTTTCATGACATATCATAAGTTTGAATTTGGAATCTTTCTTCCTGAATATCTTGTAACTTGTTATAATGATTTTTGGCCTAAATAGTTTAAATTTGGAACTCTACCGTATTACTCATTCAGCACTCACAGCGCAAAAAAAAAATTAAAGGTATAATATTTATTTTTTATCTTTATAATATTGAAAGGCGGGAATTAACTACATACCTAATCGTTATAATTTATTATTTAAAAGTGACGAAAAAATGAGTTCGAGTGAGGATATTATTATGGATTTAGATTGTACGCCTCCTTTTCTGAGAGCGGAGGCCGAATTAGCTAAAAATAATTTGCTTCCACCGAAATCCAAAGAAAAGTCACTTGTATCATTTTTTAGAAAAGCACTATACACACCTCGAACGGGAGAGCATTTCTGGTCTCGTATATAGCCGTCGTCGTCTAACTAACACTCGACCAGAAAACGCGTACTTCCCGGTCTCGCGATGTAATGTACTATTACTGAGTACGTAAATCAGTAAACATGAAAGTAAAATTGAAAATTTTGAGAATCTAAAAACACGAAACAAGTTAAAATTGTATTTAAGTTCAATCAACAATCAAGTTGTTCAAAGTAATAAAACAGAATGAATCAGCGTTTTTAACAAAATATAAACGAAACTATTGAATCTAATATTGCTAACAAATAATCGTCAGTCATAAAGAGAGAAATTGGCCATTTATTGGTAGATATTATTTATAAAATGTTTTAAATAATTAATAGCTATCGAGGGGTGTAGAAAGTTTAGAACTAGTCGTGTTTCCATAGGAGCTTATATTTAAACATAGATAGACCGTGCCGTGACGCCTAGATCTAACTGTAATTACCTTTGTAAAACTTGCTAAGGTACAGGTTTTCTTATGACGCCAAAAATTATTAAAATATCTAATCCATACTTATATTATAAATGAGAAAGTGTGTCTGTCTGTCAACCGATTTTGATGAAATTTGGTACAGAGATAGGTTGTATCCCGGGGAAGGACATAGGCTACTTGTTATCCCGGAAAATTTAAGAGTTCCCGCGGGATTCAAAAAAAAATATCTCTTCAACCGATTTTAATGAAATTTGGTATAGGGATAGTTTGATACCCGGGAAAGGACATAGGCTACTTTTTATCCCGTAAAATTAATGAGTTCTCTCGGGAATCAAAAAACCTTAATCTACGCGGACGAAGTCGCGGGCATCATCTAGTATTGAATATAATTTTACACCAACACAAATAATATTAATAAAAGAGACTGTATGCAACAAGACATTGAAATATAAAGGTATAGTTTTGAAAAAACAACCTCAAAAATCGCAATTAAGTTTTCGATACAAGGCCATTGGATTGCTTTAATAGATAGGTGGCCAATCTCCAGAGAGATTAGGCATCTGCGCGGGAGATCTTCTATCACACGGACCAAATCGCGGGCATCAGCTAGTATTGTCAACCGACTTCAAAAAAAGGAGGAGGTTCTCAATTCGACTGTATTTTTTTTTTAATGTTTGTTACCTCAGAACTTTTGACTGGGTAGACCGATTTGGATGATTATTTTTTTATTTGAAAGAGCATACTTCCCATGTGGTCCCATATAAATTTTATCGAAATCGGTCGAGCGCTTTTTAAAATATCAACAATAAAATAAGTACTTTGTATGGCGTGTGCTTGTTGTAAAGTTGGCGCGGGAGTTTGAAGTCGATTGTTTAAAAAGAATTGTTTAAGTTAAATTATTATACTTATGATGTGTGATATGTGTGATAGCTTATTCAACATGGATTTGTTTTTGGATCTTTTTGTATAATAATATGTTTTGGGTCTTATAACACACTACGTATAACCTTCCAAGCTTCAACGAAACCGAAACGTTTTCTAGACTCAAAGTTACAAAGATCTAAAGCCGAGGTGATCTCGACCTTGTCCAGCGCGGTTCCGCGCCACTGGACCCAAGTTCGCTTTCCTCACCACTTTCCCGCTCTCGTGTCACCGTCGCGTCGCCTGCATGGCGCATGCGCAGTCGCTGTCACTACGGATTGTGAAAAACTGTGACTTACAGATCTTATCTCAACATACGGTCTCGGAGAGCACGTTAAGCCGTCGGTCCTGCGCCTGATCTCTCTCTGATCGTGTCGGATTTTCCGCCCCATCTAACTATGAGATTCAAGGAACGGAGAAAGCACCTGTGTTTATACCTACAGCTCAAACCTCTAGACATATCGGGCTAAAATTTGGCGTACAGATAGCCATTATGAGCTGCCTCCGTTAAGATAGGATTTTTGAAAATTCAACCCCGAAGGGGGTAAAACCCGAGTTTGTTTGAAAATCGAACTTAAGGCGCTGTGAGCTCACGAGATCAAAAACACAGGCGTGTTGAACAACACGTTGAAAAACACGGGGTGAAATCGAGCAAGCGATATGTCGCAAAAAATGCATGAAATCATTTGTAAAAAAAAATGTATTAACTTTTCAATACTAATGAATCCGACTGACGCATCTCAAAACACAATTTAAGAAAAATCTCTGCATTGAAATTTATTTTAAACATACCTCTAAATTTGCCTTTAAAGCAATTTTTCTCCTTATTCAAACCAATAATTAGCTCTAGAAATAGATAAAATTCATATTTCTATATCAAACACATTGTCGGATTAAAGGTCTTGAAAACAGCAAATTATTTTTACAAGCATACATTATGTCACCGTTGGATGGAAACACTGCTTTTAAAAACCCCCTTTTACGCTACACAGGGTCTTAACGTGAGCAAAGCCGCGGGCAAAAGCTAGTTATTATATGTATAAGGTACAAAACCCTAAAAAACATCACAGTATACATCAAGCACGTATACGTATAGCGTAACTCTGAGTACCTAATGTAAACCAGGAAGAATATCATCAAAAGCACACATTATTACTTATTTGAACTATACTTCTACTCTAGACATCAACTTCACATTAATCATAGTTGACAAAACACGCCATTTTGTGTCGTATCGCTTGACATTATCGCAATACTTTCTCCACCTGACCAGGAAAGACTTCCTGCTCAGTAGTCATTACTTCCTCGTGTATCGACTCCCTATCTCTAGATATGCAGATAGGTATGTAATAAGTACCACAGAACTCTAAATAAGGAAATAGAAACGATGTATGTACATGTACTTATAGAGGGGACGCCCACCCTCGCCTCGATCGATCCATTAATTGAACCATTCCACCCATTTCCCCGTGTCCCCGTGTTAGGACACAGGTTACTGATGTCAAGGCAGCCTACCCCCCTGAACCTACCTGTAAGTTTAGTGTAGGTACCTTACGATATCCTCTATGGAGAGATGTCTTAGGTCTTCGTCACTGATACACATACACAAATAGAAACGATACTGCCATCATTTATACCGTGAGGTCAATTGTCGTTATTATACTGTATTGATCGGAATCACACTGACTTCGGAAGTCTAGTGATGTGATAACGTTTATAAAACCAAGATGGCGCAGGAACGTTTTGTTTCAATGTATAAGTTCATTACTATACAACACTTTCACTATGGAATGATAATATGCAATATTGCAGCAAGAATACCGTAATATTATAACCCCATAAAAAATATAATAACCATTCAAATTCAAGTTTTTTTTTTCAAATAAACTTTGACAAGTGCTTTTGAATTGTCAAGTGAATCTATCTATTCAAATAGTAACAATGATTGATGTAGGTTTGAGAACGGAACTGCGTTTCACCGATTTTGAGCAACTTAATTATTAATACAAATTATACTTCTAATTATTTATCTTACAAATATGAATTATTTTTTCTCTGCGTCGTATTCCTAATTGCTGTGGGTCGTGACTCCTTTCCATTAAACACATAATGGTAAGAATTTTCTTGGGATGATAATATGCGTTAGGTTGCCAGGACCTTGGTGATTCTTATTAAACACTTCTATATTCGGAATTCTGTTACAGCTACGTATCTCTAGATATTCTAGATAGTTATTTGTATACCTAGTTGTCTTAGACGTGGTAATCATGAACTGGTCGAGTTGTGAGAACCGTGGAAAGTTATTATGCAAAAGTTTTACTGGCAGGTTGTTGAGAAAACGCATTTTGTACTTGAAGATCTGGTGCACGATTTGTTCAATGTGTTAACACAGGTCCTGATGCCACATGCTATTCAAGATACGCATTACAAGCTTGGTTGAGCAAGTGACCTTAATAACGTCATTTTTTAGATTTTGCATTTGTTTTTAATTTATTTGGTTCATTTATGCGAAAAATAATTAATGGGAAAATTGCATTTCCAAATTCAGTTTTTTTTTTTATTCCTAAAACTATAATAGTTTTTCCATTTTGCGTACTATCATTAAATTGAATGAATGTCCAGCTCTTATACTATTACTACCTATTTAAAATAAGTGAGTGGTTTCAAATTTATCGGCAAATTCCTGGGATTTTCCTACCTTACAAAGAACGAGTTAGGGGCCAAAGTAGTTATAGTTATACTTAAAAAGTTTTGAGAGTATTCTAGCAGTATTTCGTACTTATTTTGAGCAAGTTGTATAGGATATATACAACTTGCTCTTACTTGGTTTCTTCTTGGTCTTACTAAACTTGGTTTTTAAAAATCCCGTGATTACTTTTTTTAAGATATAAAAGAAGCTAAATGTCAATCTTCAGTTCGATCAAAGAATAAACAAACCATGCATTTCTCAGACGAATATTACATGTTATAAACTGATTTAAAAAAACATAAGTGTAAGTACTTATTGACAGGCCTTATGAAACCATAAATTTTTATATCATCTATTAACCAAATAAAATTAGGTATTAGCAAATAATACTACTCAACCAACAGATCTATATCTCGATTATCTTAAGGTGGTCGCACACTGGCGTAAAACCAACGAGCGTATTTCAGTAATGAAAATAAAAAATGACGTTATCAGCGTTAGCGTCCTCGATGCTCGATGCTGCCAAATCTTACTACTAACATAATTTTCTTCGGTAGGTAGGTCAACTTAACGAGAATAAATATTTTTCAAAGAATATGTAGGTTTTATTCAAAAAAGTTAAAGATTTTCTATTACTAAAATATTATATGAATGTTTTAATATAATAACTATAGCTAACTATTACTACGTACTTAATCTATTTTTAGACCGCTATACTTAGTTTCAATTCTTTTCTGCTTTTGCGGCCAACATTTTGACATCTCTTTCCCAAAACACTACAGTGAAGGTGAAAAACGTCAAAACGTGATTAAAGGGGTCAAGACCCTCAGCAAGGAGGAATATTACGCAAAGAGATGCTTACGGCTCTTGTGTATAGTGGTCTATAAAGATGAGCCTTAAAAGCTATAATCGTCGGCAGTACAAAACCACCGTGATTCACATTGCCTGCAGGAAGGCATAACGGTTCCGGAGATGAGAAACACTGAAGGGCGATACGATGCCTTGCAACTGGTAATTTGAACTATCTGCACTGCATTGTGTTTATTGCAAGCTACCTACGAGTATAATATAAGGCCAGTAGAGCCGCCGTGGATACCTAATGTGTGCTTTAAGCAATTAAATATCACTTGCTTTAAACGCAGAAGGAAACTAGCACTCCCGAGAGTTCTTAATAGGTAATGTTTTTAAAGGTATTTGAAGTCTGCCAATCTGCACTTGCCAGCGCAGTGGACTATAGACTAACCTTTCTCTGTCTGAGAGGAGACTCGTGCTCAGTGAGCGGACAGTGAGTGAGAAATAAATTAATTAATTAATCGTTTATTTTGAAAAATTGTGGGTAATAACAGCTATATAAGTAGAGTAGTAGTTGCCTCGTTGGTCTAGTGGTTAGCATGTTCGACTGCGGCCGACGAGGTCCCGGGTCGGGCCATGGCAAGTATTGGGTTTTCTGACAAGAATTTCTCAGTACTAGCCCGGAGTAAGGAAGTTGGCGGTGTTGCCTCGGAGAGCACGTAAAGCCGTCGGTCCTGCGCCTGATCTCTCTCCGGTCGTGTCGGATTTTCCGTCCCATCGGGCTATGAGAGTAAAGGAACAGAGAGTGCACCTGTGGATGCGCACACACTTGTGCACTATAATATCTCCCGCGCAGATGGCTAATCTCTCTGGAGATAGGCCGCCGTGGCCGAAATTCGGTCGGGAAGACATTATTAAGTAGAAATTTCCCGTACACCATTTGCTGTCACTGAAGGGGTGATATGATCAGGCTTACGTGATTTCCGAGTAGTTTCCTAGGCACGGGTGTAAATGTAATACTGTCATCTTCTTAACTCCTGAATTTCTTAACACATAACCCCTCTTTTTTATGTATAGAACATCACTGGATAAATCCCATTACGTTTTGTTTGGGTCTGACCGGCCTCAGAACCCGAGATCTCACAATCTGCCGCCAAATAAGTTAGAAAGATAGATAGATCTTTATCTATATATTTATTATCTTTATCTGTATTTATTGCCACACATAATATAGAACTAATTTATAAACAGAAAACTTTGCGTGCGCAAGGGCGGTCTTATCACTAAAAGTAATCTTCTCCAGACAACCCGTTTCTTAAGGAACTATAAGGATAAACCACTCGACCATCGAGATAATAAAAATGTGTACTTATAGTACCATCCTCAATTCAGAGGCAAATTAGATTGAATATCCGATAAGAACAGATAGGTACAATTACTAGATTAGCGTCTATGTTATACTATAGCTTACCTTATAAAGAATGCATGGGAACAGATTTATCGTTTCAATTGAAAGGCTCGTCGGGGGGAATCTTTATAGTTATCTAATAGCTACATTGTTTCGGAGATCAGATATGCGGTGTGTATTGTTGGCGATTTGCCTGAAGGTCATTATTACCTATATCTGATCTGATGAGGTCTGCGGAAGGGCCGTGGCCTGGTATGACTTGGGCTTTAGATTTAACCCAGAATTTTTAACTACATTGCTCGGTGTACGCTATTATAGCATGGTTCAAAGAGTTTCTGGATTTGCCACTGTTTAAATTTAAAGACTGGCATTGAAGATGGGACTTAGAAAGCATTATTATACTATTGATGATTTTTTAATGACAAAGTTGCATGGAAGCAACCGGCTTTGCATCCTGCAGCCCACAAATCAGTGTAATACGTATACCGTATGTATATGCATGCATTGTATGTCATTTACAAAGTACCTATAACATTTTTCTTTTTATGAAGTCTCTTGCCGGCTCTTCTCAGTAGAATCATTTTCCGAACCGGTGTTAGAGTCTTGAATTATCATACGTGGCATAAGCAAATAAAAAAGTAAATAAATTGATATTGTGGCTAATTCTGCTATACACAAATCTCTAAAATCTAAGCTAACCTAAAAATCTAGCGCTGTCCCTTCCCGCTGGATGCGTTATGAAACGGATAGCAATATATTTAGAACTGACATTTTATTTAGGTAGTTAAGTAAAGTTGTTGTCTCGTTACTCTTCTTCAATTAAATACGGAAGAAGAGTAAGGAAAAAAAAAACAAATTGTCTCAGTTACATTGAGGCAAAATAAAATGTTGGTAGAGAATATTTTATGTACAATAATTCAAGCCTCGAATTAGTGTTTTTATCGACAATCTTACCATAAATTTCCTAATTGTCGATAGAATCATGCACCGTGACCGACCCTATTGCATTACATTTGCAATGGCAAATTTTCCCATGCCTGCCATCTTTGGATTGCTCAACACCATAACATGGAAGTGTCTAGGATGGTTATTTTGTTTTTCTATTCGATATTTATCCTAACTTTAGATTTTCGAATTTAAAGATTTCTGGAAATCTAATGAATATATTTGCAAATTTACAAGCTTATGAGACTTCAGCTCCTATAAAATACCATCAATCAATTATGCATTAGTAGCTGATGCCCGCGACTTCGTCGTTATTTCATACTATTACATATTCTGTGCTATAATTAATCTATCTCTGTGCCAAATTTCATCCAGATCCATTCAGCCGTTCTGGCGTAATTGGGTAACAAACATCCAATCATCCATCCAAACTTTCGCATTTATAATATTTACTTGATTTGATTGATTAGTAATCGTTAATCGTAGCAATGATATAAAATAAACCCTAATAGCAAGACAAACAAAATAATACTGAACTACTACGTCTCGATTATTTTTCTCTTTTATAGATCCATGACAGTTTTAAGCATTTTGTCACAGTTCACGAATAACTCTATTATTTTCGAAATAAAATCTTATCTATATTTGTATCTTACGGTAACATTTGTCAATTGCTAAACGACTATAATAAGCATAAGGATTTCCTATATTTTTTAAATGAAGACATAATTTGCCTCTTTCAAATGTTACGACAGAAAAAGTTAATAAAATATTTAAATCTCATTTAAATGTTAACCGTATTTTGCGGTTCATTTGCAATTATACGCTCTATTACAAGTAGGCATCGCAAACATTCTATTGAAAGTAAAAACAAGTTCGTTCGGTCAAGCGAAACGCCCGAGCATCGTAATTTTGTCAATAACTTGTCGTTTACGTAAAAACTAATGGAATTATGGAAAGACTAGAAAGGAGATGACTTCAGATGGATTTAGGTTTTGAAAATCCGGGCGAAACCACCCCTCCCTCCTTTTTGACGACCTCCCTTGCGCAGTGTTGAGCACTATTGTCTTAACGTAGGAGGTCCCGGCAGGGTCATTGTATAAAATATATGGCTTGTACGATAAGTTTCGTAACAAAATGCTCGTTATTAAGCTTATTTTATTTTAACAATTTCATGACAGGAGCAGAAATCAGCCCCAGCAATTGTGTAAGGAAATCGTGATCGTAATCGTTTGTCAAACGGTCGACCTGTTTATGGAGTTTATAGATCAGTATATTATGGTCAAAAAGCATGTATGAACTCCTTAAACAGTTCGAATAGGTAATACGTTTAAGCAGTCAAATGATTACAATTTGCTTAGTCAATTGAGCCTCAGGTCCGTAATTTCGCCGCTACCGAAGAAAACCCGCAAGAAACTCGTTGATGGGCAATCAGCAGTCAAGAGTCATTATTTTCTTGTACCTAGGCTGGATGCAATCAAATTTCATCTCACATGCTCTTTGATTATTCATTTTGATTTTCATATGACCTTTTTGATTTTTCTTGGATCCTGATTACGTATAAAATACTAGGTGATGCCCCACGCTATCCGCCATCGTCTAGTTAATTATGACTACCATAAATCACACCAAAGGTTGCCTAGTGGAGATTTCACTGTAAACAATAAGGCCGCCTTTGTATATGCAATTCTATGCAAGTCTATATTCCACCAAGTCAGTCCGCTACTATTCGCAAGACCGCGACCCAAATGCAATCTGTCTGTCTATACTCTAATATTGTGAAGCATGTTTTCATACAAGACCTATCAAGCTTAACTTCAAAACCGTCCTGAGTATATCCTGCACGGACTTTTATCATCAAAGTACATAACTGATTACATAGCAAAGACATATCAATAGAGTCCACTTTCTACTAAAGTCTACTTATAAGGTAGACTCTATTAAATTTCCCAACACCACAAAATGTATGTTATCAATGAATGGTACACTTTCAAGTCGTTCCCATGCATGCGTTGCGGCAATCTATCAACGTTTATATTTTTCTCATCGGCCGCCAACAGTTCTATAGTCTATTGATTCTAAAACAAATAGGACAATCGGATTTCTCAAAGCCACTGTTTGAAAACGAGGACAGAGATTAGAAAAGATAATATATTGTTGTACATTTAAGGGTATATAAAGCTACAAAAGCATTAATCAGCTTTTGAAGTACTTTCGAAAAGTTTTCCTAGCAACAACCTCCATGTATGAACTCATAATATATTACCTACAATGGTTGCTTTAATTAGGTACTCAAAGGTTTCTGAAAGTAAATGCTCCGTATCTCAAGAGTATACGCATTCAGCCCCAATCATTATAATAATTAATTATCAGTAATGTAGAACTAATACAATATTTCAACGGTTGCCAAGGTTCCGCGAATCTAAACAGATGGACTACATTAGTGCATTAGGACTGCACGCTGACTGCAAAATTGCAGTTTTATTGCAGTTATTGTGCAGTTGGCATAACTGCATCGAAACTGCAAACCAACTGCGCAGTCCGCTCACATTCGGTGTGCAGTTCTGGAAATGAACAAGCTGTTGTGCAGTTCTATTGCGGTTATGCCAAGTGCAGAAAAAGTAGCCTATGTGCTATTCCAGACTATATAATCTAATAATATATCTATGCCAAATTTCATGTAGATCCGTTCAGTCGTTCTGGCGTGATTGAGTAACAAACATCCATACATCCTTTCATACATACATCCATCTAAACTTTTGCATTTATAATATTAGGTAAGTAAAGTTTATATATTTTTTTTAAATATCATGAACTAGACGTGTAACTTATAAAAAGTTGTCTTTTGTTTTCCAGGTTGCAACTTCTACCCTGTGGGAGAGTACCTGAAGTTCGTGAGGATACCGGAGAACTTGGACGTGGGGGCGGAGGTCCTGCGAGTTGAAGTGCATCCGAGGTGAGGAATAAATGTTTTTGTATTGAAATAATATGACTAGTACGTCTCAATAATGGCCATAACGTTTGTCGAAAAATTGACGCTGGAATCAGAAAGGTTAGTGCTACGCGTTTGTGTAGTGTGGCGTTCCTGGGGTAAGAGTTAAGACGAACAAACAAACAGTCACACTTTTTCATTCACATATTATATATATATATACTAGCTGATGCCCGCGACTTCGTCCGCGTGGTTTTTTGCATGGGAAATTCAAGGAAAAATGATTTTTCTTTTATTTTATTTTTCGTTAGGTAATTGTAACAAATCAAAAACCATGACAATTGGGCCAGCCATTCTAGAGTTATAAGTGTTCGAACAAACCCGACTTTGTTTTATATGTATATTAAAGAAGATTAGTACATGATAAGATTGAAGCGGTGATAGCCTAGTGGTTATTGAGTGGGTTCGATATCCGGGCTCGCACCTCCAACTTTTCGAAGTTAATTATGTGCGTTTTAAGAATTTAATCATCACGAAGCCTGCATGCCTGAGAATTTTTGTTCTCGAAGGTGTGTGAAGTCTGCCAATCCTCACTTGACCAGCGTGGAGGACTATGGCCACACCCTTTTCTTTTCGAGAGAAGACTCGTGCTTAATAGTGAGCGCGCAATTGGTTGATAAGACGATGAAGATGGAGATGATAGGACAAGATTACGATGACCTCTTCTTTTGTCCAAGTATCGGTCAATCTATGCTTATAGTCCAGTCTTATATAGATCGACCTGAGAACTCTAAAACTTGACACTTGAGAACGTGGTCTTAGCTGATGTCGTTCTAATAATACGGGACCCTAGTAATTTAATAATGTGAATCTCAAAGACATTCAAATCTTTTCTTTCTTTCTTTCTTTCTTTAATATCTTAAGACTTGAACCTTGAGAATAGATCAACGTGTTAACGTCCAATACCATGTTAGGTATGTACTATGTATTACGACATCTGCCTCCAAAAGGCAGCTCTATGTTACATTTTCTCAATAAAGAGGCCGGAAACTTTCATCACGGCATAAAATATCGTAAGAATGTCATAATAAATTATATATTCACCAACTAATGATTATGACCTACTTAACCGTTTATTGGATTTATTACTTCGGTGCTTTAAGGGAATACATTGAGTAGGTACACTTTCTATTTAGGTACATAGATAGATATTTCATGGTAGCAACGAATACATAAACATTGGTGAAGAAGAAGGCACAAATAAAACTCTGGGATAGATATTTAAAGTCCGTCAAACTTATCTGGGCCAGTGGCCAACTAATTTTTATGCCTAACTATTTATTTTTTGTTTATTTTTAATAGAATGTAGCAACGCTGTCACCGGGTCAGCTAAGTTTGACGGACTATACATTAAAACCATCATGAAGCTGACTTGATTGAAGGACAAATTAAAAAACCGACAAACATGATACATAAAATAATGATATATGTACATGTCTATATAAAAACCGGCCAAGTGCGAGTCGGACTCGCGCACCGAGGGTTCCGTACAAACCTGTAGTAAGTTTTAAATTAAATGTTTTTTTTAAATATTTGAGTTGATTGAATGAAAGGTAAATTGCGGTTTACGATTTATGACGTATTAAAAAAAAACTACTTACTAGATCTCGTTCAAACCAATTTTCGGTGGAAGTTTGCATGGTAATGTACAACATATATTTTTTTTAGTTTTATCATTCTCTTATTTTAGAAGTTACGGGGGGGGGGGACACACATTTTACCACTTTGGAAGGGTCTCTCGCGCAAACTATTCAGTTTAGAAAAAAATGATATTACAAACCTCAATATCATTTTTGAAGACCTATCCATAGATACCCCACACCTATGGGTTAGATGAAAAAAAAATTTTTGAGTTTCAGTTCTAAGTATGGGGAACCCCCAAAATTTATTGTTTTTTTTTCTATTTTTGTAAGAAAATCTTAATGCGGTTCACAGAATACATCTACTTACCAAGTTTCAACAGTATAGCTCTTATAGTTTCGGAAAAAAGTGGCTGTGACATACGGACGGACAGACACAGACAGACAGACAGACAGACAGACAGACAGACATGACGAATCTATAAGGGTTCCGTTTTTGCCAAATTTGGCTACGGAACCCTAAAAATGGTTGATTCATTAACGGAGATGCTGATTTAACCTAATATAATCAAATTAATGATTACAGTAATAATTGAGAGTTGGTTAATGTAAAGCCGACAAACTTATCAATTTGGACCACTAGAATCTTTACGACGGGAAATTTCGTAATTTTTATCATTTCTATCAGCTCTAGATCGAGTCAAGCAACATCCAGCTATGAGCAAATTAGGAACATTGAGCAATGCACAGTCCGCTCAGACATTAACCGCACAACTAGTGCGCGACACGCGGCGTTGCTCGGCAATAATTTATCAGATTGTGCACGCTTGCCAAGGAAACCCGTGATTTATGATTGTGATACATAATCGCTTTATTATATTGTTATTACGAGTAGGTAGCTACTAGCTGACTTCGTCCGCGTGGATTGAGGTTTTCGCGGAACTCTTTAATTTGCCGAGATGAAAATAGCCTATGTGTTATTCCAGACTATAATCTATTTGTGCCAAATTTCATCCTGATCTATTCAGCCGTTCCGGCGTGATTGAGTAACAAACATCCATCCAAACTTTCGCATTTATAATATTAGTACAAGTAGGTACATAAAGATTAACATGATGGCCGCGACATTACCGGCGTGGATTTAGGATTTTGAGAGCCCCAAGGGAATTCGTTGATTTCCCAGGATAATAACAGCTAACCTTTGTCCGTTCCCGGCACCTAGATATCTCCTCCCTGGCGCTGTGGTGAGCGCTGTTGTCTTTAAAACGGGAGATGCTGAGTTCGATTCGTGGCAGGGTCCATTTGGGAATTTATATTTTCTGAATTTTCTCTGGTCTGGTCTGGTGGGACTCTGGGAGGCTTCGGATGTTGCTAGTTACCACCTTCCCGTGCCACCTGATTTTCGGCACTAATAAAAGCTTTCTCATTACCACACACTGAATACATACTATATACTTACTTAATATTATAATTTATGCGAAAGTTTGGATGGATGTATGGATGGATGTTTGTTACTCAATCACGTCCCAACAGCTGAGCGAATCTAGATGAAATTTGGCACAGAAATAGATTATAGTCTGGAGTAACACATAGGCTTTATATCCTGAAAAATTAAAGAGTTCCCGCGGGAACCAAAATACATCAATTCACGCGGACAAAGTCGCGGGCGACATAATATATTTTGTCCAATCCGAAAAGTGCCTAGGTAGGTATATCATAACTATTGCTTCAATCGTACGTAAAAGACGGCCAAAAACCTTTGCACATTAGTTATTCATACCTTTCTATAGCCCGCCAACTCGCATTGGAGCAGCGTGGTGGGTCTAAGCTCTAATTCTCGCTCTCCTATGAGAGTGGAGGCATGTGCCCAGCAGTGGGACATTTAGGCTGTAGTGATGATGATGATGATGACCTTTCTATAAAGGTTTTGAAGTGCGGTCATCCATCCATGTTACTGACCTGGGTCAACGAAGCTTAACCATCTTGACAAAATTAGGTAAATCTTTACATCTGTATTCTAGGTTTACCTTACGTCTAAATATTTAATTCTTGTCAACTGGGACGAATGAAGACGTGCCTTCATCAACTCCGTTTTTAGGGTTCCGTAGCCAAATTTGGCAAAAACGGAACCCTTATAGATTCGTCATGTCTGTCTGTCTGTCTGTCCGTCCGTATGTCACAGCCACTTTTTTCCGAAACTATAAGAGCTATACTGTTGAAACTTGGTAAGTAGATGTATTCTGTAAACCGCATTAAGATTTTCTTACAAAAATAGAAAAAAAACAATAAATTTTGGGGTTCCCCATACTTAGAACTGAAACTCAAAAATTTTTTTTTCATCTAACCCGTAGGTGTGTGGGGTATCTATGGATAGGTCTTCAAAAATGATATTGAGGTTTGTAATATCATTTTTTTCTAAACTGAATAGTTTGCGCGAGAGACACTTCCAAAGTGGTAAAATGTGTGTCCCCCCCCCCGTAACTTCTAAAATAAGAGAATGATAAAACTAAAAAAAATATATGTTGTACATTACCATGCAAACTACCACCGAAAATTGGTTTGAACGAGATCAAGTAAGTAGTTTTTTTTTAATACGTCATTAATCGTAAATCGCAATTTACCTTTCATTCAATCAACTCAAATTTGTAAAAAAAACATTTAATTTAAAACTTTTTACAGGTTTGTACGGAACCCTCGGTGCGCGAGTCCGACTCGCACTTGGCCGGTTTTTATTCCATTTTGCTATACTGTTATTAGAAAGATAAGACATTATTAAAAACCGTTAAGACACTGATGGAAAAGTGGGTTTATATTATAGTGATAACTAAGTACATCCTGCACTACATTTTTTATAAGTACCTACGACTCTATGTAATTGATCTATCTAGCCAGTTATCATGTAATCTTCCTATTAAAAGATTATAAAAAATAATTATATGTATAAAAAATATTAAAATAATTATCATTGACTTAGAATATAATATTATATTATTACTAGCTGATACCCGCGACTTCATCCGCGTGGATTGAGGAGTTTTAGTTCCCGCGGGAACTCTTTAATTTTCCGGGATAAAAATTAGTAGTACCCTATTATTTAATCCGGACTTCTAACTTTACGTCTGCAAAATTTCAAAGCAATCGGTTCAGTAGTTACGGCGTGAAAGCGGAACAAACATACAAACAAACTCACTTTCCCATTTATAATATTGCCTACTAATTTAAAACATCTTAGTTCACAGTACCCCTATTTTCAATGTACTCTGTGGTTCACAGATAGCTAAAAGGTCTGGCTAGCGCCATCTATGATATACTTATTAAGAGTACCACTCGTATTTCATAATAGTTTCTATGTTTTGTCATAGATTTCGCTATATAATAAAAAAGAAAAAAAGAAGAAATTCTACAGATTTTTAATTAGCGTATTTAAATACACCTTTAATACGATATTATGCATAGTGATCGCACAAAACTATTTTATTTGAAATAATAGATAGGTGTTATTTTTAAAATCAGCTAGAGCTCTGAACTACATTTTATTAATTTTCAAAAATTTCACAACGCTATCTAGTAATACCTCGTTACACGAGTAAGGTAGCAGCGGGGGCACCATTATTTCGACTACGACACCTTTGTCATCACTTGGTTCCAATAAATTGTAATAGATGTCGCTGTGCAAACTAAAAAGTACAATGCGTATTTAATTTTGATTGTTGTAAAATTATTTATCCAAAAATGTTGCATTTTCAATCAGAAAATATATTATAGTGAATAGTCAGAGATCCGGATGTAGGCCGCACGACCTTCACCAAGCTGTATAATAGATGAAACCTACTTTTTAGGGTTCCGTACCCAAAGGGTAAAAACGGGACCCTACTACTAAGACTCCGCTGTCTGTCTGTCTGTCTGTCTGTCTGTCTGTCTGTCTCGAGGCTGTATCTCATAGACCGTGATAGCTAGAAAGCTGAAATTTTCACAAATGATGTATTTCCGTTGCCGCTATAACAACAAATACTAAAAATTAAAAAAATATATATATTAAGGGGGGTCCCCATACAATAAACGTGTTTTTTTCGTATTTTTTTGCTCAATATTAAAAACGGTAACAGGTAGACGGTTCAAATTTTCACAGAATATTTACTTGTATATTACCTTTCAAAATAAATAATTAAATATCAATAAAGTAAATATTAAAGGGGGGCTCCCATACAACAAACGTAATTTTTTGATATTAACAGTAAACCTCTACAAACAAAGTTAGTTTTGCGGTTCATTAACAAAGGTAATTATACCTACTTCTTGAGTACGGAACCCTCGGTGCGCGAGTCCGACTCGCACTTGGCCGGTTTTATTATTTATATTTAATAATAGATAAAATTATTAAATATAAATAAAAAGTAGGTTCGCTCAGTGCAGGTCGTACCTGTCTCGGGATCTCTGAGTATGATGACATGGCATATATATTTTCTGATTGAAAACTAAGAAGGCATAGATTAGGATTAGGCCAATCCTAAATCAATGGAAAATGGTTCAAATACCTAGTTAAAAAAATTGCATTAATTAATTTTTAATAGGTAATTAGAAAAATTCAAGTAAGTAAGTACTTTTAGAAACTTTTGGACTTGACTTGGTCTTTTTTTTTGGTTCTCTTCTCTCTTAATTTAAACTCTTCAAGTTTCTGGTGTAGCGATCACTCATCGCTAAAAGGTCTAGGACGCTCCCACAAAGGTACCGTGATTAAAATAATTAGCCCCATTTGAATCTCGCGCCTTGCTCGCGCCACTCTCGCGCAAGCGTAGGTACCCAGTCTCTATTGGTGGAGTGCGCGAGAGCGTCCTTTCGAACAAGCGCCGCTGATTGGTCCCAGGCCCCAGCTACAACGCGTGTCGTGTGCTGATTGATAACACTGGCCAAAATAAATTTGTGATTTGTGACAGGCGACTGCCAGTTGCCACTTGCCACTGCGTCGCTAGTAGGTAATAGGTATTAAAGTTAACTAAT
Source organism: Erebia epiphron (assembly GCA_963932025.1). Classification (NCBI taxonomy): domain Eukaryota; kingdom Metazoa; phylum Arthropoda; class Insecta; order Lepidoptera; family Nymphalidae; genus Erebia; species Erebia epiphron. The sequence goes on along the minus strand of OZ009945.1, from coordinate 55,323,038 downwards.
ATGTAATAGTATATTATATTGAAATGAAACTAGAAACAGACATAGAAAGTAAAAGTTAGTTCTAAATTAGAACTTCTAATTTTGGCCACCGGTTCAGATAAGCTTGTGGGACTCCATTCATATTTCATGTTTGTTCTAATGTGTGTTCAGTGTTCAAAAATATAATTGAAGTAGGTAGGTAGGTAGGTACCTATGTGTTTAAATCGGGATAAAAACAGCTTAAGTATGTATTATTCCAGACTACCTATAATCTTTCTGCATCCAGATTCCAGAACCGTTTAGCCGTTCTGGCGCATCGATATATTAAATGTAAATGTAGGTACTAGATGGGCCCTTTGAAAGGGCCCCTTTCATAGAAAAAAACGTCCAACCTTTAGAGCACGCTCCTAACCAGTATAGCCCTTGCCCTGTCCTTGTCCGGTGTCCCCGCCATAGCGCTGTCCTGCTTTTCAGACTAGATGGCGATAGTAAAATACACATAGCTACACAATATAGTAATTAGTAATAAACATTCTTTGTTTGACAGGGCCCGTCAATGTAAATTGAGGTCGTTGTTCTGGCGTGATTGAGTAATAACCCACCGAATTATTATCCAAAGAAAACTACCATTTTGTGATTAATAGAAAAGGTGTCACGACCATCAGTATCACAGATCACTCTTAAACTAGATCAGTATTCAGTATTGTAATGAGAGAGAGACCATAGAGTTAGATCATGTCACCTTAAGATTGTGAAAAAATGTGCAATCTGACGTTTTTTGCAATTTTACGGTGACAGATAGTTACATACGTCTATTTACATATCTACATATTTAGGGTATGTTCCGTTATACACTGCGAGCACTGTTCAGTGCTCTTACTGAGGAGAAATTCGTTCCGTTATGGACTGACAGTATACTGCCGCAGTATCCTAGGGAAATATACGACGTCATAAATCGTCGCCATTTTTGTACTGTGAGCACTGGCGTTTTTGAGGTAAGGTGCTCTCAGTGCTGACTGCGTTCCGTTTTAAACAGTATAATCAGTATAGCTTTTATAAAGGAACGGCTTCGCAGTATACTAAATTGACTTCACGTCTTACAGTGCTCGCAGTGTATTATCTGAACATACCCTTCATAACCTAATTTACGAGTAAGTCCATCGTTCCGCAGAAAGAACCTGGTATTGCAGCCAGTGGACCGCGAGGATGACGCTCATCTGTTCACGTATAGAGACGTGAATCGGACCCATGTGTCCGTGCTGCTGGCGCGGAGCGTGGACAGTTTGGTGGACACAGACGCGCCGCAGAATGTCGTCAAGTTCCGGCTGGGATGCGACTTCGATACCGGCGACGATCTGGTATGTTTTTTGAAGTGAAAACTTCTTTAGCCGCGTTGAGCACTTTTTGGTAGGGGGTAAACTTGTGGATTCGCGTCACCGACATCGACACCGCGTTGTTACGAAGACAAAAGGTTTTAAATACAAATATACTACATTCTCGACCGAGCGAAGCGGAGGTCTCTGAGTCTACTTGAGTGAATTTGCACTTGTCCGTCTGTCTGTCTGTCAGAGCATTATAACTTCTGAATTAGGTACTGAACGTAATAACTTCAAATATAAATATAATATTATGTAAACCGATGGCTTCCAGCCGAATATGGCTTAAAAAGTTATAAAAAATGCGGAGTAAAATATTGCTATAGAGTTACATAGGGTTGCCGGTATATCATTTTAAAAATAAATTAGGAGTAGAGTCCAAGAATATTTTTTTTTTAATTTTTCCCCTTAAATTGACGAAATGGGGTCTTTCAAAGTGGAGATTTTCTAACGTCCAAAGTTGACTTCAGAACTCAATTTTCTGAGCCTGAAACTTGATCAATTATTTGAATTATATCCTGTACTTGAACACAAATACTAAAATTAGATAAATATTATAAGAAAACGAAATTATTTAGTTTATCTTCAACAGAACTTCACAATGATGTCTATAGATGGTGTTAGTGATTTTAAAAGTTTATTCGTTTTATGAATACCGCGAGGTCTCCGTTCGGGGCGAACCATTATTATACTTAAATGCCTTAGTTTCATTTTAATTATTTTTTTAAATAAGTATTCTTTTTATTTCAAAAATATTAAAATATTCGTTTTCACTTCTATCGGCAGTCCCTATATGCCTGCCATTTTTTTTATATAGGTACTTACTTACTAGTCTACCTACCTATTACAAGTTACTCCTTGACTGCGATCTAACCTGATGTTTGATGATGCAATCTAAAATGGTAGCGGGCTAACCTTCGTTAAACTCGTTAGGTCGGGCCGAAATTCGGTATGTTCTCTTGCTGGCTGTTAAGTACTTACTTATGTAAGTAAGTATGTGCGACTGTGGATGCCAAGTTCCTGGATTCGATTCCCAGGTCAAAAATAGGTGGGTGTTTCAGTCGAAAAATTCATAGTAGGTAAGTACTTATATGCACAGCGTTATATTCTTACAGTCGATCGACGTCTTTACAAATAATACCTAGCAGACACGGGGATCACCTACAATACCTACCTACATCTACGTAATTCGTAATACATTTCCAAGCTGAAGAATGACAAAATTTTCTGAAAACAGTTACCCTGAAGAAGTTATTAGTTCCTTTTATAACTCTGTATATTCACTCAACTATTGCGGAGCTTATACATCAAGTCGGTTTGACCGTTTTCGACTGCAGCCTTTTTCGGTCACCGAATATTGTAAACTAATTCGGTTGGTCGCATTGGATCGCAGTCCGTTTGGATTGACCGACCTAGTAAAAGTTGTTAACGGTTGGATATAAGTCATAATACCGACTTGTGGAAACTTACTAAGTATTTGCCACAACCGAAATGCGGTCGACGCATTTGGGCAATGTAAACAAGCCGTTATTTAGCACGATGGACACGATGGATGGGATGGAATAATACTTTATAGGTACTTACGCGCAAGGACTCGTAAATTGATTTAGTTAAGTATTTTAATGCCGTCCGTTTTTGGCAACTACAAAACTACCAAAATGCATTTGCCAAAACGGGACAGCATTACAAAATTTAACTTAATCAGTTTAAGCTAGTGCAAGCGGCCCTTAGTGTCAATTTGACATTTTAATTTTCATTTAAATTTTCCCGTGTTGACACATTGTTTCCATAGTTGAACGGCTGAACGGAATGCAAATTCGTGGAGTATTCACGTAAACATAATGGCGTCGCGTGGATATAGTGATACACTTACACTAGATGTTGCAAATGATTCCTATTTTAAAATGCATCGCTTCACTTTGTCACCATGCAGTGGTATTCCTCATTGCGGAGAGTAGTTTTTCTGAACTAACTAGTTGATGCCCGCGGCTGCGCTTGAATTTAGTTTTTTTTATTTCCCGCGGGAAGTCCTTAATTTTCTGGAATTAATTAATATCGTTACGTATCATATGTCCTTCCCCTAAATTCAACCTATCAATATACCAAATTTCATCAAAATCGGTTGAAAAAATAAGCCGTAAAAGCATAGCAGACTGACAGACACACTTTCGCATTTATAATAATATCAGTATTGAAGTAGTATAGATTTATAACATAGGTAAGCATGGATTTCTCTGGTCTGATCTGGATTCGTAGCGTTCCAGTATGATAGCGTCTACAAACCGATTACGGGTACAGGTGGTTAATACCTATTAGGTATACCCGTTAGCGTTACCATGCAGTTTTAACTGCATCTTCACTTACCACCAGTTGTAATCCCAGTCAAGGGATAGCTTAACTGGAATAAAAAAAAGAGCATTCATAATTTTTATGGAGCGAAAACACAATACGGACAGAAAAAAGTTAAAAAGTCCAAGCTCTTTCAAACATGTTATAGAGCCGCACACACCAACACGACAGGACAAAAGTCATCCCTGTCGACACGGACGTTTTTCCGCGTTTTGTATTATCTGTGAAACACTTCCATCGAATTTATCTCCATGTCCTATTCGCACCGCGGTTCATTGAACTTCATCTAAAAAGGAGTCTTTATATTATTTTTTACGGTCCGCGTTGTAAAAGCAAACGTAAAATGGTTTCGGCCTTATTGGGTTTATGTACTTTATTTATGCTTTATAGTGCCCGAGTGCGTGCGAGATTTATTGTTTCCCATATGAGTGATTTGTTTTATGCTTTTTTGAATACTTATATTTTCATTTACGTTATTATTATGCCTGTACGCTTACTCTGAGGTTTTACATTGCAAATTCGATTGACGGAGTGAGCGTTCGATCACATTAGCGTTAAAGTAAACTGAACCTTAACTGCATTGGTTTAGAGTTCATTTCATCATTTCCTGTATTTAATCACAGCCAGCGCTCCAAACGCTAAATTTGTGCCTTTAAAGCAAGAGCTTTTGGTCCATTTTACTTTGACGCTAATGTGATCGAACGCTCACTACGTCAATCGAATTTGCAATGTAAAAACTCAGAGTAAGCGTACTGAGCTTCCAGTGTTGAGTAAAGTCGTCTTTGTATAAGTACCTAAGACCGTTACACTATGTAACCACGGAATAGGTAATAGGTAGTACAGTTGTTGTTGTAATCCATACCTACTTATATTTCTTAAAATGCTAGATTGTCTCTGCTTGTCCGTCTGCTACGCTTTCACAGCCTATCTTTTGAACTGATTTTCCGCCATTGTGAACAATACGCAATTTTTTTAATTCTCACTTTCTAGAAATTTATTGTTACCATTCCAAAGAATAAAAATATCATCTAAAAGAAGGTAGGTACCTACTTCCTTTTTTTATTCCTAAAAATACCTGGCAATTTATCACTTGCAGGAAAAGTTACGCGACATTTTGCGATTCGGTAGAGTTCCTTCAACCGAAAATGATCGTCTGTTTTATCAGCATTTTATATTTAATCGTGAAAATTTACTCCCAGATTTTATTTTTCTAGGAGGTTTAAAACACTGCAATTTAGTTTGGACAAAGTAGTGTTTTTTTAAATAAAATCAGCAACAGCTATTTTCATCTAGACCACCCTGACGTAGGTACTTAGTAATTAGAAGCTGTGGTCTTGAAGGGTGGTCCCAGGTTTGATTGTTAGAAAATTGTGTAAAAATTATGTTTCTCGCTCACTTAGGTATAAAATGGATGCCATTACACTGATGCGACGCTCAACAATTTTTTATATTCAAACTACACACATGAGTACCTACACCTACACCTGAAAAACATTACCTTCCTTCCAATGCAGTATGGTAAAAAACATTACTTAAAAACCATATTGAAAATGTCTGTTCGCAAGTTCAAAGTTTCTGTAACACAAACTTATAATTAAACTAGATGATGCACGCGACTTCGTCCGCGTGGATTCAGTTTTTTCAATTCCCGCATGAACTCCTTAATTTTCCGGGATAAAAAGGCGCTACGCTACGCTATCATGGCCCATCTGTTGAACCGATTGTGATGAAATTTGGTATAGAGGTAGTTTACACTCCGGGGAAGGACATAGGCTACGTTTCATCCCGGAAAAATAAAGATTTCAAAAAATGTTAATCGACGCGGACGAAGTCGCGATACTAGTTAGTTGTTAAATTCACCTATTACTATTTATTGGCTCTCAAAAAGTACAGTGCAATCCATTCAAATTTTAATTTTGATACTTGCCACAAGTCAGACTCGACCCTCACCTAGTTGGGAACGAGCCTTTCTTGAGAATTTAATCTCAGCCTCATTCAGCTGCCGGGAGTGCGCCCCGAGCCAATATCGCTGTATTGAGAGAAGACGATTGCGCCGGTTCGCGTATCCAATTTTTCTTCATCACACTTATCTTTATTCTTAGCAATGCAACAAACGAATACTTAATGAAGAACATAGAAGTTTAATTCGCTATAATCCGCCATAGTAGGTAAATCTATATGTTACCGTCCGTATCTTGCACTCGTAGCTCGCGATATTCACCACACCACACAAATCTTCCAAATTATTCTCGACGTACGTTTCAATCAGACACCGGAGCATCTTCAGGAAATGTTGACTCGACAATGCACGATTGAATAGAAGATCTTTCATTATCATGGACTTCCGCAAAGTAACGCATGCTTCTATCCACTAAAAGAATACTTACTTAATTTCTTAAAGGGTTCTCAATTCGACTATTCGGGTATTTTTTGATGGTGACAATAGTATGATAAACTCGAACAAGTTTTTTTGATTTCGATTAGTGGCTTAAAATTCTGCCTGTACAGTGTAGCGGCGTATCACCTCTGAGATGGTATAACTACAGCTTTTTATACTTATTTATTTTTTATTCCACTACAAGTTAGCCTTGACTGCGATCTCACCTGATGGTAGGTTATGATGCATGTCTAAGTTGGTAGCGGGGTAACATGTTAGGGGTACGGTAGTTATATTAAACACATATACCCCTATCGGTTTCTACACCGTCATCGTACCGGAACGCTTAATCGCTTGGCGGTACGTCTTTGCCGGTAGAGTGGTAACTAGCCACAGCCGAAGCCTCCCACAAGACCAGACCAATGAAAATTCAAAAATTCTCAAAATTGACTGTACCAGGAATCGAACCTGGGATCTCCCACAATAAGACCGCAGCGCTCAGTATAGTAGCGCTGTTTAGTACAGTACATTATAAAGGGTAAACCACAAAAAAAAAATATGATAATATGTAGTCAATTGTCATGTGTTTGCTTGTGTTTTTTTTAATCCAATTCGTTTTATTGTTTTTTTTCTGTTTCAGATATCAGCATATCTGTCAGTGACGGTGTACATAGAAGACATCAATGACAACGTGCCGATATTCCAGGACACGCCGTATCGAGTCACCGTGGATGAACTCACACCTACAGGTGAACTAAGACAAAGCACTTGGTTGTATTATTTATATGCAGTGGTGTATCATAAAGGACGGCAAAAGTGGGTGATAGCCAGTTAGTCAAAACTTCGGCCTACTACGGGCTATGCCCGGGTCTCAGGTTCGATTCAAGATATGTACCCAGTATCTTTAGTCCTTCCGGAAGAATTTGTCCCTAGCATTGCTGGAGCGAGTCAAATCCATGCTGTTTTGTCATTTACGTAATCGTCAACAGTATAATAACCTAACCTAACCTTACCTTCAGATAAAGAGTAAATATAGGCATCTTCTAGGCAAGCGCGCTTCACCTTAGGCTGCATCACCACTTGCAAGCAGTCTGATTGCAGCCAAGCGCTAGCCTATATATTACAAAAAAATACCTTTTTTTCAGGAGCATATTTTTAATGGATTTCTTAAACTTGTGTAAAGGCAAGTTTATAATAATAATAAATCTACAGGTCTCACAATCTTCAAAGGCATTCGTGCCTTCGACCGGGATAAGCCCAACACTCCCAACTCCGACGTCCACTACAGCATCACCGCTGGAGATGAAACCGGCCACTTTACTCTCGAGAGCTCCCACAAGCCGGCTCTCGTTCTCACCAAGCCGCTGGACTTCGATAGCGGCGACAAGGAGTTCCTCCTTGTTATCACTGCTTCGGTAAGTGATTTGGTTAAATTGTAAGTAAGTATTGCAGCGGTTTTATTCTGTTTGACCAACCTTAGCTCCTTTTTGATGGATTGATCCATCCTCTCCAGTGCAGTGGATTGATTCTCTTTATCCTTGTAAGCATAGATACTAATATCGTTATGGAAAAAAAGAGTAAAACATTGCGAATTTTCCCGGCATATTTTTCAAAATCTTATAAAGTAATGTAAAAAAACCTAATACGAACCTGTCAACTTCAAAAGATAGCTTTCGTATTTTAAAAGCTACATTCCAAAGGGTGCTAATAGGTGTTAGAGAGGTTTTAATGATCTACAGTTTGTAATTCACTAAAGGGGTTCAGATTCTCGGGTGATTGCTTGCGAATAACGCGGGATTGAAATAATCCGAATTTGACTAAATGTTTCTTTATGGTGTTCATTCGCTCATCTCAATTTACTTTCCAAATGCCAAGCATTTTCTAAAAATATACTTATTTGAATATAAATTTGAAGGAATACTTCTGCTAATTATTTATTTAGTCGGAATTTGGCTATTTGCTGAGCTTGACAAGTACAGCTTTGAATATCTTAATCCATACTAATATTATAAATCTGAAAGTATGTCTGTCTGTCTGCTGCGCTTTCACGGCCCGACTGTTCAACTGATTTTGATGAAGTTTGTTTATCCCGGGAAAGGACATAGGCTACTTTTTATCCCGTAAAACTATCTCGCTGGTATTAAAAAACTTAAGATGAAGTCGCGGGAATCATCTACCGCTACGCGGCCCGCTGAAGCGGACCGCGTAGCAGACCGCGCGGCCCACTGTCTACTTACTTCCTCTCCTCCTATCCTAGGGTTTACTGCTTACGTGTTCTGAAGTAAACAACACACTGCTATGCTAGCGAGCACAGTAGAAGCGCCAGCGTGCCAAGCGTCCGACAGACGTAAAAAAAATTCTCATAAGAAAACATAAAACAGAGACCCCCCTAAAAATCTAAAAGGGCCTTTAAATGTAAAAAAACTTTCCAGACATGCATACACTGTAAGAGACCGTTGAAGTAAAAACACAAAGAAACCTTCCTAAGTTGATTAGTATCAATATCATACCGCTGACGATCGGGTACCTTTGGGTGCCATGTAATTTCGCCATCTTGGCTTTCCTAACGGCAAACCGACAACTCTCAAATCTTGTAAAAAAACCATATCAAAGTCATGCATATTTCCTTCTTCCACTCTTCCATCTAGTATACTTTCTGAAATAGACACCTATTAAATTTTGGCCGTGCTCCTCACCCATCTTTCAAACCCTCGATCATCATCGCTCTCCATATATTTTTTTCTCCGAAAAATTATGGAGGGTTAAAGAAGACTTTAAGAACAAATTTTGAAAAGGAACCGCATCAAAGTATTGCATAGTTCAACACTAAATTGTAGCCTCTTCAATATTCGCCATACATTTTCTATGGAAAGATAAATTCCGCCATCTTGAATTTTTTTCCTGTTCATCAAGTAGGTACCTTCATGTCCTGATCATCTTTTGCCAAGAAACCACTCTTCCATCTTCTATACTCTCCGAGATAGACACCGACGAAATTTGTATGGCGGCCATCTTAAATCCGCCATTTTAAAAATTTTTTCAGCTCACTGTCAATTGGATGAAGTTTCGAATGACATTTGGTCGAGCACCCCCCACCTATCTTCAATACCCTGGCTGTGCTGTTCACCCGTCTTCGAAATCCTCAATCATCAGCTCTCTCCGTATTTTTCCTCTTCATGAATTTTTCCCCTCTATACGAAATGGTCAGTGAAAAAAATTTTTTTCATACAAAATTGTTCAGGAGAGGTGATCAATCAATGAATCAGCACGAGCAGCTATATATTAATAAAGAAAAAAGAGTTATAAAAGAAAAAGAATTTAAACAAACAAACATCCATACATCCGCCATCCATACATCCAAACTTTCGCATTTATAATATTTATTTGATTGGCTATTAATTATGTTTTAGGACCGTGGATCCCCCCCGCGCAGCTCCAACACTACGGTACACATTTTGGTTCAAGACAATGATGATCTTCCACCCAAATTCACCCTTGACGTCTACCGAACTAGGATATCAGAATTTTATCCTATACTTGTAAGTACTTATTTTGTTAAGTCCATTCAATATTTTACCTTGTTTCAGTCCTTACCTCTCACCATAGGTTGCCTGGTAGAGATTGCTCAGTGAGCAATAAGGCCGCCTTTGCATACCTAGTTTTTAGGTAACTTTACTTTGTATCTATAGTATTCATTCATAAAGTATTCATCTATCTAATTTTTCCCAACCGGGAATCGAACCTAGGACCTCGTGATCCAGAGATACTAATCGCTAGACTAACGAGGCAGAAATAATTTGAGTTTTAATACTTACCAGGGCAAAAGGATCCACAAGGAGTTATCGTTCGAGCAGCCAATACGCGCGTTCGACCAGGACGCTGGGGTCGCGGCGCCCGTGCGATACGAGCTGGTCTCCGGGAATGAGCGACGCTGGTTTCTGCTCAGTCCTCTCAACGGGAGCCTGTTCCTGGAGACAGAAGTGGACCTGGATGCTGAGCCGCCCTTGCCTGGTGAGAATATTTAGGAATTTAAACATATACCGGCTACAACTCACGTGTTTTGTCGGAATACCGAGTTAAAATTAATACCTATCACTCACGATAGTTTAAACGTTACAATATTTAGAATTTTTTATCAACTACATGTAACCCCTTGACTGCTATCTCCAATAATATTATATTGTTATATGAATGAAAATTTCTAAACTATTTTTAAATACATATTAAAAGTTGCGAAACCGGCATAATAATTGATATGTATTTAAAAATAGTTTAGAAACTTTCCTAAGTGTGAGTAGTATATATATATACTTAATATACTGTAGTAAAAACTACAAAACTACACTGAGAGAGAGTTACAGAGAGTTGATAATGTTAAACAATTTATTATTATTTCAGGTAACACGTTTGTGTTGCAAATCCAGGCATCCCAAGTGGACAATCCGCTGAAAACGGCCGTGGCGCGGGTGGAAGTGGAGATATTGGACCTTAATGACAACCTGCCGGAGTTTGAGGTCGACTTCTACAATATCAGCATTGTTGAAAACTTGCCCAACGGTAACTAGCAGTGATTACAAATTCTGATAAACATCGTTCTAGTAAATAATTAAACTCAGTTTATTTATAACATGTAGGACGTACAGGTGTCTCTTATTCCAGTTTTTGTCACTCTTTTTCTAGGTGGGAAAGTCACTGCAGCCTAAACCACAGGGTATCCTACATTAGGTCGCAGAGACCGACCATTCATTTTGTAGGTCTTACTTTGTAAAATTTTGTGAAATAAATTATTATTTATTTATTTATTTATATATGTTTTGACTCTACCTACGGTTTTCGGAAAGCAGGTTCTGCTGCTGAGAAAAGCCGGCAAGAAACTCAGTAGTTACTCTTGTATCAGCTCAGTATACGATTTAATTGGTGTTTCTTACCTAACCTAACCTAATATTGTATGCTCGCGATTTATATTACGCGTACGAATTTCACCCACTTTGCACTGCGAATGCGATGAGCGTCATACGTCCCCGTACAGCACAAAATCCTTCGATTTTATTTTTGCGCGAATTTTATATACTGTTATTACTTATTATTTCTAATGTTACAGCATTGCGAAAAAAATATTTGCACGAAGTTTTTTGTATGTATGCGTAAGCATTCGTCTTAGTTTTTATCTGAAACTGAAATAATTGACCGAGCGAAGCGAAGGTATCTGAGTCTACTTGAGTGAATTTACACTTGTCCGTCCGTCTGTCAGAGCCTTATAACTTCTGAATTACTGAACGTAATTACTTCAATTTTAAATAAGTATAATATGTAAACCGATGGCCTCCAGCCGAAAATGGTTTAAAAAGTTATAAAAATCTTTATTTCAGGGGGCTCTCATAGAAGCGAATGCGAAGTAAAATATTTTTTATAATGGATACCGCGAAGTCTCAGTTCGGGGCGAACCACTAATGTTACTAAACAATGAGTGATTTTTGTGTTCTAGACTATGTATCGATAGCTTAAAAATATTTGCGCGAAGTTTTTTCTCAGTGTGAACGTAGCTATGAGCGAAACAGTATGTGTGCGTAAGCACTCATCTTAGTTTTTACCTGAAACTGAAATAATGTAACAATGAGTGATTTTTGTGTTCTAGACTATGTATCGATAGCTTAGAAATATTGAGTAAATTCTTCCAGTATTAGTGAAAGAGCAACGGCATACTTTCATACAGGAATAGTATTGAGAAAAAAAATATTATGTAGATGTGTGAATAATCAGACGAAATAATTTCAATTTAAAAAAAAATCAAAATATTCTACCAATTTAGATTTATTCTAGCTACTTGGTAGATTGTACATAGAATGTAACGTAACACTAAACTGAGAAAAGGGAACTAAAAATCAAAAAAGATTCCCTAAATATTTTATTTTTTTACCTAGGTCCAATTAATCAAGGTGAATACTTGATAAAATATAAAAAAATAAGCAAATTCCTTTCGTCTGTACCTAATTACTTGTGTACATACAAGATTTAGTAAATGTGTTCAATACTAATTCCGCCATTGCTCTTTGCAACTCATTTAAAACCTGTACCTTTATTTCGAATAAAATCAAATTAATTTTATTATTATTCCTTGTAGAAAACTAGCACCTTACTATTCTACATAGTCTTAAAATTAGTCTTATCCTTAAAAGATAGCTGATATAGCTGATATAGCTTTTAATTTTCATCTTTAAAGGGCTGGAACAGATTACAATATTTACAGGTTTTAGTGTGCTCCAAGTGATGGCAACTGATAAAGATCAGGGGGATAACGGAGAGTTTACTTACCAACTGAACGATCCCAGAGGTGCCTTCTCTATTGACCCTAGAACTGGCTGGCTTACTGTTAGGAATCAAGTAAGTTTGATACAAGAATTGTTAGAGAAAAAGCCTATGTGAAAAATAATGAGGCTAAGGTAACATTAAAATATTATTGTAACTATTTTATTTATATTATATTCATTTTTATTTTTTTGTAGACGGAATTAGATCGGGAACAACATTCATCACTGCGAATGAAAGTGTACGCAAAAGAAAAGAATCCAAGTGTTGTTGGCACATTTTTAGACAAACAAAGGCTTTCGAAATGGCATCGTAATCCAACAGTTCGAACTCCAGTTAAAGACAAAACAACATACGTGTTCCCAGATAAACTAGGGACAAACAGCGAAAACATTGAATTCATGGAAGAAACACATCAACTTATGTCATTTGTTACAGTAGAAGTAACGTTACTCGATGCGAATGATAATAATCCAGTTTTCATACCAAGTAATTTATACGAGTTCTCAGTTAGATTTGACGCAGAGATTGGTACAAAGATTGGTGGAGTTAAAGCTGTTGATCCAGATTTAGGTAGAAACGGGATAGTGCTCTATGATTTACAAAGAACGAGTAACTTGACGATCACATCTCCGTTTCAAGTTGATGCTAAATCTGGGGTGATAACTTTGGTAGAATCACGATTACTGGAAGGAAGACACGCTCTTTTTATTGAAGCATCAGATCAACCTGCAAATCCTAGCGAGAGACGATATTCTCTGGCAGTTGTAACTATAGATGTGATCGGAAATCAAAAAGGTAATTACAATATTATGGTAAAGATAGTCAAAATTACAATATTTTTGGTGTTTTGTTTCTATAAAAATAAGTATAATGTTAAAATAATTTTCCTCCTAAAATATAATATTTGAATTTCAAGGTTCAAAATCAGACAAACCCGACTTTATAGGCGCGCCTTATGAATTTTGGGTCGGATCTAACGTTGGCATTGGGACGAGTGTCGGTCAAATCAAAGTAAATGACGCTTCGGAAAAAAGCGATGTTACTTACGATTTGTTACACGGATATGAAGAAGGAGGTTAGTAGCCTAATATTTTAAAATTAAAAACTGGACATATTTTTAAGACTGACGTACAAATTGTCTATTCAACTAACTTTATTGTTTTCAGTACCTTTTGCAGTAGAGGAAAGATCAGGTGTAATTACTGTTATAAACGAACTTTCCAAGTTTGAAAGACCTCTCTACGACTTTGAAGCTGTAGCGATTCTGGAAAAACTGAACATAACAATAACAACAAATGCAACGGTACACGTGGTTGATGTAAATGACGAGAGAGGTGTCTTTTTGAAGTAATTACTCTATATTTTATGTAAAGTATGTAAGTCCTTAAATTCACAATAACATAGCTTTTCGTTTACAGGGGGACGCATTCACCGTTTGTGTTCCACGTCAAGGAAAATGTAGCTGGGGCTACGATTGGACACATTTTTCCCGTGAATGTTAGTTCTTTTGCAACTAATAATGGAAACATCAAATTTATAATTGCAAACCAACAAGACGTTGCTGATGAAATTGCAATAGGTAATAATAATGATATGGTCTTCTAATAAAATGTAAAACAATTATATTAATTAATATTAACTATTTTTGTCTCTCGCAGGACCAGATGGAACGATCTACGCTCAGCAAGCGTTGGATAGAGAAAAAAGGGATACATACAGAATGACAGTAATTGCGGAATTCAACAAAGGAGTTATTTCAGGAGCTGGATTATATCAAATTACAATTCATGTTGATGATGAAAATGATAACCCACCTATTTTTGATATGTTATCTTACGAAGGTTTTATCACTGAAAATGCAAAAACAGGAACAGAAGTCACAATGGCAAACAATATACGAGCTAAAGATGCTGATATTGACCAAAATGCTATATTCATGTACACTATTTTTGGAGATGGACATGATCTTTTTAGCATTAATGAAGAAACAGGAGTAGTGTCATACATTGGCAATAAATTAGACAGAGAGGAGAAGAGTGTCTATTTATTGAAAATTGTAGCAAGAGATAAAGGCAGTCTAAAATCAGAGACAAAATTAACAATAACAGTATTAGATGAAAATGATAATTCACCAAAATTCAACCAAATAATAATTCCATTAGGAGAGCCAGTAGATCTATTAGAAGTAGATGAAAGTCAACCAATCCAAATTTACAAAGAAATAATTAATAATGTGACTAGTAAAGTAGCCAAAATTGAAACGAAACCAAAGAATAAATTTCCCATAACAGCTGATTCACCTCTTTTTTTAATGCCAGAAAATGTTGCAGTAGGAACAATAGTATTAAAGTTAAATGCTATAGATATGGACAGTGGTATAAATGGGCAGATAAGGCATGAATTTACTTCTGAGGTATTTTTACCTCCATATTCATTACCTCCAAACTTATTACAAGTTAAAAGATACTTCGTAATAAATGAACGATATGGTCATATCATTGTGGCAAGAGCTTTACCACCGGAATCCGAGTTCCGACTGAATGTGACTGCTTTAGATGGCGGGGACTTAAGTGATCAGATTACTATACGATTTTTTGTCAAAGATGTCAATGATCATTTTCCTATGTTCAAGAAATCTTGGTACAATTTTAACGTTGAAGAAGCTCAATACAGCAGACGAATTTTAGGTAAAGTTGACGCAACAGATGCCGATTTTGGTCAAAATGCTAACCTGACATATTTTATCCAACCCTCAAGTAAGGACATTCCATTTGAAATATCTCCTTTTAATGGTATTTTTAGTGTTAATGGAGTTTTGGATAGGGAAAAAGAAGATAAATATATCTTGACCATAGTAGCACGTGACAATGGAAATGATAAGAAACTATCATCGTCCGTGAGCGTGGAAATCCAAGTATTAGATGTCAACGATAACGCCCCAAAGTTTTTCGCCTATGATGATTTGTTAGAATGGAAACATCCTGAAGCTGAAGAAATTCCAAACCATAATTTTGAATCAGTTATGAAAATACCAGTATACAAGGTATCTTTAGAAGAAAATGCGCCTATTGGCACTACAGTGACTAGGGTTTATGCTAACGATTCTGACTTCGTCGGTAACGGAAATGGATTAATTCTTTATACTTTGCCGCAAAGAAAAAATCAGCTTAACATGTTTGCTATTGATTCCAAAGAAGGCATATTGACTACTACAACAAGATTAGACTACGAAACTCAGAAAGTTCATAATGTTACAGTCGTAGCCTCTGATTTAGGATCACCAAGTTTAAGTTCTACAGCTATAGTTATGTTAAGTTTAATAGATATATCTGACGAGATTGAAGTGTCCGATAAACCAGTATTCATATCGAGGTATTATGAATTAGAAATCGAAGAAAATGTTCACACCCCTGTAGAACTAGTGACTGTAAACTTGACAGAGTATTATGAAAATTTTAAAATGAAATATTTTATTCAGAATGAAAACGATACGGACATAAAGAAAACATTCGTTATAGACCCTCGCAATGGTACTTTATACCTAATCAAAAGTCCCGATCGGGAATATAGGGATTTCTATGACATCATAGTTAGAGTTGAAAGACAAAAGATAAGCCGACAACTGCCTCATATGATCTATCCGGTCTCTGATGATGTCCTCGAAGGGATGTCTAAGTATGATGTTAAAGTAGTCGTTAGGATAAAGGACGTTAACGACAATGCGCCCAGATTTCTAAACGGTGGCCGACCCATGGTTACAGCTATACCCACCACTGCACCCTTCGGTTATGAAGTCATTCAATTGCAGGTAAGAATTTATATGTATCAGAATTAACAACTGTTATCTAATTGAAGTTGTCAATTTGATAACAGCTAATGATGTAGCTACTGTTTGTGTAAGGGGTACCGTTATAGTACCCTTGTAGATGTTAAATCCTGTCATTATTCTGGCTCTATCCCTATGGGTTAGTTAACTTTAAACTTCCAAAGTTACATTTGAGCTATTTCCACGATAAATAAGCCCTTGACATGCCTTGATTGAACTCTAACCTGGTGGTAAATGATAAAAATGAAGATCGCAACCTTGCACCGCCAGCAAATGATCGTGGTACCAGTTCAGTGAGCGGATTCCGCGGAATTACATCACGTTCGAAGGAACATGACATCACTTAGATTTTAGTACACATTGACTTAATAAAGTCAATGTTAGTACAAGATATAAAAGCTAATGAAGTAATGAGGAGATCGTTTATTAATTCTGTCGTCACATATCGACGCAGAACGTTAGTTATGGTAGTTTAGGTTAGCTTTAGGTCGTCGTAATGTAACATTGATGTAGAATCTCACTACTCATTCTTAACTAATAAAGGAGAAGGTTCATTTCGGGGGTAGTCTGTGTACACTTTATCATGAATAGAGTAAAATACATAGATTTTATTAAAATAAAATAAATTAGAATAGCAAACTAGATAACGTGCAAGAAATAAAAATCTATTTCAAGTTTTTCGATATGCTTGCAAGATCTTTCCTTCAGCCATAGAGGAGACAGTAGGTGCGAAAAGTCTCAGGTCACGTGAGTCATCGTGTTATTTTTCTTACATAATATTTGACACTTGACAGAAAACGTCAAAAATATTAATCCGCCACTGTCACTTCATCATGTTTAGTGTTGCTAATCGTGGAAAGATTAAATAATTAAACCACTGAAATTAGAACGAATTCGTGGATTTAAACAATCAAAGCTGGTTTAATATTTTATTTTCTTTCTTTTCACTACTTGTACAAGAGCAGTGGCACGCCCCATACAAATCGGAACCGTCTGCTTTAGTAGTAAATACATGTTGGTTTGCTTCTGGTGTGTCAGGCGACGGACGCGGACGCAGGCATCAACGCGGACATCCGCTACCAGCTGATCAACTCCGAGGGCGGGCGGTTCAGCGTGGAGCCGGTGTCGGGGCGCGTGCGCGTGGCGGGCGGCGTGGCGCGCGCGGCGGGCCGCGTGCTCGGCTTCGACGTCAAGGCGACCGACAGGCGCGGCGCCGACGACGGCCGCTCCGCCATTGTGAACGTGTTTGTGAGTATTGTTACACCACCACCACACCACTACAGCCCATTCACGTGTTAAAGCTGCCTGTCTGTCGGTATTCGACAAGATATAATTCAAAGAGTGTGCCCAAGAACTTTCTGATCTCGTTCCCTCTACACCTTTCTACTATCGTACCGCAAGGCATCTTCAGGGTCAGCATCCGTATATAGCTAAAATCCCACGGATGCGTACAAAGCGATTTGCTTCCTCGAACGCCCTTAAGCCCGCTTATAATATTAAGAGTGAATATAGGCATCTTCTAGACAAGCGCGTTCCACCTTAGGCTGCATCACTATTTCCAGCAAGTCTGATTGCAGCCAAACTCTAGTCTATGAAAAAAAACGTCCCACTGCTGGGCCCTCTACTCTCTTAGGAGAGAGGGAATTAGAGCTTAGACCCACCACGCTGCTCCAATGCGGGTTGGCGGGCTTTAACGACTATTATCATGTTAGTGATAATAACCGGGACCGCCTTAACGTGCTCTCCAAAGCACGGCGGTAAAACACCGCCAACTTCCTAACTCCGGTGTTTTAAATAATTCTTCAATCTTAATAGACTAGAGATAGCTGCTAGGTGATATCTAGTAAACGGCCCGATGAATAGCGTCAGTTTTTATACTGTCTACATAAGTAATGCGCATACTTTAATACTGTACAGGAATCAGACTTCCTAGTTGTGGTTCATTTTTGATAACCATAACACGTCTTTAAGCAGCCATATCTAGTGAACGGCCGCTCCGCATGCGGGCAGACCTTCACGTCGTGCATATCGTACATCAGTGGAGAGCCCTACACTCACCTAATACTGAATCAGCCTTCCTGGCGATAGTGCAGCTATCTCCTATAATATAATTATATTATTTCAAGGAATAATAAGTTAAAATAACCTAATTATTAATATTATATATTTATTTTATTGAATTTGTGCAGGTGTACGTGTTGGATGAGAACAAGCAACTGGTGATGGTGCTAGGCGCCAAGCCGATGGAGGTAGAGAAAGAGATGGACAGCATCATGAGGCATCTGTCCAATGTGACCGGCTTCGACGTCCGAGTGAGGCGGCTGGAGTCCAGTGCCAAAACTGCTATGGATGGATATGCGTACGTTCATCTAAACTTATATTATAAATGCGAAAGCTTTGATGGATGGATGAATGTTTGTTACTCAATCGCGCCAGACTGAACAGATTTTGATGAAATTTGGATCAGAGACTATAGTCTGGAATAACACAGGCTACTTTTAATCCCGGAAAATTAAAGGGTTCCCGCGGGAACCAAAAAAGACGTGTGGCACTCGGAGACTGCCGCGGTAAAGCTATTGCATAGCATTTTTTATCAACTTGCTATGACCTTGTGTTGTTGACTTCAAGTTGTTGAAAATATAAAGGCGAAATAATTTTAAAGAATTATGTTTTCAATAGTCCGGGTGTCCAAGGGGAATCAAAGAATCAAAAATTTTGATTCCCCTTGGACACCCGGATAACCTCAATACACGCGAACGAAGTCGCGGGCATCAACTAGTCATTAATAATAGCCAAAAATTTATTTAGAAATAGACTAGTTTTTTATTCAAATGAACTTTTAAAAAGTGATTATGGATCGTCAAATGAATACTACGAGAATAGCTTACCTAAACAAGAAACAGGAAGACGAAAAAGTCGGCGTTTTCTCAGAGATATTTAAAAATCGTTCTGCAAACTTTTTCTTTTAAATAATACTTATGAATATTTTAAATATATATCATAATCAAAACATTTTTCGAGTTATTTTAGTTTTTTTCATGGCCCTTATTATTCACAAATGATTGATCTTTGTTTCAGGACGGATATGTACATCTATGCTGTTGATCCGATATCCAATTCCATCATCGATATGGAGATCCTACAAAAGTAAGTCATTAATTTATCATTTTCCTTATAATATGATCATAATGCCAAAAGATTTTAACGAATTTTACTAAATAATGCATTAATGATATACCTAATGTAGTAGAGAACAGGTGTATGCGTGTGTGTGTTTGTTATTACCAACAAAAATGTTACTACAGTATATCCTCTGAATGGGATTACGACCAAATTGTTTTTTTAATACAGAAAATAGCTCTTAATGGATTTGACTCGCTCCAGCAATGCTAAGGACAGCTGTTACTAAATGTATTCTACAAATTAATGAAATTGTAAATTATTTCTTTCAAAAGCGCAACCGCCGAGTTTCTTGCTGGTTCTTTTCGGTAGGAATGGTATTCCGAACCAGCGGTAGATTCACTCGACGATTCAAAAGTACTTGTAAAAGTTAATTTGAATAGAAATCATTTGAATTTTGAATTTTAAATTGATGTCACTCTTTGGCAAAGTCTGTTATATGCTTTAGACAAAAGTGACTGTGGCCAATTCTGTACAATACAATCTTTAAGCTCAATTAAAATGACAGATTAAGTTCAGTCACATTCCGCAGGGAGTATTATGAAAGAGTAAGAAATATTTTTAATGCTGTCATATTAGTTTAGAGATTGCGCACTACAGAATCAGCCCCAAAATTACAAAATTGAACTGAATCAATTTAAATAATTCTGTGTGCAAGTGACCTTATAATATGTAATAAAAGTTGTTATCTTTGTTAAAGATCGTTAATGAAACGTGAAACGTCCCTACGCCACAGCGTGGCCGGGTTCAAAGTGCTAGAAGTGGGCGACACCACGACGGTGCAGGCGCGCAGCGTGCAAATGTTGAGCACCATGGAGATAAGCGTGGTCGCGCTCGGGTGTCTCGTGTTCATTGGCGCCTGCACCACCGCCGTGTGCATACTGTGCTTTAGGAAGACTCGGAGGTAAATATATAGTATTTTTGAAGTGAAAACTTCATTATCCGCGTTGAGCACTTTTTGGTAGGGGGTGAACATGTGGAAACGCATGACCGAGGCCGTTCTTCTTAGGCCAAATGTCTTAAATATAAATATAATACATTCGTAATTAAACTTTAATGCCTTAGTTTTAAGGTTTATATTAATAAGTGCTGTGTAACCGTGACCGATCCTTGCGTCGTTACGAAGACAAAAGGTCTTAAATATTTACACTTACACTAGCTGATGTACTATATTGCCCTCGACTACGTCGGCGTGGATTGAGGTATATTGGTTCCCGCGGGAACTCCTTAGTTTTCCGGCATAAAAAGTAACTTATGTGCTATTCCAGACTATAATCTATCTCTGTGCCAAATTTCAGCCAGATCCGTTCAGCCGTTGGGGCGTGATTGAGTAACAAACATCCATCCATACATCCATCCACCCAAACTTTCGCATTTATAATATTTATTTGATGGAACTTCGTTCCTAACTGGTGTCCCACGACATCACACGTTTTTTTAATACTATTAGTGTGCGATGTCATGAAAAATTGTCAAGGCTAATTAATCTAACTATGGTGACTTGACTTTTGTAAGCATTGTGGTCTTCGACTCGTAATTTTATAAATGCGAAAGTAGATGGATATACATTTGGATGGATGGATGTTTGTTACTCAATCACGCCAGTACGACTCAACGGATCTGGATGTTAGGCACAGAGATAGATTATTGTCTGGAATAACGCATAAGCTAGGCCCCCTAAATTATTTTCGAGTGATTCCTTCCTTACTTGACTGTTTTTCTATAACTTATAATAATTATAACAAAATTATTACCATTTCTACTGTAAAATTTTTTGTTTGCTTCAAATGTCCCTATGGCTCTTCGATAACTCAAAATCAAGTCTGGGCAACGGGGTGGTTCGTTGTATGGAGACCCCTGCATTAAATCCTCAGTCGTTAAAACTTAGCAGAATTTTAGTATGGTATGAACCAAAACTTACACAAAAATATCCAAAAAAATATCCATGCGGAAGTTAGGTATTTATACTGGAAACTTAATTTTTAACACAATATTATCTCGATTTCTTTTTAAAATAATAGTAGGTAGTATATTTACACTCAAACCCGAAATATCAAACGAAATAATCATGCAGAACATCGATATTTAAACCGATTTTATTATCAAACCTAAACTGCGTTTACGCGATAATTTACCTTCCTGTTTTGACATTGGGTATAGCATAAAAAACCTTACTTCCTTTATGATTTTTTATTGTATATTTAAAATATGCGTTTAACTCATGATACTTTAACATACTGAAAAGTTTCGTCGTCTGAGGAATTATTGTTAGGGTCATCTAGCTTTAATGCCTAGACTACCTTGTCGTTTCACTTTGTTATCATAACCTTATTACGAATTATAATATTTTGTACACCAAAAATAACTCAGTTCTTTACCAATCTTTCAACAGAAGGTGAGTGATATTTTTCTTACACTTTTCAGACATCATCACCATCACAAAAGAAAGCATGCTCATCATTACTTCACTTAAACACACAACTTCAATAGTTTAATATAGTCATTAAATTATTTAATTTATTTTAATACATTTTAGTGTCTAATTTCTTTAATCGAAATAAATATCTTTTGAAGATTTATTCATGGTTTTTCTGTATTCCTATAATGTAATTTTCTTTCACTTATCCATTTGTTCTTTATTCTGGAAGTCTACTATTTTGTAAATAAAACAGACAGTATAAATATTTTCAGGGAATCAATAAAATAATATTTTATAGGTAGATTAATTTCCTTGTCCATAGCATTTTTTTTGCTGTTCACTATATTAATAGACAATTAAAACAATTGCTTAATATTTGTAGTTAATTTTCTTTTTCTGATCTCTTGACTTGACAAATCCTCTACTATAAATAGTTTCACAATTAACATACACCTCTGTTGACTGAACTCTTTTCTATCTTTGCCCTAACAGAAATCGCCACAAACCATTTTCTCAACAACGCCTTAACGCTTTCTCAACTGAGCATCTTACTAAATACGGAGGTCTATTCCCATCTGGAAACAACCAGTGCCAAGAACTGAATCAGTCTTATAGTGAGGCGGATTCTTACGTCGATGTGATGAACCAAAGCACCCTGAAGAAGACCTGTCCTCATGGTAACGCAGTGGAAGAGTTTGGAAAGGCTCACCAGAAATGCATCAAAGGGCAGTTCGCTGATGTGAACTCAAAAGAGAAGCACGAGAGGATTTGTATTAAATTCAATCAACGACCATTACAGAAGAGGTAATAATTATATTTTAACGCATTTTAACTGAATGCTTTGTTGGTCTAGTGGTTAGCATATTCGACTGCGGTCCATAGTTAAGTATTGGGTTTTTCTGACTAGAAATTCGCAGTACTAGCCCGGAGCTAAGAAGTTGGCGGTGTTCCACCCCCGTGCCTCGGAGAGCACGTTAAGCCGTCGGTCCCGGTTATTATTACTAACATGATAATAATCGTTAAAGCCCGCCAACCCGCATTGGAGCAACGTGGTGGGTCTAAGCTCTAATTCCCTTTCTCCTATGAGAGTGGAGGCCTGTGCCCAGCAGTGGGACATTAATAGCCTGTAGTGGTAGTGGAATTTTAAAATTTGAGAATATTCAGTGGTTGTGTTCATCTCATCAGCACAGTAAATAATAAAAAATAAAATATTTTCCATCAATAGCATAATGCTTTTTAAATGATGACTATAATAATATATTTAAAAAAATGTTAACGTCTTCCAATCAATTATTTTTATTCATATATTTTATTAAACTAACACTCCAGACAAGGCTACTACAATCAGAAAAATTCTACATGCTTTCATCCTCAAATAACAATTAAATACTTCCATGCATCGAATAACACAGCTGCTAACACGAATTTCTATAATTATAATTACTGTTTATTACAATAATATTATAATTTTATTGATCCAATTGCCTAAAGCTTCAGGCATGCATGCGGTAATGAGGCTTTTTAGGGTTCCGTACCCAAAGGGTAAAAACGGGACCCTATTACTAAGACTCCGCTGTCTGTCTGTCTGTCTGTCTGTCTATCTGTCTGTCTGTCTGTCTGTCTGTCTCCAGGCTGTATCTCATAGACCGTGATAGCTAGAAAGCTGAAATTTTCACAAATGATGTATTTCCGTTGCCGCTATAACAACAAATACTAAATATTTAAAAAATATATATATTAAGGGGGGTCCCCATACAATAAATGTGTTTTTTTCGTATTTTTTTGCTCAATATTAAAAACGGTAACAGGTAGACGTTTCAAATTTTCACAGAATATTAACTTGTATATTACCTTTCAAAATAAATAATTAAATATCAATAAAGTAAATATTAAAGGGGGGCTCCCATACAACAAACGTAATTTTTTGATATTAACAGTAAACCTCTACAAACAAAGTTAGTTTTGCGGTTCATTAACAAAGGTAATTATACCTACTTCTTGAGTACGGAACCCTCGGTGCGCGAGTCCGACTCGCACTTGGCCGGTTTTTGAATAAATTAATAATGAATAAAATTAAAATAAATTAATTATTAAATTCATAATGAATTAATTAACTTGATGTTTTAACAATTCAATGAAATGAATTCAAATTTCATCGAAATTCGATGTTGAAAAAACTATTAGTTTAATTCGCTCTAATTCGCCACAGAAGGCAAATCTATGTGGTACAGTGCGTGTCTCGAACCTGATGCCCGCGACATTCACCACACCACATAAACCCTCAAATTTACCCTCAACGTACGTTTCGCTCCGATACCGGAGCATCTTCAGATGTTGCCTTTACAATCGTGCATTGGAAAGGAACATCGAGATACGCACTGTACCACATAGATTCGCCTTCTGTGGCGGATTATAGCGAATTAAACTTCTAGTTTTTTCATTGTCATGGACTTCTGCAAAGTAACACCTGCTTTTATCCAAAATTTGATGTTTTGACAATTCGACAAAATTCGATGGAATGAAAAAGCGACAACAAAAAGAGACAAACATATTCATAACAGAATTTAGCCTGCGAGAGAATGGGATAGATTTTTTTTTCTTATATTTATCTTTTTATTATATTTATCTCTTTATGTAGGCTACTTTTCTGCAGTTTCACTTCTGCCGTGAGTGAATTGCACACACACACTTTTTTTGACATAGCCATCATCCCTATTGTCCATGAAATATGGATCAGCCTCCCAGCGCACGTGTTTCCTGCCACGTATAACTTAGGCATCTTCTAGGCAAGCGCGTTCCAACATAGACCTCATCATCGCTTTGCACTATGCACGATTGTCGTCAAGCGCAAGCATATCTCACAAAAAAATAAAGTGATATCATAGAACATGCCATAACTACCTCCATGTACAAACATGTGTGAACACGTCCACTAACACACACGCACGTCCACACGTAGGAAGGGCCACGAAACGTCGCTAACGTCAGTGCATTCCAGCGGACAGGACTCCGGCATCGCGGACGCGCGCTGCGACTGCGTCCGCTCCAACATACACACCTCCGAGGAGAGCAGCGGGTATGTGGATGCTGGGATCTTTTTATACTTAACTTCTGGAGTGAAAACTTCTTAAGCCGCGTTGAGCACTTTTTGGTAGGGGGTAAAAATGTGGAATACGCGTGATCGACACCATTATTCTTAAGACAAAAGGTCTTACGTATAATAATATAGTACATTCGTAATTAAATAGTTTTAAGGTTTATATTTTAAATTAAAAGTGCTGTGTTATTATGTTAAATTTTCGTATTCACTTCTATCGGCAGTCCTATATGACTGCCATTTTTTAGGGTTCCGTAGCCAAATTTGGCAAAAACGGAACCTTTATAGATTCGTCATGTCTGTCTGTCTGTCTGTCCGTCCGTATGTCACAGCGACTTTTTTCCGAAACTATAAGAACTATACTGTTGAAACTTGGTAAGTAGATGTATTCTGTGAACCGCATTAAGATTTTCTTACAAAAATAGAAAAAAAACAAGAAATTTTGGGGGTTCCACATACTTAGAACTGAAACTCAATTTTTTTTTTTCATATTTTGTAATATCATTTTTTTCTAAACTGAATAGTTTGCGCGAGAGACACTTCCAAAGTGGTAAAATGTGTCCCCCCCCCTGTATTTTCTAAAATAAGAGAATGATAAAACTAAAAAAAAATATATGATGTACATTACCATGCAAACTTCCACCGAAAATTGGTTTGAACGAGATCTAGTAAGTAGTTTTTGTTTAATACGTCATAAATCGTAAACTGCAATTTACCTCACTCCCAAGGGAAAACATAAAACCTACAGGGTACTTCCCCGTGAACTCAGAATCTTGAAATTTGGTACGAAGCAACGTCTTATAGCACAGTTAAAGGAAAAATTGCGAAAAGCATGAATTTTTACTTACATCATATAATAAAAATATTTATAATAATTTAAAACTTACTACAGGTTTGTACGGAACCCTCGGTGCGCGAGTCCGACTCGCACTTGGTTGGTTTTTTTAAATATCGTAATGATAACCTACCTCTAAATCTACTATGATATATTAATTTAGCTTTTTAAATCATTTTGAAGAACCACCAAAAATATCTTGAAAATAAATTTAATTTTTTGTTTAATATGATGAAACCAGTCATATTAACATTTATAGTATGACTGTTATCCATACTAATATTATAAATGCGAAAGTGTGTCTATCTGTCTGTCCGTTTGTCTGTCTGTCTGTCTGCCTGTCTTTCTTTTTTATTTATTTTTAATCCACTACAAGTTAGCCCTTGACTGCGATCTCACCTGATGGTAAGTGATTATGCAGTCTAAGATGGTAGCGGGCTAACCTGTTAGGGGCATGGCAGTTATATTAAACCCATACCCCTATTCGGTTTCTACACGGCATCGTACCGGAACGCTCAATCGCTTGGCGGCACGTCTTTGCCGGTAGGGTGGTAACTAGCCACGGCCGAAGCCTCCCACCAGGCCAGACCAGGGAAAATTCAGAAATTATAAATTCCCAAATTGAACCTGCCGGGGATCGAACCCGGGACCTCCGCACGTTAAGGCAACAGCGTTACACACTGCGCCACGGAGGTCGTCTGTCTGTCTGCTACGCTTTCACGGCCCATCTGTTCAACCGATTTTGATTAAATTTGGTACAGGAATAGGTTGTATCCCGGGGAAGGACATAGGCTACTTTTTATCCCGGAAAATTCAAAGGTTCCCGCGGGAATCAAAAAATGTATCTGTACAAGCGATTTTAATGAAATTTGGTACAGGGGTAGGTTGTATCCCGGGGAAGGACATAGGCTACTTTTTATGGAAAATTCAAGAGTTCCCGCGGGAATCGAAAAAACTTGGTCCACGTGGACGAAGTCGCGGGAATCATCTAGTTTAATATAAAGCATTTGAGTCTATTAGCCATTCTATCGTTAAAAATAAGCCAAATAATTTTTATTCCAATAAACTTCTACCAGGTATTTTAGATGTACAAGTGAATCTACCCTTTATGTAAAGCATTAATAACAATATGACAAACATTTCAGATGCAGCTACGAAGACTCACTAAAATCAAATCACAATCAAGAGAGAAAACTGTTCCGCACAGATCCTGGAAACAGATTCATACGGAGAGCTTCTTTCAACAACCAACCCCTAGACGCCCGAAGATACAACCATCGGCGGCAAAGTTTCTCCGAGAACCTTCAGAGGCACTTTCCAACTTTCGAAAGAATCGGTTCAGGAAACGTATCAAGACAGATATCTTCACCGAATGTAAGTTCGCAACCGTATTTCTTAAATTCTAAAAAGAATTATAGGAATGATGTGGTGAATGAACCGATGGTGGACTATGATCATAGTGAAGTTGATGACGTCTTCGATACAAAACTGGATAGAAGGTTGAGTTCAAAAAATAGAAATAGTAGTATGATGGATTTAAACCAAGCGGTGTTCATGGCCACGCCAGCTACTGCTGAAATTATGCGTAGAGGAAGTGAAAGGATTATGTTCGCAAGGCCCTTACCCTTATAGCGTGAAGATGATGATAATATAACGGTTGATATTATTATTAAACCTGATAGAGGCTATAGTTCTAAAGATAGATAATTAACGGACTTCGAAGTGAAGAGTTAACGTCGGGAGAAAACAACGATTGTTTTATTCAAGTTTAACTTCTATACATCAGTATTCAAAAAGTTTTTGTGAAAAAGTAAAGCTACAAATCTCTTAATACGAAAGTAAGACAACTCTTCTAAGCATACATAAAGAAACAAAACAAGTAAACATAATTAAAAAGATTAAAAAACACGACTGCCCTGCCATCTTGATTTCTTTAAAAAAATTAATCTTTAAGAGTTGTAAAGTTGAAATCTGGCATATAAATACTTACTTATTAAAAAATCCCCCTCGAATGGAAGTACGGCTACCACTGCTATGCTGCTGCTGCTATGTAACGATACCACAGTCATTAATTACCTTTGGAATCGTATTCACATTTTTATCAAATCAATCAAATAAATATTATTAATGCGAAAGTTTGGATGGATGGATGTATAGATGGATATATGGATGGATGTTTGTTACTCAATCACGCCCTAACGGCTGAACGGATCTAGATGAAATTGGGCACAGAGATAGATTATAGTCTGGAATAACACAGGCTACTTTTTATCCTTGAAAACTAAGAAGTTCCCGCGGGAACCAAAAAACCTCAATCCACGCGGACGTAGTCGCGGGCATCAGCTAGTTAAATGATATTTTTTTTGTGAAGCACTGGATATTGAACTATAGTGTTATATATTTTTGGAATCAGCTCATCATTTTCTAGATGATGATTATATAGTTAAACTTATTTTCGAGTATTTTTTCAACTTTAGTCTTTAATGCGGTACTATGGTCACCCTATCAAATTTTTTATTAAATTTTACTAGCCTATGTCACCCAGAATAAGCTAGGGATTCTAACGATACCTCATTTATCAAAATCGGTTCAGGCGTATAGAAGTTATGGTGGAATAGACAAACTAACATATACATACATACTCGTACATGAACCCTGAAAACAGTATACCTACTCTTTATTTCAGGCAGTCGTATAATAAATAAACCAGGAAATTAAGTTAAATTTCTTAATTTCATTGGATAAATTTTGACCCACTCTGCTGATTAATTATTATAATAATATTATTGAGTCCCTTACAATGAAAATGCCCGATTCGAAGGTGACGAGAAACGAAATACTGCGGTCATAAAAGTAAAGAAAATTGTTTCACTTAGGAAAACGATCAAGAATTATCAATTTCAATCCATCGTTTATTTTCTATTTCAATGTAAATCTAATTGTATATAGGTTTTTGTAATAAAATTATAACTATTGTTATAATTTAGAGTATAAGTTTTGTAAATAAAGTGATGTCATAATATTGTGTCGAATGTATTTGTGTAAATAAGCATGTAAATCTAATAAAATATTATAATTAGAGCAAAATATTTTTTTAGGTATATAAATTATTATAATAATATACTTACTGATTATAATCACTTGAATTAGTATTCTTAGTGCTAGGTGTATTTCAAAAGATAAGAACTGTTTTAAATAATAAGGATTATTCTATATCAGCTCTAGATTATTTTCTTTTAATAAGTAACGAAAAATTTGCGTTGAATTAATGGACCTGGTTGATAATATTGAATTAACTACTAATTAAGAATTAGCTCTTTCTGAGATTATGGTTTTTATGACGTAAGTGTGCCATTTTGAAAATTGAGCGTTTTTGTAAATTGAATCAGTTCCACCTGTATGAATTAATATTAATAATTGTTGTAACATAATATTTTGTTGTATAAATAAAATGGTAAGAACTTTCTATTTCTAGTTCTTGTTTACTGTTTTTCACAGTATGTATTTGAACCTTTTAATTTGACAAATTTCTAGTATCAACGCACAGCCACAGTTTGGATGGATGGATGTTTGTTAC
Organism: Erebia epiphron; assembly: GCA_963932025.1. Classification (NCBI taxonomy): domain Eukaryota; kingdom Metazoa; phylum Arthropoda; class Insecta; order Lepidoptera; family Nymphalidae; genus Erebia; species Erebia epiphron. The sequence continues at coordinate 55,293,714 of OZ009945.1, read as the reverse complement.
TCAATCACGCCAGAACGGCAAAACGGATCGGGATGTTTGGCACAGAGATAGATTAAAGTCCGGAATAACAATAGGCTACTTTTTATCCCGGAAAATAAAAGAGTTCTCGCGGGATCCGAAAAACCTCAATCCACGGCGACGAAGCGCGGGTATAAGCTAGTCGAATAATAAAATGTAACTTTTTTGGTAAAAAGCGAGTTTTTAATATAAGATTTCTAAATATATTCACGGCATAGGTGCCAGCTATTTGCCGCTTCATAACCCCTTTCAGCCGATGCTCACAAAAACAAACCATTAGTGAATAAATGGGGCATTGGAAAGGATGTGCGTGAGTTATTGTGTCACATTAATATGCTTATGAGAAGCACTCGGAGTTTGCCTACAACTAACATACGACTGGGTCGACTGGGTGTTTGAAGGGTGTCCATGATTATCGAAAACTTCGTCATGGGTCAGGTTTTTTGGTTCCCGCGGGTACAAATATTTTTTTTATCCCGGAAAATTAAAGAAATTTATCATAAGAAGTAGCCTATGAGTTATTTCAGTCAGTTATCTATTTCGGATCATCCAGATCCGTTCAGCCGTTAAAAGGAAGAAGTATAGCTATAGATTGATCAAATTCCATCTTACACTTTAATTATGCCAAAATGAAATAGGTCATGAAAAATTTGCAAAAAGTGAACACATTAGTTTAAAAAAAATATAAAAACACGACTACCCTGCCGTAAAGAATTAAAAAAAAATGGCAGTCAAGTGAAAAGAATATGGATTTTTTTTTAATTTCTTTCATTAATTTTTTTTTTAATTTAATTAAACTATTAAAATATAAACCTTATCACTAAGCCACTAAAGTTTAATTTCGAATGTAGTAATGTAATTTCGGTGTTCGCGAGCATGTCGCTGTTCGTGCTGCTGTCGTGTCGTCACGCGAATTCACATTTTTAACCCAAAAAGTACTCAACGCGGCATAAGAAGTTTTTGCTTGAAAAAAATGTCAGTGGCCAGTGTCACTCGTGATGATGTGAGGATTCTTACGATAACCCATATTATATCGTTTGTTCAGGCACTTAGAAGTTTTGGCAGAATTAAGTAACTTACATAGTACATACATGACCCCTGAAAACATTTCACTCCTTTTTGGCCAGTCGTGTAAAAAGCATTTAGATTTCGAGATGATAATAATTGAAAATCGGGAAATAGGTATACGAAAAGTCTACTCATCATGCGGCTCCTACCCCATTGATGCGGACAGACAGGTCGATGAACCCCTTTAACTACGTCACTACTCAATTCACAGTATCACAGGATATCCCACTCCTTCCTTTATTTATCTGTTGTCTTGTTTCTGTTTCATCTCATTTTAATAAACGCACCATCGGGACTTTTTATTACCACTTAAGAGGTAATGCCACGGCGGTTTACCCATACAATAGTTTTTATCTGTTTTCTCAGTGGATAATTATAATAGAGAAAATATTTTTGCACCATAAAATCTATATGTGTCCGTGCCATGTCCCTAATAATTTTAACAAGGAACCTTCAAAAATTACAAAAATGACTTAGTTTTCGCGCCATCATTCGACATCCCCAAAAAAATTTTTGACAAATATGATCAAAAAGGAAAACATACAGACATAGCCAGAGTCCTTGTTACATTATTCTTGAACAAAAGGAAACAGGAAAATACGAGAGTAAGAATTCGTCTGTTTTTGATAGGTAACTAGGTATAATCGGTCCAAGATGCAATAATTGTCCAGTTGCACTCGAGGAGCAGCGCGACGACAATATTATAATTGTTCAATACATATTCTCAAAGTTTCCCATTAATGGCATTACCTCTTAATGATATCTTATAATTTCCTAGTAGGTAGGTACCTAATTGGTGATACTAATATGCCATTCTAAAACTCCGGGGTTGAAATCTCGTGCACGGATACTTATCTTTTTGTAGCTATAAGGGCGGTTTAGTCAATTAATTATTGTCACTTGCGAAAAGAAGGTAAACATCTTGAGGAAACCTGCACTGCATGCCTGCAAGTTCTCTATAATATTCTCAAAGGTGAGTTAATTCTGCTAGTCTGCACTTTTTTGGCGTGGTGGGACGTTGTGGGTTGAGACTTGAGATGGTGAGAATGATCGAGGTATGAATGAGAAGTTTGTTTGGCATTTATTTAAGTGATCAAATAATCTTTAACATTTATATTTACAAAAATTATACACTATCCAAATGATCGTTCATAGCCATGGTACCCAAGACACTGGCGCTTTTTTCTCTGCCAGGCTAAGCCGTTGGGCTAAATAAGCGGCAGCTCTTGAGTCCAACGATCAAATCAGAGATGAGAAGAAATAGAACTGATAACGCATTTCAAATCTGTAGCAAAGCAACAATAAAGGCACATGAATTGATTGCGTCGGGTCCCAAATGTGTACTGCAATGGCGATAGTCGATACCTACTGATACGTCAACACCACGCTTCGACATTTTCAGACCGCCCACCATTACTCATAGTCTTATGTGATCGGATTACTTGTATCAAGAGTACCAAGGTACTGCTGGACAGAAACGACCCGTTTGGAACTCTCTACACATGTGGATGTCCAACTTCTACGTCTATCGGTTGACGTCAAAGGCTCACTAGGTATGTTTATAAGAATGTTTTTACGGGAAGTCCAACTCAAATTTTGGTAATTCTTGGCTTATCACGAATGCTGACAGTTAGTTAGTCACTATAATCTACCGTTGATCCGTAACGCTTTCCCACCACTACCATCCCAACGTAACCTCATAAAGAACCACTGAGATGGTTCTTTTTCTTTATTTTTTAGCGTCGGTTTTCTAATCGTATATTTTTGTTGTGTTTTTCAACTTTCTAATAGGTACTAAGTAACTATTTCACATAAGTAACTTACTCGTAACTCGTTGATACAGCCATCAATTGTAAACTAAGGTTCACATAAATCCGAAAGTTCATTTAACTTAGCTAATTACAAAACCAGCCTGAGAGCTTAAGTAATAAAGAGGTGTATCTAAGTTTGTCAGTTCAAGGTGAAGGCAAAATTACCAACTTTTCAAATATCTCCAATTTAAGCCAAGCCAAGCCGGCCCACCGTGGACTGAAAAAACTGATAGCTTTAAAACGCTGATAATTATACCTGGTATTTTATAAATTAACTAGCGGTCCGCCCCGGCTTCGCACGGGTGCAATTCAGATTTGTAATTTTATCGTGAAAAAAAAAAACAAAGTAAAAAATTTACAGATGAGGTGTTTACATTGGTAGATAATGTTACATAATTTCTATTATATTTTATGGCACGCCATTGCAACACGTATTCTCTCTGACTTGCAAGACGATTTTCATTTTCAAATGAAGATTCTCCAATACGACATAATATTTTCACTGCCCTCGGGGCCTCGCCTGGGAAGTGGGAACTAGGTATGTTTAGAAAGTTGAGACGTTGATATTTTAGGCTTTTCGCAGTCTGTCTACAGCAGTTAGGTACATATTAAAATGTTTAAAAAATGTTGGTAAGTTTTCTTGTATTTATTATGTTTGTCTTGACAAATATGAAATAAAAGTGTCTTGACAAATTAGACATAAAAGACGAATAGAGGTTTAACGTAAAAAGTTAAATTAGGTGAATTTTTCCGACTTAATTCACATTATTGCAATTTTCGAAGGAATCTCTAATTTATTTTAAAATAAAATGTAGCCTAGGTATGTTAATCGCTGATAAAGTAGCTTTCTATAGGTGAAAGAATTTTTAAAATCGGTTGAGTAGTTTTTGAGTTTATCCATTACAAACAAACAAACAAACAAATTTTTCCTCTTTTTATTATTAGTTTAGATTACACTCTCTAAGATGATGGCTGGCTAACCTGTTTGAGATAATATGGTAAACCCAATCCTTTAGTCAGTTTCTAGGTTCTACGCGGCGCGATAAATCGCTTTACGTCTTTGCCCGTAGGGTAGTAACTACGCACTGCCGAAGCCTCCAAACCAGACAAACTTTAGAAATTATTATTCCCAAAATTGACTCTACCGGGGATCGAACCCGGGACCTCCGAATTATAAGACCACAGTGTCCACCAATGCTCCAGGAAGGTCGTAGTCTTTGTATCATCCACCACTACAGCCCATTAACGTCCCACTGCTGGGCACAGGCCTCCACTCTCATAGGAGAGAGGGAATTAGAGCTTAGGTCCACCACGCTGCTCCAATGTGCGTTGGCGGGCTTTAACAACTATTTAGTGATAATAACCAGCACCGACGGCATAAAGTGTCCATTGCACGGGGATGAAACACCGCCAACTTCCTAACTCCGGACTAGTACTTAGAATGTATAATCCGAAAAACCCAACTCATTATGGCCCGACTCGGGACTCGAACCCGGGACCTCGTCAGCCGCAGTCAAATATGATAACCACTAGACCAACGAGGCAGTCAATACCCGTACCCGAACCACTCTGCCCGAACACATCTCCCGTACATCATTGTATCGTTTTCTGTCTCTTTCTAGGAGAAACAATTCTGTCAATGAGTGAGTGAGTGGTAATCGAGCTATGTATAGTATGGGGAAGTGTGTTTGTTTGTTGGTTTATCCTCCAATTACGCTGCAATGGAGCAACAGAACTACGTGATTGTCGCATGGGTATGGTTGAGGACCAAATCCCGGAAAATTAAAAACTTCCCGTCGGAGTTAAAAAAAACTTATTCCTCGAAGTCACGGTCATCAGCTAGTAAATTTATAAAACCCAGACATGTCAACAGCTATAAGTTAACCAGGCAACACACCTATGTAGGTCCTTCCATCTTTTTTTTCCAAAAGGCCTCGTAAAATCGACGTAAACCTAAAAAGTGACCATAGATTAGGGACGGGGCGGCCCGCGCATTATCGCCCATTAATTTTAGTGCCCCTAAACCGGTTTATGAGCTTGCACTTAATACGTGATATTCCCACTTTATCATCTATATCATCATTCCTATGCTAGCCCCGACCGGGATAAGATGGTTTGATCGGTTTCAATCATAAACTAGTGGTTCGCCCCGAACTGAGACCTCGCGGCGCCATCCCACAGGGCTCAATCTTGGGTCCTTTTCTATTTTTAGTGTATATAAATGATTTGCCATACCATGTCAACAATGTTTGGGATGTTGTATTGTTTGCTGACGACACATCGCTTATTTTTAAAGTTGATAGAAGTAAGGACAATTTTGACGATGTAAATAATGCAATATCACACGTATCACACTGGTTTACTGTCAATAATTTGTTACTGAATGCAAAAAAAACCAAGTGTTCAGAGTTTGTTTTACCTAATGTAAAGAATATCAATAAATCAATAATGTTAAATGAGGAAACACTAAAAATGGAGAACTCCACAGTTTTCTTGGGGGTGACCTTGGCTTCAGTGGGGCGCTCACATAGAGACACTAACGGGTAAACTTAGCTCGGCTGCTTTTGTTGTCAGGAAAATTAGACAGCTTACCGATATTGAAACGGCTAGGCTTGTCTACTTTGCCTACTTCCACAGTGTCATGTCTTACGGCATTTTATTGTGGGGCAGAGCAGCTGATATCCAATAATTTTTATATTGCAGAAAAGAGCCATCCGTTCTATTTATAAACTCGGATCACGCGAATCACTTCGTGAAAAATTTAAAGAGATTGGTATACTTACGGTGCCTTCACAATACATTTACAATAATATAGTCTTTGGCAGGCGGAGCATTAATCTTTATAAGAAAAAAGTGATACTCACAATCAATGTACTTACTAGAAACCGCCATAAGCAAGTAACAGCGTCATATCGTGTACGCAAGGTGCAGAAATCCTTTGTGGGGTCGAGTGTACGCTTTTATAACATGGTTCCCAAAAAATTTCTAGATTTACCATTAAATAAATTTAAAGACTGTATTAAACAGCTTATTGTTTAGTCGAGGTTATTACACCGTCGATGATTTTCTGACTGACAAGGTTGCATGGAAGCGACCGGCTTTGCATCCAGTGACCCACAAGTCAGTGTAATACTTGATGTATGTTTGTATTGTTTACATAATATTGTAACCTTTTTCTTTTATAAGAAAAGAGTTACAATATTATGCTGCTGAGTTTCTTGCCGGCTCTTCTCAGTAGAAACAGCTTTCTGAACCGGTGGTAGAGTCTTTAACGTATCATAAGTGACACAAGTGGTCCTACATGAAATAAATAAATCATTTATCATTTATCATCTATTGACATCATTGTGAAGTTCTGTTGTAAATACTAAGGCTCATTAAAAATTAAATAATTTCGTTTCCATATAATATTTACCTAATTTTAGTATTTGTTGTTCAAGTACAGTATATAATTTAAATAATTGACCAAGTTTCAGGCTCAGCATTTCAGAAAATTTAGAGTTCTGAGGTCAACTTTGGACGTTAGAAAATCTCCACTTTGAGAGCCTCCTATTTCGTCAATTTTAGGGGAAAAATTTTAAAAAATATATTTTTGGACTCTATTCCTAATTATCTTTAAAATGATATACCGCAACCCTATGTATCGCTATAAAAATATTTTTCATCCCACCATCTCGGAAAGAGTATTTTTAATCTTCGATATCTGAATGCAAAAGCCGTTATTATCCTCTTGAGGATAAAGTAAATTGAATTTAGAACATCGTGTGCTCGTTAGTAAATATCACTCGTCTATGAAGTTTGTGAATTCAAAACATCATTAAAACCTATTTACTTCTACCTCTATGGTGCCGAATTTCCATACAACCTTTTTTAATTTGTTAAAAACTCACACTCGTAACCTTCTTGGTGTACTTTTTTAATTTGCTTTGCGCGCACCAGTTTCTTTCACGTCATGTCATTTCCTCGCTGAGGTGGGATGAAAAGTTACGTGTTGCACTCGAGTGAAAAGATTTTTCACCTCGTGCTCTTTTGATTCCCTCGCTAACGCTCAGGATTCTAATTTTTAAACCACTCGCTGCGCTCGTGATTCAATTTTAGAATCCTTCGCTTGCTCGGTCATCAAAATTGAGCACGCGGTTAAAAAACAACTTTTCACTCTTGTATAACAAATAACTATTTTCTTCATATTGGTTTCTATGAGAGCCCCCTGAAATAAAGATTTTTATCACTTTTTAGGCCATATTCGGCTGAAGGCCATCGGTTTATATATATAATATTTAGGGTAAGGTTGCCACTATTGGACCACTTAACTTTAAACTGCCATAACATTAAAAGTATAAGAGTATATGGATATATGATTCGTCGGTTTCTTAGGGCTCATACTCAGGTATTCACAACTGTGATTTTAGATTTTTTTCTTTAAGCATAAATACAAATATTCACAAGAAATCATTTTTGGGATGGTTGCCTTGTATGGACCACTGTTTCCTTGATTGAACCACCTAGTTGCTATAATCGGACTTAGGAAGTTTTATCAACTGGTCCATTCATTGTTCCCAAGGAGTTTTAATAAATAAAAGGCTAGATTATAACTAAATTCAGTCTTTTTAATCTAACAGTCGTTTAAAGTAATAGGTAATAATCAACTATAATAACTTTTAACATATATTTTTAAGTTTAGGAATCCATAATACAATTTTTTACCGGCCATTTCTTTTACTTTATTGAATCTATGCTTTAAACCATTTTTCTCTGCTATTTTGAAAGCCAAACTTCTGACATCCAGTGGTGTCATGCCGTATATACAACCTTCTATCTCTAAAATATAATCTACTATTTTTTTTTCCAAATCAGGTGTGAGATCTCCTTCAGAGCTTACAATCTGTTTTTCCCCTTTAGCTTTGACGTTTTTATTGTCAAATCTTCTTTTTAATGTTTCTTTTGGCACACCATATATCCTGCTAGCTTCATTTAAACCAACTTCTTGCTCAAAGCTAACAACGCTAATGTCATGCTGCCTTCTTTCCACTTATAATTCTGGCCTCGTTTTGCCATGCTAAAACAAAAAAAAGTTTAAGTGACGAAACTTAGTTCCTTTGATTGGACCGGTTCAATGAAAGAAACTTGCATGAGTTCATTCATGGCAACTCACTGTGATCCCAATCAAACCATAACTTTAAAAAAAGTATATAATTTTTGTGACATGTTATTAATAGGTTAGCTGAACGAATAAATATGCAATCCTACTGAAAATAATTGGGTAGAAATACCTTAAAAATCTGTACTTACATAGTAAAGAATGACGCACACTTTTTATATCGTGAGCTTCTAAAACACACCGACGTACGTCCTTCCTCAACGAAGCCTGTGGCGACAAGGTTGAGGGGCAGGGTGCGGGGTCCAATAGCTAGCGTCTCTTCAATAACGGACAATTTTAGGACTGTTTATTTTCAAGAAATCTAAGTGGTCCAAACAAAGCACTGGTCCAATGATTGCAACCTTACCCTAAATTTGAAGTAATTACGTTCAGTAATTCAGAAGTTATAAGGCTCTGACAGACGGACGGACGGACGGACGGACAAGTGCAAATTCACACACAAACCACACAAATATTCCAAATTATCCTCAACGTACGACACCGGAGCATCCTCAGGAGATGTTGACTCGACAATGCACGATTGTAAAGTCAACAATCACGCATTGTCGAGTCATCATATTCTCATTTAGGTACCTGCTTAATATTTCTAGCAAAATATATTATTAGGTTCTCGACGTTGTTAAGAAATTTTTAAGCATTTCATCACCCCTAATAGTTAGCATTCTGTGCCACGAGTAACAAGGCTAATCGTTTTTGCTTAAAAGAGTTAAAGCTATTAAACTCAGATGTTCAAAACTTGAACTGCCTATTTTGCCTGCTGCATAAGGGCAAAGAGGCGTGACTAGGAGAAATTTATATTCCCACAAACTTACCTGACCCGGTGGCCAAAATTGAAACTAATTTTTATGCCTGTTTATTTTTAATAAGGCCAGACCTCGAAGCCCGTACCCCCGATTGGACCTCACGGGCCAACCGGAGAAGACCCCTGATCTCTAGTTTTTATTGTATTTTATGAGGGTAATAATAGAGCGATTTTCCGCTAGGTTTTCAAGAAGGTGTCAATACATTTTGATAACAATTATTTTACATTCTTAAAAAAGATTTTAAAATGTAAACAAACTAAGAGTGTTATATTTAATTAAAAAAAGCCATTAGGAAATAGTTTCATATCTCACTTGGAAGTAAATACTTGGTAACCACTGTTTCTCAAAGTTTACGATGTCAATATCCATTTTGGCCGATCATTGAACTCTCGGAATATTATAGATCAAGCTCCGGTGACTGTAATAATAAAGCAAATCGAGAACAAAATATCATCATTTTAAATTAACCATTATTAGGTTTTATTGTTTTAAGGCTATGGTGTATCTAAATAGTAATATTAAATAATTTGATTATTATATCAGGTCAGGTCTAAAAAATTTAATAAAAAAATTCAATCCATAAAATGCTTATCATTAAATAAATCAATCGATTAAGAAATATTTTGTAATATCTGAATTTGTGGCTGTTTACCACCCTACTGGCGATAACGTCCTGCCAAGAGATTTAGCATTCCGATTGATTTGATAATAATTTTATTATGTAACTAATATTATGTTAGCCTGCATAATCACTTAACACCAGGTGATATCAAGTCAGAGTCAAGTCCTAACTTGTATATTGGAATAAAAAAGTAGACAAGCTTTCAATTACAGTTATATGCCTTCCGATCTTGGGCAATCTTCTTTAATTCAGCGTAATTATGACGGGTGCAATCGTTTACACAGTCCATCCACTTCATCCTCTGTCTTCCAGGTGCCCTTTTCCCGGAAAACTTCCCCTCCCCTTCGAAGAAGCCCGAAAAATGGCACCTTTCTCTGTAGGTAGTTACTGTATCTTTTTTCCTGTGTCTGATATAAGTCGCGCTCTTGTACTTTAACAAATATTACAAGTTTAGATTGGAAACGCGGTGAGACATCTTGCTGTTTTCGCGACGTTGTTTTCTTTATCTAAACTCTAAAGAATCAATCGGCAGATAGTTAGGGGAAACAATGCCCGCCCTCGCAGGCGCATTATCCATACTAATATTATAAATTCGAAAGTGTGTCCGTCTGTCTGTCTGTCTGTCTGTCTTTCTTTCTGTCTGCTACGCTTTCACGGCCCATCTGTTCAAGTAACCTTAAATCTGTTTCAGTTAACCTTATTCGCTAACCAGTCAAGAATATGGCATTCAAGTGTTTACATATTTTACTTAACTTAAAACAAATAGGGTGTATTATGAAATACAATAAGTTATGAGATTACAGACTTAGAACTTAAAGACTATTAGGTATTATTAGTGACGTTACAAAATAAAATTTATTAAAAAGTAAATTCCATTTTAAACAGTTCAAGTATTCCTTAGTCCATACTAATATTATAAATGTGAAAGTGTGTCTGTCTGTCTATCTGTCTGCTACGCTTTCACGGCCCAACTACTCAACCCATTTTGATGAAATTTGGTACAGGGATAGTTTGTATCCCGGAGAAGGACATAGGCTACTTTTTTCCCCGGAAAATTTTAGAGTTCCCGCGGGAATCAAAAAACATCAATCCACGCGGACGAAGTCGCGGGCATCATCTAGTATTATATAAGCCCGTCATACTTATCTGATCCGGTGTCCAAAATTGGAACTAATTTTAATGCCTGTCAGATAAGTTTGGGGGCTATGGATGGATGGATGTTTGTTATTCAATCATGCCAGGACAGCTGAACTGATCTGAATGAAATTTTGCACAGAGACATCCTTCCCCGGGATGTAACCTATCTCTGTACCTACCAAATTTCATCAAAATCGGTTGAGTAGTTGGGCCGTGAAAGCGTAGCAGACAGACAGACAGACATACACACTTTCGCATTTATAATATTAAGTATGGATTCGTATAGATTGACGTTGAATTGGCGTCAATCCACTCTGTACATGATCAATCAATTGATTTTGATCAATCTGGATCAAAAATGTTGTAAGATATCCAATTAGTAGTTTTATCATATTATATCAATTCTTTGCCTGCCTCGTTGGTCTAGTGGATAGCATGTTTGACTGCGGCTGACGAGGTCCCGGGTTCGAGTCCCGGGTCGGGCCATAATAAGTGTTGGGTTTTTCTGACTAGAAATTCTCAGCACTAGCCCGGAGTTAGGAAGTTGGCGGTGTTACACCCCCGTGCCTCGGAGAGCACGTTAAGCCGTCGGTCCCGGTTATTATCACTAACATGATAATAGTCGTTAAAGCCCGCCAACCTGCATTGGAGCAGCGTGGTGGGTCTAAGCTCTAATTCCCTCTCTTCTATGAGAGTGGAGGCCTGTGCCCAGCAGTGGGACTTTAATGAGCTGTAGTGGATATCAATTCTTTATTAGAAGTATTTTAAGGTATTTAAAATCACTCGTGCTATACAAATCGGGATGTCATCGACCTGTCCCCGGGAATACATTATAAATGGAGACTGTTTGATGAAGGCATCCTGCGACACCCTGTTTACACACGACTCTACGAAGTGGGTCAAAACATCATCGACTTATCGATCAACAACCCTTTACAAAGTGTTCAATGTTTATTCTATTAATTTATGGATTTGCCCCTAATAGGGTTGCTGACAACTCAATTAAGTATAACTCCTTATCTTACCTACTTAAAAACGCGCTTCTAGTATGGAAGTTTTAACGACCTCTCTGGCGCAGTGTTGAGCGCTGTTATCTAAACGTGGGAGGTCCCGGATTCGATCCCCGGCAGGGTCATTTTAGGAATTTATAATTTCTGAATTTTCTCTGGTCTGGCCTGGTGGGAGGATTTGGCCGTGGCTAGTTACCACCCTATACCTGCAAAGACGTGCCGCCAAGCGATTTAGCGTTCCGATACGATGCCGTGTAGAAACCGATTAGGGGTATGGGTTTAATATAACTGCCAGACACCTAACAGGTTAGCCCGCTACCATCTTAGACTGCATCATCACTTACCATCAGGTGAGATAGGGCTAACTTGTAGTCGATAAATTAAAATTAAAAAAAGTTTGTATGAAACACATAGTTGTGACGTCATCAAATTTCAACGCACTTTCTTTTATTTAATCTATAGTTTAAAATGGATAGCAAACATTAAACTAACCAATAAAAAATGTTAATTGATTGAAGTGCCTGAAAGTAGATGATCTACTAAATAAAAATTCGTAACAACGCCGACAAAAAGTTTAATGAAAAATGACGTTCAGTACTTTAACAATGATTTTGTATTCCAAGAAAACACAGACACTTCGGTACAACGAACCGACAGCAAATTTAATCATACAGCGAAGTCTTGGGAAGCAATGCGTTACTGCAAATTAATAAGAATCTTTTTTGTTTAAAACGACTGCCTCGTTGGTCAAGCGGTTAGCATGTTCGACTGCGGATGACGAGGTCCTGGTTTCAATTCCCGGTCGGGCATTCAGTTAAGAAATTCACAATGCCAACCCGGATACTTAGTGCCGTTCCATAGAAAAACAAGAAATTTTCATAGTAACGTCCAGTCTTTCTGTTTGTGAGTCACAGACATTTAAAAATAAACTATAAAAGCTGTAAACCCATATAAAAGCTGTATTGAAGGCCCTTTACTGCTCTAAATAAGCATTTAAATTGTGAAGAAACAAAAAAATACTGGACATGAGCCGAAGTAATTAAGTGATGGTAATATTATATTATATACTTAATTATTATTTTTGCATGCCTGATGCCTATGGGGTAAGGCGAAACATTGTCTCCGTCATTCTGTTTACCACCTTTTGTATAAAACATGTTTCTGCAAATAAATGAACTGAAATTGAAATTGAAGAAATAAAAATCATTATAATGAATTTAGACAGTTTTTAAGAAAAAAAACGCAACTAGATTATCACTTAAGAGATGCACTCGATCTCTATTACATTTCATTCTCTTTCCTTTAGTTTTTGTAATTCATAATACATACGGGTCGTGTTTTATTGGAAAATTTTCTACTATTGCTGCAACTCAGGTTTTATCTTCCAAATTATTATAACATCATTCTATACTTATATTATAAATGTGAAATGTCTGTTTGTTGCCGTGTCATGGCCTATCCGTTTGATCCTTTTTGACGAGATTTTGTTCTGAAATAGAAAGAAAAATCCAAAGAGGGAGAAAATTGCGAAATATTTAGAAAGCTCAAGCAAAACTGCTGGATACGTATAGTCGCGTGCTGTTTAGCGTTAATTAAGGTTCCTCCGTCATTTTTATTGAGGAATTAAGTTAATTAAGGGGCCGTCGACCGCACACCTCCACTCCAAACGAAACACTAATTAATTACGTGATAATTTGTGTTGAAAACTATCATGTTTCGCGGCGCCTCCTCAAAAATTCATGGTCGTCGACTCTCTTCTAATCTGTTAATGTGGAAAAATTATATCATTCAGGGGGCATAGGTACTACCGTCAGAGACAAGAGGGTCAACAATATTAAGCGATGGTAGTATGCCCCCAGTTCTGAGGAAACTGGCCACGTCTGTGAGATGAGTAATCACGTTAATAAGATGATAAACGCGAGATAAGTTTTCTATTTTTTTACCTTATATGGGTTATATTACCATATAACCCATTTCCGGCTTATTATTGAGCATGTGTCTCCTCTCGGTATAAGAGGACTTAGGCAAAGTTCACCACGCTGCCCAAATTGGCAGACTCTACCTTTGAGAACATTATGAAGAAAGTTCATATGAATGAAAGTTCGGGTTTCCTTGATCTCCTTCAGAGTTTGAAGCGAATGATAGGTATTTATTATTTTTAAACGCACGCAACTCCGACAAATTGCACGTGACCGGGGATCGAACCCGTGAACACCCAAATAGGAGGTCGGGTTAAATCATTAGCCTATCACCACATCAAATACTACATGCGCCTCATACTAATTACCTACCTCATGCGTCGAGTCGGAGGGGTAGGTATTAAAGTTTCACTAACGAGACGGGCTGAAGGCTAACGGACTAATGCGGGCCCGAATTGATGAGTTCACGCCTCATCCACTACGCCTATGAACTAATGTATTGCAAGGGCAAATTAAAACTATGAACCCTAGTAATATAATAAGTCTATGTATGAACCCTAACAATTTTGAGAATGAAAAAAATTTCTATGCACCTCAAAAACCACTCTTCTGTAGCAGGTTGTATCAGCAGGCTTTCGCTGAAATCATTTCCGGGGTTTGTGTGGACAGTGCCGTACGTGTTGTATTGGTTTAGAATGCCATTCCAAAAAAAAGCAACAACTGACTTGTCACTCCTTTGCATGAATCGGTAGGGTAAACAGCAAATATTATTTTGCCATCAGGGTTCAAATAAACAGGTAAATGGCCGGATAGAGAACAGTAAGCTCATAATGAGATGTGAAGAAGCGATACGACGTATTGGTTGTACCTATCGTTGCTTCATTATACTCTGCTCACATTACATGGGGCTTTGATAGATATTTTGGTTTGAGATTCTTTATTTGTAATTATAGCTCTTCCCTAAAGAGTAGATTTTACAATTTTAAGTGTGTGGATGGCAAGACTATACCTATTATTATAGGAATTTCTTCTTTGCCCTAGATCATCTTCAGTAACAGTTTTACTTCTAAACTTCCAAGGTAGCTTCCGAAGAAACAAGTCACATACTGGACTAATGTTGATGGATTCCCTCCTAGTTTGTTTTATAGTCCCTCAAACATGCCGTGAAACTGGAAGTATGCCGCAAACAATACCAAACTGTGTGAAGGTCGGGACATCAACTTTGATATAGTTGATGTTATCGAGGTAGAGATTAATTACTCTTGTCATAGTTTAGGAGCAAAATGGTATGTGCAGGGATACTACTAGTGGTTTCATTGAAACTAGATGGTGCCCGTAACTTCGTCTGCGTGGATTGAGGTTTTTTTTACCCGCGGGAACTCTTTAATTTTCCGGGACAAAAATTATATGTTAATCCAGAGTGTAATCCTTCTCTATTCCAAATTTCAGCCAAATCCATCCAGTAGGTTTGCGTGAAAGAGTAACAAACATACAAACACACACAAAAACTTTTGACTTTATATAATAGTGAAAGATAAAAAATGATGTCGTCAAAGATAAAAGTGGCCTAACTAGGATGGATTAAGGCAGTTTATCAAATTCATACACGTGGTTCAATAAGTCCCGAGACTAAGTACTAGAACAAGGTTTTCCTTTATAAAATTATTTTTTATTCATCAACGTAGTCTTCTCCAAGAGCTATACAGTCCCTCCAACGCTTTTCTAACTTTTCTATCCCATGCGTGTAAAACGATTTGTCTTTGGCTTCAAAATAAGCCTCCGTTGCTGTGATAACTTCACTATTTGAGTCAAATTTCTTACCTTGGAGCATTTTGTTGAGATCTGCAAACAACCAGTAATCGCTGAGGGCCAAGTCTGGCGAATAACGAGGATGGGGAAGCAATTAAAAGCCCAATTCATTAATTTTGGCCATCGTTCTCACAGACTTGTGACAAGGCGCGTTGTCCTGGTGAAACACCACTTTCTTTTTGTTCATTTGAGGCCGTTTATCCGCAATTTCGTACTTCAATCGCTCCAACAAGCTCATGTAATAGTCACTATTTATATTTTGCCCCTTTTCAAGGTAGTCGATGAAAAGTATTCCACGCGCATCCCAAAATATAAACGCCATAACCTTACCGGCCGATTTCTGAGTCTTTGGCCGCTTCGGGCGGCTTTCACCAGCCGCTCTCCACTCCGCT
Source organism: Erebia epiphron (assembly GCA_963932025.1). Classification (NCBI taxonomy): domain Eukaryota; kingdom Metazoa; phylum Arthropoda; class Insecta; order Lepidoptera; family Nymphalidae; genus Erebia; species Erebia epiphron. Next base: position 55,277,967 of record OZ009945.1, on the reverse strand, counting down.
GACTGCCGATTGGATTCCGGGGTAAAATGGTGTATCCATGTTTTATCCATTGTCACATACCGACGTAAAAATCCTTTACGATTCATCAGCGCCAAACATCGCTCTGAATCATTGATACGTTGTTCCTTTTGATCAGTTGTAAGCAAACGCGGCACCCACTTGGAAAAAAGCTTTTTCATGGCCAAATTTTTATGTAAAATAGTGAAAACACTACCAGCTGAAATCTTCACTATCTCGGCTATCTCGAGCACTTTTACCTTCCGATCTTCCATCACGATTTTGAGGACTTGGTTAATATTTTGTTGAGTCACTGCTTCATTTGGACGACCTGAGCGTTCCCCATCTTTTGTGTCCATGCGACCGCGTTTGAAGTCGGCATACCACCGACAAATGGTTGCTTTAGAGGGAGCTGATCCCGCATAACATTTTATAAGCCATTGCTGTGCTTCAACGGTATTTTTTCCCATTGTATCGAAACTACAAGCGTAGCGTCACTTATATGTCTGCAAAATCAATATTTTAATGTTCCATTTTTCCAAAATGTTACACTGTATATATTTTATTGAAGACTAGTACTTTTTAAAAATCAAAAGATTTTTTAATATATACGCCATTTCCAAGTTAGTCTCGGGACTTATTGAACGATCTAGTATTATAAATATTACGCTTGAAGAGCATTATTGGATCAACCATAAGTAACTAGGTTTTTTTTGGAGTTTACTCCTTCTATATCGATTTTCATAATCTATGGTAATATTATAAATGCGAAAGTGTCTCTGTCTGTATGTCTGTCTGTCTGTCTGCTACGCTTTCAGGGCCCAACTACTCAACCGATTTTGATGAATTTTGGTACATAGATAGGTTACATCTTCCGGAAGGACATAGGCATCATGTTAGTATAATATAAGCCCAGGGTGTGAAAATTTATGGGGAGTAAAATCAAACTTTCTCCGTTCGTTATGTTACGTTATGTTTATATTCCCATGGTTCAACACTTTTCGTTCGTAAATCGGATGACACACAATTATTTCTTAAATAATAATTATTGTTCTCCTAATCCTAAATATCTTTCGTTCTACTTAAGAGAGTAGAAACAGAATCTACTAAACGTAAAGGCTTGGTGACTTCACAAAAATATTTTCTTACCAATAGTTAGACGTGCCGCCAAGCGATTTAGCGTTCCGGTACGATGCCGTGTAGAAACCGAATAGGGGTATGGGATTAATATAACTGCCATGCCCCTATAACAGGTTAGCCCGCTACCATCTTAGACTGCATCATCACTTACCATCAGGTGAGATCGCAGTCAAGGGCTAACTTGTAGTGGATAAAAATAAAAATAAAATTATAACCGTAGTAGGGGATGCGGCATGAGGACATTATCGTGTGTCGGAATGCCGGAAGCTTTCGATAGTTAAGACGACCTTGGGTGATAAACGATTATAGATACTGGGGGAAATGTCTATATCTACACAGAGGTTCTAGGCAAGCGCGCTCCAACCTGGACCTAATCATTGCTCTTCATAAGCATGATTGTGTTCAAGCGCAAGCCTATATTGCAATTTTAAAAAAACCGGCCAAGTGCGAGTCGGACTCGCGCACCGTGGGTTCCGTACTCAAGAAGTAGGTATAATTACCTTTGTTAATGAACCGCAAAACTAACTTTGTTTGTAGAGGTTTACTGTTAATATCAAAAAATTACGTTTGTTGTATGGGAGCCCCCCAATATATTTACTTTATTGATATTTGATTATTTATTTTGAAAGGTAATATACAAGTTAATATTCTGTGAAAATTTGAACCGTCTACCTGTTACCGTTTTTAATATTGAGCAAAAAAATACGAAAAAAACACGTTTATTGTATGGGGACCCCCCTTAATATATATATTTTTTTAATTTTTAGTATTTGTTGTTATAGCGGCAACGGAAATACATCATTTGTGAAAATTTCAGCTTTCTAGCTATCACGGTCTATGAGATACAGCCTGGAGACAGACAGACAGACAGACAGACAGACAGACAGACAGACAGACAGACAGCGGAGTCTTAGTAATAGGGTCCCGTTTTTACCCTTTGGGTACAGAACCCTAATAGGGTCCCGTTTTTACCCTTTGGGTACGGAACCCTAAAAATTGACCTATTTAGGAAATTACGAGGATCCTCTAGCCTTACCAGCATCAGCTGTATATTTTGAAAAAAAAAAAAACTTTTTTTTATCTAAACTAATAACTATATAAATCATTCCCGCGTGGAACGGTGGCAAGAATGCTGGCTGCATTTCCGCGCTGGACAGCCAGGCTGATCCTTTGCGCAAAGAAAGAACCAGCCCTTCTGTCATCAGATGAGGCAATAATTAATCGCGCTGAAATATCTCAATATTCCATTTGTATGTACAAGAATAAGAGTAAGAATAATATTTATTTTCATAGAAGAGTGACATGATTAAATAGCGGTCCCTACGCTCTACGCTAGGATAACCTGTATTGCAGAGGGTAGTTCCTTCCAGTATGAATATGTAATATCCCAAAAACGTACCAACTACAAACAATATCGTATCGTGTGAAGTCAGGCATTACTAACAGTGAAAGCGATCTCACGGCTCGTGTATGGAACAGATATTGAATTTAAACGTAGGCTTTCATTTCCGCCCGAGCGCGCCGCCGCCGCGCCAGCCCCGAGCGGCGTTGCAGTAAATAGGTCACAGATTTGGGTCAAGAGTCGGTCGGCCCTTGCCGTTTGCATCTTACGTTGCATTTGACTATGACAGACAGACGTGTAATGATACCTGCAAAATTTTCAATGATATTCGATAACAAGACAGTCAAAAAAATCAAGGAGCAAAAAAATCTCTTACGGCAATACGGGTAGTTTTACGAAAAGAAAGGCTAGGAATTTGTGGACAACTAGCTGATGCCCGCGACTTTGTCCGCGTGCATTGAGGTTTTTTGGTTCCCGCGGGACCTCCTTAATTTTTTGAGATAAAAAGTAGCCTGTGTGCTATTCCAGACCAAATTGTATGCAGGTCCGTTCAGCTGTTCTGGCGTGATTGGGTAAAAAACATCCATCCATTCATACGTCCATCCATCCATCCAAATTTTCGCATTTATAATACATATTAGTAAAGACTAAAGATATACATATACTTGCACAGAATAGGTAATAGTACGTTGATACTTGCACTATCTGACGACAACTATTAGGCTGTTTTCCCACCAGAGATGTGCTACAACCCATCAAGATCTAAGCTATGAGAATCAAGCACTCACAATCAAAATTCAAATTCAAAGACTGAAATATTTTGAACTATAATAATCTTTGACACGTGCTTTTGAATCGTCAAGTAAATCTACCGTTGGTTCGGAAAGCCTTTGGGTTTTTTATCAACTACAAGTTAGCCCTTGACTGCGATCTCACCTTATGGTATGTGATGATGCAGTCAAAGATGGTACCGGGCTAACCTGTTAGGGGCATGGCAGTTATATTAAACCCATACCCCTCTTCGGTTTCTACACGCCTTCAATCACAATCAATTTCAATCAAATTCAAATCAATCAAACACGGTCAATTTGACCCTGCCGGGGATCGAAACCGGGACCTGCGCACATTAAGACAACAGCGCCACACACTGCGCCACGGAGGTCGTCAAAATTATTGGTGGGTTTGACACACATCCGTAGTTTAGCAACGTAGCACATCTCAGGTGGAAAGGCGGCTTTAACGTCTCGCTATAGCAAGGTCTCTGCAACAATTTGCCTAAACATGCACAGTTGTCATCCGGCGCGACCGGCGCGACCGGCGCGAGCCCGGCACACATCCGGCCTGACCTACATCCGGATTGAGTTCAAGGCCGCTGCACCGCAATCGATTGCTATTTAAATTCAATGCTCCTCGCATTAAAACTGGAAGGTAACTTGTGCCTAAAAACTTAATCATTATTCATGTTCCAAAATGAACAAAATTTATCAGAAGTCAGTCAAATCAAAAATTCATAATTATAATATACGAGTAACTTGACGAAAGCTGCGATCCTGGATTGTATATTTTTATCCTAGAAAATGAGAAATAATTACAGGAAACCACGCAGTTGAAGTCGCATTCATACCTAGTTGATAAGAAGTAGGTACTTACCTAAATGTTATCATTATTTTATTTTAGGCGTTATATTTTGCATACTACTTAGTTTTATATTCTGAAAAATTAAATATTTTTACGAAAAATACTCTATCTTCTGATTTTTTTCTCAAATATTGGCAGACTTCGCACAAAATATGGAGTTCAAGCATGCAATTTTCCTTACGATGTTTTCCTTTGCCATTAAAACAATAATTGATTGATCATTGTTTGATAATGCCCTGGGATCGAACTCTAGACCCCGGAAAAGGAGGCCGAGGTGTTTTGTTTCAGCGCTGTATACGATACATATAAATTACTTAACCACCCAAACATTATAAATGCGAAATTTTGAATGGATGGATAGATGTTTGTTACTCAACCATGCCAGAACCGCTGAACAGATCTAGCTGAAATTAGGCATAGAGATACTGTATTTTAGTCTAGAATAACACATAGGTCGCATTTGAACCCCGGAAAATAAAGAGTTCCCGTGGGAACCAAAAAACTTTAATCCACGCGGACGAAGTCGCGGGAATCATCTAGTTAATAATATTTTGCTTGTAGTAATCTGATTGAGAGAAGTTTAGGTCACTATTCGACTATTCTTATTATATTCACTATTCGATTCTATTGACGACCTCCGTGGCGTAGTGTGTAGCGGAGTTCCCAAATTGATTCCCGGGTTCGATCCCCGGCAGGGTCAATTGGGAATTTATAATTTCTGAATTTTCCCTGGTCCGGCCTGGTGGGAGGCTTCGGCCGTGACTAGTTACATCCCTACCGGCAAAGACGTGCCACCAAGCGATTTAGCGTTCCGGTACGATGCCGTGTAGAAACCGAATAGGGGTATGGGTTTAATATAACTGCCATGCCCCTAACAGGTTAGCCCGCTACCATCTTAGACTGCATCATCACTTACCATCAGGTGAGATCGCAGTCAAGGGCTAACTTGTAGTGGATAAAAAAAATCAAATAAGGTTTCTCAACTATGTTACACAATACCACAACCAAATAATGGCACCCGTTGTTTTGTTCTAAAGTTGACTATACTCAATAAATAGTACTTATTACTATATCAAATCAAATCACTTATTTGTTTCAGTTAACCTTATTCGCTAACCAGTCAAGAATATGGCATTCAAGTGTTTACATATTTTACTTAACTTAAAACAAATAGGGTGTATTATGAAATACAATAAGTTATGAGATTACAGACTTAGAACTTAAAGACTATTAGGTATTATTAGTGACGTTACAAAATAAAATTTATTAAAAAGTAAATCCCATTTTATTTACTTAAAAACTCTTTAACGCTATAATAGTATGAACTCCATAAACAGTTCGAGTAATCCTTAGTCCATACTAATATTATAAATGTGAAAGTGTGTCTGTCTGTCTGTCTGTCTGCTACGCTTTCACGGCCCAACTACTCAACCCATTTTGATGAAATTTGGTACAGGGATAGTTTGTATCCCGGGGAAGGACAAAGGCTACTTTTTATCTCGGAAAATTGCAGAGTTCCCGCTGGAATCAAAAAACATCAATCCACGCGGACGCAGTCGCGGGCATCATCTAGTAATATTATAAATGCGAAAGTCAGTTTGTTTGTTGGTTTGTCCTTCAATCACGCCGCAACGGAGCAACACATCGACGTGATTTTTGACATGGGTATAGTTGAGGACCTGCAGAGTGACATAGGCTACTTTTTATCCCGGAAAAAATAAAGAAGTTCCCGTGGGAATAATAAAAAGCTTAAACCACGCGGACAAAGTCGCGGGCATCAGCTAGAACGTTATAAGCTGCCAAAATATGCTCGGGTCTCAAACCTGAGATAAACCTATCATAGCGCTCACCACTGTGCCAGGCAGTACAAAAGTTCTACTAAAAAGTGCATTTACCGGCGCGGCCATCGTTTCCAGTTTGGGGCGCTGCTCGCTAACGAATCACGTGTCCCTGAAATCCTGCAAGCGCCTGCAGCCTTGCACCACTGACCCAAAACAGGGTTCACGGCCTCGCGCGAAGCCTCACACTGATCGCACGAGCCCTGATAGACGGTCCAACATGTCAGCTGGGTTTACCAATAAAATATATTATTATAAATAAAAATTAGGCATTAAATAATGGCAACAAACAACCCTTTTTATGAAAGGGGACCCGTGACAAAAACATAAAAAAACATGTCAGCTGGAGGTATTTAGGTTCTTGCAATTTACGAGCGCGCGTAATCCTTGCTTGTCATTATGCACATTGCGTAAGTGTGCGTACCTCTCAGAGCGGACAGGTACTCGCGATCACATACACGTACACATTTACACGTATACAAATGTATACAGATAACTATGAGCCACACGCACTCGTGAATTGCAAGAAGTATAGGTAATTTTAAGCATTTCACATCTCTGTATGTTCCAAAACGCGGTTGATGTGCCGCGCAAAGCCTCATGCTGATCTTATACCTTTATAGATGTTCTAACCAGTCAGTAACTGAAGGCAAAAATTATCGTCCCTTCGATCACTATCAACCTTATTGATAGTGATCGAGGTAACTGGGTCAAAACATGGACAAATAGAAAATCGTCTTATTTTCAAATTTATATTTTATTTAGTAAATTATTTTACTGGGTGTCAGCATTGACCTCGCATTGCGTCGTACATATTTTACAAGTTATAAGTTATAGTAAAGTATAGTTATTTTATAGTTTATCTATATGTAAAAGTATTATTGAGTAATCGAGATTTGAAGCTGATGGAACTAGGAATTTGCTTATTACTATGCTACTTTTCTTATTTCTGTGATCTAGAACATGTACAGAAAGTCGAACTAAGTTGGGTGTCGGGACGTCTGTAAATGCCGATACCCGTTAGTTTAAGCTTTATTTGCATTTAGTTTAATACTAACCTTGTGGTGGCAACTGCTCAAAGTGATTTTAAATTGGATGGAAAATCTTTTGTGATATAGGGTATAAAAGTAGAGCTTAACCATGCAGCTTCGTCCCAATGTCGCCTACCTATCGGTCTTCTATCGGACATTCTTACCACTAACAATACCACTTCACCTTACTCATTTTCAAGGAAAGCTGGAAGAAATTTATATATTTGAGATAAGCTTTAACTTTGTCTAATTATTTTCTGTTAGATAAAAGACGTAATTTTGTAGAAAAAGAATAAAAATAAATCTATTCTTACTGATACCTATTATAAATGCGAAAGTTGGGATGGATAGATGGATGGATGTTTGTTACACAGTGACGCTAGAACGGCAATCCACGCGGATAAAGTCGCGGGCATCAGCTACTAAATAAATAAATACTTTGAAAATGTGCCCAGAGTTGTGATAAATGATTTATTTATTTCACATATGGCAACTTGTGTCACTTATGAAACGTTAAGCTCTACCACCAGTTCTGAAAGCTGTTTTTACTGAGCAGAGCCGGCAAGAAACTCAGCAGTTGCGCTTTTCATAAACTGACAAATGTTACACTTTGTAAATAATATACAATGTACCTATCCGTTACGTAACAATTAGTATTACACTGACTTGTGGGTTGCCGGATGCGAAACCGGCTGCTTCCATGCAACTTTTTCATTGAGAAACTCATCAATTAGTATTTCACACAGTCTTTATATAAATTGATGCAATGGCAAATCCAGAAACTCATGGACAATAAAATGGACTCTCGCAAAGTACCAATATCTTCTGTCCAATATATTTAACAGGTTAGCCCGCTACCATCTTAGACTGCATCTTCACTTACCATCAGTTGAAATCGCAGTCAAGGGCTAACTTGTAGTGGAATAAAGAAAAATACAAACCAGAGTTAATTAACAAGAGAAACACCGAGTCGTATATATATGAGCGGCCGGATGCCCAGGTACGGATATACGGGTATATCCTCCGTGTATATTACCCGGCCAGCCGTGGCCCGGGTGACCTAATATTAGTAGTTCAAGGTCGCTTGTCCTGTTGCACTACACTACTTTTTAATTAACATCTTCCTTTCAGGTATTTCACAACTTAGTAGTTTTTTTATGGGCTTGCTCTTTATGAAAATCATGCTTAGTGAAACGAAATGATGAGGTCTAGGAGGTTGGAACTTATGGTTTCTGAATTTTCTCCTGTCTGGTTTGGTGGGAGGTTTCGGGCGCGGTTTACAGCCTTACTGGTAAAGACATACGATTTAGTATTTCGGTACGATGTCGCGTGGAAAGCAGCCAAAACTTTTGCCTTAGTATGCGGTAGGTACCCAGGGTGGTTGATGTGTTTAATATGATTGTCATACCCTTAACAGGTTAGCCCGCTAGCATCTTATACTGCATCATCACTTACCACCAGGTGAGACTACAGTCAAGGGCAAACTGGTAGAAGAGTAAAATAAATAATGATATCGAGATAGACTTACAAACAAATCGTTTATTTATTTCCCTCTCCAGTTAGATAAGGATGTCCCTTAGCTACTTATTATATGAGCTATCGATCGACCAGGTGACCCAATATTACTAGTTCAAGTCCCTGCCGCTGCATTTGCTGTGTCTATATACTTAGCTATGAGCTACAAGATTGGCTGGAAACATTAATTTATAATTTTCTAATGCTTTGAGACGACCTTCTCGGCGCAATGTTATGATCTAAACTCTAAAGCTATGTATAGCTTCTTTATTAATCAAACTCAAACTCAAACCTTTTTTATTCAAGTAGACTTTGACAAGTGCTTTTGAATCGTCGAGTGAATCAACCACTGGTTCGGTATGCCGTCCCTAAGAAGAACCAGCAAGAAACTCGGTGGTTGCTCTTTTGAAAAAATAATTTACATTAATCATTTTACATCAAGGAACAAGAAGCTTAATTCGCTATAATCAGTCAGATCAGACTTTACGTTGTACGGAGTGTAGATTGCACGTACCTTGTGATATTCACCGCCCAATAAGCCAGCGATTTGTACCGGCATAACACCACATCACACAAAATACTCTCAACGTACGTTTCACACCGACACCGGAGCATCCTCAGGATATGTTGACTCGCAATGCACAATTATTGTAAAGTGCTTCTAAGCATAGTTTTATCTCCAATAATTAGGGGTTTATTTTAAGATTTGGCGCCCCAGGCCTAATTAATTCATAGTTTTATACGAACGAAGTCTATTATTTCTTTTCTATTGCACTTCAAATCTGAAGTCTCCTTTAAAATACAGGGATGACAGTGTGTAAAGTCCCTAAGCCAGATTATACTCCCGTCAAAGTGACTCGTGTAATTTGTGACTATCACTCTTTGTGGCTAAAAATTTTAGATTTAGACGTTCTTTTGTTGCCGGATTTCTGACTAATGTGTTTTAGCGGAGTTCTCTGAAACCCGCTTGACCAGTGGCGGCCTTAGAGGGGGACATACAGGGCAACCGCCCGGGGCCTCGTTTTTGCAGGGGCCTCGACCCCGCTTCAGCCCAAGTAGAAAAAGTCATTAGGCACTATAATGTGTATTTCAATCTCACGCCCGCCGCGCTAATGTAATCAAAGGGGTGAAATAGGAGATTATGAAAGTTTTTCATATTTCAAGATATAAGGGCCTCGCAAAATATATCAATGGCTAAGGCCGCCCCTGGCCACTTCAACACTATGTAGCTACGCAGACTACTTTATTAACTTCACCTCACGAGTTCGTTGGCTAGAACTACAGAACCTACAGGCAGGCAGAAACACTTTCGCATTGGCTGGAGCGTTTTCTTCAGGTCGGTGACCGAATGCGAAAGCCGCATTCGCTGGATTCGTTAACCGAATTGGCATGTTGAACTGACCGAATGGCGAATTGGTCAGTGACCGTATTTACGTCGGCGACCATAAGTCGGTTATGACCGAATGCGGCCAACCGTAACAACTACTAGGTCGGTCACCGCAAATGGGCTACGATATATTGTGTCCAACCAAATTACAGTTTAGATTGTTCGGTGGCCGAAAACAGCTGCAGTCGAATACGGATAAAACGCCCAATGTAAACACGCTCTTATTTCCTTGAGAAAAAATTATGATAATTTTAATGTAAATAAGTAAACTGTATTTTTTTTTTCACTGGAATCCTTTTCATAAGGAGAAAACGAAATATTGTTAGGTATGAATTGCAATACTTTACAATAAAATCATAAAAATTTATGAGGTAGTATTTTAATGTAAAGAATTAACTCCTTGACCCGACATAAGCCTGTGGTCACAAAAGATTCAGAAATATTGTTTATGACATTTTTAGGGTTCCGTACCAAAATGGTAAAATGGAACCGTTATGGTGCGACTTTCTCCGTCTGTCTGTCCGTCTGTCCGTCTGTCCGTCCGTCACACTCGATTATTTCAGTAACTACCGATGCTATCGACATGAAATTTGGAATAGTTGTGTATATTAGTGGCCCAAAGACACTGGAATTAAAAAAAATTGGAAATTATTTTTGTTCTTATTTAAAAAGGGGGGAAAATCGGAGGGTTGAAATTTAAAAGTGAGATAACTGTACTGTGTGGGGTATCATATGAAAGGGTTTACTTTGTACATTCTAAAACAGATTTTTAATTATTTTTAGTCATGATAGTTTTTGATTTATCGCCCCCCCCCTTATCTCCGGAGTTTACCAATCGAAAAATCTGAAATAATTATGGTCAATAGGAATTTATGTATATTTTACAGGAAAACTATAGCCAATGCTCTAACTAGCATAGTTTTTTTTTATATTAACAGTAAACCTCTACAAACAAAGTTAGTTTTGCGGTTCATTAACAAAGGTAATTATTACCGTTTTACATCTTTGGTCGTTACAGTTTTAGTCGTGTTACATCTACAGTATTACGAACGAATCTTAAAAGTACCTAGCTATAACTACCTTTTACAATTTTTATTTTAAAATTGTAAATTGTAAAATAAAAATTGTTTCATGTACATAGTGATGTGACACAATAGGTTATCGTAACTAATTTGTTTTCAATTTACGATCCATACATAACCATATTCGTTTCATAATTACACTGATCTTTCATAAATATAAATTATTCTACGCACGCAGCACGTCCGACCCGCTCTGTGTCTCGGGGAGCAAAACCCGAATATACTGGCGTGATCGCCAACGCGTACCCCGCGCCCCGCAGCGATACCGAGGTTACCTTAGCGGTGCTGCGTTTCATATTAATCCATGCGTTTTGTTCAAGAATACACAGTACTCCTGAATTCTTATTGCGATTTTCTGTACTTACTTTGTTTTTTTTTTAATATAAAAATACTCTTATATTAATTACACCTTGGTTAAGTTGGTCATTAGGTTAATAATTATAGTTAAGTAAGTAGGTTCTGGTAGTTTTTTGCTGTTGGGTAGGTTATTATATTTTGATTTTATTAGGTATTAGGGTACAGATTAGGTTAGGTTAGGGATAGTTATTAATTATTTCTTTTACTTATTGTAATTAGTAGGTACCTAGTTAATAATAATTGGTTAGGTTAGGTGTTTGTACTTAGTTATTTTGCCTTTCGGTAGATTATTATTAGGTCTTACTATGTTTCTCTCATTTGGTTTTTATTCCTTTCGAATGTTTAGAATGTCATAGTGTTCGGTACTAGATCTTTCTGGTGTAGACATTGCTAGTGTAGTATGTAGTATGTAGTATGCCATGTAAAAACTAGATGGCGCTAGCTGTAACTTACATCGTGCTACCGACTTGTTCCCATTGGTATATAAGACCTGTGTAAGGATGTTTAATAAATGTCTTCGCTCGCTACTGTACTGTAATACTCGTCTAATAATGACGGCCTGACGTTGAGAGAAAATAGAAATTTTCAACGCTCTAAAAAAGCATACTACCATAATATTAAGATTATCAACAGTACGAAGGTCGAAGGTACAATCCATAATTACTATGTAACGTGGTGTTTTTTTTAGGGTTCCGTACCTCAAAAGGTAAAAACGGAACCCTTATACTTATAGGATCACTTCGTTGTCCGTCCGTCTGTATGTCAAGACCCTTTTTCTCAGGAACGTATGGAGGTATCAAGCTGAAATTCATATCAAATACTCAGGTCCACGGTCCGGTGCTGTGAAAAAATCAACAATCAAAAGATACAGCCGTTTTTGCTGCAAATTTCGACACTCGCAAGGGAATCAAAACGTACAGGGTACTTCCCGTGAACTCAGAATCTTGAAATTTTGTACGAAGCAACGTCTTATAGCACAGATAAAGGAAAAATTTCGAAAAGCATAAATTTTTAGTTACATCCATACTAATATTATAAATGCGAAAGTGTGTCTGTCTGTCTGTCCGTCTGTCTGTCTGTCTGTCTGCTACGCTTTCACGGCCTAACTACTCAACCGATTTTGATGAAATTTGGTACAGGGATAGGTTGTATCCCGGGGAAGGGCATAGGCTACTTTTTATTCTGGAAAATGGAGTTTCTTATTCTGAAGTATTCGGAGTATTCTGGAGTTCCCGCGGGAATAAAAAAAAAACATCAATCCACGCGGACGAAGTCGCGGGCATCATCTAGTCATATAATAAAAATATTTTTAATAATTTTAAACTTACTACCCCTTTCAGTGTGAACGCGTAGAGGTATTACATTGAAATTAAAATAATAGATAAGTGGAATAAGAATACTATAACTTTTATATATATAACTACAGGTTTGTACGGAACCCTCGGTGCGCGAGTCCGACTCGCACTTGGCCGGTTTTTTTTATTAATGTTAGCCCTTGACTGCGATCTTATCTGGATTGTAATGATGATGCACTCCAAGCGGTCCAAGCGGGATGGTAGCGGGTTAACCTGGTAGGGGTATGCCAGTTATATTGAACCCATAATCGGTTTCTACACGATATGCATCATACCAAAACCACCGTACCAGACGTGGTACCTTTTCTGTGCCAGAACGCTAAAATATTTCTTGCAAGCGCGTCTTTGCCGGTAAGGTGGTAACAAGCTACAAACGATGCCTCCCACCCACCAGACCAGACCAGGGAAAATTCATAAACTTCAAAACGATTTGATTTATTAGACTGAGATTAGCGAAACTTTTCTCACGATGAACGTATTCTAATGCCAGTTGAATTGATAAAAAAAGAAGAGTTGAGTTGGAAGTATAAATATTAAATATAAATAAAACAATGAAACAGATTTTACATCCAATTAGTTTATTCAAATATTATATTCCATAGTTGCAGGTGATTTCAAAAGCTGGTTAATACAGTATGAAAAACAACGGTTTTGCAATTTATTAAAGAGCTGGTGAGTGATTCATTATAACGAAAATACCGGGAAAAAATTTGGTGACAAAAAATCTGTGATATAATGTAATATTAGATTGAAATTAATAAGTGGATATTAACAAAGCGACGCCTTACAAAAGCCCTGAATTTGTTGTTTAAAACAAGCTTTAATTCATTTATATCTACTATCTATGTATGGAATTATTGTTATATTGTTTGAACCTATGCAGGTATGCATATAATGTTATGAATATTTCAATCCAATTCTCATCCACTTCTAGACGAAGAACTTTTGACAAAACAAATTCATTCATTTCATGATTTGACTAATTTAGCTGATATTAGTGGTTTCTAAAGCATGTTTTTAAAGCATCTAAAACTATTTTTTTAACCGACTTCCAAAAAAGGAGGAGGTTCTCAATTCGGCGCGTATTTTTTTTTTCTATTGGAATTGTTACCTTTACAAACCTTTAACCGAGGTTCACCAGCTCTTTTACAGTTTATGAATTATTTTTCATAGCCCTCTGTACATTATAAATCAATTTGGAAATGTGCATGTTAGTAATTTAAAAAAAAAAGCATGGTAAAGTAAATAAAATAAGTTACACGTTCACAATAATGTAAAATGTAATAAATAGTATATAATATGAAAAATATGTAATAATCTTGAAACTACCAAAAATAGTAAAAATAAAAACTTAAGTGCATATTTTCTGTTAACTATTTTACTATCTACTATTGCAAAGTAATAAAAACAATCAATTTAGTTATTAATCTAATAATAATAGGCATTTACTGTTTTTAAATTCATATAATTAGTTCATTCTTAGTTAATGAAACTAACTAACGTGAACTCATTTATGTTAGTTGGTTTTATTAATAATAGCAAACGAATGATGTGTCATGTTATAATTATTACAAAATGTTTAGAATCTACGCTTGTAAATGGTCAGAAAAAATTGTAATTGAAGTTATAACAATATGTAAAACAATTTCGCATTTTCTGTTACTTTCTACGTTGGTTTCGTTGTAGTCATAATATGACGTATAGATTAAACATCAGAACATAATGTAAAAAAAGTTCAATCTAAAATATTGTAGGTTCATAGTAATAAGTAAAATATTATATTTAATAATTAAAATTATATTTGACTATAACTTTTATGAAAACTTTAGTATTTATCCTATGTTCTCACAAAATGATTTCATAAAAAAATAAGTTAAATAATTAATGCATGCAAGTTAAACGAAAAAGAGTCATAGTTTTATTTTTCATTAGCACCATAAAATTTTAATATTAATAGTAAAAAGGTTGATATTTAAAAAGTGTTTGTCATTAAAAACTCATAATTTTTTCGTGTTTTTTTAATAATATTAATGTCAATCCAAAAATCTAATTGAGGGCATCATCCGATTGATATGTTGAAAATTAGTGAAGACAGTACCTAAATATGTTTAGATTGCTTATATATTCCCACAGTCAGTAAACATATTTATAAATATTGCAATAGGTATTTTTATTAAACACTTATACGATTATGTATTACTTATAAATGAAGAGACACACCTAGCTTTTATAGTTTCCTAGGTTAATTGTATGTTCGAACCCAATATTAATTAATACTAATAATTATTTATTGATAAAATAATATTACATAATCGTATCAGTCGTGCCTACTAAAAAAGCGTACTAAAATTTGATTCAAACCCCTAATAATCAACTAACATTGCTTAAAACATCAAATCTATCGTTATTTTTATACATTTTTATGCTACTATTTTTACATAATAATTATGTATTATCTAAAAATCTTTAAAATTACAGTAAAAAGTATGTACTTTATTTTCAATATCATATTTTTTTTATGAAGTAAAAAAAAGTAAATGAAGTAGGTGTAAATTCACCTAATTACATTTTAATTTAATACGAACATATTACACACAGTGACGTTTCAAAGAAAACTATAAGAGAAATGAGAATAAATCGTATTTTCCAGAAATTGAACATAATAATGAATTTCAGCACAATATAGTATATACATTAAACGATAATGTTGTTTGAACACCAAAATTAGAAAAGTCTACAATTTTTTTGAGGAAATTAGTAACACTTCTTACAGATTTCTTAAACGTTAATTTGATTAAATATTTTATGCAAAACAATATATTATTCATGTTTTTATTAATGCTATAATATTATGTAAACCTTATTACTAACATCAAACACAGCAAATGAATTCTGCCATATACACAAATGCATCTACTTAAAATAAATAAAATGACCAATATTACACTTATTTTAGTATACTATTATAATTATTTTTGTGTCGATATTTACAAAACGTGCGATTTTGAACGAATCTTTTTGTATAAATATAGAATTTCATTCTGTAATACAAAACGATGTCAAACATTTTTGTCATAACGTATAAAACTATAAACTTTCTTAATTTACAAGTCCTTCCAAATCTTAACCATAGCCACCCTGAAATGCGAATAAAATAAAATATTATGAAAGCTAAAAAGGCTAAAAAGGTGATAAGTGTGTTCATAATCGATTAAATTTGTATGCATAAGCATTATAAATCCTGTAAATTACAAAGATATATAATTAACTTGAATGTTTTACCACCGAAACCTGCAGAAATTTTTTAATTCATATTTTCATTACTGTTTCTACAAGCTTAATTATATTTCATTCGAAAACAAGAAACATCATAACGTAGTCTAACGACGTAGAGTGCTATAAATATTGTGCTATCATTGATTTGGTATAGAATACTCAACCGACTCGTTCACCGGCTCTCTGACAAAAAGACAAACAAAATATTATAACTCAGCGTTATGCCGTACATATTATATTATAAAAATAGCAGAATCAAGTTTTATATCATGAAGATATTATTTTCTACTCCTTTAGAAGGATGTTTCCCACATCAGTCTTGCAGCAAGCTTCGACTTTGTCTTGATATAATACATGCATGAGTAATATATGCTGAAAAAAGCTCATTATCTAATAATTATAATATCATTAATGTTAAACATTATGCTAATTAGTTTACCAGTCAATAACTTAAATTCCCAAAAAATAAATGTAAAAATATTAAAACGTAATAGGTAATATGAAATATGAAATTTTGTAATCATTTGAATAATGTATAATTAATAATACGTGACCGAATATTATAAATAAAAATATGTAATTAAAGCCTTCTACAATCAATGCAACATTCCTAGTAGAAAAATACAATTTTATTATTTTTTAAAGTTTGTATTTTTATATAAAAACTTTTTTATATTATAAAGTGCTGTTTTTGTGTGTGCTGTGTTTGTGTGTGTTAATATCATTATATTTTTATTGTAAGAACCATTATTTTAGCTACTAAACAGTTGGTTACATTGCTATACATGAAAAAATAGTATGTGTAAATAGATATTTTGTTTTCCCCTTAGTTTATTGTTTTGTTTTATAAATATATTTATTTGATTAACATTATTCGAAGAATAATTTTGTGCATTCGAAGCGGCTATCAAACCTGTTTCCACAGATGAGTATTACGAAGAGTTAGTAAGAATTTTACTATAGCAGCATAGATCAGAAAGCGTGTGTGTGTGTGTGTGTGTGTGTGTGTGTGTACATGTGAAGTCGTTACGTTCAGTTTGTCCTAAAAGAAACATTATACAGTAAAATTATTGTTTTGTAATAAGAATTTAAACATTAGGTATAAATTACAATTTAACATCTATATTATAACACCATAGTTTAATAACATTTTTACTAACCCTCCAATAGATTTATAACTACCAATTTTAACTATTTTTATTCAATTTAACAAAATAATTACGAGTATTACAATTCTGACGTTCCATGCACACGTTGGTCAACTATTTTATAATGGTTGCTAATGAATAATTGATCTTCTTAAATTTTAAATGGGTTAAGAATAATTTAAAAATGAAAATTGATGGATTTTGGAAATATATTATTTGTATTAATTGCAAATCTAAGGAACTATTTCATTTTTATTGGACGTGTTACATAGACGTGTAAGTTCCAAGATTTAATAAGCAATATGATAAATCTATTAATTATTACTAACATCATAATGTTTTAATAATTAAAAATATTTATTATATTTGGATAAACTAAAAGAACGAGATACATGTACTATCATAATCAAATATTTGAGTAAAAAATAAAATTTCTGCTCCAATATATCAAACCTCAGCCAAACTTTGTACTATCATATCCAAATGCTATAGGCTGACAGTTATTCTCTCCTTTATTTTCGAGTGATTGTATCATAAAAGTAACAGAGATAAACGTATTTTTTAATATCCTAATAGCATCTGGATTGGGTTATACTAAATTACACGTCACAAATGGTTCACTTACTACTAAATTGTTCGGAACGTACGTTGAACTAGACAAAGTTATTTTTAAGATTTTATAAATAACTAATTATTCTACTTTTACCACTTACAGATCTAAAACGCTTAAAAATTCAATGTTAATGTTAGTAAGTTATGCAAAATTACCTAACTTCTCAGTTGCAGAAAGTTACTCAAGACAGGTACCAGCATTCACCCATAGCTTTAGAATGAGAATGACGTAAATGTTCTGAAAACCAATATAGATTTCAATAACCCTAGAAAAATACAACTATCTATCATTACTGAAAATGATGCAAATGCTACTTAATATGAACTAACCGAATATAAACCTACGTGAAGGAATCACTTCAAATGATTGTGCGACATTTACGTACAAAAAGTATAATACTAATGTTATTGAAATTTTACCATACGATACACATTTATATTAATCTAACTCTACTAAATTATTGGATAGTCACAATGCTCTAAAACTTGGTTTTAACACAGAACAACATCAAACTGACGAACTTAAAATTCAAGCACAAAATCTCCGTATTTGTCGATATGCTGAAACACGTCTCCCTTGCGGGGCCTGAGACGCGTAGACCTGGTGGCCAAAGTTGAGCTCCAATTACTGTTGCTGCTGAGATTAAACTCCCGTGTGGTTGAAGATGAATGACACTACATTCTTGTCGACGGGAGGCGAACGACGCGTGATGGATGCGTGGTTGTTATTGTTGTAATGCCATGACTTTCTCGTCGATGTACTCGACGACTGCAGAGCGATCGTTTCATAGTAACGTAACCGTCCACAGCATTTTCTGCTCCTAATAATAGCGACGAATCCCTTCCTATATTTCTTATTGAAGAAGGCATATAAAACTGGATTGATGCATGAATTGGAAGATCCCAGCCACTGAGCCAGCGGCGTCACCACAGGGAACATTTCCTCCTCCCATTTCTGGATTGGTCCACCCAACTTTATCCTTGCAAATATTAAGTAAAGTGGAAACCAGGACAAAACGAAGAGAATCACTACAGCAACGAGCATTTTCACAACTTTCACTTTTGACTTTTGCTGCATCCTCTCCATTTGAGCATCCTGAGTGTCAGTAGGGATAGATCTTCTCCATACTTTAATCCAAATAAGGATGTAGCACATAGTGATTAGGACCATGGGTAGAATGTAACAAAATATGAGGTTGCCTATAACGAAGTATAAAACTTCGCTAATGGGGTTTGGCCAGACGTCCAGGCAAAGCCGTACGTGGGGGTTGTCGTCGAAGACAACGACAAGATCGAAGAAGAAGACCCACGGAGCGGTGACGAGGATAGCGAAGATCCAGATGAAGATGATCATCATCCGTGCACGACGTTTGGTGATCTGGCATTTCAACGGCCACCAGATAGCGAGAAATCTGCAACAATAAGAAAAGAAAACTTAAATATTTTAGTTATCCGGATTTAATTGATTCGGAATGACGGTTTTGTGTAAGCTTTACAAAAAGATAGGCAATTAATGATTACGCCAAGATTTCTATTACCCTGATTCTTCATCCGAATGGCTGAGTTAATTGTCTATATAATCTAATAATAGGAACCTAGATTCGGACAGAGAGGGTTCAATTAAGGCCAGTCTTATTTGACTTTTATGAGCACCGGTCAAGTTTGCACACAGTTACGAGGGCACGTTATATTTACTGCTGCTGGATTGGATAACACTTACTAATATGTATAATGTAATGTGTAGATAACACATCGGTTGTCTGGAGGTAAAATCGTTATCTAGATCTCACATTGTTTTTAGCCTGGGTCGATAAAAATAGCGTAATTGGCTCCGCCTTAAAATTTAATTGAGCTTCGGTTCTTTTAGATTCGGCTCACATTTCATATAAATTATATTTTGTGGAAACGACGATTAATTCTAGAATGAAATGAATGAAAAACAGTGGTAATGTCAAAGTTATCTTCGTCTTATACTGATTTATATTCTTCTTGACTGTATAGACTAAAACCCAACTATCAGAACAAATAGATCTCTAAATAGTAGATAAATATTAGCTTATTGCTAAAATACAGTTTAAAGTTAGTTCTAACTTTCAACTGAGAAATGCAAGGTTGTGGTCAATAACAAGTCCTTTATTATTTCTAAACTTAATTTTAGCTGCACAAGTGCAAGACAGATTTTTATTACCCATCTAACTTATCTCAGCTGCAGTTGCAGCTAAGATTAAGGCAGTAAATTCTGCGCAATCGACCGGCGATATTGCCTGGAAGACGCAAAGTCGCTCGAGCGCTAACGATTTACTCCAGCTCAGTCTGGGAGGTTAATTTAGAAAAAAATAAGGAACTTGTTGTGGAAAATGCAAATTGATGGCCCGTAGACTGCGCAAGTCCCGGCTTATTAAGTCGAGTGGATTTTTTAATCTTTCTCGTTGAGAAAAACAGGAACTTAATTTTGTAGAGATGTACTAAGTAGAACGGCATACGGCGGTGAATGGTTGGAGCGTTTTAGATAATAACTCTCTTTCATTTTCTTATTGCAGAGAATCATGACCTCATTCAACAATGGAATGTATTTCTTAGGATACTATGCTGTTGACTAAAAGATCGATAAACAGACTAAGTATAACTTACAATTTTTAACCGACACTAATATGTTTTTGGAGTTTAGATTCATATAGATTTTTTGTTTTGAGTTTTTCAAAAACCAAAGAACCAATCTCGATGATGTTAATTAAAGACTAACGTTTTTTGCAGGAACATTCTTATATATTAAAACAAGTAGGTACATTCTTATTCACAATTCATAACAGGTAGGTATATTAAACATAATATAAAAATAAAACGTTCACTGAAGAATTGATGAGGACTTACTATGGAAGTATCAATTATAGTAATTATTTGTTACGCCGCACGTAAAAGTCCCTACAAGTGGTCTATGTCCAGCAGTGGACATATACCAGTAGACGACGATGACGGCAACTGATTTAATATGTTTACGTACACATTAAAAATATTTCAAAATTTTGTCTCTCGTTGTGCCAGAAACCTACAACCAATCGACCTTGAAACCTATTCGATCATACAAGTTTGCGACGGCATTAATCAATGATAGTAATTTTTTACAACGGTCGAAACTAGGCCAATATAAACGTGTTTATGTGACAATAACATACTATTTGTTTTGTCACTCAAGTGCGATCAATTGATTAGCTAATAAAATAACTAGCTGATGCCCGCGACTTCGTCCGCGTGGTTGTTTGTATGGGAACATCAAGGGAAAATGTTTCTTCTTTTATTTTATTTCTTTCGGCTATTTTCCAATATTTTTAATAGTTATTCTGCTATTCTGGACGGAGACAAATACAACAAATCAAAAACCACGTAAATCGGTCCAGCCGTTCTAGAGTTATGTGTTCGATCAAACCCGACTTTGTTTTATATAATAAAGAAGATCAACCAATTTTATCAATAAACTAGTATGGTGCGTGGATGCGCGGCCCGCTGAAGCGGACCGTGTAGTAGACCGCGCGGCCAACTGTCTACTTACTTGCTCTCCTTCTATTCTAGTGTTTACTGCCTACGTGTAAGCACAGTGGAAGCGCCAGCGTGCCAAACGTCCGACAGACGTAAAAAAATTCTCATAAGAAAACATAAAACAGAGAATCTAAAAGGCCCTTCAAATGTAAAAAAAACTGTTCAGACATGCATACAATCAATATTATACTGCTGACGATCGGGTACCTTTGGGTGCCATTGAACTTCGCCATCTTGGCTTTCCTAACGGCAAACCGACAATTATTCTTCCATACATAACAAATCCCGAACAAGCCGGATTCCGAAAAGGCTTTAGTACCATAGACCACATTCACACGCTGCGGCAGATTATACAGAAGACGGAAGAGTATAACCGGCCACTATATGCTTAGCGTTTGTGGACTATGAGAAAGCCTTCGATTCGGTGGAAACTTGGGCTGTATTAAGGTCGCTGCAGAGATGCCGGATAGACTACCGGTATATCCAAGTACTGTAGTGTTTGTACGAAAACGCTACAATGTCAGTTCGTATACAGGACCAGACTACAAGGCCAATCCAACTGCGGCGTGGAGTGCGACAGGGGGATGTAATCTCCCCGAAACTCTTCACCGCCGCGTTGGAAGACGTCTTTAAGCTTCTGGATTGGAACGGATTTGGCATCAACGTCAATGGCGAGTACATCACTCACCTTCGGTTTGCCGATGATGTAGTCATCATGGCCGAGACTCTGGGAGACCTCAATGCAATGCTCAATGACCTCAGTAGAGTTTCACAACAGGTGGGCCTTAAAATGAACATGAGTAAGACGAAAATCATGTCTAATGCTCATGTTACGCTCCACCCAGTAATCGTTGAGAGCTCTGCACTCGAAATTGTAGACGAGTATATATACCTAGGACATACGGTCCAGCTAGGTAGGTCCAATTTCGAGAAAGAGGTGGGCCGCCGAATCCAACTCGGCTGGGCAGCGTTCGGGAAGCTTCGAGATGTCTTCTCGTCCAGGATTCCTCAGTGCCTGAAGACCAAAGTCTTCGAACAGTACGTGTTGCCAGTGATGACCTATGGATGCGAGACTTGGTCGCTAACTATGGGCCTCATAAGGAAGCTCAGGGTCACTCAGCGGGCGATGGAGAGAGCAATGCTCGGGGTTTCTTTGCGCAATCAAATCAGGAATGAGGAGATTCGCAAAAGAACGAAAGTAACCGACATTGCTCGACGCGTTGCGAAGCTGAAGTGGCAATGGGCGGGGCACATAGTTCGAAGAACCGACAGACGTTGGGGTCCCAAAGTGCTAGAATGGCGACCTCGCACTGGGAAGCGCAGCGTTGGCAGACCCCCTACTCGGTGGACCGACGACATCAGGCTAGTCGCAGGGAGTCGCTGGATCCAGGCGGCGCGAGACCGCGGCATGTGGAAATCCTTGCAAGAGGCCTATGTCCAGCAGTGGACGTCTGTCGGCTGATAATGATGATGATTATGATGATGACATAACAAATCTTGTAAAATAAAATCATATCAAAGTCATGCATATTTCCTACTTCCACTCTTCTATCTAGTATAGGTACTTTCTGAAATAGAAATGAACCTATGAAATTTTGGCCGTGCTCCTCACCCAATATCTTTCAAACCCTCGATCATCATCGCTCACCATAAGTATATTTTTTTCTCCGTAAAATTATGGAGAATTCTTCTTTAAGAACAAATTTTGAAAAGGAACCGCATCAAATTCTTGCATAGTTCAACACTAAATTCCGAGAGAGACACCGAAGGTATGGCGGCCATCTTAAATCCGCCATTTTAAATTTTTTTTCAGCTCACTGTCAATTGGATGAAGTTTCGAGTGATATTTGGTCGAGTACCCCCAACCTATCTTCATTACCCCGGCTGTGCTCTTCATCCGTCTTCGAAATCCTCAATCATCAGCTCTCTCCGTATTTTTCCTCCAAATGAATTTTAATCTTGTATACGAAACGATGTGTAAAAAAAAATTTTCATTCAAAATTTTACAGGAGAGGTGATCAATCAGTGAGTGAATCAGCATGAGCAGCTATATCTATATTAATAAATCAAGTATCTACGTTGTTTAACTATTTAATTGGCAATCAATTTATACATTTATTAGCTTATGCCGATTGATTTATAGATATAACTACTATTTAATTTGTATTGATAACAAAAATTGTTTGATGATAATGCCCAGAACCGGTCCACTATTCAATTCTCGTTGGGTCAGTTGGAGAAATCATCATCACCGCCTTCTTCAAAACGAAGTTTGGCGGTCATCATGCGAAAATCTCCTCTAGACTAGGGGCTATAATTTTATCGGGTGATACGCCCGCACATGTTATGCTAGCTATTCATAGGATAGAGACAAGAGGTCGCTGAACCTGGAAGCGATACCCGGTAACGCCGGGTCAGCCTAACTATCTGACGGATATCATTTGTCAGTCCGCGTGACAGCCGATATTTTTGTACCTGGGAACGATCCACGACCGGGCGCCTTCTCTACATGGGATTGGCAGTTTTTTGTCATATACTTATATTATCAGGTATCTTACTAATATTATAAATGCGAAAGATTGGATGGATGTATGGATGTATGGATGTATGGATGTATGGATGGATGGATGGATGGATGTATGGATGTTTGTTACTCAATCACGCGCCAACGGCTGAACGGATCTGGCTGAAATTTGGCACAGAGATAGATTATAGTCTAGAATAGCACATAGGCTACTTTTTATCCCGGAAAATTAAGGAGTTCCCGCGGGAACCAAAAAAATCTCAATCCACGCGGACGTAGTCGCGGGCATCAGCAAGTCTAAACTAATATTAGAAAGAGGAAAAATTTGTTTGTTTGTTTGTTTGTTTGTTTGTAATGTATAAACTCAAAAACTACTCAACCGATTTTAAAATTTCTTTCACCAATAGAAAGCTATTTTATCAGCGAGTACCTTATGATACATTTTATTTTAAAATAAATTAGAAATCCCTTCGAAAATTGCAATAATGTGAATTAAGTCGGAAAAATTCACCTAATTTAACTTATTACGTTAAACCTCTATTCGTCTATTAATTCAGACTGTCTTTTATAACATATTTGTCAAGACAAACATACTAAATACAAGAAAACTTACCAAACATTTTTTTTTCAACATTTTAATATGTAACAGCTGTAGACAGACTGCGAAATGCCTAAAAGGTCAAGGTCTCAACTTTCTAAACATAGTTCCCAGGCGAGGGCAGTGAAAATACGTCGTATTGGAGAATCTTCATTTGAAAATGAAAATCGTCTTGCAAGTCAGAGAGAATACCCACGTGTCGCCATCGCGTGCCACCTGGGGGTTACTGACGGATACCGACGGGTGCTTATAATATAATAATAGAAATTATGTAACATTATCAATGTAAACACCTCATCTGTAAATTGTTTACTTTGTTTTTTTTTCACGATAAAATTACAAATCTGAATTGCACCCGTGTGAAAACGGGGCGGACCGCTAGTATATGATAGAAGTAGCAATAGCCCAATGGTAATTAATAGATTTCAACCTCTAGCAGCCCTATTCTCTAACTCAGTGGCTATCAAATAATTTAAGACTGATTTTTTACACCACTTGTATTTGTGATGCAGGTATTCGAATAATCTAAGGTCATTAAATTAGTAAATAAGCATAAGTGTTAGTCAAATCCTTTAGCTTAAACTTCTTACTTTATAGGCTTGAAGGCTATGGCCACCATAACATAATGGTGCTTTATGTAGCTTTCCCGCAAGGTACCAACGAACATACAATTATATGAAATATAATATTATAGACTGATGAATACGACAACATACTCGTAATTATACTAATATTATAAATGCGAAATTGTGTTTGTTTGTTGGCTTGTTGGTTTGTCCTTCAATCACGCCGCAATGGGGCAACGCATCGACGTAATTTTTGACATGGGTGTAGTTGAGGACATAGGCTACTTTTTATCCCGGAAAATTAAGGAGTTTCCTTGGAAATATAAAACCTTATTCCATGCGGACAAAGTCGCGCGCATCAGCTAGTTACATTGTACAACCTTGTGCGTTCCGCAGTCGGATATAAAGCAAGCAAATCGCCAGGTCAGGTATATTATGCCAACCATCAATTATATATTATTGACTCAAATAAAATTTTACATTCAATTTTCTCTTCAACATTTCAATAAATCATTTCGGATCTCAATTTCAATAACTTCCAAGTTTCAACAGCATGGCCGGGTGACCACTCTGCGCACACGAGGTACTTGAGGCCACACTCATGTTGACTGAGCCCATAAACCACGTTTAACGATTTGGGTTAAATGTCGCGGCAACTCAACCACGAATAATTTACTTTGAGAACCGTTGAACTGTCTAACTTTATGATTTAGGTGACGTATTTTTCATTGTTATGAAAAACGATTAATACGTGGTATAACCTAATTACTGCATGATTACTACCTCGTTGGTCTAGTAGTAAGCATGTTCGACTTCGGCCGAAGAGGTCCGGGTTCGAGGCCTGGGTCGGGCCATAACGAGGGGTGGTTTTTCTTTCAAGAAATTCTCAGCAATAGCCCGGAGTTAGGATGTTGACGGTGTTTCACCCCTGTGCCTTGGAGAGCACGTAAAGCCGACGGTCTTGCCCCTAATCTCTCTCCGGTCGTGTCGGATTTTCCACCCCATCGGGATTTGAGAGTAAAATAATAGAGTGCACCTATGTATGAGCACACGCTTGTGCACTACAATATCTCCCGCGCAGATGGCTAATCTCTCTGGAGATAGGCCGCCGTGGCCGAAATTCGTTCGGAAGGACATTAGGCCTGCGATAGATTACTCCATGACGCAGAAAAACTGACTCAGAAACGATTTATTTTAGAAATTCCACTCGATCGAATCTGAGGAGATCAGCTAAGAGTATCTTTTAGAATTAAGGGTACCTTAGTTCACCACAAGAACTAATAGGGAACAAAAAAGGATTTAAAGCCTCTTCAAAATTTTTGCAAGGAACCCTAAAAAGAGAAGCTCACAGAATTGTGCAATTGTAAAACATAAGTGACTTCACTGATGGCACTCGTCATAATAACATTGTTGTTGGCCTTTTGTTCATTTCTTGATTATAACACGGGAATGTCGAATATTTTATAAAGGCGTACATTGAGGAATTGCATTTAATTATACTTGAAAGCGCTGACTAATAGAAAAATATAGACAGGTAATGGAACGAGCTATAAAAGTGAAATATTTCTGGGAAAGCTACTTGTCCTAGTTATGATACGCTACATATGCAGAATAAGGCTTAAACAAACCGGCTGCGTACGCGTTTACATGTTCGTGCTCGTCCGTCATACGCAGACGGTATTTTTCGGCCTTTAAATTGCAAAATACCGGCTGATTTAACAATTTGGAGTGTATACGATTTAAAATTAGAAATTAATTAGACACAATCTAAAGGTCGGTTTTAGACAAAAATATGTCTGGGTTAGTTTTTTATGGAAAAAGAGTACTTGTATGTCGATGCGTCGTTACAATTACGTGACCCAAAAAATATTGACTTCACTTTTTTGAACAAGTTCTGTAACTCCATCTTTCTTTTATCTTTAGTCCGTGGATAAGTATAAAGGTAAGATAATTGAGTATTGTCATCAATCAACGTTGCCCAACGGTATAAATAAGCGCCCAATTTTAAACGCCTATAAATCTTGCCTTACGCATCTCTTAGGAAATACCTACCTACTGTTTTTTTTTTAAAAACGCGTGTTTTTTTCGCTTAAGCTTTAAGATTTATAATGCGTGGAAGCCTTTAAGGCCTGGAAGGTCCCGCTCTCCGAATGTCAAGTATTGTCTGTCATATGTTTCATCCAATTCACTGAATGTCCAGTAATAGGCCTATTACACTGCACTTTTCACAGGGCCCTGTTGGAAGGGTGGGCGTGGACGCTAGTTTTGGCGTCGCTTATTACAAAGCAATAAGGAATTAGGGACCCTTTCTTCCTAAATCTTATTACACTACACTGATTCAGAGTGAAGGGTCCCTGTGATAATTGCAGTGTAGTCAAATAATCAATCAAACCAAATCAAATAAATATTATAAATGCGAAAGTTTGGATGGATGGACGTATGGATGTATGGATGTATGGATGGATGTTGGACGTCAGTTAGTAGGCCTATAAGTCACAGAAGTCCTTGAGACACTCGCATAATGAAAATATCTAAATAGATAAAAGCTTTGAAAGCATCTTAAAGGCAAGTTAATTTTGATCCCAGAAATAGTCTTGTTTCAGTTATAATGATGATGACTAAGGAACAACCTTTATAAATCCATATACTTACCTATGTAATATAGGTAAGTATATTATTGAATGCGAAAGTGTTTTTTTCTGTTACTTTATTATTATTATTTTTTATTTATTATTCATTTTATTTCAGGCAACAAGGCCCATATAATAAAATACATAAAATACATTATTACTTAAAAAATAAAAACAATATTATAAGATAAAATAAAATACAATCTTAAATTACTATAGTTATGTAGGTAAATACAATATTTAAAAATAAAAATAAACAATAATAAAAAAGGCTAATACTACGGTAGGGATTTTTGTCTCGCTTCCCTATAGCGACGGTACACTATGCCCTCAGGCCAAAAGTCTGCACTGAGGAACACATTTTTGCACCAAGCTGGAACTGTAAGTACATAGGAGTTAAAAAAGGTCGTCCTACTCGACTTCAGCTCTTCCAGGTTCATCTGCACTTCTTCAGTTGGTCTTCCATCTGCAGATGTACCATAGCGGTCTTCGTACGTATCCGCAATGTACTGCATGACGTCCCCCTTAAATGTTTTGGGGTTCACGCGCGAGACGTAAATCTTCACGTTCGGCATCGCCGCTTTCAACGTTGCATCAGCTGTAGGCGCTGTACCACGTTTATTTCGGTTCAGCTTCGGTCTACGCTTTTTCTTCTCGACTAAGGTGAAAACATCGGCGTCACTTTTCTTGTCCTCAAAGATCTGAATAGGCGTAGGACGTGTAGACTTCGGCAGGACTTTCCGCTTCCGAAAAACTTCAGCGTAAGTTTTTTGTTGCTGACATGAAGCTGCAACAGTAGGTGCAGTCACAGGTCGGACTATTGATTCCACACACGTTGACGTTTTAATAGGGCGGTCAATAACCTTAGGCGACTCCACGGGCGTGAATGTAGCATTAATGCAGAGTGGCGAAATTGGATCCATACGCGCACCGCCGCGACGTGTATTCACATTTTGTGACGGCGACGGTGTATTTTTCTGGTCAGCATCTTTTTTACGAAATTCGGCCAACTCTTTCGAAAGCAATACAACAGTTTCATCCGACTTTTGTAAGTGTTTTCTTATTTCAGTCACTTTAATACGTTCCATCTGTCTAACTAATTTTTACTAAATTTTTTGTACTTTTTAGAGTTCCGTACCTCAAAAGGAAAAAACGGAACCCTTATAGGATCACTTTGTTGTCCGTATGTCTGTGTGTCAAGACTCTTTTTCTCAGGAACGCATGGAGGTATCAAGCTGAAATTAATATCAAATACTCAATTAGTCTACTGTCCCTTGGAGCTGTGAAAAAATCAAACTTCTAAGCCAATGCAATCAAAAGATACAGCCGTTTATGCTGCAATTTTCGACACTCGCAAGGGAATCAAAACCTACAGGATACTTCCCGTGAACTCAGAATCTTGAAATTTTGTACGAAGCAACGTCTCTAAACACAAATAAAGGATAAATTGCGAAAAGCATAAGTTTTTAGTTACAGATATAATAAAATAATTTTTAATAATTTTAAACTTACTAATGTTATGAATTTCATTTATAATTAAAAAAATACCATAACTTTTACTTAGATACCTACAGGGTTTGTACGGAACCCTCGGTACGCGAGTCCGACGCGCACATGGCCGGTTTTTATAGAAGGTGTAGCTTTCATTCCGGAAATCAAGGATTCCCACACACTAAAACTGTAATCCATGCTGACGAAGTCGGGGATCATTCATATTATTAAAATAAAACAAAATAATTTGTGATAGCGTGCAAAGACGGCCTTAAGACTAAAGAGATGCATGGTTCAATAAATTTATTTTATAGCCTCCAAAATCATCGTAAACACGACACTTTATTTTCATTTTTATAGTTGAAAAATAATCAATGTACCACTCGTATGGATTGGAAGACGAAGTTTAAATGGTAGTATATAGTTAATGTGAAGTTTATGTACTACGGATTTCGTTTTTCGCACGTAAAAACGTAATGTATGAGCAAAATTACCTCAGTGCGAGAGCTAGTGCGTCATCTCGAAGCAAAGCCTTATTCACACTGCCGAATTACTACTCAATGGAGTATGGACTAGTGTCAATACTCATTCGGCGGATAGTTATACTTTAGAATACTCTATTTTTTGGGTGACCAGTTCACTATCGACTGATCATTATCAAGTCAGTGTTATACTGAGAATTGAGATGGAAATGGACGAACCTGTAAAACACCATCATATTCATCACTTCAACCTATTTCCAGCTCACTACACACACTGAGCACGAGTTCCTTCTCTTAATGAGAAGCGTTTGACCATAGTCTACCACGCTGGCCAAGTGCGGCTAGGCGTCATACAATTTGGAGGACATCGTGAAAACTTCTCGTGCATGCAGGTTTCCTGATTCCTCACGATGTTTTCCTTCACAGTAAAATCGAGTGATACATAATTTTCTTAAAAAATGCACTTAACTCCTACTAGTTAGAAATTATGCCCGGGGATCGAACCGCCAATCACCTGAATAGTAGTATGATGGTTTTACTACGCCCGTCTCTCATATTGGTTTCATCCCATCGTCGTACCTACCGGAAGGTTTTCAATTGGCGATGCACTGCCTTAGCTACGGTCATAGATTAATTATAAACCAAGCATAGATTGCTAACTCCCCTATAAAAAAAATTCTAGGTTAATACTATCGATAGGTGGAGCTACCAGGCTCGCTCGACAAATGATTATAGTAAAATCGGTGAAATATCGAATTTTCTTGGTTCAGTTTGTATTAATTATTTATGTAAAATTATCAAAATACAAAAATTTGATAAAATCACATAAGCAAATAGCAAATTTACATTCAATTAATTTTAACAAAATTAACTTGTAGAAGTAATTCGATTTGAAACAAGTTCTGTGTATTCTTATGTTATAATCAGCTAGTGGACCATGCAGTTATGCTTCATTCCTATAGATGGCGTCACAAACTGACGATACACTAAAATAATTTTTTCCTCTTGTTTTGGTGCCGGCCAAAGACAATATACTTATAAACCAGGTTGGTACTTGGTATTATAATTAACTAGCTGATACCCGCGACTTCGTACGCGTGGATCGAGGTTTTGTTGTTCCCGCGGGAACTCTTTAATTTTCCGGGATTAAAAGTAGCCTATGTGCTATTCCAGACTATAATCTATTTCTGTGCCAAATTTCAGCCAGATACGTTATGCTGTTGGGGCGTGATTGAGTAACAAACATAAATACATCCATACATCCATCCAAACTTTCGCATTTATAATATTAATAAGATCTATGGTGCCGGCTCATTGAATTGTGCGTTTCTTGTGTTTTTAGGGTTCCGTACCTCAAAAGGAAAAAACGGAACCCTTATAGGATCACTTCGTTGTCCGTCCGTCTTTGTTTCAAGACCCTTTTTCTCAGGAACGTATGAACGTATCAAGCTGAAATTCATATCAAATACTCAGGTCTACGGTCCCTTAGAGCTGTGAAAAAATCAAACTTCAAAGCCTTCACAATCAAAAGATACAGCCGTTTATGCTGCAAATTTTCGATTTTTCTTGCACTCGCAAGGGAATCAAAACCTACAGGGTACTTCCCGTGAACTCAGAATCTTGAAACTTGGTACCAAGCAACGTCTTATAGCACAGATATAGGAAGAATTGCGAAAAACATAAACTTTTATTTACATCATATAATAAAAATATTTTTAATAATTTTAAACTTACTATCCCTTTCCTCATGAACGCGTAGAGGTATTAAATTGAAATTCATATCAAATACTCAGGTCTATAATACCTTTGAGCTATAACAAACTACTGTCCCTTGGAGCTGTGAAAAAATCATACTTCAAAGCCAAAGCAATCAAAAGATGCAGCCGTTTATGCTGCAAATTTTCGAATTTTCTTGCACTCGCAAGGGAATCAAAACCTACAGGGTACTTCCCGTGAACTCAGAATCTTGAAACTTGGTACGAAGCAACGTCTTATAACACAGATATATAGGAAGAATGGCGAAAAGCATAAATTTTTAGTTATATCATTTAATAAAAATATTTTTAATAATTAGGGCCGCCGATTAATGTTTTTTTTTTTTTTTAATTAATTAATATTTTTAATAATTATTTTTTTTTGTTTGTGACCGTGATAAGACTAATGGACTCCGAAATCCTGCTACTTAACTGCTGACCTACGCTTGTTCTGGACTCTGAGATTCTGCTGCTATACGATTAATCTTTGAGGTTAAGTTTGGCAATTGTTAGGTATTCTTTAGCCATTTAGCTAATAATAATATATTTATCGACATGCAGGGTTCCGAAATAGGTAAATAAATAAATATAATATAGATAATTATTTTATTTATAGCTAATTATAGTAGAAGTCTGGTTGATGGCGATATAATTTAGGTAGGTACTTATCAAGGTAATAATCAAGAAAAAATATTTACAGTAGGTATTGTGCATTATTCAAGAAATACTTGATAAAAAAACTAAATCTACCATTACTCTAGACTCTACCTACTTCAGAACTATTGGCACATGAGTTCTGATCTGCTTAGAGCCTTCGGTCATGGCTAGCTATAACCCTACCGGCGAAGCCAAGTGCTGCCAAGCGATTTAGCGTACCTAGAAATCGATTTGGGGTTTATTAAATGTACCAAGCCGTTAAATACCCCTTCTTATTAGCCCACTACCATCTTAGGCTACATCATCAAATACCATCAGGTTGAATCGCAGTCAAGGGCTGACTTGTGAAAGAATCAAAAAACAAGGACATACTAAGACATATTTATATAACATATTTAAGAAATACTTTTAAAAAACACAAAACAAATGATCTAGATTGTTTATTTAAAAAAATATATAATTAGACACGTTTACGTGCTCTCCGAGGCACGGGGTTGAAACACCGCCAACTTCCTAACTCCGGGCTAGTATTGAGAATTTCTTGCCAGAAAAACCCAATACTTGTTATGGCCCCTCGTCGGTCGCAGTCAAAGACAATATATAAACCTGTATTATAATTAATCTATGGTCGCAGTCGAACATGCTAACCACTAGACCAACGAGGCAGTCATGGATATATAACTATACGTTAGATGGCACTAGGTAAGTTTGATTGAGTTGATGATTCAACTACTACTCGTTAGATGGCAATTATTTTTTTTTTTTATTTTTTTTTTTCATAAACATGTTAACAATAATTGACTTACAAAGTAACTTAAATCCTACAAAACTGTTTTCACAGTTTGACTGTAGGAATACAGTCTCAGTTTCTATAAAAGCTATGTAAGAAAATAGCTATGTTCGTTATTAATTATTTTTCAGCTTGCACAGTTACGCCATCTCAGATAATGCGAAGAACTACAAGGTACCGGCGACTTTAATGCGCATTTAGCGAGCTTTGATTGAATGTACGAAGTGAACAGTCTTATACTGGTTTATATATTGTCTTTGCCACGGTCAAAGGCTCCCGTCAGAGTAGACGTTAACTTTAAAAAAAATATTCAAATCTTGTACAAGCATTTGTATGCAGAATGCACGCTTCCAAATTTATGTTGATCTACGTAAAAAATCATTTTTAGCTATTTGTACTCGTAGCTATCTTAAAAAAGGTTAAAATTACCTTTTTTAAGATAGCTACGAGTACAAATGATTTATCTAAGAATATGATATGAGTGGGAAGTTAAAATATCGGATAATATATTTTAATTTAAATACTTAATTTAAATACTATCTACTTATACGATACGATAAGCCTCTATCCACGGACATATAATAATATCGCATACTTAATGATTATTTTGGTCTTAAGTGTAACATATTATGCCTAACTTTGATCGTAAAATTTGCAAATAGTTATTAACTTCCAACTTTTTCGGGTAATTAACGCAAATAAATCAATACATTGGCATTAACTTGATATACTGCGGACAAAACATTTTGGCGCCAAAATCTGTCACAGTTATAATGACAGTAGCCATTCGCGATGTTGACATTGACATAAAAAGTATCATAATTATACACCTAATTTTACCAAGTTAATCTTACTGAGTAGCCAGGCAAATGTATATTTATAGAATGAGGTATAAAGTCGAAAATTGGAAATTAAAAAATGGTTGTAAGTTTGTTTTATTTTTGTTTGCAAATCATCATCCCATTTAATTTATTAAGTAGACTACTATGATCACGTACTGTAGGCGTGGTAGCAATATGCCTACCTATTAAGGAAAATACCTAAGGTTAAGTAAGTAGCGTATTTCGTATGTATCCAAGTACCTCTACCTCTCCTTAAACCTACATATGCAAGCTAATGCATAAAGGTAGGTACAGCCTAAGAACATAGATAATAATAATTACAATTTCGTTTCTGAATATTTGTGTAGTGTTGAAACCCCACTATCTGAAATCCATACTAATAATATTATAAATGCGAAAGTGTGTTTGTCTGCCATTCCGTCTGTCTGTCTGTCTGCTACACTTTAACGGCCCATCTGTTCAACCGATTTTGATTTTTTAACATAGCGATACTTTGTATCCTGGAGAAGGACATAGGCTACTTTTTATTTGGAAAATTAAGGACTTGCTGCGGGAATAAAAAACCTAAATATCCACGTGGATGATGTCGCGGGCATCAGCTAGTCTGATTAATTCCAGAATAAAAATCCTACATGTTTCCTTGTGAATATTTCTTGATCTCTTTTCAACTTAAAACTTGTAAATTAATTAAAACATTATACCTACCGCTAATTATTCTGCACTTCGCACGAAAATAATTGACATGTAAAACTTTTTAAACTTGCATGCACCCACAGCGGAGCTTTTGATCGTTGCCTTTTAGATTTTAAAAAAGGTATTGTGCTCAAAATTTTGTGATTTTTACATCGTAATAAAGAAATCTGTCGACATGATTTCATATTGCATTTTTAATACATTTAACACAAGCCTTTGTACTCGGGTTCGCTCGAAATTTTCGAGCTTTGTGTGAAACGACATGGTCAAAAATTGTATGGAAGTCTGACCCAGAATGTCCAGAGATAAAATCTATGTCATTAAATAGTACAGATCTTATATTTAAAGAATAAGAAAGTTACATACAGCTTAGCAGCCGTGGATTAAAATTATGAAGGTTATAAAGAATTGATTATGCTGCTCAGTTCTTGTCGTGGTAATATACTTTACTCAAGAAACTTATTATTGAGTGATGTTTTAATTTTGTATATTAATCTCAGATAATATAAAATCCTAAGATTAAGCTTTAAAAACCGGTTGGGCAGCTTTTATTGGTTTAAAAAAATATTATATTTTATATGAGACTTTTCACGACCGAGACCTAGATGGCGCTGTACGAGTTATGTAGCAGTATTGAGTAATCGGTACCCAGATGTCAAATTATAGATGTCGCTGTTTGGCATTAAGTCCCGCTATTTTTTCAACTAGCTTTACAGCTCTGGGTTCTAGCCCTTTTGAAACTGAGAATTAATGCCATAACGTAGTGCTGTCAGTACTTAAGTACTAATTGATTGGTCATTTATTTTTATTTTTATGTTAGCTAAAAATCAAAATTAGTGAGCATTATTTGAATGAACATTAAAACCGATATTAAAATGCTTAATTTTATCTATCGTCGTTTATAATAGATAATATAGACTAGCAACATTAAAGGCATAGGATATTCCTACATCCTTGGGCATAAGTTTAATCATAGACAGTAGAATATGTCTAATTGACGTCTGACGTTAATTCGACGTAAGACAAAGATCACGTGATTTTTAACAGTAAAAATCGATTGAAAGTCTCCTTTCTTCCATATTTTTTCAGCGACTGCTATGAAACATAATTATATATTTAAAATTCATTGTTTATTTTAATTAAATTATTTGATGTGCTCGTATGTTTGGACAGCCTGGGTCAAAAATCGACCATCTCCTTTGGGTCACCGTTTTCAATCGAGCTAAGCATAAAACTAAATTCTTTCCATGAATACTACTGAATAGGGGTTAATAGTTATCTATTAGAAATTTATAACCATTGAAAATAAGAGGTAAAGCCTTGTGACTTGTCCTACGTCAGCTACAAACGCAACGACGCGATTCGATATGACGCGACGGAACGAGAAAAATATACGATCAAACAGTAGCTCACACTGCACTCGGCTTACGTCGTAGCGTAGATAAGTCGTCATTTTCTATGAAGTCGTATCGCGTCGCGTTGCATCGCCTCGCTTTCTTCGCCTTAGTACACTAGGGGCCATACTACCAACGCTTAAAGCCGTATTGTTACACTGTTATTGAGTTTCGTGTTTTAGAATTCCTTAAGGTACCGTTTAGAACGTCAAGGTACCTGACATCAAACTGTCATTTTGAGTAACTTACTGAGACATTTTGAGCACTGTTACTTTAAGTGTTGGCACTTGGCAGTATGGCCTAGGGTAATCTCCTTTAGTGGCGCAACCGAAGATGATATCCAGAGCCTGATTTAAGGCCACAATGCACATCGCTTTACCACTTTCGCTGTCGAATATTAAATGGTCAATAATTCCTGATTTATACTTTGAGATAAGTCCAATATGATGCTCGTAAATTTTGGCGTATAGCGCGTGAAGCGACCGATTATAATAATTATTGTCATAAAGTTCACGATTTTTCACTTAAATACTGCATAAGATTTTAACTTATCAATATAATTGCATTACATGGTCAGCCGTTATTGATTGAGAGGGTACGGTAAATATCACCATAGACCGTGACCACGCCGTGAAATTATAGCGGCCTTTCTGACCAAGTGTTAGGTTTGATTCTTCGTTAAAACTTTTAATATTTATCTATGAAACTAAGTAAGTAAGGCTACTACTCGTAAGAAAAAAAACAGAGAAGCTGCGATAGAATTTCTGCCAACTAAATAATATCAGGTGGCCATAAAACGCGTTAATGGAATTTAGTTAATTTTGCCATTTGATGAGAACACGGTCAAGACGTATTGGTAATTTATGCTTGAGATCGGTCTTAAACCCTGAACTTGGGGTTTTTACATTTTACGTTTAAACTATCGTGAGAGATATTCAATATAAATATACATACAACCGCATACACTCACATGTTATGTCGGAAAAGTGCCCGACTAGTTTCGAACCCGTTCGGGGCCCTTATTCATGAGCCTGTTATGAATATAATATAAAATTAATATATTTATATACTCATATTTCATCATCGTATATAAGAAATATTTTTATGTTATCATATTTCATACAAATATTATAAATGTGAAAGGGTTTCTAACCGACTTCCAAAAAAGGAGGAGGCTCTCAATTCGGCAAGTATTTTTAGGGTACCGTACCTCAAAAGGAAAAAAACGGAACCCTTATAGGATCACCTTTGTTGTCCGTCCGTCTGTGTGTCAAGACCCTTTTTTTCAGGAACTCGTGGAGGTATTAAGCTGAAATTCATATCAAATACTCAAGTCTACTGTCCCTTGGAGCTGTGAAAAAATCAAACTAAGCCAACGCAATCAACAGATACAGCCGTTTATGCTGCAAATTTTCGGCACTCGCAAGGGATTAAAACCTACAGTGTACTTCCCGTGAACTCAGTATCTTGAAATTTGGTACGAAGCAACCACATATAGCACAGATAAAGGAAAAATTGCAAAAAGCATAAATTTTTAGTTACATCATATAATAAAAATATTTTAAAAAGTAATAAAAATATTTTTATTATATGATGTAACAAAAAATTTATGCTTTTCGCAATTTTTCTTTTATCTGTGCTATAAGTCGTTGCTTCGTACCAAATTTCAAGACTCTGACTTTTTCATTTTCAGTTCATAAATTAAAATTTAGTAAAAATGCCTCCCGTAAAAGTCCTGTTTTAAGGCAATTTCACACGTCGAGTCGCAAAAAGGCTTGTAATTTGACATGAATTACTGTTATCTCCTTATTTATAGTCCACTCGCGATTGACCACAAGTTACGACACTTTTAAAGAGTTACAACTGAAACTGTGTGGTATTTACAAGTTACAGCTGTTTACAAGTAATACTACAGAACTACAGAGATAAAAAATGTAATAAGACAAATCAATCGTTTTCTTGCGCATGCGCCTACTTGATCACCTTTCTGACATAGTGAGCTAAGTGGTTTTATACGTGAATCCCTAGATTCGATTTACAGAGATTTTCTTTTGATTGCGGTGACTTCTAGAAGCCTTCACAATTTATCTTTTGGCAATAAAATTAATGAGTAAAGTATTATTTAGTTCTTCTTATGTTTTTAGGGTTCCTTACCTCAAAAGGAAAAAAGGAACCTTTATAGTCTGTAAACAGCCTTTTTCTCGAGAACACGTGGAGGTATTAAGTTGAAATTAATACAAATACTTCGGTCCCTCGGAGCTGTAAATAAATTAACAATAAATATTTAAGTAACTAATTACTACAGATAATGTGAATCTTTTAAACCGTGCCAACTGTACAATATTCAAGGGCAGAGTTTATTATTTTCCTCATTTAATCCATAATTGCGGGGATGCACATTAAATAAATCCATGATTGCCTTATAAATAACAGCACAGATGAAGTAACCGTAATTGAGACATTCTTTTGTGCACAAATCCTGAGCCAGCGATCTTTATGGCCCCCGTTCAAGGTCTGAAGATAAATAAAAAGACTCCTTATCCAGATCAGATATCTTTTTCGTGAATCGTTTTATCTGAGAATGTTTATTTTAGGATTGTGTGGGGTGAGTATGGACCCTAATAAAAAACCGACATCAG
The DNA here is from genome assembly GCA_963932025.1 of Erebia epiphron. Classification (NCBI taxonomy): domain Eukaryota; kingdom Metazoa; phylum Arthropoda; class Insecta; order Lepidoptera; family Nymphalidae; genus Erebia; species Erebia epiphron. The sequence continues at coordinate 55,239,655 of OZ009945.1, read as the reverse complement.
CTAAGAACACGTTTTCAAGTATCGTTCTTAAGATTCTGTATTATATCACCAGTACATCCCATTAACGTCCCACTGCTGGACACAGGCCTCCATTCTCATCAAAGAGAGGGAATTAGAGCCTAGACCCACCACGCTGCTCCAATGCGGTTTGGCGGGCTTTAACCACTATTATCATGTTAGTGATAATAACGGGGACCGACGGCCTAACGTGCTCTCCGAGGCACGGGGGTGAAACAATACCAACTTCCTAACTCTGGGCTGGTACTGAAAATTTCTAGTCAGAAAAACCCAACACTTAATTATGGCTCGACCCGGGACTCGAAACCAGCCCTTCTTCAATCGCAGTGGAACATTTTTTTTTTTGTCGTAGGAGTGGAAAATCCTCATGGATATCCGGACCAGATAGTGCCGGACTTCTACCGGCTAAAAAGTCCTGCTGTCACCAAGCAGCAATGTACTTGCCCAAAATTGGCCTACCACTACTGCCGAATGCCTGTCTCATCCACGCCCGTCTCTTTCATCCTTCTTTTTCTTTAACATTATATTTTCCATGTAATTTTGAATTGATTGCCAGTTATTTTTGGACTCTTGCATTATGTCTATGAGGCTCTCCACCCCAATTTCTACTCCCAGTACGTCCACGACCTTCCTTCTTTCTTCTGCGAACTGTGCACAGTGGAACAGTGTGTGTTCTGCGTCATCCACGGGCTGCATGCAGTGTACTGCATGAACACCCCGTGCCCCGTGAGACACTGTGTCATGCGGAACGTTACAGTTCCGTGTTTCCTGGACACCCAGCCTTTTATCTGTCTTATCAATCTGTGCGTCCACCGCCCATTCGTGGACTTATTCCATTCCTCTTGCCATCTAGCAAGGGTCTTTTCTCTGGCAGCTCTTCTTTCTTCCGGCAGTTTCATCCCGTAGCTCTGTGCTCTTTCCCTTGCTAGGAGATGTGTGGGGATGCTAGGAGATGTGAGGGGATAATGTTCGCGAGTACGAGGGCGGCATCGGTCGATATGGTCTTATAAGCGCAGCAAGTTCTTAAAGCCATCATACGCTGGGCACGCAGCACTGTTTTCCTGTGCACTTCCTTGTCTATAGCCACTGCCCATATCGGAGCCGCATACATAACAGTGGACTGCATTGCCAGGGCCAACGTTCTTCTCTTCTGTGAGTTCGGTCCGCGAGTATTTGGTAATATTGCGGTGAGTGCCTTAATAGTTTTTTGGGCTTTCTCGCACGCCGCATTTATGTGCTTACCAAAGTTCAGGCGCGAGTCCAGAGTCACCCCTAAGTAAGTAACTGATGAGGTTGGTTGTACCTGCGTATTGCTACAAGTGAAGCTGTTATTTTGGCTTAATCTTCTATTGAAAATGATAGCAACCGTTTTTTCCGGGGCGATATCTAATTTATTGTGCATCATCCATAACATAATACTGTGCAGAGCTTCATTTCCTTTCCTTATTAGGTCTTCGGCGTTCTTAGCTGTCACTGACACTGCCAGATCATCCGCATAGCAAATTAATTTTACCCCTTCTGGAACTTCCACTGTCATAACATCGTCATATAAGATATTCCACAAGGTTGGACCGAGAACGGAACCTTGGGGAATAACTCCTCCTATCTCTACTCTGACTCCATTTTTTAACTGAACAGCTCTTTGTTCTAGGTAGGTAGTGGAACATTCTAACCACTAGACCGACTTATATGTAAAGTCATTATCTTAACGCCCCACTGCACTCTGGCATGACAGTTTGCCCCCAGGTATCTTTAAAAATGTAATACAAAATAATAATAGGCATTAGGCGTATACAATAATACTTATTTACAAACAAAAGACGAAGGTCGTATCGATGGTGAAGTAACAGTTCCTTATCAGATGTTAGCTAAAGGTTCTGCGCTTAAGCGTTAAGGAGACTTCACCATGTCCATGTTTAAATAATAAATAATTATAAGAGCGAAAAACTAAACAAACCAGGTTTGTTAAAATAATATAGAATACTAGCAGATGCCCGCGACTTCGTCCGCGTGAAATAAGTTTTTTAAACTCCCACGGGAACTCCCTCATTTTTCGGGTTATTATATAGCCTTTGACACTCAAAAATAATTTGGCTTTCTATTGGTACCAGAATTTTCAAAATCAGTTCAGTAGATCCAAAAGATTACCCCTACAACCTCACAAACCTTACGTCTATAAAATAAATTATAGCTGTTATAACTATATAATAAAACTAGAGGATGCCCACGACTTTGTCCGCGATGATTAAGGTTTTCGTGAAATCCCCTGGGAACTATTTAATTTTCCGGGATAAATCTCTCCGTCTGTCCGTTTGTCAGTCTGCTACGGTGTTACGGTCTGTCTGTCTTTCATAAGTGGCACAAGTTGTCCTACGTGAAATAAATAATTTCATTTCATGGCCCAAATTTTCAACCATTTTGATGAAATATGGTGCACATATAGATTCCATCCTGGGGAAGAACACAGGTTTTTCTAGGGATCACGTGATCACGGGATTTTTCAAATCCACGCGCACGAAGTCGCAGGTACCATTTAGTTTGCCAATAATAATATCTATCTCGATTTATTTGAATGAGCTAATGTTTAACTGGTTGATGTAACATCATCTTAAGTCACTGAGACTCGCGTATTTCCTACTATTAGGCTTAGGCTTGCGTTACGAAAATCCTGTTTGAGTAATGTCTGTTTTAACAATTGAAACATTATAGAGTTATTGCATTATTAGAGACACTATTACAGAGTCGATACGAGAATATTATTATAGTCTTTAATAAAATGCCAAAAATTGCCTGAGAACACCTTTACGACCACCATGGCGCAGTGTTAAGCGCTGTTACTTAACGTGGGAGAACCCAGGTTCGATTCCCGACAGTGTTTGTGAATGTATACTTTCTAAAGAACGAAACTGTTCGAACTAGTTGTAGAAAGTGTATAATTGCTGTGTCAGGCAAGGAAACAAAAATCTTTTTTCTCTGCTCTGGTCTGGTGGTAGGCTTCGGTCTTGTCTAGTTTTTAACCTACCGGCAAAGACGTACCGCCAAGCGATTTAGCGTTCCGGTACGATGCCGTGTAGAAACCGACTAGGGGTATGGGTTTAATATAACTGCCATATCGCTAACAGGTTATAACCCGCTACCATCTTAGACAGCATCGTCACTTACCATCAGGTGAGATCGCAGTCACGGGCTAACTTGTAGTGGAATAAAAAAACCGGCCAAGTGCGAGTCGGACTCGCGCACCGAGGGTTCCGTACAAACCTGTAGTAAGTTTTAAATTATTAAAAATATTTTTATTTTAAATATTTGAGTTGATTGTATGAAAGGTAAATTGCAGTTTACGATTTATGACGTATTAAAAAAAAATTTTAAAATAAAAATTGTAAAAGGTAGTTATAGCTAGGTACTTTTAAGATTCGTTCGTAATACTGTAGATGTAACACGACTAAAACTGTAACGACCAAAGATGTAAAACGGTAATAATTACCTTTGTTAATGAACCGCAAAACTAACTTTGTTTGTAGAGGTTTACTGTTAATATCAAAAAAACTATGCTAGTTAGAGCATTGGCTATAGTAGGGAACGGTATTTTTTTAGACTTTTTCCCCGATAAATCAAAAACTATCATGACTAAAAATTAAAAATCTGTTTTAGAATATACAAAGTAAACCCTTTCATATGATACCCCACACAGTACAGTTATCTCACTTTTAAATTTCAACCCTCCGATTTTACCCCCTTTTTAAATAAGAACAAAAATAATTTCCAATTTTTTTTAATTCCACTGTCTTTGGGCCACTAATATACACAACTATTCCAAATTTCATGTCGATAGCTTCGGTAGTTACTGAAATAATCGAGTGTGACGGACGGACAGACGGACAGACGGACAGACAGACGGAGAAAGTCGCACCATAAGGGTTCCATTTTACCATTTTGGTACGGAACCCTAAAAAGAATATTGTATATTAACATAGTTGGCATTAAGTTCGCCCAAAAGCTTAATTGAAGTGTTGAAACATTAATAGCTAATTTACCGATCATATTATAATGACTTGGTTACGCTCCTTGGCGTTTATTTAGACGTGACCAAACGTCAGCGGTTGCGAATTAGAGTTACATGGGAGCATACACCAAGTCACCAAGACCAAGGCTAGTGTAGTGACACATGTCACTGACAATAGACGATTCACGATAATATGTTCACGATACGAGAAGCTTTAAACTCGATTAAAGCTCTCCACCCACAACAATGCTAAATATTGTAGACTAGCTAATAGCTAAATTCTGGTACTTGGTGGCCCTGCTTTTCGTACTTGAGGAATATAAAAAATAATAGTAAGTACTTTACTTTTAGATGAGAAAACATAGCAACCCGACTGATAGATGGACACTTTATTGTGTATATAATATTACTAGATTTCGCTCGCGATGGACCTTTCAGGATAGCTATGTCATTCTCAAAGTCTGTGACATTATAATCATGCAAAAAATCACGTCGCGTCGATCCGTTTTTCCGTTGCGGCGTGATTGAAGGACAAACTAACAAACAAAAACCGATACATATGGCTATCCATATTTAGGTATTACTCCTAACACAAGAAACTTTCACATTTCACTAAATATTATATAGCTTTAGCATTTATTGTATGGGAAATCTGTCAAAATTAACCTTTTTGGGGATATCGTTATAAATAAAGACGATTTTGAGCAATAAAATTATATTGTGTTAGTAAATTACGAATATACCCATATCTATTATTGTACTATGGACGACGCACTTTAGATAGAAAGATAGTAGGTAAATTCAATACATGTCACATAGATTATCGTATGCAAAACTGCCAATTACTGATGTATGACGTAACGGTGTGCAAAACGATTTATTATCAAAAGAAGTCCTCAAGTACACCGGGTGCAATCTGGGGCAGAGAATTTTGGCCAGCATATATAAAGGTCACCGTTGTCCTGTGGACCATCAGTTGGATACCAGACGTGATACGAAAATACCCAAAATGCAAAAAATCGTAAGTTGCATACTAAAGCGTGCCAAACTTCAGTCAGCATTTTCTTCACAATAATTTAAGATAGATTTTCAAAAAAAAAGTTTTTAAAATATTAGTTGTAGTAAATTGGCGCAGTAAAATATAATGTGTCATAACAATAATCTTTTATCTTTTATATTCGAGATAAAAATCAATTGCTGTTCGTTTGTCTCGCTAAAACTCGAGAACGGCTTGACCGATTTAGATGGAACTTTTTGTGTGTGTTTGAGTGGGTCCAGGGATGGTTTATGCAATCGGGTTTAAGGCTCAGGACAGAACAACGTCTGCTGGGCCCACTAGTTATTGTTATAAAACAAAAGTATAATATTAGTAGATATATGATTAACTAGCTGATGCCCGCGACTCCGTCCGCGTGGTTTAAGTTTTTTTGATTCCCGCGGGAACTCCTTAATTTTCCGGGATAAAAAGTGCCATTCACCCTATGTCATATTATGTCATATCAGCCTATGTCACTCTCCAGGTCCTCAACTATAACCATGCCAAAAATCACGTCGATCCGTTGCTCCGTTGCGGCGTGATTGAAGGACAAACCAACAAACCAATAAACAAACTGACTTTCGCATTTATAATATTAGTATGATTCTCAAAATGTATAACTTTTGCACTCCGTTTTTTTATTGCAAACAATTTTATATATTTGTGTTAATTTCCAGATAATCATCAACGCCATACTGGCCCTCGCAGTCGCCGCGCCCACTGAAAACCTGACGTACAGTACCTATCACGTGCCCCTAGCAAAGTCTACCCTAACATCTAGCAGCCAAACCGTCGACCACGGCAGCACCCATGTATTGCACACCCCAGTCATACCGCTGACGAAATCCACCCTAACCCACAGCACGCAAACCGTAGACCATGGAAGTACCCATGTTTTACACACACCATTGTACATGACCCATAACGTTGAGTACCATGTGCCGTTAGCTAAAACTACATCGACAAAAAGCAGCCAATATATTAGCCATGGATCACTGTCCCCCGTGGTCCATACGTACTCCCCAGTCTTGGTTCACTCTGCCCCAATAGTGTCATACAAAGCCCCTACTTCAGCAATTACTCATCACAGCTCTACTGTGCACGAGACTGTACCTGTAGTCAACTCTGTATCTTATTATGCTTTACATTAATTTACGTTTTTGTTAATTAATAAATGCTTTTGTTATTGAAAATATTGTTTATTTTATTTTGTGGTCCCATAAAAATGGTCCTACAGGTATTTTATGATCCTACGTATACGTTTCAAAAAGAATTGTGTGATGTGGCATAAGTTTTTAAGCCCCAACCCAAAAAAAGGGATGTTATTAATTTGACGTGTGTATATGTGTGACATCGTAGCTCCCAAACCGATTTCGATTTAGTTTTTTTGTTTGAAAGGAGACTTGATCGAGTGTTCTTAGCTATAAGTCAAGAAAATCGTTTCAGCCGTTTGAATATCATCAGTTCTTTTCTAGTTGATGAAATTCATATGAGATCATATTATATAAAAAAAATAATTTATACATGTGACCGGGAAAACAAAAATAAAGTATTGCTGCCGGTTTTTAAAAATATACTTATTCATACCAAAAAAGGTCGTAGGTGAAATATAGCTTTGTTCAATCATTACTGGTCTCGCATTAACAGCTGATGTTCTGCCGTTAATATAAATAATATGTAATTATATTGTTATAGTAAGGCCGAGGAGTGTCAATGTCCACGGTTCGCAACGCCATTATAAAACATCGCGCCAACAATGACGGACGATCGGCAACAATGCATTTTATTGTATTTCGCAACCGATTCGTATAGTTTAATATAATTGTACTTAACTTAGCTTCAAATTACTTACTATTCAGCAACGCTATAAATATTGAGTTTTAAGATTTTTTAAAGTTTTAACCATAGAGGTAGGATAGGTTTTAACTTATTGCTGATAATACAGAGTTCTGTGTTCTATTCTATGCTTAATCTATACTAATATTGTAAATGCGAATGTTTGGATGGATGTTTGCTACTCAATCATGGCAGAATGGCTGAACAGATCTAGATGTTTGGAAAAGAGATTTGTCTGAAATAACACATAGGCTAGGGAACCAAAAAAACATCAATTCATTTGGACGAAGACGCGGGCATCAGCTAGTAGTACCTATTATAAATGCGAAAGTATCTGTCTGTCAGCTACCTTTCTATTGCCCATCTGCTTGAAAAGTTATTGAATTTTACCTTGAACCTAATAGGAATAAATATGTCTATGATGAAGTTTTTTTTTTATTTAGTCATGATAAACCTCACCAACTAACCGTCAAACCAACCAAACAAAATAACGTAGTAAAACTTGGTACCACCACATTTGTAAAGATTTAAACCGATTTACTCAGTATACAGTATACATATTAATTTGAACTGCCATCTTTTATTACAAATGAAACTCAGCGTTATCAAAATCGAAATATGTGCTTGTTTCTTTATATGGGCACATTTAATGGGGAGATAATAAGCGTAATTTTGTATCGATTCATAATTGCGGTTCCTGTTGTTTTTGCAAATGATGTGGTAATTTATCGATTAAGTATTGAGATAATTTTGAACTGAATTTAAAAAAGTATAAAAAGTGGAATTTTTATAATAACTTTCTCGGATCATGTTTAACACGAGTGCCTTGCAAGCTTGAAGGTTTTTTTGTATGTCACTTTGCAGATTTATTATTGTCACACATATTTTTAGGGTTCCGTACCAAAATGGTAAAATGGAACCCTTATGGTGCGACTTTCTCCGTCTGTCTGTCCGTCTGTCCGTCTGTCCGTCTGTCCGTCCGTCACACTCGATTATTTCAGTAACTACCGAAGCTATCGACATGAAATTTGGAATAGTTGTGTATATTAGTGGCCCAAAGACACTGGAATTTAAAAAAATTGGAAATTAATTTTGTTCTTATTTAAAAAGGCGGGAAAATCTGAGGGTTGAAATTTAAAAGTGAGATAACTGTACTATGTGGGGTATCATATGAAAGGGTTTACTTTGTACATTCTAAAACAGATTTTTAATTATTTTTAGTTATGATAGTTTTTGATTTATCGGGGAAAATGTCTAAAAAAATACCGTTCCCCCCCCCCTTATCTCCGGAGTTTACCAATCGAAAAATTTGAAATAATTATGGTCAATAGGAATTTACGTATACTTTACAGGAAAACTATAGCCAATGCTCAAGTTACAAACAAAGTTAGTCTTGCGGTTCATTAACAAAGGTAATTATTTATTAATAATGGTACGGAACCCTTCGTGCGCGAGTCCGACTCGCACTTGCCCGGTTTTTTTTTAATTAGTCTAAACTCTAATTTGATCGTGCGTAGACTCCGGTTTGGCTAAGTTGGCTAACCTAAATTAAGTCCAAGAAATCATTATGACTACATCAAATCAAAGTCATAATTACGACCTCACGATACAGGTCTCCTAGTGTGAGGTCCACAGTTAAGCATATAAAGGATACTTGAGTCAAATTGTTAAATCAATATAAGTCACAATTAGTCATATGATTTCTCAAAGTCATTGGTAAGGGTCGTAACTCCGTTTCGTTATCCTAACTATCCATACTAAATGCGAAAGTGTATCTCTATCTATCTATGTATTTGTCTGTCTGCTACGCTTAAACGGCCCGTGTTTGCCCGGGGAAGGACAAATTATGCTATTTTTATTCCAGAAAATTAAGGAGTTTTCGCGGGAATTAAAAATACTTTTTCCACTCGAACGAAGTCACAGCCCGCGGGTTAGTTCACGATCATTGTAGGATGTTTCTCGGGATAGTAGTATGGTTGGTTCCTACGTTCTCCCGCATTCATCTCTATAAAGAGAGTATTTTAACTCAAAAAGTTTGTAAAAATTCATAGCAGAAAGTAATAATAACCAGGTCATGTTCTCCGAGGCGCGGAGGGAAATAAAAGACTATAATATTGATTCATCCAAATTCATCTTTAATATTATAAATGCGAAAGTTTGGATGGATGGATGCAAGGATGGATTTTAGTTACTTGAGTATGCCTAAACGGATCTGGATGAAATTTGGCACAGAGATAGATTATAGTCTTGAATAACACACAATGGTGTATATTTAGCTACTTTTTATCCCGGAAAAGTAATGAGTTCCCGTGGGAACCGAAAAACCTCAATCCACGGAAGTGCAGTCATCAGCAAGTTCAGTAATAAATTCTCTCTTTTAATGATTCTTGAAAATATTATATTCTATGAATAAGAACATGGAAATTCAATGAGTATTCGATGAAACATGCTCAAAACGATTTTCAGTATCATTTGGTACATGTTTTGCATATTCCAACACTTCCACATTCAACACGGATGAAATCGTGAGCACATAAATAGTATGATAAATGTTTCATATCCCATAATCCTCTTTGGAAACCAGTTGAATTTCATTTCATGGCCGTTTCTCGTAGTGATAAAACCCTAGCAGGTATTTCATACACAATTATCTGGGATCAAAACGCGATGTTTGATAGCACGCGAACGTGCAATCATGTTGAAACCCACAGCTGCTACCTGCTACCCAGTTCTGTAACAGGCCTCTGTACCTAATACAACAGAAACGAAATGATCAAATGTATTATGAAATAACTTTTAAATTATCATACTATATTCTAGCATCTATACTAGATATAATTATGAATGCTACAGTTTACTGCAAACGTCGGGATTACATCTTCATACTTTGAACGATTTATATTATTATTATTATTAGGGTTCCGTACCCAAAGGGTAAAAACGGGACCCTATTACTAAGACTCCGCTGTCTGTCTGTCTGTCTGTCTGTCTGTCTGTCTGTCTGTCTGTCTGTCTGTCTGTCTGTCTGTCTGTCTCCAGGCTGTATCTCATAGACCGTGATAGCTAGAAAGCTGAAATTTTCACAAATGATGTATTTCCGTTGCCGCTATAACAACAAATACTAAAAATTAAAAAAATATATATATTTAGGGGGGTCCCCATACAATAAACGTGTTTTTTTCGTATTTTTTTGCTCAGTATTAAAAATGGTAACAGGTAGACGGTTCAAATTTTCACAGAATATTAACTTGTATATTACCTTTCGAAATAAATAATTAAATATCAATAAAGTAAATATTAAAGGGGGGCTCCCATACAACAAACGTAATTTTTTGATATAAACAGTAAACCTCTACAAACAAAGTTAGTTTTGCGGTTCATTAACAAAGGTAATTATACCTACTTCTTGAGTACGGAACCCTCGGTGCGCGAGTTCGACTCGCACTTGGCCGGTTTTTTGAATTCTTTATTGCACACAACTAAGTATATAACAAACATAAATACAGAAAGAACATAATCTAATAGCAGCGTGCAAAGACGGTCTTATCGCTAAGCGATCTCTCCCAGACAACCTTTGGTGATAGGAGTTGCGAAGTCACGGGTTGTGTGGCAAGCAGTTTTGGTCCTGCAATTTATAATAAGATAAAGTACATATACACTACATACTTATATTACACATATATATATCTACCATATTAATAACTATTTATACATAACGATTTATATATTAACTCGGCAGTCAAGTTTTTGACTTGAAATTTTACTCTCAGGGCGCCGATCCCGGCAACAAGATAAATAAGGTTAACTAGGTACATAGTTCAGGGGGCTTACTGCCATCGCTTAAAGCAATATTATTTAAAAGTGACAGGTGTATGTCAAGTACCTTGGGGTCCCTAAAATAAGGATTATAATTCTGCAATACGAACTTCAACAATATTAAAACAATACTGTTTTATGCCCCCAGTTTATAATTCAAAATCGCCTCAAAAAACATGTTAAGGTTACAAATAATCCTTCCGATTACTTTCACATTCGAGACCACCAACCAACTTCCTAAAACTTCAGCGAGGCCAAAAACATTAATTTAATTCCGTACTTCCATACTAATTATGAATGCGAAAATGTCCTGTCTGTTACCTTTTTACGGTTCGCTTGGTTACCGGATTAAAGACGTTTGGTAGAATAATGGCTTGTATTCCAGACATGGACATTGGCACTAAAAGGAAATCATAATAGTAGGTAATCGTTTGACAAACAGTTAATTCGACCTGTATAAGAAGTTCACAGATGCCTGCACGTCAAAACGCATGTACGAGTAGGTACTCATATGAACTCCCTAAACAGTTCGAGTAATACATTTTTTGAGCTGTCAAATGATTACGATTTTGATGTTTTTTTAAACGCAGACGACGTCGCAGGCATTATCTAGTCATACTATCATACTAATATCATAAATGCGTTTGTTTGTTTTTATCCTTCAATCACGCCGCAACGGAGCAGCGGATCGACGTGATTTTTGGCATGGATATAATTGAGGACCGGAGAGTGACATAGGCTACTTTTAACCGCGGAAAATAAAGGAGTTCCTGCGGGAATCAAAAAATCTTAAACCACGCGGAAGAATTCGAGGGCATCAGCTAGTTCGGTATAATCATGTCCCCTATGATATTCATTCTAATTAAGCGTATCGAGTACATGGTAATACCTACTGCTTGTTACGTAAGTTCAACTTGACTGAGTGAACTTGGCCCTACTTGGACGAAAGCTTGTTTGCATTTATATATTCGTACTTATCGACATGTATATATCTTTAAAAAGTCAGTGAAGTACCTAGGATGGAAAAAGATAACGAATGTGGATGTGGCATTGTTTAACTTGAATTGCAAATGTTATCGAAATGTTGGAATGGGAATTATAGATGCGAAAGTAAGTCTGTCTAATAAACTTTAACGTCCCAACTTTTAAACTGATTTTGATGAAACTTGTTATATATAGCTTGCACTCCGATGAAGGACATAGGCTTTTTATCCCGGGAAATTAAAGAGTCCCCGCGGAAGAAGTCGCTGGCAATAATCTAGTCAAATAATAGCAATAATCTAGTATTTTATTAAATACCAAAGTAAACTAGTGGTTCGCCCGTAAGATAGTTTTAACTATATATTTGAAACAGTTAACTTATAACATTAGACGCAAAAGAGCTAAAGTGTTATTGAAGATGGTTAAATTTTTGAGTACTCCTATTTTTTAACGTTGAGTGCCTACTGTCGTATACCTACTTGCACCACAGATAAACTTTGATACATTAGACAGAGCGCCATCTATTGCCTCATACTTTCAGAAAATTGAGAGTTTTGAGGACAACTTTGGAAGCTAGAAAATCTCCACTTTGAAAGCCCCCTATTTGGTCAATTTTAGAGGAAAAATTAAAAAAAAACTTGGACTCTATTCCTAATTATCTTTAAAATGATATATACCGCAACCCTATGTAACGCTATAAAAATATTTTACTTCGCATTCGCTTCTATGAGAGCCCTGAAATAAAAAAAAATATAACATTTTAAGCCATATTCGGCTGAAGGCCGTCGGTTTACATATTATATTTAAATTTGAAGTTATTACGTTCAGTAGTTATAGGGCTTTGACCGAGTATTCAGAAGTCATAAGGCTTTGACAGACGGACGGACAGACGGACGGACAAGTGCAAATTCACTCAAGTAGACTCAGAGACCTTCGCTTCGCTCGGTCAATAATATAATTCATAATAAAGAGGTTTCTAACGTATAGTCTAGCAAAATCTAAAATCTCTGCTTAAGACATCGGATTAAAAACGGAACCGCATAAAACCACGACTGATAGAGATAAAATATCTCATTCGCATTTTTTAAACGTATATCGTAATGCGAGACTAAAAATAATAATGATGTTTAATGCGTAAAAAGTTAGTGTGAAAGCTAATTAGGTCAAAATCTTAAATAAAACTATCACGCGCCTAAAAGTTAAAAACAAATAATACCTCCTCCGAAAAAGCTCTTACGTCTCAACTCTCTCAATTACTCGTCAAGTACTCGAGGTCCATTGTTAAGTTTCGGCTGTTGGTATAAATACCGCGAGCCGCGGTCCAGTTGTTAGATAATTCGGCAAGCTCAGCTCGACAACAACCGCCAACAACTACTACAACAAAACAACATGCAGGGACTCGTAAGTTCATTTTTGAATATGGATAAAGTGTGGTTAAGTTTTAACAGTTGACACTGTAGCACTCTTTAGCACTTGTGGTGAAAATAAGCTATAAGCTCATATTAATACAGCAATAGAAGAGGATAATAATATTACTTATGAACAAGTCAGTTTCCAAAAAAAGATCAAATAGTTCGTATTCAAAATTCAAGAGATTCTTAGGGAAATTGAAGGCTTATCAAAAAATATTGGTTTGATCTAAAAGTTCAAAGTTCAAAACTTTACAAAGTTTGTTAAACGAATTTTAGTAATAATAATTCTAAACAGCTATTAAATCAAAATCAACAATATTCTAAAACATAGTTATTTTGAAAACGTCATGAATACATCCTATTTGAAAACGTAATGTAAAATAAACTTTCCATTTAACAATTAGTTTCAATTATTGCTACATTGCTATTAAAACAAACTGTGTAACTAAAATGTACTCGCAACTAAATTCACGTGTACGGTTTTAGATATTACATGATCAGCAAATAATAAGTAAATAATAAATAATCCCAGCTTATAATAAGTTATTTATTTTGGTAATTTTTGTTTGTTCAATTGAACATGGCCTACTTAAATGGATACATTTATTACAACTCCAAAATGCCTGTGTCTCATGATGGCTGGGTTGACATAATTTTATCACACATCACAGGTGTAATAAAAAAAAATCCACCTGAGTTATTGCAATTTGCACACCAATTCTGCGTATATATTTTTAAAATCCTATAAGTGCTATTATATTTTCCGGAATAAAACGTTAGCTTATGTCTGTTAAACTGTATTGCGTCAAAATCGGTTAAAAGGAATGGCCGTGAAAAGGTACCACAGAGTTACACAGGGGCTTAATACTTTATACTATTCCTATGGATAGAACACTGTTTTTTATTCTACAGGTAGTATTCACCGCTTTTTTGGCCTGCGCCGCCGCCGCCCCAGGCCTCCTGGTCGCCCACCAACCCGTGGTAGCCACAGTCCACGCTGCTCCAGTCGTCCACGCGGCCGTGCCAGTGGTGGGTTCCAAAACCACCATCACCAAGAGCAGCCAGCTTGTGAACCATGGCTCCCCAGTCGTCCACGCTGTACATACTCCTATCGTAGCCGCTGTCCCAGTAGTTAAGACCGGCACTCTGGTTCACTCTGCCCCAATCGTCACCGCCCCCGTGATTCACGCTGCCCCAGTCGTCGTCAAGACCGCCCCGGTTGCGATCGCGCACAGCAGCTCCCTGGTTCACCAAACCCCCATCAAAGCCATCCCCATTGTTTCAGTTCATTAAGTGTTGATATAAATTATGATTTTTTAGAATAAATTATTTCCACCCCTTTATTTTGATTTTTATTTATACCTAGGTACTAATTAATATTCACGTCGCCCCATTCGTTCCTTCCCAGCGAATGACCCTATGTCTGTATTCTTCCCATTTGAGGACAAAATAATAATTTATTATGAAAGGCGTCAGAAAAAGCAAAAGCGAATTTGTAATTGAATTTCTTCAATATGTTACAGATATTTCATCGCAAGATAAAATCGGCAAATGAACATTATTTTGATTTGATCGTTAAGTAGAATTTGGTAGGAATGTTTGTATGCAGACTTGCTCTCCCTATAAAACAAACCTAATTACATTTCTACGTATTCACTCGTACTTTGATAGTTGGATTCATTCAATACATCTTACCTGGAATTGCTATAGAACTTTCTTGACCTTTAATAATTTTTAGTTTTTTAGCTACGCAATATTTATTTATATATTTTGATATACTCAAGAAATTTGCTTTTCCATGAATCAAAACTTTTTTTTAATGATTATAGTAAGTATATTTTATTAATAAAAATATATTTTTAGCTGACCCGCCCCCTCTTCGCATTTTAGAAAATTCCTTGGGGGTGGAATGTCCAATCCTGTAAAATGTATTCATTCATGTTTACCCAAGTAAGCACCAATTTACATGTATAGAACTTACAAATAAGAAGAACTTTTAAGCTAATTCCGTATAATACCTGCCTTACTTATAAATTAATAGTGTCTTTTCGAGTTGGACAAAATAATATTTTTGTCACGTAAATTCACTATCTCGTATTTTTGAATTCATAAACCTACCAGATTATAAGTTCCAGATTTAAACATACATATTTTTACATTTACATTTATTAAACTTCACGCGCTATAACCACTATACCACAGCTTAGAAAAGAAAATTTTCCTTGTATTTTCCATAGCATACCTTAAACCTGAAGAACCTCTTCACACTAACATTTCTTTAGAATTGGCGTTCGCAGAACGTGTGACGCCGCTACCACGCGACGCTATCGCCGCGTTAGCGTCGATTGCTGACGCTTATTAATGACTAGATGATGCCCGCGACTTCGTCCGCGTGGATTAAGGTTTTTTGATTCCCGCGGGAGCTCTCCAATTTTCCGGGATAAAAAATAGCCTATGCCCTTCCCCGAGATACAACCTATCCCTGTACCAAATTTCATCAAAATCGGTTGAACAGATATTTTTTTTTGATTCCCGCGGGAACTCTTCAATTTTCCGGGATAAAAAGTAGCCTATGTCCTTCCCCGGGACGTAACCTATCTCTGTACCAAATTTCATCGAAATTGGTTGAGTAGTTGGGCCGTGAAAGCGTAGCAGACAGACAGACAGACAGACAGACACACAGACAGACAGACAGACAGACGGACAGACAGACAGACACACTTTCGCATTTATAATATTAGTATGGATTGAGTAAACTCTACTATTAGCTTTGCTGTTTGTAACAAAAACGAAAGATTATGGAATTTGCATATGGATTATATTGTAGACATTAAAAAAATAGCGTGATGCGCTCGCGATTGATCATGTATTGTATTGTTGTGTTGTCTGTGCTGCGCATAGGTTCGTCGAACGCCAGACTCGTAGAAACGCTAGTGTGAAGGAGATCTTACATACATTTTGTACCTAACTTTAGCTTGAACCAGTTGCGTCACATTCTGTGTACTCGAGGTGTCATGGTGGCGTCACGAAATTAACGACATTTTTGCCCATTTATGAGTGTAGAGTACGAATTATTTACATTCTAAACTTAATATAAAATGGAAGAGTCAGGAGAATTTGCCAGTTGAAGATTTTGCGACCTTTTCGTTGGTGCTTGGTTGATTTTTAAAATGTTTTTCGTGGTGAGTAAAATTGTATTTTTATGTTTAAAAGTGAACCTTAAGATTAAGATAAATTAAAGATTGTTTGTTTAAGATAATTTTTTGTTTAAAATAAGGACCGGAAGGTTCCCCGGGCACAAAACCAGCCAGGAGGAAGATCTTCCTATTGGTGCGGACGAGTACACATCACTCACTCGTCCTACAGAAGGATAACTGAATATCGTAATTCATAATACTACTGTTATTTCCAGTTGTCACTCCTCGCTGTGGTCTCAGCGGCCATCGCGGCACCAGCACCTGCGCCGTTACCGATAGTGGTATCCTACCACCACGCGCCGATCCTCCACACGTCTTTCGTTCACACGCCCATACTTCACGCTCCTGTGATCCACCACGCCCCGGTACTATCCCATGTCAGCACTTTGTACCACCATCCAGTTCTCAGCCACTATCATTCACCGTTGCTGTGGAAAAAGTGAATTTTCCTACCACCAAGTACAAGTAACTCCGGCAGAATTTAAAATATTACAAAATTAAGTATGATTTTAGCGTTAATTTTTGGCCTTAGATATTAGAGTTTATTTCATAGAATTTTTTTCGTGGTGACTCATAAGCTACTCTTTGTCATGTTTTGACTCTACCACCGGTTCTTATTGCATGATATACAAGAACGACCTTCATTGTTATGCATTTTAACTTTTTAAGTAAGTTTGTGAAGTATCCGTATATTTATAGTTTTACTGCCGATTACTTAGATAATAATTATTATTGATGCATACGAAATGTAAGTAATGATTAATAATGGATATTTTTAATGTAATTAATGTAAGTAATGGTTAAAAAGGAGCTTTGTTATACTTCTGATAAGAAAATTGAGCTTCACCGAGCATGTTTAACATGGAAGTCTACCGGTTTTAATAAGAAGGAATTATTACTATTGTTTGTAATAATTCTTCAATAAGTAGTTATGTATTTATAGTATTTTAAGGTTTTCTTTAATTGTATTGTTTTATATTTTGTTTAGTATTAGTATTTCATTTTATCAGCCTTGTGGCCTGAAATCAATAAATTATGTTATATGTAAATTGGATTTAAATAATAAATTATTATGCCATTGTGACCTTTTTAAGGATCAAATCACGAACTTATAGGTATTATTATCAATCGTGTAAAGGAATGAAATAAAATAATGATATTAATAAAATGAATATTGTATTATTTTGGCAAGATAACATTATAATTATACTGACCCTGTGTTACTGTTAAGAATATGATTTGATGGTAGTGAATTCGAAATTGTACATACTTCGTAAATCATAACATTATCTTAAAAAGTTACCTAATCGAAATCCTGAAATGCGTAATTCGTTGTGTGTATGTAAATCTATTTCGACACTTTTGAATCTTTTCAACATCTTATCAAAAGATTCAAAATTGTCGAAATAGATTCTCAAAAAGCGGCCTCAACTTTTCTTTTACAAATGAAAAAATCTGGTCAAAAAATAGTAGGTTTACTTGAATTATGTCTGGTAAGTCACCTAGATTAGATCACCTAAATACTAACTTGACCACTAGGTCAAGTTAGTATTTAGGTTATTGGCCAAGCATGGCTTATTAGCTATTCCCTTAGGCCAGCAAAATGCGTAGGGTTGCCAAAACAGACAAATAGGGTAACATTATGTGTACCAAAGACGTTTTACTAATAATATTAGGTATATCGAAAAAACACCCAGGTACTACATAAAATAATTATACATAAACTATGTCAAAACATCTAAAAATAAAATATGATTCTTTTAGAAATTGTCTAAAAATTTAAAATGAAACTTAAAAAGTCAATTCTCTATTAAATTAAAAATGTCTACATACTCGGTTTAGCAGGTTATTTAAACTCACTTTGTTCGTATATAGATTCCTACATACGAAAAAAGCGTTATTTCAAGCGAATTGGGTCAATTACAATTTTGGTTTTGGTCTCTTCTTAGACAATAAAATTGAAAATGAACTTGTGCCAGCCCTACATCTACTAAGTTCTCCGGAGAGCAATCAACGTGAGCTTAGCGAAGCAGAATGAAGTACAAAGGTATTGTAGCTGGAGCAGTAAATCAACTGGTATGCTTCCACACACATGCTTATAAACACCATGGCTCGTTACATCGATTTAATTGCATATACTGGGAGATAATGTAATGTAAATATAGAAACACGTAGATTAGCAAAGGAAGGAGTTATGGATTCCAATTTGGTTCTGACCTACTTATATTTATTTTTTAGCGATCTTCTTCTGCTTTCGGTGCCTCTTCTATCGAAGGTTGGCGATCATATTGGCAACTTGAACTTTCAAAACTACAGCTCTAAATAATGATCGGGTGCTCTTATTGAACCACTAGCGTAAGTTCTTTAGCCAGGATCTCTTCTTTGTGTTTGCCCTTGACACATTACCGTTTAGGTAATACATATTATAATATTTTCTGTTGCCTTATTCTTTTGCTGCACCTCAATTATTTTGATTGGCTTAGTTATCAGTGCTCTGCGATATTACATATACTTATGATAGAAGTAAAAATGACGTAGAAAGTCACTTCAATGGAAGGTTCGAAATGAAATTCAACAAAGAATCAGCTTCATTAATTACTCATATTTCGTGGTTACCAATTCAAGTGAATCAAATCCTAACAAGCTAGATGATGCCTACGACTTTGTCCACGTGGATTTATGGATATTTGTATGGATTCAGTAATATTATGTATATTTCATACCGAACCTTACACCTTGTGTGAGTGTGTGTGTGTATACTATAATTGCTAATAAGCTCTATAAATATATCAACCTTGCCTTGACATTGTCACTAGAGTAAAGTAAAAGCAGGCCACTTTATAAGGAGATCAATGTTACATGCATTAATAATTAACTGTATCGAAACCAAAGCGAAACTTTAGTTAAAATGTATTGAGTTAAGTATTTATTTTGTACATCAAGATAGCTGTAGGTATGTATGTACCTTCGATCATTTAACAAATTGCTCGAATTTCTGACATTTAAAATGCAAAAGTGTGTCTTTCTGTTATCTTTTCAGGAACAATTATATTTGCAACCTATTAAGTTCGGCATGCGAAATCAAAATTTCGTATTGTAAAGCAGTGAAACTCTTTAAACAGGTAAGCCACTCAGCTTGTGTTGGGACTCCAGACGTGTGTACACGTGTACAAAATGTGTGACGGACCTTCAAAACGTGTGTATATACGTACACATACGTACGTACGTACGTACGTACTTCAAAATATGTGTAATGTGTATGTGTAAACGTGTGTGACGGATGCTAAAAATTACAACAAAAAAAAAGAAAATAACAGCTTGTCGAAAGCGCGGCCAAACACGACTACCTTCCTTAATCCATAAACACCTCCTTTAGGCCCTCGGTCCAGCGAGTTGGAGATCGTCCTGCACTGCGTTTACCGGTACGTCGGTTCTGCGATAGATATGACCTGCCCACTGCCACTTCAGCTTACTACTAATGAGTTTCTAGTCGAATCAGTTTTCCGAAACGGTGGTAGATTTTTGACTTATCATATGTGACCAAAGCTGTTGTCCTACGTGAATATTTGATTTCATTTCTAATTATTATTATGTGATTATTATCAATGCGAAACCGATTTTGATTAAATTAGGTATAGGGTTAGGTTATATCCGCGGGCCTTCCCCGGGACATGGGCTATTTTTTATCCCAGAAATTAAAGTTTCCGCGGAAATCGAAGTAAGTCCGAAAACGAAGTCGTGGGAATCATCTAGTTTCTAATCCTTTCATCCATGTCGTTTACTTTTGTTCTACCGATTTCCTCGTTCAGGGTTGTACCTATCCCCGAGAGAGATTTCCCACATAAATCGCTCCAGAGCGTGATTAGCGACTTTTATTTTAATCAAAAAGTTATCGGTATCAAATTACGCAGCCCTTTAAATATTCGAGGAATTGTACCCACTAAGCCGAAACAGCTTATAAACTCGCAAGTAAGTAAATGGATGTGATTTAGATGTTAAGGCTCGTGGCCGCATTACTGCGGGTAACCTTTGAGGCGACATTGGCACTTCTCGACTATAGTAGGTATTTCTTATGGCTTTTCTGTTTTAGCGCGAAATCTCACCAAGTATAGTACTGATTAAAAACTTAGTCAAATATTTGTAGAGTTCAAATTCGATTAGAATACGCAAATTAATATTTATAACGTTCCTCCTAACAAAATTTCGGCAACGACAGTCAAACTCTGTATTACACAGCTATATTACAATTCACAAGTATGTGCACAAATACATATGCACTCTCTATTCCCTCACTCTCACAGTCTGATGGGTTGGCAATCTCTCACGATTGGAGAGAGATCACGAGTAGGTCTCACGCACTCACGTCAGGTTTCACGTCCAAGGAATGAAACGAAACCAACTGCCTAAACTATGGCCTGGTTCCGAGATATTTCTTAACAGAAAACTCGAATCGTAACTATAATTCATGTTTGGCCCGACCGGGGTATCGGTACCAGTACTTCGTCATCCGCAGTAGAAACACTAGGCAGGCACCAACGAGGCAGTTATAATATTTTTAACAGGCAAATAGGTCTAGTAAAGGGATGAATTCAATATGACCTTGCTGTGACAACGCATACGATTTCACGAACAGTTATTTTTTTACAACCTACCGCCCACAGCCGCAACACCGCTCAATGATTAAAATAAGTGGAAAATATATGTATTTTTTTCAAATGTATAAAGTGTCAATAAATAATAATTACTTATAATTATCAATTTCCCTATTACTAAACACTAATTAAGAATTACAACACGAGTCTATTGTCCTCATAGCTCTGTGGCGATGCGCCATAAAGGGCTGTAGAGTCCTATAAAACGAACCCGTCAGTTAAGTATATGTTTACAAGATAGCCAGCTGTTCGTCCAACATGACCCAACACTTGATCATTGTGAGTTAATTATTGACAATTCACTAACATTTTATACTAATACTAGCTTTTGCCCGCGACTTCGTTCACGTGGAATTAGGTTCTGAAATCTAAAAGGGTAAAATATTGTCATCGTGTCAAACGTACCTACTAGAAGCAGTGCTTAAGTATGAGTAGGTACCCATATCCCTACTTGTCTTTTATAGGGATTGAGGGGATATCGTTTTATTCCAAGACTACGGACGAAGACGTGGTCATCGTCTAGTATCATCGTCATCTTATCATAGTCATCGTTTTTTTTGCTTGTTTTATGTAGTTCGGGCATTCCGATTCAGTTGTCGATTCAAAAGCTTGTCAATATAATAAGTTTTTTGAATAACAAATTGTTCTATTGTTTCAGCTCCTGGCAACACTAGCCCTGGTGGTAGCTTTGCCAGCCCCAGGATACCACTTGGCGGTTCACTCATCACCAATATACCAATACGAGTACCCAGTACGCACTGTGCACAGATTCCACGGACTCCACAGTGACCCCATAATTCACACCCCTGTGCACAGTGCCCCGTTGATTCATACCCCTGTGCATTCAAGAATTATACACCCTATACATAGTGCTCCGTTGATTCACACCCCTGTGCATTCAAGAATAATACACCCCATACACAGTGCTTCGTTGATTCATACCCCTGTGCATTCGAGAATTATACAGCCTGTGCACAGCGTTCCGTATGTGCATGCGCCTTTACACTATGCACCTATTTATAAGTATAAATCGCATTACACAGTTTATTAAAATTATATAAATACTATTTGTGTTAATGTTTATTATGGATTCTCATGTTGTCTTTTATACAGATATCTAATTTAGTTTTGTTCATAATAAATTTTATGTTTAGTTTAATTATATGATTTGTTCAGTATCATAATATTACATCGTATTTTGCAATGAATATCGATGGGTTTATATTATAACTTACTTCTATAATCATAATATTTTTTATTTTATTCTTTAAAATGATTTGTTTTCAGATTTTCTTTCTTTCTTTCTTTCTTTCTTTCTTTTCTCTTGCCCAGTCGTAAGCATAGATGGGACCGACCAATCTAAGCTTAGGACTGGGCAGGTTGATCAAGACCTTGAGAACGTGTTCTTAGGTGATGTCGGTTAATTAATAAAATTAAAATTAGCAGGCATCTCGAGTCCCTATGTAATGACAGTAAAAAAATATAATAATTTACCAGATTACATTAAAAAACATAGAAAAAAAAGCCAAGCGCTAGTCTATATAAAAAATATACAATGCACTGTTGTTACTACACCCAAACACTAACACATCACAATTGATAAGTCTATCAATCTAACCTTAGGGTCTAGGGTTAGATTGCATAATACACCCCTAGGGATGTATTATGCAATCTAATAAATCAAATCCAATAAAAAGTTAGCCCCATAGGAAAGCAATGGAAATCTATTAATAAAACGCGTTCTTTATCTGCCAACACGAGGTAGCGAGAGTTCACCGATCCCGAACAATGTATACCTACTTTTTGAATTGCAAATAAGCAGTACCATATTTTTATAACTTGTAATGCCCTAGATAGGTACTGAAAGTCATTAAACTTTCCGAATAAAATAGCTATTGCCTATTTTCGAGAGATACCACTGAGGTGTAAACGTTTTAAATACTTGTAAAATGCATAATTTAACTAACCAGCCGCA
Organism: Erebia epiphron; assembly: GCA_963932025.1. Taxonomy (NCBI): domain Eukaryota; kingdom Metazoa; phylum Arthropoda; class Insecta; order Lepidoptera; family Nymphalidae; genus Erebia; species Erebia epiphron. Next base: position 55,216,729 of record OZ009945.1, on the reverse strand, counting down.
ACTATTACCAAGATACTACTTGATATTTATGATTTTGTCTTATAACAACAACATGGGCGCAGTAGTGAGCGTTGTTGTCTGTAAAGCAGCAGGTGCCGAGTTCGATCCCGGCGAATTAATTTGAGAATTTCTCATTTATGAATTTTCTCTGGTCTGGTCTTGGTATTCACGGCCTCGTATACTTAAAAGGACACTTAAAGGACTTTAAAAGGACTTGGCTGGCGCCTTGTCCTTTTAAAATTAACCTGGGCAGTAATTTATATGTAGTATTAATTAATTGTCTTGGCATCTAGATGTTTTTATGTGACTAATATTTGTATTAAGTAATATTTCCTTTGCCTAGGGCACATTGAACTATCAAACTTTTGGCTTTCAGTCCCACCTACTACACCTATATAATACACCACTACCATCTATGTAATGTGTGTATGTAATCTGAAAATACAAAATTTTCAAATCCCCAAGGGAAAAACAATGAAACAGTCTAAAAAAAATATCAGAGTCATAAATATCTGATACGAGACAGAGATCATTCGCCGGCCTTCGCAGAAACATTATAAATTTGAAATAAGCAGTATATTCGCACGGCAGCATATTAAACTTTGAGTATCTAAAAATATTCGCTTGCGCCCCTACACACCGGCCTCTGTAATCTATTCAGTTGTAAGTCCTAGCCCCTACATCATTTGCAACACAATGTATAGTCCGCGCGTGAGCTCTGAGGAATCCTATGGAAAGTTAAAGTAATGACCTAGAGTTGTCTAAAGTAGGTACAATACTGCTATCGCAAAAATACACACGTCATGCTCGAAACTAGTGCTGGAAGCGAGCTGGATATGGAGCGACGATCGGGGGTGGCGTACAGCCGGCGCTTCTTCAGACCCTAAACTATAGTAGTTGCGATGACAATGTAAACAAAGACCTTAGGGTAATAGTTAAAACAGGGTAGGAAAATTAAATTTGCCTAATTAGTACCTACTCAAGCAGATAGTCGACAAGCGCAATTAAAACGAATTAGAAAAATAGGAATCTGCTTATTACTAAATGAATATTGGTATTTAGGATTTTGGTAAAAAATTAAGGTTTTTTTCAGAATTTTACAAATTCCCCCACCACAGTAAGTATATTCAGATATTCCATAGGATAACAACTGTCTAGTTTGTTTTACCTATCACTATCTCACTTAAACTAATATAAATGCGAAAGCGTGTGTGTTTGTTGGTGGCATCAATCACGCAGCAACAGAACGACGTGATTTTTGCATCATAATAGTTCCTCTATCCGTACATTTTAAGTACCTGAACAGTGATATAGGCTGACATACTTTTTGTCTGGAAAGAAAATTGTGTGTGTCAGCTCCGACGCACGGCTGGAGTGGTTTACTCCTTACGAACGAAAAGTGTTACCATAGAAAACATAAACGAGTGTTACCATGGAAACATAAACATAACGTAACGTAACAGAGAAAGTTTGATTTTACTCCCCATAAATTTTCATACCTCGGGCTTATAAATGAAAATCGATTCTGCAGTAAACTCCAATAAACTCCAAAAAAATATAGGCATCTCACGGGACTTTAAAAAAATACTAATTAACATCATATTATTATATCTAAATTTCCAACTACCGTTCAATTAAAACTAGGTATGACAAAGGGTGTGATTTGATGTCAGCCCGCACCCACTCTGCACCCACTCGGCAAGCCATTGAGACTTGCTTTATCTCACACCAGAATTCCAAGACAACATAAGTGTCTTTCTAAACAGATTTGCATTAATAGACCGAAATCGCGGCAGCGCAGTGTTTGCGTTAATTTCACTTTGCAGTTTGCGCATTAAACGCAGGACAGGGAACTCTGTGAACAGCAGCTTAGGTTACCTTCCCATGGTGTGTGGAAGAGCAAGCATCAAGCAATGGTAGTGCAGATTTGTACAGTATAGGTGATGCGTTTGTATGGAAAACTTTCTAGTGGATATAACATGGTGTACCGATGACGTGGAAAAGTTTTATCCTGTCCGGTGCTAGCATAGAAATTATATAATATTATCTCAATGTAATTTTGTAAATGTGAACCTGCGCTTACTTTGTCAAAATATTTAGATAAAAATTTTAGGATCTTCGTATATTAAAATATTATTACAAATGCGAAAGTGTTGGATTGTCCTTCAATCATGTCGGAACAGAGCAACGAACTGACGTGATTTTTTGCATGGGTATATTTGATAACTTGGAGAATGACATTATCTACTTTTTATCCCAGAAAATTAAGTGGTTTTCGTGGGAATAAAAAAAACTTATTCCACTTAAACCCTAAAATCTGTGAAGTTGAACTTTTATGTCGACAACCCATCGCCACGATGAGTCATCGATCGACCCATCATCGTAGGATCGGAATAAAAAGGTCTCTGTAAACTCGTGCAACGTAAATAGGAAATCATTGAAACTGTTACAGGAACCAGGAAAGGTTTTTTGTTGTAGGTTTTAAGTACAAAGTGTGAAAATAAGTAACTGTGTAAGGAAAATAACGCTCACGCTTTCACTCTCCATGGGTGAACAGCTTTAGCAGCTTTAGCTTTAAACTCAGCAATTCGTTATTAGTTTTGAAAGGGGCCCATTAGTGAGATATCTTCGCTAATTGTTAGTGGCCAGCGAACTTGCGAGCTGCAAGCTACGAGTTTAGACTAGCGATCTAAACGCATAACCTTTTAGCACAGCGGTTGATGCCCATATTATACACAGTGGCGTGCACAGGGCTTGAAGCTACGGTAGGCATTAGTTAGTCAGAATAACTATTTACTGACTGTCATGATGAAAAATGAGTATTGACGTATATTTCCATTTGGGTAAGCATTGCTTTTACGCCTCTATGAACTGCACGCCACTGTATACACATAAACAGACACGTCTAACATGACAGTTGTAACACCTAGAGGAACCCGCTTCAAGGCCTTGGCTGCAATCTCACCTGATGGTAAGTGATGATGCAGTCTAAGATGATAGCGGGCTAACCTGTTAGAGGGCTGGTAGGGTAGTAACTAGGCACGGCCGAAGCCTCCTACCAGGCCAGACTAGAAAAAAATCAGATATTTTAATAATAATGCGCTGATGAGGTTGACGAAACAAATTTTAATCGGATATCGCAGTACATAAAGATACTTTTTATCAAATCTTAATACTAAGACTAGGTGCTAAGGTTATTAATTATACTAAGGTTAGGTACTAAGGTAAGGTATTTGTCATCAAACGACTGCTCCAGTGATTCTACTCCGCTCATGCTCTTGGGCAATAAGCGTCGGCCCTTGACATAAAATGACTATAATTCTTCAGCCTGTTAAACCCCCCGACATTTTGTAAATATTTGCAGACGGCCAATTTGCTAATTGGCCACAATAATTAACCTGCGATTAACTAATTGGCACCTCAACTGGCGGGTGAGCGGCCGTGGGGAGTCGGCGTCGTAACTGTGTCGCCCCGTGACGTTACACGGTCGATGAAATTTTAACCGCTTATAAAATAATAAGTATCATCACTTACCATCAGGTGAGATCACAATCAAGGGTTAACTTATAGTGGGTGAAAAAAAAATTGGTTTGATAAAAAGTGTTATTTCAGATTACAACATCACAACGCTATATTGATATATAAAATGCCTAGTTAGTAATTAGGCTAGGTTTTAATTAGGCATCCTACCAACATTCATAATCGTCGCTTAGCTAACACCGCAGAACTAAATAATGTTCCGCTACTGTAAGCGTAGGATATTAAAAATACTAATATTGTAAATGCGAAAGTGTGCTAACTATCTGTCTGTCTGTCTGTCTGCTACGCTTTCACGTCTGATTTCTTCAACAGCGTACAGCGTATAGCGGTAGGTAGGTTACATCCCGGGGACGGGCAAAGGCTACTTTTTATCCCGGAAAATTGAAGAGATCCCGCGGGAATCAAAAATCTTTAACCTTTAACTTTAATAGTTATGGACTAGGATATGACAATATTTGGAATAACGGCTGTGATCAGATGTTAAAGAAGTTGAAAAATATTATAGATCATCCCTATTTTGACAGACTTTACTTATGATAATAATCAATTAATGATTATTATCTTCCGCGCAGATGGCTATGGCTATCTATCTCTGTGGAGATTACCTGCCGTGCTGCTAAAAATAAGTCTAACGAACCTTATCAATTAAAAAATAATTAATTGGAAAACTTGATATAAGGTTAGGTACGTCAGTTGGAAATAATATGGCCGAGACTAATAAAGTGTTATTAAAATTGTAAAATTATCAAGTCTAATTAATCTGCCCGACTCTAACTTAATCAGTTCTACCACGATAGCCTCTAAATAATGGCTTTATCTTCAAGGAAACTTTGCAACCTCATTACCGTCATAATCAGAGCCTTAGAAAGTTGTTTTTTTTTATTTATTACCTACCTACTCTTAAAAGTTTACTGTCGGGGCGAAAACACAATACAGACATAAACAAAACGTCCGCTAGAAACGTCCGCCTCGCGAACTTGCATGTTTCGTCTTGTCGCGCAGCTCTGTGCAGCTCCTTTGCCATCTAATTTTTACATGGCTCCATCTAGTATTAAAATAAAAATGTAAATACTCGAGAAAATAATATTATATTCTTACGGTGCAATAGTAAAACCGAAAACCCACGCAGACGAAGTTGAATTCATAAGGCTTAAAGAGACGAAGTAAGTATTATAACCAGGCCGAATACCCCGCAAAGGGAATCGAAAACGTTAGTGATTGCACTCGGATCCACCCCTGGGGTTTCATATAACATCAACACGTATGACACAACACACGTGCATTATCCGTGATTAAAAGGTCACGGGGTTTTGCGGATAAATCTGTGTTTATTCGGATGGAAACAAGGTAAGTTCAAAACTGTAATACCTGCCCGTCACTTAGGCAAAAAGGCTGCCTAACTTTTAAGGTTCCATATGTATTTACTGTAGTTCTTAAACGCTTTCGAACAAGAAATAAGGGATGCGCTCAAAAATCACTTTTCGTGTATCGGACCACCTTTATTTTTTTTATATAATTTGTTATACAGGCAATAGAACAACAGTCTACCTAATACGGTTCATGAAATGCATCTCACTGACAGTCAGACAGACCGACGCGACGGATGGATACCGGAGACTTACGGCCGGTTTCACAATCGCTGCAAGTAAACCTTATCTGACAAAATTTAAAATTTATTTATCAGTAAGGTTTACTTCATCGATAGGGTTAATTTATTTATCAGTAGGGTTAACGACATCAGGCGAGTCGCAGGGAGTCGCTGGATCCAGGCGGCGCAAGACCGCGGCATTGGTGGACGTCTGTCGGCTGGTAATGATGATGAAGGTTTACTTGACGATTGTGAAACAGGCCTTTTGGAGTAAAAGCATTGGCACCCTTTGGGTATGAAACCCTAAAAGTAACAGCGCGTACAGCGGAGGGATTTGATATCGGCAAATATGAACACGTGCATCCCCTGTGATTTCTGGGTCACGGATGCTGCGATACCGAACAAATACATCGTATTTATTCGGATGAAAATGATGCTCTGAACTGAAACATGTAGAGCAGAGGTACATACATTACGTGTACTAGGAATCTGAATTTTGATGCAATTTTGATTCATTTTCATTTCCTAATGAATCTTTTTGACTGGATACATGCAGGAGATACCATATACCATACTAGATGATGCCCGCGAATTCGTTAATACATGTTATATTTGGCATTTTTAATGTTTCGCCTTTGGACACTCCTTTCTTGCATTTTCTTCCCCGTACAAACGAGTATGGTCTTAACTGCAGACGACATGACCTCGACAAAGGTGAGAAGTAAAGGTCTGCAGGATCAATTAATTCATTTTCCGTTGATACTTACATCTCGGCTCGAATGCGGCCGAGGAGTGTTTCTATAAACGAACATACAGGCTGATTCGATTTTAAGATTTAATTGGATTTAGATACTCTTTTACAACATGCCTATCTAAAGTTACCTTCGAGAAAACCTATTGATTCATACTAAGGCCCGCTTTCAGACACGCCGGGTTACGTTTAACCCAGACTTTAGAAATTTGGACAGAAGTTTTATACGAATTCTGTCAAACCAGCAGGCAACTCTGGGTTACCCAGCTAACCCGGTGTTTCTGCAAGAGGACCTAATATTATAATAAAAAAATAAACCTAATGTGAAATTATATTTATCTGTCTGTTAATCAGTTGCCTTTTCAGGGACTTTCCGTTTAAATGATTTTGAAGAAATTTGGTACAGTGATAAGATTAAGCATCGGTATTTTTGTGACAGTCAAAAAAACTGAAATGTAGCAAATTAGTCTCTAAAAACAATTATAATTTATAAGTCAAAGTCAAAAGTTTGATATTGTACAAGTCAAATCAAGAAGTGCTTGTATACGAAAATATTAATTTTGTGATTATATAATTATATAAAATTCTTGTGTCACAGTTTTAGTGTGTATACTTCTCCGAAACGGCTTGACCGATTTTGATGAAATTTCATATGTATATTCAATAGGTATGAGAATCGGCTACTATCTATTTTTCATACCTCCACGCGGACGGAGTCGCGGGCATCAGCTAGTAATATTATATTATTATTAACGACACCTTCTCAAAGTTTAGAAATTCCGCCAAGCTCAACTATTTTTCCATAGGAATACTTAGTATAAAGTCTCGGATTTCTAAGGAAAAAGCACATTTACCTAAAACCGATTTAGCTTAGTAGACAACTTTTTGTGCACAAATAACTATAAACCATACAAAATATCGCTAGAAATTCTGCTATGTACTATCAGGGTTATAAAGAAAATTCGTAGACCGTATAACGACCACAGATGTACGGAGAAAGGGTGGAAAAACCTTGTAGTAAAATGCTTTATTGCTATGAAGACCTTTGTCTTAGAAAGATAGTGTATTCCAACTATTACACTGCAGTCCTATCACGAATTAAATGTATCAACTTATGCTACTTACCTATTTCAACAAATAAATTGATTTTCATTTTAGTCCTATATAGTTACAGTATCAAGATTTCACTAAAAAAATAGCATTTTCGTCGTTTGAGATACTCAATCGTCGTATTCCTCATTGCTGGAAGTCATGACCATCACACTAATATTATAAATGCGAAAGTGTGTTTTTTCGTTAGTTTCCGTAATTCACCGCAACAGAGCAACGGATTGAGGTGATATTTTGCAAGGGTAGGTATGAGGTGATATTATAGTTAAGGACCTGGAAAGTGACATAGGCTATATCCCGGAAAATTAAGGTTCATCATGCGAAGACATGCATAGAGCTACAAGATTTTTTTATTAAGTACAAGATTTTTTATCACATTAAGTGTAATTTTGTCATTGAAAGAGGAAAAGAAGAATTTTTTTTTATCGTTAAAACCAACAAGCACTTCGAATTGGATTAAAAATAAAAAAGTTTAATTACACTTTGATTAAAGCTTTAGTCTCCTGTATTAAATTGCTAATTCCAAAGTTATCGCAAAACATTAATTTGAAAATATTATAAATTTCAATTTTTTTTTATCCATACTATTATTATCAAGTATTTATCTTTTTGTAAGCTGCACGCCGTACTAATAAATGGACTTACACTTGACAACATTTAGCGCAATTTTTATCCGGGAAAATTAGCCAGGTCTCACGGGATTTAAAATACGGAAATCCATGCAAGTCAAAACGCAGGGCAAGTTTCTACTGGTAAATCTTATTAACGTACTAAAATTCTACATCAATGCCTTATAAACGTGAAAGTTCGGATGTTTGTTATATTATACTCCTTCACGCCACAATGACTGAACCAATTTGGCGTGGAAAGCAGTTTATAGCTTATAAGAAATAAATACATAAGCTACATAAAATCAATGTGGAAATCGAAAGCCAAAAAATTCACGCGGTCGAAGTGGCGGGCATCGCCTGGTAAAATTAATCAAGATTATAAAAATGTCCAAACTATTCATCTAATTACGCTATTTAATCAACGTACAGTGCGTACAGACAGCATCTTATTTTAAGAATTATGATGATATTATCTCCTTTTGAAAAATAGTTTTCTTTCTTCATAAGCGTTTTTTATTTAACTTTAAAACAATCCATTGTTTTAATAAATTACAATATAATTTAAGCACCCTGTAAAAACCGTGTTTTGTCTCACACTGAAGCAGCGAGTTGCTTAACAACGGAGTAAGGATTTATTACAGATATTTAGCCTAGAGAATAAAGCCTAGGACCTATAAAAGGGCTAGGACTAACTGCTCAATACACGAGTCTCAGTCGACTTCCTTCAACCGAACGTATTCCTTTGTAAATACAAAATGATTAAACTGGTAAGTTTTATTTGAACATTATTTTTTAATTGCAAAATAGGCTTGCGCTTGACGACAATCATGCTAAGTGCGAATGACAACACCCACTTTTATAATTTTATTGTTATTTTAAAAATTTATTGCATTATCAAAAATAAAATTTATATTCAATAACCTAACGTTAACATTAGTTGTAAAGGTCATGGTCCAATCATCGGAATTGTAACTCCGTGAAATTGTTTTAACAGTCTCGAAGAGTTAACGGAACGACGAAACGGATCTGTGTTTTCTTATTATTTGAATAATTAATACAATCGTTTTGATTAAAATCTTGTCAGTTTTATATTGATTGAAATTAAATTGATATTATGCTAATTTACGCTCGAAAATCGATTGTATGCCACTTGCCTGTCTATCTAATAATAATTATCTACCACCCAATTCATTTAACTGTCTATGGTACAAAGACAACTTGAATCACAGACGAATTTTTTCCTTAAAATTATGTATTTGAAAAACCTAATATTTTGCATATCATTATATTATTATTACCTATGGTAGAATATCTTACATGACTACTTTAAGACCTACATATGTAGGTACGAGTATTTTTCTGAAAATACCTACATAATATGTAAGTTTATAATAATATGTTAATATGTTTCTTATATTCCTGGTTTTTTTAATTCATAAAAGCATACTTAAATTAACACTGTTTTTAAGAAAAATTTAAAAATCTAATTTTTAAGTGTGTTATTCCTTATCCATACTTATCCCGTATTTATATATGTAAACTAGAGGTCGCCCGCGACTTCGTCCGCGTACAATTGTTGATTTCCTTTGAGATTATGAAATTTTCCCGCTGCAAACAGCCTATCTATAGAGGCTTTATATATAAAATTGTAAAAATATGGATTTTTGTTATATGAATAAATTGAATTGAATAGCTTATGCAGGTTTTTTTATTATTTAAAACTGACAACTTAAATTCTGATTTTCATGTCTATACTTCAAAGTCATAAAATTTGTATGTAACCTTTCACCCGCATTTCGCCCCTTTTAGGGTGGATTTTCGTAAAATTGCATGTACAGGTTATTATTATTAAAAGCTAATAACCTAAATCCCGATTTTCAAGTCTCTTACTTCAAAAACTTGGAACCCTTATGTAAGTTTCCAACCCCCATTTCACCCCTATTGGGATACATTTTCGTAAAATTGCTTATACAGGTTTTTATTATTTATAACTAATAACTTAATTACCAATTTTCATGTCTCTAACTTCAAAAACAGAGGACTTTCATACAAACTTCCAACCCCTATTTTAACCCCTTAGGGGTGGATTTTCTCAAAACCCTTTCTTAGCTGGCGTCTACACCATAGAAGAAATCTACCTTCCAAATTTCAAGTCTGTACGCTTTATGGTTCCTGAGATATCGTGATTAGTCAGTGAGTGAGTGGTATTTCGCTTTTATAATATTATATAGATAGATAGAAGAAGAAGATAGATAGAAGATAGAAGATAGATAGAAAAAGATTAATTAGCTCTACAGTATAGTCTTTACTCAGCAAAAAAAAGTGATTACTTTGCTACTTCAAAAAATAAATGTTTAAGACTAGGTATTGAATAAATCACTCTTAATGGAAATATCAAATTCACTACCACGGCTCGCTGTAGGGGTTTAGGTTAAACAAATATTGAATTTCATAATAGTCTTATTCAATTTTCGGTAACGATCACTTTTCTTCCACGACCTGAAAATTATTTCTGAGAATTTTTGTGATAGATAATTTGTTTCGTACCGCTTTCTTTCGTAGCTTTAATGGACAGATCTAATCAGCAATAAGCATAATTTTTCTGTAACGAATTATGAAAATAATTGCGAAAACCAACCTGGGCTCAACTTTGAGCTCCTATACTAATGTCCTCTCGATTATGGTGCACTGTTAGTGCACATGGGTGCACTCTCTGTTCCTTTACTCTCATAGCCCAAAGGGACGGAAAATCCGACATGAACGCAAAGAGATTAAGCGCAGGATCGGCGGCTTTACGTGCTCTCCGTGGCACGAGGGTGATACGATACACCGCCAAACTTGTACAGTGAATTTCTTGTCAAAAAAACCGTGATAAACCGTGGCGCGTTATAGCCCGACCCGGGACTCGAACCTGTGACCTCGTCTCTGCAGCCGAACATGCTAACCACTAGATCAACGAGGCAGTCAATGTACTCTCATAGATTTTGTCTTTTTCAACAATTGGAGTCCAATGTCCATACTGTGTTTTAAGGCATTCCACATAACATGATCTTGTGCTGCGCGTTTCTTAGTAATTCATTTAAAGTACTGCGTTTTTCGGTGTTTTGTTTCGGTGTTCGGTCGCCTATTTAGAAATCTAATAATAACCAAAATTTAGACTTTATATTAAATGAAAAGCTGTCTCGTGTTTCGTTATTTATTTTCTTTTAAGTAGATACCTACCTATACAAATTATTTAATTTTTCACTATCCTTTTTATCACGAGGAAAGAGTAACGCAGCTACGGGAGAAGTTTAAATTTTTAAGCATTTCCTTTTCTTGTTACAGACAATCCTACTCGCCATTGTGGCCATCGCGCACTGCGGTGTGATAGCGCCCATTGTGCCAGTGGCCCAACCCGTAGTGGCGCATCACGTGGCGCCCGTGGCCATATCCCACGCCGCAGTGGTCCACCCGGCGCCCATTGTCCACGCGCCCATCGTCCACGCCGCGCCCGTAGTGCCCGTGGTCAAACACCATGTAGTGCCCATCGTTAAACATGCACCTGTTATAGCTGTTCACCATTAATAATTGTTGTGATAAGTGAAAAAATGAGATTTTATTGTGATAATAAAATAATGAATAATATTTTTTCATAAGTTTATTTTATGGACATCTAACAAGTAATTTTTCATCCCATCTATTCGAAAAGGACGACTTGGTTCGCCTTTAAGTGCGCCCAAAGGTGGTGCTTTCTATAAGAAACTTTTAGCGGGCGGAAATTAGTTTTTAATCCTCTTTATTTCAAAAAGTGCGCCGCAATTATCTTTTCCGCGCACTTTTTGAAATTGGAAAATCTTAAGTGTTCAGACCTAAAGAAATCGAATGCAAATATTGTTTGAATAGAGACTGAATGGTACGACGGCCCATAGTCGCGCCGCCGGCTTTAATTTGGTTTAAAAACGCGCGAACTAAAGGCCGCGTTTTCGTAAATTTTCACGGATTGTTAAAAATACATGGTTTTATTTTGCAAAATGAGTTCTTCAAATGACAGTGAAAGTATAGAATTAACTCCTGAAAGTACTAGAACTGACTCAAGAAATGTGATCTATTACTTGCAAAATCCCGGGAGAAATATATGAAAGCCTATGGTAATTTTATTGAATGGAGAAATGCAAGAGGCGCCAAGAATTGTTCAAAATCTGTGTTTTGGCCTACTTCCAGTACTTAGCCAAAACTGAACAACCTTCCACTCTTTGGAGTACCGACTCAATGCTAAAATCAACAGTCAGTTCTAATAACGACGTAAAACTGGACAAATATTCGAAATTAATAGCGTATCTGAAGAGGATGTCTGATGGATTTGTAGTTTTATTTTCTCATAGAGGGTGATGAAAAGTAGAGTGTATCATTCGGGCGCAAAATATATTTTTGGGCTCGGGCGACGTACTTTGAATCCCTCGCTACGTTCAGGATTCTACTAAAGAATCCCTCGCTACGCTCGGGATTCTACTCTATAGAATCCCTCACTGCGCTCTGGATTCAAAAAAGCGCCGTCGCCGTAAAAATATTATTTTGCTCCCTTAAAATACAATCTACTATTCTCATATTTATCAACACTGGATAACTCGCTATTCTATCCCATATACCCATATTAATGTGTGTTTATCATTGCCTGGAAAATGTAATAATATTCTTATTACATTTATCTTAGAAAGACCTTATGGACTAAACAGTGGAAAATTAATGATATTCCGATAAAAATATTAAATTACAAAGTTTCTATTGTATCCGTACAGGAGGCAACTATTTGTCTAAAACAAATTAACTGACGGTATACATCCTATACTTTCTCATTTTATTATAATTAATAGATTTCTCAGAAACCTTGCTGACTCAATTAGGATTAAGTTTCGTATTCAAATAATTGCGATAATATTTTTACTATCTCAGTTGAGAAAACCTCAAAAGACGCTTCACGACTTAGTTGCGCAAAGCTACTTTTAATAGTTCAGGGCATTTGTGAAAACTTGGGGTGAATCACTTAGTCTATCCCGAAGCTAACCTGTAGTCATATCTTGTATAAATTAAAGCCGGTGTCAATGACCTCGCCATCTGTGTCCGGAATACGAAATGGGGCATGTTGCACGAGAGATAAAATATCTTTGCTGATGTCCTATACCTAATGTGATTTATGATATATTACCGGGATAATCTAAACATCTCATATTTTAACGAAGGCTGTCACTCTGCCCGGGACTTAATATTATAATAACTAGGCTAGCATTAAGTTCTATTGTATTATTTTCAATTAAAAAAATAAATACTAACTAGGTATAAGAGACGAAGAGTCGTGGCGCGTGTATGGATATACTAGCTGATGTCCGCGACTCTTTCATGCGGAATAAGTTTAATTCCCACGGGAACTCCTCAATTTCCTGTATCAAATCAATAATTTCCTGTTTCCTGACCTCAAAAAAAATTATCCTGTAACTCTACAGGTCAACTATACCTACCCATGCAATGAATCACGTCAGTGAACAAACAAACACACTTTCACACATATATTCTATACTTCAATATAGTAGGATTGGTACAAATATATCTGAATGAATTTCTTTTTTATCAATGCTAAGTTAAAGCGTTATTTTTGTCGTTTCGACTTTACCATAGAAATAGCATGATGTGTAGGTAGCATGAATGCTACAGAGCTTTGATTTGGTTTTTAGATTATTTATAAATAAGAAAAAGGTATGAATGGGCTACGTATGAAGGTTATTTTGATTGTAGAACTTTTGTCAAGTATTATGAATAACAGCTATGAAAATATCAAGGATAGAAATAAATTTACACGATTATAGACACATGGATTTAATTATAAACACTTACTTAATTTATCTACGGTTATTGCTGACACTTAAAGATTATTGAGGCGAAGCACAGTAAAATGTAAGTAGGTAATGTAAGGCAGTAAAAGCATACAGCAATAGTGATGATGCCTATGTCAAAAATAAATTATTTATTAATCATAATTATTAGATAGAGGGTCTTGCAAAAGATCTAGAATTCACATCTTCTCTAAGTTTAAAAAAGTGCGTTGAAATTTGATAATGTCACAACTATGCATTTCACGCAAATTTCCTTAGAAGCGCGTTTTTAACATTAATAAAGAGTTGCTGATTTGATTAAGTCGTTATCATCCATATGTCGATGACAGTACAAAAAAGAACCCTCCCTGATGCAGTCAGTAGTCAGCGCTGTATGTCTCACAAGTGAAAGATCCCGGGTTCGAAAATAAACCTGTTTCATGACAACTTTAATAAAAGTAAGTAACATTTATAAGTAAGTAAGCCATGTAACTTACTTCACTCACTCACATCATCACCACAGCCTATTAACGATCCACTGCTGGGCACAGGCCTCCACTCTCATAGGAGAGCGGGAATTAGAGCTTAGACCCACCACGCTGCTCCAATGCGGGTTGGCGGGCTTTAACGACTATTATCATGTTAGTGATAATAACCGGGACCGACGGCTTAACGTGCTCTCCGAGGCACGGGGGTGAAACACCGCCAACTTCCAACTCCGGGCTGGCACTGAGAATTTCTTAATTGAAAAACCCAATATCTAACTTTTATGCCCGACCGGGAATCGACCCCAGGACCTCGTGATCCATAACCTACTTAAATAATATGAGATAATAAGGGGGTTTTCACCAAAACAAGTTTGAAAAAACCTCTACATTCAAGGCTTACCCTGTACAAAGTTACTTGTTCCTAAAAAAGCCCACACACTAACCAGCGCTGATAAGTGTTTGCGTATGGAAATTGAAAAGCAATTGGGGTTATTATTTGGGTCAAAAGACCGATGTGGGTGATGCTAGAGAAAATAGAATTCTTTTTTGGGGGCCTCCATGGCAATTTTCTTGCTTTGTTATTTCTATCTTCGAGCAACGAACGAGATGAATGGGTTTCTGTTAGTTTCTGGTCGTATTTTTCTTGGAATGTGTTTTGTTTTTTTATTTTTCTCCGGGGCAGTAGCCTACCACTGGTTGCTAAGGTACCTTACTCCATTGAGTTAGTTAGCCTTAGCGTAGTGTTGCTGATTGTGTGTATAGATTCTTGTGAGTTGGGACAGAATTAATACGCACAGACTCGGTGTTAAGGTGGCATATATTTACCTGATAATAGTCCTAAGCTTATTATAATATGGAAAATATGTACATTGAAGTGGGGAAAACCTTGTAAATAGCATTTAGTGCTACAATAATGCTTACTTAACTGGCGTGACAAAATGTAAACTAAATATAATTAAAATTGTAACAAATAAAATTTCAACCTAGATTCGAGTATCTATCGGTATAAGTGCCATTATGTAGCTTGGGGATTTAGATCTGCGACATTCTACCCTACTCTTGTATTACAGTGAAAAATATATCATATTTTTTTTATAAACAACACTAGATTTTCTGACTGAAAAGAAAAAAATCCAAAGTTAATAACTAGTAGATACATTGCTTCGATATATTATTATAATTACAAAATGATAAACTGACTAACATATCGACGTAAAGGTAGAACCGGTAGGTTACCGCGGGAACTCTTTAATTTTCCGCGGTAAAAATTCCAGACTATAATCTATCTCTGTGTAAAATTTCATCCAGATCCGTTTAGCCATTCTGGCGTGACTGAGTTACAAACATCCATCCATCCAAACCTTCGCATTTATAATATTAAGTATGGATGACTTGAAACAATATTACGAGTGTAATAACAGCTCACAGGTACAACAAAGGGAACGAAATAAATCTAGCACACAATAAGTGTTTTCGTCGTTGTATACACCTGTTTCAGCTGTATTTTCATCCGTGAAACCCGCTTTCAGGCCAACGACCTTCACAGCGTCTTCTAGTTTACCTAAACACTAAAGCAGTCACGATGGAAATGTAAATGGTATGTAGAGATCCATTTTAATTGCACACGTGACCAGAATGATAGCTGTACTCTAGCTGCAACTAATGACCGGGCTGGTGTGTTGTGAATTTAATTATTAGGTCTTTGTCAAGGATAATATAAAGCGGAGGTAGTTTTAAGCCGATGTTTCTTTAATGTACGTTAACACTAAGTTTTAAATAAGTTAACATTTTTGTTGTATGGCTTTTTAGGTCCACGTTAGATAATAGTTTCACCTGGTGATAAGTAATAACAGAGCAATACATCAAAGGAATAGAGCACAGGAACGGATCGACGTGATTATTTTAAAATAGGCATTATTAAGTACTTGCTCGGAGCGTGCCATAATACTCATGTTTACTATTGAATAATATAACACGCTCCGCTACAAGAAGGTAAAGATTTCTTTTCTTAGGATTAAGAAAAGGTTTTAAAGAGATCTAAATTTACCATCTATTTTTATATTAAAGGTATTAAAAAAATAAACCACATTTCATTTTTCTAAAAGTTCGTAGAACATAATATTTTTTCTAGCTCTACAGTTTTACTATCTATTCAATAGGGAGTGCATGAAAATCCACTAAAAACATGAAAATATTCAATTCAATAGGGGAGCGTAATGCACTGCATAGAGTAAATCTCTAGAGACGCTGAAATTAATTCCAGTCACGTAGACAAATTTTCATTACATTCACCAAGTTGTATGAATGCCAGTCTGTATTTTAGACTGTTTATGAGGCTACAAATAGGCTACTATTTTGTCACAGACATAAAATACTGTATTTTATAATTTAAAAAAATATAGTTTAATCATAAAATTGAAGTACAATGATTATGAGCTATTTTTTGCTACGTATTATAAGAAAGAAAAATTCAGTTGTAATGTAAAGAAAAAAAACGCCTGCCAAATTAAAATAGCAAATATGCTACGTGAGAAATTGCTATTACAACGAGGTGCCGGAACACTTTATGGCGTTGATCCTATGCAAACTCAGCCCTTATCAATTTGACGCAAAGACCTCCCCTCTCTTGACAAATGCGTTCACCTGAGAACCGCCAAGGCTGTCCCGGTTCCCGCAGTGCCTTGACCCGAACCGATGGGCCCCATTATAATAAAAACCCCATAACGCGATTGAGGCATACCGAAGGTCTTGCGTGCCAAACATTTATCAATGAGGTGGATTTCAGGAAAATTACGAAAGCTTTGTGTTTTGATCGGTGGCACTTTGACAAGCTATTTTTTTGTGTGTTCTGCACATTGGTTTTAATATTATAATAATTTATTATGGCGCTGTGAGCTCACGAGATGAAAAACACAGGCGCGGGGGGGTGAAATCGAGCAAGCGTATGTCGCAAAAAATGCATGAAATCATTTGTAAAAAAAATAATATTTACTTTTCAATACAAATGAATCCGACAAAGTGTTTAATATAGAAATATGAATTTTATCTTATATGTCTATAGCTAATTATTGGTTTCAATAAGGAGAAAAATTGGTTTAAAAGGTAAATTTAGAGGTATGTTTAAAATAAATTTCAATGCAGAGATTTTTAAAAATTATGTTTTGAGATGCGACAGTGGCTGCTTAAAGGTCTTGAAAACAGCAAATTATTTTTACAAGGATACATTATGTCACCGTTTGATGGATACACTGCTTTTAAAAACCCCCTTTTACGCTACACAGGGCCTTAATAAATTCCTTTAAAGGCACTTTGATGTGCGTTTTCATCAATTGAGGTGAAGAAAAACATGAGGAAATCTGCATGCCTGAGAGTTTACCAATATGATCTCAAAATTGTGTGAAGTCTGCCAATCTGCACTTGTTTTAAGCTCAGTGGACTGTGGAGTGATGGGTTATATTATCAATGCGATTATACGAGTATGTCTGTCTGCTAGGCTTTAACGTCCCTTCGGTCCAACCAGTTTTGACGAAATTTGTTACAGAGATACAGATTGCATCCCATCCCAGGGCATGCAAATTTTTAACCCAGATAATTAAAGAGTACCCAAAACCTTCATCCACGTGGACGAAGTCGCGGGCACCATCTCGTACTACATAAATTAAACCCAACTAATTCCACACAAGTCTCTAAAATTCGCAAATTCAGACCCTTCGGCTTAGCTCCTCTTAAATATTACATCCACATAAATAAAGTGCCCTCTAATTAAAATGGCCCGAGAGAGCATTTGGGTCTTCTGCCAAAAATTACCGACCGACCAAATTTTAAAGTTATTATGAAGATACTTAACAAAAGTACGTAGGTCAAGTTCAAAATTAAGATACTGTTTCATTATAATGGGTAATTAAATAGGTATAAACAGTTACCAGTTTACTTAACATACCTTATTAAAACTATAAGTTTACTTATATTTTCTTCTTTCCATTAGGCACGTGGGATTATTTTGTTGCTGTTTAGTAGTGTCACAGAAAACTGTATAGTTTGCAAATTTTCAGTTTTAATTTTAAAAATTAATTTATCCACCTTACACATGCCGTCGATAACTTACAATCTTGTTCAGAATCCATGTCTTTATGATCGCTCCGAGAAGGCACCTCTCTATCACTACAATCATTTGTCCGTTGTAATGATTTAAATTTTTTCTATCAGTTCATGTCCAACTTAATAATTACTCACTACTCAGGGGTCTTTAATATTAATGATTGCTGTAACCCAATCACAGCTCTGATTGGTTAACACTCTTCCGCTATTGGCCAAAATCTATTGTCGCAGCCAGAATTCTATAAATACAGCCAATCACAATATTGGACTTTACTAATTTTTATTTTTAAATTGACGACCTCCACGGCGCAGTGTTGAGCGCTGTTGACTTAATGCGCGGAGGTCCCGGGTTCGTTCCCAGGCAGGGTCAATTCGGGAATTTTTCCTGGTCTGGCCTGGGTGGCTTCAGCCGTGGCTTGTTACCAGCCTACTGGTAAAAGGTGTTCCTCCAAGCGATTTAGCGTTCCAGTACGATGCCGTTTAGAAACCAATAAGGGGTTAGCTCGCTACAATCTTGGACTGCATCTTCATCTTTTACCATCAGGTAAGATCGCAGTCAAGGGCTAACTTGTATTGGATTAAAAAAATTGAGACTATAACAAAAATTGATGCATTTAACACTATAGGCCTATTGATGTTGAAAAACTGCTAGAAGATGCTGGAAGATATGTTGCTTATTGTAAGGCATCTATGGCAACTTACCTGTCGAGTGAGACAGCGACCAGGCTGTAGACTGAGGCAGCAACTGATAGTCCTTGCACGTAGGGCACCGTCTTGCACATCAGCCAGCCAAGCACCCACGCTGTAACAAGCACAATACAAGCTATTATTAAATCGCTAATGCCCGCGACTTCGTCTGCGTGGAATGTTTTTTGAATTCCCACGGGAACACCTTAATTTTCCGGGATAAAAAGTAGCCTTTGTCACTCTCCAGGTCTTCAACTATATCCATGCCAAAAATCAAACAAACAAACACACTTTCGCATTATTTGGTAACATTAAATATGTATGATCACATTGAACTATGAGAATGAAATTTTGAAGACCTCCTTGGCGCAGTGGTAAGCGCTGTGGTCTTATAAGTGAGAGGTCCCGGGTTAGATTAAATTGCGAATTTATAATTTCTACCTACAACTTGTAGTTTTAATATTCATTATAATCATTAATTAATTATTAGAGATTTCAAATCAAATTAATTATCATTTTGAAATTATATACTGAACAGATTTAAGATTTTTTTATTGCACTATAAATTAACCCTTGACTGCGATCTCACCTCTCACATGGTAAGTGATGATGCAGTCTAAGTCTAAAATGGTAGCATGCTACCCTTTTACGGGGTACGGCAGTTATTATTAAACCCATACCCCTATAAATGCTTTGTACACGGCGTCGTATGGGAACGCTAATTCACTTGGCGGTACGTCTTTGCTGCTAGGGTGGCAACTAGATACAGCCGAAGCCTCCCACCAGACCAGACCGGAGAAAATTCAGAAATTATAAATGCCCAAAATGGCCCTGCCGGGAACGAACGAAACAAAAGGGAGCATACAATATACATACAGGCACACGTCCTAATTAATTCTGAACCTTTTTCATACCAGATGAGTTGTAAGTCCGCCTTCAAAAGATCCGAAAGGCTCTCCTAAGCAACAGGTCGGACTGAATCAATATTTACACCATAGCCTGCAACTCAAACTGGGTCAGGTCACTGTACCTCGAACCGACAGCCTTGCATTCCTATATCCACCCTCCTTCTCACATTAACTACACCTTTCATATCACTATCCCTTTCCCACTTAACCTTGTCCTGGTATAAACGGAATTACAATACAAAAGTCGGAAAAGACAGCGTCGCATGCAATTGAAATTGCTTCTTACATCCTCGTCTTACAGTCGTTTATAGTTTATTACGTAATAAGGAAGAGTTGCATCTTATCGATTCAGCAAAGAAACTGATTTTACATTAATGAGGCCTGTATTCGAGTGACTCTTTGTAACCCACATTACCAGTCCTTGACCCGCCACGGTTATGCTCAGGTGTATGGAAATGAGATTGTATTAAGAATTTCTGAGAGCCTGGTAGATAGCTGTCGACTTTCTGTCTGATAGCTGTGGAGCAAATTGAAAGTTTGTTTATTTACCCGACTTTTATGCCAAAACGAAGGAAAGGAAGAAAAAGAAGAAAGAAAGGGAAGGTTACGACGTATTATATGTATGTTCCACCGTAGCTAAGTAGCACCGTAAACTACTAGTTTAGGTGCTACGGTGGAACATACATAATACGTAACCTTAAACTACTGAATAGTTTTTGTTTTTGGTGTCAATCGATTCGTTAGTATGGTCCGGGTGACATAGGCCACATTTTACTCCAATAAAATTGAAATGGCGGATGTTTCATCCAAAAATTGGGGACCCTCTGAATTTCTTCCCGTAGTCGGGTTACAGTATTTTAGTTAATAATTACGGCTTGTTCAGACAGCTGTCGCAGTTATATTAAACCCATACCCCTATTGGTTTCTACACGGCATCGTACCGGAACGCTAGGTAGGTTGGTAACTAGTCACGACTGAAGCCTCCCACCAGACCAGACCAGAGAAAATTTGAGAAATTATTAATTACCAAATTGACCCTGCCAGGAATCAAACTCGGGATCTGCGCTCACCACTGCGCCAAGGATGTCGTCAAGTTAATACTCGTAAGTGGCACAAGTTTTCCTACGTGAAATAAATAATTTCATTTCATTATATAAAAAAGTTTATATTAGAAATGTGGTAGAAATCATAGTAGGTAGATATCAGCAGACAAGACATGGAAATCCAAATTGACAAAACATGAATGACTGAAATATTATGTTCGAGGGTGTGCGCCGCTCGTTTGCTCTGCACATGTTTTCTGCGAAAGCTTAATTTGACTTCTACAAACCCCAGTGTATATTTACTTGTGTAAGTGAAACGTGCTTTTGCGATATGAATTTATTATTTACCCTCGCTCCTTTGCTTTTGACGGAATGGTGAGCTTACCTTGAGAGTTGGGGCTTAGATTATTTATTTACTCTCATTGAGTTTCGTAGAATTCAAGACTTTGTGCGCCCAGTTTAAATATGCTATGGATTCCTAGTAGTATATTCCTAGTAATATGGAATGCCCTTTCAGTTCCTTTTTCCCCTCCGCTCTTAAGGTTAACCCCACTACAGAGGCGCGGCACGTAGCGACTAGCGACAAGTATTCTTTGTATGAGTGTGTAAGGAGCTGGGCCCACTTAAGCGACACGGTACGAAGATGCACTGCGCAACGCGGCCTCGTATAAACTCACACAAATAATATTTGTCGCTGTGCTGCGCCGCTCGGTGCATCTCAAGTGCGGCTAGACCTTTAATTTTAGTATCTTCAAATCAAAAGTGAATAGGCATCTTCATATAAAACGTCCTCTACCTTAGGCTTCAACACCACTTGCTAGCACGTCTGATCGCAGCCAAGATTTTCCTTCTTTGATTTTCATGCACCTCCACAAAGTAACACCCGCTTCTATCCAAAAAAGACAAACAGACAGCCAGACAGAAACCCTTTCTTATTTATATTTTATGGAAGTATGTATTAAAGTACGTAACGAAAACCACACACAATTTACATGTATGCATGGTACACTTGGATTATTTCTCGCCCGAACCCAGCCTTGGACCTTTCGGCTGTTAGGCTGCGTCTAAACGAGGCGATCCCGCACCTGCCCTCGCCTTCAACGGAGATGAAAAGGCCCGAGGTCGCTGTAAAAGGCCCTTTGCATTTTTAAGATGCTCTCAGGGACGAAATAAAATCTTTGATTTGAGTGTGCCTGTTCATGCTCAAACGGCAAATATTCTTTTCACAGCTTTACAAGTTCTATCGAATCAAAATTAACACTTTTTTTGCTTCAGTCGATAGTTCAAAATGGTTTCGATCATAAAACTAACAGAGGACATGGATATTACGACATTTGGGAGATCCCCTACATAATAATAACTAAACAATAATTTATGTTTTGAATAGTTGTCAAATACCCAATTAGGTATCACTTCATTTTATTACCTTTGAATAGATATCTGACTTTAGCTTTGACTTAAAAACTAGACTAGAGGGTAGACTTAGGTTTTAAAAATCCCGGGAGAGTTCTCTCATTGATTATCCGGGATAAAAAGTAACTATAAAGAAAAATCACTAACTTTTCCAACAAAAAAACTACGGCTCACAACTTTGGCACTACAGAAGGAGCGCGTTTTGTCCTGTCACGGAAGCCTGTGGAGCTCGACACATTGTCCGTAGTATGTTTTCGCCCTAATGATGTCGACTAGTGCAATGTCCTGCACTGGGCGGGCGGAGGGCGGGCGGAGGGCGGGCGGCTCCAGGTGAAACTGGGTCAGGTGACTCTGAAGTGGGCCACGCTTGAGGCTCCGGACGCGACGGACGGATCGTTTCCCTCGCTCGCTATACTTGTTGTGGAGAACTTTGACTAATTGGTGCATACTTCTGTTACAAGTTCATAACATTGTTAACTTGAGAACATCAAATTGTATTTGTTTTGATTCGCTTTTTTCGAATTTAGACGGTTTCTATGTTTAAGTCAAAGTATGTTATTGAAAATTGGTACCTACACAGACGCACACTTTTTGAAAGTCAAGTATACAAAGTATAAGGCCCGCTTGCAGAGACGCCGGGTTACGTTTAACCCAGGAATATATTTGAAACTAGCTGATGCCCGCGACTTCATCCGCGTGGTTTAAGTATTTTTCGCGTTAGTTTCGCGTGGTTTCCCACAGGAACTCCTTAATTTCCGGGATAAAAAGTAGCCTATGTCACTCTCCAGGTCCTGCAGGGCGATTCAGAACATTTCGATAACATACCGAATCGATACGATTAGATATCGATCTCGAATCGAAAGTTTTTTGTCGTGCAATTCAGAACGTTCGGTTTGAGGATACGATTCGATATCGACTACGGTTTCGGAATCGACAAGTTACATTTAGATTACATGTGCATTTACAAAGACTGTTATTTTACCAAAATCTTACTCATTATTAAATTCTTTTTAAGCAATAAAAAATAGGTTTCAACCGTTTTCTATAGGGTAATTCAAGTCATTATTCAAAATGACGACCTATCAATTACGATAGAAAAACATCGAAATGTACTGCTAAACATTTTAAGTTTTTATTATAGCTATCCTCGTAAATGCCACACTGTCAAACATTGGTCTTTCAATGTCAACTGTCAAGTTCTCAGATCAATGACCTCAAGTTCAATTTTGATTTTTGAAATCGGTGTTTGAAATTTTGACTGGTTCTTAATAGTTTGTGTTGAACTTAGATTAATTGTGTATTTAAATACAATAATATGGAATGTAACCTGGGCCTAACCTCCCTGAGGAGCCTGAACCCGCTGCAAGCCTGAACCACCAAAATAACCAGGGTCCCCATGGTCCCCTACTGCTCCACAGGCTGAGGAACAACAAAAGGAGAGGAAAAGGAAAAGAAGGGATGAAGGTAATAACAAATTTTGCAAGTTTAATAAACTAGCTATGGCCCGCGACTTCGTCCGCATGGATTGAGGTTTTTCGGTTCCCGCGGGAACTCTTTAATTTTCCGGGATAAAAAGTACCTAGCCTATGTGTTATTCCACACTATAATCTATCTATGTGCCAAATTTCATACAGAGTAACAAACATCCATCCAAACTTTCTCATTTATAATATTAGTATTTAGTGTAGATGTTATGTATCGGTTTCCATTTTCAGTTAATAGTAGGTATACCTAAATACAATTGGATGATAACATATATACCTATTTTAATTTTTCAGATTTTGATGACAGAATGATGGCAGCCATGGAGCGGCAGGCAGAAGCCTATGAAGAAATGGGAAGGCAAATTGGCCGATTGGCAGATGCAGTTAATAATATTTTCTTTAATATATTTAGCTACAGATTCATTTTGTAAATATTATATACTTATCTAAACTTGTGCATAACGTTTTACCAATTTTAATCTTATTTTATTCCATTGAGACATTGGACCGCATTATCTCATATACAGATACAGACAGATAGGTATTTTAGGCAAAGTACAATTATTTTCAAATTACCTAAGTACCTCCTAATAATAATAATCACTGTTACCATAAAATATAGTTAACCTTCCGGCGCGTCCGGCGTATTGGAGGTGCGGGTACTTCAGAAATGTGGTCCTGTAACACCAATTAGCTCGACTGCGAAGCATTCCTCATGCGACCGGACGGGTCGGCGGGTTGCGGATTGCCGATAGCCTACGGGCCCCGGACAAGAGGTCTGGCCAGCGACACTCCCAACACTGGTCAGGATCCCAAAACCTTTTCCTTGATCCTCCTCCTAGAATCTCCCCTCGTCCCCCACTCACATGCACACACACGGACACACACGCACACAATATCACGTCACGGACACACACAGGCAAGGGTCCATACGGCTCGCTTTCGTTCCGCCGGACTCAGAGTGGAGCGGGGACGGGGTTAATGTCATAGACATAGACCTGACTGGCCCCAGCTCCGCGAAGAGTCTGGCGGGACCGATGCGCGCTGATGGACTACCGTCCCAAACAACACCCACACTCACAAATAAACACAAATCATTTCACATACACTACACAAATCAACACACAAAACAAAAAACTGAAAAATGGACACGACGACACAGAAAATTAGACCCCAGAAGGGTACCGGCCCCACCGGGGCAGGAGAATCCCTTGCTGCGGCTCGCCCTCCGGGAACGGCAACGACCGAAGGACGAGCTGCAGGCCGCCCTACGTATTCTGGGTTGGGCACTATGTCGCCTGGTGCTATGCACCCCCAACGACCCCTGGCAAACGAAGAACGGACTCAGACGGACACGCATACCCATGACAGAACCCAGGCAAATGACAAACGGACAGACGGACCTGTAAATGACACGACCACCACTAGGAATGGAAAGACGGACATGGACGAACCCTCCACTTCTTCCTCCATGGCCCATGTGACCCCTCCCACGGCCCCACCAGTGGCCCAGAATCAGTGGATGCAGGTGGCCGCAGGGGCCGGGAAGAAGAGGAGGAGGAAGACAAAACAAACAAAAAGCACCACGGTTAGGAGCGGGGGCCAGCCAGTGCTGGTGCCCGGAAGGCTAGCAGACACAAACGCCGAAACTCAGGCAACTGGCTCGCGCGGTCAAAGCGGAGGTGAGCAGCCGCCCCCACAGGGTAGCAGCTTGCTCGCGGAGACTGTCGCCCCAAGCCAGGGCGGAGGCGCAGTGGATGCTGGCCGACCGGGAGCCAGCGGTGGCCCGCCCATCGTCAACCGAGAAAACCAACAAACCAACAGTGATAACAACCCGGCCCAACGTCGGCCACACCCTGCCGCTCGCCGGCCTTACTGGAGGATGCGGAGCAGAGGTGAGGCTGACGAAAGGCCGGGAGACCCCGCCCCGTCGACGAGTCGGTCAAGCCAAAAGCGAGACCGGCTCGACGACACAATCTCCCCCAGGGGGGATTATAAGAAGAGGAGAACAGACAACACGGGCTCATACGCCCGTGCAGCACAACCACATCTCAGCGTGGCAGTCACTTTCGACCCACGCTCTGACATGACCCAACAAGAGGCAAGCAACATTCAGGGCCAAATCCAAAATGAGATCTTTGCTGCTTGCCTCCAAGAAACAGCACCTGGCACCCTACCTTACGCGCCCGCTTTCGTAGGCAAAGCCTTCTTGAGCGAGGGTGTGCTAAAGTTATGGTGTCATGACGACAAAGCTCTCTCGTGGTTACATGAAGTTGTACCACGACTACAGTCACCACGAGAGGGGACGGGGCTCCTGTTGATAAAGCAGTCGGAGATCCCCGTACGGATCAGATCCGCACTGTTTGTGCCGGGGTATCAAGGCGAGGTAGGGAGCCTGCACAGGATCCTGGCCAGCCAAAATCCCTGGTACAACATACCAACTTGGACCCTGTATAACTACCTCAAGGTCGAAAACAACATTCCAGGCATACTTCTCGTTTTGGGCGTGCCCAAAGAGCAGATTGCCGACATCATGGCAAGGGGAAGGGAAGTAGCCTACTCCACGGGCTCTATTTACGTCCGATACTTCACTCGTGAAGGAGTGAGCGACGTACCACCCATGGAGCTCCCCCAGCCAGACATGACAACCACCTCCACCTCCACTTCCAACAACATACAAACTGACGGACAACCCGCGAACAACCCGGAACCATCAGTCAGCACTGTGCTCCACAACATTGACGCGGTGCTGACTGAATCATCGTCACCTCCTCCACCGAATAAGACAGAGTGGCAGGAGGGGACTGACACGACAGACACGGCAGCTCTTCAAGAGCTGTTGAAAACATGGGCCCCTATGGCCGAAAAGGAACAACAATGACCAACGGACAACTGACTTCCCTTTACAAATAACGATAACATACGAGCACATTAAAATTGTGCAAACCAACCTCCAGCATAAATACCTAGCAACGGCCACCCTCAAAAAGCAGCTGGAGGTTGAGGCCGAGACCATAGCCCTAATCCAAGAGCCGTGGGTTCGGGCAAACCGCATTTGCGGTCTCGGAAACTGCGAAGGTAAGGTTTTCTACCACAGTTTGCAAGAGCCGCCTCGAACATGTATCTACATACCACGCTGTGTCACAGCGACACTACTTACACATTACTGTTACAGAGACCTAACAGCAGTTAGAATACACAACGAAATAAGACAAAACAATGGGTCAGCGCCTAGACCACTAGTCCTGGCATCACTGTATCTACCCATTGAAGGCCAGATCCCCACGAAGGAAGTCATGGACCTCATCAACCACTGTGAAGAACAAAAGACAGACCTAATCATCTCTGTCGACAGTAACGCACACCATACCCTGTGGGGTAGTGAAAAGAACAACACAAGAGGTGAGTCGCTAGTATCATTTCTACTAACAACTAACCTCAACATTGTAAACAAAGGCAAAGAACCGACGTTTATATCCAGTAGGTATCAGACGATAATCGACCTTACTCTAGCCTCACATAACATAGTAGATCGAGTAAAGAATTGGCATGTGAGCAAGGAACCGTCACTGTCGGATCACTGCAGAATATGCTTCGAACTTGATCTAACCAAGAAACCAGAAATACCTCGAAGAAATCCGAGGAAGACAAATAGGAAACAGTACAAATCACTCATAACAAGACACATAGGACAGAAGAACATATCCGAAATCCAATATGTGTCACAGATCGACAATCAGGTAACAGACTTAACAGAAAGTATAAGGGCATGCTACGAGATAGCCTGCCCTTTGAAAACACGTAAGACAAAACAGGAACCAAAACATAACTGGTGGGGCCCGGACCTAGAAAAGAAAAGACAAAGGTTAAGGCACCTATTCAACAGAGCCAAAAACACCCGACAGGACTTGGATTGGGATAACTTCCGAGAAGCACAATCCCAATACAAGAAACTTGTACGAAACAAAGACGAAAAGTCATGGCAGGGATTTTGCACAAACATAGAATCATACGACACGGCGACTAGAATTAGGAAAATTCTAGCCGACGATAACAATCGCACACTAGGCACTTTGAAGAAAACAGATGGTAGTTACACCAAAGACGACAAAGAGGTCAGTGAAACACTAATACAAACACATTTCCCGGGCAGCAAAATAGTAGACAACCCAGACTGGGCGGATGATCTACAGAGCACACCCTCGGAAGCTGACTGGGAAATAGCTAACAGAATAGTCACACACGAGAAGGTACGGTGGGCCATAGACACGTTCCACCCCTTCAAATCAGCGGGAACAGATCAAATTTTCCCAGCCCTCTTGCAGTGGGGGGCTACGGAGATAACACCATGGCTAGTACAAATCTTTCGAGCTTGTATAGCCTTTAAATACATACCAATCTCGTGGAGAGAAGTGAAAGTGGTATTCCTGCCCAAACCAGGCAAGAATGATTACACCGAACCGAAGGCTTTCAGACCTATCAGCCTAACATCCTTCCTGCTGAAAACGCTGGAAAGGCTTGGAGACCGTTTCCTTAGAGACGGAGCCCTAAGGACTATACCAATACACCGAAACCAACATGCCTATTGTACCGGCAAATCAACAGAGACGGCTCTCCACGACGTGGTAACGAAGATAGAGCACGACCTAGCAAACAAACTATCAACACTAGGAGCCTTCATAGATATTGAAGGAGCCTTTGACAAAACCACTTTTAAGAGCATTGATAATGCACTACAACGCTACGAAGTACCCAAAACCCTAAGGCAATGGATAGGGACCCTACTCGAAAAAAGGGTCATCCAACTTGACATAAACGGTATAACAAAGGGCATAGTAGCCAAAGGTTGCCCGCAAGGAGGAGTGTTATCTCCAATCCTGTGGAACCTGGTCGTTGACAGCTTGATAACAAAAAATGAACAACAACGGATTCTACACCATAGGTTATGCAGATGACATAACGATTCTAATAGGTGGCAAACACGAAAACACACTTTGTGCAATAATGCAAGATGCACTGAGGCTCTTAGAGAAATGGTGCAAAGACAATGAACTAACAGTGAACCCAAAAAAGACCGAACTAGTACTGTTCACAAACAAAAGGAAACCAGATGTACCAAGAATGCCAACACTCTTCGGTACAAATCTAACACCATCAACAGAAGTCAAATATCTGGGGGTAACTCTAGATACTAAGCTCAACTGGAAGAAACACATAGACACGAAAATACAAAAAACAACAATAATCCTAAATCAATGCAAACGCATGATCGGGAAAACCTGGGGTCTAAAACCAAAGATAATGCTCTGGCTGTATCTGACAGTGGTAAGAAGCTCTCTAACATACGCGTCACTAGTATGGTGGCCCAGAACACTTCAGACGACAACCCAACAGGAACTACAAAAATTCCAAAGACAAGCATGCCTAGCGATCACTAGCTGCATGAGCACCACCCCAACAGATGCTTTAGAGGTAATACTGGGAATCCCCCCCCTACATCTTCATATAAAAGAAGAAGCTACCCTCGCAGCGCTAAGGATTAAGACTTATGGGCTGTGGAAAGATACAAACACAACACACACCCGGATACTGTCAGGTGAGAACATGAAAAGTCCACTGTTAGGATGGATCTGTGAAAAAACACGGAAGGAACATATAATTGAGAAAGACTATGAGATCAACATCTCAGATACCAGAATACACAAAAATACTACAGATACGATAGACGTTTACACAGACGGGTCAAAAACCAGCCAGGGAACCGGTGCAGGAGTGTACTGTCCCGAACTAAACATACATATTGCTCGCGCGCTCGGTAAGAATAACTCTGTTTTTCAAGCGGAGTGCGTCGGCATCACTGCGGCGGCCATGGCAATGGCCGACAGACAGGTAACAAACTTTCATATTAACATTTTTAGTGATAGTCAGGCAGTCCTGCGAGCTCTAGCCAAAAGTACAACCTCATCCAAGCTCGTACTGGATTGCCATAACGCACTACAAACACTAACAAAATCAAACCTAGTATCACTTAGCTGGGTTAAAGGTCACAGCGACAACATAGGTAACGACGCAGCCGACGAACTAGCTCGACGAGCCTCAAACCTGAAGGTAATGGGACCTGAACCGATTGTTCCAATACCATTCAGTGAGTACAAAACTTGGTTAAAACGACAAACAGTAGGTACTCATGCCGAACTTTGGGCAAACACCACCAGCTGTAGACAAACAAAAGAGGCTATACCCAGCCCGAATCAACGCCTAACTAAGAAACTACTGCAATTAAACAGAGCTAAACTCAGGACGGCCGTAGGCATGATAACAGGACACTGTCCACTTAACAAACACCTATATGTTCTAGGTATAACCGACAGCCCTCTGTGCAGAGCCTGCATGGAGAGCGAGGAGACACCAAGACACGTACTACTCGAGTGTAGTGCTGTAACCACTCAACGAGAAGCCTACATTGGCTCCCCAGCAACACTCCCGGAAGTCCTTGCCGACCTGGGCGGCCTGCTTGGATTCTGGAGTGAGCTCGGCTGGCTGGAGTGATCCAGCGGGGAGTCGCACCGGAGGTCTCACGCACAGCGGGCACCAGTGCTTAAGTGCGGAAAAGCCCAGAGGAAGAAGAAGAAGAAGAAGAAGATATAGTTAACTTTTATTATGATTTCCAAAAAAAATTGTGCTACTAGCAAGAATTAGGTACCTTGTAGTACTGCCTAGTCTTATTTATAGGTTTAATATTTATCTTGTGCCATGATTGTGTGATTACTACCGCTGTGAAATTAATGTATTGTACTACCTAGTAGGTAACTTATGATCTTATCCCACTTCACAGCTGATTGATATCGGTAGGTACATAAACTATATTTGGCTATAGATTCAAGAGCCTATTATTAATTGTAATATTAGTTTATTCCTATGAAACTGGCACCGAAGACTGACTATATTATATCATAGATTAATACATAATATGATTGTCATGACTGAGATATTATAGGCCAAGTATTATTTTTAAGTAATCTAAGTACTATCAATAACACTGTCACCATAAAATATAGTTACTTAGAAGTACCTATTATTGTGATTTTCAAAGAATATTTGTGCTATTAGTAAGAGAGAGGTACCTACTTGCCTACTGGTAAAGATAGAATCTTGTGCTATAATTTATAAGAATATTTGATTGAGTAGTTTTGTTTACAGAGATAGTTTATGCTTAAAATAGTTTCTATAGGAGATTATGTATTTTGGACTTAATAATAAAAGATTTAATTGTTAATGTTTTACTTATTGGTTTTAATATTTATCTTGTCCATTATTGTATAATTACCACAGCTGTGTAGTAATCATATCCTACCTACCTAGAGTGCTCGTTCAACTCCAACTCGTCCTTATTAAATAAAAAACTGTTTTGAATTTAGAAATGATTTATTTTATTTCACTATTGGCCATGCGCCGGATAAACATTGCTCATTATTTGTATGGCCCTCGCCAATTCTGCTGGGGCAGTGAAGGCAGATGTCACTAAGTGGTCATCGGTCTCACTGTCTTGCAGATCTTCCACATTTGCGGGCAAATGAGCCAATACGCACGTATTATGCCGCACAGCGCAAGCGTTTATGATCTTGCCTGCCTTTACAGGGTCATACTCCAGGTTCCGGTGTTTGAGAATACATGTGAAGCTGCTTTTCAGCATACCTATGCAATATGCATCTTTCCACACAATTTCGTGCTTTAATGTGGCGAGCAGTATAAAGTGCCCCTTGGCTACCATCTGCTACATGCAAAATTGATGTAAGCAACCAAGGTTCTGATGGATAACCAAAGTCTCCTGAAACTAGAAAATATTCTTAACATAATATTTAGTACTTGTATAAATTATCTAATTATTGTTAGATTGTGGGATAGCTAATAAGTAGGTACGAGTACATAATATAAAATTACCTCTAGTATTTCAAGTTTCATAGTTATAACTGTGTATTTGCCTACTAGTTAACTGAATATTTAATGATTAGTTACAGTAGGTAATTTATTCTCACCAAGCAGTCAGCATTCTACTCCATTTTCATTTAAATACTGCATTTTGCCCCTCAATACAACTGCTACGAACATTTTTTCGCGAAAAAAGCAAACGGAAAGAAAAATTAAAAGTAAACAAAAGGATACCGAATGCTCCGTAGGTTTCGATAAGTAACCAACAAAAATTATCGGACGTTCGGAAAATCTCATTCGATTCGGTTGTTGTGAATAGCGTTTGAGAGAAGAAATCGAACGATATCTACGCCGGTTCGATTCGGTTTCGATATCGGCAATTTCGCTGTCGATACGGTTACTCTGAATTGAAAATACATCTTATCGTACGATAAGAAACCGAATCGATCGATAATTTTGATATCGTAAGGTTCTGAATCGCCCTGCTGAACTATACCCATACCAAAAATCACGTCGATCCGTTGCTCCGTTGCGGCGTGATTGAAGGACAAACCAACAAACCAACAAACCAATATACCAAAAAACAAACACACTTTCGCATTTATAATATTAAGTATGATTTTGACAACAGTTTTATACCAAATCGGTCAAAGTAGCAGCAATCACTCTGGGTTAAAAGGACAACCCGGCGTTTCTGCAAGCTGTCCCAAGTAACTGATCTTTCTGCGTTTTTTGGTCACATTAAGTACCAGATTCTATTTCGATTCCGTAGGTACTAATTATATACGCGGCATAATTATCTGCTCAACCGATTCTTACCAAACTTTGTTATAGAGATAGATTGCAGCCAATGGAACATAGAATGGACATAGGCTATTAAAGAGTTCAAACAGGAATAAAAAAAAATTAATCCATGAAGACTTCGTTGAAGAAAGTATTCCATAATCGGTCTACCTTCTATAACCATAACTACCTATCATCCAATGTAATGCTAGTAAAGCACAAATCAATCAAATCAAATTAGGTACACTGTACACTTATTAACGTTCATTAACATATAAAACAAGATGGTGATAGCCAATTACAATATCTTAAAACTAAAGCTACGAGCTAAGTTCAAATAAAAAGGAAAACAAATGAATTACACAAAAATCCCTAGCTAAGTATATTACGAAACAAAACAACCTGAAAACCTCAAAACGTATCAACAGATTACAGCATCCCTGCTCAGAGATGGATGGTAGCGTATACATAACATTAGCTAATGCTACACACTGACCTATTTGGAGAGCCCAGTTCAGGAAACCTGGTTTTTGGCTTACCTCTCTGACTGATACACCGATCAGTTACGCTACGTTAAGTCAGCCCTCTTCATCCTGTATACATTTGCGCTTAGGCTAACAAACAGGTGAGAAATGAGCACCCTGTCCTCGATTCCAAAAGAAATCGGAGTTTATTTCGACACCATTGGATACACCTGATGTATTAACCTAGAGAAAACAAAAACAAACTTGTAATGCCCGCTTCTAGGCTAAGTAAAATTAGCAATTCAATTATTGGCAACTAGATAAAATCCGGAAGTTTGTCCGTGTGGATTTGGTTTTAAAAATCTCGAGTTAACATATCTTAAATAGCTCTTCAATATTTCGACATAAAAATTAGCCTATATTACTCTTTACTCACGTCGGTGTGATGCTCTATTGCAGCGTTATTGAAGGACAAATAAAATAACCGACATTGCAACAAACGAATAAATCAACAAACATATTATAGACTTTCGCATTTATAGTGTTAGCATAGGCTAAAGAGATACATCCATAGTTATCATTATATCTTTACGTTTCATATCATATACGTTTTTAGGGTTCCGTACCCAAAGGGTAAAAACGGGACCCTATTACTAAGACTCCGCTGTCTGTCTGTCTGTCTGTCTGTCTGTCTCCAGGCTGTATCTCATAGACCGTGATAGCTAGAAAGCTGAAATTTTCACAAATGATGTATTTCCGTTGCCGCTATAACAACAAATACTAAAAATTAAAAAAAATATATATATTAAGGGGGGTCCCCATACAATAAACGTGTTTTTTTCGTATTTTTTTGCTCAATATTAAAAACGGTAACAGGTAGACGGTTCATATTTTCACAGAATATTAACTTGTATATTACCTTTCAAAATAAAAAATTAAATATCACTAAAGTAAATATCAAAAAATTACGTTTGTTGCCGACGAGCCCCTCCCATACAACAAACGTAATTTTTTGATATTAACAGTAAACCTCTACAAACAAAGTTAGTTTTGCGGTTCATTAACAAAGGTAATTATACCTACTTCTTGAGTACGGAACCCTCGGTGCGCGAGTCCGACTCGCACTTGGCCGGTTTTTAGTGTGTTTAGTTAGTGTATACATATGTCACCGTAAGATTGCAAAATCCGTTTGATTGTAATCTAACTAGATACGAAGTTAAAAAAGATACGAAGATAAAAATTGTTTATTCCATTCTATTAGCTTTAGATCACAGTAAACAACACCCACTGTGCCATTTAAACCATTTTAACATGCACATTATCCTCGGGAGCAAATGGCCCGAAAAATCCAATATGTCAGCCCCCAGAGCAATATACAAGACACGATGCAGCCTTGCCTTTTCCGCGCTGCAGGGAATTAATAAGTACAGGCTCAGCCTTGGAGTGCGTCTTGCGACAATTTCTCGCGTATATTGAAATTTTGTCACCCCTTCGTCAGGGTGGAGATGAAATACGTTGGAATTTATGAGCAAAACACACAAGGGATGAAAAAATAAAAACGAAGTTCCATAATACATAAATATTAATTTAAAAATCTTTTTTTACGATTTTTTTTTGTTTTTTTTCTTCTTTTTTTAAGTAAAAAACTAAAAACCTCATCTATATATCTAATCTAATCTAATATATACATGACATAGGATATATTCAGCTGTTGGCATACATTTTAATCTATACTATCTATACTTAGTATTATAAATGCCAAAGTTTGGATGGATGTATGGATGGATGGATGAATATTATAAAATCGTTGAGGGATCAACGCACAGCCTTAAACACTGGGGTTAGAAACGTGAAATTTTGATAGTAAGTTTTTTTGTGACGTAGGCGCTCACTAAGGAAGGATTTTTCAAAATTCCACCCCTAAGGGTGTGAAATAAGGGGTGAAGGTTTGTATGAAAGTCCGTCATTTCTCAATTTATGTCCATGAAACTTGGTATACGAGCTACAGGTTGAAAATGGAGAAATACGTTTCACAATTTTTTTTAAATTCTACCCCCGAAGGGGTGAAATAGGGGATGAGAGTTTGCATGAAAGTCCTTCATTTCTCAAGATATTCTCAAGTTATATAAACGAAACTTGGTATTTTGGCTTTCGTTAAAAATTAAAGAATTACGTGTGTCACAGTTTTTCAGAATTCAACCCACAAAGTGGTAAAATAGGAGTTGAAAATTTGTATGAAAGCTATAGCCATGAAACTTGGTGTATGAGCTGAAAGTTGAAAATTAAGAAATACGCATTTCACCGTTTTTGAAAATTTGTAAATACGTATTTCAACGTTTTTGAAAATGAAATAGGGGATGAAAGTTTGTATGAAAGCCCTTCATTTCTCAAGATATTTTACAAGATATATCAAAGAAACTTGGTATTTTGGTTTTCGGTAAAAAAATTATCAGTACGTGTGTCACAGTTTTAAAATTCGACCCCCAAAGGGGTAAAATAGGGGTTGGAAATTTGTAAGAAAGTCCTTCATCTCTGAAGTTATAGCCATGAAACTTGGTATGTGAGCTACCGGTAAAAAATAAAGAAATAAGTGTTTCACAGTTTTTGAAATAGAGTTTGCTGTGAGTGTGTTTGAATCACGCCGCAACAGAGCAACGGGTATTTTGCACGGGTAGTTGAGGTCCAGGAGAGTGACATAGGCTACTTTTTATCCCGGAAAGTTAAGAAGTGCTGTGCTGTGCTGTGGGAATTAAAAAAACTTTTGCCACGCTAACGAAGTCGCGAGCATCCGCTAGAAAGGCTATAAAATAACCCACGCTCACGAAATCGCGGCGGAAATGACAATAGTCCTTTGACAATTTTAAAAGCCCTTAATATAAGCACATTTCTATATCTGTGCTATAATATGAAGAAAGAATAATTAATTTAGTTATTAACAAACGTTATTATAGTGCCACGCTATCACTCTCACCAATCACCATAAAATGTACGGAATTCATGCGTTCAGCTTATCACGAACACTATGTTTATGGTAATGAAGCTTGGCAGCAGATTCTACCCTCATATTATGAGCAGAATAAATCAGAGGAGCCTAACTAAGAAATATTCTCCACACTCGGACATAATATTATCACATTTATGTTGAATGTGCGCCAATTTATTCATTACTCGTATGCACATTGATGTTTAATTTTAGTGTACTTACTCCTATTTCGATGCGTATACACATTGATATCTGATTTGGTGAGTAATTTATAGTCGACTACCCCGCGATTTCGTCCGCGTGAATTGAGGTTTTTTGGTTCCCGCGGGAACTCTTTAATTTTCCGGGAAAAACAGTAGCCTATGTGTTATTCCAGACTATAATTCATCTCTGTGCCAAATTATTACATCCAGATCTGTACAGCCGTTCTGGCGTGATTGAGTAACAAACATCCATCCATCCATCCACCCATCCATCCAAACATTCGCATTTATAAATTAAAAATTAAAAATCTGTCCATATTCAAATATAAGTATAGATACCTACTATCAGGTACTGAATATTTATGAATTAGGTAATGTACTTAATTCTTTCTTATACTAACGGCCGGTTTCTGAATTTGAAGTATATATAATTTTAATAAAAAGGTACCTTAGAAAGTTATAGTGAGAAAGAACTCACGGAAAATATTACTGTTACTTCTCAGACAGCAAATTATCACTATCGTTAATTTCATTTATCTCTCAAGTTAGGATAATAACTCAAACTAATTAGTATGATTGTCTGAATAAACAAACTGAGGATAAACATTTTTCTCGTAAAAACTTATTATAATTTCATTTATTTTATTAGACTTCCTTTTTTCTTTATTTAGGGTTCCGTACCTCAAAAGGAAGAAAACGGAACCCTTATAGGATCACTTCGTTGTCCGTCCGTCTGTTTGTCAAGACCCTTTTTCCTCAGGAACGTATGGAGGTATCAAGCTGAAATTCATATCAAATACTCAGGTCAACGGTCCCTTGGAGCTGTGAAAAAATCAAACTTCAAAGCTAACACAATCAAAAGATACAACCGTGTATGCTGCAAATTTTCGAATTTTCTTACACTCGCAAGGGAATCAAAACCTACATGGTACTTCCCGTGAACTCAGTATCTTAAAACTTGGTTCGAAGCAACGTCTCATAGCACAGATAAAGGAAAAATTGCGAAAAGCATAAATTTTTAGTTACATCCATACTAATCCATACTAATATTATTAATTTATTAATTTATTTATTTATTATTAGTTACATTTCCATTAAAATAACGGAACCCTGTAAGGGCGCTGTAACCAGGGAGGCGGACTTATTGTGACAAATAACAATTCAACAAATGATTTCATTTTTGATCTAAGAATTCATTAACGTGATAATACGCTTTTTTTTGCAGGAAGTCTTTTAAATTGTTTAAAAATATATTTATATTCTCTTCTGCCTTCAGTTCTTTCGGGAGCTGATTGTAAAGTTTAGTACACATTGGGTTGGGACCGGTGCTGTGGATTTTTAAATTAGATTTGGGATAAACTAAATTATACATTCGCGCACTCCGTAATTTATCTGGTCGTGGCATGTTCTGGAGTTTTTTAAAGAAATCCGGATATTTCCTTACAAATTTACATGATTCTAGTATGTATATGCTTGGCAGGGTTAGGATTTTAGATGTTTTGAAATGTGGTACGCAACTTTGCCTGTTTTTTAGATTATAGATAATCCTTACGCATTTTTTTTGTAGCACGAAAAGTTGTTGTGCATCAGTGCTATTACCCCACAATATGACTCCGTAACTTAGCCAAGCATTTGCATACGCGAAATAGGCTAACAGTGCCGCTTCCGTGTCGGTGGATTTTTTTAATTCCCTTATTTTAATTAAATAATAAATTTATTTCTAAGTTGTGCTCGTCCAGCCAGCCGTTAACACTGGTAATAATTTCGTTTAGTTTAGAATCTAAACCGTCGGCGCCCGTACATGTGGTTTGGATTGAAATATCATCCGCAAACAACACGCACGGGTCGCGCAGGATTTTCGGGAGATCATTTATGTATACCAGGAACAGCAGGCATCCGAGCACACTTCCTTGTGGTATTGAATGGTTTATGTATTCCACATCCGATCGTGTATTTGTTATTTTGCCCGATTTAAAGTCATAATGTGTGATTTCTACGTATTGTTTGCGATTCTTTAGGTATGACTCGAACCATTTATGTGCGGACCCACGAATGCCTACGTCGTACAGTTTATTCAAGAGTATGTCATACATTATTTTATCATATGCTTTTGTCATGTCAAGTAATATGCCTATCGCGTATTCTTTATTGTTTAGTGTGTTAAGTACTGTGTCGATATATTTGTACGCAGCGAGCACGGTTGATCTATTTTTCCTGAAGCCGTTTTGGCAGTCGTCGAATATGTTATATTTTTCACAGAATGCGTACACTCGGCTACACATCGCTTTCTTTATAAATGCGAAAGTGTGTCTGTCTGTCCGTCTAGCTGTCTGTCTGTCTGTCTGCTACGCTTTCACGGCCTAACTACTTAACCGATTTGGATGAAATTTGGTACAGAGATAGGTTGTATCCTGGGGAAGGGCATAGGCTACTTTTTATCCTGGAAAATTTAAGAGTTCCCGCGGGAATAAAAAACACATCAATCCACGCGGACGAAGTCGCGGGCATCATCTAGTCAAATAATAAAAATATTTTTAATTATTTTAAAACTACCCCTTTCCGCATGAACGCGTGGAGGTATTAAATTGAATTAAAATAATAGATAAGTGGAATAAAAATACTATAACTTTTACTTATATATAATATACGTACAGGTTTGTACGGAACCCTCGATGCGCGAGTCCGACTCGCACTTGGCGGGTTTTTTTTACGATACAAACAAGTTGACAAAAGTTCTAGACTAGCTTGGATAAATATGTTCATGGCGATATTTATAAAACACCGTTTAAAAAATAATTGGTTTAACTAGTTCATTTTATCAGTTTTTATTGCTGATACTTTGTTTTCGTTTGGATTTAATTACTTTCAGCATTTCAACCAGTTTTATTAGCTTTCTTTCTTGCCCTTCTGAGTCTTCTTTCTTGACATTCACTGAGTAAAATAATTAATAGCACTCACATTGAAATACTAACATCATTGAACTTCATAATTTATTATGATGTATGACCAGTAATGGGACAAAGCGCGAAAACGGCGAAAGCGGTTATAGAGCAAGATCCCAGGGCCGCCAGACCTTACTTATTTTCTGAGAAACAAAATGTGTGTGTGTGTAGCTTTGGTACGTAGATTTAACGTACACATACTCGTAAATTTGATTATAAGGTGCTAAAGGTACGTAAAAACTTTGCTAACTTTACTTATTTTCTGAGAGCTAATTTTTATGTATGTTTTAGAGAATATTGTTAATAATTAATAATCAACACTCCCAGACTCATGCCGTGGGCCGTTATTTCAGCCAGACAAAATAAAGCTCGCAAAATGCGAACGCCTGTTACATTTTTAAAGCAATCATCGTATTTGATAAATTGGTATTCCGAAATGACCGGGCGCCTGGAACAATGCCATTAAATATTATTATATTATACAATTAATTTCTGTCAAAAACTTTACCTAGTTTTCTAAATATAAACAAGTAAAAATTTTCGTCCTTAAGTCAACAATAATATTTTAATAAATTCCACTAAAAGTTACCCCTTGACTGCAATCTCACCTGGTGGTCAGTGATGATGCAGTCTAAGATGGTAGAGGGAAAATTTCATAATCTTGCATGAAATCAGGAATTGTAATTCCAATTGAGTATTCATAAACTACTATTTTAATAGTACATGAAAAATTTATACGAATATTTAGATATAAGCATATATAAACATATTAATCAGTACTATTGGTCGCCCGGCACTTCGTCCGCGTGCAATTTTTGTTTTTCTATGAGATTATGAAATTTTTCCGCTGTAAAAGGCGTATGTATAGAGGCTTTATTATATATATAATTTAAGAAGGTTTTTATTATTTAAAACTACTTAATAACTTAAATGCCGATTTTCATATCTCTAACTTCAAAAACATAGAACTTTCATACAAACTACTAACTCCCATTTCACCCCCTTAGAGCCGCGTAAAATTGCTTAAACATTATTATTATTTAAAACTAATAATCTAAATACCGATTTTCAAGTCTTTATCTTCAAAAACTTAGAACCTTCATGTAAGGTTCCAACTTCAATTTCACCCCCTTTGTTGTGGATTAAACCTGCTTAAACAGGCTTAGATATGGCAATAAATAATGGTTTTCCTTACTCCACGCAATGAAATAGGTGCCTAAAACCTTGAAAATAAAGGCAAAATTTTGTCACAGCGAAATTTCAAATTGAGTCTGGCGGATGTTGGGCCCATCAGATTAGTCTGGCTGCTTGTAAATAGTATTGGAATAGTTCCCTGAGTATAGTGTATAAAAAATCAAGACTCTAAGAAAATAAGTAAAGTTAAGTTTTTTTTTGCCAGCTTTAAAGTGTCTGGCAGAAAAAATGGCCCACGGCATGAGTCTGGGAGTATTTATTATTAATTATTAACGCTGTTCTGTGAAACATACATAAAAATCAGCTCTCAGAAAATAAGTAAAGTTAGCAACGTTTGTACGTACCTTTAGCATCTTATAACTATAAATTGGCCGTCGCTCCAAATTTGCGAGTATGCGTACGTAAAATCTACGTATCAAAGCTACTATATTACACACATTTTGTTTCTCAGAAAATAAGTAAGGTCTGGCGGCTCTGGGATCTTGGACCATTAGACATGTAGAGGCTTTATTGTGATTAAAAAGTCAAGTGTAATATTGTTTACTAACTACTTTTATTTAAAATACAAGTAAATATAATTAAAATTATTAAAAAATACGACTGCTCTGCCATAGACACGCATACATAAACGAACCCTGAAAACATAACACTCCTTTTTTGGACAGTCGTGTTATAAAAAATCCCCCTCGAATACAAATACAAATACGAATGCTGCTACGTAACGATACCACAGTCATTAATTACCTTTGGAATTTTATTCACATTTTTATTGGATGGTGATAATAAAAAAAAAACCCCGGCTGTGTTTGTTGTGGGCTCTTCTCAGACCAGGTCGCGTTTGGAACCCTCGTAGCTTTAGTTTTAAGATACCGTAACCGATTATCACCATCACGTTTTTTAAGTAAGTAATTCTTGACGTCAATAAGTGTACCTACAGTGTACCTATATTGAATAAATGATTTGATTGATTGATTATTAAATGATATTTTTATGTGAATCACTGGATATTGAACTATAGTGTTATATATTTTTGAAATCTACTCATCATTGATGATGATTATATAGTTAATCTTATTTTCGAAATTTTTTTTTCAACTTTAGTCTTTAATGCGGTACCATGGTCACCCCATTAATTTTTTTTTTAATTTTATTAGAATATGTCACCCGGAATAAGCCAGGGATTCTAACGATACCTCATTTATTACAATTGGTTCAGGCATATAGAAGTTATGGTGGAATATACAAATTCACATACATACATATTACATACATACATGAACCCTGAAAACAATATACTCCTTTTTTCAGGCAGTCGCATTAAAATTAAATTTAAATTAAAACCAAATTCTTTAATCGGTACCACTCATCGATTCTGCCGTACAAGCTCAATACATAATGCCAGTTCATTGAGGTACTTTGAATATTGAACATTTCATTAGAATAAGAGTAACAGACGACTGCAAAATTAAAACTTGGACTACAGGGAGCGAAGACAAAGCACTTGCAACAGATTGCAAGTCATAAAAATAATCCTCTTTCAACGAAGTTTAAATATAGCAGGGTTGGCCAGTAACATTATTAAAAACTAGCTCATGCCCGCGACTCTCTAATTTTCCGGGGTAAAACGTAGCCAATGTGTTATAACAGACTATAATCTGTCTCTGCGCGAAATTTCATTCAGATCCATTCAGCCGTTCTGGCGTGATTGAGTAACAAACGTCCACCCGAAACGTCCGTCGATTTAGTTTTAAAAAGACCCCGTATTTTGATTTTTCGAGTTAAAAAGTAGTTTATGTCACTTAACAAGTCTATATGCAAAAGCAGACAGACAGACATACTTTCGAATTTATGATATTAGTATCGATATTGATCAAAAAGATGCTTTTAAGTCAAACACAAAAGCTATTTATTATCAATATTATTACAAGGTGTCATGTTTTCCAGTTTTTCTTTATAGAAGGTGTGACAGCCCTAGGTGTGAATAACTTCGTAGACGGACGACGCGGACGGAACTATAAAACTGTCGCGATCAACGTTGGAGGCACGCCCAAACCGAATGAAGAGCTTAAAAAATGCCCTCCAGTTATTATAAAATCGAAGATATTATGGGAAGTCAGCAATAAATATTGGTAGAGTTGTAAGAATGACTGATGGAATAAAAATTGGATCCATTTTCGTATTTATGCAAGGTATTAACCGTGTGAGTCGAAGCTTTAAAAGCTTTTTTGGGGACTTGCAAAGGGTTAAGATATTTTAAAATTGTAAGATTTGGAAAATGACTAGATTGTGCAATTTGATCTTGAAAGCCTTTGATATTGGTGCAGATTGAACTTCGAAAGCAACTGAATACAATTTTAGAGAAAAATGCGACTCAATTACCATTAGAGAAAAATGCGAACGAATATCTCGAAAAATTGGCTTATCTTTTATATATAAAAGGCAAATGTGACTGACTGACTGACTGATCTATCAACGCACAGCTCAAACCACCGCACGTATCAAGCTGAAAATCATACAGATAGCTATTATGACGGAAGCATCCGCTAAGAAAGGATTTTTGAAAATGTAACCCCCGAGGGAGTTAAATAGGGCTTTGAAATTTGTGACGTGAGCGAAGCCGCAGGCAAATCCTAGTCAGGCGTATATTTTTTTTATTTTTGAAGGTATCCTTCTAAGATTTCTAGGTAAACTTCCAAGTCTCGTGAATAAGGTAGGGTTTAAGCTGTGTACGACGTTAATAAAATGAATACTAAAACTATAGAGAGGAAACGTAAGGGTAAAATCTATAGTACTCTGCTACCACTTGTAGTGGTAGTAGTAGTAGTAGTAGTAGTAGTAGTAGTAGTAGTAGGAGTGTTTGAGAAACCTATGATATATCAGCTTAGAAATGGCAATGGTTTACGCATTAATATAAAATAATGCCTTGAATGTGACTTTGTAAATAGATACGAGCACAGCC
This sequence comes from Erebia epiphron, assembly GCA_963932025.1. Taxonomy (NCBI): domain Eukaryota; kingdom Metazoa; phylum Arthropoda; class Insecta; order Lepidoptera; family Nymphalidae; genus Erebia; species Erebia epiphron. The sequence continues at coordinate 55,173,705 of OZ009945.1, read as the reverse complement.
TTTTTTGATGTACCTACTAATCATTCCTTCCTTAAGTACCTTCAGGCACGAAGGGAAGTTAGCCTTTTATGTTCCACATTTGTACATATTATTAGAAAATTGCTTTCTGATCTATACTCTCTACTTTTATTAAGAAACTATTTTTATCAGGAATAATCGTGGGCACCTAAGCAAACATTTCGGAGTATGGAAATTTTGTTTCCAACATATAATATGAAGGCCGGCACAATCTATGGCAATCTATGGCTATTGTTATCTCAAGGGCAAATCATAAAGCTATCGGATGCATTACATAGCCATGGATCTCGCATAGTCATCCCTTTTCAGGTTTAATCAAGTGATAACACATTAAGGAATTTGAGACTCGACTGAGAATTGATAACTCTAATGGCAAATAAATTAGAAAACTTTTTAACAGTATAAAGTAGTTATTTTCTCCCCCAAAGTCTATTGACTCTTCGCCCCGTAGTAAGCTTATTTACTTTCACAAAATAATAAAAATGTAACCCCAGTTTTTAAAGATTGATACGTATGGATATTAAATCAATAATAATAGTCAGCGTGTCGAAGTCTTACCCATTAGATGCCCACGGCTGAACTAAGGTCTCTTGCAAAGATACTATGATAATAATAATATAGCAGGTAATATTTTTTTATTCGCTACGGATTTCGTTCGAGTTCACTTCACAGTAAAAATTCGCCTAATAAAACAAAATCATAATATATATTTATATGCAGCTGTAGCCGTAGGGTTTTTAAAATAAGATAAGTATTCTCTTTGTTTCAATACTTTGACTATAGACTAGGAGTTTGTAGCAGTTAGACTGCGCTCAGTTTGAACAGCGGTCGTGCTTACTTACCTACACATTTTTTTCGGGCCATAGAGGTCGTCAAACCAACAACACGTACGAATAGGAAAGAATTAAAGAAATTGGAGCTGGAAGTCTTTTGATCTTCTGGAATAAAGAGGTCTGAGTAGTCTAATATTATGTAGTAGGTACATTCAGTCTCCAGAATGCATCATACAAGATCGGTCCAGCTGTTAAGCCGGAAAAACGTAAAAGATAGAAAGATATTCATTTTAATATAAATAAAATACTTTAATTGGATAATACCGAAAAATAATAAAAATTCTTTCCAAAAAACCGACTACATATGAATTCACCATAAAAAATCCTAAATCACTATGTTTAAGGAGTTCTGTACCCTGCAGCATCAGGGTTGAGGAGTTGGAAATTGGGTTTAAGTATGAAGTCGTGGCTTGACACCTACAATATGAATTTATCATAAAAAATCTTAAATCGCTATTTTTAATGAGTTACAGAGTACCCTACAGCATCAGGGTTGAGGAGTTGGGACTCAGAGTTGTATCGTATACACGTGACTTGATACCTACTATATGAATTCACCATCAATCATAATCATAATCATAATCATAATCATAATCATTTATTTTTTGCCAGAATATGGTACATGCAACATTTTGACATAGATGTTAATAAATATATAGAGTCCACATATCCTGCCAGGTTTGGCGTGCAAAATTATTTAAATTCTTAATCTAAAAAGTAAGAAAATATATTAATTTTTAAGAAGTATACAAGTATTCACATTCATTATAACAGTTTCTTTACAACATTATTCAGATTCATAATATATATCGCAAATAAAATTAATAAAAGAATACCTATAATAATAATAAAATACCGAATTAATAAGTTAAAATTAAGAAATTACAATAAATTAAATGTCAAACAATAATAAATACCCAGAACTACGAAAAAAAAAACTCAGTTAAATTTTTCAATTAAGTAGTCATCAGTTTTGTAATATAGCTTTTCTAAGAGCAAGTCAAATAAGGCTTTCTTAAACCTTGATAAAGGAAATTTTTTTATTGAGTTGGGCAAGTGGTTATAATGCGAACTGCCATACAGTAAGCATTTTTACTGGTAACAGCCAGCTTCTGCGTAGGGATTAACAATATTTCCTAACTCACTAGTTTTGAGGATTTCATGTACACCTACAGCATCAGGATTGAGGATTTGGAGTCAGAATTTTTATGGGACCATCTCGCGAGCTTCCTCTAACAAATGAAAATTTGTTCAAATCGGTTTAGAAACCACGGAGATATGCACCGACATACATTAAAAAAAAACATACGCGCCGAATTGAGAACCTCCTCCTTTTTTGGAAGTCGGTTAACAAAGTAGGTAGGTATACATTGCTATTGCAATATTATAACAGACGGAATAAAAACAGAGACCGATATTATAATATTACTAGATAATGCCCGCGACTTCGTCCGCATGGATAACGCTTTTTCCATTGCCGGGGGAACTATTTAAATTACTAAAAAGGCCTTCCTCGGGACCGAGCGAAGCAAAGGTCTCTGAGTCTACTTGAGTGAATTTGCACTTGATGGCCTCCAGCCGAATATGGCTTGAAAAGTTATAAAAATCTTTATTTCAGGGGGGCTCTCATAGAAGCGAATGCGAACGAAAATATTTTTTTTTTGCGTTACATAGTGTTGCGGTATATCATTATAAAAGATAATTAGAAATAGAGTCCAAAAATATATTTTTTAAATTTTTCCCTTAATATTGACCAAATGGGGGGCTTTCAAAGTGAAGATTTTCTAACGTCCAAAGTTGACCTCAGAACTTTAAATTTTCTGAAATACTGAACCTGAAACTTGATCAATTATTTGAACTATATCCTGTACTTGAACAACAAATACTAAAATAAGACAAATATTTAACGAAATTATTTAATTTTTAAAGAGCCGTCAGTGGGTCTTCTCCGTTTGGCCCGTGAGGGCCAAGCGGGGGTACGGGCCTCGAGGCTGAGCCTCCTTACCCGGGCGGGGCGCGGGGCAACTCTGTGCCCCGGTGGGTGTCTTTAAGCCGGGAAAACCGGCTAGGGCCTGCCTTGTAGGCTATGTGCCCTTTGGTATGGTGCTGTGTGGGTCCGCACTGCGGGTGACATCATCACCACCGCGTGCAGGACCCGTGTATCCTTTCAGGCATGGAGGCGCGTGAGCACCGCCATGCCTGTTACGAGTGCTTGTGTTGCGCCCTGGCCCTGATAGATGGCGTTAGTAAAATAAGTTCACATTCTTTGTTTTAAAGGACACGTCTAATTGAGGTCGTTGAGTAGAACATGCTGATTTTCCTTAATAATGATTGATTGTATCGATTCAATACGTTCCATTGAAGAACTTTTTAATAATACTTAGAGTGACGATGAACAAGTGAATGTGAAAATTCTTTCGGAAGATGTATTAAAGAACTAGTTTTTCGCCCTGTGCGCGAGCTGCTAAAGCAGCTCACGGGTTGTGGTTAGACTTACAAGTTGTACAGTTTCCTGTTTTGTAACCCACGGGAGTCCTAAATATCGATTTTGAACGAAATCGGTCAATTAACAAAGAATTTCAAAATGACGCTGATCTTTTAAAAATTTTGTAACAGTTTCCTGTTTTGTGATCCCAGGGAGCCCCGTTGTGGGTAAAACGGAACCGTATCATTATCTTGCATAGTTCTACACTTGTAGTCTCTTCAATATTGGCCATATATATTTATTTTCTTGGAAAAAATAAATTCCGCCATCTTTAATTTTTTCCGGTTTATCAAGTAGACCTTCAGGTCCTGATCATTTTTTGCCAAGAAACCACTCTTACATCTCTTATACTTTCTGAGATAGACACCAAATAAATTTGTACGACAGCCATCTTAAATCCGCCATTTTGAATTTTTTTCATTGTCTATTGGATAAAATTTCGAATGACATTTGGTTGGGCACCCCCGACCTATCTTCAATGCTTCGATCGGTTCATTTCGGCAAATCGGCCGCCATCTTGTTTTTCCGAAATGTCATAGTTTTTCCTTACTCGAATCCCGCACCAGAACACATCTCCCGTACATCATTGTATCGTTTTCTGTCTCTTTCTAGGCGAAACAATTCTGTCAATGAGTCAGTCAGTCAGTCAGTGGTAATTGAGCTATTTATAGTACTAGTATGGCGCGTGGATGCGCGGCCCGCTGAAGCGGACCGCGTAGTAGACCGCGCGGCCCACTGTCTACTTACTTGCTCTCCTTCTATCCTAATGTTTACTGCCTACGTGTTTTGAAGTAAACAACACACTGAGCCTTAGTATTTACAAGAGAACTTCACAATTATGTCAATAGATGGCGCCGCGAGGTCTCAGTTCGGGGCGAACCACTAGTAATATTAGCATGGACAGTTTAAATACTTGTACTTCTTTGTAATCTTTCTCTTAGACTAAGATGCATTGAGAAAATGGAAGTTATAATTTACACACCATTTCAGATTCCGTGCAAGTTCAGTTTCGGTGTAAGAATGTTTTTAACATTCGAAAGTAAACTTTATCAACTGCCTTGTAGTGTTCATTTTTCGCTGGTAAATATATTAATCTATTGGTTAACAGTGTTATTGATATTTGATCCTGTCTAGTGCATCCATGTTGGGGAGCTTTATTTTATTTTTTTGGTTTATTTTTATATTCGGTATACTATATATTACATTATTATTTATAATATTAAAACCGGCCAAGTGCGAGTCGGACTCGCGCACCGAGGGTTCCGTACAAACCTGTAGTAAGTTTTAAATTATTAAAAATATTTTTATTTTAAATATTTGAGTTGTAGTTGTAAGCTTATGCTTCGAAGTAGGAGTTATTTTTAACTAGATGCATAAATGGGATGCAATATTTGAGTTGATTGAATGAAAGGTAAATTGCGGTTTACGATTTATGACGTATTAAAAAAAAACTACTTACTAGATTTCGTTCAAACCAATTTTCGGTGGAAGTTTGCATGGTAATGTACATCATATATTTTTTTTAGTTGTATCATTCTCTTATTTTAGAAGTTACAGGGGGGGGACACACATTTTACCACTTTGGAAGTGTCTCTCGCGCAAACTATTCAGTTTAGAAAAAAATGATATTACAAACCTTAATATCATTTTTGAAGACCTATCCATAGAAGACACGTATGGGTTAGATGAAAAAATATTTTTTGTGTTTCAGTTCTAAGTATGGGGAACCCCCAAAATTTATTGTTTATTTTAAATTTTTGTCAGAAAATATTAATGCGGTTCACAGAATACATCTACTTACCAAGTTTCAACAGTATAGTTCTTATAGTTTCGGAAAAAAGTGGCTGTGACATACGGACGGACAGACAGACAGACAGACATGACGAATCTATAAGGGTTCCGTTTTTGCCAAATTTGGCTACGGAACCCTAAAAAGGACCCATTATATTTTATTTAGGATAATTTCCAGTACTAAGTAACTAATATTATAGTTTTTGTTATTTAGTTATTATTAATCTATGGTACGAACATTTGGTACTACCGGGATAAAAGATGGCGCCTTCCAAAGAAATCTAGTTGGCCATTGATATGAAGATCTCCCAAGTAGCACTTTAAGAAGTTTATTTCATTAACTATTCGAATTATGACGAAAGATAAATTAATTTCAAGCGTCAAGGAGTTTCCGTCCGCGGTACAACCTGTCACTTACAAAGGCTGAATGTTCATCTGTCGCGCGAACAATGCAAGGCCTTGAGGGCGAGATCCGAAGGTTTTAGGGGCCACGTCTATTTCAGGCCCTACTTCAGGTTGGCTCGAGATTCCCTACTGGCGGAGGCGGGGACTTCAAATATGGAAGTGTTAGATTTTTTGTGGTGACTTCCGATTTAAATCATAAGTCCTTCTCACTCCATACTAATCCCATGCAATAAAATAATTCATGTGAGTCCTGTGACTCTCACTTAGAATTTAGGCCGGATGTTAGTGAGTCAATTGAGTTCCGCGATAAATATGTATTATTCCACTATAAACTATCTCTGTGCCAAATTTCATCAAGATCAGTTCGGCCGTTCTGGCGTGATTGCGCCGAAGAAACCAAATAAACTCCAATAAGCTCCAATGTTAGTGAATTAAATAAAAAAACAACCAAACTTTCGCATTTATAATATTAGTAAGAAATAAGATTGCAATGTACGATCATAATATGTTTCTCCATCCACGTAAAATAGTGGGGGGTTATACTGTAACTTTGAACCTGTGCTTTGAACTGGCAGAGAAATAATAGACAATTGAGAACAACAGGAGGTAATAAAAAATTAAAAAAACTCAGGTAATAAATAAGTTAACCCATCGATGCTTAAACAAAGCTCGTAAATATAGAGTCTGCAACTGACAGACGAACCCCAAGCAACAATCGTGGATTCTCATAAAGTACCGACACATCTAAAATGATCGTTAAATTATAAGGCATATATGTTGTCAAACAATAAAATAGAAATAAAAATAACCAATTTTATAACCATGTCTTCGAGTTAATAAAAATAAACAACCAAAGATTTATTGTGATTTATTATGTAACTTTTTTTGGTATTTTTAGTGATTCGTACTCGAACATGAAAAATGGAACCCAAATGATAAAATCTCGGTCTGTCACACATGTTTTATTCATACAAAACTATTTAAGCTGTAAGGCGACGAATTTCTTAAAAAGTCCCTAAATCCCTTTACGAGACATGGAAAGTCTAGTGTACACCATCCTATTAAATGTTCTTTTAGAAATAGCCGTAGTACTTGAACTCATTTCGAGAAACTGTAAACTATAATATACATAGTAACACCGCTGCGTCATCTGCGTAGAATACATAAATCCTTTGTGGAGCTGAGTTTTCGCTTTTATAAAAATAACTAAGTGGTGCCCTCGATTCTGTCCGAATTCTATCCGGATTAAAACGTGGTCCTAATTGAATTGGATTTTCAAATATCGTTTCTTAGCGGATGTCTAATAGCTATCTGTACGCCAAATTTCATCCCGATCCGTCCAGGGGTTTGAGCAGTGCGTGGATAGATCAGTCAGTCAGTCACCTATTCCTTTTTGTTAAATATATTTAGAAAGATGGTCCTTTAATTTGAAACCTTTTACACATTTTCTTTTAATTTTCTAAGCTCTTTAATATTATTACATAACATAAATTAAATCCTACAAAGAATGTTACTGCTGGCATTTATTTTTGTATGGCCACATTTTTGACGAAGGTTTGATGGTATAATATTATAAACAAGCAGGCAAATATCGCTCTTTATTATAACGATATAAAAATATTACCGAGGACAGTGGTAAATTGTGTGTTAAAATGTTATCTATATTTAACGAGACTTTTGAAGGTTTTGTCGTAGGTAGTATTTACAGGTAGGTAGGTATACGTACTATTATCTCAGTCATAAAGTTATAATACGTATTTTGAAGTTAAAGATCGCTCACTCTAAAATCCATACTAATAATATAATTAAATGCAAAAGTGTATCTGTGCATCTGTCTGTCTGTCCGCTACGTTTGCACATTGCCTATCTGTTTAACCAATTAGGTTGCTTCCCGGGAGGCTACTTTCAATCCCGGAATTTCAATGGTTTCCCACTGGATGTTTCATATATCTAATTCGCGGGCATCATCAAGTAATTCTATTCTGTCTCTGATGATCCATTGACTTTCATGAAATAACTTTCTTTTATTATACCTAATTAAAAAATCCTAGTTTACTCTTAATCACTACTTTGCCTTACTTTTCTGAAATCAGCTTCTTCAGATCTTTCAATTAGTTTCCGTGTAACATTTATGTCTCTTTACTCAACTGTAATAATAAATTAGGTATACACATGAAAATCTATCGCAAAATTATAACAATTAATAACTAAGAAAATTATAACTAACTAACTAATTATAAAAAACAATTATAACTAAGAAAATAAGTACCAAATAAACCCACACAAATTCCATAATTACAATAATTACGAGCCACAATCGCAAAGCGCATTCCTGGAATGAATATTACGTTACTGAGGAGTTGGGAGGGGGTGGAAAATTCCAATCTCTGCATACACATTTGCATGCAAGATTCCATGCGAGGCTGTCTCGCGAATGAGTGGAACTATTTATTGATTTTCACCGACTTTAGAATAAATAAGGAGTTGATTAATTATTCATAGACTGTCTTTGAGGTTAAACGCCCCTGTGTTCTCTGATTCATTGTACGTCTAGTTTCCTCAGTAGGTATAGGTCCCTTCGTAGCGAAATGCGTAAGAGGCGCGCTTTCCTGGCGCTTTCTCGAATTAGATTTTCCCTTGTCTCCTTTCTTTCGTGCAAAGCGCGTCTCAGCGACAGAAGCGACGCGACGCAGTGCGACGCGATAACACGCCATACAAAATGACAAACTTGTCTACGCGACAACGCAGTGCATGTGATGAATCAGCTACTGTTTGATACAGTCGCGTTGCGTCATATCGAGTCGCGGTGTCGCGTTTGTCGCTCACGTAGGACAACAGGTCACCTATGAAAACGAATTCGCAAAAACCAACAAACAATTAATAGGTACCCTTCGCATTTATGATTCACTAGATGATGCCCGCTACTACGTCCGCGTTCTTGATCCCATGGGGACTCATTGATTTTCCGGGATAAAAGTATGTGTTCTTTCTTCCCCAGGATGCTATCTATGTTTATACCTAATCGCATCTAAATCGGTTGATGATGCCTTTTGATATTCGGTCCAAAATATCAAACTTTAACATCCAGTCTTGACTCACGAGGTACAGTCATCGCCATCGTCTCAACTGATAGACTCCACTGCCGGACGAATATCTCCCGCATGGATCTCCACAGAACACGGTCTTGTGCCGCTTGCTCCCAGCGGCTCCCAGCTAGTTACTTACTTAAGATCGTCCGTCCATTTAAAAGTCCACCAAACTTTTCAGAAACGTTTCTTAAACCTTGAAAATGCCCAGCAACTGAGACGCCTACCGTATAAAATGTCGAACCTCAATCAAAAAGATTTATTAATGCCCCAAAATTGAACGTCGAAATAAAGTCCTAAATACTGAGAGTGTCGAATGTTCAAGGCTAGGTCGAATTGTTCGTAACAGAGACGGTGTCGGACGGTTAAATCCCAGCTGATATACATGCTGCTTTGAAAATGCTTTGATCCGTCACTTCTATTCTATTCGAGTGTTTATTTCAATAAGCGTGGTTGTATTGGATACATAGATCATTCAAGTTTTGTCGTCGTCGATTGACGTCCACTACTGAAGTAGTACACGATATTTAGCCGCTTGCTTCCAGAAGCTCTTAGCTATTCCGTCCAACATTAACAAAGGGAAGAAAACGTACTCTGGGCCAGCTTTAAAATGCTTCCTCAGTAAGATCCTAAATTTTATGGTTCAACGAATAGGCAACCCTAAGGACGAAAACACACTACTGACTAAAAAATGCCTAGCGGAAAAAAGTCCGCATGCGCTCTTTTACATGCAGCTGCACAGGCTACCCCGACAGGATGAAACGTATTCCTCATTCTATGCGGGCTATTCGCACAGGCGCCCTTCCCTTTCCGTAGTGCCATTCGTTCTAAGCTTAAAATAAAGGTATTTTTAAGGGTTTAAGAACCTCAAAAGATAGAAACTTTATTCTTATTTTATTATTAGTTTGGTATTCTATTTCATTTTGATGCAAAAAGAATAGTCTGTCGGTCTATCTATTTAATTTATCTTTTTCTTTGCTCGGCAGATGTGAGAATAGCTAGTTGATCTGATAAATGAAATAATAAAACTGGGGTTAAAGTAAAACGAACTGTAAATTCATCACGCTGGCATTATTCGACGATAAACTCAGCATAAAAATACAATATTCTTGACAGATTATCCAAGATTTTTATATTGAGCACAGCGTAATATTCAAACAGTGGGTTGACGCCAATACAAATTACAGACCGGCTACCATGACAGTTGTAGAAGGTTGATGTACGGTACCATGGAAGTAGGAATATGTGGTACTCTCATCTACGGTAGAGAGAGGTAGAAAACTGCATACTTGAGTGACAAAATGTTATATTGAAAATTCTGTCAGTTTGCTTCGTATCGTCCTTGTCACCACGCAGCGTTGCTCTGTCTACACGCCTCCGTAGAACGACTGGTAGAAAACCTTATACTATGTTCTGAGTTTCGGGTTACACTTACACACTGCAATGTCAATTTATATTATAAGGAATTTTTATAGCGTCTGCTCCGAAACGAAACTGAAAGATGTAACATAATAGAATGAAGGACGAAACTGTCAAGATGTTTTCATTTAGTCTCATTCTAAAATATGAAAAGGTCTTTTGACGTTATCGTTCTCTAGACGGTTACTCGAGACGTTAATGCAATACATTTTCCACTCTCTATTTTAAAACAAGCTTCGAATATTCAATAGATAGTTCAACGGTAAACTGTGAATTCAAATACAAAAGATTGAGGTTCAACCCCAATTCTACTTCTAATAATGATCTCCCAATGATTCATTGTACAAAATGTACTTCATTTAACTTTTAATTTAGCACTAAGTGATGCCCATGGGTGTGTAATATGCAATTTTGTAGTTTGAAATCGTTATTTGTCACAGAATTTTTAAAAGTTACCACCTTAATATTTGGGGAAATGTTTTCAAACTCAAACTCAAAACATATTCATTCAAAATAGGTGCCTACAAAGTACACCTTGTGAACGTCATGCTTACAAAATATAAGACGTGACGGTGATAATTAACTACGATATCTTAAAACTAAAGCTACGAGGGTTCTAAACGCGCCCCGGTCTTTTATCTTGGATTGCGTGTTTCAAAAACACTATTGGTGAAAATTTTCTCGACGGTACTATATTATATTTTTGAAAAATACATGTTTTGCACACATTTTGTCTTTTGTCAGGAAAAGCAAACTATTTTTGTTGACTTTTTGTTTTGTCAAAACACCTAAGTAGGAGTATTTCATCAGTTGCTTCCTTTCATTTTTACCCGACTGCGGAACGCACAGGGTTATGTGTTCATCAGTCTATATATTATGTTTGTATGTTCCTTGCAGGGCAGCTACAGCCTAAACGCGTGGACCGATTTTGATGATTCTTGCACCAGTTTGTGCCGAATATAACACGAGTGTCACTGTGGAAGCCAAATTTGAGAAAAAACAAAATGGCGCCCTCTAGAAGCCATAATGTTACAAATTAAAAAATAAAAGTCGATGGACTATGGCAAGTGGGGTATCGATGAAAAGGTCTTGCAAAATCATAGTTAGGTTTTCTTGATCATTTTCTCATTTTAACGATCATTTAGGATTTACGAGGTTTCAAAGATTGCATTCTTTTGTGTCACATTACAGAAAAAACGGCTGAACCGATTTTGATAGTAATTGCACTAATGGATTTGTTTTAGTCTTCCGAGTGTCACAACGGAGGCGGAATTTGAGAAAAAACAAAATGGCGCCCTCTAGAAGACATAATGTAACAAATTAAGAAATAAAAGTCGATTGACTATGGCAAGTGGGGTATCGATGAAAAGGTCTTGCAAAATCATAGTTAGGTTTCCTTGATCATTTTCTCATTTTAACGATCATTTAGGATTTACAAGGTTTCAAAGGTTGTATTCCTTTGTGTCACATTACAGAAAAGACGGCTGAACCGATTTTGATAATAATTGCACTAATAGATTTGTTTTAATCTTCCGAGTGTCACAACGGAGGCCGAATTTGAGAAAAACAAAATGGCGTCGACTGGAAGCCAATTAATAAATGAAAGTCGATAGGCTATAAGCAAGTGGGGTATCGTTAGATAGGTCTTTTAAAATCACACCTAGGTTCCTCAAACCATTTTTCCGTGTAAATCATAATTTACGAGGTTTCAAACGAAATGTTCAAAGTTCCTACTCATATCATCTATATCTATCAAACTAGGTGGATTATCTCAAAAACCACATAACCGATTTTAAAACTTATATCACTTATAGAAAGCTTCATTATTAACAAGTAAAATAGGCTATATTTTATTTCCAAAAAAATTAGAGATCCTTACGAAAATTGCAAAAATGTTCGTTAAGTCGGAAAAAATCATCTCATCTGAGAGCTTACGTGGCGTGCGCTGCCTAAATCGTTAAAATTACACAACAACAATGTATGGTGGAAAAGATCCTCTCAAAAAGTTCTAAAAAAAAGTCCGCAATAGCATATAACTATCTTTTAAGGTTGGCTCACAATAACCATTTTTATGTTTTTCCTATTTGTCCTAAACAGTGCTTTACTTGCGAAGGTGTTTTTATCAACATAGTATTAATCGATAGTTCCTTATCAAATAAATATCTTACTCATCTTAAGTTTTTAATTGACGACATAACAAGTCTCAAAAAACTTGATGATTTGTACTCCTTCAATCGATCAATCAATAAATTCATGATTGCCACATGCAGCGCATATTCGACTAACATAACTTCCGACTAACATTTTTAATGTCTATTAAAATATTGGTTCCGAGTCCACTTAGCTATATACTAAATACTATAAATAAATAAATATGCCCACTACGTAATAAATACGTACAAATTGTATTTTTGTTCAAATACTTAAAAATACTTTTTTGCATTGTCTACGGGCATTTTCGTAAGTGGCCGACGTCCATTGCCGAGGTCTCGTTACGTCAATGCGATAGGACTCTCGAAAATTAATGAGCTCATTTTTAGGAAAAATAGCAGATTTACAAAATTTACCAAATTAATATTAGCATTATAACTTATGCAAATTTGATGATGGTTATGGTGATCACCGCTCATCATTACGAATAATTTAATCCGCTGCTTACTACTTCTTATACAAAATACTTATTAGTACCTTTGGTGCTACCACAGAATAGATAATTGATGCTACTTCAAGCAGATAAACCATCCCCTATTAACGGTAAAAAGTTTGAAATAAAACAGTAATTTAAAAAGAACAAAAAACCCGACTGCTTGGATACCAAAAAGTATAAAACAAGACGTTAAGTTTAGCTAGTTGACGTGCAACTGCGCCTTGATAAATTTTATTAATATTATACAATTTAAATTGATAATAATGAAATACTTCAATTCATGTCTTGTTTTATACTTTTTGGTATCCAAGCAGTCGGGTTTTTTGTTCTTTTTAAATGACTTTTTTCGATTTGTAAATATGTAGATAAAAGCAGTTTTGGTGCTTACGTCGTAAAAAAGTACGTTGCGTGTCTATCTTTAGTCCTTAAATGGACGAACCAGCAACGCACCGCCCACCCTCCTGTTTCTAAGCATGCAGGAAAAACAAACAATCACGCACCGCCACAAATCATTAAGTATATGAAAATGTGAAAAAGTGAAAATGTCTGCAATTAATAACTATGATTAATGAATCCTCTGGCGACGCAAGCTCAGCGTCTGACTCTACCAATGCTATTAATTATTATGAAAACTGGTTTTTTTTTTCAGAATGTTATTTAACAATTTCACTAATGACAGTAGGCAGAGAATTACCTATTTTATAGTCCCACCAACTAATCTGGTCTAGTGGCCAACATGGGAACCAATTTTTATGGCTTTTTAGTTTAAGTTTTTCATTATTTTTCATATTTAATAGCGACGCTGTCACCGGTTCACATAAGTTTGTGAGACTGAACCAGTCTCACAAACTTATGTGAACTGGTAGTACTTTATTTAAGTACTTTTTTATTCCACCATACGTTGACCATCACAGACCATACAACCAATTGACTGAGCATAGCGTGCCCCCTCACCAGCCAAACGTTAGCACTATCAGTACTAACTCTACGTTTTGTGCCTATAGCCACCCTCAGTCCGTATTCGACCGTGCTCGGAAATTGATCAAGTAAAAAACGAAAAATAGGCCTCTCTTGTAGCATTAAATGGCGTGGAAAGAGAAGCAATACCTCTAGCTATGTAAAGGATGGGATAACATTGCATAAGTAAGTGTAGTTTTGTAATAATAAATGAAAATCATCAATACGCAAAAAAATAAAAAACAAAAATATTTACCAAAATGAAAAGGAACCCGTTGAAGTCTTTCAGTTTTTCTTTGTCTTTCACATGTAGTTCTACATATCTCCGTCTCTTCCACGCATAGCCCAGTGTAGCCCGTGTAACTATCGATAAATTATATCGATAACCTTAGACTACTTGAATGCCAATAAATTAATTTACTGAGTAAAAACTTATATTTCATTAAATTCCGAACAATTCTGAAGTAGAAGAACAGGTTAGATGTCTATTATTTATTTGATTAAAAGTTGTTTTACATCTTGGTATGTATCCGTTTTAATACATAATAATATGTTTTCAAACCACGAAATAAGTCTTAAATCATTAAAAGTTGTTGTTGAAAACTTAAGTTCTTTAGTATAGAACTTGGGCACTTGGGCAATTAAAAAAAAATTATATATCAGATAATCTATATATATATAAAATTCAAAGTCCTGACTGACTGACTGACTTATATATCAACGCACAGCCTAAACCGCTAGGGTTAGAGACTTGAAATTTTGACAGTAGCTTCCTTTTGTAACGTAGGCGCTCACTAAGGAAGGATTTTTCAAAATTCCACCCCTAAGGGGGTGAAATAGGGGTTGAAAGTTTGTATGAAAGTCCGTCATTTCTCAAGTTATATCCATGAAACTTAGTATATGAGTTATCGGTAAAAAATAAAGAAATACGTGTTTCACAGTTTTTCAAAATTCTACCCCTAAAGGGGTAAAAAAGGGGTTGAAAGTTTGTATGAAAGTCCTTGATTTCTCAAGTTATAGTGATGAAACTTAGCATTTGGGCTTTCAGTTAGATATGCAGACGTACGTGTTTCACCATTTTTGAAAATTCGACCCCCAAAGGGGTGAAATAGGGGATGAATGTCCTTCATTTATCAACATATTTTTCAAGTTATAACAACGAAACTTGGTATTTTGGCTTTCGGTATAATATAAAGACGTACATGTGTAACAGTTTTTCAAAATTCCACTCCCGAACGGGTAAAATGGGGGTTGTAAGTTGGTGTAAAAGGCCGACGTTTTTCAAGTTAAATAGCCGTGAAACTTGATATTTGGGCTACCGGTTTAAATTATGAAATACATAATCCACAGTTTTTATAAATTCTATCCCAAAGGACGTTAAATAGTCCTTCAATCACGCCGCAACAGAGCAACGGATCGACGGGTTTTTTTTCATGGGTTCTTTTTATCCCGGAAATTAAGGAGTGCCTATGGGAATTAAAAAACTTATGCCACGCGAACGAAGTCGCGGGCGTCCGCTAGTTATCTATAATCATACATATGGTTGTCTTTTGCTGTTTGAATAAAATTATTTGCGTTGATTTTCCAATGGTAATTTTTATCGATATATTTTTGTCCCGCAGCGGGCAGCCGAAGTGCCGCGGTAACATATACTTTGTACTTATAACTGTGTAAAGTTGACCTTGAGCCAGCCAATAAAAAATCCCATTATTACCTCGTCCCCCACCTGAAAGTGGTGAGATGTGTTTCAAAGCGAAAATGTGGCTATTAGCTCTCAATAGGTTTACTACTCGGTGTTGACCATTGACTGCGATCTCACCGGGTGGTAAGTATGGCAGTTATGTTAAATCGATTGGCGGCAGGTGTTTTGCAGGTAGGGTGGTAACTAGCCAGGGCCGAAGGAACTTCCACCAGACCATACCAGCAACAATTTCACAAATTAATTTTCCAATCCATCAAATTGATCCATCAAAATAACTCAAAATAAACTTTAGATGTTTAGCAAATAAAATACCGACTGAAAAAATCTGAAAGAGAAAACATTAGCCATCAGTCGGAAATAAAACATGAATAAAACAGCACTTTACTGCTAAGCAGCCATAACTTTTGTACGGCCAAAGCAACTGGGTCAGTCTGACTCTAGTGTGTGATCGTAGGATAACAACAGACATTGAGTTATGAGGTGTATTGTTTTACATAAATTTTGGAGAGTTCTTGTTATAATAATTTTGGCGAACAGTTTTTCTGTGTTTACAAGCTGGAACCAATGGATATTGAAGTAGTTGCAAACATAATCCGCACTAACCGATTTTGACGAAATTTTGTACACATGTAGATAATATTATTTAAGCTATATCCTGAATCTTGATGATAAATGAAATTTCCCGTGGTATTTTTAAAAACCTAACGTTATTGGATGAAGTCGTCCTAAGATATATTTTAAGGTTTCCTCAACCCCCACTAAGATTTTTTTTTAAAAATATCATACTTTAGAAGCCGGGCCAACGACCGCTGGAACAGACGTGTTTATAGACCATACCTATTGCAAGTGCAGCGTGGGACGACAGCCGGCGGCAGTCGGCGGCAGCCGGCAACTGAGTGGACGAGGAAATTATTCGTAGTGTACTCTCGGGATAGCAGCTTAAAAATGACCTAAAATGGACACATACAAGCTGGGAGGTCCCTACCACCGCTAAAGTAGTATTAATTCAAAATTATAGTTATATGTCACGTACCTTGACGTCCCATAGATAAGGATTATTATTCTAAAACACGATTGTCAACAATATTAAAACATTACGGCTTATGCCCCCTGATAACCCGATTGAAATATAACCGTTCCTGCTCTCACACCAGATTTTTCTCATGATCTCATAAACGTGTGTTTAAACTATTCAAAGGACCTGATGTATTTTTTTCAAAAAAAAAACCGTTAAAGTCTACATACTTACTGTCCCACCAACTTATCGGGCCTGGTGTCGCAAATTTAAACTAATTTAAAGCTTGTTTCGTTTTTGTTTTTAATATATACTAGCGACGCTGTCAACGGGTTAGATTAGTTTGAGTGACTATTAATACGTGCAAAGTATCCAGACTTCTGCATCGAAGGTTTTGTAATGGGCGTCAATGACTCAGTGAGTGAGAACTTTTCTTATTGATGTTTGATAGATTTAGTGAAGACTCGCTTTTATCTATTACGAGTGGGGATTGGGATTAGGTGGAGTGAAGTATGGGTTAGTGCCAGCGCAATACGGCGTGCCACTGACCGCGACAAAGGTTTATCCTAGCAAGTGTACACACGGGTGTGGAAAACGGAATGGAATGTGGCGAGTGTAGTTACCAACCAAAGATGCTCCAAGATGCTTGAAGAAGACATGAACATTTTTATTGCCAATGAACGCTTGCTTGCGGTTCCTTCTTTTCCTGAATATTCTGGTATTCCTCATTGCTGAGGGTCGTAACCATTTATATTATTCACATAAAAGTAGATCTTGCTTTGGGATGATAATACAGCTAGTTCCCATGATTCAACCGAGGGAAAATTTTTAACTCTTTAAATGTAACGATTAACGCGTTCTTCGAGACACGGAGTGAAGGCCAAATTGAGACAGCCATAGTTGGTCAACAATCATAATACTGTCATCCAAACACCTCATAGGTTTAAGGTCTACAAAATATAATTTGCGCAGCAAAAAAGACGCAGCGATGAAACTCCACAATAACAACTGCTCGACTGCCGATTGTATGCCAACTGCGCAGTCCATTTTTTTGTTCATAGACCAGCGCTTGGCTGCAATCACACTTGCTCGCATGTGGTGACAAGCGTAAGGTAGAGCCATAGATTTAGGATTAGTCTCCACTGAATCTTAAATCTATGGGTAGAGCCCGGTCGCCTAGACGATGCCTACTCTTGATTTGACGATACCAATATTAAAAGCGAAAACAGCGAGCGGAAAACATATGCCAGGAATACATTTCATTGATAGAAAAACTGCATCAAATTACTCAATTTTCCAATCACCTGGAAATGATGTATTAATTAACAGTCCGTCAGTTTAGACTAGAAAACTCATGGCTCGTTCGTCCGCAATTCACTGCGGTGTGTTTTCACATAAAACGTCAAGGGCAAACCCGGCTCATTCACGGGGCTCAGCGATAACGCAACTGTGCGTAATTCATTAGCAGTGTATTGGCCCCGGGCTAAATATACACATAAACGACTTTATACCTCCTCGTATGTGATACACTCATAGTACTTTGACTAGGATTGTTGAGGGGAAGTTAACGATATAGACTTAATTCAAAATACTTAAACGTCACGAACGCTGCGGTTAAACATGGGTGAAACTTATCAAACTAATATTATTATTAATGCGAAAGTGTGTTTGTTTGTTGGTTTGTCCTTCAATCACGCCACAACGGAGCAGCGGATCTACGTGATTTTTGGCATAGGTATAGCTGAGGACCTGGAGAGTGATATATTATGCTACCTGTTATCCCGGAAAATTAAGGAATTCCCGCGGTTCGTCAACAACCGATATGCGTCCACGGTGCAACAATTTAGCGAGATTGATTTTTGGTTTGTCTCTTTTGAAATAATTGAAAATAGTATTGATGTAGAATTTTAGTACCTAGAAAAATGGTTTTTTGCAGGGATTTATATTATAAGGGCGGTTACAGACGCGTATTAGCTCGAATCGAATTACGCGCTAACCCGCGCGCCACATTTTGTGCTTGAAAGAACCGAACGAGCGTATAATAATAAATATATACGCACTTATTCCGGCGTGTTCGCTCAAACTCGTGTGTCACTCAGTAGATGTAGTAGTATACGAGCTTTTAAGCTCATCAATGCTCGTAAGATTTGCGCATGTGGCATAATATATGCTTCATGCTGCATGTGGCATGTGGCATGCTTCTAAGCGCCTACGTTTGCAAAAACGAAAAAACGCTGAATTGTAACCGCTCTTTTTCGTATTGGAAAACAAAGAATAATGGCATAGTCTGCATAAGTAAGAAAGTTCGTTCAGTTCTCTGTTGCCCTGGTACCGCTCAACTAATTCGGGCGTGTGTTTAATCTCCGCTTGTCTCTCGGAGGCCATCCATCTCTCGAGATTGGACACTCCGTATAGAAGGGACTCATTTTTTATCTCTACCGTAATAATACTGCGAGAGTCCTGGATACCTTAGTAACATGTGGAGAGAATTAGAAAATTTCAAATGTAAGTACATAAGTACTTGATAAAACTTGAGGTTTAAAACAAACTGGTCATCAAAAATTCAAAAGAAATTTACGTCAGTCTATACTATGATATTATAAATGTGTGTTTGTTTATCTATATGTCTGTCTGCTACGCTTTCCCGGCCAAACATTCTACCGATTTTGATGGAATTTGGACATAAGCTAATTTTTATCCCGGAAAATTAAAGAGTACCCGCGGGAACCAAAAAGCCTTAATCCACGCGGGTAAATCAGCTAGTAATCCATATGTTTACAAAATCACGGCTTAATATAATAATATTATGATCAAAGACAGAGGGTACGGAACACTTCTTAATTTCCTTTGGAGCAGCAGTAAATGGCACGCGACAGACATCCTCTTGACCCGGTGACACGCCGATACTCGTGAATGACCGGGTTACGGGCCCTCATCGCCTCCTCGGCAGTTGAGGAATCATTAGAATTGATTACATAGAAGGACTTCACATAAAAATTTGCAGGTAACTTTCATGTAACATTATAGGAAATCCATCTTTCCATCCTTAAACCATCGTCGTCTCAACCTATAGATGTCCACTGCTGGATGAAGGACTCCTGCATGGATCTCCACAGAACAGGGTCTTGTGCCGCTTGTTTCCAGTAGTTAGCAGTTACACGCTTGAGATCGGACGTCCACCTAGGGGGGGTCGTCCAACGCTGCGCTTCTCGTTGCGAGGCCGCCATTCAAGCGCCATGGGACTATTAGGTTTAGGTCTCTCAGCATCGAGGAATTTGTCAACACAGTCCAACTCTATACTTTTCATCATTGAAATAGATAGGTACTAAAATTCTACATCAATGCTTTTCATACAGTAATGATGTCAAGCTTGCTAGCTGTACGTTCTATTGTTTTCTGGTTTCTGGTTTATTGTTTAAAAAGGTTTTTACAATTCACTTAGATGAAACTTTCAGGCTTAAGTTAAATTAGATAACGTACAACTCTTTAATTTATAATGAGGGTAGTCTTAGGTATTATTTTTAATAAAGGTTAAAGTAATCAAAGCAGTTAGTTACTTAACAAGAATTTAGGAAATCAAAAATAGGTTATCGATTCGTCCCTGCAGCCTTCGAATAAATACTGAATGTGACCCAATAATAATAAATCAGTGAGTCACCATGCCGACGCATCAGACAACAAGTAAGAAATGTACCGACTACCTTCGGAATCGATTCTATGTGCAACTGCACCGATCGATGCGAAACCGGGTCGCGGGGTCTTTGACCCGGCCTGGTTATGCAGTTTGACAAATACGCCAATGTTTGTCAGCTGTTGGAGCTTGCTTCTTGAAATGCATATAGAAATATTAGAGAACTAGCTGATGTCCGCGACTTCGTCTATGTGGATTGAGGTTTTTCAGTTACCGCGGGTACTCATTAATTTTCCGGCATTAAAAGTCTGTGCCCTTCCTCAGGATGCAACCTACCTCTGAACCAATTTCATCAAAATTTATAGAAAAGATGGGCCGGGAAAACGTATAACAGGCAGACAGACACACTTTTGCGGTCATAATGTTCTAAGTATGGATAAAAGTATGGAAGTATGGATTCTAATAAATTAAATTACCCTTATCAGAATAGCCTTACTGTAGAATATAAATCCTGACCTATATTTTTGACATTAAAGAAGCTACGCTCCATTCTACGTAATAATTACGCCTGAAAAGCTGCATTGATATAGTTTCTCAATGAATAGCCTCAAGGAAATTTCCAATTAATTACTATCGAGAAATGAAACCCGAAGCACAGCCCCGTGAGACGGTTGAATTTCTCTATTTCCTCGTATTTATTCAGAGTTGTATAATTTGTTTACAGGGAACACTAATTAAAACAAACCGCGTTGTTACCGCTTTTGAGTTTTGACTGTAACCACGGCTTTAGGTAATAAGGCCCTGTTTTGCGTCAAATGGGTACTAAAATTCTACATCAATGGCGTCGAACGATGTGGTTTTGTGCCGGGACGAATTGTTGGCTTACTGGGCGGTGAATATCGCAAACTGCAAGTGCAAGACACGCATTGTACCACATAGATTTCTCTACTGTGGCGAATTATAGCGATTTTAACTTCTAGTTCCTTCATATACCAACTTCTTATACCAACTGAAAACAAATATAGAATTTCTGGGCTTCTGTGGGTATACTGGCCTGATGGCAAAAATTCCCCCATATTTTATCCAAAAAACACCAATGAGCAGGGTATGCCTATATCTTATAAAACTGAAAAATACCACTGAGCAGTGCACATAGAACCGTTATAGTCGACTTGTCTTTACAGCGCAGTTCTTTCACCTTTTGAAATGTGCTTTTTTGACTCGGCGAGTATATTTTCATACTGAAAGTGCGGTATAACAAATTGGCCCACCAAGGCCGTCGGTTAAGGTCAAACCAGGTACTTCAAGCGATTTCTTTTCAAAGCAAACCTGGAGAATATATTTTAATAACAGATGAAAATTCTTAGTGCTTTCAGAAGCATAATATTATAGGACGTATATTATAGCATTTAAATATTTGGCATTCCGAATCGATTTAAATCCCTGACAAGATGCTCTAAAAATTTGGCAAGAGTCAATTTTGCTCCACGTTCTTCCGTTAATTTTTACAACGTACGTTTAACGTTACTCATTTTGGAGAAATCAAAACATGTCCCCCCCACTAGTGCTGCCTCTAGGGGATCTTTTTTGAATCTTCAGAGGAAAAGGCAGTCCTTGAATTAAGGTCGTTGAATACAAAAAGTATGCTCAATCCCACAAACGACTTTGGAAATTTCTTGAGGCAGTGTGAAGGAGTTACAAGTTTTTTATAGATTTGAATACATTGATATAAACCGAGAAACTCAGGTACCCAGTCGGTTTTATTTGTGACTTAGTATTATCCACTAGCTCTTAGCGTATCTATGATACGATACTACGACATTTTTATGAGTAGAATTTAAATTTGCCATTCAAAGTAATTCAATGCGAAAATGTAAAAAGGCACAAAACATGTCTGAGTAGGTTGTGTATACTTAGTCTTATACGACTGCCTGAAAAAAGGAGTAGGTATATTGTTGCTTTCAGGGTTCATGTATGTATGTATGTATGTATGTATGTATGTATGTATGTATGTATGTATGTATGTATGTATGTATGTATGTATGTATGTATGTATGTATGTATGTGAGTTTGTATATTCCAACATAACTTCTATACGCCTGAACCGATTTTGATAAATGAGGTATCGTTAGAATCCCTAGCTTATTCCGGGTGACATAGGCTAGTAAAATTTCAAAAAGAAATTGATGGGGTGACCATGGTCCCGCATTAAAGACTAAAGTTGTTTTTTTTTTCGAAAATAAGATTAACTATATAATCATCATCTAGAAAATGTTGAGTGGATTCCAAAAATATATAACACTATAGTTCAATATCCAGTGATTCCCAAAAAAATATTTAATAAAAATGTGTATATAAGATTCCATGGGTAAAATGACTGTGGTATCGTTACGTAGTAGATAGTTACGGTGCTACGGCAGAGCAGCAAGGGCGGATCCAGGGGGGGGGGGGGGGGGGCTCATGGGGGTCATGACCCCCCCCTGGGCTGGGTCCAGGTCCTAGGTGAACCACTAAGTAAAATTGTTAAACATACTGATTTTATAGATTTTTTATAGATTTTATTTAAGTACTTTCAATATTTAATCAAATCAAATCAAATAATCAAATAAATATTATAAATCCGAAAGTTTGGATGGAAGTCTGGATGGATGTATGGATGTTTGTTACTCAATCACGCCCCAACAGCTGAACGGATCTGGCTGAAATTTGGCACAGAGATAGATTATAGTCTGGAATAGCACATAGGCTACTTTTTATCCCGGAAAATTGAAGAGTTCCCGCGGGAATCAAACAAATGTATCTGTTCAACTGATTTTGATAAAATTTGGTACAGAGATAGGTTGAATACCGGGGAAGGACGTAGGCTACTTTTTATCCCGGAAAATTGAAGAGTTCCCGCGGGAATCAAACAAATGTATCTGTTCAACTGATTTTGATAAAATTTGGTACAGAGATAGGTTGTGTCCCGGGGAAGGACGTAGGCTACTTTTTATCCCGGAAAATTGAAGAGTTCCCGCGGGAATCTTTAAATTGCGATATTGAGATGTTTCCTAATATAAGAAATTTTTTATGTATTAAGGCTACACTACCTGTTAGTGTAGCGACAGCGGAAAGATCGTTCTCTACGTTACGAAAAATCAAATCGTGGCTAAGAGCTTCCCTGGTTGAAGAACGTCTAACCGGACTGGCACTTCTCCACGTCCATAAAAACGTATCCATTGAAGTAGATGAAGTGATAATGCGTTTCGGGAGAAGACGTAAAAGAAAAATTGATTTTGTCATTTAAATATACTTGTATCTATTATAATCAAAATTAAATTATAAGTTCTTGTGTCTTAACCACGACTATGTGACCCCCCCCTGGCGCCAAAGCTGGATCCGCCCTTGCAGAGCAGTCGTATTTATCAATAATTTTAATTATATTCACTTGTTTACATGAATTGCTATCAATATTATTATTCAAACTATTTTATACATACTTTATACATATTTTATCGTTGAAACTAATAGGGTTCCTTGTTATACTTTGGATTTATGAGGTACGAAGGCAAGAGTACATAACGCTAAGTCTTTATCAGTAGAAATAGCCACGGCCGAAGCCTCCCACCAAACCAGACCCGTGCTCACTTATACTGTGCACTATCACTGCGCCAGGGAGGTCATCAAACGAGATAGATTTGTGAAGGGAAATCGATCTGCGTCTACTACGAACCGGAATCTAAGTACCTATATTATGTAGAGCTCCGAATAGTTGAAACGTGCCGGGTCGCAGTGCATTGCAAATATTGACGCCAAGCTTTCGCTACTCGTGTTTGCGGTTTGTGTACATCTGAGCTGGGAGCTTCCGTTGCTGTCGGCGCACTAAAACGTGCCGGAAATAACGATTAACGTATACAAGATCATTGACCGAGAGATGACAGGGCTCCAAGTCTACTTAGATTACTTAGATACGGTATGGTGCTAACAAGCCACAGCCGTAGCCTCCCACCAGGCCAGACTAGAGAAAATTCAGAAATAATAAATTCCCGAATTGACCCTGCCTGGTATCAAACCCGGGACCTGCCGTTTATAAGACCTTAATATAGAAATAAACCTGTCCATTATTAAGATAAAAGAAACTCTTTCGAGAATATTCTTCACGCCCACTCACAAACATCACATATAGTACCTAACAGCTTGTTTCGAAGAAAACGAGGTTCATTATTTGGATTGTCTAGAAGAGAATTGCTAAGTCTCGAGACAAAAAATGGCAGGCTAAATATCTTTTATGTAACGCATATTAGTATTTATTTAGCTTACTGAAATTGCTCATTCATATAAAATGTGACTGTCTCTTCGGTCTAGTGGCATGTTCGACTAAGGACGGCACGGTACTGGGTTCAATTCCCAGTTTGTACATGCGTTTTATCTCAAGAAATGTCACTGCTAGCCCAGAGTTATGTTATAGATATTATATGTTATAGAATTGCACAAGGTACAGGTTTAGTCTAGTTTTGTAACCTCCTCTACTCAAAATAATAATAAAATAGGTAAGTCAAGCTGCCTACATTTTCGTTAATAACGAGGCTTTTGGAAAAAAAAATAAGCCTTCTAAAGACTCAACTTCCTAAGACTTATATAGAAAACATTAACGTTTGCTCGCGACTTCGTCCGCGTTGAATAAGATTTAAAAATAAAACATAAATCTCGAAAAACTGTGAAAAACAAAATTTATTATTTTTCTCCGAAAGCACAAATAAAAAGTTTCATGGATATAACTTGAACCGCATAAATAACCTCATTGGGAGTGGAATTTCGAAAATTCCTTCCTTACTAGGTACGCCTTTATGGTGTTCAAGCATTGCTGTAGAATTTTAGTTTCTATTTCGGTGTGCTCAAGGAACATCCTCTCAAAATTTCAAATTTCTACGTTCAGTCGTTTGGGCTGTAGGTTGTCTATCAGTTACTGAGGACAAAGCCTTTCATCGTTATTGTTAATCATATAACCAATCATCCCGAAAGCATTTCAAACCCCGATAGAGCTGGGGCTGCTGCATAGATTAGCCCGACACGACCAAACGTGTTTCTGATACGACGCCAACGTTTTACGAGGACGATCATTGTCCTGTTTTCGTCCTTACGCTACCAAATACCACAATAACTACAAAATTTTCGTCAAGAATAGACCCGAATAGGGAAGTCGTGACTCATGAAATGTACTAGATGAAGCATTCACAATACTGTAAGAAAAAACCCGGTGAACTGCGAGTCAGACTCGAGCACAAAGGGTTCCGTACCATCACACAACATAAATTATTTTAGCAAATAGCAAAAAGATGTCATAACAACATGTAAGTAATCAGCTTCAGCTTAGAACTGGTAGCGCCTAACAAACAACTCAAATTAAAGATTTTTGGATTTTTTCCTATAGTTGTGCTGTGAGACCTTGCTTCTTGCCAAATTTCATGATTCTAGGTCAACGGGAAGTACCCTTATGGTTTTTTTATTGGCGAGTGTCAAGTACGCAAAATAAACGACCGTATCTTTTTGATTGCGTTGACTTAGAAGCTTGATTTTTTACAGTTCCAGGGGACCTTATATTACACCTCCACGCGTTCCCGAGAACAGTAGTTCAACAGTTGAGTTCAACAGTAGTTGACAGATAGACAACGAAGTGATCCTTTTGTCCTCTTGAGGTACGGAACCCTAAAATTATAGTGTACCTAATACGACTTTGCACGACAATGCTCGAGCGAAATGGTCTCGAATACATTCACAAAAATAAGTCAGCGAAATATTGAATGCAAAATAGAAAAATAAACCATTGTCCGAGCTGTAAACACGGCGTCTTGCCGCGGAGACAAATTGCTATCTCGGCGCAACACAAAAGAAATGTGAAACAAGAAAAAAACCTTGGCATTGAGAGTTCGCAGATTAATCTAGATGCTATAAGGTATATGCGATTGCTTTTATTATTTGCAAGTTACGAAGGTCAATAAAGAGTACATTTAAACTAGCTGATGCATGCGACTTCGTCCGCGTGGATAGAGGTTTTTTGGTTCCCGTGGGAACTCTTTAATTTTCCGGGATAAAAATTAGCCTTTGTGTTATTCCAGACTATAACATATCTCGGCTAATTTCATCTAGATCCGTTCAGCCGTTCTGGCGTGATTGGCGTGCTACATAATCACGGATCTGCAGGATAAGACTTGGCAGAAAGACAGATTACCTATAGTCTGGAATAACACATAGGCTACTCAAAATGAAAGATTTCCGCGAGAACCAAAAAAAACCTCAATCCACGCGGATGAAGTCGCGGGCATCGGCTAGTTTTTGCATAAATTATACCAAATATTCGTATGGGCTAGCATCAGAAAGCTTTTAGGTGTCAAACGCTACCCGCCGAGAACTATTGCAAACTCAATTACATTTTGAATTTAAACTTCGCAGAGTTCTGTTACCGACGTCCGCTCGTAGTAGAGAAACTAAAATGTGGTACCCAATAGTCTGGCTTTAACGATAAAAATATTTGCAAATAATAAATCACTAATACTAAGAAAATTAAGTTAATTTAATTCGCTAAGCACTAATATTACAAATCTTATTAGACTGTGCTAATGTGCTGTGGTAAACTAGATGATGCCCGCGACTTCGTCCGCGTTGATTAAGTTTTTTTTTTTTTTTTATATTACTCTTAAATTTTCCGGGATAAAAAGCCTATGTCCTTTCCCGGGATGCAAACAATCTTTGTACCGAATTTCATCAAAATCGGTTGAAAAGATGGCCCGTTAAGGCGTAGCAGATGGACAGACAGACACACTTTCGTATTTAAAATATGAGTATGGCTCCATGTTTGTGATAATTTGTACAGGTACTACTAACAATGAGTATTCAAGTGAATATCACATTCCTAACTTTTTCATTATCTACTATTATAACCACGGGACTGCCTCGTTGGTCTAGTGGTTAAAATGGTCGACTGCGGTCAACGAGGTCTTGGGTTCGAGTCCCGGGTCGGGCCATAATTAAGTATTGGGTTTTTTTGAATAGAAATTCTCAGTACTAGTCCCGAGTTAGGAAGGTGGCGATGTTTCACCCCCGTGCCTCGGAGAGCACGTTAAGCCGTCGGTCCCGGTTATTATCTCTAACATGATAATAGTCGTTAAAGCCCGCCAACTCGCATTGGAGCAGCGTGGTGGGTCTAAGCCCTAATCCCACTCTTCTATGAGAGTGGAGGCCTGTGCCCAGCAGTGGGACGTTAATTGGCTGTAGTGGATAACCACGGGAGGGAAAAAGGAAATAAAATTAAATTATAGCAATAAGTTTACTTCATTAAAGTAGCTAATCTCAATTCACGGCTCAACAGCAAAGGGCTAGTCATTTTGCGAACTCATTAAAGCCACAAAGTCGCAAAGCAAGTTTTCAATAAAACCTTTTTTTTCGCAATGAGTAAAGCTTGAAACAAAGAGTACGCGTAGCGGCTATGTAACATCAAGCTTTGAAAAGGAATGGAGGAGGCGTTTGTCAGAACACACACTGGAAATCAGGGCTACCGCGTTTAAATTCGCCGCTAGGGGCGCTAGTGTAGTGTGAGGTCCCCGAAATGTCAAATATCACTGGGCTTTTATCGCGGGTCTAATTATTTAATTAATGTTATGAATATTTAGCAATAACCGATTAATTATGGAAGATGTAAGATACGTGCCAAAGAATGCCAGTGCTCTGTGCTTTGAAAGCGTAGCTATGAAAAATAGGTGCAAAATTAAGCGGATTCTTTCGAACAGCTAATTCATAGGTTAGTATTTCCCTGGTTCCTGTGTGTTTACTATTTAAAAAAGAGTTCTTTTTTTCAGAAAGATGCTTGTTTACCGAATATACAGCTATACTTCAGGACCTTACTCGCAAGTGGCGCCAACTAGTGAGCATAAAAACGGTAGCCCTCATTGAGAACGCCTACCGACTGGTTTAAGGTAAATAATTATTGACAGGTGTAACCCTGTCAGTAATTATTTACCTTACTCAAAAAAATTAAAACCACCAGCGTCTTAACGACTTTCAGGAAGGACAGGAAGTTACTTTTGGAAGGTTAAAGTTTTCCGAACCGGTGGAAGAGTCATAACGTAAGTGACACAAGTTGTCCTACGTGAAGTAAATAAATTATTTATCATTTTACAAAGAAATCTATGAAACAATGATCTCTTTTTTCCATCGTATGCCTAATTACTCACTTCCACCAGGCAGGAAACTATAGGAACACTACAGCAGTCAAATTAGGGCTTACCGCCCTAATTTGACAGCTACATTGTAACGATCACAATCGCCTTTAATTGCATAACACTTTCGCTATCAGCCAAATTCTACTAAACGCAGCAAGATTAAAATAATTTCAGCCAATGAGCTTGTTATAGTCATTTCATTGCATTAAAAAGCCCGACAAAATACTCGCTTTTTAGACGACCCGCGTTGTGTTTATCTCAGCCTTAAAAGAGTTTAATTAAAGGAGTAAAATCCTCTTATTCCCTCCGGTTGCATTACGCTCGTGTCCACTCGATCGTGGATTCGATTCTGCGCTGAAAAAGGTTTCTCTCTTTTCGCTTTTTTCTTTTTGGTCTGCCTTTTATATCGGCAGAGCTTTTGTACGGGCAGTGGCTATTCAATTATATGTAAGTAGTGATATTGGAAGTATTGTTCTTTTGTGTGTTCAAATTGTTTTATAAGTGGTGATGCAATCCGAGATCGAATTGCGCCTTACCCTTAGCACAGCAGGTTAGCCCGCTGCCATGTTAGGCTGCATCACCACTTACGACGAGATGAGATCGTTTTTTTTATGCACTATAAGTTATTTCTTAACTGTGATTTCACACAGGTAAGTGATAATGCATTTCTAAGATGGCCAACCTGATCGGAGTCGTCATAAATTACCTCCCATACAGTCTCAAACGTCTCCTTTAGACTATCCAAGCATAAGAATTTCTCAAGAGGAAGGAATGAGGCTCGAGGAATAATTTGCCGCGCGCCGTCAAAGGCAAATGAGGAATTACTGAAGCAAAATGTGTCATAATAATTACATATTCTACGAGTATAATGGGAACGCAGACAAACGGCAATCTCGACGTTAACTAGCTAGTAACTGACTCCTTTACCTACTAGTGGTATTGCAAATGACAAGGTAGTTAGGTATAGGCTTTTTAGTTAAGAAAGTCGCAGTATCGACTAGCCAGGATAGATCCTGGCTAAAATTGTCAAACCTATCTACGCGGCAACGTAGGCCGCGTGAAGGGTCAGCTACTCTGTGAAAATGTCGCGTCGCGTCGCATCGAGTCGCATTGTCGCGTTTATAGCTTACGTCAGATTATACCTTAGGACGCCAGCAGTGGTTCATGCAAGTGCCTCAGAGCACGTAAAGCCATCGGGTGAATTTTCAAAAACCTTTCTTTACGGATGCCTACGTCATCCATACTTATTTTATTTATATATTTATATTATTAAAAAGAGGAAAAGTTTGTGAGTTTGTGAGGTTGTAGGGGGTAATCTCTTGATCTACTGAACCGATTTTGAAAATTCTGGTACCAATAGAAAGTCATATTATTTGTGAGTGTCATAGGCTATTTAAATTACCCCGAAAAATTAGGGAGTTTCCGTGGAAATTTAAAAAACTTATTTCACGCGGACGAAGTTGCGGGCAAGTCTGCTAGTTTTATATATTTGGATTTGAATTTGAGTCAAGCGTTAAGTGTTGAGCCGACAGCCCTATCCGTTGGTAAAAGAGCGAAGAGCCCAAAAACAATCAAGTACTTACAGGAATTATATTATATAGCGATATAATAAAAACAGTGACATCTTATTATCATAATTAATACAAATATTGGCACATGTTATGTAACTTGGCCGATGTTGAAGGACATAACAGACATTCATTTACATAGAGGCTGTGTTTACCATTTCAGCTTATATATGAGATACAAACCTAATGAAATTAAATCATCCCGTATTACATCGAATGTCGTAAAATCGTATTGAACAATATTATCATGGACTAGATGATGTCCGCGACTTCGTCCACGCGGGTTAAATTTATTTGATCCCTCGCCATATCGTGTGCGCTAAATGCAGAAATTCTTATATATTTTATAACATGGTACCAAAAGAGTTCTTAGATTTGCCATTTCATTAATTTAAAGACTGTATAAAACAGCTTTGATAAGCCGAGGCTAAAAAACTATTGATAAATTTCTTAAAGACAAAGTAACATGGAAGATGGCTTCGCATTCGGCAGCAAACCAGTCAATGTAATTATTGTTACATTACGTACGTATTGTGTAATACTTAGCTATATATTGTAATATTCTTTTTTACTACTTCTTTAAATTCAAAGCAGATTCTTTCAAAACAAACTTACGCATTCTCCTCATATCGAACAAACTTTTAGAACTCTCAGTATTATATAAGGTTACCGCGAATTACTCAAAGGTTCCACTAGTAAGTACTAAAGTAGGTGACCGACAAAGAAACAAGTAGGTAAGTACGCGGGTTGAATAAAAAGTCGAATCACGCCGGATGCGAGCTAAACTGAAAAGTTTTCCGTCACTATTCAAAGCGAAGACCAAGTTATACGTTGACACGTTTAGGAAATAATTTAAAAACTGCGTAGATACGTTTTTCCTTTTCTATGGAGTCGTACTGCGTCGCGTTGCATCGCGTCGCTTACCTAGGAAGACAGATAGAGATGGACGGACGGAAAGACACACTCATTAATAAAATAACTAGCTCTTGCCCGCGGCTTCGCTCGCGTCAGGTTCGATTTTCATACAAATTTCAAAGCCCTATTTCACCCCCTTAGGGGTTGAATTTTCAAAACTCCTTCCTGAGCGGATCCTATTTGAGCTGTGCTTTGATAGATCACTCAGTCACCTTTATTTTCCTTTTATTTATTTAGAAGATTAATTGATATGGATTCAGTGGTAAGTATACCTACTGCAGGTAGATACCTACACTTCTATAGTTACCATAAACAAGCCCCATTTCCCGATGACCGGATATCTTTAACCCAATATCTTCACAACAGAAATATCACACGCTACTCACAGCCCTATAACAACAAGTAGGCCGTAACACCCCGGCTCTTGTTAGCAAAAACCTAACAATATAATTTCATTTTCGCATCAAACGCCCATCAACAGTGGCCCACTAAAACATTAAGGTTACCTAAACCTATTTGGAGGTAAACGCACGGTTTCTGGTACACCGGGTCACTCCACACTTCACGCTTCCTCGAAAGTGGGTATAATAAAGGAATAATACATTAGCGCCATGCTTGATAAGAAATCGGGCGACTTCGCAATCAAGTTTTTCAAAAGAGCATCCACCGAGTTTCTTGCTGGTACTTCTCGGTGGGAATGTCATTCCGAACCAGTGATAGATTCACTCGACGATTCAAATGCACTTGGCAAAGTCTACTTGAATAAAAAAATAGAGTTTCGTATTTTATGATAGGCACGGCGAACAATTCACGCGAGTCAGTCTGAATAGAGGTGTAGAGTTCCAACGAGACCAATGGTCCTCAGAACGTGTCACGAACGAGTGGCGATTTCATTACACACAGCACTAATTGAACCTGTTACCTTTATTGCGGTGTTCAGGCTATCCGATACTTGCAGTAAACTGTAACTAGGTGCCAGAGAGTACCAAGGTTAGGTAATAAAATACGGATACTTGACTTTTGCCGAACAAGTAACCGATTTACCAACCCAATGGGTTGCGAAGGTGAATGGAATAACTGATAGACGTTAAGGCGCTGGAAATAACCTTGCACCGGGAATCTTAGCGTCAGTAGTCCCTCCCACTAGGGATGGATGATATCATGGCACGGTACAAGACCGCTAGGTTACACACCTAAAATATACCTATGTTCAGTAGTGGACGTCTATGAGTTGACGATGACGAAAAAAATTATGCCACGGAGTACGACTATGGTGACAGTCAGAAGTCAGGAAAATGTATTTATTAGGTGTTCAATAATCTCATGCGAACTTTTTTAATTTTTGGGATAAAAAATATCATTTGGCCATCTATAACATGTAAGTTATCTCTGCTTCTGTTGAATTGTGAACAAGTAACAGATATTCAGATAAATTATTACAATTTTGTAACTTTAATATAGATCGCGGATATTTATAGCAAAGGCATCCTAAACACGTTCAATATAGCGTACAGCGATACTTACTGCCTAAGTTTATTCTTTCCAAGTATATACAACCAACGAACACCCCAACACCATAGCTCGCAGGCGATCTTGTCATTCTCAGGAAAAGATATATCGCCGGAAAAGATAAATACCTAGCTCATTTAAATATCAACTGGCGTATACTGGGCCACATGGTCTGCCGGCTGGCTTCGACGTGTGGATAACGTATGGCCACTCGGTATGGGTCCGTTTCATATATCAATACAGAATACAACGTTCTTTTGTTCGTTCTGTATTAAATTTTGCTGGTATTTTTATCAAATTTTAAGTCAAAAGACTACTATATATTGCTCGATTGAATGACTGACTGACTAACTGATCTATCGGCGCACAGCTCAAACCACTGGACGAATTTGGCTGGTATTGGCATGCAGACGTATTGGTATTATGATGTAGACAGGATTTTTGAAAATTCAAACCCCAAGGGGGTAAAATGGGGTTTTGAAATTTGCGTAGTCCACGCGGACGAAGTCGCGGGCAAAAGCTAATAATATAATGTTAGCTAAAGTTGTGTGGGTCTATCTGCGCCAATTTTTTTGTAACGATATTGCATGCATAGATATACTTGCATATATTTTCATCCTGAAGAAGCAAGGACTTCTCACAATAAAATGTATGTTTGACATTATAAATCTAAACTAATATTATAAAGAGGATAAAATCATAAAAATCTCGGCCGATTTTAAAAATTCTTACACTTATAGAAAGCTACTTTATCAGCGAGTAACATAGGCTATATTCTATTTTCAAAACATAAGAGATCCCTAAGAAAACTGCAATAACGTGTCTCTAGGAAAAGCGAATCCACCAGCTGAAACCAGACACGGTGTGTTGTGCATTGATACAACTAGATAGCGCTGTGAACTATTGCATCGCGATAAAGACAGCTGTGTACCGATACTCAAATGCCTCTACAGTTCTCATTTAAATTACCATCCAAACATTCGTCATTAGTTCGTTAAACTAGCTGATGCCTGCGGTTTCATCCGTTTATTTTTGGAAAATCTCAAGAGAATGAGGTTTATTATATATTTAATAATACGTTAATTATAAATGGGTCCATACTTCATGTCATCCATAACCACACTAATATTATAAATGCGAAAGTGTGTCTGTCTGTCCGCCCGTCTGTCTGTCTGTCTGCTACGCTTTCACGGTCCAATTTTTCGGGTTAATATAAAGCCTATGACAATCACAAATAATGTAGCTTTCTATTGGTACCAAAATTTTCAAAATCCGTTCAGTAGATCCAGAAATTTCCAACTACAACGTCACAAACTCACAAACTTTACCTCTTTATAATATTATTACGAGTAAGTATAGATTAATGACGCCTTTAAACAGGTTTCGTATTCAATAGACAGACGTATTCCAAACGCAATTATATTAATCCAAATGCTCAATAGTATCAAATTACCACTTAAAAGGATTTAGAAAATATCCAAATTTAACGCAACTCAATCTTAATACAATTCAATTTCAATTTGCTTGAATTTCAATAGGAGTTATCGTTAGGCGCGCTAAAGTAATGCTAGGGCTTACTTCAAGTCGCCACTCGGCGTCGAGGGCATCTTTACAGCGACCCTTGCTATATGCGGGCGGGCGGGCCCAGGGTTACCACACAGCTTACACAGAACGGGATGGTCTCAATTCCCGATTAACAGATAGTGTTCCAAAATTTTTTTATATAAATATTTGTTTTTTAATTATCCGAAAAATGCGATTCACGGCTCCGCCGCGGATCCGCGGATCCGCCGCGATTTCCACTCACTCCGAAAATATTTCATGCAAAATGTTTGGAACTGAACTGCGAATCCGCTTCCGCCACGCTGTCCACTGAATATGCAGTCATAGCCTAAGTTTTTTAGTAAAATGTTTACTTATCATACAGAGCTGCAAAATATAATTTACAAAGTGAGCCTAATTTGTTTAACTTTTTTTGGCTGACAGTAAAATCCACACGATCTGAGCCAAAAGCGATCTATACTTACTTATATGATAAATGTGAAAGTTTGGGTGGATGGATAGATGGAAGTTTTTCGCCAGAGTAGGCTACTTTTTATCTCGGAAAATTAAAGAGTTTCGCAGGAATCAAAAACCTCAATCCACGCGGACGAAGTCGCGGGCATCAGCAAGTAAATACTAAATATATAATTTTGTACTGTTATATCGGTTTGGTGATTTGGCAACCCTAGTTAAGGACAAGTGTTTATAAAAAGAGCTTTATAAGGTCGACTCTGAAACGAGTATCAGCTTTGTTTTGAGGAAAAATTGAATGGGCTTCGTAATATCGTAAGATGAAATGCGCTTCCAGCCTGAAATCAGAGGATTGGAAGAATTGCCTGATTAAAACTTGATCCCACTACGCGTTAAAACCGAGAATAGGACGGTCAATGGCCTCTATTTATCAAGTGTCACTTAAAACTTTTGCAAAGAAGACACTTTGATGATTATTAATTTTATTTTACAGTTTTTAGGTCTACAAAATCTATAGAAAATCCATAGTAATATTATAAATGCGAAACTGCGTCTGTCTGTTTGTCTGCTGTACGCTTTCACGGCCCGTCTATTCAACCGATTTTGATAGGTTATATCCCAGGGAAGGACACATTTTGTCCCGGAAAATTAAACAGTTCCTGCGAAAATCAAAGAGACTTAATCCACAAGGACGAAGTTGCGGGCATCATCTAGTAATATAATATGAAAAATATTTTGAGCCCTATTTGGACTATATTATACTAGCGGATGCTCGCGACTTCGTTCGCGTGGTATAAGTTTGTTTTCCCACAGGCACTCTTCTTGTAACCTTCCTGGTAACCTTCTTGGTGTAGGTACTTTTTTAATTTGCTTTGTGCGCACCATTTTCTTTTACGTCATATTGTTTAAAATTAAACCCTTCGATTAAAAACAAGAAGATTGAAAATAAGTGAAAAACCTAAAATGAGTGATTCTAGTGACGAAGAAGTTAATTTGACGCCAACAGAATTGACTGAAACTGTTAAAAATGCGGAAATGAGCTTTCTCCCTCAACAATCACGCGAGAAGTATTTCATTTCCTCGCTGAGGTGGGATGAAAAATTACGTGTTGCACACGAGTGAAAAGATTTTTCACCTCGTGCTCTTTTGATTCCCTCGCTGACGCTCAGGATTCAAATTTTTGAACCACTCGCTGCGCTCGTGATTCAATTTTAGAATCCTTCGCTTGCTCGGTCATCAAAATTGAGCACGCGGTTAAAAAACAACTTTTCACTCTTGTATGACAAATAACTATTGTTTTTAACTGGTAGCTCGCATACCAAGTTTAATGGATATGTCACCGTAAGATTGTAAAAACCGTAAGATTGTAATCTAACGCTTTTTTTCGATAGATTGTAAACAGTTGAAAGATTGTGAACCGTTCAATGTTTTAAGTGTCAATTTTTGAAATATTCATTGTATTTACGTTTTCTTGTCTCTTTGTTGTAGGTTAGGTTAGGGTTTGACATAAATAATCAAGTAGTGCTCGGCCACAGGCCGGGCACTTAGGTTCTATCAGGTTAATAAACCTAATAGATTACAATCTACCGAAAAATAATCCGTTATATTGTAATCATTCGACAGTTTACAACTTCGCGCGTTAGATTATAATCTAACGATTTTTACAATCTTACGGTGACAGATATAACTTGAGAAATGAAGGACTTTCATAAAAACTTCCAACCCGTATTTTACCCCTTCAGGGGGAAAAGTTTTGAAAATCTGTGACATACGTGCTTCTTTATTTTTTACCGAAAGCCAAAATACCAAGTTTCGTTGAAATAACTTGTAAAAAATCTTGAGAAATGAAGGCCTTTTAATACCAACTTTCATCCCCCTTTGGGGGTTGAATTTTCAAAAACTGTGAAACTCATATTTTTCTTTGTTTTTAACCGGTAGCTCACTTACCAAGTTTCATGGCTATAACTTGAGAAATGAAGTACTTTCGTACAAACTTCCAACCCCTATTTTACCCCTTCTAGCGTGAAATTTTGAAAAACTGTGACACACGTATTTTTTTATTTTTAACCGGTAGCTCACATACCAAGTTTCTTGGCTATAACTTGAGAAATGAAGGACTTTCATACAAATTTTCAACCCCTATTTTACCCCTTCGGGGGTGGAATTTTGAAAAACTGTGTAACACGTACTTCTTAATTTTTTACCGTGAGCGCAAATACCAAGTTTCGTTGATATAACTTGCAAAATATCTTGAGAAATGAAGGCCTTTCATACCAAATTTCATCACCCCTCTGGGGGTCGAATTTTCAAAAACTGTGAAATACTTATTTTTTAATTTTTAACTCGCAGCACCAATACCAAGTTTCATGGCTATAGCTTTCATACAAATTTTCAACCCCTATTTTACCACTTTAGGGATTGAATTCTGAATAACTATGATTGTTCTTTAATTTTTAACGAAAGTCAAAATACCAAGTTTAGTTGATATAACTCGAGAACATCTTAAGAAATGAAGGACTTTCATGCAAACTCTCATCCCCTATTTCAACCCTTCGGGGGTAAAAATTTTAATAACTGTGAACACGTATTTCTTCATTTTCAACCAGTAGCTCGTATACCAAGTTTCATGGATATAACTTGAGAAATGACGGACTTTCATACAAACTTTCTCCCCCTTAGGGGTGGAATTTTGAAAAATCCTTCCTTAGTGAGCGCCTACGTCACAAAAAGAACCTACTTAAAAATTTCAAGTTACCAACCCCAGCGGTTAAGGCTGTGCGTTACTCCCTTAGCGATTTTATATAATCTCTTAATATATATAAATCTCGTGTCACAATGTTTGTCCTCAATGGACTCCTAAACCACTTAACCGATTATAATAAAATTCGCACACCATGTGCAGTTCGATCCAACTTGAGAGATAGGATAGTTTAAATCTTAAAAAAACATCAATTCACGCGGACGAAGTCGCGGGTATCATCCAGTTATATATTAGATTAGATTAGATTAGATAGATTAGATTAGATTAGAAGCTATAATAGTATGACGTTACAATATGGCTATTCTTAGTTTAAAACGTAACAATAAATTACTTAGCGGTTCGTCTATGTCGGTAGAGTGGTAATAGCCACGGCCCAAGCCTCCCACCAGACCAAACTAGAGACAATTAAGAAAAATCCCAAATTACCCCTGCCAGGGATCAAACCTGAGACCCCACTTATAACACCACAGCGCTCACCTCTGCGCCAGGGAGATCGTCAAAATCCACACGGATGAAGTCATGGCCATGATAGCTAGTTCCTGCAAAAAGTAAGAAAGAAAATGTTTTTTCATCCCACCATCTCGGAATGAGTATTTTTAATCTTCGATATCTGAATGCAAAAGCCGTTATTATCCTCTTGGGGATAAAGTAAATTGAATTTAGAACATCGTGTGCACGTTAGTAAATATCACTCGTCTATGAAGTTTGTAAATTCAAAACAACTTGAAACTTGGTAAGTACATGTATTCTGTAAACCGCATTAAGATTTTCTTACAAAAATAGAAAAAAAACAATAAATTTTGGGGGTTCCCCATACTTAGAACTGAAACTCAAAAATTTTTTTTTCATCTAACCCATACGTGTATGGATAGGACTATCTATGGATAGGTCTTCAAAACTGATATTGAGGTTTCTAATATCATTTTTTTCTAAACTGAATAGTTTGCGCGAGAGACACTTCCAAAGTGGTAAAATGTGTGTCCCCTCCCTGTAACTTCTAAAATAAGAGAATGATAAAACTAAAAAAAATATATGATGTACATTACCATGCAAACTTCCACCGAAAATTGGTTTGAACGAGATCTAGTAAGTAGTTTTTTTTTAATACGTCATAAATCGTTATCCGCAATTTACCTTTCATTCAATCAACTCAAATATTTAAAATAAAAATATTTTTAATAATTTAAAACTTACTACAGCTTTGTACGGAACCCTCGGTGCGCGAGTCCGACTCGCACTTGGCCGGTTTTTTTTTATTTAATTTGTTTAGCGCGCACCAATTTCTTTCACGTCTTGTCATTTCCTCGCTGAGGTGGGATGAAAAGTTACGTGTTGCACTCGAGTGAAAAGATTTTTCACCTCGTGCTCTTTTGATTCCCTCGCTAACGCTCAGGATTGTAATTTTTAAACCACTCGCTGCGCTCGTGATTCAATTTTAGAATCCTTCGCTTGCTCGGTCATCAAAATTGAGAACTCGGTTAAAAAACAACTTTTCACTCTTGTATAACAAATAACTATTATTTGATCACCACATGTAGTTTTAGTCTAATTATAATTAATATCAAGTAGATATAGTGATACGTGACCAATTAATGGTTTCCATCTCAGCATTATGCTGCAGCAGACTGCAGCTCTGGTTTTCAGTGGAAACCTTGATTATAAGTGAAGTCACAGACGGTTCTTTTGATTGCTCATAAGTATATTTATTTCAGACTAGATGATGCTCGCGACTTCGTCCGCGTGGATCAAGTTTTTCAATTCCCGCGGAAACTCCTTAATTTTCCGGGATAAAAAGTAGCCTATGTCCTTCCCCGGGCTACAAACTATCCCTGTACCAAATTTCATAAAAATCGGTTGAACGGATGGGTCGTGAAAGCGTAGCAGACAGACAGACAGACAGACAAACAGACAGACACACTTTCGCATTTATAATATTAGTATGGAATATTGTTTTCAATACTACCTAGTGAGGTGACGAAACGACGTGTTAGCCCCTCATAGGGGATTCCAATGTACGTAGAAACCGCCCCAAGCGTGGAGCGATCTGATTTATCTCCAACATCGGGTATGTACTCGCATCGCCAGACAAACTGCCACCACTATTGATTCATTTGACATTGCTACACGTTCATTATCGCTACGATTTGATACAAGGGCCGTACTACCAACGGTTACAGCCACATTGTTTCATTATTGTTGATTTTCGTGTTTTAGAATTATAATCCTTATTTTAGAAACGTCGAGGTACGTGACATCAAAACTGTCATTTATGAGCGTTGGCAGCATGGCCACAGAATAATATAATAGTACTGGCATGGCCCCTGGTGTCACAAGTATAAGATGGCGCGGCTGTGCGCCACTATGCACAAAGAGTAAACGTACTTTTATTTAACTATCTCTCAAGCACCCCTTTGGCATGATTACTTTTTAGGTTTAATAGTGTACATTTTTGAAGTGAAACTTCTTTAGAATCGTTGTGATTGGAAAATTCGATGAAACGAAAAAGCAAAACTAAAAAGAGACAAACATATTCATATTAGGATTTAGCCTACGAGGGAATGAAATAAAATAAATGCTTACATTTTTCTGAAGTTTTACTTCTGCCGTGTGTGATTTACACACATACACTTTTTTAAGGGTTCCGTATCTCAGAAGGAAAAAACGGAACTCTTACAGGATCACTTTGTTGTCAGTCCGTCTGTGTGTCAAGACCCTTTTTCTCAGAAACGCATGGAGGTATCAAACTGAAATTCATATCATATACTCAAGTCTACTGTCCCTTGGAGCTGTGAAAAAATCAAACTTCTAAGCCGACGCAATCAAAAGATTCAAGATTCTGAGTTCACGGGAAGTACCCTGTAGGTTTTGATTCCCCTGCGAGTGTCGAAAATTTGCAGCATAAACGGCTGTATCTTTTGATTGCGTTGGCTTAGAAGCTTGAATTTTTCACAGCTCCAAGGGTCGGCCACCACATCGTGGACGGCCTACCACGTCACAGTTTGTACGGAACCCTCGGTGCACGAGTCCGACTCGCACTTGGCTGGTTTTTTTTCCTGAAAGGCTATTAATCACGTAGGCCGTCACAGGATATCTTCGTTTGTTTTATCGTAAATCGTTTACACGCAACCGGATCTGTTTTCAGCAAATATGTGTTCTGCCAACATTACGTTCATAGTTAAAGAAAATTAATCTCTAGCAAGAGGTTCATCATTGCATTGTACCTCCTGACACTTTGTATTGAAGCAAATGAAATATCCGCTAATTCAAACTGTACTCTATCAATAATTGATCATTGTTACGAGCACTCAGACTAAAGGAAAAAGGTAGAGAGAGCTCTGGCGAACACACGTGAAGTGTGAAAAAACTAGGAGCGTGTGCTATACCCTACGGGAACATTATTATACGACTGACCTAAAAGTAGTGTAATGTTTTCAAGGTTCATGTACCTTCGTCCGCGTGGTTAAGAATTCTCCTGAAATAAAACTGTCATGTAGAAAATAAATAAGAAATTACAAAAATAACTTGACTGCAGAACGTCGGTCTATAAATAAGTTATCTATAATAAACTCATTTATTTCCTTCTGGAATTTAATATAAACGTTGGGCCACATCAGTGTGTTATAAAACGCCAGCGTGTGATTATCATAAATGAGAATAAGCAAGAACAACTGCTGAGTTTCTTGACGGGTTTTCTGAGTAAAATATGTAGCCGTTGGCGGAGACCTGATATATCTTAGTCACATCTTTCAACTCGCCTGCCTACGACTCGACTAAATGTAAGTAGGATTTTCGACTCGTAGCGATTTTAATAGACACTAGCAGAATATTGGTAATAATAACTCATAGGGCTGATGAGGGCTTTTTAAAGAAGAAAGAAGAAAAGAAGAAAGAAAGAGAGTACGTAGATTAACTCTTAAGTATAAATTTCGGTTACGGTTCCTGTTTCAGTTCCGATACAACGCAGTGCAGGAACCGATTAGTTTCGTAATCATGGGTTTAGTGTATCTGCCATTTAAACCACTACTATCTTAGACTTCACCATCACTTACCAGATCGCAGTCAATGTCTAACTTGTAGTGGATAAATTAAAAATAAAAGATACATAACAACCTGAAGTCAAAATGAAACGCTCACTGCCGTGTCGCTTATACGACAAATCCATGCTTCAACGTTAAGTTCTCTCAACAAGATTACTGAAATATCTTCAACTTCTTAAGCCGTATCTCAAAAGCGATAAGGCTGTTAGTTGTTTATTTCCCCCATTTCGCCTGCACACCTGTAGGTCATTGAACCACCATCCTCATTCATTATCAGTAATTGAGCTAAATACAAGGCAATCAAAGTTGAGTTAAGGTGTGTGTGCGTCAACACCCGAAAATCCTTGGATTAGTTTTATGCATGTTGTTCGACTGTTTATTAAATAGTCACGCATTTAATTGAGAGTTTAAATTTAAGGCTCGTTTATCTGTTTTGATTTATTTGTATAATAATTATAATTTTATTGTAGTTTAGAAAAACCTCTATTAATAACGTTTAGGTTCTATTAGAAAGTTTAAAATGACACCCTGGTTCAGCGATTCCAAAATAAGACCTCTTATAATGGTCATCACCAAAGATAAACATAATTAATCTACTTGATGATAGAACCACCAGCAAGCTATGATAGCTTATAATATCTCGGAAACCTGACGCTTTAGAAGATTTTGTCTCAAAATATCATACTTGCCTTATAAATGGCCATTATTTCGAAAAACAAATGGTGGATCGGTAAGTAGGCCAGGCTCCATACAAAACTATTCTACCCCCTTAACTTAATCACAATTAATAGATATTTTACAAGTGGAACTCAGCTAAAGACAACGAAATCAATTATTTATAACGCGGTCAGTTGCCTCAAGCCTTAAGTTCGTGAAGCCATGAACTTCTCTATCAGCACTTTACCAAACAAATAAAAGTTAGAACGATTGTCTGATAAATTTTTGTAAATGCGAAAGTTTTGTTTGTAAGAAATCCATGCATGGATCGATACTCGATAGGTACTTTGGCATTACGAAGGTTTTAAATTTTATTTATTTGGGCTTACAAACAACGACACAGAAAGGTTTTACGTAGCATAAGAATAATAACCGCGTCGACTACGTAAACCACCAATTATTAAGGTACATTTTAAGTGGACTTATTGTTAAATATTTTTAATGTCTATATTTACCTGTAGAAATCTTTATAGAAATAGAAATCTTAATTAAAGACATTAACTTAAGTACAAATACAATAAATTCCTGACCCCTAAACTAGGAGGACCCGTATCTTAGGGGCCAGTTCCTTCCCAACATTTATTAATGATAAATATTTTTCAAAGTGTGCTGTGATTTCTAAACAGGTAACAATTTTTCGTTAATTTACATTTAAGTATAATATTAGGTTAGTATAATACAAATTTTGGTTATATTAGTATATTTAAAAAAAAGCAATTATAACAAATTAAAAGTGTGAAGTTACATGCTTAAATGAGCTTAAATAATATTTGTGAGAGTGTCTGTCTATGTGTGTGTGTGTGTGTGTGTGTGGGTGTGTGTGTGTGTGTGTGTGTGTGTGTGTGTTCTGTATCTTCATAATCATAGTTAATTAAAAATTCTTTTAAGTAGTTTTTTAGTCTATTTCTATTCATTTTAAATATTTTGATCTTTCTATTAATACATCTATACAAAAATGTGCCTAGGTAATTGAATTGCCGTCTAGCAAATGTTGTCTTGGTGAAAGGTAGGTTAGAAGGGGTTTTGTAGGGATTACGTCTATGGTTACTTTCTTGTAATATAGGACACGAATTATGATATCGAAGTACAGCATGTAGTATAAATAGTTGGCGTATGGTTAAAAGTTGAGATTCCTTATATAGCTGTTCTGTAGAATACCTTCGTGGTTTCCGCAGCATCACTTTAATAACGGCTCTTTGCGCTCTTTCCAGTTCTATCATATGTGTAGCTGCTGCACCACCCCAGGCTGGGATACAGTAAATGAGCAGGGATTGGCATAGTGCAGTATAAACGTTGCAAAGTACCTTTTTGTCTACATAGTCCCGTAGATTTTTGAATATAGGGATTAATCTTCTCACTCTC
The DNA here is from genome assembly GCA_963932025.1 of Erebia epiphron. Lineage (NCBI taxonomy): Eukaryota > Metazoa > Arthropoda > Insecta > Lepidoptera > Nymphalidae > Erebia > Erebia epiphron. The sequence goes on along the minus strand of OZ009945.1, from coordinate 55,130,639 downwards.
TTTGCAGTTGTTGTAATTTGGGGATGCCAGTTAAGATTTTCATCTATGATAATACCTAGGTATTTCATCTGGGGTGTCTGCTCTAGATTTTCACATAAACACGGGGTATTTTGGTTTTCAGTGATGTTGCAAGGGTATGTATGTAATTTTAGTTTAAAATCTTTCGGAGGCTGTGATGCTCTAGTTATACTGAAACATACATATTTTGTTTTCGACGCATTTACAGTCAACAAGTTTGCTTCTAAGTTACATGTGATTTTTCGGATACCTAGCTCAGCTGTTTTTTGTACCTCTTCCCAGGATGAACCGTGAAATAGTATGGCGGTGTCGTCAGCAAATGCAAAAATGTGTCCATTATGAATTTCTAGCTTACATAGATTATTCATGTAAGCCAAAAATAGGGTCGGGCCAAGTGTACTGCCTTGGGGAATCCCATAGGTGACATTGTTGCTCTTGCTGGTGACACCAGCGACCTTCACAATTTGACTCCTGTTGTGAAGATAATCCTTAAACCAGAGCAGTGGTGTACCGCGTATTCCTAGGTCTTCCAACTTATGCAGAAGTATTGGTATGGAAATTGTATCGAAGGCTTTTTTTAGGTCCAGGAATACTCCCACACACTTCTTTCCTTGGTCCATGTATCTTGTTAATAAGTAGGTAAATGAAATTACTGCATCTTCTGTGGACCTTCCTATTCGGAAGCCAAATTGATTGTTTGCCAGAATGTTTTCCCGCTCTAGGTATTTGGTTAGCCGAATATTAACTACTTTTTCAAGTATTTTGCTTAGTGTACTGAGTAGAGAGATTGGTCTGTAATTAGATGGTATCCCTTTTTCACCACTTTTGTGTATAGGTATCACTACTGCTTCTTTAAATATATTAGGGAATATGCCACTCATTATGCTAAGATTACATAGGTGTTCAATCGGGTGGCAGAGAGTATCTCTTTTCATTTTTAGTAAGCCTACCGGTATATTGTCCTGCCCTGGCGCACTACTAGTTTTTAGTGTAGATAATATAGCTTTAATTTCATTTATATTAGTGGGATACATTGGCATCGAGTGTAGTTGCCGTGTATCTTGTTTAACTAGCTTAATCAATTGACTTTCATTTTTGCCTAATGTATTTAGAATTTCTTCTGCCAGGTTGCTTCCAACAGATGTGAAATAGTTATTTACTAAGTTAAGTGAATCTACCGGCGTTGATGATAAATTTATAAGTTCATTGGCTGCGTTCTTTTTCGACGTTAAGTTACAAATTTCCTTTAATATTTTCCATGTACCACCTTTATCTCCTTTTTGTTCTAAGAGTTTATTTTTGTAGTACGTTAACTTTAGTTTCTTTACGATATTTTTACACGTATTTCTGTATCTTGTATATTTTAGTTTATTTGTCAAGTCTTCTGGATGTTTTTTTGTTAGTATATGAAGCCTATCTCTTTTTTTGAAGCATTTAAGTAAGCCAGGTGTAATCCATGGTTTCATCGGTCTTTCCGTGTAATTGTAATGGTTTCTGTGTTATTTGTAATAATTTCTTGTAGTATATTTATAAAGGTATTTGTGGCTGCATTTATGTCTGTTATAGTTAGAAAGTCGTTCCAGTCAAAGTTATCTATGCACTTACCTATAGCCTCGTAGTTTATTTTAGTTCGTGTGTATGGGCCAGACGTGGATTTTCTTTGTGTTGGACAACCGGGAATGGACAACATAATAGGGAAATGGTCTGTAATGTCTGTCGAAAATATGTAACTTTTAGGTTTCCCTCCCAAATTGCACATAAAATGATCGAGGCATGTTTTGTCATGCGTTGACAAATATACAGCTGGTGAAAGTCCATGGCTTGCAATTATATCTAGATAATCCTGTGTATTCCTGTTACTTGTGTTTAGTATATCTATGTTTATATCTATAGTAATAACAATATTTCTAGTACGTGTTGTAGTTAATGTGATATCCAATGAGTTTAAGAAAGGGGTTACGTCTTTAAAGCAGTGGGGTCTATATATTCCTAGCACAGTCATATTTCCAACCTTAGCAGTCAAGCAATTAGCTTCAGTTATATTAGCCTCATAAACATTCGCTGTAATATTGGTTTTTATATACATAATAACTCCGTCATTCTGGTTGAAGCTCCGCTTAGTGAAGTGCATGTTATACCCATCAATTTGTGGTGGTATTGAGGAATCGTTGCACCAGCATTCGGATAAAACAATGAAATCAGGATGAATCTTTAGGTTGGCGATATAGATTAAGAACTCGTCAAGATTTTTGTTTCCACTTCTAATGTTAAATGAAATAATATTAAAGGTTCGTTCTCCGTCAATAAAAAGGTTTTTTGGGTCTTCAATTTGCTGGCAGGGTATGATGCAAGTTTCATCGATGTCACTACATAGGTTTTCGTTATAGTTAAACACTGTAAAAGCATGATATTAATGTGATTATCTCAAGGAGCGATGGCGGTATTAGCAAGTCGTATAGTTTGTAGGCTATTGAATCGTAACTTATAGTTTTGAATATTCATAGATTGTTTATTTGGTAGCGGCAGTATTTAGTGGATAATTTTCCCTTGTTTGTGTATATAGGTATGACAGTTCGAGTAGTTGATATTGTGTTTAATGTGTATATTGGTAGCTGTAAGTAAAGTATGGCGTACGCTTGTATGTTTATAATGTAAATCTACTATATAAAAATAAGTCGGGTTTTCCTTCCTGACGCTATAAATCCAGAACGCACGAACCGATTTCCACGGTTTTGCATTCGTTGGAAAGGTCTCGGGCTCCGTGAGGTTTATAGCAAAGAAAATTCAGGAAAAAATTCAACAGAAAAGCGGGAAAGTCTTTTTAGCGGGAAAGCCATCTGGTGGCGAAACGGAGTTCGCCGGGTTTGCTAGTAATGTATATAATGTAAATAATAGTGCATGCAATTTTTTTATTGTGTTTAGAATGAGTACAGATTTTATATTTTTACTAACTGACCCGATACGGCTTCGTTTGGTTTTCGGTTTTCGATAGAAAGAAGAAAAAAAAAACTTTATTCGGGAATACAAGTACAAAAAGTAACTATGATATTTCAAAACCAAAGAAGAAAACGTTAACCATTATAGTATGTTTTTCTAATAAAAAACGTTTTTGTTTATTCCACTACAAGTTATCCCTTGACTGCGATCTCACATGTTGATGTGTGATGATGCAGTCTAAGATGGTAACCTAGGTTACTGTTAGGAGTATGGTAGCTATAACCATACCCTTAACTGGTTTCTAGTTTTCTACACGGCACTATAACGGAACGCATAATCGCTTGGCGGCACGTCTTTGCCGGTAGGGTGGTAACTAGCCACGACCCAATCCTACGACCAGTCTAGAGATAATCATTTCAGTAACCTCGTCAAGTTTACATTCTCGTTTAACAAAGCGAGCCCTGTTAATCTAAAACCGGGTATGTTATTGCCCTCGAAATGAATTTTACGATCCATAACACGTCTATGTAGAGCTTGGAGATGACGTAGAGTAATCGTCATTTTGACGATGGCGAGGATTCGCCGCGATAAAATATAATCCTTTAATTAAAGCTATTCTAGCTGTTTGCTTATTATTTCATAGTTAATTTTGATTAAAAATGTTCTAACTCTCTTATTTTTATTCCACTACAAGTTATAGCCAGGGACTGAAAAACAGTTTCTTAATGGTTACAGAATTTTATAAAATTCTGTAACATGCTTTGTAATTCTGTAACAAATTCTGCTTGGTAACAAAATCGAAGCTGTAACATTTTTCAATGTGTTTTTAAATCTGTTAACCCAAAACACTTTATATATCTGCAACAGAAATTAATCTGTAACAGATATACAAGTGTTTTATCTATAACAGTTTCAAAAAACAGAATTTATATCTGTTTCAGGTAAAAGCGACTTGTGCGTGTCATTAGGGTTACAGTTATTAACACTATATAGGTTACACAATAGGTTAGACTTTGATTGAGTTAAGTATTTAATCTGTTACATTTATAAATGTGTTTCTTCTTTAACAGTTTCAAAATACAGTGTTAAAAACACTTATTCCGGTTACAGTTTCAGTCCTTATTCCGGGTACAGTTATAGCCCCTATCCCTAACGTTTTACCCCAGAGCTTTGACCCTCTGAAATAAATATTCAGGTTTTGCCATTCTTTCTACTAAATGTGTCTCAAATAAAATAGGATTAAGCTTCAAATCACGTAATTTCCACTGAAACTCACGTAAAAGCAAGATTATGAAATCACTTAAAACTTGATCTGCAAGCTTTTGATATTTTTGTCGCGTTTTCATACAGAGGATAAAAATAGTAATACTTTGTAGTCTATTATCACATCGTGCTATATGATCTTTAATATTGTATTCTGATCCTTTGGGAACTTATCTAAATAGTGCTAAATCAAATTATAGTAATTTTTCTATTCAGCCTTAGTTCAGATGCCCCGGCCTCTTTTTCTGGTGGTCGGGGATTCGATACCTGGGCACGCACCAACAAAACTTCGTTATTTTATTTTTTATTCGTCTTTTACGGCGTCATGCTAAAACTAATGAACGGATTTGAATGGGGCTACCAATCTGGGTTAACACAACACGTTATTTAATATACTTATTAGCCGTTTATTATTTGACAATTCTTTTTTTATCAATTTACTAGCTGAAGCCCGCGACTTCGTCCGCGTGGATAGAGGTTTTTTGGTTCCTGCGGGAACTCTTTAATTTTCCGGGATAAAAAGTAGCCTATATGCTATTCCAGACTATAATATATCTCTGTGCCAAATTTAATTTCAGATCTGTCCAGCCGTTCTGGCGTGATTGAGTAACAAACATCCATCCATCCATCCATTCAAACTTTCACATTCAAAGTCAAAGTCAAATAACGTTTATTCAATTTAGGTAGGTATACTACACTTATTGACGTCGAGTTAATTTATAATATTAGTATGGAAGTATAGATAGGGTTCCCAAGGTGCTGGAACCTCGCACCAAAAAACGCAGCGCTGGCACATCCGCAATTGGTGCATCGACGAAGTCAAAACGCAGAGAGCCACTGGATTCAGACAGCACATGACAACTTCATACGAAGATAACTTATGCCCAGCAGAACAAGTGAATCCGCTGAAGAAAATAAACGACATGATTTTAATAGAAAGCAGGCAAAAAATGTGATAGTGTCTCAAAAGTAGGACACAGGACGGTAATGGCTTAAACATCAATCATTTTCCCCTTAAAAAATATATAAAATCCGTATTCATGACTCTCGCTTCCAAGTGGTTGATTTGACGCCTCACAATTCCTCCGCGTGTAGTAAGGCTACGTTCACACAGGCGCGCGGCGGTCTGTTTACACATGTTCGTTTTATCGTATACGGTTTTGTTTTCCGGCGATAGCGTATGTAGTTGTATGAACGAGTTCACACACACACGATAGTATTCCGGATTCAGTAAACACAATTTTTACTTTATTCTGTAATATGACGGTTGGTCCTGTAAATACGGTGTAACTGTATTAGGTATGGTTTTTTTTTTAAAAACCGGCTGAGTTTGTTGTGGGCCGTTCTCAGTGAAAGAGTTGAGTCTCACCAAGGCGCGTTTGGAACCCTCGTAGCTTTAGTTTTAACTTAACGTAGTTAAGTATCACTAACACGTCTGGTATTTTATTGGAATTCAAAAAGTGTACAATGTAAGTAAAGAAATGAAAATGATTTATTAATAACAAAAACATGATTATCAAATAATTCTGGCTGAGGCCCCATAAGTAAAGCATTTAAATACCTGCTCTTCTCCACCAGCTCTTCCAAATTAAAAATAACATTAATAATATAACTAATTTTATACATTCCAATTTTTAGGGTTCCGTAGCCAAATTTGGCAAAAACGGAACCCTTATAGATTCGTCATGTCTGTCTGTCTGTCTGTCTGTCTGTCTGTCTGTCTGTCTGTCTGTCCGTCCGTATGTCACAGCCACTTTTTTCCGAAACTATAAGAGCTATACTGTTGAAACTTGGTAAGTAGATGTATTCTGTAAACCGCATTAAGATTTTCTTACAAAAATAGAAAAAAAACAATAAATTTTGGGGGTCCCCATACTTAGAACTGAAACTCAAAATTTTTTTTTTCATCTAACCCATAGGTGTGGGGTATCTATGGATAGGTCTTCAAAAATGATAGTGAGGTTTGTAATATCATTTCTTTCTAAACTGAATAGTTTGCGCGAGAGACACTTCCAAAGTGGTAAAATGTGTGTCCCCCCCCCCGTAACTTCTAAAATAAGAGAATGATAAAACTAAAAAAAATATATGTTGTACATTACCATGCAAACTTCCACCGAAAATTGGTTTGAACGAGATCTAGTAAGTAGTTTTTTTTTAATACGTCATAAATCGTAAACCGCAATTTACCTTTCATTCAATCAACTCAAATATTTAAAAAACACATTTAATTTAAAAATTACTACAGGTTTGTACGGAACCCTCGGTGCGCGAGTCCGACTCGCACTTGGCCGGTTTTTATTCTAACCATGCAAGCACGAAAGAGTGAAAGCAACTGTGTGTGTGAGTGTGTATGAGTGTGCGTATCCATATATAATCAAATTAGAAGCACAGTATAATTAATAATATAGCATAGTTATATGTACCTATTTTGAATAAAGAACTTTGTATGTTGACTATATGCCGCCACCTCCTCCAATAACGACGGATCCTTTCAAAACTTCAGTGTACACGTGCATTAAGCCCGCGGCCTTGACAAGTTTCAAGCAAAACTTTTAATAATGATGTTTCTCTCCCGGCCACTGCGGCGCGCAGTTCACTGGGTCACGCGGAATATTATCCGGGCGCCGAGGGTTTAATTTGTTTAACGCCTTCCCTGAAATTATTTCTGTTTAGAGACTTAAGACTTATCTCTTGTTTACGACTTTATTTTAGTTTTCTGTAGTAAAACAAGGAACCTTTTTTGACATCCATCTGTACGTTAGTCATTTAAAAAATGTAGTGATCAGTGAAGTACATATATTAATCCCACTTCTAATTGGTTTCTACAAGGCATCGTACCGGAACGCTAAATCGCTTGGCGGCACCTCTTTGCCGGTAGGGTGGAAACTAGCCACGACCAAAGCCTCCCACTAGGCGATGCAGATCTAAGCTAATTTCAAAACGCGTAAGATATTTTCGAAACATTCTCAAAATCCTATAAATACAAAACACTGGTTCGGAATGCCACTACCCCTACATACAAGACCTTCACTACATACGGGGGCTACGTATACAAGATCTCAAGTTTCTAGACTTGTAGACTTATTCAGTTTACCATTTATGATATTCAACATAGGCCTATAACTAGCGTTCATGTTGTATCAGTTAGGTAAACATATTGAAAGAGGCGTTCTCGCATACGATCTAACCCAAAGCTTTCAGCTTTCAGCCCAGCCGGCTGTTACTCAATAAGCAATGTTACAAATTACCACGGCGTGAGTATACCTATGTTTATACAGTGGGTCGACGTTCTCACAAATGAAAGACCCGGCTACAAAGACAATTGAGTATTTGACAACTATTGAAATAAATTGATTATTATGAGGATCTCTTAAAAATTGTAATATTCACGTCCACTGTTAGTTTTATATTCGACAACCATTCAAAATTATCGACTGAAATTTAGAAGTGAATCGAATTTTGATGACGCCACTGTTCAGTAATTCATACAACATCCCATACTTAGTGCGCGTTTTGACTTGTTTGTTGTTAAGATAAAATATTGTTGATTTGACTTGTTGTCAAATACCTAGAAGTTTGGTAGTCTCATCGTTGGTTGGTAGGTCACCACTACAGCCTATTAATGTCCCACTGCTGGGCACAGGTCACCACTCTATTCGGAGAAAGGGAACTAGAGCTTAGACCCACCACGCTGCACCAATGCGGGTTGGCGGGCTATAACGACTTAACGTGTTCTCCGAGACACGAGGGTAAAAGCACCGCTATCTTCCTAACTCCGGGTTAGTACTGAGAATTTCTAGTCAGAAAAATTATATACTTTTCTAGTCAGAAAAATTATAACCCAACTCGGGACTCGAACAAGGGACCTCGTCGGCCGCAGTCGAACACAATTTCAATGTAAACTCTATACCAATTTTAAATTAAACTGACCAAATTTGTATTGAAAATTCAGCCAGTTTATACCGTCTGTTCGTCTCGTCCATATATTATTACCTATTTTGTGGTATTATCACCTGTGGTTGCTCTGCCTAGAAGCCGCCGCCGAATGACTGGTAGGTAAGAGCGTATCTCTTTAGACTGTGATCTTACGATTGTTTACATAGAAATAAATATTAATTTTCAGTGAAAGGCCTTTGAGCTGCGGCAGAAATGTTAAGGCGTATGTACTGTGTGGGCGTATGTGACTAACACAACAAGCCGCTTACAACATGTTGATGTTAGGTGTTATTGTTCATGAAATTCTGGTGACTTAGTAAAGAATTTAGGTTATTTTACTCATTTAATACGCAATATTATTTATATTATATTTATTAATAATTTTAATATAAAAACCATGTTGGAAAGTAAGTAATAGGTAATTTAATAGTGTTTTTAATTTTTTTTAAATCAGTTTTTATATTTTTATTTTTGTCTAGTTTGTTAGTTTAGTTTGGTTTTATTTTATTTTGTGTCTAGTTTAATTTTAATTTTATGGTACTTTTTGTAGACTGGGGAGACGAATTGGGCAACTGTAATATCTCCCTAGGCGATTTTCATAAATACAGAATATAGCAGTAAGATACTAAATAATACCTATATGTCTATAGTTATGCTCACAAAACATGACGAAACAAGGGGCAGTAATAAACAAATTGAGTAGGTATTGAGTATTGAGCTTATATTATTAACTAGATGCGGCGAACTAGACGCTCGAATTAAGTTTAATTCCGCGGGAACTCCTTAATTATCCGGGATAAATGTTACTAGAATTCGTTCGCGATACAACCTATCTCTGTATCAAATTTCATCAAAACCGGTTGAAAAGGTAGGCCGGTAAATCGTAACAGACGGATAGACTGACATCCCGTATCCCGGAGGACGACATAAAATTACATTTAATCTCGGAATATCAAAGAGTACCCATGAATTTTTTTCAAACCCTAAAGCCACGTATTTATTAGATGCGGGCAACATCTGATAATGCTTCATTTAGGCTTGTTGTAGGAAGACAGTGCAATAATTGAGACTGCGCACCAAATAAATAAACAAGTTGCAACTTAAAGCTCAAAGTCTGAACTTTACCTTTAGTTATACGTACTACTTTCAGACATGCACGATGCACATTTGTCCCACAAAATACATTATGAACTCTAAGGCCTCGGATACATGGACAGCTTGAAGCTGCGACTGCATAGTGAACTAGAGTCTTCTACGTACACACATACATGGACTGCTCGAGTAGTTGCGACTGCTTCGGGCGGTTGGCAGCAGTTATCAATGGTAGCTTCAAACTGTTGACTATGACTGCAAGAGCGGTCCGTGTATGTTGATCACTAGCTAACTGCTCGAGCAGTTCGTGTATGGTCGCACTAACCTGTACTCACCGACTGTATATAGGCAAGTAACTACAAAAGGCAGACACAAATTGGAAGATCTCAGCGGAAAACTTTCCTCTTGACAGACTCGATTTACTCGCAAAATTTATCAAAGTTGCATTCGAGAATATACGTCAAAGTGATCGTGCACGTGCTCTCGGAAATAGAGACGATTTTATCATTTTTAGCATCCCGAGAAGGGACGCTTTAAATAATTCTTTCCTTTGGACATTTTTCTCAAAGCTCGCTTACCTACGAACTAAGAATGTACAGGTTACGGGAAAATGCGTTTTTGGTATTAAAGGAATAACGATTTTAAAATAAGCTACGAAAGCTTGTAAATATTTTTATTAAATTTTTCTCAAATGTTATTTTTGGTTTACGTCGATTTCACAACTTATATTAGACTAACGCACGCCCGCGACTTCGTTCGCGTGGCTTAAATTTTTTAATTCCCACAGACACTCCTTAATTTTCCGGGATAAAATAAATATGTCACTCTCCAGGTCCTCATCTATACTCATGCAAGAAATCACATCGCACTGTTGCTCTGTTGCGGCGTGATAGAAAGACACACTCTTTATTTAACGTCCTTGAGGATAAAATTTTCGAAAAACTGTAAAACACGTATTTTTTTATTTTAAACCAGAAGCCCAAATTTTCATGGCTATAACTTGAAAAACCGGCCAAGTGCGAGTCGGACTCGCGCACCGAGGGTTCCGTACAAATATGTAGTAAATTTTAAATTATTATAAAAACTACTTACTAGATCTCGTTCAAACCAATTTTCGGTGGAAGTTTGCATGGTAATGTACATCATATATTTTTTTAGTTATAGCATTCTCTTATTTTAGAAGTTACAGGGGGGGGAACACACTTTACCACTTTGGAAGTGTCTCTTGCGCAAACTATTCAGTTTAGAAAAAAATGATATTACAAACCTCAATATCATTTTTGAAAACCTATCCATAGATGGGTGACACGTATGGGTTAGATGAAAAAAAAATTTTTGAGTTTCAGTTCTAAGTATGGGGAACTCCAAAATTTATTGTTTTTTTTCTATTTTTGTAAGAAAATCTTGATGCGGTTCACAGAATACATCTACTTACCAAGTTTCAACACTATATAGTTCTTATAGTTTCGGAAAAAAGTGGCTGTGACATACGGACGGACAGACAGACAGACAGACAGACAGACAGACATGACGAATCTATAAGGGTTCCGTTTTTGGCAAATTTGGCTACGGAACCCTAAAAATGAAGGACTTTCATACAAACTTTCAACCCCTATTTCTACCCTTTGGGGGTTGAATTTTCATAACTGTGAAACACGTATTTCTTCATTTTCAACCCGCAGCTCACATACCAAGTTTCATGGTAACTTGAAAAACGACGGACTTTCACACGAACTTTCGACCACTTTTTTACTCCTTTGGGGGTGGAATTTCGAAAAACCCTTTCTTATTGGATACCTAGTCTTCACAAAGGACACACTCTCCAAATTTCATGTCTCTAGGACCAGCGGCTTAGGCTGTGCGTTGATATATAAGTCAGTCAGTCACTCAGTCAGGATTTTATATTTATAGAAGATAAACTACTATCACAAGTACCCGTTGGAAAATATTTACAGGAATAGCTTATAGAATATGTCTACAAATGTATGTTTTGACGACCTCTCTGGCGCAGTGTGAGCGCTATTGTTCCGGGTTCGATCCCCGGCAGGGTCAATTTGGGAATTTATATTAATTCTGAATTTTCCCTGGTCTGGCCTGGTTCGTTACTAGCCGTTCGTTTCGGCTTCGGACGTGGCTCGTAACGACTCCAAGAGCAAAGAAGAGCTAAGTGACTAGTTACAATGCTGTGTATAAACCGAATGGGGGTATGGGTTTCATTCTGACATGCCCCTAACAGGTTAGCCAGATATCATCTCAGACTGCATCATCACTTACCATCAAATGAGATCGCAGGCAAGGGATAACCTGTAGTGTAATAAAAAATATGTGTGTCTGCAATTCACACACGGCAGAAGTGGTTACGAGAGAATGAGATAAATATAACTTGAATTCTATCTCATTCTCTCGAAGAATTAATCCTATATCAGTAAATATTTACAGGAACTGCTTAAAGAACGTTATGTCGAAAGATTTATGTGAAAATAATAACAGCCTAACATCATTCCACTGCGCCCTCTAAGCTTAACCCTTCGGCAAAGCGTTTTCGATCACAGCAATATAACGGTTGTATTTTATTCGTGTAATGCTGCTTTTATTTCTGTGTACGGGTAAACGCCGGGCCATCGCGTCGTAAATACAAAGCGAGATCGTTGCGTGTTCTCTGATGCTGCGATAGGCGCCGAGTCGAGATAAGAAGTCATAAAGACTGCGAAAATTGAAAGAGAACAAGTGAATTCATACTATCCATACTAATATTATAAATGCCAAAGTGTGTCTGTCTTCTGCTACGCTTCCAGGGTCCATCTTTTCAACCAATTTTGACGAAATTTGTTACAGAGGTAGGTTGCATCCTGAGGTAGGCCATATAGGCTTTTTATCCCGGAAAATTAAGCAGTTCCCACGGGAATCAAAAAACATTAATCCACGCAGACGAAGTCACTCGTATTGTATACAAACTATTTACAAATAGTAGAGAAACTTGTGACAATGATTTGTTTATTTTTAGCATCGTCTAGCGACCGCCCATGGATGTACAACTGCGGTGGGAAATGCCAAATATGCCGCCTTATTCCTTGTCAACATTATAAAGGGAACCTCTGTGCAAAATATCAGCTTTCTGGCTCTGGGCATTGATGACTCAGTTAGTTATTGAGTGAGTCAGGACTTTTATTTAAATAGCATGAGAAGATCATGCTAATATTATAAAAGTGCAACTGTTTGTTTGTTGGTTTGTCCTTCAATCACACCGCAACAGAGCAACGGATTGACGTGATCATTTGAGTGTAGGACCTGGAGAGTGGTATATAGGTTAAATATTAATGGTTTCACGTGGGAATTAAAAATACTTATTCCACGCGGACGTAGTCGCGGGCATTAACTTTAGTATTGTGTTTAATCGAGGATATTCGGAGATATTCCAGCGCGGAACTTGCCACCATTCCACGTGGGCAATGTCTATTGTATTTTACAATAAGGTTTAAAATAAGGCATTCATTGTCTTAAGTTATCAAGTTAAGAAAAACGTGTTATGTTACTTGTAAGTGTAGCGAAAAAAAGCACAAAAGTAGTAGTACCCAAACCATCCACCGATAAAAATATCATAAAAAATAACACTTTCCCCCCGCTTCGACCAATCCAACAAAATACTAATGGAGAGGAATCAACAAGAATACGCCAAACGTTTAGTCAGCATCCCATCCGGGGCCAGACAAATTGGTAGGCTCTGTTGGCCGACAGATTTATTGATATCGCTCGTGTAATAGATTTGGCAGTTTTCCTTGTCTTCCCAGCACTACATCCTGGATTATGGAGGGTAGGGGTTACGTCCTGGTCGCGGTTTGTGACGTCACTAGATTGTAATGAAAGTCTAAGCCATAAATTGCACTAATGGCCTAGTCACGTGCAGTTCAAGTCCTGAGCTGTTATTTTAGTTATATTTGTCCAACCATATACTTTACTTTTGGCTGCTCGGTTCAATGATATTCTAATGCGTTATACTGATTCGATTTTCGATAACAATTGACTTTCTTTATGAAGAAGTTCTAATCGATTTGACACATTGATATTTATCTTTGCTCAACATTTTTTATTGTTTTATAAACATAACCAATCGTTTAAATGACTAAGTATGTTAATGAATGTATTCAAATAAATCATTTAAGTACAACAGTACAGTAAATGTATGTGAATCCGTCATAAAAACTTTCCATCGTCAAAGATCGTCAAATGACTATCAAGAAAGCTAATATTGAATCTCCGTGACTATTTTAAAAAGGAAAGTCGTACTTGTTATTACTAGATGAGTACGAGTTACGAAATATCGGATAAAAGCGCAAAGTTATATGGAGTAGTGCATTTTTTTGTCGATGGTGTCCTGTCAATAATTATGACACTTCACCAACGTGCTTATGTCAAAAGTAAAATAAATGGTTGGACAAATATATAAGTTTAGGGGTTTGTACAACAAAATGAGACACGGTGGAAAACAGTTGCGTGCGCGATAATAATTCGCATGTACAAAGTTTCACACACTCAATATGCAGCTGACGATAAATTCACTGAAAAATAGTTATCTAAATCCCAAATCAGCCAAATACTTATTTATTCACATTAATTTAGGAATCAGATATTAAGTACACCGTCCAAATGATCGTTCGCATTTGTTCATGGGCATGGTGCCCGAGACACTATCGCTAATTTATATAATATAAAAAGTAATACTCACGGACAAATATATTGGACATCAGCGTTGCGGGCAAGCAGAACACGATCACCAGGATGTCGGCGACCGCCAGGTTCACGATGAAAAAGTTGGTGACGGTCCGCATGCGAGGGGAGCGGTACACCACCGCGATCACGAAGCAGTTGCCTATCAGCCCCACCACGAAGACCAGCAAATACGCCACGCAGTACACCGCAGTCATCACCCCGCTGTGTCTATACATGAAGTCATTGTCAACCACGTCGAAATCCGACCGGTTCAACGTTATATTCACCCGCATAGGATGATCTTCCATGTGAGTCGCTAGCGGCTCCATATCAGGCAAAACACTGTTGTCAGGTACATGCTTTGCATTTATAACTTCCATAATAGAGTTCGACAAGGCATCTATGAAATGATTCCTCGAGTGGTCCCGCGAATGATTCCTGTGCCGCAAATGATGCCGTTCGCTCGGCTGCGTCGAAAAGTTCTGAAAGTCATCGAAATCACTCAACACTCGTAACGGCGCCATTATTAAGTTTATTACAATTTCTAAGTCATAATTGCTTATTTATCAGCAGTATTACGACACACATCAAACATCGGCTAATAATAACTAACACAGCACATTTAAAGAGAACGATAGAAAAGTATTAAAAGTTCCGAAGTTGTGCGGGAGTCATTCGTAGCGGTTCTACGCGAGGCTGTTTTGGCGGTCGCGCGCCGTCTGAGCGTAGAGGCTCTACGGAGAAGGTTTCGACGCATGTGCAATTTTGGTGCCTACTGAAACTAGAAAATCTTGCACTCAGAAACTCTATTTAAAACGAAATAGAGTAGGATTTCGCTTGGTTTATGTTTATTTAATTTTGTTTGCAGTTGGGATTGGTTTGGAGGTCGGATGCGAACGCATCCGGGTAAAAGGTTAGCATTTCATGCATTTTAATCATAGTGCCATTTAATCGAGTTTTCGACTTAGGTAGATTTTATGCCCACTGTGTTGGGAATTTCTATTAACGCGTACGAACCGCGCGTGGGATACGTACGATTCAATCAAAGTCAGATTTACGTTCGTGACCATTTTAATACCTAGTTAAAAAGTTTACTGAGCTCACGTTCACAAAATAACTTTGTCATTGTAATTTTTAAATACCAAAGTATTTATATAAAAAAGTATCTATATGATACTAAATTTTTTCACAATTATTTTTAATACAGAAAACGTGTTTGGATGATATTCTGACATAACTTTCCTGCGTCATTATTTTCAGTATATCGTCGCATCGCTACTTTACTTTTAATAAATCGAATTCCGTCCAACTAAGAATTTGTAGATTTATCAGACACCGTTACGTACTTCCGGTACGTAGCGTGTAAAATTCGATTAAGGGTATGAGTCTAATGCTAACAATTGTCATATCCGTATCCCTAACAGTTTATAGCACTACTGTCACCTCTATCTAAGGCTGCATTGTCATTTATCAATTACCTAATAACACCATGTAAGTTCGCAGACAAGGGCCGACTTGTAGAGGAATAAAACCTACCTTGTCAGGAATCAAACACAGCGCCAACCACTTGTACTACAGCGCTAACCACTGCGCCAGAGAGGCTGAAGGCCTCAGATTGGGTTAATATATTATCTAGAGTCCAGATTAAGGCCACTCCGCTGGCCTCGTGGCCTGTGTGACGTCTTGATTAGTGGCCAATATGCATCACAAGACCTATAGCCGCTTAGCTCTTATCACTTGAGCTGTAAGGGTCGTATTTCTTCGGCAATGTGAGGTAGGAAATTATATCGCCCTTCGTCCCAAAACCAAGGATGCAATTAAGTAGTATTGAGGACGAATTGTATAATCAAGGTACTCCGTTACTCTCAACAATGCGTGTATTTTAGAAGTCACTCTGAGCAATTTTCATGATTTTCCGGGATGAAAAGTATCCAATGAAAAATATCGCTAGGAACCTTTTAGTGCCAAATTTTGCTGTGTCATGTTAAGGTAACTGACAGACAGACCGACTGACAGACTCGCTTTTGCATTTGCAGTATATCAATGATATACATATCTATACTAATATAGATAATATGTATAGCATTGTTATAGCACACTTTTATGGATTATTTCTTTCAAATAAATCGTATCCTTTCAACGCGCAAACTCGACATTCAAATTTAGTAACCCATGTCACAGGTACCTACAGGCGTAAATATGCTAAATATATTCTTATCTCCTACTAGCTTATGCCCCGCAGCTTCGCTCACGTTTGGTTTGTTTTTATAATTTCAACCCAATTTCCTCAATTTGCCCCTTTAGGGATTGGATTTTCCAAAATCCTTTCATAGCGGATGTCTACGTCATAAAAGCCCAATTTCAGCCTGCTCCTTCCGGTGGTTTTAGTTGTGCGTTGATAGATCAGTCAGTCAATCAGTCACCTTTTCCTTTTATAAATTTAGAAAACTGTGACCCAAGCGAAGCTACAAAATTTGTTCGTAATGGTAATTAAAACAAACAGGTCTTATTGACTATTTGGGTCAAAGTTGCTTAACCAAGGCAATCGTGTGTATAATTATTCGTCCAAGAACAATAATTATAAGGCCTCACTGCTCTAAAAATACATTTTCTACTACAGATTTTTGATATTAACGAGTGTTGACAAAATAATGAATCCAAAAATTTCCATACCAATTAATATTGCGAAACAATAAATTATTAAATAAATTATTGTCCGAAATGTAAAATGAAATATTTCGTGTTTCCATGTACGAAATAATTATGAGTGACATTTCGGGATTACATCCAACCGATTATACACTGTATTCAGCTGGCGTTAGGTATGAAAATGTTGTGCAATATTAGTGATGGGTCATCGCACTGAAACAGTAGGCTGTATTTCAAGTTGTCACCGCATTTTATGGTCTGCCACTCATCTAGTAGTTGTTAACTGAACTTTAATTAGACACTAACTTATTTAAGATATCACGTCATCGTGGATGGCCTTTAGGACTACCTCCCTGGCGCAATGGTGGACGCAGTGTCCTTAAAAATAGTAGGGTCCGAGTTTGATCCCCGACAGGTGCATTTAGGTATTTGACAACAGCTATTCAAATCAACTTTTTTCAAACGTCAAAACGCGTGCTTGGGATTTGGTATGAAATACTGAACTGTGACGTCATCAAAGTTCGACTTAATTATGTTAATCAATAGTTTAAAATTGTTATTCAACATAAAACAAACAAGGGACGTGAATATTACAAAGGACTTGTCCAAGATTGGGCCTTGAACATGAACCAAGATGATTTTAATACACGTGAATAGAGATCCTAAAATATGGCATAAAGAATAATTTACACATTTTTAAAGGACCCCATTTTGGAGAAAAATATTATTTCATTTTGTGGCTTTTTTAGATCTTTGCCTGAATCTTATCAACAGTGAAAAAAAAAACTTGATTGTCTTTGTCACGTAAGTCATAGAATGATTGTCAAATGTCAATGTCAGTTTTGTATGACATCAAAGTGACAGTAACAGGTGCCAGATTTGATAGATCTATACATCTAGGGTGCGTTCCACTAAGCGTTCACAACGATCACGCTCACGAACGCAGTTTTTCCCGTTCTTCTTGCGTTACTGTCGTAAACTCAAGTGGTATGGATAATAGAGCGTTTTGAGCGTGGAGGTAAATAAGACAAACGGCGAGTTAGTAAAAAGAAAGCAAAATATTTAAGAGTTAGGTTATAATCTGTATAAGCCTTGAAAATAAACTGAAATAATTATTGTTTAAATCGATTTATATTGAAAAATATTATAATTTAATTTTTCCAATAAGAAAACTAACATAAAGAAGGCTAATTTAATTTTCATTTCTAAAGTTAGAAATGAATGTGTTTGCGTTCGTTATGTGGAACGACTAAAAGAGCATTTTGATCGTGGTGGGCGCTTAGTGGAACGCACTATAGAAAAAGTTTTAGTATTGCCATCCATCGAAAAATATTTTCTAAAAACGATATTTTTCATAATTAATTTAAAAAATACGGGGTTTTCTAAAATTATTATTTAAATGGAGTTTAATGTTATATTTTTTTCTCTTTCACGTGATGGCTTTGGTTCTGGTTCATTAACACTCAGAATAAAAAACCAACCTCCATACTGAACTGGGACATGTCATTTCTAGAGATCCTCTACTAATTAATAACAACAAAAAATAGTTGGGTAGGTATAGTATAGGTAAAGGTATAGTTGAGGACCTGGAGAGTAGCAAAGGCTATTTTTTATCCCGGAAAAACTCATTCAACGCGGACAAAGTTGCGGGTATCAGCTAGTAACTTATAAAAAGAAAAAAAAATGCCAGTCGTAGGGACTGCCGATAGAAGTGAAAACGAATATTTAATATTTTTTGTTTTTGAATATTTTTTTAAAGTTATTTATTAAAATATTTAAAAAAAAACATAAAAAAACAATAGTTAAAATATAAACCTTAAATAAAAAAGCATCAAAGTTTAATTTCGAATGTAGTAGGTATATTTATAATATACTTTTACGTTATATACGTTACGTTTTATGACGGTCACGCGAATCCACAAGTTTACCCTACCTACCAAAAAGTGCTCAACGCGGAGTTATCACTTCAAAATTAAATGGTGTAGAAACG
Organism: Erebia epiphron; assembly: GCA_963932025.1. Taxonomy (NCBI): domain Eukaryota; kingdom Metazoa; phylum Arthropoda; class Insecta; order Lepidoptera; family Nymphalidae; genus Erebia; species Erebia epiphron. Next base: position 55,112,047 of record OZ009945.1, on the reverse strand, counting down.
CTAAAGAGTTGATAGGAAGTGCGCGTCATCTACCCGCGGAGTCAACGACATTTCTTTGCATACTTTATGACAGCACTTTACGACGATATCATTGCCCTTGTAAAAGTACGACTTATATTGTACGCAATTACAATTCCATCCCATCACAGTATAGATTTTTATTTTCAACACCATCATTTTAATTTTTATTTTCATCACAAAATTTTTAATTTTGTCTTCTAAAATCTTTTTGAAATATCATCTAAGAGTCATCTGTTTGATAGTGATTAGTGTATTTTTTGACATATCTATACTAATATTTTAAAAGGGATGGTTTAGATGGATGGATGTTTGAAACTTTGTCCATCGGTTGATGACGAATGAGACCTAAAGTTTAAGTTCTTAGTATTCAGCTCCAGTTTGAAAGTCTGGCGAGATAACAGACTTGCTGAAGCCCGGGATAAAAAGTAGTATGTGTTATAATAACAGAGAGAGCCAAATTTCACCCTCATCCGTTCAGACGTTTTGGCGTGATTGAGTAACGAACATCCATTCATCTATCCATCAATCCAAACTTTCGCATTTATAATATTAAGTATAGATACTTAACGGCTGACTTTAGAAAGTGAAAATAGGTGTCCTATTTTACGCAAAACAATTAATTTATTTGCTACAGGCTATTGCATTTTGAAGGCGTATCTTGTCTCTCGTATATTATTATCTCTGTCCGTTATGATCAGATCGAGTGGGCGAAAGTTTGTATGCTTCACTCCGATTTTTGTAAGACGTGGGAGTTGCGACTCTGCGTTTAAATACTTAATGGGATGCTTCCATTTTCCGACTATTTTCGAACGTCTGCGACATTATTCTACTGTATCCAAAGTATGAAAATAAAATGTAAGTACCTATTTTTGTTAATTTGGCGAAAACACACACACGGACGCACAACAGGATACAACGGCCGCTTTCCGTATTTTCGTGTTGCGGAAGTCTGTGCAGCTCCATATATTTTTGCCCGTAGTGTGTCTTCGCCCTTTAAGGTATATTTTTCAGGCCTCTTTTCTTATCTCGTTGTACTAGGTGAGCTACACAGGAAATAGCAAAAACTTATGTGTACAGAGGTAATGTGTATTACCTACGTTGTTGCTTAATGGGCACCTGATGGGTAAGCTACTATTTCATACTGTCACGTCGCGTCGTATCAAGTCGATGTCACTCACGTAAAATAATTACGTAAAATCTGTAGCCTTATTAGGACCTGAACCTGCATCAATCATAGACTTATAACATTATCGTACCATGTTCTTTATTAGAAAAACGTCAACCAATCCGCAGAGGTGATTGCGATAGTCACACTGTGCCAATCACTTGTACGTATTAATGCCTGTACTCTGTGAATTCAATCCTCCGGCGGTTCGGAGAGGTCGATCATCAAGTTCATCAGATTTTGTACAAGTAGGTAATCTATCTTATATACTATATAATGAATCCCTATTTCCCTTGGTCACGGCATCACGCGTGAACGGCTGGACCAATTTCGCTAATTCTTTTTTTGTTGTATAGGTGAGGACCTGGAGAGTGACATAGGCTACATTGTGATACAGTGACATTTTATCCCAGAAAATTAAGGAGTTCCCGCGGGAATAACAAAAAACTTAAACCACGCGGACGAAGTCGCGGGCATCAGCTAGTGTAATATAAAAAGCGCAATATTCAGAGCAGCATGATCCGGGCGTAATATTTTAAGCGGAAAGTCGCGACTGCTCGTAAAATATTATACTTAGAACGTTGATCTACGAATCTGTGTACACTCGTCTACTTGGAAAACTAATTTTATTTATACTAATACTAGCTGATGACCGCGACTTCGTCCGCGTAGTTTAAATTTTTTTGATTCCCGCGTTAACTCCTTAATTTTCCGGGATAAAATGTCAGCCTATGTCACTCTCCAGGTCCTCTACTATACCCATGGCAAAAATCACGTCAATCCGTTGTTCCGTTACGGCGTGATTGAAGGACAAACCAATAAACCAACAAACCAACTAACAAACACACTCTCGTATGATTATAAATGCGAAAGTTTGGATTGATGGATGTTTGTTACTCAATCACGCTAAACGGCTGAACGTTGAAATTTGGCACAGAGATACATTTTTAGTTTCATCATATAATAAAATATTTTTAATTATTTTAAACTTACTATCCCCTTCCTCATGAACGCGTAGAGGTATTAAATTTAAATTCATATCAAATACTCAGGTCTATAATACCTTTAAGCTGTAAAAAACTACTGTCCCTTGGATCTGTGAAAAAATCAAACTTCTAAGCCAACCCAATCAAAAGATACAGCCGTTTATGTTTGTACGGAACCCTCGGTGCGCGAGTCCGACTCGCACTTGGCCGGTTTTTTTATATTATGTACTTACTAACAATATATTGCTCCATTTTATATTTTTTTAAAAAAGCAATGCTGAGTTTCTTGCCGTCTCTTCTCAGTAGAATGTACATTCCAAACCGGTGGTAGAGTCCTAAAAATGATAAGTAATACAAGTTATAAGTCCTACATGAAATAAAACATTAGATTATAATGAAAATCATTGTGAAATTATCTAATTTGCCGATTAAATTTTCAAGAGTTCTGTGTTTTTCATGTTTTTTGTGAGATTTATTACGCATTTAAAATTCTCTACATTTATAGTAGTAAAATAAAATAAAAAATATGTATTTTCGGGTAGTTTTCTAGGGCGACTGTACCTTACTGAAAGTGCTACAAAAAGTCATCCATTTGTAATTGATTTACTTCATAATGTCCGCGATAATAATCCAATTTATGTTCTCTTTTATTACTGACGCTTTAAACACTTTGGTCACTTAAGTATTTACTTAGCATATAACTAACTTAGTACTTAATGCGTATAGAGTGACGAGCTCTTATTGGCTGCTGGAGATACTAGGGTCAGTCACAATTACATACTCACACACACACGACAAAAAAACACCTAATATTAAGGTACGTTGTAACGTCACAATTAAAGATTTAGTTTTTAGTTAGTCACAATTAAAGTTTAGTTAAAGAGCGCTAAGTTTTTCTCCAAAAAGAAAAGGTGACTGATTGATCCATGAACGCACAGCTCAAACCACTGGACAGATCGGGCATGAAAGGCATACCTACAGGCTTCCATTACGTAGGCATCCGCGAAGAATGGATTTTTGAAAATTATTGGGGTAGGTTTGAAATTTGAATGAAAATCGAACTTAACGTAATCGAAGCTGTGGGTAAAAGTAGTCTCTACTTACTCTCTACGTAAGTCTAAACTTAGTCCTGCCTTTGTACATAACGTAATACGTCATGGAATAAAATCAGTACTGCACAATTCCACAGTTTCCGCAGTAGGTACGTTGATATCCTAATATTACGTTTGACGAGAATCGCAATAAAACAAGGTGTTATTTTTACAGGTTTTCAGACATTATGATAAAATTCTGTTTTCCCGAGAACCAACGTAAACAACGGCGAAGGCCGAAAGGACAATTCATCTAAAAACACAAACTGAATTTCGTTGAAATAAATTTATATTATTTTACTGTACCTAATGTGTGTATGTGGATACTATTGATATAGAATTTTAGTAATGGTGGATACAATAATATTATCTCGTAGTTAGAATTCACGGAGCGACTGACGAAATAATTTTCCATACCTGAGTATTTAAGTATTTAAATATCAAAATACGATGAACTACTAGTAAGGTTCTCGGGAAACTACGCAAAGCTTAATTTTTAGGGTTCCGTAGCCAAATTTGGCAAAAACGGAACCCTTATAGATTCGTCATGTCTGTCTGTCTGTCTGTCCGTCCGTATGTCACAGCCACTTTTTTCCGAAACTATAAGAACTATACTGTTGAAACTTGGTAAATAGATGTATTCTATGAACCGCATTAAGATTTTCTTACAAAAATAGAAAAAAAAACAATAAATTTTGGGGGTTCCCCATACTTAGAACTGAAAATCAAAAATTTTTTTTTGATCTAACCCATACGTGTGGGGTATCTATGGATAGGTCTTCAAAAATGATATTGAGGTTTGTAATATCATTTTTTTCTAAACTGAATAGTTTGCGCGAGAGACCCTTCCAAAGTGGTAAAATGTGTGTAACTTCTAAAATAAGCGAATGATAAAACTAAAAAAAATATATGATGTACATTACCATGCAAACTTCCACAGAAAATTGGTTTGAACGAGATCTAGTTAGTAGTTTTTTTTAATACGTCATAAATCGTAAACCGCAATTTACCTTTCATTCAATCAACTCAAATATTGACAAATTTGGTACGAAGCAACGTCTTATAGCACAGTTAAAGGAAAAATTGCGAAAAGCATGAATTTTTAGTTACATCATAATATAATAAAAATATTTTTAATAATTTAAAACTTACTACAGGTTTGTACGGAACCCTCAGTGCGCGAGTCCGACTTGCACTTGGCCGGTTTTTATTTAATTAAAAGTATAACTTAAAAGGAAATGGTAGGGTTAGTCATACTAATATTATAAATGCGAGAGTATGTTGGTTTGTTGGTTTGTCCTTCAATCACGCCGCAACAGAGCAACGGATCGATCTGATTTTTTGCATGGGTATAGTTGAGGACCTAGAAAGGGATATGGACTACTTTTTATCGCGGAAAATTAAGGAGTTTCCGCGGGAATTCAAAACAACTTAAACCACGCAGATGAAGTCGTGGGCATCAGCAAGTAATGAACATAAAGTACTTACGTTTTAGTAACTATAAAAATATAATATGATAGCAATATCTTCACAGGCGAAATAGCCAATAGAAATCAGTACGTAGAAATAATACTTAGGTGAAATAGAAATAGTACTTAATTAGGTGTAATATTAACAGTATACCTAGTCATATTTACAGTTTTGTCAAGTCATAAGTGCAACATAATATTGGGAAATTCCTCGATATATTATATCTTCTGTCGAGGATCGCAAACGCTCTCCCTCTTTCCCTCTCTCCCCACATTAAGAGCATATAAGACAAATTTACACTTTCTTTGGATGGGAACCTCCCACAACTACTTTGCCGAAACAATTTGTAAGTTCAGGCGAAGAATTTTGATTGCTTTGACGGATCAAGTTAGACCGAGGATATGTTCTGATATACCTACACTACGAGCACTATTCAGTGCTCTTACTGTGGAAAAATTCGTTCCGTTATGGACTGACAGTAGGTATACTGCCGCAGTATCCTAGGGAAATATATGACGTCATAAATCGTCGCCATTTTCGTAAATTCAAATTCAAATTATTTTTATTCAAATAGACTTTTTACAACCAGTCAAATGAATCTACCACTGGTTCGGAGTGCTGTTCCTTGGTTGCTCTTTTGAAAAAACCGGCCAAGTGCGAGTCGGACTCGCGCACCGAGGGTTCCGTACAAACCTGTAGTAAGTTTTAAATTAAATGTTTTTTTAAATATTTGAGTTGATTGAATGAAAGGTAAATTGCGGTTTACGATTTATGACGTATTAAAAAATAACGACCAAAGATGTAAAACGGTAGTAATTACCTTTGTTAATGAACCGCAAAACTAACTTTGTTTGTAGAGGTTTACTGTTAATATCAAAAAAACTATGCTAGTTAGAGAATAGGCTATAGTTTTCCTGTAAAATATACATAAATTCCTATTGACCATAATTATTTCAGATTTTTCGATTGGTAAGCTCCGGAGATAAGGGGGGGAGGGGGGACGGTATTTTTTTAGACTTTTTCCCCGATAAATCAAAAACTATCATGACTAAAAACAATAAAAAATCTGTTTTAGAATGTACAAAGTAAACCTTTTCATATGATACCCCACACAGTACAGTTATCTCACTTTTAAATTTCAACCCTCCGATTTTCCCCGCTTTTTAAATAAGAACAAAAATAATTTCCAATTTTTTTTAATTCCAGTGTCTTTGGGCCACTAATATACACAACTATTCCAAATTTCATGTCGATAGCTTCGGTAGTTACTGAAATAATCGAGTGTGACGGTCGGACAGACGGACAGACGGACAGACAGACGGAGAAAGTCGCACCATAAGGGTTCCATTTTACCATTTTGGTACGGAACCCTAAAAATAAGTATATGGTATGTTTACAATAATTGCAATAATCTACACTGACGTACTGTGAGTACTGGCGTTTTCGATGTAAGCTGCTCTCAGTGCTGACTGCGTTCCGTTTTAAACAGTAACCAGTTTAACTAACTATATTATGGAACAGCTTCGCAGTACCTATACTAAATTGACGTCACAACTTACAGTGCTCGCAGTGAATATCGGAACATACCCGAGTCTCGAGTTTGTAACCTGAAAATTAATTTGGAAAAATAAGCAAAACTTTAGACTATAGAACCGAAAGTAGTCTCTCACAAAATTATAACAAAAAAGTAATTCGCTAATAACTCTTCCTTTTTGTTTTGCCGTGGTCTGATCAAAATGCATCCCCATTATAGTAATTAGGTACTTAATTAGGTAGGGTAAGTAGGATTGTTTGCTGTGCTATTGGGATCCATGCTTCTGACCATATTATGTTCCTTTTCAAGCTACGGATCAGTGGGCAAATCTGACTCGCACTTGGTTGGTTTTATTTATTTATAGAGACCAGCGCGTTGCTACAAAAGCAAAGTGGCTTAACTAGTCATAAATAGCAAATAAGGGATGAAGCCGACAAGGAATAAGTATTGCAAGCTGAAGCAACCTCTGAGTGGGTTTATACATGACCTCTCGGCGACGTAGTCCTCATTTCTGAGGGTCGTGACCCCATTCCATTGACCACATAATGACAGGGGTTTTCTTGGGATAATAATGCGGTGGTCGTACTATTTCAACTCTTTAGGTTACTAACGATTATTGTCAGATGTTAGTGATAATAAACGGGACCGACGGCATAACATGCTCTCCGAGGCACGAAGGAAACGAAAAGGCCAAACCAGACTCCCAAATTCAGTCACCCATCCAGACCCAGACTTCGGTCAACGTTGCTTACCATCGCATTCGACTGTTATTATGCGTTGTCACACTCGTCCCTCAACAATAATGATATTACTATCTATTATTATCTAGCTAAGTATATATTTCCTGTTATTTATATACTTACTTACCCTAAGTATTGTAATATATTGTTTAAAAAAAAAAGAGCAACTGCTGAGTTTCTTGCCGGCTCTTCTCGGCAGAATCTTCTTTCCGAACCGGTGGTAGAGTCAAAACATGACGTAGCATAAGAGACACCTGTATGTCCTACATGTTTTAAATAAATTGAATTGAATTGAATTGTTAATGTATCGTAGTTCGTAACCTGTTGGAAGTCCTAAAGTAAATAAATATATATATTTAGGTGTAATGGCGTAGAGTTGGGTGTGGGTTGGGTCGTTACCCTGAGAGCTGACTGCAGTTTGATTTATCGCCATTTCGCTATAACGCTTATATTATTATGTCTCATATGAAATGTAGGCCGGGAGCTGGCTTCCTTCCACACTGGCATCTCAAGTGACACTGGATATAACTTTTTCAAGAAAAAAAATATATATGTGGCAGAGCAGTCGTGTTTTTAATTTTTTAATAATGTTCACTTGTAAAAAACTGAAATCCACAAGAGTTCAAAGTTTTTGTAAAACTTACTGAAATCATATCACAATGACAAGAACACAAAGATAACAACAACAAAGTTTACGATGTTTTGTGAGATGGTGATATTGAAAAAACCCGCCGAGTTTGTTGTAGGCTTTTCACAGAACTGAGTTAGGAACCCTCGTAGCTTTAGTTTTAAGATACTGTTATTAATTATCACCCTAACATTTTATGTAGCTGATGCCCGCAGACCGACTTCGTCTGCGTGAAATTAGGTTTTTAATTCCCACTGGGACTCCTTAATTTTCCGGGATAAAAAGTAGCCTATGTCACTCTCCAGGTCCTCACTATAGTGCTGTAAGTAATCACATCGATCTGTTGCTTTCTTGCAGCGTGATTGAATGGCAAACAAACAATCAACCCACTTTCGCATTTATAATATTAGTATGGATATGAATTGACGTTAAAAAAGTGCACAGAGTAACATTTTTGAAGAAAAATCTCTGACTTGAAGACGAGCTCGCGGGTACTCATACATTTTTGCTACCAGCTCTTTGTGTACCTACACGGCATCAGTCACCACATCAGCGGCGTTGTATGCGGTGTCGCAATTTCCCTCCTTTCATACAAACGTAATGGGAAATCGCGTACTACGTAGTACGTAGGTACAGTCGACGTCAAAAGTGCATACATAGCCGTATTAGGTATAGGATAACACATACACATAAAACAATAACTCGGAAACAACAATTGTATATTTTTTTAAATTCCACTACAAGTTAGGCCTTGACTGCTATTTCACCTGATGGTAAGTGATGATGCAGTCTACGATGGTAGCGGGCTAACCTGTTAGGGGTATGGCATTTATATTAAACCCATACCTCTAGTCGTTTTATACACGGCATCGTACCGAAACCCTATATCGCTTGGCGGTACGTCAATGTATGAATCACTCAATATGAGCAAAAATACACTAGGGAGTAGGACCGATCAGGTCTTATTTTAAGTAAAAATGATTGCTAGAGTATGACTATCGCAATCACCTACGAAAATGTAAACCCTCTCCCACTATAGGCCTAATTATCCATTGTTGGAACAAGAAAACCATCGTTTCAGCATAAATACCATAAATAAATTCATAACGACAGTTGAGATAGTAACCGTTGCTGATCCGGGTTTTTGTGTGTTTTGCTACAGGACAAGGCACGAAACGTCCTCGATGGAGAGTAACGACTAACGACGTATTTTTCTGTGGCCTAGTGTGCCTGCTCCATATAAAAGTGACAGGCAAGCCATTTTGTTCGCTTTGCTTAATATGGACATTTGGCGTCGACTGTACATGACGCTAGACAATCTTTGTCATCTTGATTTTGCGTTTTCGCCATCAAAGTATCAAAGTATAGCTACAAATAAACGGAATTCAAAATAACCGAATGAAAAGGCAAGTAAACAAGCCCTTCGAAATGCGTCAGTAGAAAAGTATCACATTTTCTGAGTACCTATGCCCACCCTTTCTACGTCGTTTTAACCCTAAAATCAAACGCTGTGTTTTGCGTAACAGATTTTTCTTACAATAGGGTGCTGGAATATCCCAAACCTCTCTTAAAATTTAAGAGAATTAATTTTTCTTTCTGTGTTAAATTTCACCAATTGCCTGTTTATTATTAGCTGAGGGTTGGGACAGAAGCGAATCCGGCGATGAACATAATAATAAAACTGTGTTTTTCAGGTCAAACCTGAAAAACCGGTCAAGTGCGAGGTATTCTCACGCACAAAGGGTTCCATACCACCACACTATCAATTCTATTAGTAAATAACAAAAATCAGCTGTGAAATAGCTGGCTTATACATATGGCGCTAAGCCGGTAGCGCCTGCACACAAGCACGACACCTTATGAGTACGAAATCCTAACTAACGATTTTCGGATTTTTTCCTAAACTTGTGATGTGTGAGACCTTGCTTCTTGCCAATTTTCATGATTCTAGGTCATCGGGAAGTACCCTATAGCTTCTATAGTTTTGTGTCAAAATATGCAAAAAAAAAGGCATAAACGGCCGTATCTTATGATTACGTTGACTTCGAAGCTTGATTATTTTACTGCTCGAAGAGACCGACGTAATTGATATTAATTTCAACTTGATACCCACCACGTTCCTGAGAAAAAGGTGGCTGACAGACAGACCGACAGATGGGCAACAAAGTGATCCTTTAAGTGTTCCCCTTTTCCTCTTGAGGTACGGAACCCTAAAAATTAAGAAGTTCCCACGAGTTCTTTGCCACCCCAGTGAAGTCTTTTTTATACCTGTCACCGCGTTACGAAGCGTTGAATAATATAACGTGACAGGTAACATGGTAATATAAGAAAACTTCACGTTTGGGGTGACCCAGTACCCTCTGTAAAGTTCTAGGGTTAATACAGGAAAACACTAAGAAATCACGAACTATGTTATCCCTGGTTGTTAGCTTGATTTTGTTTCAATAAGTTTAATAAATCATAACAAAGTAAGTAAGTAGCATAGACTTATTATATATGGTAAGTAGGTACTTTCTAGATACATAATATTACCTATGTGATATTATATAATTTTATTGATAAATTAATAATTAATCCAAGCTAGCTAGCGTACTAAGGAGGAGGTGGCGCCAATTCAAAAGCATAATAATATTAGGTCCCAGTAAAAAAAAATTTATTGAATAAAAAATATAATTATATACGCGCCGAATTGAGAACCTCCTCCTTTTTTGGAAGTCGGTTAAAAATATTATAGTTTAATGCCTACAAAGAAAAGGCAAGACAGTAACCTCCATCCATAGGTAATATTACAAACTGTTAGCTAAAACTTACGGCGAGGAATCTATTTTCATAGGTCTGTTTGTCTATCTGTCTGTTTACATCTGCCTATCGCATAAAAAGACTTTTTATTCCGGAAAATTAATTAGTTATCTACAATTTTCAAATATAAAATCTACGCAGACAAAGTTGCGAGCATGATCTAGTTGAAAATAATATTGAATATGTCGGAAAGTCATTGCTACTTATTTTAATTTGGACACATGAAAAACGCGTTTTTTCTTACTCACTCAAGGCCAATTTCCTACGAAAATGTTATCAACGCTTATCTTTGTGGGGACATAAACCAAACATCTGGTGCAGATGAGCAGGCAGTTTAATTTTGAGAGTCGATAAAACATTATTGCAAATGTAACGTCTTCTGTCGGAGTGTGTCAAGGTTGCTACTTGCTGTGTGATGAGATCTTCGCTGCCCGGGATAGCCAGGCGGTTATTTCGGCAGTTAAAATACATGAATATTAGATAGCTTATGCCCAATCAGTGCCCAATAATTATTCTAAAAAGGGCAAAGGGTAGAAACTTGATTTTTTTACTCCATTAAGTACCTACCTACTTAGGTACAAACAAGTTACAGCCCCTAACTGCGATTTCACGGTGAGAGATGAGTCTAAGCACAGAGTACCAACTACATCCAGGAATATTATATTTTAGACAGGAATCCTAATAACATCCCAATACTAATTAATTAATAATTATTATTTACATTACTAAACTGACGTAACTTGACTTGGTTATTTACCACGGGCCGCAGGCATACTAAAGAATAGAATGCATAGATTATTTCGGGCTTGATTCTTCTTCTTTTTTATAATAATATTTGCTACTATTTTTTGCATATTTTCTGAGATAAAATAATTAAAGGACTACCTATAATAAAATAAATATAATAAAATTAATGTTGTTTCTGTATCAGTGATGCGGTCATGGACTATCCACACCATCCACAACAGCCTATTAACGTCCCACTGCTGGGCACAGGTCTCCACTCTCATAGGAGAGGGGGAATTAGACCCACCACGCTGCTCCAATGCGGGTTGGCGGGCTTTAACGACTATTATCATGTTAGTGATAATAACCGGGACCGACGGCTTAACGTGCTCTCCGAGGCACGGGGGTGTAACACCGCCAACTTCCAACTCCGGGCTGGCACTGAGAATTTCCTAAATGAAAAACCCATATACCTAACAATTTTTATGCCCGACCGGGAATAGAACCCAGGACCTCGTGATCCGCAGTTAACTACGCTAACCGCTAGACCAACGAGACCATGGACTATAATTTATTATATTCAAATTTCAATGTACTCTGTGATTTTTATTGTATGTTATGGACTATATTGCATATTAGCGCCATCCTTATAGCTCTACTAGAAGCTTAAATGGTGTAAGTTTTTCAAAGCGTTAAATAGATGGCAGTCTTTTGTGAATGGTTATTTTTAATTTAATATAAAAAATATAAGCGCTGAATTGAGAACTACATAATTTGAAGTTGGTCAAAAACGAGGGATATTGTAAATGAATTACAATAAATTAATTTATATAAGAATACATTTGGATGAATCACAGAATTATAAAAATGTCTATTTTTAAACGATAAGCTTTATGTCAAAGTCACTTTCGCAGTTTTGACGTATCATGCAAACTTCAAGTAGTTCGAAGTCAATTTGCGATTGCGATGATTGCGATTTGCGAGCCGACCTGCTGCGACCATCATTTGCGACCTCCATTCATCCTTCGTGCCATTCGTACCACTGTAAAAATTATTATAACTCACTTTTCACAAAATTAACCGAACACCTCATCAAAAAAGCTTGAAATAAGCTTGAACGAGTGTGTAGTGTAGTTATTTAGTGCAATATTACAGTGTTCTAGTGCAAATGGCTTTAAAATCACCACCGGTGTTGTTCGGACTTCTTGGACGACTATCCCGTCGTTCTTTTTCTACCTCAAAGGCTTTAGCGTCGAAGCCTGTGACTGTGCGAGATGCCTTGAACCAGGCGATTGATGAAGAAATGGAGAAAGACGATAGAGTGTTCGTTATGGGTGAAGAAGTGGCCCAATATGACGGTGCTTACAAAGTTACCAGGTGATTAAAAATAACCTCTTCTCGCTTAATAAATCTGGTTTCGTTGTAGAAAGTAATTAACACAAGTTTCAGTGATCATATAACTCAAGGTCATGTTGAAAAGAACGCAAATATATGTAAACTTGGTTTTATGTGTTATATAACAGTGAGGGATGATAAATGTTGACACTTCCTTGAGATCATGATCGGACTCTGGTTTAGTATATGTGCCGCGCAGTAAGCAGCTCATATTTTTTTACAGAAAGGTAATAATGTAATAAACGTAACCCCAAAATATTTTCCGTCAATTTGTAATAGTTTTCGAGAAATTAATTGTTTTGTATGAGAAGATTAGATGTCAACCAAGAATTACTTACTTGCATATATATTTCTTACATATATTTCAGAGGGCTATGGAAAAAGTACGGCGACAAGAGGGTTATAGACACCCCTATCACAGAGATAGGCTTTGCAGGTATAGCGGTGGGGGCTGCATTTGCCGGTCTGAGGCCTATTTGCGAGTTCATGACCTTCAACTTCTCTATGCAGGCCATTGACCATGTAAGTACCTCTAGTACTAGTTGTAGTAGGTGTATTTTAAGAAAAAATCCCGGTCAAGTTCAAGTCAGACTCGTGCACTAAGAGTTCTGTAAGTGCAAGAAAGATGTCATAACAACATAATCAGCTGTGAAATAACTGGCTTAAGTACCCTTTTAGTTTTGATTTATTGGAGCGTGTCAAAATATGCAAAAATATATGACAGTGTCTACATTTGCACAGTTGTTGGTTGATCTCATACTGGTTGTATGAAATTCAAATATTCAATGGTAGCTTGTGTCTGACACACAACAGAAAAGTGTCTACGTTTGTGCAGCGCCTAAGTTGTAATTAATATTTGCAGATAATAAACTCTGCGGCAAAGACGTTTTACATGTCAGCTGGTGCTGTACCGGTGCCGATCGTGTTCCGCGGCCCCAACGGCGCGGCGTCGGGCGTCGCGGCGCAGCACTCGCAGTGCTTCGGCGCCTGGTACAGCCACTGTCCCGGCCTCAAGGTCATCATGCCCTACTCCGCTGAGGACGCTAAAGGTTAGCTCTACATGTCACCACACTAAGAATTCGTCAGCTATGTAGTAGCCTCAACACAACAAGACTTAAAAGAACACTTTTAGTCCAAATGATTTGATTTTTCAGCATATAGTCTAGGCAACAGGGTGGATCTTTGTATGGAGACCCCCGCATTAAACCCTCAGTCGTTGAAACTTGGCAGGGTTGTAGTATAGTATGAACCAAAACTTGTACAAAAATATCCAAAAAATAATCCATGCAGAAGTTGGGTATTTATACGTAACTTAATATTTATGACTGAATATTTTCTTGCTTTCTTTATAAAATACTAGGTAAGTAGTATTTACACTCAAAACAGAAATATCAAACAAAATAATCATGCAAAACCTTGTTACCTTTCCTTTTTATTGGATACTAGCGGTCCACCCCGGCTTCGCACGGGTGCAATTCAGATTTGTAATTTTATCGTGAAAAAAAAAACAAAGTAAACAATTTACAGATGAGGTATTTACATTAATAATGTTACATAATTTCTATTATATTATAAGCACCCGTCGGCATCCGTTTGTAATGCCCAGGTGGCACGCGATTGCGACACGTAGGTATTCTCTCTGACTTGCAAGACAATTTTCATTTTCAAATGAAGATTCTCCAATACGACGTATTTTCACTGCCCTCGCCTGGGAACTATGTTTAGAAAGTTGAGACCTTGATCTTTTAGGCTTTTCACAGCCCGTCCACAGCTGTTAGATATTAAAATGTTAAAAAAAATGTTGGTAAGTTTTCTTGTATTTATTATGTTTGTCTTGTCAAATATGACATAAAAGACAGTCTGAATTAATAGACGAATAGAGGATTAACGTAAAAAGTTAAATTAGGTGAATTTTTCCGACTTAATTCACATTATTGCAATTTTCGAAGGGATCTCTAATATATTTTAAAATAAAATGTAGCCTATGTTACTCGTTGATAAAGTAGCTTTCTATAGGTGAAAGAATTTTTAAAATCGGTTGAGTAGTTTTTGAGTTTATCCATTACAAACAAACAAACAAACAAAATTTTCCTCTTTTATAATATTAGTTTAGATTTATAATATACGTTTAACTTACGTCATGATACTTAATCATACTGTAAAGTTTCGTCGCCTGAGGAATTATTGTTGAGGTCGACTAGCTTTATTGCCTAATGCCTATACAGGGCCTTTTATGACTACGCGCCGCTTGATGCCATGATGCACGGATGCGTACACACGGTTAAAATGTCATGATACCACTGACTTATAGGATTACAGCAGGCACAGATTTACCGCGGAATTGCGCCACAATAGAGTACTTGACTCCTAGTCAAATCAGCAACTTTGGTGGGAGGCTTCAGCCATGGCCTCGGCCCCACCCTCAAAAATTTACTGTTGCTTTTTGAAAAATATTCATTCACAATTACATCAATGTGCAGATACACAATTATTGCTGGGCCGAGTCAAATCCATATGCTCTTTTACATAATCTGCAATAATTATTAAATAAGCTTTTTCAGGAGCATACTTATACCATTATAAGTATTTTTAAACTTGTTTATGTATGTATGTATGTATGTATACACAGATGCACTCTCTGTTCCTTTGAATAGAGAGTGCATCTTTGTATGGCGCCTGCTGACATGTACACTTGAGCACTGTAATATCTCCCGCGCAGATGGCTAATCTGTCTGGAGATAAGCCGCCGTGGCCGAAATTCGGTCGGGAGGACATTACTATTAATAGAAAACTGCTGATGTGTCAGGTCTGCTGAAGGCCGCGATCCGGGACCAAGACCCGGTGGTGTTCCTGGAAGACGAGCTACTGTACGGAGTTCCGTTCCCGATGTCCGACGAGGCTCTGTCGCCAGACTTCGTGCTGCCTATAGGTAACTCTTGGAGTTTACTCCTTAAGAATCGATTTTCATATAAAATCCCGGGGTATGAAAATTTGGGTACTGGTTCTGAATACCATTCTATAGTCCCACAAACTTATCTGGCCCAGTGGCCAAAATTGGAACAAATTTTCATGTCTGTTTAGTTTTCGTTTTTATTTTATTTTTCATATATATACTTACTAGCGACACTGTCACCGGGTCAGGTAAGTATTGTGACTTTACATGCAATACTTGTTAACATTTTTCTTTTTATGAAAAGACCAACTGCTCAGTTTCTTGCCATTTCTTCTCAGTAGAACTTCTTTCTGCAGAAAGAAAGCTTTCTGCTTCTGCGGTGGCAGAGTTTTGACTTATCATAAGTGATTGTCCTGTTCATTTCATTGATTATAAATATAAATACGAGGGTTTGGATGTATGTATGAATGGATGGGCGAACGGGTCTGGATGAGATTGGCACAGAAATTCAACATTCAAAATTCAAATGATTTTTATTCAAATAGACTTTTACAAGTACTTTTGAATCGTCGAGTGAATCTACCACTGGTTCGGAATGCCATTCCTACCGAGAAGAACCAGCAAGAAACTCGGCGGTTGCTCTTTTGATTCTAGTCTGGAATAACACATAGGCTACTTTTTATCCCGAAAAATTCCCGCGGGAACCAAAAGACTTCAATCCACGCGGTTAAAGTTGCGGGCATCAGCCAGTTTCAAATATTTAAACCGATGTTCGTCGTAAGATTGGGCGAACATCGGAGAATGTTGATGAGGATATCTGCACATGTTCGAGTTTGGACTCCAAACTCTACCATGTGCAGATATCCTCATAACAACTGTAATGTCTGCCAGGTAAAGCGAAGATCGAGCGCCCGGGCGGCCACATCACGGTGGTGTGCGCGGGCAAGGCCACCGACACCGCGCTGCAGGCCGCCAACGAGCTCGCCGGGACAGGTAGGCACAGATTTATTTTCAATCTTTGGAAGTCCGCCATTGTTGAGTCTATAATGACGTCACTTAGCTAACCATGAATTGAGGCCGATACTGTAGTGCACAATCTCTAAACTAAACTAAAATGACAGCATTATAAATCTTGCTAACCCTTTCATAATACTCCCTGCGGAAAGAGACAGAACTAGATTTAAAGCTGTCATTTTAGTTTAGTTTAGAGATTGCGTGGTACAGAATTGCCCACAATGTCATCCAAAATATATACAAAATTTCAGCTCAGTCGGTTAGGGTCTTTTAAAATTCAGTTACAAGATTTGGCCTAAACAAACAATGTAACAAACCCACATATTGCAAGTAAATCCATACTATCCATACTTAATATAATATTATAAATGCGAAAGTGTGTCTGTCTGCTGCTATGCTTTCAGGGCCCACCTATTTAACAGATTTTCATAAAAATATGTAGTTTATGGATAGTTTATAGGGGAAGGACATAGGCTACTTTTTATCTCGGATAATTAATAATTTCCCGCGGGAATCGTAAAACTTAGTACGTCCGCGTAGTTTACGCGTACGAAGTTGCGGGCATCATCTAGTCTAGTCTATCTAATTATCTATATTATGTATATCTATGAAACTTGGTATACGAGCTACTGGTTGAAAATAAAGAAATAAGTTTTTCACAGATTTTAAAAATTCTACACCCGAAGGGGTGAAACAGGGGATGAGAGTTTGCATGAAAGTCCTTCATTTCTCAAGACATTCTCAAGTTATTTAAAGGAAACTTGGTATTTTGGCTTTCGTAAACAAATAAAGAATTACGTGTGTCACTGTTTTTCAAAATTCAACCCCTAAAGTGGTAAAATAGGGGTTGAAAATTTTCATGAAAGCTATAGCCATGAAACTTGGTATATGAGCTGCGAGTTAAAAATTAAGAAATACGTATTTCACAGTTTTTGAAAATTCTACCCCCAAAGGGGTGAAATGGGGGATGAAAGTTGGTATAAAAGGCCTTCATTCCTCAAGGTATTTTACAAGTTATATCAACGAAACTTGGTATTTTGGCTAACGGTAAAAAATAAAGAATTATTTGTGTGACAGTTTTTCAAAATTCAACCCCTAATGTGGTAAAATAGGGGTTGAAATTTTTTCTGAAAGCTATAGCCATGAAACTTGGTATATGAGCTGCGAGTTGAAAATTAAGAAATACATATTTCACAGTTTTTGAAAATTCGAACCCCAAAGGGGTGAAATAGGGGATGAAATTTGGTATAAATGGCCTTAATTTCTCAAGATATTTTACAACGTTATTTCAACGTTACTTTGTATTTTGGCTTACGGTAAAAAATAAAGAAGTACATGTGTCACAGTTTTTCAAAATTTCACCTCTAAAGGGGTAAAATAGGGGTTGGAAATTTGTATGAAAGTCCTTCATTTCTCAAGCTATAGCCATGAAACTTAGTATAAAAGCTGCGAGTTGAAAATTAAGAAATACATATTTCACAGTTTTTGAAAATTCAACCCCCTAAGGGGTGAAATGACGGATGAAAGTTGGTATCAAAGGCCTTCATTTCTCAAAGTATTTTACAAGTTATATCAACGAAACTTGGTATTTTGGCTAAAGGTAAAAAATAAAGAATAACGTGTGTTACAGTTTTTAAAAATTCCACCCCCAAACGGGTAAAATAGGGGTTTTAAGTTGGTGTAAAAGGCCGCCGTTTTTCAAGTTATAGCCATGAAACTTGACGTTTGGGCAACGGGTTTAAATTATGAAATACATAGGTAATTCACAGTTATTGAAAATTCTTTCCCAAAGGACGTTAAATAGTCCTTCAATCATGCTGCAACAGAGCAACGGATGTTTTTTGTGCACAGGTTCTTTTTATCCCGGAAAATTAAGGAATGCCTGTGGGAGTTATAAAACGTATGCCACGCGAACGAAGTCGCGGGCGACCGCTAGTATAATATAAAAGCGAAAGGTCACTCACTGATCATCACGAGATCTCAGGAAATATAAAACATACAGACTTGAAATTTGGAAGGTAGGTTCCTTCTATGGGCTAGACCGTTAGACGTCAGCTAAGAAACGGTTTTGAGAAAATTCACCCCTAAGGGGTTGAAATGGGGTTCGGAAGTTTGTATGAAAGTCATTTGTTATTGAAGTTAAAGACATGAAAATTGAAATTTAAGTTAATAGTTCAAAATAATAAAAATCTGTATAAGCAGTTTTACGAAAATCCACCCTAGAGGGGGTGAAATGGGGGTTGGAAGATTGCATGAAGGTTCTAAGTTTTTGCAGTTTGAGTCTTGATAATCGGGATTAAGGTTATAAGTTTTAAATAAAAATAACCTGTATAACCAATTTTCCGAAAATCAAAGAGGGTGAAATGGGTGTTGGTGGTTTGTATGAAAATTCTGTTTTTGAAGATAGCGACTTGAAAATCGGGATGTAGGTTATTAGTTTTAATTAATAACTAGCGGACGCCCGCGACTTCGTTCGCGTGGCATAAGTTTTTTAATTCCCATAGGCATTCCTTAATTTCCGGAATAAAAAGAACCCATGAAAAAAAACCCGTCGATCCGTTGCTCTGTTAAGCGTGATTGAAGGACTATTTAACGTCCTTTGGGATAGAATTTATAAAAACTGTGGATTATGTATTTCATAATTTAAACCGGTAGCCCAAATATCAAGTTTCACGGCCATATAGCTTGAAAAACGTCGGCCTTTCATACAAACTTTCAACCCCTATTTTACCCCTTTAGGGGTGGAATTTTGAAAAACTGTGAAACACGTATTTCTTTATTTTTTACCGATAACTCATATACTAAGTTTCATGGATATACCTTGAGAAATGACGGACTTTAATACAAACTTTCAACCCCTATTTCACCCCCTTAGGGGTGGAATTTTGAAAAACTGTGACACACGTAATTCTTTGTTTTTTACCGTTAGCCAAAATACCAAGTTTCGTTGATATAACTTGTAAAATACCTTGAGAAATGAAGGCCTTTGATAGCAACTTTCATCCCCCATTTCACCCCTTTGGGGGTTAAATTTTCAAAAACTGTTTAACACGTATTTCTTAATTTTCAACTCGCAGCTCATAAACCAAGTTTCATGGCTCTAGCTTTCATAAAAATTTTCAACCCCTATTTTACCACTTTGGGGGTCGAATTTTGAAAAACTGTGACACACGTAACTCTTTATTTTTTACCGTTAGCCAAAATACCAAGTTTCATTGATATAACTTGTAAAATACCTTGAAAAATGAAGGCCTTTGATACCAACTTTCATCCCCCATTTCACCCCTTTGAAGGTAAAATTTTGAAAAACTGTGAAACACGTGTTTCTTTATTTTTAACCAGTAGCTCACATACCAAGTTTCTTGGCTATAACTTGAGAAATGAAGGACTTTCATACAAACTTCCAACCCCTTTATTACCCCTTTGTGGGTGGAATTTTGAAAAACTGTGACACACGTAATTCTTTATTTTTTACCCTTAGCCAAAATACCAAGTTTCTTTGAAATAACTTGTAAAATATCTTGAGAAATTAAGGCCTTTTATACCAAATTTCATCCCCTATTTCACCCCTTTGGGGTTCGAATTTTCAAAAACTGTGAAACATGTATTTCTTCATTTTCAACCCACAGCTGTTATACCAAGTATCATGGCCATAACTTGAGAAATGAAGAACTTTCATACAAATTTTCAACCCCTATTTTACCCCGTTGGGGGTGGAATTTTGAAAAACTGTGAAATACGTACTTCTTTTTTTTAACCGGTAGCTCACATACCAAGTTTCTTGGCTATTACTTGAAAAATGAAGGACTTCCATACAAACTTCCAACCCCTATTTTACCCCTTTGGGGGTGGAATTTTGAAAAACTGTGACACACGTAATTCTTTATTTTCTACCGTTAGCCAAAATACCAAGCTTTGTTGATATAACTTGTAAAATACTTTGAGAAATGAAGGCCTTTGATACAAATTTTCATCCCCCATTTCACCCCTTTGGGGGTTGAATTTTCAAAAACTGTGAAACACGTATTTCTTAATTTTCAACTCGCAGCGTATATACCAAGTTTCATGGCTATAGCTTTCATAAAAATTTTCAACCCCTATTTTACCACTTTAGGGGTTGATTTTCGAAAAACCGTGACACACGTAATTCTTTATTTTTTACCGTTAGCAAAAATACCAAGTTTCGTTGATATAACTTGTAAAATACCTTGAGAAATGAAGGCCTTTGATACCAACTTTCATCCCCCATTTCACCCCTTTGGGGGTTGAATTTTCAAAAACTGTGAAATACGTATTTCTTAATTTTCAACTCGCAGCTCATAAACCAAGTTTCATGGCTATAGCTTTCATAAAAGTTTCAACCCCTATTTTACCACTTTAGGGGTTGAATTTTGAAAAACTGTGACACACGTAATTCTTTATTTTTGAACGAAAGCCAAAATACCAAGTCTCGTTTATATAACTTGAGAATATCTTGAGAAATGAAGGACTTTCATGCAAACTCTCATCCCCTATTTCACCCCTTCGGGGGTAGAATTTTTAAAAACTATGAAATACCTATTTCTTTATTTTCAACCAGTAACTCGTATACCAAGTTTTATCAATATAACTTGAGAAATGACGGACTTTCATACAAACTTTCACCCCCTATTTCACCCCCTTAGGGGAGGAATTTTGAAAAATCCTTTCTTAGTGAGCGCCTACGTCACAAAAGGAACCTACTGTCAAAATTTCAAGTTTCTAACCCCAGCGGTTTAGGCTGTGCGTTGATTAGCTAACGATTTTATATATATATAGATAACCTGTTTAAGCCATTCTACGAAAACCCACCCCACAAAGGGTGAAATGGTTGTTAAAAATTTGTATGAAAGCCCTATATTTTTGTAGAAAGAGCCATGAAAATTCAGCATTTCGGTTATAAGTTTTAAATAATAAAAACCTGCATAAGCTCTTAAAGTTTCTTTAGATAGACTTTTAGCAGCGGGAAAATTTCATAATCTCATAGGAAATCAGAAATTTTTGGGTACGCGGACGAAGTCAATACTATTAATAATACAATAATAAATAAATAAATAAATAAGCCTTTATTTACTGAACTAATTATACAACAAATGAATGTAACAAATTAACAAGTATACAATACAATTTAGGTAGGTACTATTACAAAAGACAAATGCACTTTAGGTACATACGTTTCTAATACAACAATATATAACTGAGTACTAAGTTCTTACAGTATGTTTGTTAAAAGGCATTTCTTTTTTTAACAAAGTTGATTATGATGTTTTTAGTTTAACTAGGTGTTGTAGGTATGTAATAAAATAAATTTCATCTTATTTACATTTCTACTACAGTTCTTCTTTCTATTTCTGTTGATGCTTTTCTAAATATTATTATCTTTTCTATAATATAGGTAATGCCTGAGAAATACTTTATGTTTACAAATTATTTATTAACTATGCAGGTATTTGTAGTTCTTTTATACTCAGGTCTTGATTAAGTATAGGTTGCAATAAGCAGTTATTATTTACCTTTATACATTATAATGAAATTCAATATTGCATACCTATGGTGAAATATTACAATTTGACTTGGGACTTAGTGAAAAGGAAAGCAAACAGTTCGTTTCCATTTAAAATACTTCATTTTTCATTGCAGAATATACCTACCTCTTACAAAAAACAAACTATTCGTAAAAACTGTTAACTCCTTATTGATCCTTAAAATATATATGCATAATAAATACCTATCTGATTTACATAATTTAAACTTGTTTAAACTCTTTTATATATTTAGTATGAAAACTGTTAATGTTATATTATTTAATATACATTGTTAGAAAATATGTACTAAGTATATTCATATATTACCAATTCACTCTGTTAAATTATTAATACACATTTTTATGATTTACTATATAGTCTGAATAGAATTAAACAAAAATAATAATTATTATTACTTGAAATTAGAGTATTTTACTAGTATAGGACTTAACCTTCGAAACAGCAGCTAAACATCAATAAAACACAGTTAATTTAATACAAATTTCTTACTGCTAAATACCTATATAGTATGTTTAATAGTTCAGTACACCCTGAAGATGTAAGGCCTCCTCCAGTTGCGTTTTGTGCTTGTATAGCTTACAATTTTGACTATTAATATTTTTTCTATGAATTACATTTCTGCACTGAAGGGTTTTGGTCTGACCTCTCACGGGGACCAACCGGGTTAAGAGGTGGAGAGGGTTATATTTTACATTTTTTATTTCTGATCTTTGTTACTGGGTTCGTGCACCTGTAGATGAATATTATTGTATTAAAAAATTACTTATTTATTAGTCTTGTTTTGATATTTTTTGTTTGATTTTCTAAATTTTTTGAAGATATGCTGATTGCTTGCTCTTTCTTGGGAAGACGATGGTAGAAAAGTGTTGTTGTTTGTATTTTCCTCCCTTAATTCAGTTTTGTTTTGGTCTAGTATTTGAATTTTATCATACACTAAAACTGCATTTTTGCCCATTTGTTCGTTCTTCATTTAATTTCTCTCTTAGTTGTTTTGTCTTATTAAGAATTTCTTTAGGAAAATCTTCTTTAATGTAGTAGCTCGAACTGTCTAGCATTTTTCTATTCTTTAATAAATTAATTTTCATTCCTACCGTTTTTACAGTAACAACTACAGGTCTTATAGTGCCTGTCTTTCTGCCTATTCTTCTCACGTATTCTAGACTGTCGCTGCTGTAGTTTACCTTCATATTATGATTCATTATGTTCAGTATATTTTTTTCTAAATCGTAATAACTTTTTTCTGTTTCTTCAATTCCAAAGAAAACTAGATTTTTCTCTCCTCCTCCTTATATATTTCTCCAAATAGTTAATAGACCTTTGCTGTTTTTCTAATCTTTCATCTAGAAACTTAGTTTTTAGATCTATATTCAGAAATTTTTCATTGATATTGTCATTTATACTTTGTTGTAGATTATGCAATTCTTGTTTCTGTATATCCATTTGTACTTGAATTTGACGTAAAATATCTGTTATTTCTTCCATTTTCAATTAGAACGGTAGATCGAAACAGTATAGAAGACGAATTTTGAATGTAAACAACAATCTAGGAGCTCGTGTCAACTGTCAAGTGAGTGTTCCAATTTTTCGATCGATAAAAACATAGGCTTTGGATAGATGGCGTTAGAGGTAATCTTGATGACTTGATGTCTATGTATATTTTTAGGTTATAATTTGATTTATTTTAGTTTTATTTCCTTTGTTTTCCTAAATATACACGAACACAAACTTACTTTTATTGTTTCTTAAATCCAACAAGGCAATTTCACCAAAATTTTTGAACTTAAGGTGTTTCTTGCGTATTTAAAAAACTGTATTGTTCGTTACACATTCCGGTTACACACTTTTGATTTATTATCACAGCACTGCTGCTATGTTGCAAAATTTTTAGCCCTGGTTGTAGTATATCCACAAATGTAATGACTTTTTACTTTTTATTGAACTTATAACAATTATTTGTATTTTAATAACAGTTTTAACACGGAGCTCATGTACGTCGGTGCACTGTTGCGCCCTCTTACTACAATAATAATCTATATCTATACATTGTATTGTATTATTACTCTTACTCGTAATAATACAATACAATGTCTTTATTTTGCAGAAACATAAATTTACAGTAGATGTTACAAAGTTATAGTCACATGTTTCGCCTAGCAGCAGGCATGTAAGATTGGTATATAAATTATAAACACACAGTTACAATAGTCATAGTCAGAATTTACAATTTACATTACAATAATTAATTATATAAGCATTCAGTCAAATTAAGTACCAACAGTCAACTAAATTTAAAACTAGTGTCAAGAAATTTTCAATATCGGCTTATTATTTATCATCAAAGTACTCATTTAACAAATAATAGCATTTTGTTACAAGAAATTCCTTATATTTATGTTTCAACATATGTATATACTGAGAGATAGCTGTCTGCAAGCTCTCCTGGTAACTTATTATAAATTCTTGGTGCCATATTTATAATTCTTTTCCCGAATTTTGCGGATGAGTGCTGAGTGAAGCAAATTTTGTTTTTTCTTCTTTCATTCTCAGAAAAATTAAACAGATTTTCATTCATCCTGATGAATACAACAACCTCATAGATGTAAAGACATGGACAAGGAAGTATTTTTAATTTTGGAAATACGGCTTGCATGAATCAGTGGGTTGAAGGTGACAAATAGACCTAATGCATCTTTTTTGGGATTTGAATGCTCTATCCCTGTTAGCAGAATTTCCCCAGAAAGACCATATCGTAATGTTGAAGTTACGTAGGCATTATATGCTACCATAACTGCATTTTGGTTAACCACTTTGGAAAGCATGCACGCTTCCGTATAGCGCGTATAAGTGTGCGCATGTAAGGCGCCGGCGCGCGCGGCGACCGCTAGTAATATTATAAATGCGAAAGCTTGGATGGATGTGTTTATGGATGTTTGTTACACAATCACGTCAGAACGGCTGAATCGGACGAAATTCGGCACAGAGATGTATGATTAGTCTAGAATAACACAAAGGCTACTTTTTGAGCCGAAAAATTAAAGAGTTCCTGCGGGACCTCAATCCTCGCGGACGAAGTCGCGAGCATCAGCTAGTACTTAATAAAGCTTGTAAAAAAGATACTGCCCGAATTCGATACCGAAGGGTCGAAGGGTATCCAGTTTAGTAAAGAGTTATCTCCATTCCGCTCCACGTTGTTGCAGGTATCGAATGCGAGGTCATCAACCTGCGCTCCATCAGACCGCTGGACTTCGACACCATAGCGCAGTCCATCGCCAAGACTCACCACCTCGTCACCGTGGAGCAGGGCTGGCCGCAGTCCGGTGAGATTAACAAACACTTGCGTGCTGGCGGAGAGGGCGAAACACACACAGAGAGCGGGCGCGTGGCGGGTGACGCTGTGTGATGACGTCGACGCACCCGGCCCGTGCCGCGCCAGACCCGCGCCCGCTCCCTGTGTGTTTTGCGTTTAAGCTTGTCATCCACTACAGCCCATTAACGTCCCACTGCTGGGCACAGGCCTCCACTCTCATAGCAGAGAGGGAATTAGAGCTTAGACCCACCACGCTGCACCAATGCGGGTTGGCGGGCTTTAACTATTATCATGTCAGTGATAATAACCCGAGACCGACGGCTTAACGTGCTCTCAGAGGCACGGGGTTGAAACACCGCCATCTTCCTAGCTCCGGGCTAGTACTGAGAATTTCTAATCAGAAAAACCAAACACTTAATTATGGCCCGACCCGGGACTCGAACCCGGGATCTCGTCGGCCGCAGTCGAAAATGATAACCACTAGACCAACGAGGTAGTTAAAGCTTGTCAAGATGTTGATTCATCATCATATTGTGGTGCCATCTTCAAACTGAAGCTCGGCGGTCAGTCGGAGAAAACTTTTGCGGTCACGATGCTATTTCCTTTATTCCTGCGTACTTATGTCGAACCACTTCCTTCTCGGTCGCCCGGGTGCCAATTCATAGAGGGATCGTTGCAGCTGACCGAAAAAAGCAACCTTCCTTCATGCGAAGGTTGTAATTTTGTAACCATCCGTTACATAATGTTTGTTACAGTAACATTTTTCAATTGTGAACTTTGGTATTGAAGGATCAGAGGACAAAGAAGGATAAAAAAATATCATAGGTCAATCTTTATAAAATATTCATCCATCATCCATCATGCATGCATGCATATGCATCCCCTGCTGCACATAGGCCTTTTCGTGAGCGCGCCACCAAACACGTTTCTCCGCCTTCCTCATCCACACGCTTCCCGCCACCTTCTTAAGGTCATCGGACCAGCGAGCTAGAGGTCTAAAATAGATATAAAATATTAATACGTTCTATTCCTATCAGTAGGTTCTAACTTTTAGGAGCAAACCACACAAGTTCTAAGCTAAAGAAAATATTTATCTGGCAATACAAGGCCGCGCCATCTAGTGACACACGGATGCGTCACCAGACAACACGCCAAACCAAATTTCAGAGTTGAACCTGTCCGCTTTGGACAGGACTCGATCAAAAGATTCCGTCAACTAGGTGTCTCCGTTGCTGTTTCATTTCAGGCCTGGCCAGTAAATTTTTCCTTTTTTTTTCTTTAAATCTCTTCCTCTCTGTCTGGGATCTGGGATCTGGGATTAGTTTCCGCTTATGTGAGACCACTGGTGCGAATCCCGCTAGGTCATTCCTACCAGCCGAGCTCACCCCAGAATCCAAGCAGGCCACCTAGGTCGGCAAGGACTATATTTTTTTAATCAACTACAAGTTAGCCCTTGACTGCGATCACACCTGATGGTAAATCATGATGCAGTCAAAGATGGTAGCGGGTTAACCTGTTAGAGGAATGGCAGTTATATTAAACCCATACCTCAAATCGTCCGGTAGTGTTGCTGGGGAGCCAATGCAGGCTTCTCGTTGGGTGAAAACACCGCTGCACTCGAGCATCACGTGTTTCGGTGTCTCACCGCTCTCCATGCAGGCTCTGCACAGAGGGCAGTGTCGGTGATACCTACAATAAATAGGTGTTTGTTTAGTTAGAGTGTAGTGTCCTGTTATCATACCTACAACTATCCGCAATAAGCTCGGAACTCCATCGCTCCGCCTCAGTAAAGTTCGAAAAGGTTGTTTGTGGGAATGAGCATTCTATTCCATAACAAGGTTCCACAACCTATTTTAAACTTACCTTTACACAAGTTTAAGAAATCAATTAAAAGTATGCTTCTGAAAAAAGCTTATTATACTGTTGAAGATTACGTAAATGATAAAAGAGCATGGATTTGACCCGCTTCAGCAATGCTAAGGACAGCTGTTACTTATGTATCTACCAATTTATGAAATTGTACATCATTATTTTTCAAAAGACCGAGTTTCTTGCTGGTTTGTCTCGGTAGGAATGGCATTCCGAACCAGTAGTAGATTCACTCGACGATTCAAAAGTACTTGTAAAAGTTTATTTGAATCAAAAAACATTTGAATTTGAATATCCTAAGTTTGGCTATGTTGAGTTGCAAAAATTTCTTAGTAAGTCGTTGATTGTGGCTATTTTCTTTGAGTATTTATATTACGTCTGTCGCGCGGCAGGTATCGGCGCGGAAATCTGCGCGCGCGTGATGGAATCTCCCTCGTTCTTCGAGCTGGACGCGCCCGTGTGGCGCGTGACGGGCGCGGATGTGCCCATGCCTTACACGCGCTCGCTGGAGGGGCTCGCCATACCGCGCCCACCGGACGTGGTGGCCGCCGCCACCGCCGTCATTGGCAACAAGTGAGTTTCTTATTGAAAAATTTTTAGCCTCGTTGAGCACTTTTTGGTAGGGGGTAAAAATGTTGATTCGCGTCACCGATATGCTCGCGAAGACAGGCATGCTCGCGAACAGCGACATGCTCGCGTTGTTACGAAGACAAAAGGTCTTAAATATAAATATACTTACTACATTCGAATTAATTAAACTTTAAAGCCAAAAAAAATTCGTTTTCATTTATATCGGCAGTCCCTATGACTGCTAATTTTTTTTACTTTCCATGCCATTACTACTCTTTGTAGGGATCGGCTGAAAATCAGCGTTACGCTGAGTTGATGCCCTTTTGGATGGAATTATTCTTATGGTACAGTCTAGTTCTGAAGTTATTTTTTTTCTACTATTAAGTTTGTATTTGTATCTTCACTGTGTCTTTGGTAATCATACTAATATTACAAATGCGAAAGTGTGTTTGTTTGTTGATTTATTGGTTTGCCCTTCAATCACGACGCAACGGAGCAACCGATTGACGTGATTTTTGGCATGGATATAGTTGAGGACCTGGAGAGTGACATAGGGTACTTTTTATCCCGGAAATTAAGGATTTCGCGCGGGAATCAAAAAAACTTAAACCACGCGGACGAAGTCGCGGGCATCAGCTAGTTTCAAAAAAATATTTTATTTATTTATTTACCAACCATATAAGTCGCGAAGCTGAAGTGGCAATGGGCGGGGCACATAGTTCGGAGAACCGATGGACGTTGGGGTCCCAAAGTGCTGGAATGGCGACCCCGCACTGGAAGGCGTAGCGTCGGCAGACCCCCCACACGGTGGACGGACGACATCAAGAAAGTCGCTGGATAGCGGCGGCGCAAGACCGCGGCTTGTGGAGGACCTTACAGGAGACTTATGTCCAGCTGTGGACGTCCATCGATTGACGATTATACCAACCATATAAACTAGAACTAGCTGCTATGTACGACCTCCCTGGCGCAGTTGAGTTTGATTAGAGCGCTGTTGTCATAACGTGCGGAGGTCCCGGGTTCGATCCCCGGCGTGGGAAATTTGGGAATTTATAATTTCTGAATTTTCCTTGGTCTGGCCTGGTGGGAGGCTTCGTCTGTGGCTAGTTACCACCCTACCGGTAAAGACAAGCGATTTAGCGTTCCGGTGCGATGCCGCGTAGAAACCGATTTAATATGTACAATGGCAGTTATTATCATCACTTGCCATTAGGTAATATCGCAGTCAAGGGCTAACGTGTAGGGGAATATAAAAAAATGACTGTACTATAATTATCCCGAACGAATTTTAAACACAATAAATAACAACTTAAAAAAACCGGCCAAGTGCGAGTCGGACTCGCGCACCGAGGGTTCCGTACAAACCTATGTTTTTTTTTAAATATTTGAGTTGATTGAATGAAAGGTAAATTGCGGTTTACGATTTACACACACACACTTTTTTATTGGAAGACCTATCCATAGATACCCCTCACATATGGGTTAGATGAAAAAAAAATTTTTAGTTTCAGTTCTAAGTATGGGGAACCCCCAAAATTTATTGTTTTTTTTCTATTTTTGTAAAAAAATCTTAATGCGGTTCACAGAATACATCTACTTACCAAGTTTCAACAGTATAGTTCATATAGTTTCGGAAAAAAGTGGCTGTGACATACGGACGGACAGACAGACAGACATGACGAATCTATAAGGGTTCCGTTTTTGTCAAATTTGGCTACGGAACCCTAAAAAGGCCGAAAGCTCTGGTATATTTGTGTTTAAAATTCGTATTAAACTGATTTTTAAATCGCCTTCTATCTTGGTTTCAGAATCGCGGAATTGATGAGCCAGTGAAATAGGAATCTCTAGATAGTGCGACACCGCGTCAGAACACATTGTAAATATTTATTTCTATTGTGTTTATAAAGTATACGGAAGTTAACGTTGCGTCGATCAGTTTATACATGGAGATAGAATGTTGTTTAAATAAATCTATTATTTATATTTATGTTTGTTTTATTCAACAACAATCTTATGCTACATACTATACGTAACACTAGCTGAGACAAAATATTATCGGCGTATGTAGAAGAACATGGATTCGCACACAGTAGCGCTACAGGGCTTAATGTTTTTCTCTTCCGACGCGGACGTTTTATCCCGTCCTTTATGGCTAGCATGCGCACAACGAGTAAAATTATGTCTACCCGTTATCTCTATTTAGGTACCGAGGCTAACATGGTTACTTGTCTCATTACGTCAAAAGTAGAGATAAAAGTAATATTTTTCTCTACGAACCCTTACATGCCGACTATTTTTTTCTTGTCATTTTGTGCATGTTAGGGTCATCTCTCTCTCTCTCTCTCGAAGCGTGATAATCTCGTTGTGCGCATGCTAAGCCTGCTGGTGTATTTTCGATATTAGAGATTGAGAAGCTCCCAATGTAAAAAGCCAAAGTTTTTTACCCAAAACGTTTCCCATAAATATAAATTTACTTCACAATACAAACTCCTCGAATCTCCGAAATCGATATCGCAAAAACCAGCGAAAAATCGGAAGCTAACAATACTCGGCACACAATGGCCAGGGACGAGGGATTTCGAGCAAATACATTGTGCGAGAGACGTCCGCACCGGGGGACGGCCGCTGACAGAATGATGGATCGCGCGGCCGGGGCGCGGGTGCCATTCAGACATTGTCTCGCAAATACTATCGAAGTACCAACTGTTGAGGATTCTAGCAGGCTCCGAGAGCATTAGTGTGAGAGCGATTACATATTAGGGCTTAAGTAGTTAATCAGGTCTGAATCTGTAATTCAGGCAATATTACAGATACCTATACAATAATAGGTATACAGATAATATTACAGGTACCTACTATATTGGTCTGATAAGACGGGTCAGCGGGCGTTAAGAGTGCTATGCATGGAGTATCCCAACGTGTTCAAATTAGAAATGAGGACATCTTCATTTCTGATTCTCCGTGAACTAGAATAAGCCCCCGTTCGCACGAACGCTTTTTTACGCCGGGAGTTGACGCTGGATTCTCGTGTCATGTGTTCACACGCTTAGTTCACAAAGTCGCTAAACCTATGTGTAAAGTGGCAAAGAATTTCCCTTCCCGGCTAGTCGCAAAGTCCACGTCTCCGTAGCATACCTTAAGAATCCTAGGTCATGCCAATAAACGAAATGTAGTGATTTATTTATTTCACGTAAGACACGTTGTGCCACATATTATGACAGATCGACAGGACTCTACCACCGGTACGGAAAGCACTCTCTTGATTAAATTAATCTTTCCTACTTCCAACTACCTACTCTATCTGAGGGATTGACCAATGGGTCATTGCAAAAAAAACTATCCACAAAATATCTCAATTTCCAAAATTCCGTTGACAGTACCTATACAGCAAAAAAACACATACAAAAATTGGAAAGTCTCGCTAACGAAAACGTCAATCTTGGAATAGGTATAGAAATAAAAATATAATTCTGGTGTATTTTCCGTATTACGGTGATCCATCACGCGGAGGACACGGACGGACAGATTTCGAGAGAAACGTAATGGGACACGTGCGCTTTCTGCGCTTATTCTCGCTTATTTTAATCAAAATATTCCAGGACGATGGGAATTTGTTAAATAAACACATTTATATTTTTCTTTATTCACGTTAGGCTTGTCGCTTGACTTTTATCATACCTACCTGGAAGGCAATGATGAGGAACGGAATGATTTTATCTGAAAACACGAGCAATATTTTACAGATAGAAAAACTAAGCGCTACAAGAAAATTACCTGCTAATGAAACTATTTACTTTCATTAGCCCACATTGATTCATTTAATTTTAAAGGCCACACCACGGAATCGATACGGACTTAATGAAACCCGAACTTTTAATTTGCTACTATTAAAACCAATTTGTTTTGCTCTATAGTTCAAGTCCAATATTTTCATTTCAACAATAGTAGGTACGAGATACGCCTTTTTCTATTTTTTATTTATCTATACTATAATATTATACAGAGGTAAAGTTTGTGACTTTGTGACGTTGTAGGGCGTAATCTCTGGATCTACTGAACCGATTTAGAAAATTTTGGTACCAATAGAAAGCCACTTTATTTGAGAGTGTCATAGGCTTATTATACGAGTATAACCCGAATAATTTGGGAGTTGCCGTGGGAATTTAAAAAAAACTTATTTCACGAGGACGAAGTCGCGGGTATCTGCTTGTAATTTATAATTTTACTAGCTTATGCCCGCGACTACGTCCGCGTGGATTGAGGTTTTTTGGTTCCCGCGGGAACTCCTTAATTTTCCGGGATAAAAAGTAGCCTATGTGCTATTCCAGACTATATTCTATCTCTGTGCCCAGCCAGATCCGTTCAGCCGTTGGCGCGTGATTGAGTAACAAACGTCCATACATCCATACACCCATACATCCATACATCCATACATCCATACATCCATACATCCATACATCCATAAATCCATCCATCCAAACTTTCGCATTTACTTATAATATTTAATTTTATTTTATTAAAGTCGTACTTAGATATCTAATTGTATTTTGTAATTAGATAGAGTTGTGCAATTTGAAATTATCTAAGTTGGTACATAGTTAATAGGTACATATAGTAGAAAGAAGATACCTAGATTGACTGTGGTAGCTTTCGAGTTACGGAGAATTTAGTGGTGCTATGTAATCTTGAAAAACGACGTATGATTTTGTGCATGCATACCTACGTAAAATGCTTACTCTAAGCCCAAACCCTGTGCACGCCACTGCTACGTACCTATACATTAAAATATCTACACCCGCCTTCTCTAACGTAGGTATCTGTATGTACTTCCCACCTCCTCTTTCCCCGGACTGGTTCAACTTTAATCGCCCGCTAAACTGTTGGCAGAAGTTATGGCACTTACTAATGTAAGTCGACGCGATCCGACTTCCGAACAGCACACTTTTTGTTTTTTGATGGATCACTGCGTCTCAGCTCTCTTATGTTTTTGATGGGATTTAAAAATAATGATCAAGCTTCCTAAATTCATTAAATTAAATAAGTACCTACCTAGCACCTACCTTGTTACTCCTGCATAAAAAATTTCAGAATTACTAAAAATTCCTGTTTATGGACGTTATACCTAATTTAGAGATCCTACTTTGCATATTTCTGGACCCAGCGGTATGAGGTTTTTTTTATTCCACTACAAGGTAGCTCTTGACTGCGATCTCACTTGATATAATAATTTAATAATGCAGTTTAAGACTCATGAGGGTCGTGACTCCATTACATTAATCACATAATGGCAGGGGTTTTCTTGGGATAATAATGCGTTGGGTTCCCAGGTCCTTCCGCATACGACTCGATTATAAACTCTTAGGTTACTAACTCTTAGGTTACTAACGATTATTATCAGAACTAGTGATGATAACCGGGACTTTCCGATTCACGGAGGAAACAAAAAGGTAAAATTCAGACTACCAAATTCGGTCACCCATCCACTCACCTACGTGGGTCAACGTTGCTTAACAATCTCAATCGACTGATATAAGTGGTCGCAACTAAGCCACTCGTCCCTCAGACTCGTATAGGTACTTACCTAAGTACCTACCCGATGAATAAAATCTGATTCGAAACGCTCGCTTTCAAAGTGACAGCATATAAAATGTTAATTAAATCATTTGTCAGTTTAATCCAACCACGAAACCGCTGTGTCGGGTAGCACTCCATTAAATTACCCACAGTTTAAACCGCCTAAAGTCAATAGGGGAGGTTTCAATTCCTTACGTTCACAGGAGCGTGGGCGTGTAAAACGGGGCTACATTGACGGATTTATTACCTTACTAAGGATTACGAAATGAGCCACACAAAAAGCTTTTTTTATAATAATAGATAATAAATAATTTACAATTATGTACCAACTTGATTGTTATAAAATTAAATTATCTACAACTTAGTGCAAGGTCATAGAGATACCTCTAGCCTTTAGGCATCTATAGGTACAAAGCACCACGCCTTTATTTAAGGTTAAAATTGTGCACATTTACAGCAAAGCACTGATAAGTGATAACGATAGTATGATCATGCCTTTCGAAAGTCATGGTCTGTTCGAGGATAGATAAAACCTTAGCTACATATTCTAGGCAAAACATTGGTAGTCATAGAATGGCGCAAGGCTGAAATCTTGGACGGATTGCCCCACGTCCCCGGGATGCGACCTACCACTATACCAATATCATCAAAATCGGTTGAAAAGCGTAGCATACAGACAGACACACTGGAAATTGGACACACGTAGGGTAAGGTTGCTTTAGTCGTACTGCCGCTTAAGTCGTACTCCAGTAATAATTCGTCTCTTATTTATAACTAATGACATCTAGTACTGTCATCCGGAACTATTTAGTCGTGCGAGTAAACAAACCAAAGTAGGCGACCGGCCGACGTCTGTGACGAAAAATATTTGAAAAAGTAAGATTTTTTACCATTTCCATTAAAATTTTTGATTCATACGTAAGCTATTTGAATGAGAAATATGATGATGATGTTATTTTTTCGATTCATGTCTATTTTTGTAGTAATCCAGCACACATTTAGGCACACGCAATCAGTAGAAAGTTTTTAGGTTAGAACAAAATTTGGTTTAAAACTTTGAAAGTCTCGTTCACCTAAGTCGTACCTGTGGACGATTCCTTAATCGTACCGGTACGACTTAGGCATTCATGGGAATAATTTGCAATTTTGAAGTGAAAACTTCTTTAGGCGCGTTGAGCACTTTTTGGTAGGGGGTAAAAATATGGAAGGGTGTCGGTCACGTGACACCATTCTTCTTAAGATAAAAAGTCTTTAAATATAAAAATATAGTACATTTGTAATTAAACTTTAATGCCTTTGTTTTAAGGTTTATATTTAAAAGTGATGTGTTACCGTGCCTGACACCTCGCGTTGTTACGAAGACAAAAGGTCTTAAATATAAATATAGTACATTCGTAGTTAAACTTTAATGTCTTAGTTTTAAGGTTTATATTTTAAACATTTTAAAAGCGCTGTGTTGTTATTTTAAATTATTTTAAATATTCGTTTTCACTTCTATCGGCAGTCCCTATTAACTTCAAGTCCCTACAAAAAGGAAAAAGAAGCCCAGGAAGCCAGAATATCATAAACTCTATACAATAAAGTCTATAGACAAGAGATCAATAGAAAATTAAAAACTACAAACAGGGACTTGTTTAAGATCAAGTCAAATTCTCAGTCTCAAAGTAGAGCTTAAATGTAATTATACATTTCGAAAACAAAATTATAAATTCTTGAAAAAAAAACAAAATTATAAATTCTTGAAAAAACAAAATTATAAATTCTTGAGAAAAACAAGACTATTTAAAGAACAAAATAACTTCACTTAGGTAAAGAATCCTGTATTGGACTTAAATAAAGTTAAAATAGAAAAGGGGATGCAGAAAACTATAAAAAAATAAAGATAGATAAAACATGTAACAAGAATAAAATAAATAAAGACAAAGACTCTTGGTTATGCCTGTTATGTAAAGAAGATCGTCAAGAATCCATGATCCAGTGCTTAAAATTTAAAGGTTGGGCTCATGACCAATGTGCTGGGGTGGAAAGTAAAACAAAGAAATATATTTGTGATATCTGTGTTCAATAATAATAATAATAATAATATACTCTTTATTTGTACCACCATAGAAAAAAAAAACAAAAGAAGAAAGAAAGAAAAAAAACAGACTGATACAAAAGGCGGCCTTATCGCTTACTAGCGATCTCTACCAGGCAACCTTAGGAATAGGAAAAAAAAAAAAAAGGAAAAAAGGACTGCAGGTGGTGTCATCCTATAACATACATACATTCGAATAGCTACATACTAATACATAAACTAATAATAAACATTAATAAGACAATATTAAACAATATATATATACATAAAAAATAAACTAATATATATACTATAATTCAGTTTAAATAAGAAAAATTGTTAATATAATTTTTAAAGATGTCTTCAGTTTGAAAGATAATAGTTTTTTACAGCATTTCAATCCTAAGTAGGACCTAAGGGAAGTTATTTTGTTCTTTAAATAGTCTTGTTTTTCTCAAAAATTTATAATTTTGTTTTTTCAAGAATTTATAATTTTGTTTTTTTTTTCAAGAATTTATAATTTTGTTTTCGAAATGTATAATTACATTTAAGCTCTACTTTGAGACTGAGAATTTGACTTGACCTTAAACAAGTCCCTGTTTGTAGTTTTTAATTTTCTATTGATCTCTTGTCTATAGACTTTATTGTATAGAGTTTATGATATTCTGGCTGATGTTTTATTCTAAGTACGACTTAGGCTATAGGTAGTACGAGTTAAGCGACCAGGCGCCTTAATCGTACCGAAGGTACTTTTTTGAAAAACTTTTATAATATTTTTTTGATTCAAGCTAATTGTATTTTGTGAATGCTGATTTACAGTTAAATAAATAAAGATTCCGTGGGCTAAAAGTTTTTTTATAATTTAAATTAATTTTAGAGTTACAGCAATTCTCCCTTAGGGGGTACGACTTGAGCAACCTTACCCTAATTCGGAACAGAGATAGGGTGTATCCCGGGGACGGACATAGGCTTTTTATCCCGGAAAATTTAAGGTTCCCGCGGAAACTAAAAAAAATTGAACCACGCAAACGAAGACACGGGCATCAGCTAGTAATTAATATTAAAAACGCGAAAGTGTGTCTGGTTATTACGAGTACCATTCCACGGCTCTGCCAATGAACAGATTTTAACACGGATAGCTATAGTATCGAAAATCCGACGTTTTATCACAGATGTTATAGGTAAATCCCGAAAATTGAAGAGTTTCCATGGTACGAAGTCGGGGTGAAGTAGGAAAGAACACACATTTTTTGTCCTCTCATACCAGTCTGAAACATTCGCTCATCTCTTGGAAGCAGCTAATTCGCGGTGCGTGCGGGGCGGGGGTGCGCGCGGGGGGATCGATCCATCACCCTGTCACGTGCCATTAGCAGAGGCTGAACGTGGGATGTTGCCCGTGTGAGGAATATTACCTATTACGGGGGCCTATGTTTCGGATTTTAGGCTAAAAATGTACTTACGTGTACCTAACAGAGGCACACATAGTTCGAGAAACCGATGGTCGTTTGTCCGATGGTAGTTGGGATCCTAAAATGCTGGTGGTGGTGCAATGGTGGTACTTAGTTAGGCGAAATCAAAAGACTTGTAGGGAGCCGCTGGATGGCGGCGGCGCAAGACCGCGGCGTAGGTATGGAAATGCTTGCGAGAGAACTATGTCTGAACTACGAACCTTTGGTGGAGTCTTGACATACTGATAAGTTGGTGAAATAAATAAATCTTTTCATTTCAGCTGTGGATGTCTATCGGTTGACGACGACCTGCTAGCGAACGCCCGCGACCTCGCCTCCGTCGTAATTTCAAACCAATTCAACAAAATCGACTTTCTTAGGCGATAAATCAGCATAAAGCGAGCTTATGTGCAAAATTTCAGCTATCTGTCGGTTCCTATCGGTTTGGGCTAGAACTAGAACCTAACCTTATTATGGGAAATGGGTATTCGACAACTATAATCGTCCATTTTTCAAACGTCAAAACGCGTGCTTACCTACTGGGAATTTGTATGAAATACTGAATTGTGACTTCATCAAAGTTCGACGCACTTTTTTACTTTAATTGATTCTTTAAATTGATTATTCAACATAAAACTAACAGGGGACGCGACATTTGGGAGATCCTCTATTTAATAGCCGTTATATAGGCATCTTAAATATTTAATAGCCAAAAATAATTTATTTGAATAGTACCTAGTCAAATACCCAATTTCCTAGTTTACTTGGATTCCAAAAATACCGGATACAGCTTAGCCAAATGGTTGTTACCTCAGTTCCACCAATGGCTGACCCCCAAACTACAAAGCCTTTATCATGAGATAGTGTTAATTGCGTTCAATAAGAAGCTGTTACCTAAGTGTTGGCCGTGGTCCGTTGAAGGCGACTCGTGAGCGATTTGCATAGGCAAGCAATTAGTGTTTAAACATTTCGCTATGCCAGTTAGCAAATACAATACAAACAAAGGTTCTTCAATGAAAACTATACAGAAATGTGACTAGATCTGAGACAGTCAATTCGGGTTTTTGTCGAACGTTAGGTCCTGTACCAAATGCAAATTGAACCAGTCTAGACTAAGCACAGCAGT
Source organism: Erebia epiphron (assembly GCA_963932025.1). Classification (NCBI taxonomy): domain Eukaryota; kingdom Metazoa; phylum Arthropoda; class Insecta; order Lepidoptera; family Nymphalidae; genus Erebia; species Erebia epiphron. The sequence goes on along the minus strand of OZ009945.1, from coordinate 55,074,071 downwards.
TGTTCAAGAAACTACTTATCATTTTCGGGGACGCATTACGTCAAAATCGGTTATGAACCTAATTAGTTAGTTAGTTAGGTATTAAGTAGTTAGTTAGTTACCTAGGATTAGGTTTAATAAGTTCAAAATGTTATTATAGCTAAGACTTTATTGTCTGTTTGTATTGTTAAGACTGTTTTGATTGCCAAATGAATAAAATAAAAATAAATAGGTAAAATGAAAACGGATTTAGTCGTGAAAGGGTAACAGACAGGCTGACAAACTCGCATTATATTAAGGATTGTACTAAACATAAATGCTGAAAAGATGTACACAAGGACAAATATAAGTACATCTCTGAAAAGATTTTAATAATTATAATGTAGAAATCGATTCACAGATTTTTCATATCGATTTAACAAGGTCAAAATATTGAAAGTAGGTACTTACCTAGTATCAAACTAAATAATATAGATCAGACAAAAATGATTGCGAAACAACGCAAAGGCTACAGAATCGACTAAGTAATTATAATGTACCAGATCACTAGCAGTACTCGCTGACGGCGTAACAATACGTTACGTACCTAATGAAAAGTTAGGAACAATATGCGGACGTTAAACCGCAGTAAAACTAAACGTAGAGCAACTCGTTCTAGAGTTGACTTTGCGCTCTTGAGCCGACATAAAGTTCTCGAATTTATGTTGTGAAGTTAACGTAATACGTACATTTTGGGTGATGTCACAGAAAAATGTTACTTCTGTATAGTATATTATTCGTAAAACTGTTGCTGAATAAATACTTGGCCAGTCTCTTTAATGCGAATAAATCGTAATTCAACATAAAAAATAGTGATAAGAGCTGTCGCGAGAGGTTTTTATCCTAAAAAGTATTAGATGATGCCCGCGAATTTGTCCATTTGGTTTAAGTGTTTTGATTCCGGAACTTTCTTATTTTCTGGGATAAAATTCCATTTCAAATTCTGTCAAATCGATTCAGTCATTGTGGCGTGAAGGAGTTACTAAAAATATACTTACTGTCGACTCAGGCTTCGATACATGTATATTTAAAAAATATTTTGATCCCTATACACTTGATGTGTGTATTTATAGACCAAGTGGGCCGATTATCTGGCAGAGAAAAACGTAACGTATGGCACCTCTTACTAACTGCAGGAAAGCATGCTCTTCGCGTTAAGCATATCAATCGTCGAATGTTAGGCTATTTAAGGTCAATACTCAATAGCTATAGGCTATAATTTATTGTATTACTAGGAATATAATTAATGTTTTGACTTAACAAAGTATTATTGTAAATCAATAAGATCGGAGCTTTGAGCCACATACAAAGTCCGTGATTTTCAAGGCTTTTCTCATGTAAGTCACCTACTAAATAAGTCCATTTAAGAACTAGGTAGGTAGATAGGAACAATACCATACAGTTATTTATTATCAAGCAAAGAACCAATTTTTATGTTGTTTTTCTTTTTGTGACGAATGGCCTAGTTATGATATCGAATATTATCAGTCGATTGCGATTGATAAGCAAATTTGACCCAAGTCAGTAAATGGATGGGAGACTGAATTTTGAAGTTCAAATTTGGACTTTTCGTTGCCTCCGTAACTCAGCCTTCGATCGCGGTGACAATCGCTAAAATATTTGTTAATAATCGTTAGAATAGAATAGAATAGGAAAATCATACATCTTACTAATATTATAAATGCGAAAGTTTGGATGGATGTATGGATGTGTGGATGTTTGTTACTCAATCACGCCCCATCAGCTTAAGGGATCTGGCTGAAATTTGGCACAGAGATAGATTATAGTCTGGAATAGCACATCGGCTATTAAAGGCCCGGAAAATTAAAGAGTTCCCGCGGGAACCACAAAACCTCGATCCACGCGTACGAAGTCGCGGGCATCAGCTAGAACATACATAACTACTAAAATAATATCCCTTCCTTTTGGCTTTGCTGTAGTCGGGTAAAAAATCTCTATATATGAAGACGACGAAGACGTAGAAGACCGAACCCCAAGTAGGCTCAAACAGGACGAGGTCTTTTGTCACCAATAAGCTAGGATCTTCGCTTCTAATGAATCTAGAACACAAATCACAAAATAAGTATAATGTACATACTACATGGCGACCTTAATCGATGACAACCATAGAGAAATCATAAGAACCGGAACGAAATCAAAGTACCTACATGCCTACCTTCAGTGTTAATAAGATGAAAATATGATGATGATGAACCCATAATAACTATTTTAGCCTGACCAGACTCAAACCTGAGACTTAGACCAATATGCGGTCTGTGTAAGAAAGTCTTAATCCTTTCATAATTAAATAATCCTTAAATAATCCTTTGTCATAAGGATAATTGGACCTGAGGAGTTCATATGTATAGATGCCTGCATGTTACGCTTACGAAGCATATTATATCCTTAGATCATTCGAGCAATATGTTTTAAGCTGTCAAATGATTACCATTAGGCCTCAGGATTAGCGGTGACTACTCTGTAACTACAGCTCATTAATGTCCCACTGCTGGGCACAGGCCTCCACTCTCATAAGTGTAAGAATAATTACAGAAGTGGGCAAATAATTAAAAATACTTTTAAAATATGTTTGTACTCTCTTAAAAACTTGCACGAGCGAGTGGTCACAACGTGTAGCGGTTTCACGAGAGATTTAATGTAAACAGTTACCTATGTATAGAACTTGGCCAAAGCATCACAACAACAATAAATTAATCATTTGATCAGACTGCAGTTGCTACTGCTAAGCTCTAAATCAAATTGTATCGTATTTATGCAAATTATTCTAATATACGCCATATTCCTCGTCAAAGATCGAACCGAACCGAAGACCGAGTCAAATCCATACTTCCATACTAATATTATAAATGCGGAAGTGTGTCTATCTGTCTGTCTATCTGTCTGCCTATCTGTCTGTCTGTCTGTCTGTCTGTCTGCTACGCTTTCACGGCTCATCCGTTCAACCGATTTTGATGAAATTTGGTACAGGGGTAGGTGGTATCCCGGGGAAGGACATAGGCTAATTTTTATCCCGGGAAATTAAAGAGTTCCTGCGGGAATCAAAAATCCTAATCCACGCGGACAAAGTCGCGGGAATCATCTAGTATCTGTATAATTAAACATTCATCAATAAAATAAACTAACAATCTTTATCATTTTTAAAATTTCAATTCAATTTAAACACAAAGCTGACTTAAGAGAGAGGGAATTAGAGCTTAGAACCACCACGCTGCTCCAATGCGACTATTATATCATGTTCGTGAATCGTGATAATAACCGGAACCGACGGCTTAACGCGCTCTCCGAGGCACGGGGGTTAAATACCGTCAACTTCCTAACTTGGGGCTAGTACTGAAAATTTCTAGTCAGAAAAACCCAAAACTTAAGTAATTGTCGCCCGACCCGGGACTCGAATCCAGGACCTCGCCGAGCATGCTTATCACTAGACCAACGAGACAGTTAGGACTAGCATATGAATGCAATTTTCGACTTATCCAGCAGAGAGCTGACTAAGTAAGTAGTAAGTTAAAAGTACTTAAAATAATTGTTGTTTTGTGTAGTCACTGCCCAGTGCCCACCGGCCTACGGCACCTACGGCGCACGCTACGCGCGGCCGCCACTCGTGAGCAAGCGTTGGCGCGGTGAGCTGGTGCGGCGAACAAACTTTAATTTACGTCTATCTAGTTCGCGCACGTGTTGCTAACATTTTTTTTAATCTGTGTTTTTGATTTTTTTAACCATGTGGCAAGTTGTGGTAAGTTGACATTTGATTTCGTTTATTATTGATAAAAATGATTATAATTTTTAGCTAACAAGCCCGCGCGCATCTTATTTTTAGATGCCCGCGAATTCATTCGCGTGGTTTAAGTTTTTTTTTTTAAATTCCCGGGGGAACTGTTGGGCTTTCCGGGGGAAAAAGTGGCCTATGTCACTTCTCCAGGTGTTCAACTATATCTATGCAAAAAATCACGTCGATCCATTGCTCTGTTACAGCGTGATTGAAGGAGAAAGAAGCGTAGGTTATTGAAATAAATAGGTAATTAGATAAAATAGGTAATTCCCTATTTTGTAAAATTGACGAGTTTCTTTAACTACCAATTAGTACCATGAAGTCAAGAACCTATAATTATTTTAATAATGGTAATTGTTATATAAACAACGGATGTAGATGTCAATTAAACTCAACACATACATCAAGATGTGTTGAAGATGTCAATTAAATAATAATAATATTTTTTGAATACGGAAATTATAAAATTATCAACATTATGAATAAATTAATTGCATTTAATTTACTGCAAATTTTATGTTTAAATAAACACTTGCAAACGTAAATTGCGTTAATTAAATAAAACATTGAAATTAAATCTAAATTAACTTTGAATGATTTTGACGAAATTTGGCGCAGTCCCGTGGAAACTCTAATTTTCCGGGATAAAAAGTAACCCAAGATCTTCCATGCAACCTATCTCTGTACCCATCAAAATCGGTCGAACAAAAAAACTCGGCTCGGCTCGGCGATCGGCTCTAAAAACTTAGCAGACGGGAAGACATACATTAACACCCTTTGGCATATTTTGTAACTAGCTGATGCCTGCGACTTCATCCACGTGGAATAAGTTTTTTAAAATTCACATGGGAACGGATGAAAAGTAGACTATGTTACTCTAAGTAGCATAGTGCAAAAATTCACGTCGATCTGTTCTTCTGTTGCAGCGTCATTGAAGGAAAAACCAACAAACAAACACATATATTATTAAGTATGATATGATAGATAGAGATATAGGTGGATATAGAGATTATAAATTGCATTATTATTGCAATATATTTGTCAAATATGCGCTTTCATTTTTTTACTTTACTTACCGAAGTAGTGGACATACTTTAATATATCCTGTGATTCAGTCAAAAAGAAAGTTTAAATTCGTGTGGTTAGGTAGGTACAGTTCATCGCGTCATGTTTTCATTCTGTTTTACATAATTATTACGTCGGAAACGAGTCTTGTTCTGTAATGTTTTATAGTAAAAATACCTATAAACACCAATGTAAGTATCTCATTTTTGAGGAAAGAAAATTGTTTTCATTTTAAATGAATGTTTCAAGCAGACATGTTAAATTTTCCATTTAAATCTATTCTCTACAACGGGGAGTGAACTGAAAAGTTATAATACCCCTTTCTACCACAGTCTAATACCACTTTCCGTGTTCTTTATAGTGTCGCACCCTTCGTCGCAGAAACAAATTTCATTCTCACCACCTGGATGCCTGGTCTTCTTCCACCTCCCATTATTCCAGGTCATTTCTGCCACGTACCTGCAAATCATGGAACTAGCTTCCATCTTCTGTTCCAATTACAATATGTGGTTCTTCAAAGGGCGTTCTTCAAATAAACAAATTCCTAAAAAACCGGCATAACAATGGCGGTTCCTCTGGTGCTGCGAATGTTCATGGGCGGCGGTTACCACTTAACATCAGGTGACCCGCCTGCTCGTTTGCTCGCTATACTTACATATACAAAACCACAAAAGTAGCAGTTTTCTTTGGATATGAATGCCCCCATATCGTATAGCAACAGTACAGTTATACCTACTTCAACAATACGCATGCATGACAAATTGTGGTGGTCAACCGCGGAAAGGCCGAATTGTGTTATTCTAGTGTCTAGATGTCTTTTTCTAGTTAACATATTTCTTGTTTATTAGAGACCTAGACACGGGACTAAAAGTTTTTCAATGACTACGAATAGGTCTGAAAATACATATTGGAAACCTGATGATGCCAGGACTTCATCTGCGTGGACTTTGTGGTTTTTGAAAAATCCCGTAGGCATTCTTAGATTTTTTGAGATACAAAGTAGCCTATGTTCTTACCCAGGATGCAACCTATCCTTGTGCCAAAGAAGAATGGCAAGATCCCATGCTAATTTCAGTGTCGCACTTAGACTACGCGTAGGTACCTACATTAGTACAAATACTTGGAAATGATAAATCTCGTCAAAATCGCTTGAACAGATGGGTCTTGAAAGTAGATAAATAGACCGACAGAGAAACACAGTTTATCATTATCATTCTTTCTTCCTACTGGGCAGGTTTCCGTACTTCAACTTCCATTTGGAAGTCTTTCCTACGAGAATTACTTCTCCCAGCCGGAGTTCTAACTCCAGCCATCCGAGCTTGCTCCAGAAGCCTATTGCCTAGCATGCCGCCCACTGTCCAGGTGGTCGAGCGAGGGCTTCTCGTACCGAGGCTGGTTACGCTTTTGTTGGTGAATAGATCAATCTCAGTCTTCTTTGGATTTACGGTTTGTTCATTTTCCTTACACCATTTCTCAATTAGTCGCAACGCTTGTTGCATGACCTAGAGTGTGTTTTCGGGTTTGCCACTAATTAAGATGGTAAGTAAGGTCGTCTGCGTATCCTATGGTGTGAACCCATTTCTGTTTTGTTTTGTCACTAGGTCATACTTATAATATTATAAATGGTAAAACGTGTTTTTAGTTGGTTTGTCCTTCAATCACGCCGCAACAGAGCAACGGATCGAAGTGATTTTTCTGCATGGGTATGATTGTGGACCCAAATGTGATAGCTATCATTCATTTTTCGTACTTACTCCACATTACGCATGAGGCAATGGCAGATTCTGACGGCTTCAAGAAACCGGTATAGCAATTAACTTGATACATGATCGGAAAACACAGTGAGCCGGCGGCGGCGGCATTCCAGTTATGTAACCCACAATTCACGTATCATCGGTCACGGACCAATTTTTAAAGTAAACCTGATTTGTACACGAATGCCCAAAAATAGGAGTATAATGTTTTGAATGTTCATTCATGTATGTGAGTTTCTTTATTCCGCTATAACTTCTAAATGCCTGAACATATTTGGATGTATGGATAGAATCCTTACATCCTCCCGAGTGACACTGGCTATTCTTTATTTTTTAAAACTATATGGTGGATGAATGGTGCCATTTTCAAAACGGCACCATACAATGCTAATGCCTAACTGAATAATCAATAATTACAGTTAATCGTTACATTACCTGTAGGATTTTGTGACATAAGTGCGGTCCCAAGAGCATCCATAGATACATGCTAATAGGCATAATCCTATATGTATTTTCTATTTGTATGACACAACATTATAATCAGCTTATGAAAGGGCCTATAACCTGCTTGTCTACGATACCAAATCTATTTGTTATATTGTTGTCTGATTGAAAATGTATCACAAAAACTTCAACATGCGTTGTTAAAAACCTGGCCAATTTCTCATTGAAAAACATCTATCATATGGCTACTATATTTTATTCAGGTTACTTTTTAGTTGTTAGGTAAAGAGAGCAAGCGTCGGTAGCCAAGATCACACTTCTAACTTTTCGGAGACTTCGTACACCTACACCTATACACCTTCGTGATATTTATACAGAACTCTAGAGTCCACAGTTTTCCTCACCATGTTTACTTACAAGTTACACGCACATACTCGTAGCTCTGAAAACTAAGTAATCCTAAGCAAATCTAAGTCCGAGGATATGACTCCTTAATCAATACAATACTTATCTAAATATAACTATCAAAGGAAAAGGTGATCTACTAAAGCACAGCTCAAACCACTGGATGGATCGGGCTGAAAATGGCATGCAGATAGCTATGACGTAGACATTCCGCCAAGAAAGGATTTTAGAAAATTCAACCCCTAGGGGGGTAAAATAGGGATCGAAATTTAGTAGTCCACTCGGATGAAGTCGCGGGCAAAAGCTATATAAAACTGAGATACTTCTCTTCTCTTCTCTGTAGAAATTGAATTCAGAATCAGTGGTAGATAGATTTGACGATTCAAAAACTTGAATTTATAATAACTTTCTTCCAGGTACTAACACTATCTCTCGTCGTAACCGCAAACTCCTACTCGTCGAGACAACAGCGCTCCTACTCCGCAGCATCCGAAGCGCAGATCAGATTCGCCAACGAGAACAAATACGACGACACCGGCCCGCGGGCAAAGGGACGAGAATTCGCCTACAAGACCTACGGAACCTTAGAAGAAGCCCTGATTAACTATCTAGATGATCCTAATACGACATTACCTGAGCATGAAAGAGAAAAGGCGTTGAGTTACCTGAAACTCCAAAATACAAATGTCTACAGCAGCCCTAAGCGACCTCCCCCCAATACTGGTGGAGAGTACAACGCGTACACAAAACAGGCTATACCTGTACTTCCATTAAGTTCACCAACTAAGCAGACTTTCTTAGATTCAGTTAATAGTTATGGATTGTTGGACCTACCAGGTAAATTTTCCTATGTAATAAAAAAAACAACCAATATCATACTTAATTGCGAAAGTTTGTCTGTTTGTTGACTTTTCACGGCTCGGCTTTTCATGGACATGGGATTCATCGGCTTTGCCCCACCAAGTTGCCCACCCAAAGTCTAATTTTACCGTCGACTGGCCCATTTTTTCATGGTTTAGCAGCAGATAGTCCATATTGTTATGAATTGACATAGACAAAAATAATTTGTTACATTGGTGTTTAAGAATTAAAAATTCAACTCAATATGACATAATAGGTATCCTAAATGTGTGCTCTTCTCAGACCAGGGTTTGGAACTCTCGTAGCTTTCGTTTTAGTTATTGGACGTCAATAAGAGTACCTACATTATACCTAATTTGAATAAATAAATATTGAATTGATTGGAAAGTAAAGTAGATCTAAAAATTTTGCCATGATCAGATCTTCACTCTTAGATGAGAACAAACATTACGTATACATGACGATAATCATATTATCCTGGAAATTCGAGTAAACAAATTGCAATAGAAGATACATTTAAGGCAATACCAATATCATACAACAACATATTTTTTTCAGGTTTCCAACTGAACGATATCCCACCAAGTTATCAGAAAGAAACAGTGAACGACGGGTATAGTTACCAGAAAATTCAATCACTCAAGGGTGTGCCAGTGAGCGTGGCGCATTACACGCGGGGATTCCAGGGGCACGACCAGAAGGCCCCACGGGACGATCAGTTCGACCCCAACCCACAGTATAGCTTCTCCTACGGTGTACATGTGAGTACTCTCTTCGTCGTATTCCTCATCGCTGAGGGTTGTAACCCCATTCCATTAATCACTGAAGTGTTGTCTTACCTAATCACGGGCACAGAATAATATAATAGTACTGACGTACAGAAGTCTCACTCCTTTGATGTTGACTACTTGCCGATGTTTTAATAGCCTACATAATTATTATTAAAAAGATAAATCACGCACGCAAGCTAAATTAAACTTTATCGCCGCGCGCGAGTGTCCGTATTCCTTTGCATCTTTTCCCTTTCCTACGTCACGGACGACATTGCGAGCTTGTCTAGGGCTGTCAGCAAACAGTACAACAATACAGTAGGTTTTTCGAATTGGTAAGTAAGGTACCTACTCTGACTATGATCGACTGTGTTTACTGTGTGTCGCTACACAGTGAGTTCTTCACTACGCACGCAACTTGCAAGGTCATTCGTCGCGGCGAAGCAGTGCGGCGAAACATAATATTTCGCTCGGAGAGGTAGGTACACTTCGATCACGGAAATATATATTCCGTGCCCTTACTCTAAATCGGCAATGTGTAATAAGAATTAGGGAGTAAGGGCCTTATTAGGGCGAGCGTATTCCCTGCGACTCGTTTGTACTTCCTACAGCTCGTGCCTCGATTCAAAAAAAATACTTGAAAAGAGGCTCATTTAAGTTTGACATGAATTGTACCTGTTCCGTGATAGAAGTACTATTGACTACTTATTATTGTATTGACTACTTGCTGACTTGCTTGCTAGCTTTAATAGCCTAAATAATGATTATTAAATAGATAAAACACGCAAGCAAGCTAAATTAAACATTATCGTCGCGCGTTAAACAAAGATTTATCCTACAAATAATTAATATGCTAAACACTAAACTTAAACTATTAAACAAATATTTTCAAAAAACTATTTACGAAAACAGCGTTAAATTCACTAGCACGTCGCTCGCTTATAACGCGCCAGCCCCGACTGCGTAAGCATTCCGGGAATGAGCGCGATCGTCGGTATTTTCGTAGCGCAAGTACCAAGAGTGACACAGGCCTGTCACGGGGTTCAATTATCAAAAACCTTTGTTAGCGAATGCTTATTGCTTACGTCATAATGGTATCTGTATGCCAAATTTCAGCCCGAGCCGTCCAGTGGTTTGAGCTGTGCGTTGATAGATCAGTCAGTTAGTCACCTTTTCATCTTATTTCTTTAGATTAGGTACAATCCTTAAGTGCATATTAAGCCATAAAGCTATTACCATAATAATATAGATAACGGTTTAACGATTTCTTATTTCGTAAGTACGAGTACTAACTATCTGGTCAAGCAAACATGATGGGTGACAGGCTTAATTTTAAAACTAAGTATAGTCTAGCGACATTTTATAATACTAGGTAGGTATCTAGGGTTTCGATGATTCGATGATAAATATTATAACATCCTTAAATTTCGCATAAAATATTTATTTTATTTAGTTTTTTCCAACAAAGTTCGATATACCTTTTTTTATACACTAAAAAATATTTTCAATCTTTGAATAGGAAATTTTTGATAATATTTTTACACACACAAGGCAGTGCTTGAACTTTACTAAGTACACACACAGGAAATCATTTAATTTTTAAGAAATTCTAAGCCGAGACTTTGGTTTTGGTTTAGCATTTTGCATGCTTCAGCATATCTAACTTCTAATATGTCAGAACAATCTCATGTACTGTAGGTAGGTATATATTGTACATTAGTACAATATTATAATCCTCAAACTTATACTTGCAGCCATGACTTTTACACTAAAGTGTATCCTTATTTTGAAACTAAATGTCAGGTCGAGTCTCTACATTACATTGTATTCGATAGAGCTAATCTTTTACATGACATGATTACAGCCCGAGGATTATATTTATGACGATTTCGAATGTACAGTAGGGATCAACTTATGTCATAGGTACTAAAATTGAATACATAATTCAAATTGTAAGATAGGATAATCAATGAATATTCGGTGCCCAAGCACCCAAGAATTATATATTAATAATATGTAATACCTACCTACAAAGTTAATTAAATATCTAATATAATATTAATTATAAATAAATGTATTTAGTATGTCGATTGGCTCTAGGGTTGCTGCCTTTTTTGACATCGAATAAGCACCAAACTGTTGAAAAAAATCTAATCAAAATGCGAGATTATCGTATCATCTTGATAATCTAGACCCACCATTATAATATTAACCATTTTTCTAGATACAGTTTAAAAGATACTTATCCATTAGTATTTGGACAACATCACGATTGTTTTCATAACAATTGATAATTGTTATAAAATAATTATTGTTATATTTATTTTACTTACAATGAAAAGAAACAATGTATATCGCGTAGAGTTATGATATTATCTACATAATTATAGTAAAACTGGTAATTGTAGAAAGTTGTCGAGTAACGTGGAAATCAGTAATTAGTCGAAATATTATGATTATACGAGTGAACGGGGCGCTGCAGTATGAATAATTGTAAACAGGTTTAATCAAATACATAGTATTTTAAATGCGAAAGTGTTTGTTTGTTGGTTGGTCCTTCAATCACGCTGCAACGAAGCGCCGGCTCGACTTTAATTTTGGTATGGGTATAAATGAGGACCTGGAGAGTGACATAGCTTACTTTATCCTGTTGAGGATGATAAGGATGAAAATGAATTTGTTATTTTGTTAATAAAAAAGCTATATATTTGGATAGAATCAGGCGTTACTTTGCGGAAGTTTATGATTTAGCAAGAAAAGAATACAACTATTTTGCTAAAATCCGCCAACAGAAAAAATTCTGTATGGTCAAGCATGCAGTTACAAGCGAAGCACCGTTTACCTTCCCAACCAAGCAAGAAAGCTAAGTTCCCAAGCAAGCAATGCCACCACCACTCACATGCACCACCACACAAGACATTTATACTATTCTCGACGCACGTTTCGCCCCGACACCGGAGCATCTTCAGGAGATGTCGACCTTACAATGCAAGATTGTCTAGTGAGTGAGTGCATTGTAAGGTCGACATCTCCTGAAGATGCTCCGGTGTCGGGGCGAAACGTGCGTCGAGAATAGTATAAATGTCTTGTGTGGTGGTGCATGTGAGTGGTGGTGGCATTGCTTGCTTGGGAACTTAGCTTTCTTGCTTGGTTGGGAAGGTAAACGGTGCTTCGCTTGTAACTGCATGCTTGACCATACAGAATTTTTTCTGTTGGCGGATTATAGCAAAATAGTTGTATTCTTTTCTTGCTAAGCTATATATTTACCAAAGACAATATTTATAATTAATCTATGATATTTACTGATTACGTGTATACCTAACTAGTCTATAGATACGTAATAAGCAACTATTACAATAAAATAATTCTCTTTGTTAGCACCCAAGACAGCAGACATCTATTTTTAGAACTGATTTAGTGTTAGACTGTAGTCTAGATTAGTCCTAAACCCATTATTATAAGTCACTGGCAGATTTTTGCTGGGCTCATTATCTAGGTAATCGCTAAAAAAATCTAACTGTGCTTACGTTCTAGTTTTAATCAAAATTTAATTGAGTACTTAGTTAAAAAAAAAATAACGAGGAAGCGAAAGTGAGCAGTGTTTAGATATGTATACCGGTCAACAAAAAGTCATGATACATATCGTGTTTCCGTCAGTCAGTTTTTTATTAAAAAAAACATCAACCTTGCTTTTAATAAAGTACCTACAAGTGTTATTATCACGCAGTAAAAGGTTCCGGGTTCAAACATAGACTTAGGCTAGGCAAGTTTCCTTTTGGTTTATTAAGGTATCTAAGGTCTATAAAAACAATTTTTAGCCCTCCTTTTACAGTCTACAGATATTTGTGGGTCTTATTGTCATTATATTGGAGACGCCGTCCTTTTTATTTTTAAATTAACAACAATTTATTTTACAATACCCATAATCTAATTTTTCCTTCGGGTTTACTGTTCGTATTCAGTGATAATATCCGTGCAAATATACTTTTAACTACCGTTACAATTCTAAGAAATGATACGTTAGAATTTCATTTTAAAATCGACTTTTACAAAATAACTCCTATCGACTGAAGTATGAAAATAATTTCTTTGTGTCGCGGATGTTTTCAGACCCTGTGAGCGTCTCTTCTAAAAATCTGTTTTCACATTATTTTGAATGGGTATTTTTATTTTATTTTTATTTAAATACCTATTTATTTTGTGCACATACAAACAAATAAAAAGATAAATTAAAAATAAACTAGGTACCACTTTTTTTGAAATAGGTAGTATTGATTATTGACTCGTTACTGACGCAAAATACGGTTGTTCACGTCATAATGTCCAATATCACATACCTACTTAGGTATCCCACAATGCTTCATTCAGGGTGAGCGTTGGACCGCAAGGTACGATTTACTTATCCATGGCGTTCACTAAACGAAGTAAGAGTACCACTATGGTGAACCTTTGAGTGTATTGTACTCAGCTAAAAGTCTGCCAACCAAAATGTCCCAACCACCTTACAGAATGCCTTATATATTACTAGCTTTTGGCTGCAGCTTCGCTCGCGCTAAGTTCGATTTTCATCAAAAATTCAAACCCCTATTTCACCCCTTCATGGGGTTGAATTTTGAACATCCTTTCTTAGCGGATGTTGTGATAATAGCTGTAAGTTTGCCAAACAGTCTGCCATTCAGTGGTTTGACCTGTGCGTTGATAGATCAGTCAGTCATACATATTTAGATATTTTACTACTTAGGTCTTAGATGATGCCCTCAACTTTATGCGTACATCTACACTTAAAAGCGAAAGTTTGGATGTATGGATGGATGTTTGTCAATCAACCACGCCAAAACCACTGAACGGATCTGGATGCTTGGCACTACAGACTATGGTCTGGAATAACGCATATAGGCTACTTTTTAGACCGGAAAATTCAAGAGTTCGCGCGTGAACCTAAAAACCTCAATCCACGGGGTCAATCCTTAAGTCGCCGGCATCAGCCAGTTATAGCATAAATCTTTCATTGTACGGTGTACCTAATTAGTTATATAATTTGGTGAGATAAAATTATGAATATAAGATGAATTATGTCCGCGTGCCTACGTGAGATGGAAGTACCTACTCAAGTACTCACCTTGAACCGATATTCATTCACGACGCGATCATTCGCAAGGCCGTTACCGGAATACTCTTAGAGGTGAAAGTTACGCGCCATGTAGGGTTGCCGCCGCCTCTTTACAAATTATCTATACTCTATAGTCTATACTTATATTATAAATGCGAAAGTTTGGATGGATGGATGATTGTCACTCTATCAAGCCTGAACGGATCTGGATGAAATTTGGCACAGATAGATTATAGTCTGGAATAACACATAGGCTACTTTTTATCCCGGAAAATTAAAGAGTTCCCGTGCGAAACAAAAATCTCAATCCACGCGAACGAAGTCGCGGGCATCAGCTAGTCACCTATAAGATGAATATAGCAGTATACCCAACTATAATGTATGCACATACATTATAGTTGGGTTGCATGAAATTTTAAAATCGATAGTCAAATTATTTCCATGTTTCCTTAAAAGCATCCAAATAACAATCATGACTTAACCACCGGCACAGGTAAGAAAAGCAGAATATTAAAAAAAAAATCGCTAAGCGAACGTCAATTTGTTTAAAGACCTACTTACCGCTCTAATACTAATCACAATGTAGCGTAGGTAGTAGGTTCCTACTATGATCGTTTTATCTGCCACAACGTCAATGAAACTTTACCTAAACCGCACATAAAGATCATACACACTGCTTTTTTGTTGACCTCTTATATACCTAACATTCTGGAGGAAATCTGATGATTTCCTACCCACTAAACGATCTCGGTGACCAGACCTTTAGCGAATATTTGCAAGCTTCATGCACCAGTATTTCCCAATAACGCCTCGGTGCGCGGTGGCGACCCTATATCCGTGAAAGTAAATAAAATGAACGTTCTGCATTTTTAACAAAAAGTAAAAAGGAATAATAAATTACTTGTCATAAGTAAGCTAAAAGCAAATTAACAGCTTGTAAATTGCATATCATCACGATGCTATAATTTTATTTTATAATAATAGAAACCAAGTACAATAAAATTTCAATTACAAAAAGACTTACGACTAAATGTAATTTTAAAAATAATCTACAAATAAAATAGTCCAGTACTTTGGTATTCACCGTCGATTTTTAGGGTTCCGTACCAAAATGGTAAAATGGAACCCTTATGGTGCGACTTTCTCCGTCTGTCTGTCCGTCTGTCCATCTGTCCGTCTGTCCGTCTGTCCGTCTGTCCGTCTGTCCGTCCGTCACACTCGATTATTTCAGTAACTACCGAAGCTATCGACATGAAATTTGGAATAGTTGTGTATATTAGTGGCCCAAAGACACTGGAATTAAAAAAAATTGGAAATTATTTTTGTTCTTATTTAAAAAGGGGGGAAAATCTGAGGGTTGAAATTTAAAAGTGAGATAGCTGTACTGTGTGGGGTATCATATGAAAGGGTTTACTTTGTACATTCTAAAACAGATTTTTAATTATTTTTAGTTATGATAGTGTTTGATTTATCGGGGAAAATATCTAAAAAAATACCGTTCCCCCCCCCCCTTATCTCCGGAGTTTACCAATCGAAAAATTTGAAATAATTATGGTCAATAGGAATTTACGTATATTTTACAGGAAAACTATAGCCAATGCTCTAACTAGCATAGTTTTTTTGATATTAACAATAAACCTCTACAAACAAAGTTAGTCTTGCGGTTCATTAACAAAGGTAATTATTTGTTAATAATGGTACGGAACCCTTCGTGCGCGAGTCCGACTCGCACTTGCCCGGTTTTTTTTAATTGCAGTACTGGCTTGCGCTTGACGAAGATCATGCTTAGTGCAAAACAATGATGATGTCTAGGTTGGAACGCGTTTTCTAGAAGATGCCTATTCATCCTTGCCTTGAAGGTACTTAAGTTATACGTGGCAGGAAACATGTGCGCATTGTGGGAAGGGCATTCCTGCATACCTTAATTTAAGAAAATTGAGAGATTTCTCAGGCATGCATGTTTTTTACGATTTCTTAACGCTAGTTCTTATCAAGATGGCCCCAAGTTAGAGCCCCAATCATATTTTCGCGAATGATGTCGGTCAGTTACAAAATTCTACTTTAAACTAGCTCAATGTCAGATAATCACTTCACCATATTTCAATTCTGGAGTAGCTCGAGACAATAGAGTCATAATTGGCAAGGACGACATTTCGTGAGGTTCTATTTCTATCTATACAACATGCATTGCACAAGCGTATACTACTATCCTATACCATTTACTACATCATAGGTACTTGGTTCTTATTACCATGTTTATTCACACGATATAAAATCAACAGCTTTAAGTATGTACTTATTTTCTCAGGTGTTGTTTTACGTGAAAGTACAGCTAGAAATAAAAGAGAAGGGAAAGAGCGATCGAATTTGGAACAAGATATCTTTACATGTATGTTTAAACCTACTTAGCTTAGTATAATATACTCGTACAGTATTTACATAGTAAAATTAAGACATTTAATTTCTTGTGAACATGGCAAAGGATTTGCATTTGTAAAATAGAATCAATAGTCCGTAAGGTACCCGTTTAGCCGTTTAAAATTGAAAAGAACAACATTTTAAGAAAGTCTTAAATAAACTACTTACAATTAGTAGAAGTCTATATTTTTTAATGTTGCGTAGATTATTCTGTACTTACTTATAAAATTTTTAAGGGTAAATGTGTAAGTGCGATTTAATACACTAGACCACGGACCGAACAGGACAAAAAAGACGTGTGGCACTCGGAGACTGCCGCGGTTTAAAGCTATTGCATAGCATTTTTTATCAACTTGCCTAACACTTTGTTTATCAACTTACCTAACACTTTGTTGCTATGACTACTTGTGTTGTTGACTTCAATTTGTTGAAAATATCTTCATAAAAATAGTCTTTTTATTTTCAACAACTTGAAGTCAACAACACAAGTAGTCATAGCAACCAAAGCGTAAGGTTTATTTTCGTTACGGAATTTCTGGATTCGGTCTCCACGCTCCACGCTCCACGCTCCAGCTTAAAAGTTCGCCTCATTAATTTTAATATACGCGCACACTAGGGAACCGGTCAGAACGTCTTTCTTAGACGCAGGCATTTTGTCCAGTGAGCTGTGAGCATACTACTAGTGACTACCCAGTGCTAGTATCCCTAGAAGTATTGTTTAAAAATGTCAGTTTCATCCGAAGAACCTTGACGCCCCTAAAAATAGGATTATAATTCTGAAACAAGATCGTCGACACTATTAAATAGTAATGTTACACCCTAACTTGTTTGTCCTTAGTGGGGTTGATACGTAAATATGTTTTCGCCGTAAGCAGCAATGTACGCTATGAACAAAAAATATATCAGCTAAAATTATGAATTCACGATCAAGGTACTCGTAGGAAGCGTTGAAGGTGTGGCCGCTAGATTGTTACTCAACTCACGATGCTTTACTTTTCATAGTCTTATTCGAATTTAAACTTTGTTATTTTTGTAATAAAGACCAATATTTTAGTCTTTTGTTTTTGTCGAAAGTAGTTCAAATTCGTGATGATGATAATAATCCTAATCCTTAAAAGAACTATTGTTTTATTTAATTATGATTTTGACTTATTATTTCGAAAACTTGTTCTTTTTAATGAGGTTTCAAAGATTTCGTAACCGTATGACAGTGGTCTTGTGACCATTTGGTAGAAAAGTGAACAATAAAGTAAATGTAAAACGACACGGAAAGACCTTTGGAAAGACTAGATACAAAATTTCTTATTCGTCTGAAAAGCGAAACAAGAAAGGGTGGTACTTACCCACTCTTAATTTTAATACCTATAGTTCGCGCGCGAGTTGAATGCAGAGCAAATGTATATGACACATACATTTACTGTAAATATATAAAAGGAAAAGGTGACTGACTGATTGACTGACTGACTGACTGGTCTATCAATGCACAGCTCAATACATAATGGTAGAGACGGATCGGGCTGAAATATTTTGGCATAGGTACAGCTAGCTTTTATGACGTAGGTATAGGTACGCTAAGAATAATTTTTGAAAATTTAACCCCTAAGCGGGTAATACAGGGGTTTAAAATTTGTACGAAAATAGATCTAAACGTAAGCGATAAGCTAGTCCTCCCATACAAATAAAGTTCCCAAATCTGAGTTTTCAAGTCCCATACCTCTATACCTACCTAAAACTTCTAATAGGAACAAAGTATTCTTGGACGAATTGTATCATCTATAAAGTATTTATTATAATAAGATGAAGATTCTTACGAAAGTTTCAGCTTTTATATGCGTTACTCCATCAACGTAGTCGCAGTCTCTTTCTAATCATAATAATTTAAACATAAAATACTTGAAAGTTACCTATTAAAACCTTGTTCTATACAATTCCATGGTTATGTAATGAAGCCACATTTCCTCCACGCATCTAGGAAGGTACTTACTATGTAACTAATGAATTAATAAAAGTATATATTAAAACTTATGTAAATACATTACGTATATTATGCAAATGAGCTTATTTTATGGAGTATTTGGCGTAACTACTCCAAGGAAATACAAGAGACAATGCATACCGGCAGCCGGCAGAGTGGAGTGGAGGCGAGGTGCGGCGTCTTCGATTTAGCTTGAACTTACGCACCGCTACAACACCACACCACACCACACAAATATTCGATATTATACTCTCGATGTTGTTTTCACTCCGACACCGGAGTATCCTCACGAAATATTCACTCAACAACAACTACAACAATGTGCTTTGTTGAGTCATCATCTCCTCGTCGTCATGAGAGCAATTTGGAAGGTCTGTGTGGTGTGGTGTTTTAGCGGTGCGAATTCCTGGCCTATGACGCGATGTATATCGCAAACAGCGCGTGCATAGATTTGTCTGTTTTAGCGGATTACTTACAGCGAATTAAGCTTCTTGTTCCTTGATTATCATGGAGTTCCGCAAAGTTAGCCTGTTCTCTCGAGTGACTAATCTTAAGAGGGAAAGAGATTAACCTAATTTTATCATCCAGCATCACGATATGATAGTATTTGATTTTGTTGCGATATAAAGCAAAAATACAAGCAATGAATTTCTATGGACTACTGCATTATATTTACACGAATTTACTTTATTGGGTAGGCAAAGGCATGGTGGCACCTACGAATACCAGCATATTTACCAAATCGTTTTCAATTACCACCAATTAAGGACGAAAAGAAATCCCACGCAAAGGCTTATAAGTACCCATACTTAACAAGAGAGGATTGAAAGAGGTGAAATAGTTAACGCCGTAATAGGTAGTTAGCCTAAAGCCACTCATACTTTATTATAAACTAAGTAAGAGGAATTTAAATAAGTATAGTTATTATAAAGTTCATACAAAGTCAGTTATTTATTAAAAACAGTGTTTTTATTAGGGTTGGCTCGCACACAGTATCATTTTTTTACTGAAGTTGATATACATTTTACCAACAATATTTTAAAAGGTATGCTTAAAACCAAGTAATGGTATTAAATATTAATTTATGGTGCAATGAAAACCATCAAATTGTATTATATGATGCTCAGAATTGTTATTAAACCAGTTACGAAAGTCACAATTTTAGGAATGAATTAGGTAAGCCTATAAGCAGTTTCAATTAAAATGATGAGATTACTAATAAATATATCATCATTTTACTTAAAACTGCTTAAATTGAGTTTATTAAAGCGTATTTGGATAGTATAGCTTATATTATAATATCATCAACTTACATAGAATAGTTACAATAAATACTTAATTAATTATATTTGGTATAGTTGTCAACTAATCAAATCAACAGATTTTTATAAGGGTGAACAGACGTTTATGGGGTTTTGTATGAAATACATGCTTGTCAAATGTCAATTTCAAATCATTTAAATTTCGACGCACTTTTTTAACCGACTTCCAAAAAAGGAGGAGGTTCTCAATTCGGCGCGTATATATATTTTTTAAATATATAATATGTCGGTGTATATCTCCGTAGTTTCTGAACCGATTTGATTTTTTTTTTCTATCAGTCGTTAGAGGAAGCTCTCGAGGTGGTCCCATAAAAATCTGACTCCAAATCCTCATCCCTGACACTAAAAAGTTAAAAATAAAAATTATTTCCAAAAAACGGACTGTCTGGTGCGTCAACTTTGCTTATCCTTGTTATACCCGCCCGACTTCAACATAGTGGGTAGAAATCAAAATTATTTTGTACTTTACAGTGGCGTTGGAAGTCGGTTTTTTGGAAGGAATTTTTATTTCTTAAACGATAGTTTAAAATAGCTAACAAACAATATCCCTTGCAATATCTTTAAACTACTCTACATCCGGCTAGTCAAAAGTAACTGCACGAATGCCGCGGTCGGTACAGAGACAAAATGTCCATATAATAAAATTAACTGCCGTAACTAATTTGCTTTTATAAACTCAAATATTTTAACCACTTACTTTATGCGAGCCGTATATAGGTAATTATTAAAATACCTAAAAGCATAATACTATGTCAGTAAATATTTATTATTTTATGGTCATGATAGGCTTTTAAACACGTTATCCTTTTTGAGAAGGTAATCCATTCTATCACATTACAAAAAAAACATAATATAAATGCAAAAGTGTGTTCGTTTGTTGATTTATTGGATTGTTGGTTTGTCAATCACGCTACAACAGACTCAGAGCAACGGATTTAAATGTTTTATTGCATAGGTAGTTGAGGACGTGGAGAGTGACTTATGCTACTTTTTATCCCGTGAAATAAAAATAGTTATCGCGGGAGCCAAAAAACCGCAACCCACGCGGGTGAAGTCGCGGGTATCAGCTAGTTTTACATAAAGTATTTAGGTTAGTCTACCTAACTTTAAGTCCTTTTGTATTGTTTTCAATTAAGGCAAAAAAATACATAATTAAAATGTTATCTTTTAGGACAAGCGTACGGGCGACACGAAATCGGCACAAGAGACGCGCGCCGACGGCATTGTGCGAGGATTCTACTCGTTCCTCGACGCAGATGGGCGGCAGAGAACCGTCCACTACACGGCAGACGACAAGCAAGGCTTCCAGGCTAAAGTACAACGCACACTGCGGGACGCGGCGCAAAAGACAACAGGAAATGCTGAACAAAACCCTCATAAAATTATTTAAACTTTTCTATTCAGAATCCCAATTGTCTAAGCAAATCGTAATCATTTAACAACTCAAAACGTATTACTCGAACTGTTTAAGGAGTGCTTTGTGACGTGCAGGCATCTATGAAACAGGTCAAATTATCCGTCTGACCATTCGACATTCGTCTGACATCTGACGATATTTACGATTTCCTTACACAATCGGAGGTCAGAGGTCTTAGGAACAAAAATCAATTGTACAGCGGACACGTCCGAGTAAACTCGCTTTGTGTAGCGCACACACTAGCGCGACACGACAAAGCTTCTTTCGGCTCCAATGGTGACGCGTCAAGCAGACGATCGGAACTCTTTAATTTGGCATATTTTACCAACGTTGAAAGAATTCAAGCTTCGAAACACAATGGTTTACGACTTACTTACATACTTAATAAAGCCCGCCAAACTCGTCAATTAATGTAGCATAAAGTTTAAAAAATAGTTTTGGACTCTGTTTAAAGAAACCAAAATAAAAAAAAGCATGAAAGCAAATTTTTTTAGACTTCCCTTTTGCTTCTATGAGAGCCTTTTTTGTAATTTTTTACTCTGGGCTCACGCCACATATTATGATTTTTTAATGTAAATTTTCTAATAATAAAATCATTAATTCGCAAGTTACAGAGCTCTGACCGATGGACGTAGGTACAGACGGCCACGTTACTATTCACCCAAGTAGACTAAGTAGTTAGACCTTTGCTTCGTTCGGTAAATTAAAAAGTGACACTAGAAGCGTCCGAATTTGGTTTAGATCTAGAACAGCTATGATCAACCTATTATGTGCTATGATCAAGCATACGTAGTATAGGGCGCGTAGGTACTTATGGCGTGTATAGGACGTAGGTGCTGCGGAAATAATAATAAAGTCAGAAATTAATAAATATTATAAAATTACCTTCATTACAACTCGCATTCTTGTACTTAAATAAGAGTAGTCAAGTATGTCTGAAATAGAACTCACATTTTTTTTTAATAATATTTTAATACACGCACTTGTATTCTTCAGGAGTACCTACCATACCTACCATGTAAATATTTCATAAAGCTAATATTAATCTTAATACTTATTTAATGCTGTTATATTTATATTTGAATTAATAAATAATAAAGAAATAAAACCAGTGATGTTTTTGTATATAATATTATATTTACCGTATAATACCATAATGATGATCGCCTTTCATAATAATTGCAGCAAAAACTCGTACTTACTTTTAAAGTATCTCATAACATTCTTAAAAGTAGCAGCAGTTAATTCCGTACTAAAGAGAAAACTACACCATAATCTTCTGTATTGAACTAAAATTAAATCTTATCCTATTTGCCCTCTGTCCGGGATCTAACTACCTCTTGGCTCTGAATCTCATTTGGATTTATCAGACAGACAGTCACAGATACACTACAGGAGAGGGCATGATATGATATCATGCCCTCTCCTGAATCTTAACCACTAGGATATCATTGATATCCTAGTGGTTAAGATTCCCGACCTATACGGGGTCGTAGGTTTGATACCCGGGCACGCAGCTCCGACCTTTCAAAGCACGTTTTAAGAAAATAAAAATCTTTTGCTTCAAACGGTGAAGAATATGATAATATAAAACGGTGATAATATAATGTTCTCAAAGGTGTGTACAGTCTGCCAATCTGCACTTGGCCAGCGTGGTGGAATATGGCCAAACTCTTCTCATTTCGATAGGAGATTCGTGCTCAGTAGTGGCGCAGAACTTTCACGTGGCCTACGTTGTCGCGTCGCTTTCGTCGCTCCCTTGCGACAACAAGACACCTAGGACACACGTAATCCTTATCAAAATAAATATATTAGTCATCTCAAGCATTTAATTAAGATATTAATTGTCCTTTACACCGTTTAATTTAGATTAATATCTTATGAGATATTATAGAAATAAGGTAACGTGCAAGGGAAAATGGCGCTAGTCCGGCCTGCCTTTAAATACCTTTAAAATCTAAGGGCTGGCGGCTGTGGCAGGTGTGGTGACACTGTGGTGAGGACGGGGCGTACCCTTATAATGTACCTAATATTAAAATGTAAAACCTGCCCACTGCCCACTGGCTACATTGGGTATAGACTTAGGATTATTAGTGCTACCCTGCGAAGCCGGGGCGGATCGCTAGTACAGTTATATAATGTATAATTTCAGTTACATCCTGAAATTGAACAACAAAAACTTAAATTAGACAAATATTATAAAGGAACGAAATTATAAATTCAGTAAACTTGTTCCTCTATTTATTTTCATTAAACGCACGACCGTCAGCCCTAACGTTCGGACCCAGACCGAGGCGACGCGGACCCAGACTACGTGTCGGTGAATGTGTCGGTGAGAGCTTACGTATACATCGTTGCGCTATGTATGGGTGAAGTCGCCGCGAGCCGTTTGTATGAAGCTTCCTCTCTGTCTCTGTATAGTACTCTGTGCCTAGGATAACGGGTCAGCGTGAGTCGTCGGCGGCGTGCAAATTTAGTTATGTAAGTAGGTACACATATTGCACAGACCTGCTGTGCCTGCGCGACTCGATGAAGCGTTTTGCCTTTCATAGCTGATGCCCGCGGCTTCGTCCGCGTAGTTAAAGTTTTTTTGATTCTATATTTATATATTCTATGTCACTCTCCAGTTCCTCAACTATATCCATGCCAAAAATCACGTCGATTCATAACTCGTTTGTGGCGTGATTGAAGGACGAACAAACAGACTTTCGCATTTATAATATTAGTATATGATTTACTACCTTATGCCCTGTCCGGTGCATAGTGTGTTTTCAACCTTAGTTCATTACTTTCTGCCTAAAGTATGTTTGGGTTGGGAGTGCCTTCAGTCCATCTCGAATATACCTAAGGAATTATTTTCGGCACAAGGCCATACTGCCAACGCTTAAAGCAACATTACTCAAAATGACAGTTTGATATTACGTACTTGACGTTCCTAAAAAAGGATAATAATTCTAAAACACGAAAGTCAACAATAATGGAACAATATGGCTTTAGCGTTGGCCGTTTGGCCCCAGCTACCGTGTGTCGGATTAGCCGATGGTATTTACCTCGGCTGTCAGTTGTCACAATGGCCGATCTTCCCCCGATAATTATTCTAAGCACCTTGTTTGCCCCCACAGTCCGATCTTTATCTGGGGCAAACAGGTTAAACACCGCTTCTGACGATTACACCGGATTTTAAATTTTTTAAAGATTTTTTGTATTTTCCTTCGTTCATTCGCAAGTCGCAACATATTATGCATTAGCGCATCGTTCTTCGATTGAGTCAAAACTTGCAACAGTTGTTGTTGGCAGATCTATTGTTCTTCTCCGGTTTAGTATAATGAGCCTCCATAATTATCTTGAAGCACGCTGAGTTTATGCTTTCTATCCGCCTTAAAAAAAGAGAAAGGAAAAATAGAGTTATGATAAAAATACCTAGAGGTCAAAAAGACACCAAAAGGTGCACTGCGGTATTTTGTTGTTCAAACAACAATTATTATTATTTTCCCTATGCATATTATTGGTAAATCAATGCTGGACCGTTTCTGCTTTATTTTCAGCAGACTACATTCGATTTACTATCTTGTATGTGCCTAAAAACATTGGGTATTTCTGGTAATCAAGAAGATACCTAAAGCCAATTTAATGACGTCAATGATAAATTAAGCTACTTGTAATAATAATTAAAGTGTACACAACACCACCACAGAGAGTTTTTGTCCGATTCAAAATTTATGACGTCTCGGAAGTTAGCCGCGAGTGTAGGTTCGCGCAGGTGCAGTCAACTGAAACCACAGACTGAAACCGTCCCGCTGATACGTCTATAATATTGTATTCAGCGCACGATGTTCTGAGAAGTCATAAAGTTTGAATGTATCAACCTTCTGGGGTGTCAAATTGTAACGCTAAATCGCTTTATGCAACTTACGCTTACCGGAAGGGCAGTAGGAACTTACTTATATGTTACTTACTAATTTAGAAAATTTCGCCAATTTATAAATTTTAATTGTGAAAATTAACCTCTGAAAAAATAAGACCTCAAAACTTGGAGATTATCGAAAACCCCAATGGCATTAGTGACTGAGAAACACCTAGTAACTCCAAAAGTTATTTTCCAAAACTTATAAGTATCACTAGCTTATGCCCACGACTTCGTCCGTGTGGAATAAGTTTTTTTTAAATTTCCTCGGAAACTTCTGAATTTTCCGGGATAAAAAGTTGCCTATGTTACTCTCCAGGTCCTCAAATATGCCGATGCAAAAATCTAATCGATCCGTTGCTCTGTTGCGGCGTGATTGGAGGACAAAGCAACAACTACGAACTGACAAAATCAGTTCAACAATAAACATGACCTAAAAGGCACGGTAGCTTGCGTAAACGATCTCTATCAGCTATTATCATTAGGTATATAAAAATCTTTGCCGTTCTATCGATACTTTTGTTAATATTAATCCTTTTATCGACCGAGATTACGATCGGACTTGTCGGCTTTGCCATAATTAATTACCAATCCTATTTGCGTTATTTCTATTACATTAATAAATTTTATTTTCATTTAAAAACTGAAGAAATCATTTTAAACGGTTGCCATCTCGAGTGTTAAGTTAAAGATTGAAAAAGAAAAGTTTGTCGGTCAGCGATTGCAGCTTATGCTATGTAGAAGCTTTTTTTGCTACTACAGTTTAGCCCTTGACTACGATCTCTACTATCCATCCATCCAGCCAAACTTTCGCATTAATAAATAATAATAATAAATAATATTATTTTGCAAGAATATAGACCGTACAAATTAGGTTAGTTTTAATTTAAAATATGGGTATATATTTCACAACACAGTTATCATTAGGTATATTTATTTCAATACTCTCTTGCCAAAGGATAAAACGCAGTTTGATGCAGATCATTCCGGTCGAGTAGATAGGAATATAATATTTTATCAATACTGTGACAGACCGTATGTGTGTCCGTGCGAGCGAGGCCCGAGGGGCCGAGGGCCGAAACGAAACAAAAAGTAATGTCTTACCTGATATTGGCGCAGGACTCCACCACCCGACAAAAAACAAGCTCTTTCCAAATCAATGAACGATTCAAGATCTCAGATATTCTCAAACTTTAGGATCCCAACATCTAAACCGGATATTGATTTAAATGCTGTTATATTTTTTAACCTACAGCGCTTGGTTCCAATCTGACTTGCTGGCAATTGATGATGCAGTCTTAAAGCAATTTACTCAAAATGACAGTTTCATGTCACGTACCTTAACGTTCCTAAAATAAGGATTATAATTTTAAAACACAAAAGTCAACAATAGTGAAACACCAGCACTCAGGGACCCCAACGTCTATCGGTCTCTTTGCCACTTCACCACTAACATTGCAGTTTTGTAAGCTTTGTAACTTTGTTGTTCACGAAAACAGTTCTAATGAGTGAGAAACCTATGAGCATTAGGTATAAACCTAACCATATCGACACAGAATCTATCATCATCATCATCACTATACAGCCTATTAACGTCCCACTGCTGGGCCCAGGCCTCCACTCACATAGGAGAGCGGGATCTATAGAATCTATACTTATTAATAATATATAATATTATTAATAAGTATAGATATATATATATAAGAATCTATACTTACTAATAATATATAATATTATTAGTATGGATTCTGTGTGTGTGTGTGTGCCCATACGAATTATTATATACACATTTATTATATACTAGAGGTTGCCCGCGACTTCGTCCGCGTACAATTGTTGATTTCCTAGGAGATTATGAAATTTTCCCGCTGCAAACAGCCTATCTATAGAGGCTTTATATAGCTTATGCAGGTTTTTTATTATTTAAAACTGATAACTTAAATGCTGATTTTCATGTCTATACTTCAAAGTCATAAAATTGGTATGTAAATTTTCACCCGCATTTCACCCCTTTTGGGGTGGATTTTCGTAAAATTGCTTAAACAGGTTATTATTATTTAAAGCTAATAACCTAAATCCCAATTTTCAAGTCTCTAACTTCAGAAACAAAGGACTTTCATACAAACTTACAACCCCCATTTCACCCTCTGTGGGGTAGATTTTCCTAATATTGCTTATACAGTTCATTATAACTTAAAACTAATACCCTAAATCCCGATTTTCAAGTCTTTTACTTCAAAAACTTGGAACCCTTATGTAAGCTTCCAACCCCCATTTTACCCCTATTGGGGTACATTTTCGTAAAACTGCTTATACAGGTTTTTATAATTCATAACTAATAACTTAATTGCCAATTTTCATGTCTCTAACTTCAAAAACAAAGGACTTTCATGCAAACTTCCAACCCCTATTTTAACCCCTTAGGGGTGGATTTTCTCAAAACCCTTTCTTAGCTAGCGTCTACACTATAGAAGGAATCTACCTTCCAAATTTCAAGTCTGTACGCTTTATAGTTCCTGAGATATCGTGATTAGTCAGTGAGTGAGTGAGTGAGTGAGTGGTATTTCACTTTTATATATATTATAATATATATAGAAAAGCTAATAACCTAAATCCCAATTTTCAAGTCTCTAACTTCGGAAACAAAGGACTTTCATACAAACTTACAACCCCCATTTCACCCTCTGTGGGGTAGATTTTCCTAATATTGCTTAGACAGTTCATTATAACTTAAAACTAATACCCTAAATCCCGATTTTCAAGTCTCTTAGTTCAAAAACTTAGAACCCTTATGTAAGCTTCCAACCCCCATTTCACCCCTATTGGGGTACATTTTCGTAAAACTGCTTATACAGGTTTTTATTATTCATAACTAATAACTTAATTGCCAAATTTCATGTCTCTAACTTCAAAAACAAAGGACTTTCATACAAACTTCCAACCCCTATTTTAACCCCTTAGGGGTAGATTTTCTCAAAACCCTTTCTTAGCTGGCGTCTACACTATAGAAGGAATCTACCTTCCAAATTTCAAGTCTGTACGCTTTATAGTTCCTGAGATATCGTGATTAGTCAGTGAGTGAGTGAGTGGTATTTCGCTTTTATATATATAGATAGAAGAAGAAGAAGATAGATAGAAGATAGATAATATTCATAATACATAATAAATGTTTTTGGCTGTTTATCGGTCTATCTGTTCCGTTTTCCCGGCCCGTCTTTTCAACTGATTTTGACGAAATTTTGTACATATACCTAGATAAGTTGTACCCCGGGGAAGGATACTGGCTACTTTTTATTGCGGAAAATTAAGTTGTGTTCCCGCGAGCATCGAAAAGCTTTAACCCACGCGGACGAAGTCCCGGGAATTATCTAGTATATAATAGTACTAATATTTGTAACTTAAGAAGTTGTAACATTTTTAATAAAACTTTGAGAAGCATTGCCGTCCGCTGATCCGCGCGACAGGTCTTACTGTTTTGACAGCTCGCCGGGATGCCATATTTACAACAAGCTTACAACAATAAACCACAACACAACACAAAGTATAACAACACTTTGTGGATGCTCTCTATTGTCTCCGTAAAGGTTAATCTTCGAAGAAGCACTTACTCCATACAGATTATGATAATTGTTTACTAAACATGTTATATTGTAAGCAAGGAATAAATAATTACAAGTATTTTTGCATTTTTGAATTATTCTCAATAAATGCCTATTTAGACTCTACTTCAGATGATAGGTATCTACATTTTTCATACAATGAATAATATTTTTTTTCTTTATGCTTCCACAAGTTAGCCTTTGACTGCACTTACAATCTCACGTCTTGATGATGCAGTCTAAGATGGTAGCAGGCTAGCCTATTTAATTACAAGAGCTGCATGCTTGGGATCGTACCCCAGACATCCCGATAATAAGGCTGGCCCATCGACTGGGCTGCCACCCAAAGTAGGATATAAAGGCGTCAAACTTTGTAAGTTTGTAGAAGTACATAAAACGAATAGTGACAAGCCCGGAAATAATTAGCGCCTAGCGTTCAGGCGCTGCAAAGATACATCGGCGCATCGGCTCGCTTTGGACCAGGACCGCCAGGACGTGCCCCTGAGGTCCAGGATTCAATCTCAACAGCGAATTAGATTAATTATCTTATCTCTAGTTACTTACAACATCGATCTGCTATACTTCTATGCTAATAATAAATGCGAAAGTTTGGATGAACGGATGTTTGTTACTCAATAACACGGCACACCAGAGAGACTGAACAGATCTGGAATCTGGATGAAATTTTGCACAGATAGATTACAGTCTACAATGATACATATTCTACTATTATCCCGGAAAATTAAAGTTTCTCGCGGGAACCAAAAATCCTCATTAGAGGCGGATGAAGTCGC
The DNA here is from genome assembly GCA_963932025.1 of Erebia epiphron. NCBI lineage: Eukaryota > Metazoa > Arthropoda > Insecta > Lepidoptera > Nymphalidae > Erebia > Erebia epiphron. The sequence goes on along the minus strand of OZ009945.1, from coordinate 55,044,425 downwards.
GGACATCGGCTAGTAGGTACATGATAATGGTTTTTTTTTTGCTTTAAGATCCGGTGTCACTTAACTCTAAACTTTGCTTAAAAGCTAAAAAAAACATAAAAGCTTTCTAAAGCTAAGCCTTTTAAGAGCAAAAACAAACTGACCACCAACCGGCAGCGCGTGGCCAATTCAATACAACCCTTCATGCTGAACGACCAATTCCATTTACCAACATCTTTCCGACCTATGAACTTTATCGTAATACATTAAGTGCTATATTTGAATACAATTTCGTAATCGACACGCAAATGTTATTTGTCATTGTTACCTCCAAATATCTCTATTCCTTAGGGAGCATACGCGTTCCTGTGCAGATTTCTGTATCTGTCAATTTATCAATGAGAAATGTCCTGTCCAAATAAAAATGACGTGCAACCTTTGTGGTAGGATGTGTTTACTATTTTCTATTAGCTTGTGACCGTCTCTCTACTTTTTTATTATAAGGTAGGTAGGTAAGTATTCAATATTGGAATGTTTTGCTTGATTTTGCTTGACTTGGTACAGGCCAGTGGCTAAGTGAGGATAACTTAACTTCACGCACATTGGAGGCCATAACGAAGAGCTCTCGCTCATGCAGCCCCCCTAGCCAAGTTACATACGTTTCGTGTCTAGGTATTCTCTTTGTACGATCGTTTACGCTTTAGAAAACTAAGGAAATGTGCTAATGAGCATTGTATACGATGCATACGTCATCGCTATGTCACGTGGTCAAAGAACAATTACTAGAAACGCATATAATTTGGCGGGGGGCTGGTATTAAAATAAGTGTTTTTTTTAAAATGCACATAATGCCGATATGTTAGAGGTAGGTGCCCGAGGATCGGGCCGCCCGACCACCCGAATTAGCCGGGCATCTATTTAATAAATAAGTGAATAGTAGTTTATTTCGAAACAAAGGCAAGCTAAAAATAACCAAAAAAAACCGGCCAAGTACGAGCCGGACTCGCGCACCGAGGGTTCCGTACAAACCTGTAGTAAGTTTAAAATTATTAAAAATATTTTTATTAAAATATGATACTAAAAATTTATGCTTTTCGCAATTTTTCCTTTATCTGTGTTCTATAAGACGTTGCTTCGTACCAAACTTCAAGATTCTGAATTCATGGGAAGTACCCTGTAGGTTTTGATTCCCTTGCGAGTGTCGTTTATGTCGAAAATTTGCAGCATAAACGGCTTTATCTTGCTTGCGTTGGCTTAGAAGTTTGATTTTTTCACAGCTCCAAGGGACAGTAGTAGACCTGAGTATTTTATATGAATTTCAGTTTGATACTTCCATGCGTTTCTGAGAAAAAGAGTCTTGACACACAGACGGACGGACAACAAAGTGATCCTATAAGGGTTCCGTTTTTTCCTTTTGAGGTACGGAACCTTAAAAACGTTAATTATAAAAATAACAACAGACAAGGTTTCCAAATATTTCAGAGTCGGTCAGAGTTTTTACACGTTTCGTTGTTTTTTTACTGAAAGCGATACCCGGAGCGCGTGTCTGCGGCGCGCCAACAACGACAACACCAAAACCCGCCGAAGAGCCGGCTTGGGTTACAGACATCACCAAAACCACAACCAAAGGCGTCTCGAGTACCTCTTCACTGAGGGTTCCGCTATACTGGAGCTATACTGCCAACGCTTAAAGCAATATTACTCAAAATGACACTCAACATTTCGATGTCACGTACCTTGACGTTCCTAAAATAAGGATTAGAATATTTAATATAATATTAATGAATCAATATGGCTTTAAAATTATTGGCAGTATGGTATTGGCCCTGGTTTATGATTTATACCTTTTGCTCCCTTTTTAAGTCACTACAGGTTAACCCTTGACTGCGATCAACTAGTTGTGTACTTTATCAACTATCTTCTGCGCAGATTAGTAGTCTCCACAAAACAAAATAAGACTACAGATTCTTTTCTCTGTGGTAACTGGTAATCATCCCTGTTGACTGCTGTGGTCGACTAGGGAAATAATCCGTTCTATACAGACCCCTGGCTCCTGTAGGCTTACTGCCATCGGCATCGCTTAAACCAGTATTCTTCATATTGCAAGATAGGCTTGCGCTTGCCGACAATCATGTTTATGAAAAGCAATGATGAGGTCTAGGTTGGAGCGTGCTTGCCTAGAAAATGCCTATTCACCCTTGCCGTGAAGGTATACTCAAGTCATACTTTGCACTTATTATCTTAACAATGTTGTTACTTATTATTTTAAAATGTCAGTTTTATACGATGTACATTCTGAAACGAGAACGCCGGCAATATTAAAATAATACTGCTTCATCCGATGGTAGAAAGTTCCCTGGTTAAAACATTGAGAAGTACATAAAGAGTGCATGCTAGTAGGCTAGCAGAGCTGTGCGTTCTCAAGGTTGAGGAATTGATGATATAAACATCGACTGAAGTGATGACGGAACCCTAAAATGAACCTGCCTAAGCCATGTCCGAAATCAAATTTTCACTCGGCCGCCTAATGCCCCACGATGTTAATATACAACATTAATTAGGAAACAATTTGCCTGTCTATGCCGAGAGCACCTATTAACACTATCTGATAATTAAATATAATAATATATTACACTAACCCAACACAGATGGCAGAATACTTATCTTTGGGGTAAGTAATGACGCTAATCTGTGTTCGATATTCCTTTTTCATCTGAGCAAACGTCAGATATTATTAATTCGTGGGCAGTGAGTTTTCAAACTACCCACTTTTTCGACGCACTTGTCCGTCCGTCCGTCCGTCTGTCAGAGCCTTATAACTTCTGAATTACTCAACGTAATTACTTCAAATTTAAATATAATATGTATAAAACCAATGGCCGCCAGCCGAGTATGGCTTAAAAAGTTGTAAAAAATCTTTATTTCAGGGGGCTCTCATAGAAGCGAATGCGAAGTAAAATATTTTTTATAGCGTTACATAGGGTTGCGGTATATCATTTTAAAGATAATTAGGAATAGAGTCCAATAAATTTTTTTTTTTTTAATTTTTCCCCTAATATTGACGAAATGGGGGGCTTTCAAAGTGGAGATTTTCTAACGTCCAAAGTTGACCTCAGAACTCTCAATTTTCTGAAAGGCTGAAACTTGATCAATTATTTGAATTATATCCTGTACTTGAACAACAAATACTAAATTAGATAAATATTATAAGGAAATGAAATGATTTAATTTTTAATGAGCTTAACAGTATTTTTAACAGAACTTCACAATGATGTCAATAGATGGCGCTCTGTTATGGCGATACCGCGAGGTCTCAGTTCGGCCTGTTCCACTAGTCCCTTCGGGGCGAACCACTAGTATATCTTAGGTAGGTAGTAAATGGAACTTACATCAAAGATTAAGTACTAATGTATACAAATACACATCTGTACCTAATGACGTTCTCTACTTGGGCTATAGCGTGAGGGCGAGAGGCCGCTGCAAGAGCGTGACTCCGGGCGGCTGCCCTGCTTGCCACCCCCTAAGGCTGCCACTGGAGTCGAACTCCGTGCCTGCCTCGAGTACGGATGTGTCGTGGGTCCCATATATTCGCCTCATAAAGAACAACGTGTGCGCCGAAGTGAATAAAATTTTTCGCCTACGTCAATAACATCGCACACAATTGTTTATGCGGACGAACATTCTTTTATTATAGTTACTTTTGTGTGTGATGGACATTCTACCTAGGTGTGAAAGAAGAATCTAGCGGGATAGCGGCTGACTTTCATCGACCCGGCCAAGCAGATCGGTGGGTGGTAGATTTACATCGCCTGCTAATGAGCGATGTCGGTTTGCTCAGAAATAGGAAATATCGAAACACAAAACCCCTTTAAAATACAGTCCACTAAATCTTAATTCTTCGTTCACCGCCAGTGAGCTACGTGGGCCTTACAACCCCGGTTAATTTTATATTCGGGTGGAATAAAACCCGCCAGTAATTACCAAATATTATTATTTTTATGTCTCTCACTACTTTAAAATTATCTTCGCAGTAATTAAATAAACTGCATTTACGCGATATCAAAAAGGACCATGAAAGCGTATCAAAGTCACCCATAAAAAAGGCAGCGTCACCGAAAAATAATATTTAAAAAAATAGTAACAAACCAGCATCGACAGCCCTGTCACAAGGCACTTTAGGATGCATTCAAATCAACTATGAATCTTTGACCTGTTGTTATAAAGTTGAAATCGGTTTAGCGAAAACAGGTTAATGCTCAGTCAATTAATATGAAAAAAATCATCTTGTCTTTCTAATTACGTAGCGATGGAGGCAGTTGACAAGGCGTGGAGATAAACAAATAAGAATATGATATTTTCCGGTCCGAATGTAAAAAGGCGTGTAAAAAACGTGCAATGTCAAAGAATTATCAAGATCGGACACGTGAGCTTTTGGCGTTCGACACCGGCGAGGTCCCTTCAGGTGGGCATTTGATGACCCTATGGTGCCTTGAATGTCCCAGGTTCTAATCCCGATTGGGAAAGTTTTTGAAACGCGTTCACTCGTTCGTCGCCGCATTGTTTTATGCACGTGTTTTAGAAAACAAATGACAAATGATTTATTTATTTCACATAGGAAAACTTGTGTCACTTATGAAACGTTACGACTCTACCACCGGTTCGGAAAGATGACTCTACTGCGAAGAGCCGGCAAGAAACTCAGCAGTTGCTCCTTTCTTCAAAAAATAAAGAGGTTACAATAATTATAAAATACAACACATACCTACGCTACGAATACAAGTAACACTGACTTGTGGGTCACTGGATGCGAGGCTGGTGGCTTCCATGCAACTTTGTCATTCAGAAAATGAGTGAGTATCACTTATTCGCTTATAAAGATTAATGTTCCGCCTGACAAAGACTATTTATTATTGTAAATGTAGGCAATTGAAGGCACCGTAAGTATACCAATCTCTTTAAATTTTTCGCGAAGTGATTCGCGTGATCCGAGTTTATAAATAAGAACGGATGGCTCTTTTCTGTAATATAAAAATTGTTTGGATATCAGTAAATAAATAAAAAACTCTAAGTAAATAAAACACTTTTGATTATTACTTTTGAATTTTAAGTAAGTAGTTTTATTTACCCGTTGTCCCATTAGGTATAGCGACGATACGCGACACGATACGACTCCATATAAATGACAAGCTTGTCTACGCGACGACGTAGGCCACGTGAAAGGTCAGCTATTGTTTGATACTGTCGCGTCGCATCGTAGCGAGTCGCGGTGTCGCAAGTCGCGGTGTCGCTCACGTAGCTCAACGGGTTAGTATCTAGGACGAATAATAGCAGCAACTAAGAACGAAGTATCAATATCATCAGCACTATACCGGAAATGTATAGTTATTACTTACTAGCGGTCCGCCCCGGCTTCGCACGGGGTAGCACTTGATCAAAATAGTCCATACCCATTAATAGTCAGTCGGCACTGAGACGAACAATTCCACCATACGTTCTCAAATTTTGTTCAGCAAACCGCTGTGAACGCTTGGTCTCCAATGCGACGCATTTTCGCTGCCCTCGCCTGGGAACTATGTTTAGAACTAACAACTAAGACCTGGCTCTTTTAGACATTTCGTAGTCTGTCTACAACAGTTAGATATTAAAATGTGTAAAAAAAATGTTAGTAAGTTCTCTTGTATTTATTATGACATACAATTGACAAATATGATACCTATAAAAGACAGTCAGAATTTGAATATTATAAAAAAATTTACAGACGAATAGAGGTTTAACGTAAGAAGTTAAAAAAATCAAATTATTATTGCAATTATCGTAGGGATCTCTACTTTTTTGAAAATAAAATATAGCCTACTATGTGATTCCCGCGACTTCGTCCGCGTGGACCAAGTTTTTTTGATACCCGCGGGAATTTTCCGGGATAAAAAGCCTATGCCCTTCCCCGGGGTACAACCTACCCCTGTACTAAATTTCATTAAAATCGGTTGAACAGGTATATTTTTGATTCCCGCGGGAACCTACAAATTTTCCGGGATGAAAAGTAGCCTATGTCCTTCCCCGGGATATAACCTATCCCTGTACCAAATTTCATCCAAATCGGTTGACAGACATACACTCTTTCGCATTTATAATATTAGTATGCATGTTACTCGCTGATAAAGTAACTTTTTATAGGTGAAAGAATTTTTAAAATCGGTCGAGTAGTTTTTTACTTTTTCCATTACAAACAAACAAACAAATCTTTCCTCTTCATAATATTAATAGTTTTGATTTACGAGAAAAGAAGAGATCTGAATCCCCGAAAATTAAAAAACCTAATAAAAAACAAGTATTTTGTGTGTTATCTCAGTAATTGCGACCAGAAAGCGGTCGCTATCGCAATCACTATCAGCGTGCGCGCAGCGCGGCCGCGCCGGGAGCTAAGCCCTTAATCCCCACCTGATACAGATATGCTATATTAGAAGACACACGTGACGTAAAGTGGTCATAAAAGGCTCAATAGTACAACGGTTCATCATAGTTATAAAATGCACATAACTTAGAAAAGTAAAAAAATTCTGCCCGAGGATTGAACCCCTGACCCCTGAACAAGAGACCGAACTTATTATCCACTAAGCTATCACAGCACTAATCTCAGCAGTTAAAGTTACTAACATCAAGAAATCCACCCACAACTCTCATTATATCAATCACAAACTCAGATGGAATTTTTCACGTAACAGCAACAAGTACCTTTTTTATTGGTCCTCCAAGCATCCGTCTTTCGCAAGAAAGATGCGACGTCTGATGTTATAATTCATTAGTTTTGCCTACCACGGTTAATTTAAATAATTTCAAGGCTAGAATGAATAGGCATCTTCTAGACAGGCGCGCTCCAACCTAGACGCAAGAACCTAAGAGGTTCTGGCTCAGACATCATCAATGCTTTCCATAAGGTGTGATAGTCTTCAAACGCAAAATCTTAAAACAAATAAATAAAAACATTTATTATTATATTAATATCCATAAATCAGAGTTAAAGGAAAGATAAAGAGTTTTATGGTAAGATTTGACTTATTAAACATTTTTATTACTATAGGCATATAATATATATTATCTAAACAGGTGCTTAATCTGAATTGGGAAGGTTAAAATGTATTAGTTTGTAACAGCTAATAGATAAGTAACGTGATAGGCGATAGGCGCTATTGATAATTGATAACACTCGGTAATACCCCAGCTTATCATTATCATCTTATTATCACTGATAAATATGACGTTTTAACATTTTTGGGTATGCGCTAGTTGTTTGGCTGCGGTTTCACCTGCTGCTTTTTATTGATCGCGGGTAAAAATATAATTCCACCAGAAATAATAATAATATATCAATGAAATATTATATAAGGCGACCTTCCTGGCTCGACGTTGAGCGCTGTTGTCTAATGTCCTCGGCTCGATCCCCTGCAGGTTCAATTTGAGAATTTATAATGTCTGATTTTTTTCTGGTCTGGCCTCGTGGGAGGCTTCGGCCGAGGCTAGTTAACACCCTACAGACAAAGACGTGCTGCTTAGCGATTTAGCGTTCGCGTTTAGATAATTTGAAAAAGTAAGTAGACATAAGAGAGTTCGTATATACATAGTTTCGAAACAGCCCGAGGTCGTTTATTAACTAATATTATAAAGAGGAAAGATTTGTTTGTTTGTTTGTAATGGATAAACTAAAAAACTACTCGACCGATTTTAAAAATTCTTTCACCTATAGAAAGCTACTTTATCAGCGAGTAACATAGGCTATATATTTTTATTTTCCAAAAATTAGAGATCCCTACAAAAAATTGCAATAATAATTTGATTTTTTCAACTTCTTACGTTAAACCTCTATTCGTCTATTGATTTTTTTATTATATTCAAATTCTGACTGACTTTTATAGGTATCATAATATAATTTTATTATAAAATATGTCATTTGTATTTTATAATAAATGCAAGAGAACTTACTAACATTTTTTAAACATTTTAATATCTAACTGTTGCTTAGATAGACTGCGAAATGCCTAAAAGAGGCAGGTCTCAACTTAGTTGTTAGTTCTAAACATAGTTCCCAGGCGAGGGCAGCGTAAATACGTCGTATTGGAGACTCAAGTGCCAAGCGTTCACAGCGGTTTGCTGAACAATATTTGAGAACGTATTTTGGAGTTGTTCGTCTCAGTGCCGACCGACCATTATTAGGTATGGACTATTTTGATCAAGTGCTACCCGTGCGAAGCCGGGGCGGACTGCTAGTAATTCATATAAATGAATTAGGTTCAATAATATTATGTATAATATACCTACTTAAAAATACATATTATGTTTAAAATCTTCAATAAAATAATCTAGGAAGGCACTCGAGGCCGATAAGCGATATTGCCGAACATGGAAATTATGTCGTCTAGTGATTTTTATAACGCTCCCAATCTAATCGCCAACCTACCGTATATCTACAATCTCCAAGTGTACGTACACATACTAATATTATAAATGCGAAAGTCCCTTGGTTTATTATTTAGTCACACCGTAACAGAGAAACGGATCGATGTGATTTTTGGCATGGCTATAGTTGAGGACCTGGAGAATGGCATAGGCTTCTTTTTATCCCGGTAAAGTAAGTGGTGCCCGCGGAAATTAATGAACTTAAGCCACGCGGATGAAGTCATGCTAGTGATTTTTATAACGCTCCTAACATTATCGCCAACCTAGCGAGCATATACTACAATCTCCAAGTGTACGTACATACGAGATTTTAGGATGGAGTGTTAAGTCTTGAGATCGGTGGGAAATATTATTAAGATGATAATTTAAAAAATAAATAAATAAAAGCTTTTGCTCATTTATAAATGTTCACAAAACACTTCACACTAACCTATGACTGAATTTAAACTAACAATAAATAATAGGAGGCAATCGCAGCGATCAGCATTACTGAGCACTGAGCACTGAGCACTGAGCACTGATAACAATGCTCAGCGCTGGTTTTCAGTTTGCATCATTCCGGGCGTAGTTTAACTATTTTTGCATAATGCGGCATCGGATCGTCTAGTCTTTTATCTGCGCTGCTCTGATAAACGAGTTATAGCATTACGTCCAACCAATTAACGTCGCTAATTAATCACCCGGCCGCGGCGCCCCGTCAAGCGCGTGACGAGTGACAGCCGCTGTCACCGTGACAGCTGTCACCGCTGACGTCTCAAGGCCGCCGCGTTCAAGGAGTTAGATGTTTGAGGCGTCATTTGAATGTCGCAATTCAACAGGTCCCTGACCTGATCTACTAATTTTATTACTTAGGTATATTTAAAATGTGGACATGTGTATGTGCTACCTATTTTGACCTGGTCCAAATTGGTTTCATCTCAGGGAATAAAGGCCAGTTCATCTCAAAAAAATTGAGGAGTTCCTACAGGTACCGAAAACCGAACTGAGACTCATGTTTAAAAAAACGAGACATATAATATGCCCGTTTTCATCAACGTTCCTAACTTTAATGGGCTACTTAAATTATGTAAGATAAAGCTTTCTGTCAATTGTCACGAACCTTTAGTGAACCCCTAAAGCTGCCATTGACAATGACATTGGGTAAGGAATTGTATTTAGGGGCTACCTACATAAAGATACTTCTGTCTTCTACTTAGAGGATAATTGAGATATGGTTGGTGAAAGCGGGCGTAAACCAATATAAGTTAAGAACAGGTGTTCTTAGGTGATGTCGGTTAATAATACAGGCCTAAGTATAAGCACAGGTATAAGTTCAAGACGGCAGAATGTCGGTGGCCTATTATCTACACCGACAGTGATTGTTTTGAAGGAATCAATAGATAAATATTTGCCCCCTTATCTCAGACGGGCTCCTTTACACCGACACACACCATAAAATCGTTACGCACAAGTAATATATGGCCGTGGGAAAACTGTATGGGTGGTTAGAACAGGTTATAAACACTAGATTAACTGACATACCCTTAACAGGTTATCCTGCATCCATATCAGACTGCATCATCATTTACCACCAGGTGAGATCGCAGTCAAGGACTAGGTTGTAGTTGAATAGCGCTTGGCTGCAATCAGACCGATTGGCAGATAGCACAAATGGTGATGCAGGCTAAGTGTGTGGGCTATAAAAAGTTCAAAGAAATAAAATGCCAAGACGTGCATATTTATGCGTAAGGTAGGTAGGTAGGAAGCTAGTGTAAAGTGTATTCCCACGGGGCGTGTAGTCCGCAGTACAAGCTTGTCGTTTATCTCGCACCAAGATGGATGGCGCAGCCGGTCCCCGGGGGCTTCAGGCTGCTGTCGTGATAGCGAAACTGATCATTATATCTACCTGTACAGTGTACCTACCAACTTGTTTGTGACCGTGACTGTACCTAGGTATAGTTATTAGTTAACGCCAATCAAATAGTCGTCTCTGAGCTGACGTGCGAGTGCTTGTTTGTGCAGCTCTCATGACGCACTCATCGTACATACTTACTCGTACTACACGCGAAATTAATGTGCTATTGCGATTTGCGACGTGTCTTGCGGTCAAATTCAGACGCGACTATTTGATTGGCGCCAGCTACCTACTGTACTTAAGAGCTCAAGTACTGAAACATTGTTTTCTGTTCCGACGTTTTAGGATAGGAAAAATGAAAATTTCATTACCAAATTAATACCATTCGCTACTCAGTTAAATGAAGTATGACGTAATTTAAAAAAGTGGTCATAAAATCGTATAGTAACTGCAGAAAATTATCGGGAAATTCATGGAAATCTCAAAAAAGGCGTTATCGCGTTCCGACTATTGTGATTTAATCTGAGACCTTATTTAAACAAAAGTTATTTCAAATTAATCATTAAAGATCAAGGAACACTTTAATTAAACAATATTTTCAATACAACTTAAAGTTTTTGTACAATCTGGTTCCAAAGATCCCTCATACGAATTTTTCATACAAATTTACACTGGCTCGTCCAACTCAAATGTCAAAACTTATAGCCTAAGAGATAACTGTATTTGTGGTAACTATCTTTTGGTAACTATAATTATATCTCCTTACTATTAATTTCCATGTTTCAGATTTATGTTAGTATTATCACAGGTGGTCTAAGAGGTGATATACGAGTTATTTTGAATACTTAAAAATTAAAATACTCGTAACTTAAATGGGAGATATTTAAACACTACACATTATCACATCAAAGCGGCGCCACTGAAGCTATTTTTTACCCACGACGGAACGGACGGTATATATTATTATGTGTTTGCTCTAAGAGGTTGTGCGATTGTTTGTTTGTTTGTGTACTTTTTAGTTACCATTTTCCTGGAAAACTACTGGACCGATTAGTATGCAGTTTTCTGCAATAGATATGCATAACTTCTGTCAAGGTTCTTGAATATGTTTTAGGGCCATAGTCCACTAAGCTGAGCTGCAATCTTGATTTTTATTTTTCAATATGTTTCCATTTTTCTGAAAAAGTACTGGGCTGATTGAGATGCGGTGTTTTGCATTAGATACGTTTAGCTTGTGAAGAAGTTCTTAGATATATTTTAAGTTATCGTGCTATCGTGCGCGCTGCTATCGTGTTTTTTTATTATGTTACCTTTTTTCTGCAAAACTACTTTGCTGATTTAGATGCGGTTTAAAAAAAATATGTTTAGCTTCTGAGAAGGTTCTTAGATATGTTTTAGGCCCATAGTCCACCAAGCTGTGCTGCAATCGTGATTTGGTAGGTGGTCATAGGAACTCCTTCTCATCGTACACCCGTCGTGTTTGGACTCTTTTGATTTGTCTTGACAAGCGCTAACCTAGATGTTGTGGTCACAGGAACTCCAGTTTTTTATCCATTATATTTTATAACGTATTTTTTGAACTGATATATTTTAACATTTATTTATCAGAATATTAAAGTTTAACACAATTTGACACCTCTACTCATTACCATTTGGCCATAGTCCAACACGCTGGTCAAAAAAACTACTGAACCGACAAAGATGCAGTTTTGTGTTGATAAAACTAATTCTGCGAAGATCTAATTGTTGTTACAAAGTTATAAGGTAACAAATTATAATGGAGCGCTGCAGTTCGTCGTGGGTTTTTTTAAATTTTAATTTTATTACTTGACGTACTACTTGACGTACTCAACGACGTATTACGTCTTTGAGAGGCAATATCTAGTAAACGCCCCGATGAATAGAGTCAGTTTTTATACTGGTTACTTAGGTACAGCGCATACTTTAATACTATACTAGAATAAGCCTTCCTAGTTATTGGTCATTTCTGGTAACAATAACTCGTCTTTGAGCGGCGATAGTAGTCAGGTCCCCAGCCGCTTGCAGGCAGACCATCACAAATTCCACCAGACGATAGTTACTGTTGTGAATGATACGAGCACTTGATGAGAACTGACATTTATTATTACTGAAATATATAACAATATTATATAAAATTCACATCATCTTTCCCCTTTATTTTTTAATGTAGATTATAAGTACATCTAGTTTTATTATAATTTTATAATTGGCTTAGATATGTAATTATATTTAAACAATACCTACGTATCTAACCCTAATTTATTTTTACTGAAATACCAACATAACAATATTATATGAAAATCACATCAGCAGCTATCTCCTAGCCTATATATTTTTTGAAAGCTTGCCCCCACGGTGACTATAAGATAAGGTAATTTTTTTGTTTTGGTAGTGATTTTTATGAAATTATATAATAATATGGTACAGACTTATTTTTACTATATAAATGATGCCCGCGACATCGTGAGTGGTTGTGGTTTTTTTATTCCTGCGGTAACTCCTTAATTTTCGGGGATAAAAAGCCTTTTATTGTACTTCCTGATTCCTGAGATACAACCTATCTTTATACCAAATTTTATCAAAATCGGTGGAAAGTGTAGTAGCAGAGACGCTTTTGTATAATATTTAAAATACCTATTAGTATGGATTAAGTAGATACTGTTAAAGGGTCTTACAAAAGACGTGAAATCCACGTCCTCTGTTATTTTGATATTATATCGATAATTATACATTAGGTATGCCTTCGCCTAAAATAATTGAGTGCGGCGAATTTTTATGACGTCACCATTACATAATATATGTTCCCATACTAAAAATGAGTAGTATTATTTCAAAAAGAATTGCTAGAGTTGCTGGTTTGACTAGTTTTCAAAAAGGTACCCAATTATTCTGTTACATACATAAATACTTACGTACCAAACTGTTAACGCTCTGCAACATTGAATATAATAAGAAAAGAAAATTCCTTTTTGCAAACAAAATTGTCAGCACTATACATAACTCTTGATTTAAGATTATGATTCATTTAAGTACGCTTTTGAAAAGGCCTTTATTTATCAGTTAATCAGTCAGACGACGAAATACTATATAGTTAATCGTGAGACTTTAAAGTTCAAGTTTCTTATTATTAGTACAGTACAGTCCCACAAACTTATCTGACCCGGTGGCCAAACTAACTTATATTTGGAACTTATTTTGATGCCTGTTTAGTTTTTGTTTTTATTTTAGGTAGGTACACACAGATACAGATAAGTTTGACGGACTATATTTTAGTCGGAACCTTATTGAGATTGAGACCCGTAGCATACTACATCGGAAATAGTATTTTACATTATTAGCATTTTTACACATACACACACACGCGCACACCCACACACACACACGCACACACACACACACACACACACACACATAAACCCGCACATCCCCACGCACTTGCACTTCTTTAACTTAAAGTACTTACCTACCTATTTATTTAAAAAAAAAAAAAAAAATATAATTTTGTAATCTTTTTGGCCTTATTTTAGTTTTAAGATATTTACTGTATATTATTGTAAAAACGCTGTTGATTACAGGAAAATAAACAGAATAAAATAAATAAAAATACTAAAAACGATATAGGTACCTATTTAAAGTTAACTAGATGATGCCCACGACTTGGTTTGCGTGAATTAAGGTTTACAAAATGATTGAGTCATTGTAGCGTGAATGAGTACTTAACAGACATACGAAATCCAAATATACTAAGTACCTAGATTTAATTTGATTTCAGAAGCTGTTTTTTACTCAAAACTTCAAAGGATAAAGCTTTTAAACCAAGAAATGGAGGAGCTATAGACTAGCCACTAGAATATTATTTAGTAGCTAAATTATCATCGCTCAAAACTTATAATCCAAAATGGAACGACCACAAAACAAATAGGCACTTTATTAAAAAAAAACAGTTTACCTAATGACGTCCAAGCCAAAAGATCCGGGTTGTCAGTTGTCACCATTATTAAGTCACTTTAATCGAACCAAAATATCATAATATTCAGATTCCTACGCCATTATACCTTCCTCCCACTCTTAACTTATCAGTATTAAAAAAACCCACAGAGCATTAACGAAACGCAACCTTATCGCGCCACAGACAACCATCCTGACAGGCACCGAGTAGTAAACCTATTGAGAGCTAATAGCCACATTTTCGCTTTGAAACACATCTCACCACTTTCAGGCGGGGGACGAGGTAATAATAGCATTTCTCATTGGCTGACTCAAGGTCAACTTTACACAGTTAAAAGTACAAAGTATATGTTACCGCGGCACTTGGGCTGCCCGCTGCGCGACAAAAATGTATCGATAAAAATTACCAGTAGGTACCTATTGGAAAATCAATACAAATAATTGTATTCAAACAGCAATATACAACCATATGTATGATTATGCCTCGTTGGTCTAGTGGTTAGCATAGTCAACTGCGGATCACGAGGTCCTGGGTTCGATTCCCGGTCGGGCATAAAAGTTAGGTATTGGGTTTTTCAATTAAGAAATTCTCAGTGCCAGCCCGGAGTTGGAAGTTGGCGGTGTTTCACCCCCGTGCCTCGGAGAGCACGTTAAGCCGTCGGTCCCGGTTATTATCACTAACATGATAATAGTCGTTAAAGCCCGCCAACCCGCATTGGAGCAGCGTGGTGGGTCTAAGCTCTAATTCCCGCTCTTCTATGAGAGTGGAGGCCTGTGCCAAGCAGTGGGACGTTAATAGGCTGTAGTGATGATGATGATGATGTATGATTATGCATAAGTATCTGATACTTATATATTTTTTTTAATTGCCCAAGTTCTATACTAAAGAACTTAAGTTTTGAACAACAACTTTTAATCAAATAAATAAGAAACCTGTTCTTCTACTTCAGAATTGTTCGGAATTTAATGAAATATAAGTTTTTACTCAATAAATTAATTTATTGACATTCAAGTGGTCTAAGGCTATCGATATAATTTATCGATAGTTGCACGGGCTACACTGGGCTATGCGTGGAAGAGACGGAGATATGTAGAACTACATGTGAAAGACAAAGAAATACTGAAAGACATCAACGGGTTCCTTTTCATTTTTGTAAATATTTTTATTTCTTTGCGTATTGATGATTTTTATTTATTATTACAAAACTACACTTACTTATGAAATGTTATCCCATCCTTTACATAGCTGGAGGTATTGCTTCTCTTTCCACGCCATTTAATGCTACAGAGAGGCCTAATTTTCGTTTTATACTAGATCAATTCCCGAGCACTGTCGAATACGGACTGAGGGCGACTATAGGCACAAAACGTAGCGTTAGCAGTCATACTGCTAACGTTTGGCTGGTGAGAGGGCACGCTATGCTCAGTCAATTGGTTGTATGGTCTGTGCTGACAGGCGATGTCTTCATACAATACACAAAACAATACACTATTATTTTACATGCCATTAAAACTTTTCACACCACTCTAATTTTCTCTTTATGACTATTGAGATAGAGTTATATTTCGCTTGCGTGGAATAGTAAAATAAAATATAGAGGCTAAGTTTAATTTGGTCTTTTAATCGATAAAAATACAGTTCATATTTTATTAGCGACTCTATAGAGAACTTAAATGTCAAAAAGGTTTTATGTACATAATGTAAAATTAAAGAACATTAAACTTTATTATCTACGTACTAGGGTTGGAATTTAAATGGGGTTGGAATGGAAAGGGTTATTAGTCATTATTAAATGAGCATATCATAGTGTTGTGACGTGCGCTTTGATTAATAGTGGAGTGGTCATGTTAAATGCGAGTTTTCTCCGAGCGCGTAACGCTTTAAACCGATTTTGTTGTCGACTTTTTCTTTATCGCATTTTAAAATATATTTTTTATGATTTCTGTCAACGTGTAAGCAGGCGACCCGTTTCTCGTGTTCTGAATTTGATTATAAGTAATGGTTCGCTCTTAGTCACTACATCCGTACTAATATTATAAATGCGAAAGTGTGTCTGTCTGTCTGTACGCCTATTCACTAGCCCATTCATAGAATTCTAGACCTAATCTAGTCTAGAATTCTAGATACTTTACTGTAACTAGTGGAAATCAAAGAATTCCCACGTGATTTTGGAAGTACCTAAGTAGTTTAATTATAGTTTGTGTTGTTCATCATCTAGTTTAATTAAGTATAAGATACATCCATACGAATAATATTAGGTATACTAATTTGAATCTTTCTATCCGTATTTTAAAACGAAATTTGGTAAAAGATACAAAGATGTCTTGCTTCCCGGGGACGTAGGTATGCCAGCCAGATTTTTTGTGGTAAATAAAGAAGTTCCCACGGGGTTTAGGGAAATAAGTACCTACCTGGAAAATGCACGCGGGTGAAGTCGCGGACTTCATATACTTACGGAAAATATGTGAAAATTTACTTTAGCTACCCATACGAAGACGGGACTAGCTAGTTTAATATAAGTAAAATACGATTTCCTATTCAAGTAGTAGGTACTCATATAATCAGATAACAGTATTTTAATGTAAATTATTACCTTTGTAAGCTCTACGACTACATGAACAATAAAACGATTCTTAATAATTAAGACTTAAGAAATTAATTAAACATATTTATAAAAAGTAACTTTTGTGCATGTTTTTGATATAAGCTCGATTTAAAATAGTTTTGTTCGGATTTCGCCTAGTAGTTTCATACATAACTACACAATAGGCAATAGTCAATAACATATTTTATTCAATAATATATAGGTACACTGTAGGTACACTTATTGACGTTAAAAATTACTTACTTACTTAAAAAAAACATGATGGTGATAATCGGTTACGGTATCTTAAAACTAAAGCTACGAGGGTTCCAAATGCGCCGGTCTGAGAAAAGCCCACAACAAACTCAGCCGGGTTTTTCTTTTTTTTTATTATCAACATCTCACAAATCATCTAAATTAGGCAACTATCAGAGCCGTTAGAGCAAATGATTGCCAAGCTTCCTTGTCGTAGTAATATACTTACCTTCCAGGTAAGAGTTATCTACTTATCTACCTACTTACAAGCCCGCTGCAGCCTAAACGATTACTCCTTTCCAAAGCCTATCATAGTCGTGTTATGAAACTAACACCTATCTAGTTATTTTGAAAAAAAAACAGTCTGAAGTCAGAAGATATTGTACTTCATATAAAACGTAGAGCTATCAAATGTACCTATCCGTCACCGTAAAATTGTAAAAACCGTTAGATTATAATCTAACGGTTTCTATCCCGCCAAATTGTAAACTGTCGAAAGATTGTGAACCGTTCAATGTTCTGAGTATTAATTTTTGAAATATTAATTTATTGTATTTACGTTTTCTTGTCTCTTTCTTTACAGTTCGCGCGCGAGTTGAATGCAGAGTAAATGTGTGTGTCACCATACATTTAATCTGCATTCAACTCGCACGAACTATAGGTTAGGTTAGGGTTTTACATAAATATTAATATACGGGCCTGCGGCCGGCCACTACCTAAATATTACTATTTACTACCTACTTAGGTTCTTTCGTGTTAATATACCTACCTAATAGATTACAATTTACCGAAAATAAATGCGTTAAAATGTGAGCAGCAGCACAATCTGTCGACTGTTTACAATCTAAAAAGCTTTAGAGCAAGCAAATCGAGATAAAAAGCATTAGATTAGGTACAATCTAACGCTTTTTACAATTTTACGGTAACATATCCATCTTGGAATAAAAATAAGGCAAAAGAATGTAAATTAAAAACCAACATGGAAGCCCAGTTATTAATTCCCACCCAGAGAGAGACACGAAATACTTCTATCCAATTTCAACCTCCGCAAAAACAACTTTATGGTATCATATTAGTATTTGCAGTAGGTATTATAACTATAAAAGCTAAAGAGCTGGCGGCAGGAAATCTATGGAAGGAGTTTGTTTTAACAAAAAGTTCAGTAGAGTCCATTCTCTTTTAAAGTCTATTGTTTGGGTTCCTCATAATATCTGAGGAAGGCAAAAAAAAATTTTAAAAGTAAGTTAATATACCTATCTATACTTAATTTTATAAATGCGAAAGTTTGGATGGATGTTTGTTACTCAATCACGTCAGAACGGCTGAACGGATCTGGATGAAATTTAGCACAGAGATAGATAACATATAATAACATATACATAGGCTACTTTTTATCCCGAAATCCACGCGGATAAAATTGGAATTCACTTTGGCACGAACGTATAGGTTTTGAAAAGGTCAAGGGAAATATCGCAAAATTATGCAGGCATGAATCAAATTTCGTATTGAAATATTTGTGATATATCAATCCATTTACTTCGTAGGTCATAGTTTTATGCAGGACGTTATAAGTTCGATTCATCAATCATATTTACAATCTCGATTTATTGTTGTGAATGGCTGATTTTGTAGTATTCGTGCTGCGAAAATCAGATGTGATTGCGATCGTCACACTGTAGCAACCATTTTTACGTAATAGGCCGTATCGTGACGATGAAATCGTTTTAAAACTTCTGCCACCAGCTTGTGCGCTAAGTAATTGCTTTCATATGAAAAGAAACAATAACCTTAACCCTTCACCACTGCCCCTATCATGATCATTGGCTTATAACGAGTGCTTCCGTTGATGTTAGACAGAGACACGCATATAGCAATTTTCCAAGAGCAAAAGGGATACAATACAGCACTCAACGACTTAATTGAATACGCATACCGGATAGGGGGACGCAGAGTCGATAAAATATATCGATTGTCGAGGGGACAGTTTTTGAACCCTAATTTCTGCTTAATCTTATTGCTTATTCTTAGGGGGCGTTGCTTATATTCTTAAAAAGGTATAACTAAGCTGTCATAGTTTGATGTTTATAAGCTCTGAAAATAAATTAAGCTTAAGAAACCCTATTAGGTAAAAGAAAGTAAGTAGTAAAAACTTAAAAAGTAAAGTAAAATTGTGCTGCTGAAAACTTTTGCCTAGTATTCTATTAACATCGAGATAAACTTATCTTATCGATCTCTTATTCCAAATTGCCGGGTACATCACTAGCACCATCATCTGTTACATCGCGTTATCTGTCTCGTCTGGAGTATTAACACGTCCAACCTCATTAAAATATCCTCTATTATAAACTTGTCTAGTCACGCGATTATACGCTCTATCCGGTTGGCATAAGATCTACTCATTCAGGCCTTGTTTTACCGAGGGTCTAGGGCTGCCATGTTTTTATAATGTAGAAATGTATTTCTCATACATTTATATATTTAACCAATTGCGTGTAATTTTATCATTATTATAGTTATAATAATTATAGGTTGTACTTAGGTAGAGTTCATTCATTAGAGTTAATAATATAATTCCAATATAATTTTTCGTCTAACTAAAGTAGCACATGAAGAAAAATAAAGTAAATACCGAATAGCAATATCTAGAATCTATCTATCTCGTACCTACCTTAATTTATATCTGGTAATAGAGGTTCTCTCTCTCTTCATCCCTTTGCATCTGATTTTACATCGGTATGGTATGATTTTCTTAGGATAATAATGAGAGTGGTTGCCAGACTATTTGGCTGTAGCTATTTTAATGAAATTAATAATTTTCCTGTTGAAATATTGAAAGTCGTTATTTCTAAACAAACTACAGTAAGAATACACCTACGGGTGGCAACCCTGGATCAGAATAAAAACCGTCATTAAATTGTTTTTCCAATAAACACCTTAACACCATCATGATAAGAGTTCCACATCAAATCGACGGCAAGCATGTTATCTAGTCAAGCGCTGGTGTGGCGGTGACAGTTTGCTCTCAGGCTGGCTTGGAGATCAAAATAGTTATAATACCACTATACACCTTATGGCTATTGCAATAAAACCTTCGCATCTAGTGAGATCGGAATCTCCTCATAGCTGTCAGCGAGGTGGACACTGGATGACGCGTGGAGTGGAGACAATTAAGTTTACACCACATTTTTTCCATATATATAGATTGCCCCGTTAGTCCAGTGATTAGCATCTTCAAGTGGGGGCGACGAAGTTCTAAATTCGATTACCGGGTCAGGCAAAAAGAGTTTAAGTCAAGACATTCTCAGTACCAGCACAGCGTAAATAGGTAGGTATTCATACAGTGCTTCGACACCCATTCAAATGACCCCATTAAATGAAGGCTACCATGGCAGTAATTTTAGAGGTACCTAACAACTGTATTCTGACCTATGATTAGAGGTAGAAAGTGTAGGAAACTAATATAAATAAATGATTACTGATATAGAATTTTGTACGAAATTTCCCCCGTCACTTCCCTGTCACGTTGCTGTCTAGACGCCTCGTCGAACAACTGGTAGGAAAGAACGGGGTTCATCGATTTTGCCTCCTAGGGGACTTTTCCAATTGTTAAAATTTCACCATAGATTTTGCCCCACTCAAAGATCTCCCTTTGACTGTGATACAAGCCCGTAGATTGGAAGTTGGTGGTTATAGCACCAAAGTGACTTGGAGAGCAGTTAAAGCCGTCGGATCTGTGCCTAATCCCTCACCGTTCCTTTTCGTCCCATTCCAAAGGGCCTATTTTCAAACTCCAGATTGGTCACCAATCTAGCTACCTACCTACATACATAATTCATTGTTGTTCAACCATCGTAATCTACTGATTATGCACTATCGTAAAATATTCCTAGTTATGTTCTGAACTTCACTTAGTAACTTACCTACTTCTATCTTACCTTCTACTATCATAAGTCATACCTACCTACCTACTGACTGCCTCGTTGGTCTAGTGGTTAGCATAGTCGACTGCGGATCACGAGGTCCTGGGTTCGATTCCCGGTCGGGCATAAAAGTTAGGTATTGGGTTTTTCAATTAAGAAATTCTCAGTGCCAGCCCGGAGTTGGAAGTTGGCGGTGTTTCACCCCCGTGCCTCGGAGAGCACGTTAAGCCGTCGGTCCCGGTTATTATCACTAACATGATAATAATCGTTAAAGCCCGCCAACCCGCATTGGAGCAGCGTGGTGGGTCTAAGCTCTAATTCCCGCTCTCCTATGAGAGTGGAGGCCTGTGCCCAGCAGTGGGACGTTAATAGGCTGTAGTGATGATGATGATGATGACCTACCTACTTCCATTATCCATTATAATATTATAATATAATAATTGCGCAAGTGTGTCTGTCTGTCTGTCTGCTAAGCTATAACTGTCCATCTTTTCAATGGATTTTGATGAACTTTTTATCTCTGAGAAATGAGAATCTTAATCCAAGCGTCATCTAGTATTGTATACCTATACTAGTAATATGCTGTGAACAAAGTTAATTTTTGTTTCAGCGTAGGTTAAGTGAAAGGCCCAATCCCATTTTTTAATGTTTTGATTCTATTGTAGAACGTTGCTACGAATACCTACGTAGGCACGTTCGTAGCACTCGAACCTCTAAACCATATAAAACCCTAATGTCCTACCAGATGGACTGTATCGTCGGTTAATTTAGGCACCTACCTACTGATTCAGGTAGGTTCTTAGTTAGGTACCCACTTGAGTTTATACCTAAATAATTGAGCCGAAGATGATAGTGGGTTAACCTGTTAAGGGTATGGCAGTCAGGACCTAAACCTATAATACTAGCTATAGTTTTAACCGTTTTCTAACTGGTATTGTACCGGAATGCTGAATCACTTGGCAGCATATCTTTGCCGGTATGGTGGCCACTAGCCACGGCCGATACCACCAACCAGACCGATACCACCAAATTATGGATAAGTTAGGGATTGTACCTAAGTAGTCGTTTTTAAATGATGAGATCGTTTTCACTTAAGTACCTACTTACCCCCGTTTAATGTTATTTATATGCTTACCTACTACCTGATGCTCGCAACTTCGTCCGTGTGCATTGAGGTTTTTTAGTTCCCGCGACAACTCTTTAATTTTATGGGATAAAAAGTAGGTATACTTAGCCTATGTGTTATGACAGACTTAAGGATATCTGTGTGCCAAATTTCATCCAGATCCGTTCAGCTGTTCTGACGTGGTCGTGCATGATTGAGTAACAAATCCATCCATCGGTTCAAACTTTCGCATTGTAAATATTAGTAACGATAGATAACTCTTTTTCATTTAACTCCATTATATTTAATTCGTAATAATTTTCTTTTTGTGCCCAAAATAAACCGTACAATACATTCCCTACTAGAAAACCTTTGGGCATCGAGAATGTATATTAGGTAAAGCAAAAGACACAAAATGGCGATATAATAATAGTTATAATAATAATAATAGATATGATAATGGCGATATATAATAGCTGCTACCAACAAAACTAAGCGACAACCAAAGAAAAAAAACAACTGTTCACACCTCTAAATCGAATTACGTCACGCGGATAAATTAAAGCATTTCGCGTAAAAGGACACCGGGCCGGGCCACTCAACGCGGGACGGAGTAAATAAAAAACACCAGCTTCCATCCAGCCTCCGAGATTCGCAACTATTATCTCAAACCGACCAATGGCAAATCGAAAATTAAAACGGACAATCTCATTGGTCACCGCCAGCCCTAAAACTCCTCCTCGCACTTAGGCCCCGCCCTCACTAAAGGCTAACGTTTCAGAACGTTGTTCTACCTGCTCGCGGCCGGTGTCGCGTTCTCGTAAATAATTTTAATAAGCCCTTTAACCGTGACGGTTGACGCGTCTTTCCATTTAAAAATCAAGTTTCCTTATCCGCTTATCGTGAGGTTGCATCACTAAACTAGAGATTATCTTCTAATACCGTCCCTGTCTATCCGCGAGCTTCCGATACTGTGGGATAGAGACGAGAAATCCGTATTTTTACGTGTGTAAATTTAGTTGGGACGCGATCAGTGTTCGTCGGCTCACCTGACGTGCGGACGATCGATAGCACTACGCGCGACCCTAGCTTGTTGGAATAGAATTCGATCGCGAAACGGGACGGGGCCTGCCGCTCGAGGCGTAGTGATGTGTGTAATGTAAGACCGATATCGATAGACGTTTTGACAGACATGATGACTATGGACGTCGGGATGTACAACAATCAGCAGAATGGGTACAGCGCCGAGTATTACCAGCAAGGAGCGGCCTACCAACCTCCCTACGAGTACCACGAGGGGTACTACGAGCCCACTCCCTACTTCGAACCTATCATCCATACCAACCAAACGCACGAAACTGCCCCCGTGATAAGTACTGATACAGGACTGTGTTATACTAATTTGGACTATGGTGACCTGCAGCAAAACTATCCCATACATCCGTTACAACCCCATGCTGAGGCTTTCAAACATAGAGAGGAACTACCCAGAGCTGAGGAGATGCATATGCATGAGCATAAACTAGACAATCACTATCTGGAAACTAAATACAACATGCATTTTGTGGATGACTCTTCTATGCAATACACTCACGCTGGTTCGCCTTTGCCTTGCGGTGACTTCGACCCTTACGCCCCCAAAGACGAGTTCGGCGGGCTAAGAGAGGGTTTCCCGAGAGAGGGGGACATGCAGGGCCATCACCTGGGCCACGTGTCTCACGCGTCACACGCGTCACACGCGGCCGTCCCTACTTACAAGTGGATGCAGGTCAAAAGGAATGTGCCTAAACCGACTGGTAAGTTTTACTACCTACCTACCTGGATACTTGAGCACAAATCTAAGCCTTCTGTGACTTATGTGAACTTTGGCTTCAAGCGATATTAACTAACTAGACTAGTGGTTCGCCCCGAACTGAGACCTTGCGTACATTAGACAGAGCGCCATCTATTGACATCATTGTGAAATTCTGTTAAAAAAACTGAAGCTCATTAAAAAAATAATTTTGGACTCTATTCCTAATTATCTTTAAAATGATATACCGCAACCCTATGTAACGCTATAAAAATATTTTACTTCGCATACGCTTCTATGAGAGCCCCCTGAAATAAAGATTTTCATGACTTTTTAAGCCATATTCGGCTGGAGGCGGTCGGTTTACATATTATATTTAAATTTGAAGTAATTACTCGTACGTTCCATAATTCAGAAGTTATAACACTCTGACAGACGGACGGACGGACGGACAAGTGCAAATTCACTCAAGTAGACCCAGAGACCTTCGCTTCGCTCGGTCAATGATGCCCGCGACTTCGTCTGCGTGGATTGAGATTATTTAGTTCCCGCGGGAAAAGTGGTATATGTGCTATTCCAGACTAAAATCTGTCTCTGTGTCAAATTTCATCCAGATCCGTCCAGCCGTTCTAGAGTTATATAAGTTTTCAAACAAACCCGACTTTGGAGAAGATTTGATTTTGATTTAAACTTAGGTAGGTACTTATATAAGTTATAATAGTCAGAATTAATGAAGTCCCATCTCTAGTTAGAGTTTCCAGCCTTAAATCCTTTAGGTACATAGTCAGCTATAGGTGCCTACTGTTAATAATTAGGTATATGTAATAGTTATTATTATATCAGCTATAATATAATTTAATTAACCTATTATATTTTAATTATAAAGAGGTATTTTTCTGGTATCACACGAGTAAAATGTAATTACATATAGGTATTTTACTCTACCAAATGTCCACATTTGGTAGTAGACACATAACACCTGATATACCTACGTACCTATTAGAAATTGGGCCTCTAGGTATCATTATTAATCTGGATGAAATAATTAAATCTATATGATAGAATATAAATTACTTAAGTAGTTCTTTTTTTAATCTCATGAGAAAATATACCTAATGGTATTTTACATCTAGTCAGGATGCAAGCTAGGTACCTACCTAGCCCTTAACCGTGAAAATGTAACAAACACAATGGACATTGGTATTATAAACATAAAACAAGAAACCACGATCTTAGTGTTTCGTTTACTTGCCATCATAGCCATGATAGTCTTTCAAATGTAGCTGATATTTTCAAAAACATATACCCATACTAATATTATAAATGCGAAAGTGTGCCTGTCTGTCTGCTACGCTTTCACGGCCCATCTGTTTAACCGATTTTGATGAAATTCGGAACAGGGATAAGTTGTATCCCGGGGAAGGACATAGGCTAATCCCGGAAAATACAAGAGTTCCAAGCGGGAATCAAAAAATCTTAATCCGCGTGGACGAAGTCGCGCGCATAATATAAAATATATTTTTAATACGTTTAAGGCAAATATTATATACCTAACCGAAAGAAAAGTGTAAAAAAGTCATGAATAAATAGCCATAGTTACCTACACGTTTCATACTAGTTCTTGGCCTAAGTTAATTAATTCCTTCCTATACTTAAACCAGCAAGCGTGCGAGTATGTTAATTAAGATTAAACTTACCGTCGCTAGTTATATTGTTAACGACAGACATATTAATATGTAGATTAACTATAGCTATTCTTAGTTTTACTTGAATTTTTCTAAATATTTTCCTGGTAATACAATAAAGGTCGCAATAAAGCCGACGGCACGTACGAGTATGGTATGAAGAATTAATAATAAATATTTTGAGTATGTATAATATGTATACCTGATGTACTCGTAGGTCTCTATAACCTAACAAAATCGTCATTGCTAAGGTCCGATATCATGTAGGAAATTTTGAGGTTTATTAGCCCGGATCATTTGAGAGCGAAAGTGTGTCTATCTGCTTCATTTTCATATTTGGTACAGGGATAGCTCATTGAGAGGGTTCATAATTATTTCTTCGCACAAAAGGAAAAAGGAAAGCTTCCTTTCAAAAGGACTTTTCGTTTTCCTTTCATTTCCGTTTAATTACCTATTGAATTGGAAAACTACACTAGGTACCGAATTTCCTAACATTACCAAAATCTGACAAGAAAAGTTTTAAAAGAGACACTTGTCAGAAAAATTAGAAGGAATTTTAGGAGGTTGCAATGTGACGTTTTATTCAGACAAATCTGAGTTTTACTACTTACGAGTTAAAAACTACCTCAGGTTTTTATTTTTAAAAAAAACCCTAATTTCATATGGATGAAGTCGCGATCATTATCTAGTCTTTTCTTTTCCCTTAAATGTTGGTAGTTATTTTGATCTCTTCCGTGTATTTTTCAATTCCAGCTGAGATCATGGTATCCTTTTTTAAGTAAAAACTGGCCACTTCAAACATTCATCCATACTAATGTTATAAATGAGAAAGTACCTATGCCTGTTTGTTTGCTATGCTTTAACGGCCCATCTTTCAACCAGTTTTGATGAAATTTGGTACAGAAATAGGTTGTATGACGGGAAAGGACATAGACTACTTTTAATTCTGAAAAAGTCGCGGGCATCATGTATGCATAGGCATAGGGCCACCTACCATAAGGGAGCTGTGGGTTAGCTTTCCGACTTTTCTACCACATTTGGACTTTTTCAATTCTACGCTTATGTTTTTAGATTCTATGTATGGAGTTGAAAACATTAGATAAATAATCTTCTATCTGTAACGTTTTAGGTATACAAATTAATAAGCTATGACTTATTTAGATCCCTATCTATTTATTGACAGGTTGGTTAAACAGTTTAATGCGTTCAAGGCGAACGGTTGGAACAAACTAACTATTACAAATATATTTTGTACTTAATGGTCAGTATTCTAATTAGAGTACATAAATTAAGGCACTGACCACAGCTTAATGAATCCAACTTATATTATAAGAGATAGCTGCACTTTTTGTAACTATCGCTTGAAAAGCTGATTCAGTAATAGATGGGTGCTACACTCTCCACTGATGACGATAGTGAAATTCTACGCGCATACTGATGGGCCTATCACTAGATATGGCCGATCAAAAACGTGATATGGTTACCAAAAATGAACCATAATTCGAAAAGCTGTTTCTGGTACAGTATTAAAGTATGCACAGTACCTACATATGTAAACAGTGCAAAAACTGACGCTCGTCATCGGGCCTTTCACTAGATATCACCTCTCAATGACAAACTATAAAAAATTATTAGCAATTATTATATTAGTGGAGAGTGTAGCACCCACCTATTACTGAATCTATTATGTTCCTAGAAAATTTTCTGAAAAAAATCCGTCTCCAATTTCTGTAGGAGTTTTACAAATCAGTAGGTTATGGTAAAGGAACAGTTGTCCTTTTCTAAAGGAAATTCTTTTTGGAAGGACAAAAATATTGAATTCTCGACGACGACGTCTCTCAGTGTAACATGCAGTTTCTTATTAACAAGGAAGAGCATTCTGAATGGGAAACGATTGAAAAACGGTTGTAAAATTTTTGTATGTAGCTTAGAAACCCATCTGATTTGGATTTATGTCTCTTCATAACCTCTAGGAATTCTGAGATCTTCCCGGTTAAAAGCCTGTCCTTTCCCGAGAAGCAACCTGGTCACCGAACCATCAACATAGGCTGAACAGATGGGACGTAGCAGACAGGCACACTTTCGTATCTAAAATTCGTAATCCAAGATTCTCTCTCTATAGGCTAAGGCTGTATCAAACGTTCACGTTTTTTCGAACGTCTATTTAACTCTCAGCTGTCCGCCACATTATGTCAAGATGGAACGAGTCAAATTATTTGCTTCAACGTGTCGGCCCGCGGTAGAGTCGCGACCTTTGACACGACCCGACTTGAGCGCCCACTGACAGACGCCGTGCCTTACCGACCCGACTGCTGGGGCTTACGACACTTATACGCAAAGTGTTGTCACCTGAAAATACGTTGCCAAAACTCAGCAGTAGGTACAGATCGCGCTAACCTTCCATGTGGCATGTCTTTTAAATAAACATAGAATACATAAACTTCATTTCAGTAACACTATCGCTCCGCCTCAAGAAAGTCCAGTCATTCCCGGGAATACTGCTTTAATGAAATTCTATTGTCAATAGTATTTCTATACTTACTTAGTTTTTCGCATCTTTAAAAAGCTTATGCTCCTTTATTTAAAGTACCTACTTATGCTGCTAAATCAAGCATCTTTGAAGATTATGTAAATAATAAAAGATTGGATAGATGTAATAGCAATATAGATTTGACTCGCTCCAACAATGCCCCAGAATAAACACTCCATTGTGTAGGTAGTCCGTGCTAGATTCACTTGACCATTCAAAAGCACTTGTAAAAGTTTATTAATTTCGGACAATCAATGAGTGCCCACGGGATATTTCAAACCAGAACGAAGTTACTGACAGTTAAGCACAAAGTAGTTACACATACATTTTTTAAATAGTCTTGGGTGACGATTAAGTGTGGTTTCTCCCCGCGCGATCACGACCTAATGAACAGCATCGGAAAGATAAGACGTCATAACACGCGTCGTAACGTTGGATAAACGTTAAAACAAACCCAGCCCAGTGTGTGTCCGGACACGATTCCGCCACAACACACGCCCCGACAGAGCTGTTGACCCGTGTGTCAAAGTCCAAAGATGCCATTTTTATAGGAACCTATTCTTATGCAACAAATCTGACAGTGTATGCACCACTCTCTAATGTGTACTAATTTATATATAGAAGAAATAGATGATGCCCGTGACTTCGTCCGCGTTGATTAATTTTCATTCCTGCGCGAACTCCTTAATTTTCCGGGTTAAAAAGTAGCCTGTGTCCATTCCCGGGATGCAACAAATCAAATCAAATATTCATATTAGGTACCCTGTAGGTAGGTACACTTTTTGAAGTCAAATTACTTATAAAACATGATAGTGATAATCAGTCACGGTATCTTAAAAAGTTAAAACAAAACTCGCGAAGATTCCAAACGCACCCTGGTCTGAGAAGAGCCCAGAACAAACTCAGCCGGGTTCATTTTTTTAAATTATCACCTTTCTTAGAAATGATTTGTCTTAATGACGTATGTAAAACCCTTTCTCTATATAAAAAAAATCATAAAAATCGGTTGAAAAGATGGGCCGTTAAAGCGTACTTAACAGATAGACAGACAGACACTGTTTCGCATTAATATCGTTAGTATGGATATGGATATATAAATGTTCGGTAATTTTTTTAACGCTTCGGTGGTAAACGTCTACTAGCGATTATGTAACTGCAACTTTATGAGCAATTGTATTGTTTTTTTTTCCTGGGGCTTAGGTTCCTTGACTACGTTCTCACCTGGTGGTAAGTGACGATGCAGTCCAATGGTATTGGGCTAACCTGTTAGGGCTAGTAATAGTAGTTGTATTAAACCCGTACCAAACGGATTCTGCATGGCATCGTACCGGAACGCTAAATCGCTAGACGGCATGTCTTTGCCTCCCAGGCCACACCAGAGAAATCCAGATACTATATTAATACCCAATACAGTACATGTCAAATTCCCAAGTACATGTCCATGTATTTAATAATTAATATTATGTATTAGCAAGTTACATGAAAGCTATATATTTGTATATATATATATCTAAATATTCGTAACATTAGATTGCAGTGAGTTTCACATCAGCCCAGTGTCCGACATTCAGGCTTCACCCGCAATGCCAGTGGTAATACAGAGGTGGCTCCTACATGATCCAGATCTCAGATTAGATCAGATTGACTACACGATAGCTTGGACTGAAAATAAACCTAGGTTGCTTAGGTCTCTATTGCACTTCACTACTACTTACTCCCCAACCATAACTATTTAAAAGTCTTGTACTTTCTGTACTTGAAAGGAAATAAGGCAAATTTAGTGACAAATTGTCAATTGTTATATCTTGATTATTATTAATGTCAAATAGGTAAATCGTAGGTGTGCTTAGGAAATGAAAAAAATAGATCCACTCGGCGATCCAAAATCACTTTGTCAAAGTCTACTTGAATAAAAAACGTTGAGTTTGAAAAGGAACAGGGTTAGATCATACCCAACCCCTATTTGAGTGGCGGTCGCGTGCCATTAGGAAAACAAATAGATATGGACCAGGCTTAGCTACAGCGGCGGCGTTGCGTGAGGCCAGAAAACGCTCTATTTTTGGCTTAGTAAGACCCTGTATACACAGCGTAAATTGGTAATATGTAAAAAAAATTAGGTTAAGGCACAATGAAATAACTCATAGATTTTTTGAGTTATTTAAAAAAAAAATACCGATTGATGTGAGTCAGACACGCCTACAAAGGGTTCCGCTATCTGATGCCTTCGTCTGCGTGGATTGAGGTTTTTGGTTCCATTTTGTTTGTGGTAATCATTTGTGGTGGCTCAGACCAGAGCGCGTTTGGAGCCTCGTAGCTTTAGTATTAAGATACCGTAACACATTATCACCATCATATTTTTATGTAACTGGACGTCAATAAGTGTAGATGACCTACCTATATTGAATAAATATTTATGACTTATGACTTATTCCATACTTATAATAATCTATCTCTGTGCCAAATTTCATCTACACCTGTTCAGCCGTTCTGGCCTGATTACTAAAATTTTACATCAACGGGTCTGATTGAGTAACAAAATCCATCCATCCATCCATCAATCCAAACTTTTACATTTATAATATTAGTATAGAAGTATATAAGTATATAAGTATATAAGTATATATAGAAGTATATAAGTATATATAGAAGTATAAGTATGTTATCTTAAATAATGTGTTTTGTATCGTTATACCTGCTTTATGAAAAAGCTAAGTATTTATACGACTGCCTGAAAAAAGGAGTCTATTGTTTTCAGGGTTCATGTATGTATGTATGTATGTATTTGAGTTTGTATATTCCACCATAACTTCTATACGCCTGAACCGATTTTGATAAATGAGGTATCGTTAGAATCCCTAGCTTATTCCGGGTAACATAGGCTAGTAAAATTTAAAAAAAAAATGGATAGGGTGACCATGGTTCCGGTGAAAATAAGTTTAACTATATAATCATCGTCTAGAAAATGATGAGTAGATTCCAAAAATATATAACACTATAGTTCAATATCCAGTGATTCACAAAAAAAATATCATTTAATAAAAATGTGAATAAGATTCCAAAGGGGTATCGTTACGTAGTAGCAGTGATAGCCGTACTTCCATTCGAGGGGGATTTTTTATTACACGTCTACCCAAAAAGGAGTGTTATGTTTTCAGGGTTCGTGTGTGTCTACGGCAGAGCAGTCGTATTTTTTAATAATTTTAATTACATTCACTTGTTTCCGGCTTTTCTCACTAGATAATCGACTTTCCACTGTGGTAGTAGAGTGGAGGTGGACATAATATTACAATGAGTTACACAAGTTATACTGTACTAGCAGATGCCCGCGACATCGTCCGAGTGAAATAAGTTTTTTAAATTCCCACCTGAACTCCCTAACTTTTGGGTTAATAGGTATATAGCCTATGACACTCACAAATAATGTGGCTTTCTATTGGTACCAGAATTTTCAAAATCAGTTCAGTAGATGCAGAGATTACCCCCTACAACCTCATAAACTTTACCTCTTTATAATATTAGTAAAGATAAATGAATAATACATACACACACACATATATTTATTTTATTGAATTTTACGGTTTAATTTTTCTGCTGTGTACACCCGAGCTTACGGGAAAAGTTGTGGGTGCCTTAAGGGGAAATCATGTTCGGGTACGATAACATTCGTATTTGAATAACGCCACGCTGCCTCGCATGGTCGGCCTGTTCGTCTGCCGGACACGGAAATTATCTGACGCAAGCGTATTAATTTGAAAATTGAACAAGAATACTTATCACAGAACAATACCAAAGATTATAAGTATATGCCGCTAATTACTGATGTCCGCTGCTTGGTGCGCGTAGGTAGTTTAAGTTTTTTATTCCCGAAGGAACTCCTAAACTTTCCGGGATAGGTAAAAGTAGCCTATTTCACTCTCCAGGTCCTCAAATACAAGCATGCCAAAAATCACTTCGATCCGTTACTCCGTTGCAGCGTGATTGAAGGACAACCCAACGGAAACATCTCACATTTATATTAGGTTAGCCCGCTACCATCTTAGACACATCTTCATGCACGTACCATCAGGTGAGATGCAGTCAAGGGCTAACTTGTAGTGGCGTAAAAAAATATGCATACCCATTACCCAGTGGCACATTTCCTCAACATAAGCAAGGCATGAATTGCACTTTCTGTGCCCACAATAAATCACATGTATACCTACATACAATGAAGCGGGTACAATGGAATCACGTCAATTTGTCGCGTCTGGTGTGGGCCGACAAAGTTAATATCGTTTTATTGCGGCTCACAATGACAAGCGGTTTTCTTACAATTTGGTCTTTGCTGTAACTAAATATTTAGTAATCTAACTACCTTGATGTACCAACCATAGGGGTGCCTCCTTGGAGTCCTTGGTGCGTTCGTTACACCCATAGTCCCTGAAACTATCTGACAGCGTCGCTAGTAGATATGAAAAATAAAAAATAAAAAAATGCTATGTTTTGTTTATTCAACGCTAAGGGCTATACTTTTGATAATTAATAATACTTGATTTGATATTAAGTAGCGGTAAATTCGATGAAACAAACAGCGGTAATCAGGTAGAGCGGTAATGTTTCTTCTCAAGTATCTCAAAACAGTAATTTTTTTTTTTTTATCCACTACAAGTTAGCCCTTGACTGCGATCTCACCTGATGGTAAGTGATGATGCAGTCTAAGATGGTAGCGGGCTAACCTGTTAGGGGCATGGCAGATACATTAAACCCATACCCCTATTCGGTTTCTACACGGCATCGTACCGGAACGCTAAATCGCTTGGCGGCACGTCTTTGCCGGTAGGGTAGTAACTAGCCACGGCCGAAGCCTCCCACCAGGCCAGACCAGGGAAAATTCAGAAATTATAAATTCCCAAATTGACCCTGCCGGGGATCGAACCCGGGACCTCCGCACGTTAAGCGACAGCGCTACACACTGCGCCACGGAGGTCGTCATTGGCATCACGTCTTTATCAATAAAGAAACCATAGATGTATCATGACTTCATAACGTCTTTATGATAGGAATTTGTTTAGTCACAAGAAAATAATTTAGTAAAGCAGGTGAGGTACCTTCTCATTCCTTAAAAAGTTGAACTTGCTCGGAAATCGCTTCATTATTTTAAAGAAATCAATACGTCAATTGGCTCTTGATTGGTCCGCACTATGACGTAATTTACGTTTTTATTTTTATCTTTTTTTTAGGATCGTTGAGAGAATCTACCACAGATTCTCTTCGAAAGTATGCCAAAATATACAACCTTCGTCCGCGCCCTTCACATTTAATAACAAAATCACCAAATCTACCAATAACATCGAACCAGCAAAACGAGCAAAACCTATGTAATGACTCACATACTCTTACAGCTCGGACCACACCTGACGTGAGGAGACGATGTTATCTATTCTGCCACAATGTTCGCCCGTCAAACCTCCAGGGACAATCTGCCAACATATCCCTACCACACCAGGACCTTTTAGCCACGCAATTATAAACCCAACCATGATACAAATAAGATATTCCTCAAATTTGTGAACCGTAAATAATTATCTGAAGAAAGGATATCTCACAGTGTCATTTTCTGCTTATACCTTCAAACACGTCACACGACACTGGTATCTAAAAATACGTAAAAATTATATCATTTTTGCAAATCAATTATAAACTTAATTTTTAATCTGATAGGGTTTATAATAATTAAGAAACCAAGGAAAATGTATGTTTTCTTCAACCTTAATAACGGTAACTGTACAAAGTAAACTAGATCCATATGGATCTAGTTTACTTTGTACAGTGGGACTCGTGCACCGAGGGTTCCGAACAAACCTGTAGTAAGTTTAAAATTATTAAAAATATTTTTATTATATGATGTTATTAAAAATTAGATAATGCCCGTGACTTCTTCCGCGTGGATTGATGTTTTTGATTCCCGCGGGAATCCTTGTCCTAGCCTATGTCCTTCCCCGGGATGTTACCTATCTCTGTACCAAATTTCATCAAAATCAGTTGAGAAGTTGGGCCGTGAAAGCGTAGCAGACAGACAAAAAGAAACACTTTCGCATTTATAATATTAAGTATGGATTTAAGCTTTTCGCAATTTTTCCTTTATCTGCTCTATAAGACGTTGCTTCGTAGCATATTTCAAGATTCTGAGTTCAAGGGAAGTACCCTGTAGGTTTTGATTTCCTTGCGAGTGTCGAAACTTTGCATTTTTTTTTTTTTAATTATATGATGTAAGTAAAATGTATGCTTTTCGCAATCTTTCCTTTATCTGTGCTATAAGACGTTGCTTCGTACCAAATTTCGAGATTCTGAGTTCACGGGAAGTACCCTGTAGGTTTTGATTCCCTTGCGAGTGTCGAAAATTTGCATAAAAATATAATATTACATGATGTAACTAAAATTTATGCTTTTCGCAGGTTTTCCTTTATCTGTGCTATAAGACGTTGCTTCGTATCCAATTTCAAGATTCTGAGTTCACGGGAAGTACCCTGTAGGTTTTTATTCCCTTGCGAGTTTCGAAAATTTGCATAAAAATATTTTTATTATAAGATGTAACTAATAATTTATGCTTTTCGCAATTTTTCTTTTATCTGTGCTATAAGAAGTTGCTTCGTACCAAATTTCAAGATTCTGAGTTCACGGGAAGTACTCTGTAGGTTTTGATTCCCTTGCGAGTGTCGAAAATTTGCAGAAAAATATTTTTATTATATGATGTAACTAAAATTTATGCTTTTCGCAATTTTTCCTTTATCTGTGCTATAAGACGTTACTTCGTACCAAATTTCAAGATTCGGAGTTCACGGGAAGTACCCTGTAGGTTTTGATTCCCTTGCAAGTTGCGAATGTCGAAAATTTGCATTAAAATATTTTTATTATATGATGTTACTAAAATTTATGCTTTTCGCAATATTTCCTTTATCTGTGCTATGAGACGTTGCTTCGTACCAAATTTCAAGATTCTGAGTACACGGGAAGTACCCTGTAGGTTTTGATTCCCTTGCGAATGTCGAAAATTTGCATACAAATATTTTTATTGTATGATGTAACTAAAATTTATGCTTTTCGCTATTTTTCCTTTATCTGTGCTATAAGACGTTGCTTCATACCAAATTTCAAGATTATGAGTTCACGGGTAGTACCCTGTAGGTTTTGATCCCTTTGCGAGTGTCGAAAATTTGCATAAAAATATTTTTATTATATGATTTAACTAAAATTTATGCTTTTCGCAATTTTTCCTTTCTGTGTGCTATAAGACGTTGCTTCGTACCAAATTTCAAGATTCTGAGTTCACGGGAAGTACCCTGTTGGTTTTTATTCCCTTGCGAGTGTCGAAAATTTGCATAAAAATATTTTTATTAAATTATGTAACTAAAAATTTATGCTTTTCGCAATTTTCCCATTATATGTGCTATAAGACGTTGCTTCGTACCAAATTTCAAGATTCCGAGTTCACGGGAAGTACCCTGTAGGTTTTGATTCCCTTGCGAGTGTCGAAAATTTGCATACAAATATTTTTATTATAATATGATGTAACTTAAATTTATGCTTTTCGCAATTTTTCCTTTATCTGTGCTATAAGACGTTGCTTCGTACCAAATTTCAAGGTTCTGTTCACGGGAAGTACTCTGTAGGTTTTGATTCCCTTGCGAGTGTCGAAAATTTGCAGCATAACCGGCTGTATCTTTTGATTGCATTGGCTTAGAAGTTAGATTTTTTCACAGCTCCAAGGGACAGTAGACCTGAGTATTTGATATGAATTTCAGCTTGATACCTCTATGCGTTCCTGAGAAAAAGGGTCTTCACACACAGACGTACGGACAACAAAGTGATCCTATAAGGGTTCCGTTTTTTCCTTTTGAGGTACGGAACCCTAAACACGTACAAATAATTACTCTTTCTTCATTATATTCAGTAGGTAGGTCAACAGACATACAGACAGATGGATACCGAAGTGTCAGGTGACCCTGTACGGTATCTTTTTAGGGTTCCGTAGCCAAATTTGGCCAAAACGGAACCCTTATAGATTCGCCATGTCTGGCTGTCTGTCTGTCTGTGTGTCCGTCCGTATGTCACAGCCACTTTTTCCGAAACTATAAGAACTATACTGTTGAAACTTGGTAAGTAGATTAGTAGAAGTATTCTGTGAACCGCATTAAGATTTTCTTACAAAAATAGAAAAAAAAACAATAAATTTTGGGGGTTCCCCATACTTAGAACTGAAACTCAAATTTTTTTTTTTCATCTAACCCTTACGTGTGGGGTATCTATGGATAGGTCTTCAAAAATGATATTGAGGTTTGTAATATCATTTTTTCTAAACTGAATAGTTTGCGCGAGAGACACTTCCAAAGTGGTAAAATGTGTGTCCCCCCCCTGTAACTTCTTAAATAAGAGAATGATAAAACTAAAAAAAATATATGAAGTACATTACCATGCAAACTTCCACCGAAAATTGGTTTGAACGAGATCTAGTAAGTAGTTTTTTTTTCATACGTCATAAATCGTAAACCGCAATTTACCTTTCATTCAATCAACTCAAATATTTAAAATAAAAATATTTTTAATAATTTAAAACTTACTACAGGTTTGTACGGAACCCTCGTTTCTCTTGAGGTACGGAACCCTTATAATCCCTATGCTATGGTAGGGCTTTACCAGTTACTTTAGTACCTGACCCTGAAAGTAGTTGTGGCAAATGGGATCAGTAAAGCGAGCCTATAAGTGCGTATTTACATAAAAGCTCCTTTAGAGCACTTGTGCTACTCTCTCTCATTAATAGCCGGCTAGGCGAAGTGGCTAGCACTAATAACCCTTGCAAGTCACCTGCATTAGCCGGGTAATGGTCTGTGGCGCAAAGCAAAGGCTGACGCGTTTTCTATGACTGCGTATTACATAATAGTTCTTTGAAAACACATGTTTTAAAGCAAAATCTGACGCATTGATATCCTATACAGGATATACTTCAGGTGGGCTTCAAACTCACAACAGATGTATGCAAGTCCTTACACTATTATGAAATCTGGTACCAATTTAGTTTTTCAAACTATGTAATTATTGCCATTTTAGCATTTTTCAGCATATTCGCTCATACACGCTAATTCCATTAAAATCTAACTCCTAGCCTGCACGCGATTGAAGTAGTAGACATCATTTTGAGAGATAAAGGCCAAATTATTACTGCGAACCTTTGTAATTTTGCAAATAAATATAGCATTTATTTATCATCCAGTCGTTTATAACTTAGGGTTTCCACCAAAGGGAAGCAAGTAAACCGATTACGAGCGAGTGGCCTCGTATCTCGCGATCGGCACGCAAGCGCCCTCACGACATTCGGCGCTGGTAATGACCTACCGCTACCCCTACCCCTCCCCCTACCGCGCCCGCTACCCCGCGACTACCCCTACAGCCTACCGTCGATACGCACTACACAATATGTCACAACTTACCGACGGATTATCGTGAACTTAATTAACAAAGTAATTTATTACTACCCCTTTCTTATTTTTTTTGGCAAGTCGCGGCTGGGTTACCAGTTTTTTTTAAATTTATAAGCTAGTGCTTGACTGTAATCAAACCTGCTTGCAAATGTTGAAGCAGCCTAAGGTTGGAGCGCGTTAGTACAATAACTTACGATACGTTTTACTATAGTAAAACGGTGACGGAGGAGTTAGATTGAATAGTTCTTGAGCAGACTTTCAGGCAACTTTGCACCGATGTTCCAAGCTTTGGAGCTTCGAATTGACCAGCGGTTCGTTACCAATGAGTCTTCAGATGCAGTAAGAGCTGTTTTTGACATTTCTGCCGGCAAAAACGTTCTGCCAATACATCACAGTTTCAGTACGAGTCCTGGTAGAAACCAATTCGCCGTTACCCTGCCCGCTTCAAACTTACCACCGTATCACCACTTTCTACTAGGTGAGATCATCGTTCTTACAAGGACCACTTGTAAGAACGGAAATACACTAGCTAGTCGGAGCGGAACAACGTTTTTTTCTGTCGTGCTAGTGTGTGCGGAGTTTTTGTTATTCCTGGTATGTGTTGGTCCCTGGAGCAAACGAAACCATACTTAATGAACCGCTCTTTTGCGTTGGGGGTTAAAACGAAGAGTTGACCATATTATTATACGTTTTTATTATTAAAATGCAGTAACATTTAACCCACGTGGTTAGCCGAGATAAACGCATTCTGTAGATAGCCGCGTGAAGCCATTGTCTGGTGCTTCGGAGATAGAAGCGGATAGACAGACTTACGTGGGCGTTGATGGTAGATTAATAATGTTGAATATATCATTTTTAAATGTAGGTACCTGCTGGTAATATTGGGGGCCCGTGTTAGATGATTTTGATGGACGTAATAAAAATAATTAGACGTGCCTTATTATTATTATTAATGGAATTTATTATTTTCAGGAAAACCACATTGCAAAACTTAATAAAAAATGTGTTCTATTACGTAATTACGTACGCATGAAACCAAACAGTCAAAACGTTCTACTAAATTCCTCCTCAAAAAGGGACTTTACCTACATCTATGTTCTTGAATACCAGTGAACAGAATAGGTACTTACTATTTCTACGCCAGTGGTATTATAATCCAAAACAAATACAGAATTATATAAATTGTTTAGGATTATAATTCTGAAGCAAGACCGCTTGGTTTTAAATTTTGACAAAATAGGTTGATAAATAATTTAGAAAAGAAATTTCACCCCTAACAGGGTTAAAATATATGTTATGAAAGGTTGTAGGTAAGTCCGTCATTTTTCAAGTTATGTTTAAGAAAAATTCGTATATATTTTGAACTTTCCATGGAAAATAAAGAAATAGATACATGTTTTACGATTTTTGAAAAGTTCACTTCACAAGGATGTTAAAATTTCCACTTATAAAATTTCCACTTAAGTGAAGCCGGGCAGGCTAGCTAGGTTTCAATATAGGTTTTAAACTAATGCTGTAATAACCAGTAAATCTGAACATTGAGCATGACACGACGCTATGTTAATAGGTACGCTGGTAAAATAATTTCCCCCTGACTTTTTCCAATGTCTTTCCTATTAGTCGGGTAAAAATAATTAACTACGGAACGCTACCGTTACGCGCGACTTGCTCGTGACACGGTATAGGCTCAGAGGTTGTTGTGGAAAATAAAATGATTTGATCAAGTTGGGTAGTTAAAGTTCTGTGCTGCAGATTAAAGAAAACTCGCTTAGAATGTATAGTCTCTGGTGAACTCGTTGACTCTTCTCTCTCTCTCTGTTCCCGCTGTTCTAGTGCTCATTCAGCTGTTGAACATGAGGTTAGAATCCAGAGTTGGGCTAAAAATACTTACTAATTGAGTTTTTCTGCGAAGAAATTCCCGGCGGTCTTAGAGGTGAAATAGCTTCTCTTCTTGGGCAGTCGATAAAACGCAGTTCTATCATCTGAACTGTTAGTATCTGAAGACTGAACCCTCCAATCATATGGAATTATACCCTCCCATCGGGCTATGAGCGGAAAACAGTGCAAACTATGATATTGGACTGAGTACACTTGCCCCAAGACACTTGAATTACGGCCTCGCACCGGGAATCGCATAGAAATTGCTCGCACATCTTTTGTCAAAACGTCAACTTTCTCTGAAACTCCGTATAAGACTCCTACAATCGCTGGTAAAAGAGGGGTGGGAATGAGGAAGAAGCCATGGCTACTCAACATAAGGGAGTGGACTGGCATAAAAACCGTCGGAGAACTATTCCGCCTAGCCATGGACAAGGAGAAGTTTAGCAAACTGACTGCTGACCTTCAGTAATGGAGAGGCACACGAAGAAGAAGACCGGGAATCGCAGCGTCGGACGACCCCCACTAGGTGGACGGACGATCTCAATCGTGTAGTTGGGAGCCGCGGAAATAAGCGGCACAAGACCGTGCTCTCGGCGATCCATGCAGAGACCTTCATCCAGCAGTGGTCGTCTGTAGGTTGAGACGACGACGACAATACTGGTCTTGTGCACCACAATATCACGCAGCCGTCTCTCAGTGTATCGGCAGGCACTCTTGGTCAATTAAGAGCTTATCGAACATTATTACCGGATTACTTGCCCACTGCGCATTATACACGTCGATGATTAGCCGTGCGCCGGTGAAACGGTCGAAATTACCATTATCTACGAGTTTTTTCAAAATTTTCAATATAATTAATCGCTAAGTCATAAATAATAGTGAGAATAAGGGTATTGTTACTATTTGTTCTTCAAGGCTTATTTGTTCTTTCGTTTGTTGATGATGATGATTAAAAAAATGCTATCAATTAGATACTATTGTATCGTTGTTAATAATACTTAGTATCGTTGACCATTTCATTAAAGTTTAATAGTAACCTTCATAAGACTTTCTGTCGTCCTTCAACATACAATCCTTACAACTACTTACTAGAAACCCGCGGATTCGACGGCATGAAGTTATTTATAAAAAGTAATTTTTAGACATTCATCCATCAGCCTGTATGCATCCACTGCTGGACATAGGCCTTTTCGAGAGCGCGCCACCAGACACGGTCTTCCTCATCCACCCGCTTTCCGCCACCTTCTTTAGAATTTTTAAAAGAAAATTCTGCCAGTTTTCTCATCCCGCAGCGTTGCTCTGTCTAGACGCCGCGCCGTCGAGTCCGTCGAACGACTGGTAGGAAAGATAGTAAAGTATAGTGATTATTTTGATTTTGGAAATAGGCAGTTAACATGTAACGGTGCTCGCTGATAGCTTATCAGCAAATTATACTGATAGCGGTGACTGATGGTGGCGTCGTACACACATTACACGAGTCATCTCCTTCTACGTATGCGCCACTGGTTTTTTTACTTCTACGAATTTTGACAACGACAGGGGAAAAATTAAACCTAGCCCGCTTAGACGGCATCTCACTTACAAGTGTGATCACCGTTAACAGGACACTGACAAACAGACACTGACAATCAAACATAAAACACAAACAATCTGATCCTTTAGGTTTCAATCTCATTTTTCCATTTTAAGGTAAGAAATATTTAAAAAAAAACATACATTTAGGTATTCAATCGCTGGACCAGTTACTGAAATAAAAAGTTTATGAAACTTTGTACCTATCATGGTGCAAACAAAACGTTTATACTATCTACAGTCCCACAAACACAACTGACCCGGTGACAGCGTCGCTAGTATATAACACATACATATATATATAATATGAAAAATAAAATAAAAACAAAAACTAAACAAGCATAAAAGTTAGTTCCAATTATGGCCAAATAGGTTAGTGGGACTATATTTAATTCAAAGGACGTTTATTCATGAGAACGATTAAAGTAGGTACCTAATCAAATATTTTTAGCTAACGGAATTGGCGATTTCTTTAGTGCTAGTGATGTGTTAGATAAAACTGTATAAATTATTATCGATCTAAGATTTATTTTACGTAATTGCGAAGCCACACAATCTATACTAATATTATAAATGCGAAAGTTTGGATAGATGGATGGATAAGATGGATGTTTGTTACTCAAACACGCCAGAACGGCTGAACGGATCTGGATGAAATCTGGCACGTAGATAGATTATAGTCTTAAATGCCACATAACTCAATTAACGAGGATGAAGTCACGAGTGTCAGTTAGTACGGTCTAATATTGTATTAAGTGCTGGTATCATACAAAATTATATTTTAAAAATATAGATATATATCCCCGTGTGCGGGTGCGATGCAGTGATTTTTATTAACTCTGTAGATAGAGCAGGTGGTTCCGTGTTAATCGATTAAATATTTAATAACGGATTCCTTAGATAAACACCTCCGCCCACAAGAAAGTTTGCTTAAAGCTATTTCTGGCTACGTTGCCACAAAACGCGGGCTTTTCCGCCTTTACTGAGTAGGTCCGTAAGCAACAGTTATCGATTCAATTTATTTGATGTTTTTCTTCTTTAATTAACTTTTATTTCCACTGTACTCAACCACAAATACACAGTTTACTTACTCTCTTCATTTTCCGTTTTATACCTACACTGGTACTACACCTATTTTTGATACACAAGTAAAATCGAAAGGCTGATTAAAATTTTCATCACAACAGCATCCTTCATTTTGAAAGATTTAAATGGGCACAGATGTTTTCTATTTTTAACGTAAAATATTGCAATTTTGCATTCCTATACAAGGATAGTGTTAACAAATATAAAAAATAATCCACTGACCGATAATAAAAACATGTAAACATGAAAAAAGTATCAGCTGAATAATAAGTACAATTCGAGAATGATTGATTGATTGTAAATCACTCAGGCGAACGTACCTCTCATATAAACAAACAAGTATATTTAACCATCGGACGATTGGACCTAATTGCAATCCCTTGTCCATTGTCAAGATGATAACGCGAGACATAATTATAAAAAACAGGACAAGTGCGAGTCTGACTCGCGCACCG
This sequence comes from Erebia epiphron, assembly GCA_963932025.1. Classification (NCBI taxonomy): domain Eukaryota; kingdom Metazoa; phylum Arthropoda; class Insecta; order Lepidoptera; family Nymphalidae; genus Erebia; species Erebia epiphron. Next base: position 55,001,871 of record OZ009945.1, on the reverse strand, counting down.
AGGGTTATTCTCGTTTTGTTGTTCTTTTTATACTTAATTAAGAACTCTTTAATTTTCCGGGATAAAATATTCTTTCCTGGGATGCACCCTACCTCTATATACCATATTTCATCCAAATCGGTTGAAAATTTGGGCCGGGAAAGCGTAGCAGACAGACACACTTTCGCATTTACAATATTAAAACGTATTTTTATGTAATACTATATCCCTAACTACAAATTAATGATTTTCAGATTTTTTCCTTAGTTCGTAGTATGATCTTTGCTTTTTGCTTTTGATTCTAGGTCAACGGAAAGAACCCTAAAGCTTTTGATTTACTGGCTACTATAGTATCAAAATATTATATAAAATATTATAAGCAGCCATATTTTTGATTGCGTTGACTTATAGAAGCTTGATTGCTTTATAGCTCCAAGGGACCGGAGATGTCAATTTGGTACCTCCATGTGTTCCTGAGAAAAATGTTCGTGTCAGATAGGATAGGAATCATATAGGATTACTTCTACCGTTACCGTTACGACGTTACCACCCACTGTTACAAAGGTTTCCATTTTCCTTTTGAGGAACGGAACCCTAAAAACATCATCTCGAGCACATAGAGTCACAAGAACGCTTTATCAACGAGGGATGTACACCTAATTGATTTATAGAGTGTTGACATACCTGGCCGGCATCCGACTTACTCCAAATATAATATATTACCGGATAGCGCGATCCACGGACGTGCGCCGTGATCGATCGCCCGACTTTATCGATCGAGCAGCTGCATTCAGGATGGCCGAAATGTCACTGATGACTTCATTGTCACGGTAGCATTGTTAGGGAAATTTTTACCGTTATACATAATCTTGATTCTTGTTACACTTTTTTTAATAGCACCCGCTGAATGCCAGGGCCGCTCGTGTGAAGTTTTTGAGCAAATAAGTACGAGTCGTTCGTTGGCGTTATTTGCTTTCAAATGGTTCGATATTTTATCATACACTAACTCATGCCCGCGACTTCGTCCGCGTGGACTACACAAATTTAACAATAGGGGTTTGAATGCATACAAAATATCTGTATATGCCAAACTGCAGTGGTTTGTCCGATCCGTCCAGTGCGTTGAGCTGTGCGTTGATAGATCAATCATTTAGAATACTAGGTGATAGACATGTCTACGTTCGCGTGGATTAAGATTTTTCTGACTCCCTCGGGAAGTCTAAAATGTCCTTTTCCGGGATGCAACTTACTATCTCTGTAAATTTCGTCAAAATCGTCAAAAAACTCACAATCGCATTCATAATATTAGGATAGGGATTAGGATAGTAATAGAACTGTGCTATTCTGTACCTGTTCTGTGGTAAAAGTATAAGTAGATACTAATTTCTTATAAAACACGAATGGCTTAAACAATTGCAGAGAATTAGATAATATGTAAAATAAGTTAAACTGTGAAGATCATATATATGAAGCATTGAGTGGATTTGCATTAGATAAGTAGGTACGTACGAGTAATTCCATTGTGAATAGGAACTCAAACTTTTTTGCCTCCGTAATTGAATACTTCACGCACATAACCTACTCGTATATATTGGCGTACCTAATCATAAGTATAGCAAAAAGATCGACTGCGATAAAACTACAAACATTGCATCGAAATGTTGAAAAGTGAGAGATAACTTGCCTTCTTATAAATCTTTCAGATAGCCCGTCATGGTGTCAATATTGAATCACTGTAAATTGTAGAGAGAGCTGAGACCTTCCGAGGAATGATACGGAAACAGAATAGGTAATAATATCAAATCAAATTGATTTATTTGTGAATACAGTTAGGTACTTACTTAGATGTTAGTTTTATAGAAGGTATCATGTATTCATAAAAAACATAATCCAATAGAATATGGAAGACATCCTCCACTCACATTGTGTCCAGTTAGGTATAGAACTTATTACCCATTAAATAGGTAAACTACTTACTTATACCTAGTACTAAAATAAGTGTAATACTTACCTACCTATAACAAAATAAAATTCCATTTCGCCCTGATAAGATTACAGTGGTAGTATTATAAGAAATGGTAACCAGAACGGTGGTACCTAATCAGTTGACTGAACCTGTCAAATTTGCGTTTATCATTTGCACTGATAAGCGATCTTCATCGGTAAGTAGGTACACTTCGTCAAACTACTTACCTATCCTTTAAGTACAGTTTATCTACGCTGTAGAGATTAGTAATAAGAGATTATTTTATAAAGATAATACTAACTAACTTACTTAGTTATACATGCTTACTCATATAAGTAAGTATGAGTATGTAGATTATTTTAACTATAGGTAGTGTACGACGCCGCGTAGAAACTGTTAGAGTTTGATATAACTGCCGTACTCGTAACAGACTGCATCATCACTTACCATCAGGTGAGACCAAGGGCTAACTTGTAGTGGAATAAAATAAAAAAAAACCGGGCAAGTGCGAGTCGGACTCGCGCACGAAGGGTTCCGTACCATTATTAATAAATAATTACCTTTGTTAATGAACCGCAAGACTAACTTTGTTTGTAGAGGTTTATTGTTAATATCAAAAAAACTATGCTAGTTAGAGCATTGGCTATAGTTTTCCTGTAAAATATACGTAAATTCCTATTGACCATAATTATTTCAAATTTTTCGATTGGTAAACTCCGGAGATAAGGGGGGGGAACGGTATTTTTTTAGATATTTTCCCCGATAAATCAAAAACTATCATAACTAAAAATAATTAAAAATCTGTTTTAGAATGTACAAAGTAAACCCTTTCACATGATACCCCACACAGTACAGTTATCTCACTTTTAAATTTCAACCCTCAGATTTTCCCCCCTTTTTAAATAAGAACAAAAATAATTTCCAGTTTTTTTTTTAATTCCAGTGTCTTTGGGCCACTAATATACACAACTATTCCAAATTTCATGTCGATAGCTTCGGTAGTTACTGAAATAATCGAGTGTGACGGACGGACAGACGGACAGACGGACAGACGGACAGACGGACAGACGGACAGACAGACGGAGAAAGTCGCACCATAAGGGTTCCATTTTACCATTTTGGTACGGAACCCTAAAAAGAAGTGTATTTGGTTCTAATGTTTATTCAAATAAACTTTTACAAAATACTTTTCAGGAGTCAAATCAATTTACCACTAATTTAATCATCTGATATGAAAAAAAACCGGGCAAGTGCGAGTCGGACTCGCGCACGAAGGGTTCCGTACCATTATTAATAAATAATTACCTTTGTTAATGAACCGCAAGACTAACTTTGTTTGTAGAGGTTTATTGTTAATATCAAAAAAACTATGCTAGTTAGAGCATTGGCTATAGTTTTCCTGTAAAGTATACGTAAATTCCTATTGACCATAATTATTTCAAATTTTTCGATTGGTAAACTCCGGAGATAAGGGGGGGGGAACGGTATTTTTTTAGACATTTTCCCCGATAAATCAAAAACTATCATAACTAAAAATAATTAAAAATCTGTTTTAGAATGTACAAAGTAAACCCTTTCATATGATACCCCACACAGTACAGCTATCTCACTTTTAAATTTCAACCCTCAGATTTTCCCCCCTTTTTAAATAAGAACTTTGGGCCACTAATATACACAACTATTCCAAATTTCATGTCGATAGCTTCGGTAGTTACTGAAATAATCGAGTGTGACGGACGGACAGACGGACAGACGGACAGACAGACGGAGAAAGTCGCACCATAAGGGTTCCATTTTACCATTTTGGTGCGGAATCCTAATTATAGTGCTCTATAATTGCAACCAGATGGACACACATTACTTCACAGTGGATTAAAATCGATGTGTTGAGTGGAGATTGAAGAGCAAAGAATTTCGGCTATCAGTCGAATGGACAACGACGACATAAAAATACATTATTTTCCGTAAGTAACGGGAAGTATTTAAACGAGTGAAGGTAAAATTAAAACGAGCGAACATAAATATAATTGAAAGGAGTCAAAAATACTTACTGAATAAGTATAGCTTACTGAAATATTATTTAAGTACTAAGCGAAAGCCACCAATGCTCCGGCACCCCGCGCTGCACACAGCACACAGCACACAGCACAGCGTGCAGCGTTGTCGCCTCGTCCCCCCGCCCGCGCCCCCGCGATTGTAAAAGCCGTTTATCGTTTCTGCTGTTTTCATAACAATAATCTTATGCTAAAATAGAAAAGAATCTTTAACAGTATTAAAGTAACCAACAGTATTAATAGTTAATACCGCAGCTCACAAAAACATCCTTATAGGTATATTTTTTAAGCACTTCCTGTACTAACTCAAACCGGTTATATTGTCACTTATTTAGTACAAAATTCGCCATCCGGTATTTTTTCCGCTAGGTTAAGTATTTAATTTGGTCACTTAGAATTTTAATTATTAGCTTAGATTAATTATTGCCGTCTTTTAGCAGCGCATTTCACTTATTTTTACCTTCGACGAAGCGGAGACGGTATATGTGTTTGCCCTAAGAGGTTGTGTGTTTGTTTGTTTGTTTGTTTGTTTGTTTATTGATTCATTATTATCGCCATTTAAAAAAATCGCATGATTTAACGCCGCTCGGTTTAGTTAAAGTATGCCGGTAAAGTATATTAACAGACGATAATAAACTTCTTATTCGCCCGATTAATAATTTTCCTTACATAACTTCTTTCAACATTATCAAAAATCAGTAGCAATCTAAAAACCATCGATCCATCTCGATAAACAAAGATCTGTGTAAATATTTAGACAAGAGGACATCTCACGTTTTCAAACTGTATCTTGTTGGAAAAACAAGTGATTTGAAAACTGCTATCGTGTAAACCGATAGCGCATATAATACAATATCTCACGATCGCCAAAGTGTTGGTGCTGTGCTCGCAGATTTGTGATCACTTATCTCTTACAGTGTACGTCACACGGACACGTTTTGGCTGTCTGTACTCTGTAGCAAACAAAAACCTTTGTAGAGGAAAATATTTGAGTACAAAATTATACCTACATGTTTTCTCTCTCTCTTCGGATCGTATTCCTCACTGCTGAGGATAGTGACCCCATTTCACTAATCACAACCTAAGGTTTTCTTGGGATAATAATGCGGGGGGTTCCCAGGTACTTCCGCATAACCCAAATAAGAGTAAATTATATTTTAAACTCTTTTCTAACGATATTATCAGATTCTAGTGCTAATAACAGGGTTCTACGGCTTAACATGCTCTCCGAGGCACGGAGGAAACGATAAGGCCCACTCAGTTACCCACTTAGGTCAACGTTGCTTAACAATGTTATGCGTTAGAACTTGCAAGGGAAATGCTACTCGAATTTAAAAAATTTAAAGTTACTAGCTGATGCCCGCGACTTCGTCTGCGTGGTAAAAGCTTTTTTAACTCCCGCGGGAACTCCTTAATTTTCTGAGATAAAAAGTAGCCCTTGTGTTATTCCAGACCCTGTGACAATTTTCATCCAGATCCGTTCAGCCGTTCTGGCGTGATTGAGTAACAAACATCCATATATCCATCCACACATCCATACATCCATACATCCATCCAAACTTTCGCATTTATAATATTAGTAAGATAGTAAGATAGATTGTGAAGCTGGTCGTGACTCGTGCATATCACAAATCGATCACGAATCCCACCATGAAAATAAACCGAACACTTAAATAATATCGTTTCTTCAAAATATAAATCTAATAATACCTAATCTGTAATCAACAGGAAATAGCACCTACCTGTCTTCGCTTACAATATCAATTTTATTTACTTACGTTATCATAAATCATAATACCTTGATAAAGTATAAAATCTCTACATTTTTACAATTTTACACGAACGAAGATAAGTACCTGAAATTGATAGCAGAAATCACAATTATTTTGATGCCACGATAACTCTCGACTCTAGAGGGTAGATTGTAAAATTATCAAATACTAGCTTTGGGCCCGCGTCTTCGTCCGCGGGGACTACATAAATTTTAAACCCCTTTTTTACCTCCTTAGGGGTTAAATTTTCAAAAATCCTTTCTTAGCGGATGTCTACGTCGTGATAGCTGTCTGCATGCTAACAGCCCGATTCGTCAAATGTGCGTTGATAGATCAGTCAGTCAGTCAGTATTGAGATTATATTAATACTAGATGATGCCCGCGACTTCGTCCGCGTGGATTGAGGTTTTTTGATTCCCGCGGGAACTCTTCAATTTTCCGGGATAAAAAGTAGCCTATGTCCTTCCCCTGTGTATATATGTAAACTATCTCTGTACCAAATTTCATCAAACTCGGTTGAGTAGTTAGGCCGTGAAAGCGTATTTAGCGTATACTTTCGCATTAGTATGGATAATCGGGGGTACATACCACCGTTGATGGGTACATACCAATATAATAATCATGGGTAGGTACATACTGTTTGATTACATTATAATAATAATACTTACTTAATTCAGGAAAAAACGTGTATAAATAATTTCGCATCCCGCTATTGTCCGGAACGGGATACAAGTTCATCCCACCGGAGGCGTCACGGACGATGGATGGCCTCTCGAGGGGCTTTGTGCTTTCATCCCCTTGCCGAACACAACACAAATAGCCCACACGCTATTGTCAACTTTAACATCTTCACCATAAGAGTGATGATTGAATGGGGGAACATGATTGACACGTTGACCACTCTGTTTATTGTTTTCGCTTTGGTTGTCAGTGGTTTTAGACTACGTCTTATTTATATATGGTTTATTTTTTTGCTTTATCAGCAAATAAACTTAGTAATCTACATTTTCATTCGTAGTGTTTATATATTTAGGTTATACCTGCTAAATACATTCTGTTTCCTCAGCTCAAAGTGAGTTGTCCCAGTCTTTACGAAAAGAGCGCGTTGATGTCTAACATTATGGAACCCGGCCGAAGAGTCAGCAAACATGATTATCATTTATTAGGGTTGACGCCGACTGACGAGCTCCGAAATTGATGTTTTCCGAAATAAGAGAGGACCTTTTTCCTTTTTTATCTCAGGTGCATCACAGCGCCTACATTAACTTTTTGTTTGAAATGAAACGATTTATTTATTTCACATAGGACAACTTGTGTCACTTATGATAAGTCACGACTCAAAACTCAACCGATTCGGAAAGTGATTCTACTGAGAAGAAACGGCAAGAAACTCAGCAGTTGCTATTTTCGTATCTTAGACTTTTATATTAGAATATTAATAATTCATAAGTAATAGGTAGGTATCCCTAATCGGCTTCTACGCAGCACCGTACCGGAATGCTAAAACGCTTGGCGCCACGTTTTTTGCCGGTAGGGTGTTAACTGTTAACTAGCAATCCACCAGACCAGAGACATTTCAGAAATTATAAATTCTCAAATTGACGCAGCCGGGGTCGTACCGGGGACCTCCCGCTTATAAGACAACAACGCTCACCACAGTGCCAGGGAGGTCGTCGTAGGGGGTGAAAAGGGGAGGCAGGGGGATGAGTGGCTGCAGCAAAGTATTAATAATTTCATCCCGACATTACTCGCCGTCGACAGGCTGACGGATCACCGCCGCACAGAAAAAATACGCTTTTATATTTACGCAGAATGTGCGCCGCTTCGGTAGATGTACCCTTACTTATTACATGAGATTATTAGCTTTTACCCTCGTCTTTCCGCGGACATTTTTAACCGACTTCAAAACACGGTTATCAACATAATAATTCGACAAGTATGTATGGTAATAATAATGAAACTGCTAAATGTTCACATAAGATAGGGCTCTCCAAAAAATATACAAAATTTCATAGGAAATTATGAATGTTTGCCCGTGGATGTCTCCAAAATTATTAATAAAATTGTGACCATTCTTTTTTTACTGACTTACATTTACTTCAACATAGGGAACAGTGCAGGTTTCTTTAAAATCGGTTCAGTAGTTTACAAGATATGGACTGGTAAGTGTGTGGAGAAGTCAGTTTAACTTTCAATCTTTTAGATCCTCTATCTTCTAAGCGTGTAGGTGTTTAGGGTTTCATAGTACAGTCCCACAAACTTATCTGACCCGTTGACAGCGTTGCTAGTATACCTAATATATGAAAAATAAAATAAAAACAAAAAACAAAACAGGTAATATAAACATTTGTCCCAATTTTGGCCGGTATAAGGCATAGATTTAGGATTGGTCTTGCTCCCCAATCCTAAATTTATGGTATGGGGCAAGATAAGTTTGTGGGACTATACTTAAGGTGACCCACCTAAGTAAGGTGTGATTAAACCAAACAAGCGAATACTCATTCTATACCCACACTATCCAATTTCACAATTCTCCTTGCGTAAACAATGACAGCATTTTGCCTCGTCCAATATATTTTATTCGTGGAGATTCTATGGAAAAACCTTAGTTAGAATGTTAGTCGGAACGTTATGGAATGCCTATGCCTGGATTCAAAAGCACTTGTAAAAGTTTATTTGATTAAAAAGCATTGGAATTATGTCCGACCCGGTGACGTCGTCGCTAGTGGCTAGTGCATATGAACAATAAAATATAAACAAAAACTAAACAGGCATACAAATTAGTTCCAATTTTGGCCCCCGGGTCAGTTAAGTTTACTGTACAGACATAATAAATAATAATTTGGCTCTTATAGTTTCGTCCAATCCGTCTGTCTCTGTGTCCTCTTGAAATAGGATATCATACGCATACGAAGGAATTATCCAAAATGTTTCTTAATTTCTATTTTTAAAAAACTTGAACTATTTGACCGAGCGAAGCGAAGGTCTCTGAGTCTACTTGAGTGAATTTGCACTTGTCCGTCCGTCCGTCCGTCCGTCTGGCAGAGTCTTATAACTTTTGAATTACTGAACGTAATTACTTCAAATTTAAATATTATGTATATAAACCGATGGCATCCACCAGTCGAATATGGCTTAAAAAGTAATAAAAATCTTTATTTCAGGGGGGCTCTCATAGAAGCGAATATGAAGAAAAAATATTTTTATAGAGTTGCGGTATATGATTTTAAAGGTAATTAGGAATAGAGTCCAAAAATATATTTTCTTTAATTTTTCCCCTAAAATCGACGAAATGGGGGGCTTTCAAAGTGGAGATTTTTAAACGTCCAAAGTTGACCTCAGAACTCTAAATTTTCTGAAATGCTGAGCCTGAAACTTGATCAATTATTTGAATTATATCCTGTACTTGAACAACAAACACTAAAATTAGATAAATATTATATGGAAACGAAATTATTTAATTTTTAATGAGCCTTAGTATTTACAACAGAACTTCACAATGATGTCAATAGATGGCGCCGCGAGGTCTCAGTTCGGGGCGAACCACTAGTTAATAAAAATATTAGTTTCAATGTCCCCTTTATGAGTCTTTGCTGTCCGACGTCCGTCCTTCGTACAGTTAATCCTTTCGGACCCCTGACGAGACAATCTGTTACGTTGTAACATTTGTAATTGTTGGAACTGTCCGGTCAGCGGTAATTAATTTGTTTCATTGGACACATTTTATTAGATACGATACGTGAAGCCGATTTCTCACTACTAGGTAGTAGGTCAAATGCCGCATCGGTCTATTGATAAGCATGCTCGACTGCAGATAATGAGGTCCTGGGCTCGATTTCCGGGTCGGGCCAAAATAAATTAATTAAGAAGAACCTATTGACGTTTTTACTCTCAATAAATTCTCAGTTCTTACGAGCGAGCGAGTTCGGTAGTTGACGAAGTTTCACCCCCGTGCCTCGAACCTCCGCACATTAGGACAACAGCGCTACACACTGCGCCACGGAGGTCGTTAAAAAATGAAAAAATGAAACGACAATACAATGAAAGATTTTCCATGAGTATTTATTCGCACTATTTCAAATTAATGTTTTTTTTTCTTTGAAAAGTGCTTTTGATTCTTCGAGTGTATCTACCACCGGTTCGGTTCGGCATAACACCAATATTGCTGATAAGTACATCTGGTTTTACTCGGCAGGAACGGCATTCCGAGCCAGTGGGATTCACTTGGGATTTTGTTTATCACTCAAATATTGTGCAGCGCACTTTCATTCAGATTCACGCTCTCTGGCTACTAAGGGCCGATTTCCAATTCTCTCAAAATGTCACATTCATTCATCGGTTTAACCTTAACTACTCGGAGATTGAGAAATCGGCCTGAGTCACTGCGGTAAAAGTTATATAAAAAGTTTGACCAAGATCAAAACTGGCCCGCATAGATCCCTTGCGCACACACGCGGTGTTTACACGCAAAGCATCAGCATCAACCCGTTGGCACATCACACACGCCGGCTGTTTGTCTGTCCGTCTGTTTGCACAATGCCCACTCTTTTGGACCGATCTATTTCCATTGTCTACCGAGAATTAGTGCAGTCATTACGTCTAGAAAAAGCTAATTTTTGGATATAAATAGATCGGCTATAAAAGCTTGACTTCAAATTGTCGACCAAATTTAGCTTTCTCGGTTGACATGCATTTCCAAATGTATATAATGACTGGACTAAATACGTACCCACCTTTACTTACGGGTTGTACCTTTGAATTGAAACAGTATTCCAAAACGGTTAGATTCAATAATAACGAGCAAATACATAATAATATGAGCCGTGACGTTTTAACACAATTTTTCTGTTATCTTTGCCACATTTAACGTATTTCTTTACGTAAAGCGTGACTGAGCTACTGTACATACCGGAAGATACAGATTAAATAAGTATTATTCTGTTTTGGCTTCGTTAAGTTCATGGCACATTGTGGCACTAAAAAAGCTTCCCGTTACAGGCTTTGACCGTATTTTAGAACTGTTTATCAGTCTATGCATCATCATTTAAAAACACTTATTTCATTCTAAAAACTTTTGTTCTGAGTATTCAAACGCCTCTTTTTTAAAATATAATTTTCAAGAATCTTCAATAGAATTGAATATTTTTATTTCATGAGGCACTTACTATAATTCAGGACTCTGCCGCTCAAATAACAGTTACGGAAAATTATAATGTTGGTTTGACGTCTATAAAACTTGTCTCACGTTTTCTAACAATGGAAACAAACTCGTCAAATCGTCGGCATGCGCGCACGCAAGCCTATGCCAATATTGACAGTGACGCAAAACCAAAGACAAACTCTTCTGTTTCGTCTATGGCCTGCGACACACATCTATATTGTCTATAGTTATAACTGACATCGCGGGTCGGTGTCGTGTTTCTTTGTTTTATATCCACTCCGAGGATTCTTGTTTATGGAGTCAATATTTGTTTTCTTTCAGATTAATTTAAAAGTTGTGTTATTATTTAAAAGATAAATAGTAAGGCAGTAGTAAGGTATACCTAAGGAGTAAGGACTTATATTTTTGACAATCGCTAAAGGTGGCAAAAAAGACGTTTTTAAATAGTAAGAATTGTTTGTTATCACATTTAATCAACATCTCTTGGAGGTAGGTAATAAGTATTACCACATTGTAAACGCGAAAGTATGACTGTCAATTTGAAACGCTTTCACGGCGCATCTATTCAACCGATTTCGATGAGGTAGAGAGAAGGTTGCATCCTGAGGTAGAACTCCCGGACATTTTTATCCCGGAGAACTTAGAGTTCCCGCGGGAATCCGTACATGTGGACAAAGACGCGGGCATCATATAGTTGTAAAATATCTCAGAACTCTACTACGGCTATTAATTCCTAACCTAAACTAAGCACCTTACCATCTCTAGAAAGAGCACGATAAATATTCATTGTTATAATTAAATTTTATAAATTCAGTATAATATTTCTCTTAGCCAGCACACACAAATTTTATGCTTAAAATATACCTATATTGATATCGCTGTGTTGTTTTTGAGTTTTTAGCAAATTCTCTAAATAATTTTAATATTTTCTGAGCCAGTGCACACAATTTATTCCTTACCACGGGACAATAAACAAAAAAAATCTTAGGTAACTGCATGAAGTCCGTCCGTTTTAATTTATTCTTTAGTATTTTGTTTTAAAAAAATATAGTTCCGCTTTGCACTATTTGCACTATTTGCACTATTTGCACTGGATAACTAAATATTTTTATCAATTCGCACTCGTCCTGAAAATAATGTAATTCCACTACAGCCCATTAACAAATCCAAACTTTCAACAATATTAACATAGATTAATTATAAACCAAGTTTATATATTGTCTTTGATATTAATAAGTAACAAGTGACCATAATTAATAACACGACTGCCTTCCATATTGCCACTGCCATTTTTTTCAAAAAATGTATACCCCGCATCGCCGCACGTCCCCCCGCCCCCCGCCCCCCCCCTGGCCCCTCTGCCCCCCCGGGCACCGAATGTGTAAGGGAATCTTAATCGAAAAACTCGAACTGTTATAGGTTCACTACTCGGTGGTGTAACTCGGTGGAGTTCACAGATGCCTATTGCCTACAATAAGCAGTTCGAGTAATACGTTTTAACCTTTCAAACGATTACCACTTTCTTAGACAATTGGGCTTCAGTTCAGGCATTTAGACATGGTCGAATAAAGAAACTCACATACATACATACGTGAACCCTGAAATCATTACACTACTTTTTTTGGGCAGTCGTGTAAAACTAAGGAAGTATGAACATTAGTTAGTCCTCGACGGCCGGTCGTCAAAGGCACCGCGTGTTTGTTGGTCCGTCTGTGCGGCTGTAACCTCAGAAGGCGCGACATCGACACAACTAATGCATTACGCCAGTGTTTGCGTTGCGTAGCTTGCGTGACATTGCTCTCCAAGTTCTCATCTTCCGTCCGAACTGCGGGGCCCAAGTAGCTATGGATTTTTATCATACTCATACATATCTAAATCTATTGATTTATAATAATTCATACTAATAGCACCGTCTAAAACAGTCGTTCGACAGATATAGGTATGTCAAGGCAGAGCAACGCTGCGGTGTGACAAGGACGAAACTGAAGAAACTGACTGAAATACTTATATTTGTCCAACCATTTATTTTACTTTTGGCAGCTCAATTCAATGATCTTCTAATGCGTTACTGATTCGATTTTTGATAACAATCTACTTTCTATATGAAGAAGTTTTAATCGATTTGATAAATAATATTAATATTATTTATGATAATAATATTAATATTATTTATGATAATATTAATATTATTATTAATATTATATATTGATACCTATTCATCTTCGCCCAATATTTTTTATGTGAAAAGTGTGTCAGTCTGTCTATGTCTTCGTCTGTCTATCTGCAAACTACTCACGGCCCATTCAAAGGTGCCTTGCATCCCTGGGATGTAAATAGAGTTTATTTCGGTAAATCGCAGAGATTTTCCGGTAGGGTGGTCTACAGACGGAAAATGTTCTAAATATAACTTGTCCCAGCAAAAGTCTCCCATAATCAAATCGTAATAAATTGACAGCTTAAAACGCTAACTTGACATACTTTTTGACATGCAGGCATCTATTAACTCCATAAAAAGGAGTGAATATAATCCTTATTATCTTCTTGATAAACGTTTACGACTTCCTTACTGAATCGGGTGGTAGATCAGAGAAAATTCCCAAATTCACCCTGTCAGGACAGAACCTTCTACTCTCACTACTGCGTCAAGAAGGTCTTTAAAAGGTGTATACTCAGGTAATGTGAGACTGCAGACGGAGGCCGCGCAACACCAGTAATCCATTACGCGAATGTTTGCGCGGCGCGGATTGCTCGCTCACCCTCGTCTGGGATTACGCAATTGGGTATTTCACAACTAGTCAATTATTTTAAAGGATTATTACATAGACGATTTCCCAAAAGTCGTAATATCCACGTTCCCTGTTAGTTTTATATTTGAAAAGCTATCTTTGAACTATCGAATAAGTAAGAAAGTGCCTCGAATTTTGATGACGCGACAACTATACTTTTGGCGATGGAAAAAAGTGGCTGATTATTTATCAACTGATTTGACTTGCAAATACACAATTGTGCATCACTAACTGATACCCGTCACTTCATCCATGTCGATTTAGGTTTTGTGAAGATCAATTGGGAGCTCTTGGATTTTCCGGGAATATAAGTCTGTTTCTAGCCTATTTCCTTCTCAATCTCACCTATCCTGTACGATATAGGTACCTACATTTATTAATTTTATCAAAACCGGTAGAAAATAATATTAAGGGCCGTGAGAACTTAGAATACAGACCGACGGATTTTTGTCTGTTGAGTGCTTGATGAGAGAAATTCAGTCACAGTAAAGCAAATCGGTCGTGGGAAATTTCGACTAATGAGTGTCCGTGTGCCAGCAAACATGGGAATGCCATTTACCCGATATTTTACCTTATAGAACTGTAATATTTTTTTTAAATAAAAACCTTTTTTCTGACATAATTACTTGCGTGAATTTTAGGACAACCTCTATGAGAAAGCTATAAGAAATAGGTAAATTGAGCATTGTGTTCGAAATAATCGCACACAATTTATTACTTATTTTCAAACATGTACTCTCTCAATTATTAAAGCAAAGGCATTACAATTCGTTCCCATTTACATTTCAAACGGCAATTCCATAATTGAGCAACCCCATTTACCAATAACCCCTTATTTACTAACCCAATGCGGGCAGTAACATTGCACGGCTATCAATAGCTTTATTCAATCAGCCTGATTGTCCAACAACTTATAACACTGGCCATGTACCTATACATATTGTCAACGCCCTATATGAAAAAGAAAAAGATTGATGTAACGCGGACTGCGGAAAGCGTATCCCAAAAACTGAAAGCGGACAGAGATGGTAGTATTGGACATGAATTATTCCCTTTAGAAAAGCAATACCCATCTCTTTCACGACCGATGTTCACATTGGATACAGCGCGCAGACAATGGTAGATACATTAAAAAAATTGAATTCCAAATTCGGATGCCTGACAGTTAAATGACAGCTAGGGGAGCGGGAGCGGATGTCATTGGTCGAAAATTGGACAATGAGGCAGATGCGTTGTTTTTTTTTGCTGCCGTTTCGCCGCCATATTTGCTTAAATTCTTTACCGAAAAATGGGTGTACACAGAGTACAAAAAGTATAACAGCTGACTGTCTGACATCTCCATTTGCTTGCCGAGTTGACATGTGATTATTCATTGGAAAGGTGCTTCAATTATTTAAATTAATTTAATGCTAATGAATTTGCTCAGTTTAATACTAGTAGTTTATAAACTGTCTTTTGGGTCATGCTGTCGGAGTCAGTGATCAGAATGTTTGCTAATTATCTTTTAGGTTATCGGCACTTTATTTTGACAAATGAATAATTAGTTTCGATAGTAGCATACCTATTTATTAGAATTATTGAGCAAGTATAATATTGTTTCATAGTTTATTAATAGACTATTCAGACATTTCAGTTTTAGTTATAGTTCCACAAACAGCTTCCCCGGTGGCTAGAATCTACAGCTATTTGAATGCCATCATAATTTTAAACACAAAGAACTTACTTTAAGAAAGAGTAAGATAGGTAAAAGGACAGCCTAACTTAACGCAAACAAGTATTTGACTCGGAGTATCCCAAATCCTGGTCCAGTTTCTAAAAAACTACAATCAATTTGACAACATTGATAGAAATGCGTGCTAGACCGTTGTTTGCTGCCAAAACTTTGAAGTCCCTATAGTTAGGTACAACACTCGATAATACCTAGAATCCCAATTTCCAAAATTAAAAACAGAGCAAACAAGCGTTGCTATATACCTAATCCGGTAATCCAGCGCTCCCGGGCCAATATCACTGATATTCTATCGGTAGGCGCTGTGCAAACTACTTACCTTAATAATATGATACTGCCTTATCCATACTGATATTAGGTATAAAATATGCAAAGGTATTACTATCTGATACGGGTCGACAGAAATACCTGTCGGTTCAACAATATACAGCTGTAGGTAGGTACAGGGGCGTTACCATCGCTTACAGCAATATTATTACAAAATTGACGACCTCCCTGGCGCAGTGTTAAGCGCTCTTGTCTTAACCTGCGGAAGTCCCGGGTTCGATCCCCGGCAGGGTCAATTTGGGAATTTATAATTTCTGAATTTTCCCTGGTCTGGCCTGGTGGGAGGCCGAGCCCTTGGCTAGTTACCACCGAATTTATAATTTCTGAATTTGCTCCGCTCTGGTGGGAGGCTTCGTCTGTGGCTACCAAACCCTGTGGCTAGATATACTTACCATTACCCTACCGGCAAGCACGTGCCGCCAAGCGATTTAAGTAGATAGATTTACCTACTCTTTATTGCATACACTTAAAATAGAAACATTAAACAAAAGGTAAAAAGATTTAAATACTGAAGGGTCGAGGCGGTCTTATTGCTAAGCAATCTCTTTCAGACAACCTTTGGGGAGAGCAGATACTTATCTTCAAGAGCGTGGGATACTTAGTGCAAAAACCACTAGACTTGGTAGACTTTTAGTGGGACTTTCTCGCTGGTCTAGCGGTTAGCATGGTCGTCTGCCGACTGCGGATCGCGAGGTCCTGGGTTCGACTCCCGGTCGGGCATAAAAGATATTAGGTTATTGTCACTGATATGATAATAATAGTCGTTAAAGCCCGCCAACCCGCATTGGAGCAGCGTGATGGGTCTAAGCTTTAATTCTCTCTCTCATATGAGAGTGAGGCCTGTGCCCAGCTGTGAAAGTAGTTGGTAGTGAGATAAAATTAAACATCTCCGTTGAATAACTACTAGGAAAGTACGTATGTCCTTAGACTGTTATTACCACTGAATAGATTTACCTATTCAGGAGCCATACTGCCAACGCTTAAAGCCATATTGTTGCAATATTGCTGATTTTCGTGTTTTAGAACCACAGGTAATCCTTATTTTAGGAACGTCAAGGTGCGCGACATCAAACTGTCATTTTGAGTAACATTGCTTATGTATTGTTTAAAGCATTGGTTGTTTGGCCCCTGGAGTGGTTATTACTGTTTCGATGAGGCGTAAAAAGTGGAACAGCCGATGGAAACGCCACAACATCAAAAGCCCGTAGTCAAAAGTCAGCGTTGGCTCCAACACAAGTTGACAGGGCCGACACGTAGCCCGGACCGTGTTTACTTTGCTACAATAATGTACGTCAAAACTTCACATTCACTGCGGACTGACTGCGGGCGCAGCACTCCTGCGCAGCGGGGCGCCCCAGCCTTAAGGTGTGGTTTTTAAAGCACAGCGATGGTATTAGTGTTAAATATAGACGACAGTTTGTGACGTCTATGTGTGTGACTTCACAACCTTGTTCCTCCTTCTCCTTTCTACCACAGAACAGCGAGAAACCGACAGCATGACATCCTTATGTGGTTGACGTCCAATCTGCTCGCACGAAACTGTTTACCTTGACGTTTCTGATACGAACCGCTAGGTGTGAAACACCCTCCCAACGCCGATGTTCCTGCCACGTACAGCTAAAGAACCTTCTACGCAAGAGTGCATACTTAGGCATCTTCTATAGGCAAGCGCGTTCTAACCTAGGACCTCATCTTTGCTTTGAACTAAGCATGATTGTCGTCAGGCGCAAACCTATTTCGCAATAAAAAAGTGTACTAACCCATATTTACTCAAACCCACTCAACTGATATTGATGAAATTTATTACAGAGATAAATACATCCCAGCCCCGGCCGGGGAAGGACTACTTTTATCCCGGAAAATTAAGGAGTTCCCGCGGGAATCAAAAAACTTAGTCCACGCGGACGAAGTCGCGGGAATCATGTAGTGACTAGAATAAATTAATTAGATTTAATAAAAAGTAGCACTACTTATATGCAACGTAGAAGTAACTCTTTTTCCAATTATTTTTTTACAGATTTCAGAAAATTAGAGTTCAACGCGCCCGTGATGCTACGCTTAGGCCTAACCTGAGCGTAAGATAGTTGATCATCATTACAAATAGTTCACACTATTTCCAAAATTGGTTTTAAATTTCAAACTTTTGTTTAGATTAAGTATTCGATCAGACGGGGGACTTTTATCCTAGACATCGACAGATATATTATTATTGACTCGCTATATAAGGCGTTAGGCGCTCATATTACCAAATTCCTTACTCTAAAGCTACAGGATCATTGCTAGCCGTCAGCCATGCTCTGCTACAGCTCTCTCTGTTTCCACAAAACGCACCTTATCGAGCCAATATTTAAATAATACTTTTATCTTTTCCCCCCGGAATTAGAAAAAATTGACACCTGTCATTGTGCACGAGACGCGAGCTCCCACGGACATTTCTTTGTAGTGTCGTAAAAAGATTATATTGTGAGCTATGAGGCTCATACAAACAAACCACACGGACCTGCAAACCTGTGAATGCAAATATTTCTTCAACCGACCGACGGCTATTGAGGCTTACTTATGATCACATGAAGTTTTTTTAACACTTGGGCATTTAAAAAAAAACAAGGTTCTCCAACAACAACAATTTACATCAATTTTCTTCCCGTTGTAAAACAACAATAATTACTTTGGTAATTATTACAAACAGTAAGACTTAATATTAATGAATATAATTTTAAAAACCTGTAAAGTAGGCCTACTTTATAATCATTATCAAACTACACTGATCGCAAACCAAGTAAGTTTACTTACTTATTTTGCGATCAGTCGAAGATCGGTCTATCGGAACGGACTTAGTAGACCGTAGAGTCGAAAATCGCGGTCTTCGCCACTTCGCAGGTTAAATGAACAACTCGGTAATATATTTGTTTCTGTACGCTGCGCAGTCATACGCAGCTCCTTTACTCGTAATCCATCAATGAAAGTCGTGGCGTCAAAAAATGAGATCAATTAAATTGATTATTTCATAAACCACCCCATCAGTGGCGGTAACTAAAATTCCATTGACACTGGTGATAACTCGTTACATAATAGGTACGGTACACATATTACTGTCTAAAAAATGCTTTATTTCAGTTTGCTTACAGCCAGAGCTTCCACCAGACGAGGCAAGAGTATATTTAGAAATATTAACTAAAAATACCCAAATTGTCCCTACTCCCTTGCCAGATAGGATCCAGGATATAACGCATACACAAGACAATATAGCAATCGGCTGAAAATCGCTGAGCCGTTGTCCTTTTTGGAATTATTAAATTTTATGTCACAGTCTAGTCCTCAAGTTTTTTTACTAGTAATTTTGCTTTTGTTTTATCATTGTGTCTTTGGTCATTCCAAATAAAGATTTTATTTATTTAACATTCACCGCTGCACAAGGGAGGTCCACGAAACATACTTTATAAAATAGTTATTTTTCTTTCTTTCCAGCACCCAAACTGATGATTCCACCGACAGACTTCGTGACCCAAGGCGTGCTGGGAAGTCCGCAAGACGGCCTCCGCACCCCTACGGGAAACCAGATGCTAGCCAACCCCCTTCTAAACCTTAACAACACGGGAAGAACCAACTTCACAAACAAACAACTCACAGAACTAGAAAAAGAGTTCCACTTCAATAAATACCTAACCAGAGCGAGGAGGATAGAAATAGCTTCTGCCCTGCAACTGAATGAGACGCAAGTCAAAATATGGTTCCAGAATCGTCGAATGAAGCAAAAGAAGAGGATCAAAGAGGGCCTCATTGTAGCTCCGGAAGTAGCACCGTCAACGTCACATCCGAACATTGCAGGCTCAAATGAAAACAGTCGGGAGTCTAGTTAAATGATGGTTAACTTAATCTACTATTTGTGGTTCAATTTCAAAGACTAATTTCGAAGCGCTTTGATTGATTACTTATAAAGCTCGTCATTGACGCTAAGTCGAATGGATTGACGTCAAAATGTTTGTACATTCACGGCATCAGTCCAAATGATATAATATATCCCGATCGACGCACAGTCTGCGAGGTTTGATGCCATGGCGTATGGATTTCGCGCCCACGCTCAAATGTTATGGCGCCAAATGGCTTAACGCTGTGAATTATGATGGGCACGGTATTCAAGTGAGTTGGCGTCACTCCCAAATTTGACTTACAGTTAACTTAAATCAAATTACTCACGGCCATATTTTGGCTGTAGGTGTATCATGACTTAATTGAATGACTTACCGTCAATGGCAAGCTTTAGATAGATATAATATAATGAGTAGATTTTGTTAATCAATATCAAGTTACGGCCAATGATAAAAAATAATACCTGCATCCTAAGTTGCGATAATAATTCAGATCGATTTAAAGTATATTTTGCATACTTAATGTACATAAGTAATTAATGGCGTTATTATTTAATATTTACTTTCTCGTATTGCAATAAGTAACTGCAAAATACAAAACAAAAGCAACGCTCAAGTAAAGTTTATACACTTATCAAAATTTATGTTGTAATGTGAAAGTTTACCAAGAATTAATTCATCCTAAAATGTTAATTTTTACTCTTGAAACTAAAAATAATACGTATAAAATATCTTTGCGAGCTTCAAAGTTTTTGAGTTTAGGTACTTCAGCGTGCTTTAGACTGCATAGACAATTTTTTTAAATATTGTTTAAATATAATTTACTCATAACTCATAAATACTGTAAAATTGTTGTGCGGTTTTATTAATAAGTAACTAATTATTTTAATTTATTCTTTTTTTACAATTTTATTGTTATAATTGATGATTAACTATAATTGCGATGTACTTTGCGACATCAAACCAAAGCTCTTTTTCTTTATTTATTTAGGTAAGGTCAGCAGCTTAATTCAATTTGAGACCATATTAATATTATTTATCAATACTAATGCCCATATTATAAATACGAAAGTAGTTGTATCACTGTCCGTTTGTTACATTTTCCGGTTGGTTTATTTATTGCTGAACCGATCTTGATGGAATTTGGCATAGAGATAGCACATGGCAGAGATGGATCCTGAGGTTTGACATAGAAATTAGTATACTAGTTTATTTGTTATTATGTTATATTCCGAGTTCTCGCAGGAATAGAAAAAACTTCTATCTGTTCAAGGTAAACTATCGCTTAAATCAATATTATTTTAATATTCTAGACGCTCTTGTTTCAGAATTACAATCTTCATTTTAAGGAAACTGAAAACTGCCATTTTTAGTTTGTCACACTGTTTCAAACTGAAATTCAAACACAGTATCGAAAATATTACAATAATTAACTAATAATGTGTAACCTAACCTAGCAGCTGACCAGATCACAGTAGGTATAATTATAGGTGATTTTCAAAGGAACCTTTCATAGTGTGTCAATAATGAAAATCTTGTAATTAGGTTATTATAAGCAATTATATTATATAAATATTATTAAGTAGGCTTTTATGGATTTTCATTACATAAACAGAGCATATAGTTTTCTTTATATTGCAGGTATGGTCCAGAAGAGTATTAGTTTATACAATAATAGCCAGTTTTCATAAAATAGAAATGACCGTGTTTTTAGTCTGATAAATAGTTAATAATGTACAGTGTAGGCGTCACCACAGTGTGTTACACTATTAATTTATCGCTAAATACATTAAAATGTATATAAAAGAAGTTGCGGTAGGTACGGTTGTGTGTAAATTTTTGTATCGTTAAGTAATAATAATTAACTTCTATCAATAAATTAATTATATCTATTTTCAGTTGACACTTTTTAATACCTATTCCCCAATCCTAATCCATGCTAATATTATTAATGCGACAGTGTGTCTGTCTCTCAGCTACGCTTTATCGGGCTGCGAGTATATATGTACTTATTGAAACGATTTTTAAGAAGTTTGGTTCAGAATACAGAGAGGTAGCTATCCTGTGGAAAGACATATTATAAACTAGATGATTCCCGCGACTTCGTCCGCGTGGACCAAAAGTTTTCGATTCCCGCGGGAAATCTTGAATTTTCCGGGATAAAAAGTAGCCTATCCTTCCCCGGGATACAACCTATCCCTGTACCGAATTTCATCAAAATCGGTTGAACAGATGGGCCGTCAAAGCGTAGCAGACAGACAGACACACTTTCGCATTTATAATATTAGTATGGGTTCTACTTTTTATCTCTGATAGAACCCATATAGAACCAGATAGTACCTAGTATAGATATAAAGAAGCATTTCACCAGAAAGATCTTCAGCGAATCTTCTTCTTCTTCCTGCCCTTATCCCACGCTATGTGAGGTCGGCACAACATGTTCTCTTCTTCCACTCACTTCTGTTATCCGTCAACCTATCATTCACCCCTTTTATACGCATATCCTCTTTCACACAATCCATCCATCTTTTCTTTGGTCTCCCTCTACTCTTTTTCCTTCCACATGCATATCTATCATTCTTCTCGTAATACGCCTTTCTTCCCTCCGCATTACATGAAAGAAAGATAGCGAATCGTAGTAACAACATTAGTTGTTGATTGACCATCAGCTTCAAAGCTACTTAACTATGTTAATACTTAATACTTAGTTTAAATAAAAAAGTGGTAAGGTACAAAATTAAGAGACAAAATATTATTCATTTGTAATAATTTCAAACTTAACATTATTTTCATGCAGATTTTTAACTAAACTAGTATTCCGGAAGGCAACTCCGGGCGTCATAACACCGCCCCTGTAATGAAAAAAAAAATTGAAACCCAGAGACTAATATTCAGTTGGAAAATAGTTAAGTTCTACAAGTGCAGCATAATGAAAATTACGAAATTTACAACCTGAACCACAGGCGGGGGTGTACAATAGCGCTGAGTGTTTAATTTTAATGCGTACCTACGCGTACCTAAACGTTACCAAATTGGTCAGTTATTACAGTAAAAAGTTGAAGGCGGCCATTTTATTACCGCAATAGGTGCAAAAATATTACTGCATGCAAATAACTATGTGTTAGTATTTTTATCGCTCAAGAGTGTGGAAAATTCTACTTTATAGTTTTAATAGCGGGTAATTAAGAGCAACTTCGCGAGCTAAATATAAAACCAAGAATTATTGTTGTTATCTTCACACATCACACCTACCTGTTAGGCATTTTTGAAGCCTCTTGAAGGATTGCGAGGGCTGAAAATATGACAACTACGGCTGTGCCCACGTAAGCTGGATCTGCTCCTGATACCTGAGTACAATTACAATATCATAACATGTCTGAATTTAATAATGAAAGAGGACTCTCCAAGTCTCCTCGTCGCAGTAAAAATAGCACTAGTGCTGTAAAAACAAGCAATGTTTACTGCATTTGTATGTGCGTTTATCGAGCAACTGTACCTATTGAACTGCAAGACACTTACGCTCACCCTCCCCACGACCTTCTTATTCGGCGAAGTCTTGTCAGCATCGCTGCCTTCCTCCCAGCCCTCACCGAACATCTCATACTGTAAACTCATGTCGTCCATCACTCCCTCTTCAGGGTGGTCATAAGTGACGATCCCAAACGAACAGATCCTGGGATAATTCAATAGCAAACTCTTCAACAGCGATACTTTGCTAAGCAAAAACAGTAAGGCGCCGGCAATTACTACTGCTATAGCGGTGAACATGGAAGGAAAACTTATATAAGCTTTGTATTGAACTGGTCTTTGTTTTTCCGAGGATCGTAAGTATTGTTGGGTTTTGTTGACCACTTCCGTGTCAGTCCCGGGAAAGGGAAGGCACCATCTGCCCATGTTCTTGTGGATGAGACACCTGAAAATAAAATAAATACGAAGATAAGATAAACACGATGGAAGACTCCCAAATAAACTATATAGCATTATAAGATGATGATGCCCGCAACTTCATGGATTGGATTAATATTTATTCATTTCCGCAGGAATTCTGCTATTTTACGGGGTTATATTAAGTAGGTATATGAGCTAAGTATCTTCATCAGCCAAATCCGTTCAGTCATCGCAGCGTGAAGAAGTAACTAATATATCCAAACTTTTTTAACTTAAAATGAAAAAGTGACTGACTGACTGATCAATCACAGCTCGAACCACTGCACTGGACGGATCTAGCGTACAGATAGCATTTATGACCTAGGCATCCGCTAGGATAGGAAAGGATTTTTAAAAATTAAACCCCTTAAGGGGGTAAAATATTGGTTTGACATTTGTATGAAAATCGAATTATCATGCAAATTTCAAATCAATATTCAAAGCAAAAGCAAAATGGCAAAAGCTAGTTTTGAATATACATAGGTATATACTCGTAGGAAAAATAGGATATACATTTTTTGAAGAACTTCAATCACTTTTTTGGCCAGGATTCGGGAGTCGAACGCGGGACTTTGTGAGTCGAGATCTAGGTAGAGTAGATAGGCAGGTACTCTACATCTTGTAGCTGGAAACATTAGCTAATCATGTTAAACTAAGGTATTATAGTCTATTACATAATAATATATAAGTAAACACCAACCTTTGCTTCAACTCTGGTTGCAATGGCGATAACAGCTGATTCTGTTTACGTTCCATCAGAGGCATTGCAGCCATGCTTGAAAGTGAACATAACACCATGTTTTAATATTTTTAAAAATAACTAAACGTAAGATTCAAGATTCATGCATACTTAATATTATAAATTATGTGAAACTTGCGAAATTGCATACTTAATATTATAAATTATGTGAAACTTGCGAAATAAAGTGAAATGTATATGTCACCGTAAGATTGCAAAAACCGTTAGATTGTAATCCAACTAGCGATATTGTAAACCGTCGACGGATTGTGAACCGTTCAATGGTCCGAGTGTCAATTTTTGAAATATTCATTGTATTTACGTTTTCTTGTCTCTTTCTTGTAGGTTAGGTTAGGGTTCGACATAAATAAAAATAATGCGTAATTGTAATTTGTTGACAGTTTACAATTTCGCAAGTTAGATTACAATCTAACGGTTTTGGCAATCTAACGTGACATACGAGTATATAAATAAAAATCAATTGCCGTATATTAGGGCATCACTTCAGAACGGCTGGACCGATTTTGACGGAATGTTTTGTGTGTGTTTGTGAGGACCCCGGGATGGTTTATATTCACAATTGGACCCGGTAGGGGGCGCTGCAATCGGGTTCTAGGTTCAGGACAGGACAAAGTCAGCCGGGCTCACTAGTAAGATTTTAAATTTTAAACTATAACTTTGTACGATCAATAACATCACAGTCCAAAGTTATAGTTTCTAAATTTTTCAGTACCTGTTTATCATGGACTCCCAGCTACTGTATCGGACCACGCCTCTCGTCTTGTTGGCCAGCAGCCTCGGCGGATAGTGCATCACTAGGTACGACTCCACTGAGTTCAATGTACCTGAAAATAAATCATTTAGATACCTACTTGTTAGAGTAAGTACTTACTTTATTTTTACCTATGTTTTAAAAAGCTTACTTCTAAATATATAAAAAGAAAAAGAAAAGGTGACTGACAGACAGACTGATCTATAAACGCACAGCTCAAACCACTGGATTGGTCGGGTTGAAGTTTGGCATACCGACAGATAGCTTAAATTATGACGTAGGCATCCGCTAAGAAAGGGTTTTTGAAAATTAAACCCCTGAGGGGTTAAAATATGGGTTTGAAATTTGTATGAAAATCGAACTTAACGTGAGAAAAGCTGCGGGCAAAGGTTTCATAATGGGAAAACGGAAGTTGAAACATCATTTCATATCCTAGCGAATTGATTTAGAAAAGAGGAAGCAAACGTCCCACTGCTGGGCGCAGGCCTCCACTCTGATCCCACCACGCATCTCCAATGCGGGTTGACGGGCTTTAATGACTATATAATATCGTGATAGTAATAATAACCGGGACCGACGGCTTAACGTGCTCCTTCTAACTCCGGGCAAGTACTGAGAATTTCTAGGGAGAAAAACCCAATATTTAATTATGGCCCCACCCGGGACTTGAACTCGGGACCTCGTCATAGGTAGTTCATAGTTCATACGCGTAGATGAAATTTCGACTATGTACAGATGCGTTCCCTGATGCTAGTGGAATTCTACATATCTATTTATTTTCATTATTATTTACACAATTGAAGGAGCACTCAAATCTGGAAACAGTGCCGCTTACACGGAAAAAAAACACACACACACTTCCAATTCCACGACCATCGTGAGTTGGCACCCTTTTCAGAGCAAAACTCCCAACAAAAAGGTCTCTAACGCAATAATATCTTCAAAAGATAATTAGGTGCGAAACATTAAAAATAAAACAAAATTATTCTCACCGGCGAAATGTTGCTGCAGGTATATGACGCCCAAGTCAGCCGGCACACTGCTCAGCCCGCAAGCGGTGACCACGTACACGCCCGCCTGCTCCGCAGCCATAGAGAACTTCTGCTCGCATAGCTCCACGAACTGCAAGCCATGAGGGCAAACACTAACATCTGTCATCGACGTTTCTGATCCGAACCGCTAGGGTGGAACACCCTCCGAGCGCACGTGTTAGGTACCTTCAAGGCAAGAGTGAATAGGCATCTTCTAGGCGAGCGCGCTCCATCTTAGGCTGCATCACCACTTGCAACCAGGTCTGAACGCAGCCAAGCGCAAGCCTATATGTTTTTTTTAAAAAACCACCATTACAGTCCATTAATATCACACTGCTGGGCACATGCCTCCATTACCATAGGAGAGAGGGAATTAGAGCTTAGACCCACTATGCTGCTCCAATGCTTAAAAGCGCACAGGTGGAGCTAATAAAAACGGTGAATGTTACCAGTTTTTCGCCGCTGACGTCCACGTAATGCGCCCCGCACCCGATGGCCGCAGCGACGACCGGCTCGCCGAGCCTCACGAAGGGCCCGCAGCAGTTGAGCACCAGTCGCGCCTCGCCACACATTCGCCGCAACGACGACGAGTCCTCCGCGCTCGCTACTATGACCCGAGCTGACGACACATCTACACCTGGAAACATCATCATTTCACCTCATTGCCGGCTCACTACTGAGCGCAAGTCTCAACTTGAAATGAGAATGGCAACTTTAGTCATAGTCCATCATGTTGGTTGAGAGCGAATTGGCACACTTCACCCACCTTCGAGGGCATTATGAAGAATTCTCTGCCCTGCTGTTTTCCTCACGATGGTTTCCTGCGCCGGTAAAGAAAGTGATATTTTTTAAATGCACAGGGTATCTAACCCGCGCCCCCGTAAAGGAGTTCAAATGTTTTAACCACTAGGACTAGGCTATCGCCGCTTCAAGGTGATGGCACAGTTGATAACAGCAAGGGATTCTGTCTAAGTATGGATAAAATTAGATAATACTAACTGATGCCCGCAACTCCTCAGCGTGGATTTTGGTTCGCACGGGAACTTTTTAATTTTCTGGGATAAAAAGTAACCTTTGTGTTTCTCCAGGCAATAATCTAGCTCTGTGCCAATTTTCATCCAGTCCCGTTCAGCCGTTTTGGCGTGATTTGGATGGATATCCAAACTTTCGCATATTATAAGTATGATACGATACAAACCGACAAACACTCTTGCAACATTGAGTATGGCTGCACCGCACCTAGGTAGTTTGTTGGTACCTTTTTGATTTATACGTACTTACTACCATTAAGATCGCCTGATAACTTTAAAACCTAAGATCCGTTTATGTAATTGATTTCCTTTTTAGGATTTCGTGATCCGTCCAAATTCAAATTGGTCCAGAAATCTCTGAGAAATCGTTATCCTTGTATACATTTACGCTGAAGTGTGAACTTCCTCCTTTTTTGAAATCGGTAAAAAATTGAACCCACATGAGTCGCGCTACCACACGTGCGACTATGCTTCATGTCAATCCGTCTATGTTGGCTCTGTTATACCTACTATTACCTAATATTAGCTGATGCCCGCGATTTCGTCCGCGTGGTTTAAGTTTTTACCAGATTGAAAGTGGTTAGGTATCATATGCAAATCACCTATCATAGCTCCGAGGATTTTGGGAGGATCGAGATGGGAATAGTACCAAAATTTGAGAAATTTATCGAGGCACGTGGGAGTACCTACTTGAATTATGAAAATCGCTTGGTAACTTTTTTTGGAATATTGAAAATGAAAAAAATTACGGGCCTTTTGGGGGGTGTTTGTTTACTAAATTGTAAAGAAAACCCGACATAAGAAAAAATTAAAAGAAAGTCCTAGAGTATTAGTTAGCTACAAAATGGCGTAAAAATTTTGAAAATCGGTTAATTTTTGAGACCTGTAGGTGGTCCCTTCAGATTTGGAATTGTAGAAAGACGGGTATTTCCGTAGGTATATGTATAAAAAAACCGGCCGAGAGCGAGCCAGACTCGCGTACCGAGGGTTTCGTTCAAACCTGTAGTAAGTTTAAAATGATTAAAAATATTTTTATTATATGATGTAACTAAAAATTTATGCTTTTCGCAATTTTTCCTTTATCTGTGCTATCAGACGTTGCTTCGTACCAAATTTCAAGATTCTGAGTTCACGGGAAGTACCCTGTAGGTATTGATTCCCTTGCGAGTGTTGAAAATTTGCAGCATAAACGGCTGTAGGTATCTTTTGATTGCGTTGGCTTAAAAGATTGAATTTTTCACAGGGATTTTCCAAGGGACAGTAGACCTTTTGATATGAATTTCAGCTTGATACATCCATGCGTTCGTGAGAAAAAGGGTCTTGACACACAGTCGGACGGACAACAAAGTGATCCTATAAGGGTTGCGATTTTTCCTTTTGAGGTACGGAACCCTAAAAAATGATGTGATTATGATTGTTGACCGATCGTCATGGTAATGGTGTCAAAAGATGCGGATGCAGACGAGAAGTGCATTCGAGTTGGAATGTTGAAAATCGGTTAATAATTTTTAAATTTTTTTGGAAAAAGGTTTTATACTTTTAGGGAAGTAAATCTCAATAAAAAATTCTTATTATTCAACTTGTAATGTATTATATTGTATTATTCAAAATAAAATTTAAAAAAATACGTAAATTTTTTACAGAGATTTATGTGATTTTTTGTATGTGATTCACATCACTACATCGGAAAAAGAAAACTTTGGCTGAGTATCACAGTGTTTTAGAGCAATAAGTAAACCTTCAAAAACAGTTATAAATATTTGTTTCGAAACTACAGAACAGTCGTTGGGTGAGTCTGAATCGCACTTGTCAGTTTTTTTCGTGAAAATGTAACAATAAATTTTAAAATTAGGTATCTCATTTATAGCCTAATCTAATTACTGTACCAGACGCCATTAGGTACCTACTTATATTCGCTGAATAATTGTAATAATCATTCCATGTTCAACTAAACAAGCTGATACCTACTTCGTCCGTACTTGTCCGACGAACAGACAAACAAACTGACAAACAAACAGACCGACAGATAGACGGACGGACATGCAAACAGGCAGATAGACGAACGAACAAGCGAACATACAACGAACGATTAATTACCAAAATCCACGCGTACCAAGTCGCGGGTCGCATCTAAAATGAAAAGTACGTAAAATGTGCAACTAACTATACGTCGTCACAGACCACAGTCTATACTACATAAATGCGAAAGTTTGGATGGACGGAGTGATGGATATTTTATGGATGGATGAATGATGAAACTATTCCTATTCCTATTCCTATTCCTAAGGTTGCCTGGTAGAGATCTCAAGCAAGCGATAAGGCCGCTTTTTGTAGTATGCCTGTGTTTTTTTTTTTTCAATTTTTTGTTATTTATATGGTGGTACAAATAAAGAGTATTTAATAATACCGGCTACTAACGGCTGAACGGATCTGGATGAAAATTGGCACAGAGCTAGATTATTGCCTGGAATAACACATAGACTACTTTTTATCCCAGAAAACGTGCTAAACAAAAATCCCTCAATAAAGTCGCGGACATCAGCTAGTGAATAATAACACCACGTCGAGTCGTAAACGTTAACATTTTGTGCAGCTCGATAAAGTGACTATAATATGCAGAGGTCTCCATTTCTCGTTTGCAGCATTGCTGGGGTCGTGGTGCCTTCCATGCATGATAGCGGAGTAAACAACTATTCTACTTTAATATCGTCCCACACAAGTTAACTCAGGGCGGAAATACACTAAGGACAACAAAAATTGGGTGTAGCTGTGTTATGGACATGGCCATTTGTTGTGCGTGAATACGTCTCGTAACGGGTAATAGTTTCTAGTATATAAAATACTAGCTGATGCCCGCGACTTCGCCCGCGTGGATTTAGTTTTAAAAATCCCTCAGGAACTCTTTGATTTTTCGGGATAAAAAGTGTCACTCTCTAGGTCCTCAACTATGCCCATGCAAAAAATCAAGTCAATCCGTTATTCTGTTGCGACGTGATTAAGGGACAAACCAAAATATCTACAAACCGACAAACAAACAAACACACTTTTGCATTTATAATATTAGTAAGATAGTAAGAAGAAAGATTAGTAGGATTGTGCAAACCGAATTAACACAATTAACATATTTTACACCAAGAAATTAAGAAATAACCGATATGCACATTATAAACACAATAACAAAATTTAACTAATTTAAATAATTAACTACGAAAATGTTAACTAAAATAGTCCTTGCTCCCCACTCTAACATTAAAACAGGAGCCGAACCACAGGCTAAAGCAGCTAGCTGGTGGTGAGGTCTACGCCCGCAGTGCGCAGCGTTTGTCTTTTGCCCACAACAAACAAACAAATCTTTCCTCTTTATAATATTAGTTTAGATATAATATATATATATATATATATATATATATATATATATATATATATATATATATATATATATATATATATAGGTATAAAATATAACGCCAAGTAATAAAAACGTAAAATTGTCTTAGACATAGGCTATAAATTAAGATGTAAGCCATCCTATCTTTCAAGTTGGATCAAACTGCACACGGTGTGCAAATTTAATTTAAAATTGGTGACGATTGAAACTTGTATGAAAGTCGTAGATTCACCGAGTCGAAAGTTATACCATAGAAATCTCGATACGCAGCAGAATGGCCTTCAAAATGGCGGGCTTCCCCCTCCGCCGCGCGCGATGTGTTACAGACTACAGTCCTTTCCTTACATATGGCAATAAATTATTTGATTCCTTTTAGCTTTCCAGTGGTGTAATTGAAATTTGGATTGGGAGATAGTGTAGCTGCAACACTTAACTGTAACCCCGATTTTGTTATCAATCGTTTTTTTGAATTGCATCCCTATGGAAGCAATTTTAAAGACGTATTCACGTCAAAACGGACATAACTCTTTTCTACGGAGTGCACACACTAGCGCGACAGGACGAAGCGTCGTTCGCCTCCTGCGCGTGCATATCGTGCATACATTTTGCGTCAGTGTCGTATAATTGTACGTATCTACCTATTTCCATGGTTGCTTACAAGAGTATTTTTCCATGTTACCTACGTTACGACTTACGACAGTTAAAACTGAACTACAAGAGTATTTTTCCATGTTACCTACGTTACGACAGTTAAAACTGAACTAATAGCCAACCAAGGCTGTGATGTAAATTTTTATGATAGTTAATTTTGTCGATTACTCAATAAACAACAATATTAACTAAATTTATTGTTTCTAGTAAGCGATTTAAAAAAACTCGTGCGTAAAACGCCAAAAAAATACGTTGTTTACGTGTTTCTTGGTGTTTTATCACAACATTATTAATATTATGATCTCTGTTTTTGCCGCATAATGTACCTACCTATCTCAGTTTTGGCTGTAGGTCTTAGGTACTTAGAACACGTACCTACCTACATAGAATATCAAAACTTTAAGCTACTGAGGACCGGTTAATACGTGAGCCCCCAAATGCCTCGATCCTTTGCCTAAAAAGTGTGAGCTTTCAAATGTTTTAGGGGTTCCGTACCTTATAATCGAAAACCCGTATGGAACATTTTGTTGTCTCTACCTTGTGTGGGTGCCAAGCTCCTTTTTCTTAAAAGTGGCTTGAGGTATCAAAATGAAAGTTACTTCAAGCTTCTATTTAAGTATAATTTCAAGTTTCTTATCAATAATACTAGCTTTTGTAACTACATTTTCATAAATTAAAAACCAGCCAAGTGCGATTTGGACTTACTCACGTAGGGTTCCGTGCTGTCGTACAAGATATAAGTATAACACTATTTATTTAAATATTGGATAGAATCAGGCGTTACTTTGCGGAAGTTCATGATTTAGCAAGAAAAGAATACAATTATTTTGCTATAATCCGCCAACAGTTGGCGGATTATAGCAAAATAATTGTATTCTTTTCTTGCTAAACTATTTATTTACTTTTAAATACTTTCGCAATAGAAACAAGAGAAACGCTCAAAAGTCACGCTTCTTGCATGCCCCCCATTATCATTTTTTTTTTTGTTATATCCGCAATAAAGATACAAACTGAAAATTTCAACTGTCTTCCTATTAGGGCTAATGAGATACAGTCCTCTGACGGATAGGCAGGACGGACGGGCAGCGGAGGTTTCGTAATAGGGTCCCGCTGGCACCCTTTGGATATGGAGCCCTAGACAGTCACCATTGTCAAAAGGGTTTGAGGTTTCTATAAGGATTCCTTGATTTATTACGGAACCCTAAACAAGACGTGAGATATCATGACCTACACCACAGAATAGTTGGTTACACGGGCCGCAGGAGTCAAAGCTTCAAGGCAAAGAGATGTATTTCGTCGTCAAGGCACTCGTTACACTTTAAGAAGTAGGTACGCCATTCTTGATCAAACAAAACACCACATTCTAGACAACTGCTATTTCGTCTGTGTTGCAGGGCCCGTTTCAATAAACCGACATCAGCTAAGATCAGACTCACGCTAAGGTCAATTTAAATAAATCTATGCTAATATTATAAGGAAATTCAATTCCCACCCATTCCAAATAATGCGAAAGTTTGGAATGGGTGGGTGGATGGACTGCCTTGTTGGTCTAGCGGTTAGCGTAGTCGACTGCGGATCACGAGGTCCTGGGTTCGATTCCCGGTCGGGCATAAAAATTGTTAGGTATTGGGTTTTTCAATTAAGAAATTCTCAGTGCCAGCCCGCAGTTGGAAGTTGGCGGTGTTTCACCCCCGTGCCTCGGAGAGCACGTTAAGCCGTCGGTCCCGGTTATTATCACTAACATGATAATAGTCGTTACAGCCCGCCAACCCGCATTGGAGCAGCGTGGTGGGTCCAAGCTCTAATTCCCTCTCTCCTATGAGAGTGGAGGCCAGTGCCCAGCAGTGGGGCGTAATAGGCTGTAATGGTGGTGGTGGTGGTGGGGTGAATGGATGTATGGATGGTTGGATGGATGTTTGTTACTCAATCACGCCCGAACGGCAGAACGGATCTGGATGAAATTTGGCACAGAGAAAGATTATAGTATGGAATAACACAAAGGATGCTTTTTATCCCGGAAAATTGAAGAGTTCCCGCGGGAACCAAAAAACCTCAATCAAAAAGTCGCGAGCATCAGCTAGTATTTGATATTTTACCAAGTAGGGCAGATACTGGAACGGTGAAATACAATTTTATTAAACGGTAAAGTACGAGTCAGACTCGCGCACAAAGGGTTCTGTATCACCACACAATGTAAATTATTTTAGTAAATAACAAGAAAGGTGTTATAACAACACGTAATCAGCTATGAAATAACGCCCTATGAATACGGAACCCTAACAACAATTTACGGATTTTTCCTTTACTTGGTCTATGAGACCTTGCTTCATGCCAAATTTCATGATTCTAAGTCAAAGGGAAGTACCCAATAAGTTTTGATTTCAAGTGTCAAAATATGCAAAAATACCTATATGTGGCTGATGCAAATGAATTTTTTTACAGTTCCAAGGGACCGTAGACCTGAGTATTTGATATTATTTTAAACTTGATACCTTCACGTGTTCCCGAGAAATAGGGCATTGACAGACGGACAGACAACGAAGTAATACTATACCTATGGTTCCTTTTTTCCTTTTGAGGAACAGCACCCTAAATGTGTACATAAGTAACCGCTGCATCCTTAGATTTGATCGCTCCGGCAATGCTGCGGTTACTTATGTACACATTGATATAATAATTTGTAAATGAATTATTTAAAAAGAGCAACCACCAAGTTTCTCGCTAGTTCTTCTCGGTAGGAATGGCATTCCGAACCAGTGGTAGATTCACTTGACGATTCAAAAGTACTTGTAAAAGTTTATAATAAAAAATATTTTGAATTTTGAAATTTAAAAATTCAAACGATTAGACCTTACCAGTTTTATCGGTAACATCCATGAGCAGCAGGTCCAGCCTGGCCTGGCTCCTGCCGGCGACTGCCCAGCTCAAGCCAGGGTACCTGGGAGCGATGCGAGCTAGCTCCCTCACCACGTGCTTGCCTGTGTACCCGCTCGCTCCGAACACCACTATATCCACGCGATCTGCCGACATCTTGTGCAGAAAATGGGGGGTTCATTAAAAAAACATACGTTTCTTGTTTCCCCAACTTTTCTCTTTATATTATACGCACTAACTTTCAACCCTGTCCCCAATACCAAAGGTTAACTGGAAGAGAGTACATATTTCTAGGTATTTATTTATAAAGTAATGAAGACTTCAAAACGGGTTCAATCTCTAAGCGGTGACGCACGGGGTCGCGGGTTCGATCCCCGGCACGCACCTCTAGCGGCTCTAGCTTTTCTAGAAATTAAATATCACTTGCTTCAAACGGTGAAGGGGACCTGCATGCTCGAGAGTTCTTCATAATATTTTCGAAGGTATGTGAAGTCTGCCAATCCGCATTTGGCTTGAGTGGTGGACTATGGCCAAACCCTTCTCATTCCGAGAGGAGACTCATATTAGCATAGCCGTCTCTATCTCCTGTAAGTCTCTATCTCCTACAGGGGATAGAGACGGCTATGATATTAGTGACCGGCAATGGGTTGATAAGATAGAGATGGGAGAATAGCTTAATCTGTACGTAATACTTTCTGAACTTAATCTGAAACACCTTAAAAACTCAATAAATTCACAAATAAAATTTATTAAATTTCAAAATATTTAACGAAACAGGGTTCTTATTTCTATACAATATGTTCCAACTCTCGCGGTATGATGATCCTTCCCAGGGAAGCAACATATTAATATATCTCTGTACCAAAATTCATCAAAGCCGGTGTTCCACATGGATTTTATTACACTTTTGCATATTTTAATGATTTTTTTTGTAAGTTTGTATTTTTGTGTAGGTACTCTTTCACGCCACAATTAATGAACCAATTCAGCTGTAAATATGGATAGCCTAACATTTTATAGAATAGGATAGGATAGAATCCACCACCACCACCACTACAGCCCATTAACGTCCCACTGCTGGGCACAGGCCTCCACTCTCATGAGAGAGAGGGAATTAGAGCTTAGACCCACCACGCTGCTCCAATGCGGGTTGGCGGGCAGGATAGAATGTAGCATAACATTTTATGCCGGAAAATTCGTTCCCGCATCCTACGCAGACGAAGTCTCGGGCGTCTCCTAGTTTTAAATAATTGGTAAGGATTCTTAGTTTGGAGGCATTGAAAATAAATAGCTACATACCGCAATGTTCTCCCTAGAAGACGTCTTGTTTACTATTGAACTACTAGTTGTTCTAAGCTAAAACCTGTCCTAAGGTACAGTGCCTTACTTTAAGCATACTTTACATGCCTTAGGCAGAGCTTACACGTAAGACAGAGCTATTAATTTAATCTTGTTTGTATGGTCGGTTTGTATAGTTTGAATGGTGGTTTGATATACGGCAGCCTAATTATGTACCTAAGCCTAATTATTATGTAAACCTCCGAGTTTCTTTCTGGTTCTTCTCGGTAGGAATGGCATTCCAAACCAGTGGTAGATTATAAAGTATAATTGAATAAAAACATTTGAATTATCAATTTTGAAAACCTACACCAATCATTGTTTCAGTCTCGGTTGTTGCGATTCGCTGAATTTATGGTATTCTTGCTGCGTCGATGGATTTGGGCCAGTAGCGTAAGAGTGATAATCAATTGGTGATTGCGCTCGTGACACTGTATTTTTACTTAATAATAGCAATAAATGAGTTTTCTACTACGGATGACGAGGTCCCAGGTTTGATTAAATACTGGGCCCTAAAATAGGATTTTTTTGCAAGTCTGGAGTGTCTGAAGTTAGGAAGTTTGTGGTAATTTCCTATGGAGTCACATCGCGCCGCGTTGGGTCGATACCGTCGCTCACCTAGGACAACGTCAAAGGTTTCTTGATTTATCTGGTATATCACTGAACCCCCAAAAAAGGATCGAGTATGCACGTGTGTTCCTGTCTTTATATATAGTCCTCGCTATAAGATGTAGGTACGTCATATTATGGGTGCATAAATTACCTTACCTACTTACTAATCACTAATCAGTGACAAAAATGTAATTCTTGAGCGCAATGCAAACCTGCTACTGTGTGGCCGTGGCCCAGTGCATAAACATAAATAGATAGGTGCCTACGCGCCGAATTGAGGAACTCCTCCTTTTTTGGAAGTCGGTTAAAAACTCAAAAGCGGCAATGACTGAGCTGACCCCATTGAGTCACTTGACACTTAGCTACATTTTTAGGGTTGCTTACCTAAAAGGTAGGTTTGCAACCCTTATGGTGCTTCTATTGTCTGTTCGGTCAAATTTAGCATAGGTATATAGTAACTATTACCTAGCTACAGACTTTAAATTTGGAAAAGTTTTAAATAATCGCCAACCTTATCGAAAATAATGATAGGTATATAATTTATAAAATACTGTTATGACTATTACAATCTTTTGTAATAATAATAATTAGTATTTTAGTAAACCTGTGTCAGTAAACCTCTTGGTCATTGATGTAGAATTTTAGTACCTATACTGATGTGTAAAGTGATGTATCTTAATATGACAGTTTTTTATTTGCACATTGTAAAATATAACAAAGTTTCTAGCCAGGATCGTTTTTGAAAAATCAGCCATAAACCTTTACAAACAAACTTAGTTTCGCGGTCCGAAATAAAACGGATTTTTCGGAGATTTAAACTAGGTATACAGGAAAAATAAAAGGAAGTCTTGTTTTTTATAAATCAGCTGTAAACTATAAGCGTAGCAGACACACTTACAGACAGACAATCTCATTCGCTAGCATTAGTAGGTATGGATACAAGATAAGTGAGGGAATAAATACAGAAAGGTACCTAGATTTAGGAGATAAATAAATAAATTAGATCTCGCCGTCGATAAAAAAAAATAGTATTGTACTTAATATTTCAAAAACATATCAGGAATCATAGGCCCAAATCGTAATCATTTGACAGCTTAAAACGTATTACTCGAACTGTTGGAGTTCATAAATGCTTTTTGACTTGCCGGCATCTATGAACTCCTTAAACAGGTCGGTTTATACGTTTGACAAACTAATCAATGATTACGTTTTCCCTGCGCGTTTTCCTTACATAATCGGGGGCATATCCGCACTTTTTTCCAAAGAATCATATTTTGTGATTTCACTGTGGAAATCGTAAGAACGTTCGAGTGTGAATAAGTATTTTGTAGTAGGTAAGAATAAGAAGGCCATACGGCTCATTCGACTCGTCTCAGCGACCCTTTTGGTAATAAATTGTTGATGCTAATCTTACCTCTGTACATACGCGTACCTACATCATTAACCTTACTTAGGTATACTTAGGTAATTTTTTGTATGTCGGATGAAATTACATCACCACTGAGCGGTATGGATGTTGTGCGGTCCACAGTCAGACCCGTACAGTCGCGGTCTGAAAATGTTTA
Organism: Erebia epiphron; assembly: GCA_963932025.1. NCBI lineage: Eukaryota > Metazoa > Arthropoda > Insecta > Lepidoptera > Nymphalidae > Erebia > Erebia epiphron. The sequence continues at coordinate 54,964,300 of OZ009945.1, read as the reverse complement.
CCACCTTTACGTCCAGAATTGCATGTAGGAGGTTCGATTAGGCTTGGATCATAGATTTATTTAAATTTTTAGTAGGTGGCAAATGTGGAAACCAACCTCTTTTTATCCTATGTGTCAAATCATAAGTCATAAATATGAATTCGATGCTTAAAAAGGTTTGATGACTTTGAAACGTAATAAATACTAAAGCATTTGAGATATGGGTGAATTTCCCAACAGCGAAATTTATGCGGCATGGATGAAATCGGTAGTGCAGAACGTTACTATACAGTTCTAATATTTTTTTCTAGGTAGAAGAGGTAGTTACCTATGTGCGTAGCAATAAATATTTCTTGATTAAGCTTTCAGTTTTTTTTTTAAAAATAGTTAAGCTCCGAATTTTTCATTTCGGTGGCTGTCACTGCAATATGTTTCTGTGTAATTTTCCTCATAAAACAAAAAATATTAGTTACTAAGGTTTATGGCTACCTTTATTTTAATCATGAATAGTGATAGCATAATTCCATAGTATTTTTTTAATAATATCTACCCAGTTTAATAACAGGAGAGTAAAAATGCATGTGTCCCAGATATTTCTTTAATTTCGGTGACAAAAAGTTTATCAAGTATATTTTTGCTTAAAACAACTCTAGCTCCCCCCGCGTGGCCTCAAAACTTACGCAATAGTGGCCTCTAGGTGTTGATCGTGGGAGGACGTGCGCCACTTGCCTGCGTGTTCCCGCAAAAAACGAAAGTATGTCACATCGGTGACATGGAACACATTTCTTTTCATTTCCGTGTATAGGTATAACTTTTCTTGCAATAAGTTAGTAAACTTATTTGAGTATTCATGAATGGGCTAATGGTACTACGTTTATTTGTGTAGTATTCCTTACATCCTATAATAAATAGTTTTCTCGTAATACTAATTCTTTTCCTTGATTTTAATTTCGGTGTTTTCATTTCGGTTGATTCGGTGGCCTAAACTGGCCACCGAAATGACAAAATACTCACCAAAATGATAAAAATTCTCATTTCGGTGAGTTTTTATCATTTCGGTTGATTATTATTTCATTTCGGTGAAAATCCAAGCTAGGAGGTGAATATTTCACAATCTTTGAATCATCATCATCATCATCATCAGCCGACAGACGTCCACTGCTGGACATAGGCCTCTTGCAAGGATTTCCACACGCTGTGATCTTGCGCCGCCTGGATCCAGCGGCTCCCTGCGACTCGCCTGATTTAGTCCGTCCAGGTCCACCAAGTAGTGCGACCTCCCAGTGCGAGGTCGCCATTCCAGCACTTTGGGGAGCATTGCTCTCTCCATCGCCCGCTGAGTGACCCTGAGCTTTCTTATGAGGCCCATAGTTAGCGACCAGTCTCGCATCCATAGGTTATCACTGGCAAAACGCACTGTTCGAAGACTTTGGTCTTCAAGCACTGAGGAATCTTGGACAAGAAGACATCTCGAAGCTTCCCGAACGCTGCCCAGCCGAGTTGGATTCGGCAGCCCACCTCTTTCTTGAAATTGGACCTACCTAACTGGACCGTATGTCCCAGGTATATAAACCCGTCTACAATTTCGAGTGCAGAGCTCTCGACGATTACTGGGTGGAGCGGAACATGAGCATTAGACATGATTTTTTGTCTTACTCATGTCCATTTTAAGGCCCGCCTGTTGTGAAACTCTACTGAGGTCATTGAGCATTGTATTAAGGTCTTCCAGAGTCTTGGCCATGATGACTATATCATCGGCAAACCGAAGGTGAGTGATGTACTCGCTATTGACGTTGATGCCAAATCCGTTCCAATCCAGAAGCTTAAAGACGTCTTCCAACGCGGCGGTGAAGAGTTTCGGGGAGATTACATCCCCCTGTCGCACTCCCTGCTGCATTTGGATTGGCCTCGTAGTCTGGTCCTGTATACGAACTGACATTGTGGCGTTTTCGTACAAACACTTCAGCACTTGGATTTACCGGTAGTCTATCCGGCATCTCTGCAGCGACCTTAATACAGCCCAAGTTTCCACCAAATCGAAGGCTTTCTCATAGTCCACAAACGCTAAGCATAGTGGCCGGTTATACTCTTCCGTCTTCTGTATAATCTGCCGCAGCGTGTGAAATGTGAATGTGGTCTATGGTACTAAAGCCTTTTCAGACTACGGTTTGTTCGGGAGGCTGGAAGTCGTCAAACCTTGCGAGCGAGACGATTCATAATGACTCTCGAGAACAACTTATAGACATGGCTCAGCAGCGAGATGGGTCTATAATTCTTCAGCAAGGTGTTGTCACCCTTTTTGAAGAACAGAACCACCACGCTCCTGTGTCATGCCTGTGGCGTTATGCCCTCGTGAATGACGGAATTGAACAATCGCTGAAGGACCTTAAGTATCGGTTTTCCACCCGCTTTCAGGAGTTCTGCTGTGTTTTCATCCTCACCTGGGGCCTTGTTGTTTTTAAGTTGCTTGAGAGCCATACTAATCTCGTAAAGGCTGACGTCCAGGTTATCTTCGGTATAGTGTCGGGTCAATTTGGCTCTGGGATTTCTAGCCAAATCGTCAACAGGCGTTGTGGTGTATCACTGTCCATAGAACTTCTCCACCTCTCCCAAGATCTCGGGCTTGGAAGAAATGAGACTACCATCATCAGTTATAAGTCGCGTCAGCTGGCTCTGTCCGATAGACAGATCTCTTGTGAATACTTTGGAGCCCTTGTTACGCTCGATGGTACTTTTGATGACTGTAGACTGTAGTCCCATCTCTGCTCTCTCATCCATGAGCTTGAGAGTGTGGTCTGAAAACTTTTTGGTTCTTTTCGAACGGTGGGTCTTAAAGAACTTTGACCCTATCGTCTGGACAGTTTCCACCATCTTTGAATACATTTTTCTAATGTGTTTCCATGGCCTGTACTTTTGTGCGATTAATTGTAAATTTCACCCTGAAATTTCGCAGAACATCTAGGTAACTAGACTAATATTATTAATCAGGCTTGATAATAATAAATATACCAAACTTTTTAAAGATGCTAAGACATGCAGCAATTTAGGTAAAGTGTAAGGTTGAGTTAGGTAAGTCTTTGCTCAGTAGGAAGTAATATTTAAAAGCCTGCTTGTATTCGTTTTCGGTGGATTTTAATTTCGGTGGATAGGTTTTTTCATTTCGGTGGCTAGTTTTTTCATATCGGTGAACGAATTTTTCATTTCAGTGGTATCACAAATTCAAACACGATTTCTCATTAGTTTATTAGGTACTTATATTTTGATGGCATTAAATAAGAGCATGAAGAATATCAAGACGTACAATAAACTACTGTTTAAATTTGAGAAAACTTTATAATACGAAAGTTCACCGAAATGAAACAAAAAAACGCCTTTGTTGAAATTGACCCATCTATCTACTGCACGCTGTGTTAGAAATAATCTAATTTGAAAACTGGTATTTAAACATTTTCAGATCGCGACCGTACAATTTTCTCTGTCATCAGTCGACAGTCACCTACGATATAAATAAATCAGTGCACATTCCATCATCCTGACTCAACTCAAGTCCATAATTAATCACATTTAGCATATTTTAGCACTAATTATAATTAACGAAACCTTATATCGAGCATTTCTTATAATTTTACGATGCAAAGTGCATATAACAATGATAAAGACTCCTATAATATTACAAATATTTATTTATGAAAACTTATAAATAAAATTAATCCGTAGTAATTATATCTATACTAATTACTAATATTATAAAGAGGTAATTTTTTTTTTAATTTGTAGGGGGTACTCTGGATCTACTGAACCGATTTTGAATATTCTGATACCAATAGAAAGCTACATTATTTGTGAGTGTCATAGGCTATATATTAACCCGAAAAATTAAGGAGTTCCCGTATGAATTAATAAATCTTATTTCACGCGGACGAAGTCGCGGGCATCTGCTAGTATGTTATAAAATATTAAATGCACGTTTAATTTGATAGGTAAACCCTAGGGTTTAAGCCCTTTGGTAGAAGTTACTCAGCTCATAGCCTTATGCAATATAATAATATATTCAGTGATTTCAGGCAATATATAAAATAAAATACAATCCTAAAATACTATACTCCTGCATAATATACTTATATACCTACTTATGCATGCAATAAAATATAGGTACATGGTGAATTAAGGATTATCATTTAATTATTTGTAGCCACTAGGAATAATAATAATAATATAATCTTTATTTCAGACATTAAAACATACACAATAATACAATACTACTAAACTATATCTAATGTTAGATAAGTTAGAAAAAAAAAGAACTTACAACTATATTAGTGGTGATAATTAACATGATATCTACCGTTTGTGAAACACTGGGAGTGCATGTGCATGCCTATCCAGTGTCTCACAAAAGGGTTTTCAAAATTTTCCGCAAGTATATTGAGAATACTGTTGGTGCTCCCCCGCATCCAGCTCATCACTGATGCTGCTCTTTTCCTCATAATGCTATAGAAGTCATCTGTGTGAGCTTCAGCAAACATCAGTGACGCGCTGCAGAATCGGGGCAATCCCTACAGCACTCTGAATCCGTTAATATACTGGATTCGCAGGTCGCTGTAGGCTCTCTGCGTATATTATGACACCCACAGGCTGCACGTGTAAGACGTTTGGCAATATGCCTTAAAAAGCGTGAGTGCTTCCAGTGATGCCACAAATCTGATACAATAATAATAATTGTTATTAATTACCAGTCGCTAGCTGCGAGGATGTAATAGACCTCATAAGAAACCCACACAGCTAAAACTATGCAGAGAACCCAGGGTTCCACCAAAGATAATCACAATAACCTAAAATGTCATTAAAAAATGCAACTGAAAATCCTTGGATACGTGAAGGTTCGAAACTTCAGAAACAAAAGACTTTGTACTTACGCATAAAAACTTCCAACAAACCCCATTTCAACCCCTTAGGGGTGAATTTTCTCAAAACTGTTATACGTAGCTGATGTCTACCTTCACCAAAATTCTCAAGTCTGTATTCTTTATAGTTCCTGAGATATTGTGATTAGTCAGTCAGTGGTATTTCGCTTTTATATATAAATATAATTAGCTTTTATATATCTAGATTTAATGTAAGTATAGACGTCTATTTGTTGTCGACGATCTCAAACTTGAGGTTGTTTTCACACAGATGCTGAATGAGCTTCGTATTGCGGAACGCCACGCCCGTGGTCATCACTCCGCCCCTGGAAACACGACCAAATATACCTTTAGTATTTTTTTTTTTAAATCCGCTACTGCGAGAGACTGCGATCTCACCTGATGGTAAGTTATGATGCAGTCTAAGATGTTAGTGGGCTTACTTGTAAAGGGTTTGACCCACCCCAATCGGACTCAAGATACTGTGTAGAACACAGTATCGTACCGGAACGCTTAATCGCTTGACGGCACGTCTTTGCCGGTAGGGTGGTAACTAGCCACGGCTGAAGCCTCCCACCAGGCCAGACCAGCGAAAAATTAGAACCTATAAATTCCCAATTTTCAAATTACAGTTGGTATAGACTCCTTCTAATAGCTGTAGCTAATTCAAATTGGACTAGCTGATGCCCGCGTGCTCCATTCCTCGAGTTGCAGCGTGATTGGAGGACAAACCAACAAAACAACGAAAACTACTTTCGCATTTATAATATTAGTAAGATGTGGTGAGCTCACTGCTTGGGCATGTGTTCTCGCTCGCGGATCACGGTGAGCGCGGAGTACAGCAGAGCTACCGCCGTCGCGCCGTAGCCCGGGTTCACGCCCGACACCTGCGCGCAGACAAACGCACGCTACACATTGTCCTATCGTTTATTTAACTTTTGACATAAGCACGCACTAGAAGTTCCATAATTATTGACTTTCAACCATAAACAAAAAATTTAATACTTGATGGACACGGTTTTTTTCGTATGTGTAGCGACGTGTTTTTTAGCGGGCATCAACTATAAATACATAAATTACTGTACTGCTTCACATTAGTGATTTATTTTATTGCATAGATAGAATATACTTAGTTTAAAAGTTTATAGTGCTTATAAAACAATATAAAGTATTGAGAAAAATCAAATAGGTATATGTGTTAAATCGATGAAAACTTCTGCGAAAATAAAGTCGATTGTTATCAAAAATCGGATAGGTGACGAAATAAGGACATCATTAACTCGAGCTGCCAAAATTCAAATAAATGATTTAACAAAACAGTTTTATTTAGCCGCTGACATCACAGGGAAATGAGGATGTCAGCGATTCCGCATACTTACTAAGGGTTACAAGTAATCACAAAAAAAGGAAGATGGCCCAGGTAATACAAAAAATCGGTGCAATGTCCCGGCCGAACCGATAGTCGGTGGAAAATGAAAGGTTCGAACGTTGAAACGGTCAAAAAATCGGCGATAAAAGTTGGCAAAATTCAGCCTGATTATCTGATGACGTGGGCCTTCGGTATGACTGACGAACTGATTCTTTAAATAGGCTTCAATAGATTTTAAATATTTTGATTCATGCCAGTTTTGTCATGCAAAAATATTTAGGTATACCACCTGCGCTTTAACCTTCTTATTGGGCGGCGTGGAGTCCACATCAGTCCCAGTTTCCCAGCCCTCTCCAAACAACTCGAACTTGAACAGCGTATTTCTGGTGACCTGCTCACTGGGCCCTCTGGTCACCAGGCCCAGGGAGAAGAACCGAGGGTACTTCAGTAGCAGATTCCTCGTTAAGCTTACATTGGAGAGGATAAAGAGTATGACAGCGGCGAATGCAACACATATGGAGATGAAGAATGTGGGGAATTTGACGTAAGTTTTTATTTGCGCGGGCCGCTTGTGCTCATTCTCGTACAGATGGCGCTGAGTGCGGTACACTATGGAAGAGTCAGAGGCCGGGAATGGAAGGCACCAGCCGTCCTTGCGCGCGTGGATAAGGGACCTGGATAAAAAGAATTCAGAATTTTAAGAGATAATGAGAAGCTTTGAGAATAGGTCAACAACAACAACAACACAACACAGGAACAATTATGATGCCGTCGCGCTGCTCCTCGAATAGAATCCCATAACACCCGATAGGGACAACTGCAGCTTGAACGATTATTACCTATGAAAAACAGTCGAATTTTAATCGGATTAACCGTCGGATTTTAATAATTTTTTTAGGAATAATTTACGAAGGACTCAGGCTTTGCGGGATGTCGAATGATGGCGCAAAAACATTTTTGCCATTTTTGAAGGTTCCTTGTTCGTAGTAACTATTAATTTATTGAAAAAAGCAAACAATAGGGACATGGCACGTACAATTGGATTTTATGGGGCAAAAATGATTTCTCTATATTGTGATTATCCACGGAGAAAACAGATAAATACGATTGTTGGGGAAACCGCCGTGCCATTACCTCTTAAACTTAATCTCCTGCCTACCAATATCGTTAACTAGAGAACAAGAAAAATGTAACATTGAAAATTGACGTGGAAATACTTGCTTGTAAGTCATCACGACTTACAAGCAAGTATTTCCACAGTCATCAATATTTTTACTTCAACTTTTTTACTTAAATAATCTAAAATGGTCCTTCAGGCTTCAACATAAAACTAACGGGAAGTGGATAATATCATGTCTTTCGGGAGATCCTCTTTTAAATAATCACTATAAAACAATAGCTATTTTTGACATAGACAACATCCCAATTATATTAGTAGGTACGGTAGTAGTCATGTAGTTTTGTGCGTTACCTGCGCAATAGCTTGGGTTTGAACGTGGGCAGCCTCTCGGGGTGCATTTTCTTCCTTATGCCGGGCAATTCGTTGTAATGCGCCAACCTGGAAACACAATTGGGGTTTTATGTTTTCTTTCAACAAGTAAGCAGTCAAACTTAAATCTGGCCCGGTGGCCAAAACTGGAACTAATTTTAATATGCCTGTTAAATTTTGTTTAAGTGAAAACTTCTTTAGCCGCCCTTTTTGGTAGGGAGTAAACTTGTGGATTCGCGTCACCGACACGTCGCTCCGACATGCTCGCGAACACCGTTTTTTTTTTAAATCAATATTCTAAATATTCGTTTTCACTTCTATCGGCAGTCCCCATTGATGTAGAATGCAGTCCTTAAAACTGCTATTTTTCTTATTTTCAATATAACGACGTTGTCATCGGGTCAGATTATAGTCTTTCTTTAAAATTGTGCTCACTTGAGGTTCGAACAAGAGATTATTTCAAATCGTGATGTCATTCTTTAATTGGCTTTTTATATTACCCTTATTATATAGTGCACAATCTCTAAACTGAAATGACAGCATTAAAAATATTGCTAACCCTTTCAGGGTCAACCCTACATCTCTCATGGCAAGGCTGCGTTCAAGCACGTCTGTAAAGCTAGAAAGGTTAAGTCGGCAGAATCACTCGTTTTATATCTCAAAATTTAGTGCTCATTTAGCGCTAATTTAGTGCTGATAACAGATATTTTGTGCTGTGATAGGTGGACTAAAAATGAGAACACTGCTATCTTTTAGTTAAGCTAGCAGTGTACTATTCTTGACCGCGCTATGATACAGTTGGAGCGAGAGGCACATCAGCTAATAATTTAGTGCTCAATTAGTGCTGCCTGTACAAGCAAACAGATTTTTCGATAAAAATTTTTTTCAGTTTTTAAGTATAGATTACTGCTGACTTAACGACACGAGCAATCATAGAGCTAAAAGATGACTTTAAAATCGGTATTGGTGAAAATGAAAAGAGTCACTAATTAGTCTAGTGCTCAATCAGTGCTGCCAGCACAGCAAAAGATTTTTATTTTTTATTTTTTCTCAAATCAACTTTGAGAAAATTTTTTTTTTTTTAAATATATTTTTTTTTTATCTCAAAATTTAGTGCTCATTTAGTGCTTATGTAGTGCTGATAACAGATATTTGGTGCTGTGATAGGTGGACTAAAATTGAGAACACTGCAAACTTTTAATTAAGCTAGCAGTGTACTATTCGTGACCGCGCTATGATACAGTTGGAGCGAGAGGCACCTCAGCTAATAATTAAGTGCTCAATTAGTGCTGCCTGTACAAGCAAACAGATTTTTCGAAAAAAAAAAATTTCAGTTAATAAGTAAGTATAGATTACTGCTGACTTAACGAAACGAGAAATCATAGAGCTAAAAGATGACTTTAAAATCGGTATTGGTGAAATTGAAAAGAGTTACTAATTAGTGCTCAATTAGTGCTGCCAGTACAGCAAAAGATTTTTTTTTTTTTTTTCAAATCAACTTTGAGAAAAAAAAATTTTTTTAATATAATTTTTTTTATCTCAAAATTTAGTGCTCATTTAGTGCTATTTTAGTGCTGATAACAGATATTTGGCACTGTGATAGGTGGACTAAAAATGAGAACACTGCTAACTTTTAATTAAGCTAGCAGTGTACTATTCGTGACCACGCTATGATACAGTTGGAGCGAGAGGCACATCAGCTAATAATTAAGTGCTCAATTCGTGCTGCCTGTACAAGCAAACAGATTTTTCGAAAAAATAAATTTTCAGTTATTAAGTATAGATTACTGTTGACTTAACGACACGAGCAATCATAGAGCTAAAAGATGACTTTAAAATCGGTATTGGTGAAATTGAAAAGAGTTACTAATTAGTGCTCAGTTAGTGCTGCCAGTACAGCAAAAGTTTTAAATTTTTTTTTTTTTTCTCAAATCAACTACTGCTAGTATAACGACGCCAGCAGTCGTAAGAGCTAAAAGAAGACTTTAAAACGGAAACTAATGGAATTGAAAGACGTCACTATTTAGTGCTGAATTAGTGCTGTCGTTGAAGCAAAGGATTTTTGAAAAAGAATTTTTTGTTTTTTCTTTTCAAATCAACTAAGTACTGCTAGTATAACGACGCCAGCAGTCTCAAGAGCGAGAAGAAGACTCTTAAACAGAAAGTATTGGATTTAAAAGACATCACCATTTAGTGCTCAATTAGTGATGCCAGTACAGCAAAAGATTTTTAAAAAATATTTTTGTTTTTCTCAAATCAACTACTGCTAGTTTAACGACGCCAGCAGTCGTAAGAACTAGAAGAAGACTTTAAAAGGAATGCATTAAATTTAAAAGGAAAGGAAGGAATTGAAAGACGTCACTATTTAGTGCTCAATTATTGCTGTTTAGCTCTATGATTGCTCGTGTCGTTATGTCAGCAGTAATCTATACTTAAAAACTGAATTTTTCTTTTTTCGAAAAATCTGTTTGCTTGTACAGGCAGCACTAATTGAGCACTAAATTATTAGCTGATGTGCCTCTCGCTCCAACTGTATCATAGCGCGGTCACGAATAGTACACTGCTACCTTAATTAAAACTTAGCAGTGTTCTCATTTTTAGTCCACCTATCGCAGCACCAAATATCTGTTATCAGCACTAAATTAGCACTAAATGAGCACTAAATTTTGAGATTTAAAAAAAAAATTTTCAAAAATCTTTTGCTGCACTGGCAGCACTAATTGAGCACTAAATAGTGACGTCTTTCAATTCCATTAGTTTCCGTTTTAAAGTCTTCTTTTAGCTCTTACGACTGCTGGCGTCGTTATACTAGCAGTAGTTGATTTGAGAAAAAAAAAATTAAAATCTTTTGCTGTACTAGCAGCACTAATTGAGCACTAATTAGTAACTCTTTTCAATTTCACCAATACCGATTTTAAAGTCATCTTTTAGCTCTATGATTGCTCGTGTCGTTATGTCAGCAGTAATCTATACTTACTTAAAAACTGAAAAAAAAAAATTTAAAAATCTATTTGCTTGTACAGGCAGCACTAATTGAGCACTAAATTATAAGCTGATGTGCCTCTCGCTCCAACTGTATCATAGCGCGGTCACGAATAGTACACTGCTAGCTTAATTAAAAGTTAGCAGTGTTCTCATTTTTAGTCCACCTATCACAGCACCAAATATCTGTTACCAGCACTTAATTAGCACTAAATGAGCACTAAATTTTGAGATAAAAACAATTTTTTTTTTCAATGATATTTTGCTGTACTGGCAGCACTAATTGAGCACTAAATAGTGACGTCTTTCAATTCCATTAGTTTCCGTTTTAAAGTCTTCTTTTAGCTCTTACGACTGCTGGCGTCGTTATACTAGCAGTAGTTGATTTGAGAAAAAAAAAATATTTTTTAATAATCTTTTGCTGTACTGGTAGCACTAATTGAGCACTAATTAGTAACTCTTTTCAATTTCACCAATACCGATTTTAAAGTCATCTTTTAGCTCTATGATTGCTCGTTTCGTTAAGTCAGCAGTAATCTATACTTACTTAAAAACTGAAATTTTTTTTTTTTTCGAAAAATCTGTTTGCTTGTACAGGCAGCACTAATTGAGCACTGAATTATTAGCTGATGTGCCACTCGCTCCAACTGTATCATAGCGCGGTCACGAATAGGACACTGCTAGCTTAATTAAAAGTTAGCAGTGTTCTCATTTTTAGTCCACCTATCACAGCGCCAAATATCTGTTATCAGCACTAAATTAGCACTAAATGAGCACTAAATTTTGAGATAAAAAAAAATTATATTAAAAAAAAAAAAATTCTCAAAGTTGATTTGAAAAAAAAAAAAAAATTTAAATTTTTTTGCTGTACTGGCAGCACTAATTGAGCACTAATTAGTAACTCTTTTCAATTTCACCAATACCGATTTTAAAGTCATCTTTTAGCTCTATGATTGCTCGTGTCGTTATGTCAGCAGTAATCTATACTTACTTAAAAACTGAAAAAAAAAATTTAAAAATCTATTTGCTTGTACAGGCAGCACTAATTGAGCACTAAATTATAAGCTGATGTGCCTCTCGCTCCAACTGTATCATAGCGCGGTCACGAATAGTACACTGCTAGCTTAATTAAAAGTTAGCAGTGTTCTCATTTTTAGTCCACCTATCACAGCACCAAATATCTGTTATCAGCACTTAATTAGCACTAAATGAGCACTAAATTTTGAGATAAAAAAAATTTTTTTTTTCAATGATATTTTGCTGTACTGGCAGCACTAATTGAGCACTAAATAGTGACGTCTTTCAATTCCATTAGTTTCCGTTTTAAAGTCTTCTTTTAGCTCTTACGACTGCTGGCGTCGTTATACTAGCAGTAGTTGATTTGAGAAAACAAATATATTTTTTAATAATCTTTTGCTGTACTGGTAGCACTAATTGAGCACTAATTAGTAACTCTTTTCAATTTCACCAATACCGATTTTAAAGTCATCTTTTAGCTCTATGATTGCTCGTTTCGTTAAGTCAGCAGTAATCTATACTTACTTAAAAACTGAAATTTTTTTTTTTTCGAAAAATCTGTTTGCTTGTACAGGCAGCACTAATTGAGCACTGAATTATTAGCTGATGTGCCACTCGCTCCAACTGTATCATAGCGCGGTCACGAATAGGACACTGCTAGCTTAATTAAAAGTTAGCAGTGTTCTCATTTTTAGTCCACCTATCACAGCGCCAAATATCTGTTATCAGCACTAAATTAGCACTAAATGAGCACTAAATTTTGAGATAAAAAAAAATTATATTAAAAAAAAAAAAATTCTCAAAGTTGATTTGAAAAAAAAAAAAAAATTAAATTTTTTTGCTGTACTGGCAGCACTAATTGAGCACTAATTAGTAACTCTTTTCAATACACCAATACCAATTTTAAAGTCATCTTTTAGCTCTATGATTGCTCGTGTCGTTAAGTCAGCAGTAATCTATACTTAAAACTGAATTTTTTTTTTTCGAAAATCTGTTTGCTTGTACAGGCAGCACTAATTGAGCACTAAATTATTAGCTGATGTGCCTCTCGCTCCAACTGTATCATAGCGCGATCACGAATAGTACACTGCTAGCTTAATTAAAAGTTAGCAGTGGTCTCATTTTTAGTCCACCTATCACAGCACCAAATATCTGTTATCAGCACTAAATGAGCACTTAATTTTGAGATATAAAACGAGTGATTCTGCCGACTTAACCTTTCTAGCTTTACAGACGTCGTTCAAGCTCAAACGGTATTCTGATGATGATAGCGGGTAAATTAGAGTCATCGATCCTGCAACATTTTATTAAAGTTCTTGTTCGGTGACTTAAATGGAATCTTGTTTTTAAGTTTTTAATTTTTAAGTCATCCTAGAAATAAAATGGTACTAATATAGTTTTATGATTGTATTGTACTAACAACCATGGGCCTCTGTTGCCTTAATAAAGATTGATTGAAGAGATTGTGTTATAAAGAATTGGTCACACTGTCGCGTCGCGTTGTAGTCACTCGCATGGGCAGGGCCCATGGCGAGGGGCGAGGGCCCAGGCTCGCATGGCCTAACATACCCGTAGACGAGCGATTCCCACGTGCCGTAGTTGACAAAGCCGTTGCGGCTGCCGGCGGGCATGGACGTGCTCAGGTACGACTCTACCGAGTTCACAATGCCTGCAATACAGTTTTATCTTTTGAACAAAATATCCATCTTAATAGGTTTAAAATCTTGAAAAAAATGGCAGCAGGTTCTTCAAATTATGATAAGGTACGGTTTTCTCCAAACTCTAGATACTTACTCGATAATGGCGCCACCGGCACATCCAGACTCCATACAAAAATATTCAACCTTGCTAATGCTAGGTTGGATATCAAAATTGAAATCATATTCATAGAACTACTTGAGTCTTCGAAAACAACACCACATAACGAATGACAACACTGACGACCGTAAATGTTTGAATTATGAGTCGCGTAATTTCGGTCGCACGCTTTCACGATGAAGACGCCCGCGTCGCGCGCCATCGCGTCATACTCCAGTTGCGTTGTCTCTACGAGCTGCAACAAATACCATGTCTTCTCTAACCTCCGAAGTTCTGCTGCAGATAGATGACGCCCATATCGTTGGGGATACAGTCGAAACCGCACGCGCTCACGATGAACACGCCCGCGTCGCGCGCCATCGCGTCATACTCCAGTTGCATTGTCTCTATGAACTGCAACAACGAACCCTTAGTCACTCTTGACGTAGTAACTGATAGTACGTCGGCCATATTCGATTTTCATAAGTCGGTAACAACTTTTACTAGATCGGTTACCGCAAACGGGTTGCGAGTAGTCTCGCTTATAGTCTGGCATTTAAGTCTGGCATCTATTACCTGTGGCTCCGCGCTGACGTCCACGTAATGCGCCCTGGCGTCGATGGCGGCCCTCACCACTGGCTCCCCGTAGTGGCGGTACGGGCCGCAGCAGTTAACTAGTACGTTAGTCTGGGCACACATCTCCTTCAGCGACTTTTCGTCGCCAACATCGGCCACTATGAGCTTAACCGCTGAGAAGTCATCGCCTGTCAATGTAATATACGTAATTTGAAAAATGAACAAAAGAATACTTTATTTGGGAATAGAAATATATAAATGTGGGAACGGAACGTAAGCTGAAAGGTATGCGATTGAGAGAGAAGATGTATGAAAGCATGTGTGCGAGTGAGATGAAATGAAATGTCAGATTGAGTGAGAACACGTATGGAGGCTTTTGAAAAAATCCTCTAGAGTGTGTGTCCAGTGTGTGCGTGTAATTAGTAAGGTTGAATAAAAACAAAGTGTTTTTCGAGTTTTACGCTTATATTTCTTGCCTTTATCCCACATAAATGAGATTCGAACAGCGAGTTTCAAATCGTGATGTTATTCTTTAGCAGGTTTTTTATATAACCCTTATCGTGTATCAGTGCGTGTTGCCAGTGATGACATACTGCTTCGAACTATGGTCGCTTCCTAAGCCTAATAAGAAGGCTCAGAGTCACTCAGCGGGCGATAGAGAGGGCTATGCTTGGAGTATCCCAACGTGATCAAATCAGAAATGAGAAGATTTGTAAAAGAACCAGAGTGACCGACATAGCTCGAAGAGTCGCCAAGCTTAAGTGGCAATCGGCGAGGCACATAGTTCGTAGAACGGATAGGAACTGGGGTCCCAAGGTGCTTGAATGGCGGCCTCGCGCCGGAAAGCGCAGCATTGGACGACCCCCCGCTAGGTGGACGGACTACCAAGCGAGTCGCACTAAGCCGCTGGATCATATGACGACGCAAGACCGCAGCCGGTTCATCAGCATCATTATCGTCAAGCGTACCGGACGTCTGCTGGTTGATGACAATGACAATAGATTAATATTTCCTTCTCCAGATGCGATGAATGATGCGGTGCTAAGTCGATTTAGCAAATGGGCCGTAAAAAGACAGTTACAATTTTGGTAGGAATCCTACCAAAATTGTACCGTACCGTAGGAAACCAAGGTAGTCTGAGTAATAATTTTTCCAATTTTACAGTTAGGTTAGATCCTTTCAGAAGCCCTTTTTTTATTTATAGATTAGTGCTTGGCTGCAATCAGAGTTGCTGGAAGTAGTGACGCAGCCTGCGGTGGAGCGCACTTGCCTAGAAGATGTCTATTCACTCTTGATTTGATACCAATATTTTAAGCGGATAGGAAAATGGAAGCCGGAAGGGGGTTCCATATCCTAGCGGTTCGAATAAAACACTAGGATACAAATCGCTTCGCACGCGTTCGTTAAATTTCAAATATACGGATGCAGACACGGACGATGCCTGGCGGTACGATAGTAGAAAGGTTAAGGAGGAACGAGATGACGAGAACTTACCAGTAGTATTGGAGATGTCTTCTAGAACCTTCTGCAGCTTGTCCCGGGAGCGGCCCGCGATGCCCCACGTGAGAGAGTCGTCGGTCTTGCTCACACGCGCTAGCTCCCTGACCACGTGCTTGCCCGTGAAGCCTGTCGCGCCGAATATCACTATGCTCAGCCGAGACATCTGGAATTCAAATTCATACTGATTTTATATAATTTTTAGGGTTCCGTACCTCAAAAGGAAAAAACGGAACCCGGATCACTTCGTTATCCGTCCGTCTGTGTGTCAAGACCCTTTTTCTCAGGAACGCATGGAGGTAGGTATCCAGCTGAAATTCATATCAAATACTCAGGTCTACTGTCCCTTGGAGCTGTGAAAAAATCAAACTTCCAAGGCAACACAATCAAAAGATACAGCCGTTTATGCTGCCAATTTTCGAATTTTCTTGCACTCGCAAAGGAATCAAAACCTCCAGGGTACTTCCCGTGAACTCCGAATCTTGAAACTTGGTACCAAGCAAAATCTTATAGCACAGATATAGGAAGAATTGCGAAAAACATAAATTTTTGGTTACTTCATATAATAAAAATATTTTTATGCAAATTTTCTACACTCGGAAGGGAAATAAAACCTACTGGGTACTTCTCGTGGACTCAGAATCTTGAAACTTCGTACGAAGCAACTGTAGGAGAGTTTTGGAAGGTGAAGATAAACCAGATTTTAGCTGGAGAAAATACAGTTTATTGTCGCTATTTACGGTATCAACATTGAGAGTCACATTGTACTAAAAGTCAAAAAATAAAAACGTATTCCAAACAAACTACCTTTCAAATTCAAATTTACTCATATATACAAAACAAATAAGTTTGTATATCCGACACGCCCCTATAAATTTCAATTTAAAGATATCCAAAAGAAAACTCAGCTGGCCTTAACACCTAAACCATCTAAACATTTATTGTGTTTAACACTAGATAATGGCTTAGTAAGCACATCAGCTAACATGGATTCAGTGGGTACATGTCTCAACTCAATGTCGTTCTTGTCCCTCAAAACCTCCCTCACGTAATGATACCTGATATCGATGTGTTTGCTACGTGCATGAAACACTGGGTCCTGAGCTAAAAATATAGCCCCTTGGTTATCGACATGAACAATCACTCGAGCGTACCTCATGATTCCTAGTTCCTTCAACAAGCTATTGAGATATACAGCCTCTTTCATACTCTCCGACAGGCTGACATACTCTGCCTCGCACGTTGAAGTAGCTACGCTACGCTGCTTTCGAGACTGCCACGATATACAGCCACCACCTAAAATAAATGCATAACCAGAATAAGATCGTCTGTCTAATAAACAATTCCCCCAATCAGCATCTGAATAACCCTGCACACATTCACCAGTTCTCTTGTACACGAGACCGTATTGGATTGTTCCCTTCAGATAACATAAAATACGTTTCGCTGATATCCAATCGGATTTTTCAGGATTCATCACTTTCTGGCTAAGTTTACTTACTGCATTAGCGATGTCTGGTCTGGTTGCATTCGCTAGATAATTCAAACAACCTAGTAGCTCTCGATAAGACCATGCCTCGCCGCTCTTATTGCTGCATTTCTCTTCTCCTTTCCGTTTGGTATGTATCTCCATAGGAGTTGTACATTTATTGCAATTTTCCATGCAAAAACGTTTTAATAAACTTTCGATGTAATTTTGTTGTGACAAAATAATGACATTGTCATTTCTTCGAATATCTATGCCTAACATATATTTTGCTATACCATAGTCTTTCAAATCGAACTCTTTCGACAACTCATTTTTAAACTTCGTAATTAAACCTCTTTCTTGACTTGCGACCAAAATATCGTCGACATAGACTAATACGAATAAATAAATATTCCCATTTTGTCTAAAATATAGACACGGCTCATTCAGAATCTGCTTCATCCCCATATCAGTTAACTTCTTGTTAAGTTTGAGATTCCATTGACGTCCAGCTTGCTTCAAACCATATAATGATTTTCGCAATAAGCATGAATCGCAACCACTATCCAATTTTACAAGCATGGTCTGCGCGCGCTCTTTGACCATTGGATCTTCTCCCTCTCGATTCATAAGCTTGACTAAACTTTCTCTCAATAGTTCTGGTATCTCCATGTATATTTCCTCGTCCAGGGATCCATTTAAGTAAGCAGTATTAATGTCCAATTGGTGTATCTCCAAGTTCAATTCAACTGCGAGAGCCATCAACAATCTAACGGTATCCAGTCTAACAACAGGCGCAAAGGTTTTCTCGTAGTCGACTCCATACCGCTGGCTAAAACCTTGAGCTACAAGTCTCGCCTTTTTCTTCCAAGACTTGTCGACATTTTGCTTCGATGTCAAAACATAACGGCAACCAACGACATTCCTATTTTGCGGTCTTCTGATTATCTCCCATGTACCTTTCTGAACTAAGCTTCTGATTTCAGATAAAATGGCTTCCTCCCATTCAGGTTTATCGCTACTCTTTAAAGCATTCTTCAAAGTAATTTCAGCTGAACCTGCAAAATCTTCAACTTCATTTTCATCAGCAGAAAAGATCGGTTGTGTAACTTCAGTCATTTGATAAATTTTCTTCGGACGGCCTACACTACCTGTGCGTAAAATCCTAGGTCTACCAGGAGCTCTCTTCATCAACCTCTGTTGATCATCACGACCTATTTCTTCAGACACCTGTTCAACTTCTGTAGGTCTTGACGAAGAATCATTTTGATCATCTCCAGGATTTTCTTGACATTCACTCCATATTTCTTCATTAGTCTCTACTCGGTCTGTCTCATTCTCGCCCCTATGTTCTTCAGTTACTGGAACATTTTGCCTTGAGAATTCAATTTCAATGAAATCCTTATCGTTGTCTTCCGTGAAATTCACCGGACTCGGCTCTTGCTTCGAGATTTCACTTTCGTGAAATTTAACATCTCTCGCAATCATGAATTTTCTTTGCTCTGGAATCCATATTTTATATCCTTTTGCATTACCCGGGTACCCGACAAAAATACCTGCGATCCCTCTTGCAGCAAACTTATCCTTCTTTGGATCTTTATCCAGAATATGCACCTTGTTTCCAAATCTTCGAAGGTATTCAATCTTCACCGGCTTGTTATGCCACCTCTCATAAGGAATATCACCTTGTAGACTGCTCGTAGGACAACGATTCCTGAGATGACATGCTGTATGCACCGCTTCTGCCCAAAAACCTGAGGAAAGATCTGAACTCAACAGCATACACCTCGCCATTTCCACTAAGGTTCGATTCATTCGTTCAGCTATCCCATTCTGCTGTGGTGTTCGAGCAACTGTCAGTCTTCGCGTGATGCCTGCCTCCTTTAAGAAATTATCAAATTCAGCATTACAATATTCACCTCCATTGTCACTTTGAAGAAATTTAATCTTTAGTCCCGTCAGGTTTTCAACGTGACTTTTATATGCCATAAAAGCATCTAAGGCTTTATCTTTCGACCTCAGAAAATATACCACACACCAACGAGTACTATCATCAATAAAAGTTATAAAATATTTTGCACCTTCTATCGATTGACATCTCATAGGCCCTACAATATCAGAATGAACTATGTGCAACTTCTGTGCGCAAGGCCCATCGGTTTTAGAAAAAGGTAACGCGGTCATCTTTCCTTTAGCACAAATATCACAATCTCGTAAGTTTCGTACTTCGGTTACGTCAAATTTAACACCTAATTTACCTAAAAGCTTAGCAACATCTCTACCGTTCAAATGTCCTAACCTCTCGTGCCAACAACGTACATCAGCATTTGAATCACTTAAATTACAATACTCAGACCTATTTACACAATATAAATTACCCCTACGACATGCTATCAATTCAATTTCACCTTTCTTGCCAATAACATGAGCTACATCATTTTTAAATGTAACATCAAAACCATCGTTGGTTAACTTGGCTACTGAAATCAAATTCGTCCTTAAATCCGGGACATACAGCGTATCACGTAATTCAAATGAGGTCTCCGAGTGATCGTTATATGCCGACAACCTTACAGTACCCTTACCTTTTATGACAGTACTTACATGCGTAGCTAAAGTTAGTTCCCCGCTAATCATTGCCAAAGTGCCCCCGAACTTACTTGCATCATTACAAAGGTGAGACGTGCATCCAAAATCCATTCGTACTTTTGAACATTTACAGCATTAGAAACTTCTAAATCTGAAACATTAAAAGTAGTTAGAGTTTGATCTACACAATGTGTCTCTTCAGCCTTCAGGGCATTTTTACCTACTTTCTTTTTACAATCAGATGCTTTATGTCCAGGTTCGTGACATTTAAAGCATTTGTACTTAAAACCTTCATTCTTTTCCGTTTCTCTAGCCTTAGTACTCATTTTAGCGCCTCTCTTTCCTTTCTTGAAATTTTTATTCACGTTTGTATACATAACGCCTTCATTCTGAATTTTGTTCGCCTCTCTCGACTCGTACTCTTCCAATATTTTAATTTTTAATGCCTCTGGTTTCGGCAACTCGTCTCTCGACTCAATAGCACATCTAAAGCTTTCGAAATTTCCGGGTAAACTGTACAGCAACATTATAGACAGCAAATCATCGTTGATCTGTATACCCATATCTCCTAGCTTATCAACAGCATCAAAAAAAATATTCAAATGTTCGTGAACATTTCCTGTTTCCGCCATCCTGTGCAATATCAACCGTTTTAAAAGTGTCGCTTTCTTAGCAGGCCCTTTCGAAACATAAATTGACTCCAGCTTCAGCCAAACTTCTCTCGAGGTGTTACAGCTCCTAATATGTCGTAATTCGCTTCCACTCATCGATAAAATTATGTCTGCTTTAGCTTTCTCGTCTTCTACTTCCCATTTTTCAGCCTCCATAACTTCAGCTGGTTTCAGTACTTTACCATTTACGTACTTCCAACCATCACTTTTAATTAAAATAGCTCGTATCTGTATTTTCCAACTATCGTAGTTGTCCTTGTTCAAGGGCTCGATTCGCATCATGTTGTTCGACATCGCACTTGATACTCGATCAGCTACTCCGTCTCTTATCGACTTTAAAATCAGATTTTATCCTCTACATACGATTACTCCTTTCGTATCACGAACCTGGGCCCATAACCAATGTAGGAGAGTTTTGGAAGGTGAAGATAAACCAGATTTTAGCTGGAGAAAATACAGTTTATTGTCGCTATTTACGGTATCAACATTGAGAGTCACATTGTACTAAAAGTCAAAAAATAAAAACGTATTCCAAACAAACTACCTTTCAAATTCAAATTTACTCATATATACAAAACAAATAAGTTTGTATATCCGACAGCAACGTCTTATAGCACAGGTATAAGAAGAATTGCGAAAAACATAAATTTTTAGTTACATCATAATATAATAAAAATATTTTTATGCAAATTTTCGACACTCACAAGGGAATCAAAACCTACAGGGTACTTCCCGTAAACTCAGAATCTTGAAACTTGGTACGAAGCAACGTCTTATAGCACAGATATATAGGAAGAATTGCGGAAAACATAAATTTTTAGTCACATCATTTAGTAAAAATATTTTTAATAATTTTAAACTTACCATCCCTTTCCTCATGAACGCGTAGAGGAATTAAATTGAAATTCATATCAAATACCAAGGTCTATAATACCTTTAAGCTGTAACAAACTACTGTCCCTTGGAGCTGTGAAAAAATCAAACTTCTAAGACATCGCAATCAAAAAGATACATCCGTATATGCTGCAAATTTTCGACACTCGCAAGGGAATCAATATATATATAATATCGCAATATACTAATGCCTCCGCCAGACTATGCTCCTCGCGCTGCCGCGTAGCACGTCCTCGCTCTGCCGCGTAGTTGCCCTCTGTGGCCACACACTGCTCTACTCGCGCGATTAATCGCGACGCTCCGCACTAGGTCATTCGCCCTTGCTACACGTCACAACTCACAATGGAGTTTGAAATTGTGGCTGCGTGCGCGCTAGCATAGCTAATTATATAAAATGTAATTTAAAAAAATATACGTCGTCGTCGTCGTCCTCGCCAACGGAAATGGCAACTATTCATCACAATAGAACTATTCATCAGAATAGAACGAGGTAAGTAGGTACCTACAAGCATTCAAATTAGATAGTAAAGGGGTTTTAAAATCAGGTGTGTGTGTCCACCTAGACGCAAATAAGAAATGAGGATGAAAATAAGCTATTTTAATTTTTTTAATTTTCTATTTTATTTTAATTGGTTTTATTATTTATTATTTTACACTGGATTTTTATCTGAAAATAAAGAATATTATTATTATTAAGCATGGTCGACTGCGGCTCACGAGGTCCCGGGTTCGATTCCCGGTCGGGCATAAAAAAATTTGTTAGGCATTGGATTTTTCAGTAATGAAATTTTCAGAGCCAGCCCGGAGTTGGAAGTTGGCGGTGTGTCACCTCGTGCCTCGGAGAGCACGTTAAGCCGTCGATCCCGGTTATTAACACTAACAGGAGCAGCGTGGTGGTTCTTAGCACTACTTCCCTCTCTCCTATGAGAGTGGAGGCCTGTGACCAGCAGTGGGACGTTAATGGGCTGTAGTGGGATGTAGGATAGTACGATTCGCGTCACATGAATCGCGTCGATGACGGCATGATTTTTTGCGACGTCCTTCTTCTATAAGCGCTCGATCGCGAATGAGTTAGCGGCAGTGTCAAGTGTGTGGCAAGTCTCTCGCGCTCATATTGCCAGTCCTTTGACTCGCGCCCAAAAAACCGACAAAACAGGGAGCGATGCGCGAGGACGTAGCGCGTAGTGGCGTAGCGTGGGTATGGCGAGTATCGCTGCCACACGACGTCTCTGCCTACGTCCCACGCTACTCGCCATACCTCTCGGGCAGTGTGTGGCAGGGGGTTAAAAGTGATCAAAATTAGCTTTAAGTATTTAACTACACATCAGACACGCTCATTACCTGGCAAAAACAATATTGTGTGAACATAATCTGTGATTATGAAATTGGCTACTTGACAGTTGTACCTAACTATAAAATATGAAATATGTTAGATTTGGTAGCTTGTAGGTTAACAATAATCATACAATATGTGTTTTGCATTAAAATAAATTGTAAGTATTTTATTTTTGCAAAACAAATTTGAGATTTTTTATCTGTGGATTAAGTACAAGAAGCGAAACGCGGGCGGTCATGATAGAGCCCCGTGTGACGTCACATTTCAAAAAAAAAGTCGTGTACTACTAATGTTTGCGTATTGTTGAGAAAATTAACAGTTAACACTAATATATTTCGATTTGTGATTGTGAGATGAATGGAATGCTATACAGCTGATAGTGCAAATCTGCCTAAAGTCGATTCATTTATGGTTTCAAATTTTTTTGCGTGTAAGCTCTGCCGAGTTTCCTAATGTAAAATCTTACATGTAATTGACGAAATACACAAAGTAATAGTCATAGTCATAGTCATAGTCATTTATTCGTAAGTGAGATTACACGTCAAAAAGAACAATTTTTTTCACTTTAAAATAGGTACATCACAATATGTCAATTACAGATTAAATTATATCATTAAAAAGTCACATTTAATAATAATAATATATATCATAATATAATAATAAAAAGAAAAGAATATTCTCAGTACAGTTATTCAGAAGTCGACATGAAATATAAATTACTCAAATTTTTCTTTGTAAAAATTCATTATAACTGTAGAACGACTCCTCGACAAGCCAACTCTTCAGTTTTTTTTGAATGTATTAATATTAATCGCATTTTTTATGCTGAGGGGGATCCTATTAAAAACATCAGGCCCCATTCCTGCAACCGTTCTTGAGGTTTTCTCAAGCCGGTGGTATTTCGGCATCAGGCGACTAGGATGTCGTAAGTTAAAATTCGGCTTATCTCCCCTAACCGCAAACTCATCCTTATGTTGTACCACATACATGGCCACATTGAAGATGATTAAGCTGGGTAGGGTTAATATGCCCAATTTTCTAAAATACGGCCGAGCAGGAGTGTCTTGCGGAACGCGGGCTAGTATTCGGACTGCGCGCTTTTGAAGCCTAAATGCACGTTCCCAGTCTGCACCACGTCCCCATATTTCAACCCCATACTGCAACAGGCTTTGTACCGAAGCGAAATAGCACGCTCGAGTTGCTTCCGCTGATAGCGTAGATGCTACACGTTTTAGAGCGAAACAAGCTGTGCACATTTTGCCACATAATTTATCAATGTGTGCATCCCAACGTAGGTCATCCACCTGGAAGCCTAAAAAGGTTGCTATGTTGACCTGATGAATTTTTTGGCTTTGAATGGTGACAGACAACGGTCGACGATTTCGACCAGCTAAGTTAAATTGTATATATTGTGTTTTCGAGATGTTAAGGGCGAGCCCGTTTGTCTTAAACCATTCAAAAGTCAGCTCAGCCGTTTTATTTAACTCACTCTCAAGCAGATCCAACGTCGACGCGGTGATAACTATAGCTACGTCATCAGCATACATAAATACGTCAACGTTTTCTATGCTACCAGGGAGATCATTAAGTAATAGTGAGAAAGCAAGATTCGACAGAGAGGATCCCTGCGGAACGCCATTATTACAAATTAAGCTGTCCGATTTTATGGATCCGGCTTTACCTACCACAACTTGTTTTCTATCCTTCCTATAGTCTACCAACAGGTCTAAAGCAGGACCGTCTATACCGTAGTGCTTAAATTTCATTTTTAAGATGTTGTGATCCGCAACATCAAAAGCTTTAGAGAGGTCACAAAAAAGTATTGAGACCTCTTTTTTCCCCTCACGTGCGTTCAGAACTCTCTCGATTACCTCTCGCACCATTCTAGTTGTGGAGCGTCCTGTTCGATACGCATATTGACGGTCTGATAGTGCATTTGTCGTATTTAGATGCTCCGTTAATCGCGTGGTTAGGCCATTTTCTAATATTTTAGCGACTGCTGGGATTATAGATATCGGGCGATAGCACCTAGGATCAGTTTTGTTGCCTTTCCCTTTATACAGAGGACATACCTTAACCTCTTTCAGTGATCGCGGGTACACACCTTCCCGTAGGCACCTGTTAAATAAAATTTGTAATGGGTAGCTTATGATGTATGCCACTGATACTAAAAGGTTGGTTGATATGTCATATATATCTTTGGTTGGCTTATTAGCAATCTTTTAATTTATAATAGTAAAAATTTCTGAGACCGTGAATATACGAAACCTCAAAGATCTATCAGTGGTAGGACACGCATCAGATAGCTTTCTTTTAGACAGGCTAACATTTGGGGAGAGTACTCCGCACGTTGCCGCTGCATTAATAAACTGATTGTTTAGATAATTGACTAGATCTAATTTAGATTCGAAATTGCTACCGTCCGTATTTTGGACTAAATCAATATACTCCTGCTGTAGTTTATTCGTTTTCCCTGCTTCGCAATTCACAATACGCCACATTGTTTTTGTGGTATTTGAACTTTTTTTGACCATATTATTGTAATACCCAGATCTTTCATTGGTCAACTTACTAACATATAGCTTAGAAAGATTTTCAATTTTTTCTTGTAATAATGTGTTTGCAGGGAATTTATTTCTGAGGTCTGTCATAGTATATAACAACGCATTAAGATTAAGAATCTCATTAGAAACCCACGATTTCTCAGCCCTACTGCATACGATTTTTTTGTATGGGAAATGTATATTTATTTTATTTACTAAAATATTGATTATTGAGTTGGCTAATTCCTCAGCTGACGGTCTTAATAAAAACAAAGCGTTCCAGTCTATACTTTCGATAGCTGCGCCAAAATTTAGCTTGCACTCATTCGTGCATCTTCGCACCGTTTGTTCGGCGGGACGCTGTCGGTCGCTGCATGTTATTTCAGCGCGTGTGCCGTAGTGGTCACTGACGTTGGTTACGACAGCTGAGACCTCGATACTATCACAGTAGCTGTTTGTATATATGTGATCTAACGCGGTAGATGAGAAACAAGACTCTCTGGTTGGAAAGTTAACGAGATTTTTAAAGTTATGACACATTAAGATATCATGTAGTTTCTTGGATTCTATACTCGTACGCAAACAATCTATGTTTATATCCCCCACTATGATGCAATTAACATTGGAGTCGCTTATTTTATCGAGAAGTCATTCAAAAACAATAAAGAAATCTGCCGGTTTTGTCAAATTTGATCTATAAATACATACAATTAACAAGTTAAAGTCAAATATATTCGCTGCGGATATTTCGCAGCTTCGTTCTACTGATAAGTTACATAATTCAGCATTTTCGATGGCGTTAAATTTATTTTTGAGGAATAAACAAGATCCACCATGTAGTGAGTTACTACGACAGTAACTCGAAACAAGTACGAAGTTTTCAATATTTATACAATGTAATTGATCGTTTGATAACCAATGTTCTGTCAAACCTAGTATATCACACTTAAAATCCTTTTGTAATAACACTTCTAGCATCATTGTTTTATTATTTAACGATTGAATATTTTGTTGACAAATCACTAACCCGGTGTTGCGGGTAGAATTCTTATTGTTCAGTCCCGGCGATGGTCGGTTCTGCGTCGGTGTGGCCACGCAAAGCGTGTTAGTTAGTAATTAGGTGTCGTGTTTAAGACCTAAGAAAGTGCTGCTGTAAAGTGACAGAAATATAATTTATGTTGATTGTGCTGTCATGTTTTATGAAGAAAATATTAGGTTAGGTTTAATTCATTTTTGCTAGATCAGAGTTTTTAGTTGATTTCTTTATAACACTAACATCAAAGTGGTCTTCACAAAGTAATATCGCAGATTTATCCGATATAAATTCCAGGTCTCGGCAGATTAACTGTAACCACTGCTTTCGACGTTTAAGACAATGGTAATATCGTATATAGGAATGTGTTTATACAATTTGACAGGATACGAATTATTTATTATTCATAGTATTTCTACACACGTCTTGTAGCTTGTAATAAGCTAGCAAATGTCACGTGACCGGCTGTTTTCGCGCGAATTTAAAATTAATGTATTAAAAATGTATTTTTTTTCTAATAAATAACGCTTTTTTGAGAAGAAGATAATTGTAAAGGTATAAAATGAACCCACGTACATTTTTAAATTATTTTCCGAAAACTGTCAAATAGCCAATTAACTTCCGCACGTTTTCCTTAAGATTTTTCCCTAACTGTACCTTACGAACCTATTTAGTAACTTACGAACTTCGAATGAAATATGACTTACAGGAACTCGTATCTATTGGATAAATATTTAAACCTACTGTTTCTGAAACAGTAGATAACTAGGTAAACTCTGTTTCATAATGTTCTCAAACATGTCTGCCATGCGTGAAGTCTGCCGATCCGCACTTCGCCAGCGTGGTGGACCAAGTTCTGCTCGACTAACTCAATCTGCCTCAATTTACGCTAGTTATGCGAGATAAAACATAGGTAATAATTTCAGGAATGGAATGCACAACAATATGTTTGTGAAAACGAATTTACTGAAAATGTATACTCACATTTCACTTCAGGCTAATTTGAATTTCATGTAATAATATTAAAATTAATCCAATATCTCTGAGCTGTAGCTAAGATAAGGTTGTTAAAGCACTGAGAATAATAATAAATAGTAGCAGTAGATAAAAATATGAAATAGCCGGTGTTAGAGCCGGCCGGCGTAGCACAATACAATAATGGACTGCCGGTGTGACTCGTATGGAATTTTTTGATGTTTTCACAGTGCGACGTGACCAAAATACAAAGTACGCGCCATGATGATATGATGACAATCGCCAAATCTCTCTCAGTCTACGATCGCCAATGGCGATACATCCTACCTCTATGAGCGATGCCAAATGGCCAAAACAAACAGCAAAGTAAATGAGTACGTGCCACACACAGACATTTATAAATCTGTGGTGCTACAGATTCAACCTGGACCACAGACATAGGACACTTACAGAATGCGTTTTTGGCACAGATTTATTTTTGGTCCTGGTGGGTACCTGTCAGTTTGTCATAACTAGTGATGGGAAAAAAATATCGGTATTGAGTAACAGGTATGGTATGCGTTCCAGACTTTTTCAGTGGAGTAATTTTACGGATGACCTCATTATTTTTATGCAAGAAGTAAAGTGTTTGTAAAGTTTAACTAGCATAAAGAAATCAGAAAAATATATTTTTTTATCTCTTCGCAAATAGAGGTTTTGTCGTCATCTTCGCTTACATTTATAATTATTCTAGCTTCTGACCGCGACTTCGTCCGCGTGGAATTAGGTTCTTAAAAACCCCGTGTGGCCTAAATTTTCTAAAAAAAATAAAACACTTTTCGTGAGTAAATGTTAATGGATAATGGTAGTTTGTGAATGGATCGATAAAAACTCTTTCTTCTTAATTTTTGACATTTTGTTATAATAATAAAATAATTGTAATATTTTTTATGTGATGAAATTAAATTAAATTAAGATGAAAAAAAAACTCCAGTGCGTGCATTGGAGCTGGGAGCAGCACAATTTTTTTGTTTTTTTTTTATGATCTTGGCGCAGCTTCTGCATATTTCCGTCAAACCCTTTTTTTGTAGCCAATTCACCTATTCTGTAATTTTTTATTGGCTTGTTTAGGTGCTTTATCTTTTGCATTGAATGATAAGGCTCGTTGTCCATTAAAATAAAGAAAGGCTCAGGTAGACCGGCAATAAAATATATTCTTCACTCACTCTTAAAGGTAGCAGAATTCATTTCTGTAACGTTATTGACAAAAAATCTTACTAAAGGCAAATAACGTTATACTTGCATAATACCACAGTATATACTCGTGTGATAATACTCTGTACCCCATCACTACAAAAATATTCAGTTGGGTTAACCTTGTAGCAGCGTCAAACAGTTAAAAGGAATATAAGTTTTCTTATTTAATGAACGTCGAATTTTGCGATAAACTTTAACGTATATTACAAGACGACATGATATTATTATAATTTTTGATTGAATTAATGTTAATAATGCATATTGATGATAAAAATAAATATTTGCCATATATTGTTCGTCACTTCCACTTCAATGTTATCTGCAGGGCGACCGCGTATCTTTTGCATCAATCATTGATACATCGCAATCACCTCTGATTGCCTGAATTTATGGTATTCTTGCTGCGTCTATGGATTTCGTCCAATAATGGAAGAGTGTTAACCAATCAGAGGTGATTGCGATGTATCAATGATTGATGCAAAAGATATGCGGTCGTCCTGCTGGATCACCTGACATCCAACTGTCAAAAACGCATTCCTATTGTATGTAGCTTTCGCCCCTTTCGCCACACTATGAACAGGTCCCGATTTAACAATCAATGTGAAAAATTATATCTTTGTAAAAACATGTTCTTGCAAATAAAAGAATTATGCATGAATTAACAATGATAAAGACTCGTTTATTAATAGAAACATTTATTTATGAAATGTTATAAATATAATTAATTCATAGTACCTAATAATTAGTGTTGGGTAGGACATACAAGAGGCACTTCAAATGTCCCATACAAAATGATTGAATGTCCCAACACATCAAAAATATATTTTGTACCGCTTCACTGTGACATGCAAAAATGAATGAATCTCGAACTGACGAGTAAGTGAGTGGTGACGCGAGGTGAGGAGCGAGTAAGTAAAAGCAAATCTTCTGTCGCAGTCGCACTTCTCTCTCGACTCGTTGACGTTGGTTCACCTTCCGCTTCATTACAAAGCGCAGCGAGTGAGCGAGACGGCCCGGCCGCACGAACGAATGTGTGCGGTCGAGGGAGCAGACCTTTCTATGAGTAGTTGAGTACTACTACTTTCGTTCGTAGGACGATTGAATGAAGTGAGCTGTGAGTGAAAATCTGACGGTGTCGTGTCTGTTATCTGTGGTCGTGTCGATTCGATCAATCGGTCGGTCGATGAATGAATTAATAATTGTCATTCGAATTCAAATTGTTCATTTTTGTTTGTTTTGTAATTAAGATTTACGTTGTATTAGTGAAGCGGCAAAATTAGAGGTATGTAGGTTTTCAAGTTACAATACATTGCTTTGCATTTATGCTTTTTCTATACTTTAAAACGTGAGTGCCAGTAATGAGATGCCAGAGTCCCATTAATGTGACATTGTCCCACCTCATTTGAAGTGGTACAATGTACCTACTGCCTCGCCAAACTGAATGAGTAACTCATACAAACTCATCGAAATTGCTTGTCCTACCCAACACTACTAATAATACCTATCTCATAATATGTGACAAAAAATATTAAATGCACATTTAATTTCAAAAGCCCTCAGGTTTATAAATTTTCGTAGAAGTAACTCAACCCATAGCTATGCCTGCAATAAAATGTAGGAAAATATCATAAAATTTATTATTATTGAATTATTTGTAATTAATTAATTAAAGGTCTAACTTGTAGTGGATAAAAAAGCCACTAGGAACAGCGTTTGACTTTGTCTTTTTCCTATCGATTTAGCTACGCGACTTTTTCCGCGCAAAATGCTATGCACGAATGTAGGTATAATGTCTTCGTGCATTAGCACAGTCATGGTGCGTTTACATTAGGTCGCGTTGGCCGTATTCGGCTGCAGCCCGTTTTCGGTCACCAACTAATGTAAACTGTAATACGGTTGGCCGCATTCGAACGCAGCCCGTTTGCGGAGACCGATCTAGTATAAATGTTGTAGAAAGATATTAATTCGGTGGTGTATTTAAACAAAAAGACGTTTACTGATAGATGTAGGGAGGCCCTTAAGGAAAATAGCTGTTGGCCGGAAACTGAATACGACCGACGCATTCCGTCACCGACCGTCCCTAATGTAAATTTATCCTAAATTCGGAGGAAATTGCGGAAAACACATTCGGTCACCGACCCAATGTAAACGTGCCATCAGTACCTACTGCTATAGGTAACTAAAAATCTGACACAATAATAATATTTATTATTAATAACTAGTCGCTGGCTATGTATTGAGCTCATAAGAAACTCACTCACTCACTAAAGATAATCACAATACCTAAAAGTTATATAAAAATTCAACTGAAAATCCTTGGATACTTTGGCTGCCCGTCCCTACGTAGCCGTGAAAGTTCATTAGATTAGAATTAAAAAATATTTCAAATAGTTAACATTAGCCTCCATGGCTATAAGAGCACTTATAATATAATGTAATGTAGGTATAGACAATAGACATCTATTTGTTGTCGACGATCTCAAATTTGAGGTTGTTTTCACACAGATGCTGAATGAGCTTCGTATTGCGGAACGCCACGCCCGTGGTCATCACTCCGCCCCTGGAAACACGACCAAATATACCTTTAGTATTTTTTTTTAAAATCCGCTACTGCGAGAGACTGCGATCTCACCTGATGGTAAGTTATGATGCAGTCTAAGATGTTAGTGGGCTTACTTGTAAAGGGTTTGACAGCACCCCAATCGGACTCAAGATACTGTGTAGAACACAGTATCGTACCGGAACGCTTAATCGCTTGACGGCACGTCTTTGCCGGTAGGGTGGTAACTAGCCACGGCTGAAGCCTCCCACCAGGCCAGACCAGCGAAAAATTAGAACCTATAAATTCCCAATTTTCAAATTACAGTTGGTATAGACTCCTTCTAATAGCTGTAGCTAATTCAAATTGGACTAGCTGATGCCCGCGTGCTCCATTCCTCGAGTTGCAGCGTGATTGGAGGACAAACCAACAAAACAACGAAAACTACTTTCGCATTTATAATATTAGTAAGATGTGGTGAGCTCACTGCTTGGGCATGTGTTCTCGCTCGCGGATCACGGTGAGCGCGGAGTACAGCAGAGCTACCGCCGTCGCGCCGTAGCCCGGGTTCACGCCCGACACCTGCGCGCAGACAAACGCACGCTACACATTGTCCTATCGTTTATTTAACTTTTGACATAGGCACGCCTATAAAGTTCCATCGAAAGCCAAGTTGCGACAACGCATATCAGTCGATTGCGATTGTTTAGCAACTTTGACCCAAGTCTGGTATCCGGTAACCGGATGGGTCAAAGAGCACGTTAAGCAATCGGTCCCGACTCCCGGTTATTATCACTAACATCATCGGATAATAATCGTTAGCAACCTAAGAGTTGAAATAGTACTTTTAGTTGAGTCGTATGCGGGCGGACCTGGGACCCACTGCATTAATATCCCAAGAAAACCCCTGCCATTATATGATTGGAATACGACGCAGAGAGATGAAGTTCCATAATAAATTATTGGCAGGCAACTGTGAACAAAAATAATATTTAATATTTGATGGACACTGTTTTTTTTCAACAATAGTGAAGCGGCGTGTTCTTTAGCGGGCTTTAACTATAAATACATTTACTGTACTGCTAAATACATAAGTGATTTATTTTAATGTATATAATATACTTAAACGCCTCGGTATGCTTATAAAACAATATAGATTACTGAACAAAAATCAAATTTATGTGTCAAATCGAAAACTTCTTTAAAAATGAAGTCGATTATTATCAAAAATCGAATCGGTGACGCATTAGGACATCATTTAAATAAATGATTGGACAAAACATTTTTGTTCTGCCGCTGACATCACAGGGAAATGAGGATGTCAGCGATTCCGCATACTTACTAGGAATTACAAGTAATCGCAGATAAAGGAGTATAGTCTAGGTCTTACAAAAAAAACGGTCAGAAACAAAATCGGTGCATCCCGGCCGATCCGTTTGTCGGTGGAAAATTAAAGGTTCGGACGTTGAGATGGTCCGATTATTATCTGCCAACGTAGGCCTTTCTAACGTCAAATCGGTCTGACTGCAGATTTTTACTATTTTGATTCATGCAAGTTCAGTTTTAGAGTTTCAAAAGAAAAAATAAATGATTAGAAACACTAACCTGTGCTTTAACCTTCCTATTAGGCGGCGTGGAGTCCACATCAGTCCCAGTTTCCCAGCCCTCTCCAAAAAACTCGAACTTGAACAGAGTTTTACTGGTGACCTCCTCACTGGGCCCCCTGGTCACCAGGCCCAGGGAGAAGAGCCGAGGGTACTTCAGTAGCAGATTCCTCGTTAAACTGACTTTGGAGAGGATAAAGAGTATGCCAGCGGCTAATGCAACACATATGGAGGTGAAGAGTGACGGGAATTTGACGTAGGTCTTTATTTGCACGGGCCGCTTGTGCTCGTTTTCGTACAGATGGCGCTGAGTGCGGTACACTACGGAAGCGTCAGAGCCCGGGAATGGAAGGCACCAGCCGTCCTTGCGCGCGTGGATGAAGGATCTGGGTGAAAAAAATTCAGGATTTTTAACCCATTTTTAATCTGCTACCACCCAAAATCCATAGAGAACAAGGAAAATATAACATTGAAAAGCCTTATTTGCGGTATAATACAAGGTGTAAGGTAAATGGTATAACATACCGGCGGCTACCCATGTATTTTTGACGTTATAAACACTATGGCAGAGTTAAAAAGTCAAAATTAATTATTATTATTAATTATAAACTTCCATGCAAAATTAATTAGTTAATTATGGAAAATAAATTTTGGCAACCCTGTGGGTCCTTTGTTCCTTCTACACCTAAAGTCAGAACTGTACTACAAGCGATAATAATATTTTTTTCATCCCACCATCTCGGAAAGAGTATTTTTAATCTTCGATATCTGAATGCAAAAGCCGTTATTATCCTCTTGAGGATAAAGTAAATTGAATTTAGAACATCGTGTGCACGTTAGTAAATATCACTCGTCTATGAAGTTTGTGTATTCAAAACATCATTAAAACCTATTTACTTCTACCTCTATGGTGCCGAATTTCCATACAACCTTTTTTAATTTGTTAAAAACTCACACTCGTAACCTTCTTGGTGTACTTTTTTAATTTGCTTTGCGCGCACCATTTTCTTTCACGTCATGTCATTTCCTCGCTGAGGTGGGATGAAAAGTAACGTGTTGCAC
The DNA here is from genome assembly GCA_963932025.1 of Erebia epiphron. NCBI lineage: Eukaryota > Metazoa > Arthropoda > Insecta > Lepidoptera > Nymphalidae > Erebia > Erebia epiphron. The sequence goes on along the minus strand of OZ009945.1, from coordinate 54,930,740 downwards.
TCGAGTGAAAAGATTTTTCACCTCGTGCTCTTTTGATTCCCTCGCTGACGCTCAGGATTCTAATTTTTGAACCACTCGCTGCGCTCGTGATTCAATTTTAGAATCCTTCGCTTGCTCGGTCATCAAAATTGAGCACGCGGTTAAAAAACAACTTTTCACTCTTGTATAACAAATAACTATTATTTAATTATTATTATAATATCGTTATGCAATTTGGCAATTCATTACAATTTACAAATCATTGAAAAAACAAACTACACAGAATAATTAATTATTGATAAAAACTTCAACGAAGTAAGTCGAGAAATTATTCACAGAGAAAGGCGGCTCAAAAATTAAGGATAAGGGACTGACTTCGATTTACAAAGTCCGAAACCAGTCGGGCATTTTTTTACAAAAATACATGAGTTCTAGCGGGGCTAAAAGCTTTGAGAATTTAATTGCATGCCGAATAATGATTACTTTAGTATCGCAACTGGATTTTATCGCAACGCTCGCGCTGGCAACGCGTCGTATTGTTCACAGTTCATCTACCTATATTCAATCAGCTGTTTTAAGGGATGCCACCTAAACATTTATGCCAAAATGTTGAAGTCCTCATAACTGCCCCAGGATATGAGCTACACGTCTCATGTCATTTTTCCAATATATCTATACACCATCTAACATGGGTAGCCGCGGGTATGTTATACTAATTAGTAATTACCTTACACCTTGTATAATGGCACGTTTATATTAGGTCGATGACCGAAAGCATCAGCCGCATTCGGTTTTCGGCCAACAGCAAGTTTTCACAAGTAGGTTATGACCGAATACGGCCAACCGAATTATAGTTTACATTCATCATCAGAAAAAAAACTGTATCCCTCCTGGCAAGGCTGCGTTCAAGCCCAAACAGTATCCTAATGATGATAGCGGGTAAATTAAAGTCACCGATCCTGCAACACTTTATTAAAGTCCTCGTTCGGTGACTTAAATGGAATCATGTTTTTATGTTTTTAAAGTAAAAATTATCCTAGAAATAAAATACTAACATAGTTTTTTAAGATTGTATTTTACTAACAACCATGGGCCTCTGTTGCCATAATAAAGAAAGTTATTATTATTATTATTATCGGTATAAATTTAGCTCTCACGCCCGCATACAAAATAAATACATAAATGGCCAAAAGAGTGACGTAACAAACTTACGTAAATAAAATCAAATGAATAAACTTACATACACAAATACACAAATAAATAGTTGCAGCGGGCGGAGGATTACACCCCGGCAGGGGAGACCAGACGGCCGGGGGTCAGGGAGACAGGTTGAGAAACCGGCGGACCATCCTAGCCGAGTCTAGCAACACCGCTTTCTGCATCCTGGCTGCGAGCGAACTGCCATGGAACCCCAGTTGTCTCAGATGGTGAGCAAGACTGACTGGGACTAACCCATTCGCAGATATTACGATTGGGATGGTTTCAGTGGACTCCACATGCCATATGGTGGAAACCTCGTGAGCCAGATCGAGATACTTTCGTTTTTTCTCTGTCTCAGCTCTCACAAGGTTCTCGTCATATGGAATGGTGATGTCCACCAAAAACACCCGCGACTGTGCCCGGTCCAACAGCACGATTGTCTGGCTTATTCGCTAGAATAGTCCTGTCCGTGATGATGGAGCGGTCCCAATAGAGCCGGACTCCATCACGCTCGAGTACAGGCACCGGTGTGTACCTGTAGTACGGCAACCTCTCATCCAGGAGACCGTACTTCAGAGCAAGCTCCTGGTGAAGGATCTTGGCCGCTTGGTTGTGTCTGTGCAGATACTCAGTATTAGCAAGCGCCGAACATCCCGAGAGCACATGTCTGAGTGACTCACCGGGATGGCAACAGGCTCGACAGATGTCGTGAGTGCCAACCTTCAGAATGTACTTTCGGTAGTTCCGCGTCTTAACCACCTGATCCTGTATCGCACAGACAAAACCCTCGGTTTCCCCAAAGAGGTCACCAAAGCGCAGCCATTGCACAGACGCTTTTCTATCGACGTGTGGCTTATTAAGAGCTTTAAAAAAGCGTCCGTGCAACTCCTTCTGCTTCCATACGGTCTCCCGGTCAGAGGTGCTAAGTACCACCGGTGCCTGCCACTCGATTTTGGCTAAGGATGGGGGGTGAGTCCTTTATCACATTCTATGACCTCTCTATGCATGGGTGACTCCCTCTTCGTCTCGAAGTATGTTCTGAGATTGGCTATCTCCCGGTTATGCATGGTCTTGACGCTTAATACGCCTCGACCACCACATTTCCGGGGGATATACAATCTCATCACAGACGATTTCGGGTGATGCATGCGATAGAGTCATAGTCGTGCGGACTTTTCTATCCAGGGCATCTTATTATTATATAACTATAAAGCAAAATACAGTGCATACTGGGTAGCACGGTCCTTTAACCGACTGTCGTTTAACCGACTTTGGCAAGTCGGTTAAACGAATGGACCTGGAAGATAAAGTATGGGAGATCCTCTATATAAAAATAAATACAAAATCCCAAATTATATTGGTCGGTCATGTAGTTTTGTGTCTCACCTGCGCAATAGCTTGGGTTTGAACGTGGGCAGCCTCTCGGGGTACAGTTTCTTCCTTATGCCGGGCAATTCGTTGTAATGCGCCAATCTGGAAACACAATTGGGTTATTTTGTTTTCTTTGAACAACTACAGACCGTCAAACTTAAATCTGGCCCGGTGGCCAAATTTGGAACTAATTTTATGCCTGGTTAAGTTTTTGTTATACTAGCGACGCGATCACTGGGTCAGATAAGTTTGACAGACTATAGTCTTTCTTTAAAAATTTAAAATCAACTGAGGTTCGAACAGCGAGAGATGGTTTCAAATCGTGATGTTATTCCTCTGGTTTTTATTATATATACTTATTGCAAAATAGCGTGAATAAGTCGCAAAAGATCAGCTGTTGTCTGTCGCGTTGCGCTGTAATCGCTCGCATGGACAGAGGCTAACGTACCCGTAGACGAGCGATTCCCACGTGCCGTAGTTGACGGCGCCGTTGCGGCTCTGAGCGGGCGCGGTCGTGCTCAGGTACGATTCCACCGAGTTCACTATACCTGCAATTTTTTTTTTTTACAAATCAAGCGATTTGTCTTAGCGATCTGCCAATACAGTTTCCCACACTTCCTTTTTGGTGTTTCTAAGTCAACAAGGACTTATAGTTTCGCCATGTCCGTCCGTCTGTCTGGCTGTCGATCCGTGGCTTAGAGGCCCTTAGTTCTAGAAAGCTCTTATTAGGTATGGGTAATGGGTAACTGCCTCGTTGGTCTAGTGGTTAGCATAGTCGACTGCGGATCACGAGGTCCTGGGTTCGATTCCCGGTCGGGCATGAAAGTTAGGTATTGGGTTTTTCAATTAAGAAGCAACCTCGGAGAGCACATTAAGCCGTCGGTCCCGGTGATTATCATAACATGATAATAATCGTTAAAGCCCGCCAACCCGCATTGGAGCAGCGTGGTGGGTCTAAGCTCTGATTCCCGCGCTCCTATGAGAGTGGAGGCCTGTGCCCAGCAGTGGGACGTTAATAGGCTGTAGTGATGATGATGATGATGTGAATGGGTATACATATTAATCTCACCAACAAAGTGGTAAAATAAAATTGTGAAATACAATTTAGAATATCTACAGCTCCGCTACAGTGCTCAAAGTACGGATGTATTCTTTTCTCGACTATCTCATGATGTGGAGTTTCGTTGGAAAGATCGTTCAAAAATATTGTGGATGTGGGAAACCATTTTTTGATTCAAGATCCCCTTGAGAAATAATAAGCTTTAAAGTGATAATTTTGTTAGAGTCAAGTTCGAATTGGCAGAAGAATCCACACACCTTTCAGAATCTGCACGCACGAGAGTCCTATAAAGGACTCTCCATATTTCCTCATGATGTGCCGAACAGGAGGCCGGGCGTCCTAAGTCGTAACCACTAGGCCAACATTTATATATGTCATATGAATGGTAGAAAAGAAAGTATCTTCTTAGTAGTATACATCCTAACCTCCGAAGTTCTGCTGCAGATAGATGACGCCCATGTCGTTGGGGATGCTGTCGAAGCCGCACGCGCTCACGATGAACACGCCCGCGTCGCGCGCCATCGCGTCATACTCCAGCTGCATCGTCTCTATGAACTGCAACAACGAACCCTATTAGTCGCTCTTGGTGACCGAATAAATAAATATATATTTTTATTCAAATAAACTATTAAAGTGCTTTTCAGTCGTCAAGTGAATCAACCACTTGTTCGGGATGACGTTCTTGCCGAGAAGAAACAGCAAGAAACTCGGTCGAATGCGTCAGCCGTATTCGATTTTCGGATAACAGCAAGTTTTCAGCTGCAGCCGAATACGGTCAAATTGACCTAATGTAAACGTGCGCCATCACTCGAAGCGAACGAGAAAGCAATTCGCATGGTTTTTAGTTTTTACCATTGGTACTGTCAGATGTTTTATTCGAATTAATATTATGTTCATTAGTAGCATGAAAGCCGGCTACAATTTTCATGCTCCTTATTGTTTCAGTTGTTTCACTATACTAATTTTACAGACCTAGTTCAGGGTCTCCAAAGGGTTCAGGGTCATCTGCAGGGTCTTACTTATTGAAAATATTTATGTATTACACACAAAATCAAACTAAGAAAATATATCGTTGCAAAAATACCTAAGTAGGTACTTGTTTATTACAAAAATACTTGAGTAGGTATTTGACGTACGAAGATTTCGAAGGCCCGGGACGGAGCATTTTATTAATTAGTCCGCCTAGACCCTGATTTACACTGCCACTGATTTTAGGCCCTGTATTCTCTCATCTAGTCTGACTGATATACCTATCTACAACTTATCCTGTGTCTGAGCACATATTAATATTAAAATATTATCAGTCTCGCATGTAGTCATCGAATCTGGCAAATACTTGGACACACATCTAGTCTCGCACATAGTTCGCTTGTAGTCTGGCATTTGGTCTGGCATCTATTACCTGTGGCTCCCCACTGACGTCCACGTAATGCGCCCTGGCGTCGATGGCGGCCCTCACCACTGGCTCCCCGTAGTGGCGGTACGGGCCGCAGCAGTTAACTAGTACGTTAGTCTGGGCACACATCTCCTTCAGCGACTTTTCGTCGCCAACATCGGCCACTATGAGCTTAACCGCTGAGAAGTCATCGCCTGTCAATGTAATAATATACGTAATTTGAAAAAATGATCAAAAGAAGACACTATTTGGGGGTAGAAATGTTTAAATGAGAGCTTTAAAATAAATTGATTAAAGAGTGAGATTTGATCCCCAAAATAATTGTGTTCATTCAAGGTATAGACACTTTATCTGAGTCAGGATACTGTTTGCTTGAGGGTTGAGGGTGGAGGCCTGTGCCCTGCAGTGGGACGTCAATGGGCTGTGGTCACCGAGTAGTAATGTATGGTCTGTGGCTGTGGTGGTGGTGGTGGTCGTACGCAACATAGGTTGCCATTAATTTTGGTAACAATCCCCGAAATTCTACATACCTAATGTAATACCTGTACCTAATTTACCTTTAGTTTAGTAGTCACAATGCAAAAATGAAGGTGGAGTCAAGATAGTTCAGGTCTAAGGTCAGTAATACATATTAAGTAGATATGGCTACAACGCTCGCCCTAGTCGCTAAGTGCCAGAGGTCAATGGTTCGTTTCAATCAGTATGTAGTAGGTACCTACGCTGCAGATACTTAGTCATACCTAGTATATATAGTAGTAAAGATATGTATAGTGTTTGTTTTATATAATCTATATCGAGATTCGAGACACAAGCACCACTCTGAAAAACAGACTAACCAAAACTCAATGCCAAAAATAACAAGTAAGTACCTACCTAAGTAATGCGTAAAGACGTCATTAATGCCGAAGGTACCTCTAGAGATAGGCCAGTGTAGTCCATATTCTAACCGCAGAATACTTAAACTGGGTTGCATCACCATATTTTGACGGATATTTCTATCTCCTTTATTACAGTCCGTCAAACTTATCTGACCTGTTAGGTCTAGCGAACTAGCATCGCTAGTTTAAGTGAAAAGAAAACTAAACAGCCGTAAAAATTAGTTCGAATTTTGGCCACTATTGAGTAACACTAGTAAATGAACAGATGGCAAAGGTCTTGTGTGTTAGTAGGTACATTTACGAAGTTACGAAGTTACGATAACTAATGGTTCTTAGTAATTTGAATCATACATTTTCTGTGATTTGATTATGTACTTGCATCGTTCGCGGGAGTTTCTTAATATCGAAGATGGAGCGAATATCTTTTTAAATGCCACGTTGCATTGATTCGAGGTCCTGGATTTGAATTCGGATTGTGCCAAAAAATAGTTAGGCAGGAGTTAGGAATCTCGAAAGCAGTTGGTATACTTATTTCTTTTGCAATAATTAGCAAAGATGTGAAGGTTTCTTATTAGTTAATTTCATTTATTAATCATCTACCTACCATATACCTAACAAGACTGACGAGTTCATGGTACTTGCAGCGAAGGAGTTTGGAGGTCGATCCGTATTTACTTTAACAACCGATCGACTCGTTTATGATCACGGGCCGAAAATAGAAAGCACTGAACAAATATTGACTTTGCTTCAAGCGGATTTCCATACACAAACTATGTTCAGGAGTATGCCTGAATCTTTGGAATTTTCCGCGATTTAGTTGCGAATAATAGTATATTATACTGTACATAAAGTAGTTTGCAAACTAATGAACTGAACACAAATAAGCTGTGATACAAATAAAAACCGGGCAAGTGCGAGTCAGACTCGCGCACGAAGGGTTCCGTACCATTATTAATAAATAATTACCTTTGTTAATGAACCGCAAGACTAACTTTGTTTGTAGAGGTTTATTGTTAATATCAAAAAAACTATGCTAGTTAGAGCATTGGCTATAGTTTTCCTGTAAAGTATACGTAAATTCCTATTGACCATAATTATTTCAAATTTTTCGATTGGTAAACTCCGGAGATAAGGGGGGGGGGGGAACGGTATTTTTTTAGACATTTTCCCCGATAAATCAAAAACTATCATAACTAAAAATAATTAAAAATCTGTTTTAGAATGTACAAAGTAAACCCTTTCATATGATACCCCACACAGTACAGTTATCTCACTTTTAAATTTCAACCCTCAGATTTTCCCCCCTTTTTAAATAAGAACAAAAATAATTTCCAATTTTTTTTAATTCCAGTGTCTTTGGGCCACTAATATACACAACTATTCCAAATTTCATGTCGATAGCTTCGGTAGTTACTGAAATAATCGAGTGTGACGGACGGACAGACGGAGAAAGTCGCACCATAAGGGTTCCATTTTACCATTTTGGTACGGAACCCTAATAAATGGTGTAGGTGCGCTAAGAATTGAGCAGTGCAGGGCCCACATTAGTATAGTAGCACTATAATAGTGCTTCAAGAAATGGTGTAGGTGCACCAATAGTCACAACAACCGACAGCGCGTGTACAATATGGCGATCCCTAAATAATCTTGTCTTATCATTGCCTTCGAGCATAGTTTACTTAATTAGATTAGGTGTCCACTGTGAAAAGCTAAAGAGTACGTTTACCTACTTTAACAAATTAGCTAATGTAACTTATTATTTTGAGACACATGTGTTTCCACAACGGCGGATAATTCAAGGGTGTTATTACTTATTAGCTGGTATCGTGTTACTAATTATACAAAATGTTCTATGGATTCCACCTCGATTTTAATACACTTAAGTAAGTAAGTAGATAGTGTGGATTATTGTTCTACTTACTTGAAACTTTTTACTTTAGTATTGGTTCAAATTTTATTTTTTTATTCTGAAAATTCAATTTTATTCAGGAAAATTCAAAACTAATACTTATTGTGAAGAAATAACGTCACTATTTCAGAATTCTATCAATGTATATGTCACCGTAAGATTGTAAAAACCGTTAGATTATAATCTAACTCGCGAAATTGTAAACTGTCGAATGATTACAATATAACGGACTATTTTTCGATAGATTGTAATCTGTTAGGTTTATTAACCCGATAGAACCTAAGTACTTGATTATTTATGTCGAACCCTAACCTAACCTACAAGAAAAAGACAAGAAAACGTAAATACAATGAATATTTCAAAAATTGACACTTAAAACATTGAAAGGTTCACAATCTTTCGACTGTTTACAATCTATCGAAAAAAAAAGCGTTAGATTACAATCTTACGGTTTTTACAATCTTACGGTGACACATACACTTTTCATAGAAAGTAGGTAAGTAATTTAAACGTACTACGAGTCACGACGTTAATCGCTAACCGAATAGCAGCGAGTAAATTCTTTAGATAAGATCACAAAATATTAAGGTCTGCATAAAGTAAGCGGCTTCTGACTTCCGTATAGACCTGTACGCTTACTCTGAGTTTTAACATTGCAAATACGATTGATCGACGTGAGAGCTCACCACGCCAAGCGTCAAAGTAAAACGAACCTTAACTGCATTGGTTTAGAGCTCATTTCATCATTTCGTGTATTAATTCACAGCCAGCGCTCCAAACGCTGAATTTGTGACTTTAAAGAAAGAGCTTTTGGGTCCATTTTACTTTGACGAGTGACGATGCCTAGCGGTACGATAGTAGAAAGGTAAAGGGGGAACAAGATGACGAGAACTTACCAGTAGTGTTGGAGATGTCTTCTAGAACCTTCTGCAGCTTGTCCCGGGAGCGGCCCGCGATGCCCCACGTGAGAGAGTCGTCGGTCTTGCTCACACGCGCTAGCTCCCTGACCACGTGCTTGCCCGTGAAGCCTGTCGCGCCGAATATCACTATGCTCAGCCGAGACATCTGGAATTCGAATTCATACTCATTTTATAGTAAACTAGCTGATGAGGATTGAGGTTTTTGGTTCCCGCGGGAACTCTATTATTTTCCGGGATATAAAAAGTAGGTGGTCTGATATGTTATTCCACGCTTTAATTTAGATTTATTTATTTTCTCATTTAGGTATAACATGAATACATAAAACTGAGGAACGGAAACAACTGCGTTAGTAGGTATAAAACTGGGTTGCAGTCTGTTAACGTGGTTAACGCCCACCTCCAAAATCTATCTCTAATCTACATATCTATAATAAATCTCGGTGCCCATCCCGATCCGTTCAGCCGTTTTGGCGTGATTGAGTGACAAACATCCATCCATCCATCCATCCATCCATCCATCCATCCATCCATCCCTCCATCCATCCATCCATGCATCTATCCATCCAAACTTTCGCATTTATAATATTAGTATAGTATAGGTATTATAGACTAGCTGATGCCCGCAACTTTGTCCGCGTGGAATAAGTGTTTTAATTCCTTTTTTTTATCCAGTACAAGCTAGCCCGTGACTGCGATCTCACTTGATGGTAAGTGATGATGCAGTCTAAGATGCTAGCGGGCTAACCTGTTAGGGGCATGGCAGTTATATTAAACCCAATACCCCTTTGGTTTCTACACGGCATCGTACCGGAACGCTAAATCGCTTGGCGGCACGTCTTTGCCGGTAAGGTGGTAAACTAGCCACGGCCGAAGCCTCCCACCAGACCAGACCAGGGAAAATTAAGAAATTATAAAATCCCAAATTGACCCTGCAGGGGATCGAACCCGGGACCTCCGCGCCACGGAGGTCGTCCCAAGTATGGTCTGTGTCCCAAGGGAACTCAATGGGTTCAACAGATGAACTCTGAAATCGTAACAGACAGACAGACACACTTTCGCATCATACTAATATGTATTACAAATGCGAAAGTGTGTTTGTTTGTTAGTTTGTCCTTCAATCACGCTGCAATGGAGCAACGGATTTTTGATTTAGACGGTGATTTTTGTCATGGGTATATTTGAGGACCTGAGTGGCATAGGCTACGTTTTATCCCGGAAATCGGAAGTTATGTCCACGCGGACATCACCTAGTTATTTTTAAAATTAAACACCAGAGTTTGGCATCGTAAAATATTTACGTAGCAATATGAAAGATCTTAACTAGGTAGGTACTTGTTTGTTTTTATCGACCGAATTTCGGCCACGGCGGCCAACCTCCGCGGAGATTAGGAAGCAGATGGCTTGATGACAGATGGCGTGGGAGATTAAATTATCTAGGTATACTAATTACTAATTAGGTATTTTAAAGAGGTAAAGTTTGCGAATTGTGAGTTTGTAAGTTTGTGACGTTGTAGGGGGTAATCTACAACGTCATCTGGATCAAAAACGTTTCTTAATATTAGGGGTTAAAGTATGAAATTGAAAAATTCTTCAAATCAAAGTTTCCATCACGAATGCGTTTAAACCAAAATCGCACGGTGCGTTCATTAGCAGTCCCCTCTCCAAACGCAACATTGATATTGCGAGCTGTTTCTGCCGCGTTAGTTTCGTGTCGGAACTCGTATTCAAAAATCACTCGAATTTTCGAAGTATCCATCTTTCTTGTTTAAGCTGAATAAAAAAACAACTGAAAGTCAATAATCGAATGTTGCACATTTTTTAAAGAAGAACTACATAGGTACCATGTGAAAAAGTTTCACTCAAAAATCTCAAACCATGAAGGTTCTATGTCAATTCGAAGTACCTATTACAATAAAACGGCAATTTCATACTTTAACCCCTATTATGATTGAGTTCTGGAGAAAAGTTGTAGAGCTTGATAATGCCTACAAAAATTCAGCGGCAGCATCTAACTTTTAGTTATATTCAAGTCACAAAAAATGGTTTTTTATATTAAAAAATTAATAATTTAAATCGTTAGGTCATGTTTATTGGTCATATTATTATCAACAATTATGAATTCTTATCAATTATGAATGCATTGTGAAGGCAACATCTGAAGATGCTCCGGTATCGGAGTGAAACGTACGTTGAGGGTATTTTTGAGGGTTTATGTGGTATGGTCATTGACGTACCAATACCTAAATCGATGGGTGTGGTGAATGTCGCGGGCGTCAGGTTCGAGCATAGATTAATTATAAACCAAGTATTGTCTTTGGGTTCGAGATACGCCCTGTACCACATAGACTTGCCTTCTGTGGCGGATTATAGCGAATTATACTTCTAGTTTTTATCATTAAATATTCTTAACGCCTCGTTAAATAAAGACCGGATAAAAGATTTTTTACAAAGATAAGAACTAGAATACCAATTAGGTGCTCCGTTCACTAACGGAAGCAGAGAACAATTAAACTTAGATGACTCTGCAACTACGAGTAGGTAGCATGTCTATACCTAAATGAGGCCACAAATACCCAACTCATGAAAACACTGAGCTAAGTAGCTAATCAATATACCTAACGATTGTTACCGAATAACTTGGAATACATTCAATGGATTTCGACATAACCACCTCGTTACAGTCCAGCGGTCACTAATAGCGAACTAATTTACATTGAATGTAAATTTCAGGCGATTCGGTAGGTTATTAGGTACTTATTCATACCGAATAAAAGAGATGAGAGCCTATAGATAATTAAAGTGTCGTAGAAAAGCGATAACAGCTTCAATATCCTTGACTCGAACTCAACAACACTCAAATTCCCTCAACCTCATTCACCTCATTGAGGCGTTTTAGTATTCTCATAATATATTCTCTTTGAGTATTCTCAGTTTGGATCGCCTTCACTCAAAGAGTTTCCTCAGTCGAGGGTGAGTAATAAGTCGAGTAACGAAAGCTTGATCGGGATATATCTTGAGGATTAGGTACTTTATGGGAATTTAAACACTCACTCGGTTTCGTGACCGAGTAAAAAACGTACTTATTTAAATTTCTATTTCGAGTGAGATTGCTATTTATTTTGATAAAATAAAACTATAAAATACAGCAATCCGTCATAATGGAATATACACCAAGAAGCGAATGACGTCACAATTGTTTGTTTTCGAGCTTTGACTATCACACTAGGTATTTTGCACACTGAACATAGTAGGTACATTTACACAAAAACAATAGTGACGTCACAAACGACGCCATGACACCGGCAAGCGTTTTGGCGTGAATTTTAAAATTTAAATTTCAAATGTCAATTTTATCTACCAAAACCTTATTCTTCTTAATTTTAATCTTAATCTGCCCATTTTTCAAAATCAGTCATCACGCTTATTGAAGTGAGAGATACCTAACACAAAAATCCGAGAAAGAGGAGACTCGTGCTCAGTTGTGACTTGTGAGCCAGCTATTTAAGAGAGAGATAACACAAAAATGCTCAAGTGTGCCTGTCTGTCTGTAACCTTTTCATGGCCAATCTGCTTGAACCGTTTTGGCAAAATTTGATTTGGTTTTTATATCCCAAAAAATCAAAGAACTCTCGTGGATTTTTAACAAACCTAAATCTACGCGGAAGAATTCGCAGCAGAAGTATTTAATAATGTAGATAAGTACTAATAGGTACCTACATACTTAAAGGTAATTAAAATTAGCTTTAAGTATATTTATTTAACCACACATCAGACACGCTCATTACCCGGGACAAACAAATGTTGTGAACTTTAATCTGTGATTATAAAATTAGACTTACCTACGCACGTTTTCCTATTGTTTTATAAATATAGTCTTTATTGAACATAAAATACAAAGTAGGTACAAAGGCGAACTTAATACCTAGCTGTATATATTCTCGTCCAGTAAACCTTTGGTAGTGGGGACAGGGTTGAATTAATACAGTGCGTTTATGAGAAAAGTTGGGAAAGAAGAAACAAAGTTATTTAAGATTTTTTTCCTAACTTAGAAAACTTACGAGCTAAGTTTGATGGAAATACGACTTACAGGAACGACTGTTCTTGTATCAATACTGTTTCTGAAACAATAGTAATGACCTCCACTTTTGGCCAGCTTGGTGGACCAAGTTCAAACCCTTTCTCATTCTGAGAGCAGACTCACGCTCCGTGGTGTCGGTAATATTGTTTTGAACTGATAATGATGAAACTCTGTTTCCAATTTGGGAAAGTGTCTGTTTGTTTGTATAATGGCTTGTTTGTTCTTTACACATCAAATAGTTAATTTAGATAGGCAGGCAGGCAAATAAATTCTTGGCAAAACCTGGAAAGGGACAACTTACAACTTAAGATTTATTTTTAAAAAATGTAAGGGAGTAATTAGTAAGTACACGTAAAATATAGTGTCTGGATTTCACATCCGTAGAGTAGGTACATTAAGTAAACTGGTTCACATCCTTGAATGCTAAAAATTGGACAGGGCGTGACTAGAAATCTAAAATCCACTGCCACTAATTTGGTAAGTAGCACAACACATTGAATGTATAAATGTATAATAAGGAAAATAGATCAATACTTACATCTGCAGTAAGTAAATTAACCCGGCTACCCGATCTTCCACAATTTACGCTAGATAAGCGAGTTTATAATTCCAGGAATGGAATGCTCAACAATATGTTTGTATAGTCATATTAAAATTGAAAATGTATACTCACATTTCACTTCAATAATGAAAAAATATTAAAATAACTCCAATTATATCTCTGAGCTATGTAACTCGAACGATGTTCGCTAAAGCACTGCTATTAATAATAAATAGAAGCAGTAGATAAGAAATAGCCGGTGTTAGAGCCGGCCGGCGTAGCACAATACAACACGATAACAATTTAATAAACAGGCATGGACTGCCGGCGTGACTCGTATGGAATTTTATTGATATTTTCACAGTGCGATGTGACCAAAATACAAATTACGCGCCATACCATCGCCAATGGCGATACATCCTACCTCTATGGTTTGATTTTATATCCTTTTTAAATTATAAAATCACAGACATAAATAATTATAAATCTGTGTATAAAATCAAAGATTAAATACGTGCCACAGATTAAACAAAAATAGCTTTCGCCACACTATGAACGGCCCGTATTCTCTAACTCAGTGACTATCAAAAATGAAAGCCACTGACATATATGTAATATCCATTGAAGGTTTAGTATGAAATAAAAAGTAACATTTCATGGTAAAACTTCAATGTCAATACGGGCCCTGGGCCCGTATTCTCTAACTCAGTGACTATCAAAAATGAAAGCCACTAACATATATGTAATATCCATTGAAGGTTTACTATGAAATGTTACTTTTTATTTCATAGTAAACCTTCAATGGATATTACATATATGTCGGTGGCTTTCATTTTTGATAGTCACTGAGTTAGAGAATACGGGCCGTCCCGTTATCAAATTAATAATATTGTAAAAAAAACCGGCCAAGTGCGAGTCGGAGTCACGCACCGAGGTTTCCGTACAAACCTGTAGGTATATAAGTAAAAGTTATAACTAGTATGTTTATTCCACTTATCTACTTTAATTTATATATAATGCATCTACGCGGTCATGCGGAAAGAGGTAGTAAGTTTAATTTGCAGCATAAACGGCTGTATCTTTTGATTGTGTTGGCTTAGAAATTTGATTTTTTCACAGCTCCAAGGGACAGTATACTTGAGTATTTGATATGAATTTCAGCTTGATACCTCCATGCGTTCCTGAGAAAAAGGGTCTTGACACACAGACGGACGAACAACAAAGTGATCCAATAAGGGTTCAGTTTTTTCCTTTTAAGGTACGGAACCCTAATTAATAATAATATTTTTACTGAATGATATAACAAAAAATTTATGCTTTTCGCAATTTTTCCTTTATCTGTGCTATAAGACGTTACTTCCTAACAAATTTCAAGATCCTAAGTTCACGGGAAGTACCCTGTAGGTTTTGTTTCCCTTGGGAGTGTCGAAAATTTGCAGCTTATACGGCTGTATCCTTTGATTGCGTTGGCTTAGAAGTTTGATTTTTGCACACCTCCAAGGGACAGTAGTTTGTTACAGCTTAAATGTATTATAGACCTGAGTATTTCATATGAATTTCAATTTAATACCTCTACGCGTTCATGAAGAAAGGGATAGTAAGTTTAAAATTACTAAAAATATTTTTATTGTATGATGTAACCAAAAATTTTTGTTTTTCGCAATTCTTCCTATATCTGTGCTATAAGACGTTGCTTCGTACCACGTTTCAAGATTCTGAATTCACGGGAAGTACCCTGTAGGTTTTGATTCATCAAGGCACAACGCCTGAGGCATGGCACAGGAGCGTTGTGGTTCTGTTCTTCAAAAAGGGTGATAATACCCTGCTGAAGTATTATAGACCCATCTCGCTGTTGAGTCATGTCTATAAGTTGTTTTCAAGAGTCTTAACGAATCGTCTCGCTCGCAGGTTTGACGACTTCCAGCCTCCCGAACAAGCCAGATTCCGAAAAGGCTTTAGCACCATAGACTACATCCATACGCTGCGGCAGGTAATACAGAAGACTGAGGAGTATAACCGGCCACTTTGCTTAGCGTTTGTGGACTATGAGAAAGCCTTTGATTCGGTGGAAACTTGGGCGGTATTGAGGTCTTTGCAGAGATGCCGGATTGATTATCGGTATTATGTCCAAGTGCTGAAGTGTTTGTACGAAAGCGCCACCATGTCAGTCCGTATACAGGACCAGACTACGAGGCCGATCCGACTGCAGTGGGGAGTGCGACAGGGGGATGTTATCTCCCCGAAGCTATTTACCGCTGCATTGGAAGACGTCTTTAAGCTTCTGGATTGGAACGGACTTGGCATCAACATAAACGGCGAGTGCATCACTCACCTTCGGTTTGCCGATGACATAGTCATCATAGCAGAGACTCTGGAAGACCTCAATGCAATGCTCAATGACCTCAGCAGAGTTTCTCAACAGGTGGGCCTAAAAATGAATATGAGTAAGACGAAAGTTATGTCTAACGCTCATGTTCCGCTCCACCCAGTGATCGTTGAGAGCTCTGCACTCGAGATTGTAGAGGAGTACGTGTACCTGGGATACACAGTTCAGCTGGGTAGGTCCAATTTCGAGAAGGAGGTCAACCACCGAATCCAACTCGGCTGGGCTGCGTTCGGGAAGCTTCGAGATGTCTTTTCGTCCAACATACCTCAGTGTCTGAAGACCAAAGTCTTCGAACAGTGCGTGTTGCCAGTGATGACTTACGGATCCGAGACATAGTCGCTGACTATGGGCCTGATAAGAAGGCTCAGAGTCACTCAGCGGGCGATGGAGAGGGCTATGCTGGGAGTGTCCCTACGTGATCAAATCAGAAATGAAGAGATCCGTAGGAGAACCAGAGTCACCGATATAGCCCGAAGAGTTGCGAAGCTGATGTGGCAATGGGCGGGGCACATAGTTCGGAGAACCGATGGACGTTGGGGTCCCAAAGTGCTGGAATGCTGGAATGGTTACTGGAAGGCGTAGCGTCGGCAGACCCCCCACACGGTGGACAGACGACATCAAGAGAGTCGCAGGGAGTCGCTGGATCCAGGCGGCGCAAGACCGTGGCCTGATGAGGACCCTACAAGAGACCTATGTCCAGCAGTGGACGTCCATCGGTTGACGACGACGACGACGATTCCAGACTACAATCTGATGTTTGACAGTTACGAAACCCATGAACATTTTGTATGGCAAAATCAAGGGAAAATATTTCTTTTATTTTATTCTTTCGTCAATTGTCCAATGTTTTTAAAAGTTATTCTGCTATTCGGGACGGAAAAAAATACAACAAATCAAAAACCATGAAATTCGGTTCAGCCGTTCGATAGCATGGGTGCCTAGTGAACGATAATTAAATAGATACACGTACAACTCTCTTGACGTTCGCGTTCAGACTAATTTAGGGCCCGATTGTAAGTGCAGTGTAAAGCCGGGTCCGCTGCGCCTTGTTATCGTGTTTTGCTAACACAAACGTGATAGCAAAACACAAGCAGGTCATGCTATTTGGGGGCGTGGCCTAACTGTTTTGAAAGTGTTTTTGTTTGCCGCCTCGGATGGAAAACATCCCCGCGTTCGCCTGCGGGGGGGCCGGGGGGAACTTTAATTCATTTCGTATTTGTGCTCGCCAGAGGCACAACTCGTCAAATCTCTTTGTTTTTCGGTTTAGATAAGCGGTATGATCTTACTCTATGATCCTCGCTACGTCAAAGTTTTTAGCTATATAGACAAAGTACTCTGTGGTTTTTAGGATAGTGTTTTTATGATTGTACGTACTTGATCAATAAATTAAAAAAAAAATATGTTACTAACAAAAATAATCTAAACCTACTCGAAAATCGCAGTGGACGGCCTGTTATAAAATTATGTTTCACTAACGTGTTAGCAAAACAATATTTTGTTCGTAACAAGGCGCAGCGGACCCGGCTTAATAGTGATGCCTAAACTAACGGCCAACCTAACTGTTATTTTAGGGCCCTAAGAAAAGTGCAGTGTATACGTTTTAAATTCTACATTAACGGAACCATAGAATACTATAACCCTACGGGAACGGAACATACCCATAAATTCGTCGTGTCAAAAGTCAAACCCTAACCATATCAGCATGGCGACCGCGTATCTTTTGCATCAATCATTGATACATCGCAATCACCACTGATTGGTTAACACTCTTCCACTATTGGATGAAATCCATTGACGCAGCAAGAATACCGTAAATTCAGCCAATCGGAGGTGATTGCGATGTATCAATGATTGATGCAAAAGTTACGCGGTCGCCCTGCAGTACTCACTAACAGATGTGAAGTGTCGATAACCTCAAATACTAATAAAAAGTTTGAAGAAAAGATCTTAAAATATAATAATGGAGTTAAATGAAAGGATTCTTAAATACTTAGAGGGAAGTGATAAGGTGGACTCTCTATATTTAGCTAGTGAATTTAATGAAGATCACCAAAAAGTAGTGGGTGCTATGAAAAGTTTGGAAGCACTTGAGATGGTTATTTCGGAAGGTGTAAAAAGCACGAAATGGGAGTTAACTGACGAGGGGAAGCTAGTTGCCGAGAAGGGCAGTCACGAAGCTGTTTTATATAGAAGCATTCCTGACGCTGGTATCTTACAGGCTGAAGTTATGAAGGTATAAAGCACATAGGTATTCCATATTCTAAGTTATTAGACACTTTTAATAGTTAAAATTCAAATAAGAGCAACAAAATTGTACAAATACATCAATTATATTATTAGCAAAAATATTTGCTTTATAAAAAACTAGATGAAGCCCGCGACTTCGTCCGCGTGGATTAAGGTTTTTCGATTCCCGCGAGAACTCTTGAATTTTCCGGGATAAAAAGTAGCATATGTCCTTCCCCGGGACACAACCTATCCCTGTACCAAATTTCATCATAATCGATTGAACAGATGGGCCGTAAAAGCGTAGCAGACAGACAGATAGACAGACACACTTTCGCATTTATAATATTAGTATGGACTAAAACTAGATGATGCCCGCAACTTCGTCCGCATGGATTAAGGTATTTTGATTCTCGGGGGAACTCTTTAACTTTCCGGGATAAAAAGTAGCCTATGTCCTTCCCCAGGATGTTAACTACCTCTATATCAAATTTTATCAAAATTTGTTTAATAGATGGGCTGTGAAAGCGTAGCAGATAGATAGACAGACACACTTTCGCATTTATAATATTAGAATGGATATTATATTACTTACCTATACTTAATTAAGCCTTGATACTAGAACACTTAAACTTTTAAAAGTTACTGTACTTTTCTCAACTCTTTCTTAAATTAAAAACCTCCAGGTATTATAGACCTTTGCCTATCCCAGAGGCAATTGGTTGATCCCGCATCAAATTATTTTCAGACTGTTCCAAATGCAAAAGTAGGTTTTAGTAAAGCCATGTCATTAGGATGGATAGCTATTGACAAGTCCAGTGGAGCTCCGTTAGTCAAACGGAAAACAGAAACCATCACAGATATAGTGCAAGACCATCTTAATGAAATAAAAAAAGGCTTAGACACGTTACCAGATAATGTAAGAAGCGATTACAAGAAAAGGAAACTTCTGCAAGAAATTACAGTGAAGAGTTTTGTATTAACAAAAGGTCCTCAGTTTGCAACGTCAATTAGGAAGTTGGAAACGGACTTGACTAGTGAAATGCTGTTGACAGGGGCTTGGAAGCAGTTGCAGTTCAAACCATATAATTTTGATGCACTAGGTAAGTGGAAAGTAAACAAACTTATCCTCTTTCTTTAAATATCAGCTGGTGGATTCCATAAAGTCTGCATAATATCTTTATTGGCATGCAATTTAGGGCTTAATGCTGAGATGTTCATCCATTCTGTATGGTGTCACAGACAAAATTGCACATTAATTGATTTTCTTTCTTTCGTTAATCATGGCTACAATCTCAATTGTTTTTATTGGCTGAATTTATAGTATTTTCATTGCCAAAATGGATAATCAATCAATCAATCAAATCATTTATTCAATATAGGTACACTGTAGGTACACTTATTGACGTTAAAAATTACTTAAAAAACGTGATGGTGATAATCGGTTACGGTATCTTAAAACTAAAGCTACGAGGGTTCCAAACGCGCCCTGGTCTGAGAAGAGCCCACAACGAACTTATTCAGAGACATCTTCAACATGTCTTCTGGAAGCTTATTGTAGAAGCGGACACTGTTTCCAACAGATGATATCGGAAGAGTGTTATTTATAAGAGGTGATGGTGATTGTTGCAGTTTAGCTATCATTTTACTGTAATAATTTGAATTATTGTTTTAGTGTTAACATAACTAGTACAAATTTATTTCTATATGATTTTTTAAAATATAGAATACACTATAATAAAACTGATACAGTATCAGAAAAACCTGTTCGGATTTATCCCTACACAGGCATTCATCACAGCACTTGGAATCTGATAACCTTTTAAAATTATTTGTAATAAATTAGTGCTCTTTTGCCCATTTTTTAAAATAAATTCATACTAATATTATAAATGCAAATATGTTGGTCTGTCTATCTAAGGCCATTCATGGCCCATGTCATCAACCGATTTTGATGAAATTTGGTATAGAGATAGGTTGTATCTAGAGGAAGTACATAGGCTTCTTTTTATCAAAGACGATTAAAGAGTTCCCGCGGGAATCATCGAAGCTGAATCCACGCGGACAAAGTCGCGGGCATCAGCTAGTCATACTAATATTATAAATGCGAAAGTGTGTTTGTTTGTTGGTTTATTGGGTTGTCCTTCAATCACGCTACAACAGAGCAACCGATCGACGTGATTTTTTCCATGGGTATAGTTGAGGACCTGTAGAATGACATAGGCTACTTTTCATCCCGGAAAATTGAGGAGTTCCTGTGGGAATTAAAAAAAACTTATTACACCCGGACAAAGTCGCGGGCATCAGCTGGTCATAAATAAATAAATTTCAGGTCAGCCCCCAGAATGCGGTCACCTGCACCCACTGCTCAAAGTGCGTTCCAAGTTCCGCGAGATTTTCCTGGAGATGGGGTTCACCGAGATGCCCACCAACCAGTACGTGGAGAGCTCGTTCTGGAACTTCGACGCGCTGTTCCAGCCGCAGCAGCACCCGGCGCGCGACGCTCACGATACCTTCTTCATATCCTCGCCCGCCACCTCCACTGACTTCCCTTTGGACTACTTGGAGAGGGTCAAGAAGGTTCACAGTGAGGGAGGCTATGGCTCACAGGTTATCCATACTAATACCATAAATCGCGAAAATCTGTCTTATGGTCTGTTTGTAAGAACGTTGAATCTTTCTGCGACTCTTTTACGGCCCATCTTATCAATTTATTTTGCCGGTAGGGTTCCTAGGGAAGGACATTAAGCATTAATCCTGAGAAATCAAAGAGTTCCCAAAGGATTTCAAAAATCCATGTTGACGATTTAGCGGGAGTCACATCATTATTACATTTAAAGTTAAAAGTCATTTTATTTCCAATGTATTTGAACAAGAAATCAACTTTATTGGATGACTAGCTTTTGCCCTCGGCTTCTCTCCCATTTTTTAAACCACTACAAGTTAGCCATTGAATGCGATCTCACCTGATGGTAAGTGACAATACAGTCTAATATGGTAGCGGGCTCCTGTTAGGGGCATGGCAGTTATATTAAACCCATATATTCGGTTTCTACAGGGCATCGTACCGGAACGCTAAATCGCTTGGCGGCATGTCTTTGCTGGTAGGGTGGTAACTAGCCTCCTGGCTCCTACCAGGCCAGACCAGAGAAAATTCAGAAATTATAAATTCCCAAATTGAACCTGCCGGGGATCCTCCGCAGTCCGCACATTAAGACAACAGCGCTACACACAGCGCCACGGAGGCCGTCGAGTTAGTTAGGTTGTCGAATTAATCATTAAGTTAGGGTGGTAATATCCCCATGATGTGAAACCTATTTTTACTGCTACGACATACAGGGCTACAGATACTCGTGGAAGGTAGAGGAAGCGCAGAAGAACTTGCTGCGCACCCACACCACGGCTGTGAGCGCGCGCATGCTGTACGCGCTCGCGCGGCGCCCCCAGTTCACACCGCAGAAGTACTTCAGCATTGATAAGGTAAGGGCTGTCACTGATACTATAGCTTTAGTTTTTAAAGAAGTTGGATGACGTGCCTGGCGCAGTGGACAGTTAATGTGGGAGGTCCCGGATCGATTCCAGGCAAGCGATTTCTTCAGACAGATGAAGCTTCTAGAATTAATAATATCGATTTTTCTCCCACTGGATCAGAAATCTCTAATAATTAATAAACGATTAATTGATTGATTGGTTCCCGCGAGAAACTCAAATTTTCCGCGATATAAAAATTCTTTCCAAAAAACCGACTTCCAAAGCCACTGTAAAGTAAAAAATAACTTTGATTTCTACACACTATGTTGAAGTCGGGCGAGCCTGACGCGTCAACTTTGCCTATCTTTGTTATACCCGCCCGACTTCAACATAGTGTGTAGAAATCAAAGTTATTTTTTACTTTACAGTGGCTTTGGAAGTCGGTTTTTTGGCAAGAATTTTTATTTTTAACTTTTTAGTGTACTCTTAATCCCCACGGCTTAGGAGTGCAGTACCCTGCAGCATCAGAGTTGAGGAGTTGGGATTCAGAGTTGAATTGTATACACGTGACTGGATACCTACTATATGAATTCACCATGAAAACTTCCTAACTCCCTAGTTTTGAGTCGTAGGTATACCTACAGGCCCTACAGCATCAGGATTGAGGATTTGGAGTCAGAATATTTTATGGGACCAATTCGTGAACCACTGAAAAAAAATATTTTCAAATCGGTTTGGAAACCGCGGAGTTTTTTTTTTTTTTTTTTTTAATATAATATAGGCTAGCGCTTGGCTGCAATCAGACTTGCTTGCAAGTGGTGATGTAGCCTAAGGTGGAGCGCGCTTGCCTAGAAGATGCCTATTCACTCTTGATTTGAAGGTACCTATATTAAAAGAGGAGGGGAAAACGGAAGCCGGGAGGGCATTCCATATCCTAGCGGTTCGAATTAGAAACGAGGAAGCAAATCGCTTCGTACGAGCCCGCGGAATTTCAACTGCGTAAGGGTGCAGACCTTGTCGATGCCTTGCGGTTCGATAATAAAAAGGTGACGGAGGAACCAGATCGAATAGCTCCTGAGCACACTCTCCGAAATATATCCTGTAGAATACCGACAGACAGGCAACTTTATAAGCTTTGCAGCTTTGAACTGACCAGCGCTTTGTTACCAATAAGTCTCCTGGCGCGACGATCCACCGAATCCAATGCATCAAGCTGGTACCCGGCAGAGCCATCCCATAAATGGCTGCAGTACTCCATGCACGATCGAACTTGTGCTTGGTACAGAATAAGAAGCTGTTCCGGCGTGAAGTACCGCTTGACTTTGTTGAGGATGCCAAGTTTCTTGCCTGCTGTTTTTGCCTTGGATTCGACATATGCGGATGGATTGGATTTGGATATGCGGTAACATACATTAAAAAATATACGCGCCGAATTGAGAACCTTACGTTAAAAATTTAGCCTTTATTTAGGCTGTAAGCTATCTCCATTCCAAATTTCAGCCAAATTGGTTCAGACTCATTGCGGCGTATAGAAGTAACAAACATCCACACTTTCACATTATATTAGTACACTCAATACTCCATTTGTCGTGTTTCCGAAAAGGACCTTCTTGGCATGTACCTCGTCCTTTTTAGATCACTTGAGAATAACTCGGCCGTCAATTACTTTATTTCCGGCTTGCGGGCTTAGGTACTGCCATCTCGTAAAGCAGTATTATTTTAAAATTGCAGTATTATATGACGTGACGTTGACGTCCCTACAATAATGATTATAATAACTCTAAGGGCCGCTTGCACAAGAACATTTAATAAGTTAAATTTTGTAATACTGTTCCTTTTTGGCAAATGCATACTGTAGTTGCCAAAAAGGGACAGCATTAAAATATTTAACTAAATCAATTTAAGAGTCTTTATGCAAGTGGGCCTTAAACACGAAAGTCAACAATAAGGAAACAATATGGCTTTAAGCGTTGGCAGTATGGCCCCAGAACTGAGAACAGTAACGCACTATTAGCTGTTACAACTGCAAGGTGTTCCGCAACGAGACCCTGGACGCCACGCACCTGGCGGAGTTCCACCAGGTGGAGGGCGTGGTGGCGGGGCGGGGGCTGGGGCTGGCCGACCTCATCGGCACTCTGGACGCGTTCTTCGCGCGCCTTGGCTTCAGCCTGCTGCAGTTCAAGCCCGCCTACAACCCTTACACCGAACCCAGTATGGAGATCTTCGCCTTCCATGAAGGCACGTAATCTGTGCTCCGGATACAGTTTTGTTACATGTCTATTTCAGTTATACTTAGCGCTACAGGTTTTAAGCTTATTTCATTGACATATTGGGGCCGCTTCTATTCTACACAATCTCTAAACTAAAATGACTGCTCTATATCTCTTTCTGTCTGTCTTCTGTTCTGTCGGGATTAGTATCGAGGGCAATTTAATGCTGTTATTTTAGTTTAAAGATTGTGCACTACAGAATCAACCCCAATGTGCGCCGTATAACATACAAGTCCGACAAACTTATTTGACCCGGTGACAGCGTCGCTGCTATCGCATTTAGTGTTGCTAATAAATATCATTAAAAATAAAATAAAATCCAAAACTAAACAGTTATAAAAACCGGCCAAGTGCGAGTCGGACTCGCGCACCGAGGGTTCCGTACTCAAGAAGTAGGTATAATTACCTTTGTTAATGAACCGCAAAACTAACTTTGTTTGTAGAGGTTTACTGTTAATATCAAAAAATTACCTTTGTTGTATGGGAGCCCCCCTTTAATATTTAGTTTATTGATATTTAATTATTTATTTTGAAAGGTAATATACAAGTTAATATTCTGTGAAAATTTGAACCGTCTACCTGTTATTGTTTTTAATATTGAGCAAAAAAATACGAAAAAAACACATTTATTGTATGGGGACCCCCCTTAATATATATATTTTTTTAATTTTTAGTATTTGTTGTTATAGCGGCAACGGAAATACATCATTTGTGAAAATTTCAGCTTTCTAGCTATCACGGTCTATGAGATACAGCCTGGAGACAGACAGACAGACAGACAGACAGACAGACAGACAGACAGACAGACAGACAGACAGCGGCGTCTTAGTAATAGGGTCCCGTTTTTACCCTTTGGGTACGGAACCCTAAAAATTAACTCCAATTTTGGCCACCGGGTCAGATAAGTTGGTGGGACTGTATAGTCCGTCAAACTTGTCTGTCCCGGTGGACACTAAAATTGAAACTAATTTTTATGCTTGTTTAGTTTTTGTTTTTATTTTATATTTTCTTAAATACTAGCGACGCCGTCACCGGGTCGGATAAGATTGTGGAACTATACCAATAACGTGATTATTATTATCACTGTGGACATTGCAATCACGATAACACAATGAAGTTAAATGTATGGAAATATATGAAGACACTTTTAAATTTCCATTTCGTTTCCTCCATGGGAAACTAAGTAAAAGGGCAAATTCGGACTTACAAATAACACTTGGGTCCACGTTGCTTAACAATCGCAATGAGCTGATATGCGTTGTCGCAACTCGTCGCAGGCCACTCGTCCCTCGATAGATGGATAGATAGAATGATTGTACATAGAGTACCTACAAATAACAAAAATAAAACTTGCAGGTCTCGGGAAATGGATCGAGATCGGCAATTCGGGGGTCTTCCGCCCGGAGATGTTACTGCCGATGGGTCTTCCGGAAGACGTGTCTGTGATCGCGTGGGGCCTGTCGCTCGAGAGGCCTACCATGATCAAGTACGGCCTCAACAATATACGCGACCTCGTGGGGCCCAAGGTCGATCTGCAGATGGTACAGGACAACCCCATATGTAGGCTTGATAAGTGATGCTAATATATTGTGTTTATATTGTTATTGGAGTTTTATTCTATTACCATAATCAACCATGCAATATCTATATCCATATACTAATATTAAAAATGCGAAAGTGTGCCTGTCTGTCTGCTACGGTTTCCCGGCCCATCTTTTCAATCGATCTTGATGAAATTTAGTACAGTGGTAGGTTGCATCCCGGGGAAGGGCATATGCTACTTTCAATCCCAGAAAAGTAGAGTTCCCGCGGGAATCACAAAACCTTATCCACGCGGACAAAGGACACGGGCATCATTTGCGAAAGTCCATGACTATGAAGGAACTAAAAGTTTAATTTGCTATAATCCACCATGCAGACAATTTTATGTGGTGCAGCATGTATCTTGCACGCGTAGCTTGCATTATTCACCGCCCAGTAAGCCAGCAATTCTGTATTATCAATAATTGTAAATTACAACCGTGTATTGTCGAGTCAACATCTCCTGAGGATGCTCCGGTGTCGTAGTAAAACGTACGTTAAGAATAATTTGGAAGATGTGTGGTGTGGTCTACTTTTGCGGATTATAGCGTATTATACTCCTAGTTACTACATAACCATGCAATATGCATCCCAGCAATTAGCAACGAAAACTTTCAAAAAAAAAACTAAAATATAGATATTAAATTATATATTTATTGATAAATGCATATTATTTTTTAAATAAATGAACGTTTAACGCACTTATATATTTATTACTTGATTTTATAATTAAATTAAAACGTTTTTTCTGCCAAAAACAAATACTATAAAACTAATAATTTTAAATAATTCTTAATTAATCCACTAAAATAACTAGAATATTTTAATAATATTTTTATTGTTTTTAAGCTGGCGGTTCAACAAGTGAACTTATTTCTTTCTGTGGCCGAAACATGCTTATTCGGCCTTAACACATTGGCCAAAAAGCCTAAACCCAACGTGCCAACTACCGAGTACGCTTCGTATAAGGTTTTACATCTTACCAACGTTATAGTAGGTGGTATTCGAACGTCGAACTACTTATTACGAAGCATTAAATTAAAATGAACCTTTAATTCCTCCTTCCTTCCTTCCTTCACCTTCCTTGCATTCACTGTCATTCTAAGCGGAAATTTAGGGAAATAAAACCAGTGGTACTAAATTTTTTACTTTAAAACCAAGAACTTTAAGCCTATTTTACTCTGATGTTTCGACGCTCGAATATTATCAAATGTATGACGTGGTTTCCTAAAAAGCAGGGTTTGACACCGTAACGGATACATACAATTCGTAAGTTTGCACCTAGTTTATTGCTGATTCTCGGTAGGAATGGCATTCCGAACCAGTGGTAGATAGTCGAGTGAATCTACCAAGTCGCACTTGTCAAAGTCAACTTGAAATAAAAATATTTGAATAATTTGAAATTATTGTTCTCTTACTGCAACAATAATTTTTGCCAACAGTTTCATAGTCATTTGACCGAGCGAAACGAAGGTCTCTGAGTCTACTTGAGTGAATTTGCACATGTCCGGCCGTCTGTCAGAGCTTAATAACCTCTGAATTACTGAACGTAATTCTACTTCAAATTTAAATATTATACATATAAACCGATGGCCTCCGGCCGAATTTGGCTTAAAAAGTAATAAAAATCCTTATTTCAGGCGAATATGAAGAAAAAATATTTTTATAGTGTTACATAGGGTTGCATTATATCATTTTAAAGATAATTAGGAATAGAGTCCAAAAATATATTTTTTTTAATTTTTCCCCTAAAATTGACGATATGGGGGGCTTTCAAAGTGGAGATTTTCTAACGTCCAAAGTGGACCTCAGAACTCAAAATTTTCTGAAATGCTGAGCCTGAAACTTGAACAATAATTTGAATTATATCCTGTACTTGAACATCAAATACTAAAATTAGATAAATATTATATGGAAACGAAATTATTTAATTTTTAATGAGCCTTAGTATTTACAACAGAACTTCACAATGATGTCAATAGATGGCGCCGCGAGGTCTCAGTTCGGGGCGAACCACTAGTTTATTAAGGTTACAGAGAGACACGACACAGCGCGTCAAAGTAGTGTATTTCTAGCTTAACCCTAATAGTATCTTGGTATATCGCGTGTTTTGGCCGAGTGTTTAGACCGATGTGTTCCGGGGCCATTAAAAGTTATGTCCTAGCGTGTTGTTTGTTCTGTTTATACCACGCCACGGTGGCATGTATGGCTTCATGGAAGGGCGTGAACTCAAAGTCCTTGTAGAGTGATCGTAGTTTGCGGTTGGAAGCCGTTTTCTTGTATTGGCCGTCCGCTTTGCTAGTGTCATAGAGGATCTCTCCTTGGAAGCCGTGCGCTTTCTTGATTGCTTCGGCCACGGTGCTTATGGGCACTTCGTCTTTTTCGTCCACTGCCGAATGCACAAATAAATCTATACTATCTATACTTAATATTATAAAGAGGTAAAGTTTGTGAGGTTGTAACTTGTAGGGGGTAATCTCTGGATCTACTGAACCGATTTTTTACTGAATTCTGGTATCAATAGAAAGCCATATTATTTTTGAATGTCATAGGCTATATATTAACCCGAAAAAATAGGGAGTTCCCGAGGGAATTTAAAAACTTATTTCACGCGGAAAAAGTCATCGGTTAAAGCTGCTAATACACAATCTTCTCATATATAAGCCTCAGCCTAAACCGCTGGGGTTAGAAACTTGAAATTTAGACAGTAGGTTCCTTTTGTGACGTAGGCGCTCACTAAGAAAGGAATTTTCAAAATTCCAATAGTGGGTGAAAGTTTGTATGAAAATCCGTCATTTCTCAAGTTATATCCATGAAACTATGTATATGAGCTATACTGGTTGAAAATGAAGAAATTGAAAGAAGAAAACGTATTTCACAGTTTTACAAAAATTCTACCCCCGAAGGGTTGAAATAGGGGATGAGAGTTTGCATAAAAGTCCTTCATTTCTCAAGATATTCTCAAGTTATATAGAAGAAACTTGGTATTTTGACTTTCCTTAAAAAATAAAGAATTACGTGTGTCACAGTTTTTCAAAATTCACCCCTAAAGTGGTAAAATAGGGGTTGAGAATTTGTGTGAAAGCTATAGCCATGAAACTTGGTATATATGAGCCGCGAGTTGAAAATTAAGAAATACGTATTTCACAGTTTTTGAAAATTCGAGCCCCAAAGGGGTGAAGTTGGGGATGAAAGTTGGTATGAAAGGCCTTCATTTCTCAAGATATTTTACAAGTTATATCAATGAAACATTGTATTTTGGCTTACGGTAAAAAATAAAGAAATACGTGTTTGACAGTTTTTCAAAATTCCATCCCCATAGGGGTTGAAAGTTTGTATGAATGTCATCATTTATCAAGCTATAGCCATGAAACTTGGTATATTAGCTGCGAGTTGAAAATGAACAAATACATGTTTCACAGTTTTGGAAAATTTTACCCCCCAAAGGGGTGAAATAGAGAGTTGGTCCTTCAATCACGCCGCAACAGAGCACCGGGCATTTTGCACAGGTAGTTGAGGACCTGGAGAGTGGTATAGGCTACTTTTTATCTCGGAAAATTAAGGAGTGCCTGTGGGAAAACAAACTTATATACCACGCGAACGAAGTCGCGAGCATCTGCTAGTATATAATAAACTTTATTCGGAAACAATAACACAAGGACATATAAACATATCAGAACGATGATACTGCAAAGGTATAAACTGTGTTGCAGTGATAATCGCCCTCCTCACACATTGTATAGTAGGTATTTCAAATTACATAAACAATGGTAATTGGTTACAAAAATGAAATGCATGGATTATGGTTCGATTCCCCTTACTTGTTGAATAGATATATAAATAAATGCGAAAGTGTGTGTGTATCTTGCACTTTTGACCACTCAAAAAGGCTTATGTGAAACGGGGAGACCCACTTTAGCAATTACATACTTTATACTAGGTACTATGAATTCTCGTTTACAAAGAAAATGTAACGAAATCCACACTTTTATAAATGCGAAAGTGAGTCTGTCCGCTACGCTTTTGAAGCCCACCTTTTCAAGCGATTGTGATGAAATTTGGTACAGAGATCTAAATACTATCCCGAGAAGTACGGATTTCACGCGAGAGTTAAAAAAATAATCTACGCTGACGAAGTATCTAGCGGGCATAATCTAGTCTGTACTATTATTATAAATGCAATCCTTTAAAGATAAAGACACTTTAGGTACTAACCTGATAATATAATAGGTTCCACACTATCGTAATTTCTAAGAACCCATACAAATAGTCTGGCTAGGTCCAGCGAGTATATGAACTGTCGCAAAGGCTTCCCACTGCCCCACACTGAGAACGTGACCTCACCTGAAAATAATAGATAGGTACTAATATTATAAATGCGAAGGTTTGGATGGATGGATGGATGGATGATTGTTACTCAATCACGCCAGAACGGCTGAACAAATCTGGACATAATTTGGAACAGTGATAGATTATAGTCTGGAATAACACAGCTACCTTTTATCCCGGAAAATTAAAGAGTTCCCGCGGGAACCTAAAAACCTCAATCCACGAGGATGAAGTCGCGGGCATCAGCTAGTAATAAATATTTATTTTTCCTATTTGCTCTGAAATTGCTTCATTATTAAAATAAATTCGTACATTGGCTCTTTTCTGACCGCTATTACTCAAATGGGAAATAAATTTCCATACAACACAAGGTTAATAGGGAATATGCATAAAATTTAAATTTGTCTCAAATTTTTTTTCTATATTCTTTATTGTCTTTACATTATACTTAAAAGGTATTTTTTTATTTAGTTACATATTATTTGAATATTAAATAGAAAGTGAAAAATAAGGGAGGCAAATTCAAACTTGCAAAACGCGTCACCATTGGTCGAAACGAAATGTGACGTAAATGGACACGTCAATGGATTTATCGGCGTCGATATTCATACTGTGTTTAGTAGTGTTTGTGAGAAAAAATTGTTTAAAACTGTATTCCTGTGTGATTACTTGTTTATATATATTTGTAGTCAATCTAGGACGATGACAGAAACTAGTTTTGTCAAAGCACAATCGGATAATCTACCGAAAATAGATGCATTTATGATGTCAGCATATTTTGCATCAAATCTCGATTTTACGAGCGCAGAGATCAAAGGAGTGAAAGCTGCAAGGTAATTATTATGTTACATGGTATATTTTAATCCTTAACATAGATTTTAATGCATAAATATTTAAATAATACTTACAACTAAACATAACCTATACATAACCATTTGTCATTAAAATTGTTCCAAAACTCCTAATTCACGGGAGTGTCCCCGCCGAGACGAGCTAAGCGAAGCGAAAGGGCACAACCTAGGTACCTTTTCTCGGAGCGCTTCTTCGTTTTTTTGAGCCCTTCATAACTTGGGTTTGGATTATAGTTTATACCAGACTAGCTTATGCTCGCGACTTCGTCCGCGTGGACTACACAAATTTCAAACCCCATTTTCACCCCCTTGGGGGTTGAATTTTCAAAAATCCTTTCTTAGTGGATGCCTATGCCATAATAGCTATCTGCATGCCAAATTTCAGCCCGATCTGTCCAGTAGTTTGAGCTGTGCGTTGATAGATCAGTCAGTCAGTCACCTTTTTTTTTTTATATTTAGACTAGCGGACGCCCGCGACTTCGTTCGCGTGGCATAAGTTTTATAACTCCCACAGGCATTCCTTAATTTTCCGGGATAAAAAGTACCCATGCAAAAAAAACACGTCGATCCGTTGCTCTGTTGCAGCGTGATTGAAGGACTATTAAACGTCCTTTAGGAAAGAATTTTCAAAAACTGTGAATTATGTATTTCATAATTTAAACCCGTAGCCCAAACGTCAAGTTTCATTGCTATAACTTGAGAAACTTTCAACCCCTATTTTATCCCTCTGGGGGGTGGAATTTTGAAAAACTGTGCCACACAGACTTCTTTATTTATTACTTAAAGCCAAAATACCAAGTTTCGTTGATACAACTTGAGAAAAATCTTGAGAAATGTTCACCCCTTCGGGGGTAGAATTTTCAAAAACTGTGAAACATGTATTTCTTTATTTTTCATACGACTGCCTGAAAAAAGGAGTATATTGTTTTCAGGGTTCATGTATGTATGTATGTGAGTTTGTATATTCCACCATAACTTCTATACGCCTGAACCGATTTTGATAAATGAGGTATCGTTAGAATCTTTAGCTTATTCCGGGTGACATAGGCTAGTAAAATTAAAAAAAAACTTGGGGTGACCATGGTACCGCATTAAAGACTAAAGTTGAAAAAAAATTTCGAAAATAAGATTAACCATATAATCATCATCTAGAAAATGATGAGTAGATTCCAAAAATATATAACACTATAGTTCAATATCCAGTGATTCACAAAA
Organism: Erebia epiphron; assembly: GCA_963932025.1. Lineage (NCBI taxonomy): Eukaryota > Metazoa > Arthropoda > Insecta > Lepidoptera > Nymphalidae > Erebia > Erebia epiphron. The sequence continues at coordinate 54,899,079 of OZ009945.1, read as the reverse complement.
AATATCATTTTATAAAAATTTGAATAAGATTCCAAAGGTACGAGTAATGACTGTGGTATCTTTGTGTATCGTACTTCCATTCGAGGGGGATTTTTTACTACACGACTGCCCAAAAAAGGAGTGTTATGTTTTCAGGGTTCGTGTATGTAATGTGTGTCTACGGCAGAGCAGTCGTATTTTTTCATAATTTTAATTATATTCACTTGTTACCGGTAGCTCATATACCAAGTTTCATGGATATAATTTGAGAAATGACGGACTTTCATACAAACTTTCAACCCCTATTTCACCCACTTTGGGGTGGAATTTCGAAAAATCCTTTCTTAGTGAGCGCCTACGTCATAAAAGGAAGCTACTGTCAAAATTTCAAGTCTCTAACCCTAGCGGTTTAGGGTGTGCGTTGGTATATAAGTCAGTCAGTCAGTCAGTCAGACAGTCAGTCAGTCAGTCAATCAGGACTTTGAATTTTATATATATAGATAAACAATATTCTCGGGATATGATGTGAATAGTGGACTTATTAAACATGTAAAGTGGGATTATAATTTACACATAATATTATATTATTGAAGCTCACTATTACAAACTAAAGCTAAAGCTAAAGCTATTACAAACACGGGACATAACCAATGACGTCATCAAAAGCGCGCGATTAATGGTGGCGTTTGAACGGCTCAAATTTATACTTAACTTTGAAACACCAATTAACGTAATTATTTGACTATTTTCAAACCTATTTATATTTTTTACTATGTTATAAAGATGTAAATGATTGATTTAAGAAATAAAAATAAGTCATGCATATTCCCTATTGTAAAGGTAAGTCAACGCCATCTATCGGCAAATATAGAGGAAGCTTTCTTAACAAATTCTGTTTATTGTTTAAAGAAATAAATAAATAGATCGTTTATTTGCAATCATTCAGGTATATATATGTCACCGTAAGATTGTAATCTAACGCTTTTTTTTCGATAGATTGTAAACAGTCGAAAGATTGTGAACCGTTCAATGTTTTAAGTGTAAATTTTTGAAATATTCATTGTATTTACGTTTTCTTGTCCCTTTCTTGTAGGTCAGGTTAGGGTTCGACGGCCGGGCACTTCGGTTCTATCGGGTTAATAAACCTAACAGATTACAATCTACCGAAAAATAATCCGTTATATTGTAATCATTCGAAAGTTTACAATTTCGCGAGTTAGATTATAATCTAACGGTTTTTACAATCTAACGGTGACATATACAGGGAATTGATATTGAACCAGTTAGAAGTTAACAATTATACATGTCTCGGCCGAAATATCAATTCACATAAAAGGGCCTCGGGCGGTGCTTCATCCTTTTAGAATAACTTGTAACGTCCTCTGCTTCACCTCGTCCCTCCAATGTTATTCAGCCGTGAATTATTTTATTTCCGGCCTGGGCAGTAATCTACTATTATTAAATGAAGAGTTTTATAGTTGCCCAGTCTTAGGTAGGTCCACTCCTGAGCTATTTCGTCTATCTTGCGATCTCCATAAACCGTAAACGCATACGTGAAACAGCATAGCGCATGCGTTGAAACTATTTAAATGAGAGTGCACTTGAACTAATGCATTCTTCACTTCACAGACGCAAGATGATGCACCCAAATGTATACTAGTATTATGAATGCGAAAGTTTGGATGTAGGGATTGATTTATGTTACTCAATCAATATTTGGCAAAGGGGTAGATCATAGACTGGAATCAATACTAATATTATAAATGCGAAAGTGTGGCTGTCTGTCTGTCCGTCTGTCTGCTACGCTTTCAAGGCCCAACTACTCAACCGATTTTGTTGAAATTTGGTACAGAGATAGGTTACATCCCGGGGAAGGGCATGGGCTTTTTATCCCGGAAAACTGAAGAGTTCCCTTGGGAATCAAAAAACATCAATCCGCGCGGACGAAGTCGCGGGTATCATCTAGTAACTAGTAACATATAAGCTCGGAAAATTAAAGAGTTCCAGAAGGTACCAAAAAACCTTAATCCACTCTGACAAAGTAGCGGGCATCGGCTAGTGAGGCACAGTCCACTAGGATCTACTTTTTGGATCTGGACTCTGGAGTCCACTAGGATCCACCAATGATTGGGTGGATCCTATAACACTTCAACTTTATTAGGATCCACCGCTTGGCTCCACCAGTGCATCGAATAGAACTCTGGGAGTTCACTATGATCCACCACTGTTCATAGTGGAGCCTGCAACACTTTAATAACCATTCCGATCCTCTAAGACCCAGTTTAAAAATGAATTAATGAATCTTTTATTAACAGACAACAAGGGTCCATAATGGTTAGTAGAAGACTTATCCTATGTTAGTAATTTCTATAGACAATCATAGTATGTGTTAGTATGACTTATTCTATTTTAGTTAATATCCATACTAATATAATAAATGCGAAAGTGTGTCTGTCTGTCTGTCTGTCTGTCTGCTACGCTTTCACGGCCCATCTTTTCAACCGATTTTGATGTAATTTGGTACAGGGATAGGTTGTATCCCGGGGAAGGACACAGGCTACATTTTATCCTGGAAAATTCAAAGTTTCTCGCGGGAATCAAAAAAATTATCTGTTCAACCGATTTTAATGAAATTTGGTACAGGCGTAGGTTGTATCCCGGGGAAGGACATAGGCTACTTTTTATCCCAGAAAAGGATCTTGACCATTTTTGTATGAGATTTGGGCCATTCTTGCGTCTTAATGAAATTGACGGTAAAACAGTGGAAATATACTCAGGATTAAATGGGAGTTTGGAGTAATCTGACTTTTAAGTTTTGAGGTTAATGCTGAGTTGCACGAAACAATTGTATAAATTTAAGTGTTGATTAAACTAATTTAATGACAAGACTTCATACAATTCTTGCGATTAAATAAGTTTAACTGCCGCTTAAAATTATTTTTGAATTTGTTTCGTGCAACTCAGCGTAAGTTTGGCAATTGTTCGGTATTATTTAGTCATTTAGCTAATAATAATATATTTAACGGTTCCGAAATACGTAAATAAATATAGATATTAATAATATATAATATATATTATAGATAAATATAAATATAGATATTTTATTCTTAGCTAATCACAGTGGAAGTCTGGTTGATGGCGATATAATTTAGGTATGTACTTCGGTAATATTGACGAGAATGAATACAGTTAGTTAGTTAGGTATATAGATCATTACCTACTGCTTTACATTAATGGATTATGTATAAAAAAGAGTAACTTGAACACCTGGATATCTTTAATTGTTATCCGACATCAAATCGGTATCGCATTAAACATCAATGCTAATGTACAGTTATGAGAAGGTAATACAAAAAAGATATGAGTGGTTATAGATACTTGAAAAGTTCTCATTACTGATAATTATATTATTAGGATAAGAATCGCCAAACGATTTGTGTACTACTTTTACAGTTAGTTTGTAGAACATTTTTGGTAGTAGAGTAGGTACCTATCAATATTTCGATGGTATCGAAACATCCATAGAGCTATACTTACCCGTAGAAAGAGAAAGAGATATAGAACAGGCGTCAGCGTATAAGTATGCGATAGCGATAGTCTTGATGCGATATTTTCATAATGGTAAATAAGTATTTATTTTTAGTTATTTCTATACTTTGTAGAATTTATGCAAGGCTTTACAAATATAACCTGTTTTTATCTTTAACAATCAGGTCATAATAAGGTCAAAATTGTAAACTTACGTATTAGGTTATGTTTTCGTATTTACGTTCAGTTCGGCTTTTGCAGCCTAACACAAAGAAATACACCATCGTTTTTGAGTTAAATCACTTTTTTCCTAAGCTACGAGCACAGTTACCACTTTGTCTAATTCTGATTTCGAACGAATATGGGCGAATAACAAAAATGACACAGTTTGCCCTGTATTAGCTTATGTGGCCAACAAAAAAAAGTAATACGCTGAGCAGGACAAAAAATGAGATTTTCGCGCTCTGTCACTCGTTGGCATTAGCGCATATACTCATTTCGCTCACTCGTGGTATAAATCTTACAATGCCTTCTCTATGCTTTATTCTTACTCTATGTAATTACCTCTATGAAAACATCCCTATCCATTTGTACATATTTATCTATGCTGTCCATAGACCAAAATGTTTAATTGTACTAATGTCATTCAAATTGACACAGGGATGCAGGTGCAATAAAAATACGTATCCCTAAATATTTTTATTAAAAGACGCCATGTTCCATGATAACTTCTCATTACTTTGGCTATTTTTGAATCGGGAAGCGATATCTATCATAGAAATGATTTAATGAAATAATATTTGACCAATCATAGTCTCGTATGTAAAGGTAAATGGTATTTGAGTTTTCATTCATTTTAATCCATATGTAATTCTCGCCTTTTTCCATCACAAAGGGAATTCGTAATAATCTGGTATCATTATTATATTATATGGATTTTTTATAAATAAATGGTTAAGACGCAACAGTGGCCCACTTTTGGTCATTCTCCTTTAAGGGTTCCCGTGGGAATCGAAAAAGCTTGGTCCACGCAGACGAAGTCGCGGGAATCATCTAGTAATTAATATACTTACAAACTAAAGCTGACATCCAGTGCGCTTTAAAAGCGCTGTCCTGTCTGTCAGCTATCACCTTCAGAATAGTGATTAATAGTTTGATATTGCTAGGATGGGGATACTGGCCGCATACCGTTTTGCATGGCGTCGTCCATCCGCCGTATGAGCGCGGGGATGACGTGGCTGGACTGTAGCGAGAAGTTATCGTGCGGCCCGAACACGTTACACGGAACCACTGATGTGAAACTGCGCCCGTGCTGAGAACCGTAGCCCCTGGGATGGAGTTTTATTTTATTTATTATCAGAACAAAAATAAAATATTAACAAATGTGTAATCCACCACACCATCCACAGCTTAACAATTTTAAAAAAATTAAGGCGGCACATGTTACACATGAATTAAGTGATCTGAATTATATGAATATGCTAAAATATTAAACAAAAATTAAATTAAAATGAAGACAGGAGCTATCTATACTAACAATACCTAAATAAAAAAAATAAGAAAATAAAGTAAAAAAATGAGGTACAAAGATAGTTCTCTAGTCTTAATTTATTGAAACTCGAGTCTCATCAGGCGGCTCGAGGCTACAGTTCGAGCCGCCTAGTGAGAATTTTCCTTATCAGTTTTAGGTTCTGAACCTCAAGAGGAAAAAAGGAACCCTTAAACTTAAAGGATCACTTCGTTGTCCGTCTGTATGTCTGTCAACACCCTTTTTCTCGGGAGCATGTGGAGCATATAACATTGAAATAAATATGAAATGCTTAGATCTACGGTTCCTTGGAGCTGGAAAAAATCAAGCTTCTAAGTCAACGCAATCTAAAGATACGGCCGTTATGCCGCATATTTTGACACTCGCCAATAAATCCAAACTTAAGGTACATCCCATTGTCAAAAAGCAAGGTCTCACAGCACAAGTATAGGAAAAAATCCGAAAATTATTAAACAGGGTTCCGTACTCATATCTGTGTTGTTATGACATCTTACTTGTTACTTATTTACTAAAATAATTCATATACTGGCTATTTAATTAGCTATATTATAATAAAAAAATCCATCCAATAGTAAATTCTAAAAGAACAATTATATGAATTGTATGCAGAGCGACAGTATGATACTAGTGATGAGTTCAAGCTGCATGTTCAACTATTTTCCAAGAAATTTAAAAGAGATTGCATTGTGGCTAAATCAAAGCATATTCAAACTAAGATAAAAAATAGCTCCAACGTAATCAAAACTACTTGGAACAGAGTGAATAAAGAAACAAAGAAACAGAGAAGAGCTACACGGAAAAATTGTGAATTTCAACTTAATGTCGATAATACATCAGTAACTTCGGACTCCGAAGTTGCTTCTGTTTTTGAAGGCTTCTTTACGGATATTCCTGTTTCTACCACAGAATCGTTGAACTCCTCACTAAATGCCGCTATTACTTTACTGGAGGATAACGTGCCCGAATGTAATAACGTTTTTAAATTCTGTGACGTTAACTGCTCTGACGTTATTAAAGCATTCATATTAACTAACAATAAGAAGACAAATGATTTGTGGGGCATTTCCGTTAACGTTGTTTAATCATTGATTGATATCGTTGCACCCGAGTTAGCATTAATTTTGAATAATTGTATTTATTGTGGTGAGTTTCCTGACTTAATGAAGCATAGTAAAATAATACCTCTATTCAAATCAGGTAGTACCAGTGACCCCACTAACTTTAGACCTATATTTGTACTACCCACTTTCAGTAAAATATTTGAAAAATTAAAATTAATTTAATTGCTTAAACATTTTTGTAATAATGACTTATTGCATAGTAAACAGTTTGGATTTACACGGAGTCGCTCCACAATCGATGCTGGTGTTGAGTTAATTCAAAATATATTCGAAGCCTGGGAGGAGTCACGTGATGCACTTGGCGTTTTCTGTAATTTATCCAAGGCTTTTGATTGTGTTGACCACGAAACATTAGTCAGAAAATTGCACCATTATGGAATTAGGGGTGTAGCACTGGATATGATGAATTCCTACTTAAAAAATAGGATACAAAAGGTAGACGTCAATGGAAAGCGGTCTTCCGGATCGATTGTAAAAATGGGGGTTCCACAAGGTTAAGTTTTAGGGCCTTTTCTGTTCAGTTTCAATCAATAAATTTAGTATACGTGCATAAACACATTGACAAATTCAAGAAGAAAAGTGATTGTCATAATGTCAATACTAGTAATGTAAAACGTAAACTCATTATAAAATATTATTACCATGTAAATGATTACTTAAATGACAAGGAAGCTTGGCAATGATTTGATCTATTGGCTCTGATAGTTCATTAGTTAAGATGATTTGTGAAATGGTGATAATGAAAAAAAAACCGGCTGAGTTTGTTGTGGGCTCTTCTCAGACCAGGGCGCTTTTGGAACCCTAGTAGCTTTAGTTTTAAGATACCGTTACTGATTATCACCATTATATTTTATAAATAACTCGACGTCAATAAGTGTAGTATACCTACCTAAATTGAATAAACGACATTGTTCAAAGTCGAAGTCAAATAGACTTCGACTTTGAACAATGTAACATCTTATCTCTTACAATCACTTTTACATTAAAAACAATTAATATGTTATGTTAAAAAAATATGTGTTTATGTAAAAACATGAAAATGCTATTAGTATAATTATGTATTACTTGGGTACATGGTGTGTTTCATGTATTGTTATATTTACCTATTAAGTATATCGATCATTCGTTTCGCATAACTGTAGCCGTAGTTTGAAGAATGGGGAGGGCCATTATGGATCTATACAAAAATTATTACTTTTTAGAATAAACACAAGATAAAAACATCTTATTAATTAAGAATAACCCATCACTGACCAGATCCGTTCAGCCGTTGGCGCGTGATTGAGTAACAAACATCCATCCATCCATCCATCCAAACCTTCGCATTTATAATATTAGTAAGATTAAGGTTGAAAAAGACGTCGCTCGTCGGACAACGCAACGCGATACGACGCCAAAGAAAATGACAACCTTATATTATATGCAAACGTGTCATGTGAAAGGTCAGCTACTGTTTGATACTGTCACATCGCATTGTATCGAGTCTCGTTGACGCGTTTGTCACTCGTGTAGGACAATGCCATCTTACTAATATTATAAATGCGAGAGTGTGTTTGTTTGTTGGTTTGTCCTTCAATCACACCGCAACAGAGCAACCGATCGACGTGATTTTTTGTATGGGTATAGTTGAGAACCTAGAGAGTGACATTAGCTACTTTTTATACCAGGAAATTAAGGAGTTCCCATGGAATTAAAAAAAATATCCCAAATGGATGAAGTTGTGGGCATAAGTTAGTAGTTTATAATATGATTACCTAAGAAACTTCTATACTCACCATAGTCTCATCAATGGGATATGTAATTTTGTCTGGGAAGATACACGTGGACAGACAGGACACAACTTTCTTCACGTTGTATTTATGACTTACATTTAACACATTGTCATTTATTGCCATGTTCTCTCTCTGGAATAAATATAATTTAATGTTAAGTATAGTATAGTTCCGGTTCCGGCAAGAGAGGACGAGGAGTGAATACGTACGATTGCGTCTCTCGCGAGTTTTAATCGAAAAATCTGTAAATCCTTCGAACAGTGCACAAAGGGTAGGTGAAAAGAAGAAATTACGTGCGAAGTGTCCGCTTAGTGAAAAAACACAGTATTTAAAGTGAAATAATAGCTGAAAATCGAAATTTAAAATACAAAATAATTCGTTGTAACTGAAGGTATATGTCAAACACGACAATAGTGCCAACCAAACAAATTTGTCCGAGATAACTTCAAACTATACAAAACCAAAGACAATCCAACTTGCTTACCAAAATATTGGATCAAAGGTGTTGCCATATAAAAAAACTTTTCCCTAAAAATGGACATGAGAATTTTGCTAGAAAAAATGAGTGTACAAACAACCACAATAACAAATGCAGTGACCAGAAATGTCATAGAAGCACTTGATGAAAAGATGAGAGGAGATTTTATGGAGGAGAACAAACACCTAAAAGATAAAGTCCAAAAACTTGATGGAAAAATAAGTTAAATGGAAAAAGATAAGAGGGAAAACAATATTGTTATATTGGATGAAAAAGAAAAAAATGAATGGGAACTAGAAGTTCAAGCAAAGGAGTTAATTGAAGAGACAGGCGTAAACATAGAAAGTCAGGAAATCAACAAAGCTTATAGGATCGGCGGTAAATCAGACAGAGTGCGACCTGTGGTTGTGTGCCTTACAACTAGATGGAAAAAACGCCTCATTATGAGAAACAAACGACATCTTCCCAAAGGCGTTAATATTAGGGAAGATCTACCTAAGGAAGTGCTGGCGATTATAAAAAAGTTACAACCAAAACTAGAGGACGAAAGGAAAAAAGGAAATATTGCGTATATAAAATATGATCAGTTGATAGTTAAAAATGCTAACGACAACATTCGCGAAAAAAGAAAGCGAGAAACCTCGGACCCTCCTAAAACGCCAAAGATGCGGAATACAAAAGAAGATTTTAAAAAAGATGAAACAAAGAGAGCAAACAGAACTAATATGGCAGATTACCTGTCCCGATACGGATCACACTCAACTAACTCCAAAAAACTAATAAACAACCTCGGTAACCGGAAAATCAATTTAAAAATAACTAAGAAAATTAAAAAACTAAACCTAATTCCTCCATACCGGCCGGTCACCGAGGAGGAAATTTCAGACCACCACCCTCCATCCACATTTAAGAATTCGAAACAGAAAATTAAAACCAAATCAGAATATCTCTACATAAATGCACTAAACACGCTCACACTGAGAACCGAGGAGAGTTTGCAAGAGTTGTTACTAGCTTTAAAGAATATAAAGTGGGATATAATCGGACTCAGTGAGGTGAGAAGAATGGGAGATCAAATAGAGGAGTATGATGAATTTCTTCTCTACTACAAAGGGGAAACAAAGGGAAGACACGGTGTGGGTTTTTTAATAAAGAAGCACTTAAAGCACTATATTGAGGAAATAATTGGAATTTCTGAAAGAATTGCAGTTCTAAACATAAAATTACCTTCCTTTAAGGACAAGTGGACTATCATTCAGATTTATTCACCAACAGAACAGGCAAAAAAGGAGGAAATAGAAACATTCTACCATCAAATAACTACAACAATAAATGAATATGGATCCAAAAATTTGATATTAATGGGCGATTTCAATGCCCAAATAGGAGGTTGTCCCCAGAGTGAAAAGAATATAATAGGACCATACACAACTGGTAAAAGAAACAGAAATGGTGAAAAAATGCTAAATCTTTGTCTTGAAAACAACCTTACAATCCTAAACAGTGTATTTAAAAAGAGGAAAAACAAAATATGGACCTGGTGTTCTCCTGACGGCAAACACAAGAATCAAATAGACTTCATTATCTCAAATAAGTGCAAAGTATTTGACGATTGTGGCGTGATATGCAATTTAAATTTCAATACAAACCACCGAATGGTAAGAGCTAATCTCATAATAAATCCACGCAAAAACTCCAGAAAACATATAAAAATCGTTCAGCGCCCCACAAAAGAAACTCTACCATAAATAAACTCAAACTTAAAAAATCAACTTAGAAATTATAACACTGAAACTGAACGATTCAGTCTCCAAGACAAGTACGACTATTTACAAAACCTAATCAATAAGGTATTGACTGGAAAAAGAGACAAAACGGAAAAGGAAAGCAAAATATCAGATCACATCTCTAGGCTACAGAAAGAAAGAGCACGACTCATAAATATACATAATAAAACCAAAGCTATCAGACAGGAAATCACAAGTAAGTCGAAGCAATTGAGAACCCAGATGAGGAAAGAACGCATAAATCAGCGACAAAAATTATTCGAAGAAAATATTATCAGAACTGGAGGTATTAAAAAAGCGATAAAAAGTTTAACGAACAAAAAAGACTGGATCCCAAAAATTAAAAGTAAAACAGGCGAACTTAACGCCAAAAGACTGGATATCATTAACATAGCTACCGATTTTTACAAGGATCTATACTCGAAGCAAACAGAATAGCATAACTATCGAAGACAAAACTGAAGTTGCACCAATACTCGAAAGGGAGGTAGAGAAAGCAATAACAACGCAAAAAATAGACAAAGCCCCGGGGTCTGATAATATTACCAATGAATTTCTGATTGGAGCACAAAGTACATTAATTCAAACCCTCACCTCGATATTTAACGAAGTACTGACATCTGAAAAAGTCCCCACTCAGTGGACGACATCCACTATAGTATTAATACATAAAAAGGTGACAGAACCGATGTGGGAAACTACCGACCGATAAGCCTGATGTCTAATTTGCATAAAATATTTGCTAAAGTTCTTCTAAGCCGCATAGAAAAAGTTTTGGATGAAAACCAGCCTAGAGAACAAGCAGTATTTAGAAGCAAATATTCAGTTGTCGACCACGTTCACGTTGTCAAACAGGTGCTGGAAAAATATGAGGAATATGGTCTGCCTTTTCACTGCTGCTTTGTGGACTATTACAAGGCCTTTGACTCTTTGGAACACGACAAAATATGGAACGCATTAAAAAAGCAAGGCGTAGAAGCTAAATATATCAGAATAATAATAGTTATTTGTTATACAAGAGTGAAAAGTTATTTTTTAACCGCGTGCTCAATTTTGATGACCGAGCAAGCGAAGGATTCTAAAATTGAATCACGAGCACAGCGAGTGATTCAAAAATAAGAATCCTGAGCGTCAACGAGGGAATCAAAAGAGCACGAGGTGAAAAATCTTTTCACTCGAGTGCAACACGTAACTTTTCATCCTACCTCAGCGAGGAAATGACATGACGTGAAAGAAAATGGTGCGCGCAAAGCAAATTAAAAAAGTACACCAAGAAGGTTACGAGTGTGAGTTTTTAACAAATTAAAAACGGTTGTATGGAAATTCGGCACCATAGAGGTAGAAGTAAATAGGTTTTAATGATGTTTTGAATTCACAAACTTCATAGACGAGTGATATTTACTAACGTGCACACGATGTTCTAAATTCAACTTACTTTATCCTCAAGAGGATAATAACGGCTTTTGCATTCAGATATCGAATAGTAAAAATACTCTTTCCGAGATGGTGGGATGAAAAGAATATTTACACTGGAAGCACAGCAACAGTAAAATTGGAAAGAGAAGGGGAAAGGATAAACATAGAACGAGGTGTACGTCAAGGAGACCCGCTGTCGCTTAATATTTTTACCGCAGTGTTAGAAGAAGTATTCAAACAAATAGAGTAGAAGTACCATGGTCTTAAAATAAACGGAGAATATTTAACAAATTTAAGGTTCGCCGATGACATTATTGTCTTTGGTAAGACTTCACAAGAATTACACGAAATGCTAGCAGATCTAGACAACCATAGTACGAAAGTCGGTTTAAAAATGAACATACTCAAAACTAAAGTCATGACAAATAGAAAGGAAGAAACAATTACAGTAAATAATAATAAAATTGAGTATGTGAATGAATATAATATGTACCTTGGCCAACTGATCACAACAATGAAAATAACAACCAAAGAAATAGACACAAGAATAGGGAACGCCTGGAAACAATATTGGTCATTCAAGGAAATAATGAAAGATCCCACAATGAGTGCAATAGTGAAAGGAAAACTGTTTAACACCTGTATCCTCCCCATACTAACATACGGGTGCCAAACAAACTCACCAAATCTCATATATCTAAACTCCGAACCTGCCAGCGAAACATGGAAAGAAGCATGTTGGGTAAGCGTAAATTGGACAAAACACCTCATGCCAACATAAGGAGAGTTACTCGAAGCCAAGATGTAACGCTTAAGGTAAAGCTGCTTAAATGGCGATGGGCTGGCCACACCAACGGGGTGAGGATAAATGGAGCAAAGTGGTCACTTAGCAAGAAAAGAATACAATTATTTTGCTATAATCCGCCAATAGAAAAAATTCTGTATGGTCAAGCATGCAGTTACAAGCGAAGCACCGTTTACCTTCCCAACCAAGCAAGAAAGCTAAGTTCCCAAGCAAGCAATGCCACCACCACTCACATGCACCACCACACAAGACTTTTATACTATTCTTGATGCACGTCGAGAATAGTATAAAAGTAATAAAAATAAAAATATTAGCAATTATTATGTCGTCACGTTGATTGCTGTTATATAAATTCATACGCCTTCATAATTTGTAATAGCAATCAACGTGACGTGAAAAATTGCTAATATTTTTTTACAGTATGTATGTTCATAACGTCTTTGAGAGGTGATATCTACTGAAAGGCCCAATGTATAGCGTCAGTTCTTATACTGTTTATATAGGTATTGCGTATACTTTAATACTGTACAAGAATCAGCTTTTCTAATTATGGTTCATTTTTGGTAACGATAACACATCTTTGACCCGCCATATCTAGCGAAAGGCCCATCAGTATGCTGTCAGACTTTCATTACCATTATCAGTGGAGAGTGTAGTACCCAGCTATTACTGAATCAGCTTTTCTGGGGATGGTTACAAAATGTGCAGCTATCTCTTATAATATAAGTATAAGGGTACATTTTAGGATCTTGCCATCAGAGTAAAGCCTATGTTCACTAGGTGATAATGTCCTGCAACACGTGTCGCTAGAGATGTCGGACGACGTTGAGTGATGTCAACTTACATCACCTTACATCTTGTCTCTCAACCTTTTGTTGCCTGTTGCGACTTGTGCAATGTTGGGTGAAGTCGAGCGACGACGCCCAACATCTATAGCAACACGTCATGTTATGGGACATTTGTCCCCTAGTAAATGTCTCTCTCTGCATTGTATTCCTAATTATTGTGGATCGTAACCCTTTTCCATTAACCAAATAATGGTAGGAGTGTTCTTGGGATAATAATGCGGTGGGTTCCCACGTCTTTCCGATTAGTAAATATGAGGCTTCATAATAGAATGTGAAACCAATAAAGTTTTTTCTTTATAACATTTTTTTTCTCTTTTCTCTATCTGCAATCAGTCCTTTGACAGATCTGTGTTCCTTTGTAATATGACAGATAAAAATAATTTCCTCAAAAGAAAACCTATTTTTTAAATTCATATTAGGAAAACTTTTTGCAAGGGAGATGAACAACTCACAAAGAAATCCAAATTATGTGCCATGTTGTGAAACAGTCCTCCAACCATTGCAGCCAAGTGCACCACATGTGTGGGCTTGTATTTATCAAATAGGGCTTCCGTCTGAGCTTTGTCCCTGTAAGAGAAATACAGTGTAAACTCCATGTAACGTCACTCTATTTAACGACAAACTCCCTTAAGCGTCGAAATCAATTGGCTTTGGTTGGTTTAGCTTGTCTTTCATACAATGTTTCACTCTACATAGCATTACACCCACTCTCAATAACGACAACAATTAAGTAATAAAAAGTACCTTTTATGTTGCTAAAATTAGTAAAAACTGCGCAGCTGTGTACGATCTATTGTCGCTTTATTATCCTAGCCCGCAATAAACTCGACTGTCGGCATCATGAATACCTAAGAAATCCGTTCTTTTGTTTACAAATTGGGATTGCTTGTACGTGTAGACTGTTGTTGACCATGACTCATAAGTAGGAGTCATGGATTATCTATACCTTATCATATTCTTAGTTGCTCACAAACTTTCAAACTGTAAACATGGCTAATAAAAGAAAATCACTGTGTATTGACGAAAAAGTTTTACTGATACGCGCAATAGAAACGGGAGAGAAGATAAGTGATGTTGGCAAACGCTTTTTTATGCACATAACTACTAACAATAGTCGGAAATAAACTTTTTCTTTTTCTGATTCTGATTCTAATTTCTTCTCTCCATTTAACGACAACTCTCTATAACGCCATAAAATGCACAGTCCCTTCAGTGTCGCTATATAGAGTTTACACTGTATAATGTTGCTATGTCAGGTTTGTGCAAATTGGCTATTTGACAAAATGATAACTAGTCCAATCAACAACTTTTTTTCAAACGTAAAAACACATGCTTAGCTTGGGATTTTGTAAGAAATATTGAATTGTGATGTCATCAAAGTCCAAGGCTACTTTTTACTTTAATAACATTTAAAATGGTTATTCAACACAAAACTAACAAAGGAAATGGATATTACAAGTTTTGAGAGATGCTCTATTTCCATCCATCCATCCATCAGCCTGTATGCATCCTCTGCTGGACATAGGCCTTTTCGAGAGCGCGATCTTATATTTAATAATTACTAAATAAATACTTAATTTACTTGAATAGTAGTCAAATGCCCAATTAGACAGAATCTAATTAAACGAGCAATTCTTGTATACACCTATATATATATAATCTGAATGTTGGAAATGGCTCAGATGATTTTCATGAAATCAGTATGCAGGGGGTTTCGAAGGCTAAATAAATCGATCTAGCTAGGATTCATTTATAATAAATTTCGCTTTATCAGTGTTTTCAGGCAATGAAAAACTGCTGTGAATAAATACAAAGGTACATTTACAAGATTATAATAGCTCAGGTAGGAAACAGGTCGGCCACGAAACCAGCAGACCCCCGTTCAAGTCCGGATGTCCTCCAGGCTTATTATTTTTTTTAAATAAAATAAAATTTATTAAATATAATTTCCAATAAATATGATTTACCAAAAAAAATATACTGAGCTAAGCTCGGTCACCCAGATATTCCTTTTTAATACACAATAGCAGGAACAGCATCATCATCATGGCAACCTGTCAATGGTCTACTCACCACAGGCATCCTCTCAGGATGAGAACTGAGAAGGGTATGAAGCAAAAAAAAAGTGCAGTAAAATAAACATAAATACCTAAGTACGTAATTTGAGCATATTCAAAATATAATAATTTTAAGCCAGTTCGATATTTTATTATCAATGAAACATTAACCTGAGATCACCATCCTTGGAGCCACAGAATATCCACGTTTCACCATTTGAAGCAGACCTATTTTCTTCATCAATTACAGTTTTTATCGCTTGTCCAACGAGACCGGAACCTCCAGTAACCAGAATAATACTGCTTTTTTCACTCATCTAAACAATATTTTTAATATTATAGATAGTATACAAGAAAATTGTTAACGGTGTTATCGGTGAAAGTGGTTTAATTTAAAGATTTTCTACTAGACTTTTTATTAAAATTACCGTCTTGTATATTGAACCTCTTAGTAAACGAATATTACAAAGTTGAAAGTTACTTGATTTTAAGTACTTTAGATTAGTCTGCGAACTATCTACGTGGGCAAAATAAATATAATAATTTTCAGTGCCGGGTAATAAAATTTTGTTGCAACCGTAGTCAGGGGCATGTCAGTTGATGTCAGTATATAAGGTATTATCTATGGGCATGTCAGGGGGGTGAAACTCTCTAGTTATAGTCTGTACTCTGTGGTTATAGTGTATTATCTATGGGTGAAACTGCCGTACCGAAAACACTGCCATCTGGTGATCGGGGAACAAAAACTCGTAAGCTATTTTTCTAGAGCGTACTATAGATGGCGTTCATTACTAAAAATCTCTGAATCCAGAGCCCAAAAATTCCAAAAAAAACTGACAGTTATCAGTGGTTATCACTTATCAGACTTGTTTTGAGTTTTCAAATATATTCCGTTGATGTGCTCTTGCTTGCGTTGTGTTGTGTTTGAAAATTCTGGAATAACTGCTTGTTTTGTTGTATCTTCTTTGAACGTTTGACCTCTTTTATGGGATATAATCACAGATGAAGTTGGGAAACATAAAGTGGAAAAGCCTAAATTGGAGCTAAAAATTAATGACCGTATTATTGACTGTGATACGGAAATTGCAAATACATTTGAGAATTTTTTCCAAAATATTCCTGTTACCACTACTAGTTCCCTTATTTCCTCGCCAACAGAAGCCCTTAAGCTTCTCAAGGGTAATGTCACCGAGTGCAGTGTGTTGTTTAAGTTTAAACATGTGACCTCATATGATATCATTAAAATATTCAAATCTTTGCAATGCAAAAAAACCGGGGATCTATGGGGGATATCAGTAAAAATAATCAGCAATGTTATTGATATAATTGCACCATATCTTGCTCTCATATTTAATGAGTCTGTAGATTCAGGATCCTTCCCAGACCTTATGAAATGCAGCAAATTGATTCCACTTTTTAAATCTGGTAGTAGAAGTGACCCTAATAACTACAGACCAATTTCTATTTTACCAGCACTCAGCAAGATATTTGAGAAAATTATGCTCAACCAACTGCTTCTGCACTTTAACTCAAATAAACTACTTCACTCAGAGCAGTATGGTTTTACTAAAGGCCGATCAACAACCGATGCGGGAGCTATGCTGCTAAAGCATATATTCGATGCGTGGGAGAAATCACAAAATGCTATTGGTATTTTCTGTGATTTTTCTAAGGAATTCGATTGCGTTGAGCATGAGACGCTTTTAGTTAAGTTGAACCATTATGGAATCAAAGACACTGCACTTGGCCTCATTGCATCATATCTCAGTGATCGCATTCAAACGGTATGTGTCAACGATGTGAAGTCGTCCGGATCAGCCTCACAAATGGGTGTTCCTCAAGGCTCTATTCTGGGTCCCTTCATGTTCTTGGTGTATATAAATGATTTACCATATAACGTCCAAAATACTTGCGATATTGTGCTGTTTGCTGATGACACGTCTTGATTTTTAAAGTGGATAGAAACAAGGACAATTATGAAGACGTAAATAGTGCAATTTCTCAAGTCACTAACTGGTTTACAGTAAACAACTTACTTTTGAACGCAAAGAAAACCAAGTGCATTGAATTCGCATTGCCGAATACCAAGTCCACAGGAAACATAAATTTAACTGTAAATAATGATATTTTAAAAATAGAAGAGAAATCTAAGGTCACCCCCAGGAACACAGTGGGTGTTCCTGGGGGTGACCTTAGATTCAAAGCTTCAATGGGGCACTCATATATCAACTCTGGCTGGCAAACTCAGCTCTGCTGCTTACGCTGTCAGAAAGATTCGACAGTTTACTGACGTTGAAACTGCAAAAATTGTGTATTTTACGCTAGTAATATAATAAGTCTATGGTATTTTGCTTACTTTCATAGTATAATGTCTTACGGAATCTTACTATGGGGTAAAGCGGCAGATATTCAAAAAAATTTTGTATTACAAAAAAGGGCAATACGTGCAATTTATAATTTAAAACCGCGCGAATCCCTTAGAGAGAAATTTAAGGAAATAGGTATTCTTACAGTAGCCTCGCAATATATTTATAGTAATCTAATCTTCGTAAAACAGCACATTCACAATTACAAAAAAATATGCGATCTGCATGATAGGCAAACTAGAGGCCGCCATAAGCTCGTGACTCCATCGCTCCGCCTCAAGAAGGTCCGAAGGTCGTTCGTGGGAATGAGCATTCTATTTTATAACAAAATTCCACAACCTATCTTAAACTTGCCTTTACACAAGTTTAAGAAGTCCATTAAAAGTATGCTCCTGAAAAAAGCTTATTATACTGTTGAAGATTACGTAAATGACAAAGGAGCATGGATTTGACTCGCTCCAGCAATGCTAAGGACAGCGGTTACATATTATTATGTATAAATTAATAAAATTGTAAATTAACTTTTTTTCAAAAGAGCAACCGCCGAGTTTCTTGCTGGTTCTTCTCGGTAGGAATGACATTCCGAACCAGTGGTAGATTCACTCGACGATTCAAAAGTACTTGTAAAAGTCTATTTGAATAAAAATAATTTGAATTTTGAATTTTTTGAATATGTCCTGGACCCGTGTTAACTGCCTTTGACGATTGACCTGCTCTTGCTAACTGGACTTTGCCACTGCTGACTGCCAACTTATCGACCTTGCTTTTCCCTACCGGATCCGGACTTTGTTTGCCGCAACGAACTTGGCTAAAATGCCGAGAAAATCAGCAAGTGTTATTTTGGATGTGCGACTACTTAAATGTATGTTCAGTCATTGATTTTAATAAAAAAAATCTTATTTCTTATTTGAAATAGGCTGTTTTTATTTAACCCTCGTAGCTTTAGTTTTAAGATACCGTAACCGATTATCACCATCACGTTTTTTATGTAAGTATTTTTTAACGTCAATAAGTGTACCTACAGTGTACCTACCTATATTGAATAAATAATTTGATTGATTGATTGATTGATTGATAACAATAATGTTAATGTTATCTACAATATTAGTATTACTTGCGTTTAGGTTCCATTTACTTTATTTCTCTGGTAGATAATATTAAAATTAGTAATAAAAAATCCTTTATCACTATTTTATTGAGATAAAAATATCTAAATAGTAAATCTAGTACTGCCAGCTGCGTTGCACACGATACAGCGACATCTAGCGTACAGGGTACACCTTTTTAGACACTTGAAATGTGAGTGGCGCATCTATCTCTAGTTTATAGTGTATTTAGTGTATTATCTATGGTAGTAGTGGTTACATGTTCTATTGAACATTCTCTTTGTCAGCAGCGCGTTAAGTGAAATCATAGATAATAGATGTGTGAAATGATGTGAAACCTGCAGGGCGACCGCGTATCTTTTGCATAAATCATTGAAACATCGCAGTCACCTCCAATTGGCTGAATTTATGGTATTCTTGCTGCGTCAATGGATTTCGTCCAATAGTGGAAGAGGGTTAACCAATCAGAGGTGATTGCGATGTATCAATGCTTGATGCAAAAGATACGCGGTCGCCCTGCTGCATCAAATATCAATCATTGTCACAGTCTTAATTGTTTTGATTGGCTGAATCTATGGTATTCTTGCTACGTCAATGGATTATGGCCAATAGCGAAAGAATGCTAACTAATCAGAGGTGATTACGATCGTCACAGTGTAGCTGTCATTTATTTTTAGGCAGTCGTAGGTCAACATAGAGCAATGACACAACAAAACATAGAGTAATTAAAGCATTTTCCAAATTAAAGGACAGATTAAAATATCCTGTTATGCGCCGGCCACACGCTCCGACTTGCTTCCGTGCACAGACATATCCATACTATCCATACTAATATTATAAATGCGAAAGTGTGTCTGTCTGTCTGTCTGTCTGCTACGCTTTCACGACCCAACTACTGAACCGATTTTGATGAAATTTGGTACAGAGATAGGTTACATCCCGGGGAAGGACATAGGCTACTTTTTATCCCTGAAAATTAAAGATTCCCGCGGGAATCAAAAAATGTATCTATTCAACCAATTTTAATGAAATTTGGTACAGGGGTAGGTCGTATCCAGGGGAAGGACATGGGCTACTTTTTATACCGGAAAATTCAAGAGTTCCCGCGGGAATCGAAAAAAACTTGGTCCACGCGGACGAAGTCGCGGGAATCATCTAGTTAATTATAAATCTGTGCTTCCGTGTAAACCGGTAGGGATTATAAGTCTATGGTTGAAAAAGTAGTAGTATAAAGTTTTTATTTCATCTTAACACATAATTTAGGTACAAAATTATGCATACCTACAATACAAAAAACTTTGATTTTATACTAGATGATGCCCGCGACTTCGTCCGCGTGAATTGATGTTTTTTGATTCCCGCGGAAACTCCTAGATTTTCCGGGATGAAAAGTAGCCTACGTCCTTCCCCGGGATACAACCTATCCTTGTACCAATTGTCAACAAAATCGGTTGAACAGATACATTTTTTTGATTCCCACGCGAACTCTTCAATTTTGCGGGATAAAAAGTAGCCTATGTCCTTCCCTGGGATGTAACCTATCTCTGTACCAAATTTCATCAAAATCGGTTGAGTAGTTGGGCCGTGAAAGCGTAGCAGACAGACAGACAGACAGACAGACGGACAGACAGACACACTTTCGCATTTATAATATTAGTATGGATAGTATGGATGGATATGGAAGTATGGATATGGATGGATATACGAGAAAAGACAGGAAACCGTGTTGATGCGCCAAGGCGGCCTTATCACTAAAGTGATCTTTTAAAGACAACCCAAGCGTACAAAGCTGAAGCTGAAATAGTGCAGTAAGCAGTTAAATCAAAGAGTATAATAATATTATAGTTAAATCTTCAGCATGTCGACGATTGCACAAGTGACAAGCCGCGCTTTTTGTTTGTCTTGTACATTGATGTACAATAAAATTTTAGTGTAGGTACTAATTCTATTTTAGTGGTCTTGCATGAGGCATGACCGCATGAGCTACCACGTTGCCGTTTACATACACGCACATAACTGCGCAAACTGGCTTGTGTAGATATGCACGCGTGTAGCCGGACGCTAAGATAAGAAAATAATTTAACATGTTCTTTACATGTGCATGTTACATACCCAAACATGAACCAAACTGGATACAACTTGGACCAATATTTGAAAAGGCTTGCACAAACACACGGCTCGTTGGTATCTGATGCCGATGAAGAAAAGCTATAGAAGGTTTTATGAAATAGAAAAGAAAGGATTACAAAAAATAACATTACTCAATGAGCATCAGTATCTTAGGAAAATACATGGAGGTAGGAAATATTATTTCCTTTCCCTGTTCCTAAAATTAAATAAATAAAATAGGTACTAGGCTACTAGATGATGACCGCGACTTTGTCTGCGTGGATCAAGTTTTTTTGATTACCGCGGGAACTCTTTCATTTTCCAGGATAAAACGTATTCCGGGATATAACCTATCCCTGTACCAAATTTCATCAAAATCCGTTGAACAGATGGGCCGTGAAAGCATAGCAGATGTAGCATAAACATAAATATTCTATGGTAAATGCTTGGTAAATGCTACCAGAGGTCTGTGGTCTTTACTCTTTGGCTGATATTACACTATATATGTTCATAGATGTAAGAGTCATTTTTATATGAAGAACCTATGACAGTGTAATATCTACATTTGACTATGATCATAGTTATGGGATCCTATTTGAAAGCTAGCGTACAAGTAGGATCTTATCCGAGCGAGGCAGGGACATATTTACGCGTAGCATTTCTACTTAGTCAGTTAGTCTGTGTATCCGTCTAACCAAAAAAGATGGCGTCTATTTTGTACCTAAGACTTTTTATCTTCCAATCTAAGTTCTTCAAATAAGGTGTTACGGATCCCTCTCTCTGATCGCCTTGCTACCCATGATCTAACCCAAATTCGTCTTTTATTTCTAGTTTTATTTTTCACCCTTTTCTTTTTTATTGCAATAGGAATGATGACAGTAACCAAGAATCAATGCAATTATGAATTTATCTAATGAAATAGGATTCATGGAATATAAAAAACGTATTTATTTTTCAATATCGAGTGAGATTGCTATTTATTTTGATAAAATAAAACTATAAAATACAGCAATCCGCCATATTGCATAAAACACAAAGAAGCGAATGACGTCACAATTGTTTGTTTTCGAGCTTTGAAAATCACACTATTGCTTACTGCACAGTGCACAGAGTACATTGGTAAAAACAATAGTGACGTCACAACGACGCCATGACACCGCCGAACGTTTTGGCGTGAATTTTAAAATTTAAATTTCAAATGCTAATTTTATCTACTAAACTTTATTTTTCTGCTGAAATAAGATATTTTTTCGAAATAGTAGATACTTCCGAACATAATCTGACCATTTTTCAAAATCAGTCATCATGCCTATTAATAAAATTGCACTCGTAGCAACGGAAAACACGACTAAATCCTTATCCATCTTGATAGTAGGTATATGACGTTTATATGTGGGTCAATAGTTTAATATGTAAAAATGAAGAACTGCATCATATAAATATGATCATAGAACTTGACAGATCATCATATAATATTCTGCTTACAATATTATTGTAAGCATAATTCCAGAAATGGGCAAATAATTAAAATCACTTTTAAAAATATGTTTGTACTCTCTTTAAAACGTGCACGAGCGAATGGTCACAACGTGTAGCGGTTTCACGAGAGATTTAATGTAAACAGTTAATTATAAAAACTTGGTCAAAGCATCACAGCAACAATAAATAAATCATTTGATCAGGCTGCAGTTGCTACTGCTAAGCTCTGAATCAAATTGCGATCTAAACACAAAAATATTCAATAATCGCTGAGTCTGCCGGTAGGAGACTGTTTTACCAAAGTCAAAATACTCGTATTTATGCAAATTATTCCAATATGGCGTATCCCCGCCAAAGAACGAACCGAGTGAAATACATCGAATGAGTCAAATATCAGCCTAATTAAACATTCATCACTAAACAAATACACAATCTTTTATTTTTTCCAAAATATCAATTCAATTTTAAACGCAAAGCTGACAGTTCGGCCGTCCTGAAAACAACACGTCCTCGTGTTCAAGTCATATCACGGGCGTTTATGACCCAAATCGTGAACAGGCGTCATGCCCCAAATCATAGTCAGGCGTTCTTGCCTGGGGCGTTCTTGCCTGAAATCATGATTAGGCGGTCATGCCTGGGCCGCTCCTGCTCACGATTACTTCGTTAATAATAATACGTAAAACAATCGTCAAACTGCCGAACTTTCAGACTTATCAAACACTCAATAAACTATTTTCAATAAACTGAAACGATTTACCTCATTCGATGCACTCTTCGAAATCTGAATCACTTATTCACTTTCACAAATCTAAACATATTTTGAGGTTAAAGACACTAACCTCACAAAACTTTTTATCTTGAGTAATACGAGTACTTTCACATCATTTACAATTTAAAGCGAATCTACCACTGGTTCGGAATGCCACAATCCTAGCGAGAAGAACCAGCAAGAAACTCGCTGGCTTCTAACATTCAAAATTACTTATTCACAGCCACCGATCAATCAACAAAACTATCACAACTGATATAAATTTCTAATGTCGGTAGTTTTCAAATTTAACAAAACAAATATGTTGATGGCAAAGCGAAATCAAGGCAACGTGAGATACATCCCACTTCTGAAATTTGTAAGCATAATTCCAGAAGTGGGCAAATAATTAAAATCACTTTTAAAAATATGTTTGTACTCTCTTTAAAACGTGCACGAGCGAATGGTCACAAAGTGTAGCGGTTTCACGAGAGATTTAATGTAAACAGTTAATTATAAAAACATGGTCAAAGCATCACTGCAACAATAAATTAATCATTTGATCAGGCTGCAGTTGCTACTGCTAAGCTCTGAATCAAATTGCGATCTAAACACAAAAATATTCAATAATCGCTGAGTCTGCCGGTAGGAGACTGTTTTACCAAAGTCAAAATACTCGTATTTATGCAAATTATTCCAATATGGCGTATCCCCGCCAAAGAACGAACCGAGTGAAATACATCGAATGAGTCAAATATCAGCCTAATTAAACATTCATCACTAAACAAATACACAATCTTTTATTTTTTCCAAAATATCAATTCAATTTTAAACGCAAAGCTGACAATATATATGATGATTATATGATAGTGTAATATCAGCCTTAGATACGGACCTGTGATACGATACGGACAGGAACCAAGATGTCGACAAGAAACGTAATTGTGTCTGTTACAAAAACTTATTTGTGAATTTTAAACTTTATATTTGTGAACAATAATAAAACAGTTTAAATATAAACGTGAAATAACTTTATTTGTTACAGCAGACAGACAGACAGACACACTTTCGAAATTAAAGGAGGCCTGTATCAAAACATTATGGGAATCCCCTTTTTAAATATCTATCTATCGTAAAAGCGGTATCTATTACGGTATTTACCGATTTTTATAAATGTTATTTAGTCAGGTTGCCAGCATTTAAAAAAAGGCATAGAGTAAGTAAAAAAAGGTAAATAATATTGTCTATGCTTCAATTCCTCACGTTGATTGGCTATCAGTTTTTGATCGAGCTTCTGGCTTCATTCTCGCTCTGAAAACGCCAAATAGTGTGCTTTCAAACCAAAATGGAGGATTTGTCGGTCGAGGTGTACGGTGAAAATGGTGCTTATTATAAGGTTTGTAAATTGTGAAGTACGTTTGAGTTGTACGTAGAACGCGTAATTTTAAATGTGATTTACATATTCAGTTATATCGAGCCATTGTTTTTGATTTTTGTCACATACTTACAAAAATATTTTTCCGGGAACATAATCGCGGCTGGAATGGACGCCATGTCCGTCTGACAGGGCGTGAATTTTCCATGTGTTTTATTCTTAAATGCTTTGTTTCTTCGTAGACGTGCCGGTGAAACCGAATAAAGCATTATGATCCTCAATTTCGTCGCATTGTATTTCGCAGTTCGACCCAAAAAATCTTTTATCGCATTACCAATTTATTCGATCATCACTTCTAAAATTCTTCTATATTTTTAGGCCATTGTCACCGACGTGCTCGACAACGAGGTTCTCGTAGCCTTTGAAAATGAGTGAGTTAATATTTTTTTTTATTTTTCTTGTTACACGGTTGGTGAAAACCTTATTTACATGACTTATTTGGTTTCAGCTGGCAGCCGGAATCGAAGTTTCCGTTTTCCCAAGTGTTCTTACCACCTAAGGATACAGGCAAACACACAGAGTTCGTGGACAACCAAGAGGTGGAAGTATTCGCGAGGTCAAATGAGAAGGAAGCATGTGGGTGGTGGACTGCAAATATCAAGGTATTATATTACATTTTTTTTGTTACAATGGATTATAATTATTATTGAAACTTAGAACTTTACAAAACTGTTTTGGGACTTGTTTATAGCCTTTATCAATCTCTAGTTAGGTTCATATTGGATTTTTGCATTATCCTTCATAAAATTTTTCAAAAAGATGAACTCAAAAGGTTACCTACCTATTCACACTGAACTGTCACAAAGGAATTTGCAAGCACAAAAGGAACCAGTAATATCAGTCCCTTACATTTCACAGCTCTAGACAGAGGTATCTATTATTATCATATTGCATTTTATTTGCTATTTAATTGCCCTCATTTGACAGTAATGTATAAAACAAAATAAATCATATAATAAAGCCCTACTTGTATGAACTGTTAAATTGAGGTACTTAATATTGGACTGAAATCCTAGTAATGTGTAACCAATTTTCAATGTTTTTGGAATCATTTAGAGCTTTCTTTGAAATTTTGTATAAAAGTAGATATTATTCCAGGTATAGTAAGTAAAACTTATATATGTCACCGTAAGATTGTATAAACCGTTAGAAATCTAACTCGCCAAATTGTGAACTGTCGAATGATCAATATAACAGATTATTTTTCGGTAGATTGTAATCTGTTAGGTTTAATAATCCGATAGAACCTAAGTGCCCGCTACTTGATTATTTATGTCGAACCCTAACCTAACCTACAAGAAAGAGACAAGAAAACGTAAATACAATGAATATTTCAAAAATTGACACTTAAAACATTGAACGGTTCACAATCTTTCGACTGTTTACAATCTATCGAAAAAAAAGCGTTAGATTACAATCTTACGGTGACATATACTTACCTACTTACTTGTTATAGGAATTTATTGCACAATGTCTCATTGTTCTTTGCATATTTGGATTGATTTCTTAATTAGTTTAAAATAAAATGTGGAAAGAAGTGTTTACTGGGAAATAATATATAATAAGTAAATAATTTTTTATTTAAGTAATTAGGTTTGGAAAACCAGACACTTCAAATAACGAAATGGGAAGCTGTTTCTCAGTTAATTCGGAGAAAATCTTAACCTAACCATCTGGCTCCTTTAGAAAAATCTGGCCTCCTTCATTCTTTCTGGTGGAATAAATTGTGCTTTATTTTGCGAACAACAAAGCATTCACTAAAATATTCTCCTTTCTCAAAATTACCTTAATGCTATAGTTAGTAGTTGGGTAGTTGCTTAAAATTTTAAATTATATGGTAGGCAATGCAGTATCGCCGTTAAGAATAAATAATTGAAATTTTGATGACAATGCATGGCTGATTAAGTGACTTCATTCTAAATCCATTATGGCGGGCTCCCAAAGATGGCGGACTAGTCATTTTTCATGCACCCCCATGATAAGTGTATCAATTAAAAAGCTTAGATGTGAAGAATGCGAAAAATAAAATGACGTCACACTAAATTTAAAATGGCGGACGATAAAAGTTTGAAAATATTTTTAATGTTATACCTACTTACCTACTTACTACCTTAAACTTCTCTAAAATTCTCCTGTACGTATTCAAACATTGGCGCTTTTTTATGTTCTCTTTGAAATGTAAAGAATAACGTTAACGTCCTGCGTAAAAAAGCGCTTGTCTGAGCAGGTCAATCAGTATTTTGTGAGGATCGATCCTCAGTCGTTGCCCTTATCTGAAGAATAACAATAGGCATGATGACTGATTTTGAAAAATTTATAAATTATGTTCGGAAGTATCACTATCAGTATCTACTATTTCGAAAAAATACCTTATTTCAGCAGAAAAATAAGGTTTGGTAGATAAAATTGGCATTTGAAATTTAAATTTTAAAATTCTCGCCAAAACGCTTGCTGGTGTCATGGCGTCGTTGGTGACGTCACTATTGTTTTTACCAATGTATCTGTGCGTGTGCAGTAAACAAAAGGCCTTCGTAAGTTCGTACAGCAATTTAGATATTTTGTGTGAATAATATAAATTCTAAAGTGTGTAAGTCGTGTGCGGCCCTCCAGTGTGATAATACATCAAAATTAACTCCAAGCAAGTTGTTTAATGTGACACTTAAAAAACAATGCGATGTAATTGGCTTAATCTTGCACGGCGAAATCCTGCAGCCTATATGGCTAAATTCTAATATTTATTTCTGCGAAGATCACTTTGACATAAATGTTTGCTTTATTCTAGTATGCTTTGCTTAATAATCTTGTTTGAGATCTTAATTTAATAATCAATTCGATCCTTTTGAGGTTAGGTTTTATCTCTTAAAAATCCATAACTGTTTGTCTAATGTTTGTTTGCAGATTTTGCGGGGTTAGGACGTTTAAATTATTAAGTTATTATTGTACTTACATGGAAGTTTTGACGTTGCGAAATTCTGCTGAACAAAAGTCTTTGTTTGATGCAAGAAATTCACCCAGCATCAACAAATCAATCCTGAGCAAATTAGAGCTAGTAGCCTTGGTAGTTGGTAAATCCTTGATCCTTGGCTAACGATTTTTAATTTCTTGATTTTGGTTTCGGTAAAATAAAACTAGAATATCGAAATGATCTTTGGGAAACAAAAAAAATACGAAAATAACATAATATAAACACCTAAAACACCTGTACTTAGAGATTGTCGATCGTTTGGACAAGGTACTCTGTGTTGTCGATTGTTAAAGCTGAAAAACAATTGTGACGTCATTCGCTTCATTGGTGTTTTATGCATTATGGCGAATTGCTGTATTTTATAGTTTTATTTTATGAAAATAAATAGCAATTTTACTCGAAATATAAAAATAAATACGTTTTTTATAATCCATGAATCCTATTTTTACCCTACTGCGGAACGCACAGGGTTATATTGTGTTCATCAGTCTATATATGTTTGTATGTTCCTTGCAGGACAGCTACAGCCTAAACGCGTGGACCGATTTTGATGATTCTTGCACCGAATAATCTTGTTTGTGCCGAATATATCATTAGAGTGTCACCGTGGAAGCCAAATTTGAGAAAAAACAAAATGGCGCCCTCTAGAAGCCATAATG
Organism: Erebia epiphron; assembly: GCA_963932025.1. NCBI lineage: Eukaryota > Metazoa > Arthropoda > Insecta > Lepidoptera > Nymphalidae > Erebia > Erebia epiphron. The sequence continues at coordinate 54,870,872 of OZ009945.1, read as the reverse complement.
TAACAAATTAAAAAATAAAAGTCGATGGACTATGGCAAGTGGGATATCGATGAAAAGGTCTTGCAAAATCATAGTTAGGTTTCCTTGATCACTTTTAGGATTTACGAGGTTTCAAAAGTTGTATTCCTTTGTATCACATTACAGAAAAAACGGCTGAACCGATTTTGATAGTAATTGCACTAATAGTTTTGTTTTAGTCTTCCGAGTGTCACAACGGAGGCCGAATTAGAGAAAAAAAAATGGCGTCGACTAGAAGCCAATTAATAAATGAAAGTCGATAGGCTATAAGCAAGTGGGGTATCGTTAGATAGATCTTTTAAAATCACACATAAGTTTCTCAGACCATTTTTCCGTTTAAATGATAATTTAGGATTTACGAGGTTGCAAAAGGAAATGTTTGAAGTTCCTACTCATATCGTCATTCTATCAAACAAAAAAAAAAAGTTTTTAAATCGGTCGTGTGGTTTTTGAGATAATACACCTATATCTCAAAAACCACACGACCGATTTTAAAACTTATATCACTTATAGAAAGCTACATTATTAACAAGTAAAATAGGCTTTATTTTATTTCCAAACAAATTAGAGATCCTTACGAAAAAAATAGCAATAATGTTAGTTAAGTCGGAAAAAATCATCTCATCTGAGAGTTTACGTGGCGTGCGCTGCCTAAATCGTTAAAGTTACACGACAACAATGTATGGTGGAAACGTTCCTCTCAAAAAGTTCTAAAAAAAGTCCGCGATAGCATATAACTATCTTATAAGGTTGACTCATAATAACCATTTTTATGATTTTCAAATTTGGTCTAAACAATGCTTTTCTTGCGAAGGTGTTTTTACCAACATAGTATTAATCAATATTTCCTAATCAAAATAAATATCTTACTCATCTCAAGTATTTAATTTAGACAAAAATTGTCCATTACACCATTCAATTTAGATGAATATCTAATGAGATATCGTAGAAATACAGTAACCTTCAACAGAAAATGACGCGGCCGGCAGCGGATAGGTAAGGGTGAAGGTGGGGAGCACTCTCACATATTACGGTAGTAACATATTATGTAACACCTAAGCTTAATGTGACGACATTTACAAGTCTCAAAAAACTTGTTGATTTGTATTCCTTCAATTGATCAATCAATAAATTGATCAATGCCACATGCAGCGCATATTCGACTAACATAACTTCCGACTAACATTTTTAATGTCTATTAAAATATTGGTTCCGAGTCCACTTAGCTATAAACTAAATACTAAATAAATAAATACGCCCACTACGTACTAAATACGTACAAATTGTGTTTTTGAAAATACTTAAAAATACTTTTTTGCATTGTCTACGGGCATTTTTGTAAGTGGCCGACGTTCATTGCCGAGGTCTCGTGACGTCGATGCGATAGGACTCTCGAAAATTAATGAGCTCATTTTTAGGAAAAATAGCAGATTTACAAACTTTACCAAATTAATATTAGCATTATAACAATGCAAATTTGATGATGGTTATGGTGATCACCGCTCGTCATTACGAATAAATTAATCGGCTGCTTATTACTACTTCTTATACAAAATACTTATTAGTACCTTTGGTGCTACCAAAGAATAGATAATAGATGCTACTTCGAGCAGATAAAACGTCGCCTATTTACGGTTAATGCTTAACTAAAAAGTATGAAATAAAAAAGTAATTTAAAAAGAACAAAAAACCCGACTGCTTGGATACCAAAAAGTATAAAACAAGACATGAATTGAAGTATTTCATTATTATCAATTTAAATCGTATAATATTAATAAAATTTATCAAGGCGCAGTCGCACGTTCAGGTTAGCTATTGGACGTGCACTGCGCCTTACTGCAATACATTTTATTAATAACTAGCTGATGCCCGCGACTCCGTCCGCGTGGAGGTATGAAAAATAGATGTTAGCCGATTCTCAGACCTACTCAATATGCTCACAAAATTTCATGAGAATCGGTCAAGCCGTTTCGGAGGAGTATGGGAACGAAAACTGTGACACGAGAATTTTTTATGGTTTTGCATGGTGTTTTAATAATTTATGTATTTAGAATAATAAAAATTTATTAATACCTACTATAAATTGTAATTAAGTTATAAGTTAACATATTTGTACACCACACTGTGGTAGAATACATGATACCGTTCTGTAAAACTAACATCTATGTGTACAACTGTATTCACAAATAAATAAATCTGAATCTGAATCTGAATCTGAATCTGTATATAAGATATACGATTTAAATTGATAATAATGAAATACTTCAATTCATGTCTTGTTTTATACTTTTTGGTATCCAAGCAGTCGGGTTTTTTGTTCTTTTTAAATTACTTTTATTAGATAAATTTATAATATCATTGATTCTTGGTTACTGTCATCATGCCTATTGGAAATCTAAGCAAATGTAAGTAAATGCGAAAGTGTCTGTCTGCTACGCTTTCACGGTCGATGGGTCAACCGATTATTATTATGATGATTTTTGGTACAAAGATGGATGCATCCTGAAGGACAAAGCATACTTTTTATTCCGGAAAAGCCAAGAGTTCCCAACGGAATTTATCAATAACTTCAAACCACGCGGACGAAGTCGCGGGCTGCGGGAATCATATGTATAATAATATTAGGGGTTAAAGTATGAAATTGCCGATTTTTACTGAAAAATTGAACTGTTTATTTTTTTTAATTTAACAAATAAATATTTAATCAAATAATTACCATTATTATCTATACATTGCTGCCATCTAATTGGGAGGTCATTTATGCCTTTGCGATATTAGACATTTATCTATCTATCTAGATTAGACAAACTGTGTGAAAGCATTTTGTACTGCCTCCTGAGAAGAAAACTTTTTATCACGTAGAAAATTGTCCAAATCACGAAAAAATTGGTAGTCTGTTGGAGCAAGGTCTGGCGAATACGGAGGGTGACGAATGGTTTCTAATTGCAGTTCCTGTAGAGTTAAAACGGTTTTTCGCGCTGTATGAGGTCTCGCGTTATCATGGAGCAGTAATGGTGAAGATGGATTCATGAGTCGGGGCTGTTTCACTGCTAGTTTTGCTATCATTGTTCGGAGTTCGGCACAGTAGACATCTGCCGTTAATGCTTGACCAGATCACCAAACAGTTACCATTACCTTTTTATTGGTAAGCTTTGCTTTAGGACACTGTTGCGGCGTTTGACCTGGGGTCAGCCATTGCATTTTTCGCTTACGGTTATTGTAAGGAATCCACTTTTAATCACATGTCACAATTGGATCCAATATTCCTTCATTTCTGTATCGATTCAACAAGGCAACACAAGTTTCAACACGCGTTTCTTTCTGCAGATCAGTCAAATCATGAGGCACCCATTTCTCATATTTTTTTATTTTATTGATTTGACGCAAATGAGTCAATATTGTAGGTAAGGTAACGTTAAACCATGCCGCTAATTCCTGGGTAGTTTGGCTCGGATCGGCTTCCACCATCTCTTTCAATTCATTGTTATTCACCTGTGTGGGCGGTCTTCCACGTGGTTCGTTCTTCAAATCAAAGTTTCCATCACGAATGCGTTTAAACCAAAATCGCACGGTGCGTTCATTAGCAGCCCCCTCTCCAAACGCAACATTGATATTGCGAGCTGTTTCTGCCGCGTTAGTTCCGTGTCGGAACTCGTATTCAAAAATCACTAGAATTTTCGAAGTATCCATCTTTCTTGTTTAAGCTGAATAAAAAAACAACTGAAAGTCGATAATAAATTTTTTAAAGAAGAACTACATAGGTACCATGTGAAAAAAGTTTCACTCAAAAATCTCAAACCATGAAGGTTCTATGTCAATTCGAAGTACCTATTACAATAAAACGGCAATTTCATACTTTAACCCCTATTATTAGGTCCTTACGTATGAAATTGGCGTTTTGTCGTACTGGCCACTTTGATCTCAAATATCTCCTCTTCGGTTAGGAATTTCAATTTCAAACTTATACAGCTATTTACTCATGCTTTTGTGTTTTGAAAACCCTAATTTTATGTTTTTTCCTCTTTTGATTTTTCCTTTGCGTCACTCAGTTTACAAACTGGTTTACAAACTTGAATTGAAATATCGCGTTATTTATGAATACGAGTTCCATCGTGGCAACCAGTGCTGCGGAAACGGTTCGAAGGATTAATGATGTGTATGGCGGCGGTGTCGCAAAAAAAAAAACACAGTGCGTTTTTGGTTCCAACGTTTTCGTTCTGGAAATTTCGACCTGCAGAACAAGCCTCGTGGCCGGCCGGAGACCAAAGTTGATAATGAAGAATTGAAGACTATTGTGGAAGCGGATCCATCGCAAACCACGTCCGAGCTAGCTGCAGGCTGCGGTGATTAGTAATAAAACTGTTTTAATCCACTTGAAGCAAATTGGGAAGGCGAAAAAGCTTGAAAGATTTGAAAGGTGGGTACCTCATGAATTGAGTGCAACAAACCGACAAACGCGCGTCGACTGCTGCGTTAAATTACTCAACCGGCACAATAATGAAGGAATTTTAAATCGAATTATTACCTGTGATCAAAAGTGCATCCTGTACGATAATCGGAAACGCTCATCGCAATGGCTGAACCCTGGCGAACCAACCAAATCCTGCCCCAAGCGAAAATTGACTCGTGAGCGTTTGGTGGACTACAGCTTTCTTAAATCTGGCCAGACAATTACGGCGGATGTCTATTGTCAGCAACTGTAAGCCATGATGGAAAAGCTAGCTGCTAAACAACCGAGGCTGGTCAATCGCTCTAGGCCACTGCTGCTTTAGGACAACGCTAGATCACGCACTGCACAACAGATGGCTACCAAATTAGAGGAGTTTCAATTGGAATGTCCAAGACATCCACCATACCCCCGGATCTTGCTCCAACAGATTACCATTTTTTCGAAATTTGGATAACTTTCTTGCAAGAGAAAAAATTCAAATCCGATGAAAAGTGCATACATAGCAATGGTACATACTTTGATTAAATAAATATATTATATTTTTAACAAATCGACTTTATGTTCCTCCTTCTTCTTGTTGAAAAATAATGTTCCTCCTTACAAAACGCCAATTTCATATGTAAGGACCTAATATTCATGGAATATACTTATATATAATTAAAAACTAGCTGATGCCCGCGACTCCGTCCGCGTGGAGGTATGAAAAATAGATAGTAGCCGATTCTCAGACCTACTGAATATGCATATTAAATTCTGAAGTCTGGGTGTCGCCAAATGACGCAGCCTTGTTTCACCTAGGTCTATTGTATTTTGTTAAGCGCGAAGCCACCGAAACGAACGAACCTATAGATACACGCCCAAGAGGAACACTACACATTAAAAAACTCAAAAAATTTAGAAAAGACCTGATTATCTTCAACTGGCGTAACAGATTCTCTTTTTATCGGTTTATCCGTTTGGGAGCTACAATGCCACAGACAGATACACACGTTAAACGCACCCCTCAGTTTGCATCCACCACCACCACTACAGCACATTAACGTCCCACTGCTGGGCACGGGCCTCCATCCTCATAGGAGAGGAGAGAGGGAATTAGAGCTTAGACCCACCACGCTGCTCCAATGCGGGTTGGCGGGCTTTAACGACCATTATCATGTTAGTGATAATAACCGGGACCGACGGTTTAACGTGGTCTCCGAGCCACGGGGGTGAAACACCGCCAATTCTTCCTAACTCCGGGCTAGTACTGAGAATTTCTAGTCAGAAAAACCCAATACTTAATTATGGCCCGACCCCGGACTCGAACCCAGGACTTTGTCGGCCTCAGTCGACCATGTTAACCATTAGAGTTAGACCAACGAGGCAGTTTGCATGGGGTTTACATTTATAAAAATACATATTTTAAGTGTATCAGGTGCTAAGGGAGTGTTTCTAGCTAGACTATCTTTTTGCAAACAGATGATGCGCGGCGAGTTCCTGGTGATCGAATATCTGGAGTGGGACAACTGCTACACAGAGATCGTGCCCAAGGACCGGCTGCGCGTCAAAACGCCCAAGACGCCCATTGACAAAACCACTTTCCACAAGTTCGAGATCGCCGTGCCCGAGGAGCTTCGCGACTAGTGAGTGTGCCCACTATTGATGCACACATAAACATACGCATACTCACGTACACACACACACACACACACACCCACATACTCACGTACACACACACTCGCACACACATACTCACACACATACACGCACACACATACTCGCACACATACACACACACTCGCACACACACACACACACACACATACACACACACACACACACACACACACACACACACATACACACACACACACACACATACACACACACACACACATACACACACACACACATACACACACACAGAGAGAGAGAGAGTGAAACATACCTCTACTTGCAGCATTGTGACTATTACTCGCTTTGGATGGCTCGTACTTGGGACGAAGCCGATTGACTTGTTTGGTTAACAATATTCGATTCGATTTTTAGCGAATGCGTAGCTTAAATGTCTCATTTCGAGAAAATAAACGCATTTGCACATAGTTACCATCTCCACAGTGTTGTTGTATTGCACCGTTGGTATGGTCCACAGCGCGAAGGTGGAAAACGCACACAAGGAGTTCCAAAAAGCCATCGCCGCGGCGCTGGTGTGGTACGTGCCCGAGCGTGGCGTACTGGCCGTCATCTCACGCTGCGAGACTTCGCAGAAGCGCGCGCAGATGCTCCAGGAAATGCACTTCAGGTGACTACTGCCTACCTCTTCCCGCCCATTGTGATGTAGCGACTAGTAAAGACATTCTAAGTTTAGTGAAAGTGTAGTGTGTACATAATGTTAACTTTTTATTTTACACTGAACTATCGAATCGTGAATTTCTGTGTAGAAATATCCCCAAAATAAAAGAAGAAATCCGACATATTTGAATCCACGCGATTGATTAATTGAAAGTAATCTTTTGACAGTTTAATAAATAATTAGTATGGTTATTTTATTGTAAAACAGTAATATAATATCATTCTTCAATATGACGATACACACTTTGGTGATACAACTTCGTCGATCTTTTTGTCAGCCCTAACGCAGACTACGGTCTATTTGGGCTGCAATTTTTTTTTTCAATTCAATTCAATTTATTTAAAACATGTAGGTCATACAGGTGTCTCTTATGCTACGTCATGTTTTGACTCTACCACCGGTTCGGAAAGAAAATTCTGCCGAGAAGAGCCGGCAAGAAACTCCGCAGTTGCTCTTTTTTTTTAAACAGTATATTACAATACTTAGATAATAGTATATAAATTAAATTAAATACTTAAATTAAATAGTGCTTTGGTCTGAAAAATTGTGGTGTAATTTTAGATATTTATTTAAAGGCAATAAGTAAAGAAAAAATTAAATAAATATACGTAATATTAAATTTTTAACACCAGCACTATAATGGGATCGCATTTGTGGAGTAACACTTGCGGTCCCAGTCGCGCAGGCAGCAGACTCACTGACTGTGCGACGCTCGTGCTAACATTATGCCAGGAAGCTATCAGGGCCAGTGGTGAAGAAACTCTGGCCACAGTGGCAGTATAAGGTTTCCGACACATTTCATCAAAAATAAATATAGCTTTTTAGATGTACATGTAGTACAAATTTCACAGTTTTACCACAAGTAAAAAAATGTGTAAGTAAGTAATAATAATTATAAGGAAAGAAAAGACATTTAAACGTTAAAGAAAAGACATAGTTAATTCTTTCTGTTGAACGCACTATTGAGCTGTCCTGTGTTGAGCTGGAGCGATACATCTTAGTTTGCGTGTACCGACCCCCCTCAGGCGACAGGCGACTGTATTGTTTGAGGATGTCATGGAGGAGGCCCTAAGGCGGATATAAATAATAATAATAATAAAATCATTTTATTGGAGGTCGGGGACCCATATAAAACGCGTTTACGTTACACATACAAAACAATCACTAAATATAGTACAATGTATAAATTATACATCCATAAAATATATACATACATAAAATTTTTAAATACAGTTTAAAATGAAAAATCATTTTACGTTAGGGGTCTGGTGTACACTTAGCCAGTGTTTATAAAACACGTTGTCAGGGGATGCCTGAGCGACGACTTTAATCAGCTTATTAGTAGAACTGCGGACGGTTTCCCAGAAACCGGCAATTCTACTCCGAATAATGGCATAGTAATCTGGGACACCAGCGTCGGCGAACATGCCCGACGCGATACAATACCTTCGCATTTTTAATAAAATATGTAGGTCATCGAAAAAAAATTTGATATGTGGAGACTTTAAAGTAGATATTTTGCTTAACACCTCTCTTTCTGATAGATTACATAACTTATTTAAAAGTTTTAATGTAGACAAATTGTTTTCCCACAGGCACTCCTTAATTTTCCGAGATAAAAAGCTTATACCATTCTCCAGGTCCTTAACTACCCGTGCAAAATTCCCGTTGTTTTGTTGCGGCGTGATTGAAGGACCGACTCTCTATTTCACCCCTTTGAGGGTAGAATGTTCAAAAATTGTGAAACATATATTTCTTTGTTTTTAACCGGTAGCTCACATACCAAGTGTAATTGCTGTAACTTCAGAAATGAAGTATTTCACTTCGTACAAACTTCCAACCCCTATTTTACCCCTTCGGAGGTGAAATTTTGAAAACCTGTGACATACGTACTTCTTTTTTTTTCGCAATACCAAGTTTCGTTGAAGTAACTTGTAAAATATCTTGAGAAATGCAGGACTTTCATACGAACTTTCGTCCCTTATTTCACCCCTTTGGGGGTAGAATTTTCAAAAATGGCGCAACACGTACTTCTGCATCCCAACCTCGCTTCGAGAGGCCCTAGACAACCTGGGCGGTCTTCTAGGCTTCTGGAGCGAGCTCGGATGGCTGGAGTGAAAACTCCAGTGGGGAATGGCAACGCACGCACAACAGACCCTCCAACTGGGGTTTGAGTGCGGAAACCTGCCCAGTAGGAAGAAGAAGAAGAGTACTTCTGCATATTTAACCGAAAGCTCAAAGACCAAATTCCATGTCTTTAACTTGAAAAATGAATGACTTTAATACCAAATTACAACCCCTATTTTACGCGTTTGGGGGGAAGAATTTTGAAAATCTGTGACACGCATAATTCTTCATTTTTTATGAATTTTTAAAAACTGTGACATACGTAGGAAGTTCTTTAAGTTTTAACGAGAGCCAAAATACCAAGCTTCGTTGAGAGCTAGAAGCTACTTGAGAAATATCTTGAGAAATGAAGGACTTTTATACCAACTTTCATCCCCTATTTCACCCCTTTGGGGGTCGAATTTTCAAAAACTGTGAAATACGTATTTCTGCATTTTTAACCCGCAGCACATATACCAAGTTTCATGGCTATAACTTGAGAAATGAAGGACTTTCATATAAACTTTCAACCCCTATTTCACCCCTTTAAGGGTAGAATTTTGAAAAACTGTGACACATGCACTTCTTTTTTTTACCTTATGCCAGAATACCAAGTTTCATTGATATAACTTGAGAAATATCCTGAGAAATGAAGTACTTTCATACAAACTTTCATCCCCTATTTCACCCCTTCGAGGGTGGAATTTTCAAAAACTGTGAACCACGTATTTCTTATTTTTTTACAGGTAGCTCATATACCAACTTTAGAAATGAAGGATTTTCGTACAAACTTCCAACCCCTATTTCACCCCCTTAGGGGTGGAATTTTGAAAAAATCCTTTCTTAGTGAGCGCCTACGTCACAAAAGGAACGTACTGTCAAAATTTCAAGTTTGTAACTTCAGCGGTTTAGGCTGTGCGTTGATATATAAGTCAGTCAGTCAGTCAGGACTTTGAATTTTATATATATAGATATAGATGAGATTTTTATTGAACCAACGCATAATACTTGCATACGGTGGTGGATCAATAATGGTTTGGGCGGGAATTTGTTTGGGAGCTCGCACAGACTTGGTAGTGATTGACAGAGGGAGTCTGACTGCAGACCGCTATATCAGAGAAGTTTTAGAAGAAAATGTCGTACCGATTGCCCCATATATCGGTGACGATTTTGTTTTTATGTAGGATAATGCTCGGCCGCATACCGCTCGGGTAACTCAAGCTTATCTTAATGATATGAATATCACTGTTATGGAGTGGCCGGCGAGATCACCGGATATGAACCCAATAGAGCACGTTTGGGACTTGCTGAAAAGAAAAGTTAAGTCCAGAATTCCAGCTCCTGCCAACGTGGGTGAACTGCGAATCGCCGTAGTTGAGGAATGGCGGAGACTATTCCAGGTGACCATCGATAACATCATTCTCAGTATGCCTAGACGGGTAGAAACTTTAATAAGAGAACGTGGAGGAAATACGCGATATTAATCACCATTTTTCTAATTTAAATAATTTTTATTTTAATATTAAATTTCACTTTTCCCGGTTACATGAAAAGTTCAAAAATGTACCATTTTTCACAAATAGCCTTTACTCGCAAAATCTGTTCTTAATGTGATCTAATTTTAAGTAAAACAAATGAAACTTTAAATAACATAAGAAGTGTAGTAAGTAGATTTTAAAAAAAAAAAAAAAAAGATACGCGCCGATTTGAGAACCTCCTCCTTTTTTGGAAGTCGGTTAAAAACCATATTTTTTAAATTATGGACCTTTTTTTTATGTTCCACTAAATATTAGCGAGTTTAGTAGAAAAAATTTTGTTTAAAAATCTCAAATTTAGCGACTGGGCTACTGTTGGCTTTTATTAAAGTAGGAATAAGTTGTTTGATTTGTATGCTGAAAAGCAGTATAAATACACTCCTATATTTGTTCAATATGTAAGAAATTATTCAAAATTATTTGGAAATGTTGGCATACAAGCAAAAACACTTTTTATAAAACAAAAAATATTAATTCAGATAAAATAAAAGCACTTTGGGATATAATCACAGGTCAAATTGGAGAACAAAAAGTGGAAAAGCCTAAATTGGAGCTATAAATTATTGACCGTATTATTGACTGCGATACGGAAATTGCAAATACCTACATTTGAGAATTTTTTCCAAAATATTCCTGTTACCACTAGTAGCTCCCATAATTCCTCGCCAACAGAAGCCCTTAAGCTTCTCAAGGGTAATGTCACCGAGTGCAGTGTGTTGTTTAAGTTTAAACATGTGATATTATTAAAATATTCAAATCCTTGCAACGCAAAGAAAACCGGGGATCTATCTATTTATCAGTAAAAAAAATCAGCAATGTTGTTGGATGCAGTAAATTGATCCCACATTTTAAATCTGGTAGTAGAAGTGTAATTACAGACCAATTTCTATTTTACCAGCACTCAGCAAGATATTTGAGAAAATTATGCTCTACCAACTGCTTCTGCACTTTAACTCAAATAAAGTACTTCACTCAGAGCAGTATGGTTTTACTAAAGGCCGATCAACAACCAATGCGGAAGCTATGCTGCTAAATCATATATTCGATGCGTGGCAGAAATTACAGAATGCTATTGGTATTTTCTGGGATTTGTCTAAGGCATTCGATTGCGTTGAGCATGAGACGCTTTTAGTTAAGTTGAACCATTATAGAATCAAAGACACTGCACTTGGCCTCATTGCATCTTATCTCAGTGATCGCATTCAAACGGTATGTGTCAACGATGTGAATTCGTCGGGATCAGCCTCACTAATGGGTGTTCCTCAAGGCTCTATTCTGGGTCTCTTCATGTTCTTGGTGTATATAAATGGTTTACCATATTACGTCCAAAATACTTGCGATATTGTGCTATTTGCTGACGACACGTCCTTTATTTTTAAAGTCGATAAAAACAAGGACAGTTATGAAGACGTAAATAATGCAATTTCTCACGTCACTAACTGGTTTACTGTAAACAATTTACTTTTAAACGTAAAGAAAACCAAGTGCATTGAATTCGCATTGCCGAATACCAAGTCCACAGGAAACATAAATTTAACTGATAACTTTTAATGATATTTTAAAAATAGAAGAGACCACTGTGTTCCTGGGGGTGACCTTAGATTCAAAGCTTCAATGGGGCACTCATAGATCAACTCTGGCTGGAAAACTTAGCTCTGCTGCTTACGCTGGTAGAAAGATTCGACAGTTTGCAGACGTTGAAACTCAAAAAAATTTATATTATGCTTACTTTCATAGTATTGCGTCTTACGGAATCTTACTATGAGATAAAGCGGCAGATATTCAAAAAAAATTGTATTACAAAAAAGGGTAATACGTGCAATTTATAATTTAAAACCGCGCGAATCCCTTAGAGAGAGATTTAAGGAAATAGGTATTCTTACAGTAGCCTCGCAATATATTTATACTATTTAATCTTCGTAAAACAGCACATTCACAATTACAAAAAAATATGCGATCTGCATTATAGGCAAACTAGAGCTCGTGACTTCATTGCTTCGCCTCAAAAAGGTCCGAAGGTCGTTCGTGGGAATGAGCATTCTATTTTATAACAAAATTCCACAACCTATATTTAACTTTACACAAGTTTAAGAAGTTCATTAAAAGTATGCTCCTGAAAAAAGCTTATTACACTGTTGAACGTTACGTAAATGACAAAGGAGCATGGATTTGACTCGCTCCAGCAATGCTAAGGACAGCTGTTACTTATGTATTCTACAAATTAATGAAATGTAAATTATTTTTTCAAAAGAGCAACCGCCGAGATTCTTGCTGGTTCTTCTCGGTAGGAATGGCATTCCGAACCAGTGGTAGATTCACTCGACGATTCAAAAGTACTTGTAAAGGTTTATTTGAATAAAAATCATTTGAATTTAAATTCGAATGAGAAATAATAATTGTTGTATATTGCAGAAATTTAACGCAAAAGCTGCTACTACTTAAAAAGACTGAAGAGGCTGCGAGGCAGTTGGAATCCACTAAAATACACAACCAAGGAGGGTAAGTCGCACTGCGTTTCTTGTTGTATTGCTCGATGGTCGGTGGTGTATGCGTGGGCGAACGTGCGTTTGTTTATGTGTGTGTGTGTGTGGTTGGGGTTAGGGCAATGATTTAAGTAATCAAAATAACATCACCTTTTAGATCGCCTGTGATAGTACTAAAATCGTAAATACAATCTAAAACAGGAAAATTAATAAGTAAGGAGATATTTAAATACTACACACAGATACTAACATAAAATACGAAAAATAAATTTGGCATGTTTAAACAAGTGTAATAAGAATAGGACAGAAATTCATTTTACGCCTCCATAATATTTATTAGCAATCAACGTGTGTAATATTCTATTATATATATAAAAATGAATGTTGCTAATCGCAAAACTCGAAGACGGCTCGACCAATTCAGCAAATTTTTTTTTTTCGTAATTATAGCCTGGAACAACAGATAGGTTACTTTTTATCCCGGAAAATTAGAGTTCCCGTGGGAACCAAAAAACCTCAATGCACGCGGACGAATTCGCGGGCGTCAGCTAGTAATAGTATAAATGCAAAGTGTGATTGTTTGTCCTTCAATCTCGCCGCAGCAGAGCAACGGATCGACGTGATTTTTTGCATGGGTATTGTTGAGGTCCTGGAGAATGACAGGCTACTTATCCTGGAAAATTCAGGAGTTCCCGTGGGAATTAAAAGACGTCTTCCACGCGAACGAAATCGCGGGCATCAGCTAGTTTCTAATAATTATTTTAAGTTTGTAAGTTTATCACGTCTTTGAGAGGTGATATTTAGTCAACGGCCCGAATAGTGAATATTTAGAATAGCGTCAGTTTTTATACTGTTTACATAGGTACTGCGCATACTTTAATACTGTACAAGAATCAGCCTTCCTAGTTATGGTTCATTTTTGATAACCATAACAAGTCCTTGAGCGGCCATATCTAGTGAAAGACCGATTGGCATGCGGGCAGACCTTCACTATCGTCATCAGTAGATAGCCTAGGACCCACCACATCAGCCTTTCTAGGGATAGTTAACAAAAGTGCAGCTATCTCCTATAGTATAATTGTGTCCATTTGGGTGAGGCCTTTATGAACTTCACGCCGAGGGATGTGTGGCCTAATGAGGGACGAGTGACCTTGTTGCGACAACGCATATCTGTCGATTGCAATTGTTAAGCAACGTTGACCCAACTCGGATAGGTGACCGAATTTGGAAGTCCGAATTTGGCCCGGTTATTATCACTAACATCTGATAATAGTCGTTAGTAACCTAAGAGTTGAAATAATACTCTTTAGTTTAGTCTTATGCGGAAGGACCTGGGAACCCACCGCGTTATTATCTCAGGAAAACCCCTGTCACTACGTGATTAATGGGATGTGGTCACGACCCTCAGCAATGAGGAATACGGCGCAGAGAGGATTCCACGCACGCTTAGCTCAGGCTACTTATGCAAGCTTTGTATGGGAACCCTAAAATAAAAAATGTAAAGCTGATTTTTGGCACAAGTGTTCCTTGGGGTCTGAGAAGTACCTCTTAAAAATTCCCCCCCCTAGGCCACGGGCGTTCCTCCCCACCCCCCCAAACGTCTCCCCAACCGCAGTTTTTTGTAATTTTCTCAAAAAATATTAGTGCTAGAAAAAAATCATCTATGGCGAAAATATTCTAAATAATCTACCAAATGGCATTTAAATCTTTATGATAGGACAAATAGTTTTGGAAATATGCCGGCTTATTTTGCGTATTTTATATTTTTTTGAAAAATTGTTTAATTTTCTTGTGATTTACACGAAAAGTATAAGAGCTAGGAAAAAAACCACAAGATCAAAATGAAAGTTCATAAAATCGTCTACAAAATGCTTTTTATTTCATTTCAATAGACTTAATACTTTCGGAAATATTACGATCGAAAATGTGCATGACATTTTATTTGAAAATCATTGATGCTATAATACAATAAACTAATAGTAATAATCATGATATCTTTATCTATCTATCTGCAAAACAACACCACACTTCGTTAATAATGGGGGGAAGGGGGTTTGGGGGGGGGGGGTGTGAAAGGGAGGAGGGGGTTGTGGGTGATGGAGGGCAAGGGTTTTGGACGGTGGGATACCTTTTTACCAAGACGTAGACTTGCTAGGTACAGGGCTTATATATAATAATATAATATAATATAATATAATATTTTTTATTTCACAAACTTACAAACTTACAAATGCGGCTTAGTAACTAAGGGCACAACAAAGTTGAGATGCAGTGGCTTGTATAAATATACACACAGATTGATGCGCAGACTCTGCACTAAGATAAACCTTGTATTGCAGAAGTCTGCATTCCCTTCGGAGGATCAACTTCAGCCAAAGATTTACATAAAAGAAAATACGCTATAGTTTATGTTTACCTATTTGTAATATTCTGTATGAATTGTGAGGAAGTGTGTGTGTTAGTATGTGCAGGTGAGGAAATATATATAGAGTTACATGTTATTTAATATTAATAATTTGGTACACAGTAAAGAGCATTTAGAACTATATACTTTGAACTTGAGACAGACTCCGTGGGTTATGATGCGCAGCACAAAGAGGAGCTCAACTTCGGGCTTGGCTCTAAAAGAGATCTCATAACTTTTTACAGTGAAAGCATTATGCACTTGTGAGTCTTGGCAAACATGAAACATGAGACATGAAATGTTTTTGGTGGGATAAACATTTACGGAAATTTTACAAAGGTTTAGTTTTTTATTCCAGTTAGGCAGCCATATTTCCTAAACTATTAGTTCTATCAAAATAAACTTTAAACTATTTTGAAAATAATTTAATGAAGTTCATTTTTGCTTCTTATGTTTTTTTTCCTAGTTCTATTAGTTTCTGTGAAAATTCAAAAATATAACCACGGTTGTTGAAAAAACAAAAACAAACTTGGAATATAGGTTGCCATATTTCTCGAACTATTGGTCCTATCTAAGTTCACCATAAGACTTTTTTGTGGGTAATTTAGTGAAATTAATTATTCTTCCGAGGATTTTTTCCAGCTCTAATAGTTTTTGTGGAAATTGCAAATAACATAGGATTCTAGCAATGTTTTTATTTTTTTTCGTAAACTATACATGGATATATATTCGAAATTATTAGTCCTATATTTATAAACAAATTTTTTTAAAATAAGTGGTTAAATGGTGTTTATTTTTGTTTCTGGGAGTTTTTTGCCTAGCTCTAATAGTTTTCTAGAAATTACAGAAAACATAAAATTTTGAAAAATTTTGCTTTCATGTTAACTATGACAGGTATAATTACGAAATTATTAGTGCTATCAAAATGAACTAAATACTATTTTGTAGGTAATTTAACTATGTTTCTTATTGCTTCAATGAGTTTTTCCTGACTGTTATTTTTTTTTCGAAAATTAAAAACAACGTACACGGTATTTGCATATTATTTTCTTTATCTTACACAATAGGTAGGCATATCTCGAAAACTATTACTCTTATCAAAATAAACTACATATCATTTTATAGGTAATTTAATAGCCTTTCATTTTGCTTCAGACAACCTTTTTGTAGCTCTGTCAGTTTCTATGGAAATCACAAGAAACTACATTACAAAAAGCCATACATGCAAATTATTTTCTTTTCATGCACAAAGGGTTAACATATCTCCGAAACTATTAGTCTTATCGAAATTAACTATGATATTATTTTGTAGATAATTTAATGAAGATAATTTTCGCCATAGAAAGTTTTTTTCTAGCACTAATATTTTTTGAGAAAAAACTGCGGTTGGGAGACGTTTTGGGGGGTGGGGGCTGAACGCCCGCGGCCTAGGGGGGGAGGGGGGATTTTTAAGTGGTACTTCCCAGACCCCAAGGAACACTTGTGCCAAAAATCAGCTTTACATTTTTTTTTAAGGGTCAATGTTTATTAGTCCCGTACTACGCTCTGCTGCATCCAGCTATACCTGATGTCGGTGTTTGTTTGTCTGCAGCTACACGGACGAGTTCGTGGTGCGAGAGGACCTGATGGGGCTCGCGATCGGCACGCACGGCGCCAACATCCAGCAGGCGCGCAAGGTGCCCGGCATCACCAACATCGAGCTGGAGGAGGTCTCGTGCACGTTCAAGCTCTGCGGGGAGGTGAGCTGATGTTTGTCTGCAGCTACACGGACGAGTTCGTGGTGCGCGAGGACCTGAACTTATGCTTTTTTTGGCGCGTTAGGGAAACATAATCAGTGCTAATTTTAACGATGCGCGCACACACCGACACCCAAATTCGACACACTGAAGATAGTTGGTCAAGTCTTGCAGAAAAAGGACTACCAACAAAAAAAAAAAATAAGTAAATGTTAACTCTATATCTTTATGTTTGTGTGGCAATAAAAAATTTATCTATCTATCGATCTATATAAAGTGCAATAGAGACCTAGGCTAAGGTTCAGCTAGTTAACGCTTGTATAACGCTTGTGTCCCCTCGTGCAGTCTGCGGAGGCGGTGCGCGCGGCGCGCTCGCTGCTTGAGTACGCGGAGGAGAGCATCAAGGTGCCGCGGCTGCTGGTCGGCAAGGTCATCGGCAAGAACGGCAAGGTCATCCAGGAGATCGTCGACAAGAGTGGCGTCGTGCGCGTGAGTGCCCAACCCTCGACCCTAAACCTGTGCCGTCCAACCCATCTGCTCCACACACACAAACACACACCTTCGAAAACATTATCAACAACACTCATCTGCTCTACACACACACACACACACACACACACACACACACACACACACACACACACACAAATTTCGAGAACATTATGAACAACACCCATCTGATCCACACACACACACACACACTTACGAGAACATTATGAACAACACCCATCTGCTCTACACACACACACACCTTCGAGAACATTATGAACAACACCCATCTGCTCCACACACACAAACACACACCTTCGAGAACATTATGAACAATTTTCGAGCATGCAGGTTTCCTCACGATTTGATACCAGGCAATCCATATTATAAATGCGAAAGTGTGTTTGTTTGTTGGTTTGTCCTTCACACCGCAACGGAGCAATGGATGAACGTGATTTTTGGCATGGATACAATTGAGGACCTGGAGAGTGACATAGGCTTTTTAGCCCGGAAAATTGAAGAGTCCCCGCAGGAATCTTAACCACGCCGACGACATCGCGGGAATAAGCTAATATTTTATAAAATCAACTGTTAAATATTGCCTCTAGAAATGGAAGAATAAAAAACTGAACCCGGAGACTACAGTGCTACAGTGCTGTGCGACAGACATTTTTTTAATTCCTCTTATCTGTTTATCAAAAGAAACATCAAAAAGAGTTCTGCGTGTTCTATGGAGCTGCTGCTGCACCTGATAAGTCTAGAAAAATACATGGTTAAATTTTGCTACAGGTGAAGGTGGAGGGCGACAACGAGCCGCAGCCGTCGGCGCCGCGCGAGGAGGGCATGGTGCCCTTTGTGTTTGTGGGCACGCGCGAGAACATCGCCAACGCCAAAGTGCTCGTCGAGTACCACGTGGCGCATCTCAAGGTCAGTGCAACATATCTGTATACCGATAAAATAAATCTAATAAACGGATGGGCCGTGAAAGGGCAACCGGACGCGTGGGACTTGCTGTGGCCCGCCTTGATATCGAATCCTGCAAGAGGCATGTGTGTGGGAAATATTCCCTACCATAACAGAACGCGACCTCGTCCACTGAGCGGTGGGTTTGTAGAACACTTTCTACTCTGCTACGTTTACAAAAAGCAGTTTATTATGTCACTGCGTTACTTGAGGTCATAATTTCTGCTTGTGTCGACGCTCATTTATTTACAAAGCAGTTAACGGTTTGCGATATGAATGCGTTACGGCTGAATAGCTGTGTTAATTCAGCCTTAACACACTCATATCGCAAACCGTTAACTGCATTGTAAACAAATTACCGCCGACACAAGCAGAGTAAGTTATGGCCTCAAATAATAAACTGCTTTTTTAAATAAACGAAGAAGCAGAGCAGAAAATGTTCCACATATAAACTTGTTTACAAAGTGTAATCCAGTCCTCATGGAAGGGTTCTGTGTTCCTGGGCAGGAGGTGGAGCAGCTGCGCGCGGAGAAGCTGGAGATCGACCAGCAGCTGCGCGTGATAGGTGGCAGCGCGTCCTCGTACCCGCCGCCTCGCGGTGCGCCCGCCGCACGCGCGCGCCGCCCGCGCCCGCCGCAGCAGAGGTACCCGCCCGGTGAGTGCACACCTTTTTTTAGTGCCATTTAAATTGCATTATGCAGATAATAGCTGGCAGCCAAGCGTGCGGGTAAAGCCAGTCCTCACGTGCGTCAGTCGCGTGCAGTTCATAGAGGTGCAAAAGCACCACTTACCCAAATGGAAATATAGACTAAGAGATAGCTGCACTTTTGGTAACTATCGCTAGAAAAGCTGATTCAGTAATAGGTGGGTCGTCACGTTGATTGCTGTTAAATAAATTCTTACGACTTCATAATTTTTAATAGCAATCTACGTGACGTGAATAATTTCTAATATTTTTTTACAGTATGTATGTTCATAACGTCTTCGAGAGGGGATATCTAGTGAAAAGCCCGATGGATAGCGTCAGTTCTTATACTGTTTACATAGGTATTGCGAATATTTTAATACTGTACAAGAATCAGCCTTTCTAGTTATGGTTCATTTTTGGTAAACATAAACCGTCTTGCAGCGGTCATATCTAGTGAAAGGCTCATCAGCATGCCGGCAGACTTTCACTATCGTCATCAGTGGAGAGTGTAGCACCCACCTACTACTGAATCAGCTTTTCTAGCGATAGTTACCAAAAGTGCAGCTATCTCTTGTAATAATAATGTGTCAATGCTCTTTTTCATCCCACTACCCACTACCACTATATAGCCCATTAACGTCCCACTGCTGGGCACGGGCCTCCACTCATAGGAGAGGTAATTATGTGTAATGTTCGTTGTGTGTGTGTTTGCAGGTGGGCGGCGCACCACCCCGGAGCTGGGCGAGGAGCGCGGCGACGGCTCGTTCCGCGGCCGCGCGCGCCCCCCGCGCCCCAACAGGCGAGTACAACATCACTAGCTGATGCCCGACACTACTACCGAGTGGGTTGAGTTACTACTATTACAGTATACTTGTTCGGCCTCAATCCGGTTCGAAGGACCAAATGTTCGGTCTAAAACCGTTGAATGATAGAAATGATGGAAAAATATAGCTTATTGATTGCTAATAATTATAACTATTTTAATAATTATAATTAAATGATACATGATCAATGATGAATGCTAAATGCTATAAATATGTGGCACGCGTGCTGGTCGCGGTGAAAACTAGGTTAATGCTGATGGAGAAAATGTACAGTCGGACTGTGGACCGTATTAATAATTCTTTTGGCGTGTTAGGGAAAAATTATCAAAGTGAATTTCTACGGATGCGCGCGCATACTGACACCCTAATTCGACACCCTGAAGTTAGTAAAATGGGTCAACTTAGTCTTGCAGAAAAAGGCCTACGAAAATAAAAGTAAATAAATACATTTACTGTTTACTGGGTGAGAACTGATAACTACATTCAAGATATTTGCTATCAAAAAAAGTATAACTTTTTACGTGCGTTCATAAGTTTACACACACTTTTTTTAATTTTCCACGGGAATTCCTTAGTTTCCCGGTATAAAAAGTAGCCTATAGTCAATAGTCAATATCATTTATTCAATACAGGTACACTTATTGACGTTAAAAATTCCTTACTTAAAAAAACATGATGGTGATAATCAGTTACGGTATCTTAAAACTAAAGCTACGAGGGTTCCAAACGCGCCCTGGTCTGAGAAGAGCCCACAACAAACTCAGCCGGGTTTTTCTTTAAAAAAACCTATGTGCAGCCTTCCCCCAAGTGCAAACTATCCCTATATAAAATATCACCAAAATCGGTTGAACAGATGGGTCGTGAAAGCGTAGCAAATAGACAGACGCATTTTCGCATTTATAATATTAGTATGGATTATTTCATAATTTCAAGACTCTACTCTCATTCTGAGAAGAGCCGTGTTCGTTCAGTAGTGGCTCTTCTCTGAATGAGCGAAGTTTGGCCATAGTCCATCATGCAGGCTTCATACACCTTTGAGGACATGGAACTCCCGGGCATGCAGGTTGTTTTCTCTCAAGTAACATTTAATTACTTAAATACTCATAACTCCAAAAAGTCTGAAGTGCGGGTCCGCACTATCAAGCACCCGAATAGGGAGCCAGGCGTCTAAACGATTAAATAATAAATGCCTTTATTTAACTGAAATTAGTTCCTACCTTCTTACAGATTTGCTACCTACATATTATTTTTCTCGCAGCTGCAAACACTGTTTTTCACATCAAAAAAGGAGGTTTTTAATTCCATAAAATTACTTTAAATACATTGTTACGAACAGTCAAAAATGAAAGACGTAAATTTATAAACGGAAACTTTTATTTCACTGTTCACAATTATTTACTTGGTGTCCGATAAATACACAGAGCGCCGGCCATAGACAAATTTATTACCTTTTTAATTTGTTCTTAGATGTATGGCTATTGCCATAGAGTGATGTTACTATTTTTAAAGATAAAGCCCCAAAATTACTTTCTATCAGCCACCTCACCTCTCCTATCCCCTCCTCTCCTCTCCTCTCCTCTCCTCTCCTCTCTTCTCCTCTCCCCACCTTTACTACTCTCTGCTACCCCTCTCTCTCGCTCGTTATAACATTCAAGACTCCTTACTTACTAATTTACTTTACTTAACACTGAGTTATCTACACAGTAAATAGATACAACCAGTATGGAAACTACCTAGCGCCCCTAACTAGTACCACTAAGCGCTACTCACTACTGACGACACTGCGACGAGCGCTCAGTGTCTCGTCGATGCGCATGTTGTGTGAGTGAGCTGTTTCGAACGTTTCTAGGTAGTTTCACTACTGGTTGTATCTGTTTACTGCATTGATTTTCAAAGTGGGGGGCGCGCCCCACTAGGGAGGCGTGAAGACAGGGGGGCGCGGGCGCGGCGCGCGACGGCGGTCATAACTCCGGTCGCACGCGCATAGCATAGCTTAAAAAGCTTTTATAGCAAACTTATTTGAGCGAAACAGCGTTATCAGTTGTTGCAATAAAAACAAAGTACAGAAGTAAACTAGATATTGCTAGATCTACGCTGTGCACTGTCTTATCAATTGGACCCAGAATTGGAAAACTTGTCAAAACATGCAAGCTCATTCTTTACATTGACTCTTCTTATAACAAGTGTGTGAAAGTATTATTTTAAACCCCCGACGCAAAAAGAGAGGGGTGTTATAAGTTTAACGTATCTGTTTGTGTATCTCTCTGTTGTATCGTAGCGCCCAAAGGGATGAACCGATTTTCGTTTAGTTTTTTTTGTCATAGATAATTTTATCCCGAGTGTTCTTAGCCATGTTTCATGAAAATCTGTTCATCCGTCTGAAGGTCATCAGCTTTTTTCTTAATATGTTAACTACTTCCATATTATGTCAGGGGTTGTTTTAAATTTGTAATTTATACTTGTTAAATTAAAACATCTGAAAATGTATTTTTGGACTTAAGTGCCTACCCATATTTTATTTTACGACTTATTACTTGGCGAGCCCACTTGCTGCTACTTGCGGGGCCTGGGTCAAGGGGAGGCGTGGGTGTATTCATTTTATGCAGTAGGGAGGCGTGATACATATAAGTTTAGGAAACCCTGATTTACTGTGTCCGCCGTATGACCGCTCTCATTTATATTATTGGTGGATTAGAGCTGAGTATGAGTGCAATAGGCATGATGACTGATTTTGAAAAATTGTCAGATTATGTTCGGAAGTATCTACTATTTCGAAAAAATATCTTATTTCAGCAGAAAAATAGAGTTTGGTAGATAAAATTAGCATTTGAAATTTAATTTTTAAAATTCACGCCAAAACGTTCGGCGGTGTCATGGCGTCGTTGTGACGTCACTATTGTTATTACCAATGTACTCTGTGCAGTGTGCAGTAAGCAACAGTGTGATTTTCAAAGCTCGAAAACAAACAATTTTGACGTCATTCGCTTCTTTGTGTTTTATGCAACATGGCGGATTGCTGTATTTTATAGTTTTATTTTATCAAAATAAATAGCAATCTCACTCGAAATAGAAAAATAAATACGTTTTTTATAATCCATGAATCCTATTTCATTAGATAAATTCATAATTTCATTGATTCGTGGTTACTGTCATCATGCCTATTATGTAATGTTTTTTCTCAATGTGGCAGGTCGAGTGAGCGTCGCGGCGAGGAGAGGCGCGTGCCGCTAGAGAACGGGCGCGCGCACCCCCGGACCCCGCGCGACAATCGCGACAATCGCGACAATCGCGACAACCGCGACAACCGCGACAATCGCGACAACCGCGACGCGAGGGACGGCCGCGACAATCGCGACAACCGCGACGTGAGGGACGCGGTGAGTATCTGCTCGCTACTCTCCCTAGTGCCTAGGGTTTGTGGGAGATTGTGTTTATGAGTATGTCTAGTAAGCCAGTAAGTTGGAGTGAAACGTACGTTGAGAATAATTTGGTAGATTTATGTGGTGTGTGGCGGTGCGAATCGCTGGATTACTGGACTGCAAGCTGCAAGTTGTAAAATACACATTTACCACATTTTGTCTACTGTGGCAGATTATAGCGAATTAATCTTCTAGTTCCTTCGTTTTTAATTTAGTCGTAGGTCGTTGTGTACATCTAGCAGTTAATCATATCGTCGACGTTTTAAAATATTTTTAAAACGCGACTTTAGTTGAATGATTTATCACCAATGTAGTATATTACATTAGGGTGATCGCGTGTATCATTAGGTGCATACACATTATAATTCGGGGTCAATGTTTTATTGTATTTGAATCGGCCAGAATGAATGGCTCGCATTAACCTGTGGTCACGTGCACGTGCGCGAGCACGTTTGTCGCACGTGTGATGTGTGACGGTGTACGGCGGTTCGCAGAGCGGGCGGCGCCGCGACGACCGGCGGCGGCAGGCGGACGACGAGAGCTCCGTGCTCGACAGCCAGGACGTGTCCAGCGCCGACCGGGGTAAGTGCTCCCTCCCCTGCGCTAGCCCGTGTCATGTGTACACACAGTTTGACTGCTCTAAAAAATTATTGTAATGTGGTCAGTTCTATTTAACACAATCTCTAAAGTGACAGCTTTAAATGTAATTTATTCTATCCCTTCCTGCTATAAAATATTTCTAACCATTTCACAATACTCCCTGTATTGTGAAATGGTTAGAAATATTTTTAATGCTGTCATTTTAGTTTAGAGATTGTGCACTACAGAATCAGACCCAGTATCTTATCTGAATATGTTAAGGTAACTGACTGACTGACCGTTCTATCAACGCACAGCTCAAACCACTGGACGAATTCATCCACTAACAAAAGATTCTTGAAAATTCAACTCCTAAGTATAGCGGGCATAAGTTAGCTCAAGATAAAATAGCGTGGATTTGATTCGCTTAGAGCAAAGCGCAAGACTGAAAAGAGCAACCGCCGCGTTTGGTGGTTCCTTGCTGGTTTCAAAAGCACTTGTAAAAAGTTTACTTGAATAATAAAGCATTGAGTAGATTTTATTTTATTGTTTATATGGTCCAAACCTTTAAAAATGGCCGTCAATTTGCTCGATTTTTGTTTCTCCACATCCAGCTGGTTTTATTCAGAGCAGAGCAACTGCAGAAAACCTTACAATTTTCCCTTGATGCAATTTTAAAACATGGGAAATTTTTGCAATGCTTGCATGCAAACGACCATGAATTGGTCCAGTTGTGACCTATTTTTTTGTACTCTTATCGGTGTATAACAGGAAGCCCCACAGCCAAACTGAGGGTATTTATTGACGCACACGTGGCATAGGCTAGCCTAGGCTAATAGTTTCAAATGATGAATTGGCAGATGTTCACCAAAACGCTATGTTTAAGGTCAAATAAATTTATTGACCTTAAATAAAGCTTCTTGAGGATGTGACATACAATATTTTGTGTTATTAGAAACAGTTCGCGCGTGTGACAATTTGTTCATCCAAATATTTAATCTCTTTAACTTATAATGCAGTTACCGAGTTTATGAACTTGAAATGAATCTGAAAATATTACTGAATGTGCTAGTTAAAATGTAGTGTGTAGTTTTTATATTATTTAAGTATTTATTATGAGTTTTTTGTTCTGGCATTCTATTTATATACATTTTAATTAGTACAGTATATACCTACTACTCGCGGATGCGTGTGATTTATATAACGTATCTTTTAGATCTCTGAAATAATATAAAATCACGCGCGTTCCACATAAAATAGTATGGAGTCATTTTATTGGGGTGTTGTCTATTATTAGAACTTTTAGAAGTGAATGCTATTTCTGGATGACCTATTTATATGCCTTCTTTGGTTTATTGATCACGTAGCGTTGCTGCACAGATGAATACTTGGCAGTTTCCTAGAGTAGTATAAGCAAAATTATGAATATCCAAACTGCCCCTGTTGGAGAGGACCGACCTCCCACGTATAAGACCGCTAAGACCTTCGTGATACAGTTTGGAGCGGGATACAATTTCGTCAAAATCGGTGGGCCATGCAAAGGCAACAGACAGGCAGACATACTTTTGCATTTATAATATTAGTACAGTAGCCGGCAGTAAAGATATCACTGAGTTTTATAAAGAAACTAGATGATGCCCGCGATTTTGTCCGCGTGAATTGATGTTTTTTTAAGATTTAAACTATCCTATCTCTCAAGTTGGATCGAACTGCACATGGTGTGCGAATTTTATTATAATCGGTTAAGTGGTTTAGGAGTCCATTGAGGACAAACATTGTGACACGAGATTTATATATATAAAGAAATAATAATCGGTTGGTTCGGTTTCGTAGAGCGTCGTATCTGTCACTCATGTGACTTTTCGTCGCTGACTCGCATCGCTCGCGGCACATCTCCGCTCAACTCCGCTTAAATTAACAGGCACTCTTACTGCCAGTATGGACAGTCTCTATTTGGAATGTTGATTACATGCAAGAGTGAAATCAGCACCTATGAAGCAACGTTACGTATCGGTTATAAATTATTATAAGATAGTTATTAGAGTAATATTAAATATCTGTCCTTAGTTTGGATGTTAATTAGTTTGGGTGATGGTCTTAGAACTCTATATGAATAAAATATGTACAATTCTTGCTTAACTTTACGTTTACTTTGTTAAAACTTATTTGTCTAATTATAATTAAAACACATAAAATTATATGAAATATAATTTATATTATATAATGTAGGAAATACGTTTCTGAATAAAATGTATCATGCAATTTGGTTGTACACAATTCTGAAAACCAAACTAAAACTAAATGAACAGGTCCAATAGCTAAGCTATTATGTTCGGCAAAGCTGTGATATAGCGGTACTTTTGGGCCCCTCAATGCTACTTTTGGGATTTGTGTTTGACTGAATTATTGTGCTCATTCGGTTGCACACTGAGGAAATAACGTAGCTTCATTTTAAAAATGGAATGATTTTTATTCTTGAAAGTGTAGTTTTTAATTTAGTGCAGAATTTTAGAACTACTATAAGTTCTTTTTATGAATACTTTTTCTAGCTATACTTTATTAGAAATTTTGCATGCAAAAGATTTTCTTTGACCTTTTCATTCAAAAATTAATAGCTATCCAAAGTAGTGGTGGATCGGCGTCCGATTGAAAGTTAATGTGCATATGGTAGTTTGGGCTCCAGGAGTAGCATAATATTCTTCTCGCATTGGGTTTAGAACTTTTTTGAAGCGAAGTGAAACCAACGAATGAACGATCTCATTGGTTAGACAGCGAGTTGCCCACACAAGTGAGTGAGATAGAGTATCGCTTCGTTTCTGTCTGATGGGAGGTTAGTGTAGATAGAGTACAACCCCCCCACTGAGCTCGCAAGAGGGCGCTCGTTGGGTACTCGGTGTAGGCGGTTAGTGTAGAGTGGTGGGAGGGGTCGAGTGATGACTGTGGTGTGCAGAGTCCGCGTCTTCGGAGGACGGGGGCGCCGCGGGGGACGCGCCCAACGCCCGCCGCCGGCGCCGGAGGCGGCAAGGTACACTAAACACTGCACTACACACATACTACACTACATACGCTACACACTATATGGAATGGATATGGAATGCCTTCTGGCCTCCGCTTTTGCCGGCTTCCGTTTTCTCCTCCTCTTTTAATAGGTACCTTCAAATCAAGAGTGAATAAGCATCTTCTACGCAAGCGCGTTCCACCTTAGGCTGCATCACCACTTGCAAGCAAGTCTGATTGCAGCCAGCCTATATATTTAAAAAAAAACACTGATAGTGTAGGATCGACGACATCTCCAAGCAAAATTGTGTTTCCTTAAAAAATTAATAAACAGGATTTGTTCAACATTGTACATGCCACCCTCAAAGGAACAAAATCATCATTTTACTGCTTACGCTTGCTTGACACATGACTTGTATAATATCTCATACAGAGCCCTCTTCAGATAAGGGGTAAGCCAAGAAACTTACTGAGCAAAATAGTGTTGTGATATTGATAGCTCACTTTGGACGGGAAAGTAATTTACTTGCTGCGCCAATGTTGACACTTTTTGTAACCGACATGGGACACTGTCACAGAAACCAGTGGTTTTGTGAGACGTGGAAGTGAAGCAGCTGGACACACAGTGTCTATAATTTATATAGTGTCTACGTTTGCGCAGTTGTAGATTTCATATTGATTGTACGAAAATAAAATATTCAATGGTGGCTTGTATCCGACAACCACAAAACTGGGTACGGTTGCGCAGCGGCTTAGCGGTAGCGTTGACTACGAACTGCCAAAATTGCATGAAGATGTCAAATTAGACGTTTTCGGATCCATATTGAGTTACAGAGTTAACGTTAACGTGACACTTGAATTGTTTATATTTTTACTTATTAAAGTTTAAAAATCAAAACTCTTAGCAAGTATCTTTTCAATTTCTAAATTATGTTTTTAATGATTAACAAACTAAAAAGTGTAATTTTGTTCAATCGTAATTGATCGAAAATTTAAATTTAGGTACTCACCCTCAAGATCACACAAAATTACAATACGTTTGACTTTCTTCCGAGTACACACACGCTCATACATTCGCAAGGCTTTTGTAAAGCATCGACAATAATTAACAATCACGATTCCAATTAGCCTTCATTGCGCCTCGATTTGACTCCATCATTAATAATATTCATAACTTGCTGCTTTGTGATACTTACATATTATGCCTAACATTTACATATTATTTGGTTTCCTTATATGTAATGCATGGTTGTAAACTTATTTATCTAGTTTATAGAATAGTGATAAGTATCGCATGTGATTCAGTTATTTAACCTTCATATGATGTAAGATTTTCAGATTGAGAACTTTAGGATATGATGTGTATATAATTTGTAATTGTAATATACTGATGCGACGTAGCTAAGTTCGCACAGCGATATATTTTCCGAATACTTTATATAACATTCTAAACCACCTTTTGCCATGTACGGGATTTAATTGAATAGTCTAGTACGGTTGTACCTAAATATCTGAATTACGTACCAGTAAAAGTGATCTTTTGGAATATCCTATTGAGAATAACACTTCTTTCATATTATTTTACTTAACTTAAGCATATTGCACGGTTAAGGCTTTATTATATTCTCAACACGAAGAATCGATACGCGGCCTTGCGCCGGAATGCGAAGCTTTGGACGACCCCCTACTGGGTACTCACACACACAAGACCGTGTGAGACCTTGGTCCAACAGTGGACGTCTATCGGTTGAGACGACGACTACGAACACGATTCTGCTTTTCTCCAAACAAAACTGGTGTTTTTGTTCAGCAATCCACAAAGCAACGAAAGAAGGAATATATCTCTGTCTGAACACAGCTGTGGTCGGGTTGTCGCCGGTCGCGCCCCGCACCGAGCTTTCCATTAACACCACTCGCGATTTAATATAATAATGTCGAGTCTCTTTTTATTTCTGGACAATGTGAACTATAGTAATACTAGTATTTAGCTTTGCTATCGAACACTAGTTGCTTTGTATTGAAGGAGATATAAATTTGTGAAAGATTTCTTATTATCATTTAGACTTTGGGGCCTGTCCGTTGCGGGTGATGTTTCAGTTCTATCAGATAGTGGACCTAATTCTTTTGTACGTAATCTCTAAATTGACCGTTCTGGCTGAACCTTTCCGCAGCAAGTGTTATGAAAGGGATAGCAATATATTTAGAGCTGACATTTGAGTTCAAAATTAGCCACGAAATTGGCTAATTATCTAAACTAAAATGACTTGGCCTAGTGTATTGCAATCCCTTACATTAATGTTCCCTGCGAAAAAGTGATAAAGCTCGCCTTAGTGTTGTCGATTAAGTTTAGAGATTGTGTATGACAATATGAGCCACATTGATTCATCAGTAATCAGTTAGTTGGATTGGTCGGTTTTATTCATCTCTTCCGTGGATAACCGCTTAAAGTTATTGTTTTTTTTATTTAATAATATTTTGTTTCCAAGAAATACTAAGAGAAACGAGTGACATTAGTAAATTAGATCGACTGTACAGTGTAATATATATATGATATTTGCTTCTTGTAATTTCCCATAGCACGAGTTAAATTAAAATGTCAGTTTAGGGATATAAAAAAACAATACCTGTTGCTTTTATTATTTTTATTGAAATAGAAAATGACAGTGTGAATAAAATGTCTTTCAGTACTTTGAAGCTAGAAGTTATCGGATGCGACCTAAGTCGTTGTAGTTTCCACAATAACGTTTGACTTCGTATTCAGTCATGCCGGTCAGCTTTATAAACCTATTTCTTGAATTAATATGTTTTTGAGTGCGTCAGTCGGATGAACTAAGTATACAACGAGACAAAGCGAAAAACTTCGGGTGTCCATACGTTCGAGGTCACATCCACAATTGTACTGATATTTTGCACATATTGGTAATTATTGATCAGATAGAGCTTCGGTCGCGTTCGATAGTTTATTTTCTAATTTCTTTTACCTTTAGTTTTGGTACGCCAAAATCGATATCGGCTGTAAAGAGTCTGTTTAGTAAGTACGGTTGTGTGCGTGCGGTGTTCGCAGGTGGCGGGTGGAAGAACGGCGTGAGCGCGCCGGGGGCCGCGGGGGCCGCGGGGCCCGCGGGGCCGGGCGCGGCGCCGGCGCTGGCGCCCGGCGGCGCGCCGGCCGCGCCCAAGCCGCGCCGCGACGCGCCCAAGCCCAAGGCCGAGCCGCTGCTGAACGGCACGGCGTAACTCGCCCCGCGCCCCGCCCGGGCCGCCCTCGTCACGCGCCCCGCGTCGCGCCGCCGCGCCGCCGCCCCGCCCGCGCGCGCGCGCCACGCGGCTGCCTACACTTACTCGTATTATGCTTTTGTAAGATTCGTGATTTGTATTCCTGAATATTCGATATGAGAAATTACACTTGTGCACGTCGCTCCCCGGACCGTGCCGCCACGGGAGCCGCCCCCGCCCCGTGCCCCCTCGGGAATAAACACCTCTGTACATACTCGGAATCGTATTTTATTTGTACGAATACGTTCGCCGCGCTCGCCCCGCGCGGCGGAGCGACGCGCCACACCGGCGAGACGATCGCGCCCGGTAAAAAGTACTATGACTAGTCGGGACGTTACACATACGACGACTTAAATTATGACTATGATCGTTACATACTCGGATGGGAGGTCGGGGGTACATCTATCGTGACACTCAGATTTAAAAAATACTAACGAGATATCGATTACAAATTATGTACCTACTCTATATAAGATTTCACTTAGCCTATACGAAATTCGAGCTAAACACAGTTTATGACTGCTGGAAACGGAACGTAAATTCCACTAAGAAGTACGTAGATCGGTCCCCGGACGGAGGCCGCGGCGCCACATATGTTACCTGCCGCGCCCGGCCGCGCCGCCGCGTCCCGTTGAGTTGCGCCGCGGGCGATCGCCGTGCGCCGTGCGCCGCGCGATACGACGCCGCGCCGTATCGACTTGTATAACTATCAAGCGAATCCACTATTAGGTACGAATTGTAAATGCAACTAGTGTATTTTGATATGTTTCTACGGATACTTGTTTTGTTTTAACATTTCATCTTTGATTAGATGTACGTGAGTTCGAATTTTGGACGATCTTGTAGGACGTTCATAGTTTGTAGGAACGGAATACGTTTTAACATCGGAGGTTCATTTATTCAAACTTCTTTACCAGTAAATTTGATATTGAAAAACTACTGACAAGTTGTGTTGTTTCTTTCTTTCTTATTAAGTAGAAATATGTCGCCTTTATTTATTTCTCTTTTACATATAAAACCGTACTCTGATTTGTTTAAGAACTATTATATCTAATAAACTTTGGAACTGATTACACAATTCTTTGATTTCCTGGTAATTATAGATGGGAGTGCGGGTAGAATACAAATATAGGCATCGAAAACTTCAACCACTAATTAAAAGACTATTGTTGGAATGTAGTACTCGTGTAACCGCTTTCGAGTAACCTCCAGAACTGATTGAAAAGTGACGGCGGCGCTACAAAATTTAACTTAACCAAGTTATTCAATTTAGAGCTTGGCTGCGACTGAATCAAACTATTACTTCAAGTAATAGATATGAAACAAGACTGGAACAAAGATAAATGGTGCTGAACATGTTATGGATTCTGTATAATACAAGTATATAAAATCACGTCAGAACCGAGAACGTGTTATTTTGATACGCTTGACTGCATCAGCATTAAAAAAAAACTTTCTAATGCAGTGCATGTTCAGTGTTCACGTTACTTGATGCACGGCGAATGAAAGTGATATGCATTATTGTTATGATATACAACACTTGCTTAATGTATTCTTGGGATCGCTCAAACATTTTTAGGGTTCTCCGAAAATAGAGTCGTTTTCACATGCTCTAGGGCGTAGCTCTAGGGCCTAGGCTGTCTAGTGAAAGCTGACTGCATACATTTCCGTGACACTTCAAGTCGCGGTTGCTCCGATAGCATTTCTAAATAGCCTGCGACAGTTAATATTCATCGCCTAGATGATGCCCGCGATTTCGTCCGCGTGGATTCTTTTTTATTCCAACGGGAACTTCCCCTGGATAAAGTCTATCTATACCAAGTTTCATCAAAATCGGTTGAAAAGATGGGCCGTTAAAGCGTAGCAGACAGAAAGACACACCGTCGCATGTATAATATTAGTATGGATAATCGTCACGCACGTTTCTACCCGCACCGTACCTACATAATACAGTCCCAGAGCTGAGTGTTAGAATAACACTTGATATGTCACCAACGTTGATATGATTCGAGCGTCGAAGCGGGCGCTTAACTGTGAAATCTTGCTTTAAAGTTAAAGCGTTTAAAGTTTGAGCTCGTCCATTGTATAGTCCCACTTACTTACCTGAATCGGTAACAGCCTCGCTTGTAGATATGAAAAAAAAACGTGTGGTGTCGTGGAACACCAGATAGGAACGAAGTTCCTTATCACATAAATATTAATTTCCAGTTCTAGTCAAGGTCAAAAGAAAAACAACGCGAGCATGTTAAGACAAAAGGTCTTAAATATAAATATTACTTCATTCGAAATTAAACTTTAATGTTTTACATTAAAATCTTATCCACGCATTTTCGTTACGGACGTTTTTTGCCGGCTAGGGTACCGGCATCGTCCTATATGGAACTTCGTTCCAAAACTTTCTTCCAATAATAAAAACTAAAACAGGCATAAAAACTAGTTTCAATTTTGGCCATCAGGCCAAGATAAGTTGGTGGGACTATATCAAGCTGAAACCTTGTGAAATTAAAATCGGTGACGCTTTTGACTTTCAATGGTGCAAATTGTGGAAAATAATAAAAAAAATTAGCTTTGGGTTTTTAAACGAAATTGCTGCAAGTAAAAATCTACTCAGCTTTCACTAGATAGACATTTTTCTGTGTAGGTATTATAATAATTATGTCAGATATGTTCTATACATTTTACTCTTAGAGTCACATAAACCATTGGTTGTACATTTATATTTATATTACAGTTTATAGCCTGACCAGAAAAATAAAAACCGGGCAAGTGCGAGTCGGACTCGCGCACGAAGGGCTCCGTACCATTATTAATAAATAATTACCTTTGTTAATGAACCGCAAGACTAACTTTGTTTGTAGAGGTTTATTGTTAATATCAAAAAAACTATGCTAGTTAGAGCATTGGCTATAGTTTTCCTGTAAAATATACGTAAATTCCTATTGACCATAATTATTTCAAATTTTTCGATTGGTAAACTCCGGAGATAAGGGGGGGGGGGGGGGGGGTATTTTTTTAGACATTTTCCCCGATAAATCAAAAACTATCTTAACTAAAAATAATTAAAAATCTGTTTTAGAATGTACAAAGTAAACCCTTTCATAATTGATATCCCACACAGTACAGTTATCTCACTTTTAAATTTCAACCCTCAGATTTTCCCCCCTTTTTAAATGAGAACAAAAATAATTTCCATTTTTTTTTAATTCCAGTGTCTTTGGGCCACTAATATACACAACTATTCCAAATTTCATGTCGATTGCTTCGGTAGTTACTGAAATAATCGAGTGTGACGGACGGACAGACGGACAGACGGACGGACAGACAGACGGAGAAAGTCGCACCATAAGGGTTCCATTTTACCTTTAGGGGTGTATTTACTCCCTGCCACCAGCTTAGTGGCGTTTAAGGTTAGAGTAGTGAAATAAAAGAGTGGACTTACAGTTTATGTTCACTTTACTCACTCCAGTTTTTGAAGCACAGTTACACACAGAAGAAAACAGATAAGCATAAGATATAGTCGGCACAGAAGTAGAAATAGAAATATAGGATAGGCACAAGTACTACAAATAAAATAATTCCCTATGCGGGGTCGCGTTGCGTATGAAGTTCGTACGCGCTGAACGGCTAAGACGAGCGTGCGTTCAGTGTCGGGACTAGATTCGTACTGGTTTTTCAACGGGCGGCGGCCGTTGGTCTGCGCCTGCGCCGGCCCGAAAGCTAACGGGACTTCATAAGGATGGCGCGAGGTCGATAATATCGACTATCGAGCGCGCGCCATATCGACACTGATA
The DNA here is from genome assembly GCA_963932025.1 of Erebia epiphron. Lineage (NCBI taxonomy): Eukaryota > Metazoa > Arthropoda > Insecta > Lepidoptera > Nymphalidae > Erebia > Erebia epiphron. The sequence continues at coordinate 54,836,785 of OZ009945.1, read as the reverse complement.
TGCAATATCAAATTATTAATTATGACGTGTAAGTTAATGTGTATGTAAATGTATGTGTATATAAAAGTAGCCTACACCACCCCCCTCCAGACCGTCAAGGTCGATAGAAATCAGGAAATCTCACCTGTCGGCCCGAACGGGTCACGTAATTCTTGGGGATCACTGATTCCTCGTTATGGGGTTCTCCCTCGTGTACAGACAGTATGAAGGCCGGTTTCAGGCGGTCAATCGAAACTGTCATTTCTTTATTTCTACAAAGGATTTTATATACTTTATCTCCTCTACTCAGTACCTTGTGTGGCCCAGAATAAGCAGCTTGAAGGGAACCTCGCGTTGCGTCTTCGCGAAGGAACACGTGATCGCAGGTTTGTAGCTCTTTATAAATAAAAACTCTGGGCTTACCATGTCGAGAAGTTGGCACGGGTCGCAATTTTGCGGCGAAATTCCGGAGCCTGGCGGAGAATTCAGAAACGTCTGTGGTACCGCTAATGGTAGGCTCAAGAAATTCACCAGGTAGCCTGAGCGACTCGCCGTAAACTAATTCGGCCGAGGAGGATTGCAAATCTTCTTTATACGAAGCTCTTATGCCCAACAGGACCCATGGTAACGACTCTGTCCACCTGTCATTGGCGTGGCAAACTATTGCAGCCTTGAGTTGACGGTGAAAACGTTCGACCAAACCATTGCATGCAGGATGGTATGCTGTCGTCCGTTTATGCTCGAACCCAGCCAGCTCCGATAGGCATTTGAATAAGGCTGACTCAAATTGGCGGCCTCGGTCCGTTGTAATGACAGCCGGGCAGCCGAATCGAGCTATCCATGTTGACAACAGGGCTTTTGCGACGGTCTCCGCTGTGATATCCTCGATGGGCGTTGCTTCCGGCCATCGAGTGTAGCGATCTACGGCCGTCAAGCAGTAGCGAAAGCCCTGCGAAATGGGTAGTGGTCCAACCAAGTCAATATGGATCTGCTGAAAACGGAAACGTGGTAAGCCATAGGTGCCGAGTGGTGCAGTCACGTGACGGTTGACTTTCGCGCGCTGGCACGATAAGCAAGCGCGCGACCATTCCCTACAGTCCTTTTTCATTCCTGGCCAAACGAATCGTTCGGATACCAATTTGGCCGAAGCGTTTGCACCAGGGTGGCTTAAGGAGTGTAGGCTATCAAAGATCTGTTTTCGATGCTGTTTCGGGACGAAAGGTCTCGAAGTTGAGGTACTTGTGTCGCAATACAGAGGCGCTTGGCTTCCGGGTATATGCAACTTTTGAAGTTGCAAGGATGATCCATCCCTCAAGAGGTTCTCGAGTTCAGGGTCTGAAGCTTGACCTTGGGCTAGTGTCTCGAGGCTGACAGGTGCCCCCAGTTCTTCGATGCGTGACAAGGTATCTGCCACGACATTATCCTTACCTGATATATGGCGGATATCCGTGGTGAACTGGGCGATAAAGTCAAGATGCCTGTACTGCCTAGGCGAGCAGTTGTTTTTCCTTTCATGGAATGCAAAACTGATCGGCTTGTGGTCAGTGTATACGACAAAATGCCTGGCCTCTAACATGTGCCGGAAATATTTTATGGCCTCGTATATGGCTAGTAACTCCCTATCATAAGGCGAGTATTTAACTTGCGACGGACTTAGCTTGCGAGAAAAGAAAGCTAATGGTTCCCATGCACCTTCTTTGTACTGCTGCAAGACCGCGCCCATGGCTTTATCCGACGCATCTGTTACAACAGCTAGCTTGGCCGTGCAATCAGGATGAGCTAATAGGGCTGCGTTAGCTAGACTCACCTTACATGCCTGAAACGCCGCCAAGGCCTCTTCGGTCAGCTGGATTGGCTGCGACCCTTTCACCGAGCCTGTTAGCAAGGCATGTAGCGGAGCCTGGATCTGAGCTGCTTGCGGAAGGAATCTCCTATAAAAATTCAGCATACCCAGAAAACCTCTAAGCTGACGTACATTAGTGGGGACCGGGAAATCTTGGACCGCCTTCACTTTCGCGTCTAGCGGTTTCGTACCGCTTTCCGATATGGAGTACCCTAGGAAGGTTACCTCATTGACACCGAGGACGCACTTCGAAGTGTTAAGCAACATACCGTACTGCTTCAGCCGTTTGAAGACTTCACGCAGATGCACCTGGTGCTCTTCTTCGCTTTTCGAATATACCAGAAAGTCGTCTAAGTATGTATACACGAAATCTAAGCCCCTGGTCATCTCATCCACAAACCGTTGGAATGTTTGACCTGCGTTCCTAAGACCAAATGTCATATATGGGAATTCAAACATTCCAAACGGTGTGGTTATGCTGGTCTTAGGGATGTCTTCGGGGTTGATAGGTATCTGATTGTAAGCTTTTTCCAGGTCCAATGTGCTGAAAATTTTACAGCCTGCAATGCTATGCGTAAAGTCCTGGATGTGCTTTATCGGATACCTATCTGGAATCGTGCGGGCGTTGAGCTTGCGGTAGTCACCGCATGGCCGCCAGCCGTTGTCCTTTTTCGGGGCGAGATGCAAGGGCGACGACCATGGGCTCTCGGAGGGCCTAGCTGTACCGTTGGCCAGCATAGCCTGGAACTCTTTCTGAGCAATCTTGAGCTTGTCTGGAGCTAAACGACGGGGAGGTGATGATACTGGAGGACCTGGGGTGGTGCGTATGAAATGGACTGTGTTGTGTGGTGCAGAGTGATACCTACCAGCTGGTCGTGTTATCTCGGGAAACTCGTCGAGAATTTTGTGATACCGTGTCTCACCAGTCACGACCTTTACAGAAGATACATTCTTACAATTAGCCAATGAAGCCGTAGCTGTTACAGAAGTAAGATTATCAATTAAGCGCTTATTGCGGATATCTACTGCTAAATTATAATAATTAAGGAAATCTACGCCTATTATTGGTTTTGTTACGTCCGCAACAACGAAACGCCACAAGAAAGTCCTTCGTAGTCCAAAATCTAGATCTAAATTTAGAAAACCGTAAGTAGCTATCTTGGAACCGTTCGCTGCACACAGGGTATATTCAGTCCGAGTACGACGTTCACTTAGCACTGACCGCGGGAAGACACACAGGTCGCTGCCTGTGTCGACCAAGAACTGCGTCTTCGACGATCGGTCAGTCACGAACAGGCGACCAGTAGATGTTGAAGGGCAATCGTTCGTCGCCATTACCGACCGCCCGTTGAGTTTTCCGACTTGAAGTCACAGGGTGGAATGCATGTGCGAGCTCTCTCTCCGTGTTTGTTGTGGTACCAGCACAGCGAAAACTTCCTGTAGTTGGATTGTGATCGCTGCCTCGAGGAACTGCGACTACGATGAGGTGTGCGATTAGGCGGTCTGCCAGTTCTTTGCATCGCCAGCTGCTGGACCTGCCTGCGGAGCTCAGCTATTTCCCTAGTGAGGTCGCTGACTACTGAGCTGGGGACGTGACTACTCACGGAAGCGACACTTGGTGCTGATGTAGCAAGGTCGTTAACTCGATCTGCCAAGTCGGCCAAGTCCTCGAGTGGAGTCGCTGCTGGCTGTCCTGTGAGCACCGTCTGGACACCATGCGGAAGTCGGCTGACCCAAATAGTCTTCAAAAAGTCGTCGGGGACGCCTGCACCTGCTAGACCTTTGAGATGTCGAAGGAATTGAGAAGGTTTACGATCGCCGAGCTCCTCATGCATCAACAGCTGCTTAATCTTCTTCTCGTTGGATGCGCTCAACCTTCTAATCAACTCGCTTTTGAGTTTCTCGTACTTATCTGAAGCGGGAGGGTTGACAATTATGTCCTTAATCTCCTTCGAGTGCTGGTTGTCGAGATGCCCAATTACGTAATTGAATTTCGTAGAATCGTTGGTGATCCCGGAAATAGCGAATTGTCCTTCTACCTGAGCGAACCAAATCTCTGGCTCTTCGGCCCAGAATGGTGGAACTCGTACGCCGACTTTGAATACGTCACTTCGGTTTATCGATATATTGCTGCTCCCATCACTAGCCGTTGATGACGTGCCTTTTGGATCTTTCTGCGTCTGTCTATCCATGTTCTTAGCTCGGGGTCACCAGTTTAGGGGTGTATTTACTCCCTGCCACCAGCTTAGTGGCGTTTAAGGTTAGAGTAGTGAAATAAAAGAGTGGACTTACAGTTTATGTTCACTTTACTCACTCCAGTTTTTGAAGCACAGTTACACACAGAAGAAAACAGATAAGCATAAGATATAGTCGGCACAGAAGTAGAAATAGAAATATAGGATAGGCACAAGTACTACAAATAAAATAATTCCCTATGCGGGGTCGCGTTGCGTATGAAGTTCGTACGCGCTGAACGGCTAAGACGAGCGTGCGTTCAGTGTCGGGACTAGATTCGTACTGGTTTTTCAACGGGCGGCGGCCGTTGGTCTGCGCCTGCGCCGGCCCGAAAGCTAACGGGACTTCATAAGGATGGCGCGAGGTCGATAATATCGACTACCGAGCGCGCGCCATATCGACACTGATATGCAATATCAAATTATTAATTATGACGTGTAAGTTAATGTGTATGTAAATGTATGTGTATATAAAAGTAGCCTACATACCATTTTGGTACGGAACCCTAAAAAACCTCGCCATGTTGCGGAAAAAAGGGGAATTAATTTTCTATAAGACTATAACTTCGTATAAAAAGAGAAATGCAATAGTGGCGCCTACAAGAAGATTTTTTATTTTCCTGGTCAGACTTTACATTCGATTAATAATATTCTCTATTACCGGCTTCGCACGTTGGCCTCAATGCTACTCGTCTAATGTATCGATCGTGATATCAGTGCCACAATGTGCGCGCCAGTATTTTAGCCGAGCCTCATTAGCGTCAACTGTCAACGTGTGAAGCCGCCTTAAAACGTGTAGACGGAACCACGGCGTGGCTCGCATCCTATCATCGTTGATGAGACGTGACGCCTTAGCGGGGCTTCCACTGCAAAAGGGTATCGAGCGGGAAATGGCTAACCCGTTGTGCTAGGTGAGCGACCAACGCGGCAACGCGACGCGACAGTATCAAACAGTAGCTGACCCTTCACGTGGCCTACGTTGTCGCGTAGATACGCCTGTAATTTTCTTTGGTGACGTATCGCGTGGCGTCGCTTCTGTCGCTCACCTAGGACAACGGGTGAGCGAAACGGACTCTGTGTATACAAAATAGTTACACTTCCACTAACTAAAGAGTTTTGATAGGTGTCCTAAGGGTATCACCAAACCTATCGGCGCGGAACCGGCTCGAGCCGGTCAGAGAAGCTTCATTTGAGCTTTATGTAAACGGCATTAAGAGTGAAGACGCAGCTAAATGCAGTTTCGGCGTCGACCGGGGTGGGCGACGTTAATTTCACTCGTAGTCTGAACCATACCTCAGGCTCGACGCAAATGGGCCACCAACCACAGCCACCGGTGGCTAGCGACATATCACATAAGATTCGCGGCATACGTGTGTGTGGTCGGTGGCGGCCAATGGCCACGCGCTACAGTAGTGTCCGCAAATCTGGTCGGTGGCCCGTCAGAAAGCATTTTCTGTCGGGCTCAAGCCGGGCGTCGACAGATATGGTGAGACCATTAATGAGCTCGCTCATTTTGAGTCGTGCTGGCTCAGTCAGCTCTTTGTCGGTGGGAGTGGTCGTTGCTAGTCCGCTCTGCCTGTGGAAGTGACCGAGCCCGCTAGACGAAGGTGCCCAGCTGCGCGGTTCGGTCTCTGGCAACGATGAGGTGGCGGCATTAGAGCAGCCGGTGCCGGTCCTCGTGGCACTCGTCGCTCGTGTCGCTGTCGCTGCGCGAGCAGCTGGAGTCGCTCCAGTGCTGGAACTCCTCCTTGTGGTGCTCCAGCGCCATCAGCGACGGGAACAGGCTGTCGCACGCGCCGCATCTGCAACCGAGACCGGGACGATCGATCATCCGCTGAACATATCTTGGACCCAGATTTTCTAAAAAAGTTCCAATTCACAATCAAGTTAAAATCTTACTAATATTATAAATGCGAAAGTTTGGATGGATGTATGGATGTTTGTTACTCAATCACGCCCCAACGGCTGAACGGATCTGGCTGAAATTTGGCACAGAGATAGATTACAGTCTGGAATAGCACATAGGCTATTTATCCCGGGAAATTAAAGAGTTCCCGCGGGAACCAAAAAAACCTCAATCCACGCGTACGAAGTCGCGGGCATTCGCTAGTACTGAATAAAACTGATATAGTTATAGTCTAAGATACGTATATAACCCCGACCTTCACCGAGCTGTTTAATGGATGAAACCTATGGACTATCTTAATTGTTACCATACAACCACCATAGTCCATAGGTAACTTAACGGATCGGAACCGCTTGAGTTATAGTATATCAAAATATAGGTCATTTTATAACGAAACGCGATGGTATATCATTGGCTACAATAAACTTGACAAAAAAAAAGTTAATTAAAATTTATTTATAAATAGCCTGGACCGGATTTTGATAGGCAACCTATTTTAGGTGTATTTCGGTTTAAAGACATTTATTACTCAATAAGAACACAAGAAAATAGTTCACTTACATTGAGAATTAATTACAAATTAAAGTTTAGTAAGTACCTATATGTAGGTACATTATCTTGGTAAGTGTCACATGTTATAATTAAATGTTAAAGTTACAGGTAGTTACAGGTCAATTATGAAGGTAGTCAGAAAAACTTTAGTATAAGATGTTCTGCTTACAAAAACTGGTTATGTAGGAGCGAGGTTACACTAACATAAGCGGAGCGGATTTTAGTAAATGTTCAATAAGTTGTTTTTTAAAAATAGGAAAACTTTTGCTGTTTAGTATGGATTCAGGTAAGTTATTGTATAATGTCGCTCCTTCGAACAAAATATTTCGTTTTCCGTAGTTGGTTCTAATTTTAGGTAGTGACAGTTTATTACGTTTTCTAAGATAGTGTTTGTACGTTCTTCTTTGAAAGCATACTTGGGTATGTATATCATTTGTTATGATTTTTCTGATGAGGATACATATTTTAAGTGTACCTATATAGCTGTCTTATATTTAGAATTTTCGTATCTTTATATAGTTTATTAGAGGGCGTTAAATGATCATATTTATACAGAGCTTTAATTAGTTTATTCTGAGTAATTTGTAATTTCTGTATATGTGTTTTTGCAGCTGTTCCCCAAATTTCAACAAGGTATTCAATATGGGGTTTGACTAGAGCGTTGTATATAATAGGAATTTTTTTTTTATTTAGTATTTATCTATTACTAAATAAAAATAAAAAGTAGGTTTCATCCATTAAACAGCTCGGTGAAAGTCGGGGTACGTATCTGGATACGTATCTTAGACTATTACTTACGGACTAACTTATATGGCCCGGTGGCCAAAAAGGAACATTTTTAAGCTATTGCCATAGACTTATAAATGACTATTGCATAGCTTCTATCGCGGGCTTTGAGCGTGGAGACCGAATCCAGAAATTCCGTTACATAAAACCTAACACTTTGGTTGCTATGACTACTTGTGTTCTTGACTTCAAATTATTGAAAATATAAAGGCGAAATAATTTTAAACAATTATGTTTTGAAAACATAATTCTTTAAAATTATTTCGCCTTTATATTCCAAATCATCTTTTCATAAAAATAGTATTTTTATTTTCAATAATTTGAAGTCAGCATTCAGCAACGCGGGTAGTCATAGCAACCAAAGTGTTAGGTAAGTTGATAAAAATGCTATGTAATAGCTTTACCGCGGCAGTCTCCGAGTGCCACACGTCTTTTTTTTTTTAAACTTAATATCTGTCACTGGGTCAGCAAGGCATCATACTTCATACTAATATTATAAACGCGAAAGTGTGTTTGTTTGTTGGTTTGTCCTTCAATCACGCCGCAACGGAGCAACGGATTGACGTGATTTTTGGCATAGATATAGTTGATATAGGCTACTTTTTATCCCTGAAAATTAAGGAGTTCCCGCGGGAATCAAAAAAATATTAAACCACGCGGAAGAAGTCGCGGGCATCAAATAAAGGTACTTAGTACATATTATGTAAAACCTACATCAATAAAACGTATTACCTACTACAGACTTATAATTGTTTCAGATTGTTTTACTGTCTGAATCTATGGTATTTTTGCTTGGTCAATGAATTCTGACCAATAAACTAATGGAAGAATGTTAACCAATCGGAGGTGATTGCGATCGTTATTCGTTACCTAACTACATTGTAAGTTTTTAGACAATCGCCCAGCAGATACTCGTAAGTTTGTGGGACCCAAGCTAAGTATAGGATGAAATTACGTTATAATAACACGTCTTATCTTGTCGCAAAAGGAATATACCTACTACATATTTATGATATATCCTGATAGTGATTTTATTATCCTGGATATTTGTTTTGCAACGTTGTAGTCGCTCAGCTGTAATCAGTTTCATGCTTGAAGAATTTTTCATTGTAACTATTTCAACTTATGACTTGATTGTGGATTGGAACGTCTTTCAGAAAATACGTCCATTATGTCGCCGACATCTAACACTCGAAGCGTTTCTATTCAACGATTCTGAAAGGAACCGCTAAGAAATGAAACGCCTTTCCAGGGTCTGTCTGTTTCCTGCCACGATTAAAGTTACCTACAAGGCAAACGTGAATAGGGATCTTCTAGACAAGCGCGCTCCAACCTATTAAATACCTCGTCATTGATTTCTATAGGCATGATTGTCGTCAAACGCAAGCCTATCCTGCAATAAAATTAATATGTACTTGAAAATCCTATTGGACCTGCTAATGGGACCAACAGCCCGACAAGATATAACGTTCTTAGTATATAGGTACACTACTCTGAACTCAGAAGCCGTGTATTCAGAGAAACTTCAGGGCAACATGTGTCCCAAAGATGTCGCCCGACTTCACACAATATGACTAGCGGCTGCTTGAAGTGGACAACATGTTAGGGACGTCGTCGCGTCGCTCGCGTAACCAGCGGGAGACCGGCTAAAAATGATAAATGATAAATTCCAGTGACGCAGCAAGAGTACCATAAATTCAACCAATCACAACAATTGATACTGTAACAATGATTGATGCAGGTTTTACACAATCGCCCTACTGCTGTCCTAGGTGAGCGACAGAAGCGACGAGACGCGGTACGACGCCATAGAAAATGACACGTATCTACGCGACAACGTACCTAGGCCACATGAAGGGTCAGCTACTGTTTGATACTGTCGCGTTGTCGCGTTTGTCATCATCGCTCATCTAGGACAACGGGCGCCAATCGGCCCCGCGTGTCGCTGACATTCTTTGTCCCCTGCCCTAAGATTCGTATAGTCAATTAAAGTAGGTAAATCGAATCCACGTACAGAGCGGAAAATTAAAAACCTGAACAGTTTATGATGCTAATAAATTACCGTAGAATGGTCCTACTTTGCTCCAATATTTGCTCCAAAAAAAGGGAATTATTAATATTGTTTAAACTATTCATTATGAAATATACTCAGATGTATTAATTTAAGGCATAACATGTTGTCTAACATATTTTTAAATTTAAATCAACGTAATTAAGTATTTCATAATATATATAAAACTGTAAATAAGGAGCAAAGTTACCCATGGTCATGGGTAACTTTGCGCCGGGTATATTTCACAAGAAATCTCCATTGTGGAAGCTTTTTGAGCAGAGTTATACTTTCCTTATTCAAACTATGCTCCCGTGATATTACACTATACCTTTTTTGTTAGTATCAATGGTCGAAAAATGGGTAAAAATTAAAATAAACCGTGTTTTTTAAAGAAATAATGTTATATTCTTAAATTTAGTTACAAAATCACATTGTTTCATTGGTTTTTTTATATTCCTAAATTATAATAGGCACTGCTATCTTAACTAGTAACTTTGGTTAGAAATGTTTAGTCTTCGGACAAAAATCTGTCAAAAATAAACTAAAGAGATAAACTTAAAAATATTTATGGAAATGTAACATTTTTAAACTGGACATATTTAAAAACCCCAAGTTTGGTCTAGTTCAGGAACGGAATATATTTCACGGTTGTTACTTATTTTTTTTAGGGACTTCAATACATCCCAATACATCCTGCCAATTGTATTGAATTTCATCGACGGGTTTAGGCCACGTCCAGGATTTTAGAGACCTCTTCATTGAAGAGATATACGGCCCTTCTTTAGTTATTTTTGTAATTTTACCAGGAAACATTTCCCCCTCATACGTGAAAACTACATATTGCCCAACCGCCTTCACAATTGGTTTGAAATTGGTTTGAAGTGCAAGTTGAAATTGAAAATTGTGAGAGGAAAGCCGTACTCGCTCAGCCTTAAAATGCAGTCAACAAACAAGGCTTCTTCTTCAGTTGAAAATGTTGTTGGTGCGCCTGGAGGTCGAGATGGCAGTTTAGATCGTAGGAGTCTTAGCTGATTAATAATCGTTCTGCGTGGGATGCCATACTTTTCACTGCCTTTTCTCTGCGTCATTTCTATATTTTCTATGGAAGCCAAACATTGTCTTAGAGTTTCGGAGCTGTAATTTTTATAATTTCTCGACCTTATACGTTTTTTATAATTCCTTGGCATCTTTTCTGAAAACAAAAATCAATTTCCTTTATAAAAAGTGTATTAATAACCACTTACAATGGATAAACTATGTTTACTTTTGAATGGATTATTTTTGGGTTTACTTTGCTCCAGGCGCAAAGTTACCCCATCGTACCAAAGAAAATATGAGCACGCCAAAAAAGTGAGGTTAGATTATAACCAACTCAGCAATTCAATGAAATATTTACGTATTTGTTTACCTGATTATATACATAATAACATTAGAACATAATTACCTTAATGCGCTATGCAGATTTCAAGATGGAAGTGGCTTTTTCGGATACAAAAAAAAAAAACTTTTAACGTCTTGAACTACAGCTGCACCTGACATAAGAAAAAAATGGCTGACGAAAAATTTGCCAGTTCAGTGTTGCCACTTATTAGTAAAATTATTCGGATGCGTTTACAAAAAAATGAAATGTTGCACCTATTTGGAAATATTAAGCGATAAAACATTTCAGAGAATTGGAGCATAATTAACCATATAGGAGCAAAGTAGGACCATTCTACGGTACCCTATTGATGATTTTAGTTGATGCCCATTCAGGCTTGCATCCTATAGGTTAGATATTACTAATAACATACCTACTAATGTCATATAGTTACCTCTCAACAAAGGAAAAAAATACTGTCGGGAAACCTGCATGCCCAAGTATACATAAAATGTGTGAAAAATCCTATAAGTACGAATCCACATTAGCCTAACGTGGTGGATTGCCTAAACCCATTATTCTGAGCATATCCGTGGCTCTGCGATAGTTTGAGATGATTATTTCTTACCCGAAATGCCTTTTTTTCTGTTGGTGGTCGGCGAGCTGGCGTCGTGTGGGGAATGACCGGTCACACACGTTGCATGTGAGAGCCTCATCTGGAGGGCAAAAGGTAAAGAAATAGTGGTGTGTGATTAGCCATACCTCGAAGTTTAGGTAATCGTGAATTGATACATCACGGGTTCAACCCCACCTCTTACGAGAGTTGGGTTTGAACCCGTGATGTATCAGTTCCACAGTAGAACACACACAGTACAGCTACCTACGTACCACAGTACTCCTACCAATATAATAATATTATCTATATTCTATGTGTAGACAGTTGAGAAGGGAAATCCATCTAATGTATACTACCTAATATAACTAGTTACCGTAATAGTATCAATTATGCGAAAGTTTGGAAGGATGTTTGTTACTCAATCACGCCAGAACGGCTGAACGCATCTGGACGAAATTTGGCACAGAGATAGATTATAGTGTTGGAATAACACATAGGCTACTTTTCATCCCGGAAAATTAGAGTTCCTTCGGGAACCAAAAAACCTCAATCCACGCAGGCATCAGCTAACTACTAGTAGGTGTATTATTTTATTCTAAAATCTAAAATGTGTTTTCACAGCCTTTGTTGTACAGCGTTAGGTTGCATCCCGTGGAAGCATAAAGGCTATCCCGTAAAATCAGAGTAACAGGAATTTTCAATACCTAAATCCACGCATACGAAGTTGTTTTGGGGCTTTGGGCGTTGGGATAAATGATCGTATGTCTGTGCCTGTTTTAACTGAATCGATATTACTGCGCGTTATGGTATACCTCAGCTGGTTCTTAGGTATAGGTACCTACCTACATATTTTACGGTTATTATGCCGTGCGTTATGCTAGAGGGCGCTGCATGTGTGGGTAGTTCTTCAATCTTACTAATATTATATAAACGTATTCCTCTTCTCTTCCTAGTCTAGGCTAGGTATCCATACTAATATTATAAATGCGAAAGTGTGTCTGTCTGTCTGTCTGCTACGCTTTCATGGCCGAACTACTCAACCGATTTTGATGAAATTTGGTACAGGGATAGGTTGTATCCCTGGGAAGGACATAGGCTACTTTTTATCCCGGAAAATTCAAAGGTTCCCGCGGGAATCAAAAAATTTATCTGTTCAATCGATTTTAATGAAATTTGGTACAGGGGTAGGTTGTATCCCGGGGAAGGACAAAGGCTATTTTTTATCCCGGAAAATTCAAGAGTTCCCGCGGGAATCGAAAAACCTTGGTCCACGCGGACGAAGTCGCGGGAATCATCTAGTTATATTATAAATGTCCAAGTTTGAATATTACAATCCTGAATATAGGCTACATTTTATAATGGAAAATTAAGAGAAAGGAGTTAAAACCTAAATCTACGCAAACGAAGTCGCGGACATAATCTTGTTGGGATATAGTCGATGGATATAGACTTTAATTAATAACGGCAATAAAAAGATTCTACTTAGATTTAAAAGTTTTATTCATAAAAAAATAGAATACCACAGAACAACCTAATTAGATAAAATAATATTAACATTCCACAGCAAAAACTTGATTACAATACAAAGTTACACAATAAGATTTTTTCTGAAAAATAAAACTTCAGATTTTGATGACTTCAAAAGAGCAATAAATTTTTAACGGCCGATCTCTCAGGATCTCTCCATCTCATAATGACGTTTTATTGACGAATCTTATATATAAAATTCTCGTGTCACAATTTTCGTTCCCATACTCCTCCGAAACGGCTTGACCGATTCTCATGAAATTTTGTGAGAATATTCAGTAGGTCTGAGAATCGGCTACTATTTATTTTTCATACCTACACGCGGACGGAGTCGCGGGCATCAGCTAGTAAATTTATGTTTTTACGGAAGTTGCATACGAATTCTTTTAAAATTGATTCTTCGGTTAAACGTTACTCGGCGCTAAGTCAAGGCAAGATAATATAGGAAATAGAAATAGAGCCCGTGTAACTGTTTAAAGGTGCAAGTTTAAACAAGCGTTAAATAATTTAGAAGTTATGGTGGAATAAAAAAACTCACATCTCGTCGTGTATGAATAAAGTATAGAAAATTGTGCGCGATAGTGACAAAGCATATAGTAATTTTGTATGTAATGAATACAATAGATTTATTTTAATGCCATACGCCGCGCAAACACATTGATATTTCACAGTAGATAGAATATCCAAATTGTAGGTATTTGTGCGGGGGTCCTTAGAAATATAAATGCATAACATAGTATTTAATTTATGAATATCTTACAACTAATTAGACATAGTAGGCAATTTTATTTTCATAATAAATAATGATATTTTTTTCAAGTCACATACCTTCAATGGATAAACTAGGTATAGATAAGTAGGTACACATTCTTCAAAACAAATTTTTATTTCCGTATAATCATCAAATCGATTATATTGAAAGTAAAGTCATTTTGTCTACGTAAAATTGAGTCCCATTTAAACACGTTTTTATATAAGTTTTATACATATAAGGAAAAAGGCCGGTTTACATCATACCAGTCGAGCTCGTTTTGATACAAGTAGATAATGCATAATGTTTACTTTTATACTCGGGATACAGAATCTCGTAAGCAAAATCAAGTTCAGCAGTAAGCAATATCGGTATTTTATCTGTAACGTGACGCCGATTTATAATTTAAATTGAAACTGTATCAATGGGCGCCGCGACAATCTTACGTTTCTTTTTTAATACTTCTGATTTCTGTGATCATACTAGCGGTAGTGGTCAGTGGATAAATAATATCTATACGTACGTACGTACGTATAATAGAAAAAAATAATGTAAGCCAGCCATAAAATAGCTACCATGACAATAATTATGTGCCAAGTTTATTGAGAAACCATTTCGAAAATAATTCTCATACTTAAGTATTAAAAAAAAAAATGAAGACGATTTTGTGGGGAGACAAAAAAAAAAAAAAAAGTCTGATATTCATAAGTAAATAGAATATGCACTAATGAGCATATTATGGGCAGCTGAGAGGTAAAAACAAGTCAATTTCCACACTTTTCGATCTTAAATAAGTATTTAAAAATAATCCAGTCATAATTTAGTATATTTACAAAACACAAAATTAAATCCAGAATTTACAAAGTTAAACTGAGTACAAGTTCTTCGCACCACTTAGTTTTTTTAAGCCACTGCCAGACTGATGACTATTACTATCCTTAACAACGATCTCACCTGGTGGTAAGTGATGATGCAGTCTAAGATGGTAGTGGGCTACCATTTAGCCATATAACCCCTAATCGGTTTCTATACGGCATTGTACCGGGCTAAATCGCTTGGCGGCACGTTTTTTCCAGTAGGGTGATAACTAGCCACGGTTCCTCTCACTAGCCCAGACCAGAGAAAATTCAGAAATTATAAATTCCCAAATTAACACTGTGTTAATGATGATGGTAAATTGAAAAAAAAAAGTCAAAGTAGGCCGGAGTGTGGAGAATATAATCATTTTGCTGGCCTGAGAATCAGCAATTGTGACTTGCGGCCCTTTTACCTCTTACCCACAATAAAACATTACATCTAATACATATTTTAAAAGTACATATAAAATTATAGCCTCATGCCAAGGGTCCACTGGCAAGTAAATTCTGTGATTTATTGCAGTAGTCGGCTTTTGGCACTGTATAAATGTAGCAAGTCGACATTTGCAAGATTTGTAAACCAAAAAAATAGGGTGTGGCTGTGACCTGTGTTATGAACACGGCCGTTTGTTATACGTGAATACGTCTCGTAACGGGTAAGTTTCTATATAAAATATTATTATTTAACGCGATGTGTTACAGTCCTTACTTAGCGTAATAAATTCTTTGATTCTTTAGCTATCCAGTGGTGTAATTGAAATTTGGATGGCGATAATAGATATGTAGCTGCAACACTAAACTGTATCTCCCGATTTTGTTATCAATCGTTTGTTTGAATTGCGTCCCTATGGAAGCAATTTTAAAGACGTATTCACGTCAAAACTGTTTGAGAGTTTCTGCAAGA
Organism: Erebia epiphron; assembly: GCA_963932025.1. Lineage (NCBI taxonomy): Eukaryota > Metazoa > Arthropoda > Insecta > Lepidoptera > Nymphalidae > Erebia > Erebia epiphron. The sequence goes on along the minus strand of OZ009945.1, from coordinate 54,821,417 downwards.
AAACTTGCAGAGATGTCAGCTGTCATTTTATGAATTTTTTTGAATAAAACCCTGCTAAAATTCTACATCAATGAATAAAATAGATGGTAAAAAGTCACACAATGAGTGCAAGACACAGTCCAAGTGGCTTGCCAGGGCTAACTTCTGCAAGTTGTACTGCTAATGGACACTTAGCATGAAATCTAAGAAAAGATGATAATACAAAATACCTTAATAAAATAACAAGATGTGATGACATATTAAAAATGTGTTTCATTTTCTGTTAAATAGGCAAAGTATTTGATACTGAGGACTTAAACATGCTGCCAAAGACTCTAGCTCCAGACGATCCACCGGGGATAGAACCTAACATCATCCACATAAGTGCAAGGACCTGAGCCACTGCACATATGATTGTCAGTGCAGTACTCTGCAAATGTAGTGCGCAATATAGTGTTGCGCATAGAGTGAACCCGTATAGCACAGTTGTCATTGCACGCTCCTTGGAAAACAGTGATTTCACGTGCGCCCATGGTCCGTAGAGGAAACTAAAACTGCAAAGAATGAAATGAGTCATAAGTTTTTATAGAGATGACAGATTAAACATAATCAATATATCTATATGTATTAGTCCATAAGGATTCATACACAGATAGTCATTAATGGTCATTAAATTGGTGAAGTTTATGTTACAAATATATCTGTCCTGCTGACTAATCTATCAACACAGACTAAACCACTTGGATAGGAAATTTCAACAGAGGGTTCTATTCTATTGTTCTATCTAAGAACCGATTAACAGAAATTTTAAATTAAAGAGGGTTAGATAGAGGATGAAGGTTTGTATGAAAATCTGAAAATTTTTCTTTGATATATAATATTTGGGCTTTTGCTAAAAAGATTAAGAAATATTGATTTCAAAGTTTTGGAAATACATACACAAGCCTCAAAGCCTGTCTTTAGGAGCCTACTTTATTTTTAATTCTCAAGCAAAGCAGGGATGGGTAAGCTAGTAAGTTATATTATTGGAACTCACCTAAATATGAAGAAGACACTTCCCAATGTGAACAGAAGGGCAAACTTCCTGGCTTGTAAGAGCAGGAACGGTATGTACAAGAATGACAGAATGAAGCAGAGGATTCCAAGAGACACACATATGCCGAATCCCATAAACCTTTGAGTCCGACTCTGAAATATTGAAAACATAATATTAGTTTATTAGATTTCACATGCAGCTTTCAGTGTCAAAACTAAAGTATGAAATTATTCAAAGTGAGATACGGTCGCTCCTGTCCTACAAAATGTTCATCATCATTTCAACATCACTAGGTGGACAGCTGTCATTTGAGTAGCTGGATATTGTTGGCAGCTAGTGGCACAAGACCTTGTTCTGTGGAGATCCATGCAGGAGACCTTTGTCCAGCAGTGGATGTTTATTGGTTGAGAAATGATAGCTTAGTCTGGAGTTATTTTAAATTTTGCAGATTTACCCTTTAGATCATTAAATATTTGTATACCTACTTAAACGCTTCAGTAAGAATTTCACACACTTTGGAATCTCTTCTGAGATATTCATGTTGTAAATGTTTACTTAAATACCTAGGTAATTATCAAAAGAAGCAGAAGCCAAGAGGTGTCTGCCCCGCTCTCGAACCTGCGATTCTTTGTACGCATTCACACCCTCAAAAAATAGGCCATCACGATTGACGACAATAACAAGTTGTTCAAAAATATCCAAGGTTTGAAACATTTGTAAACAAAACAATCATCTTACTCACCAAGGTGAAATATTCTTTCTGTACGTTCTCAAACCAAGTTCCGGTTGAGCTGGTAGTGCTAGTGGGAGTTTCCTCATTGCTTCTAGAGAAAAAACTAGAAGTTGAAAATGGTAAACTAATTTTATAACTCCGCCGACTCTCGTTCTGTAGCAAGTATTGATCCAAATCCGATTTCAGGTTCGCCATTTTGCACTGTTCGATAATTTCGCGGATCAAAGTCGAGAAACTATTAAATTCGAGTTAAATTGAAAATAAATTCGTCATAACTCCAAGAACAAAGTTTCGTCAACTTTGAGTTGTTTGACAATCACAAATGTCAATAACATACATGACAGCTGACATTTGAAGTTGTTAGTGATTGACAATATTAAAATTATGAAGAAACCGATACAAAACAATATCGATATTTTGAATTGTATAAATAATTATCAAGAATTTGCTGTAATTTCTCTTACCATAATCCGTGTCATCACTGAAATCGTCATGGGTGTGCCGACGGATGTTGTTGTTGTATCGGTCATGCGCACAAGGTGGGCAAACGTTCCGCGCGTCTCGTTCCTCCAAGTCAGTACTGCTTGCATCTGAATCTATGTCAGCCTCTTCTATGTGGATGTCTTCAATTTGTCTGTTGTCAAGTTTTTCATTTGATGCCAGCTGATTGTAGTTTTTGCGTTGTGGCCGCGCTTCTGAGAAAATATAAACAAAATATTTTCAATACCGGTAAGAACAAGATTCCTTAAATAATATGAGCATTTAATTAAAACTAGCGGATGCTCGCGACTTTGTTCGCGTGGTACAAGTGTGTTTACCCACATACCCGGGATAAAAAGTAGCTTATACCACTCTCCTGGACCTCAACTACCCGTTCAAAATACCCGTTGCTCTGTTGTGGCATGATTGAAGGACAAACTCTATTTGACCCCTTTGGGGGTAGAATTTTTAAAAACTGTGAAACACCTATTCCTTTATTTTTAACCGGTATGGATGGTATGGCTATAACTTGAGAAATGAAGGCCTTTTATACCAACTTTCATCCCTTATTTCTCCCCTTTGAGGGTTTAATTTTAAAAAACTGTGAAATACGTATTTCTTAATTTTCAACTCGCAGCTCATATACCAAGTTTCATGGCTATAGCTTTCATACAAATTTTCAACCCCTATTTTACCACTTTAGGGGTTGAATCATGAAAAACGGTGACAAACGTAATTCTTTAATTTTGAACGAAAGCCGAAATACCAAGTTTCGTTTATATAACTTGAGAATATCTTGAGAAATGAAGGACTTTCATGCAAACTCTCATCCCCTATTTCACCCCTTTGGGGGTAGAATTTTTAAAAACTGTAAAACACGTATTCCTTCATTTTCAACCAATAGCTCGTATACCAAGTTTCATGGATATAACTATAGAAATGACGGACTTTCATACAAACTTTCACCCCCTATTTCACCCCCTTAGAGGAGGAATTTTCAAAAATCCTCCATAAGTGAGCGCTTACGTCATAAAAGGAACCTACTGTCAAAATTTCAAGTTTCTAACCCTAGTGGTTTAGGCTGTGCGTTGATTAGATAACGATTTTATATATATATTAGAATTAGAATTAGATTAGATTAGATAGATTAGATTAGATATGTATGAGGTGAGGTGCTTATTTTCTATAGCTTATCAACTTTAGCTAGTGTTAACTGTAACTGTGCGGTAATATTTATTGTATTGCCCAAGGTAAGGAAGGTATATGTTGCACTATAGCAAATGTATTGTTAATTCATTTTGAGGTTTCTTATTATACCCCCGATAGTAAGCCAACATTAGCTAATAACAGGTTCTCAAGTAGGTATCGGTCAATACTCAAGACCAGTTTTTTTTTTAAATTGTGAGATAGGCTTGCGCTTGACGACAATCATGCTTATTGCAAAGCAATGATGAGGTCTAGGTTGGAGCGCGCTTGCCTAGAAGATGCCTATTCTCTCTTGCCTTGAAGGTACATAAATTATACGTGGCAGGAAACACGTGTCCTGGGAGGGTGTTCCACACCCTAGCCGGTCGGATCAGAAACGTTGAGCAAAACGTTTCGTGCGGGCAGATTGAACATCAACCATTGGATGCCAACGCAAACGGTTTCTCGGTGTTCTGTGGTAGTATTTACCATAGATTGACCGATACTTGAGAAATTAGTATTCTTAGTTGATATCAATATCAGATCAATATATCCATACGGGCCTTAGGCAGTTTTTGTTATTTTTTAATAATGTGTTGTTTACGTTACACAATATTATGATATTAGGTATTATGCAATCGAATTAGGCTGAGTAGTTAAAGTTAAGAGTGGAAAATTGCGGGATTTTAAATAGAAATAGGTCGGGTATCCCCAAATATACTTTCTTGATTGTTATAAGCCTAGAAGTAGAGTATTGCATAATGTAGGTAAATACCTACCTACCTACATGATGGGTCATGTAGGTAGGTAGGTATTTACACTCGTACCTATATTATTTTACGCTATTAAAATAATTATCGCCCGCGCAAAATAAATTCAGTCAGACGTGTGCAGTCACACAGTGGCAAGGAGAGTTTATTTTGTTCTGATAATAAAGTGACATTCTGACCCCTAGTTCTGATTCGATTAATAATATGAGGTAAGCCATAAGTACATATTATATTTAAAAATATTGAATTTTTATTCTTCTGTGCCTATAGATAGTTTTTTAAAAAGTTCTTCATGCACATTATTATTAGTTAAATGTGCTTTTATTCTTATTGCATCGTGACAACAAACATTTTGTTTGCTTATGCTATCAGCATAGTAGGTACAATACACTATTATTGTGATAGTACCTAATAATAACAGTGTTGATGTATCATGTCGCTAATTAGCTTTTCCGATTGTCATTAATTTATCTACTGTCCTAAGTATTATTTAAAAGCTATTGTTGCGCAGTTGATGCGTGTTTAAACTCTGATGTAGTTACCTAGTTTATTTAATTTTGTGAAAATTATTTCAGTGCCGAACTCAGGTAGGAAATAGCTTCAAAAGAATTATTTATGTTGTTTCATAATTTTAAGTAGGTCTGTATAAACGTAAACTGGCCCTATTCCCAAGTTAAATAATCGAATTTTTAGTTGATAGAAATTTAAGTCCAAGATATAATATATAATAACTAAGTATAAAATAATTATGCCTATCGAACATTGAGATGTGGAATAAGTATTAAGTTATCACATAATATTATCAGTAATTATAATGTTTAAAGTAGGTATAAAAAACTTTTATTGTTACAGATAAACATGGATAACAGCCGTTCGAAGATAGCGGTGATCGGAGCTGGCGTGATTGGTATGACAGTGGCTAAGATAGTTCAACAGGAGCTGAGGAACACAAACGTCACCATAATTGCTGATAGGTTTACAGATGACACTGTCAGTTGCGTTGCTGCAGGGATCTTCAGACCGGGCACAAGTTTCAAAGGCCCTACAAAAGAGATCACAAAAAAATGGATAAACAATTCCTGGTATTATTGGCAGGATATTTTAAAAACCTCCGAAGCACCACTAGCCGGCCTCATGCCCGTATCAACTTACATATTTTCAAAAGAAAATTACTTCGTTACCCGAAACCACCTAATCGAAGACTTAGTGCCAATTTACAGATCAGTCGAAAAAGATGAGCTCAAATTATGTGGCGAAGGATGGAAATACGGCTCATATTTTTCAACGATAAAAATTGGCTGCGATAGATATTTGCCGTGGGTGGAGAAATCGTTTATTGAAAAGGGTGGCAAAATCGATGAGAAAAAGATCGACTCTTTCGCGTCACTACGTTCGGAATTTGATTTGGTTTTCAATTGCACAGGTTTGGGCGCGAAGGTGTTGTGCGGTGACCATGATTTGGTTGCTTTGCGCGGGCAGGTTATAAAGATTAGAGCTCCTTGGCTGAAAATGGCATTTTATGGGGACTATGATACTTACATCATTCCCGGGTTGGACGGTGTCGCTACATTGGGGGGTGTTCGACAGTATGACAGTTATAATAGAGAGGTTTGTAAACACGATTCGGCAGCCATAATGGAACGTTGCTACCAACTTCTGCCGGCTTTGAAGAAGGCTGAAGTCGTCGCACATCGAGTTGGCTTGAGACCACACAGAATGCCTGTTCGGGTGGAACCAGAGATCGTGAACGGTGTGAAGGTAGTCCATTGTTACGGGCATGGTGGTTACGGTGTGATGTGCGCCCCAGGCACCGCGATGGAAGCCGTTCGAATGGGCGTAGACATTTTGAAGAGTAATATTAGAAGCAAAATATAGTTAGCAGGAAATATACAGGAAAATTATTAGAAATCTCTATTGATAATATTATGTGTTATTTTATAGTAAATAAATGTTTATTTACATATTCCAAAATGTTACCTTGTCCTTACCTAATAAGATAAGCTTTTCACTATCGAAATTACTAATAATTTTCTTTCGTTTTGCTATCCGTCATATTGGATTGGTTGTGACGTCACTGAGTAGGATGTCATTTGGAACGCTATCGTCTTTGCACATGGCAACATTGTCACGTGCAGTTTAAACATTTCCAAATTATCTCCGGTCTGGTCTGACGTAAATCTTTGGCCGTGGCTGGTTACCACTCCATCCCACCCCAAGATATACCTACTGATAACCGATTGAGCGTTCCGTTCCGGTACGATGTCGCATAGAAACCGTTTATGACCGGATAGTTAGTAAAAGCTTCTACTTATATTTTATACTCCCCCGGTTAGCCCGTTTCCTTCTCAGACTCCTTAATTGAAAAGAAGCGTAGCAGAAAGACAGGCAAACACACTTTTGCATTTATAATATTATAGTGTTGATATGGATATGTAGGTACTTACCTATAAATTATTAGGAATAGATAATTCTAAACTTTGCCTACTTCCACAGTGTCATTTTATTGTGGGGCAGAGCAGCTGATATCCAAACAATTTTCATATTGCAGAAAAGAGCCATCCGTTCTATTTATAAACTCGGGTCTTGTCAGGCGGAACATTAATCTTTATAAGCAAATAAATGATACTCACAATCGATATACTAAAAACCGCCATAAGCTTGTAACAGCGTTATATCGTGTGCGCAAGGTGCAGAAATCCTTTATGGGGACGAGTGTACCTACGCTTTTATAACATGGTTCCCAAAGAATTTCTAGATTTACCATTACATAAATTTAAAGACTGTAAACAGCATTTGTTAAGTCGAGGTTATTACACCGTCGTTGATTTTCTGACTGATAAAGTTGCATGGAAGCAACCGGCCTCGCATCCAGTGACCCACAAGTCAATGTAATACTTGATACTATGTGATATTGTAATTTACTTTGTTATTACTTTGTTGTTATTGTGTACTAAGAAAAGAGCAACTGCTGAGTTTCCTGCCGGCTCTTCTTAGTAGAAACAGCTTTCCGAACCGGTGGTAGAGTCTTAACGTATCATAAGTGACACAAGTGGTCCTACATGAAATAAATAAATCATTTCATTTCATTTCAAAATAAATAAAAAGTCCATTAAAACATTTTTCTCCATGCAAGAATACTGTCATAAAACTTCTTATTGCGAATAGTACTAAAAGCTCTCAGCGAAGCGCTTTTTGCAATTGAAGGCTGGTAAGTACATTGCTTACGTTGTGATATTATTATCACTGTGTCGTTAAATTCGTCATACATACCTAATTTTCCTCGTATCATGCCTACTGAGGATTTTCTTCGAATCTGTGATACTTTTTTCTTTAACTTGGCTTGAAAAGCTACCGCATGCACCTATATTTTTATATCATGACTATATACCTACCTGACTATATCCATGCTAATATTATAAATGCGAAAGTGTGTCTGTCTGTCTGCTACGCTTTCACGGCCCATCTGCTCAACCGATTTTGATGAAATTTGATTCAGGGGTAGATTGTATCCCAGGGAAGGACATAGTTTGCTTTTTATCCCGGAAAATTATAGAGGTCCCGCTGAAATCAAAAAATCTTAATTCACGCTGACGAAGTAGCGGGCATAGCTAATAATAGTAATAGGACAGGTATTTTAAAGATATTATAGCCTGGAACTATAGGCTATAATTAAAATACCTGTCTGGGCCCTGGCTGATAGACTGACTGATTGAATTATTTATTAACTAGCTGATGCCCGCGATTTCGTCCGCGTAGTTTTAGTGGTAAGTCGACCTCAACGAAACCCATGAACATTTTGTATGGGCAAATCAAGGGAAAATGTTTTTTTCTTTTCGTCAAATCAAACAAATCTATTTTTGTAAATTTTCCAATGTTTTTGGAACGAATGTTCCTTATTGCGCGTTGCGAAAGGGGGCTAGACGGAAAAAATTGACACCAAAAGTTGTAACGACCCTCTTGAAAAGTTGTAACGACACTTTTTGCTATAGTTGTTGATATGACGTAGGTACGGTTGCATATATTCGCCGCTTTCAAGTAGATATCCGTGGCGCATACAATATGGTGCCGCGTTTTTGTAAGACGTCGCAGGTTCGAATCCCACTCACGAAATAGCAGTTTGTGTATTTTTAAATTCGTTTTTTTATTTTATTTTTTATTTTTTTGTATTTTTTGTATTCTTCGCAAAACCGACCCTGAGATAAACCGTCTATCTGAGGCTAGCGCTCTCTGGTGTGGCAGGGTGCCTGTTTATCAGCTATTACGAAGACCCTCCTGGCGCTCAACTGCTTGTTGCATGCAGTACCTATATATTAATAAATGTGTTGTTTTGTGTTCATTATCAACTTTTAATCAATCTACGATCTAGTCATAATATTGTAAGCCGTGCGGCGTGCGCATGTTTCTCTTTAAATTTTATTACAACGCTAGTTCTAACCGAAGTTGCGCTCGCGCGCAAGCGGTCGTTGGGGGCCGGGCCGGTCCAGACCATTATAAACGGTTTTATCTTAATTATAGAGTTTATTACTGTTTGAACAACTTTAGACCATAGAGAAGTTTATTAAGTCATCTTTACACGACACCACTAAATCGTCAAGTGCGAAAAAAGAAAAAAAAAAAATATAGCTATGGTAAAAAGTCATTTGAATCTGTGCCAAAATTTTGGGTTTTTTCTGTGTTATTTATTGATTGTTATGACAAGTGGTGACAAATACAAATAAAAACTCAATACATTACGTTTTTATATGTAATTTAGTGCAGTGTTAAGACTGGATTATCACTGAAATGTAATATCTTTATCGGGAAAATATATTTTTGAAAAATCGCGATCGTTATCGCGGTCGTTGACGCATTCTTTCCGTTTATATGTAATTGTTTGTAAACATCAGCTTCTATAAATCATACCTTCATAAAGATGTATTATAGATAAAGCCAATGCCGTTTACAGAACCATGATAAGTGGCCTGAGTATTTTTTTGTAGGAGTGTTTATGAAACGTGATACCTGCGGGGTGCGCGAGGGGCGCGCGGATGGTTCGCGGATTCGCGAGGTGCACTGTGCAAAAAACACAAGTTCAAGTTCTTCGCGATCTAAAGGGCTAATTAATCGAATGGAACGAACCTTGACACCTCTCGAGTTTTTTTTTTATTCTGCGATTCGGGACGGAGACAAATACAACAAATCAAAAACCATGAAAATCGGTCCAGCCGTTCTAGAGTTATAAGTGTTCGAACAAACCCGACTTTGTTTTATATTTTATTACTAGCTAATGCCCGCGACTTGTACGCGTGGATCGAGGTTTTGTGGATCCCGCGGGAACTTTTTAATTTTCCGGGATAAAAGGAGCCTGTGTGTTAGTCCAGACTATAATCTATCTCTGTGCCAAGTTTCATTCAGATCCGTTCAGCCGTTCTGGCGTGATTGAGTAACAAACATCCATTTGAGGTTATTTTGGTTCCCGCGGGAACTTCTTAATTTTCCGGAATAAAAAGTAGCCTATGAGCTATTCCAGACTATAATCTATCTCTGTGCCAAATTTCAGCCAGATCCGTTCAGCCGTTGGGGCGTGATTGAGTAACAAACATCCATCCATACATCCATCCATCCAAACTTTCGCATTTATAATATTTATTTGACTAGATGATGCCCGCGACTTCATACGCGTGAATTGCATTTTAAATCTGTAATATCTTCGAAAATATTCATTTAAATTACATGCTCTAAAGGGCCATATTGATCAATGATTATGAGGATTAATGTTGGGGGACAGGAGCTGCTCGCGTCCGCAGGTGATAACCGATCTGAACCCTGTATGTGCCCCCTGGGTGGTGCTAAAGAGCAGCAACGCCGAATATGGGCGGCGTCTAATAACCCAACCCCTGCTCCAATGGAGCGGAAGCGGCAGGCAGTGGCCGAGATTGTCTGAAAGACTGGTATGGAAGGATCTGGGAGCCCAACATAACTATTGTTGCGGCGGGTCGGTTACTTAGACCGTCGACGACGCCAGGGAACTTGTCCCGCAAAAGTTGACGGAAACGCTCGGGCCACGGAGTGAGCGGGCGGGCAAAAATCGGGACCCGTCCGCCGGTACTCGTCGATGTTGCGCTGGTAGGCGTCCCGTCCTGTGCACCCCGGTCGTGCACCTCTACCGTGACAGTAGAGTAGATAGTAGTGTGAAGACTTGAGGTACTAGACTAGGTACTTAGAAATAAAAGAGTTATTTTCCGTACTAGTGCTGAGGGTTGACTGACTGGCGTTCGGTCTATCGGGAATATTTATACCAAATCATTACGTTAAAGGAATATTCCCGAACGATAATGAGTGCAACCACTTCGAGACCCTTTATTTCGCAAACTTCTAGTAACTCATTCATCTTAAAAACAAAGTTGACAAAAAAACCAATAAATTTTACCTATTTCTAAAGTCAACACATAAAAACATATTTCTAGTAAGATCTTAACTCTCGAAAGCTGTTGAAACAAAGACCATATCCCTTTTGTAGTCGTTTTTTATTGCCGGGCGCCTACGGCCACTTGTAAAAAATTCAACCCGGTGCGACGTCCGCCACTTGAAATTCCCTAAATGAATTCTTTTGCTTGCACATTTGGTCTTTATCTAGAACGTTCAACGCATTCGAGAAATAATTTTAATCTAGTCGCCAACAACTATTTTCCCAAGAAAGCCCCCTATGATGACAAGTTGCAATAAGGAAAGTGTTTTGAATGGCGACCCGGGCAATGCCCGGCGGCATTGCCCGGGTCCACCACTCGCATTGCACCACTCGGCCCGGCAACCAAGCGGTTGCCGGGCCGAGTGGTGTGAAATGGACTACTGGACTATGGAATAGTTTCTGAAGGGGCGAATCGTCAGGCCTCTTTCAAGACACAAAGGCGTCCATATATCATAAAAGAACACCGTATCGGCACGTGGAATGTGCGTGGGATATTGCAAACCGGAAAACTGAGCATCATAGAAAAGGAAATTCAGAGCCACAACCTAACAATCCTAGGAATATGCGAGACACACCAGCAAGGCGCAGGCCATTTTAACACCGCCTCGGGCGATACAGTGTACTATTCAGGAAATGATACGCAAAGCAGAAATGGAGTAGCCATCATTCTGCCACCCCATCTAAATAAACATGTCCTCGAATATAACACCATTTCCGATAGGATCATTACCCTAAAACTAGACACCAAACCATGTACACTTAATATTGTCCAGGTAGATGCACCAACGGCACAGGCACCAGATGACGAGCTGACGTCACTCTATGATACCCTAACTGATGTACAGAAATCAATTCCAAACAGAAAACAGAATAGAGAAATAACACTGATTATAGGAGATTGGAACGCAAAGGTTTGTCACAATAGACCAACACAACAAAAGTGTTGTTGGTAAATACGGCTTAGGTAGACAAAACGAACGAGGTGAAAAACTAGTAGAGTTTGGTATCGAACATGAACTCACAATTGCAAACACCTTCTTTTAACAACACCCTCGTCGACTGTATACATGGAAGTCTCCAGGAGATAGGTACAGGAACCAAATCGACTATATTCTCATAAACACCCGTTGGAAATCGTCCATACGAAAGGTCAAAACTTTTCTGGGCGCAGATTGTGGTACCGATCACATCCTACTTGTCGCCTGGATAGCATTGCGACTCAAAAAACCTAGGAAGACCACACAACCACTACCAAGAGCACTGGATGCGTCTGAAATAACATTCTTGCGTAACAACATGGAAGAAAGGCTCCAGAAGAGTCAACACTCCTGCACAGCAACACCAAACAACATGGGAAGAGTTTAAAAAGCCTCTCATAATGAGAGGCTTTTTAAACTCTTGAAATGAGAGTCTCATTGATACTTTAAAGCAAATTAAAAACAACAGAAGTCACACTGCAAGATGGAAAATAAATACGGGAATCATTAATAGCTCTACCTTAATATTACGCTGTCAAAACAGTGCCCTAAATATACATTTACTCTTTAAAATGTACTTAAACGACCAATGACCTCAAGAAAGCGGATTAAAAACGAAAAACACAAGTATCAAATTCGTTTTTTCGCATCGCAGTCTGTGTTATCATCAACAGATTTTAAAATTCTACCATTCTACCAGTGCTGCAGACTTAGCGTAGCCAGACTATACCACAGGAGCAGGCAGGCTTTGTAAAGGGTAGAGGGACTAGAGAGCAAATCCTGAACGTCCGTCAACTTATTGAGAAATGCTATTAGTTCGACACACCAGTTGCCACAACAGTGTTGCCAGTGTGTCAACTGGCAACACTTGTGGAGAGTACTCACAGAACTAGGCGTGCCGAAACATCTCGTTGTACTTTTGCGCTCCCTGTATCGTAGCAGCACTGGAGTTGTAAGGATCGGCACCGACAACTCAAAAAGCTTTTCATTCGGAAAAGGTGTACGGCCGGGATGTATACTGTCTCCTATACTTTTCAATATATACGGAGAGTTCATCATGAGAGAAGTGCTTTCGGAATGGGAAGGTGGAGTCAGGATCGGAGGCGTAAAGCTTACAAACCTGAGGTACGCTGATGATACAACTCTTATAGCTAGCAGTGAGATCGAGATGGCGACTCTCCTGGAGACGGTCAGCAATTCCTTGGGTCTTTCCATAAATAGGTCGAAAACCAAAGTGATGGTTGTGTATCGAGCGAGCAAGCTGGAAATCAACGGTGCCACAGGCTTAGAAATTGTTGATAACTTTGTCTATCTGGGCTCAAACATTAGCAACAAAGGTGGATGTGAAACAGAAGTCCGCCGTTGCATCGTACATCGCACTCTTCAAAATATGGAAGGACAAAAACATATCGCAATGGACAAAGCTGCACCTAGTCCGTACACTTGTCTTTTCCATATTCTTATATGGTGTCGAGACGTGGACCCTTAAATCTGTCGACCGAAAACGGATTGATGCTTTTGAAATGTGGTGCTGGAGGCGGATGCTCAACATTTCTTGAACTGAACATAAGACCAACGTCTCGATCCTTAACAAATTAAAAATAAAGATGCGGCTATCCAACATCTGTTTGTGGCGGATGCTCGACTACTTCGGTCACATTGCCAGGCAAAATTCAAGCAGCATTAAAAAGCTCATCATCAATGGTAAGATCGAAGGAAAGAGACCCCGCGGACGAAGCCCGAGACGTTGGTCTGACCAAATTAATGAAGCGGTCGACACTCCGGTCTGCAGCGCCTTTCGCACGGCCTCCAATAGGGAGAGATGGCGTAACACCATGAAGGCTGTTATGTCACGATGGAGCCGCGATCCTCAAAGCTCAGGAAACGACGCGAAAAGAAGAAGAATGTTGTATTTCTTAAAATCGCTTCGATCGATTACCCCACACAGTACAGTTATCTCACTTTTAAATTTCAACCCTCCGATTTTCCCCCCTTTTTAAATAAGAACAAAAATAATTTCCAATTTTTTTTTAATTCCAGTGTCTTTGGGCCACTAATATACACAACTATTCCAAATTTCATGTCGATAGCTTCGGTAGTTACTGAAATAATCGAGTGTGACGGACGGACAGACGGACAGACAGACGGAGAAAGTCGCACCATAAGGGTTCCATTTTACTATTTTGGTACGGAACCCTAAAAATTCTCTCGAACGGTCAAGTTCTGTGTTTCACCATACACTAAAATAATTAGTTCCTCAGAAGAAGAAACTATTTGGCATAGTCCACATATTATCACAGGCAAATATATTGCATCGAAATATTATGGAAATACCGATGTAAGCAGTAAGTTGACGGCTGTTGACAGATTTTCTCTTGGCCGCAATTTTTTTATAATTAATTTTGTTTGCCAGGTGAATAGAGGCCATGAAGACTTTGAAGCTCAAAGTAAGCAATTTTTTTTCTTCTGTTCTTAAGTTCTTAAAGATTGAACGATGTTGTTTTTGATTGAAGATATTATTTGTTATTTTGTTTAATTTTTAAAATTGTTATTAATAAAAAAATCGCCTCTTATATGTTAAGATTAAAGCGATTGTTATAATTACGTAAAATAACTGATAGAATTAAAATTCCATTCACTCACTCACTACAGCCTATTAACGTCCCACTGCTGGGCACAGGCCTCCACTCTCATAGGAGAGCGGAAATTAGAGCTTAGACCCCCCACGCTGCTCCAATGCGGGTTGGCGGGCTTTAACGATTATTATCATGTTAGTGATAATAACCGGGACCGACGGCTTAACGTGCTCTCCGAGGCACGGGGGTGAAACACCGCCAAATTCCAACTCCGGGCTGGCACTGAGAATTTCTTAATTGAAAAACCCAATACCTAACTTTTTATGCCCGACCGGGAATCGAACCCAGGACCTCGATGATCCGCAGTCGACTATGCTAACCACTAGACCAACGAGGCAGTCAAGTAAAATTCCATTAGTTTTTAGGAATGATTTGTTAGAATTGTCTTTTTTAATAGTGCAATTATTATTAGTAGATTTGATTTTATAGAAGTTGCCAACTTTGTGGAAGGAATGGAACAAAATATATACTTTTAATGAAAACGGAAACTGGCTCGGTTTAGTAAACTGGCTCTTTCATGCCACTTCTCTTCATTATTTACCAAATTTTAAGTAAACCCGACGGACTTCCCCTTAGAATTTCCTAACATCATCATCCTAAGTAGGATTTCCCACACAAAAACTGTCAAATCTTCACTTCTCGTTTTATTTTCTTGTTAGTTAAGCTCCATCTTCTAAAATTCTCCATTTAATATCAATTCCAGCACCAATTACAATGAAAAGAAACCCGCCTGAAGAAAAGAAAACTTTGTTATGTTCACAGCCACGTGCTCGACCAAGCGATACGGATTCTTTTATGCTGAAAAATCCACTTCAGTTAGCCTTAAAAGAGCTTAGCGGGTATTTGAAATTATGCAGTTGGTGGCTTATTCTGAAGTTAATATAGATTAAGATAGTTCTAGAACACGATAATAAATCTTAACTAACGAGGAAATTAGTACTACCCTTTTTCGCATACTTTTCATTATTAATTTCCTTTTCATTTAAGATCAGTTTAGAGATTGCGTACATTATAAGAGTGAGACAGGTATTTTGCTCTAAATAGTGATATCCTACTGGGCCTTGGCTTTCTATTCTGAGGTCCGGAGTTCAATCCCCGGACACACGCATCTAACTTTATACGGAGTTATGTGTGACAAAAGTTGAATCGTGCTGAATATCTACCTACGTGTAATAAAATTTAAAACAACCCTTTGTCATTACGGATAGGACAGGAAACGTCGCGTCGGCATTTATATTATGGAGCTGCACAGACCTACGCGACACGACGAAACGTGTTACCCATAAGACGCGGGCGTGTCTTGTGGACAATTTCCTGTCTATAGAGTGTTTTCGCCCTTACTGTCGTATACGTACCTCCATATAATATTAAAGGAAGGGAGGTTTACGCAAACTTTACATGTACATGTTAATGTAAACAGTATAAAATATCTAATTCAATTTTCCTCAAGGAAAGCCTTGCGTTTCTTTGGATGTTGACGGCAAATTGCCTCGACGCGTTTTGGAGTAAATTTAATCGGCTTAGGTACCCTTGAGGCTTAATCTTTGTTTTATTAAATCTTCGCCGCCTTGTTTCATACCTACTTGTAAATGTATGTAGGTACACAACTCAGCAAATACCTTGAGCTTTTGAGGGTCTGCACAAATAAATAAAAAATTAGAGAGGATTTTTGTAACATGAACTTTTTGCTTTTTAACATTTTTAGAATTCTGTAAGTGAAACAAGAAAGTCTTACTTATTTTTGTTCGTTTGTTCGTCTGTCTGTATGCGTGTTTCTCAGCCATTTTAAAATCTTAGGGGATGCCTACGTCATCTGTATGTCAATGTTCAGCTGTGCGTGGATAGACCAGACAGTCAGTCACCTTTTTCCTTTTGTATAATTGCCTATAGCAATAATATTATAATTCATACCGCTACTTTTTAAATAATTTCAGGCCATTCCGGGCCGTAGTGTATTTTCTGTAAGTCATTATGTTGCCCCAAGCAATCGATCTTTAAATATGATTAGGGCTGCGAAGGTATCGACGGCAAATTGATTCCCTTACCGGGGGCGAGGTAATTCCCTATCACGTGGATGCTGGAGACGGTAATCGTACAGCTATGAATAATTTCTCAACGAAAGAAATGCACATTTTAAACACATCTAATTCATTAGAGTGTCCCTTAAAAACCTCGCAACTGTCCAGAAATTTGTATCTAATAATGTCCTACAGACGATTTTTAGAAATTGCTGACATGCGGTTTTTTTAATAAATGAAGTTCCTTGCAAGTAGGAGTAAATAAATAATTAGTACCCATATGAATCACAGTAAGTGCATACCGTTTTAATGCTCTGAAACTCAGCACTAATCAGTTGGATCTAACTAATGAACTATCATTTTAGTGGAGAAGCCATAATAATCAATGAAATGGACCGTAAGCTGCCTCATTACTCGTAAAGCGTTTCCAGCTCGATTGCGACGAACATCAACTCTGTAGTACGAGTTTGCAGTTGGTATACCTACTGGAAACTTGTACCCTGTATGATTTCTAAATTTTCTCTGGTCGGGTCTGGTGGGAGACTTCGGCCGTGGCTAGTTACACTACCGCCAAAGACGTGCCGCCAAGCGATTAAGCGTTCAGTGGAATAAAAAAAGTTCCAAACTATAGTCGTCCAGTTGTATTTTTTATATTCTTTCCGTTTTTTGCCATGGTTTTATACTTAGGTACTTATTATGTATGGTCGAATTCGAAGCTTAGAATAATGACATTTTCAACAAAGTTGAAGTGTTTTGATATTCGAAATCTATTAACGAGATCGAGATGAGTAGCGTCTTGCTAAGACTATCGTAACTTTTTAGATAACGGACTCTTTATGTTTAACTGCGCTATCTTCACAATTTTCATTACACTTTTTAATGTTTTATTTGCGGTCAATGGACAGACGGGCTCATTAAATATTTATATTGTATTATACAAGACCAAGACCCCAAAGACTCTACTTAGACAACTTATCTTACTAAGATATACTTTTTTAGAATGGGGTTCGAATGGCAATTGGCAATGACCATTGCTGGAGTGGCGACCCCGCACTGGAAAGCACAGTGTTGGCAGACCCCCCCACCGGGTGGACGGACGACAACAAACATAAGTTACATTTTTTTAAAAATATTATTACATTTCATTGTTAATTCCTATTTGTAGGCTCCTACGCAGCAATTTTGCTTTCCCGAGAATTAAGAAAATAAATCGTGTAACAAGTCATTAGATATTAACGACGTACCTACAAGCAATTAAACATAATGTACCTTTCTTCTAGTAAATCCTCCATTCTCCGATGTGAGTACATAGTTAATGATAAATAACATAATATATAACAAAGCCGATGTGTGCACAATAAAGATATCGTAAGGGCCTCGTTAAATGTCCTATCTGCGAACATAATATCCCAATATCACCAGCAGATTAGAGATAATATTATGTCTACACGCATCGCCGGCATAGTTTTTTTTGTATGAGGAATCAGGAAATATCGTGTAAAGTACGGGGTGTGGCCTCATTTTGATAGTGTGTATTAATACACCAGCTGATGCCCGCGACTTCGTCCGCGTGGATTAAAGTTTGTTGGTTCCTGCGGGAACTCTTTAATTTTCCGGGATAAAAAGTAGCCTATGTGTTATTCCAGACTTTAATCTATCTGTGCACCAAATTTCATCTAGATCCCTTCAGCTGTTCTGGCGTGATTGAGTAACAAACATCCATACATCCATACATCCATCCATCCAAATTTTCTCATTTATAATAATAATACTAGCGGATACTCGCGACTTCGTTCGCGTGGTATAAGTTTGTTTTCCCACAGGCACTCCCTAATTTTCCGGGATAAAAAGTAGCCTATACCACGCTCCAGGTCCTCAAATACCCGTGAAAAGTACCCGTTGCTCTGTTGCGGCGTGATTGAAGGACCAACTCTCTATTTCACCCCTTTGGGGGTAAAATTTTCAAAAATTGTGAAGCACATATTTCTTTGTTTTTAACCTGTAGCTCACATATCAAGTTTCATGGCTATAACTTGAGAAATGAAGGACTTTCATACAAACTTCCAACCCCTATTTTACCCCTTCGGGGGTGAAATTTTGTAAAACTGTGACGTACTTCTTTATTTTTTACCGAAACCCAAAATACCAAGTTTGTTGATGTAACTTGTAAAATACCTTGAGAAATGAAGGCCTTGCATACCAACTTTCATTTCTATTTCACCCCCTATTTCACCCCTTTGTGGGTCGAATTTTCGAAAACTGTGAAATACGTATTTCTTAATTTTCAACTCGCAGCTCATATACCAAGTTTCATGGCTATAGCTTTCATACAAATTTTCAACCCCTATTTTACCACTTTAGGGGTTGAATTCTGAAAAACTGTGACACACGTAATTCATTATTTTTGAACGAAAGCCAATATACCAAGTTTCGTTTATATACTTAACTTGAGAATATCTTGAAAAATGAAGGACTTTTATGCAAACTTTCATCCCCTATTTCTGACAATAAACCCCTTTCTGAAATCTGACACATTCATTTAACAAGAGTTGAACATCATCAATTATTCCACATGAATCACAAAAAGGTCACTCCGTTATTTTCATCAAAAATTTGAACTTATTCAAAGGCGTGTGTCCAGACCTTAGTCTGTCGGCAATAATAATCAACTTCCTTCTAATCTTTACATTAAGAAACCAAGGTATATGAGGAGGCTGAGATTGTATAGTCCTATACAATCTCAGAATTAAAACTAAAGTTTTCCCCCCATAAATTCCTTACCATCATGTAGTCAAGGACTAATAAAAAAAACTAAAGTTATATCTGCTGATTTAAATGTGGGTCAGCCGGTAAATTATCTGTGACCCTGCAGTACTGTTCTGTGTAGAGCCACGGAATAGGTACCTAACTGTTCAGTTGGTAGAGCGATGTAGACAGCCCCTATCGGCAGACTGTATGGAGAGTCTCTTCAGTGTCGCTGTGTAACGCTGAAGCACGTCTCAAGCGCCGCTCGATGCTGAGTCAGGCGCCCAATCAGCGCTGGACCACTTACCGCTGAGAGCGTCATCTTCACGCTATCGGCGCTTCGAGTTACAAGTGCGACGCTGCTTTTTACCGTTCATTATAATACACGTATGACGTATCAGTTTTATTACTTCACCAGCCTTGATGCCCTCAGCTTCATCCGTGTGGATTGAGCTTAGGGTTTTTGGCACGATAAAACGCGGGGACCGGCTGTGATTAGTACTTACGTGACGGAAAAGCGTTAACCTCTAGCTCTCTCCCTCTAGAATATCGATGGAGA
The DNA here is from genome assembly GCA_963932025.1 of Erebia epiphron. Taxonomy (NCBI): domain Eukaryota; kingdom Metazoa; phylum Arthropoda; class Insecta; order Lepidoptera; family Nymphalidae; genus Erebia; species Erebia epiphron. The sequence continues at coordinate 54,801,851 of OZ009945.1, read as the reverse complement.
TTGGAGTATATGGAGATACTTTTCAAGTAGGCCTTCGTAGCTCCGTAAGCAAGATGTCGTAGGTTTGAGTCCTTCTTACGATATTCGTGATATTAATCAATTTTTTTAATAGAACGGGGTGACCCACACCACTACACGGCTTGTTTATAATCCCGTGAGGATAAAAAGAGGACTATATTATTCCAATCTCCAGGTCTTTTAATATGCATCATGCATGCAAAGTTTCTATTTTGCATGCATATTAGTTTAATAGTTCTATATTGTCGCGGCCTGCCCCCGCCTGGCCCCGTCAGTTTACTGTCAGACTCGACGTCGGATTCACAGCCGGATACGTCGTACTACGTAACATATACGAGTAGCTATATATGCAGAGGTTTTGTGCAGAGGTGTATTTGATTCATGCTATAATCCCACTACGGTCCATTAATGTCCCACTGCTCGACGGAAAGTCAAAAATGTCGATTTTTTTTTATTAGCTCAATTGGCTTATATTAAGCTATATTTTGACCCCTTAAAAGAAAATAAACAAATTATAGATATTAGCTGAGATATTGATTCGTAAAACATCGAAAGTGGCACTAACACTCCGGGCTAGATCATCGAAAGTCTTGATTCGGTCAATTACGCCGGAGAGTTCTTCGTGCGAGCAAGACGAAACTACCATTTTCGAGAATTTACGTTGTAATTCAGTTCAAATTTTTATCGAAACTGGCAGTTTCATTTTTATAGTGCGGAGATGAAGCTCGATAGTTATACGAAACAAAACGAAACTGCCTGTTTCATTTTTTTACTCCGGAGTTAAATCATCTTAATAAAACGAAACTACCAGTTTCATTATTTTACTGTGGAGTTAAATCTCCTCAATAAAACGACACTACCAGCTTCGATGATTTAAGTGGATATATATTAATTTATTTCGAAGTTTCGATATAGTTTTCATTAATATTTTTGTTATTTTTGTCATTTTTTTTAAATTTAACTTATCAGTTAATTTGATATCAATAGTTTTGTATACATGAAAATGAAAACTGACAACTCCGACCACAATATCACTAGTTTCTACCCATTTCCATCAACATCGGTATTGACTGAGAATCAATAACAACTTACGCCAGTTGATAGTCCGTACCTAGCCAATTGCCAGTGTAAGCTCTCTCATAACTGTTTCGGATAAATCGGAGTGTGATTCACCTAGCATGAGCATTAAAAAAAGAGAAAGGCTACGTCTAAAGAAAATCTCCGGAAAGAAAAGCTTATTGATGCCTGTGTATAGCTGGTCCTCGATGATCCCGTGTAAAGAAACAAACTAATTGTCACCTCTTTGCTACCACGGAAAACCTATGGACCCAACATGTTACACCGTACCACCAACGCCCTACGCTCCCTTCCTATGTTTACAACATCCTTAAGGCCATCAGTAATCACGTGTCCCAGATACTTAAATTGCTTTACACGCAGGAGTGCTCCATTTAACAAAATGTTATGCTCTAACTGGCACATCATAGCTCATCATCATCATAACTCAGAGTTAAAATCTTTAAACCCATAACATTAAATACCTAGAATGAGTATTTAGGTAAGTACTAAAATTCTACATCAATGACCTAGAAAGTAACTGCTTCTTTGTTTGTGTGAGTAAGAACGTAATTATGCAGCCCATTTTATTATACATACATTAATGGCACATTAGCATTACGCGAATCCACCCGCTCGCGATCCGTGTGTTACGGGCTCGGGGCTACGGCTGTACTATTACCTATTCTGTGGTAGTGGTTCGTGTAATGCATTTTGCGATGTGCCGCTTGTGTCGCGGATCGTTTGGCGGCACACTCCGCCGCGCCGCATTCTCGTTTGTTTTTATTACCGCCATACAGTGCTTGTTATGGAAACAATCCGATGGATTGAGCGAAAATGTTACATCGACGTCCTCCCTGGCGCAGTGTTGAGCGCTGTTGTCTTAACGTGGGATTCCCGGCAGAGTCAATGTGAGATTTTATAATTTATGAATTTTCTCTGGTCTGGCGGTGGAAGGCTTCGGCCGTGACTAGTTACCGCCCTTCCGGCAAAGTCGCGTCACAGATTCGGGGTATGGATTTAATATACCTAACTGCCATATCCCTAGCTTCATCACTTACTTCAGTTGAGATCGCAGTCAAGGGCTTATTTGTAGTGCATTAAAAAAACCTTTCATATAAGTACTTTAAACATATTGGTTACTTTGGTTGAAGATCGAATAATGATTTCTTCAGTTTATTATTCCGGAGACTGGTGTTCGAATCCCAGGTACCCATTTCTGATTTATTTATGGAGTTTTGAGCATTTTAAACATTTAAATATCACTTGAAATTAATGATGAATGAAATATGCTGAAAACTAGATGATGCCCGCGACTTCGCCCGCGCTGGTTTTTGTTTATACCCGCGAGGCTGTCCTTCTCCGTGATATTTGGTATAGAGAACTATCTTTGGGCTTCCGGAATTTTATGAATTCCCCGTGGGATAGTGAAAACCCTAAGTTCACGCGGACGAAGTCGCGGGCATCATCTATACTCTATATACTTAGTACTTTATCAAATTAAATTGTCTGTGAACGAAATTCTATTTCTATGAAGATGCCCGTATCCTCCTCGATATTAGCGTATTCATACTGTACCAGATAAATGAAGTAATAATCTTCTAAGTGCACCTGACAAACAAAATATGAATCAGTAACAAGGTCCTCGTGTCGTCCTCGGCGCGTACCAGTGCACGGAGCGCATTGTGCTTGTGCAGACCCTGTTGAGATAGGGTTGCCACTATATTAATACAACGAATTTATACTAATACTATACTAATACTAATACTATAGTAAATGCGAAAGTTTAGATGGATGGATGGTTGTTTGTTACTCAATCACGACAGAACGGCTGAACGGATCTGGATGAAATTTGACACAGAGATGGATTATAGTCTGAATAACCCATAAGCTTCTTTTTATTCCGAGAAATAACTCGTGGTAACCAAAAACCTCATTCCACGCTGACGAAGTCACGGGTATGAGTTAGTCTTTGATAAATAACTTTCCTGCCGACATAGTAATGTTCATCCTGGCGGACAAAATCAATGGAGATATTGTGCACAAGTGTACCTAATGCGCAAAAACAGGTGACCTAAATATTCCCTCAAACTAATTCAGTGATGAGACAGCAATCTGACACGATTGGAGAGAGATCAGGCGCTGGACCAGTGGAATCCAGCCACAGAATTCTTAATAGTAACTTTCAGGATCCAACATCTTACATCCTTACCGAGACACAGGGGCGTTTCTGCTGAGAGTTTCTTGATGAACCACCCATGTGTAAGTCAGCTAGAATTTTATATTTTTAAATTATCGTCATCATGTATTGCCACACAAAACATAAAAAAGTCATTTGTCGCTATTGCGAACAAAAAAAATAACAAGGCGCTCTTTATTACTAAAAGTGATCAGTCGAGACAATTTATCAAAAAAGCTTCTATAAGCTAATAAAATGAAGCGCTTAAGTTATAGTGCATCAATTCAATTCATTTATTTCAGACTAGCGAATGCCCGCGACTTCGTCCGCGAGGTTTGAGGTTTTTTGGTTCCCGCGGGAACTCCTTAATTTTCCGGGATAAAAAGTAGCCTACGTCCTTCCCCGGGATACAACCTGTCCCTGTACCAAATTTTATCAAAATCAGTTGAACAGATACATTTGTTTGATTCCCGCGGGAACTCTTCAATTTTCCGGGATAAATAGCCTATGTGCTATTCCAGACTATAATCTATCCCTATGCCAAATTTCAGCCAGATCCGTTCAGACGTTGGGGCGTGATTGAGTAACAAACATCAATACATCAATACATCCATACATCCATCCAGACATCCATCCAAACTTTCGCATTTATAATATTTATTATATTATATTATTATTTGATAATACAATTCATATTTATTAAAAAATCAACGCATCGACGATATGGAAATATCGGGATATGAGGCAACCCTACGCAACTCACAAGATCTCATTTGTTGTGCACTTCAAAATGTTGTTTTATTGAGTTGTCGACTTCAATCGACTTCATTCTCGAGTAGTTTCCGATCTCTAGGCTCAGAGACTGTGAGTGCGTGTATAGAAGGGCTCTACATTTTTCAAAGTCTTTCCTCTCTCAGATCAAGGAGTGCCGGCCGGTATGTTGATTTCAGAAATGACTGATTTCTAATGTTTTCGTGCGGGGACAGGTGAGCTAATATTTTACAGTAGTTCCTAAATTGAATAATTATTGACTTATTGACGTTCAATTATACTAAAAGCTTCCTGAAAGTAGAAATATCGGGTTCGTGCAAATAACATCAAAATCGGTACATTGGTTTCCGAGATTATTTAATTGTATTGCTGTATATTAATTGTGTGAGCAATAAATATGTCTAAATTAAAAATAATAAAGAATACATAGGTACCTACCTACATACGGGTTAAAGTAGATTCTAAAGAATTCTAAATAAAAATTCATTGCTGTATAAATCTTATCTCAAAGTACACAATCCTTACTTGGAATGGCTTTTTGACTTGAAATTTATATTTCCTTCAGCAATTTTATTCACATTTTGCTACTATTTGGTGTGAACTGGCGACGATCGTTAGTGTGAATGAAAGAGAAATGGCAGTTATGAGCACAGAGGGCTGCAATGCTGAAGTATGTCATTACGAGGAAGCGGCTGGCGAGCTTCCAAAAACTAAAAAAATGGCTGTGAACGGGAAGAAATTTAGCTTACTTGTAGCACCTTGTACTGTGTGTACCTTGTATAGTCTGTGGCAGTCTTCTGCACATCGAGTAACTAGCAAACATGAGGTCTGAAGTTCGAGTGTCGATTAATTGGAAAATGGATTTTTGGAATTTTATAAGGTTTGAGTCCCGATTTGGGTTAAAAATGAGTTATTGGAGGTTCCCATTGTTACTGGAGAAGTACAGTGTAACAACCGCGATCACCTCTGCTTGGTCCTAGCAAGGTCCTAGCTGATTGACTCTTACCGTAACGGCTAAATTCCAGTGTAGCAGCAGGAGTATTAGGTACCATAAAATTAGTCAATCTCAATAATTGAGATTGTAACAATGATTAATGCAGCTTTTACGGAATGACGCTATTGTTAAGAGTACGTGTGGTACGGTGCTTACGGTTACGAGTATAGTCCCCACCAACTTATCCGATCCTGTGGCCAAAATTGGAACTAATTTTTATGCCTGTTTAGTTTTTGTTTTTATTTTCTTTTTCATATAAACAAGTGACGCTGTCACCGGGTCTGTCAGATTAGTTTGTGAGACTGTACAATTCCCATTGATCTAGCAACAATCGACTCGAGCTTTCATTCTACCTACGAGTACGTGCACCGCTTAGCTCCAATCTAGGGCCATCGTTCTTCGAGATTTACGCACGAAACTTTAACGTAAAAAGTTAGGAAGGCCTTAGGTACTCTTTGCCTCGGGGCTCAGATACTCGCGCTATAATCGGTAAAAGCGACGCCTCCAAATTAGTCTAGAGATCATTCAATCTGATTAGTGAAGACAATAATACCCACTTGATCTTAAACGTGATTATACAAATAGAGCTTCCAGATAGGCGGACTGTATCACTCAAGGACATTTTACTACCAATCGTCGTCAATTTCGTTCTCATAGATAAATATATTATACGCTCTGTATTTAATCCTTATAGATTAATTAGAAATAATTTAGTATCAATACGGTTTTTAATGCCCTGCCTAACGAGAAGAACTGAGAAGAAACTGGATATTTTTATTTTACTACCCGCCCGCAGGCCCGCTGCCATCTTAGACATCTCAATGCAGTCTAAGATGGCAGCGGGCTAACTTGCTAGGGGTATGGCAGATATATGAAACCCACATTCCTGATCGGTTTCTACACAACATCGTAACGGAACAGTTAATCGCTAGGCGGTACGGCTTTGCCGGTAGGATGGTAACTACTTAACCAGCCTAATTCTGAAATTATAAATTCCCAATTTCCCTCCCATCCGTGGATCGAACCTGGGGGCTCCCTGCACTTATAAGATCAGAACGCTAACATTGAATATTCGACTATTGTATTTATCTGGTAGGTATAACCCAAGACTTGCTTGAAAAATCCTAGTATGTTCACTATAGCTGTTCCAAGCTAGGATTTTCTACTTAAGTCGGACCTTCGTATATTTCTGCTTTGTATGAAAAAAGGAGTGAAGCATAAACAAATTAGTTCTCAAAATTAACTCTAGGGTTCTCTATTATATTAACAATCAAAAAGTTTACCAATAATTACAATCTCCTTGGCGGGAGCAAACTGGGAACTATTTCAAAACAAGTCCGATCCGAAGTTGGTCCAACTTAACTAATATCGCACGAACTAACAACTAATCCGATCTCACCTATCACGACCCCGCCCTAAACCTATCCATAGATGTCTCAATTAGAAGGAAACTTGTTTCCATTGGGAATTGATATAGGTATTTCATGTCTGGTGTTAAGGTAGGTACCTATATATACTTTTTTAACATTTTGGAGTCCTTCTCAAGCGGGCTTCCATTGCAAAATGGTGATGAGCGGGAAATGAAATTCACTTATTATTAAGGTTACCACTGTGGTGGGCTTTACCCTTAAAACCTTACATTCTGAGAGGACATCTGTGCTCATGGGCTGGTCATATTATGTTGATGATAATGACGAATTTTTTGTAGTACCTATTCTGTTGAAATATCCATCTCGTCGATTATGTATAAAATAGTATGGTAAAGTCTCCAGATTTCAAAGTAACATTAAAATTTTCAGCAGAGCTTGTGAAATCAGTTCGCATTTATTTCGCTGCTTCAGGCTCTATTGAACCAAACGTAGAGCATTTTTAGAGCCTCGTAGATCGTCTTAGCCCCGTAGCGGCGTCGTAGCGAGAGGCAATCAGCCGTAGCGAGGCGCAATTTATCAACTGAAAGAGTACATTCTTTAGAATCACGACTATTTCCATCTTGAGAAACGAAGTTTATTTGAAAACAAATTAAATTCATATGCAGATTGAAATTCAATACTCGGTTGTAATCTCTCAAGTACTAAGCCTATTGTCTCGATATTGAAATACAAGGTATTTGTTCAATGTTATGTAGCAATCTTAAGAATTGTTGTTTATTAAATTATTCTCAACGTACGTTTCACTCCGATACTGGAACATCTTCAGGAGATGTTGACTCGACAATGCACGATTGTAGAAACTTTTACAAGTCGGAGTGAAACGTACGTTGAGAGACTAATTTGTAAGATTTGTGTGGTATGGTGAATATAGCAAGATACTTACTGAACCACATAGATTTACTTACTGTGACGGAATAAAACGAATCAAAGTTCTACTTCTTTCATTATCATGGACTTCCGCAAAGTAACGCCTGCTTCTATCACATAATACCTACTGAGACTAACCGAACAGGCGGCGAAAATGGAAGGCCCTGCAGGAAACCTATGTCCAGCAGTGGACGTCGATCGGTTGATGAAGAACCTTAATCCACGTGGGCAAAGTAACGGGCATAAGTTAAATGCATAAATATAGCACTACAACTAAATTGCACGTTTACAATGCAGTCCACTTCACTTAATTCTGCAACAATTACTGCGAAATAAATAGAGCGTGTATAAAATGAATGAATTCTCAGGTCAGCGGACTGAAGATAATGATCGTAGCTCGCGAGGACCTTTCGTTGAATTTTCAGGTTAATTGAACGGGTTGACGCATTGCAGTTATTGCAATTCCCCCCCGTGCTTCGCAGGCACATGAAGCCGTCGGTCCTGCGCCTGATATCTCTCCGGTCGTGTCGGATTTTTCATCCCATTGGTATATGAGAGTAAAGGAAAAGATAATGCATCTGTGTATGCGTACATACTTGTAGCTAGCGCTTGGCTGAAATCAGACTTGCTGGAAGTGGTGATGCAGCCAAATGTGGAGAAGATGCCTAGAAGGTGCCTATTTACTCTTGATTTGAAGATACAAATATTACAAGCGGATGGAAAAACTGGAACCATATCCTCGGTTCCAACTAACTAAGCGGTCCATATACAAGCGGTTCGAATTAGAAACGAGCAAGCAAATAGCTTCGTATGCGTCGTCGTTCGTATTTCAACTATATACGGAACTCTTCCAGCGCAAATCTTGTTATCCTTTTCAATGTAAATTCACGTGGACGGAGTCGCGCGCATCATCTAGCTCATAGCAATAGGTAATGCCTCGAGCTCGCAGTAAATAATTACCCGTTAATGGATAACTGTAGTATATCCGAAATTCATTAACGCCTCTCGTTCGTACGCCGTCGCTGAGCAATGACGTAATGCGAATACCTACCACACATGTCTACTAGGTAAGTAGGTATACCATTTAGGCCACGTTTTTTTTTATCCACTACAAGTTAGCCGTTGACTTACGTTGCAGTGTAAGATGGGAGCGGACTAATCTGTTGGGGCCGGGTATGGCAGTATATGAAACCCATTAACCACAGCCCATACCTACTTAACGTGCGGAGGTCCTGGGTTCGATCCCCGGCAGGGTCAATTTGGGAATTTATAATTTCTGAATTTTCCCTTGTCTGGCCTGGTGGGAGGCTTCGGCCGTGGCTAGTTATCACCCTACCGGCAAAGACGTGCCGCCAAGCGATTTAGCGTTCCGGTACGATGCCGTGTAGAAACCGAATAGGGGTATGGGTTTAATATAACTGCCATGCCCCTAACAGGTTAGCCCACTACCATCTTAGACTGCATCATCACTTACCATCAGGTGAGATCGCAGTCAAGGGCTAGCGTGTAGTTGATAAAAAAAAAAAAAACCTCCAGTCGGTTTCTCCACAGCATCGTACCGGAACGCTCAATCACTTGGCGGCACGTCTTTGCCAGTAGCATAGATAAATTATAATACCAAGTATAATACGTCTTTGCCGGTAGGGTGGTAAACGGCCGCAGGCCAAAACACAGAAAATTCAGAAATTGTAAATTTTCAAATTGACCCCGCCGGGGATCGAACCCGGGACCTCCAACGTTAAGACAACAGCACTCAACACTACGCCAGGGAAGTCATCAAAATACCTAAAAGGTTTCCTAATTTACATCATTATAATGTGTTTTAAAAAAAAATCCTGATTCTAGGTATTTTTTCATGATTCTAGGTCAACGTGGATTATCCTATAGGTATATAGGTTTTGATTAACTGGTGAGTGTCAAAATATACGGCCTAAGTAAATGGCCACATTTTTTGATTCCGTTGACATAAAAGCTTGATTTCTTTGCGGCTCCAAGGGACCGCAGAGCTTAATATTGGTATTAATTAGACAGAAAGACAGACGGACGGACAACGATGTGATCCTTCTAGAAGTCTGATCCTAAAAGGGTTCCTTTGCCTAAAACATGTTTATAAATAATTTGTAGTGTTAGATAGTGGACAAAAAGTACCTAATAGAAAGAGCTTATAAAAGGGCTGTCCCTGTGACCCCGTTCGGGAATAAAAATCGCCTGTAATATGTTTCGGGCTCATCCATCAGTCGGGAAATAGATGTTAGTGCAAAAACCTACCCTCGGAGAACCCTTTTTCATAAGCCATTGTTATTGGTACAATGTATTTCATTTTTTATCCGTCTACGGGTCGGTTTTCACTTATCATTTTTAAGTAGAAATAGAAAACATAATGTTCCCACGTCGGTATGCAGACTGTATAATATGTGTTTAGGTAGGTACTCTAAGGCCGGCCATACACGGACAGCTTGAAGCAGTCAGGATGGACTGCATAGTGAACTACAGTCTTCTACGTACACACATACATGGAACCGCTCGAGCAGTTGCGACTACTGCAAGTTGTTGACTATGACTGCAAGAGCAGTCCGTGTATGTTGATCATAGGCTAACTGCTCGAACAGTCCGTGTATTTGCTTGTTTGAAGACCTTTTAGTTACCATTTCTCTGACAAACTACTGGATCGATCATAATACGGTTTTTGCATTAGATACGCAATATGTAATAGCTACTCGTACCTGCCGACAAGGTTCTTAGATATCTTTGACGGCCAAAGCCCACAAGGGGGCGCTGCAATCGTGATTTTTACTATTCAATGTGGTTTTAATATAACTGACATACTAACAGTACATAAGTAGTAGTAAGTAAACTACGTAAGGTACCCTGGTTATGTACTCGTTATATGGTAAAAGACTACTACAAGGTGAGGGAGAGTCACACTGCAGGACTAAAATATATCCGCGCGAACCCCCGCGTTTAGTGGAAAACAGGTTTCGTCGTGTCGCGGTAGTCTATGCAGCTCCATATAAAAGTGCGTGTTTTTTTTTTCAATCTGACATTTTTTCTAATCCGTAGTGTGTTTTCGTCCTAAGCCTGTGACTTAGGCTACCCTTGCACTAACTTTATATAACTTAATTCCCTAAATGTGCGTCGTTATTTCTGTTTCCAATTTTCGGCAGCTGTTAATGACCTCGTGTAATGGCGTATTCCTTAATTACTTTGGTTAACCAATTGCAGAGATAGGTTGTATCCCAGGTAAGGACGAAGGCTACTATTTATGGTGTTCCCGTGGGAATTAAAACACTTAATCCACGCGAACGAAGCCACGGTCATCAGCTAGTATTTGAATGTAATAATAAAGGAAATGGTATCTGATAGACCAATCAACGCACAGCCCAAAACTACTGGAAGGATAAGGGGATAAATTAGGGGTTTGAAAGTTACCAAGCAAAATTGAACTTACCATGAGCTAAGCTCATCATGATCATAGTCTCGTATAAACTATACAACGAAATGTTTATTTGGGAAACTCTGATTAGTTTCCTAAATAACACGCTGCGTACCTAAAAATTACCTGTCGTATTTTGACCCTGACTGATTCTTAATGCAAAAGAAATAGAGTTCAAAATGAAATAAGCCTTACAGTACGGTTAGGACTACGGCCTACGGGGTGTGGAAATATTGCCACCTGGGACCCGACCGTTTCAGAAACTGCGAAAATAAGGTTGCTCTTGAAAATACATAAGCAGTTTGGTGAACTGTAAATGTAGGGTCCGGGAAAAACTAACTGAAATAGAAAAGGTATGAGCACTGAAAACAAGTAGGTAGTTAGGTAAAAGTGATTGCTGTTGGCGCTGAGCTTATGAGTCAGAAGTCCATGTTTCGATTCACGGGTGGAGCAATTTTAAAATTTATAATTTCTATATTATCACTTAGTTTTGGCTGTGGCTAGTTACCAACCTCCCGGATAAGACGTACCGCCAAGTACCATCAACAACAAGTACCTACCTACTACCTACACGATTTAAATACGCTTTAAATAATACTTGTATTATATTTTACCTATACTAGCTGATTCCCGCGACTTCATCGGCTTGATTTGAGTTTTTTTTAATTCCCGAGAGAACTCTTTAATTTTCCAGGATAAAAAGTAGGTATGTCTATGTCCTTTCCCGGGACATAGCCTATGTATGTGCTAAATTTCATCAAATCGATTGAAAAGATGGGCCGTTAAAGCGTAGCAGACAGACAGACACACTTGCGTTTATAATATTAGTATGGATTCGCTCACTAACTCATTTCGTAACAATACGTTAATATTTAACCGTACATTATTATTTTTTGATTTGGATAAGTTTTTTCTATTAATTTGATATGTTAATTAAGTATTATTGGATCATACCTAGTCATTTTCATAAGATCACATTGAGATTGTACAATCTGGATCTACGTTGACTTTTCCACTATCGCCATATTATTTTCGTTTAATATAATATCATGTACCTTTAGTTTGTTTATGTAAAAAAAACAATTAGTAGTTATTAAAAAAAACAATACTATCGTACAAAAAATTTTGCATGCCCATAGTATGGCGGATTGTAGATGGTAAAAAGCTGTAATTAAGACCTGTAATGTATGTACCTGCAATCAAGCAAATAAACTATTATGATTATGATTATGATTACGAATTTATTATAATATTAATACTATTTTTTATTTATATTAATCTTAGGTTTTTCAGTTAGTCCATATATTATATTCATAAAGCATTAAAAGAAAATTATGGTAACTAAATGTTAAATTTATTTGCAGACAGTGGAGTAGGTATTTTATTTTATTAAGTATTCATTGAGTTTAGTCAAGTTCTCATTTATTTAGCGTTTTAATGAAAGTATTTATATTTTCCAAGTTTTTAATGTTAGGTTAATGATCATATATAATGAATACCTGAGCTGGCGTCTAGAAAGTTATATCAAAATAATACGATGCTTTTAATTATTTTTGTATGTTTATTTAAACTTTCAAGTCCTTATAAAAATTTCTTAGAACGAAATAAAACTTATATGGAGCTCATAATTTAGTTTTGGTAATTGGTACGAGAATCTAAAACTTGCAGCAATAATGGACAGAAAAATCTCTAGAGAATCCAGAAAATCTCGATTTCTCGTACGTAAAAAAATACAACTAGCAACTTTCGGTTCGATTTTATCTGTATACTAACTTTTTATAACTAACTGTACGTTTTTATCTTAAAAAATTAATTGATGGAATCTGATCTATCTATGCAGCACCCAAATTGTTTAAAAATTATAGTCTGAAACTGAATGAATTTGGGACTGAACTTCTCAAAGCGTACTAAGTAAATCAAAAGTAGATTCTTACTGTTTCTTGTAGTACATAACGATGACATGGACATCTATTCCATTTTACTATCACCCCCTATCTTTTCGAGACGACAAAATAGTCACCCAGTATAATAGGATTGTACGGTTCGTACGATAATATTTTCATACACAGCGTACGTATGGCATCAATTTGCTTTTGCCGTGTGCATGACACAACACAGCTCGCACAGGGTAACGCGATTATCCCGGGACGAGCCCGGGACGAGGACGTTGTTATCTGTTCCGATAACAACGTTATCGGCTCTAATTGAACTGTTTCCACTGTTCTCTCTAACAATAGATTCAAAACAACACAAAACTCATTGATTCAATTATGGAATCAGTGCGTTTTGTGTTGTTTTGAATTTCCATAGTTTGTATTTGTATGTTTTAATAGCTGACCTTGTCAGAGTTGAAACGTATTACCCGAACTGTATAAGGAGTTCATACATGCTATTTGACGTGCAAGCATCTATGAGGTCGAATTATCCGATTCGTATTCTCGTATTGACAAACGATAACGATTCTAATTTCCGCGTTATATCGAGTTGCAGTGTCGCGTTTGTCGCCAGGACAGCGTAGGACAATGGGTCATTTGCCGGAATAAAACTGATCTCCGGATGCAAGCTATCTCTACCCCAAACTTCAGAACCGAATAAACCGATGAGCGGTGATAAGACGTCTGTCTGCTACCTTGGCAGACACTCAGACAGACATGAAGCTGTTATAATGTATAAAAACCACCGAGTAGTAAGTCTGTGATAAAAACCGTGTGGTGTCGTTTAGGTACCATATAGTTACTTTCGCTATCTTCTAGTTAGTAGGTAACTATACCTACTGGTCAGAGTTCGCCTTTTTGTCATATACGATTTCAATTTATCTTACCTGCGTTCTGTTTTCCTTGCGTTCTCCTAATTTTAAGGTTGCCTGGAAGAAATTGCTATTTAGCGATAAGGCCGCCTTTTGTATTATTTTTCGTTATTTTATTTCATGTTTTATTGTTTCGTTTTCTTGTGTGGTGCAACTAAAGAGTTTAATACTTAATAATTTTCGGCCAGGCCAAGTACTCGCATTTTATCGTCCCAAACAAATTATATTGCCATGGTCATGGATATACCTAATTATATAACTTATTTCATACAAACTTTCATCCCCTATTTAACACTCTATTTAACTTAGGGACAGAGTTTGAGATACAGACACTGAACATATACCTACTTACAAACAAATTCTGATAAACACACATAATTACCCCGCCTTGAAAATAGCCAAAAAAAAAACTTCAATGCTGTTAAAGATCCTCTCAGGTCTCGGAGTAATTTGTAATATATACTATAGTAAGAAGAAATATATATTCAATATTTCTTCGTACAAATTAATTCCTGCATAAAATTGAATAATTCAATTATCCCGCGGAGTTGGAGCGGAAAATAATTTACAAAGTTAAACGTAGCTATTTGGAATTTCAAATTGGTTACTGCGACCACTCTCGGGCTTTCGGCATTTTGAGGAGCTCAAAGCCTTTGCCGCCTTAACGGGCGATCGTTCTTGCCAGGTGAACCGTCCACTTTGACTAACTAAGCGAAAATGTGGCGATTTGGAGGCGTAGCTACGATTATACGAGTGCGTCGATCGGTTGGAATAGGGCAAAAACGCCCTACGGACCAACAGCCTGCATTTCACTTTTATATGTAACGCGTATACTAGGCGACAAGATAAGACGTTGTAACCCCACTTGACACGAACGTTACGTGAGGTTCTAGTCTGTCCCGTCCGCCCGTGACTATTGACTATTGACTATAATATAATCTACCACCGGTTCGGAAAGATGATTCTACTCAGAAGAACCTGCTTGCAGACTTACCGGCTGCTGGATGCGAAGCGGATTGCTTCCATGCTAGTTTGTCAGGAAATCAGAAAGAAAAAGGAAATTTAGAGAGTGCATCTGTGTTTGCGCACATACGTGTGTATAAATTGGCTGCCATCGTGATATTCGGTCAGGACATTATTGTTTATTATTGTTTTAAGGGTTCCGTAACCAAATTTGGCAAAAACGGAACCCTTATAGATTCGTCATGTCTGTCTGTCTGTCTGTCTGTCTATCTGTCTGTCTGTCCGTCCGTATGTCACAGCCACTTTTTTCCGAAACTATAAGAACTATACTGTTGAAACTTGGTAAGTAGATGTATTCTGTGAACCGCATTAAGATTTCCTTACAAAAATAGAAAAAAAACATTAAATTTTGGGGGTTCCCCATACTTAGAACTGAAACTCGAAAATTTTTTTTTTCATCTAACCCATATCTATGGATAGGTCTTCAAAAATGATATTGAGGTTTGTAATAATATCATTTTTCTCTAAACTGAATAGTTTGCGCGAGAGACACTTCCAAAGTGGTAAAATGTATGTCCCCCCCTGTAACTTCTAAAATAAGAGAATGATAAAACTAAAAAAAATATATGATGTACATTACCATGCAAACTTCCACCGAAAATTGATTTGAACGAGATCTAATTAGTAGTTTTTTTTTAATCATAAATCGTAAACCGCAATTTACCTTTCATTCAATCAACTCAAATATTTAAAATAAAAATATTTTTAATAATTTAAAACTTACTACAGTTTTGTACGGAACCCTCGGTGCGCGAGTCCAACTCGCACTTGGCCGGTATTTTTAATGTTAAAAACTATCGAACGTAACAGGAGTGTTCGAGTGATATAACTCTATCGTGGGTACAAACCAAACACACTAATATTATAAATGTGAGTGTGTTTGTTTGTTGGATTGTCCATCACAACAGAGCGACTGATCGACGTAATTTTTAATTACATGGGTATATATTTTGGAAACCCGGAAAGCGACATAGGCTACTATAGGCGGCTATAGGGTTCCCGTGCGAATTAAAAAAAACTAATTCCACACGGACGGAGTCGTGGGCATCAGCCAGTGTCCTTTATAAAGTAGGTACGTTATAAGTTTGTGTAGCGACATGGCTGGTCCACGTCGAGATAAAGTAATCTCGGTAAAATACGACCGTGGGCGGATTGTGGCGGGGCCGTGTTTAAAAACAAACTTTACACAACTTTACACTATAGCGCTTTTAAACTTTACCCATTTATGGACTTAAGTACTCTTAATATATTAACATAATATTTGTAAAGGAGAATTTGGCGAATTATTTGAGAAAAATCTAGAAAGTTCAGAGTCAATGTCTGACGGTTGCATTTCTGACACTAACTTTAACCTGTATTTATAGCTTGTACCCATAGATTTAGGGCTGGTCTTAAATCTTAAATCTGTGATTATTACCTATTTTGTGCTTTAAATCTTAGAAGGGAGAGGAGAGGGAGGAAAATACTCTTATTTTACATAGCTAATATTCTTTTACGCATGAAATTTTCATTAGTACAGTACTACTAGCCCGGAGTAAAACTTTAAATCCCTCTCTGGTAGTGTCGAATGAAGATTCAACTACAATGTTGGTTCTATATAAATTTCATGAAGACTAGTTCGGAGATGGAAGGCGGAATTCCTCAATGAGTAACAGCAGATCAGTCGTGAACAGTGTTATAGCTTAGAACGAGATCTTTAACGTTTTAAGCAGTCTGCGGTATAAGGTCATGCAACCCTCCTAGGTGAGCGACAAAAGCGACGCGACACGACGCGATACGACGTTATAGAAAATGACAAACGTGTCTACGCGACTACGTAGGCCGCGTGAAGTATTAGCTAGTGTTTGATACTGTCGCGTCGGTCGCGTCGTATCGAGCCGCGGTGTCGCGTTTGTCGCTCACGTAGGACAACGGGTAAGCTGGGTCGTTTCAACTAGGTAGTATTAAAATAAATTATCACCATAGTCGTAGTATATTTATTTAATTTAGGTACAATGTACACTTATTGACGTCCAGGTAGGTACTTATAAAATATGATGGTGATAATCAGTTGCGGTCATTGACTTAATCATACATCAATGGTTGCGGTATCTTAAAACTAAAGCTACGAGGGTTCCAAACGCGCCCTGGTCTAAAAAGAGCCCACAACAAACTCACTGCTGAACGAAGGTATAAGTTATGTAGGTACTTAAATACTATATTTGTATCTAAATAGTTAGTTATCAAGAACAACCATCATGAAAAGCTAGAAAATAAATAAAATACAGTGTAAATACGTCACGGAGCGGTTATGATAGCCCCCGACCTGCTGTCACCGCCACTAAATGCGTTGTGTAACGAAACATGACACAGGTTGTGTCCAAGAAAATGTAGACAGAGCGTGTAAAAGAAATATAAAGGAAAATGTCCACGTGTCGTAATATACTCGTATTATGTACTTTTCTCGCCGTCTAGATTTCTCTGTATCGCCGCAGGTTATTGTTAACAGCTGACTGAAATTAGTAGTGAGAGCAGAAATTTGACAGTTAGAGATCTGAAGAGCGACAATTTTTATGCTACTTATACTTTTTATACCTGTTTATTGAGAAGAACCAACAAGAAACTCGGTGGTTATAACTTTTTAAAACTCTGATTTATAATATTACGTAATGTACATAAGAAATTCCATTGAAATGAAACGAAGGGGCTACGTAGTTACCCTGTGCTAGTCAAGGATCGGCGCATACACACAGAGTGGAGTGGTGGCAAGACTTTTTAAAATTCGGCTTTAATAATGTGTTATTTTACATTCATTTGAAATTGTTATACTAATAAATAAAAAATTAGGACGCCGCGTTTTGGCATACCTAGACTAGCCTCCTCCTCTTTGGAAGTCGGTTGATCTTATAAAGTAAATACCACAGAATAGGTAATACTACGCCTCGACTCTGACAGTGTGCATTAAACAATGTTATAATAGGGAATATTAGGTATTCATTTCAATCAAATTATGTATAAGCGAAAGCTTTTACACGAAAATAACAATATAATGTACCTACATTTAGATAATCCAAACTGAAATATTCAGAAGTCTCGCTTCGTCTGTATAATTTGCATAATAAATTGTCCTGTATCTTTCGCCTCCATACCTCGGCGGTTATATTGGAGTCAACCTTCTGTAAGGTAACGACTAATGACCAATCGTTAAAATAAATTTCGTTTCTTCACCGCTACGCTAGGTACGCTAACTTCGATGATAACGCTTTTTGAAGTGAAACTTCTTTAGAATCGTTGTGCATATGAAAGTTCGATGAAACGAAAAAGTGACACTAAAAAGAAACAATCATCTAAAGAGATAAAATAAACATATTTTTTCATCGACTTTTTAAAATTAATTTATCCAAGGGTTATTTAAATTGTAGGTAGAATACTTTAAAACGAACAAGGCGAGGTTACTGGACAGGACCCTTTTTTAATAAGGATCATCTATTATCTCGTCTCACGGCCTCTACAGGTGACCGGAGGGTTGGAATGTTACCCTCCCTAACATTATAATAAGATCGGCTATATAATTCAGCGGGCAGCCAGCGTTCGAGCATATTGCTACGGAATAGCTAATAGTACGTTACATTGCCTCGTTGCAGTAGATTATATGATATGTTTGATACTGAGGTTTTAATGTACATAGTTAAGTTTATTACCCACGACGGGACGAAGACTTTGTGCGTTTGTTTGTAGGTACATTTCTGGAAAACTATTGGACGAATTACAATGCGGTTTTTCACATTCATAATTCATAATTCATAATTCATTAGACATGTATTAGCTTCTGAGATGTGTTTACGGCCATACTCCATCAAGCTGGACTGCAATCGTGATTTTATTTTCTTAAGTGCTCGTGTAGTGAACTTGTTTTTATGTAATACTATGTGAGTGATGACGCCCGCGACTTCGTCCGCGTGGATTTGAGATTTTAAGCTATTGCATAGCTTCTATCGCGGGCCTTGAGCGTGGAGACCGAATCCAGAATTTCCGTAACGAAAAAAAACCTAACACTTTGGTTGCTATGACTACTTGTGTTGTTGACTTCAAGTTATTGAAAATAAAAAGACTATTTTTATGAAAAGATGATTTTGGTTGCTATGACTACTTGTGTTCATGACTTCAAGTTGTTGAAAATATAAAGGCGAAATAATTTTAAAGAATTATGTTTTCAATAGTCCGGGTGTCCAAGGTGAATCAAAAAACCTCAATGTACAAAGTGTTTTAAATATGAATAAATAAAGTGTATTTATTAATGAAGAAAGTCACGAAAAAATAGTGAAAGAAAATGAGTGAGTACCTACTCTATATTACATACATTTTATTATTATTATCACAAATGCAGTATAATTTTTTGTTTCGATTATTATTATTTTTATTTTTATTAAATTTTAATTTAATTTAAATTGATTTACCAAAAAAAATACCCACCCAGATAAATTATGTCCCAACACTTCTTGCGACACTAGCGCTTTGCTAATGCACCGGAACTAACCGTCAACTTTTGTACTGTCCTATCTGTCCCCAGGGACTAGTATATGAGTGATCTGTGGCGGTGATACTTTTTAGTTTTGCCATCTATCGATGAACAGCAGAACTTTTAATGACTTGTACTTTGAACTTTTAGTAACTTGAATTAATATCAAACAAAAACAAAGGAAAAAAAATACTGCATAAATAAAATAATTAATTATAATTACATACGAGTAAGTTGATAAAAAATGCTATGCAATAGCTTTACCGCGGCAGTCTCCGAGTGCCACACGTCTTTTTTTTAATTCCCGCAGGAACTCCCTAATTTTCCGGGATAAAATAATAAGTAGCCTATGTCCTTCCCCGGGATGCAACCAACCTCTTTACAAAATTTCATAAAAATGACGAAAGTCAAAAATAATGAAACAATATGGCTTCACGCGTTGGCAGTATGGTCCCAGTTCAACGTAAGCCGTCGTACGCTATATAGTATAGGGCATCAACACATAGTACACAGTGCATCATGCACTCGCTTTACCTCCGCCAAACCATTCTGCGTGTAAAGTGGGTTGTTGTAAACGACGCGAAGCAAGAGGCTAAGTTTGACGACCTGCGTGGCCCAGTGGGTGAGCGTTGTTGTCTTATAAGCGGGAGGTCCCGGGTTCAGTCTCCAGCTGGATCAATTTGGGAACTTAAATATAATTTTAAAAAGAACTGGTTTGGTCTGATGGGAGGCCTCAGCCGTGGCTGGTTACTGGCAGAAACGTTCCACCAAGCGATTTTGCGTTCCGGTACGATGCCTTGCAGAAACCGATTAGGTTTATGATTTTTTAATATAACTGCCAAACCTTCACAGGTTGCCCGCTGCCATGTTAGAGTGCATCATCATTCCAGTAGGCGAGATCGCAGTCAAGGTCTTGTAGTGGAAAAATACTAAACTTTATGCTTTCCTTGTGTTATCTACTACGGAACCCTAAAAACCAGCATTAACTTCGCGAATATCGACCATTTGTTAAGCTAGCAAGTTGAACCAGCTCAGCCAGTGTAGTAGTTCCAGTTAGTCCCAATAGTTAGTCGGTTGTCATAGGAACAGTGAGAGCGAAGTTACGAGAGTTTGAGGATACCAAGTTTTCCCTTTGTTATACCTGTACAATTACTTATTCTGTGGTTAAACTACGGCCAACTTTCGCTCGCCGGGTCAGGTCTTAGCTTTAATAATTTGAGTGCCACCTTAGGCTTTGAGTATACCTAGAATGTACCTTAAGGTGTGTCTTATGTTTGGAGCACGCGACGTTTGCAGGACACAATCACAATTTGTCATACCTATGCAATTTGTGTATGCTGGACAAAACTACCTATAAGTAAGGAACCCTTTTATTTTAACCAAGGAAACCTAAAAACCGACATGATGAAACTTTTGGCGAAATTTCTCATTAACTGTGCAATGTTTTTCTTTCCCTTAACAAGCATTACGTTCCGTGTAGCGAAATATCCGCCAACATGCTATACATATATGACACATATATGTATGTATGTGGTATATGAATGTATGTCGTACCTATTATGTCAGTTTGCGCCCTCGCTGCGGTGTAGGGATAGTATGGGAATTCAACAACGCTTAAGACAGCGGTTACATACTCGTGTAGCATTGATGTGATTGTAAATGAATTTTTTCTAAAGAACAACCACCGAGTTTCGTGCTGATTCTTCTCGGTAGGAATGTCATTCCGAACCATTCCGAACCAATGGTAAATTCACTCGACGATTCTAAAGCACTTTAAATAAGTTTATTTGAATAAAAAAATATGAGTTTGAGTATGTTTAACATCTCGCCAACAAGTTTTGTCGGCCTCTCTGGCGCAATTTGGTGAGTCCAGGCTTCAATCACTTGCAGAATCGTGAATTTCCAATCTGAGAAGAGACTAGAGTTCAGCAGTGGGCCAGCGATGAGTTGAATTGATGATAATAATAAAGTACCACTGGTTAATATCCAATTTACTTTGACGTTAAAGTGTTTCGTTTCTATCACATTAGGCGAGATGATAAAATCTCATGCTGACATACATTTAATTATCGCGGTTTCCAGTCGACGCCCTTTTTAAAACACGTTTTTTTTTGCAATCATTTCATTAAAACCACTGAAACGGCGGTCGGCGAACTAAAATTCAAGCGTAGGTAAAAGGGTCATCAGTTTACGTTGTGGTAAGTGCTTGGGATTGCTATTAATACGTATAATGAATCACTGTATAAGAAGAGCAGTCACACTAATTTTTGAAGTGAAACTTCTTTAGAATCGTTGTGATTTGAAAATTCGAGAAACGAAAAAGCGGCACAAGCACAAGATTGAGATACAACACAAGTTATATTTACACACACACACACACACTTTTTTTATTTTCTTCTGCTTCTGTTAATAAGCCTTATAGGTAATTATGTTTATGCTGGGCAGGTCATATCTGTTGTAGAGCCGACGGCCGATGGGCGATGGGGCCGAAGTGTAGACGGCGTGCCGGTAAGCGAAGCGCAGTCCCGACGTGGTGGAATGCGACCCTACACTACAAAGCGTAGCGTTTGTGCTAGGTGCTGATAGATCCAGACAGTCAGTCAATCAGTCGGTGAGCTTCCTTTTATATATTTAGACAGACCGGGAGACTTTCAATTTTAACGGATTAATTACTCAGCAAAATTGTCCGTTCATTTGAACCTTTTTTCTCAATGTAGCGCGGTTGTAAAACAAGGCTATAATTAACGAGAAACGAAAAGGTCCGGACCATATAATTGGATGACGATTAACCCGGAATACTATTTAAATTCTTACAGCTTTCATTGTATCCTTTAGAATGTGTTTATTGCGTCGTCGCCGTTGTCAACCGACAGACGCCCACTGGTGGACGGAGGTGTTCCTTCGCAAGGCAGGGACTTCCGCATACCGTGATCCAGCAGCTCCCTACGACTCTCTTGATGCCGTCCGTCAACCGAGTAGACTTGCCAGCACTTTGGGATCCCAAAGTCTGTTGGTTCCTCAAATTCGCAACACGCACGCACTGGGGCCATACTACCAACGCGATTTAAGCAATAATCTACCGAAAATGACGCTTGACCTTCCTAAAATAAGGATTATATTAATTCTAAAACACGAAAGTCTATACATTTTAATAAAACAATATGTCTTTAAGCGTTGGCAGTATGGCCCCTGTTCGAAGAATGTCTTCAAGCATTTAGGAATTTTGGACGAGAAGACATCTTGAATCTTTCCGAAAGTTACCCAGCCGAGCTGGATTCGGTGGCTGACCCCTTTGACCTACGAGAGTTCTCAACAAAAAGGACATAAGGGGAGCGAAACTTAATAGGTATAGCGGTAATAATATCTACGTTCAGAGAGACCTACCACCACTGGCGGGGAACAAAGTCAAAAGCGCCGCCGACTACATAAAGATTAAAAGGAAAATGTCCTTTATAGAAAATTGGCTCTTAACTTTTTTTTAGCAAAAAATAGCTACACATTTTCTCCAAAAGGTACGGAACACATCGATTGGCTATTCAGCCTAACCTGTTCCTAAAATAAACGGTCCAAGGTAAAAGGAGATCTACAAAGGACCGATTACAATGGACCCGTGCGACCTACAATATCGTAAAAAGCTTTAAAAGAGGCTTTAAAGGTTATATTTTTGTTGTAAAGTTCCTTGTAAATGCTCTTCGGTATTTGATTAGGGTAATAAACTTCAACTTTGTTATATCTCGAGTACGATTAGGTACGGAAATCTTTACTTTGGAGGTACTTACATAGATAATCAATATTACATTTCGCCTGCATTAATATTGTTACATAGCAAATGTTAGACTTATTACTAAATCATTACATTATTTTTTAATTTTATATGTTTGCAAAGGCGAATTTTAGTCTGCTAAACGTTTTAACTTTAAGATAAACTGTATTCTTAGTCATAAGAATGCCTATGTACCTATAAATCATGCTGTATAATAATAATTATTTTATTAGCATATAGTAATGATTCTGAATATCAAGTTTTCAAGGGATAAAAGCCAGATCTTAACTACCTAATCTCGCATTAGAGTGCGTCATCGTTTTTCAAAGTAAATCAATCTAATTCCAACGCTCAGAGCTTTGGAATTAATGTTTAAATAAGTTTCACGAGAGCTCAGCCGTAAACCCAGCCTCCATTGAGGTTTGAAGATTGCTCAGTATCTCCACGAGGTTTCTCGATGGAGAGATAACACGAGTTCTCCTTTGTTTTTTCATAATTAGAAGGCCAAGGTCACAGGTGGAGGATTCTCATAAAATTCAAGGGCCTCGTTTTACGTAGGTAATTTCTTGTTTACATAATTCATTATTTTTAATAATTTTGAGCACAATATTATTAAAGAATAGACTTTTGGTTAAAATTCGAGGCTATTGATGAATTATAATTAATGAAAGCCACTGCTGTAGTTATATACGAGTACTTTATCAGATGAATTTTAGCGAAGACTCAAGAGACTAATGGATTTTGTGAAGATATTATGTAGGTAATTTTTGTTGGAGTGTGAGCTTTCCGCCGTGGCTAGTTACCGTGCTACCGGCAAAGACAAACACCGATTGTAACAGGTTAGCCCGCTACCATCTTAGACTGCTTACCATCAAGTGAGATCGCAGTCTAGAGCTAAATTGTAGTGGAATAAAAAAGCTAGGTACTACTTAATTTGGTCATCTCATTGTGGTCTAGCTTATCTAAAACAGTGGAACCGAAAAGTATTCATATAATGTGTACAATGAAATACTTATAGAATAGAATTACAATCGCAACGACTTCATTTTATATTATTATTGTAGAACATAAACTTTCTTTTTATTTACACAGACTATGTTGAACTCTAGATTTAACTCAAACATTCAACAACCCGTACGTATTCAAATTAGGGTGGATTTAACGTACCTACTCTTTTGCATGAAACAGCAAATGAGTTTTGAAAATGTTGGTTTAGTCTTGTAATTTTCCTTCAAAACATGCTCGCTTCATTTGGAATCGGTCTGGGATATTATTATGCTAATTTTCTGTACCTATCTGTTTACCATAAGTCCAGAAATACTGGTACTAAGAGTACCGCAATTACACTAGTTAGTTTTACATGAGTAACTTACATAACTAACCCGTTGTCCTAGGACCTAAGTGAACGATAAAAAAATCTTTTTAAACAACCGACTTCAAACTCCCACGCCAACTTTACAACAACAAGCACGCGCTATACAAAGTACTTATTTTATTGTTGATATTTTAAAAACCGCTCGAACGATTTCGTTAAAATTTATATGGGACCACATGGGAAGTATGCCCTTTCAAATAAAAAAATAATCATCCAAATCGGTCCACCCAGTCAAAAGTTCTGAGGTAACAAACATAAAAAAATACAGTCGAATTGAGAACCTCCTCCTTTTTTTGAAGTCGGTTGAAAAAAGCGGCAACGCGACGCGATGTGACGCAACGCGACAATATTATGTCGCTCAATTAGGACAACGAGTGAGCCGGTGACGTCACGCGACGCGATGTGATACGACGTCACGCCATAGAAAATGAAAGACGTCGTATCTACGCGACAACGTAGGCCACTTGAACGGCCAGCTACTGTCTGATACTGTCGCGTCGCGTCGTGTTGCCTCGTTTGTCGCTCACCTAAAACAACGGGTATGTAACATTTGCCTGCAATAAGCGACTTAAGTATATTTTGTAAGTTAGGTACTCGTATACGCGACTTACGTGAGTAAAACTTTCAAGTGTAATTATTGTGGCCTGTTTATTTAGTTGATTCTTTATGTACCACCTTCCATGGTCCCATATTTTGTTAATTTAAGTTTTTCAGTACCTATACATTTTAATTTTTTATATTTGTTACCTTGTCCTTTCTGTTGTTGTGGTACCTATGCCATGAAGAATATGCATATATATGCATATATGTAGGCATATACATTTTACATTATATATTATATATATGTTGTTGTAGTCTGTAGATCATGCATTGGTTCCGTAGCTATAAGCGTTGTATGTACGGAACAGGGAATCTGCTTAGTTGTATGCAAATCACGTCCACATAGTATCCGCGCTGTGATCTAAGCAGATTTACCTGAATCACACCAATTTCAGGATTTCTAGTTGAGGTTTCTAAGCAGAATCTGCAAGTCAAATTTTCCATCCATAGAATTTTTGCAAAATGAAGAACACCATTTATTAAACCATTTATTTAATTGATATCTTAAATCTAATGCGACACGTGGGGACAATCTTGTCCAGTGCCGGATTTAAAGCCAGCGCGGGGTCCGTAGCAAATATGAACCCTTGATGATGCAAACAATAAGGGGATTTCCTCTGATGCCTTTTTCAGGTCGTGCCACACGCGTGACTTGATCATGAGTCTAATGCTCAGGTACTGGAGGCGCCAGAGTAACATTTAATTTAAGGTATTGTTTTGTATGGTACAATGCTGAGAATAAATGTTTTTTCTTTCTACATATATTATGGTGCTGCTAACTTAAAGCAAAATAATGTATCTATCAAATCATAGTAGGTATGGCCAGCGCTCACTTTGAGAATAGGTATGTGGCTTAAAGCGAGTGGCTTATACTTATTTTGATTTATTGTTTTTAGGGCACAGCCGCGGGATCTAGTTTAGTATTTCAAAGGATAATGATGTAAAAACTCTCTGCGAAGCTTCATCCCATCTGTGTACGTGGAAGCTGCACACACACATACACACATAACATAGTTAACATTCAAATGCATTCAAGACTCAAGTTGGCAGAATTAAATGTGTACTACTTACATACGTGTGGGGGTAAAAAGGGGGGAAGGAGTACCTGCAGCGTGTAATAAAGTCGCATCAGTCATGTGGGTTCCCTCACTTCGTACTTTAAATGATAAATGCAGATGTCCGCGTATGCCACACTCGAATGTAATTGGATGATTTGTTGGAAGCGTAAATTGGCTTTTTATTTGCTTTTAACAAAAACCTGAATATTTTCAAACTGCGAGACCTCGGCCATGGTTAGCTACCACTATACTAGCAACGCATAATGCAACGATTAGTTCCGCTGCGAAACGATGCGTTACGGTACGATGCGGAGCAGTAACTGTTGATGCAAGCGACATACCCTTTCAGCGCCCTGAGCCATGAGATCTCTCATTACAATATTACCGAGATGTGGATATGGAATGCCCTTCCAGCGCATGGATTCCCTGCCTCGTATAACTTAAGTACCTTCAAGGCAAGACTAGACAAGCATCTTCTCCAACCTAGACATCATCATTCCTTTGTACGAGTAGTAAGCATAATTGGCGTCAAGGCTTAGTTTCACCCATGAATGCCTCAACTTTCACCATTAATTAATTATCATAATCAATTGCAATTTCTCCATAGAATAGAATTGTATCTTCCAGATCACACCATTATTTGGTATTTTTTTTGAATACATATAGGCATACAAAAACCCGTTACATTCGTTAAAATTTGAAATCGGATCCAATTTGAGTTGTTCTAATTGTTCATTTACATCCTTCGATCAGTGCTCTCCTAAATTAAACCCTAATCGTGGGTAGTAAGGTTATTTTTCTTTAAACGCGTTCCACCATTTATTTAGCTGGCCAAGATTAAAAGCGCCCCATTTTACACCTTTCCCGACATACAATATAACATGAGTACAATGGTTTTGCCTTTTTAGGGTTCCGTACCAAAATGGTAAAATGGAACCCTTATGGTGCGACTTTCTCCGTCTGTCTGTCCGTCTGTCCGTCTGTCCGTCTGTCCGTCTGTCCGTCCGTCACACTCGATTATTTCAGTAACTACC
The DNA here is from genome assembly GCA_963932025.1 of Erebia epiphron. NCBI lineage: Eukaryota > Metazoa > Arthropoda > Insecta > Lepidoptera > Nymphalidae > Erebia > Erebia epiphron. Next base: position 54,774,946 of record OZ009945.1, on the reverse strand, counting down.
GAAGCTATCGACATGAAATTTGGAATAGTTGTGTATATTAGTGGCCCAAAGACACTGAAATTAAAAAAAATTGGAAATTATTTTTGTTCTTATTTAAAAAGGGGGGAAAAATCTGAGGATTGAAATTTAAAAGTGAGATAACTGTACTGTGTGGGGTATCATATGAAAGGGTTTACTTTGTACATTCTAAAACAGATTTTTAATTATTTTTAGTTATGATAGTTTTTGATTTATCGGGGAAAATGTCTAAAAAAATACCGTTCCCCCCCCCTTATCTCCGGAGTTTACCAACCGAAAAATTTGAAATAATTATGGTCAATAGGAATTTACGTATATTTTACAGGAAAACTATAGCCAATGCTCTAACTAGCATAGTTTTTTTGATATTAACAATAAACCTCTACAAACAAAGTTAGTCTTGCGGTTCATTAACAAAGGTAATTATTTATTAATAATGGTACGGAACCCTTCGTGCGCGAGTCCGACTCGCACTTGCCCGGTTTTTTTAAATATAATCTTGGGTATTGTTCATGGATTGAATAAAGCCCTTATTTTAATTCAGATACTGATGAGACTTATCTAACTGCAGGGTCAAACACCCTAGGTGATATTTAAAATCACACACAATAAACTTTTAAGCAAATACAGCAACGTACTATTCTATTCTGTGATAATAGGTAATAGTACGGTGCTAGCCCGGAGTTAGGATGGTGTTTCACCACCGTGCCTCGGAGAGCATGTAAAGCCGCCGGTCCTGAGCCTGATCTCTCTCCGATCGTGCCAGATTTTCCTTCCCATTAGGCTATGAGAGTAAAGGAAACATAGAGTGCATCTGTCCATGCGCACACACTTCTGCACTATAATATCTCCCGCGCAGGTGGCTAATCTCTCTGGAGATTGGCCGCCATGACCAAAATTCGGAAGGGAGAACATTATCTATTCTATCTGTATAAAAAAAAAACAATTGCTGTTCGTTTGTCTCGCTAAAACTCGAGAACGGCTGGACCGATTTAGCTGATTATGCTCGTGTCGCTTCGTCCTCGATGATAAGAGATCACAAGTGTAGTCCCGCCTTTCGTGTCACTAGCATCACACGATTTCAAAGCTGAAAGAAAAAACAGAACGCGCCCCCCTTTGACAGCGCTGTCACTGTCACCATTTATATTATCTTCATTCGTTTTTTGTGTCATTTAAAAGCATCACGCGTTTATTTTGTTTTACGTTATTTTATTAATTTAAGTGCTAAATAGTGCTAATAATGTGCAGAAAAGATCTCCGTGTAATGAGGAATATCATCCCTTATCAGTTTATGGAAATAGGAGATTAAAATATGCGAATTGCCTGAGTCAATTATGACGATGGCAAGAATGTGTAATGCAATGCTTACGCGTCACGCATATTTACAGCGCGGGTTTTTGAGGAAAAGAAGAAAACGAAAGATTTACACTACAAAATATACGAATTACCCGAGTCAAATGACGAAGGTAAGATTGTTTGCAATGCTTACACGTATATTTTTTATTATTTATCCTCTACGATCGACCGGCGCGGTTGTGTGGCGAAATAAAAGGCTGAGGGATATTCTGTGGGAATATACAAAAGCCGTACCTACTCATACTATAACCTGGTGGTGTTCTATGCGACACTGTGGTTATGAGCCTAGGGGTGTTCTGCGGGAACACACGTGGTTTCGTTAGTATGTAATTATTCGTCTGCATCCATACACATACAGTGTACACTGCTGGACGAAGGCCTCCTGCATGGATCTCCACAAGACCGGGGTAACTATTAAGCACTGAAACCTAGGAGAGGCATTCTGAGAAATGTACAAGCCTAGTGTACAATAATATCATGATACCATAATTACTGCTAAAACTTGCAAGGATGTCTATAACATTAAGGTTATACCTACTGCACATTGAATACAAGATGAGCTATAATTCTTTATGTATTTGCTCTTATAATAAACAGTCAGCATCTGGAAGTCTCAGTGAAGAGTATATTCCCCGGAAACTGAAAACCAATCCTTAGAGGATTATTACTAGCAGTAAAGAAGTAAGTACTAAGCTTGGGGAATAATTTTGAAACCTCAAGGCTATTCGATGTACCTACTTTTCTTTTAGAGGGTCAATCTTCTATTATTCCAGCCCAGCTCCATTTTTCCGAACCAGTGGTAGAGTCTTGACGTATCATAAGTGGCACAAGTTGTCCTATGTGAAATAAATAAATCATTTATCATTTATTAGTCACTATTAATAGTATTAAGTTTACTATACCTTTTGCACTACGTATTACAGCACTATGTTGTTGTTCAGAAGTTTAGAACAAAAGAGGTAAGCTTTAAACTAGCGGGACCCTCAAACATCAGTGTGGACCAGGGGATGAAGTATGAAGGCAACTAAGAAGATTTCTTAAGATTCAGTTACTATATAGATTGAGTTAAAGCTACAGGATTTTTAAACCTTATCAGCAGGTAGCTCTATTTTATCAGATGGTTAAATTTGGAATTACCAAGAGCGAATAAGATACTAATTATGGGAGATATGGAATTATAGGAAGCCAGAAGATAATATCAAAAAGTATAACAAATCCCATGGATTAGGTAATTCTGTGTTAAGGTACATTTCGAATTTGAATAATTCAAAGGGAAAAAACTATAACAGTTTCTAAACTAAACAATCTAATCATTTCTTAGTTTTCTTGAAACGTAAAAATGCTTGCTACATGATAAATATTTATAAGGAGCACAGCATGAACTGAAGTTCTGTTTGAAGGTAATTATTAAGTACCTACCAAATTAATGTTTTCTATTGTTGGGTTTGTGCACTTGCACCCCAACACATAAAATATTATGGAACCTAATACCTAAGTACCTACAGCAGAATACAGATGATTACACTAATATCTCAGTTCTCTTGACTCTTGCTGTCAAATTATGGTATGTACACAGGTGTATGTAGGTACTTATCTAGTTATGGGGCAGAAGATGACCTGCATATTATAAGTAGTTCAGGGTACCTAGGTTCCTACTATAGTTCAATTAAGGATGAGAAAATATGTGGTTTTTTAATCAAAAGAATATACTGTTTTATGACCTTTAACTGTACCCATATTCCTGCAAATAAAATATTAGTTATTTGTTTAAAACAGACTGACTGTATACCAAACAGGAGACATAGTATTATTGTCTTCTTAATTGCAGTCTCTGAATTGAGATATTAAGTTTATTAAATAAATCCTTTGAAGTTAACCCTAGGGTACCTACCTATTAAAACGAGACTAGTTTTTTGCAGGGGACAATATATCCTTCTGTAATATGATCTCTGATAAGGTACATTAGGTCTAATAATTAAAATAACTTGAGGTTAAGTATATTGATAAACTAGAGTTTTCAGGTTTTTGGGTAAATTAATATACATACATATTCTAAGGAAATAATTTAATAGAAAAGAATATCAGAAGCTTGAGTTGAGCTTGGCTTTATTATCATCTAACATATTACAGAACTGACAACCTCTAGTTTTTTGAGATTAGTATCTCTATTAAAACTAAATAGTATTAAGTATCTAGTATCTAGCTTCTTTTTTTAATAAAGAACATACTTAGTGGATAGTTATTCCACCACCACCACCACTACAGCCCATTAACGTCCCACTGCTGGGCACAGGCCTCCACTCTCATAGGAGAGAGGGAAGGATAGTTAGTATCAACATTTATTTTTGAACCTTGGGTGAACAATCTGTTGGTTAATTATTTACAGCAAAAATAACTGTTGCCTACCGTTGATGGTTGGATGGCTATGCTATGTTTCTTGATATCTGAATCCAGAAGTAGTTGCTGTAGGTGGCAGGTACATTAACCTTATGTTGATGCAGTTTATATTTCTGTTTTTTCCTCCTTTTTTGTTTGTGGTTCATGATACCTTGGAAATAGTTATGGTTGATAAAGTTAGGGTAGTGGTTATTGTGCCCTACAGGAGTGCACAACTGTGATTCCTTTAAGTACCGTAGAATGGTCCTACTTTGCTCCTATATGGTTAATTATGCTCCAATTCTCTGAAATGTTTTATCGCTTAATATTTCCAAATAGGTGCAACATTTCATTTTTTTGTAAACGCATCCGAATAATTTTACTAATAAGTGGCAACACTGAACTGGCAAATTTTTCGTCAGCCATTTTTTTCTTATGTCAGGTGCAGCTGTAGTTCAAGACGTTAAAAGTTTTTTTTTTTTGTATCCGAAAAAGCCACTTCCATCTTGAAATCTGCATAGCGCATTAAGGTAATTATGTTCTAATGTTATTATGTATATAATCAGGTAAACAAATACGTAAATATTTCATTGAATTGCTGAGTTGGTTATAATCTAACCTCACTTTTTTGGCGTGCTCATATTTTCTTTGGTACGATGGGGTAACTTTGCGCCTGGAGCAAAGTAAACCCAAAAATAATCCATTCAAAAGTAAACATAGTTTATCCATTGTAAGTGGTTATTAATACACTTTTTATAAAGGAAATTGATTTTTGTTTTCAGAAAAGATGCCAAGGAATTATAAAAAACGTATAAGGTCGAGAAATTATAAAAATTACAGCTCCGAAACTCTAAGACAATGTTTGGCTTCCATAGAAAATATAGAAATGACGCAGAGAAAAGGCAGTGAAAAGTATGGCATCCCACGCAGAACGATTATTAATCAGCTAAGACTCCTACGATCTAAACTGCCATCTCGACCTCCAGGCGCACCAACAACATTTTCAACTGAAGAAGAAGCCTTGTTTGTTGACTGCATTTTAAGGCTGAGCGAGTACGGCTTTCCTCTCACAATTTTCAATTTCAACTTGCACTTCAAACCAATTTCAAACCAATTGTGAAGGCGGTTGGGCAATATGTAGTTTTCACGTATGAGGGGGAAATGTTTCCTGGTAAAATTACAAAAATAACTAAAGAAGGGCCGTATATCTCTTCAATGAAGAGGTCTCTAAAATCCTGGACGTGGCCTAAACCCGTCGATGAAATTCAATACAATTGGCAGGATGTATTGGGATGTATTGAAGTCCCTAAAAAAAATAAGTAACAACCGTGAAATATATTCCGTTCCTGAACTAGACCAAACTTGGGGTTTTTAAATATGTCCAGTTTAAAAATGTTACATTTCCATAAATATTTTTAAGTTTATCTCTTTAGTTTATTTTTGACAGATTTTTGTCCGAAGACTAAACATTTCTAACCAAAGTTACTAGTTAAGATAGCAGTGCCTATTATAATTTAGGAATATAAAAAAACCAATGAAACAATGTGATTTTGTAACTAAATTTAAGAATATAACATTATTTCTTTAAAAAACACGGTTTATTTTAATTTTTACCCATTTTTCGACCATTGATACTAACAAAAAAGGTATAGTGTAATATCACGGGAGCATAGTTTGAATAAGGAAAGTATAACTCTGCTCAAAAAGCTTCCACAATGGAGATTTCTTGTGAAATATACCCGGCGCAAAGTTACCCATGACCATGGGTAACTTTGCTCCTTATTTACAGTTTTATATATATTATGAAATACTTAATTACGTTGATTTAAATTTAAAAATATGTTAGACAACATGTTATGCCTTAAATTAATACATCTGAGTATATTTCATAATGAATAGTTTAAACAATATTAATAATTCCCTTTTTTTGGAGCAAATATTGGAGCAAAGTAGGACCATTCTACGGTACCTACTTGAAAATTATTATTTATTAATATAGATAATATTGATTGATATAGGTAGATACATAATAGTTTACCTATATTGGTAAAAGAATGCCGAAACCCATCTAAAGATTTGCTCACTTCAGACAATTCTGAGCAACCACATCTTCTTTTCTTTAATCTCTGACTGATGGTTGGTAATCATTAAGGTGTCAGTCATGCTTCCATCAAGCAGATACAATCATTAGGTGAGCTTCTACTCTCAACACTCAAAGAATTTAGAATAGGTATAGAACCTATAATATCATTATGATGTAGGTACCTACCAAAAGATATCATAAAGGGTTATTGTACCTAGTGGTTCCCTTATTCGAAATGATAGTTTATAAATTAAAAAATAGGTAGATAAAAATGTAGTGATTTCAGTAATCACTGTAGTTTGAAGATATAAGAATTTTTTTGGCAAAATGTCCCATAACACCTACTATAAGTAACATAATGAAAGAAGAGTTATCAATTATTGTTCTTAACCTTATTACATTTCATAATAAGCTTAGCTACAGGTCAAAGAGTACAGGTCTTAAACTGTTTTCACTAATTGATTAGGTTAAATACAAATAACAATAATTATTAAAATAACTAAAGTAAGTTAATAAGAATTCAGCAGCTAGGTGCTTGCACTTCTTTTTTCGTGAATAAATAGAGTGGGTACCATAAATTATACTCAGTTAAACCTACTCGTAACTATCATGGGATTAACATTGTTACTATTCTGGTGTACACAGAACATTTGAGCATTGGGAAAAATTCAAAATTCTTTATTTCCAGAAACATTTTTCACAATAAGATTTTATTCTAAGTTTTCTTGTAGAACTGTTTGACCTTATAAGTCATGCATGCATAATTTCATAATAATTGTTTAAATCTGCTGTTTAAAATTCAAAAATTCATCTGTCTGAAGAAAATCTGATTAACTACCCCCATCAGATTTTCTTTCAACAAATTTTTTCTGTTTACCGTTTTCTGTTTAGACATTGGTTAAAGGAAGAGAGTGAAATTGATATATTATTATAATTATGTATTGCCATTTTCACCACATTTTATGCTATCAGTAAAATACCTACCTAAAGAAAAGGAGTTAGTCAATATGGATGACATCAGACGGTTGGTCTTGGTTGGTTGGAAACTGTGGATTCTGCAGTGGTCGGTAGTTTTTAAAATAGACCTATTAGACTAAGACTAATTATTATGAAATAATATGATTCCCACTGCAGATTGTTTTTCTGATATAATATAGGTACATCATCAGATGGATGTGCTAGACTATGTTTAGGTACTTACTACAAAGTAGTTATTACACTTGTATGATTATCATATAATATTCATGCAGGTTTTTATACAAGTAAATTATTTGTACCTATCTATTAATTTTACAACAAATCTTTGAACATCTACACTTGTGATCTCTTATCATCGAGGACGAAGCGACACGAGCATAATTGATAGTCAAACGAACTTACCTGTAAGTGAAGTTCGACTGTAATTATGCGAAGTAGTCGCTTCGTCCGAAGATGATAGGTCCCGCCCTACCCTTTCTTCTTACAACTTGGTGATCTATAAGAAGGTTATGCCCTTTGTTGTAAAATTAAAGAAATCTTTAAACTGAATGAAGATAATATAAATGGTGACAGTGACAGCGCTGTCAAAGGGGGGCGCGTTCTGTTTTTTCTTTCAGCTTTGAAATCGTGTGATGCTAGTGACACGAAAGGCGGGACTACACTTGTGATCTCTTATCATCTTCGGACGAAGCGACTACTTCGCATAATTACAGTCGAACTTCACTTACAGGTAAGTTCGTTTGACTATCAATTTTGGTTTTGAAATGTTTGTAGTAGTCCAGGGAAGGTTTAAATGGTGAGAAAATATGGAAAAATTGCGAGGAAGATAGGGCAGGACGTCTGCCGGACCCACTAGTATTAATAAGACAAGGAAGTGTAACTAATGACATTGCGCTATTATACTTTGGCAACATGCTTCCGTCACGAACAACAATTCAGTCGCAGACTGCAAAGCGAGCAAAGCCGTCAGCTCGGAGAGACGATCATTATGATCTTTAGGTTTCCTGTCACGCCCCACAGTAGCATAGACGCAAACTAAAACGAAGCCATTAAGTCCATACTTAGGGCAACTTAATAAGTACCTTTTTCCTAAATTATGATAATAATAACGTCCTGTCGACCGAATTTCGGCCACGGCACGGCGGCCAATTTCCAGAGCCATCTGCGCAGAAAATAGTATAGTGCACAAGTGTGTGTGCAAACACAGGTGCACTCTCTGTTCCTTTACTCTCATAGCCCGATAGGACGGGAAAATCCGACACGACCGGAGAGAGATCAGGCGCAGAACCGACGGTTTTACGCGCTCTCCGAGGTAAGTGTTGGAACACCGGTAACTTCCTCACTCAGGGCTAGTACCACGTAATAGTACGTTGTAGTACTGAGAATTTATTGTCAAAAAAACACAATAGATACTTAATTATGGCCCGACCCGGGATTCGAACCGGGGACCTCGTCAACCGCAGTCAAACATTTTTTCATTTTCATTTTCGAACTGTGTTGTGAAGTGCTTGAACACTTTTGATAACTTACGAAATAAAATAAATATGTAGACCAAACTGCACGCAGTGTTATGAAGGATCTAATTTGAAAATATGGTAAACATTTTCAGACCGCGTATTTACACTTTACATACCTAGGTCAAAGAATACTAACTATTACTCTGACTTTTTATATTACCGCGCCATTACTTGTCACTACCCAGGTACAATAGTACGTAAGTACCTATAGTACGCAGATCCGAATGTTATCCCTAACGAGAATATCCTATTCATCACAGTCTATTATTGTCAAAGCGTAATTAATGTGGCGACCATGAATCAACAAAAACATTAATGTTACAAAAGATTAATTAACCACACAAAACTGTGCGATATCGCTCACCCAATGGATAAATCTAAATCGGCGGCAAAAAGCACCTCAGTATTGTCACAAAATAGGTGGTATTATTGCGCACGTCGCGCCCTCAGAACAAAATACTCTGTACAGAATTTCGTCAAGATGTTTTTCAGGCCTAGTATCAAAGATTTCATTTAGATTTAGATCATTTAAGAGATCCATTATTATAAACTACTAGTAGCTCCTTTCTGCAGCTTCGCTGACATTCAGTTTGATTTTCATACAAATTACAAACCGTTTTTTGAAGTGTAATACTTCTTTAGGCGCGCTGAGCACTTTTTGGTAGGGGGTAAAAATGTAGATTCGCGTGACTGTGACCGACATGCTCGCGAACAGCGACATGCTCGCGAACATATAAATATACTACATTCAAAATTAAACTTTACCGCCTTAGTGTTAAGGTTTATATTTTAATAATTAAATAAATATAAATATATTTAAAAAAAATTGTTTCCACTTCTATCGACAGTCCCTATGACTGCCAATATATTTTTCTTTTTTTTCATTATTTATTAAATATTATATTTTCAAAAAATCTTTTGGCACGGCAAGTTCGTGCACGCTGGCTTATTAGCTAAGGATTTATGAGTGGTCGTCATCGAAATAGAATGAGTACTAAAATTCTATATCAATGGTGGTCTTTATTTCGAAAAATAATTAAAATGGAGGGACAGTAGGTAGGCCAGGCTCCATACAAAAATATTCAAACCTGACGATGAGCATTATAAAGTTAATCAAGACTTAATTTCTACTTTGAGAATGTTTATAAATCAAAGATTATTATCGCCTGTAATACTAGTCCGAACAAGACGAGCCAATTACAGGTTGTTATCTCTAATTTGAAATTCAGCCGACGTCCTCAAGACGGATACTAAAGCAGGCAGCCCTGCGCATCCCGTCTTTTGATCTCGTCGCAACCCTGAATATTTAATAACTTCGAAACCCTTTTTTTTGCCAATCATTGCAAGCTTCATAAATGTTACAGGTGCGAACGGAAGTCAAATACTTTTTTTTTTCGCAGTTTTTCCTAATAGAGAATAGGAACAGCACATTTAGATTTTTTTAAATTAGGTTATTAGAGAACACAGAGACTAATATTTTTTTAGATCTATGGTCTCTACAACGGGGAGTGTTTCAGGTTATATTACTTTACTCTATGGGGGAGTGTTTTGACACAGAATACTAACTATTACACCGTAGTTCTAATAATAAATAAAAATAAAAATCGTTTATTTCGACCATAAGATCATAATTTTTTTTAGTAAGAATACACACAATAATCTAATGTTTATCTAAAACTACTTAATCCTTAAACTTTACCTGAGGCAGCCTTGATTTATCAGCACGTGCACAATATGCCAATGGTTCAGGTACTGACAATCAAACCTGTCAGCAAATGCCCTCAGGATGCCATTGGAGCTAGCCCGTTCTGAGGAGTACTTTCTGAGGATCATAACATCCCGTAGAAACTTTCATCCTTATCATCTGGATGAATGGTTCTTTTCCACCAATCGTTTTTCCAGGTATTTGCTACGGCGTGCATGTAAATTATTATGGAACCAGCTTCCACCTGTTGTGTTACCCTTCAAACTGTAATATGGGGTTATTCAAGGGCCAGATTGTGCCGCGATTGTAAAAGTTGATAAGTAGCTTTATTTTGAACTTAGTAAAAATATTATACTTGCCAATGATGCATTAGATTATGCATTAGATCAGCTCACCTGTTGTGCCTGCAACAAAAGAAAATGGTATTGACGCTTTTTGTAAAATGAGTCTGAACTCTGAATTTCTTAAATTATAAAAACTTTGTAATGGTTTCCTTAGAATGTTCTGCGCAGCATAACTTTTTAATTGCATTTTTACTTTATTAGAGGAAATTATCCAGGGCTTCGGAATCCTCTAGAATTTCCCAACCCAACTGGGTTGGGAAATTCTTCAAACGTAACGAAATTAATGAAACGACTAATAAGAACGTAACCTTTAGACTATTATTACCTTTTTTAAAGAGCTCCTGCGGGAATCATAAACTTTATTCCACACGTACGAAGTCGCAGGCATCGTCTAGCGTCTAGCCTATACTAAAATTGTACCTAAATGCAAAAGTTTGGATGGATGAAAGAACATAATATGTCTGAATGGATCTGAATGAAATTTGGCACAGAGATAGATTATAGTCTGGAATAACACTTTTTATCCCTGGAAAATTAAAGAGTTCTCGCGGAATCCAAAAAGCCTAAATTTACGCAGACGAAGGGGCGGCCATCAGCCAGTGTTAAATAAAATATGGGCCTTATAATTAATAATATAATATTATAGAAAAAAAATAGAACCTAATTTCTTGTTAATCATAATAATATATGTATTATATAATATTACAAATTAAGTTGGTAGTACATCACAATAAGAAAGAAAAAGCTGAGCTCTTAGATATTACCCAGAATAACCAAGGTGAACAAACTTTCTTTAAAGCTTTAATAAGAAATATGAACCGAGCGTACAAAGGCGGTCTTATTGCTGCAGGGGATCTCTCATCAGACAACCTTTTCAAGGCGAAAGTGGATTATCTTTCTTTACTCGGATTTATGCTTAACTACGTGACTATATGAAATACGCTTAAAGCTATTTTGAATGGTGATCATTTGCTAGAAAGCTATAGACTTATAGTAAGTTGTCGGTTTCAAAAGTTGAAAAGAAAAGAAAGAAAACATCGTGAGGAAACCTGCTTGCCCGAGAGTTTTTGAAGTCTGCGAATCCGAACTTGGCCAACGTGGTGGACTATGGGCAAACCTTTCTCATTCCGAGAGGGGACTCGTGCTCAGTTATAGTGAGCCGGCAACGTGTTGAAATGACGAAGCGGATAAGTTAGTCCTTGACTGCAATCTCTCCTGGTAAGTTATGATGCGTAGGTAGTGGGCTAACATGTTAGGGGTATTGCAGTAATCGGGATGCTGGTGAGGGCTGCGGCAAACTGGATCAGGTGTTGCTTTGTACTTTGTTTGTCTTAATCACAACACTAATTACTCCGAGTGCTTCCTGCTTACGAGTAAATGTAGCGCCCGATGTCGCTCTAATGACAGGCTGCGCTGTGTTATACTCTGAGAGCTTGCGACTGTGACTGTGACAGTTGGATTGTGTATCTAAGGACGGAAACTGTGACCGGTTTAACTGTTTTTTGAAACTGTTAAAGAAGATACACCTAAAATTTAAAAAAGAGCCTAAATATTTTAGACTACTAAATTTGTAGCAGCCTAAAAATGAACTCTATACTGTACTTAGTACAACATCCTTTTAATTAAACAAGTAATAAAATTAAAAATTTTAAAAAACCCACGATGACCTGCAGAGCTCCATTATACCCTTGACCTTTATAACTTTGAAACAACAATTAGAACGTAGCAAACGTATATATTGCATAATATCTAAAACACAAAACTGCATCTTTGACAGCTCAGTAGTTTTTTTGACCAGTGTGGTGGACTATGGCCAAACCCTTTTCAAATGGACAAATCAAAAGAGTCCAAACGCGACGGGTATACGATGAGAATTTAAGGAGTTCCCATGATCGCCTCCTGACTCCATCATGATACCCTGGGCAGCATCTAGGTACAAGCTAAATATATCTAAAACAAAAAGCCCGCATCTAAATCAGCACAGTAGTTTTTGAGAAAAATGGTAACACATTGAAAAAATAAAATCATAGACTACAGCTCAGCTTTGTTGTCTATGGTCCTAAAATATATCTAAGAACCTTCTCACAAGCTATACACATCTAATGAAAAAAAACGCATTTCAATCGGCCCAGTACTTTTTGTAAAAAATGGTAACATATCGAAATATTAAAATCATAGAGACAGCTCAGCTTGGTTGTCTATGGTCCTAAAATATATCTAGGAACCTTCTCTCAAGCTATATTATATCTAACTAGTATTTCGCCCTGTGCGCGAGCTGCTAAAGCAGCTCACGGGTTGTGGTTAGACTTACAAGTAGTACAGATTTTACTGTACTAAACTGAATTCATTTATTATGGTGATAACAAAATAAACAAAAATGGCGCTGATTTTTTAAAACTTTGGTAACAGTTTCCTGTTTCGTAACCCCAGGGAGTCCTAAATATCGATTTTGAACGAAATTGGTCAATTAACAAATAATTTCAAAATGGCGCTGATTTTCTAAAATTTTGGTAACAGTTTCCTGTTTTGTGACCCCAGGGAGCCCTAAATATCGATTTTGAACGAAATCGGTCAATTAACACAGAATTTCAAAATGGCGCTGATTTTTTAAAATTTTGGTACCAGTTTCCTGTTTTGTGACCCCAGGGAGCCCTAAATATCGATTTTGAACGAAATCGGTCAATTAACAAAGAATTTCAAAATAGCGCAGATTTTTTTTAAATTTTGGTACCAGTTTCCTGTTTTGTAATCCCACGAAGCGCTAAATATCGATTTTGAACAAAATCGGTTTATTAACAAAGAATTTCAAAATGGCGCTGATTTTCTAAAATTTTGGTAACAGTTTCCTGTTTTGTGACCCCAGAGAGCCATAAATATAGATTTTGAACGAAATCGGTCAATTAACAAAGAATTTCAAAATGGCGCTGATTTTCTAAAATTTTGGTAACAGTTTCCTGTTTTGTGACCCCAGGGAGCCCTAAATATCGATTTTGAACGAAATCGGTCAATTAACACAGAATTTCAAAATGGCGCTGATTTTTTAAAACTTTGGTACCAGTTTCCTGTTTTGTGACCCCAGGGAGCCATAAATATCGATTTTGAACGAAATCGGTCAATTAACAAAGAATTTCAAAATGGCGCAGATTTTTTTAAAATTTTGGTACCAGTTTCCTGTTTTGTAATCCCACGAAGCCCTAAATATCGATTTTGAACAAAATCGGTTAATTAACAAAGAATTTCAAAATGGCGCTGTTTTTTTAAAGTTTGGTAACAGTTTCCTGTTTTGTAACCCCAGGGAGTCCTAAATATCGATTTTGAACGAAATCGATCACTTAACAAAGAATTTCAAAATGGCGCTGATTTTTTAAAATTTTGGTACCAGTTTCCTGTTTTGTGATCCCAGGGAGCCCTAAATATAGATTTTGAACGAAATCGGTCAATTAACAAAGAATTTCAAAATGGCGCTGATTTTTTAAAATTTTGGTACCAGTTTCCTATTTTGTAATCGCACGAAGTCCTAAATGCAATAAACCGCATCTCAATCAGCCCAGTACTTTTTGTGAAAAATGGTAACAGTTGTTGAAAAATTAAGATCATAGACTACAGCTCAGCTTTGTTGTCTATGGTCCTAAAATATATTTAAGAACCTTCTCACAAGCTATACACATCTAATGCAAAAAACCGCATCTCAATCGGCCCAGTACTTTTTGTGAAAAATGGTAACATATTGAAAAAGAAAATCATAGACTACAGCTCAGCTTGGTTGTCTATGGTCCTAAAATATATCTAAGAACCTTCTCACAAGCTATACACATCTAATGCAAAAAACCGCATCTCAATCAGCCCAGTAGTTTTTGTGAAAAATGGTAACATGTTGAAATATTAAAATCATAGACTACAGCTCAGCTTGGTTGTCTATGGTCCTAAAATATATCTAAAAACCTTCTCACAAGCTAAACGTATCTAATGCAAAAAACCGCATCTCAATCGGCCCAGTACTTTTTGAGAAAAATGGTGACAAAAAAGTGCACAAACAAACAAACAAACAAACACACAACCTCTTAGGGCAAACACATATACCGTCTCCGCTTCGTCGAGGGTAAAAAACGTGCTAAACGCTTTCGTTCATTAAAAAAATCATAAAAATCTTCATTATTAACTTGTCCTAATCTTAGGCACTGAATATTAACTACCTACTAACTTGTCTAAAGGTTGTCAGAGATCGCATACGGCCACTTTTTAACTGACTTGAAAAAAGGAGGAGGTTCTCAATTCGACGCGTTATTGTTTTTTGTATTATTATTCTTTCTTATTCTTTTCCTAAATATGTGTTCTTTACGATTTTGTATCGAATAAAATAATAAAGAGTTGGCATTATAATGATAATTATTATTATTTACGCTCAATCAAGCTCTCATTGTTATTGCAGACTTTCTCTCTCTCTGGGGAGGTGAAAAATCCTCATTGGATACCTCAGGAGTTTTGGAGGCATGCCCGACTCCATTGGGGATGAAAAGCAGCGGCCTACGGACTAAAAAAACTCTCCCCCTTCTCCGCTTAATCATTCAGGTAATGCCTTTGCATTCCGTATGAAAAATGGCTGGCTTCAGGCATTTTCCTGTCTCTGCTTTTCCCACTCGTCCTTAATTCTCTTTATTACAATAGCACGCAACATTTCCGCGCATGCCTCCCATTGATGTTCGCAAGCCAGCACACGGGGTATGAGGTTCACACTTCTCAGAGGTTATTTATTACCTCGCCTTCTCCCTGGGCTTCATTCCGTTCGTTATCGCAGGGTATAGCCTTTACATTTCATTGCCGTCCACAGATTGGGGCTGATCTGTATTGACGACATAAAGGCTTAAAATTGAGTCCCTTTTTACACCGGATTCTTTAGAGTGTCAACAGATTCACAAAGGAATTTAATATAGACGCGTGGGGGTAGACCTAAATACTTTCACGAAGGCGTTTTTCAGATTTTTCTGACTCAATTTCAGTATTCCCAGAATCTTCTTCATCTAATGTTGACACGACTTTTTAACCAGAATGCTAACCTACATTCGTTGCTTGTCACTATTGGCTAAATGCTTTGTTCAGCAAAAACAATTATGAATTCAGTGACGTTCAGAAGAGATTGTGAATAAACATAAACTATGAGTTTGTGTTTCGAGTTTCAAGATCGTGAAACATTGAAAACAGCTGATATAAGCAGACAGACAGACAGATGGACAAAGAAGTGATCCTACAAGAGTAACTTTTATCCTCTTAGTTTTGCCTTTGATCTACTCACGCCACGAAAATGTCTTATATTTTCCTCGAAGCCGCGCATATTAAATAAAACGCATTTCCCCTCAATCAGAGCGGTTGGCTCCAGCAGTGATACAATCAATTCACACGGCGCCCGATACTTCCCAACCGTTGATTGCTTTTGCTTCACGCTTCCCGGCCCCCGACTAGCCTTTGCTCGAAGACGACGAAATATACTTTTTCATCCCACCATCTCGGAAAGAGTATTTTTAATCTTCGATATCTGAATGCAAAAGCCGTTATTATCCTCTTGAGGATAAAGTAAATTTAATTTAGAACATCGTGTGCACGTTAGTAAATATCACTCGTCTTTGAAGTTTGTGAATTCAAAACATCATCAAAACCTATTTACTTCTACCTCTATGGTGCCGAATTTCCATACAACCTTTTTTAATTTGTTAAAAACTCACACTCGTAACCTTCTTGGTGTACTTTTTTAATTTGCTTTGCGCGCACCATTTTCTTTCACGTCATGTCATTTCCTCGCTGAGGTGGGATGAAAAGTTACGTGTTGCACTCGAGTGAAAAGATTTTTTACCTCGTGCTCTTTTGATTCCCTCGCTGACGCTCAGGATTCTAATTTTTGAACCACTCGCTGCGCTCGTGATTCAATTTTGGAATCCTTCGCTTGCTCGGTCATCAAAATTGAGCACGCGGTTAAAAAACAACTTTTCACTCTTGTATAACAAATAACTATTTTCTCATTGCTTAATACATTGTCTGCTTCATTAGACCTAAAGCATAAAGGCTAGCCTTCATTCTTGACTAGTCCTTGTTTTACTCGGGCATTTACATTTTTGAATTCTTTGGGGTTGGAATTTGGCCATATTCTGAAACACGCTTTCCTACAGTTTTCGGTTCAAATACCTAATACTTAGTATTTTTAACCGACTTAATTCTGACTCCAAATCCTTAACCCTGACACTAAAAAGTTAAAAATAAAAATTCTTACCAAAAAACCGACTTACAAAGCCGCTGTAAAGTAAAAATAATTTTGATTTCTACACACTATTTAATTTAATTTAATTTTGTTTTAATTTTGTTTATTGATATGCCAACAAATATTGTACAAACAATTAATAATGTTAAAGTAATACAATTGTCTAGTTCTTAACACAATACTTTATTATAGGCATATACAGCATTAAAGATTATCCGGTCAATATTTTTTTTTTCACAAAATAAAGAATACCTACAGCTAATAGATTCACATTATTAAAATAACAATAATTAATTAAATAAAGGAATGAATAATAATATTATACAATTAATTTAAATTCAATTAATAAATTAGGTACCTACAATAAATTAATTACAATTAAATTATATCCTACTATACATCCTACAAATTAAGTTAAAGATTGAGTCAGCAAAATTAATAAAAGAGAAAAACATTTCATCCTGTTACAGTTACAGTTAGTATAAGTCATCAAATAAAGTTTCTTCTTAAAGCTAGTTAAATTATCATGAAAAATGTCAATGTCAAGGTCGGTCAAATTGTTATAATAATTAATAATTATAGTTAATAAACCGACTAATTGGGGAGTATTTGCCAAGATTACTTTTGGAAAAGCTTGGATAAGCGGGTATAACGAGGATAAGCAAAGTTGACGCATCAGGCTCGCCCGACTTCAACATGGTGTGTACAAATCAAAATTATTTTTTACTTTACAGTGGCTTTGGCAGGTTTTTTGGAAAGAATTTTTATGCATGGACACATTCTTGAGAAATGACACACTTATATCTATTTTGACCCAAATATTCCGAGTGGAATTCCAAGTCGATTCTATCCAATTTCTACTACCATTCTTAAAAGTAGGTTACCACATTTTTTTTATTACAGAACAAACAATAACTTCTATACTTGTATAAAATATTTCCATGTGTATGAAAAAAAAAACAATTAAACCCGGATTGAAACAGCTATTTTAGTTTAGAATTGAAAACCCAATTCTAAACTTAAATACAATACGTGTGGCACTCAAACGGCATCCATTGTATTATGTGCACTGTGAGGAATACACATTGTTGACCTAAAATTGATTAATTTTATTTGTGTTCGTACACAAGTGCAAATTTAGTGTAAGGCAATAGAAAAATCAAACAAAGTATACGAGTATAATGAGTATGAGACTTTTTTTTAAATAAAGTTATTACAATAAAAACTTTCACATGCTATTATTTACAGTTCCAATTATCCTCTAGTTTATATATAAAAGATCATTGACTCACATAATTTTAATACCAAATCTTCACTGGTTCCGAATAAAACCAGATTTAAATATCTACATTAAGTAGTTTAGCCGATAATCCAGTTGAAGCGAACGAGACAATAAAAAGCTTATCGTCGTCAGTTGATAAATAATAGGGTGGTATTATTATAGCCACAGTCAGCCACCAAACCAGACCTGAGAAAATTCAGAAATTATAAATTCCCACTCTACTAAGAATCGAAATCGGGACCTCTCATTAAGGCTATGCTCAGCACTGCGCTAGGGAGATCTTTAACATTTTTTTAATAAAACGCGTAAAATAAACAAGCGAGTCTAAAGTGTACCGAGTCAATTTAAAGTCCCCCGAGGGGCTGCCCGGATAAAGAATGCGATGAAGGGAAATTGCCTCGTACACGCTGTGGGATAGATTTAATCAGCTGAGGCAAGGGACTTAATCTTCGTTTTATTAAATCCTGCGCGCCCCGACGAGACGCGTACTTGCAAGTACCCTCCTGACGGCCATGGACTTGCGAGATAGGAAGGCGAATGCTTAACTTATCTGTACCATTGAACTGCTAGATTCTATAGGATCAGTTATCCGTCTATACTTATGCTAAAAAGTTCAATAAACGATTTCTGTATCCACAGTCCACACTAATTCAAACTATATTATAAATTAGACTATATTATACCCGTGAATTCGTGCGCGTGGATTAAGGATTTTTGATTACTACCAATATTATAAACTATGATACCTGCGACTTTGTCCGCGTGTATTAAGAATTTTTGTTTCCCGGCGGGAACTCTTTAATTTTTCGTGATAATATGCCTATGTCCGTTCTCGGGACCAACCTCTATGTAGCTTTCATCAATATCGGTTGAAAAGATAAGCCGTGTAAGCGTAGTAGACATACAGACACACTTTCGCATACATGAGAAAGTGTCTCTATCTGTCTGCTACGCTTTCACGACAGAGTTAGGATGCTACCCAGGGATTTCCCATAGGATTTTTCAAAAACCCAAATCCACGCGGGTAAAATCGATTGCATCATCCAGTTGCTAAAAAGACATTAGACGATAAAGACATACGTAAAGGAAGCAGTACGTAAAGGTAAGCCCCATGCCAAGCCAGGCCAACTAGTAAATAATAACATGTTTTGTATCTGGAAGGCATCGTTTATCCCTTAAACCTCACCATTTTGGTTTTACCCGTACAAAGATCAGGATAATGCTTCGAAGCCAAAAGTGACAGTTTACAAAGCTGTGAGATTAGCCCCAGAATAATAATTTGGGGGCAATATTATATTCTTGTAGCATTTGCTACGTAGCTGCTACGGCTTAATAGTATTTATGACTTACCAGGTTTATTCATACCTGTAAAATTAACTTCTAAGCTCTACTAATTAAGTCTTTTTTTTGATTCACTACAAGTTAGCCTTTGACTGCGATCTCACCTGATGGTAAGTGATGATGAAGTCTCAGATGGTAGCGAGTTAACGTTAGGGCAGGCTACGAGCTCAATTTCGTGTATTCATACATATACGTTTGCCTAAATGATACGTTTTCAAATTTAAGTCTGTTGTACTAAATTTGTGACTTTAAATCAATGCATTAAAAGTTCATTTTACTTTGAAGCTAATGCACGATTTGATGTAATGCTAGACGATCAATCGAATTAAAACTTGGATTAAGCGTACTTATTCCTAGTGTGTTTTCACTCTTAAACTCGGCTACTTTGAACTTTAACATCCAAATCGAAATACAAAGCTTTGGTATAAGTTCAAAGGACAAAGGGCCTTTATATGTGATTCCTGTAGTTTTCCACTTCTATCGATCTTCAGGGATTCTTTACATTTCTTGCAAGCTATCTGTACGTCTTTAACAGCCGTACTTATTTATGAAATGCGAAAAAGTCTGCCTGTTACGACGATTATTATCGGATGGTAGTTTATTCATTAATTAATTGTTAATTATGAATCCCAGATCCCAGAGATAACTTGACTTCTGGAGCGGGCATAGGTTGCAATGTATGCTGGAGTTCCCGTAGGATTATTAAAAAAAAAACCGGCCAAGTGCGAGTCGGACTCGCGCACCGAGGGTTCCGTACAAACCTGTAGTAAGTTTTAAATTAAATGATTTTTTTAATTTTTGAGTTGATTGAATGAAAGGTAAATTGCGGTTTACGATTTATGACGTATTAAAAAAAAACTACTTACTAGATCTCGTTCAAACCAATTTTCGGCGGAAGTTTGCATGGTAATGTACAACATATATTTTTTTAGTTTTATCATTCTCTTATTTTAGAAGTTACGGGGGGGGACACACATTTTACCACTTTGGAAGTGTCTCTCGCGCAAACTATTTAGTTTAGAAAGAAATAATATTACAAACCTCAATATAATTTTTGAAGACCTATCCATAGATACCCCACACCTATGGGTTAGATGAAAAAAAAAATTTTGAGTTTCAGTTCTAAGTATGGGGACCCCCAAAATTTATTGTTTTTTTTCTATTTTTGTAAGAAAATCTTAATGCGGTTTACAGAATACATCTACTTACCAAGTTTCAACAGTATAGCTCTTATAGTTTCGGAAAAAAGTGGCTGTGACATACGGACGGACAGACAGACAGACAGACAGACAGACAGACAGACAGACAGACAGACAGACAGACAGACAGACAGACAGACATGACGAATCTATAAGGGTTCCGTTTTTGCCAAATTTGGCTACGGAACCCTAAAAACCTGAATTCACGTGAATTTGGGGGAAACAGCTATCATACGAGCAAGAAAATATTGCGTTAGGTACATTACTTTTCTCTCGAATCTCTTTGATGGTCTTATGTAAACATAGCTTTTCTGTTACCTTTAAATCGGTAGAAAAGATTGCTTTTCTTTTGTGCTCGAATTGTTTTATTGGGATTTGATGCGTATGTATACATTGGAGATTTTTCTTTAGATGTTTAAGTTGCTGGAGAATCTACACGCAGTATTTGACGACCTCCGTGGCGCAGTGTTGAGCGCTGTCACAGATTTATAAATTATGTCTGTGAGCGCTGTTGTCTTAGCGTGCGGTGCGTGTCGTAACGATTTAGCGTTTCGGGACGATGCCGTGTGGAAACCGAATAGGGGTAACTGCCATGCCCCTAACAAGTTAGCCCGCTACCATCTTAGAAGCATCATCACTAACCATCAGGTGAGATCGCAGTTAAGGGCTAACTTGTAGTGGAGAAAAAAAAGTAGCCAACGACATTTTAGCCCCCGAAGAAAGTACCTAATAAGTCAAAGAAAAAGAGTAAATTACTAAAAAAGTATATATTAAAATCACATAATGAGTGTATCTCTGTTTGTGGCATCGTAGCTCCCAAACGGTTTAAGAGATTTTGATTTAGGTTTTTTTTGAAAGGTGACTTTAGTTTATTCAAGAAAATCGGTTCATCCGTGTGAAGGTCATCAGCCTCTTTTCTAATCATTGATGAAGGCGAAATGTGAAAAACTTCCACAAGTCTGATCGAATTGTCATGTTAATTCAATTTATGGCGGGGGTTGATTTTCTTTGCCAATATCGTTCTAATACGAGTGGTCGTCGTCGTCGTCGTCAACCGATGGACGTCCACTGCTGGACATAGGTCTCTTGTAGGGTCCTCCACAAGCCGCGGTCTTGCGCCGCCTGGATCCAGCGACTCCCTGCGACTCTCTTGATGTCGTCCGTCCACCGTGTGGGGGGTCTGCCGACGCTACGCCTTCCAGTGCGGGGTAGCCATTCCAGCACTTAGTCATCCATTCCATGACATAGTCATCATGGCAGAGACTCTGGAAGACCTCAATGCAATGCTCAATTACCTCAGCAGAGTTTCTCAACAGGTGGGCCTAAAAATGAATATGAGTAAGACGAAAGTTATGTCTAACGCTCATGCTCCGCTCCACCCAGTGATCGTTGAGAGCTCTGCACTCGAGATTGTAGAGGAGTACGTGTACCTGGGGCACACAGTGCAGCTGGGTAGGTCCAATTTCGAGAAGGAGGACAACCGCCGAATTCAACTCGGCTGGGCTGCGTTCGGGAAGCTTCGAGATGTCTTTTCGTCCAACATACCTCAGTGTCTGAAGACCAAAGTCTTCGAACAGTGCGTGTTGCCAGTGATGACTTACGGATCCGAGACATGGTCGCTGACTATGGGCCTGATAAGAAGATACGAGTGGTAGAGGAAACATTTTATTTTAAATAATAATAATTATATTATAATATTATAGGTAGACACCATTTTTGTTATTTTTTTTGTACGGCTACCTACCACTATTCTATTGTTTAATTTTCGCAATATTATGTTACGGTTAAGTTTGTACTTGTATTGTATATTTCCTTTCAAAAGACAGTGTATAGGTATGTGAGTTTTCATGAATAAATCAATTTCATGAATATTATAAAGATACCCTATTGCGTGTCTTTATAATTGCTTTAAGGTATTTGTAAACGTCAAAAATTAATTTGTTTATTTTAAAGTTTTAATTCCCTCTGCATTACTTTTTTCACCCTTGAAGGCCAATTTCTCCGTCTCCGAGTAATGTCTATCCGACGAATGAAGAATCTTTGACAGTCCTTTACAACGTCTGTCAAAAGTCAGAGAGATAGAGAGAGTCCTTCGCTCACACGTGAACTTCTATTCGGTTGAGAATGGTTGAGATGAACGAACGAACAATTTACCAATTTTCATATAACACCGCACTTTTTTATTTACGTAATTATAATGTCTAACCGGCTAGTCATTTAAGCGAAATCCCGTCACAATAAATGCGAATAAAATGATTCTCTCGCATATTATTCAGTAGATTTGCGTTTGTCCCAGCTCAGGAGGGTGACGAAATTTCAAATTAAAATGCTAATATAATTCGTCGTTGTTTTACTCGTGTAGGTAATTTGCCACTTTTATCTGGATATATTGGGGATAAATATAATTATTTTATGAAATTCATCCTATCTTCTAGAGTCTTAGACAGATTCTAGACCGTCTGTCCTTTGGTCCGTCTGATTGTCTATCTGTGTGTTACAACAAAAACTGCCATTTAAAAATAAAGTCAACTATAACAGTTGTATGCTTAGTTGTTTAGTAGTTTGTTGGTTTGTCCTTTAAACGAGCCACATCATAGGTATATAACGTCGGATCGATGTGATTTTTATATGGGTTTAGGTGAGGACCTGGAGAGTAATAGGTACTTTTTATCAAAGAAAATCAAAGAGTCCCCCAATAATTTTTAAAAATCCACACTGGTGAAGTCGTTAGCATCATCTCTGTCATATTGTCTATCGTTACGATCGTTGTACGCGTTCGCGTTTTACTTACCCATAGGTTTGGCTAAGTCAAATGAAAGAGTTTTGTATCGTATGATGTATTTGTATAATGGGTTTATGCCTTGAATATCATGACAAATAAGGGTCCAAACCACTCCTAAGTTAACTAAGTCGGAAGGCTATTCAATTATATACGTAATTAATACCCTCAAGTGTTGTCAAACGGAACCCTTCGGATGTCCTTTGATGTTGGCTCTGAATAATTAAACGTTCCCGCCAGGCATTGGTGAAACAAAACGTGCGGCACAAATGCGTCTACTAGATGTTAAAAAAACTGGTAGTGCATGAGAGCATGCGCTAACAACAACATTAAATACATACACATACACATGAATGAGATATGCGATGTTTTAATAACGCAATTGGACATTTTGTATTTATCAAAAACGAATAAATATTTTAAAACAAACTAAACATATTATCAAATAAATATTATAAATGCAAAAGTTTGGACGGATAGAAGGATGGATGTATGGATGGATGTTTGTTACTCAATCACGCCCGAACGGCTGAACGGATCTGGATGAAATTCGGCACAGAAATAGATTACAGTCTGGAATAACACATAGGCTACTTTTGTCCCGGAATACTAAGGAATTCCCACGGGAACCAAAAAACCTCAGTCCACGCGGACGTATAGTCGCGGGCATCAGCTAGTTTGAAATAAGTATTGGATTTAAGTTTTTTTAAATTTTCTAGCTTTTTACAAACGGACAGATACGGAAAACGCACATATAACGGACGTGTGGACTAGAAAAATTATGAGGGTTACGTAGTAGATAAAATGAAGGAAGGAATGTGTCGTTTTGGGTAGGATTTTCGTTGTACAGACTCATTCAGTTTGATAGTTTAGTCACCACGCTTCGTGTGTGTCCAGTCCTTCATACATCCACCCTCCGCCCTCTAAAATACCCTCCGGAATTCATATACGTTAATCTGTGAGACCTAAATCGATTTAATCATGTATTTCAATACATCAATTTAAAATAGTTTGCTACTGAGCTTGAAACTTATACTGAGGACTGACTTATAAACTTAACCACAGAATAGATACGTTGACTTAACTTCCATAGCACAATGTTGAGCGCTGTAGTCTTATAAGTGGGATGTCCCGGTTTCGATCCCCGGCAGGGTCAATTTGGTAATTTATAATTTGTGAATTTTCTCTGGTCAGGCCTGGTGGGAGACTTCGGCCGTGATACCACCCTACCGGCAAAGACGCACTTCGATTCTTTTTTTTTTAATCCACTACAAGTTAGCCCTTGACTGCGATCTCACCTGATGGTAAGTGATGATGCAGTCTAAGATGGTAGTGGGCTAACCTGTTAGTGGCATGGCAGTTATATTAAACCCATACACCCCTATTCGGTTTCTACACGGCATCGTACCGGAACGTTAAGCGCTGTCGCTTGGCGGCACGTCTTTGCCGGTAGGGTGGTAACTAGCCACGGCCGAACCCTCCCACCAGGCCAGACCAGGGAAAATTCAGAAATTATAAATTCCCAAATTGACCCTGCCGGGGATCGAACCCGGGACCTCCGGACGTTAAGACAACAGCGTTACACACTGCGCCACGGAGGTCGTCAAAATTTCTCTTTTTATTATACGACTGTTATACGACTGCCTAAAAAAAGGAGTATAATATTGTTTTCAGGGTTCATGTATGTATGTATGTATGTGAGTTTATATATTCCACCATAACTTCTATACGCCTGAACCGATTTTAATAAATGAGGTATCGTTAAATCCCTAGCTTATTCCGGGTGACATAGGCTAGTAAAATTTAAAAAAAAAAATTGATGGGGTGGCCATGGTCCCGCATTAAAGACTAAAGATGATTTTTTTTTTTTTAAATAAGATTAACTATATAATCATCATCTAGAAAATAATGAATAGATTCCAAATATATATAACACTATAATTCAATATGCAGTGATTCCCAAAAAAAATTCATTTAATAAAAATGTGAATAAGATTCCATTTAAGTACCTAATTAATGACTGTGGTATCGTTACGTAGTAGATAGTTACGGGCTACGGCAGAGCAGTCGTATTTATTAATAATTTTTATTATATTCACTTGTATCATGTTTAGTTCAACCTGAATTAGTTTTCCACAAAATTTTGATACATTTCTCCAGCGACAGCATGTTTTTATAAGTGTACCTACATTGTACATTAAAAACGGACAAAACTGACTAAAACATAAGGTTTTGCTTGGTTTTGATTTGACGTTGAAAAAATACGAGCCCTATTCCAGCACTATACATTTTATTAACAAAGTCTGGCGTAAAATTGGTTGAAATCTTATTTCTCTAACGTTTGAAACTGTACGAACTCATATATTATTTGAACTGAAAAGCAATCCCATTTCAAAAATGATTATACTCAGCGGGAAGTAAAGTAACTTGACCCAAAACTTTTAAGAGGGCAATAAAATGGAAAATCGCGGCACTCATAAAATAAAAAGTATCGACATAAATACTTCAAACCATTCAGTGTAAAAGCTTTCTGGGGTCATTATGCTGTTCACCGCAACTTGGCCTTCTTGAGTGCAAGGCTATACAAAGCGATATTACCTACAGCCAAAAGAAACGCCTTGTTAAGGAGGTCGCCCACGGCGACTTCTTGCATCGATTCAATACTTATTTCAGCAATAACTAATACTATACCATTGACTTTCAACCTTATTTCAAACGAAAATATTCAAAACTAGCTGATGCCCGCGACTGCGTCCGCGAGGTTGAGGTTTTTGGTTCTCGCATTAACTCTTTAATTTTCCGGGATAAAACGTAGCCTATGTGTTCTATACCAGACTATAATCTATCTCTGTGCCAAATATCAAGATCCCTTCAGCCGTTCTGGCGTAATTGAGTAACGAATATTCATCCATCCATCCAAACTTTCTTATTTATAATATTAGTATAGATAATATAATAATTCTGTTTGATAAAGGGGGCAACGAAGGGGGTCGACATTTCATTTAAATTCAAAGATCATTTCATCCTACCAGCCGAGTGCAGCTCGACAATTTAGAAATATTAAATTCGCAAATTGTAAACTCCCACTGTAGAGCCGAAATGATTAGACTTGTGAGGAACATGATATTCTCGTCCATTATAGCTGAGCTCTCTGCACTACCAGCATCAAATACAACAAAGCTTTGTGGACGATATCACTCAGGTATAAAATGTTTTTTTCTTTACAATTGAATTCGAAACCAACTAAATCTCCTGTTTATCCATACAATTATTATAAATGCGAAAGTCTCCCTCTGTTTGTCTGCTACGCTTTCACGGCGCATTTAAACCGATTTTGTCGAAATTTGTCACAGGGATAGATCGCATCCCGGGGAAAATTAAATATTTCGCATGGGAATCAAAAAACCGTATACTTAATCCATGCGGACCTAGTCGAGATCATCATCTAGTAGGCAATAACATAATATTATACCGATCCCTCACGTAAAAAGAACGCTGGCCGTTTACCTGCGCACTGGGCGATTTATCGTATTCCTTTGCGCGTAGATACGCTATTATAAGTTGAACGATGCTTGCCACGCTGAGATTATCTAAAATCAATGATCAGAGAAATCCCCTTCACTGTCCCTCAGCGTTCTTTTTACCTATGTGGTTGCGCCACTAAAAATTCGTTGTTACTTACGAATAAAAGTACTCCCGTGTTTTCGCGAAGCTTTCCAAAGCTTTCGCATTAAAACTAATCCGCTCAGAAAAGCCCATTGTATTCGCAAATGACATCGATTATGAATCCACTCGGCCGCGGCACAGGGTAAACAATCGAAGGCGATTTAATTAAACGCGGCTAAACTTTACGCCGCGCTGTGATTTCGGGCTACGCTATTATAACTATATTATTTAAACACTAATGATTTTATAAAAGCTCTCTAATTAACGTAATTGGACTTGCGATTTCAATGGTTTAGTTAGAAGCAACTAGATAACGGCTGCGACTTCGTTCTCATGGATTTAGGATTCGGTGATCCCAGGGAAATACCTGGATAAAAAATTTAAAGTCCAATTCTTTCCCCAGGATGCAATATAATTATATCTCTGTACCAAATTTCGTCCAAATCAGTTGAAAATACTGGCCATGAAAGCGTAGCAGACAGACAAACAGATAGGCAAACACATTTTTAATATAACTATAATATAGCTATATGTAGGTAAAAGTAGTTATAGCACAACATAATCATGAAATTGTCTACCTTTCGGGCTCTTACAACCTAAACTATGCAAAAATTTCAAACTTTTATTGAAATAAAAACTCAGTACCTACGGGTATTTAAAACGCATGTCAGAGCTATAAATAAACCGCCCCACTTTGATAACCACAATAACACGAAAACAGCGCTACTAGGCAGTACCTAGACTACCTAGGTACCAATAACAGGTAGGTATACATATCGTAACAGTTGTAGTCACGTTCCACAGTCACGCAATTGTCTGAAGTGACGTACGTGCCGTGATTACACATAATCACTGGCATTACTCAAAATTTTCATATCTGTAATACCTATTATAAAAAGCTTAGGGCTAAACACACTACGAATGGGATAGGAATAAACAAACAACATAATTTCCGCGTATGAAACGCCGTACATCATATGGGAAACGGTTTTGATAAGTTGCGGTATAGTCTGTGAAGCACCATAATTATAATTATTCATCAGAAAGTTTTGATGGATGATGGATGTTTGTTACTCAATCACGCTAGAACGGCTGAACGGATCTCGATGAAAGTTGGCACAGATATAGATTATAGTCTGGAATAGCACTTCTCAGGCCGGAAAAATGCACGGTTACCGCGGGAACCAAATAACCTCAATCCACGCGGACGAAGTCGCAGGCATCAGCTAAGTAGGTAATTGGTCATAAATCAAACTAGACTAAACTTGATTTAGTGTATATCAACTTAAACTGATCATAAATTAAACCGAACTAACACATTCGCTGCGTTACGGCAAGTATTTTGCCGTATTTGACGGTTAGCCAGTGCGGCAGCTAGTTATCCTTGTTTTGCGCACCGTGCGGGGGTGATCTAACTACATATGTTCCCGTGCGTGTAGGAAAGAGACAGTGATTTTTTCAATATGGTCGCTTTTAATATAATAATATTGTACACTAATAATATACGGCAAAATAGTTGCCGTAACGCACAGTAAGGTAAGTATTTTTATTCAGTGCGGTACGGCGACTATCTTGCCGTACCCCCCCAACCCTGTGCCTCCCTACATGTGTCCGCGCGGCCACTCAGTTTGCACTACTGTTGGCCGTAAGTGAGACGTACGTAAGCGCTCGATATTTTTTATGCAAAAAACTATCGATGTCAAGTGTAAAAGTTGTGTGATAACTGCCTAGTTACTACCACTTCTATAGAATATAGAACGTTGATGAAACCATACCTAGTTTTCAAAATTTATTTTATTTCGTTAAATTAAAGTTCCTAATATTGTGTGATCTCATTATAGATTAAAAAAAAAGTAATTATAATCATTTGATACCCTTAAATGAATCAAAATTTTAAAAAAACCTATTTACATTTTTATCAATAAGTGTTTTTGTACTAAGTAGGTACATGGAACTGATTTTTATTTTTATTTTTAAGCTATTGCATAGCTTCTATCGCGGGCTTTGAGCGTGGAGACCGAATCCAGAAATTCCGTTAAAAAAAAACCTAACACTTTGGTTGCTATGACTACCTACTTGTGTTGTTGACTTCAAATTATTGAAAATAAAAAGACTACTTTTATGAAAAGATGATTTGGAATATAAAGGCGAAATAATTTTAAAGAATTATGTTTTGAAAACATAATTCTATCATCTTTTCATAAAAATGGTCTTTTTATTTTCAATAATTTGAAGTCAGCAACGCGGGTAGTCATAGCAACCAAAGTGTTGGGTAAGTTGATAAAAATGCTATGCAATAGCTTTACCGCGGCAGTCTCAGAGTGCCACACGTCTTTTTTTTATAATTTCCGATACTTGTAAGAATAATTATTATGTTGACTAATTATGAAGAATTATGTTGTATTTGTTGTATCTTTAATAAAGAGTATATTTAAAATATCGATTGTCATTTCAGAAGTAAACCCCCATCCCTAGCAATTTTTTAACTTCTATGCTATATTGCCGTAAATGACTGATTTTGAAAAATCAATGCTGCCGCAGCGAATGTGCTAAACTCCATTTCCTGATTTAGTGTGTATCAATTCTAAGTTCAAACTGATCATATATTAAACTTAGTATATACTCAAACTGGTGATAAATTAAACTAAACTTTATTTCGTGATTTAGTAGATTAGTACACCTCGTGCCATGAAACATTATTGGCTCTAAAACAGTCGGTATCCGCAATGAAACCAAATTGGTTGTCACGCCAATCGGCTTACGATGCTTTACGACGCCCTTAGCGTAACGCTTCATCGTTTATTGCTGGGGTGGTTATATGGTGGATATATTCATTGTTTCTAAGTATATTGTATGACGACGGGGATTTAGTTAATAATTCTTGATTTCAAAATAACCAAAAAAAGACATTCAAGATGTACTATAATCTGTGTTCTAGGATCCCGAAAAATACATACCTACCGGAAAAAATACCTCTCTTGTGCAGGAGCGAGGAAGGACAAAGGCAATTCTTATCCCGGAAAATGAAAGAGTTTTCGTGGGAATAATAAACTAGTACCTAATCTAGGCTGTTGAAGTCGCAAGCATCATCGAGTTAATAATACAGGGGGCTTCTTGATCTTTGCCTCCATATTGCATATTCTGCTCTGCATTCAGATTCCAAAGAGGAGGTAGGTGCAGGTAGCCTGATGAATTAGTTATCCATCCACTTCGCAAGTTAAACCCCAGCCGAGAGTGCAGCTATTAATGCTGCACATGGCTCTCCGTCCGGAGCTGCGTTAGAGCATACAGGTGGATTGTGAGTTAGGAATGCAGTGCATTTTAAGGCTTGCACTTTTTATCAATACTATAATAATTATTAACACTAAAGTATGACTGTCTGTTTGCTACGCTACGGCCCATCGTTGCAACCGATTTTGATGAAATTTGGTACATATATAGGTTTATTTTAGACTTAAGACTTTTTATCGCGAAAATTCAAAACATACAAACGAACAGTACAGTGAATAATTCTTTCTATTCTGTTTTCACTATTGTCTCCTAATCTATTAAATGTCCTTATTCATCGAGCCCCGTCTGCCTTTCCCGGCGGAAACAAGTCAGTGAATACTATCAGAGGCCGGATGTCGTCGGATATTGCGGACGCCGATTTCATTTCCTCTCTCTGACTCCTTTATCAGTTTATCACTGACCGACTACAGTAAACCTTTCTGTTGTGATGTAAGAAACTTTTATACACGAATTTCAAAAATCTATCAAAAGTAACATGCTCATGAAAACAGTCTAAAAAGCCATTTATATACAGTCGAATATCATTGCGTGTATGCAAATCATAAGAGTACTTGAATTTGTCATTAAATTCGCAGCAGAAATTTGTGGCACCGTGGAACTGCATGTACTCACTAAATATTGTAAGTTAGGCTATGCTCTAGACTTCATGTAACAACTTTCGTCAAAATTAGTTGAAGAGATGGGCCGTGAAAGAGTAGCAGACAGACAGACTCATGATATTAGGTAGTATTTATTAAAGTTTTAAAAGTATGTGTAACTCACGATACAGGGTATCTACTACGTACTGTAAAGTTTTGTCGCCTGAACAACTATTGCTTAAGGGCCTACCTAGCTTCCTTCAACCACCGAGTTTTTAGAACTTTTCGATAGAAAGGATATTCTGAACCAGAGCTAGGTTCACTGGGGTCTTCTTCTTCTCTCTCTGGGCTTTTCCGCACTTAAGCATAAATGCCCGTTTTGCGTGCGACCTTTGGTGCGATTCCCCGCTGGATCACTCCAGCCAGGCGAGCTCAATCCAGAATCCAAGCAGGCCGCCCAGGGCGGCGAGGACTTCCGGGAGTGTTGCTGGGGAGCCAATATAGGATTCTCGTTGAGTGGATACAGCACTACTTACTTAACTTAGCAGTTACTAAGTCTTGTACTTGTGGCGGTCTTCGCAGCCCGCACATAATCCCTGCAGTCATCGCATCGAAGACAGCATCATCAGAACGCACAGCGGGACAACAACAGCATCACAACGCAGCACAGCAAACACAACGCAGCGCAGCCGACCGATGTTCCAGCACAACAGCAACATCACGCAACACAGCACAGCCACTCACAGAGCTGCACGCTCGGCGGCCCGCACCAGTCGATACGCAACAGCATATCAGTACACAGCCCGTCGACGCCCCGTACCAGCTGCACAAGTGGGTCACACAGCCTCAGAGTCGTATGAGCCTACAACGCCGCTACTCTGGTTGTACACGACGCCGTTTCACTGAGTACTTCCCGACGCAGCGCTTACCTGAATGCTCATCGACGCCACTTCTCCAGATGCTTGCAACGCCGCTCAACTGAATTCTGACGACCTCCAGACTCGAAGGGGAGTGATGTGTCGGTCTTCGCAGTCCGCACATAATCCAATAGATGGCATTACTAGTAGGATGCCAGCGACCACGAACAGCCCAACTCACGCTTACGAAGTTTTCTCTGAATTACGCTATATATACGACCTCCAAAGATGAACGGTCGGACCAGTGGTCCCCGAGCACAACACCCGCTCGGAGGATGATATCATCCCTTTGTTACGGTCGAGCCATATCACCTGCTCCCGTACATACTCACTGAATGGTATTGGAACGATCCGTTCAGGTCCTATTACCTTCAGGTTTGAGGCTCGTCGAGCTATTTCGTCGGCTACATCGTTATAATACTTATGTGGCCGCTGTGACCTTTAACCCAGCCGAGTGATACCAGTATTCGAATACACACTTGGGGTAGGTATTCGAATACATTCTATTCCGAAATTCCGCCTGAATAATGCCGGGTTGGGTCAGCTTGTATAACGATAAGATTTCACATCTGTAAACGCAGCTAATCAGTTGAATAATTGGGCATCTGCTTCTATTATACGAGATAATTGAATGCACAAATCAATAGATGACGCCATTGCTGTTAAATCAGTAATATCGCTGGTTGTGTTTACTCTTACTTACTAAGTGGAAATAGTTTAATTATTTAACTAGAAATGTGATAAAATATCGTTATAATTAGAAATTACTTTATGAGGAAGGAGGAGGAGAGGATACTCGTACACATGGGCTTTGGGGACCTAGAAGCTTGTAAAACATGATGGTGATAATCAGTTAGGGTATCTTAAAACTAAAGCTACGAGGGTTCCAAACGCGTCCTGATCTGAGAAGATCCTACAATAAACTCATGGCTCAAAAAACGCCAGGGTTTTTTAGGGTTCCGTAGCCAAATTTGGCAAAAACGGAACCCTTATAGATTCGTCATCTCTGTCTGTCTGTCTGTCCGTCCGTATGTCACAGCCACTTTTTTCCGAAACTATAAGAGCTATACTGTTGAAACTTGGTAAGTAGATGTATTCTGTAAACCGCATTAAGATTTTCTTACAAAAATAGAAAAAAAACAATAAATTTTGGGGTTCCCCATACTTAGAACTGAAACTCAAAAATTTTTTTTTCATCTAACCCATAGGTGTGGGGTATCTATGGATAGGTCTTCAAAAATGATATTGAGGTTTGCAATATCATTTTTTTCTAAACTGAATAGTTTGCGCGAGAGACACTTCCAAAGTGGTAAAATGTGTGTCCCCCCCCCCCGTAACTTCTAAAATAAGAGAATGATAAAACTAAAAGAAATATATGTTGTACATTACCGTGCAAACTACCACCGAAAATTGGTTTGAACGAGATCAAGCAAGTAGTTTTTTTTTAATACGTCATTAATCGTAAATCGCAATTTACCTTTCATTCAATCAACTCAAATATTAAAAAAAAACATTTAATTTAAAACTTACTACAGGTTTGTACGGAACCCTCGGTGCGCGAGTCCGACTCGCACTTGGCCGGTTTTTTAAATTACTTATCACCATCTCACAAATCAACTTAAAGTAAAGAACTATCAGAGCCGTAAGAGCAAACTATTGCCAATAATTTTAAAACAATACTGCTATAAGCGATGGTAGTAAGTCCCTAGGTTGTGTGGCGACTGGCGGGCATGTGTTATGTTACAAATCACTCACGTCTGACTGCAGCGCGGAAGCTCCTTCATTATGTGGGATCGTTAAAAGTTTGTGTTGTGGCTCTTATGTTACGCTGAGTGCGCATTATTTTCTTAGCACGTTGTACATCTTTGTTACAGAATTCATTAAAAAAAACTATTTACGTTCCCTCGTCACGTGCCATCAGGTGATATCGCCGCCGAGGACTAACTTACTATCATTACTAAAATTATACATAAAGATGATGCCCGCGACTTCGTCCGCGTGAATTAAGTTTTTTCATTCCCGTGGGAACTCATTAATTTTCCGGCATAAAAAGTAGCATTTGTCCTTCCCCGGGATTAAAACCTATCCCTGTACCGAATTTCATCAAAATCAGTTAAACAGATGCGCCGTGAAAGCGTAGCAGACAGACGGACAGACAGACAGACACACTTTCGCATTTATAATATAGGTATGGATGTTTCTCATTTCTATTTTGGCCGCTCAGTAAGTCCAGTCCACGGTATGTGAGAAGAACCTTGAAATTTGAAGGTTCTTGGTAAAAAAAAACGCACAATTTATTTTTTGCAAACATTAGGTATATTACTATTTGCTGTGTTTACTTAGGACGCCCTTTATTCTCCCTCTATTTCATTTAAGCATATTATTTACTTTGTACGTACGTACACATGTTTTTATTTAACGAACAAACAGAAATAATAGAATTGTTATATTAATTATTATTGGTTGTGCCCTGGCAAGCAATCAAATTTTTCCTATATATTTTTCTTTGAAACATTCTTTTTGGCTCTGATTCTGATGAAACGACGCGAATGATCTGACCTGGAAAAATTGTACCTACGTAACGTGACAAAAAGCAAACTCTCTCTTTCCCTGTATTACAGATACAGTGAGAGAGAAACAGAGTGAGAGTCGAGGGTGTTTACGAATATATTGTAATACTAGCTGATGCCCGCGACTCGGTCCGCTTGGGATAGGTAAGTGTTTTTAATTCCCGTGGGAACTCCTTAATTTTCAGAGACAAAAAGCAGCTTAGATACCTTCAAGAAAAATAATAATAGGCATCTTCTAGGCAAGCGCGTTCCAACCTAGACCTCATCATCGCTTTGCACTAAGTAGGTATGATTGTCGTCAAGCGCAAGCCTATCTCGTGACAAAAAAGCCTCAGCTATCCACGCCAAAAATCACGTTGATCCGGTGCTCGTACCTGTAGTATTCTGTGGTATTAGTATGACTATACTACGTCAACTAAGTGCCAGGAAAAGCGAGTTAAGTCGTTCACCATCTCTCTGGCTATAAGCGAGGCGGAAAGCTGCGAGCCGTGAAATGTAAATCAGTGGTTTCCGCCGACTGTACTGGAACAAACAACTCTAGTGTTAGTATGAGAGTTTCAACGTTAGAAGATTTCGATCGACTGTACACTTCACTTTTCATTGCTGATTTGATCACGTAAAGGAGATCCGTAACAGAAACAGAGTGACCGACATAGCTCGAAAAATTAAAAGATGCATGAGCCAAATGATACTAAGGAAAAAGTCTAGCGGGACAAAGTCCACGATACTTACTCAATTTTGTGTAGAGCGTGCATACTATTGCGACAGGTCAAAACGTCGTTCCCCTCCTCGCGGACGTTTCTTTCAGATTCGTCCTGCCCGGTTTCCAGTGTTTTAAGTTTTTACTCTGACGTTATTGTGTTTTGACGCTAGAATTCTATCAACGCTGGCGAAATATAAAATCTCACACTAAACCTACTGAAAAATAGCTCTTTGTGCACCGTCACTCTTTACGGAGCATAATTGTATTTACTTTATCGCAGGAACAAACATAATATTCCTGAAAATATTATTCCTGTGCAATAAAGTCCATATTATTATGAACTACAGCCGAAAGTATTCTGAAATGACCAGCCGATAACGCGCACGGAATTATGAACGAAAACCGCGTGTCACAGAATCATTGCCGCGCGTGAGATTATCCAATCTCCGCATTATTTGTCCGTGGAAGTCCTACTCAAAGAATCTCTCCTCCTTCTCTTTAGTAAGTAGTTACTCTTTCTCTAGTACTCCTTCAGAGTTTTTTTAAATACCTTAACCCACGCGTCTATGTTGCAGGCATCACCTAATAAGTTTCATGCCACTTTTTTGCATTAGTTCCAATTTTGGCCATCGGGCCAGATAAGTTGGTGGGACTGCAAGTGAATATGTTGGTTATGGCCTGGTCATTGCGGAGTTCTTAGCTCAAAAGCCTTAGCAATATAATGTTAAGCAATAAGCAGTATACTTTGAATATGAATAAAATATTTGCTTTCAATATAATGTTGTAGGGTCCAATAAAAATATCATATCTAGTTTTACGAGATCCAATCTTGGTTCAACCCCTACAGGAGCAATAAAACTGAGATGACCGTCCTTGGGAGCAGATCATGAATCTAATTTACATTTTTTTACATCGTATCAACTGGAATGCTGCATCGCTTCCCAGTTCCCACCTGCCCCCCTAGCATGGGCCGGAGATAAAAATTTTATCCCCTCCGACAGTTTTATCCACTCTCCGAGTATGGGCACAGGGGTGGATATAATTATCGACGGTGATAAGGCGGGGAAAGACTAGTCCCCGACTAATGTCAAGGAGTCATAATTTTTTATCTGTGCTTTTGATTTTGCTTGTTTTCGTTACTCTTTAATTTTTATCCTTTCCTCGGGGAGAAAATGTCCCGGCCCATGCTAGGGGGGCTGCAGTCCAGAAAAGAGAAAATTCAGATATTATAACAATTATATCTTTAATAGGTATCTCTAATCTCACCACGACCTCAACTCAAACTCAAACTCAAATGTTTTTATTCAAATAAACTTTTACAAGTGCTTTTGAATGGTCGAGTGAGTCTACCACTGGGCCGGTATGTCAATCATACCGAAAAGAACCAGCTAGAAGTTCGGTTGTTGCTCTTTTGAAAATAATAATTTATTTAAACTTATTTACTTAATATAACATTTTATTTATTTTTACAAACCAACAAACAAACACACTTTCGCATTTATAATATTAGTATGACTAGATGATGCCCGCGACTTCGTCCGCGTGGATAAAGGTTTTTGGTTCCCGCGGGAACTCTCGAATTTTCCAAGATAAAAAGCCTATGTCCTTCCCCAGGATACATCTTATCCCTGTGCCAAATTTCATCAAAATCGGTTGAACATATGGGCCGTGATAGCATAGCAGACAGACTGACGGACAGACACACTTTTGCATTTTTAATATTAGTATGGATTACATCAATACATAAGTAACCGCAATTAAAGTTCATTTTATGAACATGAACATTTAGAAAGTCAAACCCCTGTGCAATTAAAGTAAGAGGGTAGCCACCTAATACTCCCTCAGATGGTTTAGTACTCCAAATTCCAATGTGACCTCCTTGTGTTGCATTCTTTATAATCTTCAGACAAAGTGACACGGACTGCTTTGTTAAGTACTACCTTGTGACCTTAATCAGAGACATACCGTGTGACATGAACACGAGGCTATTACTCTATGTCTTTTCATTTATTATATAAGTCCGACAAGCTTAAATCTGACCAAGTGACAGCGTCGCTAGTATCTATGAAAAATAAAAACTAAACAGGCATAAAAATTTGTTCCAGTTTTGGCCACCGGGTCAGATAAGTTTGTGGTACAGAGAATTTTCAAAATGGCCGCTACCAGACGTAAGGATAAAATATAATCGGTAGATTGTTGTATAGTTGGTACACGATATAGGAAGTATAAATCAATTATCTATATTTATATTTTTTTTTTATATAAAAATGAATTCCCTTTTTCCCTTGGTCACGGCATCACGCGTGAACGGCTGGACCAATTTCGCTAATTCTTTTTTGTTGTATAGGTGAGGACCTGGAGAGTGACATAGGCTACTTTTTATCCCGGAAAATTAAGGAGTTCAAACACAAAACTTAAACCACGCGGACGAAGTCGCGGGCATCAGCTAATTTTAACATAAAGTCGGAAAAACAGATTATAGTTAAATATCAACCTGAACGTTAATAGCCTATCAGCCAGCCTAAATTATTTCTAGCCAAGTTAATTTTCAAATTTGCAGTCCTTAGTTTTGTCACGATTGAAAAATCTAAAAAATGTATGAAAATGTCGTTACCAAGTTTAGACAAAGGTTTTTAAATTCCACTACATGATAATAATTGATATCTAAATATTATCGTAGGACAACTTGTGCCACTTAAGTCAAGACTCTACCACCGGTTCGGAAAGCTAATACTATGACTACAGGTAAGCCCTTGACTGCGATCTGACCTGGTGGTAACTTGGCAAGTATCTAATGATGCAGTCCAAGATGGTATCAAGCTAACCTGTTACGAGTATGCTGTATTACAGTTATAATAAACCCGTACTGTGACAGGGAGGTCGTAAAAACTCCCTACAAAGCCGAAGTTTTTCACAAAGGTTTATTTTGTAATGTAGACGAGGAACAGGCTGAATTCTCCGAAACACCCACGGGATTGAAGCCCCGGGCGTTCGCTAGTTTCGTACCTATAAAAAAATCTGTTAACGAAGTAGCGTTGTTATTGTACAATTATGAACTCCTAGCAGCAAAAATTGGAGGTAAAAAAATTTTTGCCGTGGGTTATATCGTTCTAAAGAAGTTTTAAAAAGCACAAAAAATATAATCGCGGACGAATCTAATAGGAATACCTATAAGATAGGTATTTAAGGGTTCCTTACCTCAAGAGGCACCCTTACAGGATTACTTCGTTGTCCGCCCGTCTGTCTGTAGTGTCAACCACCTTTTGCCAACCAACGTGTGGAGGCATCAAGTTGTAATGAATATCAAATAGGTACTTAGGTCTATGGTCCCTTGGAGTTGTATAAAAATCAAGCTTTTAAGTCAATTCAATCAAGAGATTAGGCTGTTTATGCCGCATATTTTGACACTCGCCAATATGAAATAAAAACCTATAGAGATCTTTAATATTTAAAGTAGGTTCTTCTCCTCCTTGGCCCGTTAGTAGTATACTAAGGACATCTTACAAACAAATTCACGGGAACTTCCAAGTGCTAAGCTAAGCTCATATGTACATCCACCGGTAGATTAGTGGATTTAAATTTACATAATAAATTAACACCATTTGTCACGTAGGTGGAACCGCTCGGAAGCTGTTTACTTATTCATTAGCGAATTCTCAGATTAAAAGATTACGAGCACGCTCGGTGAAGCTCAACGCGACTCGAATCACAAATTATTTGTGAAAGGATTTCATTTTAAGTTCAATAGGATGTTGCCTATTTCAAAAATAAATTATTTCTTACTATAGATCCTTAGAGGGTCTTCTACAATACTTCATCAGGACCTAAAATTCACATCTTATGTTAGTTAATCATTTTAAACTATAGATGAAAGAAAAAAAGTGCTTAAGTTTGATAAAGAGTGGCTGATTTAATTATTCTTTAATTTTTTTAGTTCACGATAGCTTATTCGGATAATTTTTAAGAATCATTTAATACCTACCGAAATGTTATAGTTATTACCTGTTTTGTGTACCAATAAACAATAAACAAATAAACAAATAAACAAACAATTATGATTTCCTTATACAATTGGGGGCCTCCTGCAGTGTGCTGCAGCATGACTGACGAACGAGCCTCTGGCTACCGACTAATATAACCATTACAAACAAGCTAGACTTGAACAAATGGCCCAGGCCGGTGTCGGGCAGCAGCGACACTGGCGCGACAAGTCTGGCCCTGCGATCGCCAACCCGCCTGCCCATCGTGGCGATCAGGGCATTAATCCTTATGATGATGATGATGAGTGAGCCGAGCCGGCAATATGTTGAAGTGAAGTGGGCGAATGAATGGGTGAATGAGCGAATGAACGGTTAAATGTTAATGCTTGAATGGGCATTGCTCAAATAATAAGCCCAAATAATATGGCTACGTTCGGACTGGGAAAGACATTCGCGCGATTTTTTTTCGCAATTCACATAGGTACGCACAAATTTCAAATTTCACGCAGTAACACTAGAATCATATTATGAGGTAGGTATACACACTTGCGAATAAGATTCGCGCAAATGTTTTTCGCAGTGCGAACGTAGCCTAAACCCACAGTTCACTGTTCAAGCGAACTCAAAGCCTGTAGTTTAGTACTAAGTTGCTCGGCTGTACACAATCAACCTCATCTAACTTGGATTAGGTAAGTTCCTACAACTGCCTAATAAATAATGGAATTATTCATTCTCAGTGTTACTTTCCTACTAAATTGTAATTGAAATAATCCAAGATATTTAACAATAATCTAAATATATAAAAGTAAAAGGTGACCGATTGACTGACCGATCTGTCAATTATTTAATTTGGTTTAATTTCTGTCTGTTTATGCTGACTATTTTCGCGTGCAGAGGCATAAGTAAAACATCCGTTGAACTTTTTTCTTAGTGATCATTACCGGGCGACGGTATAAAGACATACTTTTTAATTAAGTGCGAAAATTAAAAAACTGGAGCAATCTGCAGCTTTTTTTATACAGTAAAGACATTTAATAAGAGAAATTTGTAGGACGTGTTCTTGATAATAAAAAAATTAAAGTAAACGAACTAAAATAAACTCTTGAACATTAAAAATAGAGTCTACAATCGTTCACCCGGGACATAAGTAGAAAGACTCCATTACCTCTCGAAGGTAGAGTGGCTATATTAAGTTGGACTGCTTCGTTGCTGGAAGAGCCAGTTGATGGATGGCGGTATTGGAAGTTAATAGCGATGCAGGGGGTCTTATTACGCTGGTCTTGGAGGTATTCAGTGGGAGTATTACCCTGGGAAGCATTTGTTTTATGACAGCATTGTGTAGAATGATTTATTTTTGTTCTAATGCTTATGCAAATGTAGCTCTTTAGAGATTAGTGACGCGATACTTGTGTGCATACAAATGCATGCTAAAAGGCATTTGACCTTCGTAATGTTTGAATGTTGTTTTTCTTAAATATTAAATCTTTGGAATGAGTAAGAACTAAAACAGTTTTTCAACTTCTACGTTTAAATTAAGGTTTGATGCATTACAATATTTAAATAAACTATTTATAGTTCTACGAACTTATCTCACCCGGTGGCCAAAATTGGAACAAATTTTTATGCCTGTTTAAGTAGTTTTTGTTTTTATTGTATTTACGCTATTTTATTCTACTGCGACTATACAAGTGATATAGTAATCTAAGATGGAAGCGGGCTAACTTGATAGGTATGTCAGTCCCGCAGTTTATTAACTGTCATTTTCCGTAACTGGATTGAGGATATATTAAATGTATTATGTACCTACCACTATACCTATTTAGTACTAGCTGATGCCCGCGACTTCGTCTGCGTGGATTTAGTTTTTAAAATCCCTCGGAAACTCTTTGATTTTCCGGGATAAAAAGTAGCCTATGTCACTCTCCAGGTCTTCAACTATGCCCATGCAAATCAAGAAAATCCATTACTCTGTTCCGAGTGATTAAGGGACAAACCAACAAACCTACAAACCAACAAACAAACACACTTTTGCATTTATAATATTAGTAAGATAGTAAGAAGGAAGATTAGTAGGGTTGTGAACCGAATGAACACTATTAACATATTTTACACCAAGAAATTAAGAAATAAGTTAAGATTTATGAATACTTGAAGTTTATTGATGCTAAAGATAACTGCTAAACGGTATGCACATTATAAACACAATAACAACATTTTTGATACAAAGCAGATCCTCATGTTTACTTAACATCTACATACATATACATTAATACATCCACAATTTCCTAGTTAATGAACTTAAATTTATTTTAATTACATTTAATTTCATCTAATTCAATTCAATTCTTCAATTGTTATTCCGGAAATTCATAACCTTTTTTTTTTTTCGGGGGAGGAAAAAATCCCTCCGGACTTCTGCCTGGGCTAGACAGGGCGTGTCCGACTCGCACGGACTAAAATAACCTCCCCCATGTCGGCCAGGTGTCAG
The DNA here is from genome assembly GCA_963932025.1 of Erebia epiphron. Lineage (NCBI taxonomy): Eukaryota > Metazoa > Arthropoda > Insecta > Lepidoptera > Nymphalidae > Erebia > Erebia epiphron. The sequence continues at coordinate 54,733,528 of OZ009945.1, read as the reverse complement.
CACGGAACTGCATAGCATGACTTCATGCTGACCCTCTAGATCTCTCTCTTCTTCTTTTCCTCTTTTTCCCTTTCCTCTCTTCTCCTCATTATGTTCCTTAGCATTTTGCCGTATCGTGTCCACGCATCTTCGCTCGACAGCATCCGTGTTATTAAATTTTAGGCATCAACATCGTCGCTGGTACCCTGCGCCTCTATCCTAAGGTCCGCACAACCAGGACAATAAAAAATTGCGTGTTCCTCTTCTCCACAGAAGTAGCAGGCTTCGCTCGGCGCTTTCCCAATTGCGAAGAGGTAAGTATTAAAAACCCCGTGACCGCTGAGCGCCTGCGTCAGCCAACGATCAATCTCTCCACGCTTTCTATTATGCCATTTCTTCAGGTCCTTGATTAACTCCCTCGTCCATGTTCCTTCCCCTACTCCCGACCACTCTCGCTCCCACTCAGTCAGAGTGTTCTCCCGCACTTCGAGTAGCGTTTTTTCCTTGCTAGCATATAGCATTGCGCGTTCTCTGACCATTTTATCTATTGGAACAAGTCCTGCAATTACTAGAACCGCGTCTGTGGAGATTGTGCGGTATGCTCCACAGATGCCTATTGCCATTTGTCTTTGCACCGCTTCCAGCTTTTTTCGATAGAGTTCCACCTTCATAGCACCGTCGAAAATTGGCGCCCCGTAAAGAATTACGGAGTGGGCCACAGCTGCCAATACTCTTCTCTTGCTTGCCCTAGGCCCTCCCCTAGTGGGCATCAGTCTTCTTAGTGCCTCCGTCAGATTTTGCGCCTTCTTAGCTACTTCTTCGATGTGCTTCTTGTAGTTTAGGCTTTTGTCAAGCCAGACCCCCAGGTATTTTACATGCTGTTTTGGAGTGACTGGGGCACCTTGGACTACGAATTTGATTGGGTCTAGCTTTCGCCTTCCACTAAAAATAATTGCCTCCGTCTTCTCTGGCGCCAGAGACAGTCGCTTCTCCTGCATCCATCCGTTCACCAATTCAAGCGCTTTATTTGCCTTGGTCGTGAGGCTCTTCTCTGTTTTGGCTACTACGACCAGTGCTAAGTCATCGGCGAAACCCACCAATTTCACTCCCTCCTCTTGCTTAAGCTGGAAGACCCCATCGTAAAGGATATTCCAAAGCATTGGGCCGAGGATTGAGCCCTGAGGCACTCCGCTGGTAACTTTTAGCCTATCCTCCTTTCCTTTACAGGAAATTCATAACCTATATAAAGGTTACCTATGCCTGTCTCAATGAACTACGAAAGCTAAATCCGTGCCGAACGTTAAAAAATATAGCCAAAATATATAGTGGTTGGAGGCATGAAAAGATAACAGAAAGACAGACACTTTCGCATTTATAATATAAAAAGATCAAGTCAAGCTGTACCTGCTACTTCGTTAGCGATCGTTACTCTTGCGCATGCAGTGGCGTTAATAAAATAATTAACTATGAAAATTTTAACTAAAATAGGCCTTGCACCCCACTATAACATACTCAGTCATTAACATAAAACAGGAGCCGAACCGCGGGCAGGGGTATGTACCTACTTTTATGGGTCATTTATAGAGCTTCCTTGTAAACAATGTTTTCCGTGGTATTGCCGGGAGCATACACAAACACGCTATTAGCGTCGATCACTCTCGATAAAGCCACGTACAACTGCCCGTGACTAAAGCAGCTGGTGGTGAGGTCTACGCCCGCAGTGCGCAGCGTCTGTCCTTGCGCTTTATTTATTGTCATGGCATAGCAGGCGCTGTCAGGAAACTGTACGCGTTTGAAGCGGAATGTTGGAATGAAAAGTTGTTGGGGATTACATAGAGGTAGGTATTGACGGCTGTTGACAGATTTTCTTTTGGTCGCAATTTTTTATAATTTTTGTTTCCTTCAAACGCCACCAAAAATATATCATTAAGTCCTAATCAAGTGAATTGCTGTCTTCTGTTAAGAAGTTTTGTCCTCCATCTCTGATAATATTTATCAAATCTTCACAAAAATTAGGCAAAACTTACCTGATGATACATACCTTCTAATAAAGAAAGATTTATTCAAATCAGTTCAGATTTGACTGAGTTATGTAGTAAAATCAACAAAAAAACCCTATCCGGAGGAACCTTGTTTTCTATCGGAATAAAAACTATCCTATATATTGACAAGGAGTATCAGCTACCGCTATACCAAATTTCATTTAAATCCGTTCATTAGTTTTTCCGTGATGCGCGGCCATACAGACAGACAGACAAAAATTAAATAAAAATCTGTTTTGGGCTCAGTATCGATAGTAAAGCATACCCCGATTAAAATTTTCAGAATATATTAAATGTACAGAAATCTTCCAGTTACAGTTTTATTATAAGTATAGATTGGATATTGCCACAAATATATGTAGAATATAGCGCCAGTTATTCCGGATATTGCCACAGATACAAAATAACAATATTATTCGTTCCAGGCCGGCAGCGGCGATTCCGCAATGAAAAGGCTCTTTTTAGGTTTCCGTAGCCAAATTTGGCAAAAACGGAACCCTTACAGATTCGTCATGTCTGTCTGTCTGTCTGTCCGTCCGTATGTCACAGCCACTTTTTTCCGAAACTATAAGAACTATACTGTTGAAACTTGGTAAGTAGATGTATTTTGTGAACCGCATTAAGATTTTCTTACAAAAATAGAAAAAAAAAACAATAAATTTTGGGGGTTCCCCATACTTAGAACTGAAACTCAAAAATTTTTTTTTCATCTAACCCATACGTGTGGGTTATCTATGGATAGGTCTTCAAAAATGATATTGAGGTTTGTAATATAATTTTTTTCTAAACTGAATAGTTTGCGCGGGAGACACTTCCAAAGTGGTAAAATGTGTGTCCCCCCCCTGTAACTTCTAAAATAAGAGAATGATAAAACTAAAAAAAATATATGATGTACATTACCATGCAAACTTCCACCGAAAATTGGTTTGAACGAGATCTTTAGTAAGTAGTTTTTTTTTAATACGTCATAAATCGTAAACCGCAATTTACCTTTCATTCAATCAACTCAAATATTTAAAAAAAAACATAGGTTTGTACGGAACCCTCGGTGCGCGAGTCCGACTCGCACTTGGCCGGTTTTTTTTTAATTCGATTCGCTCTACAAATGCTCATACAAATAGATTCTTTTGACCTGTTTGCTAACCCGATTTCCACCTCATACTCGAATGTTTAAAGTTCTATATACAGTGTCAGTTGCAGCTCGGACAATGTGTGGATCAGCTCTGTCCATCTGTCCGTGGGATGAAAAGGTCGTATTATGTAAAAGCAATTTTTCATATGACCCAAGATTTTCATACGAAGCCCCTTACGAACATAATATTATTGTAATGGGATCACACAGAAATATCTTTTTACTGGCAAGGTTATGTGGTGTGCACTTTTGCGAACGTGATACTATACTTATATTATAAATATGAAAGTTTGAACGACCATGAACGGATCTGGATGAAAGGCGCAGAGATAGATAATAACAATTTAACCGCGTGGATAATAAAATAATCCACGCGGACGAAGTTGCGGGCATCTGCTAGTAGTATTTTTTTTTATCCACTTCAAGCTGGCCCTTGACTGCGATCTCACCCGATGGTAAGTGATGATGCAGTCTAAGATGGTAGCGGGCTAACCTGTTAGGGGCATGGCAGTTGTATTAAATCCATAACCCTATTTGGTTTATACACGGCATCGCACCGGAACGCTAAATCGCTTGGCGGCACGTCTTTGCCGGTAGGGTGGTAACTAGCAACGGCCGAAGCCTCCCACCAGGCCAGACCAGGGAAAATTCAGAAATTATAAATTCCCAAATTGACCCTGCCGGGGATCGAACCCGGGACCTCCGCACGTTAAGACAACAGCGCTACACACTGCGCCACGGAGGTCGTCATATAATATAATAATAGAAGAGTATAATATATTCTTCTTCTTAGTGTGCCTTCTCCTTACGAAGGTTGGCAATCATTAGGGCGACGTCAACTTTAGAGTCCGCTGCTCTAAACAAGGACCTTTTGTGCTCGTCCCGACACCCGAACCACCGGCGCAAGTTTTTAAGCCACGATATCCTCCTCCTGCCAGCCACTTTCCTTGCATAATCAGTTGAATTAGTTCATACTTCCTGGTATTTCTCATCACGTGTCCAAAATATTCCAGATACCTTTCCGCATTCAGTGAAGCACAGTGCTATTCCGTACGCGGTCTGTCCAAGATATTTTTAACATACGTCTGCATTGACTTATTGGTAAATCGATGTACGTCTGTACACCCACATCTCAAACGCTTCCACCTTTTTAGACATGGCCTCCGTCAGCGTCCAAGCTTCTACGCCGTAGCATAGAAAAGACATATCACGATTCCGTAGATTTCGGCCACAGAGTACTTTCCTCACTCTCGAGAAGGCGTTCCGTGTTTGCTTTTCTATTCTATAGCGGATACATTACTTTATATTAACGTCAAAATCGATTGAACTTATAGGCTCCGAAAACGTAGCAGAAAGACAGACAAACAGACATACTTTCGCAATAATAATATAAATATTATGGAATGTACCGATTATAATACTCATTCATTTCAAGTTCACGAACTGTTTACGCAGTTTCGTCAAACGCCAACTTAAATAATTATAGCCTGTAAAGTATTCACTTGAGACTCAGGTGGGATCGTATCGCCTTATTAATTTCACAATATCACTCCAAACTTTATTACTTACAGAACTCAATTTTAAAATACTTAACGTGCGAAAACGAACCAAGTTATTTGAGTACTTTCATAAAAGTAATTTCATTATTTGAACAAGTATGAATACAAAAAAAGATCCTCTTTTGAGAACTCTGACAGAAGTTCTGAAGAGTTTTACGCCGAAGCTTTTCGTATATTGGACTTGTTACCACGATCCATTATATTCGAAAAGTTTTGTATTATTAACTAACTGACCCGCCCCGACTTTGCTTGGGCGTAATTTTGGAAAATCGGTAAAGGTGGAAAATTTCTTAATTCTGAATCGGGTTTTTTCTTCGCGAAACGAAATAATTTAAACATGAAGATGCTGCTGCCCTATACCATGAGAAGAAAGAAGATCTATCTATTTTTATTTTATTTTATTTTATTACAAGTAGGTACCTACTTGTCAGACCCAGTAACAACCAGACAGTCTAGACACAGTAACAGACACAAGGCCATTTAAGTTAAGTGATTTAGTTAAATATAATGCTGTCAGTTTTGGCAAGAGCATAATATTAGCGGATGCCAAAAAGTGATACCTATCATCAAAAAAATTAACTATGATTTCTCTAACTGACACAGGATGTCAATGTTGGCATGTTGGCAGATGCAGAGTCAATGCCATTTTATACCTACTGCTTCAGTCTGTCTCTTCAGTCTCACTCTTGTCCTTCATATACACCTCTCATCTGTCGAAATTATCATCCTAAATTAGACAAACCTTAAATCGGTTAATGCTCGTTTCCAACAAAGTTATATATATATACTTAGCTGATTTGTAAAACAGCTTATTATGCTATCCAACTACCTCTGTAGATTACAACTGTGTTTATGATCTTTCTCAAGACGTATGAGTATATTTTGCTAAGTACATCCGTAGGTACTCCGGACAGAGGTCGGAAGCTCGTTTAATCTCTCAATGTGTATAAAGTGCTAGATCGACAGACAAGCACTCTCGTTCAGTTGCCGCTGTGATCGACATACGAAGGTTTTTGTTTGGGTCTTAGATGGATTACCTACTACGATTCTCTTGGATTAAAGTATAAGACTTACTTATTATACTTTATAATTTAATATTTGTCTAATAAAATGCGCAGAATAAGTTACTTGTTAATAAACCTACTCAGTATTCTCCAGGTTTCACTATTCTCACATTCTAGGTCATCTGGAAGAAATCTCTTCGAGAGCTAAGTTGGTCTTGTGCTGCCCGAGTGGCGTGCACAGGGTGCAAAGCTACGGTAGGCATTAGTTAGTCATGATGAAAAAAAATGAGCATTGACGTATTTCCTTTTGGGTAAGCAGTGCTTTAATGCATCTATGAACTGCGCGCCACCTGAGTTGTGTCCTTTCAGTGTTTATGTTCAAGTTTTTAAGTTTGGTACAAAATAAATAAATAAAACCAATGAATAAAGCGCCTCAAATTAAATGAAACTTCTCAAAAATATCATACCAGAACTTAAAGTACGTTTTTAGAATTCTGGTTCTGGCATTTTGGAATTCACTTATAAGTGAAGTAAAAATATTTTGTCCCCCAAATGTATTATGATTATAAGAAAAGGGATTTGAAGATTTACATTACCCAAAATTCCAATAAATTTTAGTAAGTAGTTATGAGATGAAATACGTTTATTTTAACAGAAACAAACAAAATTAACTAAATAGATAAATTAATAACTACAACCTACTAATATTTATTATTATAGTAATAACAAAACATATAGGTACGCCGTCGAAATGATTGTTAATGGGCATGATGCCCAAAGCACTGGCGCTATTACCAAAGAATAGCTATTACCTCATATAGTACATTTTTAAGGTTCCGTACCTCAAAAGGAAAAAACGGAACCCTTATAGAATCACTTTGTTGTCCGTCCGTCTGTGTGTCAAGACCCTTTTTCTCAGGAACTCATGGAGGAAAAATTCAAGCTGAAATTCATATCAAATACTCAGGTCTACTGCCCCTTGGAGCTGTGAAAAATCAAACTTCTAAGCCAACGCAATCAAAAGATACAGCCGTTTATGCTGCAAATTTTCGGCTTTCACTCGCAAGGGAATCAAAACCTACAAGGTACTTCCCGTGAAGTCAGAATCTTTAAATTTGGTACGAAGCAACGTCTTATAGCACAGATAAAGGAAAAATTGCGAAAAGCTTATATTTTTAGTTACATCTTATAATAAAAATATTTTTAATAATATACAGGTTTGTACGGAACGCTCGGTGCGCGAGTCCGACTCGCACATGGCCGGTTTTTATGGTATTCTTGGCTACTCAGATAACCTGTAAAAAGGTAATAAACAGAGCTACTTTCGCCTTTATAATATTCAGAATGGAGCGTCAACCTTATGGCCGGTTCCACTAGTTCCTCTGACCCGGTGACAGTGGCCTATTCCACTAGTCCCTATCAGCATATCCCCCTATTTGTTTCCACCTACCCCTACTGGTCGGGATGAGTGGTAAAAAACAAAACTAAACATGCATAAAATAAGTTCCAATTTTGGCCACCGGGCGATAAGTTTGTGCGACTATAGATATGTATTTATGAATATAATATTTAATAAATAACAGTTTTTCCTACCCAGACTTTCAAACTAATTTAACTTTTGCAGTTCACCATATTAAGTGGCTGATGTGAATATGGTTTATATAATGTAAAAGGTTTTTTCACGGCAATGTATCTTAGGCACAGCTGCAGCACTTGGCAACACTCCAAAAAGGCCTGGATTTATCAAGGCAATGTATTGCATAAGCTTGAATATTTTTAAATATTTGAGTAAGCCATTAAATATGACAATTATTTATGCTACAGACATACAAATACATGCAAATACTCTCACTGCGTCGTATTCCTCATTGCTGAGGGTCGTGACCCCATTACATTAATCACATAATGGCAGGGATTTTCTTAGGTAAATAATGCGGTGGGTCCGCATACGACTCGACTAAGACGCCTGGTACCGCCTGACAAACCATTCGACACCCTATGAGCTCGGAATTCTAACCAACGATTTTGAATGAATGAAATGAATGAAAAATTCTTTATTGTACACCAAGAAACATACTTATAAACAACTAGATGATGCCCGCGACTTCGTCCGCGTGAATTGATGTTTTTTTAAGATTTATCCTATCTCTCAAGTTGGATCGAACTGCACATGGTGTGCGAATTTTATTATAATCGGTTAAGTGGTTTAGGAGTCCATTGAGGACAAACATTGTGACACGAGATTTATATATATTAAGATAACAATAAAACTAAGCTATGGTAAAGGTGGCGGCCTTATCGTTTTTCCTATAATTTTCCATTTTTTTCCTATACTTGTGCTGTGAGCCCTTGCTTCTTGCCAAATTTCATGATTCTAGGTCAAAGAGAAGTACCCTATAAGTTTTGATATACATTGACGAGTGTCAAAATATTCTAAATATGCGGCATTAAACGGCCGTATCTTTTGACTGCGTTGTCTTAGAAGCTTGATTTTTACAGCTCCAAGGGACCGTAGGCCTAAGTATTTGATATTAATTTCAACTTGTACGCGTTCCCGAGAAAAAGTGGGTCGACAGATAGACAGACGGATGGGACAACAAAATGATCCTATAAGGACCGTGCAAGCGTAGCAGACAGACAAGACAGGCCCACACTTTCGTTTTTATAATATTAGTATGGAAGTACGTATTTATTTAATATCTGCGCTTTGTCAGCTCCCATTCGCTAATTACGATGTTGCACTAATTGGTGCCCACCACAGGCTTTAATGCGATCACTTTACACAACACAAAATCGACTCTAACTCTATGTGTCACAGTTCATTATCTAATGATGAGTTGAAACGAATCAGTCGTTGTTAAATGAACAGTAACAATGTTGGAGGTAAGCTCTATTTGTTAATTATGTATGAGAATGAAAATAAATTGGTTTCGACAATGTAACATAATATTATATTATTCAGTATAATAATGTCATTTATACAGCCATGAATAATTAATTGCGGCTCTACTATAATACTTTCTACAAGCTTTTATTTAACTTGCAATGTTTGCGTTTGTTTAGGTCTAATCTACCACTGAATTTTAAAACAGTTTTATCCCTAACCGATTGAGATCTAATTTTGCATAGGCACGTTTAGTTTGGGTGATAATGCATGGGTTAGCTTAGTGAGTGTGGTGTAAATCCAGTATGGATTTAGTAGTAAAGATTTAGTATGAAGAATGAAAGTACGAGCGGCATACGAGCGAGAACTAGTATGAAAGAGTAGACAAACAGAGAGAGCAAACACAGCCTCTAATCATGTTAGAGGATAGTTTAATTTTAAAAAAAAAGACCAGTATGGCGGACTCCCAAAGAGTGCGGACTAGCTGTAGTAATGAATGTTTCTGCAAAATATAGCAATTGTATTGTATTATTGTTGTATTGCAGTCATATTTTATGCACACCCATGGTATGGGTATCAATTAAAAGTTTTGGGCTGAGAAGAATATAAAAAATAAAATGACGTCACACTAAATTCAATATGGCGATAAGAGCTTGTTTTAAAAAAATGTTTTAAATTATTTAAGAGTTTGTTATATTTATTTTACATGTGCCATCACAGTCAATATAAAGAATGTTTAAAAAACTTGTAGGTACGTATTGTACACATAAGAAATATACTGCAATAGTATTTTGTCTCTCTACTGCTAGCAGTTAGCCGTGCTAGGGACTAATGCTAGTGACTAGTGAACGAGGCGTAGATCTACGAAACATCGCTTTTGAAGCTACGAAGGCTACGAAACCGTATATGTTGATAAATAATTATTTGGTATGAGTTAAGACGGCGAGTTAAAAAATTCGGTTAGCCTATGAAACAAGTCATATCGCTTATTTGTCCTGACTGCGACTGAGCTGCATAGTACGCCAATTATAATTTAATTGGAATGTGTCCGTAACGAGGAAGAGAGATAGGAGATTTTTACCTAATGTCCTATACAGTGGCAGGTTGGCCACGGGACTTAAAAAACCTTTAAAGAAGTGTTACGCCACTACAAGTTAGCCATTGACTGTAATCTCACCTGTGTGATAATGAAGTGATGATGCAATCTAAAATTGTACCAGGCTAACTAGTTGGAGGCAGTTTAATTGAACCCCAATCGGATTCTTCCGGAACATCGTACCGGAACACTTAATCGCTTGGCGGTACCGGTAAGTTACCACAGCCGAAGTCTTCCACCAGGCCAAACCAGAGAATTGACCCTGCCGGGGATTGAACCGGGATCTCCCTCTTATAAGACCACATGGAGACGCGGGCATCATTAAGTTATTAAATAAATTAAATGAAAGACTTTTCGACAATTTTTTACCTAGCAAAAAGAACAAAGGTTTTAACCGAGAAAGTGCTTTGATGGAGTTTTAATTGGACTTTTGCCAATAATGAACAAAGTTCTGAGCAAAACGGTGGTACTTTCAGAAATGTTGAGGGTTATAAAATAAACTCACTCTCTACACAATTATGCATAATCATACTGCCCTGTCTTTATTTATCACTGAAGCCCACGACTTCATCCGAGTGGATTGAGGTTGTTTGGTTCCCGGAACTCTTTCATTTTCCGGGATAAAAAGTAGCCTATGGTTATTCCAGACTATAATGTATCTCTGTGCCAAATTTTATCCAGATCCGTTCAGCCGTTCTGGCATGATTGAGTAACAAACATCCATTCAAGAGAATAGAACCTCCTCTTCCTTAAAGTCGGTTGTAAATATATTTTAACAAGTAAATATATTTTCATTGTACCTAAATATTTTACAGCCGCTATAAAAATGTTCGCCCGGTTTCCTTTAACGTCGGTCCACATTTTCGTTTCATTGGCGTCATAAAAGGTTGGAATCGAATTCCCTTTCAGAATAGGTATAGATTTCTCCAAGTGTCAGCGGCTTTGACGCCGGAATCCAATATGGACGTTCGAAGGTTGATAAAAGCTTCCCTTTACCCCACTGCCTTAGAAAAAATTGGTTATTTTATATCCATTAGAGTGGTAGCCTTGATCTTGAACTTACCGTGATAGCTTTGATAGAATGCAATCTCTATCTCGAATCTCTTTCATGTCATGTCTAACCAGCGGTAGATTCACTCGACGATTCAAAAGTACTTGTATAAGTTTATTTGAATTAAAAATATTGAAGTTTTAAAGGAGATCGGTGAAGTATGACCCAGCTAATTTAAAAACCATTCATATTCAGAAATAATTTAATATTTTTTAATATATTTCAATGTATTTTTCTGTGTAAACACCAAATTTTTAGAAGATGGGGATCAAAAATAAAAATAATTACGAAACAATAAAAAAGTCGTTCTAATGGCAATACGGAGTATAGATACCAGAGTATAAAAGTAGAAACTAACGTGTCAAATGTCAATTACTGTCAACTCAATCAAATGTCATTCGTGGACCGTGGTAGAGATGTGCCAACTCGGAAAAAACACGTTAACTCGAGTTCAAATTCAGGTAACTCGGTATTGAATTCGAGTTACAACTCGAGCTAGCATAAAGAAACTAAGTGTACTTTATTTGTTACAAAATACTTTTTTACATACATATGTACCTATTTCAATCCAACTCTCTGTTAGGACAATTATTATTATCATTGCTTATCTTCGTAGGTAGGATTGAAATAAAAAGGTTTTTATAGTTTACCTAGATAATAATTTATACCGTTCGCATTTTAGAGTTAGTACACATTTATTTTTGGTTTTAGTCTTTAGTCTTAGTTTAGTTATAGTAAGTACTCATATTTAACAACAAAACCAGTTAGGTATATAGCAGTCTTCACAAAATAATATCAGTCTAACTTTATAATGTAGGTAGGTACATATGTTATTAATAGTATAATCATCACAATGAAAATATTCATAAATAACTTTTTTAATCGTTGGTGTCATTCGGTCAATGCAATGGTGGGAGTACGTAGTCAGAGAAAGAGATATAGACAGGGTGTCAGCGTATACAGTATGTGATATTAATTAATTAATAAATACGTAATTGTAATTAATTAAAAACGTTAATTTAATTCAAACGCGATGCATTATCGATACAGTCCTGCGCTGTAAAACCTGCCGGCACCCCTCGCTGTTCTTTTACCCGATGTCAACTGAAATGCTCACGCGTTAGCAAATACTACGATACTTCGCGACGCGGTTGTATCGCTATTGAATTGCTTCTGTCGCGCGTTGTAAATGCGACTAACGCCCAAAAGTAGCGATGCATAAGCGCGTTAGGGTTAACCCCCCTTTTCAAACAGTAAGAATAGTATAATAACAACCATCAATTTGTATGTCATAATATACTTACTGGCCGCGTTATGAATTACATACCTACTATAGGTTTAATGTACCCAGCAGGTAGGTAACTTGTTTTTATGTAGGTAGGAAAGCGTATTACTATTTGGTACATAGTCAGATAATGTTAATCTGCAGTGCCTGATAGATTTTTCAAAGCTATTAAATGGTATCTGGCTTAAAAACCATGAAATAGAAGTCTAACCTCACTTTTAACTATTACTACGAATATCTTTTTTCTCCCAACTTTATTTGATTGACTTTCATAAACTTTTTTGTTAGTCTGATTTAGTATAAAAAGTATGAGAAGTTTGATGCGTGAACGTGAACCTCAAGTTTGGGTCAAATACTATATGGGAGCTCGCCGACCTCCTTTGATGTTTTGTATCTCTACACGAAATTCCATCAAAAAATATATGAGCCGCGAAAGCGAAGCAAACAGACAGACACACTTTCACATTTATCTATACTTCTATACTAATATTATTAATATTCTATACGTCACGCATAATATGTTAGAACTTGAAACTTAGATTTTCTTTCCCAAGAATGTAACCTGTAACTCCTTAGAGCTAATCAATTATTGCTTGTTCGTGTTTCCGGCAATGCATCACTTTGCTTCTACTTTACAGGCGAGCGCACTCGAAACTAGATCTCATGTATTATCATACATATATCTCATATATCATAGATGTTTCTTTGATCATAGCTTTCCATGGGATATGGTTAATTAAATCGTGAGATATAAAATATTTGGTACAGTAAAAGCAACATGTATTTAAAGCAATTTTTTCCATACTGTAATATTATTAAATCCACATTATCAATGCGAAAGTGCGTCTACCGGTCACTTTGATAGGCTGCATCCCAGGAAACGACATATGCCACTTTTTATCCTGGTATTTTTCGGGACTTTTTGATTTCTGAAGAGTTCCCACGGGATTGACGCAGGCATCATCAAGTAAGTCTAAAAATCTAGCTATGGTAGCGTTTCAGTGCGCCAAAGCTAAATAAATAAGGCACAAGTATATTGTCAAAGCAATCCCTGTAAAAGTTTACTTTCGGCCCTCTCTGCCAATTATAAAATGTATCAGTAGATAATTATCTACTTTTTGCCCCTATTTACACAAGTTTGGAACAAAATTAGCTTAAACTTAAATGTAGCGAGAAAATTTGCTATACATACAAGACTTACTTGAATACCTACCTAATTAATTTTAATAAATTGAAGCCTGGATATTATTTAGCAAATAATTATTTTGTTGCTCAAGTATAAAAACTCATTAAAATTATATCTACAACGCTTATTACCAGAATCAGTTATTCAGGGCGATGGATGGATGGATAGACTACTGACAGGTCAGGACAAAAAGTCATCACACGCACTTTTATATGGAGCTGCACAGACCTGCGTGACACGAAGAACCATGTTTACCACTCGGCGCGGGTGTTTAGCGCAGACATTTTGTCACCAGTGTGTTACCCTAACGTACAGTTTTGTTCAATGGAAAATGTTGGCATGTCAATTATTTAGGCTAAAAGCCATCCAGGCTTTAACAAAAGAGTAATAGCTGAAAATCTCGTTTAGTCTCAGATTGACATTTTTTTTAATAATCCGAATCAATTTTCTTTGAAATATTCCGCTTTTTTCTCCGACAGAATTTAAGATATTATATGAAAGATTTCTTGATTGAAACTCTCGAAATTATTTAGTGTAGGTAATAACATTTTTTAGATTTTCTGATTCATGCTGATGACAAGTTATCTAAAACTTAGTACTTAACAAAAATAAGTAGATTGGTAGACACCTAAGTAATTATTTTTTAATCTTGCTCCGAAAATGGTAAAAAACTACTTTATTTATTTAAATTGCTTGCTGAAAATAGTCAGAAATATTATACAGAAAACATATTTTTCCAGATTTTCTCTGCTTTTTTCGTTCGCTGCAAAATTACTGTTATTTGCCATTGACATTTAAATAAGACGGGGATTAAGTTTTTATTTATTAATATAATTTTTATTTATGAATTAATGAAGTCCCCTCGGGAATAAAAAACCTCATCCATGCGGACGAAGTCAAAGTCATGTCGTTTTTAAATATGCTTAAAACCTCCTCCTATAAGACTTAAGACCTCAAAAACCCTTTCGGGTATACGTAACTAGTCGCGGTTATCATCTAGGTATTAATGTAAAATGAACTTCACGAGCTTCACCTAGATACTCGTATTAATATAAAATGTAACTAAGCTCAGGTGTCAGTATTAATTACAGCACTTCGCAGGTAAAATGAAATTAGCCGTCGCGTCGGCTCGAGACTCGAGAGGCGGATGATCTACCCGGGTAGGTACTTACTTAGCTACTTCAATTACGATCACGGGACAAAAATACCTATCTACAATATTAAACTCATCTGAGATATGGAAAGTTTTATTTTACATTATTTTCCAGTTGCCATTCTTAATTTGAATTAAATTATCTTCAAGTACCTACTTTATTTTATTTTAAATTAAATGGTGGTATGTTTTTCTTTATTATGTACTAGCGGTCCGCCCCGGCTTCGCACGGGTAGCACTTGATCAAAATAGTCCATACCCAATAATGGACAGTCGGCACTGAGACGAACATCTCCACCATACGTTCTCAAATTTTGTTCAGCAAACCGCTGTGAACGCTTGGCACTTGAGTCTCCAATACGACGTATTTTCGCTGCCCTCGCCTGGGAACTATGTTTAGAACTAACGCATTATAAGCGAAAGTTTGTCTATCTGTCTGTCCGTCTCACAGACCATACAACGAGTCTAATACGCTTCTGCGGCCCATCTGGAAAACCGATTTTGTCGCAATCGCATCTCGAGGAAGGACATGGGCTAAAGAATCCCGGTAAAGCAAAGAGCTGCCACGCGGGGTGACGGCGTATCTACTCCGTAGCGACGCGCAGCATCATCTAGTACCTAAATAAGCAGCAGAGAGGGCAAACATTAAGGTATTATTGCTGCAACATAATGCATTTCAGCCAATATAATTTCCGCTTATGAAAAGAGCAACTGCTGAGTTCCTTGCCGGCTCTTTTCCGTAGAATCACCTTTCCGAACCGGTGGTACTTAGATTCTTGCGACTTATCGTAAGTGGCACAAGTTGTACTAATTGAAAATAGTTATTTGTTATACAAGAGTGAAAAGTTGTTTTTTAACCGCGTGCTCAATTTTGATGACCGAGCAAGCGAAGGATACTAAAATTGAATCACGAGCGCAGCGAGTGGTTCAAAAATTAGAATCCTGAGCGTCAGCGAGGGAATTAAAAGAGCACGAGGTGAAAAATCTTTTCACTCGAGTGCAACACGTAACTTTTCATCCCACCTCAGCGAGGAAATGACATGACGTGAAAGAAAATGGTGCGCGCAAAGCAAATTAAAAAAGTACACCAAGAAGGTTACGAGTGTGAGTTTTTAACAAATTAAAAACGGTTGCATGGAAATTCGGCACCATAGAGGTAGAAGTAAATAGGTTTTAATGATGTTTTGATTTCACAAACTTCATACACGAGTGATATTTACTAACGTGCACACGATGTTCTAAATTCAATTTACTTTATCCTCAAGAGGATAATAACGGCTTTTGCATTCAGATATCGAAGATTAAAAATACTCTTTCTGAGATGGGATGAAAAACTCATTTTCATTTTCAATAGTACGACAGTGACATCCGGGACATCAGGGGGCTTAAACTACGGTTTTACGTTGAGTCAGTCTTCAGTTTTCTGTCAGTTTTTCGCCTTAGCTTGTGGTAAAAATCTTGCATCGGAGCTTGCCGCTACACTTACAATAACACGGCTCTCCAGAACGAGGAAGCTATATTTTAAATTGCCACTTAATTTTGTTTGATAATTAGCCAGGCGATTAATGCATGCAATTTACAACTCTGTACACTGTGTCTTGTGCTTCATATTCGTTTGCAAGCGTTGTGTAAAGTAAACATACATAAAAATGGAATGTTTATGAAATAACATAGTAATAACATCATTTTAATATTCTCGTTGTTGTCGGAAAAATACAGTTTAATTAAACAGGTTTACATAAAAAATGACATACCCATGTTATCTACTCAGATTTATTTTTATTTGCATGCACAGACTTCGGCGTCAGAACGAACCGTGTTTCCCGTAACGGGTGTTTTGTGCCGACGTTTTACCCTGTCCTGTCCGTAGTGTGGTTTCTCCCTTGAAGCCGTCATAATATTGTAGAAACATTGGAACACGGCGCTGTAAATGATTCAACAATACCCTCCAAATATGATCGGTATTGCGTTCGGGCAGAATTCTCTCGCCCTCAATAGATGCCGACGCCAAATGAGAACCAAATACTATTGTAGGGTGACCATTTGAACACATTTCTCAATAGATCCTTGCTATAATATTGTAATAATAATAGTAAGGTTT
Organism: Erebia epiphron; assembly: GCA_963932025.1. Taxonomy (NCBI): domain Eukaryota; kingdom Metazoa; phylum Arthropoda; class Insecta; order Lepidoptera; family Nymphalidae; genus Erebia; species Erebia epiphron. The sequence goes on along the minus strand of OZ009945.1, from coordinate 54,717,056 downwards.
GTATTAAAGGCTAAGTTGCCCAGTATACATAGTTTGCCACAAAAAAACTCTTCCCAGGCGTCGTAGTCAAAAATAACCTACTTATTACTACTATTTCTGATTCTTTCGGTGCACAGATAGCCAATATGCGAAGATACTGCTAGACATACCGTCACAGATCATTTTGAGGATGCTGTTTTGCGATGCACGGAGTCTCTCCCAGAAGGAGGCAACTCTTTTTCTCAATACTGCATAGAAATCCGGCACTCTCGATTCGGCAAACATGCCCGAGGCACTACAGTATCTCGGCAAGCCCATCAATATACGAAACGCATCATTGTACTGCAGGCGTATTGCCGTGTAGGACCTTCTGAGAAAACTTGTCCATAGTTGCCAGGTGTAAAAACACTGACAATACGCGTTAAACAGTACAATCTTGACCGATTTGCTGCATTTTCCAAATCTTCGGGCAAGCATGTTGCAACGAATCGAGAGTGCCCTCCTCTTTCTCTCAATGTCGCAGTCATCCTTCAGATTCTATGTAAGAACGTGTCCCAAATACTTGAACTTTTTCACAACACGAACTGCCGATCCATCAAGTAAAACCTCAGGTACCCTCTCCGGACCCTTGCCCGCTCGAAATACCAACATTTCTGACTTAGTGACATTATATTTCAATATTTCAGCCCGTGTGCATTTAATGGGAAAGGGTCAGTCTGCTACGCTTTCACGGCCCCTCTGTGACACCGATTTTCACGAGAAAGGTTGCGATCCGGTGAAGGACATCTAAGGCTACTTTCTATCCCCGAAAATCAAAGAGTTCCCACGGGATTCTTCATCTGTATTCATACTTTATTATAATATTATAAGTGTGAAAATGTGTCTATCTGTCTGTCTGCTACGCTACTTTTCAACCGATTTTGGTAAAATTTCGTATAAAACATAAATTGGATCCCGGGGAAGGACACAGGCTAGGTAGCCTGGATAACGTGGTTATTTTTGTTTTTTATAGTAGTCAAATACCTATTAGAACTTGTAGTTGTTCGGATATTATGGTCAGATATATTAACGATATTATTTTGCTGCTTAGTTAGATTTTATATTATAATTTATTTATTTGAAGTTCTCCAAATATTTGAAAAGGCTTGTCATTATGACTGACATGGTCACCCTACAGCCTACAGGGTGTGAGGCTGAGGAGATCTGAGAGGAATAGAGGAGCCTGTGAAACGCCTCATTATGATGCTATTGATATTGGCATCACACAGATGCCCAAGTTACTTTATTATTATCATAAATTTTTATACCTTCTATCATCAAGGGGTATAGCTTAAGTTTAGTTAGCGCCAATCAAATTGTCGTCTCTGATCTAAGGTGCGAACCTCGTAAGCAAAATTATACTACTGCGACGCGGTCTTGCGGTCAACTTCAGATGCGACTAAATTTTTGCCCCCAGCTATCTATACAAAACCACGAATTAAAAAAACTAGGTTCTGAATAGGTTCTACTGTCAAAATAATGTTGGCTACAATGGGTTAGGAAGATGGTGGTGTTATCTTCGTGCCTCAGAAAGCTCGTACAGCCACCACTTCTACGGATGATCCTTCTCCGTTATTGCCAGAATACCGACCTATCAGACTATAAGGGCGAGGGAAAGATAGAAGGTGAGAAAAGATGCACTCATTTTTACGCAATATAAATTCTCCAGCGTAATTCTTCAACTTGAAATTGACCACTGCGGTCTAAATTCAGTTGAAAGGACCATTAAATTGTTAAATTACCGAGTTATATGTAATATCTATTGAGCTTAGTTAGAACCGTAATAATTGTATACTTCTACACCAATTCTACAAAGTTGAATTTTGGATGGATTTTTGTGAGTCAATCACGCCATCTAACTTCTGAACGGATCTGGATAAAATTTGGCACAGATATAGATTAGGTATATTCTGGAATAACACATGGGCCACTTTTATCCCGGAAAATTAAAGAGTTCCCACGGGAACCAAAAGAGCTCAATACACGCGGGCGAAGTCGCGGGCATCGGCTAAGTAGTTACTTATATGGGGTTTATACCTAGATCCCCCAGGAATGTGAAAAATCTGTAAACTTTTCAGCTTCGTATCGTTTTAGCACGACAGAGACACGCGCTGTCATCACAAACTTTACCATTCAATACTTTTTGTTTTTTGATACAACTTTTGCTTCGCTCCTCGCTGCGGTCAGAACTCGCTCAACTTGAAACATTAATCATAATCTTGTATTCTATGCTCGAGACAAAACCCAAGTTTGTACAAGATTACCTACGCGGCGAATAATTAATTTGTTTAGGTAAATCCTTCGCGTGGCTGAAATATCATTTTCGAAGTTTATAAACCCTAATGGAATTAATTAAATGAACACTTTCTACTTATTATAATATTTGAGGTGTCTCCCAACAAGTTCAAAGGTTTTGTAAAGTGCAAACTTACTTACTGAAAATTACAATTACAATGTTAAAGATTAATACCGGGGTGACCGAGCTTACCGGTGCACGGTAAATCGTGTTTTTGGGACAGTTTATTTTATTTTAAATTTTAAGTTTTAAAAATAATAAAATTAAAATCTAAATTAAATCTAAATTAAAAACTAAATTAAAAACTAAAAACTAAACATTAAAAATATCATCTATCCCGCTGCAATGAGGCAGTGTGCCCAGAACGCTGGCTGCGTTACCCCGCTGAATAGCCAAACTTATATGTTGGCCGAGGTAACTGCCAGCCCTCCGGTCACCTGTGGACTCTGTGAGACGAGAAGATAGATCCTTAAAAAAGGATCTGGCATCTTCGCCCCACGACCCCAGGGTTTCAACACCAAAAGGCACAAAAATGAAATTATTTTCAATAATTTCATACTTGCGCCTCTTGGCTCTTTCTGCATTTGTGGCCGCCGCTCCCGCTGACATGGAGGACGCCTGCAAGTGGGATAACGCTAGCGTATCCACGCATGTGGCATCCCAAACAAGCGACCTTCCTTGCTTCCACGGAACAAGAGTCATCCCGTCAGGTCTCTTACCATCACTGCGCGCCAAGCCATTAGGCTCTAACACTGCAGGCACTTTAGCGGTGGCAAGAGACCTACGAATGATGTCGTTCAGGGAAGCATGTCGCGAAAGACGACCGGCACTTTTAATACAAGAAAGCCCGTGATGGCCATACGCGTCCACTGCCCCACCACAGTGGCAAATTTAATTTAATTATTAATTTAGATTTTAATTTTATTATTATTAACAATATAAATAAATCCATAAATTGTTTCCTACTGACAACTGATAAAAAAAAAAAAGTTTTAAATAAAATAATAAATTATATTTTTTTAAAAAACGAAAAAAGTAATCGGACTGGAGGAAATCTGGACTCAAACCGGGGTCTTCTGGTTTTGGGACCGACCTGTTTCCCACTTGAGCTATTATAACCTTGTAGGTGGTGGCGAAGTTTACCTTCGTATTTATTCGCAGCAGTTTTTCATTGCCTGAAAACACGGATAATACGACATTTTCTAAAAATTAATCCTAGCTAGATCGATTCATCGCCCCCGAAACCCCCAGCGTCAACTTCTTGAAAATCGTTCGAGCCGTTCCGAGATTCAGATTCAACAATTGCTATACAAATTGATATACAAGAATTGCTCGTTTAAGGGTATTAGATTTAAATGACAAGAAAAGTTGGTAATGACTTGCTCTAGCAGCTCTGATAGTTCTAATTTGTTTTGTGAGATGGTGGAAATTAAAATGCTAACTGCGCTCTTCTCAGACCACCAGGCGCGGTCGGAGCCCTCATAGCTTTAGTTTTAAGAGAGGTACCGTAATAAATTATCACCATCACGTCTTAAATATTATACTTACTCATATTTTTGCAACCAAGCACAAACCTTTGGACTTTGCAAGCTAAAAGTTTGAAATTTAAAGACGGATTTTTAGTAATTCCCACGCGGCTATTGAACAATAAGTAATATCGTTACTCGTTTTTAGTAATTCCCACATGATTTACTGAACAATCCCATATTAAATCTCACGCCCATACTTGTTTCGAAATTTAAAATTTCACATTTAAAATATCTAATAGGTAGTTGATTTAATTTTATTATTCTACATCACTTAAACCACTCTCATTAATTAATTATATAAAAGAAAAACTATGGAAAATCCTCAGGAAAATCTTAATGAAACTTGAACTTTTAAAAATGGCGCAATTTTTTTTTAATTGTGTTTTTATAATTGGCTTCATGGCCCTAGGTTCTGGCTCTTATCTTCCAGCCTGAACTATTAAGCCTTCACTTTTTGATTTATAAAACTTAATATAATTACGTACAATTTATAACTTCATGAATAAATTTATCGGTGATACGAGATTTCTGTCACAAAATGGTACTAATTATATTATTACTGACAGCCTGAACATAAAGCATGAAATTTTAACACTTTTATCGTTAAAAGTAATAAATCACGGAAACTTCGACCATACATCATACGAAGTCCGTACACTTACGTAATTCCTCTGAAAGTTTCTGCGCGTTGTAAATTGCTTAACATAAAAGTTTAGACTTCCTTTAGGTAAGGATCATTAATCCTACGGTGATGGACTAGCGGTTAAGACTTCGGAATCCTATTAAGAGAGTCCGGAGTTCCACCTGTGGTTCCACTTACAATCCTAGGCAAGCACAAATAACTTTTTGGAGTTAATACGTGAGGGATGTGTGGCCTGGCGCGGAGATCGAACCCACGATCACCCGAAAGAGCATCTGGGTGTCTAGCCACTATCGCGGCTTTACCACACCAACTTTTTTTATTCCACTACAGTGAAACCCTAGCCCTTTGCCCTCGGGCCCTTGAATGCAATCTCATCTGATGGTAAGTGATGATGCAGTCTGAAATGGTAGCGGGCTAACCTGTTAGGGGTATGGCAGTTATATTACCCACAGTCGGGGCATGAATCAAGCTGAAATTCATATCAAATACCTACTCAGGTCCATTTTTCCTTCGGGTCTGTGAAAAAATCAAGCTTCTAAGTCAACGCAATCATAAGATACAGGCCGTTTATGCTGCAAATTTTCGACACTCGCCAGGGAATCAAAACCTACAGGGTACTTCCCGTGAACAGAACCTTGAAATTTGGTACGAAGCAACGTCTTATAGCACAGATAAAGGAAAAATTGCGAAAAGCATAAATATTTAGTTACATCATATAATAAAAATATTTTTATGAAAATTTTCGACACTCGCAAGGGAATCAAAACCTACAGGGTACTTCCCGTGAACAGAACCTTGAAATTTGGTACGAAGCAACGTCTTATAGTACAGATAAAGGAAAAATTGCGAAAAGCATAAATATTTAGTTACATCATATAATAAAAATATTTTTATGAAAATTTTCGACACTCGCAAGGGAATCAAAACCTACAGGGTACTTCCCGTGAACTCAGAATCTTGAAATTTGATACAAAGCAACGTCTTATAGCACAGATAAAGGAAAAATTGCGAAAAGCAAACATTTTTAGTTATATCATACAATAAAAATATTTTTATGAAAATTATCGACACTCGCAAGGGAATCAAAACCTGCGGGGTACTTCCCGTGAACTCATAATCTTGACATTGTGTACGAAGCAACGTCTTATAGCACAGATAAAGGAAAAATTGCGAAATGTATAAATTTTTAGTTACATCATATAATAAGAATATTTTTATGCAAATTTTCGACACTTGCAAGGGAATCAAAACCTACAGGGTACTTCCCGTGAACTCAGAATCTTGAAATTTGGTACGAAGCAACGTCTTATAGCACAGATAAAGGAAAAATTGCGAAAAGCAAACATTTTTAGTTATATCATACAATAAAAATATTTTTATGAAAATTTTCGACACTCGCAAGGGAATCAAATCCTGCGGGGTACTTCCCGTGAACTCAGAATCTTGAAATTAGGTACGAAGCAACGACTTACAGCACAGATAAAGGAGAAATTGCGAAAAGCATAAATTTGAGTTACATCATATTATAATAAAAATATTTTTATGCAAATTTTCGATACTCGCAAGGAAATCAAAACGTACAGGGTACTTCCCGTGAACTCAGAATCTTGAAATTTGGTACGAAACATCGTCTTATAGCACAGATAAAGGAAAAATTGCAAAAAGCATAAATATTTAGTTACATCATATAATAAAAATATTTTTATGAAAATTTTCGACACTCGCAAGGGAATCAAAACTTACAGGGTACTTCCCGTGAACTCAGAATCTTGAAATTTGATACAAAGCAACGTCTTATAGCACAGATAAAGGAAAAATTGCGAATTAAGCATAAATTTTTAGTTACATCATATAGTAAAAATATTTTTAATAATTTTAAACTTACTACCCATTTCTCATGAACGCGTAGAGGTACTAAATTGAAATTCATATCAAATACTCAGGTCTATAATACCTTTCAGCTGTAACAAACTATTGTCCCTTGGAGCTGTGAAAAAATCAAACTTCCAAGCCAACGTAATCAAAAGATACAGCCGTTTATGCTGCAAATTTTCGACACTCGCAAGGGAATCAAAACCTACAGGGTACTTCCCGTGAACTCAGAATCTTGAAATTTGGTACAAAGCAACGTCTTATAGCACAGATAAAGGAAAAATTGCGAAAAGCATAAATTTTTAGTTACATCATATAATAAAAATATTTTTAATAATTTTAAACTTTCTACAGGTTTGTACGGAATCCTCGGTGCGCGAGTCCAACTCGCACTTAGCCGTTTTATTACGCTTTCAAGGTGCATCTGTGCAACCGATTTTGATGAAATTTGCTACAGATACAGGTTGTGACCCGTACTTTTTAACCCCCGACGCAAAAAGAGAGGGGTGTTATAAGTTTAACGTGTCTGTCTGTGTATCTGTGTATCTGTGTATCTGTCTGTGGTGTCGTAGCTCCCAAACGGATGAACCGATTTTCGTTTAGAATTTTTTGTGTCATAGATAGTTTTATCCCGAGTGTTCTCAGCCATGTTTCATGAAAATCTGTTCAGCCGTTTGAAGATCATCAGCTCTTTTCTAGTTGATGATTTCTTAATATGTTAATTCCATATAATTATGTCGGGGGTTGTTTTAAATTTGTAATTTATACTTGTTATAATAACTCCTGGGGAGTTCCCGCGGAAATTAAATAACATTAATCATATGGGAGGTTAAACCATAACCATTTTGAATTAAAATCATAAGTCGTTGGTTTTAATTTCATAGGTATAGACGAGTAGATTATATTTCTGACAGTTGGTAACCCAAAATATTAATAATAATTTAATCGGTGTGTTCTATCCTAGTATAATAATTATTGTCAATAAATATTATGAATGAGAGATTACCTGGCTTCGCATTGTTATTGTTGGCAGTTCCGGAAGCCTGGCTGAAGAATGATGCACCAGTAATTCTGGCCCGACGCAGGATCCACCACATTTTGAATTCAAAACTATAAATTACAATTTAAACACGCGCGTAAACTTACAATTTCCCAAAGAAAGTTGTAAGAATTACTCTTTGCTATCACTACAAACTTGTTATTTGTAGGTTTGAGTAAATAATAGTCTAATACTTTATGATTTAGTTTGTTTTTAATTCAGGAATTAGTTTCGATACAGTTAGCGGATTCTCTGCGGTGCTGTAGTCCCGTATCTTTGGAGGTTCACGTTTAACTGACAGCCACTAGGAGCCTACAGGTCATGCGCATTAGGGTTTCCACCCTTAAGGTAGTGTTAAATCCTTAGTTTGTTTATTAGTCAGAAACACGTGGATAACTATAAAGAGGCGGGATAAAATGACAGTTAACCTATACTTTTACCAGGTTAGAAATGGAGATGATGAATCCAAAGCTTTGTTACTCTTGCAGTTCAGATAGGAAGAGTAACTGATGAAGTGCTTGTCAGCAGAAAATGCATAATTTAGGGTTAGTTATAATGCCATGCTAATTTTTTCTAACTTTGGCGGTAATTTATTCTTAAAAGGGTGTGTTTATCCAAAAAACTATATTTAAAGGATTCAACTAGGTAGGTATTACTTAGACAAGAGGAGTAAACCAATATATTTTCGACTATCTGATGCCCGCGACGCCGTCCGCGTATTTTAAGTTTTTTTGATTCCCTCGGGAACTCCTTAATTTTCCGGGACAAAAAGTAGCCTATATTACTATCCCACGGTATAATCCCCCTATAATGGTGAAACACGTACTTCTTCATATTTTAACGAAAGCCCAAATGCTGTTTCGTGGCTATAACTTGAAAAATTAAGGATTTTCATACGAACTCTCAACCCCTATTTCACCCCTTCGGGGGTGGAATTTTGAAAAACGATGAAACACCATATGTTTTCATTTTCAACCCGCAGCTCATATATCAAGTTTCATGGCTATAACTTGAGAAATTAAGGACTTTCATACAAACTTTCAACCCCTACCCCCTTCGGGGGTAGAATTTCGGGATAAAAAGTATCCTATGTCCTACCTCGTAGTATGGGCTCAAATCGTGCCAAGTTTCGTTTGAATTCATTCAGTAGTTTCAGCGTGATGCGCGGCCAAGATACAGACAGACAGACAGACAAAAATGAAAATAATTACAGATTTGGCTTCAGTATCGAATAATGAGTGCCCTCCAAAAAAAATTTCAAAATATCTTCAATGTACAGAATTGGACCTGTTACAGTTTTATTATGAGTAAAGTATAATAGATTATTTCTTTTTATGTTCAGAATGTTTAGGCCTGAATATGTTTTTCAATAGCTAAATATGCCCCTTTGCGTGATAACTGGTGGTAAGTCTAAATGTCTGTGCTAAATTTTAAATTTACAACTCCAGTTTACTCTAAAATGGCTGGACAGACTAAAAGAAACTATACGTAAGAAATAAATCACAATTATATTAATCTATAGAGGCTGAAGTGTGCGATGTGTGGTCCCAAAAAAAATGGACTCCACTGAGCAATCGCTGTCTGTGGTGTGAGCACAAGCATAACGCTGGTCCCGTGTTTTGTGGTTATTATTTTGTAGTTATACCTAATTAAGTAGGTACTTCCAAAGAAAGGCGTTAAAAAGGAGAACAAATAAAGAGTTCTAGATTTACTGCCTAACCCTAAAATGTTAATTTAGTAGCTATGCCACTTTGCCCAGCGCATTTAAACTGAAATGTATGCAAACCTAAATCCACGCGGACGAAGTCGCGGGCATCCTCTAGTAGGTAGGTTCAATATTATAATGTATTGACTCCGACATTCTGGTTGATTCAGTCCCATCCCGAGGGATTCACCTAAAATTGCGTATTGATTTATTGTTCTATTTTCAGAACATCGCGTGTTTGAATATAATAAGTTCGGAAAAAAAAACAAAACTACTTTCGTAAGTGCGTAGTAAAGGGACCTGTCAAAACCAACAACGTCCCGGTCCCGGTTTCATCGTCCATCGTCAGATCAGCTCGATTGAACCGCTTTGTCCACCAACTTGTAACTAAATCGATAATGACAGTTATTAGTTAGAGTTCGTGAAAATTGACTTCCAAGATATTTTTTTTTCTTCCATACTATAATATTATAAATACGAAAGCGTGTCTATCTATATATGTTTTTCTGCTACGCTTTAAAGGTCCAACTGTTCAACCGATTTTGATGAAATTTGGTATAGGGATAGGCCTATCCCGGGATATAGCATATATAACTAGTTTTTGATCCCCGCGGGAACACCTTAATTTTCCAGGATAAAATGTAGCCTTCCTATCACCCTATCACCATACCGAATTTAATCGAATTCGGTTGAAAAGATGAGTCTTAAAAGCGTAGCAGAGCAGATAAAATATATGGATGTGGATACAGGTAGGGGGAAATAATGAGAGCGTGTTAAAAAATATAGCGACTCGGTGATGTATATTGTAGGGACACCGCGGTAGAGCCTTCCATTGCGGTTCATTCTACACCATTTTAGATTTCTTCGCCAATACTAAACTTGTAACCATCTGGAAGCAGCACTTACCTGACTGGAAAATGCAATTAGAGCAGCGTCCTCAGGGTGCACTAAGGGTCAATTCCATCATCGGTGGTCATGGTTAACGTTAAACTGGCCAACCAAATAACTAGCAAAGTATTGCTCTTGCAATAGGCATGATGACAGTAACCAACAATCAATGAAATTATTAATTTATCTAATGAAATAGGATTCATGAATTATAAAAAACGTATTTACTTTCCTATTTCGAGTGAGATTGCTATTTATTTTCATAAAATAAAACTATAAAATACAGCATTCCGCCATATTACATAAAACACAAAGAAGCGAATGACGTCACAATTGTTTGTTTTCGAGCTTTGACAATCACACAATTGCTTACTGCACACTGCACAGAGTACATTGGTAAAAACAATAGTGACGTCACAAACGACGCCATGACACCGCCGAACGTTTTGGCGTGAATTTTAAAATTTAAATTTCAAATGCCAATTTTATCTACCAAACTTTATTTTTCTGCTGAAATAAGATAATATTTTTTCGAAATAGTAGATACTTCCGAACATAATCTGACCATTTTTCAAAATCAGTCATCATGCCTATTCACGAGTGCGCGTGGCTCATGGTTGTGTAAAATTTCTATCTGTATACATTTGTATGCCGTGTCAATGTGTGCGTGTACGTGACAGTGCGTACGACTGACCGCTCCGAGAGGCACGCACACTTACGCAATGTGCTTAACTACAAGTAAAGTTCACGCGCGCTGGTGAATTGCAAAAACTATAGAAGCAAGTCAGTATTTTTACATCATACTAGTAATTAACGTTAGAAGTCTAATTTTGGTTAAAAAGTAGAAGGACGTTTACAGACAAAAGTGATTTGTTTTAGGTGGTCAAACTTATCGTAAACCAAAACAAGAAATTGACCCTGAAAACTCCCGAATAGATGGTGCAATTGACCCATAATGTTTCCCTAGACGGATGCTACATTTAGCATCATAGTTGGACAGTTATAGCAGATGATATATTATGGAGTCTCCGAAGACTCCTGGCCCGTATACTCACATTGAAAGTTTAAATGTTCGTGTCTAGTTTGTGGATGTTTATGCTGTTTGTATATAAAGTTAAAGTCGGGGCGGTAAAGTTTTAATTCCATTACCGAGTTCCGCCCACGTGCCGCGCTTGCGGTGGGCGCTGTGGCGCTGCGCTTATCGTTGGAGTACAAGTGGGGCTGCCATATCCCTATACCCTACTAGAGGACAAGTTCTCATTACCCACAAATAGGAATGAATGATGCCTATGTCAAAAATAAATAATTTCTTACTGATTATTATTAAATAGAGGATCTTTCAAAAGGCCTAAAATTCACATCCTTGGTTTGTTTTAAGTTTGATTTACCTTTTAAACTACGTGATGTGGGTAAATAGTGACGTACATTGCCCCATCTGTATTTGTTTCACGATCGATCGAACTTAAGTGCTCGAACAAGATGCGAGCTCTCAAGACGGGAACACCTGATCTCTTATTCACTGTTAATCCACTTACGAGAACATCTCACGAAAAGTATTTGCTAACATAGACACCTATCACTAGCTGACCCATCCTTGCTTCGCTCTGGCAGACTTTATGAAATTCCCTTGATAAAATTTCCAAAAATCTTGAAAAGTATTCTTTCATTTTTGAGCGAAAGCCCAAATCTCAATATTCATGAATAATGGCGATCTTACAAACTGTCATCCCTTATTTAACTCCCTTGGGAGTGGATTTTCACTCCTATTTCGTAAAACACGTATTTCCTTATTCAACCAAATTCCAATTTTCATAGAAACTACCTACTTCTTGAAAAATGACAGATATCATACAAAATAATTATTCATAGCTGATGCGGATGTGACTGTCTATTACCTTTTCACGTTTAAACTTTGAGGCTGCGTTCGCACTGCGAAAAATATTCGTGCGATTTTTTTTCGCAATTCTGTAACACTATAAATAATATGGAGGTTGACGCATTTGCGAATAAAATTCGCGCAAGAATAAGATCGCTGGTTTGATATAATTTCACGCAATTTCAATTTAAGAATTATATTCGCGCGAATATTTTGTGCTGTACGGAGTTGTATGACGCTCGCATTCGCAGTGTCGCGATTTATATTTCGCGTGACATCCGCACGCGAAATATAAATCGCGAGAATAAAATTCGCGCGAATGTTATTCGCAGTATGAACGTACTCTAACCGAATTTGACGAAAAGAACAGAGATTGGTACCATTACCAACAAGTTAAAGAGTTCCCACGAGCCTTAAAATATCTATTTTTTAATATATATAAGATAGCGCTTGGCTGCAATCAGACCTGCTTGCAAGTGGTGATGCAGCCTTAGGTAAATCCACGCAGATGAAGTCATTTATTGTTTGACTAATAGTATTGGGTACACTCCTTCAAAAGTCGACCTTTACCTAACCAAAGCAGAAATTTTACTGAGCAACGAGAAACTTTGCAACTACTACAAAGTCTTCAATAATAACCGAATAATTCTCCTATATTCTAGTATGTAAAACAAACGCCAAGAAAAATATTGGCATAGCGAAGAAGTTGTAACAATTTCGAGCAAATTTGCGTTGGAAGGAAAATTGATTTAATCCCTTCAACTTATATTATATTATATTATATTATATTATATTATATTATATTATATTATATTATATTATATTATATTATATTATATTATTAGGTCCTTACATATGAAACTCGTACCATGAAGTACGTGAGTACAGACATCTTTACCAGCGTGAGTCGTGACTGAAGCTTTTATGGCATTTTATTTCAAAGATCATTAAAATAAATATTTAAGGGATGCCTTTTTTCTACTGCAAATTAGCTCAAGACTGTGCTCTCACCTGCCTCTCTTTATGTAAGAATTGTCGATCAAATCGTCTAAGTTCGGCTTCCAAGTAAAATAAATCATAACAACATTGAATTAGAGCTCAATTTCGTGTATCCTTACATGATTGCACCTCTGATGGTAAATGATGGACTAGTCTTTTGGGGTACGGCATTTATAATAAGTAAGCCCTAATCGGTTTCTACACGGCAATCGTACCAGAACACTCTTGGCGGTACGTCTTTGCCGATAGGGTGGTAACTAGCCACGGCCGTAGCCTCCCACCAGACCAGAATAAAGAAAATTCCTGCCGGAAATCGAACCCAGGACCTCCCACGATAAGACTACAGAGCCCACCACTGCGCCAGGGAGGTCTTTATCAACTTCATTGATCAAGAAAATCTGGAGGAATGAAGGATGCAAAACGATTGCTAAAAAGTGGAAACTAGTGGCAACGACACACGCGCCGTGCATTTTTCTATACCACGCCTATATTTCTATAGAAATTCACGTGTTTTAATTTAAACTCAAAATACAAAGGATTTAACCAACACGGTCTTTGATTTTCTCCATTCCTATAAACTATAATTAAAAATATAATTATGATAAATTAAATGCCTCGAGCCCACCATTCAAAGAAACAGTCAGTCGGCTCAACCTCCTCCACTTTATTAAATTGGTAGTGATTTCCGCCGGTGATTATTCCTTTGAGGCTCCTTCGTGTCTCATCTGATTATGTTGCGCTGACGACTCGCAATCTGGCTTGTATTAACAAATATTGATGTCGCGGCCAGAATGTAGAATCCGCCATTTTTTTGCAATCATACAAAAAGTAATTTATAAAAAACAAAAACCCGACTGCTTGGATACCAAAAAGTATAAAACAAGACATGAATTGAAGTATTTCAGTATTATCAATTTAAATCGTATAATATTAATAAAATGTATCAAGGCGCAGTCGCACGTCCAATAGCTAACCTTAACGTGCGACTGCGCCTTGATAAATTTTATTAAGCGCGCACTGGAGGACAGCTTTAATTTGTAAGTGTATCAATTATATTAGTTAACATACGAGTAGAATAGTCATATGAACACATATTATTGTTTATTATTATTTATGTTATTAAAATGACTACTATAGGATAAGTATGTTACTAAAAATTAAGGACCTTTGTATTGCAGCTATTCTAGCTGCAATACAATCAATCAATCAATCAAGGACCTTTGTTGTCTGAATAATAAATAATTCATTAATTCATTACAATTCCTGCTGATGCTTGGTTCCCGCGGGAACTCTTTAATGTTCCGGGATAAAAATGCTTGTGTTATTCCAGACTATAATCTATCTCTACCAAATTTCATCCAAATCCGTTCAGCCGTTCTGGCGTGATTGAAAAACAAACATCCATCCGAAATTTCGCATTTATTATATTAAGTATATCTACCTACTTAAATAGCTAGCCGTGTTACAAAATGGCGCCGTTTTGTAATACGGTTGTTTGACGGTCATCCAGATTTTAATACGCCTGAACGAATTTCCGCCGCATGGTTAATATTCATGTCAGGACACCACATCACAAACTCCAAAATCAAAACCATAATGAAATCTAAACACTCCGCCTCCATGCTGTCTTGTCTGCACTACCCCTACGCCCCTATTAATAAACCGATATCAGCTAAGAACAGATTCTCAAGTATTGGTCAATCTTTGCTTAAGACCGGTTTTTAACATACCTACTTTAACCGATTCTTCGGAACCTGTTCTTATCTGATGTCGGTTTATTAATACAGGCCCTAGAGTGTTTTTTAAAGCGCGATTTTTTGGCGTAGCCCACTTTTTTCTTTAACTTATAGTCCTACAATGCTACTTGATTACAATGCGGCTGTATGAGCGCAGCTGTATTGTAGAAAGTATCGCAACGACAATCCGACTGAACGACGAGCCGCCAGATTACAAAACGGCGCCGTTTTGTATTACGGTGAATTTTACGATTTGGCTGCGACATACATAAAGCAATAGCTTTAAATTAAATTAGCGTTTCATCTCGCTTCGTAGATCCCTTTTAATTTACTTGTACATAAATCCTGTAGTCAAGTTGTTTTATTATTCTACTACAAGTTAGCCCTTGACTGCGATCTCACCTGACGATTAGTGTAAGATGCTAGCGGGCTAATCTATTAGGTGTATGGCAGTTACATTGAACACATACCCCTACCGGTCTTTGCCGGTAGGGTGGTAACTACTAACTAGCAACGACCTAAGCCTGCCAGCTTAGATGGGCCTAGCAGCCCCTTCTAATTTCATCAAATTATTATATTGGAACGAAAGTTCCTTGTCGCGCGTTGCGAAAGGAGGCTAGACGAAAAAATTAAGGCCAAAAGCTGTAACGACACTCTCCAAAAGTTGTAACCACACTTTTTACCATTTTTTGATTGAGAAAATATATTGAAATTTGAGCGGTCCGCATATACGGTATACCTGCAGTAGTCCTGCGGAATTGCGCTCCTGAATTGTCTCCTGTGCTTACACGCTTGTTTCGCCTCTCTCTTGAAACTGCTCATGTCCCCAAGTCTTGGAAAGTTGCTAATGTGCAACCGGTACCGATAAAGGGGAGCCGCGCTGACCCGGCCAATTACAGACCCATAGCCATCACGTCCATCCTTTGTAAAAGCATGGAACGTGTACTCAACGGTAAACTCCTAGCATACCTAGAAGATAATGATCTACTGTCAGACCATCAGTACGGATTTCGGAAAAACCGGTCTGCAGGAGATCTTCTGGTGTATGCCACTCATACATGGGGTGAATCACGTCGAGACGCTTGCCGTTTCTCTAGATATCTCAAAGGCTTTTTACCGGGTCTGGCACGGCAGTCTTCTCAGTAAACTCCCGGCATACGGGATACCCACTGGTTTCTGTAGCTGGATATTTGACTTTCTGAGTGACAGGTCATTTCGGGTGGTCGTTGACGGCCGCTCATCTGACCCAATGGCTATTAATGCCGGTGTCCCTCAGGGGTCTGTTCTTTCTGCAACACTCTTCCTGCTGCACATTAATGATCTTCTCAAACCTGGTATCTTTGGGTACGCTGATGACAGCACTGTTGCGGAAAGAGACATGTCCAGTTCTCGAGCCAGTGCTTCTGAGCACTTGAGCAAAGAGAGGCCACGGTGGATCGCGTTAACTTGACTCTTAAGGAGGTGTCCGAATGGGGTGACGCCAATCTGGTCCAGTTTAACGCCACCAAAACACAAGCGTGTTTATTCACCACTAAGAGGAGCCCTTTCACCTTGGCTCCTACTTTCCAGGGTATATCCGTAGGGTTCTCCGTTCTACCACAGAACAGCGAAAAACCGTTTGCGTTGGCATCCTTATGTGGTCGATGTCCAATTTGCACGCACGAAACGTTTTTGCTCAACGTTTCTGATCCGAACAGCTAGGATGTGGAACACCCTTCCGGCGCACGTGTTTCCTACCACGTATAATTTAGGTACCTTCAAGGCAAGAGCGAATAGGCATCTTCTAGGCAAGCGCGCTTTAACCTAGACCTCATCATTGCTTTGCACTAAGCATGATTGTCGTCAAGCGCAAGCCTATCTCACAATAAAAATAAAAAATAAAATCGCCTCCGTGGCGCAATGGGCTGCGCGTTCGGCTGTTCACCGAAAGGTGGGTGGTTCGAGCCCACCCGGGGGCGCAACAACGATTTGGTTTTTTTTTTAGAAAAAATAAACTCCTTACCCACCCGCTCCAATCTACCTGTGCTTAGGCTCATTCTACTCAGCTCGCCCGGCACTTACCAACCCCAACCCTCGGGAAAAATTACCCCACAACCCCCTCCAACCCCTGAAGCAACTGAGTTTACGTGGGCTCTGTTGACAGTAACCGACCCCCCCCCCCCCCCTTCCAATTTGAAAATTTTATTACAATTCCTTCACTAATTAATCGAAAGGAACTTCGTTCTATCCAGGTGTCCCTTGACACCTCTATAGTTTTTTTTGTTGTTATAGCGGCAAATACACACTCTGTGAAAAGTTCGACTGTCTATCTGTTACGGTTCATGAGATACAGCCCGCTGACAGACAGACGGACGGTCTAATAGGGTCCCGTTGGCGCCCTTTAGGTACAGAATCTACCCTCTCTACTAATTGATAGTAACAAGTCACCCTGTAATTAACCTGTTTTCCCATGGGACAGGGAGTCAAAGGTGATTTACCGAATCCCCTAAAATTATCTCTGTTTTTAATTAATTATCTCTGAGTTTTGTTTTGGAAGCTGTGCTAGAGATTACAATGTATTTCATTTAAAAAAAGTTCATCAAGTTCATCCAGTTTTCTTAATAATACTGATTCTATAATAGATGTTTGGAACCAAAAGACAGTATAATAAGGATGATGCCTTAGATATCAAAAATATATTATTTCTTACTGATTATTAAATAGAGGGTCTTCCAAAAGACCTAAAATTCACATCCTCGGTTAGTTTTAAGTTTGATAACCATTAAAATATAGATTTAAAAAAATCGGCCAAGTGCGAGTCGGACTCGCGCACCGAGGGTTCCGTACTCAAGAAGTAGGTATAATTACCTTTGTTAATGAACCGCAAAACTAACTTTGTTTGTAGAGGTTTACTGTTAATATCAAAAAATTACGTTTGTTGTATGGGAGCCACCCTTTAATATTTACTTTATTGATATTTAATTATTTATTTTGAAAGGTTATTACCTTACAAGTACAAGTTAATATTCTGTGAAAATTTGAACCGTCTACCTGTTACCGTTTTTAATATTGAGCAAAAAAATACGAAAAAACACGTTTATTGTATGGGGACCCCCCTTAATATATATATTTTTTTTAATTTTTAGTATTTGTTGTTATAGCGGCAACGGAAATACATCATTTGTGAAAATTTCAGCTTTCTAGCTATCACGGTCTATGAGATACAGCCTGGAGACAGACAGACAGACAGACAGACAGACAGACAGACAGACAGACAGACAGACAGACAGACAGCGGAGTCTTAGTAATAGGGTCCCGTTTTTACCCTTTGGGTACGGAACCCTAAAAAAAGTGCGTTAAAATTTGATGACGTCACAACTGTGAATTTCATGCAACTTCCATACTAGAAGTGCGTTTTAATGTTTGATAAAGAGTTGCTGATTTGATTGAGTTCTTATTATCCCTATTACTACACTGTCAGTGCGCAAGTTTAATTTTTGCATCTGTCCCATGTGATTAAAAATACATATCAAAAACCTGAAATAGTAGATTATTCACCACGGGGGTAATGCGATGTATTATGTCACGGGCGCCGGGATAAATCCCAAGCGGAACGAGGCATTTTAGAGTAGCTCCCGAGCGTAGCGAGGGTGTTGTATCTAGAATCCTGAGAGTAGCGCGGGAATTAGGGGCGCCCAAGATTAATACAGCATTACCCCTACGGTGAATACTCTACTTTTCACACCTCGCGATACAACCACTTCTTTCAGCTCGCGTGGCCTACTCGATTTGACAAACAAATGTCGTCAGTGCGAATCTAGTGGGCCACGGCTTCGGTTTTCGAAAATCGAGTTGGCCGCGACTGCTGAGAACACATTCTGTTTACCGAAATTAGACTTTATGGATATAGCAATAAAAATTATGAATAAAACCTCTTTGGAATGAATAGAATTTCCTTCAGATCTTGCTTATAACCCTAGGGAATAATGGATTTCAGTACAACATTATAACCCTAGGGATTTAATGTCTTACTTTAACCTTAGATAACAGGCCATGTAATAGGCATGATGACTGATTTTGAAAAATGGTCAGATTATGTTCGGAAGTGTTTACTATTTCGAAAAAATATCTTATTTCAGCAGAAAAATAAGGTTTGGTAGATAAAATTGGCATTTGAAATTTAAATTTTAAAATTCACGCCAAAACGTTCGACGGTGTCATGGCGTCGTTTGTGACGTCACTATTGTTTTTACCCATGTACTCTGTGCAGTGTGCAGTAAGCAATAGTGTGATTGTCAAAGCTCGAAAACAAACAATTGTGACGTCATTCGCTTCTTGGTGATTTATCCAATATGGCGGACTGCTGTATTTTATAGTTTTATCATATCAAAATAAATAGCAATCTCACTCGAAATAGAAAAATAAATACGTTTTCTATAATCCATGAATCCTATTTCATTAGATAAATTCATAATTTCATTGATTCTTGGTTACTGTCATCATGCCTATTGGGCGTTGTTGAGCGAGTGGTGTGAAATAGTAGATTATTCACCACGGGGGTAATGCGATGTATTATGTCACGGGCGCCGGGATAAATCCCAAGCGGAACGAGGGATTTTAGAGTAACTCCCGAGCGTAGCGAGGGTGTTGCATCTAGAATCCTGAGAGTAGCGCGGGAATTAGGGGCGCCCAAGATTAATACAGCATTACCCCTACGGTGAATACTCTACTTTTCATATACCTAATCAAAACTACTTTTCACACCTCGCGATACAACCACTTCTTTCAGCTGGCGTGGCCTACTCGATTTGACAAACAAATGTCGTCAGTGCGAATCTAGTGGGCCACGGCTTCGGTTTTCGAAAATCGAGTTGGCCGCGCCTGCTGAGAACACATTCTGTTTACCGAAATTAGACTTTATAGATATAGCAATAAGAATTATGAATAAAACCTCTTTGGAATGAATAGAATTTCCTTCAGATCTTGCTTATAACCCTAGGGAATAATGGATTTCAGTACAACATTATAACCCTAGGGATTTAATGTCTTACTTTAACCTTAGATAACAGGCCATGTAATTGGGCGTTGTTGAGTGAGTGGTGTGAAAAGGTTTTTAAACTATCTAATAAGTACTTAAACTCTAAATCAAGAAAATTAGCAATGATAGGAAAACATAGTGAAAGGAATATTTCCGTCTAATGGCCAGTATCTAGCCACCCTGTAATTAACCTGTTTTCCCATGAGAGAGCGAGTCAAAGGTGATTTACTAAACCCCCAGAAATTATCTCCCGATCGGCGCGGCGGCCGGGGGGCGCTCGCAGTAAACTACCTCGGTAATTACTAACTCGGAACTGCTCTATCTTCTAACGCCTAAGTACCTGTAGTGTAAGAGACCACCTCATTTAAATCTATACTAATATTATAAATGCGAAAGTGTGTCTGTCTGTTTGTCTTTCACAGCCCGTTGGTTCAATCTATTGTGATTATGCAGAGATATAGTTTGCATCCCAGGGAAGGAACTAACCTACTTTTTATCCCGAATTTAAAGAGTTCCCACAGGATATCTTAAAAATATAAATCCACGCAGACGAAGTTGCGGTTATGATCAGCTAGTAGAAGCCACAGTGTAATGATCGCAATCCAGACTGATTAACACTCTTCCGCTATTTCCCAAAATCCAATACGTTGCAAGAATATCATAAATTCAGCCAATCACAATTATTGATACTGTAACAATGATTGACGTAGGTTTTACTTAATAAGGCTCCAGTATTATAATAAAACATTTGACTTGTAGAAATTTTCGAAATCTTCGCAACAACATTGTGGTATTAAGTACAAATCAAAGAATCCCGACGTGTGCCATCCAAAATGGCGGTTTGAATCCACTAGCTATTGCCCTTAGAAGTACACAACCTTCATACAACCGTATATACTACTCTTACCGTAAGTAGTTCCAGATATAGCCTGGGGTCTCTTTTATTGGAAACGACTCTCCGTCATTGGAAATACAATCCCCAACCTCGGAAGAGCCAACTTTCAACAATACAAACATTTGCGTTAGGCTCGTAGCCTATAACTAGCCGTAACTAATTTATGCTGTGATTAGTCTGGGGTCCACTTTATTGGTAACGTCCCTCCGGCGGCTGGGAAGCGACCCCCAACCTTGGGGCCTGAGGGGTCAAGTTTCAACGTCACAGCTCACAAGGTTAAACGCTTTGTCGTCATTTCGTGCCGTTAAGAAAACTTCATTGTCTGCGTAGATTGGCCACTTACGAAAATTGCCTACCTATTTTCATTCAAGCTTTTTGTGTACCTACCAAGTAGTTAGTTTAGCAAGCTACTGAAATAAATTTTTCTACCAAAAAAATGTCTATATCAGGAGCTAGTCAAGACGATTACCTATATCATTGCGTCCAAGCATAAATCCTGAAAGGAGCTGGCAACTCCAATAATATAAAACTATTTTTTATTGATACAGATTAGCGTTCTTCAAGTTTTATGTTGTGTTCAGGTCCCGGGTTCGATTCATGGGTCGAGCCGTACCTATAAGTATTGGGTTTTTCTGAAAGAAATTAGATTTTTCTGAAAGAAATTAGAAATTTTCAAGAAATTGTCAGTACTATATAGCCCGGAGTTAGGAAGTTGGTGATTCACTCCTGTGCCTCGGAGAGCACGTGAAGCGACCGGTCCTGCGCCTGATCTCTCCGGTCGTATCAGTTTTTCTGTGAGCTGGCTGTGAGAGTGAGAGAAACAGATTGATATACCTACTTACGGTGCCTTCACTATTGATGATTTGACAAAGTTGCAAGGAAGCAATCGGCTCCGCAATCCGCATCCAGCCCACTAGTCAATGTACTTAATAATAATACTTATTAAATTACGTATACTATTGTATATGTATAAATACATATATATTGTAACATTTTTGTTTTTCTGAAAAAAGCAACTTTTGAGTTAATTGCAAACTCTTCTCAGTAAGTATATGGTGGTACAGAGTCAAAACATGACGTTATATAAGAAACACCCCTACATATATACAAATTGTTCGCCCAGATGACTAATATCCGTGGAGATTGGCAGCCGTGACCGAAAATCGATCGCCAGGAGATTAATTTACGTTTGGCAGGGGGCAGGCAATTTGGCTTATTAAAACCTTATCGAGAATGGTCTTTGGTCATGTCAAGTGGCATTGAACTACTTAGTTAGGATGCATGACATTTACTTCATACATACTTTGTACCACGCATAAGCTTGCCGAGTTTGCAAACTCCGTGAATCTACGTGATATTCGCGACGGGAGCACCAGCGCTGACCATCAATCACTGTCAGCGCAAAATTAATATGGGGCTTATATGGCACAGTAAAGCCCGTCAGTGGGACAGTTTAAGTACAGTACACTCGCCTCGTGCAATAATTAAACTTCGTATTACGCCCTACCCAAATATAAATAGAATGTTCTATTGTTTCTATTTCAAACAACGTTGGCAACTTGCAGCAAATAGTTAATAAATAAATTAAATAAATCTTTTTTTGGAACTATCAAGGACACAGATCAAGTACAATACAGAACAAAAAATCGGCCAAGTGCGAGTCGGACTCGCGCACCGAGGGTTCCGTACTCAAGAAGTAGGTATAATTACCTATATATATATTTTTTTTTAATTTTTAGTATTTGTTGTTATAGCGGCAACGGAAATACATCACTTGTGAAAATTTCAGCTTTCTAGCTATCACGGTCTATGAGATACAGCCTGGAGACAGACAGACAGACAGACAGACAGACAGACAGACAGACAGACAGACAGACAGACAGACAGACAGCGGAGTCTTAGTAATAGGGTCCCGTTTTTACCCTTTGGGTACGGAACCCTAAAAATTACTAGGACGCTGTTATGGTGTAGACACACCATAACAGCGCTGATTTTCAGGCGAGCCCTAAGAAGTTTTCGACGCCAGGGTCTGGTCTTGTTATTATAATGGTCTCGATGCGAAGGCGTACGCGTAGTCCTGATGATGGAGCGAGGCGTCGGGATCATAGACAGCACAACTTGACTTACTGGGATACCTCTAACATATATAACTCGCGCGCGAGTTGAATGCAGATTGTCTGACTTTTCCGTGAAGATGGAGCAAGGTGTTGGAATCATAGACATTTTAATTCGTCTTATGGTATCTCATAAGACAAATTAAACTGATATATTAATATGGTAATGTCGGAGGTAATTTAAATTTTCAATTAAGCCCTAGTTCCGCTTGTAATAAAAGCAAGCAAATGAAAAAGAAACTAAAAAAGATAAAGATGCTACTTTCGTTTGCTCAAAAAAAAACAAAGTAAAAAAAAGAACAAAGTCCTTGAAAAAATTATATCAGTTTAATTCACAATTTCCTTTACAAAAACATTTTTTTTTTTTATCGTCTTTATTTTATTTTTAAAAACCTTAAGTATCTTCACTTCGTTATCCCGAAGTGCCTCCCTGCAACGACTCCTTCAGGCGGTTGTTTTCAGCCACCAGCGCTTGCACCCTCAACTCGTATTTCTCCCTTAGCTCCTGAAAACACAGATCCTTTATTAGGTATTTGATGAAGCCTCTCCTTTGGAATCCTAATGAAATCCTTTTAAAAATGGTTAATGGTTGCGTGTTGGTTGGTGCATAAGTCCATTTCTAGGGCAGGTGAAATCTCGTGTATAGACACGAAACTATTGCACGGTAAATAATATATGAAGATAATTAAGTTATACATAGACTAGCAGATGCCCGCGACCTCATCCGCGTGAAATATTTTAAATTCCCACGGGAACGACTTTCCCTAATTTTTAGGGTTCCGTACCTCAAAAGGAAGAATCGGAACCCTAATAGGATCACTTCGTTGTCCGTCCGTCTGTGTGTCAAGACCCTTTTTCTCAGGAACGCATGGAGGTATCAAGCTGAAATTCATATCAAATACTCAGGTCTACTGTCCCTTGGAGATGTGAACAAATCAAACTTCAAAGCCAACGCAATCAAAAGATACAGCCGTTTATGCTGCAAGTTTTCGAATTTATCTTGCACTCGCAAGGGAATCTTCAGGGTACTTAACCGTGAACTCAGAATCTTGAAACTTGGTACGAAGCAACGTTTTATAGCACAGATATAGGAAGAATTGGAAAAACATAAATTTTTAGTTACATAATATAATAAAAATATTTTTAATAATTTCAAACTTACTATCCCTTTTCTCATGAACGCGTAGAGGTATTTAATTGAAACTCATAGCAAATACTCAGGTCTATAATATCTTTCAGCTGTAACAAACTACTGTCCCTTGGAGCTGTGAAAAAATCAAACTTCTAAGCCAACGCAATCAAAAGATACAGCCGTTTATGCTGCAAATTTCGACACTCGGAAGGGAATCAAAACCGACAGGGTACTTCCCGTGAACTCAGAATATTGAAATTTGGTACGAAGCAACATCTTATAGCACAGATATAGGAAGAATTGCGAAAAGCATAAATTTTTTGTTACATCATATAATAAAAATATTTTTAATAATTTCAAACTTACTATCCCTTTCCTCATGAACGCGTAGAGGTATTTAATTGAAATTCACAGCAAATACTCAGGTCTATAATATCTTTAAGCTGTAACAAACTACTGTCCCTTGGAGCTGTGAAAAAATCAAACTTCTAAGCCAACGCAATCAAAAGATACAGCCGTTTATGCTGCAAATTTCGACACTCGCAAGGGAATCAAAACCGACAGGGTACTTCCCGTGAACTCAGAATATTGAAATTTGGTACAAAGCAACATCTTATAGCACAGATATAGGAAGAATTGGAAAAACATAAATTTTTAGTTACATCATATAATAAAAATATTTTTAATAATTTCAAACTTACTATCCCTTTCCTCATGAACGCGTAGAGGTATTTAATTGAAATTCACAGCAAATACTCAGGTCTATAATATCTTTAAGCTGTAACAAACTACTGTCCCTTGGAGCTCTGAAAAAATCAAACTTCTAAGCCAACGCAATCAAAAGATACAGACGTTTATGCTGCAAATTTCGACACTCGCAAGGGAATCAAAACCGACAGGGTACTTCCCGTGAACTCAGAATATTGAAATTTGGTACGAAGCAACATCTTATAGCACAGATATAGGAAGAATTGGAAAAACATAAATTTTTGTTACATCATATAATAAAAATATTTTTAATAATTTCAAACTTACTATCCCTTTCCTCATGAACGCGTAGAGGTATTTAATTGAAATTCACAGCAAATACTCAGGTCTATAATATCTTTAAGCTGTAACAAACTACTGTCCCTTGGAGCTCTGAAAAAATCAAACTTCTAAGCCAACGCAATCAAAAGATACAGACGTTTATGCTGCAAATTTCGACACTCGCAAGGGAATCAAAACCGACAGGGTACTTCCCGTGAACTCAGAATATTGAAATTTGGTACGAAGCAACATCTTATAGCACAGATAAAGGAAAAATTGCGAAAAGCATAAATTTTTAGTTACATCATATAATAAAAATATTTTTATGCAAATTTTCGACACTCGCAAGGGAATCAAAACCTACAGGGTACTTCCCGTGAACCCAAAATCTTGAAATTTGGTACGAAGCATAAATTTTTAGTTACATCATATAATAAAAATATTTTTAATAATTTTAAACTTACTACCCCTTTCCGCATGAACGCTTAGAGGTATTAAATTGAAATTAAAATAGATAAGTGGAATAAAAATACTATAACTTTTACTTATATACCTACAGGTTTGTACGGAACCCTCAGTGCGCTAGTCCGACTCGCACTTGGCTGGTTTTTCGGGTTAATATATAAATAAATAAATAAATAAATAAATAATACTATTGCTACCAGAATTTTCAAAATCGGTTCAGTAGATCCAGAGATTACAACTTCACAAATTTTACCTCTTTATAATATTAGTATAGACAAATATACAACAACTTAAATCATGTAAGGGTTGTTTGTTTATTTATGTTTCTTCAAAAGTTAAAAATAACCAAGTTATTCAGCAAAAACAAACATCGGTTTTTCCACCTGCCCCAGAAACGGGCACGCATGATGATTTTCGTATAGCAACAGAAACTTTTCTGACCCGGTGACAGCGTCGCTAGTATAATTATGTTAAAAACAAAGTATAACATAAAAATTAGTTCCGATTTTGGCCACCGGGTCAGATAATGTTTGTGTTGGCGTGATTGAGTAATGTATAAGCTCCTAGAAAAAGTTTGAAATGTAGAAGAAACAAAAAAATGGCACTCTGAATATCAAAGTACAAAAAACTATATAATTTATTATATAGATTAATTATTATTATAGAAAGAGAAAAGACACGAAACGTATATAACTTGGCTAGGGGGGCTGTATTAAAAGTGGATTGCAAAACGGAAGGTACCTTGAATATGGCGAGTTGCGTTTCGTACTCTTTGCGTAAGTCATCGTTAATGTTGGTGCTGGTCTGCGCCCGCTTCAGCACCAGGTCGTAGCGCTCCTTTTCGCCCTTGAAGCGCGCTTCCATCACTTGCAGACGATCCTTAAGGAAGGGTAGATAATTCAGAACAAGAAATATTGAAGATCATAATGTCCTCCCGACCGAATTTCGGGTACGGCGGCTAATGAGAATTTCTTGTCAGAAAAACCCAACACTTAAATATGGCCCGACCCGAGCTCGAGTCCGGGACCTCGTCGGCCGCAGTCGAACATGCTAACCACTAGACCAACGAGGCAGTTAATCTAGTCTAGATGACAGAGCAACATGGATTTTGCTTTCAAAAATCTCGGGGGAGCTCTTTGATTTTCTATAAAACACCGGCGTAAAACAGAGCGAACCATCAAAAAAACCCCACCTACCCATTAGCATTTATAATATTAGTTTAAATTTTAATTCACGCTTTTAAGTAAGACAAAAAGAATAATAAGAGAAATAAGGAGATCAAGTAAAATTGAGAAATTCGCTCCGTAATATCCGGTAGTCAGGATAAAGAAAATATCTACTTAATGTTACGATATGGTTTCTTTTTGCTTCTTCCAAAGTAAGCTAATTACAATATATTATTACAGCATCAATGTACCAGTCATTAGTAGGTAGTTAAGTGCTAAATTGACATCAATTCAAATATACTGGAATCAAATACATTTTACAATTATGAATGATCTATAGAACTCGAAACTCGAAAGCAGGAAGTGAAAACTAATTTTTACCACTACGACCTTAACGCCTTCATTCCGGGACTTCCTAATCAAAGAAAATAACTGAAAACTTACTTCCATAGCCTTAATTTCCGAATTCCTGATCTCCAGAAGATCTTTGGTGATAATGTTGATGTCCTTCAGCGACTGGATCTGCGTCGTCAGTGCCTCGATCTGTAGCTCTTGATTTTTCACAATCTTGGTCTTGTCGAAAATCATACCGCGGGCTTTGCTCAGCAACTGTCAAAAATATTTTTAAACTACTATTTTAAAGCTACCTCTGTTCCTGTACCTTCATTAAAAATGATCTTGGAATTAAAATCCTGGCACGTTAAATCATCCACAATGTTTTGTGAAATTACTATCACCTTTAGTTTTGAGAACATTTCTAGGTTCATGGTAACTATCGGTAAAATATTAAGTTCTCTTTCAGTCTTCTAATAGCAGTTTTTGCAACTGGTACATGAAAAATCTGGCATAAAAATCTAGAACGAGCACAAACTCCGATTTCTTCCCGTGGGCTCGTGGGATATTATGATTTTAACATCGTATCGTTTTCGTATGCTTACTTTAATCTAAGACATTATATAATCAGTTAAAATGTTACCTCTTCGTGCTGCTGTTTGATCTTATCAATCATCTCCTGGTTTTTCCCGCCAGGCTTCGACAACGCCGCCTGTAGCTCTGTCTCTAGATTCTTCACCCTAGCTTTGAGGAGATCTATTTCTTCCTCGCGGATCTTCAATTCCAACTTGAGGCCATCTTCACTCCTCTCTGTCTTGACTGTCTCTAACTGTTCAATTATCTTAAGAAGCTCCTGTTCCCTTTGCTGCCAATCACCCTATGAAACATTCTTTGAATTTGGAAAACCAATCAAGTTAAACTTACAATAAAGGATTATAAAAAGTTGCCAGTCATATTCTGAAAGTAAAATATTATTGTGACGCTTTATTTAGATGCGTTATAAATTATTCCTCGCCCTTTTAAATTAAAGCCTGCAGACATGCATGTCTGCCGAATGTTGGCTTGACAGTGATATTACATGTGGTTCTATCGCACTTCCATCAATCCAAGGAGGTCGTTTAAGGAGATGAACTGGAGATCGTTTTACACTAAATTTACTGTTTTAGAAGACTAAGTGATCTTACTAATCTAGTAATTTGTCAATATAAACTTACCGATCCTGTCTGCTCGGATACTTCTTGTTTCGTATCCTCTTTGACTGATTCCTCTGTAGTTGATGCAGAAGGCTCTGTTATTATTTCTTTACTTTGCTCCGGAACATCTGTTTTAACACCTAAAGCTGTCAATATCTCCTGTGCTAATACTTGTTCGGGAACAACGTCTGTTTTTACAGGATTCGCGTCTGATTTTAACTCTTCTACGCGTTGTTCTGGTTCTGGTTGACCATTTTCTGGATTTGTGTCAGTTTCTTCCGGTTTCGCTTCTTGAACTGCGGCTGTTTTGGGCACTTCTGCTACCGGAATGGTTGCAGTACCAGTTGCTTTAGCTACTTCTTGTACAGGAGCATTAGCTGGCATGGATATTTCTGATTTTATAGTCTCTGTCGCTTTTACCCCCAACTGTGAAAAGTAAATAATAAATAAGATACTTAAAAGTAAATATTATCCTAAAGTAGCTTATAAAAAACTCCAGCCTAACTTTCGTTTTGGTTAAATAAAAAAATTTAAGTCTTTAAATTAGATAGAGCGATAGATAGACACTTAGATAGTGCTAATAATGTTATGTTATTACATATCAATAATGCAAACTTTTTTCTAGCCCGTTGTAGAACACCCGAAATGTCAACATACATTAGATTCTAAAATAAAAAATTACCGTTGGCTTAGCTTCTGGCACCACATTTCTTGTCGCAACGTTATGAGTTGCGTTAGCCGGCATTGATATTTCTGATTTTATAGTTTCTGTCGTATTTACCTCCTCCTTTGAAAAGCAAATAATAAATAAGCTACATAAAAGTAAATATGCCTTATTCAAAAGTACCTTAGAAACAACTCTTATTCGTTTAATACCTTAAAATAAGATAGATAGACACTTATATAGTCCTAATAATGTTATGAATAATGCAAACTTTTTTGATAGACTGTTGCAGAACACTCGGGATGCCAACATTCATTAGATTATAAAAAACATAATAATATTTACCGCTGGTTTATCTTCTGCCACCACATTTTCTGTCGCAACATTATGAGGTATGCCTTCACCGCTTCCTGCATTTTTTTCCTTAACGATGTCTGCCTAAAAGGTAGGATTTAAATCAAAATAAGTACTTATTATAATAATGAGACAAAAAATTTACTACCCAAAAATACTTAATCAGCGTCACTTTGGCAGACTGAGGCGAACTTGGTGCGGGGATTTTTTATGATAAGTTACTTGTTAGCCCGAAACAGGAAACATGTAGGGATAAGTGGAAACTTTGGCCTGAAAATGCAAAATATCAGGGAAGGATTATAAAATTAAGAATTCCTTAGTGTAAACATTTTAGGATGCTAGCGCGCTCAAACGTCTAGGACTCTAGAATGTTTTCTATTATAAGCCATGATTGTAGTCAAACAGAACTCTATTGTGCAATAAAAAAACGAGATCTTTAGAGTACCAGAAAAATAAATTCCTAGTTAACAAAAATAAACGTCGCCCATCTTGAGGGAGCCCGTAAACATATTATTATTATGCGTGTACACGTGCGCGTGTAAATAATATTCATGAGGATCACAAACGGAGGGAAGAGCTTACACATAGAGTTCTTAGTGCCTGTCAGATGTATGATCTTCGTGATTTGTACTATTATTTATCGCTGTATCTACATTGATGCAGTTACTTAATTGCCTACACTGTACCTACTTATAATTATTACCTACTAGCTGATGCCCGCGACTTCGTCCGCGTGAGGTTTTTCGGTTCCCGCGGAACTCTTTAATTTTCTGGGATAAAAAGAGAGGGGTTTTATAAGTTTAACGTGTCTGTTTGTGTATCTATCTGTGATATCGTAGAGCCCAAACGGATGAACCTATTTTCGTTTAGTGTTTTTTGTGTCATAGATAATTTTATCCCGAGTGTTCTTAGCCATGTTTCATGAACATCGGTTCATTTGTCTCGGTTACTTCCATCTTAATCTGTTACTTCCATATTATATCGGGGGTTGTTTTAAATTTGTAATTTATACTTGTTTTAAAATAGCAACCGCTTCTTGCAGGTTCTTCTCAGTAGGAATGGCATTCCAACCGGTGGTATATTTACTTTACGATTCAAAAGCACTTGTAAAAGTCGACGTTCAGGGTTCCGTAGCCAAATTTGGCAAAAACGGAACCCTTATAGATTCGTCATGTCTGTCTGTCTGTCTGTCCGTCCGTATGTCACAGCCACTTTTTTCCGAAAATATAAGAACTATACTGTTGAAACTTGGTAAGTAGATTATTTTGTGAACCGCATTAAGATTTTCTTACAAAAATGGAAAAAAAAAACAATAAATTTTGGGGGTTCCCCATACTTAGAACTGAAACTCAAAAAAAATTTTTTCATCTAACCCATACGTGGGGTATCTATGGATAGGTCTTCAAAAATGATATTGAGGTTTGCAATATCATTTTTTTCTAAACTGATTAGTTTGCGCGAGAGACACTTCAAAGTGGTAAAATGTGTGTCTCCCCCCCCCCTGTAACTTCTAAAATAAGAGAATGATAAAACTAAAAAAAATATAATATGATGTACATTACCATGCAAACTTCCACCGAAAATTGGTTTGAACGAGATCTAGTAAGTAGTTTTTTAATAATTTAAAACTTACTACATGTTTGTACGGAACCCTCGGTGCGCGAGTCCGACTCGCACTTGGCCGGTTTTATAAACAATTTTTGAGTTTGCTGCTAGATTAGCGTTCAGACTGTCATGAGAGGATCTATGAGATATCTATGATAATTTCACCCCTTATGGCGTTAAAAAGGCGCGTAAGTTTCTTATCTCTCTTTAAAATTGGTCGCCAGATTTTTGATTAACATAAAATAATGAAATAGGAACGTGTTTCATAATTTATGTCAGTCAGACAAAAGGATTTTGTCCGGACTGTGTTTTCGCAATAAATTTACAAAGGAATGGTCGATGATACGCAAAAGTAATTTTAGTTTGTAACGCTCTTACGCGTTAGGTATCTACTTCACAAACAACAAAAAGATCTATTTAAAAACCGGCCAAGTGCGAGTCGGACTCGCGCACCGAGGTTTCCGTACAAACTGTGACGTGGTAGGCCGTCTTCGATGTGGTGGCCTGCCCTTGAAGCTGTGAAAAAATCAAGCTTCTAAGCCAACGCAATCAAAAGATACAGCCGTTTATGCTGCAAATTTTCGACAGTCGCAAGGGAATCAAAACCTACAGGGTACTTCCCGTGAACTCAGAATCTTGAAATTTGGTACGAAGCAACGTGTTATAGCACAGATATAGGAAAAAATGCGAAAAGCATAAATTTTTAATATATTAAATTCTCGTGTCACAGTTTTAGTGTTTATACTCCTCCAAAACGTCTTGACCGATTTTTATGAAATTTAATATGCATATTCAGTAGGTCTGAGAATCGGCTACTATCTATTTTTCATACCTCCACGCGGACGGAGTCGCGGGCATCAACTAGTGTCATATAAAAAAATATTTTTAAAAATTTCAAAGTAAGTTTAAAATTATTAAAAATATTTTTATCATAATATAATGTAACTAAAAATTTACGCTTTTTGCAATTTTTCCTTTATCTATGCTTTATGACGTTCCTTCGTACCAAATTTCAAGATTCTAAGTCCACGGGAAGTATCCTGTAGGTTTTGATTCCCTTGCGAGTGTCGAAAATTTGCAGCATAAACAAACGATACACTTTTGATTGCGTTGGCTTAGAAGCTTGATTTTTTCACAGCTCCAAGGAACAGTAGACCTGAGTATTTGATATGAATTTCAGCTTGATACCTCCATGTGGTTCTGAGAAAAAGTGTCTTGACACACAGACGGACGGACAACAAAGTGATCCTACAAGGGTTCAGTTTTTTCCTTTTGAGGTACGGAACCCTAAAAACTTGTTGACAATATCACAGAATAATCCATACGAATATTATGAACTAGATGATGCCCGCGATTTCGTTTGCGTTGATTAAGTTTTTTCTTATACCCACGGTTCAACCGATTTAGACGAAATTCGATACAGAGATATATATAGAGGTATATAGTTCGATAGAGAGATTTCGTAGTTTTCCTAGTTTGTCGTATATTCGTCGTACACATCAATGCTCGTAGACTACCGTAATTGTAGAATGGATACCTTGATGCAACCCGATCCACGGACTCTTGTCCAAATAGAACGCATGTTAAACTCGCCGATACTCTCTAAAATAGATAATACGGTCTTAATATCATCATCCTCCATCAAATTCGATACAGCGAGCACACGTGGAAATTAACCTGCCGGACGATGACATGACAAGAACTTCATTTTAACTTTTTATGACGCCATTTGGGCTTTAAAAATATTTTAAAAACACACTGAAAAGGTTCTAATACTTCACTTACCATTTTGTATTTTAAATTTGTGCACTTTCTATTTATAAATTGATAATTTTAAAAAACCTTTGTTAATTTGATATATCTTTTAAAGAAAAGCTTCAAACCGAGCACAAATTACGCTTAAAACTTTAACACTGTCTATTTCAGGAGTGCAGACGCACGGTGGTGTAAAAATAGAAAATTGTCGAAAGCGCTTCGAAATTCCAAACTTTCCCGCGTAACTTTCAACTCGTGGATAATTTCACACATGAATAACTTGACTGATGCGATGAAACTTTTTCCAATGAAAATAAATTGCTATTTGTCTTTCTTTTAATTGAAGTTTATGTCTCTCAAGCGGTGCCTACCTGTTTATTTGTCTAACTTAAAACGTCGCGGATTCTTTTTACGTGATAATCTATATCAAAAATATTTTGATTTTAAATCAAAATGTTAATTACTCGATGTTTAATTACCACTGATATAGTACATATACAATCTTATTTATTATTATAAAATCTAGTCCTCACTAATGTGCTTATATTTTGCGAAAGTGTGTTTGTTGTTGGTCTAACTTTCAAATTTCAATCACGTCGCTACAGAGCAACGGATTGACGTGATTTTTTGCATGGGTAGGTACAACATGTTCAATATTGCATGGTTAGAGTCATGTGGGCCAAGTGAGCGCACTTAAACATTCATAACCATATTTAACTTTTAAAGGGCCCAAGAATCCACGATCGACATAAATAATCAGGTAAGTAGTGCCTAAGTGCCCGGCCGCAGGCACTTAGGTTTTTATAGGTACCTACCTAACAGATTACAATCTCCCGAAAAATAATGCGTTAAATTGTCATCTTTCGACAGTTTACAATCATAGATTACAATTAGGTAATTAGATTACAATCTAACGGTTTTCACAATCTTACGGTGACATATTATTATATACTCGCCGGTATATTTAGCGGAACATAAAAAAAAGGTTCATAATTAAAACTACAAAATCTACTTACTACACTTCTTTTGTTATTTAAAGTTTCATTTGTTTTACTTAAAATGAGATCACATTAAGAACAGATTTTGCAAGTAAAGGCTATTTGTGAAAAATGGTACATTTTTGAACTTTTCATGTAACCGGGAAAAGTGAAATTTAATATTAAAATAACAATTAATTAAATTAGAAAAATGGTGATTAATATCGCGTATTTCCTCCACGTGCTTATTAAAGTTTCTACCCGTCTAGGCATACTGAGAATGATGTTATCGATGGTCTCCTGGGATAGTCTCCGCCATTCCTCAACTACGGCGATTCGCAGTTCACCCACGTTGGCAGGAGCTGGAATTCTGGACTTAACTTTTCTTTTCAGCAAGTCCCAAACATGCTCTATTGGGTTCATATCCGGTGATCTCGCCGGCCACTCCATAACAGTGATATTCATATCATTAAGATAAGCTTGAGTTACCCGAGCGGTATGCGGCCGAGCATTATCCTGCATAAAAACAAAATCGTCACCGATATATGGGGCAAACGGTACGACATTTTCTTCTAAAACTTCTCTGATATAGCGGTCTGCAGTCAGACTCCCTCTGTCAATCACTACCAAGTCTGTGCGAGCTCCCAAACAAATGCCCGCCCAAACCATTATTGATCCACCACCGTATGGAACTGTAGTTCCAAAATTTGTCTGAATGTATCGTTCTCCTTTGCGTCTGTATATTCTTTGCCTGCCGTCAATTTGATTTAAGAGAATTCTGCACTCATCACTAAACAATACCTTACTCCATTGGTCCGCGTTCCAAAGTCGATGTTCCTGAGCAAAAGTTAACCTGTTTCTACGATGATTTACCTCGAGCCTTGGAGCCTTGGCGGGCACAAATGAACCCAAACCAGCTTCTTCGAGCCTTCTTCGTACCGTACGCTCACTTACGGTTACACCCCGCACTGCTTCTAACTCATGTCGGGCTTGGACGGCCGTCAAACGGGGGTTCCTACGTACACGAAGCCGAATGAAACGATCATCCCTACTCGAAGTGCGTCTTTTTCTGCCTTGTCCTGCTCTTCTCACATAAGTACCGGTCTCCCTGAACCGTTGGATACTGCGATGGATCGTTGAAACTGGTCGACGAAGATCTCTGGATATCACTCTGTAGGTTTGACCATTTCTTCGCATTTCGAGTGCCCTGGCAATCTCCGTTGGGGCTAAGTCAGGCATAATTCAGTCATCAACTCCAGAAAGATACGCGATTAAAAAAAAACTAACAAAAAACAGTATTTCAATGAAATTTTAAATCAAACTCAGAAGGAAGAAATACTCGAAGTTCGCTCCAGATAAGGTGTATTTGAATAAAATTAAAACAATTGCGTAAAATGTAATGTTCAGTTGTTTTCTTAATTTGAAAATATTTCTTTTTAAATTAAATGACGTATAAACCTTATAATATGATACTGATATCAAACCTTTTTTTTTATGTTCCGCTAAATATGCCGGCGAGTGTATAAACGGTTGTCGAGATACGTGTTCGTACACTTATACCCGCTGCGCTCACTTGACCAGCATGACCATATACTTAGTTGAGGACCTGGTGAGTAGTGACACAGGACTTTTTATCCCGGTAAATTGAGGATTTCCCGCTGGAATTAAAACAAAGTTAAACCACACAGACGTACCTAAGTAGCGGGCATCAGCTAATGATATATATAGGTATTGTAAATACGAAAGTGTGTATGTCAGTCTGTCTTTTTATCCCAGGAAACTAAAGTTCCTAACTGGGAATACTACCACTGAAAATCAGCGTTGGGCACCTGGCACCTCAGATGTAGGTACGCCATTATAGTGGTTTCGTGTCTGAGAGGCCCGGAGTCCTAACACAAGCTGAGTTGCTTACCTGTTCCTTGCACTGCTGTACAATATAGTGTTGATTTCGCAAATTTTTCTTTATTTCTTCCTTTCGAATAAAAAAAACAGATCAGTATGAGCAGTGCAGGGCAACGAGAAGGCAAACAAGTAGGCATTATACAGTAAGTACGTACTTAATGGAATGCCGATTAATGATTTGAACGTGTGTGCTGGAAGCAGTGTTGCCGGCAGCTGATTTCAATTTGTTCCGATTTCGCACCTAAAAAGTTCCGAAAAGTTCCGCCATGCTTTGAGATAGAAAAAAAAGAATAAAATTGATAATTTACCTGTTCCACAGACCAGTTAACCAGAGACAATTAACGTTTGTTGGTAAAATAGCCCTGAATCAAAGCCATATCAAAGCATTTATGGTGATTTTTAGTTGATTCTTTGACCTGCACTCTTGACGTAGCGTATAATAATCTCTAGCGACGCGCTTATTGCAAGCAATTTTAAAATGCTCAAAAGTTCCGAAAGAGTCAAGGTTCCGACAAAGTTCCGCCAATGACTCAAAAGTTCCGAAATCGGAACAAAAGTTCCGCACTGGCAACGCTGGCTGGAAGTGAGTTGTG
Source organism: Erebia epiphron (assembly GCA_963932025.1). Classification (NCBI taxonomy): domain Eukaryota; kingdom Metazoa; phylum Arthropoda; class Insecta; order Lepidoptera; family Nymphalidae; genus Erebia; species Erebia epiphron. The sequence continues at coordinate 54,681,261 of OZ009945.1, read as the reverse complement.
ACCTGTGGTTGTAACAGAACGATTCGAAGACTGCATTGCTGCCCTTCACCTGTCCTACACTGTGGTAGGCACAGGACGGCAAGACAATCGTTTAAACATAAATTAAACATGAACATACCGATATATACAAAAAAAAGAACCAAGTAACGTAGCGAAAAAATTCTATGTCTATGAGTAAAATGCTCACTTGAATATAAGCCAAAAAACTCGAATTCGTGGCAATAAATCCATAGAGAAATCAAAGATGTCAAATTCAGTCAAATTGACAATGATTGACGTTGACAGAGTATTTTTAATTATTTTCAAAATTTCAAGTTTCAGCCAATTTTATCTCAAGAAGCTTTTTAGTTTGTTGTGTAGTTGTACTATAAAACTTGTTTGAAATAATTTCATGAATCTGAAAACATATCGCTTAATTGTGTTCACTGTCGCACAACCCAACACCTCTTTATAAATGCTTACGAAAGTATAGTTAGACAATTTGTTTTCAAAATCGTGCAAAAGACTCCAAAATCATGACTTCAGAGCAAAACGCTCAAGTGGGACAGGCGCGGGAGACATTCCAGATGCTATTCCAAATATCGCAACTTCTCAATACAGGGCTAGATGCTGAAACCCTGACCATATGCATCAGACTGTGCGAGCTAGGCGTTAATCCAGAGATGCTAGCTCTCGTCATCAGGGAGATCAGAAAAACGAGTGAAAATGTGGTACAAAATAAAGCAGAGAACTTGCCATCGTAGTTTTTAAGTGAACTTTTGTATATAAAAATCGTCAAATAGATTTTAACTCAGGACTTACCTTAAATAGCTAGATGAGAAGGAACTTATAATATCGCACTGCTAGAACAAAACCCAGACAACTCAAAAATCGTGAATTTTTAGTTATCCTTGTATTATGATGCTTCGGGACTATATGCAGCTAACCAATAAAACAGGCACAGTAGAAAGCTTTATAGATAGCTCATTAAAATGCGTTGACTCTCTTTTGTTGAATGAACGCATGAAATCTCCTCCCCTCTAGACAAGTGTATTTTCAGTTGATCCTCGCTAGCCAAAACAAGTGCATGTGACAAAATAAAAAAATACAAGGATATTTCGAGTTGTTTGAGTTTTGTTGAATATCTGTATTTTAATTTGAAATTACTTTTTGAGTTGTTGTGGTTTTGGTGAATTTTTATTTGGTATATTCTGTTTTGTTCTACTTTCGGTAAAAAAGGTACACATTTTTTTTTAATAATTTGATGGGTAAATATGTATTTTCCTAGTTGACTTACTTTTATTGACACAAATTATTTTAATATTTTTTCCATGCTAAACGCGAGATTTAACATGCTTTCTCTAAAAAACCACGTGTTAATTTATATTGTGTATTTAAAAAACAAAGTGTTTTCACACTACCTACAGTTTTGCTATAAGAGAGTTGGTTTGAGTTAGCTTTATATTGATGGCTAAGTGAAATAACAACAATTTATTCTTTTATCTTTTCACAGCAAAATGAATATGAATGAGTGAGGCCGTTTTGTCATTAATATAATCCAAGAAATGTATAAAAAACCAACATCATGACATTAAAAAGATTCAGCAGTGTTTTTAGATTTTAAATAACAAAAAATTAAAGAAAAATCGCCACTACTGTCTTTACTGCCCAAACCTACTGGCATATGCCAGCAATTCGAAAATAAGTTTTATATTAATTAATCAAAGTGTAACTAGTGGTTCGCCCCGAACTGAGACCTCACAGTATCCATCAAACGAATAAACTTTTACAGAGCCCCATCTATTGACATCATTGTGAAGTTCTGTTTTAAAACTGACTGAATGCTGAAGCCCATTAAAAATTAAACAATTTCGTTTCCATATAATATTTATCTCTTAACATTAGCGCCATCTATTGACTTCAATGTGAGGTTCTGTTAAAAATAGTGAACATTAAACAATTTCGTTTCCTTATAATTTTATCTCATTTTAGTATTTGTTGTTCAAGTACAGGATATAATTCAAATAATTGAACAAGTTTCAGACTCAGCCTTCCAGAAAATATTGTAATAGTTAACTTTGACCATTAGCGCCATCTATTGACATCATTGTGAGGTTCTGTTAAAAATACTAAATCTCATTAAAAATTAAATAATTTCGTTTCCTTATAATATTTATCTAATTTTAGTATTTGTTGTTCAAGTACAGGATATAATTCAAATAATTGATCAAGTTTCAGTCTTAGCCTTTCAGAAAATTGAGAGTTCTGAGGTCAACTTTAGACGTTAGAAAATCACCACTTTGAAAGCCCCCCATTTCGTCAATTTTAGGGGAAAAATTTAAACAAAAATATTTTTAGACTATTCCTAATTATCTTTAAAATGATATACCGCAACCATATGTAACGCTATAAAAAATCTTTTACTTCGCATTCGCTTCTATGAGAGCCCCCCTGAAATAAAGATTTTTATAACTTTTTAAGCCATATTTCCGCAAGAGTCCAAAAGATAGGAGGGAGAGTAATTCACAAGATAGCAACAGAAAAACAAAGCAGAGAGGACACAGTAATCCAACACCAGGTTTTCCTGAAAAGCCAGCCAGACCAAGATCATCACCCCTTAGTGATGTGGATATGTCAGATACTAACAGAACTAATGCACCTCAGAGAGAAATGGATGCAAAACCGAGCAACACACCTGGATCTGATACCGCTTTCCGAACAGATGCCCAGAGTCATGTAATTGACCCAACAAATCCCCCTGTTTGGCAAAAAGTTCCCTGCTCAAGGGTGCCTAAACGCAAACGAATTGGTACTCCCCCAACATCACCTAATATAGAGACTAACAACAGCTTCAGTGAGCTCCCGTTAGACCCACCTGATGAGAGTGACAACACATATAACAACAAACCATTGACCAAACCTCCTCCCATCATCTTGTATGGCATTGAAGATGTAAATGAACTGTCCAAACTACTGGAGTCAACGAGTAAGGCCGACCACTTCAAGCTTAAAATTGTAAATAAAAACAACATTCGAATTATTATTGACTGTGTGGAGGAATACAAAAAGATAATAGACGTTATCCGTTCAAAAGGCTTAATCGGACACACCTTCACAAGGAAAGATACAAAATGCTGTCGAATTGTCATAAAGAACCTGCACCACACAACACCCCACTCTGCGATAACTGAAGCAGTGGAATCTACTGGTAATAAAATTAGAGGCGAAATAATCAACGCCAGATATGGACCAGACAAAATCCCTACGTCTACTTTCTTTGTTAATGTTGAACCTAGCGTCAATAATAAAAAATTGAAAAATATAGAATACATATTTCACCAGAGAGTTAAAATTGAAAACCCAAGAAAATCTACTGCAGTTGTTCAATGCCACAGGTGCCAACAATATGGTCACTCTAAAAATAATTGTATGAGACCGTATCGTTGCGTGAAATGCGGAGAGGGGCACATGACATCGGAATGTCCAAAGAAAGATAGACATACTCCGGCAAAATGTGCCTTGTGCTTACTTGATCATCCCGCGAATTACAAAGGATGCCAGGTCTATAAGGAGATACTCACAAGGAAAAAGGCTACCATTAACAGAAAACCCTTTTATCCACCAAAAACAAGCCCAGAGGGTGAACTCCCTAACGGAAACGCAAATTATGCCACAAACATAGAAGAATCCATACGTAACTCGCGCCCACCAAAGAAAGCACCTCAAACGTATGCAGATGCAGCAAGAAGCCGTAGATCTCCACCAAATGAGAATAATACTCATCCGTCAACACATGGATCATTTAGCTCCATTGAAAATATACTCCTGAAGCAAAGTGAGAAAATAGACATCCTACTACAACAAATAAGCACCCTTCTGGGGCTTATTACCACACTCATAACTAAGGTTGTTAAATAGGTACCCTACGAATCGCAGCGTGGAACATTAACGGCCTCACAGGCCGAAAAGATGAGCTGGTAGCTTTTATGGCTACAAACAAACTAGATGCAGTTCTCATATCTGAATCCCACGTCACTGACAAGAGTCTATTCGTGATACCTGGATACTGTAGCTATTTAACACCTCACCCCGATGGTGGGGCCCATGGGGGGACAGCGGTAATTGTGAGAAACAACCTAACGCACCATTTCCTAGACCACTACAGAACTCCACATATGCAAGCCACCACAATCAGAGTAGAAGAAAAGTCAGAGTTTATCACCCTCTCAGCCGTTTACTGCCCACCTAGACACAAAATTAGCACGGCTATGTTCTCGAGCTATTTTAAAACATTAGGTAATCGTTTTATAGCGGGTGGCGATTGGAATGCCAAACACACTTTCTGGGGCTCCCGTTATACTCTCCCGAGAGGAAGAGAACTCAAAAGTAGCATCGATAGCAACAAATTATCCACACTGTCATCTGGTGAACCAACATACTGGCCTGCGGACACCAAAAAAAGGCCTGATCTCCTAGACTTCTTTGTGACAAAAAATGTTTCTCAGCCCTATACCAACATTGAGCCAAGTTTGGATGGGTCTTCAGACCATTCCCCAGTAATTCTGGAGGTGAGCAACTCAGTAATATTAACAAGAGACAACAACGACTATCTTTATAATCATAAGACTGACTGGTACTCATTTAGAGACTACTTAAACAACAACATCGACCTAAAAGTTCCCCTCAAGAATACTGAAGACATCGAGAACGCTACGATATATATAACCAACCTTATTCAAGTCGCAGCATGGATCAACACCCCCTATCTTCACCCTAAACAACATGGCACTTATCTTTCATCTGACATAAGGGCAAAAATTGAAGAAAAAAGGCGGCTTCGGCGCACCTGGCAGGGCTCACGCTGCCCTGACGATAAAACTAGCCTTAATCGTGCCATAAAAGAACTTAAAGCGATACTGGCAGATGCATCCCATAACTTGATCAAGGAGAATCTTGAGGCATTATCGCCAACAGGTCGGGGAGACAGATCACTGTGGAAAGCCACTAAAACCTTGAACCAACCGCAACCTCATTTACCGCCTATTAGGACTGGTGCAACTTGGGCTCGAACAGACACTGAAAAAGCGGAAGCTTTTGCGGCTCACCTTAGTACTGTTTTCCAACCAAATGATCATCCCAGTCCAGACGACCCTGAAATACAAGAGATACTTGATCAAGACCTTCAGCTGTGCCTACCTCTCAAGCCTACTTCTCCCAAAGAGATTTCTAAAACAATCGCCTCTCTTGATTCCAAAAAAGCTCCAGGTTTTGACCTGATTACTCCCCGTGTTCTGTAAGAACTCCCCAGAAAGTGTCTGGTGTTTTTGGCTAACCTTTTCAACTGTATAATACAAAAAAATCACTTTCCTGACACTTGGAAAATATCCCAAATCATCATGATACACAAACCAGGGAAACCACAAGAAGAAACCACCTCCTATCGGCCCATTAGCCTAACACCAGTTCTGTCAAAAGTCTGGGAAAAAATTTTCCTTATTAGGTTGAAGAATGCCTTGGACGAGAGCGATGTCATCCCTGCTCACCAGTTTGGTTTTCGCAAGCAGCACTCTACCGTCGAACAAGTCCACAGGGTGTACCATACTATCCGACAGTGCCTAGAAATGAAGAAGTATTGTTCTGCCGCGTTTCTAGATGTGCAACAGGCCTTCGACAGAGTATGGCACAAAGGACTCTTGGCCAAAATTAAGAAATTTCTACCACACTCCATGTTCTTACTGCTTGCATCATATCTGGAAAATAGAGTATTTCAGGTCAGGCAAGGGGACGCCAGATCCACCTTCTACACTTGCTCCGCAGGGGTGCCCCAGGGCTCAGTTCTTGGTCCAGTCCTTTATAATATTTTCACATGTGATGTACCGCAATTCCCTGATGTCACCATAGCAACATTTGCTGACGATGCTGCTTTCCTCTCTTGCAATCAAGATGCCAATCGAGCTAGTTCCAGCCTCCAAAAACAACTTGATGCTATCCATTCGTGGCTTTCTAAATGGCGAATAAAAGCGAGTGCATCCAAATCACAGCACATCACCTTTGCACTAAGACCAGGAGACTGCCCTCCTGTCAAATTAGGTAACGATACTCTACCTTCTGCAAATTGTGTCAAGTACCTTGGTTTCCACCTGGACCGGCGCCTGACCTGGAAATATCACATTGACCATAAAAGAGACGAAATGAATGCTCGATTCCGTAACCTGCTCTGGTTGCTTGGCCGGCAATCAACACTGAGGCTTAACAACAAAGTGCTTATTTACTGCGCTATGCTGAAACCCATCTGGCTCTACGGCATTCAGTTGTGGGGGACCTGCAGTAAATCCAACGTAATGCGCATACAAAGGGTCCAAAATAACATACTCAGGACAATCACAAACGCGCCCTGGTTTGCACGCAACCATGAAATCCATCAATATCTGGATCTGCCAACAGTCAGTGATGAAATCAGCAAGTATTGCAAAAAACACCAAGACCGCCTTGCCAAGCATCCAAATCACCTTGCTAGCTCGTTGCTACGAGCCCCACGAGCGAAACGCCTGAAACGAGCTGATGTGCTCGATTATTGACGGACGGGCGAGCAATGGCTCCCTCGTCTGCAAATGCCATAATGTAACTCAGCCTATCTGATTATAGTCGCAAGACTGATTGCAGATACATAAGGGGAAAAAAAAAAAAAAAAAATTGGCGGAAGGCCATCGGTTTACATATTATATTTATATTTGAAGTAATTACGTTCAGTAATTCAGAAGTTTTAAGGCTCTGACAGACAAACGGATAGGGTTGCTAACATTTCATAAGCGAAATATAGTATTTTTCGGACTAAGCTATAAAAAATATAGTACACTTCACAAAAATAGTATTTTATGGAATATTTTTGCGTACTATGTGCTTCTTCAACAGTATATAGTACGCAGACCCGAAATACAGTACAATACCAATAATAATAGTATTATAGTATGGTTGGCAACCCTAGGACGGACAAGTGCAAATTCACTCAAGTAGACTCAGAGACCTTCGCTTCGCTCGGTCAATAAATAATTCAGATGCTGATCAAAATTAAGTTAGCCATAACTGCCCTCTAAGGCAATTTCTTATTCATCTTAGTAGCCTTCATGTTCTAATAGTAGCTCATTTCATTTCATTTATTTATTTGTGAATACAGTTGGTACAAAAGGTGTTACAATTATAAAAGTTTCATGTATCCTACCACAGTGTGGCGTACAAATAATATGGGTAACAAGCTTTAACATAATAAGGAAATTATAATGTTAATATTAAGTATTTATAGCAAATAACTTCAGAAACAGACTGCAACGTAGTCAAAACTTCATATGCATGAATTATTTAGGTAATATATTTAGATGATGAGAGGATCATGAGCCACTCTTCAGTTTTCCAAAAATATAATATCTATATCATTAGTTTAGTAATACATTACAATACATTCCTTTCAATTGAGTATACATATAAAATAAATTTAAGATGTCATTTATCCTTTTTCCTTCCTTTTACATTAAATTATTTATTTTCCTTTCATCAAATTCATCATATTAATAATTATCACAATGTCAAATTTATATATCATAATGTCAAGTTTATCATAATGTCAATGTAGTATCTCATAGCTATATGTCATAGCTAATGTCAATGTAGTATCGCATATAGCTCATGTAGTACATCCAATTTAAGCAGTAGTTCTGATACCGAAACTGAAATCAAAGCTCTGATATGAAAGTTCTGATACTGAAACTGATAATGCTACGTAAGTTGAAAGCCAAAGCGATGCCTCTGAATATCGCTATGGCCAGCTTAATGAAGCGATAAAAAGAGGAAAAAAGAGGCTAAGAATATAAATTGAAATACGACAAAGCTATGAGCAACATCTTATTTTTAAAAAAATAGCCAGGAAGCAAAAAGAAAAGACATGAACAGTAATAACGAAGCATTTTGAACGGAGAATTAAACAAAATAATTGATTAAGTATCACTCTCATATTTTATTGAATTATATTTGTATGATATTAGGTATTTAGATGTAATTTTTTATTTTTCATTCATAAAAAACTGTTTTTTGTTGAACAATTGCTCATCTATTTTAGTTCTAGTAGGAGTTTAACTCTCAATGATTCAATAAAACTGTTTCAACTCTAAATATGGTTTATTTTTTATATAAAATTACCACTCTAAAGTATAACAACTCAAAAAAGTTGACTAATTAATTTATAAATTGTAATATGTAAAACTAATTGGTTTATAGCTGCAGTTCATGTACGGTAACATTTCACAACATATTTATGACCAAAATAAAAATTGAGTTGCATAACATTACTAACAAAGATTTCAGCAGTACCTTTTTTTTGCCTCCTGAAAAATGACCTTTTTTGAGTTGTCTGAGTGTTGATCTAGCAGTGCGATATATACTTATAATTTATATGAAAAGTGTGTTTTAATCTGAAAATATGTAGCCTGGTATCAATAATAACCTAACTGATGCCTGCGACAATTGTCCATGTGGATTGAGGTTTTTTGCTTCCCGCAGAATCACTTTTAATTTTCTGGGATAAAAAGTAGCGTATGTCACTCTCCAGGTCCTCAACTATACCCATGCCAAAAATCACGTCGATCCGTTGCTCCGTTGCAGTGTGATTGAAGGACAAATCAACAAACAAACACACTTTCGCATTTATAATATTAGTTATTAGATGACGCCATATAAATACATACGCCATAGAAAACATATACCACGCGGACGAAGTCGCGAGCATCAGCTAGTCTAAAAATAAATGATAACCTTACAAACTGCTGGCTAAATTTTATATTTAAATTCAATTAAGTAATAAAACCGTTAGGTCAATTATTAAATTAATCATAAGAACTGAGATTAGTAGGTATATTAAAATAAAACAACTTGTTTTCTCATTATTCAGTATCTATAATTTATACAAACTTTACACCATAATTCATGTTAGCAACTGTAAACTTGGTCAGAAAAACGACAAACTATGTAATGTAAAACTCCAATAGAAAAATGAATAAATAAATTTTCTACATTGATTGTTTTACATTTTGACCTAAATCTGATTTACTGTGGCTTTTAAGCCAGGTCAGACTGCAATCACCCAGGTAACAGCAATGATTTGTTGCTAAAATCTGTTTGTCAGTTTTCTATAGCCACATATGGATGTATGAACACCACCGTTTGGTTATTAAGCATGGGCATAATTGTATGACTGAATTTAATTAGTGGCAGATGAATCATACAACACAACAATTAGTTCATACAATATACATAATATGCAGCTTCTTACAATATACAAAACAACTAAATGGAAACAAATAATGAAGATGTATTGCATCTTCACTAGCACAAATTATGATGTATTTTAATAATAATATACAATTTTTGTAACTAAATTAAGGTCAGTATAATATTACAGAGTGAAATTATAGGCAATCAGCATGGAACTGAAAATATCACAGATGCAAATAACTCACTCTTCAAATCTGAAATGTCTGTGGGATGGGGATAGTTTAAAAATAATTTGAATATACTAGTTGCCAATTGGCATGATTGCTCTGCAATAATAATATTGTATAGTTAAAGCAACATTAGAAGCAAGCTTATCTATGGTTGGTCTACTCTGTTAAATTAACTTTAGAGTACTTTTACAGTATACATGGAACTAAATATTTTAGTTTAGAACACAACTTTCTACTAGAACATAATATTATTCATAAAACATCTTTATTTAAGTGGGCATAATTGCAGACATTTATATATTTTTCATTTCAATAATTTGATACATAAGGTACAACTTTACATAATATTAACATTAGGTTTTAACGGTACAATATTATTATTTATAGATATTATAGATAGAATTTATTGGAAACTTGACCCTTGAGTCTGGCCTAGAACAGAAGGATCCTCAAAGATCGGCTGCTGTGGTTTGAACTGTTCAGATGAAATTCTTGTCAACATTATACCAATACCCTCAATTAAGGCTAGCAGGATGCCTCCAACTAGAGCACTTCCAGCCATAGCGGGAACACCTGAAAGTTATTCAAAGTTAAATTAGTCTCAATAACTTAATGATCAAGAATTTCTAACTACATAGACCTCAATAGCACGATACTGATAGATATATAAATAAATTGTGTACAAAAATTATAACTATTCAAATTATTATTATTATTATTATGTTTTTTTTTTTTCTTTTATATTTCTAAAGAATTAATTTTCGATTTGAAATTTTTTATAAATTAAGTTGACATTGTTATTAAGTATATACGTTTAATTGATTGTATAAAATATTCAATATTGCAATGCCCTGACGGTGCCTCATGTCTATGTAATTGTATTATGAGCATTGTACATGAAAGCAATAAATAAATAAATAAATAAATAAATAGATCAAGCATTGATATCCTATAGGTTGAGGCACCTGTATTCCAGTAACTGTGGGATGGATCCCTGGGACATCTAACTTTACAGAGTTTATGTATGTGTTAAGAAATTAAATATAACTTGCTTTAATAGAGAAGGAAAACATAGTGAGGAAATCTGCGTGCCCAAGTTCTTCATAAGGATCTCAAAGGTTTGTGAAGACTGCACACTGCTTGGTGTGGTGGACTAAGACCGAACACTTTTCATTCTGAGAAGCAACTCATGCTCAGTAAATGCTGAGCAGTAGATTTGCGAAACAGATTCAAACAGCTTTACAATCTCTCCAGGGCAAGGGGTTGTAAGTCTGGCAATAGTGGTTACTGGCCGTGAACCTTGGTAGTAACACTGCGAATGCCCTGCCCAATAATAAATAGTTGACAGAAAACCCCCTAATTATAACCTTTTAGCCTAATTTGGGACTTGAAATTCGGACCCCATGACTGCTGTAATTTGGCATACAATAGCTATTATGACATAGGCATCAGCTATAAAAGGATTTTTGAAAATTCAATCCCTACGTGGGTAAAATAAGGGGTTTAAATTGTTTATGAAAATCTTCCTTAATGTGTACTAATGATGGTGCATTACCATTTCTTGCTGCCAGAATGCCTCCAGTAAGGGCTCCACTCATGATAGAGTTCCAGGGGTCTTCTTTCTGTCGTAAGTACACCAAAGAACAATCAATGGTTGAGAACATGCCTCCCCATACTGCAAAGCTTCCAGCTGTTATAGGCGACCTTTCCTTCATAGATGCAAGACTGCCAAGCTAGAATTAAATTATAAAAAAAAGCATTACAACTACTATATAAAGAAATATACTTGCAGTTATGATACATTAATTAATATCATTAAGTAAATGCCTTAATTTTTCATCAATTTGTTCATTATAACATCATATCTATATAAGTTAATTACAGATATAATTAATTGGGCAATCAGAGGCGCAGAACATCAGATCCTGTGCCAACATTACATGCTTACTCATTTTGTGCTCAAAGCTCAAAAGATTATGTATCCTTCACTAATTGTACATACTTTTTGAATATTTGTACATATTTGAATCTAATGAGAATTAAATTAACTTACCATTTTCCTGCTGAAACCAACAGGGGCATTTCTGAAACCCTTTATTGAATGAAAGATTCCGCCACCAATAGCTCCCATCAAGAAAGCGCCCCCAGAATCGTCCAAAATACGCCAAGGGCACGGCTCTCGTGAATATTCATCCATATTTTGTTGCTTTTTTTATTAACTGGAAAATGTTAGATAAGATTATAACCTCAAAAGCGCTATTCACGTTTGTAATTTTGTTAAGCACTTATATCTCCGTAATTGTCTCACCAACACATTAATTTCTTCCGTGGTTTTTGTTTGGTTAACAATTTACAAGTAATTGTTAGTAAGGTTCGCAGAATGCAACAATTTTACATCATCTTTCGTTTGAAAAGGAAATTCAAGATCAGAGACAATTAATTACAGGATATTCAAGAATCAAGATCATAGATCAAGATACAAGAACAAGAACAAAATATCGATTATCGATGTTCCATTGACTATTTTCAATTTTGGACAAATTCCCAGAAAATAATGGCTCTGAGTTCTAGTTTTTCCTAGAAGTCCTGAGGCATAGAGGTAATAATGTCCTGCAGGGCGACCGCGTATCTTTTGCATCAATCATTGATACATCGCAATCACCACTGATTGGTTAACACTCTACCACTATTGGACGAAATCAATTGACGCAGCAAGAATACCATAAATTCAGCCAATCGGAGGTGACTGCGATGTATCAATGATTGATGCAAAAGATGCGCGGTCGCCCTGCTGAGGACTTCGCCCTAACATGACGGCAGACATGGTATTTTAAGACAGATGACAAATGTGAAATGTCAGATAATTTCCAAGAGTTCCAAGAGTCAAGACTCAAGAAGTCAAGACAAGACGTTAAAACGTTTAACGTAGTGATTACTGATTACTACCTACAAAGAGAATATAACCACTACATTCTCTCTGGTGGTCAAGACAGACAGAAATTCCAACACATTCACTACGAAAAAGTAAAAATCTTCCAAAATCAGTTATAATTGCGATCCGAATCAACGACCTAGCCGCCTCAAACGAGTAGGCCTGTACATTAGTGATTACCTAGTCATAAATGTAAATATCATCTAGTCCTAGAAAGATGACGATTTACAACTTGTACATTTTTGATCGCTATGGAACCTTACTTTACTATGGAGAATGGAACAGATCAAAACAAGCCGGAATGTCCCGAGAAGAGGTAACTTTAAATTCTATTAAATTTAGTCATTTCAATATTAAAATCTGAGAGAAGTTGTACGGCAGTGTTGTAAGGCGCCCCTTTCATTATCAAACTCAGTAATTTCTTTGAACAGCAAAAGCAACTGAAAAGGGCAGATCTGGACGAATGATTTTGTATTAAGAACTTAGTGCAGTAATGATTTTATGATAATAATTATTATCAGTCATCACATATTATTGTGTTATAACAATAAAGTGATACATACGGAACATAGCATGCATGCAGAATTCAGATCTAAAGTATTTTGCAAAATGGGTGTTCAACAAGATAATTTGCCAACCCATAGATCATAAATATAAAATATCAATACCATATACTATTTTTTTTCAAAAGAGTAACCACCGAGTTTCTTGCTGGTTCTTCTCGGTAGGAATAGCATTCCGAACCAGTGGTAGATTCATTTGACTATTCATAAGAACTTGTAAAAAGTCTATTTGAATAAAAATAATTTGATTTTGATTTTGATTTTTGATTTCAATGTTAGTTCACTTCCAGTATGCTAAGTCCCAGCTATCAACAAGTACTCAGCGCCATTGGCATCCCAGACTTTAATAGTCTAGGGACCACAGGGAGTGACTATACATCTATAATTTCTATAATAATATTATAAATGCAAAAAGTTTGGATGTTTGTTACTCACACCATTATGGCTAAATGGAGATGGATGATTTGGAACAGAGATAGATAATAGCCGGAATAACACATAGGCTACTTTTTATCCCAGAAGTGTTCTCGCAGGTACCAAAAAAACCTCAATCCACGTGAACGAAGTCATGGGCATCAGCTAGTATGTAAATAACTAAGTAAACAAAGATATTACGAGTTAAGTATCAAAACCCAATATGTGTTTAGTTATCCAGACTGGCCTTTTAGCACCTTAAATTTTATAAATTTATTCACATGGTTTCATTTTACAGGAAGGAAAACTCATGTACGGAATGTTGTTCTCCATAAAATCATTTGTCGCAAAAATATCACCATTGGATCCTAAGGATGGATTTCTCAACTACAAAACATCTAAATATACCCTACACTGCTTAGAAACACCATCAGGATTAAAATTTGTGATGAATACAGATAACCAGGTTCAGGGAGTTAGGGACCTATTGAAGAAGATTTATGGTGAAATCTATGTCAAATATGTCATAGGTAATCCACTATGTGTTATTGGAGAGCCAATAAATAGTGAATTATTCAAGAATAAGTTGGACACATTTATCAAACAGGCACCTTTATGTGCTGTTAGAGCATCTTGATTTTTGAATAGTTCTTAATTGTAAATAGTTTTTATATATAGCTATATAGCTTTTATATAATATATTATATATAGCTTTTAATTGGTGTAAACAATACTCGGAATTAATATTATTGCTTTTCTGAATAATCTATGCTAGAATAAAGTATCTAATTGATTAAAATCTATACTTCCATACTAATAATATTATAAATACGAAATTGTGTCTGTCTGTCTGCTATGCTTTCACGGCCCATCTATTCAACCGATTTTCATGAAATTTGGTATAGAGGTAGCTTACATCCAGGGGAAGGACATAGGCTTTTTATCCCGGAAAACGAAAGCGTTCCCTAATACTAAATAATTAAGTATTTATTTAAGTTCTAAGTTATGTGTATGAATAAATGAATGTTTCAAAATGGTTAATTTATTGATTTATTTCATCTCTTTGACGTATTTTTATGTAAAAATCGTCGTCTAATTACATTAACCCTTAATCAAATGGAAAACTTTTTACGAGATAAATAAAAACGGATATTGGCTCTTAGGTAAGTTTTGTGAGCAGATTTCCAATTTTATGGTAACACTTTGGCAAAGTGGGGGGAAAGGGGGTTTTGCGGTGGGAAATACCTAATTTCCCATTGTTCGTTCCGGCATTGCAAAATATCATCAAGTGGGAACATATTTCCCACTATCCAGTATTGCTTACGTTTTTTTAACCAATTTTACTTCAACTTTTATACTAGTTCATCACCCTGCTTTGCCTTAAATTTTATGAAAGTAAAAAAAAAAAAAATTTAAAAAAATAGAAAAATAATTTTAGGGACAATGTTTAAATAACAAAAATACATGCAAAATCGAATAAATACAAAATAATTAAGGTAAATGATAAATAATTTATTTTAATGTATTTCAAAATTTGCTAAAAATACGTAATAAGTAATATAAATAAGAAACATTTTACTAAAATTTTAAGTTACATTTATTGTAATGAACTTACGCACAAAAATTTTATGTAGATTTTTCAATTTTTGAAGTCAGGATCGAACATTGGGAAATTATTTCCCACCAATTCAAGACAAAAATCTCCAAGTAACTTTAAGTTTATTGTTGTCTAGGTTGTTTTCCAGCTAAACGTTGAGAAAATAAGTCTATAAAATATTTTTTATAGTTTACTCTAAATCATACGTCTACTCACCGGATGCCGGATATTTTTTTGAAAATCTCACAATCTTTGACAGGACCGGGCATTTTTGAACGAAATTCACAACTTGTAAGTTTGACTTTGACGTACCTACGACGACGGTTATCAACTTCTAGACAAATGTTGCCATTTATCAGTTATAAAATATTTCCAAAATTATATTCCTCAATGGTTGGCTTTGATAGGAATTGCCATTTTAAAATTAAAATTGATTTTGTTCATCCATTATGTCTGTGATCCGGACTAGGTGGGAAATTATTTCCCGGCATTTGATGGGTTAAAATAGCACACCTACCTAGTGTGAAATTAATTTCGTGATTGTCTACACTCTACACAGATCACTTTTATCCACTAGTCTCTGGATTGTCTACGTTTTATTTTTATTCTGTTTAGTGTAAGCTAAAGTTTGACTGGTCTGTGGTTTAATTCAGAAAGGCTGGAACCCAGAGCCGTACAGCCAGTAAAAAAAAACCGGCCGAGCGCGAGTCGGACTCGCGCACCGAGGGTTCCGTACAAACCTGTAGTAAATTTTAAATTATTAAAAACATATTTATTTTAAATATTTGAGTTTATTGAATGAAAGGTAAATTGCGGTTTACGATTTATGACGTATTAAAAAAAAAATACTTACTAGATCTCGTTCAAACCAATTTTCGGTGGAAGTTTGCATGGTAATGTACATCATATTATTTTTTTTTACGCACATTTTACCACTTTGGAAGTGTCTCTCGCGCAAACTATTCAGTTTAG
Source organism: Erebia epiphron (assembly GCA_963932025.1). Taxonomy (NCBI): domain Eukaryota; kingdom Metazoa; phylum Arthropoda; class Insecta; order Lepidoptera; family Nymphalidae; genus Erebia; species Erebia epiphron. The sequence continues at coordinate 54,665,313 of OZ009945.1, read as the reverse complement.
AAAAAAATGATATTACAAACCTCAATATCATTTTTGAAGACCTATCCATAGATACCCCACGTATGGGTTAGATGAAAAAAAAATTTTTGAGTTTCAGTTCTAAGTATGGGAACCCCCAAAATTTATTGTTTTTTTTTCTATTTTTGTAAGAAAATCTTAATGCGGTTCACAGAATACATCTACTTACCAAGTTTCAACAGTATAGTTCTTATAGTTTCGGAAAAAAGTGGCTGTGACATACGGACGGACAGACAGACAGACATGACGAATCTGGGGTCCCTTTTTGCCAAATTTGGCTACGGAACCCTAACAATGGTCCTTTGCTTTGAGCACTGTTGCAAAGGAGATTTTCCGCCTTGTATGAGTTTTAGGCTATTTCGAAGGGTGTTGGGAAACAAAAATTGCGATCAGCTCAAAAAATAATAGTGCGAAAAAAAAGAGATTCTTACTTGGTATGCTAAAATGCTATTTTTTTGTAAGAAGTAAATCAGCTACGTTTTAAAAGGTATCTATTTTAGGCTTTATGACTTTGAATAAATAAACGATGTTATGTCTACTTTACAGAAAATTTGGCTATGTTTTATGCTACTTGGTGCCAATATTTTGACCTTCTTTTTCTGGTCGGTGATTTTGACGACTTGGATCGGCATTCGGCTTAGACTTGGCCAAAGAGAATATAATCAGTAATCACTACGTTTTTGACTTGGCAACACTGCCTCTAAGTTTGTAATTTGTTAATTGTTTGTTTTTGAAACCAACGAAAAACAACTTGTGCCAATTTTTTAAATTATACCTATTATGTAATAGTTTTTTAGTATCTAAAAGTATAACAGAATACTTGCACGGATTTACTTTAACCCTTTGAATCTAAAACATTTGACCTTGTGTTTTTTGCACGGTTCATATTTCGCGACCCGCGAACCACCCGCGCGCCCCTCGCGCACCCCGCATGCATCACGTTTCAGAAAAACGCCTACAAAAAAATACCCAGACCACTTATCATAGTTCTGTAAACGGCATTGGCTTTATTTATAATATATCTTTATGAAGGTATGATTTATAGAAGCTGAAGTTTACAAACAATTACATATAAACGGAAAGAATGCGTCAACGACCGCGATTTTTCAAAAATATATTTTCCCGATAAAGATATTACATTTCAGTGATAATCCAGTCTAACACTGCACTAAAATATATTTTTATACTTATTGTATTGAGTTTTTATTTGTATTTGTCACCACTTGTCATAACAAACAATAAATAACACAAAAAAAACTCAAAATGTAGGCACAGATTCAAATGACATTTTACCATAGATTTATATTTTGTTTTTTGTTTTCGCACTTGACGATTTTACTGTTGCAGTGTAAAGACTACATTATAGGCTTCTCTATGGTCCAAAGTTGTTCAAACATAAGTAAACTCTATCATTAACAAAATTCAGTTTATAACCGTCTGGACCGGCGCGGCGCCCGGGCGCCTCCTGCGCGCGAGGAAGTTTTCGTTTAAAAAAATACGCGGCGCCCGGGCGCCTCATGCGCTCCAGAAGGGGCTTTAGTGGCTCAGCTTTAGTATACTGGACGCGGAGTTGGACGTTCATATTTTTTTTACAGAAAGATCTTCATGTGGTAAGCCTTGCACTAAAATATTTTACGTCGAATCCTAATACTTTTCGAGAAATAATTTTTTGAAAATTCGCAATTCACAACACTTTTCACTATTTATTACAACATTTGCCATAGATTACAGACTTATTGACGTTTAGTTGGCGTACTAAAGTTTCGTTTTACGTAATAAAATCCGTTCCAAACATAAAAAGTAATAAAAAATGTTAATAATCGAGTAATAATCATATTATATGTGTACCGATTATTGGAAAAACGGAACGCGTGCATTGGCGCCAAAATTCAAATCTATGAGTTATCGTTTTACGCGTTTTTCAGTTTTAAGGTTACAAGGTTAAAAAAAAAACGTTTTAAGGTTTATAGGTTTAATTATTTAACTAAAAAAGGTATAAAGGTGTGTTATTACATTTATAATTAGGTACTTGAGCATATCATACACAAAACCGAATCGGCACACCCCGACTCCACGCAGTCTTGTCTGCCCTGCCCCTAGAGTGTTTTTTTTAAGCGCGAAGCCAGAAGCTCGCGTAGGAGGTCCTGAATGAAGCGAGCCTACGAGGCCGAGTAGAGCGAAGGGGGGAGGTGGCGAGCGAAGCGAGCCGGCGACCTCCGGCGCGAAACGAAGGTCGAGTAGGCGAAGCTTCATTCAGGGGCGACGAAGCGAGTCTTCTGGCGTAGCCCATTCTAATTAAGAAATTAACCTTTTCCACTACCTAAAACAAAAGGTAAGGTACTTTAAAGTAGGTATAATTAATTAAAACGTATAAAAGTAAAACCTAACCTCAAAATTTTAAAAAATTAATATCTCGGAAACTATTGAGTTCCGAAATTTTTCCCTTGGAGGGAGGGTTCACCCCCTTCCCCCCTCCCTCCCCCCGCCTTCCCTCCCCCCTCCGCCGCGTCCAGTATACTAAAGCCCAACCGCTTTAGTGTTTCATTGTTCGACAAAGTGGAGTTTCTGTGATGAGTGATACCGACGACACCGATGTTCTTCTGCTGATACCACCGAATTTCTTTCTGGTAAATTCTTCCGGCTCCGAGGATTCCTTTCTGGAGTCCTCAAGAACCGTTGTCCACAAACCGGTATCGTGCACCGCGCAAGTTCTTGGCAAACTGGTTAAGCAGGTCCATTCACTGGAATCCCGTTTGGAAACGTTAGAACTCGATACCAGTGAGATTTCTAGCGTAGGATCACGTAAAAGGGTTTGGGATACTGAAAGTTTCGATAGTCGTAGCTTAGATCGCAAGTGTTTCACTTTCCCGCGCAGACGACGTCGTAAAATTAGAAAGGCACGAAGCAAAGATGCGTCTTTGACGAGTGTCGATACGGCTCGCGAAAAAGATTTCTGCAGTTTGAAATTGAGTTATAAGCCTGAAAAATTAAATGATTCACTCAGTATGGATGGTGATATTAGCAGTATCGTATCAACGCCAAGTAAAAGGACTGATAAACTTCTTTTACACGAAATTGACGAATTTCTTACAAGAGTGGAATGTTACGAAAGCCCTGATTCAAAAAACAAGGACGCAAACCAGATTACGCCTGACAATATAATTAAAGCAACAGGTGATTATATATATCAAAAGTTAGAAGCAAGAAACCAAGATGAGATTCAGTTGCCAAGTGGTAGGGTAGTTTCAAGTAATATTTTAGATAAGTATATTTATTTAGTCAAAACAGCAAATCAATCACCCAAAAGTACTTCTTCTGTAAGTAATGTAAGGACTGAAAATGACCATACAAGTTACTCCCACACCAGAAGTGAAAATGATTCATATATTCCTCAATCATCAACAAAGCCAGATACAAAATCACCAAGTATCAGGAAACTTAACTTCTCCGATGCTAAAGATTTGCAGCCAACATCAACTCCAAAAAAAAATACACAACTGTCGTACTCAGATTCCTTCCAACCATCATCAAATAAAATTTTAGACCGAGCATCCAAAGTTTTAGAGCATTACAAGTCCCAAAGTCGTAATACACAGAGTTCTATGTCAGTTGCCAGTGAATTGAATTCCAAGCGAGACGATTTAACCACCAAGAGAGATGACTATATGAAGAAAGATGAATTTATGAAACAAAATGAGTACATAAAGAGAGATGAATATATGAAACAACATGAATACATGATGAAGAAAGATGAATTTATGAAGAGAGATGAATGTATGAAACGAAATGAATATGTTAAGAGAGATGAGTTTAAAATGCCTCAAATGAGACCTTTTAGTTTAGATCGGGAGGGCTATAAGTTGGAGTCCATAGATACAGACTTGTTGAGTTTGAGTGAGCTTTGGGGGGAGAGGGGAGACAGGGGAGAGAAGGTAGACAGCATAAAGTTAGAGGAGGAGAGGTTGAAGAGAGAAGTGAGTAATTTATATTGGTATTTGTTTCTCTAAACTTTTTATCATATCTTGAGAATCTTGAGATTTATTGAGCTCAGATTTAAATGTCAGTTAGGTAATTACTTTGAATAAGAACATTATAATTTTTATAAATCTGTCTTTTGACTATAATCTGAGCAAAGTACAGATCTAAAATTAGTTCATATTTTATATATAATGTTATTATGAAATGGATACTCTAAAATATGCTAAAATGCATTTATTTTAAAAATTAAATTGTCTTGAAAAGGATTATAAATGAAAATTTAGAAATAATTTTACAGATATTTGGATTTTTTTTTGCTTTTTAAAGAAATCACCTGTGACTTATTTCCTGTTATAACTTTAACTAGGTTAAGAAAATGGATTGAAAATTAATTTTCTTTGTAATATCCCATGATAAGTTTATTTTTTCTTAAAATAATGAGTTAATCTTCCACTTTCAGCACTGTGAAGCCATGATCCAACAATTACAAAAGAAGATTCTGGAACAGCAAGAGAAATTAGCAGTAGCAATGAAAGTGGACAAAGCCAAGGATGCAGCAATCAACAAGCTGCGTGAAGCTTGGCTGCGTCTCACTGGCAGCTTGGACAGAGCGGAAGAGAGACACCGGGCAGCGCTAGACAAGATGCTGCGGGAGGTTGACAACTTTAAGATGGTTGCAGGGGAAGCACAGAAGGTAAAATTTTTAAGGATAACTAGATGATGCCCACAACTTCGTCCTCATTGATTTAAGTTTTTTGACTCCCGCGAGGGAACTTTTTAATTAAAATAAAAAGTAGTCTAACTATGTCCTTCCCCAGGCTGCAACCTACCTCAGTACCAAATGTTGTCAAAATTAGTTGAACAGATGGGCTGCGAAAGCACACTTTCGCATTTATTAAGGATGTTCGTATGAATGAGTAATGAATGATCTATCAACATTATTATTTTCAACTTGAAAATCAGGAATATGTCTAATTTTAACAGACTTCCAAAAAGTAAGAGGTTCTCAATTAGGTGCATATTTTTTACTGTAAATTGATTGATCAAAACAATTTAAAAGCAAGAGTGCCAGAGAGGAACAAATAAATTGCTTATTAATATAGTTCCCTTGGTTGCAGCATTTAAAAAATAATTATTCAATTGCAGAAAACAAACCACTTTGAAACCGAGTTATACAAAGCGTTGGATCTCGCACATGACTACCAAGAGAAATGGAAACTCCTGACAGCAGAGAAGAAAGAGTTACAGGAACAGATGGAGAAGACTGTGGAGAGCAAGGACGAAGCAATCAGACTGAAGGAGAAGGAGATTGAGACACTGAAGGAGAACTGTGAGACTGTGATGAGGCTGAACAAGCAGTCTACTGACTGTGTGAAGAACTTGGAGGAGTGTTTGGAGAAGGTAATATCTCTCTCTGCATCGTATTCCTCATTGCTGAGGGTCGTGGCCCCTTACCATTAATCATATAATGGCAGGAGTTTTCTTGGGATAATAATGCGGTGGGTTGCCAGGCCCTTCCGCATACGACTCAACTAAGAGTGCCTATTTCAACTCTAACGATTATTATCAGATAATAACGGGAACCGACGGCTTAACGTGTGAATGTTGAAAACGAAAAAGCCAAATTCGGATTACCAAATTCGGTCACCTATCTTACTGACATGGGTCAACGTTCTTAACAATGGCAATGGACTGACATACATTGTCACAACTAGACCACTCGTCCCTCACTCAAGTTATGGGAGGAAGGTTATTATTTATTTACCAATAGGCCACGGTTACACTAATTGTAAGTTTTTACTTCAATTAATTTCTTTTTATTTCATACAATCCCATACTAAACGCGCGTTATTACGTTTGAAAAGTAGATTCTGATTCGATTTAACCACCTATTATAAACTTGCCTTTACACAAGTTTAAGAAATCCATTTAAAAAATGCTGCCGAAAAAAGCTTATTATACTGCCAAAGATTATATCAATGATAAAAGTGCAAGGATTTGGTTCGCTCCAGTTGCCGTTACTTATGTATCTTTACATTAATGTAATTGTAAATATATTTTATTTTGCTGGTTCTTCTCAGTTGGAACGGCATTCCGAACCAGTGGTAGATTCATTCGACTATTTGTAAGCACTTGTAAAAAGTCTATTTGAATAAAAAACATTTTAATTTTGATTGGTTGCCAATTTGCAGGAAAAGTCAGAGCATGAATTGACGAAAAGCAAATCAATGGAGCTAACTCGCAAAGTGGAATCCTTGAGCGAGGAAAGTATGCTGAAACAGCAAGAGAGGGACATTCTGAAGGCCAAAGTGAATGAGGAGAGATCTCGCTGCCAACTTCTGGAGAAACAACTGTGCGACTCGCAGGGCCAAGTCAGCGAGCTGGTGAACAAGTGTGTAAGTGAATACTTTCATAATCTCGACCTTATTTAACCAATAAAATATGAGAAATATTAGTACCTTTAGATTAGATTTAGATTAGATTAGTACCTTCAAGGCAAGCGTGAATAGACACCTAAGCAAGTGTGCTTCAACCTAGACCTCATTACTTTGTATAAGGCGTCAAACGCAAGCCTATGTAGTGCGACTCTGTAGGATTACAATAAGATTAAAATGTTATTAGATAAGACTTTAGGTTAGATCAGTATTGTAATCTGTTTTTGTTGCCAAATAAATAAATAAATATTCTCAATATTTAAAAAAAAGTTAAGCAAATCTTTTTTTGTTGAAAGGACAAAGTACAATATCTGTACTGAACATTATAAATGCGAAAGTATGACTGTCTGACTGTTTGTCTGCATCGCTTTAACGGCCCATGTTTTCAACAGATTTTGATGAAATTTGGTAAAGAGATAGATTGCATCTGAGGAAAGATTCCGAAAAAACCAAAAAAAGTCATTTTGAACCTTAATCCACTCAGATGAAGTCGCGGGCATTATCTAGTATAATAATTACCCATTTGCAAAAATAACGGGCAGTTTAAATTATATCCCCATGTTAATAAAATACAATCAGAAGATGTTTTTATCATTGGTGTATGTTACTGGCACATTCGTAAAGTGTCTCAGTGTATAAAAAATTTTGTTCCAAATTCAAATTTAAGATTTAGGCGGAGTTTCACAAAATTTGCGGTTTTTGCGTATAGTGGCGAGAATCGTTTAAAGTTTGTATTAACTCTAGATAATTTTTAGAAAGTTATTGCACAATTTTCTTATTTCCTTGATATTTTTAAGTCTTGATAACATTATTTAGCGTTCTCTTAAATGATTGACAGAAGGATAATAGCCAGCTTTATAGAGCTGGATGGGGAAGGTTGTATTAAATGTTATGTGGCCCAGAGATTAAATATGAGTAGTTGGACTGTCCAGAGGACTTGGCAATGATATCAAGAGACTGGTTTTACCAGCTGAAGGCCCGTTTATGGAAGAAAATCATATACAGAAGCTTGAGATGACTGTTTCCTGTTGAACCAGGCGTTAAGAAAGCACATATCTTCCTATGTCGACCTCAAAAAGATCCTCGAGGAAGTGAGAGTGTGCAGACCAGCCTATGGACGGTCAGGAGAAGGCTTTTTGTTGCCAATATACGCAGTCGCCGCCCGGCCCGTGGCCCTAAATGACACCGGGAGCACATAATTTCTAGATTAGGGTTCACTCGAAATTGTGTGACATGGACTCAATAGGACTGGGGCAGAGTTTTGTTCTCCGATAAAGCCAGAATATCTCTCCATGAAGAAGATAGACGTCGCTAAGTACTACGAAGGCCACGGGAACGTTATACAGAAGTTTGCTTTGAACAAATAACGCCTTGCGGTGGGGGCTCAATTATGCTTTGGGCAGCGGTTAATGTGTTAAACCGCACGGAGTTACTCTTTATAGAAAACGGCACACTGAATGTACATCAGTACATTTCAGAAGTTCTTATTCCTCGCCTAAAACTCGCAATAACTGTTCTTTGAGAAAAATCTGTTTTTGGATTTGGAAGCGTATATTCAAGAGGTCGTCGGGCGGGATTCGTCGTTTGGATTGGCCAGCTCGAAGACCCGACCTCAATCCCATAGAGCACATCTGGGACATTCTAAAGCGACAAGTAAAATCGGTGCAGCCCGCTCCGCAAAACATCAGGGAGCTGAGGAATGTAATTGCTACACAATGGGAGTGTATTCCACGAGAAACAATTAAGAACATCATAGATAGCTTGCCCAGACGAATACAAGCTGTCCGCTTAACAAAGGGGGGCCACACTCGATACTAAACTTTATCCTTTTGCTTTCACGTTCATAAAAAAAACATAAATTTTTGTCAGATTTTTAATTAATGAATAGATGCAACACTAGCTGTTTGGGCTATCATCTGGGCTAAGATCATTTTTTATTAATTTAATCGAAACTTAACGACGAAATTAACACAAACTACTTGCTGATTATTTATTAAAAGGATTCTGAGCATACAAGTTACTCAGAATAGCAAGAAAAGAATACAATTATTTTGCTATAATCCGCCAACAGAAAAAATTCTGTATGGTCAAGCATGCAGTTACAAGCGAAGCACCGTTTACCTTCCCAACCAAGCAAGAAAGCTAAGTTCCCAAGCAAGCAATGCCACCACCACTCACATGCACCACCACACAAGACTTTTATACTATTCTCGACGCACGTTTCGCCCCGACACCGGAGCATCTTCAGGAGATGTCGACTTTACAATGCAAAATTGTCTAACAATCTTGCATTGTAAAGTTTGTAGACAATCTTGCAGAATTTTCAGAATTTTTTCTGTTGGCGGATTATAGCAAAATAATTGTATTCTTTTCTTGCAAAATCATGAACTTCCGCAAAGTAACGCCTGATTCTATCCAATATTACTCAGAATAATCAAATAATCTGAAGGAGCCAAAGAACTTATACATTTCACTATAAATATTTCACTTTATAATACACTCTTTTGCTCTTTTTGCATAAAGTGAAATATTTATAGTGAAATGTATAAGTTCTTTGACGATCAATAAACGAAAATAAATGGCCGAAAAGGAGAGCAGAGATTAAAATATTGGGAGTATGGGTTTTAAAACAAGTATAAATTACAAATTTAAAACACCCCCGACATAATATGGAAGTAACAGATTAAGAAAAAAGCTGATGACTTTCAAATGGATGAACAGATTTTCATGAAACATGGCTAAGAACACTCGGGATAAAATTATCTATGACACAAAAAAATCTAAACGTTAATCGGTTCATCCGTTTGGGCGCTACGATACCACAGACAGATACACAAACAGACACGTTAAACTTATAACACCCCTCTCTTTTTGCGTCGGGGTTTAATAAATAAAAGTGAATTTTGTATCATATACCTTTACCCATAAGGAATTGAATTTAAACCTCTAGTAAAAAAGAGCGTCTTAAACGTATTAAAATTAAACTTAATGTGTACGAAGCCGCGGGAAGAAGTTAGAAAAAGAGTGGGTTGAGTTGTGGTTTGCATTTGTTGATAAAATTCGTTATCCTATATACAAGTCAGGATGGCCGAGCGGTCTAAGGCGCTGCGTTCAGGTCGCAGTCCACTTCTGTGGGCGTGGGTTCGAATCCCACTTCTGACAACTAGCTTTTGGTTTTTTATTTTATCATTCTATTTAAAATCTATTGAATTATTAAAAACCGGCCAAGTGCGAGTCGGACTCGCGCACCGAGGGTTCCGTACTCAAGAAGTAGGTATAATTACCTTTGTTAATGAACCGCAAAACTAACTTTGTTTGTAGAGGTTTACTGTTAATATCAAAAAATTACGTTTGTTGTATGGGAGCCCCCCTTTAATATTTACTTTATTGATATTTAATTATTTATTTTGAAAGGTAATACAATAATATACAAGTTAATATTCTGTGAAAATTTGAACCGTCTACCTGTTACCGTTTTTAATATTGAGCAAAAAAAATACGAAAAAATCACGTTTATTGTATGGGGACCCCCCTTAATATATATATTTTTTTAATTTTTAGTATTTGTTGTTATAGCGGCAACGGAAATACATCATTTGTGAAAATTTCAGCTTTCTAGCTATCACGGTCTATGAGATACAGCCTGGAGACAGACAGACAGACAGACAGACAGACAGACAGCGGAGTCTTAGTAATAGGGTCCCGTTTTTACCCTTTGGGTACGGAACCGTAAAATTATTTTTTAATTATCTTATTAACTAGTGGTTCGCCCCGAACTGAGACCTCGCGGCAAGTCTAGGTGTGCGCTCATATTTACGTTCACAGACAGTACTAGCAGTAGACTATTTTTTATTCCACGTAAGATGGTGCTAACGTCTATTGTTTGTAAGCACAAACGAATTAACTTTTACTTTTAACTGCAATAAAGATTTTTATAACTTTTTGAGCCATGTTCGGCTGGAGGCCATCGGTTTACATATTATATTTAAATTTGAAGTAATTACGTTCAGTAATTCAGAAGTTTTAAGGCTCTGAGAGACGGACGGACAAGTGCAAATTCACTTAAGTAGACTCAGAGACCTTCGCTTCGCTCAGTCAATAATAAAAATTAAATTGAGTGCAACAAAAATGCAGGTCTGGGTCAATTTTTTAAATATAATTTATGAAAATTCAGAAGTTTTAAGGCTCTGAGAGACGGACGGACAAGTGCAAATTCACTTAAGTAGACTCAGAGACCTTCGCTTCGCTCAGTCAATAATAAAAATTAAATTGAGTGCAACAAAAATGCAGGTCAGGGTCAATTTTTTAAATATAATTTATGAAAACTTAAGTAGGTGTTTCCGTCGTGACGGCACACAAATAAAATTGGGGATTTGGTGGGATTTCATGAAGCCGAGCCTAGAGAGTCGCTATTGGTAAAACACAGTGTATTACCTACTAACTAGTCTTCAAATATAATATATCTATACAACCGAATATTGGAATATTTTGAAATAATTTATATTGGAAATAGATAATGCACGCGAGTAGCCAGTTAAGGCTCCTACACACTATGCCGCCGACCCAAATATGTGCGACAAAAGCCCGCCGGCTGTGCCGATGGCATAGTATGTAGGAACCTTTAGGGTTCGGCTTCTTGATTTTCCGGGATATAAATAACGGCATTTCTTGACATGCAACAAATCGCTATTTCATCATAAGTTTCGATTTCATCAAAACGATCGATCGATTGAACAGATGACAAATACGGAGGCACGCACACTTCGCATTTATAATTTTTAATATGGATTTTAATTCAGGACACCCTGGACAACGAAGCCAAGACCCTCAGAAAGCACCTGGAGCTGCAGAAGGCGGAACTGAAGAGCCACTACCAGCAGCAGCTGGAGGACGCGGTGCTCGCTAAGCTGCAGGAGTTCCAGCGACAGCTGGACCTGGCCGAGCGCGAGCTGGAGGCCGCCGCCAGGAGCAAGGAGGCGGCAGTGGTGGACTCCTTCCACCGGCAGATCACTAGGATCGAGGAGCAGTGAGTAACAACAACTAATAACATTGCACGGGAGCAGGTGATATGGCTCTACCGCAACAATAGGAAGATCATCCTCCGAACGGGTGTTGAGCTTAGAGCCAACAGGTCCAGCCATTGATCTTTGGAAATCGTATAATATATAGCGTAATTCAGAGAAAACTTCGTCAGCGCGATTCAGGTTCTTCGTGTGCTACTAGTAGTGCCATCTATTGGCTTATGTGCGGACTGCAAAGACCGCCACAAAATGAAACCCCAAAGTCAATCTAATATTAATTTTTACTTTTGATAAAACATGTTTCAACCCTTTTGGACCCCGTAAAGTCCAGGAACCAGGCATTGAATGGAACCATGTTCATCTCCTTTATGTTTTTTTAGACACAAGTTGGAGGTGAACGTTCTAGAAGAGAAACAGAAGGAAGAGATCAAGCTGTACAGACTGCAACTCGCGCAGGCTAACGAGAAAATCAGTTTACTCGAGGCAAGTATCAATATTGTACCCAGACAAATCTTTGATATTCCATGAAAAAAATAGACCGCCTAGAATCATAAAAAGGGAAACTTACTAAAATTTACAAATTGTTTTTATTAGACTAATTTCTTTCAAAATTGATATCTGGGGTTCCCTGTGCTTATAATAAGGGAATTTTTTGTCTAAATCAGAACAAGTATCGGCCATTTGTTTATTGATTGTTATTGGACCTATTTCTTACAAAATACATATCTCTATCATGGGGTCCCTGGTATCATAAAAAGGGAAATACTAAGTTTAACAAATTGTTGTTTTTTAACTAATTGCTTTCAAAATTGATATTTGGGCTTCTCTGTGCTCATAATAAAGGGAATTTTTGCCTAAATCAGAGGTGCAATCATGTAAGGATTGCCGATTAAATCGTTAAAGTTCCGCTTCAAAGTAAAATAAACCATAACAGCATTGAATTACAGCTCAATTTCGTGTATCCATTCTCATACGTTTAGGTGTGTACAATACCGTAAACGTTTGAGAATGGATACACGAAATTGAGCTCTAATTCAATGCTGTTATGGTTTATTTTACTTTGAAGCCGAACTTTACCGATTTAATCGGCAATCCTTACATGATTGCACCTCAGAATTAGTATCGATCATTCTGTTTATTGATTGTTATTAGACCGATTTATTGCAAAATAGATATCTATCATCTGGGGTCCCTGGTATCATAAAAAGGGAAACTTACTTTTAACATATTGTTGTTATTTGTCGAATTTTTTTCAAAATTGATATCTGGGGTTCCCTGTGCTCATAAAAAAGCTTGACGATCCGAAAGCACTTTAAAATATATTGTTTATTTGAACAAAAAATCTGATTTTACAGTATTATTTTTGAGAAACTATGAGTAACTTTTGAATTTCCAGAATAAGCTGGAAACGTACAGGCGTCGAAGAGGGCAGATCGCCTCTCAGCTGCACTCAGTGATGGAGTCTCAGTGGAGGCAGGCCCTCCTCATACTGACCAACGGGCACGCGGGCCTCTCGCACCGCGCCGCGCCCCCCAGCCTCGACAACACTGCGCCCGAGTCTGGTGAGTGGTCACCGGCACCTCAGTGATGGAGTCTCAGTGGAGGTAGGCCCTCCGCATACTGACTGTCAAAACAGTCTAAGGAAATACGTTCTCTCGTACGACGACGAAAACTGAAACTTGCCAAAATTATAAAAAGTTTTCGTACCTCAAAAGGAAAAAAACGGAACCCTTATAAGATCACTTTGTTGTCCGTCCGTCTGTGTGTCAAGACCCTTTTTCTCAGGAACGCATGGAGGTATCAAGCTGAAATTAATATCAAATACTCAGGTCTACGGTCTCTTGGAGCTGTGAAAAAATCAAACTTCTAAGCCAGTCTTTCTCAAAGTGGGCGATAACGCCCCCTTGTGGGCGTTGGAGACCTAGAGGGGGGCGTTAAGGGGCCCAGAAAAAAATGAGGGGCGTTGGCGTGGTTAAGGGGGGCGATGGTTGATTTGTAATTTCATTAAAGATACATTATATTTTAAAATTTACTGAAATTAAAACCTACCTACTACTCAATATCGAATAATTAGTTTTAGTCCAGTCATTTGGTGCTCAAAAAGGAGGTTACCTGGAAAGTTTCTCAGGAGTTTGAAAATTGGTGTATTTTATAGATTTCACTTTGCCACCTCGTATCATTGCCGCTCGCGCCGCTATATCGGAAAAATGGCGCCCAAAAACAGTTTCTTGACAATAACTCCTTTCGGACTAATTTTACGATAAAAATAGTTATGTAATCAATTATTAAACTAGAGATAATTTCCTACAATTTATGCAGTAACTTTTTTTTTGTAAAATCAATAGTTTCATCGTACGAGAGCCGCAAACCAAAACCAAAATTCACCTTCCACTGCAGTTCAAATAAATTTGTATTGTGGGTGTTTTACAAGAAGAAAAAGATAGCATTTATTTTATTTTATTTTTATTAAGTATTTTTGTACAAAATATCGTCTAAAAACTAATAGAAAAAAGTGGACAGAGGTAAAGCTTATCTAAAAAGAAATCTCTTCCAGCCTTCCTTGAAAGTGAGTAAGGTGAAATTATGAAGTGGCATAGGTACAAAAATAATATTATATTTTATTGAAACCATATTGCACCATTTCCGTGTATTGCACGTTCGTAAACACCGAAAACTCATTTTTTCATACGATAGCGGTAATAGTTATGCGGGAGCAACCAACCCTTACCCTTACGCAAGCTTCTGGACGACTGGCGCCGGGCCATTTGCTGGCGGACGGGTTGATGACGTCATCGACTGCGACTCTCGATGTGTCATTGTACCGCTTGCGACGCCGCAATGCTGATTAGGTCATTCAACTATGTGTCCAAACTTGCAGGATTTTAAAATATTTTTTGGACAAAATATAATAACACGGTATAAAAATAGTTGCATTAGATTCTGTTACTGATTCTGAACTTGAATGACAAGGAAGCTTGGCAATAATTTGCTCTAATGGCTCTGATAGTTCCTTAGTTAAGATTATTTGTGAGATGGTGATAATGAAAAAAAAAACCCCGGCTGAGTTTGTTGTGGGCTCTTCTCAGACCAGGGCGCGTTTGGAACCCTCGTAGCTTTAGTTTTAAGAAACCGTAACCGATTATCACCATCGTGTTTTTTTAAGTAAGTAATTTTTAACGTCAATAAGTGTACCTACAGTGTACCTATATTGAATAAATGATATTGAATTGAATTGAATTGAATTGAACAAACTACTTTCAGATTTTGCTTATACAAAAACTAATGCTGTATAGGAATAATTATTGCGAAAATCATGAATTATTTGCTACATCATTTATAGTAAAAATATTTTTATTAATTTTAAACTTGTTTAAAATTTTCGACACTCGCAAGGGAATCAAAACCTACAGGGTACATCCCGTGAACTCAGAATCTTGAAATTTGGTACAAAGCAACGCCATAAAGCACAGATATTGGAATAATTGCGAAAAGCATAAATTGTTTGTTACATCATGTAATAACATTTTTTTTGTTTCAATTTTAAACTTGTCTAAAATTTTCGACACTCGCAAGGGAATCAAAACCTACAGGGTAGTTCCCGTAAACTCAGAATCTTGAAATTTGGTACGAAGCAACGCCAAATATATTTTTAATAATTTTAAACAAGTTTAAAATTAATAAAAATATTTTTATTATATGATGTAACAAAACTTCAAAAGACAAAAGGTCTTAAATTTTAAGACCTTTTGTCTTCGTAACAACGCGACATGTCGGCCACGGTTACACGGCACTTATTAATATAAACCTTAAATCTAAGGCATTAACGTTTAATTACGAATGTACTATTATACTTAAGGTCTTTTGTCTTAAGAAGAACGGTGTCGGTCTCGCGTATTGCTCAACTTGTGAAAGTGCTCAACGCGCCTAAAGAAGTTTTCACTTAAAAAATAGAAAGTGGGCGCCATATTGAAATTCGGTATAGAGTATAGACTGATTTCATTCAAAATCGATACTTCGAGATACCTAGATGCTGTCAGGGTCGGTGAATAGTGTTGCAGTTTTCTCTAATTTGCGAGGAAGTATTTTTACATTGCCGGTAGATGACGTTGACTTACCTTACCTCACGTCAAATTTTGTGCTGTAGGGCCAATGATATGATTTCCTTTCCGCGTTGAGCATTTTTTGGTAGGGGGTAAACTTGTGGATTCGCGTCACCGACACCGACACCGTCACCGCGTTGTTGCGAAGACAAAATGTCTTATATATAAATATGCTACATTCGTAACTAAACTTTAATGCCTTAGATTTAAGGTTTTTTTTATTATTAATTATTTTAAATATTCGTTTTCACTTCTATCGGCATGTCCCTATAACTGCCATTTTTTTTTAATAACTAAGCTATTTCCGATCATGTGGGAGAAAATAATGTCACTACATTTGCATAGCACTCTATGACACAGAATAATAACTAGTACTAGGTACAGAAGCTTTACTTCGCAATGGTTTTCAAAGAAATATGTACTCAATCTGATAAACAATATGATTTAATTTAGCTCGCGTTCCAGTCGAGCACGTGTTCATTTACATACCTACCAAATTTTTTTTGAGGGAATATGGGCCTTAATTCACTGGACTACGGTTCATAATAAGTTATACGTGGTTATACGTATTGAAAGAGCCGCGGACTAGGGTTGCTTACTTCGAGAAACTACTTACGCCATCTAGCGCACAGCACGAGCGTTTACTCCTACTTGTGGCGGGCAACGTCAACTAAATGCCTTTTCAACCGACTTCAAATAATTGAATATAAAAATTCTTTTTAAACAACCGACTTCAAACTCCCGCGCCAACTTTACTACACCAAGCACACGCTATACAAAGTACTTATTTTATTGTTGATATTTTAAAAACCGCTCGACCGATTTTGATAAAATTTATATGGGACCACATGGGAAGTATGCCCTTTCAAATAAAAAAAGAATCATCCAAATCGGTCCACCCAGTCAAAAGTTCTGAGGTAACACACATAAAAAAAAAACAGTCGAATTGAGAACCTCCTTCTTTTTTTAGAGTCGGTTGAAAATAATTTTTTATATTAAATTATATTATTATTGTACTTTTAAATACTTTTAGGGTATTGGAATAGTACTTTATTCAACAAGGGGAGAAAGGGTTTGTAGTTTGAATTAATTTCATTTCAAATAGGAACATAATGTAATCCAATCAAAGTAGATTTTACCTGTCAGCGTCTTTAGGCAACCAAAAAAAGTTAAATTTCGATCACGATCCGTATTTAAACAATTAAATACTGCACAGTATCTTTTTTGCTTTTTTTCGTTTTGTGTCCATCTTGCAATTATCGAGAAAGTTTAACGTGGTCGAACGAATAGCGCGCGCGCGTGTGTCTTTTCGCTTGCGGCAGCCTACTAGATTGGCCCTTGCGCAATGGCCGCCGCCTGTAGGTATGTTATGTACCTACACGCGGAGTGACACAGGCCTGACTATGATTCCAGTGAGCACGCCGCTGCCCCCGGGCGCGTCGTGCGTGCCGCCCGAGGCGTGCGACGCGCGCGCGCGGCACGCGGAGCCGCCGCTCGACAACCTGAGCGACCACGAGCTGCAGCAATACGTCAAACTGGTAATTACTGTAATATATTGTCTGTGGTATTTTTACCTATGTAGTTTTAGTCTGTGATGCTTACTTAGGACTCTGTAAAAACTCTTTGGATAGAACAAATAATATAATTAGCTAACGTGTATAGGTGGCTTTTGCCCACCTACGTGATGTGGAAATAATAGACTTGGTCCACGTATATTAATAAGATACAATAGATTATGTAAAACTGTACAATAGAAATATATCGAAGGAAGCGTTGCGCTGGACGTCCAGCAATAGAATGGTGTGTCGTCTGTTGCTACAGCGCAGCTCCCGCGCGCAGGACGTTCCGAATCCAAAAACGTTCCAAAAGCAAGTTCGAATTCCGATTGCGAAGCTTGTGTGGGTTGCCAGCTAGCAAGGAGGCAACGCCACACGTGTATTTAAAGTTAAAAGTTTAATAAAATTATTTCTCCCACAAATGTTGTAGTGTTTTATTTAATTTATTTAATGACCAACACTGACAACTGCCTCGTTGCTCTAGTGGTTAGCATGTTCAACTGCGGCCGACGAGGTCCCGGGTTCGAGTCTCGTAATTAAGAATTGGGTTTCTCTGACTAGAAGCTCGGAGAGCACGTAAAGCCATCGGTCCTGTGCCTGATCTCTCTCCGGTCGTGTCTGATTTTCTGTCCCATCGGGCTTTGAAAGTAAAAGAACAGAGAGCGCGCCAGTGTTTTCGCACACATTTGTGCACTGTGCAATCTCCCGAAATTAACCATCTGAACGGGAGATCTGCATTCGCCTTGGCCGAAATTCGGTCGGGAGGGCATAATTAAGTATTCAAAATAAAAAATGACATTCCGAACCAGTGGTAGATTCACTGGATACGAAAGCACTTTTACTAAGTTTATTTGAATTAAAAAATATGAGTTTGAAAGACTTGTTATATTTCCAGCTCCTAACAAAACCGCCGAACTTCGAAGCGGATTCACCGCCCGATCCTCGCGACCACAAGAACCTCAACGAGGAACCCACCAGCGACCGCCCGGACAAGGGGGACAGACGGGACAAAGTCAAGCGCAGCCTCAACCCCGGGAAACCGCCCTGGAAAGCGTAGTATACAGCGAGGTTGAAGGTAGACTTAAACTAGCGCTATTAAGTAAAAGAGTATAGTCCCACAAACATATCTGACCCGGTAACAACGTCGCTAGTAGATAAATTAAATAAATACGAATATTTAAAATAATTAAATAAAACGTCACTCCATGTCGGTGTCGCGAACCCATTTTCCCTTACCAAAAAGTGCTCAACGCGGCTAAAGAAGTCTTCTCTTCAAAAACCTAACAGGTATAAAAATTTGTCCCAATTTTG
This sequence comes from Erebia epiphron, assembly GCA_963932025.1. NCBI lineage: Eukaryota > Metazoa > Arthropoda > Insecta > Lepidoptera > Nymphalidae > Erebia > Erebia epiphron. The sequence goes on along the minus strand of OZ009945.1, from coordinate 54,646,894 downwards.
GCCACCGGGTCAGATAAGTTTGACGGACTATACGTCGAATTTTGATGACGTCACAAGCAAGAATTTCATAAGCACAACAACATCCCGTACTAAGCGCGCTTTTTGACGTTTGATGAAAAGGTGCTGATTCGATTAGTTGTCAAATATCCAATCGCGTGCGTGTTTTTAACCAAAAGAAGGAGGTTCTTAGTCATATATGTGCCCAAATTGCAATATATACTCATAGTACAATGAATATGTAGCAGAGGTCGACTAGTCTTAACATGACCGCGCCTCTAATGTGTTCACCTGCAATCCATACAAATTCGTCATTGGTTGTTAAATCACCGGTGATTTAAACAAATTCGGCGGCCGAATCTGTTGACCTACTGTTAAGGCCAATATCACGTTTAAGGCCGAAACGTGCGCATACCACTGCGATGTAATGTATGGAACTGTATGGGACATGGCACACCGCTTTTACGTCTACGTACACGTCACGCGTACGCAGTCGGTATATGTTTCGGCCTTTAGTGGTGTACGTTCGTTTTTAAATTAGACGACCTCTAAATATGCTACAAGAACATATCCCGCCACACTATCAGTTAAGTTGTAATTTTATATTTATTATTTAATGTCAGTGAGAGTTTATAAAACATTCCATTATTTTAATGAAATAAATCTTTATCCAATAATCTTGTCTGTTATTACTGAAAAACTTGCTTATTAATTTAAGAGCGAAATAAACCCATAGTTACTTATTAATATTAGAAAATATGCAGGTGTTTGTCCGTCTATCAGCTGTTTATTACATTTTCACGACAGCTAAACCGATGCCGATGGAATTTGGCATAGAGATAGCTTGCATCCTGAACCTAGAAACTTTTATCCCAGGAAAATCCAAGAATTCCCACAGGAATTGTGGAAAAACAAAATCCATGAGTCGATTTCGCAGGCATCATCTAGAAAGTTTCAAAGAGATTGGATTGAAAATGTTTTTAAATAAAGAAAACCAGTAGTAATATAACGATTTATTAAATGGTAAATGCAAATTAAAAATATTTACGATACAATCATAAAATGGCTTCATTAAGAATAACTATACAACACTACACTTAGTATTCATAATAAAATATTATAATCACATATGGTTCAACGAAGGCAAGACTTTTAGTAAAGTAATTTTTTTTAACTTGGAATTATACAACAAATATACAAAAAAATATATGATATTATTTAAAATAACTTATTTTATATTAATTAAAGCGAATATGTGCATTTACTCAAAATATAATATGATTATTTAACACAACCTAGCAGCTAAGTTCATCTAAATTAATAGATTTTAATTAGGAAAGTTCTAATATGATACTATACTTGAGTCTATTGCAAAAGATTGTTTATTATATTATACTATAACAATTAAAATGATTTAGACTGACATGATCATTTATCCAGTTTATGAATAAAATAGCTGTATACCTTAAAATAAATTTTAAAACGATGAAATTAATTTTAATCTAATTATACGAAAAAATATATATATGTACACAATTATATATGAAGAACATCATAGGACCAAAACATGTAGTTAATATACAATGAATAAATAATTATAGATTTTATGAACTATTTATCTTACATAATCAATGTAAAAAAATATAACCGAAGTATATCGTTACATTTTATGAAGTCTACAAACACCATTTTAGAAGAATAAATTGTTTCATTTATCTGGATACCTACTCAACATTAAATTGGACTTTGAAGTACCTAGTCTTTTGCATAACATTCTATTTAGAAATGCAAGATTTTTAGTTGGTTAATTTAATTATTTCGGATTTGGTCTTCAACAACACTGATTCAACTAATTTTCTCAGTTTTTTTAAATCTTTTGCACGATTATATCACGGTAAATACAAGTCATTTCATGCAGTATCTAATTAGAGATTATGTTTATAATCAAATGCTAGAATCTGGACTCGTAAGTTGGCCATCCCCGATTGTCAAGTACTGGCTGATTTTTTTGAAAATTTCTGGCAATACTTTTAGGAAATTTTCAAAAAATTACTTCAAGTGCGTGTCAGAACACGAGAAGAAGTTAGGTTTCAGTAGTCAGTTTATTTGACAGTCAAATACTTTGCGGACGGCCAAATACTTTGACGATCATTATTTCCAAAACAATTATTTTCCCCAAAAAGCCTCATAATGATTTTAGATTAACTATTCAACAAAGTATTGATATGGTAAAACAATTTTTTGTCTCTCGCTTTTCATTTCAAGTATTCTGAATAAATATTACTTTTTTCAAAATGATATGACATGCTATAACCGATTACTATAAAAGTAATTTCAACTCTACAGCTATAATAGTATTTTATTAAATGCCTGTAACATATTGGCAGATGGACTGGACGAAAAGGAAGAAAGTGGTTATGTAAATACGGAACCTTAAACATTAATTTGGGTTTGCACTTCATCGCTCTGGCCAGAACTGAAGATTAACGAAGTAGTTGCTATTAACTATAACATTTATATCATATGTATTAAATACCGAATACTCCGTTAGTAAAATATAATCTAATATCTAGACTTATATATATCTACTAGCGGATACCCGCGACTTCGTCTGCGTGGTTTGTGGTTTTTTGGTAATTTTCCGGGATAAAAAGTAGACTATAAAAAGTAAACAATTCTCTCACTAAAGTGGTACAGTGGTTTGAAGCTAATAACCTACTACTCAATGGTAAAAAGACAAAGTGTATCAAATTTACATTACCTAATGTCAAACAGGTAAAAACCACTGTACAGCTTGATCATGAGGAATTAGATTTAGTGGATACCGCTGTTTTTCTCGGAATAACGTTAGATGCTAAACTCCAATGGGGCCATCATATGGATGACTTATCGAACAGATTTAGTTCTGCTGCATACGCGGTTAAAAAGATCCGCCAGTTGACAGATATAGAAACGGCGAGATTAGTTTATTTTGGTTACTTTCACAGCATTATGTCATATGGTATATTATTATGGGGTAATGCTGCTGATATTAATTCTGTTTTTGTACTGCAGAAAAGGGCTGTTCGAGCCATATATAATATGGGACCACGAGAGTCACTAAGAGATAAATTTAAAGAAATCAATATTATGACAGTGCACAACCAATATATATTTGAAAATTTAGTATACGTGCATAAACACATTGATAAATTCAAGAAGAAAAGTGATTGTCATAATGTCAATACTAGAAATAAAAATAAACTTGTAATGCCTGCTTCTAGGCTTTGTAAAACTAGCAATTCGTTTGTGGGAAGCAGTGTCCGCTTCTACAATAAGCTCCCAGAAGGCATGTTGAAGATGTCTCTGAATAAGTTCAAAGTTAATGTAAAACGTAAACTCATTGAAAAATCTTATAACCATGTGAAGGATTACTTGAATGACAAGGAAGCTTGGCAATAATTTGCTCTAATGGCTCTGATAGTTCCTTAGTTAAGATTATTTGTGAGATGGTGATAATGAAAAAAAAAAAACCCCGGCTGAGTTTGTTGTGGGCTCTTCTCAGACCAGGGCGCGTTTGGAACCCTCGTAGCTTTAGTTTTAAGAAACCGTAACCGATTATCACCATCGTGTTTTTTTAAGTAAGTAATTTTTAACGTCAATAAGTGTACCTACAGTGTACCTATATTGAATAAATGATATTGAATTGAATTGAATTGAACTATGCGCTATTCCAGACTATAATCTATCTCTGTGCCAAAAGAGAATGACCAAAAAGTGGGCCATTCTTGCGTCTTAATGAAATTAACGGTAAAGCATTGGAAATATACTCAGGATTATATAATAAAAAAATCATTAAGATATTAACTGGGAGTTTGGAGTAACCTGAATTTTAAGTTTTGAGGTTAAGTTGGGTAATTGTTAGGTATTATTTAACCATTTAGCTTATAATAATATATTTATCGACAACTCCGAGTTAATATCTCAATGATTTTTTTATTATTTAATCCTGAGTATATTTCCAATGTTTTACCGTTAATTTCATTAAGACGCAAGAATGGCCCAAATCTCATACAAAAATGGTCAAGATCCTTTCAGCCAGATCCGTTCAGCCGTTGAGGCGTGATTGAGTAACAAACATCCATACATCCATTCAAACTTTCGCATTTATAATATTAGTAAGAAGTAAGATAAGATTTGCATTGAATTTTTGTCTAATGTTCTCTAGTAATTTCTTTTAAGATTCAAACCCTGGATAGACCCTACTCGATCATTAAACGTCCAATATTTTTACTTGAAATATAACGCAAACGATTGAAGAGATAAGTTACATCTCGTTCACTCTTACGGCGAAATGCATATTTGCGTTCCCTGTCACGTTAATGTCTAATGTGCGAATTCGCTATTTTATTTGAGTGCGCGCAATTAGGCTTCGAGCCTATCTTGGATTAAAATCGCTGTAGGGCCACTTACGTAGAGTAGTACGGCAATGTGTTTGCTATAATGTAATGATGTGATCACCTCTGCTCGTATAGTTTGTTATTGGCCAAAATCGCAGTTGTACACGAGAGGCGAAGGCGAGGCTCGGCGTTTCTTCTATCGTATTACTGACAAAATGTAAGCAAGCGACGGGAAGTAAGATGTACAGAAGCGGCTCGGTGCGGGCGCCGTTTTCTTAGTACTGCCGCCGCGCCTCTTGTATATGTCACCGTAAGATTGTAAAAACCGTTAGATTATAATCTAACTCGCGAAATTGTAAACTGTCGAATGATTACAATATAGCGGATTATTTTTCGGTAGATTGTAATCTGTTAGGTTTATTAACCGGATAGAACCTAAGTGATAATAATAATAATAACCTAACACTACTTGATTATTTATGTCGAACCCTAACAAGAAAGAGACAAGAAAACGTAAATACAATAAATATTTCAAAACTCGACACTTAAAACATTGAACCGTTCAGAATCTTTCGACTGTTTACAATCTATCGAAAAAAAAAGCGTTAGATTACAATCTCACGGTTTTTACAATCTTACGGTGACATATATATCCTGCGTCTTAGATGATACGAGGATGGTTGACGCAGCCGTTGTTGTCAGAGTAAAGCCCGCTTCAAGCCAGCGCCGAGGCGGGCAGCGAGCTGTGCTTGGGCTTGGCTTTGTGCACGAACACTTTGATGCAGCCGTTGAAGTCCGCACTCACCAGCACGTGGCCCGTCTGCGAAGACGCCACCAGGCCGCCCTCCGCCGCCCGCTGCACAGCAACCACACATATCTACTTTAAACTTCAACGTTTTTGTCTCCTACTCGCTCGGACATTGCTTCATTATATCAAAATAACAATACGTATTTACATTGGCTTTTTTATAGCCGCACGCCAGCAATTTCCAAAAATTGTCCGGAGGGCGATAATAGAAATTCCTGGACAGTTGCGAGGTATTTAAAGGGCACAACTTACATGAATTAGGTGTTTTGTAATATACATTTCGTTCGTTGTAATCCATGCTCTTAATCCCCTAACTTATTATTATTATTCTGTTAAAGACTATGTAAACGATAAAAGAATATATATATATATATATATATATATATATATATATATATATATATATATATATATATAATGTAGCCTATCGGCCGGTTTTTGAACTGAGAATTTCATGTTGAGTCTGTCTCAAAGAAATTTTTGTTTCTGAATTGATATTGTGTAAGGTTTGAGAGTTAGAGCTTGCTGTTATTGCTTGAATGCTTGATTCAGAAACCGGCTCAATATCAATTCAGAAACAAAAATTTGCTTAATTAGTCCTTAAGTAGCCTTTGAGACAGACTCAACATGAAATTCTCAATTCAGAAACCGCCCGTATGTCACTCCAGGTTCTCAACTATACCCATGCAAAAAATCACGTCGATCCCTTGCTCTGTTGTGACGTCTTTGAATGACAAACCAACAAACAAAAACACTTTCGCATTAATAATATAAGTATGATTCACTCACCACTTCGTCCTTTTCATCAGGCGTCTTGCTCGCGTTCATTTTCTCCTCTCTCTCAGCGATCATCCTGATCATATGGTCTGGGTTCGGCGCGAACACTGCGCATGTGACCACCGCATTATGCGCCTTGATACCTTCCCAGAAGTCATTCCTATCTCGCCTAACTGACGTGAATTTGGAGTAATCGTGACAAGTCTTCCATATGTAAATACACTGGTTTTCCGACCCGCTCACAATATATTTGCCATCGTGTGAGAAACTGGCTTTGATTTGGCTGGAAACGTTCACGTATCCCTTGTACTTGCACGACAAGTTCAAATCGCGCAAATCGTACAAACGTATCCTGCTATCGTTCGAGGTTATAAGGATTTTGTCATCGTTTGGCATTGGTTCGATGCCGCTGATTTTCCTGCCAGTGGAGTTCTTTCCGCGGCTGGATCGCACGTCTATTTGCGTGTGGTATTTCAATTGGTCGGTGGTGTAGAATATACATCGGCCGTCGTAAGTGCCAACTACGGCGAATTTTCCGTTCTGACAGAAGTTGGCTGCTGTTATTAGTTTAGTTTTGCCGTCCACCTCGTTCCAAACGGCCACCTGTTGGAATACACATAATATTATTTTATCATTAACAAGTGAAACAAAACTTAAAATGGTAAAGAATAGCTTTTTATTACTAAACTTAATAATTAAATTGACAGGCCTAAATTTGATGCTACCCCTTCCGTTTTCTCTGTAAGCGCTTTGTTTGTGACCCATAAGTCGGACATGGTAGGATGCAAGTATTGAAATTTTTCCTCTTGTTCTCGATGGGCAAACATTTGTTTTTCATCACTCCGCTGAGCGACCAATATCGTTTCCAGGAGATTGTCACCCTTCTGTCGATTTTTTTAGGCATACAGTCTTTGATTGACAATAAATGCTCCAGGTAAACATATTCGTCGACGTACTCGATTGTTTCACCATCTACTTTGATTTCTGTTTTGTCAGAGTTTGTCATTACCTTGGTTTTGCTCGTATTCATCGTGAGTCCTACTGTAGCGCTTTCATCTGACAACTGCTGCAGTATAAGTTCTAATTTTTTGGACATTCCGAAAATATTACCAAGTCATCTGCAAATCGTAGATGGTTAAGGTTTTTGCCATTTATATTAAGACCCTCGTTTACCCATTCAAGATTCCTGAATATCATTTCCAATACAGCTGAGAACAGTTTGGGAGATATCGGAACTCCCTGCCTTACTCCCCTTTCTATTAGAAATTCTTCGCTTGTTTTATCCAATTTAACACAAGTTGTACAGTTGAAATATATTTTCTTCAAACTATTTATTATTTTTCCATGTACACATTGTGTTCTGAGGGATTTCCATATCGCATCGTGTTCTAAAGAGTCGAAAGCTTTGTTGTAGTCTACGAAACCTAGATAATATACACAGTAAATGTATTCCTTGTTTTTTTAGTATTTGTTTTACTGTGTATAAATGGTCTATGGTCGAGAATTTCGCTCTGAAGCCTGCCTGCTCTTTGCGTTGATTTTCATCTAGAATCTTAGAGACTCTTGATAGTAATATCATCGAGAATACCTTATATAATATGTGAGTCATTACACCTATCGGTCTATAGTTCCAACATAATTTTTATAACTCAATGTTATAGTTGATTTTGCCCAGTCTATTGGAATGCTCTCTGTACGCAATATCTGGTTTCGGTTCGGTCAAGATTTCGGTTAGTTTAGGTGCAGGTAAGGTTGCTTTAAGCATCTCACTATATATTTGGTCCAGTCCTGGTGCTTTGTCGTTTTTCTGTGCTGCTGAAACGGTTTCGCTAAGCAAAATTTCAGGTAGAGGATCGTCGTTTATGTAAACGTCTTCGTCACTGTTCATTCTCTCGGCAGAATTTTGAGCGCCTGTAGTTCTTCTGTAAAGATTATGGTAAAACTGCGCATGAAGTCGATGTGCTGGAAGCAGCACAGGCACTCGCCTATCGAGATGTGCCACAGCTCTTACCTTCTTGTCGGGAATGTCCCACAGCCGCAGCTTGCCGTCCAGGCTGCCGGAGAGGAAGTAGCGGTCGTCGCGCGGGTGGAACACGATCGCCGTCACGAAGTCGATGTGCTGGAAGCAGCACAGGCACTCGCCTATCGAGATGTGCCACAGCCTGCGACAGGCGAAAACATATACAGAGCGTTCACAAGAGGCCATTTTCTTTTACATACAAGAGTAATCCATTTCCATACTCTATCTATCCTCCATCTATATAAAAGCGAAATACCACTAATTCATTCACTGACTGACTAATCACGATATCTTAGGAACTATGTAGCATATAGAACTTGAAATTTGGAAGAAAGGTTCCTTCTATGGTGTAGAGATCAACTAAAAAACGGTTTTGATAAAATTCACCCCTAAGGGGTTGAAATAGTGGTTGGAAGTTTGTATGACAGTCCTTGGTTTTTGAAGTTACAGGCATGAAAATTGGCAATTAAGTTATTAGTAATACTTATAAATAATAAAAACCGATATATACAATTTTACGAAAATCTACCCCAAAAGGGGTCAAATGGGGGTTGGAAGCTTACGTAAGGATTTTAAGTTTTTGAAGTTAGTGACTTGAAAATCGGGATTTAGGTTATTAGTTTTTAATAATAATAACATGTGTAAGCAATTTTACGAAATTTCACCCCAAAAGAAATGCAATTGCGGTACGACGGTTACATAAAATTTCTATGATTTTGAAGTATGACGAGTAGACATGAAAATCACCATTTAGGTTATAAGTTTTAAATATTAAAAACCTGCATAAGCTATATAAAGCGTCTATAGATTGGCTTTTTGCAGCGGGAACGATTTCATAAGAAAGCAGAAATTGTACGCGGACGAAGTCGCGGACGACCTCGTAATATTATAAATGCGAAAGTGTGTCCGTCTGCATGTCTGTCTGCTAAGATTTCAAGGTTCAAGGACAATTTTAACGAAACCGATTTTAACGAAATTTTGTAGTTTTTATATCTCGGCTACTTTCATCTTGGAAAATCAAAGGTTCCTACGGGATTTCTTTAAATCCTAAATCCACACGAAGTCACGGGTATCTAATAGTCATATAAAATCAATTACATATAGGTAATTTTTAACTTTTTTATCATGTATTACATAGTAGTAGTAGTACATATATATTATGTTAACATCCCGTTTGCATTATCGTCACTTTTCTACAAAGGTATTCTGGAAAAAATTGTCATAAGCAATAAGACCATCTGTGAATGCTGCGTAGTCTTAATTTCTACTGTTAATCTTTTTAATTTGTGTACAAAAATTCTCTATATACCTACTAACGCACACTAACCTGACAGTCTTATCCATAGAACTGGACAATATGAAGTAATTCTTCGACCACGACACGTCCAGTAGGTCGGACGTGTGTCCGGAGTATACCACGAAGGGTTTGGGGCAGAAGGGCGCGGCCGGCCCCAGCGGCGGCTCCTCGGGGGAGGGGGGAGGGGGCGCGAGCGAAGCGAGCGACTCCTGTGACGGGGATGGGGAGCATTTCTTTTCTGCGTTGTATTTTGTGCGCATGTCCTGTTGGAAACCAACGAAAAATAAGTTAGTATATTAGTATAGTTTAGTTAGTATTCATTAGTATACTATACTAATGAAGAGATACCGAAATGATGCATTGATTGTAATATCCAAAAACATTCACATATTTTCTATTTGAAATCCTTTCAACGATTTAGCAACACAGTTTTCTATTGCAGGATTGACTTACGCTTGACGACGATCATGCCGTAAAAAGGGTGGCCTTTTTGAATACCGTTACGCGTTGACGTTGAGAGATACAAAATAGATTAGTTGTCTCTGTTTATTACATTTTGTAATTTAATCTGTGCTCTCTTTCTTATGTGACTGAGAAAGGCATCGTTACTTGCTCCTCCTTCACTCCTAGCTCTTCCTTCATGTCTAACTCCACGTAGTTAAAGTTAACAAGTACTACTAGTATGTTACTTACAACGTTTAGCTAACATTACGTATGTTAAGTCTTACTTACTAGAGACCAAAGCCTAGGGATAACCCACCACCTCCAATCACCAATGGCGGCTATATGGGCCGAATCGTGGGAGGGCACCCATTTGGTACTTGCTCTTTCACCTCACTCACTTTCAGCTTGCCAAAGTTTCCCTTCGAGTCGCGCGACGAGGTCCTGGTAGTAGATACTAGACAGCCTTCCTCAAGGGATAGCGAGAGTATTATAAAAGGGGGAACTTACGTGGAGCATCTGGTAAGGCCTCGTGCCTTGAGGCCAACTCCGGCACATCACGAGTGGGGTTTACTCATATTATGAAACTTGGGGTACAGTCTCGTGCCCTGAGCCCATCTCCCGCACACCACAAGTGGGGTTCACTCACGTGGAACATCTGGTACGCGTCCCGGGTGACCCATATCCGCAGCAGCTTGTCCTGGCCGGCCGTGGCCAGCAGGCGCCCGCACACGCTGAACTTGCAGCACCACACCGCGCCCGAATGCCCTGAGCCCATCTCCTGCACACCAATAGTGGGGTCCATTTCATTTCATAGCGGGTTTCAATATTTTTGCCTACCAACCGTCACGCAATTTTTTTTCCGAAATACCAGACTCATAAAACGTGTATTAATCAATGGCTGGCATCAATACAAACAGGTATTTTAGAAGACCAAATTCTTCTAAAGTGTTAGGTTTCCGAGATATTAGGTATCGACACTTAATTAAACTAAACGCTTTAGAAGATCGACCAGCGTCTAATACCTTCTTGTATCAATGTCAGCTATTGATAAATACAGGTTTTATGAGTGGCCGCTATTTCAAAAATAAATTAAAAATGGCGGTACGGTAGCCAGTCTAAAATATTCAATACTCCTTTATTTTTTGAAATAACAACAGGATCAACTAAGGATTAAACACCCTGCGCATGATATGCGTGGATTTAGATATTTTTAAATTCTTCCTTAGTGGTGCACTAGGTACTTAAGGAATAATATGTAAGTACTCTTAAATTTCAAATCTCTCGGTCACCCGGAGTGCGCAATTTTATGGAACTGTCTTGTTTTTCCCACGAAATCCTATAGAAATATATTGAATGCATAAAATTAATGTATGCCAGCCGGGCAAAGGGCTCTTTTTTAACCGATTTCCAAAAAAAGAGGAGGTCCTCAATTCGGCGCGTATTTTTTGTTTTAAATGTATGTACATCGATTTCTCCGAGATTTCTGAATCGTTTTTATCGTACCTGTACATATCTCACGCATCCGTCGAAGTCGTACGGCCCTTTGTGCGAGTTGGAAGCCTTAAGCTTGATGTTATGTTCCCCGCGGACGTCGTCCACTATGTCCGCGACGTCCTCTTTATGTCGCGCGTGAGATACTTCTTGCGCGAGAGACTTGGCCGCGTCCACCGTCTTCTTCACCGTACTCCCGAAGAAGCGTTTTAATCTAGCGGATAATTTTGAAGACATTAATGCCATTGTATTTGCAAGAACAAGTAAAGCTGAAATGGTCATAAAAGTTGTTGATAATTGATGCGTTGTTGATTTCGTCCCAAAAGCTGGAAATTACTGAGACTTCTCAAAGATTATAATATGGTTTTGAATACTTTCTGAACAATTGTAAGGTACTGTTCGTTGGTATTTCACAATCTGTTATTTTGATAATAAGAACCCGGGTAAGTTGAGGTAAACGTTTTCATTATTAGTTACAGTAAAACAAAAAAAATGGTCTGTAGGAAAAAATTGGGTTATTTAAAAATCACACAAAAAACGCAAGCATTTCAGCAACGAACCAAATTGCCAGCTTAAATTTGGACAGTCAAAAATATGATTTCAACAAAACCATCTCAAACAAATGAATTAGTGTCAATAAAAAGGTAGCACACAAGAAATTTTGGCAAAAATAAAACCGCGAGCCATAGAATTAAAACCCGTGAGCCTTTGTCAAATACCCATAGACTAGGAAGAGTGTTGCATTTGTTAATATTCACATAATATGCAGTAAGTATTCATAACGTCCGTCCGTCGTCCGTCAAACTTATCTCACCCAGTGACAGTGTCGCTAGTATATATTAAAAATTAGATTAGAAATTTTTAAAAAAACGTGTGGTGCCGTGTGACACCAGCTTGGAACGAAGTTCCTTATTACATAAATATTAATTTCAAGTTCTATTTTTACGTTTTGTTTTTGTTATTTAATAAAAAAAAATTAAAATAGAAACCTAAACACTAAAGCATTAAATTTAATTTCCTTTTGTCTTCGTAAAAAAAAATCTTACTCATTTTCGTTACGGGCGTTTTTTCCGGTACCCCTCCGCATCGTCCAATAAGGAACTTCGTTCCAAAACAAAAACTTAACAGGCATAAAAATTTGTTCCAATTTTGGCCACTGGGCCAAATAACTGGCCAGATAAGATTGACGGAATATAAACACGTTTAACGGCCTTGCGTAATGGGCCGTAGTCTAACTAGAAGGGTCTGTGACACAAGGCTCCAAGCGTTACGGTTAGTCCCAGCCTGCGGTTGCCGTCACCTGATGTTTATGTTGTCTTGCGAATGACACTTCACTAGTTCCGCGCGCATCACTCTACATTAACGAACACAATGGTTAAGAGATTTTGAGACACCCCAAATATAAATACCCCCATCTTAAGAGACATCAATATAACTTTTGAAGTAAACGATAAGCTCGGTTTCAAGAACTTCGCTGTTATCACCACCAATCTTCATCATCGTAACAACATATTGCCGGCTCACTAAACACATATCTCCTCTAGAATGAGAAAGGTTTGACCGTAGTCCACCACGCTAGCCAAGCGCGGATTGATAGTCTTCAGACACCATTGAGAACATGAAGAACTCTCGTTCATGCAGGTTTCCTAAAGATGTTTTCCTTCACCAGGTGTTATTTATTTGATTGATTTGAGCTTAAGTAGAATTAGTAGAATTATCTTTCCGAACCGGTGGTAGATTCTTGCGACTTATCAGTAGTGTCAAATTGTCCTACGTGAAATAAATCATTTCATTACAGAGAAAAGGATCCCGAACAATTGAAGTAAGGAGACCATACGTCTAAACCACTAGCCTGTCCAAGTTCTCAAATAATAAATTACACTTAAGAACGAATAGTACTTACTTCTCAGTCTTTCTCTTGATGGCTGTGGTCTGTCTGTCGGCGCCTTCCTTCTTGATTTCTTTGGCTTCGTCTTCTGCACCGCCCGCGCAAACGCTCTCGCTTTCCTCGTCTGTTTCCCTGTTACCATACGAACAAGTGTTATATGTGCGTCTAGTTTTAATATTTAGACTTATTTAACAAACACTCGTAAATGCAATGATTTTGATTTGTAGAACTCGAAACTCGGAACGCGGAAGTTAAATTTTTTTACAGGACCATCGAGTGTTCTCGACCATAGCAATAGAGAAGATTTTCCTCCAATAGGGCGTTCGGGTACGTTTCCACCAGAGATGTGCTACATTGCTTACCTACGGATGTTTGTCAACAGTCAAACCCACCAATAGGAACGCTTAATCTAACTACTAATTAGTGGCTTTGACACACATCCGTTACTTAGCAACGTCATAGATCTCTGGTGGAAACGCTTCCTTATGTTCGGCGACTCAGTTCAACCATTGTATGTTGGAAGTTCTACATCAGTGCATTTCACAAAAAACTTCGTAATCGCGATGCAATCTTGCAAGCTAAGTTAGACTTGGATTCTGCCGTACATATAATAGCGCCATCTGTTGTCATATGCGGCAACCGCTACAGATTTCAGAATCTGAATACAAAATGTGTGAGACTAGACTAAGGTATCGTTTAGCAAGCACATATTAGCAATGCACTCCACGTCCCATTTTATGCAGTAACCTACTATTACTACTTTGTACAATTAAATACAAGGTAACTTCCCAGTCTTACAACAACATTACATACATTAACAAACACAAAACAACACGAACTACCAATCACCACAACATCAAAAACGCACATCACTAATGCTACTAAAATACACTGCTAAACTACAAGCATTTTATTGGCGTGGTTAGGACTAAAGCCAAGGCAAAATCGCAGTTCCGTTTTTCCGTTTTGTCGCTAAATTTATCTGTAGCTTCCTCAGAACTGACGAGCCTAAGACTTTAGGCTCGTCAGTTCTGAGGAACTGCTTCACTTGCAGAAACGCCGGGTTATCCTTACCCAGAGTAAGCTGCTACTTTGACAGAATTAGTAGAAAACTTCTGTCAAAATTTCAAATTTATTCCTGGGTTAAACGTAAATCGGCGTGTCTACAAGCGGGCCTTAGCCGCATATTAATATTAATATTTCTCATAGATTGTTGACGTGGCGGCGTGTATCTTTCATACACGCCGCCACGTCTCAACAAATTAACATGACAACACTTTTAGGCCTCTTTTCAACTCTTTATTTCTATTGCCTACTTCTTTCTAAGCACTCTAATAAAACATGACCTACTTTAAAAATAGGTGTTATACACATGGATACATATTTTATAGATATTTAAAAAAACTGAATCCATAAAATCGCAGGCATCAAGTCTAAAGTAAACAGCACACACAAATATACCTCCAATAAAAGCACATCAACAAAGACAACTATAAAGAACCTTTAAAAAAAGAAAACTCAGGGCATAGACAATATAAAAAGGATGAACCTAGTATCAATACTGAGGGTCGATAGGGCGGGGTGTAGGGGCGCGGATGGCGAGCGCCGCAAGAGGTGGAGCGAGCTACTGTAGAAGCTAACTGAGGCCCTTTTCCGCCACAGACTCTTTGGCTTGATCTTCAGGCTGGAAATATTGCTAATTTATATCTTACTTAATATTATAAAGATGGTGAGCCAATTTTGTCCCCTGATGATCGTTTTTGCATTATTTTTATATAAATTCAATTTTTTCTTTTGACGTGTCTCGTTGTGCATATATTTTGTGCATTATTATAAACATCCCATCAATTAATATAATATTGACATTGAATTTAAAAATATCTTTAAAAGCGTATATACAACGACAAATCCTCATTCATGCATCGTCAACATAGAGGGGTGATGGAGCGCCACAAGAGGTGGAGCGTACCTACTAGAAGCGAGCCTACTAGAAGTAGCTAACTGAGCTAACTGAGAAGCTAACTAAGGCCCTTTAACGCCACAGACTCTTTGACTCTTCAGGCTGGAAATATAGTGCTTTGCACATTGTATGCCAATATTTTGACCAATTTTTGTCCAAAATAGGTTTACACTCATGTCTATAAAATACGCAGGAAATACGGACACCAGAAAGGTATTCAACAAAGAACAACAGTAGTCATTCAGTAACAAAGAAAACTGTTAAGATTTTTTTTGTTATAAACAGAATAAGAATGAAAAAATATCCGTCTGTATATTATGTACTTATTTTGATACAACACTTTAATTTATTTTCCGTGTATTGTTTTACAATTATATTTTCTTTTCTATTTTGATAACTAAAATCTTATCTTTTTTTTTTTTATCCACTACAAGTTAGCCCTTGACTGCGATCTCACCTGATGGTAAGTGATGATGCAGTCTGAGATGGTAGCGGGCTAACCTGTTAGGGGCATGGCAGTTATATTAAACCCATACCCCTATTCGGTTTCTACACGGCATCGTACCGGAACGCTTAAACGCTTGGCGGCACGTCTTTGCCGGTAGGGTGGTAACTAGCCACGGCCGAAGCCTCCTACCAGGCCAGACCAGGGAAAATTCAGAAATTATAAATTCCCAAATTGACCCTGCCGGGGATCGAACCCGGGACCTCCGGACGTTAAGGCAACAGCGCTACACACTGCGCCACGGAGGTCGTCGAAATTAATTCGTACAAAATATTCGCTCTAGCAAGTATCATGCATATGGATAACATACGTACACTCTCTAGCATAGCGTGCATTGTCTTAAAAGTATACAAATTAATTATTAGAGAAAATACAAAATATAGATTTGATAGACATACAATTAGAAACACGTAACAATCGCTACTTTGTCCGAATTAGCAGTTTTCTAAAGACTAAAAATTGTGTATACTCGAATTCTTTAATTAGACAACACGTTTTGACATTAGCTAATGTCAAATTGTAAAATAATGATGCCATATTTAAGTTAATAGTGATGTGATGCGGTTCAGTTATGTCACGTTAATGAGTAACTCAATCAGTTCCTGCTTCTCTATTTTTCGATTGAGCCGTCGACTCACACTGCTTGACACGTTTCTATATTTATCCGTGACTACTGTACCTAGTGAGTGAGGTTTATATTATCAATCTTTTTTTACTTTTTACACCCAGCACTATATTTTATTGTTCATAAAAATCTGATTACAATGGAGACGTCAAAAATAATGTTGTGTAATTAAAAATTCTACTATAAATTGGGAAATTTTTGTATTTGGAAATCGGGAGAAATAGATAATAAATAACGACAATGTGTAACCATAGAGCATAGAGAATTGATACTCCGATGTACTCCGAGGTGAGGCGCATGATGTGCAGACTGAGCGGGTTGATGCACTGCGGCAGCTTGTGCTCCGCCACGCTCAGCGGCATGCGCTCGCCTGCAAACCGATAGGCTAGAGCCCATAGAGCATAGAGTAAATAAACACCTGGTGTTGTCGTCGTCGTTGGCGCGGCCGATGTACTCCGAGGTGAGGCGCATGATGTGCAGACTGAGCGGGTTGATGCACTGCGGCAGCTTGTGCTCCGCCACGCTCAGCGGCATGCGCTCGCCTGCAAACCGATAGGCTAGAGCCCTTAGAGCATAGAGTAAATAAACACCTGGTGTTGTCGTCGTCGTTGGCGCGGCCGATGTACTCCGAGGTGAGGCGCATGATGTGCAGACTGAGCGGGTTGATGCACTGCGGCAGCTTGTGCTCCGCCACGCTCAGCGGCATGCGCTCGCCTGCAAACCGATAGGCTAGAGCCCTTAGAGCATAGAGTAAATAAACACCTGGTGTTGTCGTCGTCGTTGGCGCGGCCGATGTACTCCGAGGTGAGGCGCATGATGTGCAGACTGAGCGGGTTGATGCACTGCGGCAGCTTGTGCTCCGCCACGCTCAGCGGCATGCGCTCGCCTGCAAACCGATAGGCTAGAGCCCATAGAGCATAGAGTAAATAAACACCTGGTGTTGTCGTCGTCGTTGGCGCGGCCGATGTACTCCGAGGTGAGGCGCATGATGTGCAGACTGAGCGGGTTGATGCACTGCGGCAGCTTGTGCTCCGCCACGCTCAGCGGCATGCGCTCGCCTGCAAACCGATAGGCTAGAGCCCTTAGAGCATAGAGTAAATAAACACCTGGTGTTGTCGTCGTCGTTGGCGCGGCCGATGTACTTCGAGGTGAGGCGCATGATGTGCAGACTGAGCGGGTTGATGCACTGCGGCAGCTTGTGCTCCGCCACGCTCAGCGGCATGCGCTCGCCTGCAAACCGATAGGCTAGAGCCCTTAGAGCATAGAGTAAATAAACACCTGGTGTTGTCGTCGTCGTTGGCGCGGCCGATGTACTCCGAGGTGAGGCGCATGATGTGCAGACTGAGCGGGTTGATGCACTGCGGCAGCTTGTGCTCCGCCACGCTCAGCGGCATGCGCTCGCCTGCAAACCGATAGGCTAGAGCCCATAGAGCATAGAGTAAATAAACACCTGGTGTTGTCGTCGTCGTTGGCGCGGCCGATGTACTCCGAGGTGAGGCGCATGATGTGCAGACTGAGCGGGTTGATGCACTGCGGCAGCTTGTGCTCCGCCACGCTCAGCGGCATGCGCTCGCCTGCAAACCGATAGGCTAGAGCCCATAGAGCATAGAGTAAATAAACACCTGGTGTTGTCGTCGTCGTTGGCGCGGCCGATGTACTCCGAGGTGAGGCGCATGATGTGCAGACTGAGCGGGTTGATGCACTGCGGCAGCTTGTGCTCCGCCACGCTCAGCGGCATGCGCTCGCCTGCAAACCGATAGGCTAGAGCCCATAGAGCATAGAGTAAATAAACACCTGGTGTTGTCGTCGTCGTTGGCGCGGCCGATGTACTCCGAGGTGAGGCGCATGATGTGCAGACTGAGCGGGTTGATGCATTGCGGCAGCTTGTGCTCCGCCACGCTCAGCGGCATGCGCTCGCCTGCAAACCGATAGGCTAGAGCCCATAGAGCATAGAGTAAATAAACACCTGGTGTTGTCGTCGTCGTTGGCGCGGCCGATGTACTCCGAGGTGAGGCGCATGATGTGCAGACTGAGCGGGTTGATGCACTGCGGCAGCTTGTGCTCCGCCACGCTCAGCGGCATGCGCTCGCCTGCAAACCGATAGGCTAGAGCCCATAGAGCATAGAGTAAATAAACACCTGGTGTTGTCGTCGTCGTTGGCGCGGCCGATGTACTCCGAGGTGAGGCGCATGATGTGCAGACTGAGCGGGTTGATGCATTGCGGCAGCTTGTGCTCCGCCACGCTCAGCGGCATGCGCTCGCCTGCAAACCGATAGGCTAGAGCCCATAGAGCATAGAGTAAATAAACACCTGGTGTTGTCGTCGTCGTTGGCGCGGCCGATGTACTCCGAGGTGAGGCGCATGATGTGCAGACTGAGCGGGTTGATGCACTGCGGCAGCTTGTGCTCCGCCACGCTCAGCGGCATGCGCTCGCCTGCAAACCGATAGGCTAGAGCCCGCAGCCGGGAAACGTGCACTTGTAAAACTGGTCACAAAAAAAATGTAGTTTGGAAAGTACTGTGTGCGCGGGATCGAACTAGCGATGATTTAGGGGCGTCTTCTACAACTCATTACTACAATAAAACCATAACCTATGAACTTTCAGTGCGGAAACACGCCCTAGGAAAAATAAGACCAGTACCTAATTGAGCTGTCCCTTGGAGAGGGAGGTTTAAAACTTCCTCCTAATAGAGCGATGTTGATGATTTGTAAAAGACGCCCCTATATTATCGCTAGTTCGATCCCGGACACACTGTAAATGTTATAATAAAGTCCTACGCAGAGAATACTAGATTTCTTTGGTTATCAGCTCATTCGCGCTAAGAACATAGCTACGAGTATTCTTCGGCCTTCATTCCGGCAAATTGAAAAACTAAGTTTTTGTTTGAACCAGGTAGTGTTGTCGTCACGAACAACGCTTTCTATAATTCCATAAAAATAGACATAATATCGCAATTATGCTGGAATAAAATGCAAACCATTGATTAAAAACAAAGTTATATCAATGGACATGATAGACCATTGACATGACAGACATTTTAGAAAGGAATTCCTTCTGAAATTTACTGAATTTTTCCCCTGACGTAAAACTAATTGCTGTAGGATAGCAATTAATTTTACGCGTCCATAATATTTACTAGCAATCAACGTGACTAATAATAATAGGCATGATGACAGTGACCAAGAATCAATGAAATTATGAATTTATCTAATGAAATAGGATTCATGGATTATAGAAAACTTATTTATTTTTCTATTTCGAGTGAGATTGCTATTTATTTTGATAAAATAAAACTATAAAATACAGCAATCCGCCATATTGGATAAAACACCAAGAAGCGAATGACGTCACAATTGTTTGTTTTCGAGCTTTGACAATCACACTATTGTTTACTACACACTGTCCAGAGTACATTGGTAAAAACAATAGTGACGTCACAATCGACGCCATGACACCGGCGAACGTTTTGGCGTGAATTTTAAAATTGAAATTTCAGACGCCAATTTTATCTACCAAACCTTATTTTTCTGCTGAAATAAGATATTTTTTCGAAATAGTAGGTACTTCCGAACATAATCTGACCATTTTTCAAAATCAGTCATCATGCCTATTGATAATAATTATTTTAAGTTCGTAAGTTTTTCTCGTCTTTGAGAGGTGATGTCTAGTGAATGGCCTGATAAATAGCGTCAGTTTTTATACAGTTTACATAGGTACTGTGCATACTTTAATACTGTAAAAGAATCAGCCTTTCTAGTTATGGTTCATTTTTGGTAACCATAACACGTCTTTGAGCGGTCATATCTAGTGAAAGGCCCATCCGCATGCGGGCAAACTGGCAGATTTCCCACCAGTGGAGAGCCACCACCTACCAAATACGAAATTAGCCTTTCTAGCGATAGTTACCAAAAGTGCAGCTATTTCATAATAATAGGTTTTGATTTATTGGCGAGTGTCAAAATATTATGCGGCATAAACGGCCGTATCTTTTGATTGCATTGACTTATGAGCTTGATTTTTTTAAGCTCCAAGGGACCATTTACCTAAGTATTTCATATTACTTAATTTCAACTTGATACCTCCACGCGTTTCCGAGAAAAAGGTGGTTAACAATGGACAACGAAGTTATCGTATCAGGGTTCCTTTATTTCTGTTGAGGTATGAAACCCTAAAAATGTCACACAGTGTCACGATTGGGTATATATAACTCGATGGAAAGTTACAAGAATACGAGTCAGAGCAAGAGAGAAAGAGAGAAAGGGAGTTTGATCTTACCCGTGTCCAGGTTGAGCACGGTGACTTGCTCCAGTATCTCGATATCGGAGAGCTGATGCGAGGGGGAGGCGGAACGCGCCTGGAGCCCCGCGCCCGCCTGCGGGGAGTCCCCGGCCGAGCGGCGCCGCGCGCGGCTGCCGTCCGAGCGCCTGCACAGACAATATAGATATTAGATAACTCTATGTACGAAGACGCGCCCCACTATTTACCGTCTGCTCAGAAAACTCATTATACATTATTTTTAAAAAGTAGTGTGTTTTATGGTCGTTTAACTTTTCCCTTTAACAAAACTAAGACTAGAGGTGCTGGCGGTGGGCGGCGGCCTATGCTGTGCGTGCGTGAGTTGCCGTTGCTACCCAGCGTGTACGTATTGGGTACGTTGCGAGAATAGGCTTACTTAACAAACAATAATTTATTTTTGATATAAGAAACATATGTATCAGCTGCTCCATCGCTCCGCCTCAAGAAAGTCCGAAGGTCGTTCGTGGGAATGAGCATACTATTCTTTAACAAAATTCCTCAACCTATTATAAACTTGCCTTTACACAAGTTTAAGAAGTCCATTAAAAGTATGCTCCTGAAAAAAGCTTATTATACTGTCGAAGATTATATTAATGATAAAGGCGCGTGGATTTGACTCGCTCCAGCAATGCTCAGGACTGCGGTTACTTATGTATCTGTTTAAGTTGTGTGTATGTGTATGTAGATTATTGCAATTATTGTAAACATACCATATACTTTTTCAAAAGAGCAACCACCGAGTTTCTTGCTGGTTCTTCTCGGTAGGAACGGCATTCCGAACCAGTTGTAGATTCATTTGACTATTCATAAGCACTTGTAAAAAGTCTATTTGAATAAAAAACATTTGAATTTGAATTTGAATTTGAGTTAGTGTTAACAGATCCGAGGCTGGAAGTGCCGGATCCGGGCGGCCCTCACTGTGCGTTCGCGCGTTTGCCTAGCAACTAAGCTTGCCCGCGTTTGGTACGTTGGGCAAAAAGGCTTATTTGCTAACTAATAATTAACTTTTAACATAATTAACTGCCTCGTTGGTCTAGTGGTTAGCATGTTCGACTGCGGCCGACGAAGTCCCGGGTTCGAGTCCCGGGTCGGGCCATAATTAAGTACTGACTAGAAATTCACAGTACTAGCCCGAAGACAGGAAATTGGGGCCGTGTCACCCCCGTGCCTCGGAGAGCACGTTAAGCCGTCGGTCCCGGTTACTATCACTAATATCATAATAAACGTTAGAGCCCGCTAACCCGCATTGGAACAGTGAGGTGGGTCAGATGAGATCAGATGTGGCCTGTGCCCAGCAGTTGGACGTTAATGGGCTGTATGTAGTGATAATAAACTTCGGTCACCTGTTAACGGATCCGAGGCTGGAAGTGCCGGTGGCGGTGGGGCGGCCCTCGCTGTGCGTGCGCGCGTTGGCGTTACTGCCGAGCATACCCGCGTGGGGCGCGTTGGTCGCGTTGGACGCGTTGGCTGTAGAGCCCGACGTTGGCGCGGCGCGAGAACGCTCCTCGTCTTGCGGACGCACCACGTACTCGCCTGACGGAGCGACATACATTGCCTTCACTTTATCGTTTAAAATTCATCGATATAATATATGTAGGTACTAGATGGGCCCTTTCATAGATAAAGGTCGGGCGACCGACTTTGAGAGCGCGTTCCTAACCTGTCTTTGTCGCCATCGTAGCGCTGTCACGGTCGCTCGTCGTGTAGATAATTTGTTATTCTTAGGTTAACATCTAAAGTCTTATGAGTTTGGCACTGTACAATTTTTATTTTAAGGTAAGTGTTTCAAGTCACAATTATACATTTCAAAAAAAACGTTATTTAGTCTTCCTATTTAATATTTTTATCTATTACGCAATCATTTAATTTCCGCGGCAAACTGTATGATATATTTTTTTTACTTACTGGCCTTACGGCTTCTATGGCTATGACCTATATTATCTATGACCGAGTCATACGTTTTCAAGCTTTCATTCAAGATGTTCCAAGCAAGATCCCGCTTTTCAGACTAGATGGCGTTGATGGCGTCGCTAAAAATACGCCCACATTCTTTGTTTGACCGGGCCCGTCTATGTAAATTGAGGTCGTTGTTTAAACTATTGTGAGTGATTTTCATCTATATCTATACTATTATATTATAAATGCGAAAGTTTGGATGGATGGATGTATGGATGGCAGTTTGTTACTCAATCACGCCTGAACGGCTGAACGGATTTGGATGAAATTTGGCACAGAGATGAATTATAGTCTGGAATAACGCATAGGCTACTTTTTATCCCAGAAATTAAGGAGTTCCTGGGGGAACCAAAAAACCTCAATTCACGCGGACGTAGATCAGCTAGTTTTACTATAAATAATGTTAATCCCAGTCTGAGAGAGAATAATATTATTACTCTACTGCTCTGACTAGTTGAGTCTGTGGCACGTCTGGTCTGTTGTACTCTGTATTTGGGAGACAGATCGTTCTAAGAATGATGGATCTATGAATTATGGCGGCCGTGTTCTGTCTATATTATAAATGGTTAAATAAACGTATAAATAATGGATAACCAGTGTTTAGTTTTATTAATAACTACCGGTAAAACTCACGTGTTTTGTCAGAAATATGCCCGACTAGTTTCGCACCCATCCATAGCCCTTATAGCGCCTGTTCGCGCGACGCAACAGCTGAAAGACTCCCCCTCTACCTCAACACCCCTCGCAGAGAGCTTTACGACAGGCAGCCCGCAGTCTTTCAGCTGCCGCGTCGCGCGAAAAGCCTCATGAATAAGGGCTCTGGATGGGTTCAAAACTAGTGGGGCACTTTTCCGACAAAATACGTATTGAAATGAAATTATTGTCTGTGTATATGTCAAAGTTAATGTCACTTGCGCCTATTTTGAATTTGACACACGCCAAGCAAATGTCAATTCACTTCACAAAATTCTTTTCTGTTCTGATCGTACCTAAAATTGTATTCCCTCGTTATAAATAAGTTTTTCTTTAAATAAAGCAAAGTTCATTTGTTTAAACTTTAAAGTAGTTTTACTACAACAGGTTATGGCCCAGTCCATATACTTATCTGATTGAAATAAGTATCGATATCTAAAAAAGAAAACTATTTCAAAAACCGCAAAAATCGTTTTAGTGAACTTTGGACTCTGCAACGGTTTGAATGTTAAAACTTTAAAAGTTACGAAAAATGTCTTCAAATAACGCAATGACGCTTATAGAAAAACTTAGTGGACGTGACAACTACAGTACTTGGAGATTTGCAGTGCAAACATATCTGCAACATGAAGAATTGTGGAGTTGCATTGAGCGTTTGGACAGTGACCCCGTGAACCCCAAACTTGATATCAAAGCTAAGTCGAAAATTATATTACTAGTAGATCCCATTAACTATGTGCACATACAAGAAGCTAAAACTGCTAAAGAAGTATGGGTGAATCTCGCTAAGGCTTTTGACGACAAGGGATTATCACGCCGAGTTGGGTTATTGAAAGAGCTAATCACCACGACGTTAGATGGTTGTCAAAACATCGAGGAATACGTGAACAAAGTTATGTCAGCTGCACACAAACTAAGAAACATTTCATTTGAAGTAAATGATGAATGGCTAGGTACTTTGCTCTTGGCCGGATTACCTGAAATGTACAAGCCGATGATTATGGCTATGGAAAGTTCCGGTGTGCCTGTAACAGCTGACTCCGTAAAGACTAAGCTATTACAAGAAGTTAAGAGCTCCGAGTCTACAGCTTTGTATGTGAACAGAAATGTGAAGTCTAAACAGTCTGAGAAGAATAAAAGCCAAAGAGGTCCGCGTTGTTTTTCCTGCAATCGACATGGGCACATCAGTAAATTTTGTAAACTAAAGAAGAAGGAACAGAATCAGAATAAAGAGTCTGGATATGTTGCTGTATTTTCTGCAACCACAAGCAACTATGGCGGTTGGGTGATTGACTCAGGAGCATCATCGCACTTAACGATGAGGGATGACTGGCTCTACGACATAACACCACCTCCGATCTCAAGTATCAGAATTGCCAATGATAAAATGCTCGAAGTGAAAAGCTGTGGAAAAATAAATTTAAATGTGGTTAACAACATTGGAGAAGTTCAAACAATTCAGGTTAAAAATGTTCTCTATGTACCCGAGTTAGCAACAAACCTCCTTTCTGTTAGTCAGATGATTAGTAATGGATGCTCCGTTCAGTTTAACGAAGGTGGCTGTAAGATATTCAACAAGGAGAATATTGAAGTTGCAGCAGCTACACTCATTCAGAACATGTACCGGCTGAATACACACAGTGTTCCAGCATACATCTGTAAGTCTAATGAGTCTGATTGTTATCTATGGCATCAAAGAATGGCACATTTAAATTTTGGAGATTTAAATAAACTAACAGACTGCGCTGAAGGTGTTAAGGCTTTTAAAAATAAAGACAG
This sequence comes from Erebia epiphron, assembly GCA_963932025.1. Lineage (NCBI taxonomy): Eukaryota > Metazoa > Arthropoda > Insecta > Lepidoptera > Nymphalidae > Erebia > Erebia epiphron. The sequence goes on along the minus strand of OZ009945.1, from coordinate 54,621,978 downwards.
TATTATCTGTGAATGCTGCCAGAAGGGAAAACAGTCTCGACTGCCGTTTCCCACTGAGGGTTCCAGAGCAAAACAACCCCTTGAAGTAATACATTCTGACATCTGTGGACCGCTGGAGATAAAATCACTGGGAGGAGCTCGCTATTATCTCACTTTCACAGATGATTATACAAGGAAAGTATTTGTTTATTTTTTAACTAATAAGTCAGATGTATTAATAAAGTTTAAGGAATTTAAAGAATTAGTAGAGAATCAGCTTAATTCAAAAATAAAATGCATCCGCACAGATAATGCAAAAGAATATTTGAGTAATGAGTTCTCAACTTATTTAATAAAAACGGGTATTATTCATCAAACTTCCAATCCATATACTCCACAACAAAACGGGCTGGCTGAGCGTATGAATCGCACCTTGATGGATAGAGCTCGCTGTATGCTAATAAATTCTAATTTACAGAAACAGTATTGGGCTGAGGCAGTAGCTACAGCAGCCTATTTAACAAATAGATGTCCCACACGTGCACTGTCATATGCAACACCTGAGGAGTTATGGTCCGGGAAGAAACCTAATTTAAGCCATATTAAAATTTTTGGTTGTGAAGCTATGGTTCACACACCCAAGCAGAAACGTCAGAAACTGGATCCTAAGGCAAGTAAAATGATTTTTATTGGTTACTGTGATACTACTAAAGGATATAGGCTGATTGATCCTAAAACTAAAAAAATTTTAATTAGTAGAGATGTTGTTTTTCTTGAAAATTCGATGAAAAGAAGTTGTGTGATGGTACCCTTGACAGAAAGTAGCAATGAGAAGTTGGTAACAACCAGCTCACAGACAGAGAGTCATCAAGCTCGAAAAGAATTAGATGCTACGGCTACCTCAACAGATGAATCTTTCTATTCTGATGATGAAGGGTCTGAGTATATACCTGAAAAAGAGGTTGAATCATCATTAAGTTATAGAAATATTACCTTAAGACCTAGAAATAAAAATAATTTAAAACAAAATACTAATACATACCTTTGTCAAGGTGGAGATCTGGAACATCTGGCCCTGCCGCAAACCTATAATGAAGCCATCTCCTCGGCAGACAAAGAGAAATGGGAAGAGTCAATTCGAGAAGAATTGAAAGCACATGAACAAAACCAGACTTGGCAATTAGTGGAGAAACCACTAGGAAAGAAGATAATTGGCAGTAAGTGGGTCTTCCGTATTAAAGACGAGCCATCCGGTCCTCTTTTTAAATCTAGGCTATGTGCTAAGGGATGTTCGCAAAGTTATCAAATTGATTACAACGAGACGTTTTCACCAACTGTGAGATATGACTCAGTCCGAATATTACTTTCTGAAATATGTCAACAAAATCTAAAAATGATACAATTTGATGTTAAAACTGCATTTCTCTATGGAGATATAACAGAGGATATTTATATGACTCCACCAGAAGGGCTAGAAGCACCAGAAAACTATGTTTGTAAATTAAATAGATCCCTGTATGGTTTGAAGCAGGCACCACGATGTTGGAACCAGAAATTTGACTTTGTATTGAAGAAATTTGGTTTAGTGAATAGTCACTCTGATAAGTGTGTTTATACAGGTCAATTAAATAACACTAAAGTATATTTACTACTGTATGTTGATGATGGGTTGGTTATTTCAAAAGATGAATCTATTTTGGAAAAGATAATACAGGATCTCAAACAAAATTTTCAAATAAAAACCTGCAAACCAGTGAATTTTGTAGGCTTGCAAATAGAAAGATATGATGATCATATAATTATTCATCAACAAAAGTATATTAAAAAGCTGCTTCCTAAATTTAACATGAGCAATGCAAATAGCAGTAGCATTCCCGTTGATCCTCATACTACCCTGGAGAAGAGCAAGTTAGACCCTGACCACAGAATACCATATAGAGAAGCAGTAGGGTCTCTCATGCATTTGGCTATAGTTAGCAGACCTGATATTATGTATGCTGTCAGCTTAGTGAGTCGGTATTTGGATAGTTTTGACAATACTCATTGGAATGCTGTCAAGAAGATACTTAAATATCTGAAGGAAACTCAAGACTATGGTCTCTGTTATTCAACATCAACTCACAATATAGTTCAGGGCTACAGTGATGCTGATTATGCAAAAGACACTGAAACCAGAAGATCCATGACTGGGTATGTCTTCATTAAAAATGGTGCAGCAATCACGTGGGCAAGTCAGCGACAGCAAAGCATAGCCTTGTCAACCACAGAGGCTGAGTTTATGGCTGCATGTGCTGCTACAAAGGAAGCAATATGGATAAAAAGACTGTTGTTAGATTTAAGTATATTTAATCAGGGTTCTGTGTGTTTGAATATTGATAATCAAAGTGCCATCTCTGTGATTAAAAATATAGATTATCATAAACGTTGTAAACACATAGATGTAAAGTATAAATTTGTTAAAGAGAAGTTTCAGGAAAAAGAAATAGATTTAAATTATGTATGTACAAAGGATCAACTTGCTGATTTGTTTACAAAAGCATTGCCCAGAGATAGATTTAAATATCTAAGGGATAAGATTGGCATTTGTAAAGTCAAAAATTAATTGTTTTGTTTGTTAATAGCTAAAGTAGAGGCAATAATTTAGTGGGAGTATTGAAATGAAATTATTGTCTGTGTATATGTCAAAGTTAATGTCACTTGCGCCTATTTTGAATTTGACACACGCCAAGCAAATGTCAATTCACTTCACAAAATTCTTTTCTGTTCTGATCGTACCTAAAATTGTATTCCCTCGTTATAAATAAGTTTTTCTTTAAATAAAGCAAAGTTCATTTGTTTAAACTTTAAAGTAGTTTTACTACAACAATACGTGAATTTAACCGGTAGTTATTAATAAAACTAAACATTGGTTATCCATTATTTATACGTTTATTTAACCATTTATAATATAGACAGAACACGGCAGCCATAATTCATAGATCCATCATTCTTAGAACGATCTGTGATAGTACAATAAAACATTGGCTTAATGCTTGAGGCCATTGACAGTAAGCTAATTGACTTAATATTTTATTTGACAAATCAAAAAAAAATTCGTTATTCTGAAATTGGAGCCGAATTACGGCGCGATCCCAACCCATACAAATGCCCCAGCCATTGATTTATCAATGGCGTTATGAAACCGTAGAAAGTTGAAAGCTTAGCTTTGCCACTCGGATCCCCTACTATAGGCGAACGGATGATATCAAGCGAAAACTCGCGCGCTCGCTCGAGCGAGACTCGTGCTGAGACAGCGACGACAGCTCCAGAGCCGCTGGGGAGTTACTGCCTTTCGTTCATGTTACCTTTAACCGCCTCTCTTATGTCCAGTGTGGACTGTGGGTGCGGGCGCAGAGACGTGGCGGTGCTGCTTCTAGAGGAGGAGCTCGCGCGCTCGCTCGAGCGAGACTCGTGCTGAGACAGCGACGACAGCTCCAGAGCCGCTGGGGAGTTACCGCCTTTCGTTCATGTTACCTTTAACCGCCTCTCTTATGTCCAGTGTGGACTGTGGGTGCGGGCGCAGAGACGTGGCGGTGCTGCTTCTAGAGGAGGAGCTCGCGCGCTCGCTCGAGCGAGACTCGTGCTGAGACAGCGACGACAGCTCCAGAGCCGCTGGGGAGTTACTGCCTTTCGTTCATGTTACCTTTAACCGCCTCTCTTATGTCCAGTGTGGACTGTGGGTGCGGGCGCAGAGACGTGGCGGTGCTGCTTCTAGAGGAGGAGCTCGCGCGCTCGCTCGAGCGAGACTCGTGCTGAGACAGCGACGACAGCTCCAGAGCCGCTGGGGAGTTACCGCCTTTCGTTCATGTTACCTTTAACCGCCTCTCTTATGTCCAGTGTGGACTGTGGGTGCGGGCGCAGAGACGTGGCGGTGCTGCTTCTAGAGGAGGAGCTCGCGCGCTCGCTCGAGCGAGACTCGTGCTGAGACAGCGACGACAGCTCCAGAGCCGCTGGGGAGTTACTGCCTTTCGTTCATGTTACCTTTAACCGCCTCTCTTATGTCCAGTGTGGACTGTGGGTGCGGGCGCAGAGACGTGGCGGTGCTGCTTCTAGAGGAGGAGCTCGCGCGCTCGCTCGAGCGAGACTCGTGCTGAGACAGCGACGACAGCTCCAGAGCCGCTGGGGAGTTACTGCCTTTCGTTCATGTTACCTTTAACCGCCTCTCTTATGTCCAGTGTGGACTGTGGGTGCGGGCGCAGAGACGTGGCGGTGCTGCTTCTAGAGGAGGAGCTGGCGCGTTCGCTCGAGCGAGACTCGTGCTGAGACAGCGACGACAGTTCCAGAGCCGCTGAAGAAATAAATAAGTATCAATATATAGTTAGCGCTAAGTAAATTGTAGTCTCTGAGCTGAGGTGCAAGTACTTGATAGCGCAGCTCTCACACAAACTGTCCAAGTCATGGTACATACTACGCACGAAAATATGCTATTGCGACGCGTCGTGCGGTCAACTTCAGACGCGACTAAATGATTGGCGCGAGCTATACTCGGCCTCCAAATACTATAATTATTTAGTTTAGACGAAAATTGCCCTTTATACTGTTTAATTTAGATGAATATCTTACAAAATCCTCTCCAGGACCAAATTTCATCAAAATCTGTTAGAATGATGGGCTGTTAAAGCCTAGTAGCAGACAGACAACAGATAAACTTTCGCCTGTAATAAAATTAGTATAGTTTATTGTAAAACATTCATAGTAATAATTAAACAAAAACATACTAATATTACGAATGCGAAAGTGTGTCTGTCTGTCTGTTACGCTTTCAGCCGTTCGGCCCATCAGTTCAATCGATTTTGATGAAATTTGGTACAGGGGTAGATTGTATCCCGGGGAAGGACATAGAAGGACAGAAAATTAAAGGATTCCCGCGGGAATCAAAAAACCTTAATCCACGCGGACGAAGACGTGGGCATCATCTATAGTTTGATATAAATTGAAATAGAATAAATTGTAACTTACCATACTTGGATTGAGACAGTTCGAGAGAGTCTTGGAACTCCCTCGTCAGAGATTCTATAGTGCTCGCCGGACTCGGCAGTGCCATCGTTTGGTTCAAGGAATTCGCTAGGGGAGGCTGAAACATAAACATTTTCATAAATATGTTATGTATTTTGTAAATTGTACTCTTTTAAATTGAAAATTCAGATGAAGCATAAGAAAGCTACTCGCACGTGTTCTGCCCACATAAAAGGCAAGTGGCCAGTATAATGTTTACGCGATGTTCTGCCCACATAAAAGGCAAGTGGCCAGTATAATGTTTACGCGATGTTCTGCCCACATAAAAGGCAAGTGGCCAGTATAATGTTTACGCGATGTTCTGCCCACATAAAAGGCAAGTGGGCAGTATAATGTTTACGCGATGTTCTGCCCACATAAAAGACAAGTGGCCAGTATAATGTTTACGCGATGTTCTGCCCACATAAAAGCCAAGTGGCCAGTATAATGTTTACGCGATGTACTGCCCACATAAAAGGCAAGTGGCCAGTATAATGTTTACTATCTTAATTTAAATTATATTGCACTCACCTGTTTTCATTTTTGATTAATATCAGTTTTGTTAATTTAACATGCATGAATTAATTCATTTGAATCGTATTTTATAAGGAGGTAATCTTATTTAGATTAATTAATTATTAATTGTAAATCCGATATATTATGCAGTGTATTATGATAATTTGCGCACTTATAAAGTAGTTGAATGTGTCAGCGCAAAATAATATTTAGACCTTATCGTACCACATTCTTGCAAATAAATTCTTCTATTCTATGAACATGATTAAAATTTATCACTAATAACACAGTCTAGAAGATGCGTTCATTCCTACCAGTCTTTCGACGGAGGCGTCTAGACAAAGCAACGCTGCGTGACAGAGACGTGACTTTACTTATTCTTATTCAATTTTTATATCTCTGTCTCGCATGACGAGCATAGCATTGATAAGTCATCTTTCAGAATCTACTCCTCCTCCAGAACCTCAGAACTTCTTTACTTTCCAGGATAAAAGGTAGTCTATGTCTATCCCTGTAATGCAACCTATCTCTGTACCAAATTTCATCAAAATCTATTATAACAGATGGGCCGTGAAAGCGTAGCAGAAAGACAGACAAACACACTTTCGCATATATAATACTAGCTGATGCCCGCGGCTTCGTCCGCGTGGATTGAGGTTTTTTGGTTCCCGGGGGAACTTTTTAATTTTCCGGGATAAAAAGTAGCCTATGTGTTATTCCACACTATAATCTATCCTAGTGCCAATATTCGTCCGTCCGTTCCGTTCAGCCGTTCTGGCGTGGAAGAGTCACAAACATGTATACATTCATACTCACAAACTTTCGCGTTTACAATATTAGTAAGAAATACCATTAACATGAATATGGATAGCATACCTCGACAAGTAAGGTCTCGAGCTGCGGCTTGTCGGCTCGCCTCACGTATCTGATCTCGTCCGTGTCGGTGGTACAGATGCTGAGGTTATCTCCGTCCGCCGTGGACAGAGATTGTGAACCATGCAGTTTATCTGAAACGTGATAATGCATGTTTAGAGAGTTGTTCGGTGGAAACAACCGACCGTGTTGTTAAGGTTTCATGCATGTTTGCTTGTTCAAGTCGTCCACCAAGAGAACACTTTACATTGCACACTGGATTTTATCCACTACAAGTTAGCCTTTGACTGCGATCTCACCTGATGGTAAGTGATGATGCAGTCTAAGATGGTAGCGGGCTAACCTGTCCTGGGTATGGTAGTTATATTAAACCCATACCCCTAATCGGCTGCTACACGGCATCGTACCGGAACTCTAAATCGCTTGGCAGCACGTCTTTGCTGGTAGGGTGGTAGCTAGCCACAGCCGAAGCCTCCCACCAGGCTAGACCAGAGAAAAATTAGAAATTATAGATTCCCAAATTGAATCTGCCGGGGATCAAACCCGGGACCTCCCACGTTAAGACAACGGCGCTCAACACTGCGCCAAGGAGGTCGTCAAATACGTACTTCTTTTCTTCTTCCGGGGCGGCGCAACAGGCCCGGGCGCGCTGGCGGGCCGGGGCTCCGCCCCCGCGGAGCCCGACATGGAGACTATGGCGGCTGGCGAGGCGCGGCTCTGCTTCAGGCTGTTGGCCTTTGTGCTCGCTATCACGTCCGGTTCCGCCATCGCCAGCACTGGGGACAACGTCCATACTGACATCAAAAGTCCCAAAAAAAAATAAGATTAAAAAAATCTGTCTAGCTATTACGGTTCTTAAGATACACCGCTGAAAACAGACAGATAGCGGAGTCGCAGCAATAGGATCCCGTTAGCTTTACGTTACGATACCTATATAACTTAGGTACCTACTAACGAATAACGATATCACGATACTATAAGTTACCATTCTGTGTCCGGTCTACACTGATGTGGTCGTCAGCGGACACGGTGGAAGGCTCCCTCGACGACGCGGAGGGCGCTGTCGTGGAGTCGCGGATATTGGCTGAAACCAACGGCTCTATGTACTTGAGTACTACACACCAGATGGGTAATTTCAAACAAAAACCGAGGCAGTCTCTGCACAAATGACGAAAGATGGCGCTATTAAGAGGCCGGCGAACGCCGCTCGCAACTTCTATTCGAACCGCAAATATAAATTTGCCGGTGTATTGCTATCTCTATCTGGCTGATGACACATGATCGCGTGCAAGCGCGATAGCAATAGTAGCGTACAGAATTTGTCATACATTTAGTCTTGTTCCGTGAATACCAAAAATTATGAATGAAAAATTGTTGTGTTTTTAACTTCGTGTTGTTGTTCTGTAACTTGACAATATAGGCTATGTTCCTGATCAATTAATACGTGAGATATCGTTGGTTTTAGTATGAAACAAATGAGGAGAAAACATGTCATTTTTGTCGTAAAAACATGCAAAACGCAATGTGCTTACATTTAATTTTGGGAAAGTATTTAAAAAAAATAATTATCCAGGGGCCTAGATAAATACAAGTTCAATCTTAATAATCGCATAATATGGTGGAAATATTCTCGAATTATAAATTATTTTGGTATTACGTTTGTATGGGCAATTCACCCTCCGCTGGCACCTTAAATAATATAATATCAATCCGCACTTGGCCAGCGTGGTGGTCTAAAACCAAACTTTTCTCATTATGAGAAGAGACTTGTGCTCAGTAGTGAACCAGAGAATGCCAATGGGTTGGAGTGATGATGTGAATTCACTTACAATGAGATTCCGCAGCGCCACTTAGGATTTTTCCAATTCTGCCGAGTGACGTCATACTCTGCAGACTCATGGTGTCATGTGATATTATCCTATAATATGAAAAAACTGGTGTTAAATAATTTTAAAAGAGCAGTTTTATCCCAGTTTCTTCTGGATAGAATGAAACTGTGGTAGCTTCATTTAATGATGAATAGATTCAACATTAAGATTAATTGCAATATAAATGCGATTTCTAACATACATAACCAACTGGAAAGAACGGAAATAAGAACCTATTCGTGGTTATCTTGTGTTTATTTCTAACCTAATAATGGTGTGGTCTAATATATTTGACACTGGATATGTAAGTGAGTGTCTGAAAACGCGTAACTTCATAAGGATCCATAATCATGCAAGTTGCTAAAACTTTGATGGTCATTACTCATTACCATTATCTCGTAAACAGTGTTTTTCCAAAAACTGAAGAAACAAAGAATTAAAAGAGGGGTATAATTAATGCATATGCATCCAGATTACTTATCAATTTAATTGAAGTTCGCTTGATTTTGTTAGCGTTTATCTTGAATAACAGTAAAATTTTATATGAATTCTTTTAGTAAAATTTGTATAAAAGAATTATATTAATCCTCAAAAAAGTTAAAAAGCATATTGTCAGAAGTGGGATTCGAACCCACGCCCACAGAAGTGGACTGCGACCTGAACGCAGCGCCTTAGACCGCTCGGCCATCCTGACTTGCGGATTAATGTTGAAAATTACATACTGTATGTATTCATTAGGAAGTTAAACCTGATTTTGCTCTAATTAAAATCTCGCAAACAGATACGTTTCAGGTATCGAAACACTATAATGTCCGAGGTTGCAAGTACTGGAATACGGGGAAACATCCATTTCTGTTCCGACATTTTAGTATAGCAAAAATTAAAATTTCATTACCGAATAAATACCATTCGCTACTCAGTGAACTGAAAAATGATGTAATTAAAAAAAGTGGTAAAAAAATCGTATAGTAACAGCAGAAAATCATCGGGAAATTCATGCAAATTTCAAAAAAGGCGTTATGGCGTTCCGACAATTGTGATTTAATTTGAGACATTATTTAAACAAAAGTTATTTCAAATTAATCATTAAAGATCAAAGAACACTTTAAAAAAACAATATTTTCAATACAACTTAAAGTTTTTGTACAACCTGGTTCCAAACATCCCTCATTTTTACAGTACGAATTTTTCATACATTTTTCTACTGGCGCGCGCCGACTAAAATTTTATTATATATATATTCATGAAATTCGGCAGTCAGACTCCATACGCCCCCGAGGGCCGTCAGGATCAGACGTGTGTCTTGCTCTCCGAAATGACGTTTAAATCACTGTTCCATTGTTTATCACTGCAGCCACTACCATTGTTCAAAACTAATCATCTGATTTTTCTCACTGATATTAATACGTATAAAAAAATCTAACTAGACGATTTCTGTATATAAAATATTTATTTTGAAAATTTAACTGGTATGTTATTATCAGGCGTTAAACTACTGATTGAATTAAATACAACTTTGTTAATTTGCATAATTTGGTACTTATATTTCTGAATTCTCTCTATGATTTTTATCCATTGAAGGATTGCTATGAAAATGTTATTTTAATTCATAACAAACATTCAAAGGTTAAAAAAATATGTGTAAGTGGCTTTCTTTTTTTGATAATCATTGTGAAAATGGGGGTACAGCGTTCAGGGTAGCTGACAGGTTAACTCGCTACCATCTTAGACTGCATGATCACTTACCATCAGGTGAGATTGCAGACAAAGGTAGTATTTAAAAAAAAACGCGGGGACACAATATGTATTTAAACTGTTCATATAGCCGCAACTACGTCCGCGTAAATTAAGGATTTTAATATGAATTGAGGGACAAACCATACATATTTGCATTTTGAATATTAGTACGGATGACAAGATGCAATCAAATATAATTTAAAACTAGAGTTCTATTGTGATAGTCAAAAGATAGGAAATGACATTTGTTGTCGATATAATCTTTATATTTTTTTACACAAGTGAAATGCCGCTCACTCACTGACTAATCATGATATCTCAGGAGTCAGGAACTATAAACCATACAAACTTGGAATTTGGAAGGTGGGTCCTTCTATGACGTACTCATAGTTGACAAGTTTCTTTAAACGCCTGTGTTATTTGAGTGAGAGACAACAACATAGGCATTCAGTTTAATATTTTTAAATAATAAAACCTGATTATGTAATTTTCCAAAATCTTCCGCTTAGGGGGCGAGATGGGGGATTAAATTTTTTATGAAAAGCCTTCATTTTTCTAGATACCTACATTTTTTTGGTTAAATTAAAGAAGTTTGTTTTACACAATTTTTTAAAATACCACTCACAAACGTTAAATAGGGGTGAACATTTTTACGAAAGTCCGTAATTTTTCAAGTTATTTCCATGAAACTTGGTATTTGGGTTTTCTGTTAAAAATTAACAAATTCTTATGTATTTCACAGTTTTTTTTTAATTCAAATTCAAAATTCAAATGTTTTTTATTCAAATAAACTTTTACACGTATACTTTTGAATCGTCAAATGAATCTACCACTGGTCCGGAATGCGTTCCTACCGAGAAGAACCAGCAAGAAACTCGGCGGTTGCTCTTTTGAAACAATTAAGCAATTTCCGCGAATAAAAAAAACTTCACGAATGGGGACTTTTACTAGAAGTATTTATTATAATATATATGCCCATAGTGAGATAGTCGATCGCATATTTCATGCACCCGTGATAGGGGCTGAACGATTTTGTTATAATAAGAGCTAGCCGTACTTTTGGAAGGTACATTACGTACTAGCGAACGCCGGCGACTTCGTTCGCGCGGTATAAATTTTTAATTCTCACATGCACTCCTTAATTTTTCGAAGGACCTATGTCACTCTCCAGATCCTCATCTATACCCATGCAAAAAATCATGTTAATCCGTTGCTCTGTTGCGGCGTCAGTGAAGGACAAACTGGCTATATAACGTCCTTTGGGATATTTGGGATTACAAAAATTGTGAAATACGTATTTCATAATTTTAAAACAGAAGTCCAAATAAGTACCAAGTTTCATGGCTATAACTTGAAAAACGATGGAATTTCCTACGAACTTTCAACCCCTATTTGATATTCGAATAGATTAGAATTTCGAAAAATCCTTTCTTAGTGGATACTGGATACCTACTCTTCACAGAGAACACATCCTCCAAATTTCATGTCTCTAGAACCAGCGATTTAGGCTGTGGGTTGATATATACGTCAATCAGTCAGTCAGACAGTCAGGATTTTGAACTATATATAATATGTAGATTTGGTGGGTAAAGGGCTCTCCACTGATGGGAAAATTGACAGTCTGCCCACATGAGACTGGGAAACTGATTACTTATCGCCGCACAAAGACGCGTTATGGTTGCCAAAAAAAATACGCGCCGAATTAAGTACCTGCTCCTTTTTTGGAAGTGGATTAAAAATCATGCTCAAGAGGAGGACCGAGTTTCTTGCTGGTTCTTCTCGGTAGGAACGGCATTCCAAACCAGTAGTATATTCATTTGACTATTCATAAGCACTTGTAAAAAGTATATTTGAATAAAAATCATTTGAGTTTGAGTTTGAGTTTGATATGGCATGAATCGAAAAATTTGAGAATACGTATTGAACAATTTCTATTGCCGTCGCGCTGCTCCTCGAATAGAAATCCATAATATCCGATAGAGACAACTGCAGCTTGGACCGATAATACATAGGAAAAACAGTCGAATTCATACTCTCGTATTTTTCTGTTTCCTCCTCCAAAACTGAACCGTTTTTTTTCAAGAATAATTATTTAAGAAGGGGCTCGGGCTCGGACTCGGGCTTTGTCATATTTGTTTGCGGGATGTCGGATGATGCCGGGAAAACTGAGCCATTTTTGCAATTTTTGAAGGTTCCTTATTCTTGAAATTATTAATTTATTGAAAAAAGAAAAACATAGGGACATATACGGACAAATATGGATTTTATGGTGCAAAAATATCTTCTCTATTGTAATTATCTACGGAGAAAACAGACTAACACGATTGTATGGGGAAACCGCCCTCCCGTATCGTCTTCAAATCTATACTAATATTATAAATGCGAATGTTTGGATGTATGGATGTATGGATGGATGTTTGTTACTCAATCACACCCGAACGGCTGAACGGATTTGGATGAAATTTGACACAGAGATAGATTATAGCCTTGAATAACGCACAGGCTACTTTTTATCCCGGAAAACTAAGGAGTTCCCGCGGGAACCTAAAAATCTCAATCCACGCGGACGTAGTCGCGGGCATCAGCTGGTAATAGTATAAATACGAAAGTGTTTTTGTTTGTTGGTTGAAAACAAGACACAGGTCAATCCAGAATTTCATAAGAACAATCCAGAATTTCATAAAAACAAGACACAGGTCGGCGTAAATAGAGAGAAAATTAAATGGTCTTAGTAACTGTAGGTAATTTCTTAAAAGAAAAATGTATGCATTGTTATTTGTTGTTCCTTTAAGGATATAGATAGCGTAGCGTAAATTTAATTTATTAAAAAGCCATAATTTATTTCATAAATAATAAATATTTCAAAGTTTCACTTACTTGCCTTGCCACCACAGGGCTGAATTTGTAAATATCGTAAATTTTTATGCTGTTAAAAAGTACGGCTATCTCTTAGTCTATATGTATGCCTGCGTAGATAGTGGCTGTATGTGCATAGAAACAATTGACAGCGGCTGACAGCTACGCCTAGATGTCGGCCAAGGGTAGGACCCTTAAAGGTTGATAAAAGGACATTCATAATATACCCTACCATACCATGCCGAGGCACACATACGTAAGTCCATCAATGCCTAGTTGTGGCCAAGGCTTGTATAGTACTTTTCTCAAATAACTCTCAACAAAGAGGCCTTCATGTCATATTGTGATGGATCCCCAGCCATAAAGGTATCCACGGTAACGAAACTGTAGATTCCTGCGCTAAGTCTGCCACCCATTCGGGTGTGCTAGACAACTTTCAAAATTATGTACATGATCTCAGTAGCCAAATCAGATCTATATGCTTCATGGAATAAAAGGTGGGCCATCTCAAGATGCAAGCAAAAGGCAAGCACTATGGGGAAACGGCACAGGAAACGGTTCCCTTCCAACCTTGGTTTGTCCGCCATAGAAATCTTGATCGCAAGATTATTTCAGTAATTTGTCGGCTGAGATTGGGTCATTCTTGCACTCCAGTACATTTAGCTAAGCTAAGGATCAGGGACAACTCTATCCGCGAATGTGGGCTCGATGAAGGCTCCCCAGACCATATATTTTTTAATTGTCCTAAGCAGGTTTCCGCACTTAAACCCCAGTTGGAGGGTCTGTTGTGCGTGCGTTGCCATTCCCCACTGGAGTTTTCACTCCAGCCATCCGAGCTCGCTCCAGAACCCTAGAAGACCGCCCAGGTTGTTTAGGGCCTCTCGAAACGAGGTTGGGGATCCCAGGTGACGTTCTCGTTGGTCTGTGACGCCTGTGCACTCTAGTATCACATGCGTCGGCGTTTCGTCTGTCTCCATGCAAGCTCTGCATAGGGGGTTGTCGGTGATGCCTATAACAAAGAGGTGTTTGTTTAATGGGCTGTGCCCTGTTATAAGTCCCACCACCTTCCTGAGTTTTCCTCTATCCAGGCGGATTAGTTTGTGTGTCAGGCGTTTGTCGATGTTAGGGAATACCTCCTTGGTTTGTCTGCAGTCCGAGGCATTCGTCCACAGTCGGGAATGCTCTTTGAGTGTTAGTTCATGCAACCAGGTTTTATACTCACTGAAAGGTATAGGCACGATTGGTTCGGGCCCTGCTACCTTCAGTGTCGTGGCCTTACGTGCCAATGCGTCAGCTACTTCGTTACCTGGATCCCCGTCGTGTCCTTTGATCCACCGAACGGTGATTTCATTGGAAGCGGCAAGTGTTTCCAGGGATTTATGACAGTCCTTTATGAGTTGGGAGGTAGTCGAGGAGCTAGCCAAGGCTTTGAGGACGGCCTGGCTGTCTGAGTTAATGTTAATTTTGAAGTTCGTTACCTGTCTGTTGACCATTGCCATGGCCGCGGTTGTGATGCCCACACACTCAGCCTGGAAAACCGAGTTATCCTTACCGAGTGCCTGGCTAATTCTTATGTTTAGTTCTTGGCAGAAGGTTCCAGCCCCGGTGCCTGTTTTGGTTTTGGATCCGTCAGTGTATACTTCTACTGCATCTATGATTGGTTTCGGATCCTTGTGTGTCTCTGGGTTTATCTGGTAGTTTCTGTCCAGTATGTGTTGTTTCCTCGTTCTGTCGCATTTCCACTCCAGTCGTGGTTCTTTATTGAAACCCTGAGTTAGGATTTTGGTGTGTTTTGTGTTATTATCTTTCCATAGACCCGAGGTTTTTAGTCTGAGGGCCGCGAGTGTTGCTTCCTCTTTGATGTGTAAGTGTAGGGGTGGGATCCCTAGTATGATTTCGAGTGCTGTACATGGTGTTGTACACAAGCAGCCTACGATGGCGAGGCAAGCTTGTCGCTGAAATTTTTGTAGCTCTTTCTGGGTGGTTGTAAGAAGTATTCTTGGCCACCATATCAGGGCGGCGTATGCAAGTGAGCTTCTTACTACTGATAGGTAAAGCCATTTCATTATCTTTGGCTTTAGTCCCCAGTTTTTACCCAGCATGCGTTTGCATTGACTTAGTATAATGAGAGATTTTTTAATTTTGTCATCTATGTGCCTTTTCCAACTGAGTTTGTTGTCGAGCGTCACTCCAAGGTATTTGACCTCATTGGAGAGTTTAAGGCTTGTGTTGAATAGGTTTGGAGGTTTAGTTAGTTCCGTCACTCTTTTGTTGGTGAAAAGAACCATCTCTGTCTTTTTTGGGTTTACCGTTAGTTCATTTTCGTTACACCATTTCTCAATTAGTCGCAATGCTCGCTGCATTACCTCATAGAGCGTGCTTTCTAGTTTGCCACCAATTAAGATGGTGAGGTCGTCTGCGTAGCCTATGGTGTAGAACCCTTGCTTGTTTAGTTTTGTTATCAGGTCATCAACTACGAGGTTCCATAGAATTGGTGACAGAACACCACCTTGCGGGCAGCCGCTCGATACTACGCCTCTTGTGATTCCGTTGATGTCCAGTTGTATAGCTCTTTGTTCTAGTAGTGATCTTATCCAGTGTCGCAGGGTCCCTGGTGTGTTATACCGACTTAGGGCTTTGTCTATGCTATCGAAGGTAGTTTTATCAAAAGCTCCTTCTATGTCGATGAAGACACCCAGTGTTGATAGTTTGTTTTCAAGATCATGTTCGATTTTTGCTACAACTGAGTGCAGTGCCGTTTCTGTTGACTTGCCTGTGCTGTAGGCGTGTTGAAGAAACGGCACAGGAAACGGTTCCGTTCCAACCTTGGTTTGTCCGCCATAGAAATCTTGATCGCAAGATTATTTCAGTAATTTGTCGGCTGAGATTGGGTCATTCTTGCACTCCAGTACATTTAGCTAAGCTAAGGATCAGGGACAACTCTATCCGCGAATGTGGGCTCGATGAAGGCTCCCCAGACCATATATTTTTTAATTGTCCTAAGCTCCACATATCTATACATGATTGCCTTCCCCCTTACTTCCCTCGTCTTACTAACATTAAATCTTTACTATCTCTTGTTTTTGGCCCCTTCGCTAAATTTTTAAGCAAATTTATATGATTACAACAAAATTAAAATTTAATTGTCTCTTGCAAAGAGTTTGATCTAGTTCACCTTTCCTGCACAGTATATATAATATAGTGTGCTGGAAACATATTTTTTATATAATAATTACTTTTATGTGTTAATTATTATTAACTATTATTATTGTGACTGCCTCGTTGGTCTAGTGGTTAGCATAGTCGACTCCGGATCACGAGGTCCTGGGTTCGATTCCCGGTCGGGCATAAAAAGTTAGGTATTGGGGTTTTCAATTAAGAAATTCTCAGTGCCAGCCCGGAGTTGGAAGTTGGCGGTGTTTCACCCCCGTGCCTCGGAGAGCACGTTAAGCCGTCAGTCCCGGTTATTATTACTAACAAGATAATAATCGTTAAAGCCCGCCAACCCGCATTGGAGCAGCGTGGTGGGTCTAAGCTCTAATTCCCGCTCTCCTATGAGAGTGGAGGCCTGTGCCCAGCAGTGGGACGTTAATAGGCTGTAGTGGTGGTGGTGGTGGTTAATTATTATTAGTAAGTAATAATATTAAGTCCCTATAAATAATAATTGTATTATAATTTATTTATTTAATATTTTCTATTTGTGTTGTTGTAGAACTAACCACTAACTCAGGCTGAACGCTAGTAAATGCGAGACAAGTTCACCGGTTTCTCCAGTAGTGTGTACTCTCCTTCAACGCGACATTGGCAAAATATTTGTGCCTAGTGCACGAGTAAAGCCATTCACATAAGAAGTGAAGTGAAGTGAAGATTAAATAATTTTACCACTGAAATTACGACGAATTCGTACATTTAACTAATAAAAACTGGTCTAGTATTTTATTTTCCTCCATTTCTCTACTTGTACAAGACTAGGCCTACGCCCCATACAAATCTGAACCATCTCCTTGAAATAAAACCTATGATAAGTTACCTCCTTGGTTGCCATGTTTCGTAGAGTAAAAGATCGTTCCATTTTATAAATTACATGGCAGATATGAATTTACTATGTAATTTATTTGGCCGCTAAACTACGACAGACATGGATTTTTATACAACTTTTTCCGGCGGCTGCTTGAGAAAAAAAAAATATATACTTGAAAGGGCGCTCCATAGGGGCTGACAGGGAAGCCCCAGGGTCGGGCTCGTCTTCTTCTTCTGTCTGCATGCATCTTCTTAGCTCTTGGAATCTTCTCCTGCCCTGAACTACCTGCCAAACAATATTCAGCCTGCCTTAGGTAGTGTAAGTCTTTTTATTTTCAAACAAAAAAGAGAAAGAGGAAGGACACACTTGTTGACTGCTTCCAACTTTTTGTATACAGTTCTTCATTCAGTGACATCAAAAAAGTACATGAAGATTTTTCTGTTTGGTCTGAACTGACACTTGCTTGTTTCAGCGAAAAGCTTATTTTTTAATTTCTATGCAATCTGCAATCAGTCAGTGAGAAGCTAGTTACTTATCCATTTTTCCAGTTGAGGAAAGATCGACTATTATAGGTACTTACACACCTAGAAAGAATACAGAATATATATTTTTATATTACTAGATGATGATGATGATGACTTCGCCCACGTGGATTGATTTTTATTATTACTGCGGGAGCTATTTCATTTCCCAGGATAAAAAGTCACCTTTTTAACCCCGAAAATAAAGAATTTCCTACTGGAATAAAAAAACTTAATCCACGCGGATTCTTCTTACATCACTCTTGATCTAGTAACTAATTGCCTAATTATTATTAATATTATACTAGGTATATTTATAATTATTACATACTAAAATAACCTAATTATATAAGTGTGGATACCAACATTTTTAACAGTGTTCCTGGCATCTTGGGCAGCAGCAACAGCACTGTCGGCGGTAGTGGCCGGATTGCTCGCTGCGGCACTGTTCTGTGCTGTGCTGTCTTCAGGCTTCTCCTTTTGGCTGGCTTCCTTTTCCTTGCTGTTACTTTCATTTATGCTTGCACTTTTGCTGCATATTGATGATCTTCTGAAAAGCATTTTTATTTTTAATTTCCTTGTCAATTGATTGCAGATTTTAAAGAGAAAAATTATTTAAAAACTAGCTTTTGCCTGCAGCTTTGCTAACGTTAAGTTTGATTTCCATACAAACTTCAAACTCCTATTTTACCCCCTTAGGGCTTGAATATTCAAAAAAATTCTCATGCCTAAATCATAAAAGCTATTTGTACAGCCCGATCTGTCTAGTGGTATGAGCTGATAGAGCATTCAGTCTGTCAGTCACCTAGATAAATAAAAATATAATATCATATTAAGATAAATATGCAGACTTCTATAAAATATAATAGATTGTTATTTTGGACATTTCGCAAGCTTTGGAGAAGCTCAAGTATTTTTTTGCAACACTGTAGTATTTTTAACTAAGTACTTAATTGAGGCTTATTATTTTCTTGTAAACAATCTCTAAATTTCAATGAGTAAACAGTATTAAATATTTATAAAATGAATTGGTCATTTTATACATGTACATGTAGGTATCGATGTATGGATATATGGATGTTTGTTACTCTTTTACGCAAAAACTAATAAATGGATCTGGATGAAATTTGGCACAGAGATAGGTTATAGTCTGGAATAACACATAGGCTACTTTTTCCCCGGAAATTCTGGAAAATTAAAGAGTTCCTGCGTGAACCAAAAATCCATAATCCACTCGGACAAAGTCGCAGGCTTCAGCTAGTATTGTAATATAATACACACTATAATAATATATTAAGCACTGTGGGCATTTATTACATCGACATTAACAAACTAAAGAAAATATCAAAGTTTTCTTTAAGCAACTTCTTGTGAACTTCAAAACTAAAACATTTGGAGAATCCAAACCCATACTTACTTGATTGAAAAACACATTAAAGCACATAATGTAGACATTAGGATTTAAACTTTATCAAGAACGTATAAAACGCATGAAGGTTAGTAAGCACACCCTTTCACAGCCCTTGCCCGTCTTAATATAACACCTTGCCTCAGTCCTAAACAGTTAGCATTAACTATACTTGCATCAATGGTAAAAATAATTCGAGTAATCACCTGCCGAATGCCGATATGTATCAAGGACGTCTATAGCTACCAAAACATCTGCTGATGTAAATACCGTCCAGTAAAGCTAGTTTTTTAGATCTTAAACGTTGTAAACCATTAATTGCCTATTAAACAATGCAAGGTGTTCTTTTTTCAACATATACGTCTTATTTTCACAGGATATTACAACTTTTGGGATAAATTAAAAGGAAAGAAGTCCAGAACTTACTTCGATCCCTTCACAGGTGTGAATTCTTCCGCGTCGAAAAACTCCTCCGAGTCAGAACTGTCACCCATTTTTCCTAACATATATTATGAATTAATAAACACTACACAAAAATGGGTAAATAGTCACTCTCTCATTGTTTTTTAGCGATTTATTTACGAAGGAAAGTTAATTTATCCACTTGCTCAACCATTTTTGACATTGGTATTTGGTTGTCTTTCGATAAAATGACATTAAATTGACTGTGATGACATCTGTCGACTGTCAGTGTCAAACGTCCGCATGACCATAGAAAGAAAGAAAGAAAGACCTGACACTGACAATTGGTATTTTTATCAACTTAATATAAAGCTCTGGATACCAAAGTATAGGTTCTAAATGTAAAATCATACACATGGAGGGTAGATATTTGGTAGGAGGAGGAGGTAGGTATTTGGGTCTTGGTCCCATGGAGCTACAAAAAAATAAAGCTTTTATGTCAACGCAATCAAAAGATACGGCCGTGTATGCCGCATAGTGTGACACTCGCCAATGGGCGCTTCTTCATTGGACGGCCCGGCCCGGCACCGACACCGACACCGACAGTTCACAACGACACGGCACCGGCACCTACATTCTTCATTGACCGACACCGGCACCGACACGGCAGCTATATATACCTATTTTATAACAGTAGGTCGTGAACTCGCGAAGTGCGAACAAGAGCGATATATTTGTTGTATCCATACTACTATACTATACTACTAATATTATAAATGCGAAAGTATGTCTGTCTGTCTGTCTGTCCGTCTGTCTGTCTGTCTGTCTGTCTGCTACGCTTTCACGGCCCATCTACTCAACCGATTCTGATGAAATTTGGTACAGTGATAGGTTACATCCCAGGGAAGGACATAGGCTACTTTTTATCCCGGAAAATTGAAGAGTGCCCGCGGGAATCAAAAAAATGTATCTGTTCAACCGATTTTGATGAAATTTGGTACAAGGATGGGTTGTATCCCGGGAAAGGACATAGGCTACTTTTATCCCGGAAAATTGAAGAGTTCCCGCGGGAATCAAAGAATATCAATCCACGCCGACGAAGTCGCGGGCATCATCTAGTATTATAAATGCGAAAGTTTCTTTGTCAGTCTGTCTGTCTGCTACGCTTTAACGGCCCATCTTTTCTCCCGATTTTGATGAAATTTGGTATAGGGGTACTAGGTAACATCCCGGGGAAGGACATAGGCTATTTACTTTTTATCTTGGAAAATTAAGAAGTTCCCGCAGGAATCAAAAAAATTAATCCACGCAGACGAAGTCGCGGGCATGATCTAGTTTATTGAAACGCAAAAAAAAAGAAGTAGGTATCAGTAAATGGTTTTAGGTGCATCCAACTATAAAAGAAACATATCTATATGGCGTGTATTAGAATTTATGTGAAAACTAACCGATGACCCGGTCACCCGGATAAGTTTTTCAATTATTTCCGTACTAAGTAGATAATGCCCGCGATTTCGACCACATGGGTTACGGTTTTTAGATTCCGGCAGGAACTCTTTAATTTTCCAGGATAAAAAGTCCTTACCCGGGATACAACCTATCCCTATACGAAATTTCATCAAAATCGGTTGAATAGATATGCCGTGAAAGCGTAGCAGACAGACATACTTTCGCATTTATAACATTAGTATGGATTAGTATGATATGTATAGTATGGATACGTAAAGACAGCTTTGATTATTTACTAATGAACTGTATCGAAAAATGTAAATGAATTGTGTACTAGAGCCTAGGGAGCGCGGGGCGGGATCTCTGATCACTCGCACGCCCACATGGACGTTTGTATGCGTACACAACACATGCATAAAATTGTCGGCCCGACACCAGTGGGAGACTTGCTACCGACGACATGCCGGTGCCGGCGACGGCATGTCGTTGCCGGGCCGCCCCAGTGAGACAGCGCGCCATACAACTTCATACAATTATGCGTCCACTGATGTCGGTGTCGTTGCCGGGCCGGGGCCGGGCCGTCCAATGAAGAAGCGCCCAATAAATCAAAACCTGCAGGGCGACCGCGTATCTTTTGCATCAATCATTGATACATCGCAATCACCCCTGTTTATCATTGGCTGAAATTATGGTATTCTTGCTGCGTCAATGGATTTCGTCCAATAGTGGAAGAGTGTTTTAACGAATCAGAGGTGATTGCGATGTATCAATGATTGATGCAAAAGATACGTGGTCGCCCTGCTGGTACATACCTACTGTAGAATCATAAAATTTGGCAAGAAGCAAGGTCTCACAGCACAACCCACAATAATTATAGAAAAAAATCCGAAAATCGTTACTAAGGGTTACGTACACATATTATAAGGTGTTGATTTGTTTTTCAGGCGTTATCAAGTAAGCTAATGTTCACACTACAGAACCCTTTGTGAGAGAGTCTGACTCGCACATGAGCGGTTTTATATTTATAATATTGAATTTAACATAATTTTAAGGAAATATTAATTGAAAAATGAAAGCTCCGAATGAAAGACCGATGACCCCAAAAAGGTGGCGGGATGTTGGTGGATGAGGAAGGCGGAGGACCAATGATGACGTGCGGTGGTGGCACGCTCTCCTTAAGATGTCCCTGTAGTGGATACCTATTTCTTTAACCTTATTAACCTTTATCTATTATTAAGGATAGCGAGGCGGTATTTTGTACCTATTCTACTAAGCACTAACTCTGTGTTCTTTTATTTACCTAATTAAATAATGCCCGCGACTTTAATTTTCCGGGATAAAGAATAGCCCCATACCAAATTTCATCAAAATCGGACAGATGAACCATGAAAGCGTAACAGACAGACAGGCACACTTTCGCATTTATAATATTAGTATGGACTTGGTAGGTATGTAGGTACTTACATGTCAAATTTTTGCTATGCGTATATTTCTAAAGTATAATAATATAATAATTACTGTTCGTGAAACATGAGCTAACTTTAAAACAAAGCATTTTTACAGCACGGTTCCTACATCGTACTGTATTCAGTCGAGATTGTAATGTTGATCGCAATTACCGTAGCCGCATGCGCCGCGCCGCACGCTGCACTTTTACTGCAGCTGTAAAAGCGAATAACGTCTGCAGCGCGAGTAACTTGTTTGGGCAGTCAAGTGTCAACAAACTTTTGCTTGCATACCTTAGATTAGCTTTACCTTAGTTGTTTCAGGAGTTATTGTGGTTTAAGTTATTTTTTTATTCCCGCGGGAACTCCTTAATTTTCCGGAATAAAAAATAGCCAAAATCAGCCGATAACTGAATTGAGAATTTCATGTTGAGTCTGTCTCAAAGATTACTTGAGGACTAATTAAGCAAATTTTTGTTTCTGAATTGATATTGGGCCGGTTTCCGAATTAAGCATTCAAGCAAAAACAAGCTCCAACTCTCTAAACCTTACACAATATCAATTCAGAAACAAGAATTTGCTTAATTAGTCTTTAAGTAAGTAGTCTTTGAGACAGACTCAACATGAAATTCTCAATTCAGAAACCGGCCGTATGTCACTCCCCAGGGTCTTCAACTATACCTACCCATGCAATGACTTTTTGCTCGTCGATCCGTTGCTCTATTGCGGAGTAATATTCTGTGCTTGTACAGCCCGTTGTGTGCGGGCTGCAGCTCTGTAATAGGCAACCAGTATTATACAAACGGAATCCGAGCTAAAGTCCTAATGTCCGCTGGTCCAGCTCTGTTAGTGATAGCTATTGTTCCACCCGTCACGCTCAGCGGCCGCCAGACCTCGAGGTGCCGGGTGTGAGGTGTCTGCCCGCGTGACATTTGAGACTGTCTGCGAACTTTTTGTTGTCATCTAGGTAGTCTAGGTGATCGAGGATTTAGTTTTTTTTTATTCCGCTACAAGTTAGCTCTTGACTCCGATCTCACCTAGGAAAGTTAGGAATGGTATAGTCGAGGGCTAACCTGTTAGGGGGTCACGGCAGTTACTACACCCATACCTACCTCTGGGCCCTAATGTTTATAAACTCGTACCAGATTACGCTATAGTTCAGAAATTTAAAATTTCCAAATTGATCCCGTCGAGGATCGAAGTCATCGAACCCGGGACCTCCCACTTAGACCACGACGCTCACCACTGCGCCAGGGAGGTCATTGTAAATAAACCGTTACATCGTGAAATAAAACATTTTATTTCATGTAGCGTTTTCTGAATTGGCGTAATTACCTACTTATCTCTACTACCTACTTAATTCGTAAACACTTGACCGTGATGACAAGAGAAAAAATTAGTTTTACAATTAACTATGTACACAGAATTTTATTGGGTTTTATTAATCCGATACTGGGGTTGCCCTCGCGAGCAGAGCGAGCGTCGTTTCGGTCTTTAAGTAGGTAGTTACTCCGTACGGACTAAGGAATACTCGATAGGAAAACTGCATACAGCTACGACAGCATGACTATTACAGCATTTTCACCCACAAAGAGCCGGCGGAAAGGAATGAGCGAGCAAAAGAACTCAAAAAGAGTCAAAACTCTATGTTAGTGGAAGTGTGAACTCAGAGTCCGTTCCGCTTAGTCATTTCCCTCAATAGGTACCTTTTTGCGGTAGAAACCCCGTTGTTTAATCTCGATCATCGATGGATCATAGATATTAAACAGACTTCGGATAACTTGGAAGAGAATTAGGTTTTTCCTGCTATAAAAAGAAGTACTTAAACCAAAAATAAAAATAAAAGTTAGTAAAGTAAAAACCTAGTAAAAGTAAAAAAATATACATTGTTAGTTTTAAATAAAAAAAACCGGCCAAGTGCGAGTCGGACTCGCGCACCGAGGGTTCCGTACTCAAGAAGTAGGTATAATTACCTTTGTTAATGAACCGCAAAACTAACTTTGTTTGTAGAGGTTTACTGTTAATATCAAAAAATTACGTTTGTTGTATGGGAGCCCCCCTTTAATATTTACTTTATTGATATTTAATTATTTATTTTGAAAGGTAATATACAAGTTAATATTCTGTGAAAATTTGAACCGTCTACCTGTTACCGTTTTTAATATTGAGCAAAAAAATACGAAAAAGACACGTTTATTGTATGGGGACCCCCCTTAATATATATATTTTTTTAATTTTTTGTATTTGTTGTTATAACGGCAACGGAAATACATCATTTGTGAAAATTTCAGCTTTCTAGCTATCACGGTCTATGAGATACAGCCTGGAGACAGACAGACAGACAGACAGCGGAGTCTTAGTAATATGGTCCCGTTTTTACCCTTTGGGTACGGAACCCTAAAAAAGAACACATAGGACTTTGGTCCGTCTTGGATGAGTCAATTGCGGTTTGTCTCGCTGTTTGTATGGTTTAAGGTTTGTTAAATTACACGAAGATAAGGCAAAAAAAAGCATTAATTAAGACAAGACAGACCACAAGACAATAGCAGCCACCACATGTCCTCGGGTATCTAGGTAATAGGTACCTACATATACTTTTTGTCCGGAGTTTATTGTGTTTTCTTACTTTATCTTATTGTTTCACACTTGATACCTCTGTAATAAAGTAGGTACTTACTTAAACTAACCGCAATTAAACGTTATCACTTTCTTTATCAGTGAACGGTGACGAAAACATTGTGAGGAAAGCTGCAGATCCGCGGGTTCTCCATTGTGTTCTAAAAAGCTTGTAAAGTCTACCAATACGTATTTGGCCTGCGTGGTGAACTATGGCCAAAACCCTTCTTATACTGAGAGGTAGAGAATCGTGCTAAGTAATGAGCCGAAAATAGGTTGAAACTATGGTGATGGGTGGTGGGAGATATTTCCAACACTTTGTCGCATTATTATTTAAAAATTCCTTGGCAGACAGTCGTATGATTTGGCATGATAAATATATATGCAGTATGCTCCTCGCTTATCTGTTGGAGGCTATGGACGAGATATTACTGTCTAAAATGTTGGTGGTGGATTTATATTTAACTCGTTGTAAGTCATTTTACTAAGAAATTTGTTTTGCTTAGGACAAGTGACTTATACGGCCGGTTTCTGAATTGAGAATTTCATGTAGAGTCTGTCTCAAAAACTACTTAAGGACTAATTAAGCAAATTTTTGTTTCTGGATTGAAATTAGCCGGTTTCTGAATTAAGCATTCAAGCAAAAACAGCAAGCTCCAACTCTCAAACCTTACACAATATCAATTCAGAAACAAAAAATTGCTTAATT
Source organism: Erebia epiphron (assembly GCA_963932025.1). Classification (NCBI taxonomy): domain Eukaryota; kingdom Metazoa; phylum Arthropoda; class Insecta; order Lepidoptera; family Nymphalidae; genus Erebia; species Erebia epiphron. The sequence goes on along the minus strand of OZ009945.1, from coordinate 54,596,544 downwards.
AGTCCCTAAGTAGTCTTGGAGACAGACTGAACATGAAATTCTCAATTCAGAAACCGGCCGATAGTCAATGGAGAGCTTTAAGGAAGGAGGTTTCTTGACTCCAATAGAGAAGTTTTCTTGAACCAAAGCATACATAATATTACCGTGACCAAAGTGACCAAGCCACGGTCTCTAACCAATTTAATGATGCATGAAAAGAAAATTTAGAGGCATTGAGAGTTTTTAAGGAAATGGTTTAAAATTAGTTTCTGCTTAATACAGCAGTCGGGAAGTACGCTGTGATTCATTGAATTCGGTTACCTTGACAACTCGTGGTGTTAAATACGTCACTAGGCAGGTAGGTATTTTTTCTTAATCTACTCATTTAGTATCCAGTTCAATGTTAATAGGGAAAAGTTCTATGTTATAGTAAATAATCTGGACAAATAAAATCAAATATATAGCAGACATATTATATTGACACTTTTGCATTTGTAATTTTAGTACTTAGGTATGTATTAATACCTGAGTAACTAATTAGTATGTACCTAACTACTTATGAGGTCTTTCAGTTTCAGTAAAGCTACTTCAGCAATAAAACATCATGCATGATGCACCGAAATCTACAATGTGGCGAAACATAAGCCACACTGACATAAATATAACTTGGTCTGCGATGCGTTAAATTATTTTAGTTACCAAATGAAAGAAAGAGACAGGATGCTGACATAAACATAGAATGTCTTGAGAGTTGTCCGTTTCGTAAAAAGCTTCGTGACGGATTTTATAGGTTTACAGATCCAAGGCCAAACCTGAAAGTAGAACTTGTAATATATGTCACCGTAAGATTGCAAATGCCGTTGGATAGTAATCATAACTAGCGATATTGTAAACTGTTGACAGATTACAATTTAACGCATTATTTTTCGGTAGATTGTAATCTGTTAGATATATTAGGCCGGGCACTACGTGTTTATTTATGTCGAACCGTAACCTTACCTACAAGAAAGAGACAAGAAAACGTAAATACAATGAATATTTCAAAAATTGACACTCGGAACATGGAACGGTTCACAATCCGTCGACAGTTTACAATATTGCTAGTTGGATTACAATCTATCGATTTTTGCAATCTTACGGTGACATATAGAAACGGTAACATCGGAAACTACTTAACAATCAGATGATTATTTATTTATGTTCATAAAAATAAAATATAGTTAAAATAAAACTAAAAACATTTTTTTAAAGCTTTGCAGGTGCTTTTATATAGTCAAATGAATCTACCACTTACCTATAATTATATGGGTAAGGTTAGGTACTACTATTATTTATAAGATTACCTAAGTACACGAAGATATTTATACCCACAGATATGCAAAAACAGCTTTCTTCTAGTAATGGTAGAGGTCCGAATTCCAATAGGATGTTGTTTTAACAACGTGGTGCAAGTTGCAACGCGTCAGGCTCAGGAGCTTCTGCAACGCGTCAATTCTAAAATAAAGAAAAGTGACGGAAGAGACAAAGTATAAAAAATACCTAAGTAATGAACTGTAAAGTATACTTAGAAACCTTTAGTTCAGGAATTTTAACCTCAGTTAACCTTTCCTGTGATCAAAATACTGTTGGTGGTAAGATGGTATCTGGGCTATAAACCAGATGATCTGCTCTCTCTTTTCATCTAAATCGTTTCCCTTGCTACGTTTCGCGCAGGCTATTCTATAGGGTATACAGTCTGATACACATTCATAGGGAAAACTGGTCGTATCTTAGCATTGTGAGCGTGCGGTGAAACAAGTATAAAGCCCTGTGTCTCCCCCCCACAGCGTTTACTTCGCGCCCACTCCGCTCGCTGGAAAACCGTCGCTGGTACTACTCTGTCCTTTCCGCAAAAAACTATTCAAAGTAAGTTCAAAGTTTCATAAAGTTCGTGCTGTGACGAGTTTTAGTTCGTAATTTTTAAGAGAGTAAATTTGTAAGTGAATGAACTAAGAAAAATTACTACATAGGTAGGTCCTCCATTAAAAATTTGTTTTAACAATAGATACAGATAGTATTTACCTACCCAAAATAGTTTTATGAGGAATATTAGTCTACTCAACTCAAAATTTACCTCATAAAATCTCTTAATATTCATTAACTAAAGTTGCGCGTTTCCATTGTTACCTCGGTTAAATTAACACATTTACGGCAAGTATTTTGCCGTATTTGACGGTCAGCCAGTGCGGCAGCTAGTTATCCTTGTTTTGCGCACCGTGCGGGGGTGATCTAACTATGTTCCCGTGCGTGTAGGAAAGAGACAGTGATTTTTTCGATATGGTAGCTTTTAATATAATAATATTGTACACTAATAATATACGGCAAAATAGATGCCGTAACGCACAGTAAGGTAAGTATTTTTATTCAGTGCGGTGCGGAGACTATCTTGCCGTACCCCCCCAACCCTGTGCCTCCCTACATGCGTCCGCGCGGCCACTCAGTTTGCACTAGTGTTGGCCGTAATTGAGACGTACGTAAGCGCTCGATATTTTTTATGCAAAAAACTATCGATGTCAAGTGTGAAAGTTGTTCAGTGTGATAACTACCTAGTTGCTAGCACTTCTATAGAATATAGAAGGCTAATATAGAACGTTGATGAAACCATACCTAGTTTTCAAAATTTATTTTATTTCGTTAAATTAAATTTCCTAATATTGTGTGATCTCATCATAGATTTAAAAAAAGTAATTATAATAATTTGATACTCTAAAATGAATCAAAATTTTAAAAAACCTATTTACATTTTTATTAATTACCTAGTGTTTTTGTACTAAGTACATATTGTGACTGATTTTTATTTTTATTTTTTTTATAATTGCCGATACTTGTAAGAATAATTATCATGTTGACTAATTATGAAGAATTATGTTGTATTTGTTGTAAAGAATATCTTTAAAATATCGATTGTCATTTCAGAAGTAAACCCCCCATCCCTAGCAATTCTTTAACTTCTATGCTATTGGTACGGCATATATATTGCCGTAAATGACTGATTTTGAAAAATACCTGTATCGAAATATCATAGAAAACCCGGGGCTACCGCAGCTAGGTATACTCGAGGATGTGGCCTATCGATTTGTTCAAAAAAATCATTGATATGAGGAGTTTCCACGTCTGCATGGACTTTGAAAGTCAGGTTCCGGTACGGCAAAATAGAGGTCGTAACGCACAGCAGGAAATATAGATACGGGCAGTATTTGTCTCGTAACGCACTAGCCGAAGGTTTAGATCCAATGCTGCCGCAGCGAATGTGTTAAGATTATTTTGTCGTACATAATATTTTGTTCGGAGTGACGATTATTTCCTAAATAATAGTATTCTTTGGAATATAATATAAAAAAATTATAGTTGCTATGATATTATAATTATTAATTAAATCTTACTTTTATATATACCTACTCAGTGGAGAAAACAATATCAAATTGAAGTCAATAAATAATAGGTAGGTACTGATGCAAAATATCATAATTTTTTGCCATTTTTAATGGCAAAACTAGCTTTTGCCTAGCGGTGGAACATTTATTGAATATCTTAACAAAATAAAGTAGGATATGAATGATTTCAGTAGGTACCTACCGATACAGGTCAGTTTTTTAGGGTTCCGTACCCAAAGGGTAAAAACGGGACCCTATTACTAAGACTCCGCTGTCTGTCTGTCTGTCTCCAGGCTGTATCTCATAGACCCTGATAGCTAGAAAGCTGAAATTTTCACAAATGATGTATTTCCGTTGCCGCTATAACAACAAATACTAAAAATTAAAAAAATATATATATTAAGGGGGGTCCCCATACAATAAACGTGTTTTTTTCGTATTTTTTTGCTCAATATTAAAAACGGTAACAGGTAGACGGTTCAAATTTTCACAGAATATTAACTTGTATATTACCTTTCAAAATAAATAATTAAATATCAATAAAGTAAATATTAAAGGGGGGCTCCCATACAACAAACGTAATTTTTTGATATTAACAGTAAACCTCTACAAACAAAGTTAGTTTTGCGGTTCATTAACAAAGGTAATTATACCTACTTCTTGAGTACGGAACCCTCGGTGCACGAGTCCGACTCGCACTTGGCCGGTTTTTTTTAAATCATTACACATCGAAACCGAGCAACTTAAACCTTTCAAAGAATATTTCCGCAAGGAAACTGTTTTGCACTGACCTTTAACGTTAGATACAATTACCGGTATTTGCGGTAATAGGTAGAAATCTATACAAAAGATTCAAACAAAAAGTAGTAGGTAATTGACTTTAGTCATGCACTCATGCCGCTCATGCGTAGCGAGTGGTAGCTCATAGCTGAGATATCGGTAGGTAGTCGGTACCTATTTAACCCATAATTTACTTTTACAAAAGAAAAATTACCAAATTGATTGCAGGGGAAAAACAATAGTATTTGTGATACAAGGGTGGAAAATAGGTTATTGCAAACGAGCTGTCATTAATAAGCCCGAGCCGAAGGTGAGGGTTTTTAATGTCACGAGTTTTCAATAACTTTCACACCCGTGTATCACACGACGTTTTTCAATACAGTTGTGGGAAATAGTACAAAAATATAATCAATTTATCACATAAAAAATATATATTTTGATCGAGCTTAAAATACGAGCTTCATCCTCACTCCTGCCTCCTCATGTAGAAATAGATTATTCTTAGACAGTGTAGATCATAACGTACCTGCATTCATATTTCATGTAGTAAGTAATTATGTGCTAGGCAGAAGGTACCTGTTATCGCCTATTGTGAGTAGTGTTTACAATGAAATGAATGCAATAATGCGGTTATCTTATCGTGGTACCTACTCCGTAGGTACAATCAAAATATAGTGTTAGTGCAAATATTGCCTAACTACGTGACAAGCCAATAATATTATTGAAAATAATTGTTTGTACGTAGATAAGCAGAGAGACATCAAATTTTAAACATGAAAAATAAAATAACGTACCTATTTATAAATCTATAAAACTAAACGACTAAACCCAAAACTAGAAATCAAAAACAGCCAACGCAATAGAATGGGAAGTAATTAAAGAATATAAAATTTGGCGGTTGTTGTTGTACGTTAGAAATAGTAACTTCTAATCATCATAAAGATACTAACTTATATTCATCATTCTCCAGCACTTTTTATATTTTGTTATATTCATATTGTTATCAACTGTAGCTGTTAAACTTACGGCTCGAGCATGATTACGTCTGTAAGCAATTAGTTACTGTAAAGTAAAAAGTAAACTTTCGTCTCAACTGACAAAACCACCCAATCCCACAGATCATATAGCTCAGGCTACTTATGCAAGCTTTGTATGGGAACCCTAAAATAAAAAATGTAAAGCTGATTTTTGGCACAAGTGTTCCTTGGGGTCTGAGAAGTACCTCTTAAAAATTCCCCTCCACCTAGGCCGCGGGCGGGGTCGTGTAAATCACAAGAAAATTAAACAACTTTTCAAAAAAGTAAAAAATACGCAAAATAAGCCGGTATATTTCCAAAACTATTTGTCCTATCATAATGATTTAAATGCCATTTGGTAGCTTATTTAATGTAGAATATTTTCGCCATAGATAGTTCTTTTGTAGCACTAATATTTTTTGAGAAAATTACAAAAAACTGCGGTTGGGGAGACGTTTGGGGGGGTGGGGGGTAACGCCCGCGGCCAAGGGGGGGGGGGGGATTTTTAAGAGGTACTTCCCAGACCGCAAGGAACACTTGTGCCAAAAATCAGCTTTACATATTTTTTTTAGGGTCAATGTTTATTAGTCCCGTACTAATAAGCGGTTCTGATGACCGACAATTAGTGGTATAACTTCCGCGTGGTTAAAGTTTTTTCCCCACAGGTACTCTTTAATTTTCCGGTATTAAAGTAGCCTATGTCGCTCTCCAAGTCCTCAACTGTATACTCATGCAAAAAATTAAATTGATCCGTTGCTCTGTTGCGGCGAGATTGAAGGACAAACTCTATTTACCATCCTTGGGGATAAAATGTTCTAAAACTGTGAATCACGTATTTCTTCATTTCAAACCGAAATTCCAAATATCAAGTTATAATTTGAAAAATGACAGATGTTCATACAAAGTTTCAACCCCTATCCTTTTTTAATCCTATGGGAAAATTTTGAAAAACTGTAACACACGTATTACTTTATCTTTTACTGAAAGCCAAAATACCAAGTTTCGTTGATATAACTTGAAAAATATTTATCTTGAGAAATTCAGGACTTTCATACAAACTCTTGTCCCTTATTTCACCCCTTTGGGGGTAGAATTTTCAAAAATGGTGCAACACGTACTTCGTCATATTTAACCGGAAGCTCAAAGACCAAATTCCATGGCTTTAACTTGAAAAATTATTAACTTTCATTGACATTCATTTAAATTTTCAACCCCTATTTCACCCCTATTGGGGTGGAATTTTGAAAACCTGTGACATATGTAGGAACTTCTTTAATTTAATTAAATAATTTTAACAAGAGCCAAAATACCAAGCTTCGTTGAAATAACTTGAGAAATATCTTACGAAATGAAGGACTTTTGTACCTACTTTCATCCCCTATTTCACCCCTTTGGGGGTTGAATTTTGAAAAACTGTGACACATGTACTTCTTTATTTTTACCTTAAGTTAAAATACCAAGTTTAATTGATATAACTTGAGAAATATCTTGAGAAATGGAGTACTTTCATACAAACTTTCATCAGCTATTTCACCCCTTGGAGGGTAGAATTTTCAAAAACTGTGAACCAAGTATTTCTTATTTTTTACCGGTAGCTCATACTATACCAAGTTTCATGGATATAACTTTAGAAATGACGGACTTTCATACAAACTTTCAACCCCTAAAGGCACTGTCCACTTGAATTCACCCCTTAGGGGGGGAATTTTGAAAAATCCTTCCTTAGTGAGTGCCTACGTCACAAAGGAACCTACCTACTGTCAAAACTTCAAGTTTCTAACTCCAGCGGTTTAGGCTGTGCGTTCATAATATATAAGTCAGTCAGTCAGGACTTTGAATTTTATATAGACCTTTTTATACATAGATTTCGAACAAGCTAGTAGACGTTTTCGACGACCTCCGTGGCGCAGTGTTGAGGTTGAGCGCTGTTGTCTTAACGTACGGAGGACCCGGATTCGATCCCCGGCAGGGTCAATTTGGGAATTTATAATGACTGAATTTACCCTGGTTTGGCCTGGTAGGTGGCTTAGTTACCACCCTACCGGCAAAGACGTGCCAAGCGATTTAGCGTTCCGGTACGATGCCGTGTAGAAACTAGAAACCGAATAGGGGTATGGGTTTAATATTTATAACATGCCATGCCCCTAATAGGTTAGCCCGCTACCATCTTAGACTGCATCATCACTTACCATCAGGTGAAATTGCAGTCAAGGGCTAGCTTGTAGTGGATAAAAAAAGACTGATAGTACAGCAGTGATAGCCAAATGGTTTTTTGGAGTTTGATCTTCGTGCACGCACAATACTCTTCGGAGATAAGTCCGTTTCTAATAATCTTCACTTGCTACGAGTACATCGGTGAAGAAAAACATCGTCAGGAATCATCGCTTTCATACCCGAGAGTTCTTCATATCGAAGTGTGCAAATCCGCACTTGGCCACTGTGGTGAATTATGACTAAACACTTCTCAGAGCATGTGTCTAAGAGAGGAGACTCATGCTCAGTAGTCGGCAGGCGATGGGTTGATGATGAAAGAAATGGGGCTGAATACGTCATAGCACTGAATAATCTATACCCATCAATAAAAAGTAAATATCTAGATACTTAGCAGTCCAATTATTATTAATGGGTACCTATAGTAAGTAACGTATTAGGGTCAGTGAAAGGAGATCTTGTCCACTTGCTTCATTACAATTCCGCCAACCTTCGCAGTTCCCACACACGAAATTGTCTCAAGACATTCTGTACGGTTCTTTTGAAGTTCTCAAGACCATGAGAAACATGACTATAAGTAACCCGGCAACGAGGCACCTTAGCTTCTTTTCACGAACCCGGGGCATCCTGCTTCTATGATTAACGCGCTCACCACTGGGCCAGGGAGGTCGTCTGGTTACCATTTGAATTTTTATTTTAAAAAAAATCGACATTATAAAAATATTATAATCCATCATTTATTTCAACAGTTATAATCTATTCTCAGTGATCTAATCTATGCTGAGTTTCTTGCCGGCTCTTCTCAGTAGAACATTTTTCCGAACCGCTGGTACGTTACCTTGATGTATCATAAGTGACACAAGTTGTCCAACGTGAAATAAATAAATTATTTATCATTTATCATTTAGTGTACTTGACGGTACTATAATTATTATTACTAATGACTCCACAATTTCCGCTAACTCATCTTATACCATGACTTGCATGTTACCTATCATAACATGTTTAGTGTTTACGTTTATGTCATGTTAGGTATCCATTTTGCTATAAGATATAGACTCCGCTTTTTAACAATAGGTCAATAATGATAAAATCACTTTTATCATAACCAAAATAATGGTTTATATTAGTCATTATTTTCTACCACTTTACAATAATACATTATGCTGTTTTTGATGATCGAAAAAAGAATGGTTCGGCCTTGCCAAGTTTCATTGAAAATAGTGTGGATGCCGGTTGCTATTAGTTAATAGCGAAAGCTATAAATAACGCGTAAAAACTTACAAGAAAACGCACAACAAATAAAAGCTGTCGTAGGTACCTACGTATAATACTAGTATATATGTAATATGTATAGGTCTGGGTTAGTATTGCTAGAAGAATTGGTGAGGCAGGGTTTCTAGCCAGGTTAGTTAGGTATCCTTAAGCATCCACATACTGACAAGTAGCATTCAGCTATTTACAAGGTAAGCAGCGCCTTAATGCTTCTATGACCTGCACGCCACTTCATTACCTTGAATACTTAATCGTGAAAAAAAACTACTGGTCGCTGATATAATATAGACATGATATTAAAATTTTTGTAAGCGATTCATTTAAATTTTTCACGATTTCAGGTTTTTTTCCATGTAATATCAATGATGACCTTGAATACAATAAACAAGTGACAAACATAATCAGTTGCTTTAAATTTAGCGTCAATAATAATCTGAAATACTGTGGTAAATACTTGGGTAAATAGGTAGGTAACTAGGTATTTAGGTATTACGTTACGCAATCACTCTCCAACCGGTTGGTTGAAAAACGCTTGATCATGATTTTTTGCTGAAATTACGCGAGCAGGTACTACAGTCGGTGAAGGTTAGCCAGTAAATGCCTGTTACAGTGTACCTACAGTAGCCTGTTACTAACTGTATTTACCAATCAGCCCCCCAATTATGTAAGAGTTGTCGATCAAATCGTTAAAGTAAAATAAACATAACAGCATTCAATGAATAGAGCTCGGCATCGATGATCGACAATTCTTACATACCTAATTGGGGGCCAGCATGACTAAGGATTATGGAACCATAGTATTGTAGGTACCTTAAGGTAGGACTCTGTTGACAAGCATGTCAAATGCGTCCCCCAACCCTCATTTACCTAGTGTTAGAGTCCGACCGAAGCATCTTCGGCCAAACCTTCGGCTTTGACCAAAGAGGGGCCGAAGTTTTGGCCGAGACCGAAGTTCCATCGCCAGAAATAAATCGAAGCATCAGTCAAGTCTCAACAGTCAACGTTAATCTTAAAAACATTAATCAATGTCACTTCTAGCCAATCTGAACTTAATCGCTTATTAAGCCTACGGTTATTAAGTTACGGTTATTAAGCCTAATTCGGCTTAGGTCGAAAGTTGTGCCGATTAATAGACTTTGGCTTCGGCCAGAATCAACCTTTGGTCGGACACTTCCTACTGTTTACCATAAAATCATTAATGTTTCGCTTACCCTTAGCACAATGCCCGTGGACCTGTACTACGTTCCCGGCTCGGCGCCGTGCAGGGCGGTGCTGCTGACGGCGCGCGCGCTCAACCTGAACCTCAACCTCAAGCTGGTAGACCTGCACCACGGCGAGCACCTCAAACCGGAATACCTCAAGGTACCTCCTGTTGATAGCGAATAGTTTAGACACCCGGCTTCCTAATACGGGTTGTCGGGGGCTCCCCCGGGCACGCACCTATAGAAGAAGGAAATCATCGTGAGGAAACCTGCATGCCCGATAGTTCTTTATAATGTTCTCGAAGTGGGGGAAGTCAGCTAATCGGGACATGACCAGCAAGGTGGGCTATGTTCTAGCCATAGCCCACCTCGCTCCACCCTTCTCATTCTTAAAACAAACTCGTGTCCAGTACTGAGCCGGTAATGGGTTGAGTTAATGATGAATGATGATGATCCCACTTGGAGGAGCGTTGGGGTACCAATTCCCAAGGTGCTTGAATGGCAACCTTACATTGAAAAGCGCAGCGTGTTAGGAACTTAGGCCCGTATTAATAAGCCGACAACAGATAGAAACACCTTCGTAAGACTCTACAATCTATGACTAGGATCGGTCTTATTGAACCTACCTGTTCTTAAGTCATAACAAATGCCGGTTTATTAATACGGACCTCAGGGTCCCACAGTGCTTGCTGGAATGGTGACCTCCCTTGCACTGGGAACTTGGCAGACATTTGGCAGACCTTCAGGTGGATGGATATGATATCAAGCAAGTTCCAGGAAGACGTTTGTATAATTTTTGGATATCTTTAGTAGTCTGAGAGTCCTGTTTATTCTGAGTATGCACCTAACAAGTGTAGGAGACGTAGTGGACTGTAGGCTTGGGTAGGGTTTGGGTGCTTGATGAGGTCAAGACTTCCCGTGGCACAATTATTTAAGTAGGTACCTAATTATACTAAGGTAGGTACAAAGGAAGCGAAAATACTTCTAGCCCTGTGGCAGTTCTTGAGGTAATAGACAGACAGACGTTCTATTTTGCACAATCAGTGACAGGGTGAATGAAATGAGAACCTTTGATAAAATCAAAGATGTGAACGATCTGCCCATAGACTAAAAATACTTTTTGTTGTGTTTCCAACAACAAGTAGGCCTAAGCCTTTAACTTACCTACTTTTAAAAGTATTCCATTAAAAATTTTAATTTGCCGTTTCTGATGGCATAAATATAATCTGTTAACTCACTTTTTTAGTGAACCTATGACGATTGGTACTTAGTAAATAACCAAGCAATTCCATTCCAAGACCTTATTCTATAAGACATGCAACAACCATCTCTATTCCGTACAAATATAGGCGCTAAACTTGCAGGCATACCATGTGAAGGTCAGACATCGCATGTTGATGTACCTAATTCAGCGGTGGTTCGATGAACTCAAAGGGGAACAGTGTAGAATCATAGAATGTGTTTCCACTGTACAAAATCAGCCGTGGCCGTTTTTGTTCTCCTTTTTTTTTTTATCCACTACAGGTTAGCCCTTGACTGCGATCTCACCTGATAGTAAGTGATGATGCAGTCTAAGATGGTAGCGGGCTAACCTGTTAGGGGCATGGCAGTTATATTAAAAACTTGGCGGTACGTCTTTGCCGGTAGGGTGGTAACTAGCCACGGCCGAAGCCTCCCACCAGGCCAGACCAGGATTCAGAAATTATAAATTTTCAAACCCTGCCGGGGATCGAACCCGGGACCTCCGCACGTTAAGGCAACAGCGCTCAACACTGCGCCACGGAGGTCGTCAAACAACGATATTTAAATGCCCTATAAGTAAAACTCTCTCAACCACAGAGGTAGAACTAAGTACCTCTATGCTCTCAACACATTCGTAACAAATAGATAAAAATACGGTGTAGGTATCGTAAACGGAGTATGACGTGATCACAACTTTTCCACAGTTTTTCAAGGCTGTGACTTTTCTAAGGAATATAGATATACCTACAATATAATATTATACTAAGGGACTTACCTACCTAAAAAGTAGGTACCTACTCAGTACTAAGTAATTTAAGTAAGTTCATACAACAAAACTCTATTCAAAGTGAAAGCTTATTCACTCAGCTCTAAACTGCTCTACTTACTAGGTACCTATGTGTAATTCGTTTCGTGGGATATATTTTTTGTTTAGAACCAGTTTGTTCCGATAGACATTCCAAATTCCAATCATGCTGCATGCAATGTCATTTTAGGTAGGTACCTACCGAATTACTTGCCTTTTTGCTACAACCTACTTAACCTTAGGTTATAAAGATACTAGACACCAGTTATTGAAAACTTGTGACTGGCTAGTTCTTGTAGATCAGTCGCAAATATTATGATTTTACCGTTTTTGGGCATCTGAGAAAAAATATGTAATATAGAGCCTTACTCTTGGCATCTAACATATAACCCATACCTAGTGCCATATTATCTGAGCTCCCGATATTTCCACAGTTCCGATTTTACATGTACGTATTGTACGTACCTATCTTACTCGCGCCAACGTTGTTTGACCTACCAAGTCGACAGACGATATTCCAATGATTTTCAGGAATCCAAAGCTCCAGGCTGATCGGATCCACATTTATAGTATAGGTACTTTTACCTAGGTACTTCTCTACATAATAGGAAAGCAAAAGAAAACTATGAAATTAGAAAGCTCTTGCCAATATTGAGTCAATGCTTTGTAATGACTAATTAGATATGTAAGTAGGTATACTTATCTAAGTTTCAAATATATTAAGTGGAAAGGTCCGCTTTGACCCTTTGAAATATCCCTCGAAAAAATTGAATTATTAATTAAGATCCCTCAGGAATACAAAATTGCAAAACTAACTAACTATAGTGTGCGATCTGAATGCTTATAGACCTTGAGTTATATAGTGGCGAGAACTTTGTTCCGACGTCCACTATTCCTAGGTAAATTACTAAATTTTAAATAAATATGCGATATGCGTGTGAAAGGATATCTAGGACATCAAAATCGGCGAACGACCTTGGCCTCATGCGACCGAGAGAGGTGTACGGATTCCGGAACGTGACCCACTGCCCAAATGCATTCAATTCGAGCGCTTACTGTACTAACCTATAGTAGGTACTCAGTACCCACAAATCTTTACCAAAACCCGTTTCTCCCCAGATCAACCCTCAGCACACAGTCCCAACGCTAGTGGACGACGGCTACCCGATCTACGAGTCGCGTGCTATCATCACTTACCTCGTCAACAAATACGGCAAGGGCAGCGCTCTCTACCCTGAGGAGCCGAAGGCGCGCGCGCTGGTCGACCAGCGGCTGTACTTCGATATCGGCACACTGTACCAGAGGTTCAGTGACTATTTTGTGAGTATATGAAGTCTTTTAAGCCCAAAACCTGCGGCAAGCTACGATTTAGAAATCCGCACTTTAATACCAGTAATAAAAACGATCATTATAGTTCAGTTGAATGCAGAGCTTATGTATGGTGACAGTGACACATACATACTCTGCATGCAACTCGCACGCGAACTGTAGGCACTTAACTCTGGGTCTTCCACGAACCTCCTAATTGCTATCTCTTGGACTGTGGCATTTGTATACTGAGATAGCTATAGATATAATTGACGTATTGATTGTCCTCAGTACCCACAAGTGTTCGGCGGTCAGGCTCCCGCCGATAAGGACAAGCTTGCCAAGGTGGAAGACGCGCTTCAACTGCTAGACACGTTCCTCGAGGGACAGAAGTACGTTGCCGGTCCCAACCTGACCGTGGCCGACCTCAGCATCGTGGCCGGAGTGTCCAGCTTTGAAGCATCCGATATTGACTTCTTGAAATACGCCAATGTCAAGAGGTGAGCTTACAAGCCAAGTTACTTACGTCATTATCATCATCATCAACCGATAGACGTCCACTGCTAGACATAGTTAGGTCTCCTGCATGGACTTCCACACGATCTTGCGCCGCCTGCCGCCTTGATCCAGCGGCTCCCTGCGACTCGCCTGATGTCGTCCGTCCAGCGAGTAGGGGGTCTGCCAACGTTGCGCTTTCCAGAGCGGGGTCGCCACTCCAGCACTTTGAGGCCCCAACGTCCATCGGTTTTTCGAACTATGTGCCCCGCCCATTGCCACTTCAGCTTCAAAACACGTCGAGCAATGTCGGTTACTTTAGATCTTCTGCGGATCTCCTCATTTCTGATTTAATCGCGAAAAGAAAAAATTATAGAGATTTGAGACTGAGCTTTTTTATGAAGTCCATAGTTAGTTACTTACGTACCTAGTACTTTAAATACATTTGCAAAGAGGGTCCTAATTCGAAAGCAAGTTAGCCTGCAGTCGTCATCTAAATATTGGTGTAAAAGGAAAAGGTTATTGACTGATACATCAACAGCCGAACCACTGGAGGGTTCGGGTTGAAATTTGGCCTAAAGATAGCTATTAGAACAGAAAGCCGTTTACAGCTGGCTGGACTACCTCTACCCTCCATAGGCTGGACGTATACCTAGTAGGTAGGTCTCTTGCAAGGCTTTCCAATTTTCTACATGCCGCGGTCGCGCGCCATCCAGCGGCTTCGGACTGAGACTCATATTTAAATGTCGTTCGTGCGGGCACAAGTAATAGTAAGTACCTACGAGTATATTACACCATGACCATTTTGTACTGTGACTTAGCATGCCGTAACTTCAGAGGCGTCCTTAGCAACTGGAGCTCTTCTTAATATTTGTAAAATGACAGCAAAGCAAGGCGCGCCATGAGCGGCTTTTACAATATAAACTTTTTTTCCACATGAATTATTAAACCTTAAAACACATAATTACAGATTATATTTGGTGTAGTAGGTAGCGAGTGTCGAGTGTCGCATCGCTCGTGCTGGCAGTTGGCACCGGCGGCGTACTGTTTCAATGATTCGTTTGAAAACGTTATATTGCAAATAGGTAATGCGAATTCATGCGTTTAGAATAGAAAATAAACTTTTCATCAAACCTATTCGAAAAACGAATATTGGCTTCAGAGGATAGCGGGAGCAAAATGTAATTTTTAGGCCCATGGGACTTTTCATTTCTCTGTTCTGATTGGTCCGCGTTCGTGCTTCTGATTGATGCTTAAACTTATAGGTAGGTAATGTCCATACATAGTAGGTTGGTCAATACTCCTAGCTTTTTCTCATACGTAATGATGAAAAAATAGTGTGTGTCACTCGGGGCCAAATTTTCTGTTCTCGGGCGGCGTATATTGAATTCCTCGCTACGCTCGTAGCGAGAAGGAGAAGGAGTACTATAGAATCCTTCACTTCGCTCTGAATTCAAAATAGCGCCCTCGGGGAACAAAAATTTTATTTGGCCCCATATAACACAAATAACTATGTACTTTGTACCCATTCCATTTTGACCGCGCGCTTACTAGGGGGCGCTAGGGTAATGTTTGCACTCATGGTAAATATACTAGATTTGGTAATAGTAACAACTTCGATAGGTAGGTAGGTAATTAAACTTGTTACGAATTTCGCAATATTAATTGCACAGAAAAAGTGCGTGTACTTACCTACAACGGAATTATTGGAAACTTACCACAAAAGTCATAGCTACCTATGACACAATAAAGTAATAGTGGGACATCCGGTATAAGAAATTTATATCCTCATCTGTTTTAACTTATTTTTGTTAAGAAATAAATGTTAAGTACCTACCTAGTGTAAGCATAATTCCAGAAGTGGGCAAATAATTAAAATTACTTTTAAATATATGTTTGCACTCTCTTTAAAACTTCCACGAGCGAATGGTCACAACGTGTAGCGGTTTCACGAGAGATTTAATGTAAACAAAAGTATAAAACTTGGCCAAAGCATCACGACAACAATAAATTAATCATTTGATCAGGCTGCAGTTGCTACTGCTAAGCTCTAAATCAAATTGCGATCTAAACACAAAAGTATTCAATAATCGCTGAGTTTGCCGGTAGGAGACTGTTTTACCAAAGTCAAAATTCTCGTATTTATGCAAATTATTTCAATATGGCGTATCGCCGCCAAAGAACGAACCGAGTGAAATAGGTACATCGAATGAGTCAAATATCAGACTAATTAAACCTTCGTCAGTAAATAAATTAACAATCTTTTATCTTTTCTAAAAATTCAAATCAAATTTCAACACAAAGCTGACACTAGTTAAGATACCTACTCATTGACATATCGCGAGTTGCCTAGTTAAATTTCGTGTGATGCTTGAGTAGATAATTAATTACACTCTATTTCAGGTGGTACGAAACCGTCAAGTCCACAGCACCTGGATACCAGGAAGCCAACGAGAAAGGTCTCGACGCCTTCAAGGCACTCGTGAACAGCATCCTCAAGAAGTAACCATTCTAGAGAAAAACGTCATTGGCGTAGCCTAAGGAAAACCATAAAAGATATTACTAGGTACCTACTTAAGTACTTATTCATAATTTCAATTCCCGCAGTGTTTTTGGTCGTTAAAAATAATACTTAGGGCATAAAGTTTGATAAATACTTTTTAAAAATTAAGAGATATCCTTAATTTTAATAGGGTTATCAATTTCAGACGACTTCAAGTTTGCGGGACGGCCCGATTCTGAATACCTAATCAATCTATTAAGTAATTAATATTAGTACTTTTGGGACACTGTTGACCTACATTTTGATTCACAATTTGTTTTTAGTGATATGAGCTACGCGGCTACGCCTGTCTATACCTATAGTGCGCGTCACGTAAAAAGAACGCTGAGGGACAGTGGAGGGGATGTGTCTGGGTACGGATACAGTCGCGTCCTAGCTTCCTTTTTTTTTGTTCCGTGTAGCTTCCTATCGTTCTCTATATTACCTATTGTAGCTTTATTTTAGAATCGTAATAGGGTACTTAAAGTTCCTCCGTCGCGTCCCCTTCTTACCACCAACTAGATCGATAAATCGCTCAGTGCGCAGGTAAACGGCCAGCGTTCTTTTTACGTGACGCGCACTATACCTACTAATACAAAATAATGTGTTTCATTATTTTAAGCACTGTTTATTAGTACCTAAGTGCTACACTGCTTTGCTATTTTGACTTGTGATTGTAAATATAAGCTCTAGAAGTTAAGGCACAAATAAATATACTGAAATTCCTTTTAACTTTGCGTTTTATTACTTCAAAAGGCATTCTAGATACCTACCTACATATTAAAAAATATAATTTAATATAAAAAATACTTTTTAAACAACCGACTTCAAACTCCCGCGCCAACTTTACAACAACAAGCACACGCTATACAAAGTACTTATTTTATTGTTGATATTTTAAAAACCGCACGACCGATTTTGATAAAATTTATATGGGACCACATGGGAAGTATGCTCTTTCAAATAAAAAAGAATCATCCAAATCGGTCTACCCAGTCAAAAGTTCTGAGGTAACAAACATTAAAAAAAAAATACAGTCGAATTGAGAACCTCCTTTTTTTGAAGTCGGTTGAAAAGAGAAGGTTTATGTATGTCACCGTAAGATTGTAAAAACCGTTAGATTATAATCTAACTCGCGAAATATTGTAAACTGCCGAATGATTACAATATACTTAACGGATTATTTTTCGGTAGATTGTAATCTGTTAGGTTTATTAAACCGATAAAACATAGGTAAGCGGCCGGGCACTACTAGATTATTTATGTCGAACCCTAACCTAACCTACAAGAAAGAGACAAGAAAACGTAAATACAATGAATATTTCAAAAATTGACACTTAAAACATTGAAGGGTTCACAATCTTTCCTTACCTTGAGTTTTAATATCTTTTTGCAATTAATATTGCATTATATGGATCTTCAGCGACGGTGCAGTTTGATTCAAGCAGGGTGCAGTTTTTTTTAAATTATAAGAAGTACCGAATTGTAAGTATCTGAAAAGATATCGACGTTATAGGCGCGTTAAATAGGTATGCGCGATATTTACCAATTTTTTATTCATAAACTACGGGGGTGCTTTTTAAATAATAAGAGAAGTGCTATTAAAAATACATCTATGCGTATTTTTATTTAAGTATTTCAATATCCCAAATTCGCAGGCTGGCGTAGGGGGGGTAGAGCACATTGGTAAAAACAATAGTGACGTCACAAACGACGCCATGACACCGCTGAACGTTTTGGCGTAAATTTTAAAATTTAAATTTGAAATGCCAATTTTATGTACCAAACTTTATTTTTCTGCTGAAATAAGATATTACTTCCGAACATAATCTGACCATTTTTCAAAATCAGTCATCATGCCTATGTAGCCGCCATAGTAGCCGCATACGGCATAACAGTAATCTGTAATCATATAAGGTTGCCTCCAGAAATATGTTCCTTGCTCCTGGGTAGGGTTGCAACCATAGATCTAGAATAGTTATGTTACGGAACCTGGCCTCCGCCTCTTTCGGAACTTTCGCAAGAAATCGTAGCTACGCAGTTTTTTTGCGGAGTTGTAACTTGTACCCAACGGAGGTTTATTTACGTTGACTTACAATGCGAGAGGTAGAAATCGAAGCAAGTGACATCAGTAACACCATTACAACAAGCAAAAAGGCAACTGTCCTTAGAAGAATCCTCAAAAAGCACAGAAATTGGACGATGTGATCGGAGAAATCCACCTCAGCCTTCGTTAACCTCCGCATCCACGGAGGTAAAGCCTCTTTACCTCTGCATTCGCCTCTGCTTCCGCTAGAACGCCTCCGTTACAACTCTACCCCAGGGGGGTTACTATGAGCTATTGAAGCAGGACAGAAATTGAACTGCAGCACAGTTCAATGCAGTGTCTGCCTACCAGGGCCCGTATTCTCTAACTCAGTGACTATCAAAAATGAAAGCCACTGACATATATATGTAATATCCATTGAAGGTTTACTATGAAATAAAAAGTAACATTTCATAGTAAACCTTCAATGGATATTAGGTACATATATGTCAGTGGCTTTCATTTTTGATAGTCACTGAGTTAGAGAATACGGGCCCAGTTCAGTGCCTTGAAGTTAACTGCAGTTCCATATCTGTCCTGCTACATAGAGTAAGACGGTCCTGCTATAAGAGCTCATAGTAACCCCCCAGGGTTGCCTCTCTGCCTCTATATCAGGCCTCTATGCTCTCAGCATCTTTGATTATGACATAATCAAAGTAGATTGAGTATCCTATATGTTACTTGTCTCTGAGATTGAGTCTCAGGGTTAGCATCATAGTTACATCATAGTACCTACAGCCCGAACCGAACTAATTCATCTCCCTTTAGTGGGATCTTACTGGCGTCAGATAACTAGATCTTTGTCGCAAATATGCTAAACATGTCACCGTAAGATTGTGAAAAGCGTCAGATTGCAATATAACGCTTTTTATCTCGATAGATTGTAAACTGTCGATGGATTGTGAGCCGTTCAATGTTCTGAGTGTCAATTTTTAAAATATTCATCGTATTTACGTTTTCTTGTAGGTTAGGTTAGGTTAGCCCTGTATAATTATAAACCCTGACCGATTTATGTCGAACCCGCGGGCTGATTACGTATCAACAAACGATTCGCGATAGCAAAAATTGTACAATATTTGCTGTCTAATCGCAAATTCGTATGTATCGTCCATACGTCCAGCTATTACGAATTTGCGATTAGACAGCAAATATAAATATTGTACAATTATTGATATCGCGAATCGTTTGCATGATACGTAATCAGCCTGCTGATTAGGTTCTCTCGGGGTTAGTATACCAAACAGATTAAAATCTACCGAAAAATAATGCGTAGTAATCTTTCGACAGTTTACAATTTCGCTAGATAGATTACAATCGAACGGTTTCCACAATCTTACGGTGACATATATTTTATATTATTGCGCTCTGCAATGCGATTGCGCAACTTCTGCGTCAATCATTGCGATTGTCTGAATTTATGGTATTCTTGCTGCGTCAATGGATTTGAGGTGATTGCGATCATTACACTATAGCTGTCATTTTTAGCCTGTCGCCCTGCGGGAGAGTCACCTGAAAACAGCGTGAAAAGCAGAGTTTATATCATCTGCGGTTCCCTACTCTAACTAAAATACTTATCCATATATGATTAGGCCAAGGCATAGACCAGTTGGTTACCTACACTTTGAATAAAAACACAAAGAAATTTACATTATATTTTATTATCTTTTTCTTTAATAAAGTAATTACAGATAGGCACTAAAAAAATAACCATGCATATGTGTAAGACCGTAATACAAATAACATATTTCTTACGATACAACGAACGACGCGGTACATAACCTATTTCAGTAGTGATCGGTGATGCGATGAGACCAGGCTGAGTATTGCTCTCGGGTCTAGGCTCCTAGCTGTCCGAAACTAGGACTTATTAATACAAAGCTTAGGTTATTTTTACAATGAAGCAAAAAAGGTGCGATTTGCATTGCCATTCCATTTCGTTTAGAATAGAGCTGTCAGTTACTCCAAGATACGTTTTAATATCATTTTATTAATTATTTAAAAAGTTCTTATATTGTCAAACGAAGTTTTTCCTAAACTGTCCCGGGATGATTTTCGGACATTTGAACAGTGTGTTAATGGAACCGCCAATAGCTAAACGCAATTACTGTATTATTTATTTTAGACCTTTTGAAGTCACTACGCTTTGTCAACTCACATTCTCGATATTGGTATTTAGTACATACAAGACCTTTACTATGCCGACATTTCTCGAACTTGAACATGGACAAAAATCAAATGCTATAAGCTCTAAAAAGACGCACACATGTGTCGCCACCATGTACGAAGGCACGTAACATCCGTAAAGAACGCAAACAGGTTTTAAAAAAGCTATCCCTCTGTCGCTTAACTCGTAACTACCAGCTAGTGTTATGCGCAAAACAATAAAATATTAGGTATTATATTATTATTATCGTAAGATCACACTGTGGCTTTGATAAAAAATTAGATTATTTTTTGGCTAAAACCGTTGAAAATCCGTTAGATACAAAACGGCAACACTGATTAATGACTGCAGTCTCTAGATATAATAAGTCTATGGTCTCTGGTATTTTTAAAGTAGTTAATCTGTCTGAAATAAAAACTACTGTACTCCTCTATTTAACCTTCATTCTCAAATCTCCATAAATTTTTAAGAAATAATACCTCAAAAGGCCATGTCGTGTGATCTCACTGTTAAATCGAAGCAGATTTGTTTTTTTTTTACATAAAAATTTATTGCTTTTTAATATAATGACTTTTTACAAATTCCAACGGCTAATCCTATGTGGAATTGAAGTTGATCAACCGAATATAACAATACATTTTATTATTCAAGTGCTTTGTAAAGCTGGTTCAAGTAGCTTATAAACATATATTACTTGTACCAAAGAACAAATAGAAACACATCTTTTTACTGGCATAATTATTCATAGACCCATTTTTAAGTTTTGATTTTTTACTTATAATAACATAAAATCTTCACGAACTGGCTAGTTTTAACACTTTAATTAATTAACTAAATAAATAGATATCATAATATATTGTATTATCCACTAGGTTGAAACAAAATATTTTTCTCTTAAATAAAAAAATCATACAATTACATAATATTATAATCTATTCGAATTATGCCGATCGAGCTTATTCGTATTGCCAAACAAATAAAGACATTATTCTGGTAGTATGGGGCATAAAAGAGATCTTTAATATTAACTATTGCTGGATTATTACTGGACTTATTGCTGGAATTTATACTCCAGCAATTGGTTGACCCAGCATCTGACCAGAACGCTTTATCGCTATTTCTCCCGGCGAAACATCTTGACTTGAAGTTATCTATTCCAATAACATCAAAGCAATAAGATCACCAATTGGGTATTTGACAAGTCAAATTAATATTGTTTTAGTGATTATACATATTCTTTCGTGCCTTATCCATATACACGACACGGGCGTAACAACCTGTGCCCCTATGGAATACATAAAAGCCAACATATGGGTTGATTGGGACCGAGACCTTGCATTATGAGCGTATATATTCAGAATATGAACAAACTACATCGGCATAATTAAGCTAGATACATGTAAAGGGTATAAGTTACCCGGCTGTGTACAATAACTTTATGTGAAGCGCCAAATTAATAGAGTGCCTTATAACTTTAGCTCCCACTCGAACTACGTGAATCGCCTCTTCGCTCCATATTATTATTATATTATTTTAATACAGATTTCATCTTCGTGAGGTGAATTTTAAGACACTTCATACAAAAATAATATGAAATTGAAATCGCTAAGGTTCAAAAGCAAAAAAGGCCTTATTTTCAATTTGTGGTCACAAGCACCAAAAAGCCTTTATATGCAACAAAGTAGCTTATGTCTGTGATTGAGGTTTCAAACGGGGGGGCGTTGGAGTTTCTCAAAATTCTTTCTAAATTCAAGACCATATTTTTTAAATTCATACAGTAAAATACAAATAATAATTATGAAAAAGTTTGGAAGAAAATGCAAACTTTTCATATTTATTATTTGTATTTGATCATTTTGTTTTGCTTTCTTGCCATGATTTATTTAACATTAGCTTTGTATCAAGTGTCTTACAATAGGGCTAATTCAGTTGTAGGTATATAATTTCTTAACTGAACTAAATTGACGGGTGTAAAAATAGTCCTGTCCCACTTAAACTGTCCTCTATGGGATAAGAAACTGCCAATTATAAGATAACAAAACGAATTGATGTTTTGTTTCATTCAACTACAGTTAGTCCTTGACTGCGACCTCACCTGGATGGTAAGTGATGATGCAGTCTAAGATGGCAATGGGCTAACATGAGGGGCATGGCAGTTTTATCCTAATGTGGGTACTTTAATAATGAATTGTATTGACCGTTGTAATTGTCAATATACGCTCAGTCTGGAAAACATCGTTTCATTGCTAGAACCTTAAAGTAGGTACTAGATGGGCCCTTTCAAAGAAAAAAAAGTGGGCGTCCGACCTGTAGAGCGCGCTCCACACCTGTATAAGCCTGTCTTTGTCCCCGCCATAGCGCTGTCTCGCTTTTCAGACTACATGGCAGTAGTAAAATAAGTCCACATTCTTTGTTTGACAGGGGTCCACATTATATAAAAAAATTGAGGTTGTTGGACAAATGTTACAGCCGAATTAGCACTAACACCTCAGCACAATCGCTCTGACACTAAACGTTAATAATTACACAAAGCTATCAACATGAGCCACTTATCACTGCAGTGTTGCCAGCCAGTGTTCACGCGTTATTGTGTAACAAACAGGGGGGCGAAATGCCATTGCTTCAAGCAGTATTATTATAATATTTTTGACGCTCTTCAAATATATTATCCTTTTATTAGAGGCGTGCGTTTGTTTATTGGTTTCCTTCAATCACGCCGCGACAGAGCAACGGATCGACGTGATTTTTTGCATGAATATAGTTGCGTTGTTCCTAGCAGCAAGTAGTATTGACTGGAACTTTAGATGGTGGCGATCACAATAGATCGGCAATGGTCAAAGTGATACCGGTTCTCGTTACAGAGCCCTGCAAAGCCGCATCACCAAGAAGGTAAGATAGCTGACTTCGCGGGCATCAGTTAGTATTAAAATAATTCTGCCTTAAGCGATGGTAGTAAGCCCAGCCCACATTAGAGGTTCGTCAGTACATTTAAAGCTATAAGCACACCAAACACACGCTGCGTGAGCAAAACGCATCGTCAATATTTTTTATACAATGAAAATCGATGCGATTTATAAATGTTGTTTGTGTGTGCTACTTTCAAACGCACTAAGGAACCTCTAACTTAAAGATGGAAACATACTTTTTCAAATGCAAATGAACCTGACTGAAAATGTTGTTCAAAGCTGTCCAATGATTCGAAACTCGAAAGAATTTCTTGAAATTAAATTTCGTGGTTAGTTTTTGACTGCTGTTAGTAACTAAAATGTATGCCTCGTCCTTCTTCAGTTTCTTATTTATCTGTTTACAAAGTATGATTCCACCTTAACCCTTCACTGAATTCAGCATGTATTGATTGTTCTTTTTGCTAGTTTTAGTGACGAGTTACACAAAAAAATTACATTTACCCTTAGAGACATGATTTTATAGAAGTTCCCACCTTTAAAAATGTTTTCTAAAATGTCGCCTTTATATTTTAGGAATATAATATGAGCCACAAAATTAAAAAAATTGCAGACATATGCTAATTCTGTTATACACAAATCCCCTGAGTTAACTGGTGTAAAAGTACTGCCATAAATATTATAAAATATAACTATTCTAACTGTATGCTATGAATAACTATTCAACTATAGTTAATAATTAATATAACTTCCAAACTGTGCTATGTACTTTTAATATAATTATTGAGTTTGTGTTGGAGGTACGGGGATGGAACACCACCAAATTTCTAACTCTATGCTAGTAATGTGAATTTCTTCATTCAGAATCAGAAATCATTTATTATTGCATTACAATATTATAAAGGTGGTATAAAATATAAAAAGTCAATTTCACTTATTCAGCCATTTGGCGTGCAATAGGTACTTAAAAATAATCTAAATTAAAATTAATAGTATCTAGTTATTTACTGTAGAAATCTATACTAACTGTAGAATTAGGGTTGAAATGGGGGTTGGAAGTTTGCATGAAAGTCCTTTGTTTTTGAAGTTAGACACATGAAAATTGGAAATTAAGATATTAGTTACTAGATGATTCCCGCGACTTCGTCCGCGCGGATTAAGTTTTTTTGATTCCCGCGGGAACTCTTGAATTTTCCGGGATAAAAAGTAGCCTATGTCCTTCCCAGGGATACAACCTATCCCTGTACTAAATTTCATCAAAATCGGTTGAACAGATGGGCCGTGAAAGCGTAGCAGACAGACAGACAGACACACTTTCGCATTTATAATATTAGTAAGGATAATAATAAAAACTTATATTATAAATATACATAGCACCGGATACACTCACATTCTATGTCGGAAAAGTGCCCGACTAGTTTCGAACCCGTTCGAGCAGCGACCACGTCAAGCGAACAGGCTCGTGAATAAGGGCCCCGAACGCGTTCGAAAATAGTCGGGCACTTTTCCGACATAGAACGTGAGTGTATCCGGTGCTATGTATATTTATAATATGTTTTTATTATTATCCTTACTAATATTAAGTTTGCCATTGACGATAAGTCATTTGACTTAAGTTGCTTGACTTATCAAAGAATTACCATCAATAATAATCAGCATAAGATTGCTTTTTCATCAGACATATTGCTAAACTACGGATGTGTGTCAAACCCACCAATATAGGAGCGCTTGATTTTTATAGCTTAGATTGCTAGATCATGCGCTTAAATTGGTGAGTTTGACACATACCAAGTCTGACACACATGACATGTGTACCAAACTATATTTGTATTTGAATATTTTTTTTGATTTTTTTTGACAGATTTGATAATATTATGTATTATATGAGTTGTCCATTATTGAGTGTAATAATAATTTTGAATTTAATGGACCAATTAAATTTTTGTAAATAATTGAATTAGTATAATAATAATGTTAAATATTAGATATCAATAATTCTAAATGTTGTACGCCAGAAATGGCAGAATGCATGTTAATATTGTGTTCACAACAAATCAACATAGCGGCCCAGCAACATAGCACATCTCTGGTGGAAAGGCAGCCTTAAGCTCACCATTGACAATAAGTTATTTGAACAAGTCAAATGACTTACAGTGAATGGCCAGCATTAGAGATTTGTTTTTAACCAAATTAGCATAACATTCGCTATAAAACGCATCACATTTCTAGAAGTAGAAACATCTATAAAATCAAAGCTTACTTCAGTGAAGTTGTTATAAATGGCGGGTTCAGTTTTTGTTGTGAGCTGGCAACGTGCTATTGCTTGTTAGAGGTTACAGCCAGTGGCTTGTCTGGGAATGATTCGTTAACTTGCGTTTTGTATTCCGTTCATTTCTCTCTTCCATTCCAAAGTTATCTGGGCTTTCTGGAAAAAAGGGAATAAATTTATAACAATCATCAGGAAATACTAAGGATTTAACCTATACCAAATTTTTAGGGACCCGTTCCTCAAAAGGAATCGTTGTATGATCACTTTGTTGTCTATCTGTCTATTTGTCTGTCTACGCCCTTTTTCTTGGGGCGAGGAGGTTGAAAGTTGAAATTAATACAAAATACTTAGTTCTACTGTCCCTTGGAGCTGTAAAAAAATGAAGCTTCTAAGTCAACACAATCAAAAGATACGGCCATTTATGCCGCATATTTTGACACTTGCTAATAAGGTACTTCCCGTTGACCTAGAATCATGAAATTTGGCAAGAAGCAAGGTCTCACAGCACAAGTATAGGAAAGAATTCCGAAAATTGTTAATTAAGGTTCAGTACTCATATTCACGTTATTTGCCAGCTGTTAAGAGTTGTGACATTTTTCTTGTTATTTACTAATATAGAATTTACGTTGTGTGGTGGTACGTGCGCGAGTCTGACTTGCACTTGACTGGTTTTTAAGCTGTGCACGCCACTGCCGGCGTGCGTGTGTGTGTACGTGCGTGTGCGTGTGTGTCTGTGCGTGTGCGTGTTTCACCTCTACTGGCAGCACTGCTTGCGCACGGAGTCGGCGCCCGAGGGCCGCACGTCAGCCTGCTCGGCGTCGGGCCGGATGACGTCACCCTCGGGCGGGTCGCGCATCTGCTTCTGCGACACGATCCTGTAGATCTCTGCCAACAAACAAGTATACCAAAAGTTATACTCTTTGCGTACATGATAGATTGTACACAATACTGTAATTAATGAGAGAAAACAAAAGGGCAGCTTCGAGGCAAGTGCGCACCACCACCTTAGGCTACATTACCACCTGCAAGCAGGTCTGATTGCAACCAAGCGCTCAACCCTTTACTATATTTAAAAAAAGAAAAACAATAATAATATGTTAGGCACCTCCCTCGGGGATAAAATTCAGAACGAAGGAATTCGCAGAATAGCAAAAATGACAGACATGGCTTAAAAGATTTGATTGAAGATCTGTTGCAGGACCGACGGCCGACAGTTTTGCTCTGGAATGAAGACCGTGTACTGGTATGCACAGGGTAGGATGAACTCCTGCAAACTATGGCAATGACCTGAAGATTGAGGACCGTGTTTTGTTTGGATTGATGATGATGAAAAATAATGACAAATATAATCACCGGTTAGTATGTTCTGGAAGGCTGGCTCCACATTGGTGGAGTCGAGCGCGGACGTCTCAATAAAGCTGAGTCCGTTCCGTTCCGCGAACGCCTTCGCTTCTTCTGTTGGGATTGACCTGAAATATTTAAAAGCATGTTCTGTTTTCAAATCATCAATACTATGTAATGAAAACACAGTCTAAGGAGATCTTTCTATCAGTCATCCAATGGAGATATATAGTAATGCTGCAGGGAGACAGGAGCATAAAAGGGGAGGGTGGTTATCTGGCACAAACTATACCTTAGTCACTATTTATTCAGCACAAATTAGTATGTAGCTTGGACGAGGGGCCTGTTTCTCATGTTTGACGCCTTAAACTTGCCAAAACTTTAAAACGTGTCACATTTTTTGGTCGTTGTCTGTTCAAAATAGATTTTGGTATGGAGTTACAAGAGGAAACTGAAGATATCGAGTTGGAACGAAATCGGTATATTAGCAAAGAATTTCAAAACCGCGCCGACTTCATCAAATTTAGGCAACAGTCGCGCAACTCGCGCAGCAACGAGAGACGTTTGGCGATGTCGTACACCAGCGGCGCTGTGTCACGTGTGTGTCTCGTGTAACGCTCACCTGAGGTGCCTGAGATCGCTCTTGTTGCCCACGAGCATGATGAGGATGTTCTGGTCGGCGTGGTCGCGCAACTCGCGCAGCCACCGCTCCACGTTCTCGTACGAGAGATGTTTGGCGATGTCGTACACCAGCAGAGCGCCCACCGCGCCGCGGTAGTACGCTGACGTGATAGCGCGATATCTCTCCTGTCCCGCTGTGTCCCATATCTGAGCCTTTATGGTTTTGCCGTCCACCTTTGAACAACGGATTACATATTGAAACAAAGAGACATACACGGGCAACAGTTATGAGTTATGACCATTGTACAGTACCCAACGATTACACACTGAGCTTTAGCGAGAGATAATCAGCTGCTTCGGCAACTCTGGTCATACTTACGTGACGTTTTGTCGAATTGTAGTGTGAACGACAGTGACGCTCTACGAATTTGGTGCTTCCGATAATCTCGTTCTAAAGTTCGAAAAATAATAATATTTCCTGCCGGGTACTATACAGTGGTACAATACACCGCTCCACTTGTCATCACCGTCGCAACACATTGCGTTTGTATAATGATGAACATAAAATAAGAAACAAGTATTGCTTATAATGAACACTGTATTTGTGTCTATTTTTAGATATAGAAAACTCCGAGTGCTGCTGGTTCAACTGCAATAATAGCTTCACATACTTATTTCGAAACGAGTTCCTTCTATTGTTATATTGAGTAAAGCTTTCCTCTGGTAAAGTTTTAATTTCAATAGATGAGTTTGGTACAATTTTAAAGCTAAATTAATGAACCAATTTAGTTAAAATTGAAATGTTTTCAGTGTTTTAAATTTTTAGGGCTGGTTTTACAATCGTCAGATAATTTTTATCGGAGGAATAAATTTGACGTTTTGGCAGATTTTCAATACAAAACCTGTCAAAATGTCAAATTCATTCCTCCGATAAACTTTATCTGACGATTGAAAAATTAGCCCTTAGTGATCTTCTTTAAGACATAATTATGATCCAGGTTCACGGGAAGTACCCTGTAGGTTTTGATTCCCTTGCGAATGACGAAAATTTGCATAAAAATATATTTATTATATAATGTAACTAAAAATGTATGGTTTCGCGATTTTTCCTTTATCTGTGCTATAAGACGTTGCTTCGTACAAAATTTCAAGATTCTGAGTTTACGGGAAGTACCCTGTAGGTTTTGATTCCCTTGCGAGTGTCGAAAATTGCAGCATAAACGGCTGTATCTTTTGATTGTGTTGGCTTAGAAGTTTGATTTTTTCACAGCTCCAAGTGACAGCAGACCTGAGTATTTGATACGAATTTCAGCTTGATACCTCCTAGTTCCTGAGAAAAAGGGTCTTGACACACAGATGGACGGACAACAAAGTGATCCTATAAGGGTTCGTGTTTTTCCTTTTGAGGTATGGAACCCTAAAAATGAGTCGAATGTTCATGATATCACAAGCAAGAATTTTACACAGCATCCCAAACTAAGCGCACGTTTTGACATTTGAAAAAAGTTGATTTGGCCATCGATGGATTTGCTACTTGTAAAATACCATATTCGGGACCGGCATTAACGGCATTAAGTGAATACAGCACAGAACGAACATCCAGACTTCCAGTAAGAGAAGTATGTTACGGTGTTACGGACAGGGACAGGGTACAACATGCAGGTCTCATACTCGTTCATAGCAACACGGACGTTATAAAATATAAATATGTACTTACTAGCCGATGCCCGCGACTTCGTCCGCGAAGAATATGTTTTTTTGATTCCCACGGGAACTCCTTAATTTTCCGGGAAAAAAAGTAGCCTATGTCACTCTCCAGGTCCTCAACTATACCCATGCTAAAAATCACGTCGATCCGTTGCTCCGTTGCGCCGTGATTGAAGTACAAACCAACAAACAAACACACTTTCGCATTTATAATATTATACTTAGTATGATTTTTCTTTCGACCATGCAAGAATTATGTTCGAAGATTTCGAACATAATTTAAACGGCTTTTAAATCATGATCAACAAACAACGACATCTGGTATTCGCCGATCGATTTCCAACCATTAAAAATAACTTAATAAGTAGGCATTTGCTTAAGAACATCAACCTCCTTCTTCATTTAAAATTTAAAGTCGGTCGGTGGAACTAACTATTGGAGCTCTATTGAACTGAAAAAAAATTATAATAGTATGAAACCCATTGGAAAAGAAAGAGAATATAACAAAAATGAAAGGAAAAATAATTTACGGGTGATCTGAGGTCGGGAAGTGTAAGGGGGGGGGGAGGGTTTAAGGGTAAAAAACGGTTTATCTCAGTTTCCGGCAAAACCACAAGTCCTATGGAAAAAACTTAAATGGCAAGGTTGTAGGTCTACAACTTTTGTATTTACGCTTTTTTCACATAACTTCAAAATTTATGTGAAAAATTCAACTAACCAAATTTTTGGTTTTTAATTTTTATCTGGCTATTTCTGTGGTTATTTTCTTCTTACAAAGCTCAGAGATGTATGCAATAATTTATTCAAGCTGGGTTATAAGATTCCAGTTTGATGAAAATCTGTTCAACCGTTTCGGAACGTCTTTGCCGGTAGGATGGAACCTTATAAGGTTTCCGGACGGATGTCGTCAAAAATTAATGCCTCATGATACCGAGAGCGTGCGCGATTGGAATCGAGAAACCTAATGAGGTCAGACATGCAGTTCTGGGTCTTATTACTGACGCCACTCGCCACATTACGCGTAATAAAAGCATTTCAGCGAATGACCGATTCACGATTTTCAGATTCAACGTAACGATATTGATGAACGATGGTCATCAAGATGTGTCTCAAAGTCAAACTTATTCATAAGAACTATGTGGTCTCCTTTGAAAGTCTAAAATAATATTTTAATGAGTGTGGTCACAAGTGAAATCCAATTAGGAACAAGGAAGCAAATGGTGTGGTCATAACAGAGAGCCAGAACAGCAGCCCATGGAGAGCTGAAGCTGAAGTGGCAATGGATTTAATAATACACATAGTTC
The DNA here is from genome assembly GCA_963932025.1 of Erebia epiphron. Classification (NCBI taxonomy): domain Eukaryota; kingdom Metazoa; phylum Arthropoda; class Insecta; order Lepidoptera; family Nymphalidae; genus Erebia; species Erebia epiphron. Next base: position 54,565,881 of record OZ009945.1, on the reverse strand, counting down.
GTAGAACTGGTAGACGTCCCAAAGTGCTGGAGTGGCGACTCCACACTAGAAAACGCAGCGTTAGCAGACCCCTTACTCGGTGTAAAGTAAAGTGTCGGAATAAGACATCAAGTGAGTCCCAGGGAACCGTTGGAACCCGGCCACGCAAGATTGCGGCTTGTATTTTGTGAAGTCCACGCATGAGACCTACGACGTGTACAGGTTGAGGCCGACGCGGACGGTCAGACTCAGAGGTCACTAGATGAGGAAGGCTGAAAATAAGATTTGGAGACGTAACTGTGTTACTCATCCTACCAATATTATAAATGTGAAAGTTTGGATGTTGAATAGGTTGGAACCAATTTGGCTAAGATTTGGAATGGATTTACCTTATACCCTTAAAGGCTTTTATTCCTGGAAAAATAAAGAGTCCCCGCAGAAATGAGGGCTAACGCGTTTAAATTCGCCGCTAGGGGCGCTAGTGTAGAGTGAGGTCTACGAAATGTCAAATATCACTGGGCTTTTATCGCGAGTCTAATTATTTAGATAATGTTGTGAATATTTAGCAATAACCGATTAATTATGGAAGATGTAAGATACGTGTCAATAAATGCCAGTGCTCTGTGCTTTGAAAGCGGGGCTAAGAAAAAGAAGTGCAAAAATAAGCGGGCTGAAAGAACAGCTAATTCATAGGTTGGTATTTCCCTGGTTCCTGTATGTTTACTATTTACAAAAGGGGGTTTTTTCCAGAAATATGCTTGTTTACCGAATTTACAGCTATACTTTAGGACCTTACTCGCAAGTGGCGCTAACTAGTGAGCATAAAAACGGTAGCCCTCATTGATCTCAAGTGATAATAAGAGAAAATTGCAGAAATATAACTTTGTAGTGATGAACATGGAAATAAAAGTATTTTTAGCACTTTGTGGTGATTTCATGGTGATGAATCATTTAAAAATACTATTCTAATGATAATTAATGTATGCATCCAAAGCATGACTAAGATATTGGATAGAGGCGTTACTTTGATTAAGTCCATCATAATGAAGGAACTTCTGGTTCCTTCATTAGCATGACTAAGATTTGTTTTGTGTTAACAGGTATACAGTCACAGAGAGGTTACCTGATAACACCTAAATATGTATATTATACTACTATGTAAACAAATACAAAAGTTTTATAGCAAATATTAAGTTTCAGTCACAGTATTGCACACTGCATACAATATTATAATTTAATATCCATTCTAATATTATAATTATTGTGAGTGTGTGTCTATCCGTCTGCTATGCTTTCATGGCCCATCATTTTTTGAAACACAGACATTCTATTGAGCTTTCTATATTTTGTGATGCTTTCATTTCATTAAGTAACTGTTGGCTTTTGTAATAATAAAATACAAATCAAACTAGAAATATTGCACCAAAGAGACATTTACAACAAAACATTAAAAAAAAAAATAGTTTATAGGCAAATAGTTAAAGGATAAAGGGACTGGAAGTGTGCCAATTTATTTCTGAAAATCCCAAATAAAGTATGTTAAACCTGCCATATCCTTCCCATGCAAGAATTAATTGCCACGAGAAAGTACTTTCAATTTTCATACATGATACTTTCACACTTCACAACATTATGTGTATGAGTAAAGATTACAATTACTAACTTAATTGAATCATTATGACTGTTAATGAATCTTACATTATTAGCATGAGCAAATCAGATGTAGATAACAGATTATCTAACATGATATAACTAATTGCAATTATTAGCTGTAGCCTGTAGGTGAATACATGTCAATTACTTAACAATAATTAGGTACTGAAATTATGTTAGACAAGCCCGAAAAAAAGATTTATTACAGGGCTTTTTAATTGGCTTATGGCCTTCTAAACATGTTTTAGGACATCAGTAATATTGAGTTATTTATTCTTGACATTTTATTAATAGGTCCATCAAAAGTCCAAAAAAGTCACCTATAGTTAGGAGTGCAAGTCTTATATCGTGGGGTCTGCATGTATTTCGGTATATTAAAATACAATGGGAACTCCTTAAGTACGCATGCTAGCTCTGTACTAAATGTTGTCAAGATCCATCATGAAGATGGACCATGAAAAGGTGACAGACATTGTCTGGCGGGAGGCTTTGACCATGGCTAGTTACCAGTTACCACCCTACTGGTAATGATATAGCTATATAACTATTCAATAATATTGTGACACTTAGTAGTACAAGTAGAATATTTTTATTCAAACTCTCACAAATGTAAATAACAAAGTGATTTAAAACTAAGATATTAAGGTTCAATTCACAACAAATAGATAATAGAATGTAAAGGTTATTGTCATTCTCTCAGAAAAACTGTTCATACACTCAAACAATAACATTGTTGTATCAAGTGAAACAAAGAGGCAGATTTCAAATTCCTTGCATACTATGTGATTCACAGTCAAACTAAAAACATACTTAACTTGCTTTTGTCTGCAGCTATGTGTAAAAATCAACTGTAGCCCTATTGTGTAAATCCTGCATCAATCATTGTTACAGTATCGATTATTGTAATGATGATACTCTTGAACATGAATAATAATCTTGAAGAATCTGATTGGATTTCGGCCAATAGTGGAATAATGTTAACCAATCAGAATTTAATTATTAATTTAATTAATTTTAGCAATTTTAATTTTGCACAAAGGATCAGCCTGACTGTCTAGGATGGAAATGTAGCCAGCATTCTTGCCACCATGATTTATATACCAAGTAATTCGGTTAGGCTAGCTAGCTTTAAGTTTTATTGTATTGTTTTCAATAAATATTATTTGCTTTCTGTAGCATCATTTTAACATATCATACAAAATGCGAAAGTCAGTTTGTCCTTCAATCACGCCGCAACAGAGCAACTGATTGACGTGATTTTTGGTATGGGTATAGTTGAGGACCTGGAGTGACATAGGCTACTTTTTATCCCGGAAAATTAAAGAGTTCCGGTGGGAACTAATAAATCTCAATCTACGCTGACAAAGTCGTGGGCATCAGCTAGTAAGTAATAACGAAAAAAAAAGAGTATAGAATTTTTGTTAATGTACCTGGTGGTGATGATGTAGTCTAAGATCAAAGCTGACTAACTTTGAAGGGGCATTACAGTTTATCTTTAACACTTATAATAATATATATAGTATAATTGGAGTATACAACTGCAAAAGCTTCAAGTCTGTTTCAACACGACAAACTAATAACCCTTCCTCTGCAGCCGCCATTTTGAAAATTCGCAGTGGATCTGCGTAGGGCAAATGACAGCTGTCGAATTTCGCGGGCCAGCAGCTGGTGCAAATATAAATATTTATATCTCGTATTACTTGTACGAAATACGTAAGCACAGTACATTATTCAGAATGTTACGAACTATAGCTATACATAAAAGTTAAAAAGGTTATAGCTCTTCTTCATGGTTTACAAAAAAAAAAAAATGACCCCCATTCCTAAAATATAAACTCAGAAAATAAACAGTATAACCAGTATCTTTGTTTTAAATTGATGGTTCACTCTATGGTTAGTTATTTCACAGAATTAAAACACGAAACAAAGACGCTTTTCCATTTTTGCTCACACTAAAACACAAACAGCAATAAAAAAAAACAAAGTATCAAATTACAGTTTGTATCCTTCTCGCACGAAACTTCTACCCATAGATTTATTTCATTGAGTAGCCCCCAAAAATTTCCACTGATTTATTGTCTATCCTATTAGGTTTTACCAAAGTTTGAAAAGAATCAAGAAAGTATGGTGTTTGTGAGAAATCCAAACCCATCCAAACCTGCTGCATCTGGCAACACACGTTGGCGTCCATACTAGATCAATCTTATTAAGATTGGTGCCCGGCTTGATGCACAGATGCCCGGTAATGTTTTGCAGCGCTTAATAAGTTAGATTCGCAGGCGAGCGGTTAATAAGTTAGATTCGCAGGAGAGCAGATAAACAGACAACTATTGTGTATTGTTTTATAGTTCATAATTTATACGCAGAAAAGATTTATTCACCTCTATACTCCTTGTTGCAAACTCCACACCTATTGTAGATTTTGATTCTAGATTGAATTCATTTCTAGTGAAACGTGAAAGGAGACTGCTCTTTCCTACTCCCGAATCGCCGATCAAAACCACTGAAACAAAAGCACTGGGTTGAGTAATTCTCAGCAAGAATAACAAAGCAATCGGAACAATATTTTAAAACTCGTCCTACGTTCATCTTTTGGCAAATAAATTGATCAGAGGTGACTGATGAGGGTGACTCATGGTTTAATATTTTTTAAAGAAAATCGATCATCACAATCAGCTGATATCAAACAAAGGGTAACTTTCACAATGAAACCCAACGTTGATGATATTATACGTGAATTATGCTTGCTTCTACTAAATTCTCACTGAAAATATTTGAACAATTCGATATCAGTCAATAATCTACGTCATTCCAAACTTAACAAAGTCATCGTAAAACTATAAAAATTATCAAGATATCAACTCCAAATCTTACATTTGTTTAAAGAACGTTAAGGAAGTATTATTAATACGCTTACCTTTGAATAAATAATCGTATTCGTCCTCTCTTGTACCCATTTTGATTAATCAAGTTGTTCCTTCGACGTCGAAATCGGTCAACTAATAATGACAAAATATGCGTATCATAAACAAAAATAATTGTACACTAAAATATCACAGGCTTTTTAAACACACTAAAGCACAGAAAATATAACTTTAACTATTGGATTATTTGAAAAAAGACGGGTTTATATCTAAATTAAATCCTATATTGTCACTGGTACAAGATGGCGGATTATTTTACGTTACGCCGTTACGCCCCGTTTTGCGTTCAGAAACCAACCGAAATTTATTTTTTAAAATCTTTCTGTGCAAAGCGTTCCTTTTTACGCATTTAGAATTTTTTTCGTGCAATAGGCATGATGACTGATTTTGAAAAATGGTCAGATTATGTTCGGAGGTATCTACTACTTCGAAAAAATATCTTATTTCCGCAGAAAAATAATGTTTGGTAGATAAAATTGGCATTTGAAATTTAAATTTTAATATTCACGCCAAAACGTTCGGCGGTGTCATGGCGTCGTTTGTGACGTCACTATTGTTTTTACCAATGTGTTCTGTGCAGTGTGCAATAAGCAAAAGTGTGATTGTCAAAGCTCGAAAACAATTGTGACGTCTTTTTGTGTTTTATGCAATATGGCGGATTGCTGTATTTTATAGTTTTGTTTTATCAAAATAAATAGCAATCTCACTCGAAATAGAAAAATAAATACGTTTTTTATAATTCATGAATCCTATTTCATTGGATAAATTCATAATTTCATTGATTCTTGGTTACTGTCATCATGCCTATTCTAAAACTGTTAGTGGAAAGATGTGAAACTAGAGTAAAGTGAAGTGACTAGGTACATTAGTGGAAATCTAGCAAGAACATATTTTTTTCTCTTCATTTTGATATTAATCACATCTACAGAATACCAATACCTACCATGGATAAAAAATAATTTACAGAAAGCTGGAATGAATAACAATGCTGAAATCATAGATTTAGGATTGGTCTGTTGAGCGGAGCGAGACCAATCCTAAATCTATGTCTAAAATGAAACGTGAAACACGTCATACGTTTAGAAATCACAGCAGGGCGACCGCGTAACTTTTGCATCAATCATTGATACATCGCAATCATCTCTGAATGGTTAACACTCTTCCACTATTGGACGAAATCCATTACCGCAGCAAGAATACCATAAATTCAGCCAATCGGCGGTGATTGCGATGTATCAATGATTGATGCAAAAGTTACGCGGTCACCCTGCAGGCATAATCATCTTTTTAGAAATGTCAATCAACAATAAAATGTTGCCATACAATATTTTTATTATTTTTTTATATTTTTTTGTTTTTTACCGAAATACTGTATTTTTCTAAAATTAAAACAAGTCACCAATTTATATGAATTTATTTTTTTCTATTTTTAATAATGATAGTATAATTTAAATCTAAAATCTAGGCTTTCGCAGCGACTGCTTCGTCTTCATCGTCACTGTCCTCTTGCACTTCTTTAGACAGAGTACGATCCACATGGACGAAAGGATCGATTTTTAACTTCTCGGACGAAGGAGGACTTACTATGAGGCATCTGCAGAATAACAAATTTAAAATAAATTAAAGTAGGTTTCAGGCAATTTCACGAGCAGGTAAAGAAGCTGAAAGGGTTGAATTCCTGATTGAGGTAATTGGGGGACATTTTCTACATCAATTTAGGTCTAGTTTAAACCTTGGAGAGAGGCTTGATGGGGATTTTAATTACTTACCCAACTGGGAAAATTACACTGTCAAGTGACTGTCATTTAGAAATTCCAATTTTTAACAAAATAAATTTATATCTTACACTGAATCATTAATTAATATATAATATATAGCGGCTCGTGCTGATTCACTCACTGATTGATCACCTCTCCTGTAGAAAAATTTCTTTTTACTCATCGTTTCGTATAGAGGACAAAAATTCATTCGGAGGAAAATTACGGAGAGAGCTGATGATTAAATATTTCGAAGACGGATGAAGAGCACAGCCAGGGTATTGAAGATAGGTGGGGGGTGCTCGACCAAATGCCACTCGAAACTTCATCCAATTGACAGTAAGCTGAAAAAAAATTCAAAATGGCGGATTTAAGATGGCTGCCATACAAATTTCGCCGTTGTCTATCTCGGAGGGTTTCTTGGCAAAAGATGATTAGGACTTGAAGGTCTACTTGATGAACAGGAAAAAAATTCAAGATGGCGGAATTTATTTTTCCATAGAAAATGTATGGCCAATATTAAAGAGGCTAAAGTGTAGAACTATAGAAGACTTTGATGCGGTTCCTTTTCATAATTTGATTTTAAAGAAGAACTCTCCATAATTTTTCGGAGAAAAAAATATGTGGAGAGCAATGATGATCGAGGGTTTGAACGATGGATGAGGAGCACGGCCAAAATTTCATAGGTGTCTATTTCAGAAAGTTTACTAGATGGAAGAGTGGAAGTAGGAAATATGTATGACTTTGATATGGTTTTTTTTACAAGATTTGTTCTGTATGGAAGAATTGTCGGATTGCCGTTAGGAAAGCCAAGATGGCGAAGTTCAATGGCACCCAAAGGTACCCGATCGTCAGCGGTATAATATTGATATTAATCAACTAAGGAAGGTTTCTTTGTGTTTTTACTTCAACGGTCTCTTACCCTGTATGCATGTCTGAAAAGTTTTTTTACAGTTAAAAGCCATTTTGGATTCTTAGGGGGTCTCTGTTTTATGTTTTCTTATGAGATTTTTTTTACGTCTTTCGGACGCTTGGAACGCTGGCGCTTCCACTGCGCTCGCTAGCATAGCATATAATATGAATAAAAATCATTTGAATTTGAATTTGAAGTAGACAGTGGGCGGCGCGGTCTACTACGCGGTCCGCTTCAGCAGGCCGCGCATCCACGCGCCATATTAGTTTTATTATATTGATGCTTTATATTGTCGTAAAAAAGATGCTGACCAGAAAATTACACCGTCGCCGTCACAAAATGTGAATACACGTCGCGGCGGTGCGCGTATGGATCCAATTTCGCCATTCTGCACTAAATCTACATTATCGCCGTGGAGTCACCTAAGGTTATTGACCGCCCTATTAAAACGTCAACGTGCGTCGAATCAATAGCCCGACCTGTGACTGCACCTACTGTTGCAACTTCATGCCAGCAAAAAACTTACGCTGAAGTTTCTCGGAAGCGGAAAGTCCTGCAGACGTCTACACATCCTGTGCCTAATCAGATCTTAGAGGATAAGAAAGGTGATGCTGATGGATTCACCTTAGTCGAGAAGAAAAAGCGTAGACCAAAGCAGAACTGAATTAAACGTGGTACAGCGAATACAGCTGATGCAACGTTGAAAGCGGCGATGCCGAACGTGAAAATGTACGTCTCGCGCGTGAACCCCAAAACATCTAAGGGGGACGTCATGCAGTACATCGCGTATGAAGATCGCTATGGTACATCTGCAGATGGAAGACCAACTGAAGAAGTGCACATGAAGTTGGAAGAACTGAAGTCGAGTAGGGCGACCTATTTTAACTCCTATGTACTTAGTTCCAGCTTGGTGCAAAAATGTGTTCCTCAGTGCAGACTTTTGGCCTGAGGGCATAGTGTACCGTCGCTATAGGGAAGCAAGAAAAAAATCCCTACCGCAGTATTAGTCTTTTTTATTTAATATTGTATTTATCTACTTATAGTATTTTAAGATTGTATTTTATTTTATCTTATACTCAATATTGTTTTTATTTTTTAAGCAATAATATATTTTATGTATTTTATAATAAGGGTCTTTTTGCCTGAAATAAAATGAATACTAAAAAAATAAATAAACATAAAATTGACCAGGCATTAATAAAAACAGTATGAGCAGACATTCATCTCATATTTATTTATATCACAGGTATTTAGGCCTGCTTGTTTATACTTTATACCACCACTAACGTTTTTGTGGAATGGCTTAGGCCCTAGAATATTTGAATCCAAGTCTTGCTGATTGTAATATTGTATTTATGAAACTATTACCTGGTGATGAATAGTCCATCTCTTTTTGGCCTTACTGACTGTATGTCCTTGAGTAATGTGTCAATATTTTCCGCAACCTGCTTTGCATCCATATTTAACTGCAATAAAATAGTTATTAAGAATAGCATAGGTACAAAATATATAATCTATTTATACCACTATTATAAATTAGTAAGTTTGGATGGATGGCTGTTTGTTACTCAATAATGCCAGAATGGCTGAACAGATCAGGATGGGTACAGAGGTATAGTCTGGAATAACACGGGCTACTTTTATCCTGGAAAATTTAAGATTTAAACTGCCGCTTCCCATGGGAACCAAAAACCTCAATCCACATGGACAAAGTCGCGAGCATCAGCTAGTACAACAATACAAACTGAAAATAGAAGACAAATTACAGTTTTCTCTCATTTTAGGGGACCTTTACATGTAATATTCATCTTCCAAATTATTATCTTTTAGTTTTTTTAACTTACCCTCCCAATAGGAACCTCGGTAGAGCCAAAGTTCTGCTGATGTTCATCCCTCACCACTCTGTACTGTATGCCCGCAGCAAACTTCTTCACCAGCTCACAGATGTTAGCATCCAGGGTGCCAGAGCGAACATTGGGGAACCGTCTCTTCATCAGACCCCGAATTGGCACCAAGTCGGTCAGGATGTTGGGATGTGCTATTATATAGTCGTAGTCACTGAATTTGACTTCGCCTTCCTAGAATTTTAGGATTTAAAATTTATTACAAAGTAAAATTGAAAACAATGAATAAAAATTGAAAACATGCTGATGCAGCTTAAGGTTGTGCTTGCTTTGAAGCTGCCCATTCACTCTTTATCTGAATACCAATATTAAACAAATCATTAATTAATTTATGATGTTTGTGAGATGGTAATAATAAAAAAACCGGCCAAGTGCGAGTCAGACTCGCGCCGAGGGTTCCGTACAAACCTGTATAAATTTAAAATTCATCATCATCATCATCATCAGCCAATATGCATCCACTGCTGGACATAGGCCTCTTTAAGATTGCGCCAACTTTGCCTATCCTTGGCTGTTCGCATCCATTTGATGCCAGCCACTCTCCGGATGTCGTCGCTCCACCTGGCCGGGGGGCGCCCCACACTCCGTTTGCCGAGACGCGGTCTCCACTCTAGGACCTTGCGACTCCAACGGCCGTCGGTCCTACGACAAATGTGACCAGTCCACTGCCACTTCAACGTGCTAGCCTTGAGAGCTATGTCGATAACTTTGGTCCTTTGGCGAATTACTTCGTTTCGGATTTTATCCCTCAAAGAAATTCCGAGCATAGCTCTTCCCATAGCGCGTTGAGCGACTTGAAGTTTGTGGACTAGCCTCGATGTCAGTGTCCACGTTTCGGCACCGTAAGTCATAACCGGCAGGACGCACTGATTGAAGACTTTGGTCTTCAGGCATTGCGGTATAGGCGACGAAAAGACTCGACGGAGTTTGCCATATGCTGCCCAGCCCAGCTGTATTCTCCGTTCTATCTCATTCTCGAAACTGTTACTTCCTACTTGCAATATTTGCCCAAGGTATGTGTATTCTTGGACAGTTTCGAGAATAGATCCGTTGACAGTAATCGGCCCCGGAACGACCAAATCATTGAACATGACCTTGGTCTTGTCTAAGTTCATCCGGAGACCAACACGTCGGGAGGCAGCGTGAAGGCTATCGAGCATCTTCTGCAGCTCTTGCAGCGAACTTGCGATAATGACGATATCATCAGCGAAGCGGAGGTGTGAAATGTGCTCTCCGTTCACGTTGATGCCTTGTCCGTTCCAGTCAAGCGTTTTAAAGACATCTTCCAAAGCATTAGAAAACAGTTTCGGGGACAGAACATCCCCCTGTCTTACCCCGCGATGCAATTGGATAGGTCTTGTAGACGCACCCTGTACTTGGACAGACATAAATGCCGAGCTATATAGACATTTCAAAACTTCGATGTATCGCCAATCAACTTGGGATCGCTGCAAGGATTCCAAAACAGCCCAGGTCTCGATTGAGTCAAAGGCCTTCTCATAGTCCACGAAAGCGAGACACAGAGGCTGTTTGTACTCATAGGACTTCTGCACAATCTGCCTCAATGTGTGTATGTGGTCTATGGTGCCGTAACCACTTCGAAACCCAGCCTGCTCTGGTGGCTGGAACTCGTCAAGTCTTCGTGAAAGACGATTAGTGATGACCCTGGAAAACAGTTTGTAAATATGGCTTAGGAGTGAGATGGGGCGGTAGTTCTTCAGGAGTGTTTTATCACCCTTTTTATGGAACAAAACAACAATACTCCTATTCCACGCCTTTGGAGTTCTGCCGTTCTGAATAACCGAGTCAAAGAGCCTCTGTAGCTCTTGAAGTAGGGGCATACCCCCTGCCTTCAAGAGCTCAGGGGTGACTCCGTCTTCTCCCGAGGCTTTTCCATTTTTCTGTTGTTTCAGGGCCAACACCATTTCGTCTACACTTACATCCGGAAGATCGTCTGTAAAGTGGCGTGTTAATTTGGCTCTGGGGTCTGATTCGAAAGATTCGGGTTGTGGGACTTGAGTCTCATACAATTGGCCGTAAAAGTCCTCGATCTCAGAAAGGATCTCTGACTTGGTGCATACAGTTCTACCGCTCGACGTCTTAAGTTTACTTATACGGCTATTTTCAAGCTTTTGTGAAAACACTTTAGACCCCCGGTTCTCTTCAATAGCTTTAAGTATTTGTTGTGTACTTTGATGCCGGAGGTCTCGCCGTATGGATCGTTTGATCTTTTTATTTAGGTCCTGACTTTCAGCCGGGGTAGACTGTACGTTCTCCCGCCTTTTTTTCATAAGTTGCAGAGTCTCGTCTGAGAGTTTAGACTTCCTGCCCGCTTGCCTTGCCTGCCCTCATCCCGCATGATGCTTGTTACGTTTTCGTAGTCCTCGTCGATATCGATTGTGGGTTCCAGAGCATCGAATCTGTTTTTCAGTTCCAATTGGAAGCGATCAGAGCCAGCCTGGGCCTGAAACATAGTAGGCCGAAGAGTAGACCTCATCATGCGACACCTCTCCAGCTTGTAGTTGATACTTAGAGTGCCTCGGACAAGTCGGTGATCACTTCCTGTATTGAACCTGTTGATCACAGAGACATCTCTAAATATGTAGCGTTTGTCTGTCATGATGAAGTCTATCTCATTTTTTGTCGTGTTATCGGGGCTTTTCCAAGTCCACTTCCTGTGGGGCTTTTTCTTGAAGAACGAGTTCATCAAGTAAAAACCCCTCATCTCGAGAAAATTGATAAGCATTTGGCCTCGGTGGTTTCTGTTTCCATACCCATGCCGCCCTAACGCAGACTCGGAACCACTCTGCATGCCCACTTTTGCGTTGAAGTCCCCCATGATAACGTTGAAGTGAGCCTTACTGGTATTGTTTAAGGCGTTATTGATGTCATCGTACATCATTTCGACCTCAGCATCGGAGTGCGTCGATGTTGGTGCATACACTTGGATGACCTTCAAACAATACCTTTTGGTCAATCTTATAATGAGATAAGCAACCCGTGGAGATACGCTCGATATCTCTTCAACGCTATCAGTGAGGACTCTGTTGACGAGGAATCCGACGCCACCTTGTGATTGGCTATCTCCTTGGCGATGGTAGAGGAGATGACCTGATTCTAGAGTTGTAGTGTCCTCCCCCTCTCTACGGACTTCACTCAACCCCAGAACATGCCATCTTATATTTTCCAGCTCTACCTCAAGTTCTTTAATGCTCTCATCAAGCCTCAGTGTTCGTCCGTTATACGTCGCCAAAGTCAGTTGGTTTTGGTACCCGGAGATTCTTGGCACCCCCTGCCCCACCATCACCTTGACCGCTACCAGATCCGGGAGAAGTGGGGCCGCCGGGAACTAGGGGCCTTTTTGTTTTAGCGCTATCCATAGGTTTAATGCCCTAATCGCCACGCTGGGCAGGCGGGTTGGCGATCGCAGGACTGAACTTGTTGCACCAGTGTCGCTGCTGCCCGACATCGGCCTGAGCCATTTATTCAAGTCCAGCTAGTTCGTAATGGTTATACCGCCATTGGTCGGTCGCCAGAGCCTCGTTCGTCAACCAGCAGGGGGCACCACGGGCAGGTGAGGTTGGCTGTTGGAGCGCTGAGATGTAAGTGCACTCCCTTACCTCCCTTATTTTTAATAATTTAAAATTATTAAAAATATTTTTATTATAATATGATGTAACTGAAAATGTATGCTTTTCGCAATTTTTCCTTTATCTGTGCCATAAAAAGTTGCTTCGTACCGAATTTCAAGACTTTGAGTTCCCGGGAAGTACCCCGTAGGTTTGATTACCTTGCGAGTGTCGAAAATTTGCAAAAAAATATTTTTATTATATGATGTAACTAAAATTTATGTAATTTTGCACGCCAAACGTTTGGCAAAATGTGTAAGCACTATGCAATATTTATTCTCCACCTTGTACTACCTACTCACATTTGGCAAAGTAAAATCAATTTCATTTCATTTCATAATTTCATTTCATTTCATTTATGCTTTTCGTAATTTTTCCTTTATCTGTGCTATAAGACGTTGCTTCGTACCAAATTTCAAGATTCTGAGTTCACGGGAAGTACCCTGTAGGTTTTGATTGCCTTGCGAGTGCCTAAAATTTGCATAAAAATATTTTTATTATATGAGGTAACTAAAAATGTGTGCTTTTCGTAATTTTTCCTTTATCTGTGCTATAAGACGTTGCTTGGTACCAAATTTCAAGATTCAGTTCACGGGAAGTACCCTGTAGGTTATGATTCCCTTGCGAGTGTCGAAAATTTGCATAAAAATATTTTTATAATATGATGTAACAGAAAATGTATTAATTGCTTTTCGCAATTTTGCCTTTATATGTGCTATAAGACGTTGCTTCGTACAAAAAGTTTCAAGATTCTGAGTTCCCGGGAAGTACCCTGTAGATTTTGATTCCCTTGCAAGTGTCGAAAATTTGCATAAAAATATTTTTACTAAATGATGTAACTAAAAATTTATGTTTTTCGCAATTCTTCCTATATCTGTGCTATAAAAAGTTGCTTCGTACCAAATTTCAAGATTCTGAGTTCACGGGAAGTACCCTGTAGGTTTTGATTCTCTTGCGAGTTTCGAAAATTTGCATAAAAATATTTTTATTATATGATGTAACCTAAAATGTATTAATTGCTTTCCGCAATTTTGCCTTTATATGTGCTATAAGACGTTGCTTCGTACAAATAATTTCAAGATGCTGTGTTCATGGGAAGTAACCCTGTAGGTTTTGATTCCCTTGTGAGTGTCAAAAATTTGCAGCATAAATGGCTGTATCTTTTGATTGTGTTGGCTTAGAAGTTGGATTTTTCACAGCTCTAAGGGACAGTAGACCTGAGTATTTGATATGAATTTCAGCATGATACCTCCATGCATTCCTGAGAAAAAGGGTCTTGACTGACAGACAACAAAGTTTCCCTTTGAGGTACGGAACCCTAAAAAACCTAGCTGATTTTGGTGTGGACTCTTCTCAGACCAGGGCACCTCAGGAACCCTCGTAGCTTTAGTTTTAAGATACCGTCATTAACTATCACCAACATGTCTTATACTTCCAACATGTCTTATACTTTGTATAGTTTTGTTTAATTTGACTTTCAGAAAGTTTACCATGTAGGTACCAATTTTGAATACATTGAATTGAAACTTACCTGAATCTTTTTAACCAGTTCTGTACTGCCCACAGTGGTTGCTCCAGCTTCGGCAACCTGCTTTATCAGCTCTGGACCCTTACAGAATGCTAAGATGGTCCTCTCCTCTTCGCGTGGGAAATTGTGTGGCAATAAGGCTAAACGTTGGAAGTTCTCTACAAAACGATTCTGCAAGAATAGGAAGAAATTCATTATGGCACAGAACCCTAGAATAATACTTTTAGCAGAAGACAAAGTTTGAGCAAATTTAAATAGACCAATAATTCAATTTGAAGGGAATTTGAAGATATTTAAACTGATGTAGTTAAATTAATACTGTCACTTTTTGCCAAGAACTGGCGGTTGCCAAAAAGTGACAGCAATAAAAAAATGATGATACCCACAATTTGCCAAAATAAATGAATTGAATTGTTGTCTTTAGTAAGGATCAGAAAGATCTAAATGAATAAAAATGATAAAAAATATTGTTACGAGATGATGACTGTGAATTTGTCTGCTAGGATTCAGTTTTTTATTACTGCAGGATCCCTTTAATTTTCAGTGACAAAAATTTGCTGATCTCCTTCCCTAGGATGCAACCTATGTCTGTACCAAAATTCATCAAAATTGGTTGAAATTAAATGAAATTTATTTATTTTTCTGTAAACTATAACATTTGATAAGATGGATTGTGAAAGAGTAGCAGACAGACTCTTCACATCCCTACTATCCTTACTAATATTTTTAATGTGAAAGTGAGTCTGCCTGTCTGCTACACTTTCACTGTCCATCTGTTCAAACGATTTTGATGAAATGGGGTATAGTGAAAGTTTCCATCCCGGGGAAGGACAGGCTAATTTTATCCCATGAAATTTAGCAGGAGTGTGTAGAATACCTTTTTAACAGCTTCCATGTTAATTTCCACCTGAGCATACACATATGCATTAGGGTCGTTGTACATTGTGGGGTGGTGTGTCTCCTGGTGTGCCCTGACAGCATCCTCGGCAGTGTACACCACCCATTGGTAATAGCGCATTGGGAATACATCATCTTTGGAGATGAGCTTGTATGAATCATCTTGGTGTTTCTTTACGTTTACTTTAGCAGTCCTGGAATTTTGACATAATACTCTTATAAAAAAATAGCTAGTCTAGTCTAGTGGTGACGATTTTGGCTTTCTGTTAAGGTGTCTCTTACTTTTGGAGTTATGGCAATTGAATATTACTTTAAATGGTGAAGGAGTATACTGTAAAGAAACCTACATGCTCACGTTCCCCTTTATGTTCTCAAAGGTGTGTGAAGTCTGGCAATATGCACTTGGGCAGGCTGAATTATAGTACACTAGCCAATGGGCCAGGAAATAAAAAAATCCTAATAGTGGAAATATTTATCCCAATACTTACTTGTCTTTTCCTCTTTGGTTATGCGGAATGAAACCAACTTTAGTAATTTCAACCTTAACTTTCTTGGCTCGCGCCTTAGCTCTTGTTCCTTTACGAGCAGCATAATACACGGAACCTGTGTTTATTGATCTCTGAAAAAAGTATGGTTATTATATGCACCTACATAAAAATATGATAAATTCTGTTAAACCAGAGAACTGCTAGGATGATAAAAACCAACAAATGTTAAGAATATCAAATTGTGAATGGATTTATACTCACAACTGCCGTAATAGTTTGTTTTTGAACAGATAAATTCGTGAGGAAGGAACCTGAAATAAAAAATGATGGTATTTTTAATTTACTTGTAACGTATGGAACGGTAAAATTATAATAATATCTTTTTTAACATACGGAATAGGGTTCCAGCCATGATTTAGTGTATATTGTTTTATGATTTTACTATTTTCCAATGAAAATTGAAAACTGTAGGTTTTTTTTTGAGGTTAGCAATAGATAGACAGAACCATAGACTATAGAGTAGGATGTATTTTTTATTTTTAGGTTTATTTATTGGCGTAGCGTAGACAGAATCTCTAAGCACAGGATAATATAATAGTACTGACGTACAGAAGTCTCGCTCCTTTGATGTTGACTACTTGCCGACGTTTTAATAGCCTACTTATTTATTATTAAAAAGATAAATCACGCACGCAAGCTAAATTAAACTTTATCGCCGCGCGCGAGTGTCCGTATTGCTTTGCATCTTTTCCCTTTCCTACGTCACGGACGACATTGCGAGCTTGTCTAGGGACTCTAGGGCTGTCAGCAAACAGTACAGTAGGTTTTTCGAATTGGTAAGTAAGGTACCTACTCTGACTATGATCGACTGTGTTTACTGTGTGTCGCTACACAGTGAGTTCTTCACTACGCACGCAACTTGCAAGGTCATTCGACGCGGCGAAGCAGTGCGGCGAAACATAATATTTCGCTCGGAGAGGTAGGTACACTTCGATCACGGAAATATATAAATATATATTCCGTGCCCTTACTCTAAATCGGCAAGGTGTAATAAGAATTAGGGAGTAAGGGCCTAACTAAGGCGAGCGTATTCCCTGCGACTCGTTTGTACTTCCTACAGCTCGTGCCTCGATTCAAAAAATTACTTGAAAAGAGGCTCATTTAAGTTTGACATGAATTGTACCTGTTCCGTGATAGAAGTACTATTGACTACTTATTATTGTATTGACTACTTGCTGACTTGCTTGCTAGCTTTAATAGCCTAAATAATGATTATTAAATAGATAAAACACGCAAGCAAGCTAAATTAAACATTATCGAAAACAGCGTTAAATTCACTAGCACGTCGCTCGCTTATAACGCGCCAGCCCCGACTGCGTAAGCATTCCGGGAATGAGCGCGATCGTCGGTATTTTCGTCGCGCAAGTACCAAGAGTGACACAGGCCTGCTATAAGTTTAGTGGTTATTTAGGTCACCGTAATATTGCAAAAACAGTTAGATTGTAATCTAACTAGCAAAATTGTAAACTGTCGACGGATTGTGAACCGTTCAATGTTCTGAGTGTCTGTGAATTATTCATTGTATTTACGTTTTCTTAATTCTTGTCTCTTTCTTGTAGGTTAGGTTAGGGTTCCACATAAAGGTCGGGCACTCAGGTTTTATCGGAGTAATATACCTAACAGATTACAATCTACCGAAAAATGATGCGTTAAATTGTAATCTGTTGACAGTTTACAATTTCGCTAGTTAGATTACAATCTAACGGATTTTGCAATCTTACGGTGACATGAACAAAAAAAAATTAAAAATGTTTTGACCTCGGCAACCTCAGGGCAGCCTACAATCATTGTTACAGTACCAATTGATAAAAGCCAATAGCCAATCAAAACAATTGAGACTATAACAATGATTGATGTAGGTTTTACACAATCGCCCTACTGAGCATAGAGTAAGTTTTGACAGCGACGCTTCGCTGTCGATATACTTCAAAATTCAAATAGGTGTATGTCAAACAAAACATCAAATCTAACTTGTCTCTGATCAAATCAAAATCAAAACCGAACAATTTTCTGTTACGAATTTATGATGTGGTGTGGGCGTTCAAAAGCTATATATACTGATAATAACTGACTGAATTGCCCATTTAATTACTCAGCTTTAACTTAATTTGTAATGTTTATAGTGTTTAAGTAACAATGGAGAAAGTTAATTTTGTATTGTTGTTAATTTCATTGTGTGTGTTATTGTGGGGTGTGGCCGGGCAGTATGAATGGCAAATACGGGATTCTTTTGATGAAATTCGGGGTAAAATAGACAAGATCACAGCTGATAACTGCTACATAAGCCATCTAGACGACCTCTTCTTACCAGACGACTCAGTTTCCCACCATCCCGATGTAAAAGAAATAAACATCAACCCAGTGTTCCCGAACAGAACAGCTTTGTTACATTTACACAATATGGCTATGACTAGAGCGTTTTTCTGGAGTTATATCCTTCAATCAAGGTTTATAAGACCGGCTATAAACGATACATACGACCCAGGTATGATGTATTATTTCCTATCATCTGTAGCTGATGTATCTGCGAACCCGTTAATTAACGCAAGTTCGATATATTTCTCCCCTAATATGTCGTATACATCATCCTATCGAGGCTTCTTCAACAAGACCATGCCAAGGTTTGCACCAAGAGCTTTGAGAGCTGATGATTTTAATGATCCTGTACATTTACAAAAGATATCAACATTGAATACATTCCATGTGGAAGATTTGGGAGCTTACGATCCTGACAGCTTGTCTAAAGACTATACATCCGATTTTTATCGCATAAACGAGTGGTACTCACTGTGGCTGCCTGACAAAGTGGATAAGCGACATGACACCAAAACAACATATCAAGTTGAAATCAGATATGCCAATAACACTAATGAGACATTCACATTTCACGGACCTCCTGGTAATGATGAGGTTTGTATGAAATCTATTCTGGTTTATAAGAGTATTATCTATATATATAAAAATGAATCCCTATTTCCCTTGGTCACGGCATCACACGTGAATGGCTGGATCAATTTCGCTAACTCTTCTTTTGTCATATAGGTGAGGACCTGGAGAGTGACATAGGCTATTTTTTAGTCCAAAAAATTAAAGAGTTCCTGCGGAAATAACAAAAAACTTAAACCACGCGGATGAAGACGCGGGCATCAGCTAGTTATTGATAAATCTTCAGCAATAATTATATTACATATAAAAAGTAAACTTAACTAAGTATTACCTATATTTTAACTGCTATTTTATTTTTACTTTTATTACCTATCTATTTGTCCAATTTTATTTATGCAGAGATAATATTTTGCATCACAGTCTACTTTTTATCTAAGAAAATCAAAAAATCTCTAATTAATAATTGAAAACCTAAATCCACATGTATACTAATATTATAAATGTGAAAGATTGGATGGATGGATGGATGTTTGTTACTCAATCATGCCAGAATGGCTGAACGGATCTGGATGAAATATGGCTGACAGATTATAGTCTGGAATAATACATAGGCTACTTTTTATCCCAGAAAATTAAAGAGTTCCCACCAGTGCCAAACAATCTCAATCCATACCAACATTGGCATCACCTAGTTATTATAATGTCAGTTAAATACCATTATATTTCACATCTATTATACGGCCATTAAAGTAATAATATACATAATTCAGCTAATATTTTATACAAAGTAAATTTTTCCATTAATAGATACCTGGTCCTGTGAACTGGTCAAAGCCCTATTTTGACTGCGGCAGGCTGAACAAATGGCTCGTGGCAGCCGTGTCACCAGTTGCTGACATCTTTCCTAGACACACACAGTTCAGACATATTGAATATCCAACGTGAGTATTAGAACCATGAAATGAAATGACGGAAAAATGATGAAGGAAGTTATCCTCACTAAGTAAAGCCTGTTAACAGAGGCGTCCCACAAAGCTCAGTTCTGGGACCTCTATTGTTTATTTTGTATTTACCTGAAATAGTAAACTGTTTTGAAATGAGTGAAACTGAGTTTCTTGCCTGTTCTTCTCTGTAGAATCAACTTTCTGAACCATTGGTTGATTCTAATGACTTGGCACAAGTGGTCCTACCTGAAATAAATAAATCATTTCATTTCAGTCTTAGTATCATCTATACACTGATGGTAAATTCCAATTTATATACCTATCCATCATCCAGATGCAAGTTATGAAGTTAACCAGGTTGACAAAGTCTTGTCTCAATGTTTTTAACATTTCTTATTGGTGTCATTAAAATGTTCTTGTTCTGAACACATCAATGAAACTCATATCTATACTGCATCAATACATAGTTTTGGCTGCTGTGAAAGAATTTTACTAACTTAAGTGAATTCAGAATCTTGGCCTGCTTATGGACAAAAATCTTTGTTTCTAGGATCATAATATAGTTGAACTTTCCTGGAATTGTTTTTACCCATTAAAAGTAATATACACGATTCGGCCTTACTAGTTACATTAATATAAACCTTAGCTCTGTCACAGAGCTTAATTAACTTAAGTTATACAACAAACATATTTTTTTTAGTTATTGTATTACAGTGGTATGGTCCATGCCTACGTAAAGGTAAATCGTGGTGCAAAAAATTAAATTCAATCATTCCAAAAAGATCTCCGTCTCTCGTGACACTTTTTTAAAATCAAAATAATTTGCTGAAAATAAATACAGGTAACATGATCAATAAAGTCTTATGTAAATTGTTATTTTATAATCTTATTTTAATAGATTTCTTTGTTAACTTGTAATTTTATTTATTGACATTCGTAAGAGCTTCTTACAAGCCAAAATCGAACAAATAAATGAATTGAAAATTAAAATTGAAACAACTTGAGTATTTGTACAAAAAGCTAGTTTGGCGGGAGCCAAGTTTTGGACTTAGGACAATGGTGTCCCCATTTTCGTTGCCACCTTCATCTAGTGGTAGTTTTAAATATCATGCAAATGCTGGAACAAAATTTTGCCACCTTTTTGCAACAGTGCTTTTAAAATAAAATAAAATTGCATTTTGCACTGCGATATTATCATGAATCTTTTTAATATTATTGTGAGTTATCTTTAAAAGATAGACATGCTATCGCGAACTTTTTTTTAGAACTTTTCCACTATTCATTGTTTTCAAGTCAAGTCAAGTCAAATAATTTTTTATTCAATTTAGGTAGGTATACTACACTTGTTGACGTCCTGTTATTTATAAATAAAAATATAATGGTGATAATCAGTAACGGTATCTTAAAACTAAAGCTACGAGGGTTCCAAACGCGCCCTGGTCTGAGAAGAGCCCACAACAAACTCAGCCGGGTTTTTTTTTCATTATCACCATTTCACAAATCATCTTAACTAAGGAACTATCTGAGCCACTAGATCAAATCATTGCCAAGCTTCCTTGTCTTTTAAGTAATCCTTTACATGGTAATACGATTTTTTTATCAGTTTTACATTAACTTTGAACTTATTCAGAGACATTTTCAACATGTCTTCTGGGAGCTTATTGTAGAAGCGGACACTGTTTCCAACAAATAAATTGCTAGTTTTACTAAGCCTAGAAGCAGGCATTACAAGTTTATTTTTATTTCTAGTATTGACATCATGACAATCACTTTTCTTCTTGAATTTATCAATGTGTTTATGCACGTATACTAAATTTCCATATAGGTATTGGTTGTGCAGTCATAATATTGATTTCTTTAAATTTATCTCCTAGTGACTCTCTTGGTCCCATATTATATATGGCTAGAACAGCCCTCTTCTGCAGCACAAAAACAGAATTAATATCAGCAGCATTACCCCATAATAATATACCATATTATGACATAATGCTGTGAAAGTAAGCAAAATAAACTAATCTCGCCGTTTCTATATCTGTCAACTGGCGAATCTTTTTAACCGCGTATGCAGCAGAACTAAGCCTGTTCGATAAGTCATTTATGTGATTGCCCCATTAGAGTTTAGCATCTAACGTTATTCCAAGAAAAACAGCGGTATCCACTAAATCTAATTCCTCATGATCAAGTTGTACAGTGGTTTTTACCTGTCTGACATTAGGTAATGTAAATTTGATACACTTTGCCTTTTTCCATTGAGGAGTAGGTTATTAGCTTCAAACCACTGTACCACTTTAGTGAGAGAATTGTTTACTTCGTCAAAAGTTGTTTCGTAACGATTTATTTTAAACAAAAGTGATGTATCATCAGCAAACAATACTATCCCATGATTATCCTTGGCAAGATAAGGAAGATCGTTAATGTAAATGAGGAACAGAAAAGGCCCTAAAATTTAACCTTGTGGAACCCCTATTTTTACAATCGATCCGGAAGACCGCTTTCCATTGACGTCTACTTTTTGTATCCTATTTTTTAGGTAGGAATTCATCATATCCAGTGCTACACCCCTAATTCCCTAATGGTGCAGTTTTCTGACTAATGTTTCATGCAACTTTAACTACATAATATGTACGCGATGCACTCCACGCAAGCTCTCAGACGAGACGATTTTTCCGACTTAACTCACATTATTGCAATTTTCCTAAGTATCTCCAGTTTTTTGAAAATAAGAGATAGCCTATATTACTCGGTGATAATGTAGCTTTCTATATGTGAAATAATTTTTAGAATCGGTTGAGTTGTTTTTCAATTTATTCATTACTAACAAACAATCAAATCTTTCCTCTTTATAATATTAGTTTAGATTAAAACTATTCAGTTTCATTTATCATTTATGTAACTCTAATCGCATCCTGTTTTGTTAGCAACAATATTATCAGTTCAAAATTGCGTCCTGCCTGGTTAAGAATAATCTGTATTTTTCCACTCTGATTGTGTTTATCCATCCTAACCTTGTATCCTGTTCACCTTATCTCACGGTGATATGAATTTCCAGCTTCAAAATCTGAATAACAGGATCTGGATTTAATTTATTTAGTTTTTATTTATTGGTTTATGGAGCTCAACAGTATATTATATCTTTAGGGTTCTGTACCCAGATGTCTCTGAATAAGTTCAAAGTTAATGTAAAACGTAAACTTATTAAAAGATCTTATTACCATGTAAAGGATTGCTTAAATGACAAGGAAGCTTGGCAATGATTTGCTCTAATGGCTCTGATAGTTCCTTAGTTAAGATGATTAGCGAAATGGTGATGATGAAAAAAAACCCGGCCAAGTGTCGCACACCGAGGGTTCCGTGTACGGAAACACAGGTTTGTAAACCTGTAGTGAGTTTAAAATTATTAAAAAATATTTTTATTGTATGATGTAACTAAAATTTTATGCTTTTCGCAATTTTTCCTTTATCTGTGCTATAAGATGTTGCTTTGTACCAAATTTCAAGAATCTGAGTTCACGGAAAGTGCCCTGTTGGTTTTGATTCGTTTGCGAGTGTCGAAAATTTGCAGCATAAACGGCTGTATCTTTTTATTGTGTTGGCTTAGAAGTTTGATTTTTTCACAGCTCCAAGTAGATTAAGAGATAGCTGCACTTCTGTAACTATCGCTTGAAAAGCTGATTCAGTAGTAGGTGGGTGCTACACTCTCCACTGAGGACGATAGTGAAATTCTGCCCGCATGCTGATGGGCCTTTCACTAGATATGGCCGATCAAAAACGTGATATGGTTACCAAAAATGAACCATAATTAGAAAAGCTGATTCTTGTACAGTAATAAAGTATGCACAGTACATAATATGTAAACAGTACAAAATTGACGCTCTTCATCGGACCTTTCACTAGATATCACCTCTCAAAGACGTTATAAACTTACAAACTATAAAAAAATATTAGCAATTATTGACGAAGTCGCGGGCATCAGCTAGTACGTCATAAATAAGACGAAATACAAAATTCACGTCACGGCATCTGATAACATTTTTGCATAGAACACTAGTAGGTCTAATTCTGTGCAGATTCAATAAGGAAAAATGATTATTTTCGCCCCAAGCCGAGCTCAAAGGACTTTGCTCGAAGGAGGGCGGTCATCAGCTAGTAAAAAATAAAGGGGGCCCTCATACAAGAAAATATAATTTTTGAGCGCCTCCTATTTTTTTTAAAGTACTTAGTGCATTTGAAAAAGAACGTAGTGTTAAATCTTGTACGATGATACGGAACTCTTCGTGTGCGAGTCCGATTACAGTTTTTAATACTTAATGCTTTTATTTTATTCTAAGAAGTGTATTTTGATGAATGAAATTGAACAGGTACACAGCAGCGGTGGTGATGGAGATGGACTATGACAGGATAGACATTAACCAGTGTCCGGCCAGCATGGGCAATGATGGACCTAACAGGTTCGCTTCCACTGCCAGGTGTAAGGAGGAGACCACTGAGGTATTCATGGGTTTTTTTAAATTTCAACAGACCTCAAAAAAAGGAGGAGGTTCTCAATTCGACTGTATTTTTTTTTTTTTTTTTATTTATTATATTTACCTCAGAACTTTTGACTGGGTGGACCGATTTGGATGATTCTTTTTTTATTTGAAAGAGCATACTTCCCATGTGGTCCCATATAAATTTTATTGAAATCGGTTGAGCGGTTTTTAAAATATCAACAATAAAATAAGTACTTTGTATAGCGTGTGCTTGTTGTTGTAAAGTTGGCGCGGGAGTTTGAAGTCGGTTGTATAAAAAGTATTTTTTATATTAAATTATTTTGTTTTCGGAACCCTTTGTGCGCGAGTCTGACTCGCACTTACTTACCGGTTTTTTTTATACTACAGGTGTTGATTGTGATTTTAGCCTACCCTGTTAGAGTATGGCAGATATATTAAAATTAATATATCTTTACCTTTAGCATCAAAAGTTGATTAAAGGCAAAAGAAATGCTATCATCGTACCTATTTTCCTTCACAAATATAAAACACTCTTTCTCTCGAAATGAATGCCACGCGCGCTATCTTCTATCGCCCTAGTGCTACGTAGACTATGACATTCCTTCAATTGGGATTTGGGATGTAGTCTGTGCCAATATTTGGAAAATAATTTTCTTTTTAACTGTAATTTAATATTATAGTTTTGATATAAATATTAATAGGTCAACTGTTAAGACCCGTGCAGCAGCGTGTTCGCACAACTTGGGTTGCAGCGACTTCCAGCGACGAATCACAGCGCGTCCGTGATCCCTACTCTGGTATTGGTCGCTGGAAGTCGGCCGGCACGCTGGCTTTAAATCACTTTTAAATCGTCGTCGTCGTCGTCTCTACGTATAGACGCCCACAGCTGGGCGAAGGTCTCCTGCATGGATCGCCACAGAGCACGGTCTTGTGCCACTTGTTTCCAGCGGCGGGTAAGGAAGTGCACCTCCATCTTAGCAGTCCAACTATCAACCTCACCTGCCCGCGGTACCCTCTGCTGATTTACAAACGGGGCTCTGACGACCGATAAATCACGGTATACCCATTTCGAGCAAGCTAGACTGGACTAATGCCACAGACAGCTGGTGTCGGGCAGCAGCGACACCAGTGCAAGCAGTCTAGCCTTGCGATCGCCAAGCCGCATGCCCAGCGTGGCGATTATTGGGCATAACCCTAAATGGATAGCTCACCTACACTTTTAAATAGCAATAGTTCATTGTTGTTCCCGCCAGAAGTGACACAGATAGCGAACTGCGAAGTGGTGCAATCTTATGTCTATTTAGGAGCGTTGATCTCAAACAACGGAGGCTGTATAGACGAAATCAAACGGCGCATGGCGATATCCAGATCAGCTATGGATAAGATGCAAAAAATATGGAGGAATCGTAAAATCACCAAGGCCACTAAGGCCCGGCTAGTTAGAGCACTGGTATTCTCCATTTTCCTCTACGCTTCGGAGACGTGGACCCTGCGAGAAAGTGAGAAAAAGAAAATAGACGCTCTCGAGATGTGGTGCTGGAGAAGAATGTTGAGAGTGTCCTGGAACCAATTCCGGACCAACAAGTCCATTCTGGAGGAACTCGGCATTAAGCAGCGTCTATCTTCCATCGTTCAGGCTCGAATTCTCACTTTCTTTGGTCACGTGACTAGGCGTCTCCATCGAACGTCTAGTCGTCCAAGGAAAAGTAGAGGGAACCAGACCTCGCGGCAGATCGCCTATGAGATGGACGGACCAAGTAAAGGCTGCAGTGGACGTCCCTCTACATGAGTGCTCCAGAAAAGCAGCTGTCCGGGAGGAATGGAGACGGATTGTCAAGCGTGTGACTGAAAAATGATGGCCACGACCGCTCTGACAAGAGCGTAACGAAAGAAGAGAGAGAGTTCATTGTTAGCGTTGTTTCCAGTGCGAGCCGATCCACGGCTGGGGCTTCCGGCGCGGCGGCTACCAGTGCCGCTGCCGGCCCGGCTTCCGGCTGCCTGGCCTCGTGCGCCGCCCCTACCTCGGCGAGATCATCGAACGCGCCACCGCAGACCAGTATTACAATAACTTCGACTGCGCCAAGATCGGATGTGAGTTACACATATATGAGGATATGGAATGCCCTTCGGGCTTCCGTTTACCCCTCCTCTTTTAATATAGGTATCTTCAAATCAAGAGTGAATAGGCATCTTCTAGGCAAGCGCGCTCCACCTTAGGCTGCATCACCACTTGCAAGCAAGTCTGATCGCAACCAAGCTATATATAAAAAAAAAAGAGTTGTTGCTGCAACGATCTCAATTGGGGTGATGACAACTCAATCAAATCAGCAACTCTTTATCAAACTTAAAAACGCACTTCTAGTATGGAAGTTGTATGAAATTCACAGTTATGACGTCATCAAATTTCAACGCACTTTTTTTAAAATCTATGTTTTAAAATGGTTACCTATCAAATTAACCTCTCAAGGTAAATTTTAGGTCTTTTGGAAGACCCTCTATTTAAAAATCAGTTCGAAATAATTTCTTTTGGTCTAAGATCATGCCTATTACATAGACGGGCCCTGTCAAACAAAGAATGTCAAACTTAATTTGCTAACGCCATCTAGTCTTAAAAGCGAGAACTTAGTTGCAAAATATGCGCCATCTAGTGTGTTAGCTCCAAAACATGATACGGTCATAGATTGCGTCAACCGAACACTTGTTGAAATTAAAACCTACACATTAGTTTACACTCTGAGGTACACGATGAATGTTAATATAATGATGTTATATTTAATTGTTATATTTACGTGTGTACCCTTTAATAAGAAAGCTAGATGACATCCGCGTTCCAACGTTCGTGTGGATCTAAGAAATCCGGTGGGATCTCTTTGGTTTTCTCGGATTCTCGGAAAAGTAGCCTTTGTGCTTCTGCATGATACAGCTTATTTGATTGCGTTCCAACAGTATTTCTTCAATTAACAACTGTTTATTTCGGCCAGGGATCCAACGTCTGCCTGTGCAGTGGGAGAAAGCGCACCCGTTCGTGCGCGCGCTGTACGCAGACCGCTACTACGAGTATGTGAACGCGACCAGCGGGCCGGCGGCGCTTCACACCGAACGGGTTAACGTCTACGAAGTACTCAACTTCATCCGGGGCGTGCGACCGGAGAACTGCTCCGAGTAAGTGCATTCATTCAATCAATCAGGCATTCAATCATTCTGTCATTCATTCATTCATTCATTCAATCATTCAATCATTCAATCATTCAATCACTCATATGACGTAGGCATCCGCCAAGAAAGGTTTTTTGGAAATTCAACCTATAAGGGGGCAAAATAAACTTTTGAAATTTGAACTTTTGAATTTGCTTTGAAATTTGTATGAAAATCGAACCTTAACGTGAGCGAACCCGCGTGCAAAAGCTAGATCAAAACTAAATTGCTACAGATATAATCCGACGGATTTGTTCCTGAACGGCGACATCGCTTACGGCGCGGAGAAGCAGTTTGAGAACCAAGCCAAGATGGCAGTGAGACTCGCCAACTTCATCAGTGCCTTCTTACAGGTGAGTTCTTTATACTTCTTCGCTCGTTGCTTTAGTTTTAAAATACCGTTGTTAGTTATTACCATCACGAATTAAACTCTATATACTTGACGTTCTTATATTAGTGTAATGTGTAAGTACCAATTTTGAATAAACAAATTTTGACTAGATTTGATTTGACATACACCTTCTCTAAGAAAGGGTTTTTGAAAATTCAACCCCTGAGGGGTAGTAGTAGGTGATTTTTGTATGAAAATCTAACTTAACGTGTACGACGCTGTGGGAAAAAGCTAGTTTATAATATAAATGCGACAGTGTGTCTGCGTGTTACCTTTCCGCGGCCCATCCGTTTAACCAATATTGATGAAATTTGGTATAAGGATGGATTGCATCCCGAGGACAAACTTATGCTACTTTTTACCGTGGAGGTGTCCGGGGTGATTTTATCTTGATAAATCTGATATATATATATTATGATATACCCGAAAAATCGAAGAGTTCCCCTGGAAATAAAAAAAAAAACTTAAAACACGTGGACGAAGTCGCGGGCATCAGCTAGTCTACGATAAGACTATGATGGCAGTTTTGACCATTTTTCATTCAAATCGGGCTTAGATTAAAACTACAATAAATTGCGTGGTATTTGTAGGTGTCGGATCCTAAAGAAGTGTTCAGCGGCACGCGCGTGGCGGACAAGCCCCTCACTGAAGACCAGATGCTTGGGGAGACGCTCGCCCTCGTGCTCGGGGACACACAGGTTTGGTCTGCAGGTCAGTGTCGTGCTTTACAATCCCTTGCTATGTTCGATAATTATTGATGCAAGTTTTACATAATAGGGCTACTTTTTTTTCCTATCTTTTTCTGTATCTCGGCAATCTGTCTTGCGATTGCGTTGAGCCGTGCGGTTGTGGGTGGCGGATTTGTATTTCAGAGCAAGGTATCCGTTCACTGACGGAATTCCCTATTTGCTAAAAAATCTACTGGGCAGATCCGAGACACTTCACTTCAAAATCAGAAAAAAAGAAGGCAATCGGAGGCTGATCGGAATTCTCGCTCTAATTTATATGCCAGGTTGTTGAGATGAACCAATATGAAATATAGGGCTACTGATCTAAAGGATTTCATGGGGTAAATAATAAATAAAAATCCTGACATGTTAAAGGTACATACTGGGACAGGAATAAGTTCACGAATCGCACGTTCTTCGCGCCATTCGCTTACAAGACTCAGTTGAACACGAGAAAGTTCAAACTGGAGGATCTGGCCCGAATAAATAAGACCGGTAAGTACCGTTACTATTCCGTTACCGTTTTTATACTAGTTACCGATATATTTTTAAGTAACGTTATGCCATATATAATTAAGTACCCTTATTATAGTAACTGATAATATTTTTAAATAACGGTATTCCGCACAACGTTATTTCTCCTTAACTTTTTATTGGTAAACCGTTGTGATGCATGTGGAGTGTGTACTCATTAAAATAATCGTGATGTTAATGTTTGCGTTATTACGCCTAAACTATACTCAATCGATCTCAACCAAAAAGCCGCAACGGTAAACACTTGTTGAAGAAAGACATGGGATCATTTTAATCCGGAAAAATTAACGTTTTCCCCATAGAATATTTAAAAAACCTAAATCCATCCGGAAAAGCTGTGGGGTATCATCTAGTTCATTTAAACAAACTTTGAAATATATTGTTATTTTAATATTTGTCAATCTTTGCAGATGAAAACTACACAAACAAGCCGTGGTTCCAATCCTTGAAACAAAGATGGTCGACCAACTTCGACAGTCTCGAGAAATTCCATCTCAAAATGAAAATCCGTGATAGTGAAATGGGCAAATATCTGAAGCATTATGAGAGATACCCGACTTTCTATCGCGCTGCTAACTTGAAGAACGGACACTGGACCCAGCCGTATTTCGATTGCAAGGGACCCTTGAAGCAATGGGTGATCACTTATGCTTCTCCTTTCTTCGGATGGGATAATGTCAAAGTCAAATTGGAGTTCAAGTAAGTGTTTAAATAATTATTTGTGATGTTCTTTACGTCATATTCGCACACGATTCATAAAGGTCCTGTCGCATTTGATCTTTGATAAATAACCTTAGGGTGAGATTTTATGCTTCAAAAAGTGTTAAGGTAAAATTTTGATACTTTTTCTTTGTGACTGTTTCAATCCATATGTTTTTGTCGTCTGTATTTCTCAATTGCGATTAATTACTACCAATATCCTAGCAATATTATAGGTTTAAGTATTTATTTTTTGCGTTATCTTTCAATCACGCCTCTACTGAACAACGGATTGACGTGACTTAGATATATTTTAAGTCGTATGGCATCGCGTTGCGTGGCGTCGCTTCTGTCGCTCACTTAGGACAACGGGTCACGACTATTTTAAAGATCCACCAAGAGGGAGTTGCAGGCTTACACCTACATATTATTATTAGTGTGTTCACATTGTTCACGTTTTGCTGTGTCTTGTGTAGGGGCGTGGTTGCGGTGACGATGTCGCTGATGCAGCTGGACGTGAACCAGTGCCCCGACGAGTACTACGTGCCCAACGCGTTCAAGAGCACAGACAAGTGCGACAAGAGCTCCTCATACGTGAGTACATACGCTCATCTTAATATAATGTCCTCCTGACCGAATTTCGCCCACGGTGGCCAATCTCCAGAGAGACCTGCGCGGGAGATATTATAGTGCACAAGTGTGTATGTACTGTTCCTTTACTCTCATAGCCCGATGGGACGGAAAATACGACACGACCGGAGAGAGATCAGGCGCAGGACCGACGGCTTTACGTGCTCTCCGAGGTACGGGGGTGAAACACCGCCAACTTCCTAACTCCGGGCTAGTGCTGAGAATTTCTTGCCAGAAAAACCAAATACACTTACATTACATCACAGTATTTTTTCCAGTGTGTACCCATCCAAGGTCGTGGGTTCGATTCCGGCGGCTACAAGTGCGAATGCCTCCAAGGCTACGAGTATCCCTTTGAAGACGAAATAACATACTACGACGGTCA
This sequence comes from Erebia epiphron, assembly GCA_963932025.1. Taxonomy (NCBI): domain Eukaryota; kingdom Metazoa; phylum Arthropoda; class Insecta; order Lepidoptera; family Nymphalidae; genus Erebia; species Erebia epiphron. The sequence continues at coordinate 54,535,267 of OZ009945.1, read as the reverse complement.
GATCGTTGAAGCGGAGTTCCAGAACATCATAGAAGACAAACAGACACGCATAGACATGTTTAAGTGTAGGCTAGCGGGCGCCGCTGCGATACAAAGCAGTATAGTTATCTTACTGGCAGTGCTCATGTTGCTTTGGAAATTCAGATAAAAATAAAGTGAAAAAATAATAATAATGGTACACGTGTACTGGTAAAACACCACTTAACACTTATCACACTACAAACAACCACTGGTCCATCACATCATTTCTCTTCGTGGATAACATGACATATTATATTGTGTCGATAAAACTATTTATCGATACCAATACCGGTATTATATAATATTATAATGTATCGATAAAACTGTTATCTCGATAACGATACCGATATTATACCGCTTACACGTACGGCTATAGTATCGATAATAATCGAAAACGGAAGAATAATAAACCTATTGAAAACAAAGTGTTGCAATAATGGTAGAAATTCTGGTAAAACTTTCTGTTATGAAAGTTTAAGATAGAAAGAGTTTCATTAACATCAATAAATTAAAACTATTGTCAGACATAGGAAATTGCACTACATTTACAAGTGCATCTTCCGAAAAATGTCTGAACAATAAAATACTGTGACCTTAGCCTTACCAGTTACATTATTTTATCTAGTATTGAATTCCATGTACAACATTTTAACGTATTTTTAGTAGTGCAACTTACACCTACCTATTATAGGTATTATACCAAAACAGCTATTTTAATATTATATTATAAACATTTTAATGTTTTTCTGTATTTTAATAATATGTATTTCAAGTAGTTTTAAGACGTAGGCAATAATCATCTTTTTTTACAGGATTCTACTCGTAAGATCATTATTTCACGAAAATCACCGTTAACGTATTAGGTATATTTCTATATTTTGTATTGGTTTTCTTGTAGGGTAAAGTTTGACGCTCAAATTATTATTCTTGTAGTTATTTACACTTTAGGCACGCTTGCAGAGACGCCGGGTTAAGTTTTATCCAGGGATAAATTTGAAATTCTGACAGAAGATTTAAATTTTAAACGAATTCTGTCAAAGTAGCAGCTAACTCTGGGTTAAAATGATAACCCGGCGTTTCTGCAAGCGGGCTTTAATGAATTGATAACTTTAATATCTTTGCTCTAATATCTTTAAGAAAAGTCCACCCGAGTGTCAATTTGTAAAAATATTGTTTTAAATAAAGGCTTATGTTTAACTGCTTACCAAATAGAGTAAGCAGACATCCACAGAGAGCTTACATCCAAAAAATACATTATTAACTCAAAATAGGTAAAAATTGGACACAATTTTTTTCAAATTTTACATAAAAACAGGGTGTCCAATTTTTACCTATTTTACATCTTGCTATCCTTTTTAAAGCAAATAAATCCAAAATAATCATCTTTGACCCAAAAATAGTAAATAACCACCAAAATTATTAGTAAAGTAAAGTAGTATTACGACCAACATTTTAATATTCTAACATCAATTTTAACCACATTTTAGCTTTTAACTTCAGATAGGTATTATACCCAATAGAATCTAAGTGCCCATGAATTTTTATGTTCTAACCTAACCCAGCTTTAGGTTTTGGCAAATAATTGTCAAACAGGATTTGGTGAACATTTACTACATTTGGTCTTGAAATATATTATTTTGGTAAGCTTAGGGTCTCAAAGTATTTTGGTAAGAAGTTTAGGGTCTCAAAGTATTTTGGTAAGAAGCTTTGGGTCTCAAAGTATTTTGGTAAGAAGCTTTGGGTCTCAAAGTATTATTTGGTGGTCGTTATATTTAATGCCGACAGTAAAACATTACTTAAAAATATCTTTAGTACTTAGTGTGTGTGCGTACACAAGTATTTTTTTTACATTTTGCAACCATGTAGATGAAGTATTTTAAATCATATTTTAACTGTAAGGAATCTCAAGCTGATTTATACTTTATACAATTAATATTTTCTTCTAGTATAAATCTCATAGCTGTATTTACCTACTGATATAAATTTTTGATGATTTAGTTTTTTAGCAGCTTTTTACATATCGATGCGTTTCACATTATGGTTTCTATTAACTTTTGTATTGCTATTTTGAATCTCTTTGACATACGTTCGATTTTAAAGTATAGTGTATATTTTATAATAGGATGATCTATTATGTACTAACCTCGAATAATTATGATTATTGTCGTTTTATTTTTTTGACATATATTTTATGTAATAAATTAATGGTAAGTATATAAATATAACTCTCAATTATTTTATTGACATAATTTTTGCATTTATTTTTAATATGTAACCATGTTTTTTTCTTAGGTTTACATAAATGGATGAAATGTGTTTTATTTAGAATTAAGTAGGAGAAACTTGAATTGTAAAAAGTAGTAACCTCCTTGCATTTCTTATACTAATCTAAATTGAGGGTAAAGATTAGGTGTTTTTTAGTCGTGGAGTTCGGTTAATTTTTAATTTTCTTTACAAGCTGTCTTAGTTTAATATTAAGTGAAAATAGTTTTTAATATAGGTTTATTAAAAAGTTATCATTTACATATTAATTGTAGTATATATGATTTAATAATACCAGTTGAATATCATTCGGGTTTCTATACCACATTATAATATCATACGTCCAAAATAACAATAGGAACGAGTTTATGTCATATTGTGCCGCAGAAAATATGATTTTTGATACATTTTCTATTGATTTATAAGTACTAGAACATAGTTAAATAATGTAGAAAACAATTGATATGTACCTACCTACGTAAAGTATTTTGTTTTGCAAATAAAATTCATTGGTCTGGTATTGACCTGAGAGGTGGGCATGATAGCTATTTTTAAAAAATTATCCTTTATCGCATGATTTCACGCGTGATTTCTCACGAAAAGCAATTTTCCTATTTTCCATACATATTATTGAGTGTTCATAAATAAAGTTCGCGAATCGAATCCACACCGTTTCTCCAACAAATCTTTAGAGAAATAGAGTATAAGTATTTTAAGAAATAAAAGCTGTAAGGAAACGTAGCATCCCATACAATCCCATATACATCCTATAAGAACGTAGAAGTTCTTACAAAATTTACCAAATGGAAAACTTGATACACTCAAAGACGTGAAACTGACGCGACATCTAGTGTAATACTACTAAGACCACGGTGTTATTGTTTAGTGCTTTCCGATGCTGCGTATAGACTCGTAAATCAGACAAAACTAAGCTAGAAACTTAGTAAGTTAAGTTAGTAACTTTAAGTAAGGGGTATAAAAATTAACATTCCAAGTACTGTACACTGCTGCCGTCCATTTTGTGTCTTTTGTAGTTTTGTAATTAAATCCCACGTGAATTAAAACTTGCGTTTTATTTAGTTGCTCATAAAGTACATATTGTCTCGAACACTGAAACAATTGATTCATTTTGAATAGGGTAAAGAGAGCTCTACCGCTAAGTAGATGAAGTAAGGGGAATGTCTGGACTATCTCTAGTATATAAAATTCTCGTGTCACAGTGTTTGTAACAAAACTCCTCCGAAACGGCTTGACCGATTCTTATGAATTTTTTTGTGTATATTCGGTAGGTCTGAGAATAGGACAAACTATTTTTCATACCTCCACGCGGACGGAGTCGCGGGCATCAGCTAGTATTGCTGTATAATAATTTAAGTAGGTATTTATCTATATCACGGGAAGGGAAGCGGATTTCACAATCCGCTGCGTAAACCCTATCGTGTAGCGAATCCATTCATACACCCTAATCTATACTAATGCTATAAATGCGAAAGTTAGGATAGATGTATGGATGGATGTTTGTTATTCTATCATGCCAGAGCGGCTGAACGGATTTCGATGATAGATTAATTATAGTCTGGAATAACACATAGGCTACTTTTTATCCCGCAAAATTAAAGAGTTCGCGGACGAAGTCTCGGGCATCAGCTAGTTAATTGATAAATCACCCACTCGGTTAACTAGGCCCCGTATCCACCAGAGCGGACATGTGCTTTGCAGAACAATCAGATTTTTTTAGTCATCATAATCATGTACTTATACTTTTTAAATAGAAATATTAATAAATAATTAATCTGATTACATATTATCGATTGATTGAATGTTAAACAAGTGAATGTAATTAAAATTATTAAAAAATACGACTGCTCTGCCGTAGCCCGTATTGAATTTTTCAAAAATTTATAGCCCGTGTCACTCGGGATATTGAACTATAGTGTTATATATTTTTGGAATCTACTCATCATTTTCTAGATGATGATTATATAGTTAATCTGCATAAAATTAAGTAATTATTAAAAATACAAATTATTAAATTCTAAATTAAACCTAAATTAAATCTTATTTAATCTAGGTTAGTTAATCTTATTTACGAATATTTTTTTTTCAACTTTAGTCTTTAATGCGGGACCATGGTCACCCCATCAATTTTTTTTTAAATTTTACTAGCCTATGTCACCCGGAATAAGCTAGGGATTCTATCGATACCTCATTTATCAAAATCGGTTCAGACGTATAGAGGTTATGGTGGAATATACAAACTCACATACATACATACATACATGAACCCTGAAAACAATATACTCCTTTTTTCAGGCAGTCGTATAATAATAAAATAGATGACGTGAAATAATTATCATTGTGATAAATTACGTGATATGAGGGTGAATCTAATAACAAAATTCAAAAAATTCAAATGATTTTTATTCAAATAGACTTTTACAAGTACTTTTGAATCGTCGAGTGAATCTACCACTGGTTCGGAATGCCATTCCTACCGAGAAGAACCAGCAAGAAACTCGGCGGTTGCTCTTTTGAAAAATAATAATATAGGTACAATTTCATTAATTTGCAGAATACATTAAGTAACAGCTGTCCTTAGCATTGCTGGAGCGAGTCAAATCCATGCTCCTTAGTCATTTACGTCACATCCACAAGGAGTGGATGTGATGGGTGTGAATGAAAAAATCATAGGTGGTATCACACCAGCGAGGAGAGGACTGAATGGGATGGGCGAGAAATTAGAATTGAATCTCGCAGAGGGTTTCAGCCCGGCTAGGAGTGGATAGAATGGGCGAGTATTGAAACCTCACAGCTCAGTCAACCGTTATGATACTTACTAAGTAATAAAGCGCTATTCATAGACTATACATATTACTAGCGTATGCTATTATTGAAATATATTATGTGGTTATTTTACTGCACTTACTTCTGATTCGATATGATTACACTTCGTACGTAGTATAATGCTCCAACCAGTGCCATATATAAAGTTACGTAAATGAGCATGTAAATTACTACTAGGGTGCGAATGAAACCCATTGGGGGGCCAAAATTACCCTATTTTTTTGTTATGAATATTTATTTATTAGGGGATTACATAGTTATTGCTATTTTTAATGCCTTTGGCCCATTTTATTGGAATTTAAAAATTACTGATAAGCACGGATGTCATTTTTATGTCAATATAAATTAGAAAATGGCAATCAATTTCAGAAGATTTATATAATTATTACATAGTTTTTAACATGTAGTCTTTGGTTGGATTTTGAAACTGGCGCCTTCACCGCCATGGCGCTCATGAAATTGCCCCGGGTTGGCGCCATTCCAGCGAGCTTTCACAGTCAATGGTATCGTTCATTGTTACAGTTTCAATTGTTGTGATTGGGTGAATCACAACAATTGAAACTGTACTACTTCTTTTGCGTCAATGAATTTTGGCCAATAGCGGCAGAGTGTTAGAGGTGATTGCGATAGTTACTCGTATTTGTCATTTTTCCTTATGCATTGACATTATTGTCATTGACAGTGACATTGACATTTATACAGTGCTGCAGGGCCATTGAGGTAATAAATATAGGGCGACCGCGTATCTTTTGCATCAATCATTGATACATCGCAGGCACCTCCGATTGGCTGAATTTATGGTATTCTTGCTGCGTCAATGGATTTCGTCCAATAGTGGAAGAGTGTTAACCAATCAGAGGTGATTGCGATGTATCAATGATTGATGCAATAGATAAGCGGTCGCCCTGCTGAGTGCTGACTGCTGAGAAACTTTTTTTTCTGGTCGGTGCTGAGCACAGAGTACTTTGTATATCTGAGAAAATAAAGCAAGACTGAGCGGAACGTTCGAACGAATTTGTCTAAAAATACGATAAATTTATTTTAAAATATAGATTTCTAAGAAATAGTGTATTCAAAAGGTAGAACAATCAATAAAATAGCTTTACCTACCCTTTCACAAATACTTTCCGATATCAGAGATAACCTTAGCCTTGACATGTATTATAAAAAGTGAACACGTAACTAATATTCCAAGGGAATTATTAAAATTAATGTGTTCGCACTTCGCAGTGATAAATATAAGAAAATGATTTACTTACTCAAAGATTCGTGTATTGTCATGTGACTATTTCAATAAAAAATGCTTCAAACCATTAATAATTTGTGGTGGTGAACTGGACGATTATTTACGTACAAATTTTATCAATTAAAATTGTAAAAAACAATATAGGTATTGGTGTGTTTTATACAATTTTTATAGATTCTATCCTCTCAACAAATCTTATCATTTTAAGACTTCGAAGGTTTTGAAAAAGTTAAGTTATACTTACTAATATTTACTTTTAAAAATTTTCAGGTTCAAAATGAGTGCAATGTTGAAAAAACTTCTAGTTCAGCTGAAAAGCAAAGAATTTAGAGAATATTTGATGAGGTAATTTGAAATTATTTTATGAAAAAACATTTTTTATTATGAGTGGATAAGTAATAGAACAGTTTCAATGTTATTATTAGTAATTTGCATCCCAAATTAAGCCTGATAAGTATATTTGAATAAGCATGGCTCCCAACCATAAAATCTAGTGTTAGTTATGTTATTTGATTTAATCTGATTAAAATGGAAGTTTTAGTATAACTATTACAAGTAATAGTTGGTATGTTTTACCTTTTATCATAAACTAGATGATGCCCATAACTTCGTACATATATGTTATTTTATTCCCACTGGAACTCTTTAATTTTCCGGGATAAAAAGTAGCCTATGTCTTCCCCAATATACAATTTATCCCTATACCAAATTTTATCAAAATCGGTTGAACAGATTGGCTGTGAAAGTAAAGCAGACAGACACACTATCACATTTATAAGTAATATTAGTATGGATTAATAATAATTAGTGATACCTTTATATGTATATCAAGAATCATAAATATAATATTGTACACATGAAACGTGGAATGCCATAAGTATTCACATGCACGATTTGATTGATTATTCCGCAGCACACACTTCTGGGGTCCAGTAGCAAACTGGGGCATACCACTAGCAGCCATTGCTGACACCAGGAAGGATCCAAGCTTTATTAGTGGCAAAATGACAGTTGGTATGATCTCATAATATCTTTTTCTCCATAAAAATCTCCTACTTATCATCATACTTATAGCACATTGAAAGAATGTGGGACTTTCTTAACATACGAGTAGAACTGATTCTCCCACATACAGCTAAAAGTAAAGTAGGATTACAATATTAGACCTTTAATATCAGACTAGACTACACACACCGGCTGAAAAATCTCATGACTCCTGTCTCTCTTCCCCGGGATGAAATCCCTTTCTGTAGAGTCAAAATTTGTTGAACAAATGGTAAATATTAATGGCAAATGGCATTTACAATATTAAATAACGAGAAGATGCCAGCGAATTTGTCCGCATGTTCTTTTTTTGTATACACACGGGACACAACCCCTGACTACCAAATTTTACCAAAATTGGTTGAGAGATGGATCAGTTAAGCGTAACAAAGTAACTAACAAACTCAGATTTGCATTTATAGTATTAGTTAGGATTAGAATAAATTCATTATTTAGCCAGATTGGAGGAAAAGAAATAACTATAAGTATGATGATAAGTAATTGTAAAAATACCAGTAGTTGACTAGAACACTTGATTTATAAGCAGTATCTACTTCCTAGACTGATAATAATTATACACTAACTATTGATCTATGCGTGCGCTCTTGAGATATGATAACAAATCTATTCAACTACACACATTTTACTATAAGTTAGCTAATATTACCTGCTGAATGAATCAGTAGGTACTTAAGGGTAGCCTAAAAACTCAAGCATGTTTCTGAGAGCACAACATGACAGTGTTCTATGTGGATCGTTGCAAGAAGGCTATATATATGTCTACCAGAGTACGGTTTAGTCGTCTAGTGAAAGTGTCTACTTTCTTCCTTTTGGGAGTGGACGTTGACGGCTATGGGTTGAGATGACATTAGCAAAAAGTTCTGTTTGAAGACCATAAACCATCCATTAGTTATAGCATGATCACAGGGTTCAAGGCTGAATAATGTTCATTGAGCTATTTTAATTAGGGTAAGCAGTGCTTTTATGCCTGCATGAACAGCACGCCACTGCTAACCACCTATTACGTAAAACGTACATGGTATAATTTAAACAACATGCTAATTAAGTCTACAGGAAATGTATGAGTCTCACAAACAATTGGATGAATCAATTGGATTCGTAGTGGCATGTATTCATTCAGACTTAAATTGCTCAGGGCTTTGCCTACTATTGCCAAGAGCATTCCAAACCAGTGGTACATTCAATTCACGATTTAAAACTTCTAAAAATTTGATTGAGTAGAATTTTTTTGTTTGAAATAAAACACTTAATATATTTGGAAAACTTCTATTTGAAATAGTAATTAAGTCCTGTCTTTCACTACCCATCTGTTTAGCCCATTTGACGAAGTGTGGCACAGACTAGAGATTGCATCCCAGGATGATTACTTTTTATCCCAGAAAATCGTAGATGTAAAATGCTGCACGGGATGTAAAAACTTTACTAAAGTCTGCTATACCATCTATAAAAATTTCCTTAGTTTTAGTAGCATTCAAACAAGAATTATATTGTACCTGCAAGATTTTTATACTCCGTCATACTGTATTTATCTTTGAATGAGTTAAAGATAACGACCATTCTATTCAGGTGTATCTCAAAACTCATATCGTATTTCGTATACTAAATCTAAGCTTGGTGATAATTGAAATAAACTGGTACAAAGCGATAAACTTTAGTGCAAGATAATAATATTTAGTTTATTTGTATTGTATTGTAGTAGTTATCAAATTGTTAAGATTTACTGTATATCGTCGTAAAAAGCTTTATTCTTATCCCTATCTGATATCAGTATAGCCTAGAACATAATTTGTTCTTGTTTTGCTATAGACGAGAGGTTTAGGTAGAAAAATAATTCAGCTAGCAGCGCCGTGCGAGCTGAATTGCACTTTATTACGTCATATCAAGTCGCTATTTATTTAATTAGCTATGTAATTCTTCTGTACCCGAAAGATATTTTGTTGTATTTAATTTTGTTTTCCGTTTCCAGCTCTGTCGCTGTACTCAGTGATGTTTATGCGTTTCGCGTGGAGAGTGCAGCCTCGCAATATGCTACTATTTGCATGTCATCTCACTAACACGTGCGCTCAGATCACACAGGGCGCTAGGTTTGTCAACTACTACTATATACAGGGGGAGTCGGCCAAAGACAAGGGAAATATACAGGGAGAGGTAGCCATTGTGAAGGAAGCCGTCGGGACGAAGTAGACAGTATAGTATGCCTATAGACGCTACTGCCACTCGAAAACGCTGGTAGATTTGGAGAAACATATGTACGCACACTTGTTAGATTTCGTATATCGAAACACTAAAAACGCACACAAATAAAGTAGTTTGCAGACATAAGTATAGTCACACAAACTTATCTTTAATTAGTAAACATTATAAATAAAAACAAAAAGTAAACAGCCATAAAAATTAGTTCCAATTTTGACCACCGGGCCAAATAAGTTGGTGAGGCTATACAGTGTATTATGCCCTTGTCAAACTAGCCCTTAAGTGCGATCTTATCTGGTTTATTACCATGATTTATAAGATAGAAGCGGGCTATGCTTGGGAAGTAGGTATATCTGAATCTATCAACGTTATCGAGAATACATAGAGTATAGACGTACTAAGGGGTTGGTCGTGTAAAACTTGTACTACGGTCAGTAAATCAGGGAACTATCGGTCTGTCTTATCACAAAAATTTAGACGTAGTTCAAACAAACGTTAAACCCGAGTATTCCTCACCCGTTGTCCTAGGTGAGCGACAAACGCGGCAACGTGACGCGATACGACGCGACGCGATGCGACGCGACGCGACAGCATCAAACAGTAGAGACCCTTCACGTGGCCTACGTTGTCGCGTAGATACGTCCGTTATTTTTTATGGCATCGTATCGCGTCGCGTCGCTTCTGTCGCTCACCTAGGACAACAATACACAGTACAGGTCAATTTAAACAGTTTGTGGTAAGACAGTAAAAATAAGTGCGACTTTTAGTATGTAATTAAAAAATGTAGACGAATTTATATAACTTAATAGAGTCCCGTCTAGTGAAAGCTACCCGAATGCACGAGAAATATATTTTATATTTTTAATTTGTTTAGTGTGTTGCCAGTGTTTAAAAACGTTATATTATCTACTCTCAGCTTTAAGTCACGAAACTATAGGTAAAGAATGGAGCAAGCACCTATAATACCTACTTGAAGCAAATTCAAATTCAAATGATTTTTATTAAAATAGACTTTTTACAAGTGCTTAAGAATAGTCAGATGAATCTACTAATAATCAATATATACTACAATATATAATAAATACCTATCGCTATCCCACTTCGATTAACAAATTAGAGCGAGAGGTCAGACCTCAGCGGAGTCCGATTTGTCGTTTTCGCTCGGCAGTTGAAGTAGGATAGCGATAAATGGGATTTGCTTCAAATAGGTATTAAGAGTGCTTGCACCATTCTTAGACATACGTTCCGATATACGTACGAAATACGAGTAAAATATATGAAATATGTACACGTTGTATGTTGGCGTCACGTAAAAAGAGCTCGGATATTTAACTTGCGCGGTGGGTGATTTATTGGTATATTTGGTGATACAGTGAGGCGCGGCGGAATTGTCTATCGTGCCGCGCGATTGGTTCGTCAGCCAACATTTTGCGCAGACTGTCTCCACTGAGCTCGTTTTACCTGAAACCAATAGTACTATTATACAGGGTGAAGGAAGGAACGTAAGAATCTGTCAAAGCGAAGTAATTTATAATTGTTATGTAAATAAGAAATATAAACGAATTATACATCTAGTATTTCTTAGCGTGTCCAAGAGGTAAACAAGTCGCAGGCATTTTGTAGAAACGCGTAAGTGTGTTTTGTATGGCGCTTCGGACGTTTTCGAGTTAGTTTTTTAACTCAACACAGAATGTCCTATGCGCCAAGCATAGCGCGTCTCTTAAGCGTTTCTGCGAAAAGCTATTGTCATTTTCTAGGCCAGGTGGAAATTAGGGCATAGTAGAGAAAATTTTAGATTCTATACACATTATATATACGCTCAACAATGTAAGCATAATTCCAGAAGTGGGCAAATAATAAAAATTACTTTTAAAAATGTCTGTACTCTCTTTAAAACTTGCACGAGCGAATGGTCGAGCAACGTGTAGCGGTTTCATGAGAGATTTAATGTAAACTTATATATGTACATAAATCTTGGCCAAAGCATCACAACAACAATAAATTAATCATTTGATCAGACTGCAGTTGCTGCTGCTAAGCTCTAAATCAAATTGCGATCTAAACACAAAAGTATTCAATAATCGCTGAGTCTGCCGGTAGGAGACTGATTTACCAAAGTCAAAATACTCGTATTTATGGAAATTATTCCAATATGGCGTATCGAATGAGTCAAATATCTGATTAATTAAACCTTCATCAATAAAAAAATTAACAATCTTTTATCTTTTCTAGAAATTCAATTCAATTTTACAATTTAACAATTATCCGTTTTTCCACCTGCCGTAGAACTATTGGCCCTAATTTTTTACCTTTTGGATGAGTTAAGGAAATATTTACTGTTGATTTTAATTTCGTTGGGTTGTGTGCTGGTTGATCAGTTATATATTATTATTATATCGATTGGATAATTTAAAAAAATGCTTGTTGGATAGCTTCCCTCAGAATATAATTATAAACTTTAGCGAAATTCGTAAGCGGCGCCCTTAGCCTAAGACGTCCTCAAGTTAGGTTTTCACTCAATGAAGGAACTAGAAGTTTAATTCGTTTTAATCCGCGACAATATCAAATGTATATGGTACAATTTTTTTTTACAATCGTGCATTGTCGAGTCAGCGTCTCTTGATGGTACGTAGATAGTAGTTTGGAAGATTTCTGTGTCGTGGTGAATATCGCGGGTTATAGGTGCGGGATACACACTGTACCACATAGATTTACACTTCTAGTTCCTTCATTATCATGGACTTCAGCAAAGTAACGCCTGCTTCTATCCAATAGGTTTTCACTCATTGCATCGTTTAGCATCGTCCAATATCCGCCGTGCATAGCGCGTTTCTCATGCGTTTCAGGGAGAAGCTATTTATTTACCATTTTTCTAGTCAAAGAAAAACAGACTACCTATATAGAATCAGCGAATTTATCGCATCAATAGTTTCGTCTCGTATATAAATATGTATGTGGCGAACCAACGCAGTTCATAGAACTTACAGTGAAACCATCGTATCGGTAGTTGTTTATACGTGAATGATCAACCAACTGCCCAATGTGTTCAGAATGGCTGCAACGCTTAAAAACTGCCTTTTAAGCTAAGTGACGATTTAGTGCCATCATATCATAATATTGTTAAGTCAACATAGTTGGCGATGTTCCTAGAAATAATTATACATTTTGGGTAATGTAAGAACTAACAGAAAAATGTCATGCGCGAAGTTTGAATTAATGAGGCCGAATATACAATAGTATCGAAAAGTAGACTGAATATCGAATATTCCAATATTCCAGACCATTTCGATGAACAGGAGCATGACCGAAACAGTCGTCCAAATTATCCGGCCTAATTAACGCATGTCCAATAATTGTACTCAAACCGCCTTTCAAGGATCGCGTGCCCATAACCTTCAGCTTTCGCTGTCACCACACTTCCGCGGTGTTTTAATTCAAAATATTACAAAGAGCGTTTCAGTAGCTTTATTTGCAGCCGATCTTTGACTATGATGAGGTAAAAATGTCTTCAGTTTACTTTGAAGAAAATTACGAAGATTCGCGTAATTTGCAGTGAAAAATATGTGATACAAAAAGTTACATAATTAATTTACTGTATTTTTTGTTATTTATTAGTTCTGTTTTATGGTATTCGGTATTCGGCCGAAAAATAATAATCAATATTCGGTATTCGGTAGCGAAACATCGGTCGAATAGGCCGAATACCGAATATTCGTGCAACTCTACTAAAAATCAAACTCCCCAACAGATCCTTCCATATAATTCATAATATTTAAATAGCCAGTGACTGAACGACGTTCAATTTTATGTGCGAGTATGCATCGGTGATCGTTCTCCGGTCGTGTTGGATTTTCGTTCCATCGGGATTGAGAATAAGGAAATAGAGATTGCATGTGGGTTTCCACAGAGATGTTATGGACTATAACATTTTCTTCGCAGATGAGGTCGCAGAGGAGAAATGCGATCGGCTGGCTTTATTTTTTAATTAATTGGTGTGATCGAAGGTTGTATAGGATTAAAGAAGGTTAAGTTAGCGTCTATTTAAACCGCGACTTCAGTTGCTCTAATGAGACAGTTTGTTTTTATGAATATTAGGCTGTAAAGTAGAAACCTGCCTTAGTTCCTTTTAAGGATGTTAAAATAGGTATTATAATGACGTGTTTATAACACTAGTGCGTTGTGTAAAGCGTTGCGGCCCCATGGGTAATATTGTAATTTGTAAGTATATGTGACATTGCTGTGTATGTACAAAGGATATTTTTTGAATATTTATTTAATTATTGTAATAATCATATTAACATAATTATTATACTCTGTTGATCTGTTTTCTCTTGTTTCATTTCATTTACAGAAGGTGCTAATGACTTCGTCTGCGTGATTTTAAGTTATTAAAAGTCCAGTGGGAATTGGAAACTCAAGTACCACAATTCAACAAAAATTAATTCACACTAAAACTGTAAATGAGAAAGTGCGTCTGCTACGCTTTGACGGGCCTTTCTAACAGGTTTTGATGTTTGGTACAGATATGGGTTGCGTCTCGGAAAATTAAAGAATTCCCGCGGGAATCAAAAATCCGTAATCCACGCAGATGAAGTCGCGGGCATCAACTAGTAGTTCTTTATACCAAAATAAATGATTATGGGAAATCAATGGAAAAATTAAATGAAGCATGAATACCTACACACTGATAGTGATTTCCAGAGAAAGGTAAATTCGTGTACGATGGCGATTTTCATAAAAAATTTAGTTCCTTATATTAGGCATAACCGTCAAACTTATCCGATCCGGTGTCAGCGTCTCTAGGTATGAAAAATAACATTAAAAAAACCGGCCAAGTGCGAGTCGGACTCGCGCACCGAGGGTTACGTACTCAAGAAGTAGGTATAATTACCTTTGTTAATGAACCGCAAAACTAACTTTGTTTGTAGAGGTTTACTATTAATATCAAAAAATTACGTTTGTTGTATGGGAGCCCCCCTTTAATATTTACTTTATTGATATTTAATTATTTATTTTGAAAGGTAATATGCAAGTTAATATTCTGTGAAAATTTGAACCGTCTACCTGTTACCGTTTTTAATATTGAGCAAAAAAATACGAAAAAAACACGTTTATTGTATGGGGACCCCCCTTAATATATATATTTTTTTAATTTTTAGTATTTGTTGTTATAGCGGCAACGGAAATACATCATTTGTGAAAATTTCAGCTTTCTAGCTATCACGGTCTATGAGATACAGCCTGGAGACAGACAGACAGATAGACAGACAGACAGACAGACAGACAGACACACAGACAGCGGAGTCTTAGTAATAGGGTCCCGTTTTTACCCTTTGGGTACGGAACCCTAAAAAGACGTGTGGCACTCGGAGACTGCCGCGCTTTTGCATAGCATTTTTTATCAACTTACCTAACACTTTGGTTGCTATGACTACTTGTGTTGTTGACTTCAAATTATTGAAAATAAAAAGACCATTTTTATGAAAAGATAATTGGAAGATGATTTGGAATATAAAGGCGAAATAATTTTAAAGAATTATGTTTTCAAAACATAATTCTTTAAAATTATTTCGCCTTTATATTCCAAATCATCTTTTCATAAAAATAGTCTTTTTATTTTCAATAATTTGAAGTCAGCAACGCGGGTAGTCATAGCAACCAAAGTGTTAGGTTTTTTGTAACGGAATTTCTGGATTCGGTCTCCAACGCTCAAAGCCCGCGATAGAAGCTATGCATATAGCTTAAAAACTCGGGCATAAAAATTAGTTCCAATTTTAGCCACCGGGTCAGATTAGTTTGACGGACTGCACCTACCGCTATTGTTCTAAACTACATTATTTTCGTTTGTGACGTAATTAAATTAGATATTAAAATTGAAATATTGAATTGACAATTACGTTTCACTGATCGTAATTGCGTTTTGTTATGTATTTCAATGTACTCTGTGTTATGTATTTTCATGATACGTTTTTATACGTTTAGGTGTCCATTTAATGGACAGTTTTACATGATCGCAATTTGCTATTTGCGATCTATGACAATCGTATATTATAATATCCATCCATGAACATAAGTTACATAATCGCACTGCAGATTTTCCTAGTACCTAGATATTATATTACTCATCTGTCAAAGTTTGCGCGGGAAAGGCGGGATACCTCTATTTCCCGCCAACTGTGCGAGGATTCACAGACAAAGCGACAATGAACGTTCAGGTTCAGGAACACGAACAAAGAGCTTGGTCGTGTGTGTTGTAGGAGTAGCGAGAAACTCAGGTCGCGTTTAAATGCTTTCGATTAATTAACAGTTGACTTAGCTTGTTGGATTATTTTGAACCGAAAAAAGATTAGGGGTGGTGTGGATACCCTGCAATTATTAGTTATTTTTAAACAAAACATTGATTGTGTGTGAGATTGATTTTAAATTTTTTACCAAAGACCGTAGATAGACGAGGAAGATATCTACCATAGGAACTAGTAGGTACTTACTTGCATGAAATATCAGTAAGACGTAGTTATCGTTACTATCACAAACTCACTTGACGGTGACCGCGTCGCTTGTAGAATAAGGAAGAAATAAGTAAAATTAAAAAAAAAACTTAGTTAACAGGCATAAAAATTAAAGTATGACGGACTATGCTGCGTATACCTAATCTGTTCCAATAGAGATGAGCTTTTATATCAACTTCTGTCAATATCTACAAACTTGTCGTCTTTCCATACGCCCATCACTATGGTATTGGTCAAGTGGCAGACAGAAAAAAAAGCTGTATTGGAACCATTGAACAGACTTTACATCGATGTAGTGCTTAATATCAAAGGTACTTATTACATGATACATCCACGGTACTAGTCTTTTTCAAAGCTTTTCAATAAGTCAGTAAAATCGCATTCCGACGAATTGCTTTTGATAATATGGACTATTTCTCACATCAATGATTCTTTTTGATGAGTTGCTATGTACTATTTTTCAATTACCTTGTAATTAATTACCCATGTAAACTGACTTATTGAACAGACTAGGTGTTTGGTGGCGCGTTCTCGAACAGGCCTATTGTCCAGCAGTGGATGCATTCAGGCTGATGGATGGAGATAGCGACTAAAGTAAAAAAATATTTTGAACGAAAACAGTCGGAAATTGTCCATTAACCCGAAGAAATATCGGAAGTTCTGTCACGCGCCTTGCTTTAATAATACGAGAGCGTTCGCAAATAAATCGGGAAGCATAATTATAGGGTTGCCACCTTAACTAGGACCTACCTACCTAAGTAAATACTTTTTTCCTGCTACTTTTAACTTAACATAGGAGCTATGATTTTTATGTAGCGCCACAGAATATATAATAGTGTAGGTAGAGCATAGAAGGTAGTAGGAGGTACTACCTACTACCTAGAAGGAATATAACCTAATAATATTATAATTATGACATACCTACTGCGGTCTGCGAATCGCGAGAGTAGGTAGTAGTAGAGTAATAGCGTGTCACGTATGCTCCTTAAAGATATACCTAACTACAATTTTATGAGCTACTGCCTTAAGGCGTCGCTTTCTCCTCCTGCTGCGCCCAAAGATTTATCGTCACAAAGTGGCAGCCCTAGCGATAGTGTATGATAAGTTCCCATCATTCGGGCCCTTCCGGCCCCTTGTACTTACATTACACATGCAGTAAACAAACGTATTAAGCGACACCATTACCGATCCCTATATTTTTATAATAATAGTTTTTTTCTCGGCATCAAAACTTCGCCTTCGATATCACGCTTGACGAGTACTGTGCTAGTTTTATTAAGTAAGATATAGTACATTACATCGCGAGACCGGGAAGTACGCGTTTTCTGGTCGAGTGTTAGTTAGAATATATACGAGACCAGAAATGCTCTCCCGGTCGAGGTGTGTAGTGATTTTCTAAAAAATTAAACAAGTGACTTTTCTCTGAATTTCGGCTGAAGCAAATTATTTTTAGCTAATTCGGCCTCCGCTCTTAGAAAAGGAGGCGTACATTCTAAATCCATAATATCCTCACTCGAACTCATTTTTTCGTCACTTTTAAATAATAAATTATAACGATTAGGTATGTAGTTAATTCCCGCCTTTCAATATTATAAAGATAAAAAATAAATATTATACTTTTAATATTTTTTTTTGCGCTGTGAGTGCTGAACGCGTAATACGGTAGAGTTCCAAATTTAAACTATTTAGGCCAAAGAACATTATAACAATTACAAGATATTCAGGAAGAAAGATTCCAAATTCAAATTTATGATATGTCATGAAAATACATACATTCTTTACTGGCCTAGGCCGGGAAGTTTAACTTTCGAAGTCATTTACAGGGTATGAAATATGCACCTTACATATCATTTTTTAGAAAAGTTCTTTTCTAAAAAAGGATATGTAAGGTGCACATTTCATACCACCAGAAAACGCGTACTTCCAGGTCTCGCGATGTAATATTCTATTGTCTCAATTTAAATAAACACCAAAAGGTTGAAGACCTACGAATCAGCCCTTTTAGGATCGGTCGAATCTGAAATGGAGTTTAAGACAGAAGTGTGAACTAAGTAGGTATACATCCGCCGAGTTTCTTGCAGGCTCTTCTCGGTAGGAATGGCATTCCAGCAGCGGCACAGTTCACAGTGGTACACCCACGTGACTCAAAGAGCTTGTAAAAGTTTATTTGAATAAAAATATATTACATTTTGAAGTAGAACACACATTGACTCAGACTTGGAGTTGAAACAGACAGAGTTATGTCCCTGCCAAAAATGTATTTTTAACTGTGTTTTATTTTAACCAATTCCCAAATAGAAATAATCGAACCCGGGTCATCGGCTTCGGGGAGCAAAGGCAAATTTTTATCCCAGAAAATCAAAAGTTTCCCCTAAATTTAAAAATATATAATTTACACGAACGAAGCCGCGGTTATTCTATAAAAGTCAAATTATTTTTGCAATATCGAAAACAGTACTCCTAGAGCGTGTAGACTATCTCTGGTACAAATTCTCACGTTAACGCTCGATTGAGCGGCAAGTGCGATCCGCCGGCTTCCGGGCTGGCGCCGTCCGGCCTCCGTCCGGCTCCATCCGGGGCCGGACGCGCGCCGTTCCGGACAATCGCGCCTCGCTAGCGTTTACTGGCTATTCTTTTACCAACTACAAAAAACATTTCGTTCAAATCAACTCTTCGTGACCTATTTAGCGTGGGGTGTATTTTCACACTTTTTCTCAGGAATTGGTTACAACTTCAAAGTTAAGTTAGCAACTGACTGTGATTAAGTCAATGTAAATATCAATTGCACTCTTAAGATGAAAGCTGGCAAATCTGAACGGGTTTAAGTAATAGGCCAAAGTCCACCGCACTTTGAGCGATGTGGTTTTATAAGTGGGCTGTGGGAGGTCCTGGGTTCATTGCCTGACAGGGTATGTAATTTCTGTATTTTGTCTGCTCTGGTCTGATGGAAGACGTTACCGTACCGTACCGTATATATACCTCTAGGTTAGCCCGCTACCAAGAATCACCAGGTGAGATAAGTAGTAATCGCTAACTTGTAGTGGAATTAAAAAAAGCGGCTCGTAGCTGGGCTAAGCATCCCTCTTATATAGGTATGCCTACTTTAACAGACCTAAAAATGATATTCAATATCGCAGAGGTTGTGTGCCTGTTGAATTATAATGCGAGCTCGAGAAACGGCCGGCGCGTGTGTTCGCTAATCTACCTCTTGTCAGCGGGATTGAGCCCGACAGGAACCGCCGACTGGAGAGGAATTTACTCTCTTCATTCCCATTATAGGTAACGCGCAGCGTCCTAGAAAACGCAACGAAACTAAAGGACTCTTGGACAGTGGCGTGCACAGTAGGTATACGACGCGACGCACAGTTTCAAACAGTTGCTGACCCTTCACGTGGCCTTACCTACGCTGTCACGTAGATATAGATTTGTCATTTTCTATGGAGTCGTATCACGTCGCGTTGCATCGCGTCACTTTCGCAACGTGCTAGAATAATAGTATGGAAGTGAGGAATAAGAGGATACTTGGAGCAGCGAGCAAGGTATGTATCTATTAGGAAGTATTAGCATTGTACTATTACCTATTCTGTGGTATTAGATAGGTTATTCAGTTGAGTTATAAGGTAGAAGCCCTTAGCTTGGACAACACAATAATAATATAATATTTTGGCGAAGCGCCACACAACACACAACACTTGTAGGGCCTTGACCAATAATTTGAATCAACAAACCATTATCTAACTACGGCTATAGAGCTTTAATCTTTTACGATTCTACGATCAATAGGTCCCTACCTATCTAATTTCCTCCCGACCGAATTTTGGCCACGGCGGCCAATCTCCAGAGGGATTTGCCTCCTGCGCGGTGGATAATTATCTCTCTATATTAATCTGATCTCGATTCCCTAACTCTCGTCACATAATACCTACTAACTACTTATTCAGCCCGATGGAGCGAAAAATTCTTTAATTAATTATTAATCAACATCATTAATTCTTTTTTAATTAAGTACCTAATAAAAAGCGGAATTCTACAACCTCCATCACGAATTCGCAAGTCAGGTAGGCACGGGTCTGGCGTAATTAAATCATGATCAAGCAACTCGGAGTCAACGAGGCACACCGCCAAATTACAGCGGACGCCGAACGCTCCGTAGTCCCCACGGATATGATTTCGATGAAGATGAAAATTTATTGTTGATGTAGAACGGGGATTGAAAATGTCTAATTGGGGAATTTTTTCGCTTCTCGATTAGTCACAAGACCATAAGATAATCGGAACCGGAGAATTATGTCAATAAGTCCTAATAATCTTATATATAAAATTCTCGTCGTAGTCTCGTGTCACAATTTTCGTTCCCATACTCCTCCGAAACGGCTTGACCGATTCTCATGAAATTTTGTGAGCATATTCAATAGGTCTGAGAATCGGCTACTATCTATTTTTCATACCTCCACGCGGACGGAGTCGCGGGCATCAGCTAGTTAGGTATATAAAAGCGAAATACCACTCACTTACTGACTGAATAATCACGATATCTCAGGAACTATAAGGCGTAGGTACAGACTTGAAATTGAATGGAAGGTAGATTCCTTCTATAGTGTAGACGCCAGTTAAGAATGGGTTTTGAGAAAATCCACCCCTAAGGGGTTAAAATAGGGGTTGGAAGTTTGTATGAAAGTCCTTTGTTTTTAAAGTTAGAGACATGAAAATTGGCAATTAAGTTATTAGTTATAAATAATAAAAACCTGTATAGAACCCTGAAAATATATTACACTCCTGTTTTTGGATATTCGTGTAAAAATGACGAACATTCATACCGTATCTAACTTCTAAGCCCTTTCCTAGAAGTACCTAGAATTTTCAAAAATGGTTTCATAAAATCGTCTTTAGTTTAAAAAAAAGGTACTGTAAGTATGAACGGCACGGCGAGTTAAATAAAAATATTTCGAGAGCATTTCGCTCAATATTTCTCAGGAAAAATGATCCGAGGGACACAAGTGAAACAAGAGAGGGACTGTTGAATTATTAAAATCACGCGACGCGGCCGTGTCTCAGCTAATCTATCTCTTGTCAGCGGGATTGTGAGGGACTAGGGAGGAACAGCGATAAAAAATATCTTTATTTTTTAGTGTTTCCACCTAGCGGATGTTATTCGGCTGACTATAAAAACAGGACAATAAGCTTCTTTTGACGACCTTTTTTATTAGTCTAGTTGATCAACAGCCAACGTGCATCCACCGTAGGACCTATGCTTCGTTGCTGGTTTAGGTTTTAGGTGGTATTAGCTATTATAATATTATGGTTCCATTTTTAAAACTGCGTAACGGCAAATCGCAGATTTAAAAATGCCGTAAAGGAAGCTTTGGGTCAGCGCCCCACAGGTTAGTCTAGACTCTAGAGTCTAGACTCTAGATCTAGAACATGGCATAGTTCTTTTGTCATAGTCAAATAAATTAACATAATATTTAACGTACGTCACGTAGTGGTCACGTATAATATTTTACGTTAGTCAGTGATCTAATCTTTACCAAAAAGTTTCAGAAGGTAAAGGAAAAGATACGGCTTTATGGAGCAATTTTGCTCGCGGTAGGACCTTGATTCCTACCGCGAGCAAATTTACTTAACGTTCTAAAAGTAAACTAGGTAAGTACCTAATTATCTATTTATTATAATAAAACTTCACCTCCCGTTTCTTTAACTTTAGATTAGGTACAGACCCAAAAAGCACATAGTGGAATATCAAAGTTAGTGATAGGTCTCCCCTAAAGAGCTTTTAATCGCTGAAAGGTCTTAGGTAGGTCTTAGGTATGGTTTTATTATACTCACTTGTTCCTCTCACTTTGCTAGCTTCTTGGTGGCCATGTTTCACGTTAACCAAAACCGACGATGATGCAATCGACCCATACATAAACGACTCTTTATCACTATACATTATGGGCGAATCCTTTGCGAAATAACATTTACAAGTTTTAATCAAATGTTTTGGGATTGTTCCCGTAGCGATGCTTGTTAAAAGTTGCGCAATTAAGAGCTGAAAGATATATAGATGTATTATACCTACGAGATACAAATTTCCTCTAGTTAGCGAAAAATCTTTTCGCGAACTTTTCCGCGGAGTTTTCGGATACAACTCGTGCTAGTTGGTAGCTATGAGGAATTTGGGATGTACGAGAGTTCAACTCCTTTATGTAGGCTTACTGCGATCGCTTAATTACAGTATTGTTTCAAAATTGTCTTTTTATATGACGTACATTGACGTCCTTAAAATAAGGATTATAATTCTTAAACAAGAGCGTCAACAATATTAAAATAATACTGCTTTAAGCGATGCTATATTATACAAAGAGTTGCAGACGAAAGGTGGTCACGCATAGTCACAAACTGGTACCCACGTGACTCAAAACGCAGACGAGGCCGACCTTTTAGAAGATGGTGTGACGACATAGTCAGAGTGGCAGAAAATACATGGTCGGGAGTGGCTAAGGACAGAAAGCAATGGTTGCTAATGGAGGAGGCTTTTACCGCAATAGGCGGTCCTTACAACGATACTAACATAGTTTAAGAAACAGTTTACTAACCTACTAATTCTTTCATTTAATTATTGTATTGTAAGAAAAATATTGTAAGGAAATAAATAAAGCGATGCTAATGTGCCTCAAAGATTCATAGTACTAGGCGACCTCCGGCGCAAAATAAAAATGAGAGTGATGTTCATAAAAGCTAATGGGGTCTTCTTCTCAGCTCTGCGTGCTCTCTTGACAGAGTGGTCGTGGCTGCTGGGATGATGCAGGTACGCTCGTGATCGCTAAGCTAATGGGGTAAAATACACTAAATTCTAATCCCAAAATACTGCAGGTGTTAATACTAGAATGATATAATAGTAGATTATACACCAAGGGGATAAAGCACTGTTTTATGTCACGGGCGCTACATTGAATCCTGAACGTAACGAAGGACTGCAAATTTAACTCCCGAGCGCAGCGAAGGCGTTATAAGTTAATTTCTCACTTTATGCGAGACAATAAAAAACCAGGCTTAGTAGATAGTGTTTATTACAGCGAATTAAAAGTGCAAATTGATATTGGAGACATTAGTCCAATTATGGAAAGATAACGTTATATTTTTATTTGGTACGTTTATCCAGGTTGAGCTAGAGTTTATTTGAGTTCTGGCGTGGCCTACTCGATTTGACAAACAAATGAAGTTCGTCTCAGTGCGAATCTAGTGGGCCACGGCTTCGGTTTTCGAAAATCGAGTTGGCCGCGCCCGCTGAAACACATTCTGTTTAGCGAAATAAGACTTTATCGACATAGCAATAAGAATTATGAACGTGAAAATCACATTATTGACCAGCGGGTTATAATGAAATTCAATAGAACATTATAACCCGGCTAAAGCCAAGATATATAATGTCTTGCTTTCGGTAAGGTTTACATGACATATAATTCGGCATTGTCGAGCATGTGGTGTGAAAAATTATAAACCATAGGTATAAACTGAAATGTAACTTGGTTTAGAATGACAACCGTTGCAAAATGTATCGATATATCGAGTAGGTGTGTGTGAATTTCCTGCAATTATCGACGTAGTCTCTGGAGCTGGTGATACTGTCGGTGCGGTTGAGCCATTAACGCCACCTGGCCGAGTATTTGCAGCTTTCAATATACACTACATAATCCATGACTATCACAATACATGTTACTTACTACATAAAAATTCTTTCCAAAAAACCGAATAACAAGGATGAGCAAAGTTGACGCATCAGACTCGCCAGACTTCAACATAGTGGGTAGAAATCAAAATTATTTTGTTCTTTACAGTGGCGTTGGAAGTAGTTTTTTTGGAAAGAATTTTTATTTTTATCTTTTTACTGTCAGGGTTGAGGATTTGGAGTCAGAATTTTTTATGGGACCACCTCGAGAGCTTCCTCTAACGACTGATAGAAAAAAAGTTCAAATCGGTTCAGAAACCACAGAGATATGCACCGACATACATTTAAAAAAAAAAATTACGCGCCGAATTGAGAGCCTCCTCCTTTTTTTTGGTAGTCGGTTAAAAATAACAACAAATAATTTTAACTAGGTACTTTTAGCGGGCGCCAATCATATTATAATCGCGTCTAAGGTTGACCGCAAGACGCGTCGCATAAGCACATTTTCACGCGTAGTATTTATAGTCCGTCAAACTTATCTGACCCGATGACATCGTCGCTAGTTTTATATATGAAAAATAAAGTAAAAACCATAAATAAACAGGCATAAAAATTAGTTCCAATTTTGGTCAAACTTATCTGACCCGGTGGCCAAAATTGGAACTATTTTTTATGTCTGTTTAGTTTTTGCTTTCAAATTAAAGCAAAAACGATACAAAAAAAAAGCGATACAATCATGAAAACCAGACTAAGTTTATGCCGTTTTTTAAAATTTCCGTAGCTGTGGTTAGACAACGGGCTGCGTCTAATTAATTCCATTTTAATTCCAGACAGCATCGCTGGCTTGTAGCGGAATAAAGCTTTTTACGAAAGGATTGAACGAGGATTTGAATATAACATGCAACCTCATTGCTGCACTGCGCTGATTGAACGATAAGGCTACTTTAAAACCTTCATATTATTAATTAATTTATTTATATTCCACTACAAGTTAGCCCTTGAATGCGATCTTATCCAGGCCAGCCTGATTCCAGTCAATCACGAGTCAATCAAAAAAAAAATGTGTGACGCTCTGACGCACGACTAGATTTTCTCTTTACGAACGATTATAAAATAAATAGATTAGTAAGTGAGGGTAAATGAACGCATCTTTCACATTACTGAAAGCATACTTGATTCGTTTGTTTATTTTAATAATATTATCATTTATATTCATCAAAGTACATTACATAATCATGGAAACATAAAGTAAACGAAGAAAGTTTGATTTTACTCCCCATACATTTTCATACCCCGGGATTATACTCGTACCTACAATAAGTAATGAAAATCGATTCATAAGGAGGTAAACTCCAAAAACTTTGCCACTTTTCCAGTCAGTCAGTTCCTCCGTTTCGTTTCGCAGGCAAGGAAATAAAACGTGGCGGTCACTAAAATCAGAGGAAACCTAGATTTGAGACGAGGAAAAATTGAAAATATTCGCAGCCTCCGTCCCGTCGCCGGCGATTTCCCCGCGGATGAATGTAGATTCGATGGCGAAACTAATACCAATAATATAACTTCCGAGCTTTTTTCCGCGGCTTCGCTCACGTTAGGTTCATAAAAATTCCAAACCTCCTTAGGGGTTCAATTTCCAAAAATCCTTTCTTAGCGGATGCCAACGTCATAATATAGCTATCTGTATGCCAATTTTCAACCCGATCCATCCCGTGGTTTGAGCTGAGCGTTGATAGATCAGTCAGTCAATCAGACACCTTTTCTTTTTGTATGTTTAGATTTAGAAGATGAAGCGGTGATATCTAACTCATGTTGTGAGTATAGGTCCTTTTTGATCCGCATTAAATGTTGTTTTTTTATTATATTATCAACAATATTAGTGTTGTACCCATTTGCCTGTGACATATTGTAAATAACTTTTAATTCTTTTAAATAGTTTTCTTTTGTGAGTGCGGAATAGACAGCAACCTATGCACATAGCTGTGGAACGCTGCGAGTTTATGCTGCCAAGGATGGCAGGATGAAGCGGGTATGGTTGTGTCTGTTTATGTGGGTTTTCGGAAAATTCCAAACTGATAGATTAGTATTATGGAATAGTAGTAGAAAAGTATATTTGATATTTTTGATATTTTGATATTTTTTAAAGTAACAATAAATACACACAGGTACTTAAATACACATAAGCTCTTAAACTCACATGCAAGAAGAAGTCGTGGGCATTCTTAAATAAAACTTCATCATACATGAATATATTATTTCTGTGAAAGGAAAAGCTTTTGAATTGATGGTTTTTGAAATTGCAGAGTGAACTCTGAAAGCTACTTCGCCCATTCTGCGTGCAAAGCCTGGGAAATAGGTTTCGCTGGAGGCCAACAATGTCGGGAATTTTTTCAAAAAAATTCAATGGGCGCAGTTTTTGCTCTTCACAGGCTAACGCTGTGACGTCAGACTATTTTATTTATTTATTTTTATTCCACTACAAGTAAGCCCTTGACTGCGATCGCACCTAATGGTAAGTGATGATGCAGTCTAAGATGGTAGCGGGCTAACTTGTTAGGGGTACGGCATATCACGGCATAACACTTATCGCTTGGCGGTACGTCTTTGCCTCGTATGACGTATCGTACAGAGAAAATTCTGAATTTATTGACCCAAATTGACCCTGCTAGGAATCACAATAATATATTTTATTTTTTAAACCGCTACATAGCTTTTAGCCGCTTTTAGCCCTTGACTGCGATCTAACTCTTCTCAGTAGAATTGATTCTGTTTCTGAGTAGGATCACCTTTCCGAACCGGTGGTGGAGTCTTATCTTATCATAAGTGGCACAAGTTGTCTTACGTGAAATAAATAAATCCATACTAATATTATAATTAATGCGAAAGTGTGTCTGTCTGTCTGTCTGCTACGCTTTCACGGCCCATCTGCTCAACCGATTCTAATGAAATTTGGTGCAGGGGTAGATTATATCTCGGGGAAGGACATAGGCTTCATTTAATACCGGAAAATTAAAGAGTTTCCACGGAAATCAAAAAATCTTAATCCACGCGGACGAAGTCGCAGGAATTATCTAGTAATAAATAAATAATTATTTATTCCTGAGAGTGCAGGTGAATCTCACTATAGTTATTTTGTTAGATAGGAGGGATTAGGAAGTTAGGTACAATTACAGATTAATAATGTTAGTTTCTCTAATAATATTAGGTGTTGAGTTCATCCCGAACTTAACTACGAGTACCTATGCTCCACAGTAGAGGGATTTACATTGCGGTATCATAATATGTTGATTAGCAGTCAAAGGCTTGATAATATACTTACCTACTTAGTGAAATGTTATTACGATTAATTAATTGTGGTGTAACTAATAATTATCACTATACTATCATCTTCGATACATGTAGGTAGGTATATGATAATATTATAAATGCGAAAGTATGTTTTTTCGTTGGTATCAGAGCAGCGGATCGACAAGATTATTGCACGGGCATAGGGAGAGTGACGTGCGCTACTTTTTATCCCGGAAAATTAAAGAGTTCCCCGGGAATTACAAAAAATCAGCTAGTATTTGGCTATAAACAAAAGTGGGAAATAAAACAAATTAATTGTATTTCTTTTTTCTGCAAACAATTAAAGAAAGTCGGAATGCTAACTTGCTCCGTGTTACGGGTAACCGTGCGCACGTTTGTGGGGTACGTAAACGCATTGCTAAGGGAAGTAAAATTTTAACTTATATACAAAATGTAGTTTTTTTTTTAAATACTAATTTATTTTTGACGAACTCCCTGCCGCAGTGTTGAGCGCTGTTGTTTTAACATGGCAGGTCCCGGGTTCGATTTCCGGTAGGGTCAATTTGGGAATTTATAATTTCACCCTACCGAAAAGACGTACCACCAAGCAGTTCCCGTTTCGATGCCGTGTAGAAACCGACTAGGGGTATGGGTTCAATATTATAACTGCCTTACCCCAAACAGGTTAGCACGCTACCATCTTTGGCTGTATCATCACTTACCATTAGGGGAAATCGCACTCAAATAGTAGAATTTTAAAAAAAACCTTTTTGATGTGTTAATTATTGTCCTCGCGTCGCTCGGTCAATTCATATTATTTTTAACTTAAATTCAGGGTATCAGTTCGTAATACTAAACCGTATTTCCAATCACCGAGGATCGTTATTGTATGTCTCCGTGTATCCTACTAACCTGATTTGACCTTTGATTCGGCGGGAGATAGCATTAGCATTGGAGATGTTGATTTCCCTTTGAGGGTTGATTTGAAATCGAAGGCGTTGGAGAACGCTCTTGAGGTGACGAATCAATTTAGAACTGGAGGCTGGCAATCGTTGGCATTTGTGCCAGTAAGTCTAGCATTGTCGACTTAGTTCAAAATCTGGGATTCTTTTTTGGGATTATGTACCAAAGTTTTCGAATCCCAAAGTGCTCGAATGGCGGCCTCGGTGTAGCTGGAAGCTTAGAGCCGCTGGAAGCAAGCGGCACAAGACCGTGCTTTGTGGCGATCCATCCAGGAGACCTTCGTCTTTCGACGTCTATAGCTTGAGACGAACGTTCCAAACTTGTACAAACATATAATATCTGTGTCACTATATATGCCCATTCTTCCGTCTTACATTTACTTGTATAAGTATTTTTTAATTTTCACGGAATCTCCTCAATTTTCGGGGATAAGTAGTAGCCTATGTCACTCTCTAGGTCCTCATCTATACCTATGAAAATCACGTCGATTCGTTGCCCTGTTGCGGCTTGATTGAAGGATAAACCAACACAGATACAAATTTTCGCATTTATAATATAAAAAAAAAAATTATAACATTAAAAATGTGGCGTTGCAAATAGAGTTGATCGCTTTGTCCAAATTAAAACTTTAGTGCATCACCTCAGCGGTTTGGATGGCTTGGAACTATGTTTCTTTTGTTCTCGCCGCGGTCCGCTTTAATTGTGGGTGTGCGGCGGAAGCGGGGAATTATTGAAAAAGTTACTATGATTCTAGTTCAACTTCACACTGCAGACGAGCGATTGTTTGTGACCATTAAATAGATTATTCAACACTCGAGTAATAAACACATGCTATTTTATAAGCTAAACATCTTGCATGAATTGGCTCGTTTTAGTCCCTTGTTGATATCTAATTCTTTTAAAGTCAGGCCTCGACTGCGATACAGAACTAAAAAATAAAGTCTAAGATGCTAGAAGACTAACCTGTTAGAGGTGATAATTATTAGCGATAGTTAAAAATATTTAAGAATTTTCACATATTCCTAATTATTAAAAATAACTGACAGATATAGCCAAAACATATATGTCAGTTATTTTTAATAATATAACATTTGTTGTGTACTTTCTTAACTTAGACTTAGACTAAGCGTTCCAGTGTGTATACTACCAGCGCTTACAGCCGTATCGTTTTAATATTGATGATGTTCGTGTTTTAGAATTATAATCCTTATTTTAGGGACGTCAAGGGATATTAAACTGTCTTTTTGTAATAATACTGCATTAAGTGATGGTAGTAATCCCCCAGAGGCATATTGAACAATGTCGTTTTTTATGCAATTATTATTTCGGGAAGAATATTCAGCAAAGTTGTCATATTCTTGCCATCCGACAAAACAGTCGCAAGTTTGCAGTGGCGTCTCACCTTGCTCGTGTAATTGACGCGGGCTACGAAAGAAAATAACTTCGGTCGTTACGTCATGCAGTCCTGCGTATAGTCTACACCACAAGCGATTTTCACAGAAATTTCAAACTCCTATTTTACACTCTTAATGGTGGAATTTTCGAAAATTTCGTTTGAGCGTAGGCCAAAAAGTCTACGTCATAAAAGCTACTAATTTCAGCCCGACCCGTTCAGTGGTTTGAGCAGTGCGTTGATAAATCAGTCAGTCAGTCAGTCACCTTTTCCTTTTATGTACTTATTTAGATTGGAACTTTCACGGAAACAAACTTAACATAAACAGTGCTCTTACCTGAAAGTACGTACAAACCCAGAGTTGGGAAGATAGCTATGTTTCACTCCCGGGCCTTGGAGATCATTCTTCGGTTTATCCCATCGAGCTCTGAAAGCTAGGGAATCAAAGTTATAGTGTACCTGTGTGCACTTTACGCAAGAATGCTGCAAGAATACAATTGATTCAGTCAATTACAACAATAGCGATTGTAGAAATCTGACAATCCCAGCATTCAAGCAAATGGGGCAGGGCTATATGAATACGAGATTCATTTTTAGGGTTCCGTAGCCAAATTTGGCAAAAACGGAACCCTTATAGATTCGTCATGTCTGTCTGTCCGTCCGTATGTCACAGCCACTTTTTTCCGAAACTATAGGAACTATACTGTTGAAATTTGGTAAGTAGATGTATTCTGTGAACCGCATTAAAATTTTCTTACAAAAATAGAAAAAAAAAACAATAAATTTTGGGGGTTCCCCATACTTAGAACTGAAACTCAAATTTTTTTTTTTCATCTAGCCCATACGTGTGTGGTATCTATGGATAGGTCTTCAAAGATGATATTGAGGTTTGTAATATCATTTTTTTTTAAACTGAATAGTTTGCTCGAGAGACACTTCCAAAGTGGTAAAATGTGTCCCCCCCCCCTGTAACTTCTAAAATAAGAGAATAATAAAACTAAAAAAAATATAATATGATGGACATTACCATGCAAACTTCCACCGAAAATTGGTTTGATCATAAATCGTAAACCGCAATTTACCTTTCATTCAATCGACTCAAATATTTAAAATAAAAATATTTTTAATAATTTAAAACTTACTAGAGGTTTGTACGGAACCCTCGGTTTTTTTAATATCCATTACAAGCTAGCCCTTGACTGCAATTTCACTTGATGGTAAGTGATGATGCAGTCTAAGATGGTAGCGGGCTAACCTGTTTAGTTTGGCAGTTATATTAAACTCATATCCCTGATCGGTTAGTACACGGCATCGTCTCGGAATGCTTGGTGGCACGTTTTTGCCGGTAACTAGCCACGGAGCCTTCCACCAAACCAGAACAGAGAAAATTCAGAAATTATTAATTCCCAAATTAATCATAATACATCTAGCGCTTATGAATTGTACCACATACTGAAATACTTTCCGATTTTAGAGCAAAAACCAAAATGTATTATTAAAATGTATTCAGTTACTTACGGAAGTTGGTTTCCGCTGCCAGTACTCAGTAGCGTCTAGCGTCCGTGAGTAAAGCGCGCTGTTACGGCACAAGTTCGCACTTGCCCTACATATTTGTTTGAAACTTTTTATTGCTTAGTGTTTCCTTTGTTAGCTACCTTTCGCTTGTGCTTATAGTCTTGTGAAATGATCTTCTCACTTGAATGTTATTTTTAATTTATTAAATATAATTATTATTCCTATCTGTGACGTAATGGCTTGAAATGTGTTTTTTTTCATACTAATATTATAAATGCGAAACTGTGTCTGCCTGTCTGATGTGCTTTAACGGCCCATCTTTTTAACAGATTTTGATAAGTTGCGTCTAGAAACCGAATTATGTCTCATGTACCTATATCTATAATATCAGCTAATTTGTTATGTCTGTGCTAATTTATCATTATACACATTGAAGTGTTATTTAATCAAATCAATTCTAAATCACGAACGTCATCAATACATATTTAAAAAAACGTCTCTAAGCGATGTTAGTATGCCCCTAGCACGCCGACATACTGACGTCTGTAAAGCTAGAAAGGTTAAGTCGGCAGAATCACTCGTTTTATATCTCAGAATTTAGTGCTCATTTAGTGCTAATTTAGTGCTGATAACAGATATTTGGTGCTGTGATAGGTGGACTAAAAATGAGAACACTGCTAACTTTTAATTAAGCTAGCATTGTACTATTCGTGACCGCGCTATGATACAGTTGGAGCGAGAGGCACATCAGCTAATAATTTAGTGCTCAATTAGTGCTGCCTGTACAAGCAAACAGATTTTTCGATTTTTTTTTTTCAGTTTTTAAGTATAGATTACTGCTGACTTAACGACACGAGCAATCATAGAGCTAAAATATGACTTTAAAATCGGTATTGGTGAAATTAAAAAGAGTTACTAATAAGTGCTCAATTAGTGCTGCCAGTACAGCAAAAGATTTAAAAAAAAATTTTTTTAAATGTTTTTTTTTAATCTCAAAATTTAGTGCTCATTTAGTGCTGATAACAGATATTTGGTGCTGTGATAGGTGGACTAACTTTTAATTAAGCTAGCAGTGTACTATTCGTGACCGCGCAATGATACAGTTGGAGCGAGAGGCACAGCAGCTAATAATTTAGAGCTCAATTAGTGCTGCCTGTACAAGCAAACAAATTTTTTGAAATAATTTTTTTTCAGTTTTTAACTATAGATTACTGCTGACTTAACGACACGAGCAATCATAGAGCTAAAGGATGACTTTAAAATCGGTATTGGTGAAATTGAAAAGAGTTACTAATTAGTGCTCAATTAGTGCTTCCAGTGCAGCAAAAATTTTTTAAAAAATGTAATTTTTTTATCTCAAATCAACTACTGCTAGTATAACGACGCCAGCAGTCGTAAGAGCTAAAAGAAGACTTTAAAACGGAAACGAATGGAATTGAAAGACGTCACTATTTAGTGCTCAATGAGTGCTGTCGTTGTAGCAAAGGATTTTTGAAAAAAAATTTTTTTTTTTCAAATCAACTACTGCTAGTATAACGACGCCAGCAGTCGTAAGAGCTAAAAGAAGACTTTAAAACGACCAACACTAAATAGTGACGTCTTTCAATTCCATTAGTTTCCGTTTTAAAGTCTTCTTTTAGCTCTTACGACTGCTGGCGTCGTTATAATAGCAGTAGTTGATTTGAGATAAAAAAAAATATTTTTTAAAAAATTTTTGCTGCACTGGAAGCACTAATTGAGCACTAATTAGTAACTCTTTTCAATTTCACCAATACCGATTTTAAAGTCATCTTTTAGCTCTATGATTGCTCGTGTCGTTAAGTCAGCAGTAATCTATAGTTAAAAACTGAAAAAAAATTATTTCAAAAAATTTGTTTGCTTGTACAGGCAGCACTAATTGAGCACTAAATTATTAGCTGCTGTGCCTCTCGCTCCAACTGTATCATTGCGCGGTTACGAATAGTACACTGCTAGCTTAATTAAAAGTTAGCAGTGTTACTCATTTTTAGTCGACCTATCACAGCACAAAATATCTGTTATCAGCACTAAATTAGCACTAAATAAGCACTAAATTTTGAGATAAAAAAAAATTATATTTAAAAAAAAATTTTTTTTTTCTCGAAGTTGATTTGAGAAAAAAAAAATTTTTTTTTAAATCTTTTGCTGTACTGGCAGCACTGAGCACTAATTAGTTACTTTTTTCAATTTCACCAATACCGATCTTAAAGTCATCTTTTAGCTTTATGATTGCTCGTGTCGTTAAGTCAGCAGTAATCTATAGTTAAAAACTGAAATTTTTTTTTTCGAAAAATCTGTTTGCTTGTACAGGCAGCACTAATTGAGCACTAAATTATTAGCTGATGTGCCTCTCGCTCCAACTGTATCATTGCGCGGTCACGAATAGTACACTGCTAGCTTAATTAAAAGTTAGCAGTGTTACTCATTTTTAGTCGACCTATCACAGCACAAAATATCTGTTATCAGCACTAAATTAACACTAAATGAGCACTAAATTTTGAGATATAAAACGAGTGATTCTGCCGACTTAACCTTTCTAGCTTTACAGACGTGACATACTGCCAACTTTTAAAACTAAGTAAATTTTTCATTATTGTTGACTTTCGTGTCTTAGAATTGTAATCCTTACTTTAGGAACGTCAAGGTTCGTGACATGAAACTGTCATTTAGAGTAATATTGTTTAACGATTGCTTTAATTTGCATTGGTAGTAAGGCCACTGGAAGCCTTAGATTTTCGCTTTTGTTAAGAATGCAACGTGTCAAAAGTTACAACGTAGTAGCCGTTCTCGCATAGTTCTAAGTTAACTGGCAGCCTTGACAAGCTGTTAACTACGCTGCTCGCCTGCAGGCAGTAACACACGGACGGACAATAGGACGTCCAATTTATGTATGCAACTAGAACCTACTCCGTATTCGTGCTTCGTCTTTGAGTATAAACGTTTCATTGTCTTTATAACTAGTCTTCTTCAAGAATATATAACTATTTATTTAGATACTTTTATTACACACAAAAATATACAGTATCCTACAGTTTAAAAGCGGTTGCGGACAGACAGACAGTCCTGTTGTTTCTATTCTGGGTACAGAACCCCAAAAAATTAAAAACTGTTCGCCTCGGAAATTCACTCGTGAATTTTATTGTCAGTTATTGAAGCGAACATCCCAGTGCCCGGTTCAATATTGTTATTTAATTTTACGCTAGTTTTATTTTGCATCGTGATAAAGTATTTTAAAACTCACGCAAGGAGCTTTATTATTGGGTACCAACGGCCGAAGCAAACTAACAACATTCTTCCACCGCGAGTATTTAAATTAAGTTTTCTAATAAGTCGATTACAAGGTCGATTTACCATTTCAAATTTCAATTTTATTACCATAATCAAATCATACCTACCTACTATGCAATAAATTAAGGCACACATTAGTATATGTATACATGAGTAGATACCTAAAGTAGGAGAAGGTGAGGAGTAGTTATCAGGAAAGCAATTTTGCAAGGAACGTTAAAGTGATGCTCAACCGTGCGAGTACAAAGCTCGTAGGTAGGTACGTGTATAAACTGTCCGCCTTTGTTCCTGGCCCAGTTCAGCCGGCTCACTACTATTGTTTAAAGCAGTATTATATTAATATTGTTGCCGCTCTTGTTTCAGAATTATAATCCTTGACGTCAAGGTGCGATATATAAAATTGTCATTTAAAAATAATACTGTTGAGACAACCTTAAAAGATAGGTATATAATGCTATCGCGGCACAATTTCACAATACATTGTTTTCGTGTAACTTTTACTATTTACGCAGCGCATGCCACGGAAGCTCTCAGATGAGACGATTTTTCCGACTTATTTTACATTATTGCAATTTTCGAAGGTAGTAAGCCCCAGCGTACACTGAACACTCCGAGTATGCTGTGCAGTTCTGCTGCGGGCAGCGAGTACTGATAACAGCGCGTCACTTTCAACTTTGAGCCGCACAAGATTGTGTGCTGAATGCCACTTGACATCGATACTTTGTTACACTTTGACACTTTACGTTGTAACAAAAGCTCTGAATGTCTTTTTTTAGGGTTTCGTACTAAAACTAGGATTCCTTTTTGACGACCACCCTGGCGCAGTGGTGATGAGGTTTTTATACTCTCCCTTAATTTTTCGGATTAAAAATTCTTTCCAAAAAACCGATTTTTTGGAAAGAATTTTTATTTTTAACTTTTTAGTGTCAGGGTTGAGGATTTGGAGTCAGAATTTTTTATGGGACCACCTCGAGAGCTTCCTCTAACGACTGATAGAAAAAAAATCCAAATCGGTTCAGAAACCACGGAGATATGCACCGACATACATTTAAAAAAAATACGCGCCGCATTGAGAACCTCCTCTTTTTTTGGAAGTCGGTTAAAAATAAATATTTAGGGATTTTCTCTGGTCTGGTCCAGAGGAGACTGTTTTAAATTCTCGTTAGAATCCCTTTATATTTTTCGGGATAAGAAGTAGCCTGTGTTCTTGTTCGGGATACAACCTATTTCTATACCAAACATCCAACAACACTTTGAGTTTCGCATTTACAATATGTATGGATTTCTCCGGTATGGGCTTTGGCCGTGGCTTGGTACATCCCTACCGACAAAGACGTTCCGCAAAGTGATTAGGTGTTCCGGTACGATAGCGTGTAGAAACCGATTAGGGGTATGGATTTAATATAGCTACCATACCTTAAACAAGTTAGCCGTTAGCCTAATACATATTAGCATTAAATGCCACCATCCCTATCACAAGGTAAGATAGTACTCAATAAATATTACTTACACAGAAAAAACTTATACAGGTACAGTGATTAAACTAAACTGTTTTTCCCTATTTACCTATTAATTTTAAAGAAAAAATAATAACGTGAACCCAGCCCATATCGTATTAGCTAATTGCCCGAAGAAAATCTCCAAAGTAGCCTTGTAATAATTTCTTCAGCGACGAAAAGTTGTTCCAAGTTGTAAGCCCTACAAATATGATTAAAACATTATTAAAGTCGTGGACCGGCGAAAATTGCGCGGCCGCGGGCCTCTTTATTATTCAGGAGGCCCCAAGATTTCAGCAAGTGTAAGGAGGTCGGAGAAAGTGTTAATTTTTAAGCGAGGCGACAAAAATCTGATGTCTGAAAGTGGGTAGGTTGTGATACGGGAGAAAAAATAGTACGTTTTTGCTACGTTTTCTACGGAAGGTAATTTTAAATGTAGCAGTTTAAGGTTAACGCTATACGCGTAGGCTCTTACACTTTTTCTACGCGTAAATGACGCGATACAAAAGCAATTCTAAAGCAAACCATAGTCCACGTCCCCAAATTAATACGCGCGTTTGTATCTGTATGGTACCTACGTGTTTTATCGGTTACTATGGATATATTTGGTCAAACTAAAGTACACTGTAGTTGCCATTTTACCATAAAGTAAAAGCTACAGGGACGATAGTAATCAAATCTTTGGCTAATATCCTTTATTTTATTTTAAAAACATTGATTCCATCCTGTGCTCAACCGTCACGCCCGTCACCGTGCTGTGTGTGTGCTGAGCTGTATGCGTGTGTGCTGTGTTCAATGAGCTACGTCTACGTACTGGTAGACGTAGCTCATTGAACGTAATTATAATTAACTTTTTAAACAACTTAATTCGTCAAGATCAATTTTAAACTATACAGCTATTAAAAACAAAGTAATTTAAATAATATTGCGAATCTGTAAATAAAGTTAAAAAATGTCTTCAAAGGCATTCGCGACGGAATGCCACAAAGAAGAATGCCATATAGGCGTGCCGCCGCCATTTTGCGGTGGTGTGTTTTCCGCCAAGTTAATTCTTAATGCAAATATCATTACGGTGTTGCTTTAACGAGATTCATCCCTGTTGGTTTGTTGGACGTTTGTTATGTTTTTTTTCGTGGCTTCATAAAGTCTGCGGTTGGGGGTTGGTTATAATGAAATTGCGGACGGAAATATTTCTGCCGCAGTGGCCTTCAAAATAAATCTTGAAATAAACTGGTTTTTTAAAATCTATGCTTATGTATCGTAATAAAACTAATTGTACGTATCCTGTACATTCAATATGATATTTATATTGGAGAAAACTTTACTATCGCAAAATGCAAGACATGAGCTTATCTACTTACGTCTTATTTATAAAAATATATTTAGGTATTTATTAAATTTTTGTCGGTCTATCTATCGCGCATCATGCTGAAACTACTGAACGGATTTGTATGCGACTTCGCATACTTCCCAAATTATAAAGTTATTATAGTAAACACTTTGGACTAACAATATACTAATATTATTTATGTGTCATTTTTGTATGGGTTGGGGACCTCGGGAATGACATGGGCTAATTTAACTTATTCCACGCGGACAAAGTCGCTGGCATCAGCTAGGGAATGGAATAAAAGGTAAACAACGTGAATCGCTATATTGTATACAAAAAACAAAAAGGAATTTTAAAAATGTCTTAAAAAGCTAAAGAACTTAGGCAATAGATTATGCTTGAAGCCTGAATTAATTGGAGGCGATTACCTCGGACGCAGGTGTGGAGCACGGCAAAGTCAAGCAATACGCTCAGATTGGCGAAAATTATTCCGGATTACATGGATTTTTCTAATTGCGTCGATTCCGTTGTACAGCTGGGTTTCCCGCGAACTTTAGCTTGGGTTGCTGGGTTCTGTACTTACAAGGATTTTGCTTCCTTGTCCCGACTATATAGGAACAAAACTATGAATGTACTAATTTTGACGACCTCTCTGGCGCAGTGTTGAGCGCTGTTGTCTTAACGTGGTAGGTCGCGGGTTCGATTCCCGGCAGGGTTTAATATGGGAATTTATAATTTCTGAATTTTCTCTGGTCTGGTCTGGTGGGCTTCGGTTGTGGCTAGTTACCACCCTACCGGCAAAGACTTACCGCCAAGCGACTGAGCCTTCCGGTATGATGCCGTGTAGAAACGGAATGGGGATATGGGTTTATATAACAGCCATACCCCTAACAGGTTAGCCCGCTACTATCTTAGTCGTACCATCAGGTGAGCAGTTGAGATCGCAGTCAAGGACTAACTTACATTGGAATAAAAATTTGGTAGCACGTGAGTGTTTAATTAGATGTTACTATAACAATTATTCGTTTATACACAAAATTCAAAATTCAAAATTCAAATTATTTTTATTCAAATAGACTTTTACAAGTACTTTTGAATCGTCGAGTGAATCTACCACTGGTTCGGAATACCCACATTACTCTTATTACATTAGAGTTAGACATTACTATATTCAAATGTAAATGAAATGCTGTTCACTAGCACCATTTGAAAACGGCTTGACCGATTTTGATGTTTTATTTTAAATGTTTGTGATAGTTGGACTATAAGGATTTTAAGGAACGGAAAAGTTGCCGGGAAAATTGGTAAATTATGTGTGCCCACAGCACTTTGTTGCGTCTCGTTGATCGTATGTTGCAGGCGTTTTGGATCTTCGTTATTTAATAGCGCTTTGTTGGATGCGCATAAAGGCGGCTAAAAGATACTCGGTTTTACTGCTATAAAACGACCGTTATATTTTTCGATTAACAATTAATTGTGACATTTTAAACTGACATATAAGAATTCACTTTGTGACACTGACAGTGACTGTGCACTATGGTTGCGTTCCAATTTACGCCTTTACATGCCCCCGGCCTTGGAATCGCCAGGTTCCAAAAAAGTCTTCTTCACCTCCTCTTCACAAAACAGTGGACAAATCTTCGGAAATGAGCGTCTGACCACGCCCGTTGCCATGCGAATGTCTGCTACACGTGAGATGCCATCCTTGCCTGGGACGGCATTGATGATGCGTCCAAGATGCCATTTTAGTGGAGGAAGATTGTCGTCCTTGATAACGACCATCATGCCTGGTTGCAGTGTGTCGACGCCGCTCATCCATTTGCATCTCGTTTGGAGTTCAGAGATGTACTCCTTTGACCATCTCTCCCAGAAGTGATGGCGCATCTGTTCGACTCGTTGGTAGCGACTGAGGTATGAGCCGGTGTGATTCCGCATGTCCTCGTAGACTGGCGCTGTCAAGGGTCGGCCAACCAGGAAGTGGGCAGGACTAATGGGTAATAAGTCTCGAGGATCGGACGACATAGGTGAAAGAGGACGGGAATTGAGAATTGATTCGACTTGTGTGAGAACTGTGGTAAGTTCTTCGAAAGTTAGGTGAGCGTTTCGTATGACGCGGAGTAGGTGGAATTTGGAGGATTTCACCCCAGCCTCCCACAGGCCACCGAAATGAGGACTATAAGCGGGTATGAACTTGAATTTAATGCTTTGATTAACCGCATATTCAGAGATGTCAGCGGAACATCTCGTTAAGAATTTTCCAAACTCGTTCATTGTTCCGACGAAATTTTTTCCGTTGTCAGAGGAAATTTCTGACGGTTTAGCGCGCCTAGCGATAAAACGTTTAAGTGCCAGAATGTATGACTCAGAAGTGAGGTCACTGACAAGCTCCAAGTGCACTGCGCGAGTAACAAAGCAGATAAATAAACAAATGTATGATTTTGCAGTTCTAGCACCTCTACCTTTCCGGTTCAACGTAAGCACTGGCCCTGCGTAGTCAACTCCACAATAAAGAAAAGGGTATGTTGGAGTGACTCGTTCCTTTGGTAGGTTACCCATAAGAGGATGCAACGTGTTACCTTTCAATCGTTTACATAAGATACACTCATGAACAACCTGACGTGCAAGGTTTCTTCCGCCTACAGGCCACCACTGCTGTCGCACTTCATACAATAGTGCTTGAGGTGCTGCGTGGAGCATACGCACGTGCTCGTGACGTAGCAACAATTTTGTAAATCGATGGTTTGAGCAGAGTAGAATTGGATGCAGTTTTTTATAATCGAATTCCTCTGAATTTACAATACGACCACCTACACGTATGAGGTCCGATTTTTTATCGATAAATAAATTGAGTTTCAATAAAGATGATTTTAAATTATGCGTCGTATTTTTGTTAATTAATTTATGTTCTTCACTATATGACTCTAATTGCGATAATTTTGCTAAGCCCAACTCCGCTCCCCTCAATTCATCCAAGCTTAGAGCACCGGTCCGCCGATTAATTTTATAATTGCGCGAGTTATGTATAAACCGCAGTACGTATGCGAAGGTGCGTCTCATTCGATTGAATTGAGAAAATCTTGAAAATGGGAATAACTCTCGTTCTTCAGTGCAAACTAATACTGAACTAGATTTTACTTCGGGCAGCTCTTCGGGTACCGCAGCTTGATCTTGTTCGGGTGTAACGCATGAGTGATCGAAATTAGGATCGCGTAGGAACGAGGGTCTCTCCCACCATAGAGTGGAAGTGGCGAGGTCGTTCAGTAGAACTCCGCGTGATGCCATGTCAGCTGGATTTTCTTTGCCACTGACATGCCGCCACGGAAGCTCACCCGTTAAGTCGTGAATCTCAACTACCCGATTTTGTACGAACGTTTTTAGTAAGTTCGGAGCAGTTCGTAGCCACCCCAGAACTATAGTTGAGTCAGTCCAGAATGTTACACTATTAAAATGACAGTGAAGTGATTCATTTATTTTCTTATAAAGCCGCGCACCCAAAACAGCTCCGCTTAATTCGAGCCTGGGTATCGTGAGAGGCTTCACCGGCGCGACCTTTGCCTTTGCACATAATAACCTATTGCAAGTGGTTTTGTTTTTTGTTACAGTGCGAATGTATGCGCATGCGCCATAGGCTACTTGCGATGCGTCCGTAAATATGTGCAACTCGATGGACGCAGATTCTAGCCCGATAGCGTGTCGCGGAACGACTATGTTATTTAATGCGGATAAACTTGACGCAAACCGGTTCCACGTCTCGATGACGTCATTCGGTAGCGCGTCGTCCCAATCGGTTTTTGTTAACCATAATTTCTGCAATAGTATCTTCGCGATTATGATTGCAGGGCTTAATAAACCCAGCGGATCGAATATCTGCGATACATGTGACAGTATCGTGCGTTTAGATATTTGCGTATCATTTTTGAACTGTGTGTTATAATTAAATTCATCGGTGGAGCTATTCCATCCTATCCCCAATGTCTTACATTCACTTTTCCCATCTAAATTTAATTGTTTAATGCCGTTGAAAATAGACTGATCGCATTCGTAATTAAATATCCATTTTCGCAGAGGGAAGCATCCCGATTGCAAAACCTTGTAGATCTTTTCGCATAATTCCGTTAATTTGTCTTTGTCGTCTAGGCCGGTAATCATATCGTCGACAAAGAAGTCTTCCGTGATAACCCTCTTTACGTCGGGATCCGAGCTGGTATACCCTAATTCTTTTAGGCACCTTACGGCGTGAAAGGGCGCGGACGCGGTTCCGTACACGACAGTATTGAGCATGTAAACACTTAAAGCAGGGATGCACAGACTTATTAAGACTAGGGGCCACTCGGGCAAATTATGAACTGATGGCGGGCCGCCAGAAGTATAGGTAATTAAAGACAATAAAGAATTGATAAATATGTATTAAAATTGAAAAAGAATTTATTAATTTGAAGCGTGGCACTGCATAGTGCTTACAATCTTTTTTATATTTGGCTCAAATTTACTTGTAGCAACACGTAAAACTGCTTCCAAACTTTCATTTGCAAGGCGGTTTCGATTTTTTGTTTTATTATTATTTAGTATTGAAAAGGTTTGTTCACATATATAGGTAGAACCAAATAAGCTGGCACATTTCAGAGCGTTTATACGCAACTCTTTGTACGTATTTTTATCAATGCAGCGGTAAAAGTTCAGCAAGTCTCCTTCGTTGAATTTGTTGCGTAAATCTTGGTCGTTTTGAATGTCGATAATTTCTAACTGCATTGACTCTGGCGCATTTTCAACTGAAATCGTGAAAGGATTGCTGAATATGTCCAACAGAGGTTTCAATTTTTTAAACTCCGAAAATCTGTCTTGAAAAGATTGAATCAAAATATCTAGCTTTTCTACATAACTGAAATTAATCGCAGTTTTGTTGAATTTTTCAGCCATTTTCTTATAATTCGGAAATGATTGTAATTTCCAGAATTCAATTGCGATCTGAAAAGTGTCAGCTTGCATTGAAAGGATGATACATGAGCGTAGAGCTGGGATATCAGTTGATTTTTGCCTTGAAGCCGTGTGTTCAAGACATTCAAATGATTTGTAATGTCAACTAAAAAAGCCAAATCACACAACCAATCAGGATTTTTAAGTTCCGGGACATCCCTTTGCTTGTCCGCCAGAAATATTCCAATTTCTTCTATTAAATTTAGAAATCGTTCCAGTGTCAATCCACGACTTAGCCACCTTACTTCTGTATAATACAGTAAATCTCCATATTCGCTTTCGATGTCATCAAGGAATTGTTTGAATTGCCTGTGATTGAGTCCTCGTGATTTTATGAAATTTACAGTCGAAACTACCACTTTCATGACATTTTGAAATTCAATTTTTTTAGAACAGAGGGCTTCTTGGTGTATAATGCAGTGAAACTGCATGAGATCTTCAGCGTTTATGTTTTTTTCTTGCAGATGCTTTTTCAGCAAAGTAACTAGCCCAGAATTGACACCAATCATCGAAGGAGCACCGTCAGTCGCAACTCCCG
This sequence comes from Erebia epiphron, assembly GCA_963932025.1. Classification (NCBI taxonomy): domain Eukaryota; kingdom Metazoa; phylum Arthropoda; class Insecta; order Lepidoptera; family Nymphalidae; genus Erebia; species Erebia epiphron. The sequence goes on along the minus strand of OZ009945.1, from coordinate 54,492,676 downwards.
ATAATTTTGATAAGTCCAAATTAGTTTTTGAACACTCATCCAAAAGTACATTGAGTATATCAACTCCTCTGGTTTGACCTTTCAATGAACACATTCCTAATAACTCTTCTAAGACTTCAAAATCTTGAGTAACACCTCGTATGAATATGAGAAGTTGAGCTGTGGAACTAATATCAGTGGATTCGTCGAGTGCTAATGAAAAAAATTCAATGATATTAGTTTTTTCATTTAATTGTTCCGCAATATTACCTGACAAAGACATAATTCGTCTTTGGATAGTCATACGATTCAGTTGAATTTTCTCAAACTTTTTTGCTGCTTCTGGGCACATTTTCTTAGCGGCAATTTCTATGCATTCTTTTACAAAATCCCCATCATTGAAGGGGCGACTTCGCTTTGCTATCATTCGAGAAATTTCATAACTAACTTCTGTAGCTGTTTCTGAATCTTGAATAGGTTTTGTAAACATAGCTTGCTGACCAATAAGTTCCCGTTTTAAAGACAACATTTTTTGCTTTCTTAATTCGCCTGTAAACTTGGTAAAAGTAGGATGCTGCGTTTCATAGTGCCTTTTAACATTATATTCCTTTGCAATCGCAACAGAATTTTTGCAAATTAAACAAACGACTTTGTTATGTGACCATACAAAAAAGTATTTCTCGGTCCAAATTTCTTGAAACTGCCGATTTTCATCTTTAACCTTACGTTTATTACTAGGTCCTGGCTTGTCCATGTTGCGTTCTAATCCTGGCTAGGATTAACACAGCACCTAAAAACAATTACAGTACCTACTTAAATTACCCATCCTTTTTTAAATTACCAAAAATAATTGATTAAATAGGTAGGGAAACACTTATTAATAACAGAGTTTTACTTACGATTTCACAACACAATTATACACCGGCTAGTCGAGTTAAAATCTACACTAGAACTATTGACACTTCACTCAAATTAAAACCGAACTGTCGGTCGCTGCGGTTAGCGTGGCTTTTATACCGCGCGTATAGAGTCGAAAACTGTCTGGAGAAATCTCGAAACCGACTCTGGAAGCTTCGTGTATCTACATAAGCGAGCAATCGGGAATTCGGGACTATTGCTATCTCGCTTGCTCTAACAATATAACCCGCGGATAACGCGCCGCCGCGCCGGCCGCGGCGCTTCCTCAAGAAAACGAATTTAACCGAGATCAGCACGAACATTACCGACCGCTGTTACCGACGCATGCACGGCGCACCGATAAGCGCACTTAAGAGCGCGCGCGCGAGATTCAAATTACTTTTCGAACATATTTTTTTTGGTTTTATTCTGGAATAGAATTCAATATTTTTCGAATGTACGAGAGTATTATTTTTGCTGTCGGCGGGCCACCAGTATTCGACCGGCGGGCCGCATGCGGCCCGCGGGCCGCGGTCTGTGCATCTCTGACTTAAAGGCTCCGTGGGATCATCACGCCATACGATTAGTTGTAGATCTCGCTGGTCCTCCGACACCATTACTTGACGGTACATTTTTTCTACGTCAGCACAAGCAACGTATCTGTGCTGCCACAAACGCAATAAAATTGCTAATAGATCGCCTTGTATGGCAGGGCCTACACGTTGGAGACTGTTATACGAGACTGACGTGGATGACGGAAAGCTTGCGTCAAAAACAACACGCAGTTTCGTTGTGGTACTATGCTCTCGGAATACCCCATGGTGAGGCATAAAACAATGTGGTGTTCCATATGTAGTTATTCGAGTCATGTGACCTAGATTTTCATACTCGTGTATGAAATCACTGTACATTTTTTTGTACTCTGGTACGCGTTGTAACCGCTTTTCTAACGACATGAATCTGTTAACGGCTTGAGGATGCGTCTCACCTAACTCATGTGGTGATAATTTGAGGGGAATATTTACGCAAAATCTTCCGTCACTATTGCGCGTGGTAGTTTTGATGAAATGATCTTCGCACGCTTTCTCCTCTTCTGTGCGCGTATCACATGGCTTAGGTAGTTCCTCAATCTCCCAAAACAGACGCAATTGATCGTTAACCGCTTGAGAGAAATTTCACTGGACATGGCCCTTACTGCGCGCATTAATATTTAAGGGACCTGAAATAATCCAGCCAAGTCTAGTGTTTTGCAAGAAAGGACCAGCAGGTAAACGCATTTTACCTTGGCTCAGTAAATCCCAGAACTTATCAGCCCCTATCAGTATGTCTATACTTTGACCTACATAGAAATCAGGATCCGCTAACTGTAAGTTGCTAGGAATTTTAAATTGCGCATCATGTTTAGGTATCGCAGGAAAAGTAGATGTAATGTTTGGTAGAACAATACATTGTAAGTGTGTAGTATAGGAGCTGGTGCGTGACTTAATTTCAATATCACAGATGAGTGTGGCCTGTGTCACCGAATTTCCAACTCCACGAATTTCTTGAGTGGACTGTATCACTGGTATATTTAGAATATCGCATAAAGATTTTTTAATAAGGCAACGTTCACTGCCAGAATCTAAAAGAGTGCGAGCTAAATGGTAATTATTAAATTTATCACGTACTTCAACTAACGCAGTCGATAAGAGGACTCTTTGCACACAAGGATATTGAGCGCATAATATATCTGTGTGCAATTGTTCACCATGCAGCTGGGGTGCAGCAGAGTCACTGAGGGATGCTAGTGTAACTAGTGAAGGCCGTTTGTCATCGCTAGGTAGTGCTTGAGACGGGACTTGGCTCTGTGTGTCAGTAGCCTTATCACAGATTAAGGAATTATGTTTAACATTTTCACACTTCCTACATGGACCAAATCTACAGTCGGCTGCTGTATGCCCACCAGGCCGTAAACAATTTTCACATAATTTATTATCCCGCACAAATTTTAGTTTTGCTTTTAAATCTAGACCTAGAAATTTGCTGCACGCATATAGTGAATGATTTGATTTACATAGTAAACATGCCCTCTGTGATGTGTACGGCTTGCTCTTGGTGCTAGAAACATTGCAGTGTACCTTTGAATTTGTGCTTGCATGATGCTTCTTAATATCATTTGATTTAGTACTATTTGCCTGCAAAGTGTCTAACATGTCTGCCCTATCTTTTAGGAAAGTTAGTAGTACATCAACTTTCAGGCGGGACTTGGAATCATCAGATTTATTTAATATTGTATTCCGGTGTTGTTCCCATGCTCGCTCTGTTGTTTTATCAAGCTTGGAAACAATTATATAAATTAATATGGTATCCCAGCTATCAACTGGTTCGCCTAATATTTTTAATGCGCGTAGGTTCTTTAAGTAAGTGTCTATTAAATTTCTTAATAAATCTGGTGCTTCCTTGGTCAATGCCTGAAGTGTAAACAATGCCTTAATGTGACTATGAATTAACAATTTATTATTATTAAATCGATTTAATAATAACTCCCATGCTACCGAGTAATTATCAGCCGAGAACTCCATTGAATCTATAACTAGTGCTGCACTACCCTTTAAGGATGATTTTAAGTAGTGAAACTTTTGAATACTGCTTATCTGAGTAGACTCATGAACCAACGATTGAAAGGTATCCCTAAACTCTAACCAGTGGTCACATGATCCGTCAAAGGTAGGAACTGAGATAGTAGGTAACTTTATTGTGTCATTGTGACTATGACAGCGCTTAGAGCATGCACTAGTGCCTTCCTTCTTTATCATACGCTCAGCACAAGCCAATGTACTATAGTAACTATTTTCAAATGCATCGCGTTGATTTAATTGTTCTTCTAAATCTACTTCCAACACTGATTCTTCAATCTTTGATTGAAGCTCATTGAACTCAGTATACAGGCTCATTGCACCTTGTATACGCAGCTTTAAATCGAGTTGAGTTTGACTAGGCAAATCATCACATTTGATTCCATTAATATATGTGGAAAATCTTGTTAACCTACTCTTAACTATGGCGCGTTTTTTGACTAATTCGCGTATTAACTGATTAGTACTCTCGTCATCGGTTAATGCTATTCTGTAAGGCGATTTAGACCTAGGTTTCAACTCATTTGTACTCATCTCGATAGCCTGTAAAAGGTGGAGTAAATTGCAAGATTTTATGCGTTTTGTAGAGGAAAGGCTAGACAACAAGAGAAAAGGGTGAAGTACTCACGTTTAACGCGTTGAAATACCTTAGGAAAAGACTAGGATGGGAGTGGTTGGCTGGTGATTGGCGATCCACGTCATCCGGTTCGAAGGACCAGCTATGTGCCCACAGCACTTTGTTGCGTCTCGTTGATCGTATGTTGCAGGCGTTTTGGATCTTCGTTATTTAATAGCGCTTTGTTGGATGCGCATAAAGGCGGCTAAAAGATACTCGGTTTTACTGCTATAAAACGACCGTTATATTTTTCGATTAACAATTAATTGTGACATTTTAAACTGACATATAAGAATTCACTTTGTGACACTGACAGTGACTGTGCACTATGGTTGCGTTCCAATTTACGCCTTTACATGGAAAAACTGAAAATGCTTCTTTCCAATGGGCTCTTTGTATGAACTCAATTTATCGAAATTTGTTCTACAAAACAACATCTGTCAGTTCACTTGGTATGTATTATTTTGAAAATGTGTCTGTCTGACTACTAGGCTTTCACGGCTTCTCTGTTCAACATATTTTGATGAAATCAAGTATCTACAGAGATAAGTTCATCCCAGGCGTCGGTTATTTTTTATCCTGGAGAATCACAGAGCTCTAGGGCAACTATGCCACTGTGCAAGGTAACAGACAGACATAGGTACTTTTTTTTTGTTTTCCGCAGATGTGTTGTTCTCTTGGTTTGACTTTTGCGAACGAGGGAGCCCAGCGCTCGAACGTTCGTCAGATATCGAGCACGTCAGCTCGTTTTAACCTTTTCACTCTAGGGGCGGCTAGTAGTGAGCTGGCAAGTGGGTTTGGGTGATTGGCGAGACGAACTTTGTGTTTTGCAACTCTTCACTACCCAGTTTGACGGGAGGGCAATCGCCTCGTTTTAATGTAAACGTGACATGTTGCGATTTTGAGACACTTGCTTTTATACGCCACTTCGACTAGCCACGAGTGGGTTTTGTTGAGGTGTTCTTGCAAGCAACTACTAGCTTGATTGGCATCCTTATTACACGTCAGGAAGGCCGAGTCGTTGGCAAATGCAGTTAAACAGGTTTGCCAGGAAGGTAAGGCACTTTTTAGGGAGTTCTTTGAGTACTTTAGTGGTGATAAGGTCAAAACCTGGAGCTTTCCTGGAGTCAAGACATGCTATGGTTTTTGAAATTTCTTTAGAAGTTGGCTTAAGCGGTAGGCACATCTGCAGATCTTGACTGAGGATATCTTGTATTTCAGGATCGTCCGGATCAGAGGAATCATTGGGCTGAAATACAGTGCTAAGATGTGCAGCAAAGGCTTTCGCCTTTTCACTGTCGGTGCGAGCTCAAATTGAACCAGTTTTTATAGGCAGGAATTGTTGTCTGAGAGTTCTTGTAGCATTTCACAAAGATCGCTCTCCTCGAACTGTCGGTGATAATTGTTCGAACTTACTCCTAATAGTATAATTAGATGTTTCGGCCAGTATAACTTTGAGTTCTTTGATTGCACGATTAAGGCTAGTTTAGCCATACTTTTACCAGCTTATTTTGCCTGTATGTTTGTAAATATTCGATGTCACCGCCACTGAAGCTTACATTCGTTCGTGAGGATCTCTAAAATATTATTAAGTGGCTCATAAACCCAGCCTTTTTATTGTACGCAGGGTATGTTTGTTCATAAACATTATTATTATCTTTCGAGTTAACTCTAAGGAGTGTGGGCATACCAACGTCGCTTAAAGCAGTATAATTTTAAACTACCCTGAATTGAGGATTAGGTATAATTCTGACACAAGAGCGTCAACAATATTTTAAAATATAATACTGCAGCGATGGTAGTATGAAATTACATGTTCATGGCTTACCCATGAACATGTAATTGTCATGGGTATGTTAATAAATATTGTCTACAAAGTTATTAAAAAGAAGTACCTTAGTATTATATATTTTTTACTATTATGGTAATTAAAATTCGAGATTGATGTATTGTTGTAATATTTATTTTTGTATTTAGTTATTTGCTACTAAAATGCCCGCGACTTCGTCCGTGTGGTTTTAGATTTTTGAGACTCCTCTGGAAAATTTTAGATTTTTCGGCAATAAAGTAGACCTAGCACCCGAAACGCAACCTATGTCTGATATTTATGTACCTAAATATATTTTTATATGCCTTAAAAACCAAGCGGGCCAACAACATAGATAGATACTCTTACAAAATTTATTTTTATGGATTGATTGTGTTCGGCAAGTATATATTTTTCAACAAAAATAGGAAAAAAAAACACCAATAATCCTGCGATATCAAAGGAAATCTACAATTCTATTGATATTGCTTTCTGAAAGTTGATAGATATAGGGTGAGGTGAGGCGCCAGGGGGAGAGGTATGAGAGAAGTTCGCCAATATGTATGTATATTTTATCTTCGACTCTTTATTTCTACGCTGAACCAGTTTCAATTGCCATGCCGATGTAAATGAGTCTGTTATTATCTTGCTTGCCTTTTGCTTGGTTTTGTTTACTTCTAACTATAGCCACAGATACAGGAACGGTACAAATAAGCTGTGATAAAAGATCCATAATAATATTTTAAACTATGTTACAGGTTACTGACACTATATCCTATGCTGAGATCAATAGAGACTTTACTTAGTGTGAGATCTATAGAGCGAACTATGTCTTTGCTTAGACTTAAGGCATGGTTAAAACGAGACAGATTTATGTTCAAAATTCAAAATTCAAATGATTTTTATTTAAATAAACTTTTACAAGTACTTTTGAATCGTCGAGTGAATCTACCACTGGTTCGGAATGCCATTCCTACCGAGAAGAACCAGCAAGAAACTCGGCGGTTGCTCTTTTGAAAAAGCTCTTTTGTTACTCATATAATTCCATCTCGTTTTAACTCTGAGTAAAGTCTGAGCCAAGTCAAAGAACGCTCTATAGATCTCAGTATTAGAGTTAAAACGAGATGGAGTTATGTGAGTATTATAAATCTGTCTCGTTTTAACCATGCCTTAAGTCTAAGCAAAGTCAAACTTTGTTCTAAGTGTCAGTGACAAAGTTTATAATATTAGGGCATATTTATAATATTATACATATATTGTCATAGGGCATCATCTTGTGACTAGATGATGGCCGCGACTTCGTCCACGTGGCGAAGTTCTAAGTTCTTTTGATTCCCGGGTACACTGCTTAGTTTTCATGTCCTTCTCTGGGATTTAACCTACCTCTGTACCTACCAAATTTGATCAAAATCGGTGGAAAAGATGGGCCGTTAAAGCGTAGCAGACAGACACACTTTCGCATTTATAATAATAGTATGAATGCGAAAATGTGTCTGTCTGTTTGCTACGTTTTCACGGTCCATTTTTTCAACTGAGTTTGTTGAAATTTGGCACAGTGATAGGTTATATCCCGGAGGAGGCTACTTTTTATCCCAGAAAATGAAAGAGTTCCCGTGGGAATCAAAAATTTAATCCACGCGGACGAAGTCGCGGGCATCATCTAGCAGGTATTAAGCATACGATGTTTTCACAAACATCGTATGCTTAATACCTGCTAGATGATAATCGTATGCTTAATACCTGCTAGATAAATGCGTAAGTGTGTGTTTTTATTATCACCAGCTCACGCTGGTGATAATAAAAACACACACTTACGCATTTATAATACTAGTATGAATGTCTAAAAAATTCTAAAGATCTCCGCTTTATTAAGAAATTCTCGATATTCTGTACGGCGGCTGTTTTCCGTAGCCATAATTAGTTGGAGCTCTGCCAGGAGATTATTCGCAGGCCGTTGGAATTTTGTAATTTTTGTCAGTTCGCAGTTTGACGGTTTATCTTTTTCATTGAGTATTATATTATATATAATTTTTTAGTTAATAAATAGAGAAAATGGCAAAAGACGTTATATCCACGTCTCCAGATAGTCCCACAACCTTATCAGGATCTGGTTATTGTTTTATTTGTCCAGATGCCGATGGGAAATAAGTTTTTTAAATTCCCACGGGAACTCCCTAATTTTTCGGGTTAATATTTAGCCTATGACCCTCACAAATAAAGTGGCTTTCTATTGGTACCAGAATTTTCAAAATGGGTTCAGTAGATCCAGAGATTACCCCTACCTACAACGTCACAAACTCTCAATTTACAAACTCACAAACTTTACCTCTTTATAATATTAGTATAGAAGTATAGATATACCGCTAACACTGGGTCAGATAAGTTTGACGGACTATAATTTATTGTTTAACAACCATTTTAAATTATCGGTTAAAGTGAAAAAGTGCTTTGATTTTTGATGACGTCACAATTCAGTATGCTTCCACTACAACCCAATAACGTTCGACTGCTGGGCACAAGCCTCCACTCTCATAGAAGAGAGGGAATTAGAGCTTAGACCCACCACGCTGCTCCAATGCGTGTTGGTAGGATTAAAACGACTATTATCATGTTAGTGATAATAACCTGGACCGACGGCCTAACGAGCTCTCCGAGGCACGGGGGCGAAACACCGCCAACTTCCTAACTCCGGGCTAGTACTGAGAATTTCTAGTTAGAAAAACTCAATACTTGTTAAGGCCCGACCCAGGACTCGAACCCGGGACATCGTCGGCCGCAGTCGAACATGTCAACCACTAGACCAACGAGGCAATCAAGTTTGTTTGCTTGTAGTGGAATAAAAAAAAAACAAAATTGCTTTTGAGCACAATCCAATCGGCTGTAATATAAAAATTCTTTCCAAAAAACCGACTTCCAACGCCACTGTAAAGTACATAAAAATTCTTTCCAAAAAACCGACTTCCAAAGCCACTGTAAAGTAAACAATAATTTTGATTTCTACACACTATGTTGAAGTCGGGCGAGCCTGACGCGTCAACTTTGCCAATCTTTGTTATACTCGCCCGACTTCAACATAGTGTGTAGAAATCAAAATTATTTTTTACTTTACAGTGGCTTTGGAAGTCGGTTTTTTGGAAAGAATTTTTATTTTTAACTTTTTAGTGTAGTCTTAATCCCCACGGCTTATGAGTGCAGTACCCTGCAGCATCAGAGTTGAGGTTTGGGATTCTATGAAGTCGTTGCTTGACACCTACAATATGAATTTCCCATAAAAAAGTTTTAAATCGCTATTTTTAAGGAGTTCTGTTCCCTGCAGCATCAGGGTTGAGGAGTTGGAACTTGGGTTTAAGTATGAAGTCGTTGCTTGACACCTACAATATGAATTCCCCATAAAAAAATCCTAAATCGCTATTTTTAAGGAGTTCTGTACCCTGCAGCATCAGCGTTGAGGAGTCGGGACTGGAGTTGAATCGTATACACGTGACTTGATACCTACTATATGAATTCACCATCAAAACTGCCTAACTCCCTAGTTTTGAGTCGTAAGTATACCTACAGCATCAGGATTGAGGATTTGGAGTCAAATTTTTTTATGGGACCATCTCGCGAGCTTCCTCTAACCACTGAAAAAAAAATTTTTCAATTCGGGTTGGAAACCACGGAGAAATGCGGTAACATACATTAAAAAAAAAAAAAAAAAATATACGCGCCGAATTGAGAACCTCCTCCTTTTTTGGAAGTCGGTTAAAAATAATTTGTGTTTGATTGCATCCATTTGGCGAACTAATACGAATTATAATGTTGGCGCTCGTGGCTCTATGATTCTCTCTACAAAATAATATGAATATTCAATAATTAATTAATATTATTAACTAAAATAGAATTAGAAATGTGGAGGTGGAAAATTCGTAAAATTATTCCACCCAAACGGTCAGTGTGAATTTTAGTTGTTATAATTTTCGGTACAATTATCATGATTCGGTGACATTATGTTAAAATATTATGGAATATATTATGCGGAAGGGTTAATCCGTATGTGCTAGTGATGTAAATGTGTTTGTTGCTTTGTCCTTCAACCACGTCGCAACTGAGCAACGGATCAGCGTGATTTTTGCATGGGTATAGTTAAGGACCTGGAGACTGACATAGGAAATGAAACTGTCGCGTTCCCGCGGGATTTTTAAACCTGAATCTACGCAGACGAAGTCGCGGATATCATCAAATATTTAAGGCATGATTAAATAACAGGAAAATATATATCGCAAAACTGCTGTTGTATCTATTCAATTGAGCTCCGTCATAACAATTTTATAGAGCGTGGCGTATCATAAAACGCAGCACAAATAAATTGAATTTGTACAAAGCAATCAATATGAAGGTTGGGACTTAATCCGTGACCCGCCATTGTGTTTGACGGAACCCCGATGCCGAATCTAAAAGCGAGTGCTACTGGACCAGCCGAATGGTCCAAGCCACGAGCCAATCAAGCAATATTACTCAAAATAATTACAAGTTTAAGTCATAAGTCATAAATATTTATTCAATTTAGGTAGGTGCAGTACCTACACTTATTGTCATAAAAATATGATGGTGATAAATAATAATCTGTTACGGTATCTTAAAACTAAAGCTACGAGGGTTCCAAACGTGCGCTGGTCTGAGAAGAGCCCACACCCAGACTCACACAGTTTAATGTCACGTTGGTCTAGTGTTTGACTGCGGCTGACGAGGTCCCGGGTTCGAGTCCCGGGTCGGGCCATAATAAGTGTTGGGTTTTTCTGAATAGAAATTCTCAGCACTAGCCCGGAGTTAGGAAGTTGGCGGTGTTTCACCCCCGTGCCTCGGAGAGCACGTCAAGCCGTCGGTCCCGGTTATTATCACTAACATGATAATAGTCGTTAAAGCCCGCCAACCCGCATTGGAGCAGCGTGGTGGGTCTAAGCTCTAATTCCCTCTCTCCTTTGAGAGTGGAGTGGGCTGTTGTGGTGGTGGTGGATGCGTTGGCAGTATGGCCCCTGTCAGTCTTACATTAAGCTTTATCACCATCTTATTTCTATTGACTAGCTTTTGCCTGCGGCTTCGCTCTTGCTAGGTTTGATTTTCATACCTACATATTAGGGGTTAAATTTTTAAAAATCCTTTCTTAGCGGATGCTTCCGTCATGATCATCATTTGTACCTATCCTAAATTTGAGGCCGATCGTCCAGTGGTTTGAGCTGTGCACTGATAGATCAGTCATTAAGTCATCTTTTTCCTTTTATATATTTAAGATTACCATTATTACCCATTGGATAGGTTGCCTTTATACAAATAACGACCTCCCTAGCGTAGTGGTAATTAGCCATTTTTCTCACAATTTTCTCACACAATCTCACAATTCATAAAGTTTTTAGACGAATAAATCCAGTTTGTTACAGTCGAAACTTTGGCACTAATATCTCGTGACTTGCGTCACCTTTAAAGCTTGGCTTACTCGGGATTTTTTCTCACTAAGCTGGCCGTAATTGGATCCTAAATTGACCGTGGCCCGCCAGTTCGGCATCCAATATCTAAAGGATTGTAATTTCGGCCGCATTGTATCACTTCATCATTAAAACCGGATTAAACAATACAATTCAATAGAACAGGGGGCATACCGCCATCGTTTAAAGCGGTATTATTTTAAAATGACAGATTAATAGACGTACCTTAACGTCTCTACAATAAGAATTATAATTGGGTATTTGACAACTAGTCAAATCAGCAACTTTTTTCAAACGTCAAAACGCGTGCTTAGTGTGGGATTTTGTATGAAATATTGAACAGTGACGTCAGCAAAGTTCAACGCAGTTTTTTACTTTAGTCGATAGTTTAAAATAGTTATTTAACATAAAAATAAGAGGGGACGTGGATATTACGACTTTTGGGTGATCCTCTATTTAATAAACACAAGAAAATAATTTATTTGAATACTTGTCAAATACCCACTTCTGTAACAGTGCGTCAACAATCATACTAATATTATAAATGCGAAAGTCAGTTTGTTTGTTGGTTTGTCCTTCAATCACGCTTCAACGGCGCAACGGATTGACGTGATTTTTTGCATGGGTATAGGTGAGGACCTGGAGAGTGACATAGGCTACTTTTGATCCCGGGAAATTAAGTAGTTCCCGCGGGAATAACAAAAAACTTAAACCACGCGGATGAAGTCGCGGGCATCAGCTAGTACTAAAATACTAGATGATGCCCGCGACTTCGTCCGCGTGGATTAAGTTTTTTCAATTCTCGCAGGAACTCTTCAATTTTCCGGGATAAAAAGTAGCCTATGTCCTTCCGTGGGATACAACATATCCCTGTACCAAATTTCATCAAAATTGGTTGAACGGATGAGCCGTGAAAGCGTAGCAGACAGACAGACACACTTTCGCATTTGTAATATTTATAGTATGGACTAAAGCGACGGTGGTATGCCCCCTGTATCGTGTTTCCAATACAATCATTTTAATAATATTAAGTAAGCAGATTAATCTGGTACCATGTTACTGATTACATTTACATAATATTTTCCATTTCCATTACAAAATTAATCTTAGACCCGATAAATTAATCTCGCACGAATTTCTGGTTTTTCAATTATTATTCTACAGGATTTCAGATTTTACATCGAGCTATGAATGCTAATAACTTATGTTCTTAATAATATTACCTATACATGAATATGCATTTTAATTTAATGTTCCTTTTAAATAAATTTAATAGCTGATGATGCCCGCGACTTCGTGAGGTTTTTGAAAACTCCGGGATAATGAATGAACTAAAGTTTAATTCGCTATAATCCAACATAGCAGACAAATCTATGACGTTGTAAAAAAAAACAAGTAGATCCACTGACCGTTTGCGCCGTGATTGAAGGATAAACAAACACACTTTCACGTTTATAATATTAATAGTAAAAAGTACAAGTTCTCCATGCATAACATAACGTCAATCCGTTGCAGCGTGGTTGAAGGACAAACCAACAAGCAATACTTGTCGTAAGTAGTAGGTATGGGTTCTTCAAGTAAACTACTAAAAAGAACTAAAGCGGCTAAAGAAGTAGGTATGGGTTCTTCAAGTAACCTACTAAAAAGAGCTAAAGCGGCTAAAGTGGTAGGTATGTGTTCTTCAAGTAACCTACTAAAAAGAGCTAAAGCGGCTAAAGTAGTAGGTATGGGTTCTTCAAGTAACCTACTAAAAAGAGCTAAAGTGCCTAAAGTAGTAGGTATGAGCTCTTTAAGTAAACTACTAAAAAGAGCTAAAGCGGCTAAAGTAGTAGGTATGGGCTCTTCAAGTAAGCTACTAAAAAGAGCTAAAGCGGCTAAAGTAGTAGGTATGGGTTCTTCAAGTAACCTACTAAAAAGAGCTAAAGCGGCTAAAGTAGTAGGTATATGTTCTTCAAGTAACCTACTAAAAAGAGCTAAAGCGGCTTAAGTAGTAGGTATGGGTTCTTCAAGTAATCGACTAAAAAGAGCTAAAGTGCCTAAAGTAGTAGGTATGAGCTCTTCAAGTAAACTACTAAAAAGAGCTAAAGCGGCTAAAGTAGTAGGTATGGGTTCTTCAAGTAACCTACTAAAAAGAGCTAAAGCGGCTAAAGTAGTAGGTATGGGTTCTTCAAGTAACCTACTAAAAAGAGCTAAAGCAGCTAAAGTAGTAGGTATGGGCTCTTCAACTAAACTACTAAAAAGTGGTTATGATATGTTCAATAGGAAGTATTTTTAAGATAAAATGGTGGGGTGACAATCAGAAGGCCTAATTGCTTGGGCGAGCGCCAGCCCGCCGAGCGTACGCGGCGTTCGTTAGATCCGACTTCATTACTGACTTCGTTAGCTAAGGCGGGCTGACATCGTGGATTATATTATACTCGTTATATTTGTTGCTGTGTATTAGTATAATTCGCTTTGCTACTAATTAAGATACTAGATAGTGCTCGCGACTTTGAGTGTATTTGGGTTTTAAATAATCCCTGGCGAAATCTTTAATTTTCCGGAATAAAAAGGCTATGTCCGTCTCCGGATCATCCGGTATTCAAGCCAAGGATGAACAATGGAAAGATAATACAGTGAAAAACAGTCACACTTTCACATTATATTATTAAAGCATGGTATTTTTATCGTTTAAGTCATTGATATTGTAAGTATTAGGTACGTAAGTATTGCGCCGACATTTTTGAAGTCACTTTTAAATTTACCTGTCTGTTCCACATTAAAATCGGCTGAAAAGATATGAGCCGTGAAAGCGTAACAAACAAACAAATAAACAGACAAACTCACATTCACATTTATAATGATGCAATTTAAAATGTCATAGTCGCCCGTGCATTAGGTATCATCGCGTCACTGTCTGGACTGTAATCTAAAGTGACGGCGAGAATAATGCTCTCGCAACATTCGTCACGGAAGCTGAGCAAGATGAATTATGACGAGATGACTTATCTGACTCGAGAAATACCTATTATAATTATGGTTATTGTATGAGCTGTGGAAAGCTTAACTGCAGGCAGACAAACATGCAATACCTACACTATCTATCATAGTAATACTAAATTAAAAATGCGAAAATATGTATGTTTGTGTGTTGGATTGTCTTTCAATCACGACGCAACGGAGCAACGGATTGACGTGAATTTTGGCATGGATTATGGGTATAGTTGAGGACCTGGAGAGTGACATAGGCTACTTTAGAATACTTAAACCAGTAAAAAACTTAAACCAGGCGGACGAAGTCGCGGGAGTCAGCTGGTTTACAATATATTTTTCCATTGAAGTAGTATGGCGCTGAGTATTTTGAAGTCGCTTTTAAATTATTAATTTTGCAAGTTACATCCACCTCCGAAGAAAACTGGATCTATTAATAGTTATTTGTGATATATGGGGCCAAAGAAAACTTTTGTTCCCCGAGGGCGCTATTTTGAATTCAGAGCGAAGTTAAGGATTCTAAAGTAGAATCCTGGTCGTAGCGAGGAATTCAATATACGCCGCCCGAGAACAAAAAATTTGGCCCCAAGTGACACACACTATTTTTCATCATTACGTATGAGAAAAAGCTAGGAGTATCAACCTACTATGTATGGACATTACCTATACGTTTAAGCAACAATCAGAAGCACGAACGCGGACCAATCAGAACAGAGAAATGAAAAGTCCCATGGACCTAAAAATTACATTTTGCTCCCGCTATCCTCTGAAGCCAATATTCGTTTTTCGAATAGGTATGATGAAAAATGTCATAGTAATAGCCCCCTGAAAACTGGATATATTAAAATGGCAAAGTAATAGCCCCCATCGCGTCAGTGTAGGGACTGTAATTCAAAGTGACGCCGAGAATAATGCTCTCGCGACATTCCGCGTGTCTCGGAAGCTGAGCAAGATGAATTATGACGAGATGACTTATCAGAGGCAGACGCAAAGTTATTCACATTCGTGCAGCTCTTCAAATATTATAATATTGCTGGTTCTTTTCGGTAGGAATGACATTCCGAATCAGTGGTAGATTTACTCGACGATTCAAAAGTACTTGTAAAAGTTTATTTGAATAAAAAACATTTGAATTTAAATAGAATTAAGCGGCTTGAATACTTACCGCTTGGCGGTGGTAAATAGCCGCGACCGAAGCCTCTCACCATCGATAACCATAGAAACATCAGAAATAATAAAAAATCCTGAGTTGACCCTGCCGGAAGTTGACATAACCACAGCGTACACCACTGCGCCAGGGAGGTAGTCTTTACGTATTTTCTAATTCGTAAATCGTATTAATATTTATAATAGGGACTTTAATTTAGGTAAACAATACCCTCGTAATACCATATCGAAGAAACAATAAAACATCATCGGTTACCACACAACAATGGCAGATCACAAAACGGACATCGGCTAATCTCGTTCAGCCCCCGCAGATTATGAGAGATGACGCTCCAGTTTCTTTTATTCGACAACAAAAAAGAAAAAAAAATAGCTAGTCAAGAGTGTGTTGGATAAGCCGTATTGAGGGTCTTGTACAACAATAAAGGTAACTTTTTAAACGGCTTCAAAAACAGGTAGAATATATTTTTGCAAATTTCTAGAGGATACTTGAAGAAAAAACCGGCCAAGTGCGAGTCGGACTCGCGCACCGAGGGTTCCGTACTCAAGAAGTAGGTATAATTACCTTTGTTAATGAACCGCAAAACTAACTTTGTTTGTAGAGGTTTACTGTTAATATCAAAAAATTACGTTTGTTGTATGGGAGCCCCCCTTTAATATTTACTTTATTGATATTAAATTATTTATTTTGAAAGGTAATATACAAGTTAATATTCTGTGAAAATTTGAACCGTCTACCTGTTACCGTTTTTAATATTGAGTAAAAAAATACGAAAAAAACACGTTTATTGTATGGGGACCCCCCTTAATACATATATTTTTTTAATTTTTAGTATTTGTTGTTATAGCGGCAACGAAAATACATCATTTGTGAAAATTTCAGCTTTCTAGCTATCACGGTCTATGAGATACAGCCTGGAGACAGACAGACAGACAGACAGACAGACAGACAGACAGACAGACAGACAGACAGCGGAGTCTTAGTAATAGGGTCCCGTTTTTACCCTTTGGGTACGGAACCCTAAAAAGACGAAAAGTGCTCGTGCATTTATTTTACACTAGCGAATGCCCGCGACTTCGACTGCGTGGTTTGAGGTTTTTTGGTTTCCGCGGGAAATCCTTAAGGGTATTATATAGACATCCGGTACTCGCTTTCAGGGGAGGGGAGGGTGGGGGAGGGTGGGGAGGGGGGAGAGGGTACCCCCCCTCTTTGTTCCCCCCACCGGAAATGCATAGTTTTTTTTTTATGAATTTTTAAAAATCTCATTTTGAGGTTATGTTTTCATACATTTACAACGCGTGCAGGGGTGGGGAGGGGGGTGGATGGGTGGGGAGGGGCGGGAGGGTGCCCCCCATCTTTTTCCCCCCCACCGGAAATGCATATTTTTTTTAATGAATTTTTAAAAATCTCATTTTGAGGTTATATTTTCATACATTTACAAAGAACCTAAGTGTATAAAAATATTTATGTTCTAACCCAACCTAATTTAACTTCCAATTAATAGAACCTAAGTGCCCGGCCTGCGGCCGGGCACCAGTTATATTTATGTTCTAACCTAACCTAACCTACCTTTAGGTTTTCCATAGTCTAGTCTCTATTGGTTAGAGGGAGCTTAGAACCCCTACAATTTAATTTTTCATTTCAAACTAATAGAACCTAAGTGCCCGGCCTGCGGCCGGGCACCTGTTATATTTATGTTCTAACCTAACCTAACCTACCTTTAGTTTTACTCGCGTATGATGACTCAAGATATGTGGGGACTTGGTTCTATGACTGTTATGATGTAAATAAAACAATTATTGAAATAATTGTTTTATTTCAACACTGCCAACACGATTTGCGTTCTGTTTCACTCGTTATTTTGATTTTGACATTATCACTAGACCAAAATTGATAGGGCAGCTTAATTTTTGTGGTGTAAATGTATGAAAACATAACCTCAAAATGAGATTTTTAAAAATTCATTAAAAAAAAACTATGCCTTTCCGGTGGGGGGAACAAAGAGGAGGGGCATCCTCTCCGCCCTCCCCACCCTCCCCACCCCTCCCCACCCCTGCACGCGTTGTAAATGTATGAAAACATAACCTAAAATGAGATTTTTAAAAATTCATTAAAAAAAAACTATGCCTTTCCGGTGGGGGGAACAAAGAGGGGGGGCACACTCTCCCCCCTCCCCACCCTACCCACCCCTCCCCACCCCTGAAAGCGAGTACCGGATATCTATAGCCAACCCACTCCTTAATTTTCCGGGATAAAAAGTAGCCCGGGGATGATGCCCGGGGATGATGCCCGCGACTTCGTCCACGTGGACGAAGTCGCGGGCATCATCTAGTACATAATATATGGTCAAAAGAGTTATAATTAACTAAGGTAATTAAAAATAAATGAATTAACTTACTACTAATACACAACATAACATATTATTATTATTTGATGAACTATAAAAATGTTACAACAAGATAAAAATTCTTTCCAAAAAACCGACTTCCAAAGCCACTGTAAAGTAAAAAATATTTTTTTTTCTACACGTCTCACGTATTGTTGAAGTCGGGCGAGTTTCACGCGTCAACTATGCCTATCTTTGTTATACTCGCCCGACTTCAACATAGTGTGTAGAAATCAAAATTATTTTTCATCCCACCATCTTGGAAAGAGTATTTTTACTATTCGGTATCTGAATGCAAAAGCCGTTATTATCCTCTTGAGGATAAAGTAAATTGAATTTAGAACATCGTGTGCACGTTAGTATTTAACACTCGTCTATGAAGTTTGTGAATTCAAAACATCATTAAAACCTATTTACTTCTACCTCTATGGTGCCGAATTTCCATACAATCGTTTTTAATTTGTTAAAAACTCACACTCGTAACCTTCTTGGTGTACTTTTATCTTGTGTTTTTTTTTTGCATTTAGTCATTTCCTTGCTGAGGTGGGATGAAAAGTTACGTGTTGCACTCGAATGAAAAGATTTTTCACCTCGTGCTCTTTTGATTCCCTCGCTGACGCTCAGGATACTAATTTTTGAATCTCTCGCTGCGCTCGTGATTCAATTTTAGAATCCTTCGTTTGCTCGGTCATCAAAATTGAGCACGCGGTTAAAAAACAACTTTTCACTGTTGTATAAACAAATAACTATTTTACTTTACAGTGGCTTTGGAAGTAGGTTTTTTGGAAATAATTTTTATTTTTAACTTTTTAGTGTAGGATCCCTACGGCTTAGGAGTGCAGCAGCAGAGTTGAGGATTGGAAATTGGGTTTAAGTATGAAGTCGTTGCTTGACACCTACAATATTAATTCACCATAAAAAATCCTAAATCACTATATTTAAGGAGTTCTGTACCCTGCAGCAGCAGGTTGAGGAGTTGGGACTCTGAGTTCTATCGTAAACACGTGACTTGATACCTACTATATGAATTCACCATCAAAATTTCCTAACTCACTAGTTTTGAGGATTTCATTCATAGTAGTTGTATAGTACGGCACACCTACAGCATCAGGATTGAGCATTTGGAGTCAGAATTTTTTATGGGAACACCGATATACATTTAAAAAAAAAACATACGCACCGAATGGAGAACCTCCTCCTTTTTTGGAAGTCGGTTAAAAATAAAATCACACAAGAACTAAGGCAACGACGAATGACAAAGAAGAGAGCCTGGCAGCAGCGCACGCATCGTTTTATAATATGCTCGTCTCTGACACAACATCGTTTGAAATTCATTCCATTTTGAATCATTTTTCATCTTATGAAACGAGTATTTTCTTCAGCAATATTATAAATTTTGCCTGGTCTGGCTTCGTGGTTCGTGGTTTTTCAATTAAGAAAATTCTCAGTGCCAGCCCGGAGTTGGAAGTTGGCGGTGTTTCACCCCCGTGCCTCGGAGAGCACGTTAAGCCGTCGGTCCCGGTTATTATCACTAACATGATAATAATCGTTAAAGCCCGCCAACCCGCATTGGAGCAGCGTGGTGGGTCTAAGCTCTAATTCCCGCTCTCCTATGAGAGTGGAGGCCTGTGCCCAGCAGTGGGACGTTAATAGGCTGTAGTGAGGAGGTGGCTTCGGTCGTAGCTTGTAATCCTCCATCGGCAAAGACGTGCCACCAAGCGATTTATTGTTCCGGTTGTCATTATTGTAATACAAATAATATTTGCTGCTACGTGCCGTACCGTTCAGTGCATCTCAAGTGGGGCTAGATCTGTAAGTTTTCGGACAACAGCATATGACTTAAATGGCCAACCGTTACAACTTTTAAACAAGGTCGGTCACCGCGAACGGGCTTCGACCGAATTCGGCCAACCGAATTACAGTTTAAGTTAGTCGGTGACCGAAATGGCTGCGGTCGAATACGAACAAACCGACCTGATGTAATCGCGCCATTAGCTAGCAGGTACCTCCCGTTTAACTTTTATTCTACGAAACCCTACAAAAGCTTTCCGATATACTCGTAATATATTTTTTCCATTAATCAAACGAGACACTAACGATGTTATTGGATAGGTTTATGTTGGGTTTATGGCGGTATTTAATTTGTACGTACGTCGCTGCCAAATTACTTGCTACTGGCTTCGATGCCGGCTCTCAAAATACTCGAACACGTACCCTTTAGGATGAGATAATGAATATTTGATATAATAGCCGCATTGGAAGCTTGTTGCTCGACTGGGATGTAAAAAAGACAATGGATGTGGTATCAATACATTGAGAATCTATTTTTTTTTCTATGAGAAGTTTTTTTTGATGGTGCTTTTCACGCCTCGTGTATGAATCATCTAAAATCTAAATAAATAAAAGGAAAAGGTGACTGACTGATTGACTGATTGACTGACCGATCAATCAACGCGCAACTCAAATCACAGGATGGATATGGCTGTAAATTGGCATACAGATAGCTATTATGATGGAAGCATCCGTTAAGAGAGGATGTTTGGAGATTCAACCCCTAAGGAGGTAAAGGAGGGCTTTAAAATTTGTATGGAAATCCGACTTAAGCGAAGTCACGGGCAAAAACTACTACCATCTAATCCTTATCCGTATTAATAATCCTAATAGTGTTTCCCGGGATCAAAAGTATGTCCTTCCCAGGGACAGAACTCAAAATCAAAATAGGTTGAAAGGACGAGCAATGAATGCGTAACAAACAAACAAATAAATAAACAAACTCATGGCACAGTGTAATAATATTACACATGGATGATATATTTACACAGTCACACCATCTAACACTATTAAATACCACATCTGTCTGTTCTTTAATTTCCCCGGAACGGACGGGTTCACGTAAAGTAATTATTTTGAAATGGCGCCAAATAATATAAATCTCGGATCCATGAGGAGAGGTGAAAGCGGATTTGGCAGCGGACCCGGGCGGTAGCGCTTGTATTGTATAAATTAGTACTTTGTACTGCCAACGAATCGCCAATGCCAGATCAAACATCAACGTCGTCAGCAGAATAAACAAAACACGACTGCCCTACCATATTAAATTAAAAAAAATTGCCTTTCATCACTCAGGACGACATAAGCATATGCATTACGATTCTAACGATACCCCGTATAGTCACACAAACTTATCTGACCCGGTGACAGCGTCGCTAGTATCTATGAAAAATGAAATAAAAACAAAAAGTAAACACACATAAAAATTAGTTCCAATTGTAGCCACCGGGTCAAATAAGTTTGTGGGACTGTACATCCAAATCTGTTCAGGAAAAACTCACATACATAAATACATACATGAATCCTGAAAATAATCAACTCCTTTTTTTGGGCATCCATGTAAAAGTTGCCGTATCTATTGGCACAGCTATACGATTCAAATCGATGTTCAATGAGTATTGATAAGAGTTCGTGATATCATTTCAGATTCGTAATAGAATACCGTATTTTTTCTTATATTTTCTCTAGAAACAATAAATATTGTGGAAAAATTCCATTATGAATATGTAATGTAATATTGTTTATTTTATTTTTTGTTGTATCTATTTTCTTTGTCTATTATCTAGATTATTATCTAGATAATATTATTAGATCTATTATTGAATTATTGTCTAGATTTCAACGTGAAATAATTACCAATGTAATACAATAGTAATACTAAAATCATACTTAATATTATAAATGCCAAAGTGTGTTTGTTTTTTGGTTGTTGGTTTGTCCTTCAATCACGCCGCAACGGATTGACGTGATTTTTGGTTGAAGTTGAAGACTTGGAGAGTGATATAGATAAAAAGTATTTTATCCCGGAAAATTGAGGAGTTCCCGCATACTACGGCATACGTACCGTTACGTGCCGCGCCGCGATGGCCCTCTGTAGTGGGGTGAGACCTTTAAGAAGTTCCGCCCGCCATCTCCGAATTTTTCGTCGACCACCACTAAGTTTAGACTACGACTTGACAGTTAAAATACTTTCCGTAGTAGTTAGCTATAAGTAAGCCAAGTTGCACTTAAATGATGAGATATTTTTATACATGTGAACATTTTAATGAGGCATACCTACAACCCTCAATCAGTCTAACTTTATACTATCAAGCGTATACGTTTTTACTGCTCCGAGAGCATTAAAAAAAGCTCTAACTAATAAAATAGTTCCTGTAAATTCATATTTTATACGGCGTAGACTGTAGTGCAACCAGTGTAATTAGATCCCCATAGCACGGTCCTATTTAGGCCAATATATCACTAGGACACCATGGCGGCGCTACTGGGTCGGGCTACCGTGGTGTCTTGAACTACCAAACGAAAAGCAGACACTAGGACCGTCAGTTTCAAAATGGCATCACGCACGAACAGTGTGCGTGAGAGGCTTCCCTGGTAGTGCAACTGGTGGTCAAGTGAGTGAGATGCCAAATAGCATTATACATATTAGCGGCCGCCGCCACCAAATTGGTTGCGCATCCAAGCGGACTCCAGGTTAGTTACCCTCTGGATACATTTTGATGGTATCGCGACACTTTGCTGGTTGCGCCACCACCGGTGTCCTAGTGAGTTAATACCCTTAGGATCCCAGTGCATCCGGATCCTAATATAAACGTGGTAAAGGGGTCCAATTTGCGCTGGTCGCCTGCCGTAAAGTCGTAATTAGCACCTGTGTTTCACAAAGTTAGCAACGCATTACTAGGGTGGCCATGTCACAAAATAATAATTTTAATCGTTTTATTCTTGATTTTTTCATACACAAGTAGTACATTATTTTATGCAGGTATCATCAATAGTTTAGCTAATAACGCCAAATAATTTCTTTTATAGGCAAAATTTCGATACCTTGGGGAGGGGAACATTATTGCAATTTTCTTTGCTATATTTCTCGTTGATAGTATAGCTTTCTATTGGCGAAAGAAATTTTAAAATCAGATGAATGATTTTTGAGTTTATCCATTACAAACTGTTAGACGGAAATTCAAAAGGGATTGCATATGGTATCACTTCGATGGTTTTGTAGAGTGGCAACACTGGTCGGGGACTATATGATTGATTGTATTATTATGGTGGACGTGTTTCTGTGTGTAAATAATTGCTAATAAAGTATGATTATATAGTGAACGAGTTTCTACTTAATAAAACAAACAAAAAAAATAAACCCTTTCTCTTCATAATTTTAAAAAGTTGAGACTACATTAAAAATTACAAAACAAAAAGTATGAATGCAGCAAATTAATCGTATATTTAAACACATACAAAACAGTTTCTTTCCGCGACGATGAAAACATGGGCATCTAGTAGTATTTATGGGATAGTCGTTATCATCGGTGATCAGTTTCTTAATTTGGGCCCTGGATCTAACAAACAGTGTCGCCAAAATCGTTTACTTTAAACCGATGATGATGATCCATGAAAAAGTAACACAGCCAGAGACACAGATGTATTATTTTATTATGTAATCCTCAATACTTTAATTATTTTTTAAACTGTCCTGGTGAAATATACACATTTAGTCACCTGAGGCATAAATTTCCGTTTTTCATCAACTTGAAACACAAAGGTTTCTGTGCGAGGCGCTAAAAGTAACACTCCTTATAATGTAGCGCCGGACCTCGCTCCGTTTGCCTCATTGCAATGTGCTTTATCGGTGTTCATGGCATTCACTTCAGAGAAATAGCTTGTGAGGAAGATGAAACTACATACATAATATTCTTTTGGATATCTATACTAATATTATAAAGAGGTAAAGTTTGTGAGTTTGTGACGTTGTAGGGCGTAATCTCTGGATCTACTGAACCGATTTTGAAAATTCTTATTTCTTAGAAAGCCACAATATTTGTGAGTGTCATAAGCTATATATTAATCCGAAAAATTAGAGAGTTCCCGTGGGAATTTAAAAAACTCGCGGGAAAAATATTATTTATATCACGCGAAGTCGCGGGAATCTGCTAATGTAAATTTGTGATAGCTTTGTGGTCCTGTACGCGGTCGCGGGTTCGAACCCCGGGCACGCACTCCGAACTTTTCGAAGTTGTGTGCGTTTTAAGAAATTAAATATCACTTGCTTCAAACGGCGAAGGAAAACATCGGAAATCTGTACGCCCGAGAGTTCTTCATAATGTTCTCGAAGGTGTGTGAAGGCTGCCAATCCGCACATAGCCGTGGTGGACTGTGGCCTAACTAGATAATGCTCGTGACTTCGCCAGCGTGGATTAAGATTTTTTATCCTCGCGGGAACTACTTAACATTCCGGGATAGAAGGTAGCCTATGTCCTCCCCCGGGATGAAACCTATCTAAATCGAGTGAAAAGATGGCCGTGAAAGTCAGACAGACTCATTTATAACATTAGTATGGGAGCATGGATATTTATCATGTAAGATCTGTTAATTAAGCATGCGTTTGTGATTTTGCAGGCTCCAGAAAGAAGCAGATTTTGATTTGCATCATCATGATGCTAAAATATTGTTTGTATCACTTTGAGGTAAGTCTGTAAATTATGTTTCATTAACGAGGCGCGAGCACGTACGCTCGGTCTACGGCTGACAAAATTCCACCACAAATTGCGGACCGTCAGTGTACAGTGCGCTGTAATTAATGACTTGTAGCTAACTTTTAATGAGTGTCATGTAGATGTGTTGGTACGTATGTTTACTAGAACACATACTGCCTCACACTACTACATAAAATCATATCATACTAAGTATAATAAATACGAAAGTGTTGTGAATACGAAAGGATCGACGTGACTTTTAGGATGGGGATAGCTGAGGACTTTTAGTGACATAGGCTTTTTTTCAAATATTTTATTTACTCAGAGTTGCAGGATTTTTGAAAATACATTCGGATGGAAAATACAAAAAGACAGATGGATATATCCGTACCATAAGAGCTCCTTTTTAGTCCCTTTTTTTACCATTTTAGGACGGAACCCTGGAAAGAAGGCTTAATTAAGTATGCTGTAGGTATATTAACAGAAGTGAGAAGTTACGCTTTTCGGTAACGATGTCACGCTGTGTAGCAGTGAGTTATATGACGAGAAGAGGTGCAGAAATTATATTATTATTATATCAAGCGTCAAAAAATGTTATACAAAGACTGGCTAAAATGAAAAACAAATCGTAGAAAACTTTTCAGCGATTACTACCATACGTATGCAAAGCTTCGCACTACAGTGCGAAAGCACACAAGTACCGGATAAGACAAAATATTGTCTATGCAAGGAACGTTGGCAGTGAACGATGTTTTGTTCTGTTGTGCTAGTATGTGCGGTTACCTAAAAGAGTGAACTACTACGGATAAAATATTTTTGTCCGTAGTGTCAGCTTTGCTTTTAAATTTGAATTGAATTTTTAGAAAAGATAAAAGATTGTTAATTTATTTATTGACGAATGTTTAATTAAGTTGATATTTGACTCGTTCGATGTATTTCACTCGGTTCGTTATTTGGCGGGGATACGCCATATTGGGATAATTTGCATAATTTGCATATTTTGACTTTGGTAAAGCAGTCTCCTACCGAGTCGATTCGAGCCGATTATTGAATACTTTTGTGTTTAGATCGCAATTTGATTTCGAGCTTAGCAGCAGCAACTGCAGTCTGATTAAATGATTAATTTATTGTTGTTGTGATGCTTTGGCCAAGTTATATACTTAACTGTTTACATTAAATCTCTCGTGAAACCGCTAGGTACACGTTGTGACCATTCGCTCGTGCGAGTTTTAAAGAGATTACAAACATTTATTTAAAGTAATTTTAATTGTTTGCCCACTTTTGGAATAATGCTTACAGTAGTGTGTTTACGTTCTAAAATTAAAGGTTTTGAACAAAAATTTCACAAAGCGCGACTTGAGAATAACTATCAGGGGCCATATTGTTTCATTATTGTTGACTTTCGTGTTTTAGAATTATACTCCTTATTTTAGGGACGACAAAGTACGTGACAATATCAAACTGTCCTTTTGAGTAATATTGCTTAAGTATTGCTATAAGCGTTGGCAGTATGGTCCCAGATCTTATTCTAACCAATAATTTAATTTTTAAATTGACGTTTCATATGACATATTATCTTGACTTCCCTAAAATTAGGACTACAATTCTGATATAAGAGCTGCTATCTTAGTAACGTGCGTGTTACATTCACGCACTTCACGTTCGGTATTTAAATTGACAGCCAATCAGAAAAGTTATTTTGAGTCCGCCATCTTTTATCGGGTTATTTATTTTACAATATTTTTATCACGGTTTCTTTGTTAGATTTCGGTTAGAACTTGGAACCGAATATATCAATTGCATCTCTAGGATGACACGTCTCTGCCGCGTAGAGCCGAAGAAGTTCGTCAACAAATTGCAGTTCGCCGCTCCGTGGCCTAATTACTCAGTACTAGCTACTACTAATTACGAGCTACGTTTTGATGAGTACCATGTACGTCGCGGGTAGGGTAAGTTTCACTACGCCATTATTTAGTACTCACGCGTAAATCAGACTTGTACCCACTTGTACCCTATAATGAACATCATAAGACACAAGAGTAAGAGTGAGTAAAACCGATTTGAATACAAAATATTACTCATGTTATAAATGCGAATGTTTCTATGATTGTTACGCCTTCACGCTACAATGATTGAACCGGTTTGGCTAGAAATCTTTAATTCTGACGGTGAATTAATGAATGGCTTTATCCCGATAAATGAGATAAAGGCGCTCGCCGCGTTGTTCCTCTCCGACGCAGACATGTCACGCGTAATGTTTTGAATGTGAGAAATTTGACAAATATCCGATTTGTTCAAATATTTCAATGAGTACTTAGACTGAAAAACTACTAGGGACCATACAGGCATCAAAACGCTTTAGGGAAAATATACAAAAAACTCGTGTCATTTTTGTGTAACGTCGATCCCTTCCGACGCACGTAACGTTTTATACTGTCCGTGAGTCTCCAGTGTGTTTTCGCTCTAAACCGCAAAAGCAAACGTGAAATTCCTATCGAACAGCAAACAAGTATTTCACGTCAGACAATCGACGGAGTCAATTTCACGGTGTGGTGGCAGCAAAGACGGCCGGATGTGCCTGTCCCGGGATCAAATGGACGTTCGCGAGACTTGCCGCAAATTGACCCGGTACACGTGCACCGGGAAAATGAAATAAAAAGAAAATCGACTCACCGTAACAATATAGCCTCTAGCCTAGCCAATCAGTTTGAGAAAATGGACGAATATCCGATATGTTCAAACATTTGATGAATTACAGACCGAAAACTTAATAGGGAGCTTTACCTTGCTTCTGCGGTTCATATAATATGAGCACGCATGATTATACTTTTCTTTTACACATTAAAAATTTCATCCCCTGCAATGAGGCAGAACGCTGAATAGCCAAACTTATATGTTGGCCGAGGTAATTGCCAGCCCTCCGGTCACCTGTGGACTTTGTGAGACGAGAAGAAAACCGTTTGCTTAGTTTTTAATTTAGTTTTTTACCGTATAGTTTTTATGATGTTTTTATCTATATATATAAAATTCAAAGTCCTGACTGACTGACTGACTGACTGACTTATATATATCAACGCACAGCCTAAACCACTGGTCCTAGCGACATGAAATTTGGAGAGTGTGTTCGTTGTGAAGACTAGGTATCCACTAAGAAAGGGTTTTTCGAAATTCCACCCCCAATAGGGTAGAATAGGGGTTGAAAGTTTGTATGAAAGTCCGTCGTTTTTCAAGTTGTAGCCATGAAACTTGGTAAATGAGCTGCGGGTTAGAAATAAAGAAAGACGTATTTCACAGTTTTTGAAAATTAGACCCCCAAAGGAGTGGAATAGGGGATGAAAATTGGTATGAAAGGCCTTCATTTCCCAAGATATTTTTCAAGTTATATCAACGAAAGTTGGTATTTTAGCTTTCGAAAAAATATAGAAGTACGTTTGTCACAGTTTTTCAAAATTCTACCCCCAATGGGGTAAATAGGGGTTGAACGTTTGGATGAAAGTCCTTCATTTCACAAGTTATAGCCATGAAACTTGGTATATGAGCTGCGGGTTAAAAATAAAGAAATAGGTGTAACACAGTTTTTCAAAACGTTACCTCTAAAGGAGTAAAATTTTGGTAAATAAATAAGGGTTGAAAGTTTGTATGAAAGTCCTTCATTTTTCAAGTTAAGTTTGAAAGTTAGTATTTGGGATTCTGGTTTAAAATAAAGAAATACGTGTTTCGCCATTTTTGAAAATTCTACCCCCAAAGGGTTGAAATAGGAGTTTTTTATTTAACAAGATATTTTTCAATGTAAATCTACGAAACTTGGTATTTTGGCTTTTGATAAAAATAGTGTGTCATTTTTAAAAATTCTACCCTCAATGGGGTTAAATAGGGGTTGAAAGTTTGCATTAAAGTCCGTCGTTTTTCAAGCTGCTATAGCCACGAAACTTGGTATTTGGGTTTCCGCTAATGATGAAATACGGATTTTACAGTTTTTGAAATTTCTATCCCCAAGGACGTCAAATAGAGAGTTTGTCCTTCAATCACGCCGCAACAGAGCAACGGATCGACGTGATTTTTTGCATGGGTATAGTTGGGTACTTGGAGAGTGACACAGGCTTCTTTTTAGCCCGGAAAATTAAGGTGTGCCTGTAGGAATTAAAAAACTTAAGCCATGCGAACGAAGTCGCGGGCGTCCTCTAGTCTTCTATATATATAAAATTCAAAGTCCTGACTGACTGACTGACTGACTTATATATCAACGCACAGCCTAAGCCGCTGGTCTTAGAGACATGAAATTTGGAGGGTGTATTCTTTATGGAGAGTAGGTATCCACTAAGAAAGGGTTTTTCGAAATTCTACCCCCAAAGGGGTAAAATAGGGGATGAAAGTTTGTATGAAAGTCCGTCATCTTTCAAGTTATATCCATGAAATTTTATATTAGAGCTACCGGTTTAAAATAAAAAATACGTGTTTCACAGTTTTCAAAAACTCCACCGCTAAGGGGGTGAAACAGGGGGCGAAAGTTTTGTTTGAAAGTCCTTCATTTCTCAAGTTTTTTTTCAAGTTACATCAACGAAAATTAAAATTTTGACTTTAAGTTAAAATTAAAGAAGTACGTATGTCACCGTTATTCAAAATTCCACCCCTTAGAGGGTAAAATAGGGGGTGATATGTTGTATGAAAGTCCGTCATTTCTCAAGTTACATCCATGAAAATTGGTAATTGAGCTACCGCTTTAAAATAAAGAGACAGGTTTGTCACAGTTTTTCAAAATTCTAATATGGGGGTTGAAAGTTTGTATGAAAGTCCTTCATTTGTGAAGTTATGGCCATGAAAGTTAATATTTGGGCTTCTGGTTTAAAATAAAGAAATACGTGTTTCACAGTTTTTGAAAATTGTATCCCCAAGGACGTTAAATAGAGATTTTATCCTTCAATCACGCCACAAAGAGCAACGGATCGACGTGAGTCTTGCATGGGTATAGTTGACGACCTGAGGGTGATATAGGCTATTTTGGCCCGGAAAATTGAGGAGTTCCCGCGGGATTATAAAAGTTAAACCACGCGGACGAAGTCGTGGGCATCAGCTAGTGTAATAATAAGGCTTGTGCCGTATCAGGAAGGCCGTCGAAATAAAAATGTAAAACAAAGATTAATCCCTGGGGGTACCATCTAACATCTCTTAAAGCAGTATTACTACAGAGTAGGTAATAGTACAGCTGTATTATACTTCAAAACGACAGTTTTACGTCACGTACCTTGACTTCCCTAAAACAAGGATTATAATTACATATTCTAAAACACTAACGCCATCAATATTAAAATAATGCTGCTTTAAGCGATGGTAGTATGCCCCCCCAGTCATAGACCATATTTTATAATGATCTTATACTATCATTGACGACGTAAAGATGTTCTTTACTTTATAAATAATAATATAATTATTAAATTTAAGTTTATTATCAAGATATCTAAGCATTACAGTAAAGGTATATAAAGATAAGTAAAATAACGGCTGTTAAAAATAGTTCGTTTCATTTTTCTATAAATTGCACTCACTGAACATATTTTTCAATGTAACATGTTTCAGGAATAAAATATTATGTTCATATTTTTGCGGGCGACAAAGTAGATTTTGTAAAAATAAAATAAGTCTCGAGGTGTCCTATTTTTTACCTTTCCTATAAATTCGATGCTTATAATAACGAGCTGCAGGCGATAAAAATGCAATGTTGCTTCCATATTTTTCTTAGTTTATTATAATAATATGCCACAGAATTTAGAATAGATATCAAACAGGAGCGTCTTTTCATGGATGACTTACTATATAACATCAATGTATTATATCGCAAAAACAGACGTTTTCGCAAAGCGATAGATTTTAACCAACGTTGCTTTTGATGATAGAGAGATAGGTATACTACTCGTAGATTTGATATCTCGTACGTTGATACGAGTACGTTGATAGATACGAGATACGTTGCTCCGCTGAAGCCTGATTGAAGACCAATCCAAATAACAAATATACCTACTTTACCTTTCTAACATTTCATAGAACTTAGTAAGAAAAGTAAGAGTAGGGCTAATAACATCAGCAACATACTGACCCAGACCATTAGTTTTACCATTTTTAGAATTATTTTGATGTATTGTTTTGTATTAATATATAATGTAACGCTCCTATTAGATTTATCAAAATATCTATTATCTGTACTCGATTACTGCATCGATTCTCTACAGTATCCAAGCCAGTCTCTCCTATATCCAATGGGACACTGCCATGGTATAGATAAGATATACTCAGAATGTTTCGTTTCAACGCAATTCCCATCTTCATCTCTTTTATATCCATCTCCGCAAACACTGTCTTCAACATCTACAGTTCCATTTTCTGTTAATTTGCCATGATATTTTGGCTCTATTAATTCAACATCGTCTTTTGGGTTACTTGTATTTGTAACTTCAAGTACATTTTTCTCAATTCTATTTTTACTTATTGCTTCATAATTTTGTCCAATATCAAGTCTTTTGTTGCTGTAATCACTCCTTAATTTATCAAACACATAAGTTTTGTACACTTCTAGTACACGACTTACTGTTTTGACTACCACACCTGTAGTTTTTTCCGGTGGTTTCTTTATTTTTTTGTCAACATCAACTGTTTTGTATGAAAATATTTCTTTCACAAGAGCATCCGCTAAAATTTCGCTCCACGACGTAGTTTGAGTTGAATTTCTGGAATCGCGTTCCTGCAAATTCTGTAGTTTCCTTAATATAACTGCTCGCTCAAAGTCTTCGTGGTAACTCGTAGTCTCGATGTGAAAGCAATTTGTTTCACTTATAATAATGAGAACACTGAATAATAATGTGTGCGCGGTATTCATTATTTTTCTTTTATTTTTCCAGCGATACGCAGGGATACACAATAGAACTAACGAACCGTGAGGTTCAATTCTTGCAGATAATATTGATAAGAGGTATGGTTATGTGGTACTGTTGCGTGCAAAAATAATTTATTTTTAATAAATAACTAGATGATAAGAAGACTTTATACATTTTTTATTTATATACTTAATATCTTTATTGTACACACATAATATGCAGTATACAATTAAAAAGAAGTAGTAAAACTACAAAGAAACCTGCAAAGGAGGTCTTATTGCTAAAGCAATCTCTTAAGACATTCTTTGGTTCTTGTGGTTTGTTTCTAAGTTGTTCGTTACTCACTTGACAGAGGAAATACTTCGTATTATAGAAAAAAGCATGGTCATTCGCCAAGTAGCCCGTAGGTGTAGAGTGTAGCGTCAGCTGTTGTAATGTATATCGGTGTAACATTATAGGTGACGTCACCACATAAAGACTTTGCCAAGTTTTTACTAGCTGTTTAACCCGTGTTTTATTCCCTGGAAATTCCAGTAGGGTTGGTATAAGATTTTACTTCTCACCAACCAAGGGATACCTTTCAAAATTAGAAAAAAGACGCACTGAAATGAGTATTTATATCTACCTCTTCCAAATTGTAAGCATATTAAAATCAGTAGTAGGTATTGACCTCCATGGCGTAAGCGCCGAGATCCCGGGTTTGATTCCCGGCAGCGGTAATTTGGGTATTCAAAATTTCAAATTTCTCTCTGGTTTGAGATATTATGCTATTGACATTTTCCGGTATGTACGTATCGCTTGTGTTCGATGCTCTGTAGAAACTGATTAGGGCCATGAAATTCAATCAGGCCAGCCCGCTTTCATTTTATATTGCATCATTACTTACATTAAGTTAAGGTCGCAGCTGAGGGTTAACATGTAAAAAAAGAACTTTTACTCTGACGTTATTCTGTTTCGTCGATCTAATTCTATCGACGTTTGTTACAATTAAAATCTCGTACTAGCAGATAGTCTTCTTCGCTAGTGTAATAACCGTATAACCGTTGAAATGTATATAAAGTGGCGGAAATTATTTTTCTTGGCAGCATTGTTCCGCTATTAGACTGCGCTATTTCATGCCGTGTTTCATACAGGAACTATTTGTTTACACGGTAGGGGGAGGGGGAGGGGCGAGTACTCAAATAACTGCAACTAACAAGTGCAATGTTTTGTAAAAATACTCTTTTTAAAAACATGTTTCGGGAGTTAGGCTGGTTTCTGACTGAATTTCAATGTCTGAATTTTATGCAGGATTTTCAAACTCTTAAAATACCCCTAACAGGTTAGCCCGCTACCATCTTAGACCGCATCAACACTTGCCTCAGCATTACTAAGGGCAACGGTTACTTTACACATTAATAGAATAATTGTATATGAATTATTTAAACAGCAACCACCGAGTTTCTTGCTGGTTCTTCTCGGTAAGAATGGCATTCCGAACCAGTGGTAGATTCACTCGACAATTCTAAAGCACTTGTAATAAGTTTATTTGAATAAAAGATATGAGTTGTTACCATTGGGTGAGATAGCAGACAAGGGGTAACTTGTAGTGGTTAAAATCACAAAAGTGTAACTGCTCAAGTACCTACTGTAAATGAGGGATATTTTTTAAAACTTTAGTACCCGACTGTACCTACTCGCTATCACTTATAGACTATCAAAGCAAATGTTGACCGAGTGACGATACGGTAACCAGACTATTATGGTGAAAACAAATCTTATCGAGTTAACATGATATCAGATTCTTTTGAGCACCTAAAAATGTATCAAGGACGTTTCGGAAATTTCTATCGTTCGATAGCACTTATCTTTTTCTTTTATGCGCTTGTTTGTTTGGCAATCTATGCCAGTAATTCACTGGTACCTACTATTAAATGTGAAAGTATGTTTGTCTGTCTGTCCGTCTGCCTGTCTGCTACATTTACACGGTACACCTGTCTAAACGATTTAGATACAATTTGGTACAGAGAGCTTTGCAGATTGGAGCAGCGAGGTTCTTTGGCGGTAGGGTTGTATCTAACCACGACTGAAGCCTTGCAACGGACCAAAATAACTTTAAAAGGTCCCCTAAATTTCAAGTCTTGCATAAGGTAGACACAGTAGCAGGATACCCTAGCAATCGATACGTCATAAATTAGGCCGAATACAAAATTCACGTCACGGCATCCGATAATTTTTTTCCATAGGAAACTAGAAGGTCTAATTCTGTACAGATTCAATAAGGAAAAATGATTATTTTCGCCCCGAGCCCAGCTCAAAGGACTTTGCCCAAAGGAGGTCTCGGAGCCGTGAAATTGGATTGGCGGCACGCACGGCATTATACAGTTTCATAACAAGTGTGATACTACCCCCTTTTCACCAGGTATACGATGTGTTCGGTCCGATAACCTTTCAGTTCCATACTATAATGTAATGGTGTTTTTACCACAGAATAGAAAATAGGTTTTACACCATTTGTTGCCTGGAAGAGATCGCTGGTACAGGTTCCGATAAGATCGCCAAAGGTACATTTAACGAGTTTTGAACGCTGTTGTCTTACGAACGGGGAGCTTCAACCGCCGGCAATATCAATTTGGGAATTCTGGTCTGGTCTGGTGGGAGGCTTCGGCTGTGGCTAGTTACCAACATTGGTAAAGCGCGAATACCCGCTTCGTATGGGAAACACATCGAAGTCGTGTCGCGAAAGTCCGTACCGATGCATACTCCATGGGTCACGCGCTGCCGTGTCTCAGGGTTAACCGATTTTGAGGAAATTTGGTAAAGAGGTAGGTTGCATCCCGGTTGCGTTCTGTGGAACATATGCTACTTTTTATCCAGGTAAATCATGAAGTTCCCGTGGAATGTATCAAAAACACAATTCCATGCGGACGTAGTCCCGGGTAACATCTACTATCTCATAACTCTATAAGGTACTCCGAGTTGATCGAATAAGGGTATTTGCTCCGCCCACAGCGCTCAAAGCTTTTTGTCCAGAAATAATCCTTGGAGCCGTGAAATTGGTCTGACAGCAATGTCTACACTGTTTAATAACTTGGGTGTTACCTTCCTCAAACTCTCGCTAGTTCATTTGTATCTCGGAGAAGGACTTAGGCTATATTTTATCCTGGAAAATTAAGGAGTTCCCGCGGGAATAAAAAATACCTTATCGACGCGGACGAAGTCACGGGCATCCTCTAGTAGTAGTAGGTAATATAGTTACCGGAAATGTAATGAAACGGAAGTCGCTTTGAAGATACGACGAAGCGAGTCTTTCATTTAATTTTATAAACTAGAAATAAACTGCAGTGCAGAATATGGTTTTTTGTATGTATAATTTCATTTGCTTGGCAAATTGCTAGAAACTTAAAGAGCTTTGAAAATACACAGAACAGGAATCGAACTTCAATGTAATGTAAACAGGAAAAAATAAAAGTCGAATGACTGATTTTATGTTAGAATTTTCTTTAACCCTACTTTTTCAAAGATGTTTTTTAATGATGATGCAGTCTAATGGTGGTGACGGGCTAAACTGTAAAGGATATGGCATATGGCAGTTATATTGATAATTTATTACTAATTTGAACTGACAAATTACAATGTTATAGCTATGAATTACAATTTTCCTATAGTGCTTGATTAGTCGCTGTACCTACTAGGTAATTTAAACCCATAATACGTACCGGAAAGTTAAATCGCTACACAGCAAGTCTTTTCGTGTAGGGTCAGTAGTCACGGCGAAGCCTCCCACCAGGCCAGACTCGATAGGCTTGGAGAGTGACACATAGTTGCTATAAATAAAAGAGTATTTATTTATTATTTATTAATATGCTACTTTTTATCCCGGAAAGTTAAGGAGTTCTCGTGGGAATTAAAGAAACTCATTCCACGCGGACGAAGTCACGGCCATCAGCTACCTAGTAAAAAAAATAAAACCCATTCGAAGCAATTCATTTGTTGGAACCAGTGTCCGCTTCTATAACAAGCTCCCAGAAGACATGTTGAAGATGTCTCTCTTAGTTAAAAGTTTATGTAAAACGTAAACTCATTGAAAAATCTTATTACAATGTAAAGGATTACATAAATGACAAGAAAGCTTGACAATAATTTGCTCTAATGGCTCTGATATAGTTCCTTAGTTTAAGATTATTGTGAGATGGTGATAAGTAGAAAACCCAGCTGAGTTTGTCGGGGGCTCTTCTCAGCCCAGGGCGCGTTTGGAACATGTTTTAAGTTAAAGACTCAGTTTTCTCCTTACTTTAGCTTTAGTTTTAAGATACTTACCGTAAATGATTAATTATCACCATCATGTTTTATAAGTAGCTAGCTGATGTTCGCGACTTCGTCCGCGTGGTTTTTTGTATGGGGAAATCAAGGGAAAATGTTTTTTATTTTTTCGTATATTTTCCAATGTTTCTAATAGTTATTCTGCTATTCGGGACGGAGACAAATACAAAAAATCAAAAACCATGAAATCGGTCCTGCCGTTCTAGAGTTATAAGTGTTCGAACAAACAAGTGTACAGTGTACCTAATTTGAATAAATAAATTTGACTTTGAATCTAGCAGTGGGACGTGCAATTTTAATTTAGGGCATCCAGGTGATTTCTGTAGGGGCATGCTATATACCTGTACATTTGGTATATTTAAACAATACCGCACTGGAGGTAGTTCTCCCGTACGGAGTGTAGTCGGCCGTGAAATCGAGTCGGACGGGTCGACAATTTCGACACTAAGGTTGTTTCAGACGTTAAAGTTCACACGTGCGTTTTTTTTTATAACAAAGACATATTTTATTTGCTGTAAATAAAACACTAATTCATACTAATTATTTTATTTTTGGTAAATCATTAAGAATAATGATATAATGAATAATGACCGAAGATGACCTATTCAAATTTTATGGTTGATAAACGTGTAAATAGTTTATCACCTGGGGTGCGTGAGCGTTTTACTTGTAATAAGTATTTTTTTAATTTTAAGACAGGTTAAAGTGCGTAATGGCCGACAGCGCAATCTCTGAATCCCGAACAACAAATTATGCCCCAGATCTTAGTATCTATTGGGAAAAACAACCACTTGCCTGCACTAAAGGAACCCCTCAGTATTTCTATTATATTTTCCTAGTTAGGTTGCCTGGAAGAGATCGCTTCAGCGATAAGGCCGCCTATTGTACAGCTTCTTCCCTTTATGTATATATGTGTTCTTCTGTTTTATATTTTGTTTGGTGTACAATAAAATGTATTTTCATTTCATTTCATTTTATTTCCTCTATTTGCCTGGATTCGGCTAGGTCAGGCGGCTGCGGCAGGATGGACTCTGGATTGGCGGCTTGCTGCTGTGTTGGCTAAATATCAGCTTGTGCGAATAGATTTATGCGCGTGCGTTAGAGTTCGCGGCGTATGAAAGACTGGCCATTCAATATAGCGTTAGTTTTCTCCTTGCTTGTGAAAAAAACAGATGGGATTTTTTCAAACTTTATAATACTTCATTTAAAATTTATTATTTAATATCCTCTATTTCCTTATTTCATAAAGGATAGGTGTCTCATATTATACGCCTTGTTTTGACTCTGCCACCGCGCTGGTTCAAAAAGAAAATTCTACTGAGAAGAGCTGGCCGTTATGTAATTCTACAGGAAAAGTCTCAAGTTTTTAGACCTTTGGGTTTGGTTTCCCAGTCAGAGATATTATGTCAGTTTCTATTTAATTTTTATTTCAGTAGAGCAGGAATAAAAAAACTTTGCGTATTTTCTTTTCGTGTGAACACACTTTTATACAGTTACGAACAAAAGATGAGTTCATTACATGGAGAATTATCCCTGTATTGTATGTTTTTAAAGGAATCGAGCGGCAAATTGGCTATCAGTTTAAAGGATCGTTGGTTCGATTCCTTGTTGGATTTATTTGCGAGTAATACTTTTGGATTAAGTAATTTATATTTTATTAAACAACAATAGTTTCAGATTCTGCGTGGGCGTTTAGAGAATACTTTAGACAGAGATGTGACGATTATATACTAGACGATTCCTATAACTTCGTCCGCATGGATGCCTGCCTACTTTCTCTTCTTTGTTATTTAGACAATAATTATACTCAGCTATGCATCACCACTCACCACCAGGTGAACTCGCAGTCAAAGACTACATAGTTGTGCAATTAAAACCAATATCTTCCAAATGATCGCCTTGATATTCATATTTCAGGGTCCATGATATCGCAAATATGTTTTTATTTTGTACTTATATGTATACCTAAATAAGTAATATGTTTTTTTCGGATTATCATCAAATGGGAAGTACGACTTCTTTTAGTGGTAAGATGGTCATTATTATAATATGCATAGTAGTACACTTCATAACCAGCATGTTCACAAAATAAATGCTCGGAAAAAACCATAAAAATAAAGAAAAAAAAATTAACACTAATAACTTAATATGGTGCATCTACACTACACCATATCAGCATTACGCTGAGTTTGATAACCTTTTTGAGATTTTCTACAACACAGATTGTTAGTCTTTAAGTTTTATTTTCTTTTTATTTCTATTTCTGTAATTTGTTTGTTTAATTTTTTCTGTGTTATTTGAAATTCTAAATAAAGATTTGTAAAGATAAACACTTCCTTAGAAATCTCTTAAAGTTAAAGAAAATTACTTGTAAATTAACTAAAATCGCAGCGATACTGGATGTACCGTGTACGGGGTATTTTGTGACAGGTCGGGGTACGAGGAATCAAATTGATAATATCTTTGGGCGTCACAATTTGGAGTTTGGACCACCCTGTTACCTACCTACCGAAAAAGTAATTCAAGGGCATATTACCAATTATAATGTGATAAATTAGCATGACTGCCAAAAATATTTAGTTAGTTGGAATCGACTGGTGCGTAAAGGCCTCTATTTAGTGAAGGTTAAACTTTTTCTCTCGCGGTTAGAAACCACTAATTACCGTTCCCCCTAAACTAAACTGTCGAACAAAAGTTTGCTACCTCGGTTGCATGGGTCGGTGTAGTCTGAGAGACGGTGGTAGTTTATCCAATGCATCGAAGAATATCCCCTAATTGTCCTAAATGTAGCAGATCTGAGGACGTGCACCATTTATTATTGGATTGTTTCCGTAACGAGGCACATAGAAGTAGATGTTCAAAGCAAGAGTGTAGAGAGGTCTTTTAGGCAAGCGCGTTCTATTCTAGACCTCATCTAAATGCTTTTTGAATATCATTGATCCTGCACTAAAAAAATATGGTAGAGTGGTGGCTGTAACAGTGCCCTGTCCCAGCCTCTATCGGAGGAAGCTACAATTGTCTCCACGCGTCCACGGCAGCTTATCCCTACTTAAAAAGAACAAACTCCATAAATAAAGGTTAAAAACATAATTTGCTACATTATGTGCTACACCAAATACAAATAATTACCTATTAAACCTTACCTACAAAATTTTACACAATCAGATGCGTGTAGGCACAATATTGTTCACTAAACATACTCGCGACATCATCCGCGTGGATTTAGGATAGAAGAACAGACAATATAATTATGATGGATGATTTTTAACAGCTATCTCTGAGACTACACATCCTGCGTTTCTAGCTACACGGAGCTACAACAGGGGCCATACTGCCAACGCTTAAAGCAATATTACTCCAAATGCCAGCTTGATGTCACGTACCTTGACGTTCCTAAAATAAGGATTATAATTTCTAAAACACGAAAGTCAACAATACTGAAACAATACAGCTTTATGCGGTGGTAGTATGCCCCCAGAACAGTGTAATAGTGAGACAGCGATTTCACTAATGACCGAATGGATATACCACTCATCTGTAATGAGTCGAGGAAATATAGTTTTCGCGCCGAGCTTAAACGATTAACTGCCAAATTATAAGTAATAGACTAGCTGAAGTTACTGCCTCCTTTACTTTCTAACCATTGACGGCATAGATTCATACAGGGACTTCAAATTTGGTAAAGATTTTTTGCGCAAAGGCATTCTTTCCGTCATAATAACGGTCGGGTAAAATTCCTGAATATCCATTCGAGCGATCCTAAGCAGTATGATTTCAATATTGTTGACGTCCTTGTTTCATTATTATAATCCTAATTTTGGAGACTTCAAGGACAGTAGAGCTGAAGAAGATGACCAGCGAGGATGTGGAAGGCGGAGGACTATAATTGGTGGAACGTTCTCGGAAAGGACAAAGCATCCATATAATTGTTTTATCGCGGGATCTCCTTATTTTTCCGGGATAAAAACTAGCTTATGTCTTCTAGTATGTATAGTGTACCTACCTAAATTTAATAAACATTATTTGACTTTGACTTTGACTTAATGTCCTTCCTCGGTATGCATCCTACCTTTGTACCAACCAAATTTCGTCAAATTGGTTGAAAAGATGGGCCGTTAAAGTAGTATGGATATGGATATGAGTAGGTATGGAAGTATAGATTTACTTCAACGCACATAAGTAGGTATGTTTAATTTAGCTCAACTACAGATGAAAATATTATAATAGTTGGTAAGCTCAACTCACGTTTTCATAAAAAGTTACATTACAGCCACCGAAGTCAAAGGAATAAAGTTCCTTGTTACATTAATATTACATATAATATATTGAGAAAACAAAAGGCCAGGGGTCAGCATACGGGTTGCGGCTCGCCCGAAAATGATTAATCGCATAGCGGAGAATAGGCGGGGAATATACCGCTTGGAACCCCACTCGCTTGCCAATACATCATATCTTTATATCCCGAGCTGTCGGAAAAATGTAGTGGGATAACGAAAAGATACATTAAGATACAGGGATTAGGTTGCGGAAGGAAATGGTCAAAATAAAGGGTGTACAAAGGGGACGGAGTCTGTATTGCGCTGAAGCAATTTACTAAAACTAAATTTTACACTGCTATGATAGCGATTTCGACATCCTTTTCGGGACTCAAATCCTATCACATCATTTAAAAAAAAACAATTTTTGTTATTTTTCAGTTAATTAAAAAAAAAAATTCAAATAAACTTTTACAACATTTTGATAGTCTGTCGGTACGTTCGCGCATCATGCCGAAACTACTAAATGGATTTGAATGAAACTCGGTACACTTACAGCTGAGATTCTGGATTAGCATACCTATAGGCTACTTCCCCGAAACGAATCCTATTGTAGGAGCGAATTGTTGAATAGCGTGATTTCTATAATAGTCGTTCGGGAATCTCACGAGAGTAGCGAGTGATTCTAAGTGAGAATCCTGAGTGTAGTGAGGGATTTAAAGGCACAAGAAACTAAAAACTTTGCTTTCGTGTGATATATACAATTTTTCACCTCAATTGCGAGAAAATACGAATTGATTTTGAATGTTTCGTGGGATTTGTAAAAATGCCTATGATAATTCACAGCGTTCCAAATTCAAAATACTTTTTCTCAAAAACGTAACAAACGTAAAAAAAAGGCGCATTTTTCGAAATAGAGAGGTGGTTAATTAATAATATTCATAGGTAACGAGCACTGCCTCGTTCGTCTAGTGGTTGGCATGTTCGACTGCGGCCGACGAGGTTACGAGGTTTCAGGTCGGGCCATAATTGAGTATTGGGTTTTTCTGACTAGAAATTCTCACTACTAGCACGGAAGTAGGAATTTCCACCCCCGTGCCTCGGAGAGTACGAAAAGCCGTCGGTCCCGGTTATTATCACTAACATGATAATAGTCGTTAAAGCCCGCCAACCCGCATTGGAGCAGCGTGGTGGGTCTAAGCTCTAATTCCCTCTCTCCTATGAGAGTGGAGGCCTGTGCCCAGCAGTTGGACGTTAATGGACTATAGTGGTAAGTGGTAACAAGCACTTGTCCGTAACTGGAGTGCGTCCAAAAAGTAGGCAGCCGTGTGCCCCGGGGCACCATTAAAACTTGTTATTGTTCCCCAAACTCACAACTCCGCGGGGACTGTGTGTGTACAAGCTGCTTGCACACGAGTGCACACGGCTCGCTGCCGGAAACTGAATTCGTTTTACGTACGTTCCTACATATTTGTTTGGAATAAAGCAATTATTTTTAAAAATATAAAGGTCACTACACCGCTGAGTCAATTTGTTGTGTTTAATATTGTGTACGTTGATTATTACGAACATTAAATCATAGATACTAATCAAATAAATACATACATATTTAAATATTTTGGACACGTCTGGCTGCATGTAGAGATCGCTGGATGAAGAGGGGGGAAGGCCTTTGCCCACGTTTGGGATGACCTCTAAACATTAAAAAAAAAAGAAAAAAAAAAAAGACGTGTGTCACTCGGAGACTGCCGCGGTAAAGCTAGCATAGCATTTTTTATCAACTTACCTAACTAATTTTAAAGAATTATGTTATTTAACATAATTCTTTAAAATTATTTCGCCTTTATATTCCAAATCATCTTTTCATAAAAATAGTCTTTTTATTTTCAATAATTTGAAGTCAACAACACAAGTAGTCATAGCAAACAAAGTGTTAGGTTTTCAATTTCGTTACGGAATTTCTGGATTCGGTCTCCACCCTCAAGGCCCGCGATAGAAGCTATGCAATAGCTTAATAAAAAGAAAAAAATATTTTGAAATATGAGGAAAAAAAACATAAAAAAAAAACAGAAAATAACAAAAGGAAAAAAACATGCATAGATATATAAAAAAAAAAAAAATTAAAAAATTAAATAAAGTTATAACTTTAGAGGTAGGCTTTAATAATAATAATAATAAAAATCAAATAAATAAGTATTATAAATGCGAAAGTTTGGATGGATGGTTGTATAGATGTATGGATGGATGTTTGTTACTCAATCACGCCGAACGGCTGTACGGATCTGGATGAAATTTGGCACAGAGATAGATTATAGTCTGGAATAACACAATATAGGCTTCTTTTTATCCCGGAAAACTAAGAAGTTCCCGCGGGAACCAAAGAACCTCAATCCACGCGGACATAGTCGCAGGCATCAGCTAGTATTGTAAATGCGAAAGTGTGTTTGTTGGTTTATCCTTCAATCACGCTGCAACTGAGTAACAATTTTTTCCAAACAGTATAGTTGAGGACCTGGAGAGTGACATAGGGTAATTTATATGAGTTCAAGGAATTAAAAAAAAAAAACCACGCAGACGAAGTCGCGTGCATGAGCTAGTATTATTATAGATTTTCTTGAATCATATTCATAGCTAGAAACACATTCACCTCATAATCAAAATAAAACTTAATATCGGTTCGTCCGTTTGGGAGCTACAAAGCCAAAAACAGATAGACTCCATCCCGGGGAAGGACAAAGGCTACTTTTCATGCCGGAAAGTCAAATAGTTTCCTCGGAATTTTCCAAAATCCTAGACCCACGTGGACGGTGTCTCGGAAATCGTCTAGTGACTTGTCTAGTATGGACTAGACTAGTCACTAGACGATGTCCGACTTGTCGATGTTGACTTTCGCACAATATATATAATATTAGTATAGACTAACATTATATAAATGCGAAAGTAAGGACGGGTGGACGTTTGTTACTCAATCACGTCTAAGAGATAAATTATAGTCTGGAATAGCATATAGGCTACTTTTTATCCCCGCTGGAATCCAAAAACCTCAATCCACGCGGCCGAAGTCGCGGTTGTCAGTTAGGATTTTATAATAATTGAGTTCATGTACCTCGTTCTATTTTGTTTTTATCCTCTTTTTCCCTTTGAACATAGAAGATATTTTTTTTAAACCACGTTTTAGTTTGCTTTCAATCTAGAACTAGTAAAGCAATTTACTATTAAAACACTGTTTATCGAAGTAATACTCCGTCTACGACGCTTCAACATCGATGCAACGTTCAATTAATTTACTAAAGTGGTTCCATTTCGAGAGCAATAAATTATCAAGTGGTAAGAAAATAGACTTTATAGGAAAGATTAAACTTAGTTGAAATTTAGCTACAATAAATTAAATACATTTTTTATAATTTTATTACAGTGCTTCACACACGAGGATAGTTTCTAAGCTTACTTAAACATGCATATCAAAAATTCGCGGAACCGGCAGGATTAAATACACACTATTATTATAAAAGCGAAAGTATGTCTGTCTGCCTGCTACGGTTTCACGGTCCATCTGTTCAACCGATTTTGATGATATTTGGTATTTGGTTAGATTGTATCCCGGGGAAAGACAGGCACTTTTTATCCCGGAAAATTAAAGAGCTCCCGAAGAGAGTGGGAATCAAAAACCTTAATCCTCGTGGACGAACTCGTGGGCATCATCTAGTGATTAATAATTAAGACTTTAACCTCCCATTGGGAGGTTTTAACTTTTAAGCGACTAGATGATGTCCGCGATATCATCCGCGTGGATTAAGTTTTTACATTCCCGGGGGAACTCCTTACTTTCCGAAATAAAAAGTAGCAATTGCCCTTCCCCGATATGTAAGCTACCCCTACACCAAATTTCATCAAAATCAGTTGAAAAGATGGGCCGTTAAAGCGTAGCAGACTGACAGACAGATAGACACAATTTCGCATTTATAATATTAGTATGGATATGGATTGAGTATCACTTGATTTAATAGTAAAGGAAACCATTGTGAAGAAAACCTACATACCTGTGAATTATATGTCCTCAAATGTGTGCGCAGTTGCCAAACTACAGTTGACCAGCGTGGTGGACTATGACTCTGCTAAGCCCTTCTCATTCTGAGAGGAAACGCGTGCTCAGTCATATAAAAAAAGGCGGACGGCATGGCATACAAATTTTCCAGGCAGTTGCGAGATGATGGTGGTATATAGTTCACGATTACATAGCAATTTGGCACATCATAGCATTCCATAAAAACCCCTCTCAAAGATTGAGCCATAAAAGCATAATTTCACTCACTCATCTATAAAGCGCTTCACCCCTTCGTTCCGTAAATACTATAGATAGGAGATAAAGTTTTATTGAGCAAACAGTTTAGCCAAGGACCGTTGATACAAAATACCATAGATAAGTAGACTTATTTTGCATTAAAATTTACACAATACTAAACTTTTTGTTTACGAAAAATGTTAGTGTTTTATACTTATACGTTATCATTCAAAGTATAACATGTTGAGAACGAATCTAAGAGCGAAAAAAAAGCAAAGGACCACATATTTCTTACTAGATGA
Organism: Erebia epiphron; assembly: GCA_963932025.1. Taxonomy (NCBI): domain Eukaryota; kingdom Metazoa; phylum Arthropoda; class Insecta; order Lepidoptera; family Nymphalidae; genus Erebia; species Erebia epiphron. The sequence continues at coordinate 54,448,244 of OZ009945.1, read as the reverse complement.
TGTCCGCGACTTCGTCCGCGTGGATTAAGATTTTTGATTCCCGCGGGAATTATTGAGTTTGTTGGGATAAGGAAAAAAAAAGAATTACACTTTTACAACAAAGTAAAATATGATCAAATTTGTAATTAATTTGTAATTTTTGTCAAATTCCATCCAGATCCGTTAGCCGTTCTGACGTCCAGGTTGAGTTCACAAACATCTAACCAAACTTTCGCATTTATAATATTAGTAGCAATGCGATTACGTAGTATCTTGGGGTTTGTATATGAACGCGTCGGCCGTAAAATTCGGTATTCATTTTACAAGTTAGTGTTACAAGACCCCTGGGATCGACTCGTCATCAAAAATTTACGCTTCGGTGTTAAATAATCAGAAGCCGGGGCAAACTTTACAATTGTTGACGTTACTTTTCAGGGAATTTTAGACGAAAATGTATATCCACTGTTTTTGTAAGATAGAACTTGGTTACTTGGCAATTATACTAATATTCAATTGGCAAATAAAAAAATATTCTATTCTATTCTATTCCAATCACTTTGACTGCTTCGTTGGTTAAATGGTTAGCATGTTCGACTGCAGTTGACGAGGTCCCAGGTTTGAGTCCCGGGTCGGGCTATAACAAGTATTGGAGTTTCTGACTAGAAATTCTCAGTACTAGCCCGGAGTTAGGAAGTTGGCGGTGTTTCACCCACGTGTCTCGGAGAGTACGGTCCTGCGTCTGATCTCTCTGCGGTCGTTTCGAATTTGTCCCATCGGGCTTTGAGAGTAAAGAGACAGAGAGTGTATGCGCTCACACTTGTGCACTACATACTATATCTTCCGCGCAGATGACTAATCTCTCTGGCCGCCGTGACCGAAATTCGGTCGTGAAGAGGATATTATTATTATAATCAAAGACGCGCCGGATTGAGAACCTCCTCCTTTTTTGGAAGTCGGTTAAAAATACGGTAGTAATGCTGGGGGTAGAAATCCCAATTATTATAACCCGTTCCCCCCGTTAACTTTTTATCCCGGAAAGTCAAATGGAAATCATCTAGTTTGTAATATATAAGGGTGTGGATTTTTAAATAAACATTTTCGGGTCAAGATTATTCATACAACCGTCTCGGTACAGCCGCGCCCGGGTGGAGCTCCTAGTACCGCATAGTAATTACACGGACGTCCTGAAGGCGTCGCGGATTTCCCGCGGGAAATTACATTTGTATCTGTCCCTCATGTAGGTAGCTACTGCCGAGATGTGAAGGACCTTTGATGAAAAGATGGATGGACGCCGTTTGTGCTACAATCCAGGGTAAAGTATAGTTCCACTAACTTATCTGGCCCGGTGTCCAAAATTGGAACTTTTGCATGGAGTTTATGCATGTTTAGTTTTTTTTAAATATTTATTACGCTGTCACCGGATTAGACAAGTTAGTGGGACTCTATTAGGGATGATGACAAGTCAATCAAATCAGCAACTCTTTATCAAACTTTAAAAAACGCATAGAATAGGTAATAGCTTCCAGTATGGAAGTTTGTATGAAATAGACGACCTTTATAAATACATATATAGCTGTGACGTCATCACAATTCGATGCACGTTTTTACTTCAATCGATAATTTAAAATGATTTTCGAACATAAAACTAACAACTTCTTGACAATGGATCGAACAAAATGTTATGGTCTGAAAAAAAAATAATTACACTTTTATAACAAGAACGATACTTAAAATATGATCAAATTTCTAATTATTCAACATTTTCATTCAAAACCGGAGCTTTCCGCGTCAAAGCTTGTAACTGTATATTCACTTTTGTGCGCGTAAACAGAATTTATAATGGACTGAAGCATCGGTAGTGATAAACACGATTTATTAACAACATTATAATATTTTCTGGCTACCTGGGGGCATACTAGGTACCATCGCTTTAAACCGTATTGTTCTAATATTGTTGATTTTTTATCCACTAGAAGTTAGCCCTTGACTAACCCTAAAGCCCTTGATTGCTATCTCACCTGATGGTAAGTGATGATGCAGTCTATGATGGTAGCGGGCTAAACTGTTAGGGGCATGGCAGATATAATTAACCCATACCCCTAATCGGGTTCTACACGGCATCGTACCGGAACGCTAAATCGCTAAATCGTCTTTACCTTAGGGTGGTAACTGGCCACGACCGAAGCCTCCCACCAGGCAAATGTTCGTGTTTTAGAATTGTAATGCTTATTTTAAGGGACATCAGATCGTGGCATGTGGAAATAAAAGAGACCAATGCCCAGCGGTGGACGTCTACCGTTTGGTGACGGCGATACACAGTTTCAGGAAGGTCCTATGAATTACGATGCGCTGTTCAGATTTCTCGTTACATCTCCATTACATAAAAACCTCGGAGCCTTTGATTTAGGAGGCATTAAATCAAAACGCCTAAGGTCAGCGTGAGGGTTCTTACGGCTCGCCCGAAAGTGATTAATCGCGTAGTCCCGAATAGGCGAACAATATAAATTTTGTGACCAACCATTAGTCAGGCGTTCGATGAACGTGCAAAATCTTTAAATATTTTGAAATAGATTACTACAGATGCATGGCACGGCGCGGCACGTAGCGGCAAATATTCCTTGCATGAGGTTGTATGGAGCTCGTACGGAGATGCACTGTTGCACATAATTGTACAAAGAACTTTGACGTCCTCCGTAGCGCAGTGTTGAGCGCTGTTGCCTTAACGTGCGGAGGTCCCGGGTTCGATCCCTGGTAGGGTTTGGAAATTTATAATTTCTGAAAATTCAGAAATCGGAATCGGGAGGCATCGGCCGTGGCTAGTTACCACCCTACCGGTAAAAAGTGCCGCCAAGCGATTTAGCGTTCCGGTATGATGCCGTGTAGAAACCGAATGGGGGTATTGGTTTAATATAACTGTCATGCTCCTAACAGGTTAGCCCGCTACCATCTTAGACTGCATCATCACTTACCATCAGGTGAGATCGCAGTCAAGGGCTAACTTGTATTGGATAAAAAAAAGAATACAATTGTCGCTCGATGCCGCGCCGCGCTTCTGTAGTGGGGCTAAACTGTGCAATATTTCAGCTTTCCAAGTCCAAGCAACGTACTATTTACCTATTCTGTGGTCCAAGGGATGGATATTGATGATTGATTGATGAGTCAGTCAGCGAGCGAGTCAGTCAAGACTTTTCTTTTTATATAAATTCATGAGTTATTTGTTTTAATTGGTGTTCTAACTCGTTTTAAAGTTATCTAAAAACGATCTAACGTAGTCTTATTATATAAATCTAAAGTAGTTATTTTAGAGATAATAAGTATTTACTTTAGTTTACCCGAGCCCCAGACATAGTAATTTTACTGATAAAACAAAAGGATAAATTAAGTTTTGAAGATCACTTGAAATCGATAGAGTCTACGCAATTAATTTATCGGAATGGAAATTTTAAATGTAATTTTAAGAACTAGCACTTGGACGTTTTACGTTTCAATGGTTTCATTTTGTAGAGTTCTTTTGGTTTCACTTTTAGAAATTGAGAATTGAGAGTTCTAGAGTAAATAAAGAACCCTGATAGTCTCGGTATGTCCATACTATAATATTATAAATGCGAAAGTGCATCTGTCTTTCTGTCTGCTACACTTTAATTTCCCATCTTTTCAATTTTGGTATGGAGGTAGGTTACAACATCCCGGGGAAGGACATAGGCTATACCGGAAAATTAAGGAATTCCTTCGGGAATGAAAAAATCTTAATCCACGCGAAGTCGCGGGCGCGGGAATCATCTAGTTATTGAATAATTTTAAAACCAGACGCGTCGCTTGATTGCGTCTAGATGCGTTAGGTCTCCAGGGTAAATGATGATGCAGCCTAAGATGGTAGTTGCGAATAGGCCGGATACTAGCCACGGCCGAATAATCCCACAATCCCGCAGGGCCAGAAACAAAATCCCATATTGACTGTCGGGGATCGAACCCAGGACCTTCCACTTATAAGACAACAGCGCTCACCACTGTGCCGGGGAGATCTTATACCAAGCGAAATAAGCTAACTTTAAGTGTATAATAAAATATTATAGAAGCCACTGCCTCACAACGTCCCACCACACCGCCTGTGTGCGTTGCGCCTTATTGTGCGGTTAAGAAGTTCCATTGGAATATAATTTCAGTTCAAAGCGCAAATTGTCGTGATACCGAATGTCATCAAAGTTGGCCAAGAAATTAACGTGATTTAATTATTTATTAATTAATTAATTCCCGACATTTTGGTTCCCACTTTGTAAATTATGAAACTAATTTATGCTTTGAACACGTCACCGCGAGTGCGCGTTTGATATCAATTATGGATGATTTGCGTGTGGGTACAAATGCTACTGTGCTCGGTTATCTGAACAGATCTTATAGTTTACACCTTATAATCTCCTAATAATATTTATGGGATCATAATTTAATGCATCCTCCGTACCAAATTTCATCAAAATCGGTTAAAAAGATACAATCGTGCAAGAGGAAAATGTAATAATAGAAATACGGGATGAAGTTGTAGGTACACTGAAATAAACAGACAGACAGACACCCTGTCGCATTTATAATATTAATATTTGAATATTTGATACGGACTGGCTTTAAAACAGTTCAGGGGTTTGCTAGGCCAAAACGTACGACGATCATCAAAGCTTGTAACTTTATATCGGCTTTTTAAGATGTTTTAACGCAGAGCCGATACTGGAGACGTTGCGCATTACTAATAAACTAAAAGCCCAGACCAGAGAACATAAATTTTTTTTTAAATTAAGGCCACATCAGTGGCTTGACGACGCCCCTGGCGCAGTGGTGAACGGTGTGGTCTTATTGTGGGAGATCCCGGGTTCGATTCCCAGCAGAGTTGAAAAATTCGGCAATTTGGGAATTTGTGAATTTTCTCTGGTCTGGTCTGGTGGGAGGTTTCAGCCGTGGCTAGTTATCACCCTACTGGCAAAGACGTACCGCCAAGCGTTCCGGTACGATACCGTGTAGAAAGCGATAGGGGTATGGGTTTAATATTACTACCGTACCCCTAACAAGTTAGTCCGCTACCATCTTAGACTGCATCATCACTTACCGTCAGGTGAGATCGCAGCCAAGGGCTAACTTGTAGTGGAATAAAAAAAAACACTCCCAAGAGTCCAAGAGAGCGTCACTCTGCGCCAGGGAGGTCGTCAAACCAAACCTAAAAAGAGGATTCCAACAACCACATAGTTACCTACTTCATAATATTTTCATAATTATCACTTTCTGATAGCATTACTTTAGAATATATTTTGATTACCAAGCTCCTATTATTATAAAAGAAAAAAGATGTAAAAGTTGTTTGTGAATTAAATGAAAACTTACAAAAGGAAGTGAACTTAATTTCAAAGTAATAAGGGGCTTAGCGAAATTTTTATAGAATAATATTCTCTTTCTACTTTGACTTTGCTCAGGCTTTACTTAGAGTTAAAACGGGATGGATAATAAATATCATAAATTTGTTATTAATATTGTTTATTTATCTTAAGTTAGGGCTAAGTCCGCCAACCCGCATTGGAGCAGCGTGGTGGGTCTAAGCTCTAATTCCCGCTCTCCTATGAGAGTGGAGGCCTGTGCCCAGCAGTGGGACGTTAATGGGCTGTAGTGGTGGTGGTGGTGGGAGGGCTAAGTCAAAGTATGCTCTATAGATCTCACACTTAGAGCCTCGTATATTATAATAATCGGTGATCCGGTAACGGTCGAGAGCTTGCCTGCGAGGCAGTCATCCTATCCAATAACCTGGGCCCTATTACGATAAAATGCTTTTTTTTCATCCACTACAAGTTAGCCATTGATTGCGATCTCACCTGATGGGAAGTGATGATACAGTCTATGATGACAGCGAGCTTACCTGTTAGGGGTGTGATACCCATATTTAGCAACGATTAGCATTTAATAGGTTATTGATATTAGTAAAAATTGAGGGTAGAGTGACCTAGTCGCGACAAATCATATCAGTCGATTACGGTTGTTAAGCAACTTTGACCCAAGTTGGCAAGTCGGTAGCTGGATGGGTGACCGAATTTGGTGGTTTGAATTTGGCCTTTTCGTTATATCCGTGCCTTGGAGAGCACGTTAAGCCGTCGGCAATCTGATAATAATCTTTAGAAACCTAAGAGTTAAAATAATACTCTACTCTACTCTATAATAATAATAATAGTCGAGTCGTATGCAGAAGGACCTGGGAACCCACCCCATTATTTCCCCAAGATAACTCCTGTCTGCCTGTGATTAATGGAAAAGGGTCACGACCCTCAGCAATGAGGAACACGGCACAGAGAGAGATTAGTAAAAATTAGGTATTTTACAACTAGTCAAATCAGGGTCTTTTTTCCAAAACATCAAAACGCGCTCTTAGTATATATTTTGTATATTTCTCAACGCACTTTTTTACCTTAATAATTTAAAATGGTTTTTCAAACATAAAATAAACAGGAAACGTTGATATTACGTCTTTTGGCAGGTCCTCTGTTTAATAATCACTAGAAAATAATTTATTTGAATAGAAGTAAAACCCAATTTATCGTAAACCAATCCATTTTCTTGTTTTACATAGAAACCTGGTAAAATACCTTGTTATGCGATTTTATAAGGTAAAAATCATCTTACAAAAGGAACATGGCAAAATCGGGTCGTACCTGTTGTTACTTACTTATGCTTATCCTTTCTATTGGATAAACAGGCTTTGGGTAGGTCCATTACCTATAGCACTGGTGCTGTACGTTTTATGTGATTTTCTTACTACAAATATTTGTAAAACATGTGTAATTTTAGTTTCGATGGATGATGTCTGTTACTCAACGCCAAAACGTCTGAACGGATCTGGATGAAATTTGACACAGAGATAGAGTCTGGAATAACAAATTCTCAATCCCCGCGGACGAAGTCGCGGGTCTCATCTAGTATTATAAATGCGAATGTGAGTCAGTCTGTTTGTCTGTCTGCTACACAGACAGTGTAGCAGACAGACAAACAGCTTTAACGGCTAATCTTTTCGAACGGTTTTGATGAAATTTGGTTTATAGATAGATTACATGCCGGCTTTTCATCCCAGTATTTTTTTTTCTATGCGTTGGAAAATTACTATACTGTCGCTGCTAGAAACTATTATTGGCATGTTGCACTATGTCTGAGTCTGACCGAGAACATCTATTCTGTTCGAGGACGACGACGATGAAATAATTACAATAATTGCTGAGTCGAGGTCAAGCGTAAACTTGATAACGTTCAATAAAATGGCAATAATTTACGCGACATAGTAAGTAGTAATATAAAAGTTGCGGTATTTAAAGTGCATTTTTTGAATTTTGGAATTTAGTATGCACAGTTCTTCAGTTTAATATAAGTAGTGTGTTGTTTAACTAATACATGTAGTACATAGTAATCGTTGTATACATTGATAATTCGAAATGCTTGCCTATTTGTTAGTGGTTAAATTGTGTACAGTTTTTATACTAGCCGACAATCGAAATGAGTCCTGTAAGTATTATTATTATCTTCTTTTTCATTTCATCTCATTTATTAATTGCATTCCTGTCATGCATTATATTCAAGTCTAATCCATACTAATATTTAAATGCAAAAGTGTATCTATCTGTCTGCTTCGCTTTCAAGGATCATCTGTTCAGCCGATTTTGATCTTTGGTATTGAGATCCCGAGAAAGGACACATAGGCTACTTTTTATCACGTAAATTTAAAAAGCTCCCGCGTGAAAAATAACTTAGTCCACGCGGTCGATGTTGTGGGCATCAGCTAGTTAACAATTAAATTAAATCAATTGGTTTTTCCAGTACCTACAGAAGATACAAGGCGTGTGTACTACGGTAACGTGGCAAGAATCGAGGATTATCCGTACTTTGCTGGTCTCTGGAACTGCGGTGCTGTCATACTGTCTGCGACCTGGATCGCGACCGCTGCCCACTGCGTCGATAGTGCACTGTGAGTGGAGAAAAAGAAAACAGCTACCCTAAAAAAGTGTATTTGGGGTGTGTTTTAAAAATTAAGTGATGGTAGTATGCCCCCAGAAATACATTATGTACATTCAACTCGCGCGCGAACTATAAGTATTGCTTAGTTTTAGTTGTTTAATCACATCATATTATAAGGGGAAGTTTTAAAGTAGCGCCAGTGACAGAAAAGGGAAATAAGGGGTAATGAATATGTAAAATGTAAAATGTGTAAAAGGGGTGGATATTACGCTGATGGATGACAGAAGTGAGTGGAAGAAAACTTGTGTTGTTGGGATAAGGATAGGTAGAAGAAGAAAAAAGAGATCATGTTTTAGTTTCTTGAATTTTATTTCAGAGCCAGAGGTCCTCAACATGTTTACGTTGGTGGCAATACCATCAAAGATAGCATAGCACTTTCTTACGTAGATTATATAATACATCCAGAGTATCAAGGAGGCAGTAGTATGACGTTGAATGATATTGCATTACTCAGGCTAAATACTCCTCTGCAATTCTCTGAAAGAATTCAACCAGCCAAGCTGCCTATGAGTATTGCTCCAAAAAACGTGGTCCTTGTTACCAGAGGTAGAGATGAGGTAACTATTTTAAAGCATTTATTTGACAAATCAAATCTTAGTTGTTTAGACACGCGAAGGGGTTGTGGGTTCAAGCCCTGGGCTCGCACCTCAGACTTTTCGGAGCTATGTGCGTTTTAAGAAAATTTTAATATCACTTCCTTCAAACGGTGATGGAGAAAATCGTGAGGAAACATGCACGAAATATCCTCATAATGTTCTCGAAGGTGTAAAATCTGTCAATTTACACTTGGCCAGCGTGGTGGACAGAAGAGACTCGTGCTCAGTAGTAAACCGGCATTGGGTTGAAGTGATGATGATGATGATGATGATGATGATTTATCTTTACACATGTTTGTATGTGGAGTTCAAATGCAACTGAATTTTAGAGCAGTTCTGGGAAATTTATTACTTTCTTTCTTAATGGCATTGAAATAGAATGAGTTATGAAAACTCTACATCAATGCTTAATGGTTATCAAGTATTTTGTATATATATGTGTATATAACAAAAATGTTGTATGTGTACAGATTTAATTTAATAATTTGTCAATTAACGCAGACTGGAATAGCGTCAAGACATTTGAAAAAAGTCGATCGTATCGTACTGTCAGCTGAAGAATGTATAAGCATGATGAAGAACCCATATAATGTTATGTATGCACTTAAAAATAGAGAGTATTTGGAAAAAGTGGTTCTTTGTACGAGGCGTCAAGAGAATTTACCAAGCGTATGCGATGTATGTATATTTTTCTATTAAATGCTGGAAACGATGATCAGAGAAACGACTGAAACAAGCTCTGGACAAATTTTTGCAGAAATATCCTTTAATTTCTTCTTCTTCTTCATTTACAACTAGATGATGCCTGTGACTTCATCCGCGTGATTTAGAGTAAAGCCTTTATTAGCCTTTGTCCTCCCCTGTGATATAAACTACTTCTATACCACATTTCATTAAGATCGGTGCATCAAAAAAAAGACCCCTGGACGAATCAGGCTGAGCATGTAGATAGCAGACAAACAAATGATTTATATATTTCACGTAGGACAACTTGTGTCACATATGATAAGTCAAGACTACCACCGGTTCGTTGATTCTACTGAGAAGAGCCATCATCTCTCATCGGCAGATAATAACGTCGGCATTCGCTAGGAAATAATTTTTGAAAATTCTGTTTCTAAAATAGGGGTTTGGGATTAACCAATCAAAGTCGATCTTAAGGTGAAATGAAGCTAGTCTAGTATACAAATACTTTTTCCGTCTCTTTACAGGGTGACTCTGGAAGTCCAGTTTTAAGCGGCAATACTCTCATAGGTTTACACACCGTTGGAAACTTAATCTGCAAGGAAGGGAGACTGGGCATACACACCTACGTGTTCAACTTCGTGCCTTGGATCAGATCCCACACTGGACTTTAAAAAGGTGCTGTAAGGGGGTCTAGTGGGAACTATTCGAGTGTGTTGAAGTTATAGTCAGCGTCGCTAGTTTATATAAAAATAAAATAAAAACAAGAACTAAACAGGCATAAAAATTAGTTCCAAATGATCTCGATTCTAGACGGATAAGTTTGTGGGACTGTAACTTTAACGCCATACGATCGAATAGGTAGAAAAGCTCCCACTAGGCCTGCCGAACATGAAATCGACAAACAACAGGCGCGGGGGTAAAATCGAACAAGCGCATCTCGCAAAACATGGAAGAAATAATTATTTGTAAAAACTTTTCAGTAAAATAATAACAATAACTTTTCAGTTTCCGAAAATAAATTTGATTTACCTATCTAGAGTTTTAAGTGTAGTTAATATATTTCGATCGAACCCGGTACCTCCCACAAGACCACAGCGCCAGGAAATTCGTATGAAAAAGATAAAGCGGGGTAATTTTTAAATTTTTTATCAGACTATAAAGGTCACATTAAAACATAGTGTGCTGTGGTCCCCTGATGTCCATATTCCCGTGTAAAATATCGTGCAATAAACATCCAGTTTACGCCCGTTGTACCCCGCCGCCCGTCAAGACATAAACCTTGCCCGGAAATGAGATTGCGAGGTCCCAATCAATACGGGAGTGTGCTGCATTCATATTTTTACACGTTTTAACAGTTATGTGTTTTGGAAGTTCATTATAATAATAATAATAATAAGTCAGTCGCGGGTGTTTTTGGTGGACATCACCATTCCATATGACGAGAACCTTGTGAGAGCTGAGACGGAGAAAAAACGAAAGTATCTCGATCTGGCTCACGAGGTTTCCGCCATGTGGCATGTGGAGTCCACTGAAACCATCCCAATCGTAATATCTGCGAATGGGTTAGTCCCAGTCAGCCTTGCTCACCATCTGAGGCGACTGGGGTTCCGTGGCTGTTCGCTCGCAGCCAGGATGCAGAAAGCGGTGTTGCTAGACTCGGCTAGGATAGTCCGCCGGTTTCTCAGCCTGTCCCCCTGACCCCCGGCCGTCTGGTCTCCCCTGCCGGGGTGTAATCCTCCGCCCGCTGCAACTATTTATTTGTGTATTTGTGTATGTAAGTTTATTCCTTTATTTTAATTTACGTAAGTTTATTATAACTCTTTTGGCCATATATGTATTTATTTTGTATGCGGGCGCGAGAGCTTATTTTATACCGATAATAATAATAATCTTTATTTCAGACATTAAAACATCCATAATAATACAATACTAATAAACTACATCTAATATTAGTAATGTTAGTAAAAAAAGAACTTATATAACTATATGAGTAGTGTTAATTAACTTGATATCTACCGTTTGTGAAACACTGGGAGTGCATGTGCATGCTTACCCAGTGTCTCACAAAAGGATTTTCAAATTTTTCCGCTAGTGTATTGAGAATACCGTTGGTGCTCCCCCGCATCCTGCTCATCACTGATGCTGCTCTTTTCCTCATAATGTCATAGAAGTCATCTATGTGAGCTTCAGCAAACATCAGTGACGCGCTGCAGAATCGGGGCAATCCCAACAGCACTCTGAATCCGTTATTATACTGGATTCACAGGTCGTTGTAGGCCCTCTGCGTATATGTCACCCACAGGCTGCACGTGTAAAATGTTTGGCAATATGCCTTAAAAAGCGTGAGCTTTACCTCTTTGTTGCAACGTGCAAACCTATGAGCTAACATGTTGCATCGGACCGCCAACGCCCTGCGTTCCCTTTCCATATCTTTGACATCGGACAAATCCTCAGTTACTATGTGTCCCAGGTATTTGAACTCTGCGACTCTTTTTAGTGGAATTCCATTCAGAGTAACTGGAGGAATATTCTTCAAAGCACATCCTCTGCTTTTAAAAACTAAAAGCTCGCTTTTCTTTACATTATATATGAGTCCGTGTGACGAGCATACGACTCACATAATTATTTTAAGCAATCTCCTGAGTGCACTAATTGATGGACTCAGCAGAACCATATCGTCTGCGTAACTTAGGTTGTTGATTATGGTTCCATCAATTGAGCATCCAATTTTGGTTCTGCGGAGTTCATCAATCAGCTGATTAATGTAGATGTTAAACAGGGCGGGAGATGTTAATCCACCCTGTCTAACCCCACAATCCAGCTGGTATTCGTCCGAGTAGGCATCAGCCCATTTGACCCTGTTTGTTTGTGAGCTGTACCAAAATCGCAAAATATTAACTAACTCCTGTGGGATATTAAGGTCTTTTAACTTCGCCCACAGCCTTTCATAACAAACAAGATCAAAAGCTTTGGAAAGGTCAAGAAAAACGGCATAGATGGGTGTTTTCCTGTCCGTATAGTATCTCACAGTCTGCTTGAGCGCCAGTATAGCACTTTCGGTGGATAAGTTGCTTCGGAATCCAAACTGTGCATCATTCAGATTCAAATATCCACTGAGCTGTCGCTCAAGCAGGCTATCAAACACCTTCCCTAGAATCGCAGCTAAGGATATGGGCCTGTAGTTTAGTTTATCCGCAATATCTCCCGTTTTATTTTTAACCACAGGCACGCCCATGGTCCTCATTAGGTCGGCAGGAAGATAGGAGTGCCGGATGCAAAACGTATAAAACATTGCAAGCAGATGTTCCACACTTAGACCGTCGTGTCCCGGAGCCTTTCCCCTCGCTAGTCTCTTAATGGCAAACTTTACCTCCCGAGCACTAAACGAGAGTGAAGATCCGAAGTTAGGCTCTACACCCCCAAGCATCTGTCGGTCCTGTGATAATGTTGACCGGACTCTAAAGTGCTCTTTAAATACATTGGCTATACGTCCCACATCCGACTCCCCATCCACGCTCACAGGGAGACCCGCCCTTGGATTTAATCGGCTGGTTTCTTTCCAGAATTTCTGAAATTTTTTTTGCTTATGCCGCTCCGCTATCCTATCCATTTGTATTTGCTCTTTATTCCTTTGACAATATTTGAGTCTATTTTTAAATTGCCTTTTACTCTCTTTCATACCTTGGTACTCTGTTCCATCCGCAGGCATGCCATTCAATTTCCACAAGTAAAATTTTTCTCGTGCCTCCCTGTGTGCGACTTTCACATATTATTTATTTCACCCTACCAACCGTCTTCCCTTCCTGACCCTTCCTGACTGGTTACTGGCTAACGCGGCTGTTTGAAGCGCTTGAATAACTTTATGGTACAATTTATCTATTACAGGCCTATGAGATTCCTCCGTACACATTTTGTCACAACAAGAGCTTAATTCTGAAGGAAAGTCTATGTGTTTCAATATGCCGTTACATACATCATAATATATACTGATCTAGGTTCCTTCCCCCCATTTTATTTTATCATTATTATGTATACACACAGGGTGGTCAGTTTTCCTACAAGTAACATAGAGATTACAGCTAATCTCTAAAGGAAAATGATCAGACCAATATACATCATAATGAACCTTGGCACCACAAATCGACAGCCACGCTGCCTCTGTAGCCAAGCAATGGTCTAGCCAGCGGCGACACCCATGTGCATCACTTATAAAAGTGTACGTGTCGCTATCGTGTCCAAGCTTAGCTACGTCGGCACATATCCAGTTTTGGTCCGAACAAAAATTCAAGAGCTCCTTACCGAAAAGTTCGCCAGGGTGTGCATTGAAATCGCCCAATATAAAATACTCAATACCACACGTTTCAATAATGGCGACAATCTCACTTAAACAGTCTTTAAATTCACTAATGTTTTCAACAGAATCAGTAGGCATGTACACACTAAACAATAGCAATTATACTACCTATAATGCTGGCTATTGACAGCAAGTCATTAAACGTAAGTCAATCATCAAATTATTCATTTAGGTATTAAGCGATATAAATCGAAAATTTGATCATGAGTATTAAATCTGCAAGCCAAATAGCGTCACGCCATCTATATTAAATTGGAGATCCCGTGCCCATCATAATCCACAGCCTGAGCTATTTGGCGTCATGTAACCGTCTTAGAGTGAAATTATCATTAATGGGCATCAAGACGCGTGTTATAGGAGACCTCGTCGGTTGAGAATTCAAAATTCGAATGCAATATTTTGAACTAATGCCTTGAGATGGGCAACATATTCGCCGTCCCGTCGATGGCGTGTTTTAGAGTTTGATAAATCCCAGTAGGGCATACGAAGCATACTCAATCAAAAAAGAAACATGCCACTACCAAAATTTCAGGCTACGGCTTGGTATAGAATATGACTTACATAATAATATTTTGCTCCTTTCACGAGTAAAAGCTTCACTCGGTTTCTCGCGGCGAAGTTTTCAGGCTATATTTTTGAAAGTCATGAGCGAGGAGTAATGGCTATGCAGCGATGTGACGGACGGCGTTACGGCTTTATGCACTGCTCAGTGCAGGCGGATGCTTGCACTTCAGATTGAAGCCGGACTCGCATACTGAGGCGATGCACAGAGTAGGCTCTTCGATATATTATGGAAAGACCAGACATCCATACTAATATTATAAATGCGAAAGTGTGTCTGTCTGTCTGTCTGTCTGTCTGTCTGTCTGCTACGCTTTACCGGCCCATCTTTTCAAACGATTTTGCTGAAATTTGGTATAGTGGTAGGTTATATCCCGGGGAAGGACATAGGGTACTTTTTATCCCGGAAATTTCAAAGGTTCCCGCGGGAATCATAAAATTTATCTGTTCAACCGATTTTAATGAAATTTGGTACAGGGGTAGGTTATATCCCGGGGAAGGACATAGGCTACTTTTTATCCCGGAAAATTCAAGAGTTCTCGCGGTCGAATCGAAAAATCTTGGTCCACGCGGACGAAGTCGCGGGAATCATCTAGTATTTCGCATAAAATAACGGTCTATTTTCTACAAATATTATCATAGTCCGTGAGCTCTTTTAGGTTTTTTATTCAAGTTACGTTTGTTTACAAGTGATTTACCCCCTTTTTTGGTTTACTTTACAAAATGCAAGACCTAAGTTGAAACACCGATTTTTAATCAATTTTATCAGTTAAGTCCCATCATTTAGAATGCAGTCTAACGTCCACGCACTCGTTATATCGGAAAGTACTAAACAAGATGCAGTTAGTAGTCTAAAAGATGGCGCTTCATTTGGTTAAGTTAGTAAGAACTTTTACGTGACTATTGTAAGGGATGCGCGTGTATAATATAAATTGCGTTTCATGTCGGTTTCTACTTCATTGATAATATAATGCAGCGACATCTAGAAAGAAGAAAGTAAACGAAAGACAAAGACAACGTGTACGGATAGACATCCAGCAATATGCTGGATTTTGCTTAAATGTTATTTTTTTTAAAATAATTATTACATGAAGGACCTGCCAAAAGACGCAATATCCACGTCTCCTGTTAGTTTTATGTTTAATAACCATTTTAAATTATCGATTAAAGTAAAAACGTGCATTGGCATTTCATACAAAATCCTATAGAAAGCAGGCGTTCTGAAGTATGAAAAAAAAATCCTGATTAGACTGCAGTAAAATACCCAAAAGTACCTAGTCAAATACCCAATTCCGCGTAGAAGTAGTATGGGTTTATATAACTACCATACCCCTAACAGGATAGCCAGCATCAGCAACAGGACTGCTTCATCACTTACCAATAGGTGAGATCGCAGTCAAGGTCTGACTTGTAGTGGCATAAAAAAAAAGTGTGCGTGTGTGTGCAATTCATACACGACAGAAGTGAAAGTTCAGAAAAGTACTTTCTACTACGAGAGAGAATGAGATAAATATAACTTGTATTCTATCTCATTCTCTCGCAGGCTAAATCCTATTATGAATTTGTCTCTTTTTAATGTCGCTTTTTCGTTTCATCGAATTTTCAAATCTCCACGATTCTAAAGAAATTTCAATTAAAAAAAAACACCGCGGGTTTTGTAAATTTTATAATCCACGCGGACGAACTGGCGGGCATCATGTAGTACTTACTTTTCATAATTATTCCACGCCTCTGTCCCTTTCTGCTCTGTAGCCGTCAACAGAAAGCTTTCTACGGCCAGTGTTCTTAAGAAGCCCGGTTCCTCATGCAAGGCACGTCCGTTACGAATTTACGGGCGATTCATTCGATATTGGATTATTAGGCATTGATCCCTTTAAAATTTCTCAGCTAATTCGTTTTGCGACGTAGACGACTCGCAATTTTGTCGAACGGGAAAATAATGCCGAACGGTGGAACTAGACGCCGCCCGAATGTTAATTTTGGTGCCTTTTTATTATATTTTGGGGCTGTGGACTACTGAAATGTGCACGATTTTATATAATACCGAATGTATACTGCGGACTACTGTCTTAGAATACGTTCTTTACTATCGGTGTTTCGACGGAGGCGTCTAGACAGTAACGTTGCGAAATGACAGGAAAGTTAAGAAAGAAACTGCCAGAATTTTTAACACCTTTCAAACTTTGGCCTAAAGAGATACAGAGCAATATCGTACTGCTACGTGCTACAACTGCCACGGTAGCCTTATCTCCATTCTGCACATGTATGGGTTTCGACCCACTGTTTACGCTGTGGTAAGTTATTAAACTAAAAGGCAACATTACTAATTCGGGAGCGGCTTCAACGGACGAATCCACAGATTCCATTCAGACGTCAAAACGTCGACTGCTGAACATAGACATATGCCTTTCCCAAAGAACGCCATCACAACTGGCCCTCAGCCTTCCCCATCCAGCCACTTCCCACCAACTTCTTTAATCTAATCGTTTTAAAAAAATAATCATTAATTGTTTTATTGTGAAGAACGCTTGCACGCTTTGATGAAGTGAAGGCCTTATGAATTTTTTTATTCAGAAACGAATTGAAGAATTTTCAGCATTACAATTTTTCAGCCGGTCCGTAGAAATGTTAAATAGGTACACCATTTAAATTGTAATAAAAAGTTATTTTTTGTATTTTAAATTAAATTTGTTTGAAGGGTGAAAATGACGATCAATTCATGGCTTCAAGTGGGTATTCAAAAGTTAAATATCAGTACGTATTTTATCCTAGTTACGCAAAGAAGACTAGCACAATCTAGCGTTTCTTGACTGAGTGGATTAGGTTTGTAGGATGAGTTTTACGTTGAAAATATATTATTATGCTGCTTAGTTAATTTATTCTTGAAAACAAACAATAATAATAATAAATGTCCTCCCGACCGAATTTCGGCCACAGCGCCCAATCTCTGTGCGCATACATAGGTGCAATCTTTGTTCCCTCACTCTCCTAGCCCGATGGGATGGAAAATCCGTCACGACCGGAGAGAGATCCGGAGAAATAATCAGTAATATAGGTACCTAATTGATAAAAATAATCTCCAGTCTCAAAACGAGAGAAAACTAAGTTTCTTAATCTTTTTTTTGTATGATACGGAACCCAACTGTTATACCAGTGAAATTCTATGATAACGAAGTTTAATACAATTCTAAGCACAAGCACATAAATTCAAGTCCCTGTAAAACCCAGCGCCTGGCACCAAGTTTACACTTTACATGTTAAGATTTTATAAGACCGTCAACCGCACATACCCTGCGAGGCAAGACAACTTTTAATTAAACACTAATGCCATTCGCAAACAAATTCACAGTTGGGCAAAGGGGTGGAATGTCTCGAAACTCGATATCGCTAACATTCAATTTTTACGACAAATCCGTAATCTCAATTTTATTAGTGGATAAGTGATTATGCAAGACAGAAACGCGGGAAGAGGAGTTTCCAATATCCAAAGGAGTGAGACAGGGAGACCCGCTATCTCCAAAACTCTTTTCGGCAGCCCTAGAAGGTATTTTTAGAAATCTGGATTGGGATGATTTAGGGATAAATATAAACCTGGTTTTAATATCTAACAACAGCTCAGATCTCCAAACTATGCTCCAACAGCTAGCCGAGAAGAGCAAGGAAATTGGTCTAACTATGAACAAGTCAAAAACTAAGATAATGGCAAACGGAGAGCAAATAAATATAGAGGTAGATGGAGAGATCATTGAATATGTCACTCAATACATCTATCTAGGACAAACTATCTCTTTCAAAGACCAAATTGACCTAGAACTTGAAAGAAGAGTGACTTGTGCCTGGAGAAGATACTGCTCACTAAAAGAAGTTATGAAAAGTAAACACTTTCCAATAGCAGCCAAAAAGAAAGAATTTTATATTTGCATTCTCACTTGCCTTACTTACGGATGTCAAACTTGGGCCCTCTCGTAGAAAAACCTTCAGAAGCTCAGAACTTGTCAAAGGGGAATGGAGAGAAGTATCTACGGTTCACTTTAAAGGACCGGAAGAGAGCGTGTGACATATGAAATATAACTAAAGTGCAAGATATACTTGAGACAGTCAAAAAGTTAAAATGTACAGGGCATATGACAAGGGAGAGTAATGAGAAATGGACGCAGAGAATAACCGAATGGCTACCTCGAGGTGGGCAAAGGAAAAGAGGTAAACAATATAGAAGATGGGAAGATAATATTATAAGAAAAGTAGGAGGACCAACATGGAAAAGGATAGCGAGGGAAAGAGAAAAATGGAAGATGCTGGAAGAGGCCTATGTGTCGGGAGGACACGCTGATAGCTTGACTCACCGATAATATAATACTTATAATAGATTAATTAAATTAGTTAGGTAAGGAGCTAAGGAAAAATGTTGTGGTTATAACATAAATATTAAATAAAATAGATTAAGAATTTAGATCATAAGGAAAATATTGTACAGACTGTCAGCAATAAAGGCTTTATATTTAAGCGTGGCTGTTAGGCGAATGAAAAATAGGAATGATAGGTATATCCGGATGATCCGCAGGCGAATGCGGAAATGTTACTAGGTAAGTATAACCTCTGCCTCATTGGTCTAGTGGTTAGTATAGTCGACTGCGGATCACGAGGTCCTGGGTTCGATTCCCGGGCGGGCATAAAAGTTGGGTATTGGGTTTTTCAATTAAGAAATTCTCAGTGCCAGCCCGGAAGTTGGCGGTGTTTCACCCCACTTTCAGTTAGAGCACGTTAAGCCGTCGGTCCCGGTTATTATCACTAACATGATAATAGTCGTTAAAGCCCGCCAACCCGCATTGGAGCAGCGTGGTGGGTCTAAGCTCTGATTCCCGCTCTCCTATGAGAGTGGAGGCCTGTGCCCAGCAGTGGGACGTTAATAGGCTGTAGTGATGAAGTATAACCTGCGGGGATAAGAAGGAGATAGGATATGTTTATTTCAACGTTGCCGGGTTGCCCTCAAATTCAAACGTCCCTCGGATACAAAATCGCAGGAGGACGCAATATTTTTTTGTAGGTGGTGCAGGAGACTCGGTTTGGGATGGAAACAATCGAGCAGTACCGGCACATTTGCTAAATCTTTACAAATAATTCTACTACAAGTTAGCTCTAGACTGCGACCTCTCTTGGATGTGCAGTCTAAGTACGGTAAATGGTAGCGGGCATTGCCGGTAGGTTTCTATTGACTATCGATAAAGTCAGGAAGAACTGTGGTGTCCCACCCTAGCCCTCATACGCTGAGCGCGGGCTGTGAAGAAATTAATTCGTATATTTTCAGTCTGGCTAACGAATCATTTCAACTCCGCAGTAAACACGAGTCACGTATAGAGACACATAATATATAATATTTTGAATACACAAATTGCTTGACGAAACCTGGCCTTATTTTTAGGGTTCCGTAGCCAAATTTGGCAAAAACGGAACCCTTATAGATTCGTCATGTCTGTCTGTCTGTCTGTCTGTCTGTCTGTCTGTCTGTCTGTCTGTCTGTCTGTCTGTCCGTCAGTATGTCACAGCCACTTTTATCCGAAACTATAAGAGCTATACTGTTGAAACTTGGTAAGTAGATGTATTCTGTAAACCGCATTAAGATTTTCTTACAAAAATAGAAAAAAAACAATAAATTTTGGGGGTCCCCATACTTAGAACTGAAACTCAAAATTTTTTTTTTCATCTAACCCATAGGTGTGGGGTATCTATGGATAGGTCTTCAAAAATGATATTGAGGTTTGTAATATCATTTCTTTCTAAACTGAATAGTTTGCGCGAGAGACACTTCCAAAGTGGTAAAATGTGTGTCCCCCCCCCCGTAACTTCTAAAATAAGAGAATGATAAAACTAAAAAAAATATATGTTGTACATTACCATGCAAACTTCCACCGAAAATTGGTTTGAACGAGATCTAGTAAGTAGTTTTTTTTTAATACGTCATAAATCGTAAACCGCAATTTATCTTTCATTCAATCAACTCAAATATTTAAAAAAACATTTAATTTAAAACTTACTACAGGTTTGTACGGAACCCTCGGTGCGCGAGTCCGACTCGCACTTGGCCGGTTTTTTTTATGAATGATATGGAGTTGTACTAAGATATTTGGACGTGGTATCATTAAAATTGTTATGAAGTTTTTATATTTTAGGTTAACATATTGGGAAGATGGAATGCGAGGACCTAGGTCCTAGCGGAAAAATTGTAACAAAATGTGGGAACTCTGGCTGCAATTATTTTAGTCAATTAATGTTGAACATTTTCAACACTTATTAGTAGGTCTCTTCCCTTGTTTGTGGCAAAGCCGGTTGGGAAGGTATAAGTAGGCACCTAGTATGTTTGTATTTATGTATGTTCCAACGTAGCGCTTAAACTACGCCGATTTTGATGAATACTGCGTCAATCGATTCGTTACAATCGTTATTATGGTCTCGGTTAATATTACTAGCTTTTACCCGCGACTTTTAAAATTAGACTATGCTCTTACCCGGGATAAAAACTAGGCCAGTACCAAGGCCGTGAAAGCATAGCAGAGAGACATACAGACACACTTTTGCATTTATAGTATTAGTATGGATGTAATGAACGATATCCTACATTCGATCTTGCACAGCCTTAGACCGTGCCTTATTTTTATTGCTTCCTGCATACATAACATATATACATATTTACTAATAGGTAAAATTAATAATTATCATAATATGGAAGTCCTCAATTTAAATACCTCAAGCAACAATTCCATCTACAAGCCTTCTATCAGGTCTCAACATCCCAGGAATAGGTATATTTCCAGCGTTCTAAACACATAAAGTTTTCAACTCCACCAGGGACCTCTTGCTGCGATTCCCGCAACTAATTAACACAGCTAGTGTCTTTGAAACTTTGATAGCGCGATTCAGAATTCATATGCCATTCCTGTTGATTGTTGTAAGGATCCGGTGGATCGTTATCCTTGAAATGTTATTTGGTAAAGGCACTAGGGCTTTCGTGTTTCGGCTTTCGTCCGCGTGGTCATAGTTGTTTTTATTCCTTAATTTTCCGTGATAATATGCCAGGCCTAGCTTAGTCTTGTACCCAATTTCGTCAAAAATTACAGTGTAACAAACCAACAAATTAACAACATCACAGTCGCATTTTTAATATTGGTCAGGATTGCCTGTATATTACAATATACGTACTCAAGATAATATGTTATATAAAATTAAGTATAAGAAGTCCACCATGTTTGCTAAGTGCTGATTGGCACACTTCACACACTTGAGAACATTACGTAGAACCCTCATGTAGCATGTACCTCATGATGGTTTCCTTCAGCGATATGGACGGACAGACAGACACACTGTCGCACTTCCATCGCAAATGCATTGTAAGTGTGGATTTTCCAATCATTTGGTTGAATAACGTAACGCAAATGCTGTAAAACGGATTTCTAGAGTCCATTCGACGTTATAGTGGTAATTGAGATCGGCCGCAAACGGTACCCGAGCCAAATGTCGAAGCCCTGTATTATACATGTCAAGTACACGTTGATCGCCTGGAAGGTGTCCAATACGGTCTGGACCTTGAATCTTCAAATCTATGTAGTTTATGTCACCCTCCAGGTCATTAACTATATACAAGCAAAAACTTGTTTTTCCATTTCTCAAAAAGAAAGAATCACGAATTCACGATCTCTCTGGCAAAGTGTTGAGAGCGTTATTATCTTCGACTCGGGGTTCGATCCCAAACAGGGTCAATCTGGGAATACATTATTTCTGGTCAGGCTTGGTGGGAGGCTTCGGTCGTGGCTAGTTTCCATCCTACCGGCAAAGACGTTCCGCCAAGCGATTAAGCGTTCCGGTATACGATGCCGTGTAAAACTGCCATACCCCTAAAAGTATAGCCCGCTGTCATCTTAGACTGCATCATCATTCACCATTAGGTGTGATTACACTCAAGTTGACTTGTAGCACCATTGCTACTTTCACAGAATTCGTATAAAACTTATTCAGTAGTGAGCCGGAAATGGATTGAAATGATGACGCAATAGTTAATAATTGAAAAACCATAATTTACAGTTTTTCTTCATTTTCTTTGTAAGGTAGCACTCTATTATTGTCCAACAATGGCTGCTATTTTTGTATGGGAAAATTAAAGTCCCAGTAAGTCTGAAACAATAGCGCGAAAATGTTCAAATTCTGTTGGAATTAAAATTGGAAACGTATTGAATTTTTTAACCATCTTCAAACAGGGAGTTCTGTGTTCGATCCGTATGTATGTTTTTTGTTATCAATTTTTCGGAAACCAACAGACCGATTTTGATGTTTTATAAAAGTTATATTTTGAAATCTCTGTATTTAACGATGTCAAAATCCTTTGTCACCCAGACCATAAAATCGGCTCGGTAGTTTAGGCGCTACGGCGGAACATACATAAATACAAACATACATACGAGTACATAAACTAGTAAAGTCATAACCCTTCTTATTAACTTTATCGTAGTCGGCTAAAAAATGGAATTTTCAACGTTTTTGGTAAACGTAACTGTGCGAAGCCGGGTCGGGTCATCTAGAAGATAATTTCGTTTGTTTTAATTCAGAGCTTTTATAACATGACGGTGAAATGAAAAATGTACTAACCATCGTTGTTTTAAAGAGATTATACTATAGAGTAATATTATAAAGTCGACGGGCACTGAGCGAATTCATTAGTCCCTTAAAAAGGGGTTGGGTTCTTGGTATAAAAATAATGGAAGAGCCTTTTGCAGTTAGAGCCTCGCAATCAGAGGCCCAGATGTCTAGTCAGATCGTAATCGTAATCGACAGCTTAAAACGTATTACTCAAACTGTTTAAGGAGATCATACATGCTTTTTGACGTGGAGGCATCTATGAACTCCTTAAACAGGTCACGAGGACAACCGATTACGATTTCCTTACGCAATCAGGGGGCTGGTAGGTACATACCTACAAGGCGTAGGTAGGTATATACCTACCATCCCTCTCTACCAGGGACCTCTACCGAAAACGAAGACACAGACAGGTGATAGATAGCACTGGTGATTAAGAATCCGTATCCCCGCACAAAAAACGCCAAACAAAAATTTCATTTTTGTATTGGATTGTGTTTTGTCTAGTACTAAATTTTCGGTAGCGTTCGCCTTTCTCCTTGTATAATTAATATTTGGGTTTAACATTTTTCCCACCCTGTCTGTCAATGGTTTTAATTAAGCTTCCTTCATTAATATCTTTGTTAATTACTGCAAGTCATGTGACAAAATACCTACTCATCTACAGCTATGTAATCCATTTTATGTAGTTTGATAAAATAAAATATGGGCTTTATGTAAACGTTAAATAGAATCACAGAGCTGTCCCTATCTACGAGTATGTGGTATTCCTAAATATTCGCTAAAACCAAGCTGATATTGCCCCTAGAGCAGCGTAAGTGCTGAAAATTGAAGTGAAGATCATGTGGCCTTTAGAGTTGTGACTATTCGGCAATTTTTGAAGAAGATTCTTGCAAGCGCGATCCACCTTAGGCTGCATCACTACTCCCACCAAGTCTGATTGCAGCCAAGCACTAGTCTATAAAGTAAAAGTAAAAGTAAGATAACAAAAGGATTCAATAATATTGAGACAATTCTAGTGAACTTTAAGTCTGTTTATTATTATGAAATCGTTAAGTTTGAGGGTAACCCTGAAGTGTTGTGCGCGTTAACGACGTTTTTACTGGTAATTGAGGCCGGCTTACCATCCGCTATTACGAGTATTATGCTAAATAGAAGCTGCTGTAGTGTAAAGTCTCGGCAAGCTTTAGAATTTTGACAATCTGTGAAAATTAGAAAATACGTTGCCATTACCGAGGCCAGTGTGGTGGTCTATGGCTGCAACTTTCTTCTTTTTTTAGGGTTCCGTTCTTCAAAAGGAAAAAGGAATCCTTTTAGGATCATTTCGTTGTCTGTCTGTCAACACCCTTTTTCTCGGGAACGCGTGGTGACGATGAAATTTTCTGTTTTTTTTTTGCTTTAGACAGCAACATACAATTCGGAAATGGTTCAGGTAGGTTCAGTTTAATTTGAAGGCATTATCTTTACTTATATACTTACTTAATATTATAAATGCGAAAGTTTGGATGGATGGATGAATGTTTGTTACTCAATCACGCCAGAATGGCTGACGGATCTTGATGAAATTTGGCACAGACATAGATTATAGTCTAGAATAACTCGTCATAGGCTACATTTTATATCGGAAAATTAAAGAGTTCCCGCGGGAACCAAGTTACCTTAATCCACGCGGACGAAGTCGCGGGCATCAGCTAGTTATTTTATATATAAAATATCATTGGCATTATTAAATTTATAACAAAATTGCCATGTCAAACCATTAATTAGACTGTCACAGATTTGGCTGCAAAATAAACAGATAATGTTATTGAAACATTTTGCAGCCAAAAAATGATTAATCGTGCGTCTTTTTAAACTGTTTATGTTTTATTAATCATATTCATGGTAGAGTTCATAATTCGCTTCATTGAATAGTTTGAAAAGTGATTAATTTAAGTATTAATAATTAATTGTTGATGCGTATATTACAACTGATATCCTAGCAGTGTACACTTTTGGCCTCCTTTTTGGAAGTACGCACTTTTAACTTTTCTAAAATACAATTAAATTATAATATACCTGTCTGCCTGGTGGAAGGCTTCAGCCGTGGCTAGTTACCACCCTACGGGCAAAGACGTGCCGCCAAGCGATCTAACATTCCGGTACGATGCCGTGTAGAAACCGATTGGGGGTATGGGTTTAATATAAGTACAATGCCCCTAACAGGTTAGCCCAGCTACCATCAAAGACTGTATTATCACTTACCATCAGGTGAGATTGCAGTCAAAAGCTAACTTGTAGTGGATTTAAAAAAAAATCTTTAGCTAATGCTTGCGAGTTCGTCCGCGTGATAAGTTTTTATAAATTCCCACGGGAACTCCTTAGTTTTCCGGGATAAAATTGTCATTCTCCAGGTCCGCTGTTGCGGAGTGATTGAAGGACAAACCAGGAAACAATACTTTTGCATTTGTAATATTAGTATGATAATTTGCTCTAACGGTAAAGGAAAACATCGTGCGGAAATTTGCCTGTCGAGATTTCTTTTTGATGTTCCCAAAGGCGTGTGAAGTCTGCTATCGAGATAGAAAGAAAAAGAAGAAAGAAAGAAAACAGTTTATTCACCAGTGGTGTCACAGACAAAACTAGATATAAATGTAACACTTTCGTCTGTGACACCACCCAGAAAGGGTGCAGAAAAGCGAAAGTCCATAAATGCATTCAAGATAAGGCGCTGATTTTCAGCTTTGAAGTGACGTCACATTTACAACAAATAATTAAAACAAAACCAAAAGATTGAAAGGAAGCAGTAAGTAAGCAGTAAGTACAAAAAAAGCAATTCTGATAACATAATTCTGGATAATATATCTAATACAATGCTGTCTGAACTAGCAGAGGGTTATCACACAAAACAAATTAAAAAAAAGCTTACACAAACAGCTAGTGTTTAACACAATATATTAACTGTATAGCTCGAACTTTTCACTTTCGCGTGGTTACTTTAAATGCACTTATGTGTGCTCACAGTTTGAGCGCTTATGCTAATTTTTCGCGACGCTTACATGATAGCGCGTTTAACACAAGTTTTAGGGATTTTGGCGGCATTACCCCGCACGGGGGTGTAATGTCGGCCTTGAGTAATGCTCTTAGTTTCAAGTAGGGAGGATATTTTTTAAACTACGACTAGTTACTAGTAAGTTGTCGGCGACTTCGTTCACTTGGAAATTATTAGATTCTACGGACGCGTACAAAGCGACTTGATACGTCGTTTCTATTCTAACCGCTAGCATATGAAATGGTCCTTAGGCTTCTGTTTTTCCCTCCACTATCTTCAAATCAAGAGTGAATAGGCATCTTTGAAGGCAATAGCGCGCTCCACTTTAGGCTGCATAACCTCTTGTCAGCAAGTTTGATTTCTGCTAAGCGCAATACTCTTTAAAAAAAATGGGTTATGGGTTACACCAGCTGCCCTATTACGTAAAAGCTGCATCAATTATTGTTACGATCTACAATCTCAATTGTTCTGATTTGATTGTTTTTTTTTTTTTATTCACTACAAGTTAGCCCTTGACTGCGATCTCACCTGATGGTAAGTGATGATGCAGTCTAAGATGGTAGCGGGCTAACCTGATTTGAATGTATAGTGGTATAGTACTTGAAATAGAATAAAAAAATAGGTGACACGCCAGCTTTTATGCTTTTTCAAATAAAAAAATCTTTAGATGATGTTTATAGATAAGGGTGGATTTACGTCTTTTCCATAGACTGACCTATAATATTTACTACTGTGTCTTTTAAATGTCGACCCCATACACTCTACTAAAGTACGCAAAATCATTATGTTTTTCCCCCGGACCTTTTACCTTCGTTCGTGCGTGTGACATTAACATGTTTTCGGTTTGCATATGCAATGTGGCCTTGGCTGCGATTCCAGAATACGAAGCGTATAGAAAAATATAATAAATTCATATACGTCAGTTACAACAAAGAAATCTGTGTTGTTTTCGTGTTTCTTATAACCTATTTAGTATTTACTATACCTACCATTTATAAAGATAAATTCTTATGTACGAAAAACATTTACTTTTATCTGATGAACTTGGGTAAAAGGCGAATTATGTGATCTTCCGCAGATTGATTCTAACATCGATACATAACTGAAAATAATTAAGATTATATGTTATTCAGATAACGAAAAATCATTTTTTTTTTATCCGCTACAAGTTAGGCCTTGACTGGGATCTCACCTGATGGTAAGTGACGATGCAGTCTAAGATGATAGCCGACTAACCTGTTAGGGGCATGGGCAGATATATTAAACCCATACCCCTATTCGGTTTCTACACGGCAACGTACCGGAACGCGAAATCGCTTGGCAGTACGTCTTTACCGGTAGGGTGGTAACTAGCCACGGGCGAAGCCACGCACCAGGCCAGACCAGGGAACATTCGGAAATTATAAATTCCCAAATTGACCCTGCTGGGGATCGAACCCGGGCCCTCCGCACGTTAAGGCAACAGCGCTCAACACTGGGGTCGTCAAAATTTTCACATGACTACTGCAAGAAATTGCGCTTGTCCTAAAGTTTTATCATTAGAACCTAAGCTAAGTCTAAGTCTAAGTCTGGATTACACTAATTGTAAGTCGTTCACATGAGTGACTTATGAAATGTAATCAGTCTTTAAGCTAAGCAAATGTTAGTTACGTAAGTTCCTTACGTACGCTAATTGAGTAAAAACTTACAAGTGTAAAAACTAAACTTAAAAGAGTAAAAACTATTACATAATCCTGGCCTAAGTTATAGCCCTTTTTAAACTCTAAAATAATAGGCAAATATTTTTTTTGCGTGGGTTTTTCGCTAAATAAACCGACATTTATTTGGCAAACGAACAAACTACATTGAAATCGGCATCGGAAACATGGAAGCAATTTGGCAAAACAAAATATCTATTAAATTTCGCCTAAAATTCTAAATGAATACATTGGCCAAAACTGAAAAACATTTTCAAATAATTAATGTAGGAGTTGAGTCTTTGAGAGCGCTATAACGGGCATAACAACGAATACAAGATGCCTGTAATGTACGCAGCGAGTTAGGCAAACCTTATTTAGACTGCCCGATTGGCTTTAACTGTTAAAGGGCTCACCACATTGGCAGCTTTTGACGACCTCCCTGACTCAGTGTTGAGTGCTGTTGTAATAAGACCGATCATACTCGGAGCCTCTTTTGAAGTATAAGTATTTACATTTAGCTGCGAGCGAACGGAATGCGTCGAATGCAAAGCTGTAATCCAAGCATGTCTATCACTACATAAGCCTGAAATTGTTACAGTTGCTGAAAATTAATATTGAAATTGTAATTTCTGAAATTTTCTGGTCTGGCCTGACTAATGCCGTGTTTAGTTACCACTAAAGACGTGCCGCCAAGCGATCTAGCGTTCCGGTACGGTGCCGTGTAGAAACCGATTAGGGGTATGGGTATAATATAATTGCCTAACTTCTATCAGGCTAGCTCGCTACCATCTAGACTGCAGCATCACTTACCATCAGGTGAGATGGCAGTCAAGGGCTATCTATCTTGTAGTGGAAAATAAAATAAAAATCAAACATGCGAAAGGACAAACCAACAAGGTTTGTCCTTCAATCACGCCGCAACGGTGCAACGGATTGACGTGATTTTTGGCATGAGTGTTTTTTTGGCTACTTTTTATACTGGAATGTTAAGTCGCAGGCATTAGCTAGTAAAAAATAAAAATAAAAGGTTTTCAAACTCCGCGTCTGTCAATTTCCGTCTGAAAGCACCTTAATCCAACGGCCAGGCACTTAATGGGGTAATGTAATTTTCTCGCAACAGCCAGCAAGCAATAGCGTCGTTACTTCGAGTCTGCCAAGTAGTTAGACGCCAGATACTGGCTCCTACCTTCATATCTGTAAGTAGTGCAGTTTTACTTGAATCATTCCGAACGTCCCATTTGGAGGATTTTCGTGATTGTGCCGAATTGTTTTTACATTTTTAAGTTGGTTAATCCGAGTTGATTGCTTTTGTGACTGCATAAAGTATCAATGAAGTGGTGCTTTGTGAAAATTACGACCTGCTTTACGGACTTCCGGTTGATAGGTTTATTTTGCCACCAGGGGGCATACTGCCATCGCTTAAAGTAGTATTGTTTTAATATTATTGACTTATCGTGTTTTAGCATTTTAATCCTTATTTTAGGGATGTCAGGCCTACGTGACATTAAAGTCATTTTGGAATAATACTGCTTTAAGCGATATACCTCCTGTATGAAATACTCGAAAACGCGCCATTAGCACAATATCATAGTTAGTCTTCGTCGTTATAATCGAAAAAAGCCCACTGCTGGGACGAAGTCTCTTGCATGGAGCTCCACAAAACTGGCGCTTGCTCCCAGCGGCTTTCAGCTATTCGCTTGAATAGAACTGAAGACGTTTTATTATTATTTCACTTAAATTACTTTTATTATTATCTCTATTACCATCGTATGCCGTGAACATTTACAGCTAAAAGCAATGTTATAGCAATTAGCTCTAATGCAGTTCCTTGTAAGTGCTAGTGCGGAAACAATTTAAGTACCTACCATAATAAATAGTTATTTTTTGAGCTCTATTAAAGAGTAGGCGCAGAATCAAGACGCTGCACTCATGTCTTTTTAAAAATCTTTATTTCATGGGGGCTCTCATAGAAGCGAAATCTTTTCTTATAGCGCTAAATAGGGTTGCGGTATATAATTTTAAAGATATTTAGGAATAGATTACAATTTTTTTTTTAATTTTCCCCTAAAATTGACGAAATGGGGGGCTTTTAAAGTGGAGATTTTCTAACGTCCAAAGTTGAACTCAGAACTCTCAATTTTCTGAAAGGCTGAGCCTGCAACTTGATCAGTTATTTGAATTATATCCTGTACCTACTTGAACAACCAACACTAAAATTAGATAAATATTATAAGGAAACGAAATTATTTAATTTTTAATGAGCTTCAGTATTTTTAACAGAACTTCACAATGATGTCAATAGATGACGCTCTGTCTAATGTATCAAAGTTTATCTGTGGTGCAATTAGTTATCATACTATAACTAATATTATAAATGCGAAAGTCACTTTGGGCGACGGGTTTAAATTATGAAACACTTACATAATGCACATTTTTTGAAATTTTTTTTCCAAAGGACGTTAAATAGTCCTTCAATCACGCTGCAACAGAACAACGGATCGACGTGTTTTTTTGCATGGGTTCTTTTTATCCCGGAAAATTAAGGAATTCCTGTGGGAGTTAAAAAACCTACGCCAGGCGAACGAGGTCACGGGCGTCCGCTCGTACGATATAATTCCGGCCAGTGTGCAGCACTCAATGTAAAAAACCGGCCAAGTGCGAGTCGGACTCGCGCACCGAGGGTTCCGTACAAACCTGTAGTAAGTTTTAAATTATTAAAAATATTTGTATTTTAAATATTTGAGTTGATTGAATGATACGAGTAGGTAAATTGCGGTTTACGATTTATGACGTATTAAAAAAACTACTTACTAGATCTCGTTCAAACCAATTTTTGGTGGAAGTTTGCATGATAATGTACATCATATATTTTTTTAGTTTTATCATTCTCTTATTTTAGAAGTTACAGGGGGGGGGACACACATTTTACCACTTTGGAAGTGTCTCTCGCGCAAACTATTCAGTTTAGAAAAAAATGATATCACAAACCTCAATATCATTTTTGAAGACCTAACATAAGATAACACATATGGGTTAGATGAAAAAAAAATTTTTGAGTTTCAGTTCTAAGTATGGGGAACCCCCAAAATTTATTGTTTTTTTTCTATTTTTGTAAGAAAATCTTAATGCGGTTCACAGAATATATCTACTTACCAAGTTTCAACAGTATAGCTCTTATAGTTTCGGAAAAAAGTGGCTGTGACATACGGACGGACAGACAGACAGACAGACATGACGAATCTATAAGGGTTCCGTTTTTGCCAAATTTGGCTACGGAACCCTAAAAAGTAGGAGTACCCAAAAATTCAACCATCTCCAATAACTCTTTAGCTCTTTTGCGTGTAATGTTAAAAGTTAACTATTACAATATATAGTTGAAACTATCTTATGGATACCGCGAGATCTCAGTTCGGGGCGAACCACTAGAAATAGTTCATTACGTTTAGGACATACATCTCTTATGTTACGTCATGTTTTGACTCTGTCACTGGTTAGAAAAAATTCTACTGAGAAAAAAATAACGTACCTAACAGCAGGTACTAATATCATGAAATTAGTGTTTTTGTTTGTTGGTTTGTTTGTCTCTCCTTCAGTAAGTACCTGCCAACAGTCAACAGAGCAAAGAATCAACTGTATTTTTGCATGGATCAGTCGCCTAGGATAACAATATAACTGGATTTTTAAAAACCTAAATGTTTTTATTTTGTGAGAAAGAATTATATTTAAAAAAAAACACCTATTTTATTGGAACAGAATATAAGTAAGTAAGTTTTATACCTACCTACGCATGTTACCAACTTAAATTATTATTACCTTGATTTGTGGACCATCTCGACTGTAACATTAAGCATCTAGTCGAGATACTTACAGGTTTAGAGTAGATTTTTCTGTTCGTTATTGAGTTTATAAAAAAAAAAACATGAACTTCGAAATCTAAATAAAAATTTACCTAATAAAACTTATTAAAATGTTTTGAAACTTTTTATTTGAGAAAGCACTTAAGAACACAAAATTTTTAATATTTCAGAGCTTAATTCCAAAACAATAGGCTTTGACTTGCCGTGTCTAAAATCCGTAAACATTCTTAGTACTTGTATCGACAAAAAAGTACCTATTGAAAATAAACACAAAATAATTTGTTTAATTTGTTTATGTCTTATCAAATATTCAGTTTGGGTTTCAATCAAGCGTAAACAATAAGCTAATCTTGCTGTAAATATCATTATAATCATCATTTCGACCCATTGGCGGCTTGCCCATTGAGCACGAATCACCTCTCAGAATGAGAATGGTTTGGCCATTGACAGTCCACCACGCTGGCCAAGTGGGGATTGGCAGAATTCACACACTTTTGAGAACATATAATTCTCGGGCATGTAGGTTTGATGTTTTTCTTCACCGTTTGAAGCATCCGCGTAAATCAAGTTTTTTTTTAATTCCCGGGGGACCTCCTTTTTTCCGGGATAAAAAGTAGCCTATGTCCTTACCCGGGATGTAACCTTTTGTGAAACTTAGTATATGGGTGGGCCTTATACCAAATTTCATCAAAATCGTTGGGCCATCAAAGGGTAGCAGACAGATAGACAGACACACTTTCGCATGTATAATATAGTATGGATATTGGATGTCTCTTGGGTAACATAAAGAACTAGCAAGTTCATGAGAATCACAGAATGTAGTGAGTATTTACTCAATTTGGAAGGTAGGTCCCTTCTAATAGAAGGGACCTTTCTTCCAAATTTCAAGTCTGTGTGCTTTATAGTTCCTGAGATATCGTGATTATTTAGATTTTAGAGAAAGACCATAATTGCTTCATTTTGTACCTTGAGATCAAGTTTGGGCCAAACAGTGTTTGTCGTAAATCACGATTGGCCCTGTCGGTAGTCATTAGTGGGCGATCGCCTGTAGAAGTCAGCTAAGAAATGGTTTTGAGAAAATTCACCCATAAGGGGTTGAAATGGGGGTTGGAAGTTTACATGAAAATTCTTTTTTTTTTGAAGTTAGACACATGAAAACTGGCAATTATGTTAAAAATCAAAATCAATTATTAGTTAAAATCAAAATCAATATCAATAATCAGTTATTAGTCATAAAATGATAAAAACCTGTATAAGCAATTTTACGAAAATCCACCCAAATGGGGGTGGAAGGTAACTTAACAGTTTCAGCATTTAGGTCATTGTCAGTTTTAAATAATAAAAACCTGCATAAGCTATATAAAACCTCCATAGATAGGCTGTATGCAGCGGGAAAATTTCATAACCTCATAGAAAATCAGCAATTGTACGCGGACGAAGTCGCGGGCGACCTCTAGTGTCTTATACAAAAAGCGCATGCTATTTTCATGTTATGATAGGTTGGTATTTAAAACCACAAAAACTTAATAATTTTAACTAAGATGTCAGTTAATTAAGTACTGTCTAAGAAACGGCTGTGTATCTTGGTTTGTATGTATCAGAGTTTCGTAAACAACGAGTGTATCTTCGAAGTATATAGGCATTTCGTTTCGTACATGGAAACATTTTTTTTGGAAAGATAATTTTGGGGTAAAGGCCCTCAGGGATAGTGTGTAAAATGTTGCTGAAACGGTTATTACATATTTTGTTCTTAGCGATTGTAAAAATAATCTCACTTGGTATTCATTTTGTCTCTCTCTCTCTTAACTCCTAAAAAAAAGGTTGGAGTATTTTAGTGTACTTGAGATACCATACTACTGACAAAGTGAATTTTTGATTTTTTCCCGTCGCCTTAGTTAAATGATAAAGAAAAATATTGGAGAAAGGAGTCCACTATTTTTAATTTTTTTTTTTTTTTAGGGAAATAAATTACCATGCGTAGGTATGAATATAAGAAAACTTTGTTACTTGCGTATAATTTTTGGAAACTGCTTCTTAGCAGTTTTCTATCGTATGCTATAGACTCTCGTATTATATAGAAAAAATAAAAATATTATCTCAATTAGTGTGTATTCTTTTGTGTGACGTTTAAATTTTAAAAATCCTAATAATAACATGTAGGATTTTGTAGCATTTTAGGTTCCTAGAATATTATCTACTTGGGTTGTAGTTAGTGAGCTCAGTAATTGCGAGGAGCCGAATACTAATACGAGCTTGCGGGTATCTACCAATAATGAGTTCCCACGGGAATAATAAACTTAACACGGACGAAGTCGCGGGTATCATCTAGTTTAAAATTAAAAAAAGTATCATGTATGGCTTTAAAATAAAGCTCGTGTTTAAACATTCCTGTATATTTGATGTGTGAACCCCGGTGCTAATAAAATAAAATAAATATTTATTGCAATTTAACAATAATTTTTAATTTTATTTTTATGTTTACAGTTATTTGATTAACTTTGGTCTCCACACTAGGGAACCTGTATTGCAGCAGGAATCCAAAAGTTCCATTCAGTCGTGACATGTTGCAACTTCGCTGTTAAATATTTTATTTTGAAGCAATACGACAAGTATTCCTGAAGTTGGGGTCCCATTTTTTTTTCAAAATTTTAATAACGTTACCTGTAATGCGTTTAATAACGTTTAACGTTACCGGTTACGGTAACTGGTTTCTCAAATTGTACCAAATTTCAATCTTAGGTACTTATAATATTATAAATGCGAAAGTTTGGACATGGATTTATGGATGGATGTATGGATGTTTGTTACTCAATCACGCGCCAACGGCTGAACAGATCGGGCTGAAATTTGGCACAGAGATTATAGTCTGGAATAGCACATAGGCTACTTTTTATCCCGGAAAATTAAAGAGTTCCCGCGGGAACCAAAAAACCTCAAACCACGCAGACGAAGTCGCGGGCATTCGCGCTAGTTATTGTATAACTTCTCACAGTTGAATTTAGGTTTGGGCAAAACTATAAGGGTTCCTTGTTTTATAACAGAATACTTGAAACTTAACTTCAGGTAACTCAAAAATTAAACACGTAACTCATAATATACCTTCAAGAGTTTAGACAGGACTGTAACTATACGTATCTCGTTATTCAGAAAATTATAATTATAATAATAAAATAATAGTCAAATAATATTAAAACGATGATAGAATAATAGTGTACATTATCATCTAATGAGGCGCGATTTGGAACTTACTAAGGACTTTGTCGGCACAGGGACCGCTCGGAAAGACGAGGCATGATGCACGCTCGAACAAATGTTCGCGCTATGATTTAGTAATAAATTCTCGTTCGCACATACGAATATTGTCGTTGCAGCTTGATACTGGTTTGGTGTAGTGGATGTAAGTGCACACGATTAATGCCGGACGGGAGGAGGGGTGCTAAATCATTCAATCATTAAATGATTTTGAACGCACTATGTTGCTGGATGTTGTCTAATGTGAGGGAACTTGGCGTTATGCGCTTCGTGGACCTGGCTTGAGAGCTTCCGACGATATTTTATCTACCTATGGTGGATTTATATACATATCATAATTACAACATACTTACACGTTTATTACTATACCAATTATTATCGCAGGTCGGGTCGGGCCTGTGGGGCGTACGGTGTCTCGCTTCAGCTGTGCCTCAGCACAGCTGGTTCTGTCTGGATGTCTACCTAGTTGGACGTTAAGACGGGATTGGTTTGTTGTTGAACCAGAGAGCTTGCTTTCTGTGCGCAGTGTACTTCATGTATACTGTATGAATGCTGTTGACCTATGGTATATTTAGAGACGTATTAGTCCATGTATTAATATGCCTCTTGGGGTACCAAGGGATGGAAGAAGCTTACCGTTTAAATGATGCCATTCGAAGCATCTTCCTTTTCTTTTAAAAGCTTATAAAAAAGGAAGATGCTACCACTAGGGTTAGTTCGAAAATATCTCGAAGAGATTTATCTTTTCGCGAACACGTCACTTAATGCCTGTATTAAGTTAACTGAATTACATCTAAATCGGTGTATAAGTAAGTCGTTGGGTTGATTGAATTTGAGGCTTCCGAAACTCTAAAAGATCTCGGTTTATTATGGTCACAGCAATGTTGTGAGAGGGTCTTACTGCTAGATGTATCACGTGCCATTTTAAAGATATATTGAATTTTATAAGTAGAGAAAGGTGTAGATGTTTAGGGACCCTGTCAGGTTGGTTACAGGACGTGCGTATGGAGATTGTCTTCTTGTGAATAAAAGGATCCTTAGAAAGTGTAAAGAGTTTGCTAAGCTCGGTATGTTTTAATTAGAGCTTAATTAAATGTGGTTACATAGATATCACATTATACTTTCTTTGTTCATCCATGAGTAACGAGAAAATATTGTAATTTCATAGTTTGTGCGCGTACCTAGACTGATTTGAGTGCTGTCGACGGCTCTCGCTACATAGGTATGAATCTTTGGTTACGCGACCTGGCCTGGTTTTGATACGGAACCCTAAAAATAAAACGTAGGTTAAAAACTCAGTAAGAAAGCGAGTAGTGCAAATAATAGCAAGCAGCAGCATCCTTCACCAATACACTGTTGAGTGTAATTATTTTGGCGTGCGGCCAGCGCGACCTGAGGCCCTACTGCAAACGCTTTAAGCCATATTGTTTTGGAACTATAGTCCTTATTTTAGGAACTTCAATGTACGTGACATCAAACTGTCATTTTGAGTAATATTGCTTAAGTATTTCTTTGAGCTTTGGCAGTAGGCCTGTGAGGCGGCGGGCGTGCGTGCACACTAGGCAGGCAACCCTAGCGAATTAGGAGTATCAGAACTTTGGACTAATGCACTATATTTTATTCAATAACATGTAGTTTTGTGCAGTTTTATTTACTTCTTACTTGGCTGTTTGCTTTTCAGGAGGATTGAGAAAACTTATTACCGCGACTTCATATAGGTTGTTTTTTTTATTCCACTACAAGTTAGCCCTTGACTGCGATCTCACCTGATGGTAAGTGTTACCTGTTAAGGGTATGGCAGTTATATTTAAACCCATACAGTAAGTTGGTTTCTACTCGAGATCGTACTGGAACCTGTGCTAGAACGCAAAATCGCTTGGCGGTAATTCTTTGCCGGTAGGGTGGTGGCTAGCCATGGCCGAAGCCTCCCATCAGAACAATTTAAGTTTACCTACTAATGATTTTGTTGGAATTCCTTGAAATCCTTCCTTTTTACACCATCGTTTATAACCACAGCCGCACATCTATCTAATATATAAACTAATAATCTATGTTAATATTATAACTCACGCTGTGGCTGTACGATAATAATGTATTGCCTCAATTTCATAAATTTTGAGCACACTCCCTCATAATAATAATTATGCATACTAAGTGATGACTAAGTGTAAGGTAAGAGCTCACGTGTACGCCTTCGCTAGAATTTAGAAGTGTGCCTTACGCAAGATATTATAGTGTTATTAACGTACTAGTTCAGTGGGTTGTACTCTCACCTATTTAGTTGAGAGAGGCTCTTCTAAACCCAGGGCGCGGCTCGAACCCTTCGAGGCTTTAGTTTTAAGATACCGTAATT
Source organism: Erebia epiphron (assembly GCA_963932025.1). Lineage (NCBI taxonomy): Eukaryota > Metazoa > Arthropoda > Insecta > Lepidoptera > Nymphalidae > Erebia > Erebia epiphron. The sequence continues at coordinate 54,411,242 of OZ009945.1, read as the reverse complement.
GATTTTATCATTGATCACCATCATATTTTATAAATAAATAGATGTATCCGGCATGCGTTGCAATGCCACGTAAAGTATAAAGAAATATATTGATTTTTTAGGGTATTAACCCTCGCGGGCGTCCCCGGGTCACCGTACCAAAGTTTCATCACAATCGGAGGCGCAATTGTTTAAGCAAATCGTAATTATTTGACAGCTTAAAACGTATTACTTGAACTGTATAAGGAGTTGATACATGCCTTTGAATAATGATTACGATTTCGTTACACAAATCAATGGTTGAGGAACGCAGGGACCATTGATGTAGAATTTAATGGCAGGGACAAACATAATATAGATTGGACGCTAAAATGTGTATAGTGTAAGATGTAAAAGTCGGTAAAAAGGCATTATATCTTTGTAATAACTTTACAGTTAAGCTGAAATACCTAAATATTTTCATTTTCAATTTGAATAAATAAACATTAAAGGTGCCCAGGGATCTAACCCTGGATCCTAACTAGTAGGCTGAAGTCATAACAAATGGGCCTAAATAAATCAATTTCTCTAACTGCCGAACTCAAAGTCGCTAATCATTACTAGAGGAACTCCTTAGTAGTAGATTTTGTATTGAAATCTATACTTAAAGAGTTCCTTAAGTAATGATTAAGCTTATCCATGTCATGGTGGGATGGTTGTCAAGGGTTTGCTTGTATTGAATAAAAATATAAGCAGAAATATTAACAGAAGGTATTTTGATTTTAAATTTATAACAAGGTGTATAAAAGCCGAAAAACCCATTTTGGGTCTCTTTAATAACCATAAAATCCTCGGAAAAATCAGTAGAGATCAAAGAATCGGGAATTAGGAGCGGCCGGGTGAATATTCTCGATGTAATTACGGCTGATTTATTTAATTACAACGGTAATTCCGACGGAAAGGGAATGAGATTACAAAGCCTGCGTTGAAATGCTTTTCCGCCTGAAGCCTTTGACTTGCGGATTTATTGGTATAAAAATGCTCCTGAAAAAGGCTTATTATACTGTCGAAGATTATATGAATGATAAAAGCGCATGGATTTGACTCGCTCCAGCAATGCTCAGGACTGCGGTTGCTTAAAATGTATCTTAAGATTAGATGAATTTAAACTTTGTAAATAAATATTTTATTTAAAAGAGCAACCGCCGATTTTCTTGCTGGTTCTTCTCGGTAGGATTGTCATTCCGAACCAGTGGTAGATTTATTCGACTATTCAAAAGCAATTGGAAAAACTCTATTTGAATAAAAACATTTGAACTTGAATTTGTGCGAAAACGAAAACTTCCCTAGAGCAGTGGTTTTACTTTGGGAGGTCCGGTTTCGATTCCCGGCAGGGTCAATTTGGGAATTTATAATTTCCGAATTCTCTCTGGTCTGGTCTTGTCTGGTGGTAGGCTTCGGTCGTTGCTAGTTACCGCCCTACCAGCGAAGACTACCGCCTAGCAATTTAGCGTTCCTGTACGATGTCATGTAGAAACCGAGTGAGTATGGGTGGATTTAATATAACCTACCCCTAACAGGTTAGATTTCTACCGTCTTAGACTGCATCATCACTTGCCATTAGGTGAAATCGCAGTAAAGGGCTTACTTGTAGTGAAATAGAAAAATAAAGTTTATTTAGTAGTAATTAATAAACATATAGTAATAGGTACATTTTGGTAAGAGAAAGTTTAAATCTTTGTGAAAACTTAATCATTAATTGTTCTTAAAACAACAAGTTCTGAAAATTATAATTGTTCTTCAACCAACAACACCTTTCAAAGTTTACGTAAGTAGGTACGTGATTTACGTTTTACTTTTAACAAGATTGTAGAGAAATAATAATTGTAAATGGCAGGAAAATTCATACTAATATTATAAACTAGCTGATGCCCGCGACTTTGTCCGCGTGGTTTAATTTTTTTGATTCCCGCGGGAACTCCTTAATTTTCCGGGATGAAAAGTAGCCTATGTCACTCTCCAGATCCTCAACTATACCCATACCAAAAATCACGTCGATCCGTTGGTCCGTTGCGGCGTGATTGAAGGACAAACCAATAAACTAACAAACAAACACACTTTCGCATTTATAATATTAGTATATGATGCGAAAGTGTGTTAGTTTGTTGCTTTGTCCTTCAATCGCACCGCAACGTGATTTTTTGCATGGGTGTACTTGAGAACCTGCAGCCTTAACATGCGCAGAACGAGATATCTCGCGACGAGAGAGGGAGATGTTGTCAATGCTAATTTCTAATTTACCCTAACATGCACAAAATCCGGTTTATTACAAGGTAAAAATAGTCGGCATTTAAGGGTTCGTAGAGAATCCACAGATAAGAAATATTAAGTACTTTTATGTCTACTTTTGACGTAACGAGACAAGTAACCATGTTAACTTAGGTAGACAACTAGAGATAATGGGTAGACATAATTTTACTCATTGCGCATTAATTTCTAGCCCTACTGGAGAGTGAAATTAGGCTATTTTTTATCATGAAAAATTTTGCAGTTCCCGTTAGAAATGAAAACGAATATTAAAAAAATAAAATTATAAAACCTAAAACTAAGGCATTAAAGTTTAATTATGAATGTAGTATATTTATATTCAAGACCTTTTGTATTCGTAACAACGCGGTGTCGGTGTCGGTGTCGGTGACGCGAATCCACAAGTTACCCCCTACCAAAAAGTGCTCAACGCGGCTAAAGAAGTTTTCACTTCAAAAACCTATTCCGAAGGACCGACGGCTTCACATGTTCAAAAATATAGGTTAACAGACAATCCAACCAGTGGGCACGGCCCAAGCTTTCTACACTAAAACACTTTTTGCTACCGACAGTGAGCGGACATCAAAGAGCTTCAGTACACTATTGGCCATTATTACGGTACACTCTGTAAGCAATTGGTAAATAGTTTTATAGAAAGTTTTGTGTAATGTTTATATGAGGAACTTATAGAAATGTCTGTCAAATCGGGACGTTTAATTATTTATTACTAGCTGATACACGCGACTTCGTCCGCGTGGTTTAAGTTTTTTTTATTTCCGCGGGAATCCTAAATTTTCCGGTATAAAAAGTAAGTAGGTAGTCACTCTCCAGGACCTCAAATATATCCATGCCAAAAATCACGTCGATCCGTTGCTCCGTTGCAGCGTGACAAACCAACAAACCAATAACCAACAAACAAACACACTTTAGCATTTATAATATAACTATGACTTTTTAGATTGAAAAAAGCCTTGTGCCCCAAAGTGTATCAGTTAAATTAAAAATTATCATCAAACTTTTTGCTATTCAGCTAGATATAAGGCCTTCCTCAAAACGCGTCATACAAGGTTCTCTGCCTTCGTTTTTCCAATCACTTTTCACTGCTTTTTGAAGTGAAAACTATTTTAGCCGCGTTTAGCACACGTTTAGCAAAATTTGCGGCGTCATCGACATGCAAGTCGCCGACATGCTCGCGTTGTTACGAAGACAAAATGTCTTAAATATAATTATTATACATTCTAAATTAAACTTTAATGACTTACTGTTAAGGTTTATATTTAATTATTTTTTATTAAAAAAAAATATTCCTATAATATTAATATCGGCCAATTTTTTTGTTGTCACATGTCATCAAGCAGCGTTCTGGAGGTCATGCTATACTGCGCTTGCCGATACCCGCTCTCCACTTCTGAACAGGTCTGCCCCAACGGCCTCTGCGAAAGAGAAAAAAAGGCTAATGTCATGTCAGCTCGATAATCCTTTGGACTATGTCCCTCCCAATTTTTCTTTTTATTTATCGACCGAAAACACTCCAGGTATTAAAAAATTGTTTGGTGGACAAAAAGTACGTGTCATTAACTTTTATATGGAGCGCGTCCACTAGTATCGATAAACTCGATCATAGATCGATAAAATCGAATGAGAATAAAATGCCATCCCCATCCAACGCGAACGCTTGTCCTGTTCTGTTTGTAGTGCTTTATCGCTCTAAACTACGAGTACATACATCTGAACATATAATACTTGAGCGTGCTCAATTTTTTTGCTCGACTCTTTAACCAGAAATCGTAAATAGGACACTTTGATGTTTGCTCGTTACTCGCAGCTTCGCAAATGCATGTTTATGTCCGAGTACATGATTGTGTTTCAAAGATCTTATTATTTCCTTCACATATAGGTCTTTGTATGGTGGACCTACAATGTTCATGAAATGATACAGGCGGAATTGAGACATTAGCTGTTGAAGAAAATCTAGGTCTTAGTTTGTCTATAAGCATGTAGTTTAAGTATTACTGTGTAGTTAAGTCATGTGGCATTTTACTCATATCCTGTATACCTTATTATTAATGGTGAAGCCATAGTAAAATTCACTTACTGACGTATATAATTTATGGATTACATCTCCTGAAGATGCTCCGGTGTCGGAGTGAAACGTAAGTTGAGAGTGATTTTGAGGAGTTGTGTGGTGTGGTGCTGTGCCTGTGCGAATTGCTGGGTGGTGGGTGTCGCACGCTGTAGGTGATGACACGCACTGTATGTACCACACTGATTTGTCTACTGTAGCGGATTATAGCCAATTAAACTTGTAGTTCATTCATTTATGGATTAAGTCGTACCTATGACTCGTGCTGTTCAAAAGGCCATAATGTGGGCCGTATTGTAAGCGTAAATATAGGATTTTTTTGTGCATGCCGATGCAGGTCAGTTTTCGCCAAATAAATGGCCCTTATATTATTACTAGATGATGCCCGCGACTTCGTCCGCGTGAATTGATGTTTTTTTAAGATTTAAACTATCCTATCTCTCAAGTTGGATCGAACTGCACATGGTGTGCGAATTTTATTATAATCGGTTAAGTGGTTTAGGAGTCCATTGAGGACAAACATTGTGACACGAGATTTATATATATTAAGATAGTTTGGACAATCCTAGTCTTAATAATACGTAACAGCTATCTTAATTATTTTCCCAAAATGGATCTGGAGGAAACAGGGGTACAACAACTTAGGAGTAGGAATATAATAAGGTCTTTTGCTGATTTCTTTTTGTTGCTTAATAGTCTTGCGCTTGACGAAATTCAAGCTCAGTGAAAAATAATGAAGTGGCCTAAGTTCAGTCCAGTCATAAAATCCAAAAATTCCTTCAGAAAAGCGCCAAAAAGTATCATAAATATTCACGACACCGCGACGCCATTTATTGTATTAAACCTGCAGTGCAAGTTGCAATCAGCAGTGTACACAGCCATTCTATATACACTTAACCTCCAAGGTAGCATCGTTCTTGGAAGACGGCCAAAGAGACTGTCATGTATAGATTAAGTTACAGGAGATCCGCCCGCTGCAGTTGACTCCAAGAATATTTCATTTGGAATGGTGTAATTTTAGGAAATTGAATTTTCCAAAGCTTTACGATAAACTTCCTTTGAAACTTTATTCAGTAAAACTGAAGAGTACTTAATTAAAGATAAGTAAGATATTTTTTTATGGATTGCGTTACTTCCATAATTAAAAATGGCCACAAAAACGTAATTTTTTTTAATGACGCCATCTTATATTGAAGTATTTTGTAAAATATTTAGAGCCCAATTTTTACTTACAATATGACAAAAATTCGTTCGTTTAGCCTGGTACAGCCAAATGGCGTCGATCCGACGACCTTAAGGGTTTTCCCGTTAGAATCATGAAATTTTGTGTATATTCTCATAGCACAAGTAAAGGGAAAAAGACGAAAATCATTAACTTTTAGTTCAAATGTGAATTAAACATAAAAAATATTTTAATTTTCCTTTATAACCCTTATCTTTTCGTAAGAGTTTCGTCAACTACGTACGGTAACTTATTTGGAACTTTTTTAATTAATCTAATTTTTAATAAATTTCTTTCCATGTTCCTCTGCGCTACTTTTAGTTTTTTAACTTGGTTCTTACTGAGTGCCCAGGTTTGACAACCATAAGTGAGTGTCGGTACTAAACAACTGTTGAATGTTCTAGCTTTTAAATTGTTTGGTTCAATAATGATATTAGCAAGTAATCGTTGGATAAACCCATGTATTAAACTGTATGATTATATAATTTAAAACTAATTTGTAAATTCACTTGCACTATAGAAATACCTGGAAGCAGTCATATTAAAACTTTTGTTACGATAGTTTTAATATTATACTTAATCTTATCGTCCTAATTTATGAATACCTTACACGTAAGTATTAACCTTAAATTTATCTTGTTTTAACTATATCTCAAGTGCGACACAAGTAACGATACTTAACTTAACTCGTTATCATGGTACAAATAAAGAATATAATAAATAAATAAGTACACTCAATATAACTTAACTATACTACTATGCTCTACTAAAATGTTTACTGCATAGATATTTTATTTATAGATATTATAGTCTAAAATTAGTGATTAAACGAACTTACAAAGTGAAGTTTTATCATAATTATATGAGTCGCTTCATTCAAAGATATAATTTATTTAACAGGTAGGTTAAAAAACTATCTGTTAAATAAATTATATCTGAAGAATGAAGCGACGAACTATAATAATATTTCACTTTGTAACGTAGTGATTTCGTATCCTTATTTTGTTCAAAGTACGTTAGCGACATCTAGTGTCAAGGCTCAGAACGTGTTGGGTCAATGCGCAGGATTTCCCATAGATGGCGCTTCTTGTCTTTGGTCATGGAGGCACGATGATATTTTTTTTTCCTATATTAATATTTTTTTTATTATTATTATTAAAACATGGTTTTATTACATATTTTCGAGTTTATTAATTATTGGAATTCACGTTAGTCTATGGTGGAGCATTTCAGAATGCGGCCACACTCGCTGTGAGTCTATGGCAACACCGACTTTTGAGAGGTAGATTTCCGTCGAACGAGCAAGATGTGATATCTCAGATTTCGGTTTTCTCCATGGCTTCGCCTGGAAAATTAACAATAATGTTGTTTTTTTAGCAATCTTAAAAAATTGCCTATTTTTCCACATCAATTTTGGTGAGTGATAGAAAATTCGATATTCGATTTCACGTATGACATCTCTCTCAAAATGGCGTACGTAGCTAAGAAAATTATAATTAATTAGTTTTTGTTTTCTTTTAATTTATCTCTGCTATTATTACGACTAAGACTATTCATTTTTATATTTTGATATCCTCGATATATTTCGGAGATTGGGGAATTCTCGTCGATGCCTTCTCCGGTATGAATGCATTCCAAGGATTTGGGTTGGCGAGCGGACGAGGCTGTTCCTTGGAAGTAGACCACGTTCCTGATCCAGGTAGTCAGGTGACCCCAATTTCACATTCAGCAAGTAAGGAAGTTTTTTTTTCCTTTCAGAACATATAGTGGTTTTAAATTCAGTGTTCTCAAAGTAGTGAGTCAGATTCTTTGAACCTAATCCGCTGAGCTAAATAAACAATTTAAGGAAACTTAAAATAGTAAATTCTAGGTTTTATAATAATCTATCTTGGGTGTTTTAATTAAGTAGCCTTAAGTTACTTATTAAGATTTAACAATAAGGTGTACTATATAGATACCAACAGTAAAGTTTGCCTCAACAAAAGAACTTGTATTTAATTCATTCTCCCTAGATAGGTACATTTTTCCATTCTGTAACTTTGTAAGTGGGTGATTGCTTTCGAATCCGGGTAAATTCCATTCTGCCCTAATTACCCGTCCTACAACTTTAACAACAATGTTGATATTGTCACTATAAATTATAATGTAAACTACTTGGCTATGGTCAGGGCTCAAGGTTCAAGATTCGCTTTCCAACTTTCTCCAGCGGAACTTATTTGCGAAAAATGAGCGATTTGCGCCGCGATTATCAGTCCTTTGTCAAGGAGATAACAGTTCCATTTAATTGGACAGTCTCACGCTGTTATGTGTATCTATATTAATAATTTCGTGAAGGGGTACGGTAGACTCGATCGAAACCTAACCTGAATAATAAAGTATAAAAAAATAAAGATTTCGAGTCGACAACGTATATCCGCAAAATTCGGATTGTCGTGTATTTTGTTAAATTCTAATCGTGCCGACGGACAAATCGCAGTCGCCATAATGGCCACTCTAGCGAAACGTCACTGACACCGGATGACATCTTGAGTAGTTAATAAACGTTCCGTTTCAGCTTTCGTCTTGCCGTAAACCATAGAGTTATTATTAATTATACTCTATGCCGTAAACATTGAGCGAATCAAAAAAAAATTTTCAGTCGTTTCGCAAAAGTATTGCTTTGGACACTTTTTTTTTATAGGATATACTCTGTGCTAACTGTTTTTCTTAAAACCTGAGATAGGAGATTGCCCGATTGCCATAACATAACCATAGAAAAAAGGATACTGGCCATCAGTGCCATCACCTTAAAAGTTGAAGGCTGAAGTTGAAGTTCTTTTTGTCATTTAGTTTTGCAATTTGCATAGTGATTTACTTTGTTTGGATTATTTTTTATTTATTTATTATTAATCTTATATAATAAGCATAAAATTGTATTAGAAACAGTGCCACAGAAACCACAGTCGGTTTAACTGTGCACCATGTTATACATAATAGGTAAGACATAAAACAATAATAATTGCACACTACACTGTGTATTTGATTTAGTCCGTGATTATTAATTGCATAATATATTCTTGCAGATAAATTCAATTATTGTGAATGCTGTAGTCTGGAAACAAATAGGCAGTTAAGAATAACCAAGGCTTGGGCACTTTTAAACCTTTTCCCAAAAAATCAAGCTGCTCTTGATTCATCTGTTTTAGCTGCCTCAACAATACAACCTGACAAATCCCAAGATTTATTTGATGACTTTCAGGTAAGTTAATGGTGCAAGTCACCGAGTACAGTAAAATGAAAAATAATACTTATTACCAGATAGAGGCGTGAGGATATACATACATATACAATACTTATTATTATTTGAATATTTATTTCATATTTTTTCTCCTTTTTAAGGTGGATAACGAAAATTTGACGCTACTCGAAGAGTGGTGACTGATGATGTATCGTCCGACAAAGAGAACAATTTGACGCAGCTCCAAGAATCACTGCTGACTGATGTTTCTTTAGAAAAAGAGAACATATTAAATGGCTGGCAGACCACAGAAGAAGCGTAAATATTCAAGCAGATTTAGTACAGAAAATCAACCACCTAGGACTAACTATGTCTATTTAGCGCTTTCAAATAACACCATTCAAGTATCAGTGCATTCAGTTGGTTCTATGAATTATGAATGTGTTCAATGTCAAGCACTTAATTTTTTAGGTGAAAAAATTAAAAATCATTTTAAAATTGTTGTCACAATGGGAAGGTCTATATAGACGCAGATAGAGCATTAAAGCCAATTCCAGATATATTATTAGATTTATACAAAGGCAATACGTCTGATGCTTATCATTTTAAGGCTAATATACGACATTATAATTCAGCATTTGCAATGGCATCCATAAATTCTATCTTGACCACACTCCCTCCAGGAGTTTTCACTTATAGGGTACAAGGGCAAATTTATACAAAAACTGGATCTTTGTTTCCGTTGCAAAGTCATAAACCACAATACAACCAATTGTACATAATTGAAGATGAAGCAGCATTAAATGAACGATTATCTGATTCTAGAAATAATATGTGTAGAAGCAATATCATGAGGTCCTTACAAACAATGCTCAATTTATCCAATCCTTGAAAGGTGATAAATATTTCAACGAAAAATGTTGTACATATAATATAGAGAAATTTTATGATAATCGACCCGTGATGTATAGAGAATATTTATGATTATTTCTTAATAAGTAAGTACCTTTGCCAACTTCTCGGGTGAGTGCTCATTGCAAAATTGCAATTGTTTTACTTGGCTTCTCAATGTTATTTTTGATTTAGCCAATTTGTATAAAAATATTTTTTATTTTCAAAAGTAGTAAGTACTGCTTACCTAGGTACATACCAAAGTAAAGAAAAAGACTGAGTGCTTAATACAGAGAATAAACCTTAAAAGCTATTTGTTTTGTTAATTTATGTTAGTTTATTTTGAAAGCTGATTTAGAACTAAAATTATTCATTTAAAAACTTTTGCAGTTTTAATTTACTATATATTTATTTAACACAATGAACGATGCATGAATCTATAAATCTATGCCTTGCTTTGCCTTTAATATACCTACCTTGAGAACCGATAACTACAGAAATATCTACATACATTTTTATGTGTATTATGAGTCACATTTCACCCGAGCGAAGCCGGGTTTTCTTCTAGTAATTTATATATAACTACTCGTGAACAATGAACATAATCAAGTATTTATTTCGTGGTTATCTTATTCTTTGTCTATAGGAAATAGGAAGCTATTTTTCTTCTACCTGTACACACCAACAAACCTTTACATAACAATTATAAAATTGTTTTGTTTGATTGATTGGTTTGGTATTCAGTATAATACAATAAAAAATTTAGGTTGATTGAATTCTGTAATACACAATTTGTAAATTGAACTTAAATTAAACCTCTAAATAGGTATACCTAATTCTACCTAAATTTCTGTATCTGGAAGAGTGTGTGAGAAGATATATTGAATGCATGAATCCAGTACGTATGCGGTTGAATACTAAATAATAAGACGTGTGATTCCAATTTTGAAAATATAACTAACTATTTTTGGTAATTGAAAACAACTTATAAAAGATGGCGGCCTTGAAACGGTTAACTGAAGTAAAAATAAACTATAAATATAAATAAAACAGCCACAAACAATAATAATTATGGATCTACGAACGTTACTTTCATCCAAGAGCCACCTATAGAAATTTTATTTCAAAAGTTCATTTCTTTTCGACAAAGCCTTGACATACCAGTACGACAAATTAACCCACAAAGGATCGTGATAGCACGTCTCACCCATTACGATTGACATCAGGTCTTGCTCCACATGCACTAACTGTGTCACCAGATCACAGCTATCAGATAAGCCAGGGAACTCGCGGGATAAGCGTAGTTTAGAACTCATTTACTTTAGAACATCGTGATGAAATAGTCATGGTTATTATATTATTTTTAACGTTCCGTAATTTAACATGGAACATATAGTATCATCCAGATCTTCTCGTCAATTATTTTCGCTATTAAAAAAAAGTTACTCCGTATACACTAGAGGTATATTCCCACTATGTAGGTATACTAGAGGGGGGGATTTAGAGTTTTACACTTTTTCGCCACTTCACGATTCACTTAACGATTCAAAAGCACTTGTAAAAGTTTATTTGTTTTAAATATGTTGTATTTATTTCTAAAAAATGTTAAATTATTTGACAGTTGTTACATAATGCTTAGAAAATCATTTAAAAATTGTAATAATTACGAAACGGATGGCATATAAAATACATCAAAACATTTTTTAATTTATTTAAATCGTACATTATTCTGACACATATATAAGGTAAACGTGCATAAGGTGTCAATTATGCAAACAAATTAGTTCATTTAAAAGTGTTACGTTAAACCGTTTTTTATGTAATTATATTTAAGTACCCACATAATTAATTACCCTACATAACTTAGCACATTTTTCCGTATGAAAAGATAATGATCTTATCAACTTTTTAATTTATTATAGCAGACGTGACCAAGAAACCACTCTTATAATTATAAATAATACCAATGACGAATGAATATTAAAATTTTCAGAATCTATACAATGGCATCTTTTAATTGATGCCAAAGTCCAAATTCTTTCGACAAAACTACGTCGGGGAGTTACAGATTGATGCAAAAAACGTTTTTTTATTAAAATCAGTATATCTCTATACCTAATCTGTAAAATGTAAACTGACATATTAGCCAATGCACATGTAAAAATAAATATTCAAATATTATGCTTTTTGTCCATTAAAAAAGAGGTTGAACTTTTGTGCATCAATAATGTGCCCCTCCTCCCCCTACATTTTCAATATGATCTGCAGCAAAATTCTGAATGTGCTTTTTACAGTTTATCCAAAAGCGCGCGCCATCGCCGCGCCCGACGGCGCGTCGCGCATGCGCTCCGGCGGCGTGTAGAACGCCTCGGGCTCGTAGGCGAGGCTGCGGCGAGATAGAAAGAGAGGGACGAGATAGAAGCATTTGAGGGAAAACAGCCTTGGGACTAGCCAACAGAGAAGGGGGAGACCTTTGCCCAGCAGTGGGATGATATAATATTAACTCCTCAACTATACCCATGCTAAGAATCCCGTCGATCAGTTGCTCCGTTGTGTCGTGATTGAATTGAAGGAACAAACAAACACACTTTCGCATTTATGGCAAATGAAAAGTAAGTTTATTTTACAGGGTAACCTCTTCAGACGGTATAACACCGCCATGGTCCTGCTGTGGCGCGGACGCGTACCCAAAAAACTGCACAACGGATAGAGTTTATAGCACGGTGAGGAAAATGTACCTTCCAATAAAACTAGGTGGTACTACACCACCATCTCCAAATTAAATTAAAATGACAGCTCTATTTATATCACTATATATCCCTTTCATTTTACTCCTTGCGGAAAGAGCAGTAATGGAGGCAACACTAGATTTAGAGCTGTCAATTTATTATTGTTTAGAGATTGTGTTAAACAGAATTGGCCACATCGAACCATCGGCTACATTACAGCGAAAGATTTAATTTTTTTTAATGTATTATTTGTATAATACATTGTCGATATGCTCACTCCTACGACGAGCTCTCAGTGTGTCCCACTCTTACAGCTAGCGATCGCAGCGCCGCTCTGGCGGTAAGTGTGCTAAAAATATTTTCTACCTTTAAGTGCGTATGACCGACCTTATCGCCCGCGACGCGGAGTCCACCGACTTTAACACCATCTCGGCGCGCGAGAGCGACCCCATTGCCCGCAGCGCCGATACACCTGGACGAGACACGGGTCCTGCACGCGGAGGTGATGACATCACCCGCAGTGCGGACCCAACACCGGACATGACACCCGACCTAGGGGCCCGTAGCCTACAAGGCAGGCCCTAGCCGGTTTCCCCGACTTAAAGACACCCACCGGGGCACAGAGTTGCCCCGCGCCCCGCCCGGGTAAGGAGGCTCAGCCTCGAGGCCCGTACCCACGCTTGGCCCTTTAGGGCCAAACGGAGAAGACCCACTGCGCTAGTGCTATGATAATTATGAATGTGTGTTTATTAAACACGAAGTCATTTACGAAACCAAAAGCAAATTTGTTACTTAGTAATTTTATTAATGTAAATTTTTAGACGTGAGAGTGAAGTTGCAAGCTTGTTCAATTTAACAACTAAGTATGAACGAATAGTATTTGATACAAGTATTTCTTAAATTTTAGAATATAACATGAAAACTTTCACACCACCTTTCACCACCTATTTAACCCTAGGGGTTAGTCTAGGGGTAGAATTTCGAAAAATCCTTATTTTTGAGTTGCTACATTACAAAAGAAAGTTATCGGCAAAATTTCAAGTTTTTACCCCCAGCGGCTTAGACTGTGCGTTTAAGATCAGTCAGTATGAATTTTTATTGACATATTTTTCAGTCATTTACAGGACAAGTAGACAAAAATATACTTAGGTATTATGAAAAATATGTTTAAGGGGGCAAGCTTTCAAAAAATATATAGGCTAGGAGATAGCTGCTGATGTGATTTTCATATAATATTGTTATGTTGGTATTTCAGTTAATATGATTTTTATATAATATTGTTATGTTGGTATTTCAGTAAAAATAAATTAGGATTAGATACGTAGGTATTGTTTAAATATAATTACATATCTAAGCCAATTATAAAATTATAATAAAACTAGTTAGTAATTAGTGTAGTAAAACTAGTAGTGAACTGTTTTCATAATATACATGAAAAAATAAAAGGGAAAGATGATGTGAATTTTATATAATATTGTTATATATTTCAGTAATAATAAATGTCAGTTCTCATCAAGTGCTCGTATCATTCACAACAGTAACTATCGTCTGGTGGAATTCGTGATGGTCTGCCTGCAAGCGGCTGGGGACCTGACTACTTATCGCCGCTCAAAGACGAGTTATTGTTACCAGAAATGACCAATAACTAGGAAGGCTTATTCTAGTAAAGTATTAAAGTATGCGCTGTACCTAAGTAACCAGTATAGAAATTGACTCTATTCATCGGGGCGTTTACTAGATATTGCCTCTCAAATACATAATACATCGTTAAGTACGTCAAGTAGTACTTACGTCAAGTAATAAAATTAAAATTAAAAAAAAACCCACGATGAACTGCAGCGCTCCATAATAATTTGTGACCTTATAACTTTGTAACAACAATTAGATCTTCGCAGAAGTAGTTTTATGAACACAAAACTGCATCTTTGTCGTTTCAGTAGTTTTTTTGACCAGCGTGTTGGACTATGGCCAAATGGTAATGAGTAGAGGTGTCAAATTGTGTCAAACTTTAATATTCTGATAAATAAATGTTAAAATATATCAGTTCAAAAAATACGTTATAAAATATAATGGATAAAAAACTGGAGTTCCTGTGACCACAGCATCTAGGTTAGCGCTTGTCAAGGCAAATCAAAAGAGTCCAAACACGACGGGTTTACGATGAGAAGGAGTTCGACCACCTACCAAATCACGATTGCAGCACAGCTTGGTGGACTATGGCCCTAAAACATATCTAAGAACCTTCTCAGAAGCTAAACATATTTTTTTTTTAAACCGCATCCAAATCAGCAAAGTTCCAGAAAAAAGGTAACAATAAAAAAACACGATAGGAGCGCGCACGATAGCACGATAACTTAAAATATATCTAAATCTAAAGAACTTTTTCACAAGCTATACATATCTAATGCAAAACACCGCATCTCAATGAGCCCAGTACTTTTTCAGAAAAATGGAAACATATTGAAAAATTGAAATCAAAATTGCAGCTCAGCTTAGTGGACTATGGCCCTAAAACATATTCAAGAACCTTGACAGAAGTTATGCATATCTATTGCAAAAAACTGCATACTAATCGGTCCAGTAGTTTTCCAGGAAAATGGTAATTAAAAAGTACACAAACAAACAAACAATCGCACAACCTCTTAGGGCAAACACATAATAATATATACCGTCCGTTCCGTCATGGGTAAAAAATAGCTCAAGTGTCGCCGCTTTGATGTGATAATGTGTAGTGTTTAAATATCTCCCATTTAAGTTACGAGTATTTTAATTTACGTATATCACCTCTTAGACCACCTGTGATAATACTAACATAAATCTGAAACATGGAAATTAATAGTAAGGAGATATAATTATAGTTACCAAAAGATAGTTACCACAAATACAGTTATCTCTTAGGCTATAAGTTTTGACATTTGGGTTGGACGAGCCAGTGTAAATTTGTATGAAAAATTCGTATGAGGGATCTTTGGAACCAGATTGTACAAAAACTTTAAGTTGTATTGAAAATATTGTTTAATTAAAGTGTTCCTTGATCTTTAATGATTAGTTTGAAATAACTTTTGTTTATATAAGGTCTCAGATTAAATCACAATAGTCGGAACGCGATAACGCCTTTTTTGAGTTTTCCATGAATTTCTCGATAATTTTCTGCAGTTACTATACGATTTTATGACCACTTTTTTTAATTACGTCATACTTCATTTAACTGAGTAGCAAATGGTATTAATTTAGTAATGAAATTTTCATTTTTCCTATCCTAAAACGTCGGAACAGAAAACAATGTTTCAGTACTTCGACCCTTAAATTCATAGTCATAGCAACCAAAGTGTTAGGTTTTTAATTTCGTTACGGAATTTCGGAATTCGGTCTCCACGCTCAAGGCTCGCGATAGAAGATATTATGCAATAGCTTAATAAATAAATAAATGAATACGTCTACTATATAAAAATTCTTTCCAAAAAACCGACTTCCAAAGCCACTGTAAAGTAAAAAATAATTTTGATTTCTACACACTATGTTGAAGTCGGGCGAGTATAACAAAGATAGGCACAGTTGACGCGTCAGGCTCGCCCGACTTCAACATAGTGTGTAGAAATCAAAATTATTTTTTACTTTACAGTGGCTTTGGAAGTCGGTTTTTTGGAAAGAATTTTTATTTTTAACTTTTTAGTGTAGTCTTAATCCCCACGGCTTATGAGTGCAGTACCCTGCAGCATCAGAGTTGCGGAGTTGGGATTTGGGCTTAAGTATGAAGCCGTTGCTTGACACCTACAATATGAATTTCCCATAAAAAAGTTTTAAATCGCTATTTTTAAGGAGTTCTGTACCCTGCAGCATCAGGGTTGAGGAGTTGGGACTTGGGTTTAAGTATGAAGTCGTTGCTTGACACCCACAATATGAATTCCCCATAAAAAAATCCTAAATCGCTATTTTTAAGGAGTTCTGTACCCTGCAGCATCAGCGTTGAGGAGTCGGGACTGGAGTTGAATCGTATACACGTGACTTGATACCTACTATATGAATTCACGATCAAAACTGCCTAACTCCCTAATTTTGAGTCGTAAGTATACCTACAGCATCAGGATTGAGGATTTGGAGTCAAATTTTTTTATGGGACCATCTCGCGAGCTTCCTCTAACCACTGAAAAAAAAAAAATTCAATTCGGTTTGGAAACCACGGAGATATGCGGTAACATACATTAAAAAAAAAAAAAAAAAAAAAAATATACGCGCCGAATTGAGAACCTCCTCCTTTTTTGGAAGTCGGTTAAAAATTGATTACAATTCAAAATGTTATCTACGTCTAATTACTAATACTAATTTAATTACAATTCAATAAATAAGTAAATAATAACTCCTTACTACCGCGTGTCTTGATTTTTTTTTATTTCTTTAAATGTTTCGAATGTTTAGAATGTCATAGCATGAAATTTCATGTCATTTTGGTGTTCAAAAATATAATTTTCGGTCATTTATTCCAAATTTTCAGTGTTCCAGTTCCAGTTTCCAAGTTTTTAGTTCCTAATAATGATAACAAAAATTTTAAATTTACTCGTCACAATATTTCCTGAAGGATTAACATTGCGAACAATATATAATACGCTAAAAAAAACCAACAAAAAACTGTCTTTTTCAACTGTTCGCAGGTACAATCCATAATCACTATGTAACGTAGTCTTTATTAGATAATTCCCGCGACTTTGTCCGCGTGGATTAGGGTTTTTTTAGGGTTCCGTATACCTCAAAAGGAAAAAAGGGAACCGTTATAGGGTCACTTCGTTGTCCGTCCGTCTGTGTGTCAAGACCCTTTTTCTCAGCAACGTATGGAGGTATCAAGCTGAAATTCATATCAAATACTCAGGTCCACGGTCCCTTGGAGCTGTGAAAAAATCAAACTTCTAAGCTAACAGAATCAAAAGATACAGCCGTTTTTGCTGCAAATTTCGACACTCGCAAGGGAATCAAAACGTACAGGGTAGGACTTCCCGTGAACTTAGAATCTTGAAATTTTGTACGAAGCAACGTCTTATAGCACAGATAAAGGAAAAATTTCGAAAAGCATAAATTTTTAGTTACATCCGAATACTTCAGAATAAGAAACTCCATTTTCCAGAATAAAAAGTAGCCTATGCCCTTCCCCAGGATACAACCTATCCCTGTACCAAATTTCATCAAAATCGGTTGAGTAGTTAGGCCGTGAAAGCGTAGCAGACAGACAGACAGACAGATGGACAGACAGACAGACACACTTGCTCATTTATAATATTAGAATAAGATAAGTATAGTACCTAATGATAAACATTTGGTTTCAGTTGCATACAAGAATTATTACGTAAAAACTTCATCGAAAAAAAAAATAGAAAATATGTTATCAAAATTAAAATAAGAAAAATTCTCGAGGAATTTATAATAATTCAAAAGAATTAATTGTATGTAAGTATTTAGTAGGCTTACCGCTTACTTTATCCACTACAAGTTAGCCCTTGACTGCGATCTCATTTGATGGTAAGTGATGATGCAGTCTAAGATGGTACCGGGCTAATCGTACCGGAACGATAAATCACTCAGCGGCACGTCTTTGCCGGTATGGTGGTAACTATTCACGGCGAAGCCTCCCACCAGGCCTGACCAG
Organism: Erebia epiphron; assembly: GCA_963932025.1. Lineage (NCBI taxonomy): Eukaryota > Metazoa > Arthropoda > Insecta > Lepidoptera > Nymphalidae > Erebia > Erebia epiphron. The sequence continues at coordinate 54,393,200 of OZ009945.1, read as the reverse complement.
GGAAAATTGAGAAATTATAAATTCCCCAATTGACCCTGCCGGGGATCGAACCCGGCCAAGTAACACAAAACTGCATTAACAGATGTCACATGAGGTCCACATCGGTAATTTAAGCGTTTAGGAAGACTTATTAGAGTCCACCGTTACTCTAAAAGCTTAATATTACACTTTCTGCTGTAAATTGACTTTATTAAGCACCACGAAGGCACCGCTGTAATGTTGCGACTTGCGAGCGTTACTATATCAGGTGCGCAGGTCGTGTTATTCAGCTCTTAGCTATTACTTTCAGCTACAATAAAGTATTTTTATGGACTCTAAACTAAGCTATTCTTAACCGACATCCAAAAAGGAGGAGGTTCTCAATTCAGCGCGTATCTTTTTTTTTTTTTATGTATGTCGGTGCATATCTCCGTGGTTTCTAAACGGATTTGAACAATTTTTTTTTCATTGGTTAGAGGTCAGTATCTGATACTCGCTAGCAACAGCCGTGTTAGTGTTCTCACGAAACGTGCTGACACACCGACATCCTACTTAAGACCTTTTGTCTTAAGAAGAATGGTGTCGATCCCGCGTAATCCACCTTTTACCCCCTACCGAAAAGTGCTCAACGCGCCTAAAGAAGTTTTCACTGCAAAATACGGTTCGTTTCGATTTTAAAATATCCCATTCTCACTCGTTAGACGCGGCGGCGGCGGCGGCGGCGGCGGAGGAGGAGGACGAGCCGCCACCCGTGCCGGCGCTCGCGGCGCAGCTGCCCGCGCACGCGCAGTTCCTGCTGGTGGGCGGCGGCACGGCGGCCTTCGCGGCCATGCGCGACCCGACGCGCACGTGCTGCTCGTGGCGCAGGAGCGCGCGCTGCCCTACATGCGCCCGCCGCTCAGCAAGGAGCTGTGGCGCGAGCCCGCGCTCGCCTCACTCGCCGCCGCGGACCTCGACGCACTCGCCTTCCGCCAGTGGAACGGCCGCCGGCGCAGCCTCGCCTACGAGCCCGAGGCGTTCTACACGCCGCCGGAGCGCATGCGCGACGCGCCGCCGGGCGCGGCGCTGGCGCGCGGCTGGCGCGTCGTGGCGCTCGACCCCGCCGCGCGCACCGCCCAGCTCTGCCGTGGTATAGCTAAAATGCCGTTATCCACCAAAACCTTGTTTCGAGATATCACGTGAAAATCGCGGGAAAAATTAAAATTGTGTATCTTTTTTAATGCCTACATTTATTTGAAAATTAGAGGATGAATTGAGTAGATCACAAAAAATAATTTGTGACCTTCAGTCACAAATGCTAAGTTGTGAAATACAACAAACAAATAATTTATATGACGAGCTGCTTGCTTCATCCTCAACTGCACCAACTGTAGTGACCATCGATCTCACGTGTGACAGCCCTTGTTCTAAACGACCACCCTCAGTGCCAGTTATTCTAAATAGTCATAAAAAAATTAAAAAGTACCTAAAACTTGGAAAATTTATAGCTAAAACAAAAAAATTAGTTAAAAGTCAAAAGGCAGGCGCTAAAAATACTTCACTGAGGAAGGAACGTTCACAGTTGTTAATAAAGCTGGATACATATTGTTCTACTCTACAGCAAATGAGAGAACAACATGAATATGATGTTAACCGCCTGAATAATGAAATTGTACAATTGGAAAACTCATTAAAAACTGTTACATCACAATATGAGCAGTCACAGAAACAGATCAATGAGCAAATTGCTCTGAAACTGGTTGCAGATGAACTATTAGCAATAGGAAATTATAATATAGACCGTTTTGACTCTCTGATCAATAAGTGCCAGTGTTCGAATAAAGACAATACAATAATGCCAGTGGACGTCCAGTGTTCAAACAGTGATCCCTTAGTTGTATCAGCGCATAATGACATTTCATTGCATTCTCCACAGCGGAAAACATTTGTAGTCTCAGACGGGCTGGGAAAAGACTTTGGTTGCTTACTTAGTAATAAATTACACCAAAATGTCTTTAACTCATGTAACCCTAATACCCCATATGAATATATAATTGAAAAAATTCAAGATTTTGGCTTGGATAGTTGTAGTACAGTTGTTGTGTTGATAGGTGACAGCCTGCACATAACCAAAAAAGAAATTCTTAAAAGTTTGGAATACTTATTAAGTGTTCAAAAAAAATCAGGCTGTAAGTTTATACTTTGTGCATTTCCTTTTTCTAGCGTATTGACCATAGCACAAAATAGGCGTATTCATAAACTTAATAGGCTTCTACATAATTTAACATATAGTCATAGGGACTATTTTCATATTTTAGACACCAATAAGTTTATCCAGAAATTTACATTGACAAAGGATACTATGTATCTACCCCATAGATGTAAGAAACATTTAGCTACATTAGTAGCTTGTAATATACAAGACCCAGCTATTTTTAGCTGTAGTATGGTAGGAAATGGTACATTTTGTACACTGAATAGTGATTTACTTAGTAAGAACACTGATTCCAGTCTTTTGACTATGGATTCAAGTTGTAATAATTTGAGTACTTTAACTCCTGGTACAAACAGTTATACTAATATTGTTGAAAATAGTAAAAAAAATTTAAACTAGGTAGCAAGACAACAGATAAGCTATGTAATATTAATCTTGTACACCAAAATATACAAGGCTTATCTGGCAAAGAACACGAGATTGAACTTTTTGTAAGAAAATTTGATATTGACATTTTATGTCTTACGGAGCATTGGCTCAATAGCTACCAATTAATTCTTAATCTTAAGGATTACTCGTTGTCAAGTGCGTTCTCAAGAAAGAAGGCTATACGCGGAGGGTCTTTGATTATAACTCGTAGTAATAATAATAATTGTAAGGAAAGAAAAGATATTGTTAATCTTTCCGTTGAACGCACTATTGAGCTGTCCTGTGTTGAGCTGGAGCGATACATTATAGTTTGCGTATACCGACCTCCCTCAGGCGACTTTCTACTGTTTGAGGATGTCATGGAGGAGGCCCTAAGACGGATATGTAGGTCAAAGAAAAAAGTATTAATATGTGGAGACTTTAACATAGATATTTTGCTTACCACCTCTCTTTCTGACAGATTTCTTAACTTATTTAAAAGTTTCAATTTAGACAATATTTTTGTTGAACCTACACGAATAACTGCAAGTTCAGCTACTTGTATTGATAACATTTTCAGTGATTGTACAGTTGTCAGAAAATCCGTCATTACTAATCTTAGATCCGACCACTGCGGGCAAATGATATCTGTTCCTGGCTCTAAACAAAATACAACAAAAGTAATAAAGTATAGGCCAGTTACCGGTAAAAAAATACAACAATTCAAACTAAATATCATAAATACTTTACCTACACTTGACCTTACACAGGGTGGTCCGGATGAACACTACAATACCTTCTTTGATTTGTTAAATTCTCAATATAGCTCCATTTTTAAAATAGTAGAAAAAAAATTGTTTAAAAACCTCAAATTTAGCGACTGGGCTACTGTTGGCATTTATAAAAGTAGGAATAAGTTGTTTGATTTGTATGCTGAAAAGCAGTATAATTACACTCCTAGATTTGTTCAATATGTGAGAAATTATTCAAAATTATTTCGAAATGTCTGCATACAAGCAAAATCACTTTATATAAAACGAAAAATCATTAATTCAGATAATAAAATAAAAGCAGTTTGGGATATAATCACAGATGAAACAGGGAAACATAAAGTGGAGAAGCCTAAATTGGAGCTAAAAATTAATGACCGTATTATTGACTGCGATGCGGAAATTGCAAATACATTTGAGAATTATTTCCAAAATATCCCTGTAACCACTACTAGCTCCCTTAATTCTTCGCCAACAGAAGCCCTTAAGCTTCTTAAGGGCAATGTCGCCGAGTGCAGTGTGTTATTTAAGTTTGAACATGTGGGTCACATGTTCAAACTTTTGATATTATTAAAATATTCAAATCTCTGCAATGCAAGAAAACCGGAGATCTATGGGGGATATCAGTAAAAATAATCAGCAATGTCATTGATATAATTGCACCATATCTTGCTTTTATATTTAATGAGTCTGTAGATTCAGGATCCTTTCCAGACCTTATGAAAAGCAGTAAATTGATTCCACTTTTTAAATCTGGCAGCAGAAGTGACCCTAATAATTATAGACCGATTTCAATTTTGCCAGCACTTAGCAAGATATTTGAGAAAATTATGCTGAACCAACTGCTTCTGCACTTTAACTCAAATAATCTACTTCACTCTGAGCAGTATGGTTTTACTAAAGGTCGATCAACAACTGATGCGGGCGCAATGCTGCTAAAGCATATATTCGATGCGTGGGAGAAATCACAAAATGCTATTGGTATTTTCTGTGATTTGTCTAAGGCATTCGATTGTGTTGAGCACAAGACGCTTCTAGTTAAGTTGAGCCACTATGGAATCAAAGACACTGCACTGGGTCTCATTGCATCTTATCTCAGTGATCGCATTCAAACGGTATGTGTCAACGATGTAAAATCATCCGGATCAGCCTCACTAATGGGTGTTCCTCAAGGCTCTATTCTGGGTCCCTTCATGTTCTTGGTGTATATAAATGATTTACCATATTACGTCCGAAATACTTGCGATATTGTATTGTTTGCTGACGATACGTCGTTGATTTTTAAAGTTGATAGAAATAAGGACAACTATGACGACGTAAATAATGCAATTTCTCAAGTCACTAACTGGTTTACCGTAAACAATTTACTTTTAAATGCAAAAAAAACCAAGTGTATTGAATTCGCACTGCCAAATACCAAGTCCTCAGGAAACATGAATTTAACTGTAAATAATGATATTTTAAAAATAGAAGAGACCACTGTGTTCCTGGGGGTGACCTTAGATTCAAAGCTTCAATGGAGCACCCATATATCAACTCTGGCTGGCAAACTCAGTTCTGCTGCTTACGCTGTCAGAAAGATTCGACAGTTTACTGACGTTTACTGCTGTAGACAGACTGCTAAAAGCCTAAAAGATCAAGGTCTCAACTTAATTGTTAGTTCTAAACGTAGTTCCCAGGCGAGGGTGCCAGCGAAAATACGTCGTATTGGAGACTCATACTTATATATTGCTCCGCATACCGTGGACCGCTAAGAGAACAAATGTCTCTATCTTGAATCAACTTCGGATTAGCACAAGACTGTCGACCATTTGTTACCAAAAGATTCTGGGCTACTTTGGTCACATTGCCCGCCGCCAACCTAGCAATCTGGACAAGCTTATAGTCGTAGGAAAGGTGGAGGGCAAAAGACCGCGCGGCCGATCACCTAGCCGCTGGTCTGACCAGGTAAAGTCTTCCTCCCGCTTACTACTGCGATGCGAAAAGCCGAAGACAGGACGGAATGGGGAGCTATCGTGTCGAGCGTCACAAGGTCACTGCAGAGCGGACACGACCTTCAGCAATGAAGAGTGCGACCGAGAAGAAGAAGCTACCCGTGCGAAGCCGGGGCGGACCTCTAGTACTAATATATATTATATGACACCTATGATCTCAATCTATGCAAATAAATAAATAAAAACTAATATTATAAATGCGACCGTTGACATGGATGGATGTTCGTTAGTCAATCACGCCAGAACCGATCAGAATGAAATTTGGCATAGAGATTTAGTCTGGAATAACACATAGACTACTTTTTATCCAGGAAAATTAAAGTCCCTGCGAGCCAAAAAACTTCAATCCACGTAGACGAAGTCACGGGCGTCAGCTAGTAGATTAAAAAGATCAGATAACCCTCACAAAAACACGCCAGCGATACCGCTCGGCGCGGCGAGTTACTATGTAGTGAAGATCTTACAAAATTCTACGCCAATAATAAAACATTCTTGGATTTGATTATTTATTATAGAAAACAAGAACGAGATTCATACATTACCTAAAAATTATAAAAAAATAATCATTGATATAACAATTTCACTGTCATCGCATAAAAAGTGAAGGAATTCTATTTATTCATACTTATTATGTAAAAAATTATTACTATAATGTCGAATACACACAGCACACCTATAAGATGCTTTTTTGGCTCTCTTTTCGTAGAAGAGAATAGCCAAAAATAACAAGTATGGACACTGTACATGTTATTTATCTGCATTAAAAATCCCCAAATTATCTAGGAGAAACTGTGAATCACCGTTGTCACCGTAAGATTGCAAAAACCGTTAGATTGTAATCTAACTAGCGAAATTGGAAACTGTCGACAGATTGTGAACCGTTCAATGTTCTGCGGGACAACCGGCTAAACAATCACTTCTGATTGGTTAACACTCTTCCACTATTGGACAAAATCCCTTGACGCAACAAGAATACCACAAATTCAGCCAATCACAACAATTGATACAATGATTGATGCAGAAGTTACGCAATCGCACTGCTAAGTGTCAATTTTTGAAATATTCATTGTATTTACGTTTTTAGGGTTCCGTAGCCAAATTTGGCAAAAACGGAACCCTTATAGATTCGTCATGTCTGTCTGTCTGTCCGTCCGTGTCACAGCCACTTTTTTCCGAAATTATAAGAACTTTACTGTTGAAACTTGGTAAGTAGATGTATTCTGTGAACCGCATTAAGATTTTCTTACAAAACTAGAAAAAAAAAAGCAATAAATTTTGGGGGTTCCCCATACTTAGAACTGAAACTCAAAAATTTTTTTTTCATCTAATTCTTACCCATACGTGTCCATACCCCCATACGTAACCCATACCATCTATGGATAGATCTTCAAAAATGATATTGAGGTTTGTAATATCATTTTTTTCTAAACTGAATAGTTTGCGCGAGCTTCTAAAATAAGAGGATGATAAAACTAAAAAAAATATATGATGTACATTACCATGCAAACTTCCACCGAAAATTGGTTTGACATCTAGTAAGTAGTTTTTTTTTAATACGTCATAAATCGTAAACCGCAATTTACGCATAAATTTTTAGTTACATCATATAATAAAAATATTTTTAATAATTTAAAACTTACTACAGGTTTGTACGGAACCCTCGGTGCGCGAGTCCGACTCGCACTTGGCCGGTTTTTTCGTCTCTTTCTTGTAGGTTAGGTTAGGGTTCGACATTAGTTATTTGTTATACAAGAGTGAAAAGTTGTTTTTTAACCGCGTGCTCAATTTTGATGACCGAGCAAACGAAGGATTCTAAAAATTAGAATACTGAGCGTCAGCGAGGGAATCAAAAGAGCACGAGGTGAAAAATCTTTTCACTCGAGTGCAACACGTAACTTTTCATCCCACCTCAGCGAGGAAATGATTAAAAAAATACACCAAGAAGGTTACGAGTGTGAGTTTTTACCAAATTAAAAACGGTTGTATGGAAATTCGGCACCATAGAGGTAGAAGTAAATAGGTTTTAATGATGTTTTGAATTCACAAACTTCATAGACGAGTGATATTTACTAACGTGCACACATGTTCTAAATTCAATTTACTTTACCTCAATAGGATAATAACGGCTTTTGCATTCAGATATCGAAGAGTAAAAATACTCTTTCCGAGATGGTGGGATGAAGAAATATTTATCGGGTTAGATTACAATCTACCGAAAAATAATGCGTTAAATTGTAATCTGTCGAAAGTTTACAATTTCGCAAGTTAGACTAAAGGACTTTGCAATTTTACGGTGACATCGTAAAACTAAAACCATCTTAACTCTTTGGGAAGAAATATTAATAGTCTCTTTTATATTATATTTACTTATTTTAAATTTACTCTGAATTATATATAGCTGCTGTTAAAAACCTACATAAGTTAATTAATCTTGGAAAAAAATCTATTTGCTAAATCTTTTTTCAATGGGGATTTTTTATCAAATCCCCAATGACTTCGCCTAGAGCTCCTGTAGTCTAGGTAATAAAGCTAGTAAGTAAATAAAAACTACTTACTACCGCGTGTCTTGCTTTTTTCGAAAGGAAAATAACCTTTCGAATGTTTAGAATGTCATAGCATGAAATTTCATGTCATTTTGGTGTTCAAAAATATAATTTTCGGTCATTTCGGTGTCTTAATTTTCAGTGGTTTTTAAGTTTTATCATGATAAGCAAAATTTTAAACGTCCTTTTTACGGCCTTTCCTAATGGCTTAAAACTCCGGGATATTTACAACATTCTAAAAAAAGAAAACAAAAAACTTACATTTTCAACAGTAAGCAGGTACAATCCATAATTACTATGTAACGTAGTCTTTATTAGATAATTCCCGCGACTTTGTCCGCGTGGATTAGGGTTTTTTAGGGTTCCGTACCTCAAAAGGAAAAAAGGGAACCCTTATAGGATCACTTCGTTGTCCGTCCGTCTGTGTGTCAAGACCCTTTTTCTCAGGAACGTATGGAGGTATCAAGCTGAAATTCATATCAAATACTCAAGTCCACGGTCCCTTGGAGCTGTGAAAAAATCAAACTTCTAAGCTAACAGAATCAAAAGATACAGCCGTTTTTGCTGCAAATTTCGACACTCGCAAGGGAATCAAAACGTACAGGGTAGGACTTCCCGTGAACGCAGAATCTTGAAATTTTGTACGAAGCAACGTCTTATAGCACAGATAAAGGAAAAATTTCGAAAAGCATAAATTTTTAGTTACATCCGAATACTTCAGAATAAGAAACTCCATTTTCCAGAATAAAAAGTAGCCTATGCCCTTCCCCGGGATACAACCTATCCCAGTACCAAATTTCATCAAAATCGGTTGAGTAGTTAGGCCGTGAAAGCGTAGCAGACAGACAGACAGACAGACGGACAGACAGACAGACACACTTGCTCATTTATAATATTAGAATAAGATAAGTATAGTACCTAATGATAAACATTTGGTTTCAGATGCGTAGAAGAACTAATAAGAAATAATTTTATCGAAAAAAAGAATAGAAAATATACGATTAGAATAAAAATCCTACAAGACTTCGTAATAATACATATGAACTAATACTATGTAAGTATTTAGTAGGCTTACCGCTTACTTTATCCACTACAAGTTAGCCCTTGACTGCGATCTCATTTGATGGTAAGTGATGATGCAGTCTAAGATGGTACCGGGCTAATTGTACCGGAACGATAAATCACTCAGCGGCACGTCTTTGCCGGTATGGTGGTAACTATTCACGGCGAAGCCTCCCACCAGGCCTGACCAGGGAAAATTGAGAAATTATAAATTCCCAAATTGACCCTGCCGGGGATCGAACCCGGCCAAGTAACACAAAACTGCATTAAAAGATGTCACATGAGGTCCACATCGGTAATTTAAGCGTTTAGGAAGACTAATAGAGTCCACCATTACTCTAAAAGCTTAATATTACACTTTCTGCTGTACATTGACTTTATTAAGCACCACGAAGGCACCGCTGTAATGTTGCTACTTGCGAGCGTTACTATCAGGTGCGCAGGTCATGTTATTCAGCTCTTAGCTATTACTTTCAGCTACAATAAAGTATTTTTATGGACTCTAAACTAAGCTATTCTTAACCGACATCCAAAAAGGAGGAGGTTCTCAATTCAGCGCGTATCTTTTTTTTTTTTAAATGTATGTCGGTGCATATCTCCGTGGTTTCTAAACGGATTTGAACAATTTTTTTTTCATTGGTTAGAGGTCAGTATCTGATACTCGCTAGCAACAGCCGTGTTAGTGTTCTCGCGAAACGTGCTGACACACCGACATCCTACTTAAGACCTTTTGTCTTAAGAAGAATGGTGTCGATCCCGCGTAATCCACCTTTTACCCCCTACCGAAAAGTGCTCAACGCGCCTAAAGAAGTTTTCACTGCAAAATACGGTTCGTTTCGATTTTAAAATATCCCATTCTCACTCGTTAGACGCGGCGGCGGCGGCGGCGGCGGCGGAGGAGGAGGACGAGCCGCCACCCGTGCCGGCGCTCGCGGCGCAGCTGCCCGCGCACGCGCAGTTCCTGCTGGTGGGCGGCGGCACGGCGGCCTTCGCGGCCATGCGCGACCCGACGCGCACGTGCTGCTCGTGATCAAAAATCGAAAAGACGAAAATCATTAACTTTTAGTTCAAATGTGAATTAAACATAAAAAATATTTTAATTTTCCTTTATAACCCTTATCTTTTCGTAAGAGTTTCGTCAACTACATACGGTAACTTATCTATCTACACATTGATGTCATTGTAATTTTTTTAAAACAGCAACCACCGAACTTTTTGCTGGTACTTCTCGGTAGGAACGTCATTCCAAACCAGTGGTAGATTCACTCTACAATTTAAAAGCATTTTAAAAGTTAATTGAATAAAGAACATTATTTATTTATTTATTTACTAGATGATGCCCGCGACTTCGTTCGCGTGGATTAAGGTCTTTGATTCTCGCGCGAACTCTTTAATTTTCCGTGCAAAAAAGTAGTCTATGTCCTTCCCCGGGTAACACACGATCTCTATACCAAATTTCATCCAAATCGATTGAATAGGTAGGTCGTGAAAGCGTAGCAGACAGACAGATAGACACACTTTCGCATTTATAATATTAGTACGGATTATTATTACTTATACAATTTTGCACGGAATCCACGGTACGAACTGGCCCTTAAATCCGGTTATTTCCTATTTACCATCAGAAAGGTGAATGGATTACACAGTCCACTTGTACCATACTTTGCGTGATTAGATGGGCATCCGCTTCGAGCTCCTCGATGAGAGTGGCCCTATTGTCCACAAAACAGTTTAGCTTTTAAAATTGCTAGATACCAGTATTATCTGTATCTCAGTTTTCGTTTTTGAGGAGGATTCGTTTTAAAGGTTTTCTATTCATATATTTTTCACGTAAGTTCATGATAATTATAATAATTCATGGTAACTCCGAAATATTTAATATATGAGGGAACGCTCACCGATGGTTAGAAACTTTTTTGAAGGATAGACAACAATTCGTACAAGTGCAATATCGCGATGAACGGACTAACGAGCAATTTTGAATCAGACGCACGCGTTACGAATTGGTCTATACCACAAGGAAACAAATAACCAATAGGAAACCGAAACTAAATAAAATTCTCGAACTTCGGATACGGAGCGAAAATCTCTAATTCACGTAACAGTAGGCAAACAGAGAACAAGGCATTTGTGCCAAAATTATCTAAAGTTGACACCCCTATTTTCAACAGACGATTGAACGAAAAAGTTTTTTAGCGTTAAGGGGGCAAGCTTTCAAAAAATATATAGGCTAGGAGATAGCTGCTGATGTGATTTTCATATAATATTGTTATGTTGGTACTTCAGTGAAAATAAATTAGGATTAGATACGTAGGTATTGTTTAAATATAATTACATATCTAAGCCAATTATAAAATTATAATAAAACTAGATGTACTTATAATATACATTAAAAAATAAAAGGGAAAGATGATGTGAATTTTATATAATATTGTTATATATTTCAGTAATAATAAATGTCAGTTCTCATCAAGTGCTCGTATCATTCACAACAGTAACTATCGTCTGGTGGAATTTGTGATGGTCTGCCTGCAGTCGGCTGGGGACCTGACTACTTATCGCCGCTCAAAGACGAGTTATTGTTACCAGATATGACCAATAACTAGGAAGGCTTATTCTAGTATAGTATTAAAGTATGCGCTGTACCTAAGTAACCAGTATAAAAATTGACTCTATTCATCGGGGCGTTTACTAGATATTGCCTCTCAAAGAAATAATACGTCGTTAAGTACGTCAAGTAGTACTTACGTCAAGTAATAAAATTAAAATTTAAAAAAAACCCACGATGAACTGCAGCGCTCCATTATAATTTGTGACCTTATAACTTTGTAACAACAATTAGATCTTCGCAGAAGTAGTTTTATGAACACAAAACTGCATCTTTGTCGGTTCAGTAATTTTTTTGACCAGCGTGTTGGACTATGGCCAAATGGTAATGAGTAGAGGTGTCAAATTGTGTCAAACTTTAATATTCTGATAAATAAATGTTAAAATATATCAGTTAAAAAAATACGTTATAAAATATAATGGATAAAAAACTGGAGTTCCTGTGACCTTGCTTGTCAAATCAAAAGAGTCCAAACACGACGGGTTTATGATGAGAAGGAGTTCGACCACCTACCAAATCACGATTGCAGCACAGCTTGGTGGACTATGGCCCTAAAACATATCTAAGAACCTTCTCAGAAGCTAAACATTTTTTTTTTTAAACCGCATCTAAATCAGCAAAGTAGTTTTCCAGAAAAAAGGTAACATAATAAAAAAACACGATAGGAGCGCGCACGATAGCACGATAACTTAAAATATATCTAAATCTAAAAAACTTTTTCACAAGCTATACATATCTAATGCAAAACACCGCATCTCAATGAGCCCAGTACTTTTTATGGTTTTTATTTGCAGCGGATGGAGCGAAATAAGAACGATTGATGGGAATATTGCGTATTTTAATTTAATTTACCACACAGTACAATTATGGACGTTGTTGCCTTGACCGGCTTAACGAGAGGTGTTGTCATACAAAAAAAACAAATTACAAATATAAATGTTGCCACTGTATATAACATTATTCAATAGTACTTTTTCAGAAAAATGGAAACATATTGAAAAATTAAAATCAAAATTGCAGCTCAGCTTAGTGGACTATGGCCCTAAAACATATTCAAGAACCTTGACAGAAGTTATGCATATCTATTGCAAAAAACTGTATACTAATCGGTCCAGTAGTTTTCCAGGAAAATGGTAACTAAAAAGTACACAAACAAACAAACAATCGCACAACCTCTTAGGGCAAACACATAATAATATATACCGTCCGTTCCGTCATGGGTAAAAAATAGCTCAAGTGTCGCCGCTTTGATGTGATAATGTGTAGTGTTTAAATATCTCCCATTTAAGTTACAAGTATTTTAATTTACGTATATCACCTCTTAGACCACCTGTGATAATACTAACATAAATCTGAAACATGGAAATTAATAGTAAGGAGATATAATTATAGTTACCAAAAGATAGTTACCACAAATACAGTTATCTCTTAGGCTATAAGTTTTGACATTTGGGTTGGACGAGCCAGTGTAAATTTGTATGAAAAATTCGTATGAGGGATCTTTGGAACCAGATTGTACAAAAACTTTAAGTTGTATTGAAAATATTGTTTAATTAAAGTGTTCCTTGATCTTTAATGATTAATTTGAAATAACTTTTGTTTATATAAGGTCTCAGATTAAATCACAATAGTCGGAACGCGATAACGCCTTTTTTGAGTTTTCCATGAATTTCTCGATAATTTTCTGCAGTTACTATACGATTTTATGATCACTTTTTTTAATTACGTCATACTTCATTTAACTGAGTAGCAAATGGTATTAATTTAGTAATGAAATTTTCATTTTTCCTATCCTAAAACGTCGGAACAGAAAACAATGTTTCAGTACTTCGACCCTTAAAGAAGTGGGCCAGCCCTTGCCTACTAAAGTTGTGTTGCCAGATAACCTACTTTTATGGGATTAATACTAATTTTAAACTTGGATTGAGCAATGACTACTGTAGTCCTAATGTGCAGATGGAGTATATTGGATCGATTTGAAAAGTGTACTTAATGCTTAAACTGTATGATTGAGTTTTGTTTAAAAATAAAATAATATGATCCATAATATGACTATAAACTTTTAGCAACTATGGATGCCCGTGACTTTTCCTGCTTGTCTGTATAGGATTTTATTAACAAATACATTTTGCAAGCTTGCAAGCTATTTTTTAAATCAATATTTATATCGTCACGATCATGACATGCTCATGTACGAGACAGACAGACAGGCGTCACACTTTAACTTTTTTTCTATTCCATAAAAAATATTAATAACAAAGAATGGCCCAGGCAGCAAGCAAAAAAAAATTGTAAAAGTTTATCTATTTATATAAAATTAAGTCCTGACTGACTGACTTATATATTAACGCACAGCCTAAACCGAAATTTGGAGAGTGTATTCTTTGTGAAGAGTAGGTATCCACTAAGAAGGGGTTTTTCAAAATTCCACCCCCAAAAGGGAAAAATAGGGGTTGAAAGTTTATATGAAAGTCCGTCGTTTTTCAAGTTATAGCCATGAAACTTGATATTTGGGCTACCGGTTTAAAATTATGATATACGTATTTCACAACTTTCTATCCCCAAGGATGTTAAATAGACAGTTTGTCCTTCAATCACGCCGCAACTGAGCAATGGATCGACGTGATTTTTTCGATTGATGGGTCTAATTGAGGATCTATGCTACTTTTTATCCCGGAAAATTAAGGAGTGCCTCTGGGAATTAAAAAACGTATGCCATGCGAACGAAGTCGCGGGCGTCCGCTAGTTTGAATATAAATAATGTTATTGTGTATTGAATTGAATACTTATGGCGGAATTTCTGTCCTATTCTAAGTTCAAACGTATAGTACATGGTGTCACTACTCCGATGGTATATTTTATGGGTTCTCAAAGAAAATCTAGGCTGTAAAAATCTTTTATGCGAGCAGTTTTTTACGACTCAAGTTCTGCCCTTGTTTACTGCGGAGGTTTGATTAAATTACGTGATTCAAATGTTGTTGCTGAGCTTTCCTTCTTATGCTTGTGTTTTTACCGTGAGAGAAAATTGTCGTTTTATTTATTTTTTGTCGTTCCGTTTTTTGTACCGACATAATAATATTTCATTACCTATTTATCGCACTATTTCTTTTTTTTTAATAACTAGACTCACTAGTTTAGGTGGAAAGACGTGGGAACCCACCGCATTATTATACCAAGAAAACTCCTACCATTATTTGATTAATGGAAAGGGGTCACGACCCTCAGTAATAAGGAATACGACGCAGAGAGGCTCACAAGAGGATGCCCATTCGACCGCGTACATTTAGGTTTTAAAATTTTCGTGGGAATTAATTGTTTTCCGGGATATAAAGTACTGTGCGTTAGGCATTCCGAACTAGTGGTAGACGATTTGACGATTCTCAAATAGGCCCATGCAAAAACTCATGACGATAAAATAATTTTGCTCCGTTGCGGCGTGATTAAAGGACAAATCAACACACGCTTGCATTTGTAATATTAAGTAGGAAGTTATACAGAGCTGAGATAGGATTCTCTCAAGTAAATTTTTGAAAATCGTTTAGGAGGTGAAATTCAAATCCTCAAAATCGTATTTTGTAAAAAAAAAACTTCCATATCAGCCCCTAATAAATTCCCAAAAAAAGGATTTAAGCGAAAGCTCGTGCCAAAAAAGAAACTTACTGTCACTGTTATAGAAATTAATTAATCAGAATCAGATAGTATCGAACCAGGATCCTGCCTTTTAAGACAACAGCGCTCACCACTGCGCCAGCCAGGGAGGTCATTAATATTATAGAGACCAAGTTACTAATTACAGGCCTATTTCAGTTTTAACTTCAATTTCTAAGATATTTGAAAAAGTCTTGAATAATCGTTTGATCAACTACTTGAATAAACTAAACATAATCTCAGAGCAACAATTCGGTTTCAGACAGGGTAAATCAACTGAAGATGCTATTATTGAGCTCACTAGCCACATAATTAAAAATATGGAATCTAGACAGAAAACTGTAGGCATATTCCTTGACCTATCAAAAACATTCGATACTGTCTCTATCCCCATTCTTATGGATCGGTTAGAAGCCATCGGTGTTAGGGGTAATGTTCACAACTTATTCAGAGATTACTTATCCAATCGCAGACAGTTTGTTAAAATTGGCCCCTACAATAGTAAGGAAGAAAATATCGAATATGGCGTGCCACAGGGCAGCGTGCTTGGACCAACTCTGTTTCTGATTTACATCAATAATCTCTGCCGGATGAAATTTCCGCACACTAAGTTATTCTCATACGCTGATGACACCGTGCTGCTGGTCCAGGGACAGAGTTGGGATCAGGTTCGTAGAAATGCTGAATCTGCATTAAAGTATGTCATGAGCTGGCTAAACCAAAACTTACTCACACTTAATGTTTCAAAAACCAAGTTCATCACCTTTGACACCACCATTTACACACAACCAAAATCGTTTACCATTAAAGCTCATTCATGTGAACTGTTCAGTGATGACTGCTCTTGTCTATCATTACAAAGAACTTCCGACATAAAACATCTGGGTGTAATTCTAGACAGTACGCTTAGTTGGAAAAAACACATAAACGTCCTTGTCACTCGAATTCGGAGGCTCATGTTTGTCTTGAGAAAGTTGAGAACGTCTTGTGATCGTGGGACACTAAAGACTGTATACTTTGCTCTAGTACAGTCTCTGATATCGTATTGCATCACAGTTTGGGGTGGTTCCAATAAAACCGACATGCTGCGACTGGAGCGCGCCCAAAGAGGTATTCTTAAGGTCCTGGGTAGCAAACCTCTCAGATATTCCACTTCGGCACTATACCAAGAGTGGGATGTGTTGAATGTCCGGCAACTCTTTATTTCTCAGTTGATTTTACGTAAACACTTGGAAATAAAAGTTCAAGCAGTTGCTGGTAAAGCTCAGAAAAGACGTAAACCAAAGATTTTTGATATCCTGCCTGCAAGAACTGCACTTGCCAAACGACAATATTACTTTCTTAGTCCCAGACTTTATTTACTTTAACAAAGTTCATGACACGATCGACATCTTTAAACTAAATAAATTTGGCTGTAAAAAGAAGGTTAACGCATGGCTAAAGACACTTGTTACGATGACATTGAAGATCTTATCGCTGGCGTAAAAACATAAGTGAATCATATAATAGCTTGCTCATTTATCAACCCCCACACATTACTTCCATTATAACAGGCACATTTGCTACACTCTCACACACATTCCCTTTCTCTCACATACACATTTACACACACATGCATATATCAAAATTTTTATTAGGTCCTGAACTAGATTAAAACTACCCAATAATTTCTGCATTAGGTCTTATATCTGGTGTTTAGGATCCGACGGAAGGCTACGGTGCCCGTAACACAGGTTTTCCTAGTACGGGTGCTAAAGCACTCCCTCTGACCTCAAATAACTTTATTGTTCACCTTTTCCATTGCATTGTGTTGCTTTGTATAATTTCAGGTTCTAAGGGAAATTATTATTGATTAATCACTGTATAAGTATATTCTAAGTTATATCCTGTGAATATAACTAATTTTATGTCGAATTGTATTACTGTGTATTTTATGGTCAATAAATGATTTATTATTATTATTATTATTATGTCTGTCTCTTCCATCTCGGGACCATGGGGTCCCGGACCTTTGGAAGGCGTACGAGGGGCCGAAACCAACTCGCAGAGGCCCGTTAGACAATTTTACTCTAAAGGAAATGTGACACCAACCGACGAATATCCCTATACGCACTATGCGAGTGCATCCAAGGACAATCCCCGGTTAGTGCAGGACTATTGCAGAACATGGAAGCAAATGATATGTATGGGTCTACGGGTTTGGGTTGCTAAAATGGATTGGTGATCTGGGTCTATGGAAGTACTATGGCCCCTGCCTGACCAATTATATTTCACACGGATAAAATGGCAGGGGGTGACTCGCACACTCAGTAAATGGGCCCCCGGAAACGGCCATTAGCACATAGTGACGTAGCGGCAAGAGGGCAACATAACCTGAGGTGCTTGAGGAGTGGAGAGGTATTCCACGGCTCTCAGGACAATCCTGGTAGTCCATTCAAGATCCCTACAAGCATCTTACTGGAATACTTCCTTCCTCCGAGCGTCTTTGCAGATGCTCTTGCGAATCTCCACTCAAGCCGGCCAATGAAGGCAAGCAAGAGGTGGGAGTTCTGTTCCTCGTCAGTGTTCACTCCAGCCGGCCAATAAAGGCAAGCCAGAGATGAGGAACAAGACTTCTCCCGGGAGCGATCAGGTCCGTGGGGTCGCTACTGCCCAACAGCTCGCCACAAGCTGCCCTGCGGGTTTATTATTATTATTATTATATTTTACTCTATCTTTGTTTTAATAATCCAGAATGTATGAATTCGAAGTCAAAAGTGAGTAAACATGTTAACAGAAAATTCGCACTGAAATCTCTCGAGAGCCCACAACGTGCTCTGACGTCTAGACAGTTTTTAGTGTTATTATAATAAAAAGCTAAAAAGTCGCGAATAATACTCACGCGAGGTGAGGTGAGGTGAATAAGCCCCGCAAGAAAAGCCGCGAATATAAATTCCGTCATACTATTATTATAAATGCGAAAGTTTGGAGGGATGATTGTTACTCAATCACGCCAGAATGTCTGAACGGTTCTGGATGAAATTTGACACAGCGATAGATTATTTATAGTCTCGAATAACACATAGGCTACTTTTTATACCGGAAAATTGAGGAGTTTCCGCGGGAACCCAGAAACCCGTGGGAACCCAGAAAAAATTAAATCCACGCGGACGGAGTCGCAGGCATCAGCTTGTATCACATAATACTGAGATGAGCCGAAAGCCCGCGAGAAAAGCCGCGAACATAAATTCCATCATACAATATTATGTTTATCTCGTTCACACGAACACTATTAGAAAGCCAGCTTTATGAAAGTGTCTCCTTTCTGATGGAAAGTGCAACGCCCTGTCTTGTCAGGGGAAATACTGCCAACGCTTAAATCAATACTTAAGCAATATTACTCAAATTGACAGATTGATGTCACGTATTTTGACGTTCCTTAAATAAGGATTATATTATTCTTAAACACGAAAGTCAACAATATTAAAACAGATGCCGCCTGCATTTTTCGGAAACTGTCAAGTAAAAGCTTATAGTTTTCATACATAAGTCGCTCATTAGAGTGGTTGTCCACCGACGTGGAGCGGCGTGGAGGTGAGACAAACAAGGGCTATCAGTTTTTAGGGTTCCGTAGCCAAATTTGGCAAAAACGTAACCCTTATAGATTCGTCATGTCTGTCTGTCTGTCCGTCCGTATGTCACAGCCACTTTTTTCCGAAACTATAAGAACTATACTGTTGAAACTTGGTAAGTAGATGTATTCTGTGAACCGCATTAAGATATTCTTACAAAAATAGAAATAAAAAACAAAAAACCCGACTGCTTGAATACCAAAAAGTTTAAAACAAGACATGAATTGAAGTATTTCATTATTATCAATTTAAATCGTATAATATTAATAAAATTTATCAAGGCGCAGTCGCACCTTAAGTTTAGCTTTAGGACGTGCGACTGCGCCTTGATAATTTTTATTAATATTATACGATTTAAATTGATAAAAATGAAATACTTACTTCAATTCATGTCTTGTTTTAAACTTTTTGGTATCCAAGCAGTCGGGTTTTTTGTTTTTTATAAATAACTTTTTTATTTCAAATTTTTTTGTTAAGTATTTATCGGAAACAGGCGACGTTTTATCTGCCCGAAGTAGCACCTATTACCTATTCTGTGGTAGCACCAAAGGTACTAATAAGTATTTTGTATGAGAAGTAGTAATGAGCATCGGATTAATTTATTCGTAATGACGAGCGGTGATCACCATAACGATCATCAAATTTGCATATGTTATAATGCTAATATTAATTTGGTAAAGTTCGTAAATCTGCTATTTTTCCTAAAAATGTGCTTATTAATTTTCGAGAGTCCTATCGCATCGACGTCACGAGACCTCGGCAATGAACGTCGGCCACTTACGAAAATGCCCGTAGACACTGCAAAAAAGTAGGTACTTATTTTTAAGTATTTTCAAAAACACAAATTGTACGTATTTAGCACGTAGTGGACGTATTATTTATTTAGTACTAGATGATTCCCGCGACTTTGTCCGCGTGGATTAGGATTTTTGATTCCTGCAGGAACTCTTTAATTTCCCGGGATAAAAATTAGCCTATGTCCTTCCCCGGGATACCACCTACCCCTGTACCAAATTTCATCAAAATCGGTTGAACGGATGAGCCGTGAAAGCGTAGCAGACAGACAGACAGACACACTTCCGAATTTATAATATTATAGTATGGATTTAGTTTAAGTATAACTAAGTGGACTCGGAAGTAATATTTTAATAGACATTAAAAATGTTAATAGGAAGTTATGTTAGACGAATATGCGCTGCATGTGGCATTGATGAATTTATTGATTGATCGATTAAAGGAGTAAAAATCATCAAGTTTTTTGAGACTTGTTATTTCGTCACATTAAGCTTAGGTATACAATGATATGTTACTATACTACTGTAATATTTATTATATTGTGAGAGTACGTCCCACCTTATCCGCTGTGGTCCGCGTCATTTTCTGATGAGGTTACTGTATTTCTATATCTCATAAGATATTCATCTAAACTGAATGGTGTAAAGGACAATTTTTGTCTAAATTAAATACTTGAGATGAGTAAGATATTCATTGTGATAAGTAATTAACGATTAAAACTATGTTGGTAAAACACCTTCGCATGTAAAGCAGTGACCAAATTTGAAAATCATAAAAATGGTTATTGTGAGTCAACCTTAAAAGATAGTTATATGCTATCGCGGACTTTTTTTTAGAACTTTTTGAGAGGAACGTTTCCACCATACATTGTTGTCGTGTAACTTTATCGATTTAGGCAGCGCACGCCACGTAAGCTCTCAGATGAGATCGTTTTTTCCGACTTAACTCACATTATTGCAATTTTCGTAAGGATATCTAATTTTTTTGGAAATAAAATATAGCCTATTTTACTTGTTAATAATGTAGCTTTCTATAAGTAATACAATTTTTAAAATCGGTTGAGTGGTTTTTGAGATAATCCACCTAGTTTGATAGACATAAATGATATGAGTAGGAACTTTAAACATTTCCTTTGAAACCTCGTAAATCCTAAATTATCATTTAAACGGAAAAATGGTCAAGGGAACCTAACTATGATTTTGCAAGACCTATTCATCGATATCCCACTTGGCATAGTCTATCGACTTTAATTTTTTAATTTGTTACATTATGGCTTCTAGAGGGCGCCATTTTGTTTTTTCTCAAATTCGGCTTCCACAGTGATACTCTACTGATATACTCGGCATAAACTGGTGCAAGAATCATCAAAATCGGTCCACGCGTTTAGGCTGTAGCTGTCCTGCAAGGAACAAAAATACATATATAGACTGATGAACACATAACCCTGTGCGTTCCGCAGTCGGGTAAAAAAACAATAAATTTTGGGGGTTCCCCATACTTAGAACTGAAACTCAAAAAATTTTTTTTCATCTAACCCACACGTGTGGGGTATCTATGGATAGGTCTTCAAAAATGATATTGAGGTTTGTTATATCATTTTTTTCTACACTGAATAGTTTGCTCGAGAGACACTTCCAAAGTGGTAAAATGTGTCCCCCCCCCCCCCCCCCTGTAACTTCTAAAATAAGAGAATGATAAAACTAAAAAAAATATATGATGTACATTACCACACTGAGAAAAATGAGGCACTATAAACTATTGTGCATGCACACTTTTTTCAACAATCGTGCCAGTATGTAAAGTTATTCTGCCGGGGGTGCACATAAAATTATGGTTCCGCCACAATTTAGTGACGTCACAACATTATTTGCAGCTCGCACTATAAGATATAGGCCAAGACATCATAATGTATAACCCTATTGAAAGAAAATATATAGTGCACTGTTTAAAATACCTAATTGACGGCATTTTATATTATAATGCATTCATTATACTATTATGTGCTTTTGCATTTTACTTGTTGGTGCATACCAGGTCGTGCCCTATAATATATCGTGCCTGCCCATGATATTATTTGACAGCTGGAAGCATATTTTTATGTGCGTTTGCATATTACTTTTTCGTGTGTACCAGATCGTGCCCTATAATATATCGTGCCTCCCCATGTTATTATTTGCTGCTGGAAGCATATCTTTTTATGCGACTGCACTAAATGTTATAGTGCTTTTTTTGCTGGGCATGATCCTTTTACGTGCCCTATCATTTTTTCCGCACTATTTAATATCGTAATGGCATTGATATTTTTCAGGATTAGCACTAAATCTCTACACGGTGTTTCCGGACGATGAAATAAATGATACAGGTTGTTTTGGGACAACTTTCGGAAAACTTTAACAATGTCTTTAGACCATCATCCTGAACAACGTACAGCAAGAATTTTTTGTGCGAAAAAAAAAAAATTCTGCTCTCCATAAAATTTGGCACCTGATTCGTACAATTTGTATGGAGAGTGGAATCTTTTTTCCGACAAAAATTATTGTTGTAAGTTGTTCAGGATGATGGTATGCTGAAGACATTGTTAAAGTTTTCGGAAAGCTGTCCCTTACACCCTGTACTTATAATAAAATTAAGTATTCGGAGAGGTATTTTGAGTCAGGCAGGATAAGTAGGATAGATAGGTGCAACCAAAAAAATTTGGTACTTGTCTAGTTTTTTTACTCTACCTAAAAATACTAGTAAACGATTTGTATGGGAAGAGTAAAAAAAACGTCAGATTTTTTTGTTTGGCCTATCAATTTTGACTGAAGATACCTGTCCAAACACTAACCTGATTATAGATAAAATTTCATCGTTTGGAAACACCGTGCAAAATATATTTGTTACTAATCCTGATAAATAAGTACATTTACAGTGCAGAAAAAATGTGCTGAAATTCATATAGGTAGTAATTAATCACACACAGAGTGTAGGGTATGTAATTTTAAAAAAAAACTTAAAATTATACAAACATTTATTTTCCATAAATATTAAATTATTCAAAGAATAGTTAATCCTAGCCTAGATTAAAATGATATTAACACACCTGGGAACCTTTTAAAAAGATAAACAGTCAATTTAGAACATAATATAAAACAATGCTAAATGCCAAGGTCTCCAGTCTGCACTAAGGGTTGCCATCTCAAAAATCAGTCAACTATATAGGACAAGAAACGTGAAAATCCCGGATTCCGGAGCTTAAAACCCGGACATTTGAACAAAGTATTTTAAGTTACCTACTCAGTTTAAAATACAATTTTAAACTAAATTATATCTTAAAAACAAAAAAAATTTAAAAGTTACAAGGAACTATCAGCACGTTTCTTTAATGAAAACAAAATTAGATTTAAATAAAAAAAATATGCTAATCTTTTACTTATAATTGAAAATTTTACTCTATAACTTCGAAAAAATCAAATTAAACTTCTCTTAAACTTTTCTTACAAAAAAAAACTATTAATAATGTACTTTAAAACTTTCATGCCCGAATGCACTAGACTAAGGAAACGCCTAAACCCTTGCCTTAACAATTTGAGAAACTCCTAGCAAAAAATTGCTGTGCACTAAACTAAAGAAATTCTTAAATTCTTAACGCATTTAAGAAGGAATATCTTTAGTTTAGTGCAAAACAATTTTTTGATAGGAGCTTCCTAAATTTTTTAGGCAAGGGTTTAGGTGTTTCCTAAGTTTAGTGCATTCGGGCATAAGTCTTAATTTTTGAGTGACTTAAATGACTAAACAGTGACTTAACACACAAAAGTACTTAAGTATTTAAATCTATACAAATGCCGAGTTTAAAAAATCTACGAACCACACCACGACTCCACGCAGTCTTGTCTGCCCTGCCCCTAGAGTGTTTTTTTAAGCGCGAAGCCAGAAGCTCGCGTAGGAGGTCCTGAATTCAGTGATTTCGTGAAATTCATTCAGGGGCGACGAAGTGAGTCTTCAGGCGTAGCCCATTCTAATTAAGAAATTAACCTTTTCCACTACCTAAAACAAAAGGTAAGGTACTTTAAAGTAGGTATAATAAATTAAAACGTATGAAAGTAAAACCTAACCTCAAAATTCTAGAAAAAATAATATCTCGGAAACTACTGAAATTCGCAACGTCTTACCCCCTAGCTGCTGAAACTTCAGATCGGGCTAGAAGTTTGGCGCGATCTATACCTATCTATAGAAGCTGAGTACTTCTGGTTTTTTTTTCAACACTGACCACCAAGGCGTCTGACGAAACAAAAAAATAGGTAACTAGGTACTTACTGGCAAAATGTTCTATTACATCGTCACTAAAGCCCCATTTTCTCAGTAGTTCTCCCATAGGATCTATTTTTCACACAAAATAGGTATTATAATTAATTACACAATGAAAAACTCGGCATCACACCCTTACCCACGTCACGGAGGTCACAGAATGGTGTGATGCGATTTTGATTTGTTTGATTTTGATGTGACAGATTACCCCCCGCGGGCGTCTCACCTACCCTCCCCGTCCCGGGACCCCCGCCGCCCGCACCGGAATCCCCCGATTCGCTGCATGCACGTTATTTTTATGTGCATACGCAACATATTTTTTAATGAATTTTTAAAAAGCACGTAATGTTTAAGTACATAGGCACCGTACTTTTTAATGAATTTTCAAACATTTTTGTGCTGAGCAATATTTTTTCAACCTGGCACGATTCTTTAACGTGAAATAATATCTATACGCACTGAATTTTATTGTTCCTCAGGATTGATGTACTTATTGTGCAAATAATCAGGAATGGCACTTTAAAATTAGCTGCGTAGTTTGAAATATAATAATGCATTGCATCGAATGCTATGGTGCAACTCTTTGAACCGTAATTTTCTATGCAAAAAACTATATTACATGGTGCATTTAAGACGTCACTATTTTTTTGTGCTTTAATCACTGTAAATTATAATACTTAATCCATAATTTTATTATGCATATAGTTCTTGCACGATAAAAGATAAGACATTTGAACATAATGTTTTGATGAGGTTTCCTGCACAATGAAGTTTAATGCCCTGCAGAATAATTATACATTCGTGTCACTATTTAAAGTATTGCGCACTGTTTTATTAGTGGTAAGAAGAGTATTTTACAATGTTTGCATAATATTTTATTACGTCGACTTCAATCCATTTTTCTCAGTGCATGCAAACTTCCACCGAAAATGTTTGAACGAGATCTAGTAAGTAGTTTTTTTTAATACGTCATAAATCGTAAACCGTAATTTACCTTTCATTCAATCAATTCAAATATTTAAAATAAAAATATATTTAATAATTTAAAACTTACTACAGGTTTGTACGGAACCCTCGGTACGCGAGTCCGACTCGCACTTGGCCGGTTTTTATTTTAAACTACATAAAATTAACTCTAGACTGCGATCTCATTAATTGGTGGATAGTGAGAGAGAGAATTTTCGAGTAAGCATTCCATTCTATACCTATAGCTTCGTGGTCGTGGCCAAAAACAATAAAGTACACTTCCGTACTGCAATAAAATTACGTATTAAAACATTCTTTTAATTCATTTTCGTTATAAACTAACTTACCGCGCAGCGAAGTCAGGTAAAAAAAAAAAGATAGATGCAGCGAAATTTTTCAAAATTAAAAACAGTCAACTCATGAAATTTTCGTAACAAAATTTAAAACAGCAACTTGGTCGTTCATATGAACGAAGTTGCTACATAAATCTCTAGTTGCCGTGTTTTGCAGCAATTTATGAACTCCGTACATTTAACTTGCTGCTCAAGTGTTGCTAGTTACACAAGTGCCGTATTAATTTAACTTTAATGCGATGTTTTATTTTGTTTGTTTTGTGAGTTTCGTTCCGTGCTGGTACATTCGTCGTCGAACCGGCGCCCATTGCTCAAAATACTTACATATTATTATTATAAATGCAAAAGTGTGTCTGTTTGTCTGCTACGCTTTAACGGCCCATATTTCAACCGATTTTTATGAAATTTTATAAAAACATGGGTTGAGTACCGGGGAATGACATAGGCTAGGCTTTTTATCCCAGAAAATTAAAGAGTTAGTAACCTAAGAGTGGAAATAGTACCTACCCTTAGTCGAGTCGTATGCAGAAGGCCCCACCGCACCACCCCACCGCTGGGAACCCACCCCATTATCATCCCAAGAAAACCCCTGGCATTATCTGGTTAATGGAATGAGGTAACGACCTTCAACAATGAGGAATACGACGCAGAGAGAAACTTAAAACGTGAAACTTAAATTTCATACAATTGTGAAGAAGTAACAAAGGCCACAGATATTTCGTTATTGTTCAAAGAATAGAGTGTAGGTATTCAAAGTGAGTTTTTATTTTGTCTTCTTGTGAGAAACTTGGGCCATTTTTCCGCGCCGTCGATAGCTGATAGCCTGATGTATTATATAACGCCAACTTGCATCTTCCGTTCACTTACTGCCTGCAGCTTGCGTTCAGATCGTCTATGTTACTTCAAGCTTCGCGCCTCTTGTGGAAATTTTCAGTAAACAAAACTTGTTTGTATCTTGACAATTTCTATAGTATCATACTTAATAATAAATGCGAAAGTTTGGATGGATGGATGGATGTTCGTTACTCAATCACGGATGAACGGCAGAACGGATCTGGATGAAATTTGGCGCAGAGATAGATTATAGTGTGGGATAATACATGAGCTACTTTTATCCCGGAAAATTATAGAGTTCCTGCGGGAACCAAAAAACCTCAATCCAAGTGGACGAAGTCGCGGGCATCAGCTAGTCTGTTAATATATCTGTTAATAGTGTTAAAATCTGAATAAATTATGTTTAGTGTTGACACTTTGTTTCCCAACAAAGTGTCAAACGGAATGAGAATCACGGAAGATATGTATTATGACCGAGGCGCGGGAGCGAAGCGGAGCGGAGACGGTGGCCGTGTCCTCGCATAATTTACTGCTCATGTAGAACACTAAGCCTCCTCGGCGCTGTTTACCCGTTTGGACAGTCGTGCAGGACACGAGATTACTAATGTGATGGAGGACGTATCTGTACTATGAATTTGTAATACAAGTAGATATTATAGGTACGAATAAGCAATCTTGTTTTGCTCTTTTTAGAGTTCCGTAGCCAAATTTGGCAAAAACGGAACCCTTATAGATTCGTCATGTCTGTCTGTCTGTCTGTGTGTCCGTCCGTATGTCACAGCCACTTTTTTCCGAAACTATAAGAACTATACTGTCGAAACTTGTTAAGTAGATGCATTCTGTGAACCGCATTAAGATTTTCTTACAAAAATAGAAAAAAAACAATAAATTTTGGGGTTCCCCATACTTAGAACTGAAACTCAAAAATTTTTTTTTCATCTAACCCATACGTGTGGGGTATCTATGGATAGGTCTTCATAAATGATATTGAGGTTTGTAATATCATTTTTTTCTAAACTGAATAGTTTGCGCGAGAGACACTTCCAAAGTGGTAAAATATGTGTGTGTGTGTCAAAATTCAAATTTAAAAAAAAAACATAGGTTTGTACGGAACCCTCGGTGCGCGAGTCCGACTCGCACTTGGCCGGTTTTTTAGGGTTCCATACCTCAAGAAGAAAAAAGGAACCCTTATCACTTCGTTGCCCGTCTGATTGTATCAACGCCCTTTTCCTCGGAAACGCGTGGAGGTATCAAGATCAAATTAATATCACTTGTAACTTTCCCAATAGCACGTGTAAGTGTTGTATTCAACACCCCCATGCCCACTGAGTACCTACGTAATCCATCTATCAACTCTCCCATGCTTGCGTTCCATCCACTATTTAAAGTCGAGTCAGCTAATTTCGAAATAAATATAAATAGGGAGTCAGAATAATAGAGATGTTGACGTGATCTCTACGCGGATGCGATTTCGAATAAACAAATCCATGTATAGCGGTAATGGGTAAAATCAACGATATCTATGTTGGGTAAACCAATTTGTAAGCCGAACAGATATTTCCAACCTCTCATTTTACTTACGACTTGTATAAGAGATCGCTAACTCAATCCACGAGTTTCCGTTACAAGTTTATACCGAGTTATAGCGCGGGGTAGGCTGGAGCACTATCTCAGTAGGATACCAGTGGCGTCGCAACCAGTCGCGCTACCAAGAATATAATAAATTTATTTATCTGAATATGTGTTACAACGATGGTTATGGTATGAAAAGCCTCCATATCCAGTTAAGCAACCCTGACGTACAAATTTTGATTCTGTTAAATATGGAGGGTATCAGCTCACCTGGTGTCCGCTTGGTTCCGCAACCAATTTGATGGCGGCGGGCGGGATCACTGGTGGCGTAACCATTAATATGTATAGAGCTATTTGGCATCTCACTCAACTACCAGTTGCGCTACCACTTACCAGGGACGCCCCTCCCACACACTGCTCGTGTGTGACATCATTCGCGCGTGTATAATTTGAAACTGACGATCCTGGTTTCTGGTAGGTATTTCTCGTTTGGTAGCCCAAGACGTGGTGTCCAACTGAGAAAGTGGCCTTAGAGGTAGGGGGGGGGAGGCCATAAAAAGTTCCTTAAGTGCATTATAAGTTACCGCTTTGGCCTCGGGATGTCTTACAGAACGCATACGCCTCGGATATTATTGCTTTTGTGTGAAATTTGTTTCAGAGGATCAGGTTTTAAGTACTGTTATATTGTGAGCTCATTTTAAACCATCATTCCACCAAAAGATGTATTTTTTTATTTGTTAATTTTAAAAGCGATACTATAAAGAAAAAATAATAATATGTAATTGTTATAAATGCACAATTAATGTGTGTGCAAACCATTAAACACAGGTGCACTCTCTTTTCCCTCAGGCTATATTATAAATCACCTGCACTTAACTTGCTTTACTTGTTTTATTTTGTTTAAAATGAGTTTGCAACTTCATTAGTTTCCTAAAACTGGTCCGGGCTATTCGATACACAAAAAAAACAATAGTTTTTGATTTTGTCAAGGTAAATTAATAATAAGAAGCCGTGTGATGTCGCTGTAGCTGTGCACACTTGTAATGTCCTACATGGAATAAATAAATTCGGTATTGAGTATTGAACCCCTTAAGAACTTAGTAATCTCCCTCCATTTATACTGGAGGAAGAGAGACGGAGTTAATATCTTTTTTGTCACGTTCGACTTTTTCAGGCATGCCCTCCTTTCCTGCAAGTTTGCTATGAAAAATAAAAGTAATAACAATTCATATACCTTCAATGGATAAAATATATATGGCATAAGCAATGGCTTTAATTTTTTTGATAGCCACTGAGTTACAGAATAGGGCTGCAGTCCTTGCATTTCTTTATCTAAAAAAAACCGGCCAAGTGCGAGTCGAACTCGCGCACCGAGGATTTCGTACAAACTGTGACGTAGTAGGCCGACTACGATGTGGTGGCCGGCCCTTGGAGCTGTGAAAAAATCAAGCTTCTAAGCCAACGCAATCAAAAGATACAGCCGTTTACCTATGCTGCAAATTTTCGACACTCGCCAGGGAATCAAAACCTACAGGGTACTTCCCGTGAACTCAGAATCTTGAAATTTGGTAGAAGTAGACCTGAGTATTTGATATTAATTTCAGCTTGATACCTCGATTCGTTCCTGAGAAAAAGGGTCTTGACACACAGACGGACGGACAACAAAGTGATTCTTTAAGGATTCCGTTTTTTCCTTTTGAGGTACGGAACCCTAAAAAGAACTATTTTCTAATTAATATGTTGTCATGACGATTGGATTTAAAGCTGGAGCATAATAATAACTCTAGTAATAAATAGTATTCAAAGAAGTTTTTATTAATTTCCAAGAAAAGTGACAGAAAATGTAACTTTTTACTACTCGGTCTAAAACATGAAAAGTTTCAGTTGAAATGAAATATGCCGCGAGCCCCAAATTGGACTCGAATTTTGATGAATTGTCTGGAATCTTACCACTCCGGATCGAACTTGGTTCATTTGAAAGTTTTTTTTTATTTCTAGTTCAAGTTAAAAGAATAAAGCGGAAAATAATAATCGGCCTTCATCATCATAATTATATCGATAAATCACCAAAGCACGGGTCTCAAACTTTGTTGTCTTAATCCGCGCTTGGCCAGCGTGGTGGACTAAATCCCACCGCGATCGTTTACTGTTTAGTCCACCTAGTGGCGGGTTTTCCTTGAAGCACATTGCCGACAAAAGTTGTAGGTATTATAATAGTGTCACAGCGCAATATTATTATGCTCATACAGTGGATCGGAGCCCATATTAATTGCATACCTCAGACACTGAACTATCACCTATAAAACTCCAAGCGCTGTGCTAATCAAGTAATTTAGTCACCCCACAACGTTGAATTGAAATGATTTATTTCACGTAGGACTTTTGCCACTTATGCTAAGACAAGACTACCACCGGTTCGGAAAACTTTTCTAATGAGAAGAGCTGGCAAGAAAATCAGCCGTTCTTTTGAAATAAGAAAAATAAAAATATACCTAAAATGCATACGTTACCTTAAGTATTACTCTGACTTGTTTGCTGGATGCGAAGCCGGTAGCACTGTCTATCTATTCTCCATCGGATGACTGGTAAGTACAAAATACTGTGTCTAATAGAGTTTTTTTCCTTAATATGAGTGTGTTCCTTGTGTTCTTGGAGGCAGCACTTATACTACACTTTCACTAAACACTATTGAGAACTAGGCTTTAGGGTTTTCTCCTTTGAAGTCTACTTACTAACTTGTATATAGTATAGTGCAAATAATTACAGCGTCTTAATTTTTGAAAGGCGATAAACTAAAAGAATGGATCGGCACTTTCTTTTAAAATTAGTCGCATCAGGTGAAATTTTACTAATAAACTTCGCCTAAAAGAAACGCGACAGCCGAGTGGTATTTGAGCCCTCTGAGTACACACGGAGTGTCAATTTTGTGAATGAGATACCTGAAATTAGTTTGCTCAGCATCATAAAGTTATCGCGTTTACATTAGGTCGGTTTGGCTGTATTCGACTGCAGCCCTCACCGACTTATGTAAATATCTGTAAATGTAAACCTCTATACCAACAAATATTGTAAACGCGAAAGTTTGGATGTACGAGTATGTTAACAAACATAAATCCAAACTTTCGCCTTTGAGTATGATTGAGTAACATACTCCATCATAGCACAGAGATAGATTATAGTCTGGTCATTGGAATAACACATAGGCTACTTTTTATCCCGGGAAGTTCTTTAAAGTAAATTTTTTATTACTTTAAAGAGTTCCCGCGTGATCCAAAAAACCTCAATCCACGCGCGCGTAGTCGCGGTCATCAGGTAGTATGCAATTTTTTTAATGATTGTTAATTTTTTTCAGCAAGAGTAGGTAACCGCAGAGTTTCTTGCTGGTTCTTCTCGGTTGAATGGCATTTCAAACAATTTTACCAGCACTTGGCAAACTTTATTTAGATAACAAACTTTTGAATTTGAATTCAGTTGCCTTTTCACGGTTAAAATAATTTTGTTTCAAAGATAGAAGGCGCGGAGTGCTTTTGAATGATATTCGGTTCACCATTCACCGGGGCAGTGTGTCACGCTATAATATTGCTTAACTTTTCCAATAAAATTGGAGTGAAATGAAATTTGAAATTTAGGAACGAAGGTGAGAGCAATAGCGATATGGCCGCCCCAAATTTTGAGGATTTCAGCAACTCAGCGAAATTTAATTTAAGAAAAAGTGCGTCGCAAAGAAACGAGGCAGGTTTCCCTGTCACACGATATGCCACTCATACTACATCTGTGGAGTCAATACAGTGTGTGTTTGTGTGGGTTTATTTTTGTTAATGATCGTGGTTCAGTGGTGTGCACGATATAGAGGTATAAAAGCGTCGCCTCCCCTAGCTAATTAATATTAATCACAATGCATATATTTTTCATCATACCCTGCCTCAAAATGGCTATCTACTTAACCAATGCCTACCCTGTCTCCAAATACTGTACACGGCGTGTTGATCAGCTTGCATCCTGGAGACTAGTATCGAATAGTTTGAATAGTTTGAATTCAGCTTAGATTTTATTGTTTCCAAAATCGAAAAATTTACTTAAAAAATCCTGTCCTAGTATACCATCTGTTCTACAAGAAAAGTTTTTCAAAACATAAAATTTATGTTCAAAATAAAAGTCATTATAATTTAATTTTAAACGAACAAATCCATCGCAAAATATATGTCCTCCAATACCGTTTATTCGAATAGGCTCTATATGGAAAGGAATGTTCCATTTGTCTAATAACTCTAGTCGTATTACAGATAATGACGCACCGGTGTCAATTAGCCAATGTAGCTGGCTATCAAAAACATTCATATAAACTGAATTTATATTTTCGCAATAAAAATGTTCATGCTCGAAAAAACCACTTATTATCCTTGTCAGTGTCCTTGTTGTTTTGGACCTCGTCACCACGCTTTTGATTTGAATCATCGCTAAGATTCATTTCGGCTAAGTTTATTTGATTCCGTCGCGCCTGATTACGAACCCATGTTTGGCCACGAAAACCGCTTGAACCCCGATAACTATTTTGACCGCGTGAAGCGACATTATGAAAATTACCACGATAACTACGACCACGACCATAATTACTAGAATTTTGCGATGCGGGCATCCCCCTAGAAAAACCTCTAGTAGAATTATTTAGAAAACGCGAGGGCGTTTTGTTACGATTACCAAAAGAGTTATAAAAACTGGACCTACCTCTGCTATGGTGGAAATACATCACTCGTTCCTCATTACCGCTGGATAGGTGCTCGTCTAATGCACCTTGAATCGCGTCCTTCAGTGAGCTGTAGTTCCTAGCTGCAATAATAGTACTGAGACGACTGTTTCGCAAACCGTCGGAAAATCTTTTAACCGCAATCCGCTCGTTTATCGGCTTTAAAATTTCATACGAGCCAGAATTTCCGTTGGCCTGTGAAACCGTCAAGTCAACAAATAAATTTTCTACTTTCTTACCAAATTCTTCAATACTGCTGTTACCTTGTCGGATACACTGTAGCTGAGATTGAATGGCCGTGTCGGATTTCTTAGATAACAATATGCTTCGCATATCCTTGATTAATTCTGTAATAGACGCATAATTAGAACACATGCGCAGCTTAGCGCTTTCGGACAATCTTGATTTCAAAACAAACTGTATCAGATGCTTTTTACTATTTTCGTCGATCATTGATTCGTACATTTCAATATTGGAAATTAACTGTTTCGTGACGTTCTCATCACCCGTCATAACTGGTAGCAGAGAGACTGCAGTTTTTAGCTCAAACTTTTCCATGATGATGGGTGCACTCGGATAACTAGCAGTACACTCAGAACAAAGTTGAACTATTTTCGCATATAGAGAATTAATGTTATCAAATATTTTATAAATCTGTTGACTCTCTGAACCTTTTATTTCTTTACGTTCTACTTGAGTTACAATTAAATTATTTAAGAAACAAAATCTATCATACAAACATTTTGCCTCAATTCCCTTTTTCTCTCTTATGGAGGGTGAGCGCCTACTAGGTCCTAACTTTGTAAGATAATCTTTGATATACTGTAATTCGCTTAATATTTCTTTGGCTTCATCTGGCATAACACAATGACATACCTAAATATAAATCAATAAATTTGCTTACCTTAAAAATAACATGATTAATATATGGCAAAGGTTATACATACTACTTATAAGATTAGACATACTTAACTAACTCTTAACTAATATTTGTGCGGTATATACTTTTAACACTTTTTCATTTTCACCGCTCACCACATCCCTCAAACCGGCAAATCCTTTGAAGCGGCAGCGTTCTCTCGGTGCTGTCTCCGATATATACTCATCGACCTCGATCCTCCGCTGGATCCCATTTCCATGACACTTTTGATAATATCGGAATAGCAGTATTGCTGCCCCAATAAACAGCAGACCAGCAGACAAATGGCAATCAAAGCATACGATGTCGAACTTGCGTGCCACAATAACTGCTCCGTGGAAGCAGAGTTCCCAGCACCATTCTGAGCAATTATAATTTCTTGCTCCTTTGACTGCTGCTTGCCCATGATTATTGCTTCAAATTTATAAAAGTCTTTCGCCGCAGCACAAACCTCACAAGTAGCCAGTTTGACGAATTATAATATTCAATTGCCATGATTAGTTATCTCCTTTAGCACTCGATGTCACTCATTGTTTGTGTTAAACTTTCCTTTTAGGGCCGGTCACTGACTCGCGCACGCGCTGGCAGGGTCGCCATATAAGGTTCTGGGTAGGCGAATGAGAAACGACCACAGGTTTCGAATAATACTTTAATAATGAATCTTAAATATTAGATACATTGACTTAAATAGTACCTAACTAGAGGCTTACACCACAATCCAAACTGACCAAAACTTGCAGAGAATTTGTAATGTAAGCCATGTTATAAAATAAAGCGTTAATATAAAAGGTAAAATTGATATTTATTACAACGAAAGATGAGTAGTATAGGTCTTCACGACAAGTACGAATAAAACGAAATATGCTTTTTACTTAGTCCAGCTCATGATAGTCTCTTTGGCCGATTTCCAAAAACGATGCTACCTTGGAGGTTAAGTGTAGATAGAATGGCTAGTGTGTACTCTGCTGATAACACATAGGCTAATTTTTATCTCGGAAAATTAAAGAGTTTTCGCGGAAACCAAAAAACCTTAATCCATGCGGACGAAGTCGTGGGCATCCACCACCACCACCACTACAGCCCATTAACGTCCCACTGCTGGGCACAGGCCTCCTCTCTCATAGGAGAGAGGGAATTAGACCCACCACGCTACTCCAATGCGGGTTGGCGGGCTTTAACGACTATTATCATGTTAGTGATAATAACCGGGACCGACGGCTTAACGTGCTCTCCGAGGCACGGGGGTGAAACACCGCCAACTTCCTAACTCCGGGCTAGTGCTGAGAATTTCTAGTCAGAAAAACCCAACACTTATTATGGCCCGACCCGGGACTCGAACCCGGGACCTCGTCAGCCGCAGTCAAACATGCTAACCACTAGACCAACGAGGCAGTCATCTTGTATTAATTAAATCGTTTACAATCTAACCTCAGTACTGGACGAAGGCCATAGTTCGACCAAACAATTGTTCACATCACTCCGGCGTGTAGTCCATTAGTGTTAGATTAATCAATTGTTCGTAGTTCAAGTAAACTCGTGCGACCATTAGTCGAGGCGAGGTGGGCGATGTTCAGCGACGCACGTGTTCCGTAATAAATCATGAGATCTCTTTGTCTCAACATGTTATTGGTGATTTCTTAACCCGTTGTCTTAACGTGACGTAACTAATTAATATAATATTTTAACTATACTAATATTATAAATGTAGACCCAAGTCCAAAGACCAAAGACCTGACCTGACCTGAAGACCAAAGTCTTCGAACAGTGCGTGTTGCCAGTGATGACATACGGTTGCGAGACTTGGTCGCTAACTATGGGCCTCATAAGAAAGCTCAGGGTCACTCAGCGGGCGATGGAGAGAGCAATGCTCGGGGTTTCTTTGCGCGATCGAATCAGAAATGAGGAGATCCGCAGAAGAACTAAAGTAACCGATATTGCTCGACGTGTTGCGAAGCTGAAGTGGCAATGGGCGGGGCACATAGTTAGAAGAACCGATAGACGTTGGGGTCCCAAAGTGCTGGAGTGGCGACCACGCACGGGAAAGCGCAGCGAATTGGCAGACCCCCTACTCGATGGACAGACGACATCAGGAGAGTCGCGGGGAGCCGCTGGGTCCAGGCGGCGCAAGACCGAGGCGTGTGGAAATCCTTGCAAGAGGCCTATGTCCAGCAGTGGACGTCTATCGGTTGAGGATGATGATGATGATGATGAATGTTATAAATGCGAAAGTTGGAATGGATGTATGGATGGTCGATTGTTACTCAATCCCGTTTAGGCGGGATTGGATGACATTTGGCACATAGATATATTATACTGTGGAGAAACATATACCTATCTAGCCTAATTTTAAAGTTCCCGCGTGGACCAAAAATCTCCATCCACGCGGACGAAGTCTCGGGTATCAGCTAGATATACATATATCTATGGAGATTGACAGCCCTAGCCGAAGTTCGATCGAAAGGACAATATCCCTACACTAGAGTAACAGAAAATGACAATATTTTTCCCCATCTATTGAAGTTGCCAAACCATCCTACCACTGAGCAAACACAAAAGAAAGAAAACATAAAACAAATAAATAAGTATCAACGCATCAAAATAATGGGGTTGGATAGATATAAAGAGATATATATAAAGGCGGTAACTGCGTGGTCCCAATGAGAAATGACTAAACAATAGTGGCGAATAAAAATAAATGACTGCCTCACTTCCTCGGACTAAGTTTTTGTGAGTTCATCGGAAGGTCTTTAGAATGAATTCTTAGAGCGAAGCGTTAGCAAAAAAGAATAAATTGAATTTTATTTAGTAGTAGAAAGAAAACGTATTTTATTCAAAAAAAATGTGTGTGTCAGCTCCGACGCAGACTGGAGTTTACTCTTTACGAAGGATAATAAAATATATAGATTAGCAAATGAGAGTAAATGAACACTTTTTTTATACTAGTGGTTCGCCCCGAACTGAGACTTCGCGGCGCCATCTATTGACATCATTGTGAAGTTCTGTTGTAAATACTAAGGCTCATTAAAAATTAAATAATTTCGTTTCCATATAATATTTATCAAATTTTAGTATTTGTTGTTCAAGTACAGGATATAAGTCACGTAATTGATCAAATTTCAGGCTCAGCATTTCAGTAAATTTAGAGTTCTGAGGTCAACTTTGGACGTTAGAAAATCTCCACTTTGAGAACCCCCCATTTTCTCAATTTTAGGGGAAAAATTTAAAAATATATATTTTTGGACTTTATTCCTAATTATCTTTAAAATGATGTACCGCAACCCTATGTAACGCTATAAAAATATTTTTTCTTCATATTCGTTTCTACGAGAGCCCCCCTGAAATAAAGATTTTTATTACTTTTTAAGCCATATTCGGCTGGAGGCCATCGGTTTATATGTATAATATTTAAATTTGAAGTAATTACGTTCAGTAATTTAGAAGTTATAAGGCTCTGACAGACGGACGGACGGACGGACGGACAAGTGCAAATTCACTCAAGTAGACTCAGAGACCTTCGCTTCGCTCGGTCAATTACTGAAAGCATGCTTGATACATTTATTTATATTAATTATATAATTTAAATTCATCAAAATACATAGTCATGGAAACATAAACCAGTGTTACAATGAAAACATAGAGTCAACGTAACGGAGAAAGTTTGATTTTACTCCCCATAAATTTTCATACCCCAGGCTTATACCTACCTACATGAAAATCGATTCTAAAAAAGTAAACTCCAAAAATACCCGGCTATTTGTTGTGGGCTTTTCTCAGACCGGGGCGCGTTTGGAACCTACCTAAATTTAATAAACAAAAAAATATTGATTAATTGCAATATATTTTTAAAAGTCGACGACATAGAATTCATTTCTAAAAAGCAAATAGGAAAAAAGCAATCTCCTACCAAAATACCTATCGTAACACGCAAAATTAATTCATATTATACCTACTTCTGGATTGTCTCTTACATAAGTAAATAAAAATATTTTTAAATAAATCCGTCAGTTTATAAGTGATTAATGTACCTAAAAACAGAAAAGGAAAGTAAAACTAAAATGGAGAAACCTAAATACTACTTATGTTAGCGTCACAGTCGCGGCGGAATTAAGAAGATCGCGCGGACCAACGAGTTAGCATATTATACGGCCGCGGGTACCAAAAAACCTCGGCATCCGCTAGTAAATGCTAGTTAAATATATATATTGAACCTCATTCCTTTGAGGCCTTCCAGAAATAAACGGATTTTACCGCGGGCATGAGCTGTTATTGTAGTACATTGTAATTTAAAAATTAAAATAGAGCTATAAAGGTATTTCAGTATCAGTACACAGCTGTCTTTATCGCGATTAAATACTAAATAGTTTACAGCGCCATCTAGTTACTCATATAAATGCACAAAACACCCGTGTGTGGTTTCAGCTGCTGGATCGCAACCTTTCTTTGCACGTTTTTCTGTATTTTGAGCTAGCGGACGCCCGCGACTTCGTTCGCGTGGTATAAGTTTTTATATTCTCACAGGCACTCCTTAATTTTCCGGGATAATAAGAAGTCTAAGTGAAGGGATAAAAATCACGTCGATCCGTTGCTCTGTTGCGGCGAGATTAAAGGGCAAACTCTCTATTTAACATCCTTGGGGATAGAAATTTCAAAAACTGTGAAATACGTATTTCATAATTTTAAAACGGAAGCACAAATATCAAGTTTCATGGCTGTTACTTGAAAAACGTCGGACTTTCATACAAAATTTCAACCCCTATTTTACCCCTTTTGCGGGTGGAATTTCGAAAAACCCTTTCTTACTGGATACCTACTCTTCACAAAGAACACACCCCCCAAACATGTCTCTAGGACCAGTGGTTTAGGCTGTTCGTTGATATATAAGTCAGTCAGTCATTCAGTCAGGACTTTGAATTTAATATGAAATAAAGATAATTAAAAAAAAACTAACGCGATAGACGTCGCGTGTATCATTGCAACGGTTGGGGAAAAAACTGCCGACCAACCAATCTATTGCATCCATCCAAACTTTCAAATAATATTTGTATAGTATAGATTCAGAAGTTTATATTGGATGCCCAGATAGGTATCCCTAGCTTCAAGTACAGGGCACTTGGCGTTAACAACTTATTTTCTTTGAAATTGGGTTTTTGAAAAAAATATATTTTGTTATAAATCGAAAGAATATATGAGTTGTCTATCAAAACTATCTTTAGTTTATTATTTCGCTGTAATTTAAAAGTTATATCGAATTGAAAAAAAATTTGAATTTAGTACCAAAAACACGCCGATTAAACCCGAGCGCGTGTGATATCACAATGTTAATTTATATTCATTGTAGTAATAATTTCTAAAAGTTGAAAATGATTGTAGCATGCAGCTGATGCAGTATTGACTACATTGATATTTCAATGGTTGACAATGTACTATCGTGAAATTGCTTTAAAATTAATGACGTCACAAACATGGCAACCGATCGTGGCGCGTTCGTAGTCACGTGGTTCTTTTTAAACTTTTAATGGTTATTATTAATTTAAAATTAAGAGTTATGAATTAAAAATTAAGAGTTTTTCGCATCGGTTTTTTATACAATTTGTGTTAAAGTTTTAAAATACGTACACAAATCGATATTGTTTTTATGTTTTCAAAAACCCATTTTTTTTTGCTTTCCGTACTACGTCCGGCACAAGTAAAGAGGGGGCTAAAGAAAAGTAGTTGGGGGCTGATATCCGGCGCGGCGCCGGTGCGACGCTCCGCTCTTCATAACTTCCACTGTCAACTCAATTATTGTGCGGCTGCTAATCCGGATGAATGGCAAAATCATGCCATTCAAAGCTTTGTTCGATAAATCATCTTCAGTATGTTTCATCATCACCATTATCATCTCAATCCATTGCCAGCTCACTACTAGGGGCTTCGAAGCTGCGCTCTTCTCAGAATGAAAAGAGATTAGGCCTTAGTCGACCACCCTGACCACTTAGGTTTGGCAGACTTTACTCACTTTTAATTTCTTCATAACCTGACAATTTAATTATAGTGCAACAGCAAATCGATAAATATGAACGATAATAGTAATAGTCATGATATTAAAAGTAGGTAGGTACTGATAGTCTTATTTCATTAGGTAATCACTAGCTGATGCCCGCGACTTCGTCCGCGTGGTTTAAGTTTTTTGTTATTCCCGCGGGAACTCCTTAATTTTCCGGGATGAAAAGTAACCTATGTCAGTCTCCAGGTCCAAACAAACACAACAAAAAAAGTATTAGGAAAATAGGTCCAGTCGTTCACGCGTGATGCCGTGACCAAGGGAAAATAGGGATTCATTTATATATATTATATATATATATATATATAATTATAAACACCATATTCTCACCCCATCACCAGCCCACAGCACAGGTCTTCTCTCATAACAAGAAGGGAAGAAGGCTTTGGTCCACCATGCTGATCTAGTGTGGTTTGGCAGACTTCAAACTCCTTTGAAGACATCATGGAGAACTCTCAGCAGGGTTTCAGAACTCTGAGGTAAGCTGGGTTTCTTTCACATTACTCCGAAAATTAGAGGCGTGTGCCCTGGATTCCATCCCCGGACGACCAGAATAGGTGGGAAAAGTTTTAACCACTATGCTATCACTGCTTTTACAAAGAAATTATAATGATATTATAACAGCAGTGTGCTGTCTAGACAGGCTGACTTTTGAAGACACAATTAGGTATATCCGACCGATTTCACCTTTACACTCGATTTGTTGTTGAAAGTTCAATAGTTTGTTCAAACGGAATGATTAACTGAAATTCTCAGTGAATTCAGAAATGTTTCAATCGTTTCTCACTTTTTTTTTACCAGTAAATAAATAACTAAAAAAAAGTTTATTGATCAACACAAGCAAATTACACTTAATTTACACAAATGAAATTAACTTACTAATTCATAAGTAAATGAATTAAAGTCAAGTGAGTCTTTGACTGCGATCTCACCTGGTGTTAAGAGATGATACAGTCTAAGATGGTAGTGGGCTAACCTTTTAGGGGCAGGTCAGTTAAATTACCCATACCCCCATGCGGCATTGTACCGCAACGCTAAGTCGCTTGGCGGCACGTATTTGCCGGAAGGGTGGTAACTAGCCACGGCCGAAGCCTCCCACCAGGCCAGACAACATAGAGTGCTCGCTTTCATATAGGGTGAGATCAATTCTGCGTATTTTTACCCTCGACGAAACGGAGACGGTATATGTGTTTGCCCTAAGAGGTTGTGTGTTTGTTTGTTTGTTTGTTTGTTTGTTTGTGCACTTTTTTGTTACCGTTTTCCTGGAAAACTACTGAACCGATTAATATGCGGTTTTTTGCATTAGATAAGTATAACTTCTGGCAAGGTTCTTAGATATGTTTTAGGCCCATAGACAACCAAGTTGAGCTGTAGTCTATGATTTAAATTTTTCAATATGTTACCCTTTTTCTCAAAAAGTACTGGGTCGATTGAGATGCGATTTTTGCATTAGATATGTATAGTTTGAGAGAAGGCTCTCAGATATATTTTAAGACCATAGGCAACCAAACTGAGCTGTAGTCTATGATTTTAATTTTTCAATATGTTACCATTTTTCACAAAAGTACTGGGCCGATTGAGGTGCGGTTTTTTGCATTAGATACGAGTATGTATAGCTTGTGTCAAGGATTTTAGATCTATTTTAGGACCATAGACAACCACGCTGAGATGTAGTCTATGATTTTAATTTTTCAAAATGTTACCCGTTTTTCACAAAAACTACTGTGTTGACTAAGATGCGGTTTTTTGAATTAGATATATTTAGCTTGTACCTAGATGCTGCCCAGGGTCTCATGATGGAGCCAGAAGGTGGTCATAGGAACTCCTTAAGTTCTCATCGTAAACCCGTCGTGTTTGGACTCTTTTGATATGTCTTGACTAGCACTTTGCACCCAGATGCTGCCCAGGGTCTCATGATGGAGCCAGGAGGTAGTCATAGGAACTCCTTAAGTTCTCATCGTACACCCGTCGTATTTGGACTCTTCTGATTTATCTTGACAAGCACTTTAACCCTCGTTAAGTGATCACAGTTTGGTTTTTAATCCATGATATTTTTTTACGTATTTTTTAACTGATATATTTTTTTAACAATTATTTATCAGAATATTAAAATTAACACTATTTGACACCTCTACTAAGCACAAGTCTTATCGCGGAATGAGAAAGGTTTGGCCATAGTCCACCACGCTGATGCCGTTTTGTGTTTTAGATATTACTAGCGAATGCCCGCGACTTCGTCTGCGTGGTTTGAGGTTTTTTGGTTCCCGCGGGAACTCCTTAATTTTCCGGGATAAAAAGTAGCCTATGTCTATGTAGTTCCAGACTATAATATATCTCTGTGCCAAATTTCAGCCAGATCCGTTCAGCCGTTGGGGCGTGATTGAGTAACAAACATCCATACATTCATCCAAACTTTCGCATTTATAATATTAAGTAATAATATTATGTTATATATACTTTTGCTAAGTTCTAATTGTTGTTTTTCAAAGTTTTAAAGGCCTTAATGGAGCTCTACAGTTCGTCGTGGGTTTTTTAAAATTTGTAATTTTATTACTTGTTGTTAGGTGTATTTAGGCGCGTTCTAAGTTTTTACAACAGGTTTTACATTAATATGTTAATTTTCCATTTCGTGCCATATGATAGAACTTGGACAATCTCATGAGTAAACATTAATAATTATAAGTAGTACGTGTAGGATGAGGAAGGTGGAGGACTGACTGTGGTCTGTGATGGACTATTTCCAAGAGTGGATGCATACAAGCTAATATTCTTTCCGCATTAGCCTAATATACGTCTACTGTTGGACCTAAAATACATGAGTATGGCCTTTCATCCCACGTTTTTCCTGCCACGTAAGTAACTTCAAGACAAAAGTTTAAAGGCATCTTTAGGTCAAACGTGCATACGTCAAGCGCAAGCCTATTTCGCAATAAAACTAAGTTTCCCAGAAAATAAAATACAGTCAAAGATAACTCAATTAAAACGTATAATACTTAGTTCTAGTAGCTTAATTACACTGAAACACTTTTATTTTTTCCTTAAAATAGCCCTCTCTAACAGAAAATAGGTAAAAGAAACTCTACTCCAGCCAATTTCTATTCTACCCAACACAATATTCCCATTTGCTTCACTAATTGCGTGGAACAACACATACCTACCCACTCAGTTCCCTTACAGGTATGAATAAAACTATACACGAAATGTTGTAGTAAAAAAGGTAACAAATAGTCGGGTCGGTACCTTGCGTTGTTGCCCACTAATGAAACACCATTTATCATTCTGACTGCCAAATAAAACCTTGGTATAAGTGTACGGCGCAAGGTACGAGCGTAAAAAAAATTGATGCTAATTTGGTATTTGACAATTGGTCAAATAAATTATTTTTTAGTAATTATTATTGAATAGATGATCCCCAAAAGCATTTTAAACTATCTATTGAAGTAAAAATTACCTTACCACCAAGTAAGAACATCGCAAGTAAATAAGACATTTATTACTTACAATATTATTGTGTCACCCAATATAACACCTTGACTCTTGAGGTGCCCTAGCGCACAAAATTACATACAGAACGGTCTATTGAAATATTATGAAAAAAAAACCGTCAAAAATATACTACCCGAACATATTATTTTAAGCTCATGCTCATACAATTTCATTTAAAAAAAAACATTAAAAAAAAGAATTTGCTCGTAAGTAGTTACCCGCTTCCGCTTGTGCTTTGCGACCGCGAAATACCGCAATAAGTTTAATTAGAAGTCTGGACAAAGAAAACAACCGGTAGGTGTACTTTTGGAAAAATATCTCGACTTTTATTCCCAACGGATGCTGGTTAACGAAATATAACGACGTATTAAACATCCTTCGTTGCTTACAGTTTGTTATGTTTTGGTGTAGTACTTAATTGCTATAATAACCACTAAGATTTAAAAAAAATATTTTAGCTTTTTTCAAATATGACCTAAAATTTTCCATTTACTATAATTTATCTTCCAGTATTTAACAGAAATAGGTAAGACCACGTATCCACGTATTGACCACGGTCAATCCACGTAATTGTAAAGTTCGTCAATAAATCTTGGCTTGGGGCTATAGATTTATATAATACTTACTGATGCCCGCGACTTCGTCTGCGTGGATTTAGTTTTTAAAATCCCTCGGGAACACTTTGATTTTCCGGGATAAAAAGTAGACTTTCTAGGTCCTCAACTATGCCCATGCAGAAGGTCAAGTCAATCCGTTATTCTGTTGCGACGTGATTAAGGGACAAACCAAAAAATCTACAAACCAATTGTATTTATAATATCAGGAAGATAGTAAGAAGGAAGATTCGTAGTATTGTGCATAACCGTATTAACACTATTAACATATTTTACACCAAGAAATTAAGAAATAAGTTGAGATTTATGAATACTTGAAGTTTATTGATGCTTAAGATAACAGCTAACCGATATGCACATTATAAACACAATAACAAAATTTTTGATACAAAGCAGATGCTCATGTTTACTTAACTATACATTCACAATTTCTTATTTAATGAACTTAAACTCATTTTAATTATAGTTTAATTTCATCTAATTCAATTCAATTCTTCAATTGTTATTCCGGAAATTCATAACCTATGTATAGGTTACCTATGCCTGTCG
Source organism: Erebia epiphron (assembly GCA_963932025.1). Lineage (NCBI taxonomy): Eukaryota > Metazoa > Arthropoda > Insecta > Lepidoptera > Nymphalidae > Erebia > Erebia epiphron. The sequence continues at coordinate 54,349,221 of OZ009945.1, read as the reverse complement.
CAACTAACGACGAAAGCTAAATCTGTACCGAACGTTAATTTATAATATTAAAAGATCAAGTCAAGCTGTACCTGCGACTTCGTCCGCGATCGTTATTCTTGCGCTTGCAGTGGCGTTAATAAAATAATTTACTACGAAAATTTTAACTACAATAGGCCTTGCTCCCCACTATAACATTACAACAGGAGCCGAACCGCGGGTTAAATCAGCTGGTGGTGAGGTCTACGCCCGCAGAGCGCAGCGTCTGTTTCTCGTGTCTTCTCTTTAGCGTGGGCTTAGGTTTCTCAGCAGAATTATATGCACTCCAACTTTTAAATTCCATGTGTGCGATGGAAGCCCGGCGGCAGATAACGAATTCAAAAATTCTATGGGGTAATCTGTGGCCGTCTTGATCTGCAAACCGATTGATGGAGCTATACTGCACACTGTCCCCATCAACACGCATCAATATGGTGTTGTTTATTGCAGCAGCTTGATCGTTTCGAGTGGTTAGTATAGCGCGCTCACAGAACCAAGAACTCTCTCGAACTGTCAAATTCTCTGTTTCACAATACACTAAAATAATTATTTCCTCAGATGAAAAAAACTGTTTGGCATAATTTTTAATACACGAAATTAAGTCCACATATCACAGGCAAACATAATAATAATAATCGTAATATTATGGAAATACCGATGTAAACAGCAAATTATGTCAGCCGTCAGGCTGTTGACAGATTTTCTTTTGGTCGCAATTTTTTATAATTAATTTTGTTTCCTTCAAACGCCACCGAAAAGATATCATAATAGTGAATTGCTGTTCTCTGTTGAGGAGTTTTGTCCTCTATCTCTGATAATATTTATCAAATCATCACCAAAATTGGGCAAAACTTACCTGATGATACATACCTTCTAATAAAGAAAGATTTGACTGAGTTATCAACAAAAATCCCCTATCCTGGAGGAACCTATCTATCGGGATAAAAACTATCCTATGTATTGACCCGGAGTATTAGCTACCGCTTATACGAAATTTCATTTAAATCCGTTCATTAGTTTTCGCGTGATGTGCGGCCATACAGACAGACAGGAAGACAAAAATTAAATAAAAATCTGTTTTAGGCTCAGTATCGATAGTAAAGCATACCCCGATCAAAAATTTCAGAATATATTAAATGTACAGAAATTTTCCAGTTACAGTTTTATTAGAAGTATAGATATAGATATAGATATAGATTGTAGGTGAATTTGGAGTATGTTTCTTTCAAAAGTTTATGGGGCTCTGACAGACCGGCGGAATAATGCAAATCACACAAGTAGACGCGGAAATATTGCTTCACTCGGTTAACTACTAGAAGAAATACAGTATATTATAGAAGTTTATATTACGGCAACAGGTCGGAAAATTGCAATACAATCGAACCTTGTCACATGATCACGCCTGCGGCGCCGCGTGCCTGCCACGTGACCTAACGATATTAGAAAAAGAAAATAACAATTGAAATGTAAGAAAAAATAGATCATTACTTCGGCAATGTGCAAGACTTAAAATGATGCCAGCTACTTCTTGCGTGTGGTTTTAGGCATATTCATGCAAAAAACCTTCTCGTACGTTGCTTTGTTGAGGCGTGATTAAAGGACAAGTCATTCTTAAATTTGTAATACTGTAGGAGGATATATTTTCCGAACTTTCCACTCATTTATTCATCGTTCTCTAAACGGATCAAATGAAATGAAATTATTTATTTCACGCACGACAGCTTGTGCCACTTATGAAATGTAATGACTTTACCATGAGTTGGGAAAATGGATCTACTGAGAAGAACCGGCAAGAACCTCGACTGAAAAAGGAGTTCAGACATTCCTTTTGCAGGGAGTCCAAACGATCGAAACATCGTACAATAAATTTTTGGGAGGTACCATGATCTTATTTTTTAAAATGATTTAAATATGGCTCTGTATACCGGTATCTTCTACAGATAACTATGCTAAAGACCCTTTGCTATTATCATATTTAGAGGCTATACTTATACCTTCTCTTTCTATTTCTATCAGCAGAACCTGCTTTTTGAACCGGTGTCAAAGTCAAAACATGACGTAACACAACATGTATGCCCTATGTCATAAATAAATTGAGGTATACAAAAAGAGAGAAAGAAGGACTGGACCAAAGTACCTTGTTCTTTTTTCTACTACCTACGGAACTCTGAAAATGGTACCCGATACATAAAAGCTGACGCTCAGCCGCCTATCAAAAAACTTTTATTTATTCGCCACAAAAAGATTACACACGCCGTGCAAGCACTATTTCTGCCAAAAAACTGCTCCGAACTCGTAGCGAAGTTGCACGATCGACGCGAAATGGCTGCGATCGAGTGTAAGGAAGTGCGCTCATAAATAAAGATGTGGGCTATTGATGTTGAAAAAACTAGATCAATATCGGGTATTATCGAAGTTATGTGCGTTTTAAGAAATTAGATGTCACTTGCTTTAAACGGTGAAGGAAAACATTGTGAAGAAACCTGCATGCCCGAAAGTTCTTCATAATGTTCTCGGAGGTGTGTGAAGTGTGCCAATCCGCACTTGGCCAGCGTGGTTGACTATCGCCTAACACTAAAACTAACACTCCGAGAGGAGACTCGTGCTCAGTAGTGAGCCGGAAACGGGTTGATGAGAGATAGAGAGAGGTTATGCCCGGTAGTAACCTAGATGTTTTTTCAACATCATAAAAACGGTTACAAAAAGTGTAATTATTTTAAAAATATTATTTAAGGTTTAAGACGTTAGGAGGTACAACCAAAACTACAACGGTAGTAATAACAACTTATATAACTATAAATTAATAAACTGAGGAACAAATAGCATAAATGCTTTTTGAAGAAAAAAATATATGATGATGATATATAAAAAATATATCTTACTAGCTGATGCCCGCGACTACGTCCGCGTGGATTGAGATTTTTTGGTTCCCGCGGGAACTTAATTAATTAACTTAACTCAACTTAATTTTCCGGGATAAAGCCTATGTGCTATTCCAGACTATAATCTATCTCTGTGCCAAATTTCAGCCAGATCCGTTCAGCTGTTGGCGCGTGATTGAGTAACATCACGCATATAGACTATCTTACTAATATCTTATTAATATTATAAATGCGAAAGTTTGGATGGATGTTTGTTACTCAATAACAGCGGCATAGATGATATTTTTAATGTTTACTTTTAAGTTTCTAATTTAGCTTTAATTTAGATTTTAATGTTATTATAATGTTACATCATTTAATAAAAAAATGATAAATGATTTATTTATTAAACGTAGGACAACTTGTGCCACTTCTGATATGTGGTTAGGTTTCATCTATGCATTGATGTAGAATTTTAGTATTCTATTTCAATGCATCTATGTGAAAATAAGTTATGTCAGATCGCTCTGGGATCTTACTCTAATTACGTTAAGACTCTACCACTGGTCTGGAAATTGATTCTACTGAGAAGGGCCGGCATGAAACTCAGCAGTTGCTCTTTTTTTACAGAAAAAACAATAAAACACATACGTTACGTTACGTTACAAGTTATTTTACACTGACTTGTGGGTCACTGGATGCCAGGCCGGTTGCTTCCATATACAACCGCGTATCTTCCGATTTAGTTAATATCATCGGCGCGGTGTCCAAAGTTGTGAAATACCACTTTACACGAGTTCTACAAGGCATATGATTCAACTGAGTAAGCAAGGAAAGTTGTGAGTTATTTGACACTTGCAATGTCTTCTTTGCGTTTTTTTAACTTCGAATAAAGTTGTCGATTCGATCTTTCTTCCCGCTTCCGTTGACAGAGATTTATTATTTTTCCAATATTTTGAATATGCGATAAGCTATATTCAGCAAAAAGTAGATGTATGAGCTATATTCATGCTAAATCATGACTATCTATACCAATACTTATTATAAATGCGAAAGTTTGGATGGATGTTAGTTACTCAATCACGCCAGAACGGCTGAACGGATCTGGATGAAATTAGGCACAGAGATAGATAGATTATAGTCTGGATTTACACTAACCTCAATCTATGCGGGCCAAGTCGCGAGCATCAGCTAGTAATATGATAAATGCGAATGTGAGTTTGTTTAAATGTTTGTTACGCTTTCGCGGCTCATATATAGGTTGCAGCCCGAGGAAGGATAGGCTCAGAAGGAAGGATAGACTTTCCTTATCCCGGAAAGTTAAGGATTTTTCGGGGGAATAAACAAAACATAACCCACGCGGACGAAGTCGCGGGCTTCATCTAGTATTCTAATAAACTATTCCCATTTAAAGACCAGTTTAGATTTAGTTTTCAATTACACGTACAAACTTGAGCAACTCAGTTAAACAAATGCAATCTGAACGGTTAGACTATTCAAACTAGAACATGCGCGGAAGTCAAATGTACAGTCGTAGCAGTCGTAGACAAATACCCACTACGCCTACTCTACGGAGCTACGACGTAGCATTGATTATGTAGCTCGTGGTCGTAGTCTGAATAGCTTGAATTTCCTTGAAGCATGAATATTTTAGATCAAATGGTATCGATAAGGAAGTTGGGGCGAAAGTGCACTTCGTTATGACACTGTCAATACAACTTTATATGTTAAGTATATTTAAGTCCGCGCGCGCACTTTATTAAGGGGTTGCACAGACTAGCGCGACAGGATGAGACATGCTTTCTATACATTTGTCCTGCCCCTGCTGTTTTGGAAACATCATGAAGAACTCTGGGGCGTGATGTTTTCCTTCACTGTTTAATGCAAGTAATATTTAGTTTATTAAAACGCATAATATTACTCCGAAAAGTCGGAGGTGTCTGCTTGGGGATCAAACCCGCGACTCCGTACGGGTCGGGTGTCTTAATTACAGCTGTACTAACTGTATTATTACCTACTAGATGATGCCCGTGACTTCGTCCGCGTGGATTAAAGTGTTTTTATTATCTCAAGAAATTACTTAATTTTCCGGAATAAAAAGTAGCCTCTGTCCTTCCCCGGGATGGAATAGGTTCCATCCCGGGGAAGGACAGAGGTAGGCCTCTGTACAAAATTTCATCAAAATCGGTTGAAAAGATGGGTCGGGAAAGCGTAGCAGACAGACAAACAGACACACTTTCGCATTTATAATATTAGTATGGATGTATGTATTAGTATGGATTCTGGGTCTTAACCACTATAGGCTATGAGCGTATAGTGATAATATTTGCTCCAATTAACTCATCCCCTCCAGAGGGGGTTACATCCCACGCTAACCAATGGAGATATTATCATAACCACAAGGGGAGATATTCCAATGAATTTGTTTACAAATAAGATATCCCGCGTTTCGATTACAGCGGGAGAACTTTGTGTTAACTTTGTTTATTACCGTTTCTATTGGAATCGTAAGAAACTATGTTTTGTGGAGTAGGTACTATGCTTTCAGATGCTGTTTTTGTAATCCTCACTAATATTGGAAATGCGAATGAGAGTTTGTTTGCTTTCACGGCCCATCTTTTCAACCGATTGTGATGAAATTTGTTTCATACAGACGCTGTGTCCCGGGGAAGGAAACATGATACTTGCCACGTGGTTTAATTTTTTTCATTCCCGCATGAGCTTCTTAGTTTGCCGGGATAAAAAGTAGCCTATGTTCCTCGGGATACAACCCACCCCTGTTCCTAATTTCATCAAAATCTGTAGAACAATTGGGCCGTGAAAGCGTAGCAGACTGACGGACAGACAGACAGTGGATTTTTATTTAAATAAACAATAGGAACAAGAGAACGCAATGATAGTGGAAATGATAAGGAGCGACTACATCGGTCTTGTAACAGTTAAATTGCTTTGGTGTTGCTCCAAAAGCGATGTTCAACTGCACGAAATTATATTGTACTGGAAGCATCATGTTAGGTATGCACTGGCATTCAAATACCAGAGAATTTACCAAAATTCGTACATTACTGCAGCGGCCACCATAACAGGCATTGAAGGACTAAGTCCATCAATCCCTAGTTGTGGCCAAGGGTTGTGGACTTTTCTCAAATAATGCGCGGAAATTAAAACTAAGTAGTACCTAGACAGAACTTCGATTACGATTTTCTTTCATTCTTCCTTTGAACAAAATTTTTATAGGTTTTCAAATATTTTTCTTTCGATTTTGGCAGTAACAAGTATTCTATTAAGGCTCTTGCCGCCTCTTGAATTTCAGGTGACGCTAAAGTAAGTTCATCACACTCATTGTCTTCACTTGAACAAATTTTGTCAAATAAATTTCAAAATCAATGACGAACAACGAACAACAATAATTTTTCCCGTGTTCAAATGTTCATTTGTTTTTTTTTTCAATAAACAGCTTTCTATTTGCAAGCTAGTTCGAAATTTAAATAAAACCTTTGATAAGTTACCTCCTTGGTTGCCATGTTTCGGAGTAAAAGATCGTTCCATTTTTAAATTACACGACAGATAATATGAATTTACTATGTAATTTATTTGGTCGCGAAAACACGACTGATATGGATTTTCATACAACTGTACCCGGCCGCTGCTCGCGTGTATTTGGCTAGTACAGCAAGTTCGATTTATCTCGAAGAAGGTTGTCAAAATAATGCTCAAATTTCCAAGCACGTTTGAGATAAATCTATTTTACCAGTTAGGTCTTTTTTATTCACTTATTTAATAAACCGTATAGAGTGAAAATATAAACCGATCAAATGTGAATCAGACTCGCACTCAAAGGGTTCCGTACCACCACACTATGTAAATTACTTTAGTAAATAACAAGAAAGATGTCATAACAACACGAAATTAGCTGTGAAATAATAGGCTCACGTATGGCACTAAACGGGTAGCGCCTGACAAACAATTCGACACCCTATGAATACGGAACCCTAAATAAAAAAAAACCGACTTTTTTCTTTACTTGTGTTGTGAGACCTTGCTTCTTGCGTTTCATTAATTTTATAACACACCAAACCTCTAATTAAGACTTCATAGATTCTATAATATTAATCGTGGAAGATGGTGATAGTAAAAAAAACCCGGCTGAGTTTGTTGTGGGCTCTTCTCAGACCAGGGCGCGTTTGGATCCATCGTAGTTTTAGTTTTAAGACACCGTGGTTAATTATCGCCATCACGTTTTATACTTTGTAAACGTGATGTTCAGAAGGTGTACAGTGTAGGTACCAATCCATACTATCCATACTAAAATTATAAATGGGAAAGTGTTTCTGTCTGTCTGTCCATCTGTCTGTCTGCTACGCTTTCAAGGCTCATCTGTTCAACCGATTTAGATGAAACTTGGTACAGGGATAGGTTGTATCCCGGGGAAGGTCATAGGCTACTTTATATCCCGGAAAATTAAGTAGTTCCCGGAGTCGAAAAATCTTAACCAACGCGGACGAAGTCGCGGGCATCATCTAGTTTTTAATAAATGTACTTTGAGTTTGAGTATAGCGTTTCTAGCAGTTCTATTGCAATGGAGTTTAGTCGTGACCGCTAAATAGCCCGTTAGTGGCGCGGCAAAACGCGGCATCCGGCGGCTTTATTTACGACCGCCCAGTAAACACTGCAGCTTAATCTATTATGTGTTTGCCGGCTCGTTTTTACGGCGCGAGCATTACCCTACATACCTATTTTATCATTCATTCATCAATCATCATCAGCCAATATGCATCCACTGTTGGACATAGGCCTCTTTAAGATTTCGCCAATGACAGGCAACCCATCATTGGCTGTTAGCATGCATTCGATGCCAGCCACTCTCCGGATGTCGTCGCTCCACCTAGCCGGGGGGCGCCCCACACCCCGTTTGCCGAGACGCGGTCTCCACTCTAGGACCTTGCAACTCCAGCGGCCGTCTGCAGTCCTAAGGCAAACGTGACCAGACCACTGCCACTTCCACGTGCTAGCCTAGAGAGCTATGTCGATTACTTTGGTTAGAAATTCCGAGCATAGCTCTTTCCATAGCGCGTTGAGCGACTTGTAGTTTGTGGACTAGCCTCGATGTCAGTGTCCACGTTTCGGCATTGCGGTATAGGCGGCGAAAAGACGACGGAGTTTGCCATATGCTGCCCAGCCCAGCTGTATTCTCCGTTTTATCTCTTTCTCGAAACTGTTGCTTTCTACTTGCATAATTTGCCCAAGGTATGCATATTCTTGGACATTTCGAGAATAGATCCGTTGACAGTAATCGGCCACCTATTTACCTATACACACCTATTTACCTACATTACTTACATACATATTCGTACCGCACGGAAGGTAACACCCCGGCAGGTGAGACCAAACGGCCGGGGATCAGGGCGACAGGTTGAGAAACCGGCGACTATCCTAGCCGAGTCTAACAACACCGCTTTCTGCATCCTGGCTGCGAGCGAACTGCCACGGAATCCCAGTCGCCTCAGATGGTTATTATACTTTATTTGTACCATAACTTACATACTATACTTTATTTCTCGATTCATAGTTTTCGGTTTCTTGTCAAGTAGTTAGTAGCATCGCACCGGCAATCGCAGCGTTGGCTGACCCTCCACTCGTACGGACGATCTCAAGGGCCAAGCCTCGTCACCCCCCGGCCTGTTGGTACCTGATAATAACATACCTTACATGTTTTTTTTATTCAATTACAAGTTAGCCCTTGAATGCGACATCACCTGATGGTAAGTGATGATGCAGTCTAAGATGGTAGCGTGCTAACCTGTTAGGGGCATGGCACTTATATTAAACCCATAGCCCTATTCGGTTTCTACACGGCATCGTACAGGAACGCTAAATCGCTTGGCGGCACGTCTTTGTCGATAGGGTGGTAACTAGCCATGGCCGAAGCCTCCCACCAGGCCAGACCAGGGAAAATTCAGAAATTATAAATTCCCTAATTGACCCAGCCGGGGATCGAACTCGGGATCTCCGCAAGTTAAGACAACAGCGCTCAACACTGCGCCACGGAGGTCGTCGGCATGTAAAAGAGTGCTGACATTTCATTTAATTTCTCATCTCACATTAGAAACGCTACACCACAAAAAAAAATTAGTTAACTTACACGGCATTGAATAGGTAAAATTAGTCCTACTATACAAATACATATAGTAGGTACTAAAATTGTACATCAATGACATATAGTTTTGCTCCACTTTGAAATCGAATAGGCTTTGCCGGTGACAGCGTCAGTCATCACGGGCACGAAATGCGTATATTACGTGAATTTATCTCCGCAACACGGATCATTTTAGGAAATAGGTGCCATGCTTCGAGCCATATTGTTTCATTATTGTTGACTTTTGTGTTTTACAATCATAATATTTTAAGAACGTCAAGGTACGTGACATTAAAAAGTTATGAGTAATGCTTATGTATTGTTTTAAGCGTTGGCAGTATGGCCCCTGACATTACTTAGTAATTGCAATGTTATTACAGAGATATTGGAGTTTCAAGCTTAACTTTAGCGTTGGTAAAGCTTGCTTACTCTATCAGTTAAAAACCTCGTATAAGTCTAGTGCTTATTACAATTAATGACGAGGTCCACGAACGAAATCACGGGCATTAGGTAGTATTGTGCAATTTATAATTTAAAACCGCGCGAATCCCTTAGAGAGAAATTTAAGGAAATAGGTATTCTTACAGTAGCCTCGCAATATATTTATAGTAATCTAATCTTCGTAAAACAGCACATTCACAATTACAAAAAAATATGCGATCTGCATAATAGGCAAACTAGAGGACGCCATAAGCTCGTGACTCCATCGCTCCGCCTCAAGAAGGTCCGAAGGTCGTTCGTGGGAATGAGCATTCTATTTTATAACAAAATTCCACAACCTATCTTAGACTTGCCTTTACACAAGTTTAAGAAGTCCATTAAAAGTATGCTCCTGAAAAAAGCTTATTATACTGTTGAAGATTACGTAAATGACAAAGGAGCATGGATTTGACTCGCTCCAGCAATGCTAAGGACAGCGGTTACATATTATGTATAAATTAATAAAATTGTAAATTAATTTTTTTTCAAAAGAGCTGGTTCTTCTCGGTAGGAATGTCATTCCAAACCAGTGGTAGATTCACTCGACGATTCAAAAGTACTTGTAAAAGTCTATTTGAATAAAAATAATTTGAATTTTGAATTTTGAATTATTATAAAATAAGTTACAAGATAGGCAAATAACTACTTAAAACAAGTTAAACATCAATCATATTGAAACTTTTATAATTTCTATTTGGCCCTCCTCATATAACTTAGAGAAAGGTAATAAGGACCAAGTCCGCGCTCATCTTGTGAAAATTGAAATAAAATCTTATAATGAAAAGGAAATTCGTCAATGTCTGTCGTAAGTCGGGGACAAATTCATTTTTCCTGCTACGGCGAATAGTAATCTAATTTCGTTGCCGTATTCCGCAGTTTCAAACGACTAGGTTGGTTGGTTTATAATGAAGAGAATTTCAAAATTGCTGTCCTATTTTTTTCATATACTTTTTATATTTAGGGTCTCGTACCCAAAGGGTGCCTGACGGGACCTTGTTGATTCTTAGTGTGTCCAAAATATACCTAAGAAAATAATACAGTACGAGCACGGGATTTTTAAAAATCCTAAATCCATGCTCAATCAAGTGCGATCAAGAACAAAGCACGTATTTTTTTGGTTGTCTGCGTGTATTAAGAATTCCCACGTGAAGTCCTTAATTTCCCGGGATAGCCTATGTCACTCCTCAGGTACAGGTCACCAACTCCATGCAAAAAATCACGACAATCCGTTACTCTGTTGCGGCGTGATTGAAGGACAAACCAACAAACAAACACAATTTCTCATTTATAATGTTAGTATTAGTATTATGAAACCTATCCATGGATATTAACACTCAAAATTAAAGCTATATGGAGTAACAATGATGTAACATGTTCAACAAAAAGAAAACTCATGTCCACCACCATGCGCAGAAAACTGGATTTCTTCCGACATTTGCAAAGAGGAGCCCAATTCTCACTTCCACGACTAGTTTTGGAAGGAAGGATTGCAGGCAAGAGAGCTCCAGGTCGCCAAAGGCGCAAGTGGTTGGACAGGGCGATAGGGTGGACAGGGCTTAGCTGTCCATAGCTAAAAGGTGCGGCTCAAAATAGGGAAGATTTTCGGATGATGGCCGCCAAACTTCATTTTGAAGAAGGCACGCGGTGATGATAATAATGAACATGTTCAAAGCTAGGTAAGGCTAAAATTAGGTAATTCTGTTTTCGCTTGTAATAGACCACTTTCCCATTGACTGGGCGCTTTGGCGGTGACAGCTGACGTCAATCAGAGGGAATTTGAAACGCGGAAGTTAGGGAAGTTTCCGCGGCCGGCGAGTGGAGGTGAAATACTGGCATTTATGGCTAATGAATTGGAATGGGTGCAGGGTGGATTCAATTATGTCAGCTTATCACGTCTCTTTATTCAACTTATTTGCTTCACCTTCATAATTATCTTAGAATCTTTGAAATAGAGATTGCTACATAATACGTCTGCGTGGTTAATTTATTAAATTCCTGTGCAAAATTCTTAATTATCTGGGATAAAAAGTAGCCTGTGTTCTTCCCCGGGATGTAACCTACCTCTATGAGTCTCTACCAAATTTTAGCAAATTTGATTGAAAAGATGGGCCGGTAAACCGTAGCAGGCAGACAGACCGACATACTTTCAAAGTCGAGGGCATCATATTCTAGTTATCCATAATCATAAAAAATCACGTTGATTCGTCGCTAAGTTGCGGCGGCGGTGATCAAAGGACAAACAAACTTGTGCATTTATGTTACGAGTATCAATAAACATATAGTATTTAGGTACTAAGTAGTAAGTATATTCAACATGGACGATGTTACCAGATTAACAAGTTACAAGCTAAAGTTACTTAGCTACATCTGCATCGGCGAGGCAATGTCATCTGTATGGTAATGCCCGTAGTCTCCGCAAACTGCTTATATCTTTATTCTCTAGTGACTTTGCGGGTTCCTTCGTGCTTATATTACTACTATAGTGAAGTAGTCTTAAAGTTGGTTAATTTTGATTAATTAGTAGACGTAAGTATTTAAAGATTTCGTTTCAATTTGCTATGAAAGTTGAAACATGAGGTTATGGAATTCATAAGATGGGAGCTCAGCCATATGAGGAACAAACTTTTTGTGTTCCACTACAAGTTTTCCGGGATAAAAAGTGGCCTGGCTTTCCAAAATTCAAAATTGGTGGAAAAGATTAAAGCGTAGCAGGAAGGCAGAAGGACAGACCGACACACTTTCGTATTTATAATATTACTAGCTGATGCCCGCGACTTCGTCCGCGTGGATTGAGGTTTTCCGGGATAATAAGTAACCTATGTGTGGTTCCAGACTATAATCTATCTTTATGCCAAATTTTATCCAGATCCGCTTAGCCGTTCTGGCATGATTGAGTTACAAACATCCATTTGAGGTTTTTTGTTTCCCGCGGGAACTCTTTAATATTCCGGGATAAAAAGTAGCCTTTCGGTTTTTCCAGACTATAATCTATCTCTGTACCAAATTTCATTCAGATCCGTTCTGGCGTGATTGAGTAACAAACATCCATTTGAGGTTTTTGGTTCCCGCGGGAACTCTTAATTTTTTTTTATTCGCGGATTTTAATTCCCGTGGGAACTCTTTAATTTTCAGGGATAAAAAGTAGCCTATGTCATTACCCGACATGTAAACTATCTCTGTACCAAATTAAAAATTAAATTAAACGCAATTATTTTTTATTTTTAGGGTTCCGTACCCAAAGGGTATAAACGGGACCCTATTACTAAGACTCCGCTGTCTGTCTGTCTGTCTGTCTGTCTGTCTCCAGGGTGTATCTCATAGACCGTGATAGCTAGAAAACTGAAATTTTCACAAATGATGTATTTCCGTTGCCGCTATAACAACAAATACTAAAAATTAAAAATATATATATATTAAGGGGGGTCCCCATACAATAAAAGTGTTTTTTTCGTATTTTTTTGCTCAATATTAAAAACGGTAACAGGTAGACGGTTCAAATTTTCACAGAATATTAACTTGTATATTACCTTTCAAAATAAATAATTAAATATCAATAAAGTAAATATTAAAGGGGGGCTCCCATACAACAAACGTAATTTTTTGATATTAACAGTAAACCTCTACAAACAAAGTTAGTTTTGCGGTTCATTAACAAAGGTAATTATACCTACTTCTTGAGTACGGAACCCTCGGTGCGCGAGTCCGACTCGCACTTGGCCGGTTTTTTTTTAAATGTAAAAACATTCCGTGGAGGTTAAATAACATACGACAAAAAAATTAGCCTAATTGGTCGAGCCGTTCGCGAGTTTTGCGCTTAGCAACATTCATTTTCATATGTATAGATTATAAGTACCTGCAGTTTGATAATACTACTTTACTAAACGGGAACCAAAAAATCTCAATCTACACAAAGTCGCGGGCATCAGCTAGTACGATAAGAATGACACCGTCAATTAATGGTCACTAAAGACGCTCTTATTTCATCAACTGACACTACAGCGAGCCTAATGCGGCTGAATCTAACAAAAATATTAAAATCACGTAGATTGGAAATCATAAAACACATGATCATCTTGCCGAATCATATAAAATATTTGGCGTGTGATATCGGGCGTCACGATTCCCTCGCGTGGCCTATCCGGCCCCGCGTAATAAAAACCTGACGTACCCCGGGACGTGGATTGTAAAATAAGATTGAAGTGAACTGTCTGCACTGTGGAACATTTTCACACAGTGTGGCCCAAGTTAGCTAAGGCAGTGTCGCAAATTGAAGATTTACAATTCTTATCAATATAGGTATAACGCCGTCGTCGCCGTTGTCTCAACGTGCGACGTTAGACTTCCACTGCTGGACGCAGGTCTCCTGCATGGATCTCCACAGAACACGGTCTTGTGCCGCTTGTTTCCAGCGGCTCCCTGCTACACCATTGAGCTAGTCCTTCCACCTAGTGAGGGGTATATATATAGGTATATCAATACCAATATACACTATACATATACAGCCTACCAACCCGCATTGGAGTATAGCATGGTGGGTCTAAGTCCCTCTCTCCTGTGAGAGTTGAGGCAGGACGTGCCCAGCAGCGGGACGTTAATGGGCTGTGGTGGTATACATATTTACAACTAGATGCCCGCGACTTCGTCCCCGTGGATTTAGTTTTTATATTCCCGTGTGACCTCCTTAATTTTCTACATGTCCTTCCTCGTTATACAACCTATCTCTGTGCCAAATTTAATCAAAATCGATTGAAAAGACGGGCCGTTAAAGCGTAACGGACAGACAGACACACTTTCGCACCACCACTCAGATTACTTTACTGTATAGCGATGATAGTCCAGCCTAGCAGTTAGCTTATAGAAATAACTGTAAGTGCAAATCGTATCCTGAGTCACTAAAGAACCAATACGCTGTTCCATAATAAAAATGAAATAACTACAGTTTCCATATCTATATGCAAATAATAATAAATACTCTTTATTTGAAGCAACTAGGGCTCAATTTGTTAGTACAACATACACAATATAAGACCTTACTAATTAATGTCGGTAATTACCTACAAAAATATAAACATTATTATTATTACAACTATTTTGGCCTCACCAACACCTGAATAAAGTGTCCAAGTATTGGTAAGTCCACATAATTAATCGCAAACACATTTAGAATGCGGGTGGTACTTGAGCGCAGCCTTGTCAGCAGTGTGGACAACTTTTTCCGCATTACGGCAAAGAAGTCGTCAGTTCGCTCATTCGCGTACATAGTTGACGCTAAACAACACCACGGTAAGCCCAACAGCAACCTGAATCCATTAAATTCAAATTATTTTTTATTCAAATAGACTTTACAAGTACTTTTGAATCGTCGAGTGAATCTACCACTGGTTCGGAATGCCATTCCTACCGAGAAGAACCAGCAAGAAACTCGGCGGTTGCTCTTTTGAAAAAAATAATATAGGTACAATTTCATTAATTTGTAGAATACATTAAGTAACAGCTGTCCTTAGCATCGCTGGAGCGAGTCAAATCCATGCTCCTTTGTCATTTACGTAATCTTCAACAGTATAATAAGCTTTTTTCAGGAGCATACTTTTAATGGAATTCTTAAACTTGTGTAAAGGCAAGTTTAAGATAGGTTATTATTATTATTATATTGAACCTTCAGAGTGTCTATGGCCTTTTTCGAAATAACTATGCGGTTTAAACAAAACGATTAAACCGCTTCAGTGAGTGACTTGTACCGCGTCGAAGCCTGGACGTGAACACAATATAATGAGGATGGGAGTAAAGAGAGTTTTCAGCGGACGCCAAAGTGCTCCAAGTAATTTTTCCTGCTTGATTTAAAGCGATCGCTACAGAACCCAGTTTCGGCTCTTTGCGGTACTTTTCAATTGTGCTTTGGAGCATCTTTTTAACGAGTAATTCCGTTAAAATTTGCGAACTGGATATTCTAGTTATACAATAGCTCCGAATGGTAAACAACTCTTTGAGTACTTTGTTTTTCCTCCTGTAATTGCCTCGTTGGTCTAGCCTAGTATATCAGTTTCAGTTGCGTTAGGACTTGGATAAGAAGTATCCCTAGTTGGGGAAAAAAAGGTTTTGGTGTTCTTCAGTCAAGACTCAATCCTTACTAATATTATAAATGGGAAAGTGAGTTTGTTTGTATGTTTGTTCCGCTTTCACGCCGTAACTACTGAACCGATTGCTTTGAAATTTTGCAGACGTAAAGTTAGAAGTCCGGATTAAATAATAGGGTACTTTTTATTCCGGAAAATTAAAGAGTTCCCGCGGGAACTAAAACTCCTCAATCCACGCGGACGAAGTCGCGGGTATCAGCTAGTAATAAATAAATAATATTTTATTATTATTAATAAAATATTATTTATTTAGAATTAGTAAGCTGAAGTGGCAGTGCGCAGGTCATGTCTGTCGCAGAACCGATGGCAGTTGGGGCACACGCGTTCTGGAGTGGAGACCGCGTACAAGTAAACGCAGTGTGGGACGACCTCCAGCCCGCTGGACCGACGACCTTAAAAAGGTAGCCGGAAGTGGGTGGATGAGGAAAGCAAAGAACCGTGTGTGGTGGCGCGCTCTCCAAAATGCCTATGTCCAGCAGTGGACGAATACAGGCTGATGGATGGATGGATGGAATATTTTATTTGCAGGAACATGGGTACAGGTACAGGTCTTAAAATAGTAATTTCCCTAACATATTCTACCACATAACGGTGTGCAAATTGTTAGGTATTTTTAAGTAATAATACTATTATTATTAAGTTATTTCATCAGATCAATAATAATAATTAATCTATACTAATCTATCAATCACGTCAGAACAACTGAACGGATCGGGATGAAATTTATCTACTTATACTAATATTATAAATGCGAAAGTTTGGATGGATGGGTAAAATAGACTATGCAAGCTTTTGCCTGCGGCTTCGCTCACGTTAGGTCCCATTTTCATACACTCTACCAAAAACTGTGTAACCAATTACTCTTTAAATAAAGAGTGAATAGGCATCTTCTAGGCAAACGCGTCCTATTTTAGGCCGTATCATCACTTCCCATCCGGTGTGATTGTGGTCAAGCGTAAGCTTATACTGAATGAAAAAAAAAACCAACACCGGGTTGAATTTTCAAGTATCCTTTCTTAGCGGATGCCTACGTCATAATAGTTATTTGTATGTCAAATTTCAGACCGATCCGTCTAGTGGTCCCAGCTGTGCGTTGATAGGTCAGTCAGTTAGTCACCTTTTTTTTATATTAAGATACATTATATTATCTATTAATATTAGAACACAATTCTTAAAATATATAGAATACCGTTTGCTTAGCTGCTGCACTGAAACCAGCCGGTAAACCTTCGTAAAACAAGCAAATTTGAATTTCACGCGATAACAACCTGCAAAGTGATTTTCTGCTCGCATAACTCCTGTATAATTCGAACGAGTTGAACACAAAGCGGGCGATGTTTGTGTTGTGCGAGCTACCTGTGACTTTGTCTTGCTTTAAAACGATTAAAAGATTTTGGGATACGCGGATCTCAAAGATAAATCGTTCGATTTGGAACTTTTCCTTTGACGAGCTCCCTGGCGCAGTAGTTAGCGCTGTTGTCCTATTAACGGTCCAGGGTTTCGATCCTCGGCAGGGTCAATTTGGGAACTTATAATTTCTGCGCATCGCTGATGCGCAGAGTGAGGGGGAGTTCCAATGTCATTTTGAGGGTGTTAGGTGATAAGCCGGACTGCCCCATGCTGAGGCACTGGATACACACGCATATGTATGTACCTAGTTCCCCAGCATGCAACAGCAGATATTTAAATTAGTTATTTTGTTTTATGTTTTATTTTTGTGTATACTAACATAGTTTTTAAGTTTAAATTAATACTAACATAATAATATGGACTTTAAACTGTCTGAAATAAACCAATTTTATTTTATTTTATTTTTTATTTTTAAACGTTCTCATGGTCTGGTCTGGCATTAGCCGTGGCCACCCTACTACTAGGATTTTGGTGACTACTGGTGACCCTACTTTCAAATACGTGCCGCCAATAGATTCCTGTTATCCCTGTAGTGTTCCGGGTACGAAGTCGTATAGTTGTATTAAACTCATACGAGTTTAATACAACTGCCACAACCCTAACAGGTAATCCCGGTACTAGACTGCATCATTAATTGTTGTCCTAGGCCCCTAGGGGACCGACAAACGCTGAAATGCGACGCCACGCGACAGAAACAAACGCTAGCTGGCCCTCCACGTGGCCTACGTTGTCGCGTAGCATCGCTTTCGTCGCTCACCTGTTGTCCTGGGTGAGCGACACGCGACGCGACTCGATGGGACGCCATAGAAAATAGAGTTTCGTCTACGTTGTCGCGTAGATAATATGTCTGTCATTTTCTATGGCTTTGCATCGCTTCTGCCACTCGCCTAGGACAACGGGTCACCAACTCACCACTCAACACCAGGTGAGATCGCAGCCAAGAGCTAACTTGTACTGAATGTACTGAATATTACCTACCTAATAAAAAATATTAGGTAGGTAATATTCGTGGTGGTAAAGTTTCGAAACCGGGCGAAATTGAAGATCAGTTTCCGCGCGGCGTCTAATTGCAGCGGGCGGAGATAAAAGTTTAATAACGAAGTTCGAGAGGCGCGCCGCATTGCAATACCACAGGAAACAATGGTCAGGGGGCTTACTACCATCGCTTAAAGCAGTATTGTTTCAAATTGACAGTTTTATGTCACGTACCTTGAGGGCGCTAAAATAAGGATGATAATTCCTAAATACGTAAGACAACAACTTTAAAACAATACTGCTTTAAGCGATGGTAGTAGGTCCTCAGACACGCTATGCCACTGGCTGAACCCAGCGAGAAAAAGCGAAGTACTTATCGAGGCTCTATTAATTTTATAAGGGTTGAACTTTTTTTAAAATATCACTTGATTTATATCCTTTACCGTCTATCCTATAAAGTTTAAAATAACATGAAGGTATAACTCTAGCTCTACTAAACAGGCGAGGCAAGGTGCGAATCTCCGTGACGCGTGTCCTTAAGTGGGCCCAGCTCCATAGTATGGAGTCCATACATATTCATTTCATACAATGAATATTTGGCGCTACGTGCTGCGCCGCGCCGTACATCTGTGGGGCTAGACTTTTACTCAAAAGAATAAGAAGAACGCTGCCGAGGATCTGACCCCCTATCAACTAATCCAACAATCTCCTATCGCCAATAGGCATGATGACAGTAACCAAGAATCAATGAAATTATGAATTTATCTAATGAAATAGGGTCCATGGATTATAAAAAACGTATTTATTTATCTATTTAGAGTGAGATTGCTATTTATTTTGATAAAATAAAACTATAAAATACAGCAATCCGCCATATTGGATAAAACACCAAGAAGCGAATGACGTCACAATTGTTTGTTTTCGAGCTTTGACGCACTATTGTTTACTGCACAGAGTACTACGTAAAAACAATAGTGACGTCACAAACGACGCCATGACACCAGCGAGCGTTTTGGCGTGAATTTTAAAATTTAAATTTCAAATTCCAATTTTATCTACCAAACCTTATTTTTCTGCTGAAATAAGATATTTTTTTGAAATAGTACATACGTCCGAACATAATCTGAGCATTTTTCAAAATCAGTCATCATGCCTATTGTACCGAATCGTATTTTGTTTTATTATTTCTGATTATTTATTTTTTGTTTTGTACAATAAAGAATATTTCATTCATTCATTCATTCATTCACCTAAAAAAATTCTTTCCAAAAAACCGACTTCCAAAGCCACTGTAAAGTAAAAAATAATTTTGATTTCTACACACTATGTTGCAGTCGGGCGAGTCTGACGCGTCAACTTTGCCTATCTTTGTTATCTATTTTAACTTTTTAGTGTACTCTTAATCCCTCCGGCTCAGGAGTGCAGTACCCTGCAGCATCAGAGTTGAGGAGTTGGGACTTGGGTTTAAGTATGAAGTCTTTGCTTGACACCTACAATATGAATTCACCATAAAAAAATCCTAAATCACTATTTTTAAGGAGTTCTGTACCCTGCAGCATCAGGGTTGAGGAGTTGGGACTCAGAGTTTAATCGTATACACGTGACTTGATACCTAATATATGAATTCACCATCAAAACTTCCTGACTCCCTAGTTTTGAGTCGTAGGTATACCTACAGCATCAGGATTGCGGATTTGGAGTCAGAATTTTTTTGAGACCACCTCGCGAGCTTCCTTTAACGACTGAAAAAAAAAATTTCAAATCGGTTTGGAAACCACGAAGATATGCGGTAACATACATAAAAAAAATACGCGTCGCATTGAGAACCTCCTCCTTTTTTGGAAGTCGATTAAAAAGGAGACCAAACGTCTGAACAACTGGGCTATCACCGCTCACCGAAAAAAAAACAATTAAATCAAAAAACCTTTTCAATACACATACCCAATTAGGCTTCATAAAACCTCCGTAGACCACCTCTAAACGAGCGTGTCACGGGCTGTGTCGTTGAAGCAAGATTTAATTGGAACCATTTTACGAAAACAACTGGAATCGAAACCAATTATCGTTTTCACGGATATCGAAAGTTTGCGACAGGTGTGAGTAACAGGCCTGCTCAAGATTGGGGAGGAAGCGATTCATCAAGCTGACGACTAATGAGGAATATAAATCACGACAAACTTGAAAGATTTTTCATATTTTATTCGGTTGATTTGGTATCTGTATACTATGTACTACTATTACATGTGCGAAATTTTGGATGGATGGATGGATAGATAGATGTTTGTTGCTTAATCACGGCTGAACGGATCTAGATGAAATTTGGCACAGAGATAGGTTATAGTCTGGAATAATACATAGGCTGCTTTTTATCCCGGAAAATTAAAGAGTTCTGGTGAGAACCAAAAAAACCTCAATCCACGTGGATGAAGTCACGGGCATCAGCTAGTTATTCAATAAGAAGCATAACAGTTCCAACTTTACTCAAAACAAGCTAAAGTAATACTAATTTAGTCTGGAATATTTAAAATCTAAATAGGTGAAACCCATGACATTAAAACGAATTAAAAATATATCAATTACTAGCTAATGCCCGCGACTTCGTCCGCGTGGATTTAGTTTTTAAAATCCCTCGGGAACTCTTTGATTTTCCGGGATAAAAAGTAGCCTATCTCACTCTCTAGGTCCTCAACTATGCCTTAGATGCAAAAAATCAAGTCAGTCCGTTATTCTGTTGCGACGTGATTAAGGGAAACCAAAAAATCTACAAACCAACAAACACACTTTTGCATTTATAATATTAGGAAGATAGTAAGAAGGGAGATTAGTAGGATTGTGCATAACCGAATTAACACTAAGTATTAACATATTTTACACCAAGAAATTAAAAAATAAGTTGAGATTTATGAATACTTGAAGTTTATTGATGCTAAAGATAACAGCTAACCGATATACACATTATAAACACAATAACAACATTTTTGATACAAAGCAGATGCTCATGTTTACTTTTGTATACATTCACAATTTCTTATTTAATGAACTTAAATTCATTTTAATCATAGTTTAATTTCATCTAATTCAATTCAATTCTTCAATTGTTATTCCGGAAATTCATAACCTATGCATAGGTTACTTAAGCCTGTCCCAACTAACGACAAAAGCTAAATCTGTGCCGAACGTTAAAAAATAGAGCCAAAATATATAGTGGTTGGAGGCAAGAAAAGATAACAGAAAGACAGACACGCTTTCGCATTTATAATATTTATTATAAAAGATCAAGTCAAGCTATACCTGCGACTTCGTCCGCGATCATTATTCTTGCGCTTGCAGTGGCGTTAATAAAATAATTAAATACGAAAATTTTAATTACAATAGGCCTTGCTCCCCACTATAACATTAAAACAGGAGCCGAACCGCGGGCTAAAGCAGCTGTTGGTGAGGTCTACGCCCGCAGTGCGCAGCGTCTGTTTCTCGTGTCTTCTGTTTAGCGTGGGCTTAGGTTTCTCAGCAGAATTATATGCACTCCAACTTTTAAATTCCATGTGTGCGATGGAAGCCCGGCGGGAGATAACGAATTCAAAAATTCTATGGGGTAATCTGTGGCCGTCTTGATCTGCAACCCGATTGATGGAGCTATACTGCACATTGTCCCCATCAACATGGATCAATATTTTGTTGTTTATTGCAGCAGCTTGATCGTTTCGAGTGGTTAGTATAGCGCGCTCACAGAACCAAGAACTCTCTCGAACTGTCAAATTCTCTGTTTCACCATAAACTAAAATAATTAGTTAATCAGAAGAAAAAACTGTTTGGCATAATTTTTAATACACGAAATTAAGTCCACATATCACAGGCAAACATAATATGGCATCGAAATAGATAGAAATACCAATGTAAACAGTAAATTATGTCAGCCGTCAGGCTGTTGACAGATTTTCTTTTGGTCACAATTTTTTGTAATTCATTTTGTTTCCTTCAAACGCCACCAAAAAGATATTATTAAGTCATAATCAAGTGAATTGCTGTTCTCTGTTGAGGAGTTTTGTCCTCTATCTCTGATAATATTTATCAAATCATCACCAAAATTGGGCAAAACTTACCTGATGATACATACCTTCTAATAAAGACAGATTTATTCAAATCAGTTCAGATTTGACTGAGTTATGGAGTTTGACTGAGTTATCAACAAAAATCCCCTATCCTGGAGGAACCTTATTTGCTATCGGGATAAAAACTATCCTATATATTGACCCGGAGTATCAGCTACCGCTATACGAAATTTCATTTAAATCCGTTCATTAGTTTTCGCGTGATGCGCGGCCATAAAGACAGACAGACAGACAAAAATTAAATAAAAATCTGTTTTGGGCTCAGTATCGATAATAAAGTATACCCCGATTAAAATTTTCAGAATATATTAAATGTACAGAAATTTTCCAGTTACAGTTTTATTATAAGTATAGATAAGTATAGATTACTTCAATAAAATTACTGAGCTTCTAATAAAAAAAATAACAATACTACTACTACATAAAGAGCTAATCATTCTTAAATAGCTGAAAAGATTTTCACCAAAAATATTAGCCAAGAACCTTACCGGATAAAGCCCACCTTCGCCGGTCTATTCGTTTGAACTCTGTGATGTACCTAGCAACACACGCGGCCGAAATTTTACGAGTATAGTCGAGGGTTTAAACATAGAAAATATTTTTAGAATTACGTTTTAAATTTACACGTAGGTGCGATCATAATAATCGCCATTTCTCGTACCTTGGGATCAAGTTTGAGGCAAGCAGTGTTTGTCGTAAATCACGATTGGCCCTGTCGGTAGTCATTAGTGGCCGATCGCCTGCCCGCATCGCTATGAGACCGTGTCCCACTTCTACTTCAGCGCGTCTGTAGTAATACTAAGTGCAAACAATTCTATCACAAAATGTTTTATTGTTCGGAGAAAAGCATTTACATGTTGTGGGACTTCTTAGAAGCTTTCATACATCTACGGTCAGGGGGACTGTGGCCCAAAAGTGTTAAAAAGACCGTTGTACGTGAAACATATTCACGTACTACAATGATGATACACGTGACTTCGTTCGCGTTTTGGAGTTTACCTCCTTTAGAATCGATTGGCATAATATAAGCCCGGGGTATGAAAATTTATGGAGAGTAAAATCAAACTTTCTCCGTTACGTTATTGACTTCATATTTCCATGGTAATACTTTTTTATGTTTCCATGACCGTGTAATATATTTTGATGAATGTAAATTATATATTTAATTTAAATAAATGTATCAAGCATGCTTTCAGTAATATAAAAAATGCGTTCGTTTAGTAATCTATATTATAATATTATAAATAATTATAATCATTCGTAAAGAATAAACTCCAATCGTGCGTCGGAGCTCACACACATAATATTGTTTTTATTCTTCAAAAAAAAAAAAACGTACCTATTAGGTACAAAGAAAGATTGCGGACTTACGATCCACCAGCTGAAACCACGCACGGTGTTTTGTGCATTTACAACTAGATGGCGCTGTAAGCTTTTGCGTCGCGCTAAAGACAGCTGTGTACTGATAGTCAAATACCTCTAGAGCTATGATTGTAACCATCCAAACTTTCGCTACAAGTTAAGCTGATGCCTGCGGTTTTATCCGCTTATTTTTGGAAAACCTCTAATAGTTGAGGTTAAATGTATACTAATTTTTAGTGGTGGGTCGTTGTCGTATTTTTGACGGACGAAACGCAACTGTTTTCCTGGCGACGAAAACGGTTGCAGAAAACGGTTGTCGTTGCAACTGGTTTGAAGACGGCATAAAAACCAGCTTCAAACCAGTTGCAAGGACCAGTCTTCAAAATGGTAATACATTATCGACTGTACTTCATGGGCATAAAGTTCACTTTTGATTGTAAGAACGAACGTGGAACGAGGACGACTACGTTCGCGACGACATTTGTCGTTGAATAAATTCATTCTCGACTGTATCTCATGGGCACAAAGTTTACTTTTGATTGCAAGAACTGGTTTAAGAACGAACGTGGAACGAGGATGATTACGTTCGCGACGACATGTGTCGTTGAATCAATTCATTCTCGACTGTATGTCATGGGCATAAAGTTCACTTTTGATTGTAAGAACTGTTTTGAAAACGAACGTGGAACGAGGACGACTGCATTTGCAACGACGTGTGTCGTTGAATCAATTCATTCTCGACTTTATTCTCTTAGACGTAAAATATAAAATCGCACCAAGTTATTCGAAGACTGGTTTGTGCAACGAAAACTGTTTTACCCAGGACGTAAAAACGGTTTCGCCGTCGCAGGACAGAGAACGGTTTTTAAAAACAGTTCGTTGTCGCAACGCCCACCAGTACTAATTTTATAAAGACTAAAGAGTAGAGGTGTAAAAGTAACGAAAAAAAGCGTACCCGTATGTATTCGTTACTATAACAATTAGTACTCGTTACTATCGTATCGTTACGTTACTCGTTACTTCTGATACCTCATAAGATGCTATGAAAAAGCCACAAATAGGCTTTATAACGTAAGTTTTTAAATTCACCCATACAACGAAAAATGCGAGTAACAAAATGCATGCGAGTAACGAAATGCATTCGTGAGTAACGTTTCGTTACTCGGTACTGGATGGCGCACCCGTTACTCAGTACCGAATACATACGGTTCGCTACAGCTCTACTAAAGAGGTCTAGTACTGCTACTGCCTCGTTGGTCTAGTGGTTAGCATAGTCGACTGCGGATCACGAGGTCCTGGGTTCGATTCCCAGTCGGGCATAAAAGTTAGGTATTGGGTTTTTCTATTAAGAAATTCTCAGTGCCAGCCCGGAGTTGGAAGTTGGAGGTGTTTCACCCCCGTGCCTCGGAGAGCACGTTAAGCCGTCGGTCCCGGTTATTATCACTAACATGATGATAGTCGTTAAAGCCCGCCAACCCGCATTGGAGCAGTGTGGTTCCCGCTCCCCGCTCCCTTCCCGCTCTCCTATGAGAGTGGAGGCCTGTGCCCAGCAGTGGGACGTTAATAGGCTGTATTGATGATGATGATGATGAATATAAAAATATTGGTATGGATAAGTTGTATATTGTTAAATTAACAGTATTAACAATGTTAATACTTATATTAAGTTGTCCTTGTGCATGGCATGTTCTTTCAATGTTTATGTTATATTTTTTTAGTTAAATAAATATAATTTTTTTACAATAATTATACCTAAATGCGAAAATGTTGATGGATGGATGTTTGTTACTCAATCACGCCAGAGCGGCTGAACAAATCTGGATGAAATTTGGCACAGAGATTATAGTCTGGAATAACGCAGCTACTTTTATCCCGGTTTAAAGAGAATTAAAGAGTTTCAGAGAAAAACCTCAACCGAAGCGGACAAAGTCGCGGGTATCAGTTTGTAGTTAAATAATAATTAGATATAAATGGTAAATCCGTATTTGTGGGCTCCATCCAACTCTCTTAATTAATCAAACTTTATTTGCGCAACGGAGCGGTACCCCGTACCGGATCCGCGTACGTTGTTCAAACTTGAGCTCGCTTCCATACAAAACCGGGGGAATGTTGGATTGAATAAGTATGTAAGTATAATTTTACATGGGATATAAGAAAGCTTATTAACATTTTTATACCATAATTTTATGATCCCCGCGGATTCTTTAATTTTATTTTCCTTTTATTCCAGACCAATCTATCTATGTGCCAAATTCCATCCAGATCCATTCTGGCATGATTGAGTAACAAACATCCATCTGTCCATCCAAACTTTCGCATTTATACATTACTAGATGATGCCCGCGACTTCGTCCGCGTGGATTGGTTTGTTTATTCCAGCGGGTACTCTTCAATTTTCCGGGATTGAAAGTAGCCTATGTCCTTCCCTGGGATGTAACCTACCTCTGTACCAAATTTCATGAAAATCGTTTGAGTAGTCAGGCCGTGAAAGCGTTGCAAACAGGCAGACAGACACACTTTCGCATTCACAATTCACAATATTAGTATGGATTGTATAAAGTATCGATTTAATAATTAGAGGATTTTCGAATAGGTAAACACCTAATAGCTTTTCTGGAAACAAAAGAAACTCTTAAAAGCTACTTGGCTCAACAAAAGTGTACAATCATTACCGAATTCTATTTATTATGAGGCAAAGTATAGGTACAATCGCGGTCTAAAAATGGTTACCACTTTAAGGTTCATATTTGCATGCGCACAATTCTGTCGTCAATATGTGATTTGATTAAGAAATCATAGATTTTTTAAACATTTTGTGTGGGTTGCTACCGGTAGTAAATGTAATAAATCTATGGTTGCTGCAGTATGTGGCTACTACGAGTAAAAAAAGTAATTTAAAAAGAACAAATAACCCGACTGCTTGGACACCAAACAGTATAAAACAAGATATGAATTGAAGTATTTCATTATTATCAATTTAAATCGTATAATATTAATAAAATTTATCAAGGCGCAGTCGCACGTCCAATAGCTAACCTTATCGTGCGACTGCACCTCAATAAATTTACTCTAATGATATATTCGGCACAAACTGGTGCAAGAATCATCAAAATCGGTCCACGCGTTTCGGCTGTAGCTGTCCTGCAAGGAACATACAAACATATATAGACTGATGGACACATAACCCTGTGCGTTCCGCAGTCGGGTAAATAGGGGTAATTATTATTATTTTAATATTTTTGCGATAAATGTCATTTAAAAAAATGCAATGATGATTATTGTGCCTGAGGAGGAATATAGTAGGTTGTATTATAAGGGAGCCAAATAATTTAATTTTCATTATCTATTAATTTCGAATATGTGTCCAGTTTTACGTCGTTATTAGAACTAACTGTTGATTTTAGCATTGAGTAGGTACTCCAAAGAGTGGAAGGTTGTTTAATTTTGGCTAAGTACTGGAACCACTTCCAACACACAAACCACACACACACACACACAAAACACAGATTCTGAACAATTCTTGGCGCCTCTTGCATTTCTCCATTCAAATTACCATAGGCTTTCATATATTTTTCCCGGGATTTTGCAAGTAATAGATCACATTTCTTGCGTCAGTTCTTATACTTTCAGGAGTTAATTCTATACTTTCACTGTCATTTGAAGAACTCATTTTTCAAAATAAAACCATGAATTTTTTACAATCCGTGAATATTTACGAAAACGCGGCCTTTTTTTATATAAAAAAAAAGGAAACAAAATTAAAGCCGGCGGCGCGACTATGGGCCGTCGTACCATTCAGTCTCTATTCAAACAATATTTGCGTTCGATTTCTTTAGCGCTGAACACTAAGATGTTCCAAATTCAAAAAGTGCGCGGAAAAGATAATAGGGAATATGCATAAAATTTAAATTTGTCTCATATATTTTTTTCTAGATTCTTTATTGTCTTTACATTATATTTAAAAGGAATTTTTTTATTTAGTTATTATTTAAACCCAGAAAATATTAAATAGAAAGTGAAAAATAAGGGAGGCAAATTCAAACTTGCAAAACGCGTCACCATTGGTCGGAACGAAATGTGACGTAAATGGTCACGTCAGTGGATTTATCGGCGTCGATATTCATACTGTGTTAGTAGTGTTTGTGAGAAAAAATTGTTTAAAACTGTATTCCTGTGTGATTACTTGTTAAATAATAATAATTATGAAGTAACTGAACTGAATCGTTAAAGTAAACAAACACGGGACATAACCAATGACGTCATCAAAAGCGCGCGATTAATGGTGGCGTTTGAACGGCTCAAATTTATACTTAACTTTGAAACACCAATTAACGTAATTATTTGACTATTTTCAAACCTATTTATATTTTTTACTATGTTATAAAGATGTAAATGATTGATTTAAGAAATAAAAATAAATCATGCATATTCCCTATTGCGGCGCACTTTTTTAAATAAAGAGGATTAAAAGCTCATTTCTGCCCGCTAAAAGTTCCGTAAAGAAAACACCACCTTTGGGCGCACTTAAATGCGAACCAAGTCACCCTTTTCGAATAGATGGGATGAAAATAAGTTTTAATATGAATAAGTTATTACTGTTATTCATACTTCAACATTTTTGTGACGTAAAGAACTTAGTAACGGCTCTTAGACCGAAGCTCGTAGTCTTAAATAATAAACTAGATTATGCCCGCGACTTCATCCGCGTGGACTGTTTTTTGTACTCCTTAATTTTGCGGGATAAAAAGTAGCTTAAGTCCTTCCCCGGAACACATTCTCGGTACCAAACTCCATCAAAATTGATTGAAAAGATAGGCTACGATGGCGAAGCAGACATACAGACAGACACACTTTCGCAATCATAATATTAATTTGAATCTAATTTGAAAACCGATGGATATTTTCAAACCGCGACTGTACATAATACAATAGTTATAGACCTGCAACACAATCGGCTCAATACCTACCCGTAATATGGACTTTGATTAATGTTATTTTCAATGGAAAAGGAAATGAGAGTATCGTTGTGGTTTGATATTACCGACGACATCTAGACGATTTATTTGACGACCTCCCTGGCGCAGTGGTGAGCTCTGTAGGTTTATAGTGCGAGGTCCCAGTTTCGATTCACGACAGGGTCAATTCAGGGATTTATAATGTCTGAATTATGCTCTGGCCTGGTCTGTTGGGAAATTTCGGCCGTGGCTAGACAACCCTACCGGCAAAGACATACCGCCATGCGATTTAGCGTTCCTAACGGGATAAAAAGTAGCCTGTGTCCGATGAAATTTTGTATAAAGATAGGGTATATTCCCCGGGATATGACCTACCTTTATACTAAATTTCATCAAATCGGTTGTGAAGTTAAGCGTAGCATACAGCCAGACTGATAGACTTTCGCATTTAGGTATAATATTGCCCGGAATATATAGCGAGAAAGCGAGCATGCGTGTCACCTGATGTTAAGTGATTACCGCCACCCATGAACATTTGCAGCACCAGAGGAACCGCCAATGCGTTGCCGGCTTTTGAGTTTGTTTATCCGCCCTTTGAAGAGACCCATATTGCCTTAATTTTTATAGGTATATAACTTTTATTCTGACAAATTAAATATAAATTTCAAAACAAATAAATATTATAAATGCGAAAGTTTGGATGTATGGATGGATGTTTGTTACTCAATCACGCCCGAACGATTGAACGGATCTGGATGAAATTTGGCACAGAGGTATATTATAGTCTGGAATAACACATAGGTTACTTTTTATCCCGGAAAACTAAGGAGTTCCCGCGGGAACCAAAAAACCTCAATACACGCGGACGTAGTCGTGGGCATCAGCTAGTCACCAGATAAATTAAAAAGAATTAGCTATAATTCGGTTTGATTTTGCATTTCAATCGCTTCATTTCATTTAAATTATTGATGAAAAATATTCCTTTGCGTGTATGGCAAACCCGCATCTGAAGGGCCCATCGAGATCGCTTAGTTATTCAAACTTCATTAACAATACGGGCTGCTATTCAAATCCACGTAGCTTGTTGAGATGAGAGCCTGCAAATAAATATATCATAGGTACTATTGAGTGATATTGTAAATGCGAAACTGTTGGTTTGTCCTTCTATCATGCTGCAGCCGGGCAAAGGATCGACGTGATTTTTCGTAGGCGTACTGGAGAGTGATATAGAATACTTTTTATCCCGGAAAATGAAAGAAAGTTCCAGCGATTCCAAGAATCAAAAAACTTAAACCACGTGAACGAAGTCGCGAGAATCAGCTAGTAGACTATAAAGTTAAAAGGATTTTTCTAAATATTTGCAACATCATACCAACCCATTGTCCTGTTTCTCAGATTTTTCTGTGATAGCAGGTTTCGGCCATAGCTATAGTCAATAATAATAATGTCCTCCCGACCGAATTTCGGCCACGGCGGCCTATCTCCAGAGAGATTAGCCATCTACGCGGGAGATATTATAGTGCACAAGGGTGTGCGTATACACAGGTGCACTCTCTGTTCCTTTACTCTCATAGCCCGATGGGACGGAAAATCCGACACGACCGGAGAGAGATCAGGCGCAGGACCGACGGCTTTACGTGCTCTCCGAGGCACGGGGGTGAAACACCGCCAACTTCCTTACTCCGGGCTAGTACTGAGAATTTCTTGTCAGAAAAACCCAATGCTTGCTATGGCCCGACCCGGGAATCGAACCCGGGACCTTGTCGGCCGCAGTCGAACATGCTAACCGCTAGACCAACGAGGCAGTAGCTATAGTTACCACGGTAAAGACAAAGTTAAAGTAAACGGTTGTTCAATGCATAAAAAAATAGACGTTGGTAATATGCGGCATAAAGCCCTAACTTAATGAGATCCATGCAAGATATCTTTGTCCAGCTGTGGCGTGTGGCGTCTAAAGGTTGAGACGACCATGACGATTTTTTTCTTCAGAATGCTCGCGAATAGCTACTCTCCACAGTCTGCACTCATAATTCCTAATGAAGTTAATATTTCAGAGGTTCAATGTTCTTACATTTTGCGCTAACTACATGAAATTGCCGGCAAAGGGTTCCAAATTAAGGTTACCAAGCTTTAGCAATATATGGGATTCCCTGAAATTCGATGCGCACTAATAGTGTGGCGTTCCATCTCAGCTTTTAGTTTTTTGACGACCGACGGTCCCGGGTTCGATTTCCGACAGGGTCAATTTGGGAATTTATGATTTCTGAATTTTCTCTGGTCTGATCTGGTGTTACCACTCTACCGGCAAAGACGTACCGCCAAGTCATTTAGCGTTCTGGTACGATGCCGTGTTGAGACCGACTAGGGGTAACATAACTGTCAAACCCCTAACAGTGTGCCGGGGCTGAATAATAATTTAGAAAAATAAAAGGAGAATGTAATGAAAATGCAAAATGGAAAACTGTGAAAAGCGTTTATTGCGGAACTCTAAAAATGGGCACAGAGATACCGCGACTATGCTCAACGAGTAGGCACACAAATTTGTAGGGTCGTGGTGTAACGTGATGTCTGCTTTGACCTCGGTGGTAGTTAGGTAACTTCTAAAATAAGGGAATGATAAAACTAAAAAAAATATATGATGTACATTACCATGCAAACTTCCACCGAAAATTGGTTTGAACGAGATCTAGTAAGTAGTTTTTTTAATAATTTAAAACTTACTACATGTTTGTACGGAACCCTCGGTGCGCGAGTCCGACTCGCACTTGGCCGGGGTTTTATTTATAACGTTTTTGCCGTTTCGATCCTACAAAATGCGGTAAACGTCACGGTAACCCTATCCCAAAGTCAGTTCCTATCTAATTGAGCCTTCGTGACTGCCGCTTCCTGTGTTCCATTAGCAACTCTTACTAAGTTAACCTAATAAACTACACTCCAACAATACGTCGAATACATTGCGTAGTGACTATGAAATAAAACTATTTTACCCAAGTTGTAAGCGGCAATGGATATGAAGTAATTTTCCAAATAAATGTTTTTACTTCAGTCCAACTTCAACAAATGTCTGTCGGGCCACGTTTGATCGTTAAAAGTCTAGACAAAAGTCGTTTCAATTTCTTATATAGTCCAATTTGATTTCTGTAACTATGGGAGAGTTAAGATGGATTGTATATTTTTACCCTCGACGAAGCGGAGACGGTATATGTGTTTGCCCTAAGAGGTTGTGTGTTTGTTTGTTTGTTTGTGCACTTTTTTGTCACCATTTTTCTCAAAAAGTACTGGGCCGATTGAGATGCAGTTTTTTGCATTAGATACGTATAGCTTGTGAGAAGGTTTTTAGATATATTTTAGGACCATAGACAACCAAGCTGAGCTGTAGTCTATGATTTTAATATTTCAACATGTTACCATTTTTCACAAAAACTACTGGGCCGATTAAGATGCGGTTTTTTGCATTAGATGTGTATAGCTTGTGAGAAGGTTCTTAGATATATTTTAGGACCATAGACAACAAAGCTGAGCTGTAGTCTATGATCTTAATTTTTCTATGTGTTAAAAATTTTCACAAAAAGTACTGGGCCGATTGAGATGCGGTTTTTTGCATTAGATATGTTTAGCTTGTGAGAAGGTTCTTAGATATATTTTAGGACCATAGACAACAAAGCTGAGCTGTAGTCTATGATTTTATTTTTTCAATATGTTACCATTTTTCACAAAAAGTACTGGGCCGATTGAGATGCGGTTTTTTGCATTAGATGTGTATAGCTTGTGAGAAGGTTCTTAAATATATTTTAGGACCATAGACAACAAAGCTGAGCTGTAGTCTATGATCTTAATTTTTCAACCACTGTTACCATTTTTCACAAAAAGTACTGGGCCGATTGAGATGCGGTTTATTGCATTTAGGACTTCGTGCGATTACAAAACAGGAAACTGGTACCAAAATTTTAAAAAATCAGCGCCATTTTGAAATTCTTTGTTAATTGACCGATTTCGTTCAAAATCTATATTTAGGGCTCCCTGGGGTCACAAAACAGGAAACTGTTACCAAACTTTAAAAAAACAGCGCCATTTTGAAATTCTTAGTTAATTGACCGATTTCGTTCAAAATCGATATTTAGGGCTCCCTGGGGTTACAAAACAGGAAACTGTTACCAAACTTTAAAAAAACAGCGCCATTTTGAAATTCTTTGTTAATTAACCGATTTTGTTCAAAATCGATATTTAGGGCTTCGTGGGATTACAAAACAGGAAACTGGTACCAAAATTTTAAAAAAATCAGCGCCATTTTGAAATTCTTTGTTAATTGACCGATTTCGTTCAAAATCGATATTTAGGGCTCCCTGGGGTCACAAAACAGGAAACTGTTACCAAAATTTTAGAAAATCAGCGCCATTTTGAAATTCTTTGTTAATTGACCGATTTCGTTCAAAATCTATATTTAGGGCTCCCTGGGGTCACAAAACAGGAAACTGGTACCAAAATTTAAAAAAATCAGCGCCATTTTGAAATTCTTTGTTAATTGATCGATTTCGTTCAAAATCGATATTTAGGACTCCCTGCGGTTACAAAACAGGAAACTGTTACCAAACTTTAAAAAAACAGCGCCATTTTGAAATTCTTTGTTAATTAACCGATTTTGTTCAAAATCGATATTTAGGGCTTCGTGGGATTACAAAACAGGAAACTGGTACCAAAATTTTAAAAAAATCAGCGCCATTTTGAAATTCTTTGTTAATTGACCGATTTCGTTCAAAATCGATATTTAGGGCTCCCTGGGGTCACAAAACAGGAAACTGGTACCAAAATTTTAAAAAATCAGCGCCATTTTGAAATTCTGTGTTAATTGACCGATTTCGTTCAAAATCGATATTTAGGGCTCCCTGGGGTCACAAAACAGGAAACTGTTACCAAAATTTTAGAAAATCAGCGCCATTTTGAAATTCTTTGTTAATTGACCAATTTCGTTCAAAATCGATATTTAGGACTCCCTGGGGTTACGAAACAGGAAACTGTTACCAAAGTTTTAAAAAATCAGCGCCATTTTTATTTATTTTGTGATCACCATAATAAATGAATTCAGTTTAGTACAGTAAAATCTGTACTACTTGTAAGTCTAACCACAACCCGTGAGCTGCTTTAGCAGCTCGCGCACAGGGCGAAATACCAGTTAGATATATATAGCTTGAGAGAAGGTTCTTAGATATATTTTAGGACCATAGACAACAAAGCTGAGCTGTAGTCTATGATTTAATTTTTTCAATATGTTACCATTTTTCTCAAAAACTACTGTGCTGATTTAGATGCGGGCTTTTTGTTTTAGATATATTTAGCTTGTACCTAGATGCTGCCCAGGGTATCATGATGGAGTCAGGAGGCGATCATGGGAACTCCTTAAATTCTCATCGTATACCCGTCGCGTTTGGACTCTTTTGATTTGTCCATTTGAAAAGGGTTTGGCCATAGTCCACCACACAGGTCAAAAAAACTACTGAGCTGTCAAAGATGCAGTTTTGTGTTTTAGATATTATGTAATATATACGTTTGCTACGTTCTAATTGTTGTTTCAAAGTTATAAAGGTCAAAGGTATAATGGAGCTCTGCAGTTCGTCGTGGGTTTTTTTTAAATTTTTAATTTTATTACTTGTTAAGACTATTGTGGTTTCTTTATTTTGATTACGGGCAGGGGACATTTTCTCACACGTTTTCAAAAAATGTATTATCATACGTTTTAGGGTGTTTTCAATAGGTATTTTTCTGTCGGGTTTTAATGAATTTGGAGCATTAAAAATAAAGTTTTTAACTTTAAGCTTGCATCTATTGGTAAGTGATAATGCAGTCTAAGATGGTAGCGGGCTAGCCTTGTAAGGGGCAAACCAGTTATGTTTAAACTATACCCCTAATCGGTTTCTAACTTTCTACACGGCATCGTACCGGAGCCCTAAATCGCTTGGCGGCCCGTCTTTGCCGACAGGGTGGTAGCCACGACCGAAGCCTCCCACCAGGCCAGACCCGGAAAAATTCAGAAATTAAAATGAATTAAAATGACCCTGCCGGGGATCGAACCCGGGACCTTCGCACGTTAAGACAACAGCGCTCAACACTGCGCCTGGGAGGTCGTCAAATACCTAGGTACCTAGGTATAGTTTCGTGCTCGTATGTGTAAACTCCTCGAAGGTGTGAGCAAGGGCTTTTATCACCCTTGCCTCACAGTCCAGAGTGGGCGTCGTACTTAAGGGCCCTTGCTTTGAAAAGTTCCTATCTAGCATTAAGTGTTAGGAGACTAAAAAGATTTTATATTTTTCTTGCCCTATTTTTACAAGCTTTTATTTAACTTGCAATGTTTGCAGGTTTTTTAAGTTAAATCTTGCAACTGATGTTTAAAATAGTTCTCCCTAACCGATTGAGATGAAATTTAGCAAACACTTTGTTATTTTTTGGAGATTACCTCCTTGAATCGATTTTTATATATTATAAGCCCGGGGGAGTAAAAACAAACTTTCTGCATTACGTTATTGTTGTTTCCATGGTAACATTATTGTTTATGTTTCCGTGGCTATGTAATGTATTTTGATGAATATAAATAAATATTATATCAAGCATGCTTTCAGTAATGTAAACAATGTGTTCATTTACCCTCATTTAATAATCTATATTTTTTATAATCGTTCGTAAAGAGTTTAAACTCCAGTTGTGCGTCGGAGCTGACACAATTTTTTTTTTTATTTGCCACTTTTTTGCACTAACTGGGTCCTACATTTGTACCAAAAATCGTAGTGGTTCTTTATTTTATTGCGGAACCCTAAAAAGCTGCTAACATAAGCCATTGCGTAGCTAGTTTCTTATTAAGAAAAAAATAATAACTAACATTTCTTTGTTTGCGGATCGCACAAAAGGCCGACAATGATACTCATTTTAGTCATAATTAGCGACTCATCTCCCAAGGACCAAACAATGTTCTCGGAATGATATTGCGATAAAAGAGCCAGCGATAAAAAGACCTATTCATTAGTCTACTGCTTTTGTTTCTATTAACTACAGTACTAGTGGTTCGCCCCGAACTACCTCGCGTCCAATCTATTTACCGATAGACCTATTGAAAATAATTACTTAGACCAAACTAGATGATAAAACTTCTTTAAAATAGTGTGATTTGAAAAACGAAAAAAAAGTCTTAATGAAAAGAGTTTGTTTTCTATTATTTTTTTTTTAATATTTTCTATTATTGGCTTGTCACCCTCTGCAGTCTTATATTGAAAAAATATTATAAATTGAATATGGTCGAACGATAAATTAATTATTTTTAAAACAATTTGTTTCCTGAGGTCTCACTTCAACAAAAAGCGACACCAAAAAGAGCCAACATACATAGGATTTAGCCTGCGAGAGAATGAGATAGAATACAAGTCATATTTATCTCACTCTCTCGTAGGCTACTTTTCTGAAGTTTCACTTCTGCCGTGTGTGAATTGCACACACACATTTTTATTTTTAATTCCCGCTGGAACTCTTTAATTTTTGGAGATAAAAAGTAACCTAATAGTAGTAAGAATATGTCCTTCCCCGGGTCACAGCTTTGTCTGTACCACATCAAATTCAAAACAAACAAACTCACATTCCCATTTATATTATTAGGATGACAATATGATGTGCTACGCTTTGGTTATTTTTACTGTCTATTTCTGGAATAATCATATGTAGATAGATACCTACATGTGATTCCCATCTTCATAGTTTGCACAACACACCAAGTAATTTCACTGGTGTTTATCTTGCGGCATTGTAATAGTCGGTGGTTCTCAACTTAGCTGACATATTCACGTTGCTCTACTCTTATGTTAAATTAACACTATACTTAGCTTCTAAAACGGGACGAGTGGCTTAGTTACGACAACGCATATCGAGCGAATGTTATCTAAGCAACGTTGTCTCAAGTTGGTAACTGGATGGGTGACCGAATTTGAAAGTTTAAATTTGGCCTTTTCGTGTCTTCCGTGCCTCGGAGACGGAAAACCTAAGAGTTTGAAAACTTAGTCGAGTCGTATGCGGAAGGACGTGGGAACCCACCGCATTATTATCCCAAGAAAGCTCCTAACATTATTTAATTAATGGAAAAGGGTCACGACCCTCAGTAATGAGGAATACGACGCAGAGACGCGCAAGGGTGCGCTTACGTTACAATTAGTGCTCTCGGAACGAATGCTCACAAGCGCAAGTTTGCTTGCTAAGCCTCCTCAGAACCGCCCTAAGAACGTTTTCACAGATAATCCTCATAGTTGGTATTCTGTGATACTGGTACAAGGGAGCTTCGCTCAATGCTCTTACAAAACTCTCATAACACTGAGAGCAGAGCGAACGTCCTACTTATAGGTTATTAGATTAGAAATGGAACTTGTGAACAGTGCTTTGCAGCAGTGCATGCTATTTTAGCCTATACGCCTATACGTCTTGGGTTCGATAACCAGGGGCCATATATTATTGTTTCATTATTGTTGACTTGTGTCAATTATAATCCTTATCTTATGAAGTCAAGGTACGTGACATCAAACTGTCATTTTGAGTAATATTGCTTAAGTATTGCTTTAAGTGTTGGCAGTATGGCCCCTGAGGTCCAATTGTTTAACGGTCAGCTTAAAACGTATAACTTGAACTGTTTAAGCAGTTCACACAAAACTTATTGACATGAGGGCATCTATGAACTCTTTAAACAGTTCGAATAATTATAGTGCGACAAACGTTTACGATTCCGATTTTCCGATTTTCACGCAATCGGGGGGCAGATACAGTTTATGTAAGAGGATTTATAATTTGTATTTTATGAACAAAAGGTTAAAGTTTTTTATTGCCTGCTCAATAGATTTTCTTAAGAAGAAATGTTTCATAAAATAACTGATTCAGAAATCCTGAACGTAAAAATCCGCTCCGACTCTCTAAAGCATTTAAACTTTTCTCATTATACTTGTAAGAACCTTTCCGAATCGTGAGTAAGCGAATAAAATAAAAAAAAGTAAAACAAGCCCAAGAGGAATCTCTAATTAAAAACAATTTACGTTTGTGATAATATTATTCTCAGTTTCAATTAAGTTTTAAATTCGTGTTTTGTTTTAGGAAAATTTATAGAATTTTCTTTATTATTTTACGTTCAATGTCTTTCTTGGTACATAATAACTTACACTACAGGTTTATTATATATACTTTGTTTTGCTTTTTAAAAAGAGCAATTAGTGAGTATCTTGCTGGCTCTTCTCAGTAGAATTTATTTTTCGAACTGGTGGCATTGAGCATTGCAGCTCAGGAAAAAGCGTCGATAGCCTAGTGGTAAGAATAGACGCCAGACTTCCTACTCCGGCGGTAGGGATTTCGATCCTCGGGCACGCATCTCTAACTTTTCGGAGTAATGAGCTTTTTTAGATAATAGTTAAATATTACTTGCTCTAACGGTGAAGTAAAATTATTAGCGCGAGGAAATTGCATAGCTCATTTAAAATCGAGCCTAGTGCCGTCGCATTCGCAACATGGTAAAACAATAAACCAGACGACGCTAGTAATTTAAAAGATGGTGCTATAGTTTCACATCTATGTGAGTATAATAAGTTTTCATTCATTCAAGACGAGGATCCCGATGTCTTACGTCATCCGGAGCTGGGTTCAACCTACGGGCTGTGCTACGGGGGCGTATAGTCCAACCGACCTCCCATTAGTTCCAACGTAATTTTAAGCCGTGGTCCGAGCCTCATAGGATACGTAGGGTACGTAGGAGCCCTCAGGGATACGTTGCCGCCTTGCCGCGCCGGCTTCAAGTCTTCGAGCCCTAGGTCTCATTCCTTGGCGACGCCTAGAGCTCGCCCAACCCCCGTGGATGCCGCAGCGGCCTGTAGGCCCGGCCTACCCAGCATATTCAATCCGAAAAAAGGTCAGTGGGAACTTTTACATTTTTTTAAATGTAGGGGATTAACGTTCGCAAAGTGTACAGTGTACCAAATTTGAATAGGCCCGCTTGCAGAGACGCCGGGTTAAGCCAGGAATAAATTTGTGCAATAAAGAATTTGAAAAAATGTAATTTTGACAGAAGTTTTATACGAATTCTGTCAAAGTAGCAGCTAACTCTGGGTTAAAATGATAACCCAGCGTTTCTGCAATCGGGCCTTGGGTTATTGAGTTTACCTCAGTACCTATTCAGTAGGTATCATCCAGCTCGCTTTTGAATACCTTAGTACATGGTCCAGTCTGTCAACTAAGTATGTATGCAATTAGCAGGTTAATTCGCGACTAAATTGTATACCTTTAACGCAATGTTCTGTCAGGACAAACCAGAAGTTCAAACCAACATACGCATTGCGAACACAAAGCAGATGAATGCTTCCTTTCCGTGTTTAACGAAACGTTCAAACGCTGGCAAATTGTTCCCTTGCACGTTACTAATGAAATATGTTAGAAACTATCTGATGCCCGCGGCTTTGTCCGCGTGGATTGAGGTATTTTTTATTCCCGCGGGAACTCTTTAATTTTGCGAAACAAAAAGTATTGCGGGATAAAAAGTAGCCTATGTGTTATTCCAGACTATAATTATTAATCTCTGTACCTAACTTCATCCAGATCTGTTCTGCGGTTCTGGCGTGATTGAGTAACAAACATCCATCCATCCAAACTTTCGCATAATTATAATATAGATTGATTTACGAATTTCTTATTTCTATCCATCCATCCATCATCCATCAGCCTGTATGCATCCACTGCTGGACATAGGCCTTTTCAAGAGCGCGCCACCAAACACGGTCCTATTAGAAGGTATTTCAATTCATTTTATCTCATCTCTATTAACACGTGGGTGCCGCTATACTTTTCGGAGTCAAGTATTATGTGCACTTTAAGCATTTATGAAATGTAACAAATATCAATGTCAAAAAATACGTTAATTCGTTGCGGCGTGATTGAAGGACAAACCAACAAACCAATAAACCAACTAACCAACAAACAAGCACACTTTCGCATTTATAATATTAGTATGACTATGGCAGCCGTGTTTTTTGTGTTATAAGTCTCTATATATAAAAACCGGCCAAGTGCGAGTCGGACTCGCGCACCGAGGGTTCCGTACAAACCTGTAGTAAGTTTTAAATTAAATGTTTTTTTTTTAATACTTATTTGAATTGATTGAATGAAAGGTAAATTGCGGTTTACGATTTATGACGTAATAAAAAAAAAACTACTTACTAGATCTCGTTCAAACCAATTTTCGGTGGAAGTTTGCATGGTAATGTACAACATATATTTTTTTTAGTTTTATCATTCTCTTATTTTAGAAGTTACGGGGGGGGGGGGGACACACATTTTACCACTTTGGAAGTGTCTCTCGCGCAAACTATTCAGTTTAGAAAAAAATGATATTACAAACCTTAATATCATTTACCCCACACCTATGGGTTAGATGAAAAAAAATTTTTGAGTTTCAGTTCTAAGTATGGGGAACCCCCAAAATTTATTGTTTTTTTATCTATTTTTGTAAGAAAATCTTAATGCGGTTTACAGAATACATCTACTTACCAAGTTTCAACAGTATAGCTCTTATACTTTCGGAAAAAAGTGGCTGTGACATACGGACGGACAGACAGACAGACAGACAGACAGACAGACAGACAGACAGACAGACAGACATGACGAATCTATGAGGGTTCCGTTTTTGCCAAATTTGGCTACGGAACCCTAAAAATGAATCCCTATTTTCCTTGGTCACGGCATCACGCGTGAACGGCTGGACCAATTTCGCTAATTCTTTGTTTGTTGTATAGGTGAGGACCTGGAGATTGACATAGGCCTGGAAAATTAAGGAGATTCCGCGGGAATACCAAAAAACTTAGACCACTCGGGCGAAGTCGCGGGCATCAGCTAGTTGCTAAATAAAAGTCTATTTAAATGGATGACCATGTGTTTGCATTTATTAGTACTAGAATGTCAATAAGTGTACAGTGTACCTTATTTGAATAAATGAATATTGATTGATTGGTTGGTTATAATATAATTATCATAAATTATAAAACCAATGAAACATTCATCAAACGAGATTTAGCATAAATTTGTGGTTTGTAATATTAATGTCAGGTAAGTACATAATTTTGCCCGCAAATATCTCTACCAAAAAGCTCTTTAGTGCAAGTCACCGAATAATTACTTCGAGGCTCACACCTCCCTAAATGAGCGTGAAAGTGTATAAATTAGCAATAATTTGCGAGGACAAACATCACAAGTCAGGCTTTTTGGCAAAATTTTAGCTAGACAAATTACCTACTGATTCAAATGTTAAGATATTTCTAACTATCTGATGCCCGCGACTTCGTCCGCGTGGATTGAGGTTTTTTGGTTCTGTATTTGGCTCTTTATTTTTTCCGGTATAAAAAATAGCCTATATGCTATTCCAGGCTTTAATCTCTCTGTGCCAAATTTCATCCAGATCCGTCCAGCCGTGGTTGTGTAACAAACATCCATCCATCCATCCAAACTTTCGCATTTATAATAATATTAGTAATATAGATGTATACTTCCTAGCGACGCTGTCACCGGGTCAGATATTTTTGTCGGATAATAAAGGAACAACATAAATTCCCTATTAAGCCATAATGAAAAATGTTACTCGATCGAAACGTAGAAAATAGCAGCGCGAATTGGCACAAGCGCCTGTTTGGAAGCGATTAGAAAATAAACATCGATGTTTCTTAACCCAATAAAAGGCAGACGCTAAGCCTTCCCGGGAAAAACGGGAACAAGTCTAAGACTAACCCTGGCTTTTAACCTCCGCTATAAAATCCGCATTTTTCCCATTTAACCATTGGATTTGCCGCGCGCTGATCTGAGATTGCAGAAAAATGTGTAACATTGAAATAGAACGCGCAACAAATTGCGACTTTCAATCTCAAGTAATAAAGTTCGATTTCCCTTTTCGCTTTACAAGTCTTCAAATTTTTCAATTCTAAATCTTGAGCAAAACGCTAGGCTCGGCTGAAAAGGGCTC
The DNA here is from genome assembly GCA_963932025.1 of Erebia epiphron. Taxonomy (NCBI): domain Eukaryota; kingdom Metazoa; phylum Arthropoda; class Insecta; order Lepidoptera; family Nymphalidae; genus Erebia; species Erebia epiphron. The sequence goes on along the minus strand of OZ009945.1, from coordinate 54,307,775 downwards.
TTTTTTCAAGAGTGTTTAGAGCTAATACATTTTTATTACGACTTAAGGTGCAATTTAGATAGGTACTTAGTCGATAAAATGTGACGATTTAAAATCTCGTACTTACCTATGTAGGAAATGGGTATTTTTTTGCTCCCATCTTATGTGTTCCTCATGTCTACAATATGGGGCTCTTCTGAGGGCGTATAAACAATTTGCGGTTCCTCTGGTGCTGCCATGGTTCATGGGCGGTGGTAATTACTTAACATCAGGTGACTTGTCTGCTTGTTTACTTCGCTGCATTAAGACTTGCTATCAAGTGATGATGCAGCCTAAGTTTTGCCCACACAAATTTGAAGGCTTATCAAAAGTGGAAGGGAAAACAAAAATAATTAGAGTTCTGTGTAACCGAGCTATGACCGCCAGAAGATATTGCCAGTGACTTCATCATCGCTGATTTTGATTTTCAAAATCCCCTCGGGATCTTTTCTTCTGAAAAATCTTTTCGGATAAAAAGTGTTGTCTGTCCCCAGGATGGAAGCTAAGTCTCTCTCTCTCTCTCTTATCAACTCATTACCGGCTTACTACTGAACACGAGTCTCCTTTGAGAATGACTATGGTTTGGCCATTTCCACCACGCTGGTCAAGTGCGGTTTGGCAGACTTCACCTTCGAAAAAATTATGAAGAACTCTCGGGTATGCAGGTTTCCTCTCAATTTTTTCCTTCACCGTTTGAAGCAGGTGATATTTAATATCTTAAAACGCACACGTTATGAACAGTTGGAGGTGCGTACCCGGGGATTGAACCTGCGACACCGTACAGGAAGTCGGGTGTCTTAACTACTAGGCTATCACGACTATCTCAGTAAGTAATATCAAAATAGGTTTAATGGATGGACCGTGAAAAAATAACAAACAGACAGACTCTTCCCCATCTGCTAAATTTGTATGCAATACGGTACGGTAGGGTGCGGATCATAATATTTTTACAACAATCGTGCAGGAAGTCGGGTGTCTTAACTACTAGGCTATCACGACTAACTCAGTAAGTAATATCAAAATAGGTTCAATGGATGGACCGTGAAAAAATAACAAACAGACAGACTCTTCCCCATCTGCTAAATTAGTATGCAATACGGTACGGTAGGGTACGGATCATAATATTTTTACTACAATATTTTTCACGGAAAAAATAATTGTATTTTACTTACATTCAAAAATCCAAATTTCAGTGGTGTTTTTAATTTCGTAAAGTCTGGATGTACACAACGCAAGGCGGAACAGTGCATCACACAAATTACATATTATGTAGTCTAGTTTTCCATAGAATTCCATAACCATTCATTATTATTATTTCATCATTCCATCCATTCATTAGTCCGTTTTTGTTTAAATTTTATTTCTCAATACTAGCGACGCTTTCACCGGGTCAGATAAGTTTGTCGGACTATAGATTCTCTTGTTTGGGTTTTAACACGTACGTGTCACGATTTCATCGTTAGTTTGCGGTAACTGTCTGTCTGTTACTCTTTCACGACCTATTTATTCATTAAATGTTTAAAAGCCATTTGTGTTCTCATTCCAGAGAGAAAATAAAAGAGTTCCTATAGGATGAAATAAAACACGTTAGTTACGGATGTTATTTAAGTTACCTATTATAATTTATTTCAGCTTCTAAGTTGCGTTCTAAGCTGCGTCACATTATCGTCTCGCTTTTTATGTGCCCCAGCCTGAGAAGTGTACCTAAATAAAGCTAAAAATATTTCTCGTCAATAAATTCATACCAAATAAACAAGTTCGGAAAGTAAAGCGCTGGTAGACAGACTGACAGCGATGCACGGCGGTGGAATATCAAGTAGCTTTGGCACTCAATTTACGATTTTGTACATCCCGGGGTAGTAAGGTACCAAGCTGGCAATTTTGAGAAAAAGTAAACAACTTTCCTGAGGGCTTTAACTTTAATCATTTATGAGCTTGTTCACTTAAGGGTTTTCACGAAGTTTACGATAGAACCTTATAATGGTTAACAGATGGGATCCGAGACTTAGTCCGAGTGAGTTCAGTTATTTTTATTCCCGTGAGAACTAGGTACGTAATTCTCCGTGATAAAAAGCCTGTAGGTCCTTCCCCGGGATGCAAACATATGACTGTACTGAATTTCTTTAAAATCGCATCTTTAGCGTCGCAGACAGACACACTTTCGCATTTATAATAGGTACTAGCGAATGCCCGCGACTTCGTCTGCGTGGTTTGAGGTTTTTGGTTCCCGCGGGAACTCTTTCATTTTCTGGGATAAAAAGTAGCCTGTGTGCTATTCCAGACTATAATCTATCTCTGTGCCAAATTTCAGCCAGATCCGTTCAGCCGTTGAAGCGTGATTGAGTAACAAACATCCATACATCCATACATCCATCCAAACTTTCGCATTTATAATATTATTAGTAAGAATTAGTAAGATTATATAGATTCCTACCTGTACATATATCTAAGGGTTGATTAAAGATTCTCCGTTTATTAAGTCTATTAAAAATGATATCTTCACAATTAACAAACTGAGAAAGTGAAAAGAGCAATTTGCATGTGGAAGAAATTTGACCTCGAAATAAAAAGGTGGCTCCACTAAATGTCTCAAAAATGGTTCAAAAATAGCCCCAGAACCCATCTAGGAGGCTAAATTAAGCGCCGAATAACAAGATAAAAAGACGAAATAAACAATGGTGTAAGAAAATTAAGCCTATCCGATTTCACAAGGAAAAACTGCCATACTCCAAGAGGTAGAGAACGCATACATCCGTGCAGTTTGACAGGAAATTTATGCTATAATATTATAAATGCCAAAGTTTGGGTGGATAGATGGATGGATGGATGTTTGTTACGCAATCACGCCAGAACGGCTGAACGGATCTGGATAAAATTTGACACAGAGTTGGATTATAGTCTGGAATAACACTTAGGTAGGTCACGTTTTATCCCGAAAATCAAAGAGTTCCCGCGGGAACCATTAAACCATCAGCTAGTAATATTTAAATTAGTATCACCTATTTGCGTCGTATTCTTATTACCTGTACCACAGGTAGGTGATGATTGACCGAATAATATTCTATTGGTGTTTTTTTAAAATTAAATGTTAAAAATACCAAATTTAATGTGGTCCGCATTAACGGCCTTCGATAGCTCAGGTTTAAACCGATATAATAGCAGGATATTACACGTAATGCAATCCAAATTCAATTTCTGCACTAACCTTGTGGTCCTCAATGTGGTGAAATTTTCATCGAATTTCAACGCCGCCAGGTATCTAGATTTCTGCTTAATTCTGGGGGCCCCCGTAGGCGTGCCGATATAACTGCAGAAGACTGAGTCTTAGAATTGACCATTTCTAGAGTATTCCGAAACCGGCCAGCCCGAACCGTGCCAGCCCGGAGTTGGAAGTTGGCGTTGTTTCACCCCCGTGCCTCGGAGAGCACGTTAAGCCGTCGGTCCCGGTTATTATCACTAACATGATAATAGTCGTTAAAGCCCGCCAACCCGCATTGGAGCAGCGTGGTGGGTCTAAGCTCTAATTCCCGCTCCTGTGAGAGCGGAGGCCTGTGCCCAGCAGTGGGACGTTAATAGGCTGTAGTGGTGGTGGTGGTGGTGGTGTTTTTTTTGGAATAAACTTTTCCCCATCCGGCTTGACTTTCGGTACTATCTGAAAGGTACTATTAATTGTATTATGTGCCACTGCTAGGTAGGTACTTTCCTTAATTTGGCTGAAGAATATTGATAAATTGTAGATGATGCAGTCTAACATAGTAGCGGGCAAACCTGGTAGGTGTATGGCAGCTGTAGTAACAGTTAACACATACCCCAGGTAGCGGGCTGACCTGGTAGAAGTATAGCAGCTATAGTAACAGTGAACACATACCCCAGGTAGCGGGCTGACCTGGTAGAAGTATGGCAGCTATAGTAACAGTTAACACAGACCTCAGGTAACGGGCTGACCTGGTAGAAGTATGGCAGCTATATTAACAGTTAACACATACCCCAGGTAGCGGGCAGACCTGGTAGAAGTATGGCAGCTATAGTTAGCACATACCCCAGGTAGCGGGCTGATCTGGTAGAAGTATGGCAGCTATATTAAACCCATATATCTACCCCTTAACCAAATCGTTCACCAGCTCTTCGTTTATCAGGGAAATGGGAAAGAAATATCGCGTAATATAAACGTGCAAAGCCAATTGTTTTTAATTAGATCCCTCGTTGTCTTGTCTTATAAGTATATTTTTGTACGTTTCCTCACCTTTTGTAAAAGAACCTGTAGTTAATGAGAAAAGTTTAATTTACGTGCTCGTCGGAAATTTACTTCCAATTATTTATTTTCACGGTGTCACGTTGTATGAGGATTTAACGAATTCAATTTGTATGGTGGGAGGCTTCTACTACTCTACCAACTAAAGGTTAGCCCTCTTTGAGATGCACGGAGCGGCGCGGCACGTAGCGGCTAATATTATTTATTTGTATGAGTTTGTACTGGACTGGGTCCACTTAAGCGACGCGGCCATACCTACCACAGAAACCTGCCATGCTTTTACCAGGTTAGCCCGTTACGGCGTTACCATTTTGGACTGCTTAGGTACATCATCCCTTACCACTAGGTGAAATTTCAGTAAAGACCTACTTTTATATCGGTCTTTTTTTAAATCTTTATTTATAGAGCTTGGTCGCTTAGCGGCTATGACGCTCTGTTAGGCCACAATTATAAAATAATAAGTATTTTATGTTCTTGATTCTAATGCACATGTATATAAATCAATAAAAAATTTAAGTGAATGTGATCTAATAAAACTATTTTAATTCGACCATGGGATTTTAAAATACTGAAATATACAGCCTACGTCTCACATTCCATTAAAATATGAAAGACATCCTCCACAACGTCACACTGTGACGTTTGTATCTTTACAAATTTATAATAAATAGTGGTTCGCCCCGAACTGAGACCTCGCGGCGCCATCTATTGACATCATTGTGAAGTTATGTTGTAAATACGGCTCATTAAAAATTAAATAATTTCGTTTCCATAAGTACAATTTATCCCGAAAAATTAAAGAGTGCCGATAACAAAATCCTCAATCCACGCGGACGAAGTTGCGGGCACCATCTAGTTAAAACAATTAGTTTTACTGATTCAATAACTCATGTCAATCAAGCAAAAATGGATTACATATCGTTCGTAAGCCCCAAAATTGTATCAATTTGTAATAACTCCACGAATGTATTTCGATGTGGTTTCATAAAGAACGCATATTACAATACCTACCCTTACCACAAGATTTCAAATAACGTATTCGAGCGTAACACTTTGGTATTAAAAGTAAAATGAACCTTCACTACCTTGTTTAAAAGCTCAAGTTCGTCCAGGCATACACAGTCAACACTCGAATCGAATACTATGGGAAATTAAAATCGGTGGTACTAAATTTGCGAATTTAAAATACTAGTGGTTCACCCCTTACTGAGACCTCGCGACGCCATCTATTGACATCATTGTGAAGTTCTGTTGTAAATACTAAGGCTCATTAAAAATTAAATAATTTCGTTTCCATATGATATTTATCTAATTTTAGTATTTGTTGTTCAAGTACAGGATATAATTCAAATAATTGATCAAGTTTCAGGCTCAGCATTTCAGAAAAAATAGAGTTCTGAGGTCAACTTTGGACGTTAGAAAATCTCCACTTCAAAAGGCCCCCATTTCGTCAATTTTAGGGGAAAAATTAACAAAAATATATTTTTGGACTTTATTCCTAATAGGGAATATGCATAAAATTTAAATTTGTCTCAAATATTTTTTTCTAGATTCTTTATTGTCTTTACATTATACTTAAGGTATTTTTTTTATTTAGTTATTATTTAAACCCAGAAAATATTAAAAAGAAAGTGAAAAATAAGGGAGGCAAATTCAAACTTGCAAAACGCGTCACCATTGGTCGAAACGAAATGTGACGTATATGGTCACGTCAGTGGCTTTATCGGCGTCGATATTCATACTGTGTTAGTAGTGTTTGTGAGAAAAAATTGTTTAAAACTGTATTCCTGTGTGATTACTTGTTAAATAATAATAATTATGAAGTAACTGTACTGAATCGCAATAGTAAACAAACACGGGACATAACCAATGACGTCATCAAAAGCGCGCGATTAATGGTGGCGTTTGAACGGCTCAAATTTATACTTAACTTTGAAACACCAATTAACGTAATTATTTGACTATTTTCAAACCTATTTATATTTTTTACTATGTTATAAAGATGTAAATGATTGATTTAAGAAATAAAAATAAATCATGCATATTCCCTATTATCTTTAAAATGATATACCGCAACCCTATGTAACGCTATAAAAATATTTTTCTTCATATTCGCTTCTATGAGAGCCCCACTGAAATAAAGATTTTTATTACTTTATAAGCCATATTCGGCTGGAGGCTATCGGTTTATATACATAATATTTAAATTTGAAGTAATTACGTTCACTAATTCAGAAGTCCGTCTTCCGTCCGTCCGTTCCGTCCGTCTGTTAGAGCTTTATAGGCTCTGACAGACGGACGGACGGACGGACGGACGGACAAGTGCAAATTCACTCAAGTAGACTCAGAGACCTTCGCTTCGCTCGGTCAATTAAGTACTTTGGGTCCATTATTCCCTGACACCAAAGTGTTACGATCCTCGAATACGCTCAACGTCGCAGTGTGTTAAGAGTTGTGGTAAAGGTACTGTATTTAAATGTGCAAAACAGTCATTATTCGACGGCGATGATGATAACGCCGGTGAGTCGGAACGGTACGAATGATAAAATGTAACAATCAATCAATGCCAGTTATAATGACATTTAGGCAGAAAAACTGCTGCGGGTCAACCCGGTATCAAGTTGTACATCCCTTTTATTAAGAGGTAGACTCTTCAAAAAATCTCTGTCCATATACTGAGAGCTTGCCGATGCATTTTCCTGTGCGACGTTTTTTTTTATTGCAGAAAAGGCTTGTGCTTGATGACAATCAAGCTCAATACATAGCAATGAGGAGGTCTAGGTTGGAGTGTGCTTGCCTAGAAAATGCCTTTTCACCCTTCCCTTGAAGGCCCTAGGACCTAACCCATAAGTAAGGAAACACGTGCGCTGAAAGGGCATTCCACACCTTAGTGGTTCGTATCAGAAACGTAAAGCAAAACCGTTCCGTTCGAGTATAGTGGATGGCAACCACATAAGGACGCTAGCGCTTTTGCTAAGCGTGATGCTGTTTTATATGAGGCGTACAGTTAGACGCCATGTCTCTGATTGGTATGGTATCGCTCAAAACTGACAACACACACTTTGGTCTTCAGGCACTGAAGAATTTCGGACGAGTAGGTAGACAGGGCTTCCAATACTGGGATCCCGGTATTGTCTTATACCGGGATCCCGGACTTTTTTCGCCCGTTTTCAGTACCGGTCTTGAAATGTCTAATACCGGGATACCGGTATTAGTGACACTATAAACGAAACTGACTATTGCATATATTTGTTGGTACATGCCACTGTTTTTATTCGGCTAAGTTTAAAACTTGTATCTTAAGCACATTAGCTCAATAAGAGCACCTTTGAATATTGCTTAAAACCAGTGAAGAAAAGTCATTTTTGACCACTCAGAGGGAAAAATTAGTTATGAATTTAGAGCATTTAGCGCATTTAGAACATATAGCAAAAAGATTTAGCCACAGGGGCTTGGCATTTCTATTTCTTTGACTCATGAAAAGTTCAGAAATCTGTTTTCAATCCAATGTTTTTTTTAATTATGATTTATTTTCTTTTAAAAAATAACTATTGAATTTTTAATTAATTTTTCTTTTGACTAAACTATGTATTTTTACGAGTAATTAAAATGGCATTTCTTCATTGAATTTAAGCAAAAAGTGCTCTTCTGAAGTTAATGTGGTGAAAACATATTTTTTTATGGATAACTGTTTTTTATGGTGCAGTTTCCTTCAGAAAGACTAGATTTAAGTTAAAAACAATCTATCTTATTTTAAGTTTTTCCCAATACCGGGATCCCGGGATCCCGGTATTGAAAATATTCTATCCGGTATTAATACCGGTATTGAAAAAAAACGGTATTCGAAAGCATCTTGTAGCTTCCTGAACGCTGCCCAGTTGTACACGGCGGTTGTTCTCCTTCTCGGTATAGCTTCCCTTTAAATCCGGCGATCAATCTACATCAAAATAACACGTGGAAATTATATTCGAGGCAGCATTCCGCGATAACTCGCCCTCTGATAACGAGTCCCTCCACCGCCGCTTTATTTGATGATAATTTTCCTCTTAATTGGCCAATTTGTTGCCTAAATGATAAAAATGCTTGATTGCTATTCGCGTTTAACAATATCTATTATTATTCATTATTGAACTCTGCGGTCGCTTTTTGTGGAATATTTTATGTAAAGCGTGAATAGTTTGCGGAGTATAGGTACATAGGGTAGAAGCATACTTTTAAATCAGAATGCGGCTAGTATTTTGCATATTTAGTAAAACTTGTTAATGCCGTCGTGAAAACCCTTTTCCGGCTCATTACTGAGCATGAATCTCCTCTCAGAATGAGAAGGTTATGGTCATAGTTCACCCCGCTGGCCAGTTGCGGATTGGCAGACTTCCATATCTACCTCCAAGAACATTGTGAATAACTTGTAAGAGTAAGAGACCTGTATCGTGAGGTGTTTATTATAAAATTACGACAAAATAAAACAGAAATATGAAAGAATCATTAAAATAGCTCAGCAAATGAAAAAAATATGGGACTTTAAAGTTGCGCTTGCAACTGCGGTCGTGTGACGTCACACGACTCTATCAACCGACTTTATAAAGCCAAATAAAAGAAATGAATGGACTTAACGTGACTTAATTGAATTAAAAGCACTTAATTTGTGTGTGAAGAGAATTTTGAAGTATTAAATCTCGGCTAGGTATTAAAACTCATTCACAATATTTCTCACTCGAGTAAAATACACCATACATGCACATACGTTAAAAAAATAAACTTGTAAATAATTAATTTCTCTGTCATTTATTCATAGATTTAAAAAAAACACTGATTTATTAGTTTTAATCTATATATTTTTACTTCCGTTATGTTAAATATGATATTCACAACATCATGAAACTTCTCCATTCCTTCTAAAATTCATATCTATCTAATATCTAAGTATACTAATCTATACTAAGTATTATAAATGCGAAAGTTTGGATGGATGGATGTTTGTTACTCAACCACGCTAGAACGGCTGGACGGATCTAGATGAATTTTGACATAGAGATTTAAGATAACACAGCTAACAACTTTTATGACAGTTCGCGTAGGAACCAAAATACCGCAAACGGCAAACCATGTGGATGAAGTCGCGGACATCTGCTGGTGACCAATGAGTTTAAAGCGAGAGTAGGTTATTATCTATCAAATAAGTACCTACCTACCTAATCAAAACCATAACTGTCGAAATCATTCGAAACTAATATCCCATTTGAGTGAGCAGATTTGGCAAACGTTTATCTTTCGTTATCGCTAGGGGAAGTGTTTGCGAAATGGTTCCAAATGGACGACCCAAATTAACGTGCACGTGTTCAATAGCGTAGTAGATGGAACTTTTGGAAATCTCTTGAGGGTGGAATATTCATAAACCCTGAAACACATACACATACAGGTTGAAACCGGCCAAGTGCGAGTCGGACTCGCGCACCGAGGGTTCCGTACTCAAGAAGTAGGTATAAGTAATTACCTTTGTTAATGAACCGCAAAACTAACTTTGTTTGTAGAGGTTTACTGTTAATATCAAAAAATTACGTTTGTTGTATGGGAGCCCCCCTTTAATATTTACTTTATTGATATTTAATTATTTATTTTGAAAGGTAATATACAAGTTAATATTCTGTGAAAATTTGAACCGTCTACCTGTTACCGTTTTTAATATTGAGCAAAAAAATACGAAAAAAACACGTTTATTGTATGGGGACCCCCCTTAATATATATATTTTTTTAATTTTTAGTATTTGTTGTTATAGCGGCAACGGAAATACATCATTTGTGAAAATTTCAGCTTTCTAGCTATCACGGTCTATGAGATACAGCCTGGAGACAGACAGACAGACAGACAGACAGACAGACAGACAGACAGACAGACAGACATACAGCGGAGTCTTAGTAATAGGGTCCCGTTTTTACCCTTTGGGTACGGAACCCTAAAAAGAACGGGCCACGAGGGAAAAGTAGGTACTTTAAGATGTGAAATTTCTCTCAAAGGAAATACAACGTAGGTATTTTCCACCATGTAACTAAGTATTAGTAGGTTAAAATATTATTATCTTTATTTTAAACCAATACATATTCCAAAAAATTTCATTGATATAACTTGATAAGTACTTAAATGACGGATTTTTATACCTACATACTTTTATCTGGAAAATATTACCTTTGGAATTACCAAAAATCTTCCAGAAGTATTTTCAGAAGAGGAATCCAGGTCCTAGGTGCGAATCCCGGGTGGAGCCATTATTCAGTACTTAAATTTTCAGTACTAGCCCGGAGTTTGAAAATTGGCGATGTTTTACGCCTGTGCCTCGGTGAGCAAGTAAAGCAGTCGATCCTGCATCTAATCTGTCTCCGGTCGTTTTAGATTGTCAGTCCCAACACCCATCGTAGTCGGAATACACAAAGCTAGTAATATCTATAGTCCCACTAACTTATCTGACCCGGTGACGGCTTAAATTATCAAATTAGGTTTAAGTTGCTGATAAATATTAAAAATAAAATAAAAACAAAACATTCATAAAAATTCGTTCCAATTTTGGCCACCGGGTCGGATAAGTTTGTGGGACTGTAACTAATTATTTAAGAAGTACCTACTTACTTACCTACTATAGAAGCAAGAACATAATTTGAAAAAACAAAAGATTTTCAGGAAAAGGGTAGTAGGTATACGTCCACGGTCCCTAGGTAAAGACATGATTGAGGAAGGTATTTTATCCTAGAACTATTTATAGGGGGCGGTTCAATTGATAGGGCGCTAACCACGGCCCTAAGGGCTGCGATAAGGATTACAGCGCGGGTAAGTCGGGATGGGGTAGTTTGTTGTGCAAACTGTCTGCAGAGTTCCGTATGTCATGATAATGGTCAGAGATAAGCTGATTTGGAGACCCTGTAGGTATTAAGTGGAGAAATTTAGAGGTTTCTGCTAAGGTGTTAAACCATGAGGGTATGTTATTACCTTAGGTAGGTACCTACCTGTGATATCGTACACGTTGATTTGGATTTTTGATTAAAGCCTTACGAACTCCTTAATTTTCTTTAGTAATAAGTACCTAGTCCAAATTGTGTACCAAATTTTCGTAAAAATCGGCTTAACATGGACCGTGAAATCGTAGCAGACAGACAGACGGATTTAACTATAGGTACTTACTTAATATTAGTCATACTACTCATGCAAAGAAACTCTGAGCATAGCTCTCTACATGTATGCTACTAGGCAAGTAGGTATGCTACCTACGTGCCTCAATTTGCACATAAAGTTTGACAAGTTGACCCAACCTCTATCCACAGCCCGCGCGGAATTTGTCTTGGTTAATCCCAGCGCCTGACGAAATATTATGGTCGTGTTATATTTACTCGCAGGAACAACTGTTGGAGCTAATTCCGTGATATATCACTGGTCTAGACACACGCCTGGAAAATGCCCAACCTTTAGGGTCAGCTCATACTAGCGTAGAGACTAACTACGTTATCATAGCTCGCCCCAAGATTCAAAACGTTTGAAAGTATTTACAAAGCGCCACCAAGACTCACAACGCATGTGTGTGCTGTGACGGCCGTCAAAGAAAAATATCTCCAAGGATTTGTTGCTCGACTAGCGGCGTGACTACACATTGAAACAGTAATTTGGAGGTCGAGCCATTTTATCGTAGTTAATCTTTAGTGTAATCTGTCCGGCATATTGATTTGGTATTGACCTCTATCTCCAACACGTATCTACCTAATGCGCACATTTGTTTCGAGAACGTTTCGAGCGGTCAGCTCCAATTGGTGAACGGCTTTTATTTGTAAAGAACTTGACGCTTCCTACTATAAGCTTCACATCGACTCGACCCTACGCTTAAATGAATTTAGCTTTAGATGCAAAGCACACCAGGCGGAGTGAAGCTGAGGCGCTGCATTTTCTTGACAACAACTCAAACACTTTATTTAGCACTTACTTTGACATAAGGTGCGCGTCTTTGAATCTGTTCTACGTTTTGTAAAAAGTATAGGTAGATAAGTAGGTAGGTAGGGGAAAATGGGGTAATGAGAGTCAGTGGGCAATGGGAGTCACCCAAATTTCTACAAAACCACAAACACTAATAACGCGTACGCGACTTCCCCGACCCGCTATGTACCCCTCGCAGTTGTTGTGAGTCGCTCGCGCCCGTATGGCTGCCACACCGGCAATGACAGGAGTGTTTGGTTTTTGCGCCACATCGATGTAATTTTTCAACGAAGTAAAATAAACGGTAAGTGTCACATTTATTTATCTATTTACTTATAAATTTTATACACGTTTATACGTTTATTATAAAGTACGACTTTAACCCTAAATCATCTGAATAACTAATACGTATTTTTTTATTTTATTTTTTTCTCACTATTGTAGTTGCGGGTAATGAGAGTCGGTTGACCCCCATTGTCCGCAAGTGACATGAAGTATGAAAAATAACATGAAGGGCCAAGGAAAGAAGACGAAAGTGCTGAAGAAGGGATCAAAGAGACAAGTTCTTCAAGAATCAAAATGATACCTCTGTATCAGATGTGTGAACAGATGATTTATGCCAGTATAATGATGATGATGATGTTTTTGATGACACAGAAAACCGATGCGCAATCTGCGGTGAATTCGGATGAAATAATGAACTGTAGTATGATGATGTACCTCATGTGGCTCATGGGCTCACGCGGAGTGCACTGGGTGGGAGTCGGCCAAAGATTATGTCAGCGATTATTGCTAGATTATCTTTGACCCTCATTGCCCGCAGGGTGACCACAATTATCCTCACCTCGGTGCAATGGGAGTCAAACCTGTTTTTTTTTTTACTTTTATATTTTTCAAAGTTGATTAGGAAAGCGATTCTTATTGATCTCAAATGCTAGTTAACTAAGAAGATTTTGTTATAAGGCGGTTGCAATAAAGATTATATTTCCTATTTTCTTTTTATTTCAATATTTGCTTAAGTGACTCCCATTACCCCATTTTCCCCTACCTTTCCCATGTCAACGATATGTCAACGTTCATAAAGTTGAGTTTGAGTTGTTATCAACAAGCAAGTTAAAATTTAAAAAATACTCCGATACCTTGAAGTAGCAGGATAGGTAGGTACCAATTCGAATCGATCTGGCCCATGTCGAATCATAGATAAGAAGTAAGAACACTTTCGATCAAGTCACCTTTAAAAAAAACTAAATCGAAATCGGTTCATCCGTTTGGGAGCTAAGATGCCACAGACAGATACACGGAAACACATTCCACACGTTAAAATTATAACACCCTGTTTGCGTCAGGTGTTAAAAAAACTCGCCTTTACTCCGTCGATAAGTGTTGACCCTAAGCAGCTAAGGGTCCGTGCTAATGACGCGTCGTCACTCACGGAGCGTGGGATAAGCGTTGACAAATAAACGCGGTGTGGTTTATTTACGACTGTTTTGGCTAAGCCACCTCCGAAAAAGTAGAGTTCATTTGTAACAATAGCTCTGTCACTTCTGTGATTAATTACTTGCATAGTCGTGCCACAAAACTCAATAATCGATGTAAGGCATCTTAAGAGGATTTATACAGCGCTTATGCACGTAAATCATGTTCATTACAATGGCATGTAGTCTTTATTATTACGTTTTAAAACAAAAGCATCGCAGTCAAACGTGTCTGAATATGACGTATGGCCGGATAAAGCGGAACGTATGACTGTCGCGCTTGTATCGTAAGCGCGGGTTGATTGATGGCGGCCCTCTAAGCGTCGATCATGCTCTGTCACGGTGATTTGTATCCAATGCTTTGTTTTGAACCATTTTATTTATTGATATAGCTAACTACCGGCTCAATTTGAATATTGTGACATCCGGTAGAAGTAAATAGCCATTTCTGCAGAAGCGAAACGATGAAGGACCCAAAGTATCACCTCGTAAGACACCCCAATTTATAATAATGATAGTGATCTCCTTCCTAGTGATTTTTGGGGGAAACACTGCCGTCGTTTCAGGCGTAGGTACTTTGGGCTTTTCTAATTATACGGTTATATTTTAAATACATATATAGATAGATACAATTATAGATTAAATGAAATAATAAAATCTTTATAATAGCTAAACAGCCCTTTATTTGCACATTTTGTTCCTATTAAAAACCTCATAATAAATATTTCAAATTACATAAAATGATAATATATCACGACACATACACATTAGCATAATAGCGCCCAAAACACAAAATAAAATTATAGCCTATACATATCACCCCAGAAATAAAGAGCTGACATATTATTATAAACAGTGATAGGCAAGACAAAACAATTTTTTTGTATGTATAATCAGTTCAGAATACATACCAAGCTTCCATTTAGAAGCCAAAGCTTCTTTTAAGATATCAAAAGGCCAATAGTCTTTTTAGTAGGTACATAGGTTTAGATTAATGCAAACTATCTCAATAATTTTCTTTTGAATAAAACAATTTTAAGAAAAGATTACTTATAATATAGGCTATTATGATTAAATGAACATGAAACTATTACTATCAAATTAATTTGTGATGATTTCTATCGTCCGATGGCACGAGTACTTACAAAAATGACAAATATTAACCATTTTGTGATTAACATATAAAAATAGTTATGTTTTTCTTTAATGTATTTCTACTTAACAATAAGAAATAGGTCGATTATTATTTTTAGTTACATATTTAGAATTTTAAAAATATGTACAAAAGCAGACTTTATATAAAATATCACATTATATGTATCGCACAACAAGGTTGGCCATTATTTCTTTAAAATATAAATAGTAAATTTAGCTAAATTAATTGATATGCTGTAGTTTAACTATAATTTTTACAGTATGTAATATTGCAATTTTTTTTTGATATTTATTTTAGTGTAACACAAAAATATATAAACTAGATGATGCCCGCGGATTTCTCCACGAAGATTACGTTCTCTTCTCGGGGGAACTCTTTAATTTTCTGGGATCAAAAGCCCTATATCTATCCCCGGGATCTAACTTACCTCAGTTCCAATTTTGGAAAATCGGTTGAAAAGATGAGCCGTTAAAGCGTAGTAGACAGACATCAGTTCTGACTGTCTGCTACGCTTCACACACACACACACACACACACACGAGACACAATGTCGCATCTATAATACATAATATACGCTTTGGATAAGCTATACAGGTTATACACTATTATTATGAAGATTAAAATAAGTGCCATCATCCTACACAAAACAGTAAAAAAGGGCAGGACAGCGTGATTTTTATTTCCACTAATATTTTTTTGGCCAACTTTTTTTTTTTTTATATATATATATATATATATATTTTTTTTTTTTTCGATCGTAAAATTATATTTACCAAAATATAAATCATTAAATTCTAAATTAAACCTAAATTAAAACTAAATGAAACTTTTAATTAATATGGTATGTGTGTGAGGATAGTACAAATTTAATAAGCTTTACGTTTGTGGCTTGTTGCCTTTTTCTCTGTAAGAAAACGTTTAGACAACCCAGTGATTTTTTAAACACTAATTTTCAAATTTTCATTGTAGGTATGCACTCACAAACGCAAAACTTTATCGACACATCTATAAAATTTGACATCTTTACGCAATACAAAAACAGTTTCATTGATTTTTAGGGTTCCGTAGCCAAATTTGGCAAAAACGGAACCCTTATAGATTCGTCATGTCTGTCTGTCTGTCTGTCTGTCTGTCTGTCCGTCCGTATGTCACAGCCACTTTTTTCCGAAACTATAAGAGCTATACTGTTGAAACTTGGTAAGTAGATGTATTCTGTAAACCGCATTAAGATTTTCTTACAAAAATAGAAAAAAACAATAAATTTTGGGGGTTCCCCATACTTAGAACTGAAACTTTTTTTTTTCATCTAACCCATAGGTGTGGGGTATCTATGGATAGGTCTTCAAAAATGATATTGAGGTTTGTAATATCATTTTTTTCTAAACTGAATAGTTTGCGCGAGAGACACTTCCAAAGTGGTAAAATGTGCCCCCCCCCCCCCCCTGTAACTTCTAAAATAAGAGAATCATAAAACTAAAAAAAATATAATATGATGTACATTACCATGCAAACTTCCACCGAAAATTGGTTTGAACGAGATCTAGTAAGTAGTTTTTTTTAATACGTCATATATCGTATTTTTAATAATTTTAAACTTACTACAGGTTTGTACGGAACCCTCGGTGCGCGAGTCCGACTCGCACTTGGCCGGTTTTTCAGGATTAAATTACTTTTAAGAAGTTTATTATTAATTGGTAACAATAATTATTGTACTAATGATTTTCTATTGATTCGTTATAGCGCTATTAGGGTCAAATTGTTACATGTTTTTTGACGAATTTATTTTGGTTGATTCTCTTATCCATTAGGCATAAAAATACGTCCAATAACTAATTAATTATTGCGCTTGTATATAGCTATCGACAGACACTTTTTAATGAAAGAATTGTCCTCATTTGCTTGTACTCAAAACCATCATATTCCTCAAACTTTTTGTAGAAGATAATTTAAACTTGTATTTAAATGATAAACCTTGCTCGTGCAAAACATGATATTTCCGATAAAGAGCGAATTACGAGGGTATTCCCTTGAGGTGATGTACATCATTAATCAAGATTTCAAAGTTAACGTAATCAAAGTTATTTGCCGATATCTATACAAAGTTTCAAGTTAAATAGCACAGGAGCCGTAACAAGATTCTTCCTGTTGCCTTCCTTCCTCACTTGCTACGCGAATGTTGGAAGATGACCCGGTGGTCTCCCAGAGACCTGGCGTTTCTATGATCTACGAGGGAAAGAAAATATTTCAACTAAGAACCCGTTCATTGTACATATTATTATTATCTATATTAATCCTGACCTACCTTCGGAATTTATACAATAATCTTATGATTTTTATGATATGACTAGTCCGCGTGGATTGAGGTGTTTTGGTTCCAGCAGGAACTCTTTAATTTTCCGGGATAAAGAGTAGCCTATGTGTTATTCCAGAGTGTATTCTATCTACGTGCCAAATTTCATCCAGATCATCAGAACAATCATCCATCCATTCAAACATTCACATTTATAATATTATATGAATGTGAATATGACATGACATGATAATTATTATGGCAATTCTTGGTTAAACCTGATCTCAGAACAGTACAATATATGAACAGGAACTGTACAAAAGTGGAAGAAATATGTTGAATAACCATATTCTAGACCATATAATGATTTAGTTTTATTAATATTCCTTACCTTTTGCACTAACTCTTCAAAAGCCAAATTGATACCCTCTTGAGTCTTTGCACTACTTTCTATGAAGAGCATTCTGTGTTTTTGGGCAAACGCCTGACCTGCTTCTCTAGGTACTGCTCGCGGCTAAAAAATGGTATTATAGAGTTCAGACTGAGTTAAATAAAATGAAATGTTAAAATGATGCTTTTAAATAATAAATACAGAAAAAATATCTAATTTTTTAAATATTTTACAATGTGGCAAGAAATGGTGCTGTCTACAATTTAGTAAACTAGGAATTCTCTCAATAACTTAACTCCTAAGCAGTTGTAAAAGACACACAGTTATTACTGGCTAGTTTTAAGGGAATTTATTGAAAGTAGTTAGGTATTATGAAGAATCACAAACCTCGTCAATTTTGTTTCCAACTACTAAACAGACAATATTTTTCTTTGTAGTGTATACCTGTAGTTCATCAACCCATTCATTTAGCTTTTGTAAAGTTTTTGGCTCTGACACATCATATACTAGAATCGCTCCATGTGCATCTCTAAAATCACAACATATTCATGAATTACTTTAATAAAATAAAAACAAATATTACTTATTTTGGGCAAAGATAAATATTTTTTATTTTACACTTCATTATAAGTGTGTGTATTTACTTTACTTTAGAGTTTAAATAATTCTTGTGATAGACTCACTTGATGATTCAAAAATTTTTTGAATAAAAAACATTGAAGTTTGAATAAAACATGTTTCTGCCCGAAGACTTTTCATTGTAACCTTTACCTGTAAAAACTGTTTGTCAATGTCCTGTACCGTTCCTGCCCCGCAGTGTCCCAAATGCCAAGTTTCACCTTCATCCCGTTGACTTCCATCATCTTGCATCTGTAGTCAACACCGATGGTAGCCGGGAACGATGAATTATAGTCACCAGTTGTGAATGCTAGGATGATGCTAGAATTTAAATAAGCAGTTCAAGGTGCTTGAATGGCATCCTATTTTTTTTTTTTTTCTTACTATAAAGTTCCATTACAATATAATGGCAACTTTATTGTCAACTACCATCTAGCCTATGGGCTAATAAGTAATATTATTCTAGCTTAAACTGCTACTTAAAATTAATTTACGTCTAATTTACAGTCCAATAACTGTCCTTACTTTATTCTAATGTACTTAGTGTTCACTACGTTTGTGTGACCTACTTAAGTAGCACCGGCACTAATTCACTACACAGCACTTATGCACTTTTTACACTAGTTCGAATGGTTTCATTCTTTTAAGTCTCCTTTTGATGTCCGTGTTGTCTAAGAGCTTTACAGCCTCTAGATTCATATGATGACGAAGTCGGTTTTGGTGAGCTTCTGCGTATTTTTGGATGATTCTGGTTACGTACTCCATCTTTAGGTCCCTGTGGAGATCGTGATTTCTTACGTACCAGGGTGCATTGGCTATTTCCCTGAGTACTTTGTTCTGGAATCTCTGAATCACTTGGATATTGCTCGGTTTAGTACAACCCCAGAGTTGTATACCGTACGTCCATACAGGCATCAGAACTTGCTTGTAGAGCATTAGTTTATTATGTATTGAAAGTGTTGAATGCCGTCCTAACAGCCAATACATTTTTTTGTGGCGTAATTCTAACTCCTCGCGTTTCTTTTTAACGTGAGCTTTCCATCTAAGCTTTGTGTCAAGCGTCATACCCAAGTACTTTGCTGTATTTACGTAAGGAATAGTTTCCCATTTAGGTAAATCGGATGATATTGTTGTAGCTTATTGGAAAAATCTATATGCATCGACTTCGACTCGTTGAGCTTTATTCGCCATTTTATAGTCCATTGATTAACTTTGTTTATTGCTACTTGAACATTTTCCACTGCTTCTTCGTGACTTTTACCGGTTCCTAATATGGCGGTGTCATCAGCGAATGTTGCAATGGTATTGTTTTCTAGTACTGGAATATCACAGGTGTATAATAAGTACAGGACCGGACCTAAAACACTTCCTTGTGGTACCTCAGCTTTGATTTTCTTAAGTTCAGAGTATGCTTCATCTTGACGAACTCTAAACCGAAAATATATGATTCCAGAATATCTGCAAATGACCTCGGGAGCATGTTTCTGAGTTTATGAATCAGCCCTTCGTGCCACACTTTATCGAAAGCTTGTGCTACATCTAGGAATACCGTAGAACATACTTTCTTATCTTCTAGTGATTTCTCTATTATATCAGTTATTCTGTGAACTTGGTCGATTGTGGAGTGTTTTTCTCGGAATCCAAATTGGTGATTTGGTATTAGTTTTCTTTCTTCTAGTACTGGTTTTAGTCTCTTAAGGAGCAGTTTTTCAAATAATTTAGAAATAACTGGTAATAAAGATATCGCTCTATATGACGTTGCGTCGTGGGGTGGTTTCCCTGGTTTTGCAATCATGATAACTTCTGCTACTTTCCATAGTTCAGGTACATGTCTGAGTCTAAATGATGCATTTATTAGATTGGTAAGTTTTACTAAAGCTTTCCGAGGCAAATTTGATAAGATTTCTCCGGTAATAGGATCGTATCCCGGAGATTTCTTTTTTCTTAAGTTGAATTTTATTTCATCGGACACCTCTCTTGGGGTTTTAAGTTTGATGGTTTGCAGATCGCCTTGCTCCTCTTCGTTCTTTGCCGAGCGAGCTTTTTGTACGTTATTGATAGCCCATTTTCCATTTAGTTCTTTAATGGGCGGTATATGTGTGATAGGTCTTTTAAGATTCCCTGTTGCTTTCCAAAGAGAATAGTCAGTATCTCTATCATTGGTCAAGTTTTTTAGGAAATTATTTAATTTATTTTCATTAAAGCTTTTGATTGCTTTCCGGATGGTTTTGGTGCGTTTGTTTAGTATCTTTTTGTCTTGTGGTGATCTAGAGACATGCCACTTTTTTCTTTGTTTACGTTTCATTCTAATTAGATCAATAATTTTTTTAGGATAGGTGGTTCCCTTACTCCATTTTTTAATCGGTGGTGTATTGTTCCAGGCCGACCGTTGTATGTCCGTTATAAATTTGTCTAGTTCCATATCAAGTTGATCTGGATATTTTAAAGGGACCTTTAAGTTTATAAAGCTGTCTAGCTCTATTTTAAAGCTCTCCCAGTCTGTATTTTTATTCACTAGAGTAAGTTTGGATTATTTAAATACGATGTTATGTTTATTGATTATTAACAATATCGGGGAGTGGTCCGAATTCATGTCATATTTTCCTTCAATATCTAAGTATCTCGGGGAAATATTCTTAGTTATAAAAAAAATCTATCAAGTCAGGAATTTTTTGAGGATCAGTAGGCCAGTAGGTCTGCATACCAGTACTAACTACGTCACACCTCCTTTCTTTGATCGCACTTAATAGTTCTTTTCCTTTTGTTGTAGTTAGTCTTGAACCCCTGAAAGTATTTTTGGCATTAAAATCCCCGCCAATTATAAATCTGTTTCCATATTGTTCCAGGAATCTAACATATTCAGGTTTTTTATACAATATCGCGGTGGACAGTATAAAGAAACAATCGTAATTAGGTACCGTTCCGTTTTGATATTTACTGCTACTGCTTGGATTTCTAACTCTTCATATTTACTTTCTTCGTAGTGGTAGATATTATCTTTTATAATAATAGCACTTCCTCCTCTTGCTGAGTTATTGGGGTGTAGGGCGTGGTACACTTTATATCCTTTGAATTTAATGTGAGATTCTGTTGTAAAATGTGTTTCAGATATCAAACATACGCCAATATTTTCGGTATCTAGGACTACTTGTAACTCATTTTGGTGTTGAAGTAGCCCATTAGAATTCCATGCCATTATCTTTAGTTCTTTATCCATTATTTTGTTCGAAAGATAGGTTTGTTATTGCTATTTTCCAGTTTTCGCAAGCGGTCGTCAAATGACGACATGGCATCCTTGACGCAGTTTTTTTTTATTGTGAGATAGGCTTGCACTTGATGACAATCATGCTTAGTGTAAAGCAATGATGAGGTCTAAGTTGGAACACTTTGCCTAGAAGATGCCTATTCTCCTTTGCTGGGAGTGTGTTCTACACCCTAGGTACACACAATATAAACAAAACAAACAAACATTTTTTATTTATTTAAACATACATACATACATAGCACAGCCAAATACTTACGAACTACAAGGTATTACAATCAATGAACTAAATGCGTTAATTACTAATTTAAAGGTATTACAACTAATAGTGTGCTAACAATTATGGTGTGATGATTTTATGATCTCCCACTTTCCAAACTAGTATAAACTGTATCTTGAAAAGTAGGAACTTCCCTCTATGTTACAAGCATAGTTGCTAGCAGTTACGGAACATTATGCAAGATAAGTAGGTTCAAGTGCACGAGTGCATCTGCTTGTCTCTGTGCGTGTGTGTGTGTGTGAGTTCGTGGGTGTGTGTGTGTATGCGTGCGCGTGTGTGTGTGTGTGTGTGCGTGCGCGCGTGTGTGTGTGTATAACGTATTATTTTAGGTCAATTTATATTATCTTTATTAGAAGGTCTTCTGTTTGGGTGTAGTTTAGTGTATTAAGGTATTTTAATAATTGTTTTTTCAAGTTACGGACTTTTAAATCTTTTAATCTTATTTCCTTGCTTATTGTATTATACAATTTAGGGCCGAGGTAGTTGATAAATTTTTGAGCAAAGACAGTTTTTTGGCGAGGGATATTGAACACCTTATCTTGTCTACGATTCAGTGTTCTATCAGGTTGGTATTTATGTTGTGCAATGACTGCTTGTTTTATAAATAGTTTACGCACGGAAAGAATCTTCAACTCCGAATACAATAAATGAGTAGGATAAGTGTATTTTTTGAAAGTCATTACTTTTAGTACAGAACGCTGTGCCCTTTCGATACTCAACAAAGTAGTTTTGGATGTGCCGCCCCACGCTTTAATCCCGTAGGTAGTTATAGATTGACATAGAGCATAGTAAATAGTCAAAAGTAGGCTAGGTGAGCAAACATGTCTAATTAGCTTAAATATATAGATGAGTTTCCTAATTCTATCGCTTAATTTTAAAATATGTTCTTTCCAATTAAGATTCTGGTCCAATACTACACCAAGGTATTTAATACTTCCAGTAGCTTTAATACTGTGGCACAAACAATTTGCTAATACGCATGAGTGAACTTTAATACAGATGTCATTAGGTCGGGGCTGGGTTTTATTGTTTATGCTATGGTTCAGTTATATAGTAAACTGAAATAAATTATTTATTTATTATTACAAATTTGTACCAGTTGGTTCATAATGGTAAAGCTGGATCAAACATTACTACAAACTCAATTGATGAGATTGGCTGAATTTAAGTTTTTTGTAGACAATGGGGCTGATTCTGTATAACACAATCTCTAAACTAAACTAAAATGGCAGCTTTAAATCTAGTTCTGTCCCTTTCCGTAGGAAGTATTATGAAAGGGTTAGCAATATTTGTAATGCTCTAATTTTAGTTTAGTTTAGAGATTGTGCACTAGGTACAGAATCAGCCCCATTAGCCTAAGCTAAACTAAAGTGACAGTATTAAAAATATTGCTAACCCTTTCATAATTCTCCCTGCGGAAAGGGACAGAACTATATTTAGAGGTGTCATCTTAGTTTAATTTAGAGATTGTGTTTAACAGAATTGACCACATTGTCCATTAATAACATTTGTTAATGATATTATCTGTGTCTACTATAGCTGTCATTGTACCTCAATCAATAACCAGTGAAACAACCTAAAAATGCAGCATTGAAGACCCAACTGAAATCTATATAACACAAATTTACATTTATTTATTTTATATTTACTTACTTAGGTAATTAAGTTTATTATATAAACTAGTTATTTACTTACTGAATACTTTCATTTTAAAACTAAGTAAAGTAAGCACAGTTGGTAACTACCTTGCCTAAATCCTATTCTTGAATATTTTAAACAAAGAGCATAGAATGATTAAAACATATATTGACCAATAGATAGGTAAGTAGGTACTTAGCCAGTGACTGGCATTTTAAAACTAGATTGTTGTTCAAATTTTAAATGATGTACTTACCTACTTTAATAATTTGCATAATCGTTTCAGTGATTAAATTCATACGTTTGTTGCTAAATTGTATGACATCATAGGAAATTTAGCAGTGAAATACTTATAAGTAAGTATGTACTTTAGTATTTTACCTGTGTGACTCATGGGTTTATAAACAAAATGTACAAAACTTACCTAGACTTCCCGACACCACTTTCTCCGATAACTAGGATCTTTAATGCTGCCACATAATCCATTTTATTGTTCAAAGTCAATTGAAAATTCAGTAATCGACGTGAAAAAGAACTTTTTGTTTCTTTGTTGCAACAGGGCGGAAATGACAACGATTTTGAGTTTTTATGAAAACTTGACACTCAACTGTTGATTTTCGTTGTATTAACACCTTAAAAGGTGTTAAATTTCAATTAATTGCTAAATTGAGCACAAAGATCTCAATAAAAACAATATAGGTACAAATGAAATTGAAAATACTATGACATTTTGCGTCTTGGAATTGGGTGACGTTTGATGACTTTTCTGCGTTTTGTTACTGCTACAGTAAATATTCCCTATGTTCCGATATACACTGAGAGCACTGTTCAGTGCTCTTACTGGGGAGAAATTCGTTCCGCTATGGAGTGACAGTATAGTGCCGCAGTATCCTAGAGAAATATATGACGTCATCAATCGTCGCCATTTTTGTACTGTGAGTACTGACGTTTTCGAGGTAAGGTGCTCTCAGTGCTGGCTGCGTTCCGTTTTAAACAGTGACCAGTATAGCTAACTATAAAGGAACGGTTTCGCAGTATACTAAATTGACGTCACACCTTACAGTGCTCACAGTGTATTTCGGAACATACCCATTATTTATTATTATAATCAAGGAACATATTTACTACTTAGTCTATGGCTACAATACAATTTCATTTTACAAAGAAATTGTATTGTAGGTTTTTAAAATTGTATCATTGTATCAAAATAATCAGTTTACGAATTTTCACTCATTTGATGTAAGTAATATTATATTTTATTTTGTTAACCTTGAATTCATTCACGAGTTCTTTTTAGGGTTCCGTAGCCAAATTTGGCAAAAACGGAACCCTTATAAAGTGTTTTTAGATTGAATTGATCTAATTTGTAAACAAATATTGCGGTACTGATCACGTGACCTTATTTTGACATGACCCCTAATGATGGGACTATTGCTGAATTATATTATGAGGAATGAACTATTGAACGATTACTGAACGAATTATCTCCAATGCAAAGAATACTCGTATTTTATATAGGAGAAACGGTACTGTTATTGGATACAAGCTCGCTCTGTGACCGTAAGCATCGACGTTCAGAAACGAAAACGTAATCGAATTATTTGAATCACGTTATTTTATTATATTAAATTTACGGATATTTTTATATGAAAATTATTCTAATAAGTCAAAAATTCTGAAGTAATCAATAACAAGAAAATTATTACAAAGTTTTTACAGGGGAGCTGTTAATATGTTTTGGCTGACCCGGTATTTAGAAGGTATCGAGATGGTGTGAAATAATAGGGGAAGCGCTACATAACCGTAGAGTTATTGGATATGTAACCACTTTTATGACTTTAATTGTATATCTCAAATAAAAAAAATGAATATAATGTATAAATAAACATGTTTTACGGCAATTTCACAATTTTTTATTTTATAGATAAATGTTTACATATATTTTTTAAATCTAACTTAAAATTAAAATTCTTCGAATGAGCTGTCCGAACCCTCGCTTTCATCTGTCACATTGATTATAAATTCTTGAGTGGTTTGAGTGGTATGGTCTATTATTCCGTCAAGCCGCATCATATTATTTTCTTCTTTTATTATATGCTCAATGCATTTTCGCCAAGAGTCTGCGCTTATGTTTCTTATCCCATCGGTGACTAATTCTTTGAGCTCAGCCATTTTAAAACTTTTATTATTTTTTCCTACATATGATTTAAGCTGACAAAGATAAGGCGGAAGGCGTAAAACTGTTATATTTTTTGTGGCTGCCATCTCGTCAATAACTTTATTTTTAAAATGATCTTTATTAAACTTTGTTATTAGTATGGCTTTTGTGTCGCTTTCTTGATATACGAATCCATTTTGTTGCAGCCACGTTATTATATCAGCCTTCCGCCAACTCATATTTGGAACACGATCTACCAATCTTGAGTGGTATGGTGCGTTATCTAAAACAATTACCGAACCAGCTTCGAGCAGCTCCAGTATTTTTGCAAACCTGTGAAAAAGAAGACAATTTAATACAATAATTATAGAATCCGTACTTTTATAAAGTAATGATAACTATATTTCGAAACATGTAAAGTATTTTGGATTCATGACAATTTAATTCATATATCATTGGTTTGAAAGGTTGTGCAATAAATCATTGGTTTGAATATTTTCATAATTGGTAAGAATTATCGCAAATCCAACGTAATGAGGGAAGGAAGTAGGTCTGACATTGATTTATAATAACGAAAATTGATTAGTCACCATTTTTCAAAATTATGAGAATCCATTTCACCGTGGTAGTCACCTTCCGAATAAGTTTTCTTTGCCTCGAATATCCATGCTCCACCTTCAAGGAAACCATCTTCGCTTCCGATGTGCGTAATAATTAACCGCTTTCCTTTTTGTGGATTTTTAGGGCCTGTTGATAATCCATTCAAAAATGCTTGGCGACTACTTTCGATATCCTGATCAAGCCAAACGTAATTTGTAGTGTGACTGATTAAATAAAAAGTATTTTTTTAATTGAGTTTGTACCTGCTTTAATTAAAACCAACATTTAGTTTATGTCAATTTTTTAAGCCAAATATCTATATTAGATTATAATTATAAGGTATATTACTTTTACATAGAAAGCGGTTATGCATGGCTTTTAGCGAAGATGAACATATAACTTAAAACTTACCCTCATTCAGCCCTGTCTCGTCAGTGTAGTAAATTTTTCTATTTTCTTTTCTATAATCTTTTATATTTAACAAGTATTTTGTTCTCCAACCGTGCCTTTCTAGTAGTATACTTTTTCGAGAGCGTTTGACGTATTTAAATTTAAATTTTTTAAATATATTGTACAGAGTTGATCTAGTAAACGATGGCAAGTCTTGGTCTTCATTAACGGCAGTTAAATCTTTGTCCACTGTTGGTAATTCATTATTGAAATACAATTGGTGGACCTTTCTTTTTATGGCCATCAACGTAAAATCATCCAATTTCCCTATGACTACATGGCTAGGTTGGGATGTTTTCGGTGATGACACCTTTCCTGTTTTTTTTATATTCATCGAGAATACGCTTCACTGTAGCTTTAGATATACCTATCACTTGTGAAACTTGGTCGACAACATCTGTTTTATATGGGTATGCTGTCATAATTTACATCAGCAGTTTATAAATGTTGATGGCGGTAGTCTTCTCATTGGATCTCAAGACAACGCGTTTAGGTCTTTTCTTCGTAGGTGACCGAAGAAATGAAGGAGGATCAGGAATTCTTTTACGTTGTGAGCTTGATGTTCCAGGGGTTGGTTCTGCATTGCTCATTTTCTGTAAAAAAAATATGGAACCATAAATACCTAAATGAAATATGTCAATTATTGCCATGCCCTCATACAAGCATTGCAATCTCTTTATAGGGATTCTAGAGCTTGTGTAAGGATAAACGGGGCATACGCTGAATGGTTTAATATCAAAAAGGTGTTAGACAGGGATGTGTAGCGTCACCGTGGCTGTTTAATCTATTCATGAACAATTGCTTGACAGATTTAAAAGAGGATGAAAGTGGGTTGAGAATGAATGAGTTACTCGTCAAATGTTTTCTCTATGCTGGTGACCAAGTATTACTTGCGTCTTCGGCCGAGGAGTGGCAGGAGATGGTAACTGCTATGAGTGGAGCTTTTGTTAGAAAGGGAATGAAGATGAATGTAAAGAAGAACAAAGTGATGGTGTTTGAAAGAGGCTCCAATCACGATACTGCAGTGACAGACTGCAGTATCGTGATTGGAGATTGGAACATAGATAGCTTATAACCTGAATTAACACATAGGTTACTTTTTATCCCGGATAAATCCATAGTTCCCTTGGGATGTATGAAGACCCAAATTTCACGCGGGCAAAAAGCTAGTAAAATTATAAAGTCAATAATAAGTAGTTCCCCGAGCTAAGACCTAGTGTTTTATAGTGTCAGATCTTGAAGTAAGAAATAGGCGAGTTCTCTATTAAAAACCCCTAATGATAGCTAAAACGCTAATATTGCATTGTTAAGTGAAGGCACCTACAACATCAATACGAAGCTTTTAAATGAAATGAGACATGTGTTTAGTGACAACAGGTTTATGAATAGAATATAATATTTTAGTAGCTCAAAAAGAGTTCTAAAAGAAATTTCGGCATCATAAAAATATTGCATTGTTGAGTATAGTTGCAGCGACCGCCTAGAGCTAAGCGCAATAAAAATGCGAGTAAGCTCCGACTCGATAATTATAATATGGCCGGTCGCTTCGACTTTTAAAGTACCTACACGAATATAAAGGTTTAAAATAAAATAACAAAAATGTGGTTTGGTAATAAAAAGCTTTAAAATAGTTTTAAATGGCAGCAACACAGATGTTTACTAACTCTAATCAGATTGTAAGAATTTTAGCTTAGATAAAATATACATATTTTGACTGAAAAATACTTTAACACAGTTTTATTTCATTTATAACTTTTAATTAAATCGTATTCAATATTACTTACTTTCAAGAAAGTTTGCTAAAGAAAGCAATCTACTTGTAGCTGTAGCAATAGATAATGTAGAAAAATTGGGTTTTTTTAATATCCCACGGGAACTATGGACTTTTCCGGGATAAATAGTAGCCTTTGTTTCAATCCAGGTTATAAACTATCTATTTTCCAAATTTCAGCCAAATCGGTTCAGTAGTTGCGGCGTGAAGGAGTAACAAACAAACCCCCACACTTACACACACACAAACTTTCGCCTTTATGATATTAGTAAGATTTATAACTAAGTTCTCATAATCATATTGTAATTTACTGAAAAAATAGTTACCTTGTTAAAATATATTTAGTAATATCGAAGTCCGAGATGAATAGCAGGTAGTCGTCAGTCCAAATAATAACACAATCCAAATCACAAAGCAAAAACAAAATGCGTTAGGAAAGCCGAGTCGTTGAAATAAAAACCACAAGAGAGCACCCGAGACGCACAGCATGAAGCGAAGTTACGAACCGAATGAGCACAGCGCGTGGAGTTTTAGTTAGTTACAATTCGCTGAATACACACAATCTATCTCTCTCTGTCGCACACTTTACAATTATTTTCCAGCGTGTCGATTCCTACCGGGCTTGCTTAAAACCTTATTTAACGATTTAAATATATATTTTTTTACTTTTAATTTAATTTCATAGTAACAAACCATTCTTCATTAATTGAACCATTGTTCCAGAAATCTCATAGTCGGATATCAATTTTGAATAAAATATTAGGTACAATAACAAATTAGTTAAAAAATGACGACCCCTTTTTGCGATTTGAATGAATAGTTTCATTCAGTAACACAGAAGTTGAAAATGGTGGGCACTTTTAGGAACGAAGATTTCCTTTTTCAGGATTACCACAACAGATATCGATTTTGAAAAATCTTTCATTAATAAAGATGATCAAAATGGCGGTCAATTGTTAAGATTTATACATTTTTTTTTGTATTTGTTATATAGTAAAACAGGAAATGTATAAAAATTTTTTTATATAACTACATTATTTAAGTGTCGTAAAAATATTTTTATTCATACCTATATATTATTTATGTATAAATATGTATTTTAATTACGTTGTACAATCATTAAAGTCATAAGAGAGCTTTAAAGTCCAATAACTGTACCGTTTCCCTACCATATCGGTACCGACTAAATATTGGGTCAGTCAAAACATCAACGGCCCAATAAAAACTTTGAAATAATATTGTTGTTATTTATTACTTTAGCATTTACGACTTAATAAGATAATTTTGAAATGAAAAACATTCGTATACGTTATATAATAAAATAACGTGATTTACAGAATTCGATTACAATGTTTTCGATTCTGAACGAATTATATCGATGTTTATGATGTCACTGACTCAGTATTAGTCATTCGTTTTTAGTCTGTGGTTGCGATGTCGTATCTGGGCAACACTATAAAAAACTTCATGATAAAATCCAAGTAATACGAAACGTCAAAACAAAAATTTTACTTTAATCTGTTGCACTTTATTTGTGTTTTTATTCAGTTTTTATTAAAAATATTGTATAAATACTGGATAAATGGAAGAAATAATACACTGCATGTTTACGTTAGATGTTTTTTGTGGACTACAAGCAGTTTGTGTGTGTTTTCAATTGCTTTAACATTGTGAAAAGTGTTTACAAAGTTACGCGTTAGCAAAAAGGTTCGTTTGTTTACAAATTAGCTCAATTCAATCTAAATACACTGTATCTATTTCGCAAATCCCTGAAAACAATGGAGATTCAACGCGGAATTGGCTAAATAAATCTAATGCGACAACCAAAGGGGATAGGGCAAATGGATTCAGTGACGCATTAGCGAAACTGAGATTTATTCACGAATTGAATAATAAAGCCACCATTCACGGCTGAGGAACGGGTGAATTTGAATAAAGGTCTACGATAATATGGTTTATTGGGCCATGCTCAAAGCTGGTATAAGTCTGAAAGGAACGATCCCGAACGAAATTCAAAATGGGTGCGGCGGAGCGGTCGTTTACATATTGGACGAAAATGCAGCTGAGCCGGTTATAAAAAAAATTGTGTGTGTCAGCTCCGACGCACGACTGGAGTTTACTCGTACTATCCTATTTTGATACTCGGCAAGCCTCGCAAAAAACAGCACTCGAATTAAAATGACCTTCATTACGATACAGTTGCATAAATAGCTATATTGATATGTATAACAAAAACAGCAATATAAGTACATTGACACTGATAGAAACAAACAAGCCCAATAACATATAGGTATAGTCGCCTTGCAGCATACACTATGTACATCTCACTCTTACGTCACAACCAAATTAGAAAGGTGCGCACCATAGGTGCGCACCAAAAAAGTAACGAGGTCATTCATCAGTAGATTTTACCTCTCATATTTTTCTCATACCGGGCGCCTTATATATGAAAATCGATTCTTAAGGAGTAAACTCCAATAAACTCCAAAACAGTAAATAAATTATTTACTTGAGTACGCTACATATACGTAGCTCAAAGGCTTCAAGGGCATAACCTTCAAAGGCTAACTTGTCAACGAATAATAAAAAAAAAGACGTGTGGCACTCGGAGACTGCCGCGGTAAAGCTATTAATAATAATAATAATAATAAATAATTTTTATTTCAGGCAATTTTACAAACCCATAGTTAACAAGCTACAGAAATAGTATGTCATTAAAAAAGAAAAGTACATCATTAATATAAAAGCAAAATTTAAGTGTTAAAAAAAATAAAAAAGTAAGTAATAATAATAATAATTCACAAATAAAAGTAGCGTAAAAGTAAAAAATATTAAGAATTCGTCAAGGAACCAGATAACTTAAATCTATACGTCTATATTAAAATCTAAATGAGAGCGTTGTTCTCGCACCGATGTAGGCCAGACCAATATTTTGCAAAAGGATTGCTTAAATCTTCAATAACAGCACGCAATTTGCATAGCCTGTAGTCCTCGTAGTCAGGGGGCGGTGCGGGTAGGGCTAAGCTAAGCTTAACCCGCTTGTCCTCCTGATTTCCGGACGAGCCTGAGGAGGAGGAGCTCGGACGTGCGCGCTTGGCCAATTCGAAGCCAGGCGTAGGTACAACTACGCGGGCTATGATGGCAGGCGTATCGTCGTCGCTGTCTTCGCTTGTTTCCGATTCTATCGGCGAGGTGGTGGCGGCGGTAGTAGTAGTGGTCGGAGGACGACTGACGAACTCGGCGGCAGGGAACGGGGTAATGGATTGGTCCATTATATTCCGGCGTACCACTGCGCGCGGAATCCCTGTTCGTCCTCTTCCCTGTTTCGGCGGCCTCTGGTCTCTCATGGCGATATGCGATTGAAGTACGTTTAAAATGTACTTATTTAAAAACGATGAAACGATAAAAATAATGATTTAAAAACGGGTTAAAACGGTTAAAACTATTAACACTTAATTTTTTTTGGTAAATCAATTTAAATTAAATTAAAATTTAATAAAAATAAAAATAATAATAATCAAAAAATAAAATAAAAATAATAATAACAAAAAAAAAAAATCGGACTGGAGACATCTGGATTCGAACCGGGGTCTTCTGGTATCGTGACCGCCCATTTCCCGCCTGAGCTACTTTAACCTTGTAGAAGGTGGCGAAATTTACCTTCGTATTGACAAATTGTAATATTTTTTTCGTTACGGAATTTCTGGATTCGGTCTCCCCGCTCAAGGCACGCGAAAGCTTAAAACGTTAGGTATATAAATTAATGTCGTTTTGTATCGATCTCTGTGGATAAAGGCAGGGCAAGGGGTCTAGATTAAGTACTGTAAGAACTATATAAATATGTCGAAATGGGGCATCGTATTGAGCATATGTAGGTCTGAGATGAATGGTGACTGAAGTTTGCTATAATACGTAAGAACTAGGGCGGCATCACTCGTCACTATAGGAAGGTACCTCACTCTGAGCACGAGTCTCCTCTCAGAATGAGAATGGTTTGGCCGGTAGGTAGCGTTGCGGGAGCTCTATATCAGTTGTCTGACTTACTGTTTTTAGGTATGTTCCAATATACACTGCGAGCACTGTTCAGTGTTCATAGTCTTTCGGGGAGAAATTCGTTCCGTTATGGACTGACAGTATACTGCCGCAGTATCCTAGGGAAATATATGTCGTCATAAATCGTCGCCATTTTGTACTGTGAGCACTGGCGTTTTCGAGGTAAGGTGCTCTCAGTGCTGACTGCGTTTTAAACAGTAACTAGAATAGCTAATAGTAATTGATAATATTGACGTCACACCTTACAGTGCGCGTAGTGTATATGTCACCGTAAGATCGTAAAAACCGTTGGATTATAATATACCTCGCAAGATTGTGAACTATCGAAAGATTGTGAACTGAACATACTGATTACAATTTAACGCATTATTTTTCGGTAGATTATAATCCATCGAAGTAAAACCGTCAAATTGTGAAATACCGTGCGACGGAACGCACCTAGCGCGCTGATTGGTTGAACGGCATATGCCATGCGTCGCCATATTTGTTTGATAATTCATTTGTTGTCGAAGTCGAATGTAAACAAACAGTATTTTGGTGATTGTAAATTGATTTCGTGTTGAAAATAACTCACAGCTTTAGAATTCGTTACATAAAATTGTTGTGGAAGTAAAATGACTCTATGATTAACCAAAGAAGTGCAGTTTGAATGATAGATAAGTTAGTATTCGTCACTGAACATAGCCTTAAATTACAGAAATTTTGCGTGTTTTAATATTTTTTAAGCGCGTGAACCTATGTGATCTCATTTGATAACATTTACAATGAATTTGATTACATTTACAATATTGAGCCTATCTTTCAACACCGACCAATCAGGGACGGCCTTCGGACAGCTGACAATTTAACGCGCGGCAGATTGTGATTTAACAGTTTCACTTCGATGGATTATAATCTACCGAAAAATAATGCGTTAAATTGTAAGCCGTATGTTCGGTTCACAATCTTTCGACAGTTCACAATCTTGCGAGGTATATTATAATCAAACGATTATTACGATCTTACGGTGACATATATATCGGAACATACCCTTTAACAGAGCTGTCCAAACCATCGATATTATATACGTACTATAATGGGCCCTTTCATAGAAAAACGCCGGGCGTCCGACTTGCTGAACACGTTCCACACCTGTCTTTGTCCTCGTCGTAGCGCTGTCACGATCGCTCGTCGTGCAGATAATTTGTTATTATTATGTTAACATCTAAAGTTTACTTAGTTTGGCACTGTATAATTTTTATTTTACGGTACCTAAGTGTTTCTTCAATTCACAATTATACATTTCCAAACAAAACCGGCCAAGTGCGAGTCGGACTCGCGCACCGAGGGTTCCGTACAAACCTGTAGTAAGTTTAAAATTATTAAAAATACGATATATGACGTATTAAAAAAAAAACTACTTACTAGATCTCGTTCAAACCAATTTTCGGTGGAAGTTTGCATGGTAATGTACATCATATTATATTTTTTTTAGTTTTATCATTCTCTTATTTTAGAAGTTACAGGGGGGGGGGGGACACATTTTACCACTTTGGAAGTGTCTCTCACGCAAACTATTCAGTTTAGAAAAAAATGATATTAAAAAACCTCAATATCATTTTTGAAGACCTATCCATAGATACCCCACACGTAAGGGTTAGATTAAAAAAAAATTTTTTTAGTTTCAGTTCTAAGTATGGGGAACCCCCAAAATTTATTGTATTTTTTTCTATTTTTCTAAGAAAATCTTAATGCGGTTCACAGAATACATCTACTTACTTACCAAGTTTCAACAGTATAGTTCTTATAGTTTCGGAAAAAAGTGGCTGTGACATACGGACGGACAGACAGACAGACATGACGAATCTATAAGGGTTCCGTTTTTGCTAAATTTGGCTACGGAACCCTAAAAAACGTTATTTAATCTTCCTATTTAATATTTTTATCCATTACGCAATCATTTAGTTTCCGCGGCAAACTGTATGATATTTTTTTTACATAACTGGCCTTACGGCTGTGCCTTACGGCTTCTATGGCTATGACCTATATTATTTATGACCGAGTCATACGTTTTCAAGCTTTCACTTTCGTTGCTAAAAATACGCCCACATTCTTTGTTTGTCAGGGCCCGTCTATGTAAATTGAGGTCGTTGGTCCAAACACACAGGCATATCGAACCCTCGACCACCTGACCAGGAAGGGGCGAACTTCTAAACCACTTATGACTAGGCTCACTTATGACTAGGCTATTATCGCCCACATAACTATTATTATTGTTTGTTTTGTTTAGGTTCATTGATTTAGCCAGCCTACTAAATTATGTTGATTGGTAATTAGGTACCTAGGTATTCATTACCTACTAATTTATGACTGTGTAACAGACCAGACATACCTTCTATAACCCTGCGGGATAGTTTACAAATACTCCCCTTTACCAGTGAGCTATTGAGACATGAATTATTCTAGAGGCATCTCAGTTAACATGAATGGCCGTTATAAAGGAACCGTTACATCAAGTGAACCGGGCGCGGTCTATATAACGCCTTTTGTATGGGTAGATAGGGTTGGCACGTTAGAAGGAATTTCAAACTGAAATGCTAATTAGCCACATTGCGGCCAGTTCTGTTGTACACCATCTATACTATAGAAATTGACAGGTCTCAATACAATTCTATCCCTTTCCGAAGGGAGCATTGCGAAATGGATAGCAATTCATTTAGACAGGTCATTACGAGTGTGTACAATAATCTATAGGTATATTTATAATTCAAAGTCCTGACTGACTGACTGACTTATGTATCAACGCACAGCCAGAACCGCTGGTCCTAGAGACATGAAATTTGGAGGGTGTGTTCTTTGTGAAGAGTAGGTATCCACTAAGAAAGGATTTTTCGAAAGTCCACCCCCTAAGGGGTAAAATAGGGGTTGAAAGGTTGTATGAAAGTCCGTCATTTTTCAAGTTATATCCATGAAACTTGGTATATGACATATGAGCTGCGGGTTGAAAATGAAGAAAGACGTGTGTCACCGTTTTTTAAAATTCCACCCCCAAAGGGGTAAAATAGAGGTCGAAAGTTTGTAAGAAAGTCCTTATTTTGAAACTTAGCATTTGGGCTTTCAGTTAAATTTGAAGAATTACGTATTTGGCAATTTTTTTTAAATTCGACCCCCAAAGGAGTGAAATAGGGGATGAAATTTGGTATGAAAGGCCTTCTTTTCTCAAGATATTTTTCAAGTTATATCAACGAATCTTGGTATTTTGGCTTTCGGTAAAAAATAAAGAAATTCGTGTGTCACAGTTTATCAAAATTTTACCCCTAAAGGAGTAAAATAGGGGTTGAAAGTTTGTATGAAAGTACTTCATTATTCAAGTTATAGCCATGAAAGTTGGTATTTGGGCTTCTGGTTTTTGAAAATTTTATCCTCAAGGACGTTAAATAATACCTGAAGAGTGACATATTTATTTTATCCCGGAAAATTAAGGAATGCCTGTGGGAATTAAAAACTTAAGCCACGCGAACGAAGTCGCGGGCGTCCTCTAGTTAAATATGTAATAGATTGTTCTATAATTATTTGTCTACTTTGTAAATTGATTATTATTAAAGCTTTTTTTCTTGAGGTTCTTTTGATGTTAAATCTACATACTAGTACTCCTAATATTATAAATGCTCCTAATATTATTATAAATCCCTTAAGTACTTTTGACTAAATTACAGTAGGTATAGAGATAATATCAAGAATCCTGTACAAGCCTAAGCTACTTTTTATAGGTTTTATTAAATCCCTTAATTTTAAAGGGACTTAGGTAATAAAACCTAAATCCGCTCGGATGAAGCGGCGGCTTAGTGACAACCTTAACCCGACGTGGTATGACCGCATGACCCCCTGCTATGTAGCGTTATGGAAAATTAATTATTTATGGTGATCTCGGCAACTTTGTTATTTTAGCTGATGTTTTCTGCAAACTTTCTTCGTGCGAGCGCCAGATGAACTTTATTGTTTCAAGAAAAATGAGAATACTTTTAAGAAAACATGATGAACAATGTAAGGTCATACCGTATTCAAATTTCAGAAATTATTAATTCCCAAATTGCCACTGCCAGGGATCGATCTCAGGACCTCCTACTTTTAATACCACAGCGCCACCGAGTAGTAATTGTATGGTCTGTGCACAGCGCTCACCAGTAGGTACGGACCTGCCCCCCGATTGTGTAAGAAACTCGTAATCGTAATCGTTGGTCATGTACAGTCACCACCGGAAGTCAGCCACCAATGAAATACAGGTGCAATATAATTTGTTTATTTGTCGAATCAATAGAAATTCGAAAGTTGTCGCGCTCGTATTTAAGATAGTTTGTGAAAACGAGCCACTCAGAGCAATCACTTACATTGTCGTTGTAAGCTCCAGGCGGTGGTCAACTGCATGTGGGAAATGCTATTGCTAAATTTCCAGTTCGGTGCAAAGTCTTAGAAAGAGCGATGAAAAATATATAAAAGCTTCGGATACTAGTTTGGAGTTGCACTTATATTATTTTTCTAGCAATGGCCCGTGCACAGCCCGTGTCTTCGTTCGGATTTTCGTAAAATACCGCTTTATAAGGAATAAATACCACAGTACATTATAAAGTGAAACTCTGTGAGACTCAACAGAGATGGAAAGTGGAACCCAGAGCCGTAAATCCAGTCATAGAAAAATGATCTCTGTGCAAAATTTCAGCTTTCTAGGTCGTAGAACAGAGTCAGTAAGTGTAAAAAAGTAAGCACTAATAAGTATTTATATTGTATGCGATTTAAGTAGGTAAACACGTAAATAAAGGTAACTGCTGAGTTTTTGTTGTTTTTCCTCAGTACAATTTTCTTTCCAAACCGGAGGTAGAAATGGAGGTAGAATGGATGGAGCTTTTAGGTGATTCCAAAGGATAAAAAAAGGGTATAGAAACTAACGCTATCGAAATATTTTGTAGTATGAATTATTTTTTTTGTGTCCCTGAGTCAAAGTTTATAGTGAGCTAAATCAAATGTATGTAATTAAAAAATCAATTTTTTTTAAGAAGTGTCTTTGAACAGTTTAATGAATCTACTAGTGGTTCGGAATACCGTTCCTACCAAGAAGAACCAGCAAGAAACTTAAGTAATATACATTTTGTATCCATTGTCTCGTGTAAGTATCTAAACTAGACCAAACAACAAAACAGTAGGGCGTTTGCATCGTAAAGCGGTCGCTTTATAGCTCACAGAGTTTCGACCGTCCCATCTCCTCTGAGTTTGATTACGGGCGAAGTGTCGACTTCATCGCCCCCGGACACGGACGCCTAGCTCTCTGCACTTCTAAACTAATCAACAAAAGGAACACACCAAATCGAAATAGTTTTCTCCGTAACGTAATTGTTTCTAAATATAATATGTTCCATTTTGATCACCTGTGTGATATCACTGAGGTGGATCAAATTGAAGTACTTATACCTTTCTGAAAGCCAATTTCAATCTCGCCTAATATCGGGTGTATAATCACAGAATACAATATAATAGTACCGGTATAACCTCTTTTCTCGGAAAATCTATATTCTTAATCAATAAATTATTGAATAGAAAGAATGTACAAGTAGGTACATTCATAGTTCACTAGAATGATTGAGAAATTACATTTCGAAATGAAAAAAAATAAGTTCGATGTCAACAAAATCGGTGGCTAAATAAAGTATGAAAAATCAGAAGAAGAAGCCAAAGAAATGAAATAAGAAAAACGAAGTTCATATAAAATAGAATGCATCCTTAATGCATCTAAGAAACATAGATTTAGGATTGACCAATCCTAAATCTATGCTAAGAAAATAAGAAATGTGAAACAGTTAAGTCTAATAGATTGTTGAAATGTAAAAAATCAAAGATATATACTAAATAGGTTTTGAAAAGGTTTAATCATAAATACTGAATGATTGAATAGCTTAATACAAATTATAGTGTTTGCGCCACAAAATTATAAGTTTCCTACCAACTTTGTAACAGTCAAAGGTATTATATGGAGCGTATCCGAAATCGATGGTGAAACTTAAATTGTGTGCCACGACTCGAATCGTAAAATAAAGAACTTCTTGTACTTAAAATTACATAAAAATTGTCTTTTACGATACAAGGGCAATAAATTTTATTACAGTTATTCTTCGAGAAGAGCTTTTATTGCCCCAAAAGTTATGATCTGGATAAATATAGATGGAAATGTCACGTCCATTGCTTGAGATTTGAGGATTTTACTTTTTTTGATCCATTCTTTTGTATTGTCCTAGTATTTTTAGAAATAACAACTTTTCGGGTTAAAATAATTGAGCCAACGTCTACCGTTTAATAAAGCCTATGTCGGACACGAAACAGCTACAAAATAGAAAACAAGTATCCTTACTAAAAGATTTTTTAATATCATACCAACGTTTAACGTATTCGAGCGTCTAAGCTCTAAGCCCTTTAGTGCTAAATAAAAACGGACTTTAACCACCGTAATGTAGGGCTAAAATTCATCCACACATCCACTGCAAGCTATCCAAGGGGTACCAGGTCTTTTTCCTGGCACGTTCTCGAGGTCTAAAGTCAGACGTTGTCGGGTAAAAATACACAAAACAAAAAGTTGAGGTGGCTGAATTAGATCTAGGGTATTAAATCCACTTTAGGCTGCATCACTACTTGCCAGCAAGTTTGATTGCAGAAAAGTGCCCGTCTATAATAAACTACAAAAAAAAAGGATTTGAAGAAATATTTTTATTTTTCGGCACTAACAGTAGTCGATTCATTTATTTAACAACCTTCATTACTCTAAGGTTGTCATTTAGAATTGTTCCAAAATCTCGATAATTTTCCGACTGCATTTGTCTTGGAATTTAAAAAAAGTCTTAAACATCTGTAATATCTGTTAGTTTGAAATCGATTCATCGAGTCGAACAATACCTCAGGCCCTACAGAAATACGGAACCTTAAAAACATTCCATTTCCATGCAATAGGTATAAGCAAAAATTTTCTAGAATATTAGAAACTAGAGTGAAGTGAAAAACGCATTAAAGGCGCTAGATTTTCACTCTGTGAGGTAAAAGAAAATAGTCATATAGATTACTCGCGGTATTCGAGTACAATGCTTACAGACGCAGTAACGGGGAGTGAATCTGTACAGGTGCAGTGCATTCTTCTGAAATGCAGCCTCTTACAACCCCCGTTCCTTATGTCTTTCTGAAAGTACTTTTAAGCGAATACTGGAAAGAAATTCTTCTGATAAGTTTCATTGCACATTGCATCACATTCACGAAACTAGTTATAGCTAAACTGTAGCTAAAAATTTGATTTGATTAGCTCCAGCAATGAGTACAATTACAATAGGCTTAAAAAAATCTTCGAATCTAATAAAAAACTTGATTTATTATGTCAAAAATTTATTGCCATGAAGCGAGGTAGATCCTCTAGCTAAACCTAAACTTGGGAAATACCAACAACGTTTTAGCAAGTGACATCGTGACGAAATACAGGTGTCCTCGTCACTTGCCGGGTATAAAAGCTGATGACGTTTTGAATAGTAATTTGTACCATTCTAAAAGACTAAAACGAACTACTACGTGAGCTGTGACAAATACTGAACTGCTCCTTATTCACACCTCTATTATCAAGGCAATAAAGTTAAAATTGACGTTGTCGAAGTGTTGATGGCTTGCGTTTTCATGATGCTTTAATTCTTCTTGCGTGTTATCTCACTTCTGATGCTATATGAACAAGGTTGAGTTTTGTTTGTGCCATTTCAGAATGTAGGTTTGTTTTGATGAAATGCAAGACGGATGCCACAAAGTTGCGGGCATAGGATGTATACGACAAACTTGCGCTATCAACCATTACTCTTTCGGTATTGAGACGGTTTTATGGGGTTATTTATGAGTTGTTGAAACGTCGTCGACTCCTTTGACGGCGAGTTTATTTGTCTATCTCGTATTATATTCAAGGGGCAATTTGGCATGATATCGTAACTCGAATAAGTGCGCTGGCAAGTATTATATTAAATTGTTAAAGTATTAAAGAGATGTAGGACGAGTGCTCTGAAAGTATTGTGTATAAAATTTAGGCTGATTTAGGTCGAATTAAACGCTGAATAATTATTATAAAGATCATACTAATATTATAAATGCAAAAGTGTGTTCGTTTGTTGGTTTATTGGTTTGTTGGTTTGTCCTTCAATCACGCCTTGCTTTGTGGATCGACGTGGTTTTTGCATGGGTATACCTAATTGGGGAGCTGGAGAGTGAGACAGGCTTTTTATCACGGAAAATTAATGAGTTCCCGTAGGAATAGGAAAACTTATTCCACGCGGACGAAGTCGCAGTCATCAGTTAGTGATAAATAAAGGAACTAAAACTGTGAGATTAAAAAACTAAAATCACTTGAAGGATTCATAGAGTAGAATTATCATTATATTGAATGTGGACTGAATATCAGTAGACCGCTTGAAGGGCCCCATGGAAGAACAGTGAAAGATTTTCAAAATTAGTATTTTTCAATAAAATAAATATGAAATCATTATATTGCCTATTTGTGGTATCAGGATTGATTAATACATACCTATAGGCTAATTAAAGTCAGCAGAGCTAGCTTATAGTCTTGCTTGCTTTAAATTTATGAAATGCCGTCCTTTTTTCAAATCGACGACATCGTTGCTTATACCAACTTTTTCTGTCTAAACGCTTCACTGACCGCTCCCAAAAATATAGATTGATTGCAAAGATTTTGTAACACCATTTGGAGAAGATGGTAAGATCGCTTGGTCCTTTCCTTTTATAATGAAACCTCTTACTTGTGATTTGTGCTCCAGACCCTTAACAAATCTTAGGTAACTCGGAAATTATGGGCACAATAAAAACTTGTGAAGCCAATAGTCGATCTGAGGTAAGAACGAGCGCTCTGGGAGTGATTTGAGCGTCGTTAACAAAAACTGTATCTCTATAGATTATACCGATACGTAAGATATATTTATTTGGGTTTGTGTATAGGTAGGTATATATGTCTATTTACTGTATTTTATAGGCCATAACGTTAAAAACGTTTACTCTTCAACAGGAGCAACAAAATTATAACTTACAATTGAATATTCTATTTATAGTGTAAAAGTTCAATATAATAATATTAGGTATCATTCAGGATATCTAATATTATTCTATGTATATAACCCTAACAGTTTAGCCCGCTACCAATGTTAGACTGTATCATCGCTTACCATCAGGTAAGATCGCAGTCAAGGGCTAATTTGTACTGGATAAAAAAAACCGGGCAAGTGCGAGTCGGACTCGCGCACGAAGGGTTCCGTACCATTATTAATAAATATAATTATTTAATGAACCGCAAGACTAACTTTGTTTGTAGAGGTTTATTGTTAATATCAAAAAAACTATGCTGGTTAGAG
Organism: Erebia epiphron; assembly: GCA_963932025.1. Classification (NCBI taxonomy): domain Eukaryota; kingdom Metazoa; phylum Arthropoda; class Insecta; order Lepidoptera; family Nymphalidae; genus Erebia; species Erebia epiphron. The sequence goes on along the minus strand of OZ009945.1, from coordinate 54,266,011 downwards.
CATTAACTATAGCTTTCCTGTAAAATATACGTAAATTCCTATTGACCATAATTATTTCAAATTTTTCGATTGGTAAACTCCGGAGATAAGGGGGGGGAACGGTATTTTTTAGACATTTTCCCCGATAAATCAAAAACTATCATAACTAAAAATAATTCAAAATCTGGTTTAGAATGTACAAAGGAAACCCTTTCATATGATACCCCACACAGTACAGTTATCTCACTTTTAAATTTCAACCCTCAGATTTTCCCCCCTTCTTAAATAAGAACAAAAATAATTTCTATAATATACACAACTATTCCAAATTTCATGTCGATAGCTTCGGTAGTTACTGAAATAATCGAGTGTGACGGACGGACAGACGGACAGACGGACAGACGGACAGACGGACAGACGGACAGACGGACAGACGGACAGACGGACAGACAGACGGAGAAAGTCGCACCATAAGGGTTCCATTTTACCGTTTTGGTACGGAACCCTAAAAAGGATAAATCAGCAATGCGTAGATTAAGAAAAATAGATCTGATAAAAAATCAAGAAAACTATAAAAAAAAATGCTAAATAAAATTAAAACATTAAGCTTTAGTGTATTACATCCCGGGGAAGGATACAGCCTAATTTTTATCCCGAACGAAAAAACATAATCCACGCGGACGAAGTCGCGGGCATCATCTAGTTTAAAATATTTACTGTGTGTATAATAGGTACACAATAAATATTTTACTTACACTGCAAGGTGCCTACTTTGTATTTGTTCACCAACTCGTCCATAAACCACCACTGTATGTGATATAGGGGAGTACCGAACACTCGGGGGTTATAGAGGGATTTTATATAGCGGATCCCATATTCTGAATACTGAACAGTCACGTTCCGGTGTTTTCGCGATGTTTAAGGCATTTAAATTACCAGCAAAATGTTCTCTATGCGCTCGAAAAATAAATTAAGAATATCCTGCTTGGTAACTTGATCCTAATATTATAAGGGAAGTTGTTTTTGAGGAGCGAATCTCTTTAAAAAATCTTTGCATGTCTCTTTTTTTTAGACAAAGTAAACATTTATTGAAAATGAATGAAGTGGAAGTTTAATTCGCTATTATCTGCTAGAGGAGACAAATCAGTGTGGAACAGTGCGTGTCATCACCTGCAGCATGCGAGACCCACCACCCAGCAATTCGCACAGGCACAGCACCACACCACACAACTCCTCAAAATCACTCTCAACTTACGTTTCACTCCGACACCGGAGCATCTTCAGGAGATGTTGTCGATAGAGTAAAGAGTGTCTACGTTTGCACAGCGCCTAATAGCGCGCCTATAAATAGGAAGGCCAAGGACTAACATAACAACCAAATCATACTAATATTATAAATGTGAAAGTGTGTTTGTTTATTGGTTTGTTGGTTGGTCCTTCAATCACGCCGCAACGGAGCTACGAATCGACGTGATTTTTGGCATGGGTATAGTAATTGAGGACCTAGAGGGTGACATAGGCTATTTTTTATCCCGGAAAATTAAGGAGTTCCCGCGGGAATCAAATAAATTTAACCACGCGGGCGAAGTCGCGGGCATCACCTAGTTATTCATATACAAGCAAACTTTATCTCAGAAATCGTGCAATACAAATTGTCGTACACATTTATCCATTAATTCCGAACAATAACTTCAAATCTCAGCGAACAGCAAACAGACTTTAGTTTACGCTAGATCTCATTTCATCTCGAGGAGACATCCTGTACTTACCGCGTGCGTTGGATTCTCGGGAACATCCTTTAGCTAAACTCAACACAAACGAATTGAATATGCTAACAGATAACTAAAGAAAATGGATATTCAACTCTCTCGTTGGATATTCAATTATTGTTTTGATTAATTTTTCATTCGATGCTGTCAGCTTTTTGACGACCTCCGTGGCGCAGTGTGTAGCGCAGTTGTCTTAACGTGCGGAGGTCCCGAGTTCGATCCCCGGCAGGGTCAATTTGAGAATTTTATAATTTCTGAATTTTCCCTGGTCTGGCCTGGTGGGAGGCTTCGGCCGTGGCTAGTTACCACCCTACCGGCAAAGGCGTGCCGCCAAGCGATTTAGCGTTCCGGTACGATGCCGTGTAGAAACCGAATAGGGGTATGGGTTTAATATAACTGCCATGCCCCTAACAGGTTAGCCCGCTACCATCTTAGACTGCATCTTCACTTACCATCAGGTGAGATCGCAGTCAAGGGCTAACTTGTAGTGGTAAAAAAAAAAGCTGTGTCATTTTGAATTTCTGAAGGTGAGTTAGACAGTAAGTCTCCCTCAGTAGACATAAGAAGTCCACGTCAAGCTTACACATGGTTTTCTTTATTTTCACATACAGTCTCGTATTTATTAGTATGTTGCAGAAGTTATAAGAATACATACTGATTTAAAAAATGCTAATGGTACAAACTCTGACGAACCATTGGTAGGTAATTGGCTTTTTAAACTCTTAAAGTTATCCATACCGTAACCGACCAAATCATAATAGTTAAAACTAGCTTTTGCCCGTGGCTTCGTGGCTATCAGGGGTTGATTAATTTCAAAAATCCTATCTTAGCACATGCCTACGTCATTATAATCATCTTTATGCCCAGCCCAGTCCAGTCGTTTGAGCTGTGCGTTGATCGATCAGTAAGTCACCTTTTACTTTTTAATTTTTAGAAAGTCATCATAGTCAAAAAATTATAGACCATTATAGCACCATGCTTTTCGACAAATTTCTAGTAATTTCACTAATCTCAGCTATACAAAATATAATCGAAGTAACCATGAAATACTATAAATATTATAAATGCGAAAGAGTTTTTGTTTTTTAGTTTGTCCTTCAATCACGCCGCAACGGAGTAACGGAACAACTTGATTTTTGGTATGGGTATAGTTGAGCACCTGGAGAGTGACATAGGCTACATTTTATCCCGGAAAATTAAGAGGTTCCCGCGGGAATCAGAAAAAACTTAAACGAATACAAATATGAACATACAACACTATCAATTCCACTGCTATTCTACTAGCTACTACTACAAATTCCATGAAATAGTAAACTTAATTAATACGCTTTAGTTCCTAGATGTTCATCTGAGTGAGATATCCGGTAACCTGTACGTACCATACAGATGTTAGATTCGAGAACAACCTTTGTATTAGATAAGTAAAGTGAATTCATGTATGTTCCTTGAAATAACACGCACTCCTGAAATAACCTATTGAAACGATATTCATGGTTTATAGATATTTAGAGCTGTTATAAATTGGTCTTCACCTATGGGCACTTAGATCCTACTTATCGTACTATAAAGATATATAAGTCAGTCAGTCAGTCAGTCAGGACTTTGAATTTTATATATATAGATTATAAGTGTGAATAGTTTCTTTGAGCCCCAAAAATTTAATATTAAAGACAACAATTATAATACATTATAATATATTTATGTTACGTCTATATTCTACTTCCTTGTTAGTTTGCTAATTTATCCATTTATCACGCCGCACAGAGCTACGGATTTACGTGTTTTCATGTTCATGTTGAGGACCTTGTTATACTTGTAAGTAAGTAAGTTAGTAAGTAAACAAGCAAGTAAAAACACTTTACAGAACCGTGACATTTACAACTTGTTACGGTGTAAAGGCGGCCTTACGAGTAAACTCTTCCAGGCATACATAACATATTCCAAAGAAATTATGTTACTTGTTTTATGATGTTTTTGTAAAATAATTTGAAATATCTACGTGAGAGTACCTACCGTTAAAGATTATTTGACGGATGCGAAGTAAGTCGAAAAAATATCTCATATGCTTCCTTTATAATAGCTTCACATAAAGGTGTATGTAGGTCACATATCCAATATCACTCGTATGTCTAAGCACGTGTTGATTACTTTGCCGTGAGTATGCAGCTTTATATCATAGCGTGAGGTACATCAGAAGCGGAGTATCTTGGAGTGGGTGTAAGCGTTAGTTCATATTAGCGACTTTTTGTTTTGACACATCTGAGGGTTAGTACATAAGAGAATTTATCAATGATTTCTAGGGTTCTATCCCTCAAGAGAAACAAGTGAATATAATTAAAATTATTAAAACATACGACTGCTCTGCCGTAGACACACATGTGAACCCTGAAAACATAATATTCCTTTTTTGGGCAGTCGTGTAATAAAAAATCCCCCTCGAATGGAAGTACGGCTACCACTGCTACTATATGTAACGATAACCTTTGGAATCTTATTCACATTTTTAGATATTTTTTTGTGAATCACTGGATATTGAACTATAGTGTAATATATTTTTGGAATCTAATCATCATTTTCTAGATGATGATTATATAGTTAATCTGATTTTCGAATTTTTTTTTTCAACTTTAGTCTTTAATGCTGAACCATGGTCACCCCATTAATTTCTTTTAAAATTTTCCTAGCCTATGTCACCCGGAATAAACTAGGGATTCTAACGATACCTCATTTATCAAAATCGGTTCAGGCGTACAGAAGTTATGGTGGAATATACAAACTCACATACATACATACATACATACATGAACCCTGAAAACAATATACTCCTTTTTTCAGGCAGTCGTATAAATACTCCTTTTTTCAGGCAGTCGTATAAAAAGGAAACATCATAGGATCACTTCGTTGTCCGTTTCTTTGTCTTTCTGTCAACCACCTTTTGCTTGGAAAAATCAAGTTGAAATTAATATCAAATCGAGGCTACGGTCCCTTAGAGCTGTGAAAAAATCAAGCAATCAAGTTTATGTCGCATATTTAACACTTGCCAATAAATCACAACCTAGAGGGTACTTCCTGATGACCTAGAATCATGAAATTTGGCAAGAAGCTAGGTCTGATAGCGCAAGTGTGCGAAAAGACCCAAATATCATTAATTAGAGTAAATTTCTAATAGGGTGTCCAATTGTTTGTCAGGCGCTACTGGTTTAACGTCATAAGTAAGCTAGTTATTTCACAGCTGACAGTGTTTTTATGACATGTTTCTTGTTATTTACTAAAATAATTTACATTGTATGGTGGTACGGAACCCTATGTGCGCGAATCTGACTCGCACTTGATCGGTTTTTCAGGGGATAGCAACTTAATGTTGTGCGACTTGTCGTAAGTGTGTACTAAAGATAATAATTTGAAGCTCGGCACCGTTTGAGAAACAATCTGGTAATGGAACGCCTTGAATGGGAACGCATTGGATATCAGAATATATCCTTTGTTTAACTAAGGGAAATGGTATTTTCCTTATATCAACAGTTAAAAGGTTTGATGTGAAGCGGATAAATTATAACAGGCAAGATACCTACGACTTTGAATGCGTGGATTTAGAGGTTCTTGTAATCCATGGAAACTTTTTCTTTTGCAGGGATAAAAAGTAACCTTTGCCCGGTATATCCGTTTCAAACTCTAAAGCGTTCCAAATAATGGGCCATGTAAAGTTAAGAGAGAAACTTTTGTATCCCATCAGAGATTTAATCTTAAAGTTAGCTTAAATTGCCTAGTCCCACAACTACTTTTAACAATATCCTCTATTATTTAACTAACTGAAGCCCGCGATTTCGCGTGGATTTATACTTTTCTGGGATAAGAAGTAGCCTATGTGTTATATCAGACTATAATCTATCTATGTGCTAAATATCCCGATCCGTTCAGCCGTTCTGGAGTGATTGAGTAACAAACATTCATCCATCAATCCATTCAAACTTTTGCATTTATAATATTAAGTATAAGTATACATTTTGATTCCTAATTTTCATAACTACCTAATCAAACTGGTTTATTATTTAATCCATTTTTTTTTGCTTGCGTTAATTTCAATCATTTACGTTTATTTATCACTCTGCTACAGTTAAAAAATACAGGTTTAGATATCTGAAAAAGTTTTTAAGCAGCTATCTAAGGTATCCTCCTAGAATCCTCAGCCCTTCATAAGCGTTTAAGATTAACTGCGCTAGGGTTAACACGACACCGTCAACCCTTTGGTGTGGGATCGTTTCTATTTCGTTTGGGTCCCCGGTTACTCCGGACCTCTGCGGTTGACCACTATTTTGGCGACCTTTATTAAAACCCATAATAAACCGTATTTATTTATACACTAGTGATTATTTTGAGTAGCGGTACAATGGCAATGACAGTAAATGGTGGATGGAAGCAGGTGTTACTTTGCGGAATAATCAAGGAACAACAAGCTAAATTCTCGTGATTTTCACCGCCTTAAAAATTTTAAATTTAAAGTCTTTACATTCGTGCATTGTCAAGTCAATAATTTGAAAGATTTGTATGGTGTGGTGTTGTGCTGGTGCGAATCACGTGCTGGACATTACTGGGCGGTGGATATCGCAGGCTACACGTGTAAGCTACACGGTGTACCACATATATTTGTCGGCTTTGGGGGATTATAGCGAATTAAGCTTCTTGTTTCTTGATTGACAATAAATATCATCGGTTAGACCATATCAATCATATATCTTCGTTCATCGTTTCAACCAGTCGCCGGCTGCAGTCACAACTGAGCATGATTCTCCTGTCAGAATGAGAAGGGTTTGTCCAAAGACCATAACAATGCGCAAGCGATCCACCTCGCTGGTCCGGTGAGTGCGGGGGCGCACCAACAGCATGATGGCTGCGCTGGCGGATCGGTTCGACTGCGCATACATCAACCACTGCTGTGGGCTGCACGTTGCGCACAGCGACATAGGTAGGTGGGGCTCAATAAACCAAATACATAATATAGTATTTTGTAAAAGTATGGTATATTTTATTGTTGTAATTTAATGTTATCTGATTTAATTTTGTAATTTGATGTAATGTAATGTTTATAAGTAATTATTTTGATTTGTATTATAGTCATGTCACTTGAAATAAATAAATTGTTATAATAACGCAGGCCAAGCGCGGATTAACAGACTTCAAACATTAAGAAGCACTCTCGTCCAAGCAAGTTTCTACACGATGTTTTTCTGCACCGTTATATAAATTATCAACTTAGCTTGTGTCCAAAGGTTCTTTTTCAACCGACTTCAAAAAAAGGAGGAGGTTCTCAATTCGACTGTATTTTTTTTTTTTTTTTTTTTATGTTTGTTACCTCAGAACTTTTGACTGTGTGGACCGATTTGGATGATTCTTTTTTTATTTGAAAGAGCATACTTCCCATGTGGTCCCATATAAATTTTATCAAAATAGGTCGAGCGGTTTTTAAAATATCAACAGTAAATTTAAAGTTGGCGCGGGAGTTTGAAGTCGGTTGTTTAAAAAGTATTTTTTATATTAAATTATTAATATTTTTGTCCACTATACCCTTGACTGCGATCTCAACTGATGGTAAGTAATGATGCAGTGTAAGAACTGATGGTAAGAGAAGATACTTACTGCCAAGTATAACTTATGCGTCTTCGTAAGTGTGAATAGCCATCTCTATCTGAATTATCATCATGCAAATAAAAAAAACAAGATTTAATTTTATTATTCATTATCAAAATGTTTTTGCACCTGGGCGCTATTATTATGAACATAAAAACAATTATAAATCAAAAGAGTATACCCACATAGGCAGCGGGTGTAATAAAAGTGATTTTGGAGTTTACACGCGTACGAAACTTCGCGGCAATTCGTGTATACCGCATACGATTTATTGTGTTCATTTGCATAAGAACATAGACTTACTTCGAGTTTTCTGTGTAGGTTTAATTATTGTTATTTGTTTCAGAATCTTCTTCTTTAGGATAGAAGCAGGCGTCCATGATAACCAAGGAACAAGAAACTTATCAAATGAAATGGTTTATGTATTTCACGTAGGACTTGTGATACATATGATAAGTCAAGACTCTACCACCAGTGCGGAAAGGTGTTCTACTGAGATGTGCCGGCAAGAAACTCAGCAGTTGCTCTTTTCATAAAAAGAAAAATGTTACACTTTGTAAATAATATAGGTACGCATACGTTACGCAACAAGTATTACACTGACTTCTTTCCCGGTTTTGTTTGTTATGTGTTTTACTCGTATCTCAAACTGTGGATTGGCACTATTCCGTCTGCGCCGTCTGTTAGAGCCTTATTTATGAATATAAAAACTTCAAATTCACTTCAAAAACTCACCTTGACGTAGAAATATTATGGTAAAGATAAAAGAAAACCATTCGATCTTCTCGGTGACTGTGTGCAAATCGATTATTGAACCGTCAAGTCCGTATAAGAAAATGCACCTGCACGGAAAACGTATTCCGGATGCATCCGGCAAAGGTGTAAAGTAAAGGCTTTGGACAGTTTCAGGTCTCGAGTTTTATATCTTTAGACTTACCTTTGCTTTTGGAGGCGTTTTTTTATTTGCTAAATCATTGTATGTAAATAGTCCAACCATATTATTTCGTCAATGCTTAAATTGTACAGCGGACAGACAAACAATAAAACGTTTTTAAAAAAATAATATATTTATTTATTGATACAGCTCTGCTCAGCTACTCTCAGCTCTGTATCAATAAATAAATAAAAATAAATTAATTTTTATTTGGAATTTATAGACAGATAAAGTACAAATCAAAATTACTAGTACAAACAAAAGTTTCAAAAAGGGCATCGACTCAGTGTGATGCTGTTATGTTATAGATGCACCAAAATAGCGGATTGATTTTCAGGCAATCCCTAAAAGTTTTGATGATAAAGTTTACTTCCATTACATTTTAGAAAATATATATATTAAGATGTACATCTCATGCGCCTTGTCTTTTTTCTTTAACTTTCCTTCCTGGATTAACCTCAGAAATTCGTATTTTACTGAACCTTAAAATAAATCAGCTAAGGCGCTTACAAAATATTTCTTAAGGCCATTACCTCACCGAGTTTGTTAATCTGCGAAGGGATTTTTTCACAAAATACATTCCGGTGCAAAATCTATTGCCCTTAAGTGAACCTTTATTGCGAATCCCCTCGTAAAGGGAATTAACGTGCTCAATTTCATATAAATAGCCTCCTTGGCGAAATGAGCCGATCGAAATTAGTTTGGGGGTTGAATTATAATATGGGACTTCCCTCATCAGTTCATGGTAAAATTTATGACAGGACAAGATGTAGACCTAATATTAGGTAGAAAGCTTGTTTAATCTCAGACCCTTTAAAATCTGCAAACTTTTGACTAGCAGATAGAATGAAACAGCTTGCCGTCATTGTCTTAATTGATACTTGATAGACTTCCTCATAGTTTACAGTTCTGGGGCACATAGTTCGGAAAACCGATGGACGTTGGGGTCCCAAGGTGCTATAATAGCGACCCCGTACTAGAAAGCGATGGCAGACCACTCAGTGACCCACTAGACGGACGGACAATTATATCAAGGGAGCCGATGGATCCAAGTTAAAATTAATTAGGGGGTTGGATCAAGTATTGGTAAGTCAATGGGTTGGATTTAGTACTAGGCAAGCACGCTACCATCTTAGACCACATCATTTACCACGATATGAGATCGCAGTCAAAAAAACTTGCAGAATTAAAAAAAAAACGTTTATATTCCATTTGGAATCTTTCAAGTTCAAGATAATAAGATACCTGAAAATGTGGAATTACTTTGGACGTGTGTAAGAGGACACATTAATTAAGTGTTGTCACGAGTGATCCTAATTGCTAAATAAATCTCCGTTAAATAGGACGGCAACCGCTGTAGGCACAGACTGACAGTACACTCGTTTTAATATATATGTATTGCCTTCGTGAAAATAGCTTTGTTCTAAGACTGTACATTGCACTTTCTAATACCTACTTGAAGATTTAAGCTTGTACCAAGCTACCTGAAGATGTAAGGTCTAGCCCCACTACAGATGCACGGCGCGGCGTGACACGTAGCGGTAAATATTCTCTGTATGAGTTTGTATGGAGCTGGGAGATAATATTATAGCGGTGATAGCTTAGTGGTTTTAACGTAGAGCGCTGGCTTCCTACTCGTGCGATCCTTGATTGGTTTGAGGTTACTAAAACTGTATCAAATATCAACTACTAGCTGATGCCTTCTCCTCCTCCTCGCGGGAACTCCTTAATTTTCCGGGATAAAAAGTAGCTTATATCACTTTCAAGGTCCTCAACTATACCCATGCCAAAAATCACGTCAATCCGTTTGTGTTCAGTGATTAAAGGACAAACCAACAAACCACTAACCAATAAACCAGCTAACAAACACACTTTCGCAATTATAATATTAGTATGATACAGTTCTTATAGTTGATATTTAAAATGCTTGCGACATACAGACTTACAAACGGGCAGGTAGACTGGACGAAACTATACATTAGGGTTGCTTGTTTTTACTAAAGAACCCTAAAAAGCATAAATCCACGAAATAAAAAAGTTAAAAGTCTACGAGCGGACGGTTGAAAATTCAAAATATTTTGCAGGAATTCAATATTTGATTCTGTAACAAACACTCACGGATCGGCAACAATAAAATGATATTGCTCTCAACATGTCAGTTAAAAAAACATAACCAATAGTAAGTTGTTTCGGATATTTTTTCCAAAAAATATATCCCATGTTCTAGAAAATTTATTTCGTGTATTGGCGTCTAATTTGATTACAGGGCCACGCGAAGTGTAAACGAGCTTTGAATAAAGCCGCTGTTCCACAACAGCGCTAGCGAGTCAGAAGATAAATGAATGCAAACTTAATGAAAAAACTAGAAGTTAATTTGCCATAATCCGCCACAGAAGGCAAATCTATGTGGTACAGGGCGTATCTCAGTGCGTAACGACTTCCGCAAAGTAACGCCTGCTTGTAACCAATAAATGCAAACTTAATTTAAGCACGCTATGGTCCCATAAACTTATCAGGCCAAGTGGCCAAAAGGAGGTTGGCGAGCTCCCATATAGTTTCAGACCCAGACTTGAAGGTCGCGTTCACGTATCAAACTTCCCATACTTTTTATACTGAAACAGACTAACAAAAAAGTTTATCAAAGTCAATCAAATAAAGATGGGAGAAAAAAGATATTCGCAGTAATAGTTAAAAGTGAGGTTAGATTTCTATTTAATGGTTTTTAAGCCAGATGACCATTTAATAGCTTGGAAAAATGTAACAAGCACTGCAGATTAATATTATCTGACTATATACTAAATATTAATACGCTTTCCTACATAATTAAGTACATTAAAAATAAGTTACCTACCATAGAGGTAGGTGATTTCTCTGAGTTACCTACCTCTACGTATGTTAAACTATAGTAGGTAGGTATATGTATTTCGTAACGCGGCCAATAGGTATAATTAATACGAATTTATGGTAGTTTAACTATTCTGTTCGGAAAACGATTAGTATGGGGCATAATAAGAACTAGTCATGCACGATATTTAAGGGAGATCTCGCGTTAAAAAAAAATAGATTTTCGAATCGATCGAAAGATTTTTTTTAACGCGCGTCAGAAGTGATTCAGTAGCGATAATATCACGTCGCGAAGTATCTGCTAACGCGTGAGCATTTCAGGCGACATCAGGAAAAGAAGAACGAGGGGTGCCGACAGGTAGGTTGTAGGTACATCGCAAGACTGTATCGATAATGCATCGCGTTTGTATGGATACGGCATCTCGTCTGTAATTCTGTATCGATGCTGTATTGCGTTGGTAGCGATGCAAATCGTGATTAGGTACCTACCTCGTGGGCTAATGTATCTGGACCAGCGACTGCATCGCGGCCTTTTTGCGATTGTATCACTGCAAAAAGTAGTCGTGGGCGACCTCCCTAATGATATCATAACATGGTGACTGATCACTAAATACCTAAAGCACAGAAGGCGGAATAAGTTTTTTTTTTACTTCCCACGGAATCTACCTACTTAATTTTCCGAGAAAAAAGTAGCCAATATCACTCTTCAGGTCTTTAAAAAATTAACGTGTGAATTCGGCGCGAGTGAAGGACATACCAACAAACAAACACACTCTTGCATGTACAATATTAGTATTATATACAGGCGGCGCATGCGCTCTATTAATAAGAATGGGACCTAAGCAATAAGTTATTGTAGGTTGTAACATTTTTTTAGACTGCGCCTAACTGTGACTAATAATAATTATTGTTATTGAGTTGGATGGAAGTACAAATATGTAAAAAAGTAATTTGTAACAAATAAAATAAACTTAGTTTCTTCTTGCTAACTCGAGTTGTGTAACTCGAATTCATTTCCAAGTTACCTGAATTTCAACTCGAGTTAACGTGTTTTTTCAGAGTTGGCACATCTCTACCACGGTCCACGAATGACATTTGATTGAGTTGACAATAACTGACATTTGACACGTTAGTTTCTAATACTTTTATACTCTGGTATCTATACTCCGTAATGCCATTAGAACGACTTTTTTAATGTGTCGTAATTATTTTTATTTTTGATTCCCATCTTCTAAAAATTTGGTGTTTACACAGAAAAATACTTTAAAATATCTTAAAAAATATGAAATGATTTCTGAATCTGAATGGTTTTTAAATTAGCTGGGTCAGACTTCGCCGATCTCCTTTGAAATATTTTTGTCTGTTTAGTAGTTTTTGTTTCTGTCGGAGCGAAGTTGCTTATCCTCGTTCCTTACGAAAGGGGGCTAGACGGAAAAAATTAAAACCAAAAGTTGTAACGACACTTTTTGCTATAGTTGTAAGCCGTGCGGCGTGCGCGGGTTTCTTCGAACTTCGCGCGTGAACTTCGTTCCAAGCGGATGTCCCTTGACACCTCTCAAGTTTTTTTATATAGGTAATTATTCTATCGACGCCGTCACCGGGTCAGATAAGTTTGTGACACTATGATGAATTCATGACCGTTTTGAGGTTTGCCCGCTTATTTAGCTTTTTCTCGTCTTAAAACAACCGTTTAGCTGGCAGAGAGGGGGACACTTGACTCTAACGAAAAATAGCACTTTAAAGCTTAATATTTCGCAAATGGATCCCTGAATTGTAAAAACGGTTTTCCCACACCCACAAGGCTTTTTTTTTGAACGACCTAACCAACGTCATCCCAACACAGTGAAGTACTTAACTGGATACTCAATTTCTAATCGATCATACTTGTGGAAGTTGCTCATCAACTAGTAAAGAGCTGATAACTGATGTTCAAACGGCTTAACGATTTTCTTCAATCATAGCTAAAACACTCGATCAAGTATCCTTCCAACCCAAGAATAAAACTAAAGACACCTAGAAATAGGTACGTTATGTTAAACCTAAAAGACCCTTTTGACAACGACGTTTGTTTGTTAGCTCTTTTGTTGGTTCATACGTTCATTCGTTTGGTCGTTCATTGATTCGTTTGTTTCTTGTTTTTTAATAGTTTTGCTACAAATTTTTGAAGTTATTCAGAGGCATCTTATACTCATACTCAATATTATGTGTATAAATGCGAAAGTTTGGGTGGATGTTGGTTACTCCATCACCCAGAACGACTGAACTGATCCGGTTGAAATTTGGCACAGAGATAGATTATATACTTAGAGTAACACAGTCTACTTTTTATCACGGAAAATTGAAGATTTCCCGCGGGAACCGAAAAACTTCAATTCACGCGGATGAAGTCACAGGCTTCAGCTGGGTGTAGATAAATAATTGTAAAGTTTGTTTGTGCTCTGCAATGGAACGGCGCCTTTAACTCCATATACGAGTAACTGTAGTATAGTAACTATAGCTGTACAGAAGTGGTTTTTGAAATTTGTTCCCGTAGCAAACTTTTCACGAGTCGTGTTCGACACACATAAAGTTGATACGGATTTTCGCGGTTTCCTCTTTGGGGCAACTTTAGGATTTCCGGTCTCATAATGCACAAGTATACGGTTCACGGAATGAAAAACATGAAACACGTTTTAAAATATTATATCTAGCTAGGCTTAGTGAATTTGTGGGTTCGTCTTTTCTTTGCAATAAGGTTAATTGTGGTAATCTAACCTAATTTATTATAAATGCGAAAATTTGGATAGATGGATGGATGGATGTTACTCGACCACGCGAAAAGGGATCTGGATGAAATTCGGCACAGAGATAGATTATATTCTGGAATAACACAAAGGTTACGTTTTATCTCGGAAAATTAAAGAGTTCCTGCGGGAACCAAAATACCTCAACCCACGTTAGCTAATTATTCGTTAGGTACTACTTAGTACCTAACTAATATTTAATCCGTGGCACAGTCTAAGGAGATACGTTATTAAAGATGTTAATGTAATTTATACTTACGCTGTGGCACCCAATAGTAATTATAATAATTATGTTAGCACTAATATAAAGCAAAAGAAAATAATCACGTTACAGAATGTTTGCACGCTCCTAGTACAATCTTCAAAGCGTTCATATAACGAATAGCTGTAAGCAAAACACCTAATTAGTCTGCGCTAAGAAATTTCTAAGTTAAAAGATGCCACGGACAATAGAAATTTATAGATGGAGACAAGGCGTGCAAATATTATGATGACTAATAATTTTCTACTGCTTGCGTGTTGCAATATAAAGGCTCAAAACCGAATACAATGCAGCACCCACAATCCAGTACTGAACATGGAACATGTGTGCGATGTACTATTCAAGTACTTAAATTATGCATTATTATAACTCCTGTCTAATAAGTGAGTATTTATTTTGTTTGGGCTCATATTATGAATCGTAGTCTTAGTACAACGTACTATTACGTATTCTGTGGTCTTAGAATACGTTCACTCACTCTTCAAAAAGTAAACGTAGAGTGACATTCATGTTGGAGGCATGTTTAAATTCAAATAACTTTATTTCAAGGAATTGCTTGTGCTACTTTTAGTATGATTATGGTCGTGAAAAGTGAAGACTACCAACGGTTCATATTCTAAATGAGAATAGCCAGTACTCAGCAATAATTAATATTTTGTGAACGCAGTTACTGCAATAAATGTGTTATGTGTTAAATTTTCTATTTATTTAATGGCCATATTTGTTTACGAGCGCTCCGCTCCGTCCACCTTTTCTTTTTAGTCTGAGATTAAAAGACCCCCGGATTAATTTCCTCCCGGGCCATATAAATAATTATGTACAAAAGTTTAATCTCCTACTTTTGTCTTGTTCTTCAAAAGGATTGGCTTTTTCCACTTCTTTCATAGCTAGGAATAAAGGCAAGACTTCTTACCACTTTTGCTTTGAATGAGGGTAGAAATAAAAAAGGGTTGAAAAGGGGTTTCTACTGGTTAGACATAATGGCGCGCTGAAAGCATGGGGCGTTGTCTAGTTCGATCATTACTATAACTATTAGAGTACCACTAAAATCTATTTGAATGGCAATAATTTGCTCTAATGGCTCTGGTAGTTCCTTAGTTAAGACAATTTGTGAGATGGTGATAGTGAATAAAAAAATAAAGCCGGCTTAGTTTGTTGTGGGCTCTTCTCAGACCAGGGCGCATTTGGAACCCTCTTAGCTTAAGTTTTAAGATATCGTAACTAATTATTATCACCATCATCTATATTAATAAAATTCAAAGTCTGACTGACTGACTTATGTATCAATGCACAGCCTAAATATATAGTGTACCTATTATCTATGGCCTAAATCGCTGGAGACTTAAAATTTTGACAGTAGTTGCCTTTTGTGACGTAGGTGCTCGCTAATGAAGGTTTTTATCAAAATTCTATCCTTAAAGGGGTGGAATAGGGGTTGGAAGTTTGTATGAAAGTCCGTCTTTTTAAATATTAATAGTTTATAGTTTTTGTAAAATTGTTTTTGTAAAATTTATAGTTTCTGTAAATTTTATTTTCAATTACGTCAAATTGTGAGTTTGTCCTTCAATCACGCCGCAAGAGAGCAACGGACCAACGTGATTTGCATGGGTTAGTTGAAGACCTGGAGAGTGACATAGGCTTCTTTTAATCCCGGAAAATTAAGTGCGAAAATTAAGTGAGTGCCTGTGGGAACTCAAAACTTATGCCACGCGAACGAAGTCGCGGGCGTCCGCTAGTGTTTTATAAGTGAACACATCCGATTATAATCTCACGATTGTGGGTTCAATTTAAAAAAAACTTTTATAAGTAGGTAATCGACGTCAATATGTGTACCTACAGTAACATGAATATTCGATTGATTGATTGAATGAGCACTGTAGTTATTCATTTAAAATTAAAAGCTTCGGATCTATTTAAGTATGTATTTAGCTTTGAAAGTTAGCCTCAATCTCGTCCGGTGATTAATGATGATGCAGTCCAAGATGGAAGCGGCCTAACTGGGACGGGTTATAGCAGTTTAATTATACCTATTAACTATCCTTTTATTTTTTACAGGCTCTTATTTGACTTACTTTGTTTGTGGGTTTGTTTAGGCCAATTTGTCTTTTGCGAGGCTCTGGCCGTCGCTAGTTACCGTCAAAGACGTACCGCCAAGCATTCCGGTACGATGCCGTGTAGAAACCGACTAAATAATTTTCAAATAACTGCCATACCCCTAACAGGTTAGCTCACTACCATCCTAGACTGAATCATCACTTACCATCAGGTGAGATTGCAGTCAAGGGCCAACGTGTAGTGGAATAAAAAAAATATATATCTTGCAACTGAATTTTAAAACAGTTATCACCAACAGATTGAGATCATAGATTGCATTTTGCAAATTTCTAGAGGATACTTGAAGAAAACAGACGAAAAGCTCTCCTCGTAAATTTATTTTACACGAACTATAAAAATGTTACAGCACGAAAATAAAATCACACAAGAACTAAGGCAACAACGAATGACAAAGAAGAGAGCCTGGCAGCAGCGCACGCATCGTTTTATAAGCTCGTCTCTGACACAGCGGTCTTTGTAGTCTGCCATTTTGGATTCACAATGACGTCACTTGTCTAACCTTGCATTTTAATCCAAACAAAAAACAGCTTAATCGGTTGGGGATAACTGTTTCACAATTCAGTTGCAAGATTTGACGTAAACAAACCCACAAACCTAGGAAGTTAAATAAAAGGTTATAGGATACAAAAGTTCTATTGTCAAATCACACAATATTTTATTTCTGGAACAAAATCAAAGAGTTTGCGCATCATTCCCCTTAATAGACTCTTCCGGATTCAAAGGTGACCCTTTCGTAATCCGAGATAGGTATAAGGCTACACGTACATATTTGATTTTAAATTTCGTTGTGATTTTAATCAGTGTACCATGTGAGTTTGAAAACTCGCATGGTATCGATATAGCTGAGATCATAAAAATACTAGCGGATGCTCGCGACTTGGTTCACGTGGTATAAGTTTGTTTTCCCACAGGCACTCCTTAATTTTCCGGGATAAAAAGTAGCCTATACCACTCTCCACTACCTGTGCAAAACACCCGTAGCTCTGTCGCGGCGTGATTAAAGGACCAACTCTCTATTTCACCCCTTTGGGGATAGAATTTTCAAAAACTGTGAAACACATATTTCTTTGTTTTTAACCGGTAGCTCACATACCAAGTTTCTTGGCTATAACTTGAGAAATGAAGGACTTTCATACAAACTTCCAACCCCTATTTTACTCCTTTGGGAGTGAAATTTAGAAAATCTGTGACATACGTACATCTTTATTTTATACCGTAAGCCAAGATACCAAGTTTCGTTGATATAACTTGTAAAAAACCTTGAGAAACGAAGGCCTTTTATACCGACTTTCATCCGTCGAATTTTCAAAAACGGTGAAATACGTATTTCTTAATTTTCAACTCTCAGCTCATATACCAAGTTCCATGGCTATAGCTTTCATACAAATTTTCAACCCCTAATTTATCACTTTAGGGGTTGAATTCTGAAAAACTGTGTCAGACGTAATTATTTATTTTTTAACGTAAGCCAAAATACTAAGTTTCGTTTATATTACTTGAGAATGTCTTGAGAAATGAAGGACTCTCATCCCCTATTTCACCCATTCGGGGGTAGAATTTTTGAAAACTGTGAAACACGTATTTCTTCATTTTGAACCGGTAGCTCGTATACCAAGTTTCATGGATATAACTTGAGAAATGACGGTCTTTCATACAAATTATCACCCCCTATTTCACCCCCTTAGGGGTGGAATTTTAAAAATTCCTTCCTTAGTGAGCGCCTACGTCACAAAAGCAATCTACTCTCAAAATTTCAAGTTTCTAACCCCAGTGGTTTAGGCTGTGCGTTGATTAGCTAAGGATTTTATATATATATATATATATAAATAGATAGGTAGATAGATCGAGAGAATGGACAAATATGAGAATTTTTGAGCTATCAGTGGAAATTTTTTGTAAATAGAAGTAATAGTAAGTGTACTATCTACGTCAATAATACGTAATTTATGACTCGAGATGACGCGAGCCATTTCGTCCGCGATTTTCCGGGACAAAAAATCTATGTCCTCCACCAGAGTGCTACCTATCTCTGTATACAAATAAAAAATAAACCGTGAAAGCATAGCAGATAGACAGACACACTTTCGCATTTATTATATTAAGTAGTGTATGGATTTTCTAACACATTGCTAATCCATACTAATATTATAAATACGAAAGTGTGGCTGTCTGTCTGTCTACTACGCTTTCACGGCCCATCTGTTCAACTGATTTTAAAGAAATTTGGTACGGGGATATATTACTATATAGGCTATATATGCTACTTTTTATCCCGGAAAATTAAAAAGTTCCCACGGGAATAAAAAACCTTAATCCACGCGGACGAAGTCGCGGCCATCATCAAGTAATAAATAGTTAAAACTAATAAGGCTGATGAGCTAATTTCTACATAGTGTTCCAATGAAAACATGAATACTCAACCGCCGTTTTGGATAAGAGATTCCACTGAGAAGAGCCGGCAAGAAACTCAGCAGTAGCTCTTTTTGTAAGTAGGTATAAATAATAAACCGTAGTGGAAGGTGTTATACTATTCTGTGGGACGCTGTACCTACGCAGTCGATTGCTTCCGTACAACTTTGTCACTAAGAAATTCGCCAACATAAAAACGCGCCATTAAAATACCTCATGTGCACTCCTCCTTAAGGCTGGTAAAGATTCATATAAAATAGGTATAAAGAGATATAGAAGTAGTGATAAAGCCTTTATCTCCCTTTGTTCTTGATACAATACGAGCTAATGTTATTAAATGGGGTGAGATCGACCCTTGGGCATTAGACGAGTTAACCGTTCGTCCCTCAATCTACCTCAATGTTATTCTAAAATCCTCTATTTTATTAGTTTGAATACGTAATAGTTTAAAACTTTACAGCCTTTCAAAAAGTTTTTGGGGCAAAAACCCACCGCGGTTAGAAAGGTTCATTTTTCATTTTCGCGCGCAAAACAAATGTTATGACTAAGTTTACATAAAAATTTTAAGAGCAACCTCTCTTAAAAATTATTATTTCATCATCATCATTATTTATTTATTCTTGATGGTTCTTTTAGGTAGGAATGGAATTTTAGACCAGATGGTAGATTCGCTTGACGATTCAAAAGCACTTGTACCTTATTCGAATAAAAAATCTTGTGACTTTTACTTGACTTGTTAAGCTGTCCTGGGTAAATTCTGACAAGGTCCTCACCAATCTTGGCTAAAAATGATTAAGAAAATAAGGAACCCAGGATTTTCCGTTAAGAAGGCCGAGCTTAGCGCTACTCCCTTTGAACGAATAGGTCACTCGATAAATCATGCATTTCTTGATCACTTTTTCCCCCTACTTTGACCCGATTCCACATGACGATAAAAGGGTAAGAGTAAAAAAAATATTGGGTGAAAGAACTAGAAGTTTAATTCGCTATAATCCGCAACAGTAGGTAAATCTATATGGTACAGTGTGTATCTTCTAAATTACTCTCAACGACAACTTCATTCCGACATCGGAGCGGAGCATCTTCAGGAGATGTTGACTCGATAATGCACGATTGTAAAGTGACGATCGTGTTGGAAGTTCCGGCTACTAAAAAGAATAAAAAAGAAAATTTTCAATAAGATCGCCATACGAAATGGGTCGCCAGCAAAAAAACGTGCTCATTGAGTATAAATTGAACACTTACACAAACACAATCCGACCTCACGCCTCAACTGGCCTTTTCCAAAATAAATAGAGGCATTACGCGGACAAATGCACGCCGATTTAGACACGCTGCAGCTTGTGCGATGCCGGGTCAAGTCACAAGCGGCAGCGGGTAAATGAATTCAAGAATTTTTAAACGGAATTCCTAAAGATCACTTTTAGAAAGAGACGATTTTACTTCCTGCTTTTATTTGCGAACAATATATTGAGTAACCTATGTTATATGCGACTATTTGAATAAAGGCAACCTTAAAGCTAAGATATTCCTTTTTACGTTCGTGTCGTTTGATCAAATTATAGCATCACACTCACTATCCCTGACCACGTTTTTCTGGAGAATAACAATTCATCAATTTAGATTTAGGGTAATTTTAAATACAAAAGATATAAAGGCATGGCAGATGCATATCAAATATTTAATTGGAGAGTTCACAATTAGTTGATATCTATACCCAATCTCAATTTATGAATGTATCATACTTCATACTCATATTATAAATTCGAAAGTGTTGTTTGTTGTTGGTTTGTTGGTTTATTGATTTGTAAAGGACAAACCAATAAACCAACAAATCATTCAATAAACCAACAAACCAATCACGTCGCAATGAAGCAACGGATCGACGTAATTTTTGGCATGGGTATAGATGAGGACCTGGAAAGTGACATAAGCTACTCTTTATCCCGGAAAATTAAGGATCTCCCGTGGGAATCAAAAAAACTTATTACACGCGGACGAAGTCGCGGGCATCAGCTAGTGAGTTATAATAGGAAAAGGGTATCATGGAGGGCGCTGTGTTCAACTGTTGCATGATCGACTGTTTAAAAACTTAAATAACATTACCTATCGCTTATAACTTGCGTCGTATCTCGTTCAAACGTATTTGCTGCAATGTTTGAACGGCACGGATCAGCGCGTCGAGTGCGACCCTGTCATGTGTATCGCAGCACGACATCAAGTGCTGTCTGAAATCACGCGACTTCCCTGCGCGGTTGTGAACATACAATCTACGAAATTGAATCCACTGTTATGTTTTACCCAGCACCGTTTTGGACTCGTCTATTAAAATAAATCTATACTAATATTATAAACGCAAAAGTATGGATGGATGTTTGTTACTCAATCACGCTCCAACGGCTGAACGCTAAACCTGAGTGCTAAAATTGGAATAGCGTTCCTTATACCCAAAGTGGAACCTAGAGTAAGATATATTTTGATGCAGGACTGAAAATAAATACACCAGTCATCTTTTCGTCTCTCACGTTCCGTGAAATACGATTGGGAAAATATACTATTATAGCATGCATCTATTTGTAAGCGATGCGCGTTGGATAGCAGCAGTCGGTGCGTGGAATGAATGCAATATAATACTTTATTTCCGTATCAGCATGATGCCAATTCTGTATTTGACAATTTCTCTAGCCCGATAATACTCACCTAGCTAGCAAATCCTTGTGGTCCTCCACTCAGGTTAATGATGAGCTAGCTTCAAAAATAATAATACCTGAGCTCGAAGTTTTTGGAATGCATTAAAAAGACAAGTATTTTTGAGACCTTGAATTTTTAAAGTCAGTAAGGCGAAGTTTTAAACAAAGATACAGCAATTTAACGTCGCACTACTGGGCACACGCCTCCATTCTCATAGGAGAGAGGGAATTAGAGCTTAGACCCACCACGCTGCTCCAATGCGGGTTCGCGGTCTATAACGGCTATTATCATGCTAGTGATGATAACCGACGAGTGATATACGTACTCTCCGAGGCATCAGGGTGACTTGCGGCCAACTTCCAACTCCGGGCTGGCACTGAGAATTTCTTAACTGAAAAACCGAATACGTAACAATTTTTATGCTCGACAGGGAATCAAACCCAGGACCTCGTGATCCGCAGTCGACCATGCTAACAGCTAGACCGACGAAGCAATCAGTGTGGTAATCGATAGAGTACGGATATTGAGTAAATGCAAAATAAGTAACATATTACATAGTCTTCTAGGCAAGCGCGCTCCATCTTACTCGTAGGCTGCATCACCACTTGCAAGCATGTCTGATTGTAGCCAAGCGCTATCCTAAATTAAAAAAAAACACCCCCAAGATGTAAACTATATTATGTAGGTATACCAGAATCGGATCAATATGGGCCGTTAAAGTAACAGACATAAATTCGCATTTATAATATGTAGGTATTATTAGTATGACAGCTGTATAATATGGAAATTAAGGATATCGATCACTACAGTCTAAACACTAAAAAGTTTCACTTTTATCAATAACCGAATCAGCAGTACTGATATTATAAAGTAACAAAAACACTGTATGGCACGTTGTCGATACTGTATGCACATATCAGTGCACGCCACTGTCACTGTAATTGATAACAGGCGTGCCGTCAGTGCAGTAAATTCTGCGTGACAAATTGCCTTTAACAGTTCGGTGGCAAGTTAATTATAAATTAGCCATTGATTGAAAACACCGTATTTGCTAGTTGCGTTCGTAAATTATCACTATATTCAGACGAAACTTTTTTTTTATATTTTGGTAAGTATATTGTTTATTATTGTAAAATAAAAAACCGGGCAAGTGCGAGTCGGACTCGCGCACGAAGGGTTCCGTACCATTATTAATAAATAATTACCTTTGTTAATGAACCGCAAGAGTAACTTTGTTTGTAGAGGTTTATTGTTAATATCAAAAAAACTATGCTAGTTAGAGCATTGGCTATAGTTTTCCTGTAAAATATACGTAAATTCCTATTGACCATAATTATTTCAAATTTTTCGATTGGTAAACTCCGGAGATAAGGGGGGGGGAACGGTATTTTTTTAGACATTTTCCCCGATAAATCAAAAACTATCATAACTAAAAATAATTAAAAATCTGTTTTAGAATGTACAAAGTAAACCCTTTCATATGATACCCCACACAGTACAGTTATCTCACTTTTAAATTTCAACCCTCAGGTTTTCCCCCTTTTTAAATAAGAACAAAAATAATTTCCAATATTTTTTAATTCCAGTGTCTTTGGGCCACTAATATATACAACTATTCCAAATTTCATGTCGATAGCTTCGGTAGTTACTGAAATAATCGAGTGTGACGGACGGACAGACGGACAGACGGACAGACGGACAGACAGACGGAGAAAGTCGCACCATAAGGGTTCCATTTTACCATTTTGGTACGGAACCCTAAAAAGACGTGTGGCACTCGGAGACTGCCGCGGTAAAGCTTATTGCATAGCATTTTTATCAACTCTTAAGTTTTTTTGTAACGGAATTTCTGGATTCGGTCTCCACGCTCAAAGCCCGCGATAGAAGCTATGCAATAGCTTAATAAATATAGAACTTAATGATACCTAGCCTATAACCTAATTACTATATAAATCATGACCGCGTGGAATGTTGGCAAGAATGCTGGCTGCATTGCCACGCTGGACAGCCAGGCTGATCCTTTGCGCAAAAAATGAGCCAGCCCTTCTGTCACCAGAAGATGCAATTAAACTAGTGGTTTAAAGTTTGAGAATATTATTTGCGTTGGTTTTAACTTTGCCATTGCATTTTAAAGACTGTGTTGGGCAGCATTTGATACGTCGAGGTTATTATGTAACTATAATTGATGACTTTCTTAAATGTCATTTAAGTTGCATGGAAGCAATGTTTGAGTATGGGTTTAATATAACTGTCATACTACTAGCAGATTAGCCCGCTACCATCTTAGACTGCATCATCACTTACTTGTGGTGGAATAGTGGAATAAAAAAGTAATATAAAATTACTTCGCATCAGGTTGGTCGCCCAGCTACGTTTCCTTAATGTATAATATAAGTCTTAAATCATTATGTTTTTTATTTTTAAAAACAAGCTTTTATCATTCGCCATATTGAATTAAGTGTGACGTATTGTGTAGTTTGACGTAAATGTTTGTATTCTTCACAGCAAACCCTTTCAATTGATATCCATATCAGAGGTATCATCTCAGTCAAGGGCTAACATGTAGTGGATAAAAAAAATGTCACGTACCTTGACGTTCCTAAAATGAGGATTATATTATATTATTCTAATACACGAAAGTAAACAATTATGAAACACTGGGCTTTAAGCATTGGCAGTATGGCCCCCGAACATTGAAACGTGATGTTAATCTTTTTTAGCAAACATTAAACGCGACCATCCTGTGAACTCCACTCCACCATTAGAAGAGGATTTACCAATTTAGCCGCCGTTGTTTCGTAATAATCCCGAAGGATTCGATCCCTTTAACCCTTACTTAGAATATTTATTACTTACTTTATTCCCTTTTTAGCCAAATTCAGGATGCTTCCAAATAAATCTTGGGCCGAAACGTAAGGGATTAAATATCTTCCGAAATTAACCCTTGAAGTGTGTTACTATCTTCAGTAAGGGTCAAATAGGGAAATGAGAGTGTCTTTTCGTTCTAATCAATTAGTTGAACCTGTTTTCTTCACTTTCATAATATCCACGTACGAGTATATTGAAATAAAATAAAATAAAATAAAGGTTTCACTACTTAATGATCCACTGCTTCATCGATTTTTCTACGCAGATTCAGCAGAGCGAAACATTTTGTCCTGTCGCGCTAGACTGTGCACTAAACTACCACAATTCTTTTTTTGGTATCCTTTACTCAATGTGTCGTTGAATTTACTTACTTGCTTGCTAGCCAGGGTCCAGAGGTTACTTCAACGTGTCGATGATTTTAATTTTTTAGGGTTCCGTGCCTCAAGAGGAAAAAAGGAACTCTTATACGATCACTTCGTTGTCCGTCTATCTTTCTGTACACCTGTAAACAGCCCATTTCTCGGAAACACATGGAGATCATGTTGATGACATTTGGAACTGTAAAAAATTCAAGCTTCTAAGTCACTCGCTTATAAATCAAAACCTATAGGGTACTTTCCGTTGACCTAGAATCATGAAATTTGGCAAGAAGCAAGGTCTCACAGCACAAGTATAGGGTAAAATCCAAAAATCGATAATTAGGGTTCTGTACTCATAGAGTATCGAATTGTTTGTCAGGCGTTACCAGTATACAGGTAGCACCATATTACGCAAAATACTGTGATACTCACACAGCTGATAACGTGTTGTTATGACATCTTTCTTGTTCTAACTAAAATAATTTATATTGTGTGGTGAAATTGAAAATGAATTTCCAATAAATTGTGTTTACGCATCCACGCATCGCCATACCCATCGGCCATCCATGGAAAGCCAGTAACTCAATTACTCCCACAAATTGACTTTCTAAATCTGCCCGCTGTTTTCTAAAATACAATAGATCCACCTGAATAGGCACTGATTGTTTCCGTATTGTCCCAGCATCGCTGTAACACGAACGCTGTTTTGAACTATGGACCGTGGATTAGGGGCAAATACAGTGTCAATAAATATTGCTTAGGTACTGGTTAATGGTTTGAAAGTTTGAAATTTAAACAAAGCACTATTTTAACCACCATCAAACTATTATAAAGGCTTGCGAGAACTCAACGCGTAACGGCGTTGAGTACTCTGTGAATACTATTCACTGAATAGTAATATATTAGCTATCTGTCTTCCATTTTTAGGGTTCCGTACCTCAAAAAGACAAAACCCTTTTTCTCAGGAATGCATGGAGGTATCAAGCTGAAATTCATATCAAACACTCAGGTCTCCTGTCCCTTGGAGCTGTGAAAAAATCAAACTTCTAAGCTAAAGCAATCAAAAGATACAGCCGTTTATACTGCAAATTTTCGAAACTCGCAAGGGAATCAAAACCTACAGGTTACTTCCCGTGAACTCAGATTCTTGAAATTTGGTACAAAGCACCGTCTTATAGCACAGATAAACAACAATTAGCGAAAAGCATAAATTTTTAGTTGCATGATATAATAAAAATATTTTTAATAATTTTTAACTTACTACAGGTTTGTACGGAACCTGTACAAACCTTGGCCGGTTTTTTTAACCGACTTCCGACTTTTCTATAATGATAGATCGCACGACCTTTGGGGGATAGATACCATGAAAGTAAGTTCCCTTGGTAGGGTGTTTAGGGGATAACAATTTGTATGAAAATATTTAAATTATTAATAACAAATAATAATAAAAAATAAGAGACAATAATATTATGTAGATACATTGAAATAGAATGAGTACCTACTAAAATTCTACATCAATGTGTAGATATATTATTTTTATTATGATACACATAAAAAATTAAACTATATGAGGACTTTTGGGAAATATAAAGACATTCAAATAATGCTTACGTTGATTTTTGAAAAAAAAATCCTGCCACTAATTTACACCTACACCAACACTCGAGCGAAGCCTGGTAGTTGAGCTTGAAAATATCAATATGGCATAGTCTCGTATTTCTATAGTTTACCCTAGTTAATCGCACCTACCGCAGTTAATCTCGTAACAAAGTTAGCCTCATGCAATGCTCCTATAATATAGAGACAACATCAAGGTAACGTCTTAGATTTGCGGTTTGAGCTTTATGTTTCCAAGGCATAGCTTGTGACCATAAAATACTTTAACATTTGTATAATACAAGTTCTGAATTTCAAAGATTTACACTTAATCGCGCAAACACTAAAATACCTACAAAAAATCCAAGCGATATAATTTCTAGTACATAATGTTATATTTTTGTAATTTCCACCTATTTGACCACAGCTTTAAATATAATGATGCATGCATGACGCCTGAAACATAATCCATGGTATAATTTTTTTTTGTTAAAACTCTTTTATTTTTCGGGATCAGAAGTGGAAATGATTTGATTTATTTATTTGAAATGATTTTTTTTATATACTAGCTGATGCCCACGTCCGCGTGGTTTAAGTTTTTGATTCCCGCGTAAAAAGTAGCCTATGTCACTCTCCAGGTCCTCAACTATACCTATGCCAAAAATCACGTCGATCCGTTGCTCCGTTGTGGCGTGATTGAAGGACACACCAACAAACCATAAACCAACAAACAAACACAATTTCGCATTTATAATCAAATCAATATCATAAATGCGAAAATTTGGATGGATGGATGCCTGGATGGATGTATGGATGGATGTATCGATGGATGTTTGTTACTCAATCACGCCAGAACGGCTGAACGGATCTGGATGAAATTTGGCACAGAGATAGATTATAGTCTGGAATAACACATAGGCTACTTTTTATCCCGGAAAACTAAGGGGTTCCCGCGGGAATCAAAAAACTTCAATCCACGCGGACGTAGTCGCGGGCATCAGCTAGTATTAAGTATAATTTCCCGTAGGACTGCTTGTGCCACTTATGGTAAGTCAACACTCTACCACATCGGTTCGGAAAATTAGTTATTTCCATCTCCGGGATGCAAGCTACTTCTGTACCAAATTTCATCAAAATCCGCCTCCTAAAAAGATGACAAACAGACAGACAGATCGAAATATTTGCATTTGTAAAATGAGTATGGATTGTTTGTATAGGTAGTATTCAGAAAGTGCGAAAACGGATTAACGTAGGAAGTTCTAATGAAAATACATTATTTATATTTTCGGGGTTGCTTCAAAATTATAATTTTAAATTGGCCCAACTTTCTGTGGGCAAATTGGGTTAAAACGAACCTCTACTTTATCGTGTGCTTAGAATTCGGTAGAATGTTTGGCATTCCCTAAGTAATATATTATGACCATTGCGCAAGAAAGGTCGTCGGTCGTCAAAACCCTGTTTGAGTTCGCTGTACTTAGGCTTTTCTCAGGCCTGGCCACTTTGGAACCCTCGTTTTAATATACTTGATGATGCCTGCGATTTCGTCTGCGTCTTGGATGGATAAATGGATGGATGTATGGATGGATGGATGTTTGTTTCGCAATCACGATAGAATGGCTGATCAGATCTGAATGAAATTTGGCAGAGAGATAGATTATAACCCGGAATAACACATAGGCTCCCTTTTATCCCGGATAATTGAAGAGCTCCCGCGGTAGCCAAAAAACCTCAATCGACGCTCACGAAGTCGCGGGCATCAACTAGATATTTCTAAATTACATGAAAAATATATGTAGGTATGTGTTGTATCATGTAGATAATATTATTAAGTACGTCGCTTCAATTAATCCATCCTCTAAAGTTACTTATGGTTCCAAACGTGAAAAGTCTAACAAACTGGGTTTGGATACAGGTATTCTTCGCTCTTCAATCGAGCAATGCAGAAATAACCTCTTTGACGACTCTAACCTAGTTTAACAACACAGCATAAACGCTGAAACGTATAAAGTTAGCCTTTGCATTGATGGCAATAAAGGTGAGTATGAACGCAGAAACAAGTTGGTTTTATCTAAAAAGCTATCGTATGAGAGGATATGAGGTTAACAGACGAGATCGTGTCTAGATTATTGGAGTTTAAGCATATCTTACATTGATAAATACGATATTCTCCGCTTTGGGTTTAATTTGACAAATTCTATTTCAGTGCTCAAAGGATTTTCATTCACTTAGTACATCTTTAAGCGCTTGGTTACTACGAATTTTCCATTTTTATACTATCTTCTAACATTTAAAGATTATAATACTAGATACCTAAACGGTTGATGGTACCTAATACATATGCCATTATCCCATATCCAAGCAAAGTGTGTTGGTTAGTTTGATTATCCCTCAATCACGCCGCCACAGAGCACGGTTCAACGTTTTCGGTTGTCGATAACGATAGCAGACTGTGTATGAATAAAACTAGATCCACTGTTTTACAAGGGGGCTTAGTGACTAAGTTGTTACGTTGTTCACGTTAGGTTCGATTTTCATAAAAATTTCGAAGCCCTTTTTTACCCCCTTAAAGGTTGAATTTTCAAAAACCTTTCTAAGCGGATGCCTACGTCATAGTAGCTATCTGTTTGCCAAATTTCAGCGCGATCCATCCAGTGGTTTGAGCTGAGCGTTCATAGATCAGTCAGTCAGTCAACTTTTCCTTTTACGTAGGTATATTTAGATCGCTGCACTGTAAAAACGACAGCAATAGAGAGTATGCAGGACTAAAGCAGATAGCACATGACCGCAAAAGTTTTCTCCGACTAACCACCAAGCTTCAGTTTGAAGATGGCACCACATGATGATGATGATGATAAATAGACATAGAATTATTGATGCAGTGTTTAGATACGGAACTGGGCTATCGGTCAAACGGTTATACGTAGTATATTATATTATTATACGTATTGTAATAATATTTTCTGTCCTTTTGCAGCACCGATCCTGCACGCGGATAATCCTTGGACCGCCATATTTGACACGGGCGCTAAAACAAACATGGCCGCCGTCAGCCATTAAGCGTGTTTGCTTAGGTTGCGTTACACATTATTACAGCGTTATTTTTTTGTTGACCGACTCCTTTTACCGGAATAATAATATTCATAAAGGCCTTTCATTGCATATACGCTAGATTTTCTCATGCTAGAAATTTTTCAACCTCGTCATAATATAATCTTCAAAGACGAGGTCTATACCACGTCCATGTGTTGGACATAGATCTCTTTTCCTTCTTAAACTTGTTTTTGGGACATCGTAGACGCATAGATTTACCAGTTCAGTTGAAGTTTACTGTTCTGTTAGTTATTATTATTATTATTATTTATTATTAAACGGTCAAACGGCTAATTCAAACTATTTAAATAATTATTATATTGATGCATACAAATTGAAAACCATGCACTAGCACCTTTCTACCTAATATAAAGTTTTAAATTATAAGCTCTGTATGCAGTTAGAGATTTTCTGCCCCTTCGATCACGACAACGTTAACAACAATAATTTGTATGGAATTATTATCGAGAGCTTGACAGCTGGCGCTCGTGCAATTCCCTATACCTAAATGGTACCTAGTGAACGTAAAGTCTGCCTCGTTGGTCTAGCAACTGCTTCGTTGGTCTAGTGGTTAGCATAGGCGACTGCGGATCACGAGGTCCTGGGTTCGATTCCCGGTCGGGCATGAAAAGTTAGGTATTGGGTTTTTCAATTAAGAAATTCTCAGTGCTAGCCCGGAGTTGGAAGTTGGCGGTGTTTCACCCCCGTGCCTCGGAGAGCACGTTAAGCCGTCGGTCCCGGTTATTATCACTAACATGATAATAGTCGTTAAAGCCCGCCAACCCGCATTGGAGCAGCGTGGTGGGTCTAAGCTCTAATTCCCGCTCTCCTATGAGAGTGGAGGCCTGTGCCCAGCAGTGGGACGTTAATAGGCTGTAGTGATGATGATGATGATGAACGTAAAGTGAGCTTACAATTTTCTGAAAGAGGCGACTCATATAATTATGATAGAACTTCACTTTGTAAGTACGTATAATCACTAATTCGACCTGTTTAAGGGGCTCATAGATTCCTACACGTCAAAAAGCATGTACATGTACTACAAAAACAGTTCGAGATTATACGTTTTAAGCTGTCAAATGATTACGATTGGCTTAGACAATTGGGCCTCTATTTTTGTTCATCAGGTGAACTTATGTTTCAAGTTAGGCGATCAAACATAATAAAAAAACATTAGATCCTGAAAACGGCTTATTTTTCTGACTCACCGCACAATTTTCTCCCATTCTATCAATCTGTGCTTAAGCCGCAACGTTTTTCATTTATTCTTTAAAGTTGCACGAAAGTGGAAAGAATAATTCTTTTATTCCAAATTTATAACATTTTATCTACTTCCGTTTTAGGTAACCCAATTTAGCAATTACTTGGAGAGGAGGCGGACAGTGCCCTAACTAGGTTAGATGAGTAAGAATCGAGCGAGAACTTTTAACGGAACGTTTTCTTTGGACTGAAATAAATGTTTTATTTCTTTACTAGCTGATGCCCGCGACTTCGTCCGCGTGGTTTAAGTTTTTTGTTATTCCCGCGGGAACTCCTTAATTTTCCGGGATAAAAAGTAGCCTATGTCACTCTCCAGGTCCTCAACTATACCCATGTCAAAAATCACGTCAATCCGTTGCTCCGTTGCGGCGTGATTGAAGGACAAACCAACAAACCAACAAACCAACAAACAAAGTGACTTTCGCATTTATAATATTAGTAAGTAAAGTATATTATGATAGAATAGGTACAGGGAGTATAACGGGTTTGCAATAAAAATGGATGGATTGGATTCCTACTAATTAATTCAAGCGAAAACCCATACTAATATTATAAATGTGAAAGTGTGACTGTGTCTGTCTGTCTGTCCGTCTGCCTGTCTGTCTGCTACGCTTTTACGGCTCATCTGTTCTACCGATTTTAATGATATTTGGTACAGGGGTAGGATGTATCCCGGGGAAGGAAACTTTTTATCCCGGAAAATGAAAGAGTTCCCGCGGGCATCAATAAATATTAATCCACGCAGACGAAGTCGCGGGCAACATCTAGTTAAGTATAAATGTGAAAGTTAGGCTGTATGTTGTCTTTTTTTTCCACTACAAGTTAGCCCTTGAGGCCTTGACTGCGATCTCACCTGATGGTAAGTGATGATACAGTCTAAGATGGTAGCGGGCTAACCTGTTAGGGGTATGGTAGTTATATGAAACCCATACCCCTATTCGGTTTCTATAACACGGCATCGTACCGGAACGCTAAATTGCTTGGCGGCACGTCTTTGCCGGTAGGGTGGCAACCACGGCTGAAGTTTCCCATCAGGCCAGACCAGAATAAAATCAGAAATGGTAAGTTCCCAAATTGACCCTCCCGGGGATCGAACCCGGGGCCTCCGTACGTTAAGACAACAGCGCTCAACACTGCGCTAGGAAGGTCGTCTAATTTGATTCATTATATGGAACGCAGCATAATCGGAGTTCGCAGAACGCAGAAATCTTTACTTACATATAGTTATTTATATATTACTAGCTGATAAGCTGATGCCCGCGACTATGGGTTGTCTGGAGGAGATCACTTTTAGTGATAAGACCGCCCTGGCGCACGCGTTGTTTTCTGTTTTTTGTTTCTAATTATTTCTGCTATGCGTGGATATTAAATTTATTTATCTTTATTTTATATTATATATATAAGTACTAGCTGATGCCCGCGACTCCGCGTGGAGGTATGAAAATTAGTTATAAACCTATTCTCATACCTACTTAGTATACATATGAAATTTCATCAAAATCGGTCAAGCCGTTTCGGAGGAGTATAAACACTAAAACTGTGACACAAGAATTTTATATATTAGAAAGATAATAAAAATTCTTTCCATAAAACCGACTTCCAAAGCCACTGTAAAGTAAAAAATAATTTTGATTTCTACACACTATGTTGAAGTCGGGCGAGTATAACAAAGTTACGCAAAGTTGATGCGTCAGGCTCGCCCGACTTCAACATAGTGTGTAGAAATCAAAATTATTTTTTACTTTACAGTGGCTTTGGAAGTCGGTTTTATGGAAAGAATTTTTATTTTTAACTTTTTAGTGTACTCTTAATCCCCACGGCTTAGGAGTGCAATACCCTGCAGCATCAGAGTTGAGGAGTTGGGTCTTGGGTTTTAGTATGAAGTCGTTGCTTGACTTTGCTTGACTTTGCTTGAATATGAATTCACCATAAAAAATCCTAAAGGAGTTCTGTACCCTGCAGCATCAGGGTTGAGGAGTTGGGACTCAGAGTTGAATCGTATACACGTGACTTGATACCTACTATATGAATTCACCATCAAAACTTCGTAACTATCTAGTTTTGAGTCGTAGGTATACCTGAAGCATCAGGATTGAGGATTTGCAGTCAGAAATTTTTATGGGACCATCTCGCGAGCTCCCTCTAACCACTGGAAAAAAAAAACAAATCGGTTTGGAAACCATGGAGATATGCAGAAACATACATAAAAAAAAACATACGCGCCGAATTGAGAACCTCCTCCTTTTTAGGGTTCCGTAGCCAAATTTGGCAAAAACGGAACCCTTATAGATTCGTCATGTCTGTCTGTCTGTCTGTCCGTCCGCATGTCACAGCCACATGTGAACCGCATTAAGATTATCTTACAAAAATAGAAAAAAAAAACAAAAAATTTTGGGGGTTCCCCATACTTAGAACTGAAACTCAAAAAATTTTTTTTCACCGAACCCATACGTATGGGGTATCTATGGATAGGTCTTCAAAAATGATATTGAGGTTTGTAATATTATTTTTTTCTAAACTGAATAGTTTGCGCGAGAGACACTTCCAAAGTGGTAAAATGTGTCCCCCCCCCCCCGTAAAGTATTATGAAGTTACCATACAGTACAGAGGTATGTAATGCGTGCATGAAAGGGAAGAGTACCCGTTTACCATTTAAAACTGTGACTAAACCTAAATCTCATCAAATTGGCGAACTTATTCACACAACTCCAACTAAAGAAGGTTACAGATACTTACAAACCATTATTGATGATTATTCACATTATACTGTCGTTTACCTATTGAGAAATAAAAGTGAAGCTGAAAACAAGTTACTGGACTATATAAGGAGATTTGAAACTGAGAAAGAGAAAAGAATTAAAAGGATTAGATGTGATAATGGAGGTGAATTTACATCAAGATTTTTCAAAGATATATGTAGAAAGAAAGGCATCAGAATAGAGTATACTTATCCGTACAGTCCTCAGATGAATGGCACAGCAGAGCGAATGAATCGAACACTATATGATAAAACTAGAATTATGTTGAGTGAATCAAACTTACCAAAACATTTATGGGGTGAAGCCACACTCTGTGCAGCATATCTTTTAAATTGTACACCCTCAAGGGCTATTAATTTTAATATACCTGCCAAACGATTTGGAAGAGATATAGACTTGAAACGTTTAAGAATTTTTGGCTCTAAAGCTTGGATGATGAATATACCTAAAAATGATAAACTTGATGATCGCGCAAGAGAAATGAGAATGGTTGGGTATGCAAGAACAGGATACAGATTGTGGGACCCCAAAATGGATAGAGTGGTTAGCTCCAGAGATGTACGATTTGATGAAAGAGATAAAAGATATAGAGAAAATGAAGACAAAACAACTAATGTTTATAGAAATATGTATGAAGATGAAGATGAAAATACATTAGAGAAAGAAAATATAAATGAACAGAGACATGAAGAAAAAGAACAGAGTAAAGAAAATCAGGATAGTGACACTTATAATAGAAATGAAGAGCGAACTACAAAAAGTGGAAGAATTATTAAGAAACCTACAACATTAAATGATTATGAGCTATACGAAGCATATTGTTTTATAGGCGAAGAAGACGAACCTAAAACATATGAAGAAGCAATTGAAAATGGATGGGATGAAGCGATTAAAAACGAAATAAATTCATTAGAGAAAATGAACACCTGGACAGAGACAAACATACCTAAAGATAAACAGATAATTGATACTCGTTGGATATTTAAAATTAAAGACAACGGTATTAAAAAAGCAAGATTAGTTGCAAGATGATATCAATTAAAAGAAGAAAATAACTTTGGAAAACATTATGCACCAGTTGCTAGACTATCTACAGTAAGAACAGTGTTAGCAGAAGCAATTCAAAATGACTGGACAGTTAAACAATTAGATGTTCCAGCAGCATTTTTAAATGGAAAATTGGAATCTGAAGTATACATAAAACCACCAAAAGGAATACAAGTAAATAACAATAAAGTACTTAAACTTAATAGAGGACTATATGGTTTACGTGAGAGTCCCAAGTGTTGGAATAAAAGATTTGACTCATACATAAAGCATAAAGGATTTGAAAGATCTCAGAATGATTTTTGTTTTTACTTAAGAAAAGATATAAGAGTTTGGTTAGTTATATTTGTGGATAACATATTAATTACTGGACAGACTGAAAATGTGGAAAATATAGTACAGGATTTAAAAATGGAATTTGGCATCAAGGATTTTGGTGAACCAAGTTTATTTCTAGGGGTGGAAATTGAGAGAAATAAACAGTATTTAAAAATGACACAAAAGAAACAGATAAATAAAATGTTAGAAAGATTCAATATGACAGATTGTAAAGGTGCATCCATACCAATGATAAAAGGTTTTGAATACAACAAAGATGAAGAGATTATTGATGTTCCTTATCGAGAGTTAATAGGCTCATTTGTGTCTACGTCAACAAGGCCAGATATAACATTTGCAACATCTTATTTAAGTAAATTCTTGGATAAACCAACGCAGAGCTCATGGATACAAGCCAAAAGAGTTTTAAGATATTTAAAAGAAACAATAGATCTTGGACTAAAATACAATAAAAGTTTAGAAAACAATTCCATTGTATGCTACTCCGATGCAGATTGGGCTGGATGCAATGTGGACAGGAAAAGTGTTACCGGCTCAGTGACCCTGTATAATAATAATATAGTAGCTTGGTTAACCAGAAAACAGAACTGTGTCGCATTATCAACAGCAGAAGCTAAGTATGTAGCGGCAGCCACCAGTGCTTGTGACTTGTTATACATAAAAGGACTTTGTAATGACTTGTGTGTGAAAAGTGTGAGTAACGTAAAATGTTCTTTACTAATGGACAATAGAGGTGCAATTGAACTAACAAAATCATTTGAAAACTCTAAGAGAGCTAAACACATAGACATAAAGATGCATTTCATAAAAGATTTGGTTGAAAAAAGGATTTTTGATGTTTGTTATGTAACTACAGAGAAAAATTTATCAGATTTATTTACTAAAATATTGCCATGTGAGAAACTTTGTTATATTAGAAATTCATTAAAAATTGTGTAAAGATAATTTAAGTAAAAGCAAAAGGGAAGATTTAAAAAGGTAAAAAGTTAAAATTGTTAGAGATAGAATATTAAGTAAGATTCAAAAAATGTTTGTATGATGTAGGTATGTTTAACTAGTATTGTAATTGTAATTTGTAAGAGAAGCTGTAATATGTATGCGATTTCATATCTTAAAAGATTATGAATCGAGGGGTGGTGTTGTAATATTAATCTGTGGTTGTGTTTTAGTCTATTACTTTGAACTGTCAAGTTAGCGTCCCTTGTCTCTGTCCCTTCTTGCAAAATGGTGTAACGGAAATAGGTAATAGAAAAATGTCTAATAATTGTGGTAAATAATATAGGAAGTTTAATAAAGTAATTTAAAGAGTTTTAATAAGCACCTGAATCTATTACATAATTTATTATGCCATCACTTTCTATAAAATTAGCTTCATTCTCATTTGTACTGGCATGCATATGATATTGATAGTCTAAATCCTGTAAATTATTATCTTGTTGATCTTCGCTCATATTAGCTTTTTGGTAATTTCCTTGATAATTATTTCTCCGACCTCTACAATTGGTTTGTCTGCCTCTATATCTACCACGATAGTTGCCTCGACCTCTTGAAAAGCACTCAAATTTTTTATGACCTGGCTTTCCACACTTATAACAAAGTTGTGCACTAAAATCTACTGCATTATCAGACTCACTATTTTCTTTCTTTTCATCATACTTATTTTCTTCATTTTTCTGAGTAAATTTAGTCTCTGCATCTAATAAGCGAGCTTTTACAAAATCTGTACTTAATTCTATCTCACAGCTCATAGTTTCTAAGGCACTCCTTCATATTCAGCTGGCATGCCCAATAACAAATAACATACCTTCTCGCTCTCATCCATTTGACACATGTTTTCTAATGAACTTATTATATCGTCGAAAGTCATGAAATATTCTTGTAAGCTTTCATTATTATTAAATTTTAACGTTAAAAGTTTTTTTCTCAAATTTAATTTATTCAAAACAGATTTTCTTTCAAAGAAATTGTCTAAGAAATTTATCATGGACTTTGCACTGTCCGCTTTTTTGATTATTGAAATATATTTTTCTGCGACGCATTGCGCAATAATCGAAACCTTGCGCGGGCGTCATCCTTTTTAAAAGAATCCTTTTGGTCCTTGGACTCGTTTAACACGTGTGATACACCTTTTTCTTCCAACATTAATTTGAGCCTGAATTTCCAATTTCCGTAATTTGATTTGTCTTGAAGTTGAGGCAGGGCGTGCGTCGCGCAGTCTGCTGGGCCCATAACCTAATGTTATTCTGATTCAGGTGCTTATTAAAACTCTTTAAATTACTTTATTAAACTTCCTATATTATTTACCACAATTATTAGACATTTTTCTATTACCTATTTCCGTTACACCATTTTGCAAGAAGGGACAGAGACAAGGGACGCTAACTTGACAGTTCAAAGTAATAGACTAAAACACAACCTCAGATTAATATAACAACACCTGTAACTTCTAAAATAAGAGAATGATAAAACTAAAAAAAATATATGATGTACATTACCATGCAAACTTCCACCGAAAATTGGTTTGAACGAGATCTAGTAAGTAGTTTTTTTAATAATTTAAAACTCACTACATGTTTGTACGGAACCCTCGGTGCGCGAGTCCGACTCGCACTTGGCCGGTTTTTTGGAAGTCGGTTAAAAATGATTTCCTATTTCCCTTGGTCACGGCATCACGCGTAAACGGCTAGATCAATTTCGCTAATTCTTTTTTTGTTGTGTTTGTTTGGACCTCAGGATGGTTTATATTCACAATTGGACCCGGTAGGGGGCGCTGCAATTGAGTTCGCGGTTCAGGGCAGGACAAAGTCTGCCGGGTCCACTAGTTTATGTATATTTATTAATAAAGAGTTTATAGCCTATCTTATCGACAAAACTTTTGACAGTAGATTCCAAAGCTTTAGAATTCATAATTATCAAGAAATACAAGTTTTGTACTTATTCTTTATAAGTAATTTCAAATGATTGTGATTTTAACGGAACGCTCAAAGGTCCACTCCAATAAAGTATTTGAACTTTGGAATAAAAGCCAACAACTTCCTTCCTGAAGATCTTGTTTGATTGTTCAATATTCAATGTTTGACTTAACATAATGAATTTTTTGTATCAGATTTTTTTCTATTATTCATTCGCCATTATTGTAGTTATTATTTTATTGTAACTGCGCTTAGTGTAGTTGATAGCAAAACTTTAATTTGTGATCTGTAAAAATGTATGGGAATAATACCTATGAAAATAATACCTAATACCACGTGAATCCCTTAGGGAGAAATTCAAGGAAATAAGTATTCTTACAGTAGCCTCGCAGTATATTTACAGTAATCTAATTGTTGGGGCTTCAACCTGGTCCAATGCTACAACCCTAAGACGCTGTTCCAGGGGCCCATCAGCTGGATTCGAGCCTCTTAGACCATTGGCTCAGGGCCTAATGCGGGCAGAACTGTTCCGGCTTAACTTAGGTGGTAAGACAATAATGAAAACTATACTACGTACTTACGGAGTCCAAGTGCCTACTGAATGATGAATCTTCGATAAGGAAGGATGTGGGTTATAGGTTAGGAAAGGTCAGGAATGAGAAGGTATACTTTTCGGCCGTAGCTTCTTGCTTCAAGACGGCACTAACACACAACACACACAACACAGCACTAAAGTTCGTCTATAAGCTACTTAGATTAATTATTTACTTAAGTATATAATTGCACGGCCAGCAGTGGCGTCAACGTGGCAAGTCTTTATTTAGTACCGAAATAACTAGAAGCTAATTTCTCGCGGGAACCTGCTATAGCGAGGTTCTAACAATACGGATTACAAAGAAAAACTTATATTTACAATCAACAATTCGACCGCGGCCCGCCCTGCCAAAGACAATCTTGAACTCTGTCGAACTGTCAAAACCAAAGAGTTTTATCAAAAAGCGCGGGAAGCTAGCTACGTTCACACAGTATTCATCTGTCACAGCGACCACAGACAACTAAAACATAGGTGGCGCGAACAATCCCCCGCCCGTGGACGCAAGGATTTACGTCCACTCACTAACAGATGGGGAGACGTGACAAGGTGCAAACGGCTCGGTGCAAGACCGAATCTCCGACCATTACCTCGGCGACTCTGGGAACCCCATCAGACCCGTACATTAGCTTAACAATGCGTCCACGACGCCAATACAAAGGTAGCAAATTAGATTCCTTTACCAATACAAGATCACCAACCTTAGGGGGATCGGATTTGTCAGCCCACTTAACACGTTGCTGCAAAAGGTGCAAATACTCGAGTGACCAACGATGCCAAAAGCTCTGAGTCATTTGCTGCAACAGTTCAAACCGAGACAAACGTGAGGTTCTCGCGTCCCTGAAGGGGTATTCGGGCAAGGCGTTAAGGGGCTGACCAATCAAGAAGTGGCCGGGAGTTAAGACCTCCAGGTCGTTTGGGTCAGACGAGAGGGGGCAGAGTGGCCGAGAATTGAGTATGGCCTCAATTTTACAAAACACAGTGGCGAGTTCTTCGAAGGTCAAGATAGTTTCTCCTATAACGCGTCGGAGATGTGTCTTGGCGACCTTGACGACAGCTTCGAAGATCCCACCCCAGTGGGGGCAAGCTGGAGGGTCAAACTTCCAGGTTATCC
This sequence comes from Erebia epiphron, assembly GCA_963932025.1. Lineage (NCBI taxonomy): Eukaryota > Metazoa > Arthropoda > Insecta > Lepidoptera > Nymphalidae > Erebia > Erebia epiphron. The sequence goes on along the minus strand of OZ009945.1, from coordinate 54,226,664 downwards.
CCATCTTGGACATTGCAGTACTTAAACTAATCTTATTACTAGACAAAAATTCAACAATTTCTCTTAAATATCTATCGGTACCCTTATAATTAGTACCGCAATCGGTGCGAACCAGGTCAGGCAATCCTCGACGGGAGACAAATCTACTTAGCGTGGCCACAAAGGCCTCAGTGCTTAAGGCACTCACGAGTTCCAAATGGACCGCTTTAGTAGAGAGACAAACAAAGACGCAAAATGTTCTGCCTGAACCACACGCACCCAATGTGTCCGGGCTTCTCGACGTTCAAGAGGCAACAAGACAGGATTCAAATTTTTATTACCTGGGTTCCTTCCATTATGGATGAAACGTCTAAGACAACCGGTAACACCAATGAGTTTATCAAGGGAACTGTATCGTTCCAAGAGGAAGTTGGAGTCTGGGATCGGTCTATCCTCCACGACTCCGACTCTTAAGCCCGGCAAAACTTCCGGAGCGGAGAACCGATTCTGAGGCCAAGTCGACTCAGGTTGCGTTAACCAACTTGGGCCCCACCAAAGGGGATGGTTGACAAGTGAAGAGGCCTCGAGACCGCGAGAGGCACAATCGGCCGGGTTCAATTCTCCGGGTACGTGTCTCCAAATCAACGGAGTTTCAGAGCACTGAATTTGGGACACCCGATTCGCGACAAAGACCTCCAAGTTGTGAGGGGCGGCTCGGAGCCAACATAGGACAATTTCACTGTCCGTCCTAGCATACACGTCGGTCAGTTCGACCACGGATGCCAAAGATGAACGGACGTGGTTAAGAAGGCGCACCAAAAGAGCAGCGCCAGACAATTCTAATTTAGGGATCGTCAAGCGTGACCGAATAGGGGCCACCTTGCTCTTTGCCAAGACAAGATGTGTCGCTACCTCACCAGTGGCATCGACAGTCCGCATATATACCACGGCAGCATAGCCTCGTTCGGAGGCGTCACAAAACCCATGGAGACTGGCGTGGCACCTTCCTGGTGGTAGGAAGCGTCGAGGCATCGAAATTCGGTCGACGTCCGGAAGTGCAGACACAAGGGAGTGCCACTCCTTCAATAATTTCCCTTGGAGAGGCTCGTCCCAAGCGACTTCAGCGATCCAAAGCTTCTGAAGGAAGCATTTGGCCAAAAATATTACGGGAGTGATCCACCCGTTTGGATCAAAAGTGCGGGCAACCGTAGACAAGACGGAGCGCTTAGTCCAAACCTTAGGAGGTGGGTTCAATTTAACCCGGTAGGTGAAGACATCCTGGACGGGCTGGTACTGTATTCCAAGGACCGTCAGCAAATTAGGATTTTCAAGGTTTTCAAAAATATGAGGGTCCTGCTGATCCTCTCCCGGGAGATCCTTCAAAACGTGATGTGAGTTGGATAGCCACTTTCGCAATTCATAACCTCCGGACTTCAGTATTGCGATCAATTCGTCACGCAGGGTCAAAGCTTCTTCAACACTAGAAGCTCCTGTGCAGATGTCGTCCATATAGACTGACGATTCCAAGATGGCTGATGCACGAGGATAATTCAGCCGCTCGCGGTTAGCCAATTCCAACAAGGTCCTAATAGCAATATAGGGGCTTGACCGGAGTCCATAGGTCGTTGTGTTCAATTCAAAGACCCGTATCGGCTCATTAGGACTCTCGCGCCACAAAATCAGCTGATACCTCCGATCATCGCGATGTACCACCGACTGTCTGAACATCATCTTGATGTCAGCAACAAAGACAATTTGGTGACGGCGGAAATGCGTGAGGATGTCGGAGATATCCTTGATCAACTTAGGGCCAGCGTGCAGACACTGGTTCAAAGTCACCCCGTTAGACGTGGCCGCGGAGCCGTCAAATACCACTCGAATCTTACCCCCAGGGGTCTTCAAGACAGCATGGTGGGGTAGGAAGTAGTGCTCGTGCGAACGCCAATCAAAATTGGATGGTGACATGTGTCCAAGGTCTTCGTACTCGCGCATAAATTCAATATACTTGGTGCGGAAGGTAGGGTCGCGCCGCATGCGCCGTTCCATAGACAAGAGCCTCTTCTCAGCTAAGGCCCGTGAATGACCAAGAGGGGGGCGAGAGGCGAGGAAGGGCAAGCGAGTTACGAAGCGCCCGTCAGTACGGCGGCCTGTGTTATTTTGATAGAACAACTCGCATTCAAGGTCAAGAGGATTAACCGGTGCAGCGTGTGGCGGCTCCTCGACTTCCCAAAAACGTTGGACTACATCCGACAACGTTAAGCCGGCTGCCTGCAATTGGTCTAGCACCGGTGGGTCTGAAGACCACAAAACGGGTCCAAGGAAGCTATGACCAAATATAGTGGAGATGGCGCAAAGTCCATCTTTCTGCAGGACCCTAATTCCTCCTGACAAGATCAGGCCTAGGACATCAGAACCCAACAAAAGATCCATGGGACCAGGTTCAGTCCAGTCAGGGTCGGCAGGGGTCAGACCTGCCGTACAGGAAACCGCAACATCAGCGATTCTTTCCTGTGGTAGAGGACCCAAGATATCGTCAAGGACTGACACCTTGACCAAGACGCGGAGATCGCCCTTAATTGGGCCAAACATCAATTCCGCTTCACCCTTAGGAGTCGAGGGCTCGGCACCACCGATACCTATCATCCGAACCGCATGAGGACTCCAAGGGAGCCCTAGCTTACCCACCAAATAAGAAGAAGCAATACAGCGCTGTGAACCCGAATCCAAGAGGGCACGAACTATCAAACATTCACCTTTCGGGTTGTACACCTTCACTGAGACAGTCGGCAAAAGAACGGTCTGACAGACGGACTGCTGAAGATTAAGATTCTCAGGAGATGTGGCTGTGGTGGGGGCTAGGGCGGCGACTACCTAGCATTGGTCACCTTCATCAAACCGGTCCTCGAACCGGGGAATCTCGAATCGAGATTCATGCGGAACCTCCAGAGGCGGAGGAGACGGACCTCCATTTGGGTAAATCCACGCGCCATCCCGCGGCGGAAGCACAGGCCTAGTCAAGCGGGCAGAGGCCGGCACACCGTAGTGAGGTTGGCGACCCATACGAGGTGGGCGGCGCTCTAGTCGCGGCCACTCGTGAAGCGGGGGTGAGTAGCGAGTAGGACGGCCCGTCGCCGTGGCGGCAGCAAATCCCGCATCAAATTGGCGCAGGGGGGTCGAAATCCCCCCGCGGGGGGGTGAAGCCCCCCCGGGTGGGGGCGAAGTCCGGACACACCGGGGCACCTGACACGGTGCAGGAGAGCGACGCAGACTAGCAGGGGAGCGATTAACATAAGCACCCCCGCCCGTGCGGGGGGTGCTCTCCCCCACCTGGTGGCCAACGCCATTTTGGTTGGCACACAAGATCGCCAGGTGGTTGCCCTTACAAATAGGGCATGGCTGCTGATGTGGGCAGTCTCGCTGCCGGTGAGCTTCCAGGCAACTATAGCACCAGTGGCGGTCCCTGGCGATGCCCCTCCGGTGGTTAATTGTCTTGTCCAGGAACTGGGGACAAGAAGGTACCCTGTGGCCCGGACGCTTGCAATATTTACAGGGGGTGGCCTCAGTGGCAGCAAGCCCCCTGTAGACTGGCATTGGCCTTCGCTCAGAGGCCCCCTTACCAGGGCTGCCAATCTGACCCCTTCCCTTCCTCGGCTGGGCAGGTTGCTCTGAGGTCCTTGAAGGACCAGCAACACCAGAGTTGTCAGCCTGCCGGCACTCCTCCTCGAGGAACTTTAGCAAATCTGAAAAGGGGGGCAGATAGCTGGCACCGTCCCCACCATACCTCTGTTCAAACCGCAATTTTAATTCGGGAGGTAGGCGGGACAACACTATATGCAGCAACAGAAAAGACCACTGGTCCACCGGGAGCTCTAGTCGCCTAAGTGCATTACATGCTACAATCAACGGGTTTAACAAAGATTCCCTCAAACGAGCAACCCCTGAGACACGTGGCAGAGACAAAATTTGCGCCACGTGCGTGTCCGCTAATCGGCGCACGTTGGCATACCGCCGGGTGAGTAGTTCCCGGGCGGTAGTATAGCTCTCCTCGGAGAGGTCCAGGTGGCAGACCACACTCAGAGCCTCTCCCTGCAAGGAGGACAGTAGGTAGCTCAGTTTCTGGCAGGGAGACAGATCCTTCCTAGCATGCACCAGACTATCAAAGAGGCCGAGGAAACCTAACCACTCACTCAAATTGCCCGAAAATTTAGGTAGGTCTATAGTGGGTAACCTACCTAGTAGCGCGGGTTGAGTCGAAGGTCTCGAAGGAGAGTCGAGAAGAGAGCTTAGTCTCGCCTCCTTCTTAAGCTTAGAGCTTTCCTCCACAAGGCCGTCCGTTAGTTCAAAGAACTGCTCATAGTCTCGCTGAGCGGACTGCAGCAGTTCCTCGGGCGGTTCCAAAACCACTAGGTCCCTAAGCGCTTCCTCGACAATTGCCTGTCTGGTCGGCACCTGTTCACATCGCTTGAGCAGTGCGGATGCTCTGTCCTCACGGCCTATCAAGGTACGAGCTGTAGCCGCCCATCGGAGTTCAGCTTGTATCGAGCCAACGAGCTTCTTATGAGCTGACATCTTGTACGCAATAGGTATTGCAATTTGCAATTAAATAAATTACTTTATGATTCACACTTACAATTTAGGCTGGATTGAGGTGGCAACCCTAACTAACAATTAGCCAGCTGTGTGAATTCGCAACAAAACAACAACAGTATAACAACACACAAAACAGCAACAAACAACAAACAAATAACAGCAAATAAACAATGTTCAAATTCTATTGTAAACAATGAATTTATATGTTAGGTTGTTACACTGTTGATTGCTACAATAATCAAAGTAAAGAATTAAAAATAAACAAGAAGTAAGAACTACAATTAAAAGCAAGTTAAATTTACCTAAATGAAAATTATCAAATTATCAGGGGTTAACCTTCAAATACAGACAGACATACATGTAAAAACAAAAAAAAACAAATTATGTGTATAGTTAACCCGAGACAAACAACAATAATATGTAATTATAATAATTGTAGTATAATCTTAAGCATAAGTTAGAAGTTACAATTCAAGTTTTTAAACAATTGCAAAGACAGGCAAAGATGGGTGAGCAACTATATATGTGACTGAAAACACTGTGTAATCAATGATTACCGTTCAATAATTAAAAACAAGTTTTTAATTTGCAACTAGTAGGGGACAAAACCAAAGGTAGTGGTTAAATTTACAAATCCAATTAATAATAAGCAATTAATTCAAGACAACAAATTCATATACAGTCACAATCGCAATGCAGACAAGCAATATCAAACCTTGTAATTAGCAATATCAACATATAAAGGGTAAATAATGTATACATAATACCCTTTATTACAAGTTATTATCTGTACACAAATTCAGTTAAAGTGTTGAACAGCTGTTGGCCAATTAATTTAGAAGTTTGCCAACAAATCAATAAGCTGCTAACAAGCTAGTATGTATTTAACAAACTAATTACAGCTTGCAACCTTTTCTCAATCTCAACTACAAACTTTCAATTTAAATAAGTACTTTCATAAACAAAACAGTTATTTAATTAAACAGACACCAAGTACAAGCTTTGACACCACAGAAGTATAGTTTGTGCGGCAAGAATCAAACCTAATGTACAAAATTCTCTTATGCCGCTTCAATACATTTAACGCAGCAATTAGGAACTATAGCTAAGTAATCCAAAGTAAAAGTTAAGCTTGTTTTAATTTACCCAGCTATATCCCACAATAAATGCCCCACTAGCTTACACTATTAACCGGTACAGACCTGTCCGCAGCGTTTAGTACAACCACGCTCTTTGCTACCAAATGTTGGGGCTTCAACCTGGTCCAATGCTACAACCCTAAGACGCTGTTCCAGGGGCCCATCAGCTGGATTCGAGCCTCTTAGACCATTGGCTCAGGGCCTAATGCGGGCAGAACTGTTCCGGCTTAACTTAGGTGGTAAGACAATAATGAAAACTATACTACGTACTTACGGAGTCCAAGTGCCTACTGAATGATGAATCTTCGATAAGGAAGGATGTGGGTTATAGGTTAGGAAAGGTCAGGAATGAGAAGGTATACTTTTCGGCCGTAGCTTCTTGCTTCAAGACGGCACTAACACACAACACACACAACACAGCACTAAAGTTCGTCTATAAGCTACTTAGATTAATTATTTACTTAAGTATATAATTGCACGGCCAGCAGTGGCGTCAACGTGGCAAGTCTTTATTTAGTACCGAAATAACTAGAAGCTAATTTCTCGCGGGAACCTGCTATAGCGAGGTTCTAACAATACGGATTACAAAGAAAAACTTATATTTACAATCAACAATTCGACCGCGGCCCGCCCTGCCAAAGACAATCTTGAACTCTGTCGAACTGTCAAAACCAAAGAGTTTTATCAAAAAGCGCGGGAAGCTAGCTACGTTCACACAGTATTCATCTGTCACAGCGACCACAGACAACTAAAACATAGGTGGCGCGAACACTAATCTTTGTAAAACAGCATATTCAGAATTACAAAAGAATATGCGATCTGCATAATAGGCCAACTAGAAACCGCCATAGGCTCGTGACTCCATCGCTCCGCCTCAATTAAGTCCGAAGGTAATTCGTGGGAATGAGCATACTATTCTTTAACAAAATTCCTCAACCTATTATAAACTTGCCTTTACACAAGTTTAAGATAACCATTAAAAAAATGCTCCTAAAAAAAGCTTATAATACTGTCGAAGATGATAAAGGCGCATGGATTTGACTTGCTCAGGACTGTGGTTACTTAAGTATCTGTATATTATGTTGTATGTAGATTATTGTAAACATACCATATATTTTTTTTTTTCAAAAGAGCAACCACCGAGTTTCTTGCTGGTTCTTCTCGTTAGGAACGGCATTCCGAACCAGTGGTAGAATCATTTGACTATTCGTAAGAATTTGTAAAAAGTCTATTTGAATAAAAATCATTTGAATTTGAATTTGAATTTATGTAATAACTTTACAGTTGAATAAATATTTTCATTTCCATTTTCATGATTAATTCATGTTCATATTAATATTCATTTATTTACATTTCAAGCCCTGTTAGGCATTTGTTTAACTTATTTAAGTTAAACATGAATTCTGTTTCAAATAGACAAAATTAATGCACTAACAAATTACAATAATTAAAATACATTACATTAAATAATTATTATACACTAGCTGATGCCATGATGCCTGCGACTTCGTGGAGGACTGCGTGGATTAAGGCTTTTTTTAATAAATGAAAAAAAAACCTAAATCCACGCGGACGAAGCCAAGGGCATAATCTAGTGTTACAACAGATGTTACATATCCTACATGTAGTTTGAGTTTTGAATACAAAATATTATTATTATCTTTTGTTTTAACTGCAGTTTTGATTCTTAAATTAAATTGTACAAACAAAAGTACCAACGTAAAAGTTTAAACAGTAAACCGCAACTTAACCTTAACACAAAGGCTGTAAAATGTAAAACCAAGGGCAATTCTGTGGAACCTTTTCAACATAAACCTCACTTTGGTTGCGTTGCAAACTCGACCGAATTTAAAATGAGCCTAAAGTAGGGCGACCACAAGTTATGATGTTTGCATGTTAGTACTACTTAATTCATAGACCAAAAATTATTAGTGTGCAAGGACGACAACACACACATTACGACAGTACAAAAGATCAGCGCGACACGCTTGCGTCGTATAGGAAACACGCTTCGTCGTGTCACGCAGGTCTGTGCAGCTCCATCTCAAAGTGCGCATGACGGCGTGTTGCACTGGTACAAATACTAAAATGCGTTACTAATAGTTTCACAGGTAACGTATTTTATTAGTAAATAAAATTGTATTTGCATTTTAGTAATAGTGTCACCAAAAACTCCTGCTACTAACCGTGATACTACCTGTAATACCAATAGGATAATTCCGATCTGTCCCCCTGATCTGTCCCGTCAGGGGGACATAGGAATAAAAAGTTCGTTCTGTCCCCCTGTTACCGACCAGGGGACAGATCGAGCTAATTAGTTCGAACTACGAGTCAGTTAGCTACAGCAGCTGTGGCTACAAGCTAGTCAAACCATACAAATAGGAGCAAAACCCAAACGCGGACTGGTCCTAGTTTTATTAATACTGCAATGGAATCCCTAACCTAACCCAAAGTATGACGTATGATAATCGCACACCATTCCCGCTTTATCATGTTCCATATTAAAGGCGATTACGACCCAATCCATTACAACTAACATTATGACGGGTTTATGGGTTGTTGTGATTAAGGCGATAGTGTTAGCGCATGGTTTTGCTTGCTAATCAATTTCGTGTTCTAGATCATCGTTCAAGAATTAACAAGCTTATTGCAGTATTATTTTCATATCGTTTACGCATTTGTTTCAGATGGTAGTAAAGAACCCGGGACCTCCGCATGTTGAGACAACAGCGTTCAACACTGCGCTAGGTAGGTCCTCAAAAGTTCTAAGTACGTTCTGTAACAAAGGCCCGTAACTTGATAAACCGGCATAAGCTAAAAACACGTTCTCAAATATCGGTCAGTCTATGCTTAAAACAGTTCTTTGCGATAGGTCAGCCGATATCTCAGAACGCGTTTTTAGTTGATCTCTCTCTGCGTCCTCAACAAAGTCAAGCGGTACTTCACGCCGGAACAGCTTCTTATTCTGTACCAAGCACAAGTTCGATCGTGCATGGAGTACTGCAGCCATTTATGGGATGGCTCTGCCAAGTACCAGCTTGATGCATTGGATTCGGTGGATCGTCGCGCCAGGAGACTTATTGGTAACAAAGTGCTGGTCAGTTCAAAGCTGCAAAGCTTAGAAAGTTGCCTGTCTGTCGGTATTCTACAGGATATATTTCGGAGAGTGTGTTCAAGAGCTATTCGATCTGGTTCCTCCGTCACCTTTTTATTATCGAACCGCAAGGCATCGACTAAGTCTGCACCCTTACGCAGTCGAAATTCCGCGGGCTCGTACGAAGCGATTTGCTTCCTCGTTTCTAATTCGAACCGCTAGAATATGGAATGCCCTCCCGGCTTCCGTTTTCCCCTCCTCTTTTAATATAGGTACCTTCAAATCAAGAGTGAATAGGCATCTTCTAGGCAAGCGCGCTCCACCTTAGGCTGCATCACTACTTGCAAGCAAGTCTGATTGCAGCCAAGCGCTAGCCTATATATTTAAAAAATAAATAAAAAAAAATCCTCATTGCTGAGGGTCATGACCCCTTTCCATTAATCACATAATGGCCAGTTTTGTCTTGGGATAATAATGCGGTGGGTTCCCAGGTCCTACCGCATACGACTCGACTAAGAGTATACCATCAACTCTTAGGTTTTTAACGATTGTGACCAGATGTTAGTGAGAATAACCGGGACCGAAGGCTTTACGTACTCTCCGAGAGACGGAGGGAACGAAAAGGCCAATATATCGGACTTCCACATTCGGTCACCCATCCAGTTACCGACGTGAGTCAACGTTGCTTAACAATCGCAATCGACTGAAATTATGCGTTATCGCCACTAGGCCACTTATACTACGGGTATTATGTCACTGCATTCGGGAGCTTATCAAAGCGACGTAAGTCACGGCAAAATAGTTTCGTTCCATGGAACAAGTTAACTTATACGTTTTAATATAACTCGGAGCTAGTGCTGCGAAATTGTTCAGCTAATTAGTTCTATGTCGGAATTAATTGCACGAAGATTACTGAGAGCTGGTTTAAGTGGCAATAAAAGACGCCGTAAGTTGATCTACAATTCGACTGCCGCTCGAATTAAGTAGTAATGGTCTTAGTAATGGGCCATCTAATTTACTAAGTTATTTAGTGGCACCGGATTCTAAAGTTATTAAAGCCTAGGGCCGTACTGCCAAGTGCTAAGGCTAACGCTTAAAGCCATATTCTTTCATTATAGTTAGAATTTCAATCCTTATTTTAGGAACACCAAGGTACGTGACATCAAACTGTCATTATGAGTAATATTACTTAAGTATTGCTTTAAGGGTTGGCAGTATGGCTACTAGAAATTCTCAGCACTAGCCCGGAGTTAGGAAGTTGGAGGTGTTTCACCCCCGTGCCTCGGAGAGCACGTTAAGCCCTCGGTCCCGGTTATTATCACTAACATGATAATAGTCGTTAAAGCCCGCCAACCCGCATTGGAGCAGCGTGGTGGGTCTAAGCTCTAATTCCCGCTCTCCTATGAGAGTGGAGGCCTGTGCCCAGCAGTTGGACGTTAATGGGCTGTAGTGGTGGTGGTGGAGTTTGGCTATGGCCACTGATTTGCAGCCAAGTGCTAGACTATATAAAAAAAAATAGTGAAATCCTAGTGTTAAAATGTTGATAGTCCAGTCAGTGCTTCAGACTCCAGGATGATGTTTTTTACGTGAATCAGCAATGAAAAGAACCATCGTGATGAAAGATAGTACGTGGTTACAATATTTTTGTAAGGAGCCTGCCTACCGATCAGCTATTTTTATTTTTCTCGAAATAGCCACCACTCATTAAACCTACAGAAATCAATAACTGACGTCAATACAAGCAAGTAGGTATTTTTATAATATGAGACAATCTTATCTTCTAAAAATGTCAGATTATTATTGTATCACATATGCATTGTGTGATCCAGTGAATTCTTTTATTTGTATACTGATTTCTATAAAATTATTCCTAAAAATGTTTTACGTAAATAATATAAAAATAGTACACAAAACATATTTAAAAATAATTCTATGAAACTTCGACTCGCTGCGGGAGTAATTTCTAGGTAAGGACCCAAACAGCCGGTGGAAATATGTGTATAATAATATTAATTACTAGATGATGATGATTAAGATTTTTTGATTCCCGCGGGAACTCTTTAATTTTCAAAAATAACTCTATTACTAACAATTTAACACCAGGAAAACCCAATACTAAATTATTGACTAATACCGAATGGATGACTTATGGCGCCCCAACCGGGAATCGAGTCCATGGACAGTTGAATAAGCTAAAGTTAACCGGAGCTAACCACAAGATTAACGGTACAAGGCGATGCTACTACTAGCGTATATGCAACGAAATATCAAACATCGATTATTGGGATAGTTCGGATATGGCCTAGAGCTGATTTTGTATTGGTATTCGATGCATGTCCCCCGGCGATCACGTCCGCATCAACGATAGCCGCCATAATGCCAATATTACTATTTATCTCAATTCTCATACATTTTTATGACCGGGCAAACGTTAAAAAAGTGTTTAACGCATTAGAACGGAACTAAATCGCTCGGCGGTACGTCTTTGCCGCTAGGGTGGTAACTAGCGACAGCCGAAGTCTTCCACCAGGCCAGAAATTGTAATTGATTGGTTGTTAATTGATTGTTAATTGTTATTTATTGGAAGCTAGATGATTCCCGCAACTTCGTCCGCGTGGACCAAATTTTTTCGATTCCCGCGGGAACTCTTAAATTTTCCGGGATAAAAAGTCCTTCCTCGGGATACAACCTATCCATGTACCAAATTTCATCAAAATCGGTTGAATAGATGGGCCGTGAAAGCGTAGCAGACAGACAGACAGACACACTTTCGCATTTATAATATTAGTATGGATATATTGTTGTTATAATAATGTATGGAAGTTGCTGGTGTGAACAAATAAACAAACAAACAAATTCCTATTTGTGAACACATCGATCCACTGTAAGAATGAAATAATTATGTACTTACACTGTGATAATATTAACGTCTTCTCATGGCAATTTTATATCTCCAAAATTGAAAAGCCAATGCATTATCCAAAGTCGACAGTTTTAACATTAAATATAGATCAGTGTAGAATGTTTGCAAAATAGACCTCCACATTCCGAATTCGGAGCGAGTATACTTAGCCGTCATGATGGTCTTATTAATCTCATACATTTTTATGACTCCATTCGAAACAATTTATACTGTCTTTTATATCGGAATGTAGCTAGCGAAGGCTTGTTGAAGTTCATGAATATTTTTAAAGTATCCATATCCATATTTGCATAACTGCCTCTATGGTCTAGTGGTTAGCATGTTCGACTGCGGCCGACGAGGTCCCGGGTTCGAGTCCCGGTCGTACTAGCGGTCCGCCCCGGCTTCGCACGGGTAGCACTTGATCAAAATAGTCCATACCCAATAATGGTCAGTCGGCACTGAGACGAACAACTCCACCACACGTTCTCAAATTTTGTTCAGCAAACCGCTGTGATCACTTGGCACTTGAGTCTCCAATACGACGTATTTTCACTGCTCTCACTAGGGAACTATGTTTAGAACTAACAACTACGTTGAGACCTGGTTCTTTTAGGCATTTCGCAGTCTGTCTACAACAGTTAGATATTAAAATGTTAAAAAAAAATGTTAGTAACTTCTCTTGTATTTATTATGTTTGTCTTGACAAATATGACATAAAAGTGTCTTGACAAATATGACATAAAAGACAGTCTGATGAAGACGAATAGAGGTTTAACGTAAAAAGTTAAATTAGGTGAATTTTTCCGACTTAATTCACATTATTGCAATTTTCGAAGGGATCTCTAATTTATTTTAAAATAAAATGCAGCCTATGTTACTCGCTGATAAAGTAGCTTTCTATAGGTGAAAGAATTTTTAAAATCGGTCCAGTAGTTTTTTAGTTTATCCATTACAAACAAACAAACAAACAAATCTTTCCTCTTTATAATATTAGTTTAGATAAGGTTTTTCTTACTACAAATTCTCAGTAATAGCCCGTAGTTAGGAAGTTGGTGGTGTTATACCCCCGTGCCTCAGAGAGCACGTTAAGCCGTCGGTCCTGGTTATTGTCACTAACATGATAATAGTCGTTATAGCTCGCCAACCCGCACTGGAGCAGCGTGGTGGATATAAGCTCTAATTCCCTCTCTCTATGAGAGTGAATCTTTATTAAATTATTTTATCATATGATGTGAAATTGGTAAAAAGTATGCAAATAAAGCGTGTATTGATTCAGAGCTCAGAGTCCAATAAACGTCTGTTTTACGAGGAGGTTATTACATAAAGCGATATTGGCAAGACTCGGCGCGGCTCGGTAGAATTCATCAATTTCCAATTAACCTGTACCGCCACTCCGCTCCATTTGTTTGAACACGTTGCTTTCAATTCAACGGGCAATGCGGAAAGAGTTCAATTCGTGTAAGAGAAAATAAAAATGAATAATTAAATAAACAGATTTTTTGTTGATTTTTTGTTTGAGAAAAGTGAATCTTCTTTAGAATCGTTGTGATTTGAAAATTGGATGAAACCAAAAACATAGCTTATGTCCTTCCCCGGATGTAACCTATCTCTGTAATATATTTCAACAAAATCGGTTAAAAAAATGGGCTGACAAAGCGTAGCAGACGAACAGATAGACAGACATACACACACACACATTCCATATCACGTATTAGTAAAAAATAATCACAAACAGTGTTTGTTTGTGGGTTTATTCGCAAACACGCCGCATAGATCATAGACAATCGACATAGGGAATCCGCTTATCAGCTGAGGAAGAGTGCAGTTATAGCACAGGCTATCTTTTGGGTCAGGCTGCTTTTTATCCCGATTTTTTTTATTCCACTACCAGTAAGCCCTGGCTTAGTACTGATGCAGTCTAAGATGGTATCGAGCTAGCCTGTTAAGGGTACGGAAATCGGTTTCTACACGGCATCGTATCGGAAAGCAAAATCGCTTGGTGGTACTTTTTTCCCGAGTTAACACTTTTAAAAACCTAAATCTATGCAGACGAAGTTGCGGGCATCATAAGTGATAAATAATGAACCAGATTAATGTGCTAGTGCAAACGGAAAGACAACAAGGAAATAAAGAAATAGATTCCAACAATCAGTCGCTACCCTAGCGACAAACTAATGCCACTATAACAGAGACAAATACGCGACGATCATCAGCAAGTCGTCTGCTCTTGGATCGCGCGAATTAGCGATAGATAGAATAGGGTAGTTCGCGACGACTGATGGCGAACATACAGATAGAGTGTGAGGATTGAGGAAGAAATAGTTTTAGTATTATGGTTTCAGTAGTCTACTAAATAGTGATAATCTCAAAACAAATACTACGCGTGATATTAATAAGATTTTTTGATTTAATAGCCCCGTGTGACTTAACGAGCTTTGTTTGTTGGTTTGCCCTTCACGTGATCGACGTTATTTCTTAATTAGAATATGTATAGTTGAGGTCCTGGAGTGCGACTTAAGCTAATTTTAACTCCGCAAGACCGGGGTTTCCCCTTGATTTTTCAAAGTTGAAAATCTAGGAGTAACAAGTTGCGGGCTACTCGTATATCTCGTATAAATCTTATTTGACTAATCAATTGCAACTACTTGCTCAACTTGCATCCTTATAATACATGCGAAAGTGTCTGTCCGTCGGCTACGCTTTTACCTGTTAAACTGATTTTCCCTGAAAATCTGATCCCGGAATATTCAAGAGTTCCCGCGTGAATCTAAAAACCTTAATCCACGCGGACGAAGTCGTGGGAATCATCGAGTGATTAATTTAAAAAAAAAAAAACAAAATACATTACAGTCATAAAAGGTTGTTGTGCCAATAAGTTACGTGAACGCTTACATCACGTAGCCTAAACCTTGAATTGTCCCGCCGCTTGAATTCTTCATGAGAGTCGGCGAAAACACCCAGTTTGTACGAAATCGCAGATATACATCAACTTGTATTGGATCCACTTTTAGATTCTGTAACTTGAAAGGAATTTTGACGTCCGTCCATTCGTTTAACCATCCCAACTTGATGTGAAAGTTTGGATGTTTGTAGGTAGTTACTTATATTTGTGAGTTTATAGATACTTCGGTCACGTGGCGTCAACCTCATCTGATCTGATTCAAGCTTAATAAATATTATATACCTGGTAGAATGCCTTACAGAGTAATAAAAGGAGACGGTTCAGATTTGTATGGGGCGGTGTGACTGGTCTTTGTACAAGTAGTGAAAAGAAAGAAAATAAAATATCAAACCAGCTTTGATTGTTTAAATCCACAAATTCGTCCTAATTTAAGTCGTGAAATAATTTAATCTTTCCACGATTAGCAACACCAAACAAGAGTAGATAACAATGGAGACTTCTATTTTGACGTTTTCTGTCAGATATATTATGAAAGAAAACTAACACGGTGACTCACGTTGTCAGAAATTACATTTGACACATTTCGCGCCTAATGACTTCTCTATGGCTGAAGGCGACATCTTGGAAGTATATCGAAAAACTTGAATGTATTTGAATCTATTCATGATAAATTAGTGTATAAGAACTCCACCCAAAATGAACCTTCTCCTTTGCGTAAAACATTCCGTTCATTAATTTTGTACAAATATTAGCTTTATGGATTTTACCTTAAAATATAAAAGCTTTTAGGAATACTTATTCGTTTTTGTTCGGACTCGAAATTCATCAGTTTTCAATTAACCTGTGTTCAGGTTTCTCTTATTAATCAGTCTCAGAAATACTCGATTTAATGAAGAGCAAAAAATGCCCGAATTTTAGTTAATGTAAAAACGTTGACTTAATTGCAGAGATTTTACAATATCAGGTATGCTTTTCGTAATAGTCGCTACTTATTTCGCTTTTTCATGCGGCTGTGTAATGCACCTTAAATGAAAATAAAAAAACACAATTATAACCACACAAACTATTGACATTATGGTGGACAAAATAATCTTACTAAGGTCCCGCGGGTATCTGTCAGTTCCCACGGGGACGAAGTTGCATACGTCATCTAGTAGTCAATAATATTGTATAACAAGCGCTTTGAGCTTATATGCTTGATCATACAAATTGAATTTACGTATTTAAATACTTTCGAGCTAACCATACTCAATACTGTCACAGCGGCTAACTATTCCATCTCTTTGAGCTTTTTGACTCAATTGGAAAAGTTTAGTAGGCAGCTAAACTTTGCTAGTTCAAGAGGATATTATCAATTAAATATTTAATATTCAAAATTCCACCACCAAGAAGTTTAAACAGGCGGTTCAAGTTATATCTATGAGACTTGGTTATTGTGCTTACCCATATTATGAATAATATATAATTTGGGTAAGCACAATAACAAAGTTTGCCATATTATAATATGACAAACTTATCTACGCGACTAAGTAGGCCACTTGCAGGATCAGCTACTATTTGATACTGGCGCGTCGCGTTGTCGCGTTTGTCAGTCACGTAGGATAGCGGGTTAATTAGGACAGTGTTTCAGTATTTTTTTTCGTAATACTTGTACAGACTTATGAAGCCTGTATATAACTTATATGCGACTATACAACAAGAAACACTTGAGCACACTATCTAACACAATTTATGACTATATTTAGCAGTACAAGAGAGGCACTCGAGCTAACCAAACTTTATCCCGTCACAGCGACTAACTATTGCATCGCGTTTAGGTTTACAACTCAATTGGGAAAGTTGGGGTAATTTTGTCACTGCTCTTAAACGTTTGTTGATATTATTTTGCTAAAATAAAGGGGTGTTCTCACACAACACAAATAAATTGTCTTACGTGAAATAAATAAATGATTTACCATTTGTACAGTCCCACAAACACATCTAACCCGATGGTCCAATTTGGAACTAATTTTTATGCCTGTTTAGTTTTTGTTTTATTTTATTTTTCATACATACTAGCGATGCTGTCACGGGGTCAGATAAAATTGCCGGACTTTATTTATCAACTAAAATATTATGCATTGATGTGATGTAAATGAAGTTATAGTAATGTCGCCGGCCAAATTATAGAATCCACCGTATTACATAGCGTCTAGCCGTTATTGTATCAATAAGGTTATCGAATTAGTGTAGACTGTAGGTATGTGTCCGAGATTTTTTTTTCAAACATACACTCGCGTCACTGTCGACAGCACAGGACGTCCTGTCCACAGTGACGCGACGCGCAGGCTTATCATCGCTTAAAGCAGTTTTTTTAAGACACACACACAAGCACGCGCACGCACACCCACACCCACGCACGCAGAAACACACACACATACACACACACACACACCCACACACATACACGCACACACACACACCGGATACCGATTGCAGTTAACTCAAACAAAAAGTAATGTGGGAACATTTATTAGGGAGCACTACATCTAAGGAAAGTGACTTTTTTATTAAGTATTTAACGCCAATATTATTCCAATTTGTCGGCAAGTTGACAGTATCGACGCACTTACTGCCAATGGGAACAATAGATCGCGTAATAAAGCCCCGAATTTCTATTCGAGGCATGTCCACTGGAGGGCGCGACCGAGTCGCAGATAGGCCATCATAATGCCATTATTAATCTCATACATTTTTATGACACCATCCAAAACAATTTATACTGACCATCGACATACATAATCTACGATAATGGCGTAAGAAGGAGTCGTGAAACAAATAACCGCTGATATCGATAGACAATATCTATTCTCGGTCGAAAGTTACTCAGCAAAGTAAAAAAAGTCCATACTTTTCTTGAAAATTTGTTGATTGTAACGTAGGAAAGTCAAAAAAATCCAAACAAATCTTGTCAATTTATTAACAATATTGATTTCTGCCGCTTAAGCAACTAGATTCTCTCTTCCTAACTCTTTTTAACCCTGACGCAAAAGGAGAGGATTCGTATAACTTTAACGTGTCTATTTGTGTATCTGTCTGTGGTATTGTAGCACCTAAACGGATGAACCGATTTTCGTTTAGTTTATTTTATGTCATAGATAAATTTATGCCGAGTGTTCTTAGCCATGTTTCATGAAAATCTGTTCATCCATCTGAAGGTCATCAGCTTTTTTCTTAATCTGTTGCTTCCATATTATGTCGGGGGTTGTCTTAAATTTGTAATTTATACTTGTTAAAGTAGTACACTGTAAGTACAACCATAATATGTTTCGTTGTATATCATTATAGATTATAATAAAATTTATTTCGACACTGTGACGTCACACAACTTGTAAAACTTGTAGGAACCTACTATTTAATTGGGAGTGATATTAGGTGTCTTCTCAGGGTACAAATGAAAGAAGCAACGTTGAAGTAAGTACGACTAAGTACGCGTATATTGCTCGTGTCCCGTGTTCGTAAAAAAACATAAAAACAAAAGTGAATCTTAATTACTTAATATTATTACTAGGCAAATTAAGATCTAATCCCGATTGATAGAAAAAATTTGAATCTTAAATTATTTAATATTTATAAACACGCTTTAGGATTACATTATACACTTAAAAATTACATATTTATGCCACAGTATAAGAATATCGAGATACTTGAGTTATTACCAATTGAATACAGGAACTGCGTATCTAACTTATTAAGTTATTATATCAATGACACTGAATTTAATATTTTGTAAGTGGCCTACAGCCTTAGATTTGCTGAGAATCCATGAATTTTTAGTTAAACATTCTTTCATAAATATTTTACCAAGTTAATGGAAAGTTTTTTTTGCTCTTTGAGAATATGAAAGCTTTTACTGTGAATAAATAGAGTGCTCTTCTGAACGAGATATATTTCAGAAATTAAACTATCACATTAAGTATAGAAACTAATAGAATTATTATTATAACCTTATTCGGAAGCGGAAAGTTTTTTTTAAACACTAGATGATGCCCGCGGCTTCAACCGCGTAGGAATAAGTTTTTTATTCACGCGGGAAGTACTTAATTTTCCGAAATAGAAAAAACCATTAGTAACCCCGGGATACAACCTATCACTATACCAAATTTCATCAAAATCGGTTGAAAAGATGGGCCGTGCAAGCGCAGACAGTCAGACATACCTACCCACATTCGGATTTATAATTAGAATTTATTTATTTGCTGAATATGAGTATGTACAGATGTTTACAATTTTTTAGCGTCCTTCACATTCTACTATAAATTAGCATGCAAATATTTAATGTAAGTACTCATTAGGAATAGTATTATATTTAAAAATTATTCTAATGAGATTAAAATAATTATGATCATGACAAAAAAAAAAAAAAGAACGTCCATATTAAAATGAAATTCACTTAAACAGTCACATTATGCCAATTTAAATAAATAATATGTCAATTAATTGTTAAAAAAATTCAGATAAAGAATAAAAAGATTTGTCACACAACCAACGAAAGAGATTTCTTTTAAAGCTACTTGTATTTTGATTTTTCAGGTTGTTATCTAATTTATTATAAATTTTAACACACATGGCATGTGGAGATTTACACGTTTGCTGTAAATTATAGTTAGTAGTGCATAGTCGATTTTTGTTTCTTGTTATATTATAATTATTTAGTTGCGAGAAGGTCTTGAAATACTCCATGTGCCGATGTACGAATACTGCTATTTCATATATATATAGACATGGCAGGGTGAGAAGCTTGTGCGTTTTAAATAACGGTCTACATGAATCAATTGGCCCTTTTAAATATATGCTCCTTATGCACTTTTTTTGAATCACAAAAAGTTTTTGTAAGTCAGTAGAGTTTCCCCATATAATAATTCCATAGCGCATAACAGACATGACGTAGCCATGGTATGCTACCAGTGCTGCTTCCAGAGATACTGTACGTCTTAAGCGACGCAAAGGGTACACAAATTTATTTAGTTTATTACAAATGTCCTCTATATGTTTTTTCCAGTCACAATGTTCGTCAAAATTAATACCTAAAAATTTTGCATTATGTACAATGTCAATTGATTCATTATTATAGTTTATATCCAATGTCCTATTATGTCCTCTTTTGGTTTTAAATTGCATACATTTAGTTTTACATATGTTCACGTTTAAGTTATTATTCCCTAACCAATTAATCGTTTCTGACAATGATTTGTTTACGTCATACTCATGTGTCTGCATGTTTTCACATGGAACAATTATAGTGGTATCATCAGCAAAGAGTATAGATGGGTGTGATATGTTTCTTGAGAGGTCGTTGATATATAATAAAAATAGAAGTGGACCCAAAATGCTACCCTGGGGCACACCGTATTTATTATTTTCATATTCAGACGCATACACAGTGATGTTTTTACCATTCTGATTCTGAATTATTGTTTTTTGTCTTCTATTGTCTAGATATGATTTAATCCATTGGTGTATTTGTCCACGAATTCCGTAATGTTCTAGCTTGTTTAATAACTTTTCATGATTGACAAGATCAAATGCCTTGGACATATCTAGAAATAGAGCAGTTACGGGTTTTCCTTTATCTACTGACTCTAACACAATCTTGACTAGCTCAAACATAGCCGTTATGGTAGATCTCTTTTGTCTAAACCCATGCTGTACGTTAGTAAATATGTTAAAATGTTCAGCATAATTATAAACTCTTTTGTATATAACCTTTTCAAAGATTTTTGATAGCACCGGGATTAAGGCGATTGGTCTATAGTTATTTGCGTCGTCTTTCTTTCCTTTTTTATACAAAGGTTTTATGATTGATAGCTTAAGTCTGTCTGGGAATATGCCTTGTTCTATCGAGAGATTTACGATATGAGCTATAGGTTTAGCCAAAAATATACAAGAGCGTTTTAGTATGTAAGTATTTAGTTCGTCATATCCGGTGGAGTTGGTATTTTTAAGGTTCATAATTATTTTCTTTATTTCATAGGGATCAGTAGGGCTACAATACATGTTATTTGAACTACAAGTTATATTTTTAACTTTATTGTCGAAGTTTTTATGTTGTATGTTTGATGTGGCTATAAAATGTTTATTCAATATGTTACAAATTTCCTCGGGATTAGTTATTTTCGCACCTTTTTCAGTTAGAAATTTAATATTTTGTTTTTGATAGTTTTGTCCCACATTTTTTTTAATAATATTCCAGGTTGCGCTACATACATTTTTTGCTTTATTGATATATCTTTTGTTACATTCCCGTTGTCTGAAGTAAATACACTGGCGTAAAACTGCGGAGTATTTCTTATAGGTGCTCTTATTTTTATCACGCTTAATGCAAGCTTCATAATATAGCAGGCGTTTATGTTTTGTACTAACTTTAAGACCTTTAGTCATCCACTTAATATCATTTTTCTTGTGCCTAATTGTTACTTTTATGAATGGAAAGCAAAGTCCATGGAAAAGTAGCAAAGTATCATGCAGCAAATTAAATGCTTTATTTGTATCTTGCTCTTCCAGAACATCCTTAAAATATAGGCTTTGCATGCAATTGACGAAGATATCAACATTGTCCTTTGAGTAGTCTCTTTTGTATGCGTATGTTTTTGATTTTACGTTTACTATTTTATCTTTACTATAGTTGAAGTGTAAAGTTTGCGCAGTGTTATGATCAGACAAGCATAAGTTATGTAGCTGTCCTGTCGATTTATTTATATTTGTAAGCATATGATCGATACAAGTTTCGCTCCGCGACGTAGTTCTAGTAGCTTTTCTTATTTTATTGACAATGTTATAGCCAGCCAGTATATCGTTGTAGAGTTTTGAGTTTGAGTTATCAATTAATATATTTATATTCATATCTCCGCATATAACTAATTTGCATTCTTTAAATTTATTAGTTAAATCATACAACAGTCTATCGAGTTTGTTGAGAAATATTTTTATATTTGATTGGGGAGTCCTATATATACACACAATTATAATTTTCAAATCTTTTATAAATATACCGCAGCATTCAAAATATTCCTCCTGGGCGTATTCATGTAGGCTTGTTAAGTCTTCTGTATCAATTCCATTTCGCGTTAATATACAAACTCCCCCTCGTTTAGCTTTTTTTCTAGAGAAACTAGACGCTATAATAAAATCATCTATGCAGAGGTTAGTTTCATGCCCTGCTAGCATGAAGGTTTCAGACATGCAAACAACATCAATATTAATGGATTTATCTTGGAGATCGGAAAGGGCGAGATTAATACTGTCTGATTTATTCAGTGCACCGGCTATGTTTTGATGGAGGATTCCGAATTTATTTGAAAATTTGATGTAGTCGTGTTTGGGTTGGTATTATTGTTGGTATTAGCTGGTTTTGAAATTTGACTATTCATTTTAGTGAAGTAATAGGGAATCGTACCTTTAGGCGCATTCGGTAATTTAGTAGTGATGTGTTTTTCTTTATTTTTGGCAATTTGCATAAAAAGGTAAGGTATTGTCCCTTTCTTTGGTTGTGTAGCAATTTGGTGGTCCTTATGATAGTTCTTGGTTGCTACAATAATAGACGTTAGATACAATCGTTCATATTCTTTGCAATTTATTTCATAATATAAGGATTTGCAAATTTCGCGATTGAAGTTATTTGGAGGCAAATTGACATATTTTACATGTTTAAAGTTATGCACAATTGTTCTTAGAGAATGATTCAATTTATATTCGTTTAGGTAATTATTCTTTTGAACACCAAATAAAATCACGTTAGTGTTATTTAGTGCACGTATCGCAGAGTATACATTATTAATTATGATATTACAATTACTATCATTATGTCCAACTAGTAAGATAACATAGTCTTTGGAAGTCATTTTCGAAGATAGTGTAATACAGTCTTCAAGAATAGTGTCTGTGGATGCATTTTGCCTAGTGAAGCAAGTCACGGTAAAGTTAGTTTTGTTGAGGGAGTTCAGATAGTCCGTCATTTTCTCTCCTAAACCAACGCTAATTTCAGTATCACTTAGTATCATAATATTTTGCTTTATATTCTTCTCTTTGTTTTCCTTGTTATTTGTCATTTTTCTATTTTCTTGGTTTTTTGTTTCAGGTAGTGAGTGGTTTATTATATGTTTTTCCTGTGATTCCTGTATTTTTTCAGCATTTTTAGATTTATTTAATTCATGTATGGCGGTTTCATGTGTCGTTATAAGTTCTAAAGGCGTAGAGAAAGATCTATCGTCTATGTTAGAGGACGGTGTGGAGAAACTTTCCTTATCCATGTTAGAGGGTTTTGGCGTTGATTGTGGAGTTTTCGTAGTCGATGTGAGTTTATCTTTCCTTTTCTTCGACCTCGTGGGTGTTGAATTGCTAAAGGTTGGTTCGTCGTTTATTAATGTCTTGTAAATTTTTATTTGCTTTTCATTTTCTTCAATTATCTTCTTTAAGTTTGAGTTTTCCATATTTAATTTGGCTATTTCTTCGTGAGCACTTTCTAATTGACAGGAAAGTGTCGTAACTTCTTGTTTTAAGTCTATAACTTGTGAGTTTTCGGCCGTAGACAGATCCGGGAGGCTGCAAGTGCTGACGTCTTTTAAGGTTGAATAGTGCAAATCTTCCATTGAACTGCACGTTACATTTTCCAGAGATGCATTAAGTTTTGTAGACTTCAATCTGCTAATAGTGCTATTATCTAATTTGGTAGAAGAAGTTTCTTGTGTACCTGAGTTTTTTACTGGTTGTTTATTTTGGGTTTTCCTACAGTTGTGGCATTTCCACTTCATTCTGTTACTTGTTGACATCGTATTGAATCGTTTTAAAGTAATGCTGGCACATTTTAAGTCGAGTAAGTTTTCGCAGCCAGCACATTGTAGATATTCTGTAGTTTTTATTGTGTGAGTGCACATCGAGCATGTAACAAGTCGTTTTGATCTAGCCGACATATTTAAGTTTTTTACTTACATATATATATTAATATTTGTCTCAAAATATAAATTTTTGTAATCGATCCGGGATCCTGTTTCCAACTGAGATTTGAACTCGGTAGTTTTGTGTGAACATGACCTGCTTGTTACCGCTACACCAACGTCTCCCTATATTGAGCGGCGAAATTGTGGTTCGGTTCCTCTTTGTAATTGCAGTGTAGTCTACCAAGAAATTATACGTTTTTTCTTCTTTTTTCTTTTTTTTTTTTTTTTTTAAATCTTTCCTCGTGTATCTTTATATGTACCTATTTATTATTTTTATTTATGTATTCAGTAGTTTTATATCGAAAGTAATTTAATTTTGGTTCCGGAATTGGGTCCAATGTTCAATATTGAACTGTCGGTTCCATCTATCGGTACTCTTTTGAACTATGTGATCAAATTATGGGAAGTTTGACAGATTTGATTTGATATCAGTTCAGCTCTCGCTCAGTAGATGGCCATAGTGACACATGGAAAGTTCCACGTCTTGTCAAAGTTTTGAGTAATAACGATCACTTTTAAAATTTATTTTGCAATTTTTGTATTTTAGTCCGTATTTGGCATGTAACATGTTGGGAACTTGTATTTAATTGCACTTTGTACACAATATAGTAAAGTTAAGACACCATTGTTTTGATCTGCTTAGTCAATATAGGTTTTCAGCACAGTAAACAGTCACTGTTTTCAGACGCGATTTATTGCTTTTTATCAATTATTTTTAAAGTATTTTCACTTCACTGCAAACATTTAGACATAATTTACTGATTTCTAATACTTATACTAATATTGCAACAGTACTTATATTTTAAAATGTAAATAAACACGGAGCCACTAAAAGTTTATGTTTACCGGGCAACGGTGGCGCCCTCTCCCTAGTAATAGTAAGTATGAAATCCTACTATACATAAATACCTATATAATATATATTAAGATACATATTATTGCAGTCCACAGACAGACCCTACTGTATCAAATAATCAAATCAAATAAATATTATAAATGCAAAAGTTTGGATGGATGTATGGATGTATGGATGTTTGTTACTCAATCACGCGCCAACGACTGAACGGATCTGGCTGAAATTTGGCACTTACTTTTTATCCCAGAAAATTAACGAGTTCCCGCGGGATCCACAAAACCTCGATCCACGCGTACGAAGTCGCGGGCATTAGCTAGTAATTATATAATTGTTGTTAATGTTTGAATGTTTGTGTCTCCTTCACGCAACAACTACTGAACCGGTTTGGTTGAAATTTGAAATGGAGATAGCATATGCCCTGATTTAACATATAAGCTACATTTTATCTAAGAAAACTTAGTTTTAGAGACGAATAAAAGAATTTGCTTAATCCGCGTGGACGAAGTCACGGGTATCATCAAGTTACAAATATTTTCCTCGATAATATCTAAGTATGGGTGTACTATCGATTTCTCCTGGTATTTGTATAAACCTATATTCATCCGAATAAAGTCAAGTCTGTTTCAACATCGGTTTAACCTTTAGAGATTACAAGCATATACACACTCTTTCGTATTAAATTCACTTAAATAGAGTATTTTTAGAGAAAGCGGAGTCCAAAATAACGGGAAATTAAAACAAACTAAGTCTTGTATTACAAAATGTACTAGATTTTTTATTTATTTATCTTTGAGTTCTGTATAGCCCAGATTTGCCCAGTCTCTTAGAACCCGATATATTATACAGATATTTACAAAAAATACTAAATAGTACAAAAGAAGTCTCTGTGACTTTCCTCGTATTAAAATAAATGTGGAACATGGATGAATCTTGTCTATACATAAAAATAATGTTATTTAAATCTAGTCTTCCACACCTTTTTATATATTTTTAACAAGATCGTCGACTCAATGGAAAATGAGCCAAAATTTTCATCTTACTTTTTATAGAAGTTTTTGAAGTGAAACTTTTTTAGAATCGTAGTGATTTGAAAATTCAATGAAACTAAAAACGAAACAAAAAAGCGACACCAAAAAGAGACAAACATATTCTTAACAGGATTTAGCCTGCGAGAGAATGAGATAGAATACAAGTTATGATTATTTCATCATCCCGTTGGCTACTTTTCTGAAGTTTCACTTCTGCCGTGTGTGAAATGAACACACAAACTTTTTTAGTATAAATCTGCATATATTCAGATGAAAACAGAAGAAAAAATCCACATCACAAACTGCAGGATTTTTCTGAGCACTTAAACTTGCAAATTAAATTTTCCCAGCGAGTTTGCCTAAAAATTATTTTTAATTGAGTCACGTAGAAACGTCGAGTTACATTACATAATTATCTAGTAGAGGTGCCTTTAACTTCGCACGTCAGAGATTGCAAACAATATAAATTCTGGGAATGAAACGTGGGTATTATTTTATTAAAATAGGCATTTTTAATGCATTTATCTTGCTCTCTTATTTCATTTCAGTGAAATTCCATGAAGACATCTTAAACTTCATCGTATCTTTTGGAACGCTGGCTATGAATGCTTATTACGAAATTGAGCTCTAGATCAATGTTGTCTACGTCATATTTTTACTTTGACGTTAATGTCATCGAATTCATAAACGAGCAATGGAATTCAAACTGAGCATAATCATTCTGTAATACTAGGCAATTTTAAGCCGCATCTTTTAGCCTTGGACAGCTAAGCCCTTTCCACTCCTTTAAATCGTCCAACCACTTGCGCCTTTGGCGACCTGGAGATCTCTTGCCTGCAATCCTTCCTTCTAAAACTAGTCTTGGAAGTGAGAATTGGGCTACTCTTTGCAGATGTCCGGAGAGAGCCAGTTTTCTCATGATGGTGGGCTTGAGTTCTCTGTTTTTGTGGACTAGTTCCAGTGCCTTAGTGTTAGGTGTAAAGCTGTTCCAGGTTCGATTGATCCAAACATTTCGGAAAAAATCCGTTTGACGTTTTGTCCCGTCCTGCCCTGCCCGTATTGTGTTTTCGCCCTAAAGAGTAGGTGCGTAATAGAAATTCCGCGCGCGCACTGCGAGAGACCAATATCATAGGAAAAAGGGAGCACTTTTGTACGAGTGTTGGCTGTATGAGATAAAGCTTTGTTGGCTGTAACACTAAATAGTTTCGTCGGTTATTCCCACATTATATCATTTTCTCTCGCGCTGTTTTATTTGATTGTGCCGTATTTTTAGAACGAAGTAAAACACACTGTACAAAATAATATTTTTTACCAGTATCACGGGCACAACGAGTAAAATTATGTCTACCCGTTATCTCTATTTGTCTACCGCGGTTAAATGGTCAGAACGGCTAACATGGTAACTTATCTTGTTACGGCAAAAGTAGATATAAAAGTAATATTTTTCTTGGATGGACTTTTTTATCCACTAGGTAGGTACAAGTTAGACTTGTAGTGGATAAAAAAGTCCTTGTTTTGGGTTGACTGCAACCTCACCTGGTGGTACTTAAGTGAAGATGTAGGTATGGCAGTAGACGGTTTGAATGTCATTCCGAACCAGTGGTAGATTAATTATTCGACGATTCAAAAGTTGTAAAAGTTTATTTGAATAAAAAAAATATTTGGAGTTTGATTTTGATGCAGTCTAAGATGGTAGCGGGCTGACCTGTACTACCCCTAGATATGACAGTTATATAAAACCATACCCCTAATCGGTCTATGTACGGCATCGTACCGGAACGCTTAATCGCCTGGCGGCGCGTATAATTGCCTGTAGGGCGGTAACTAGCCACGGCCGAAGCTTTTCACCAGGTCAGACCAGAGAAAATTCTGAAAGTATAAATTTCTAATTTGACGCTACCAGGGATCGAACCCGGGTCCCACGTCTAAGATGAGAGGTCGTCATACTTGACTGCGCCGAAGCCTTTAGACTGTCATTCTAATTTACGCGGCATCTGCGGAACGACAGTCTAAAGGCGTCGCACGACCTTGAAAAAATCCGTGTTTGCCGACACCCAGGTTGGGTATTATTTTCAATATTTTTACTATCTCTATCCTTTGCAAACTTTGGTAGAAGCTAATAGGTTAAACAAGGACACTGTAGGAATTTTTTGACGTTCTTAGTCTATGTAATCAATTTATGGGTAGAAATTTCGTGCGAGGAAGACACCAACTTGAAAAAAAAAAAAAAAAAATTTTTGATTTTCGCCTAGAGCAAGAATTATCAAAGACAGTCCATGTTTCGTGTATTCCTACTCTAGGACCACTAACCATAGTGCACATCAATCAAAAAATCAACAGATACGGCCAATATTGGCCATTGTATTGGTACCAACAGAGAAGAAAGGAAGGTAATTTATGGTCCGTTTTTTGTTATTTTTCTGTGTAAACCATAATGAAGAGCGATTACCTTTCAAACTTTAATCTACAGCTGTAGTTCGTAACGATTTGAATGACGTAGTTTGTTTACATAGCTTCAGTACGTAATCTGAGTTGTTATTTTTTGTACTGTGCGCGGGCGGCCGGCGCGCGCGAAATTGGATGCCCGCCATTTTGACGGCGCAGTTGTCTGGTCAACTGTCAAAATGGCCCCGCCAGGTGAGGGGAGAGGATTTAGGATTTCTCAAACTCTTAGATTAGACGGATGTATAAAATGTAGCCCATTTTCTTCCTGGAATGCAATTATTATTCTCTGAATAGTCAAAAAGGTGGCAGAAAATCTAACAGGTATACTTTTATTAGTATTTGTGATAGATACAATAAGTGCGCGTAGTATACTGTATTTTTTTTCGTGTAATCGCGAATTGATTGATAGGAGATTCGTGCGAAAACAAGAATTTGTGACATATTTTCTATTATAAAACAAAGTATACTGTTGAGTAACTTTGTGTCATAAATATTAATGAAAAGTATTTCATTCATAATGAATAAAATCTTACCGAAAATTCAACAAATGGCGTGGTATTAGTTGGATATATCGACGATCTTACATATCAGACAAGTACTCGTATCTCGCAAACATCAAATATCGCTCTATTTAAGAAAAATGTTGTAGACCGACCATAAGTGCCTACAACCGGCTACCATTATGTAAATTTATAGACATACATAAAAATAATTTAAGGCCCCCACACACGTTTCTAGTTTGTAATGCTGAGTGTAGCTGAGTAGTGTCAGTACATACTCGTACCTACGTGAGGGATACTAGATACATAAAAATGAGGTGAATCCCAAAATTTATTCGGTATCAAAGATATTTGAACTGTATAACTGATCGATGGGATATATGGGACGGGATGGGAGGCTAGAGATAAACCTCACTAAAAAGGCTATTTGGCTTCTTTTTATTGTGAAGTAATACATAAACAAGGATGCATTACATACAATCCATAATAATGCGAAATTGTGTCTGTCTATCTGTCTGTCTACTACGCATTCCTGGCACATACTTTCAACCAATTTTGATAAAATTTGGTGTAGAGGTATAGTATAGACGCAAAGAGCGTCGATTTTGATTTTTCACTAAAACTGATGATTATAATAACATTATTGTATTAGAATCATGCATCTATAAAATCTATACATATTTATACCTAGTTTACTGTGTTTTAGTGCTGAGAGCATTTATTTAGTGTCAAAGTAGTTTCATAATTTGTACAAAAATGTTCCCATTGGCAACTCTACGATTTTATTTAGGTAAAACTCCGCACACATCGGACCCGATGGAGAACAGTAAATTTTTCGCTGACCAAAACCCCCGCCAAGAGCATATCATTTTCATATGTTTACATAACAAATTTATGATACCGACCTAAATCAACAGCGTCCCTTTTGAATAAGTTTTTTCGGCTTCACGTTTTTTGGTTAAGCCATAGAAACGGCGAAGTTTCCACGGAGTGGATGTTTGCGCAAAATAAATCATGGGATGTAATCTAATCTTGTTCCAGAGGAGGAGAAACTTAGACATTTACATAATGTTATTTCGGTCATGACCAAATGACGTTATGAAAATCCGAAAAACTATGGTAGAGGAGAACAAGTTTTACTTTTTTAACAAATCACCATCACTATTATTTCTTATTCATTACTTATTATAAAAAAAACTACGGACACAGTTTGCCGGTCTAATAGAAACGCCTGATTGATGTAGTTTTTACCAACGGATAGACGGATTCTTGGAGAAAGTCTCCAAAGCCGTGATGGGTCGCTAAGTTTGAAATGATTTATTTCACATAGGACAACTTGTGCCACTTACAGAAAAATATCAAATATTTTCAACAAAACGTTTATAGAAATTCAATAAAATATTATATGTCATGAGACGTGAGTTAAGCTTATTTTTTGAAGTTTGGCCTCAATCATGAATCCTTCTATCAAACGGCTGCAAGCTAGACTTGAAGCAACATTTGAGTGTAATAAAGTTTCTCGTCTCAGACTAATCCGCGTACATGTGCCGCGAATGGTCACTGGGATAAGCCCGCTAATTTATTGCGTTTCAATACCTCTTCACATTGCTAGCTAAATACTAGAAGTGACTGATGTTATTCTGAATACGTGAAATATGGCGTTTAACTTTCACCCAGCAAAATGCAAAGTGGATTCAATTTGCACGAGTAGTATCTATTCATTTATTTCATACAACCAATCATAATTTAAATCTTATACTAAAACTAGCTTTTGCCCGCGCCTTCACTCACGTCTGGTTCAAGGTTTCAAATATTCTTTCTTAGCGGATGCCCACGTCATAGTAGTTATCTGTATGTAGTAATTTTCAGCATGATCCATCCAGTGGTTTGAGCTGTGTGTTCATAGATCAGTTAGTCAGTCGGTCAGTCAGCCTTTTTCTTGTATATTTAGATACTTACTAGCTGATGCCCGCGATTTCGTCCGCGTGAATTGAGTTTTTTGGTGCCCGCGGGAAGTCTTTCATTTTCCGGGATAAAAAGTAGCCCGTGTCCTTTTCCGGGATACCACCTATCCCTGTACCGAATTTCATAAAAATCGGTTGAACAGATGGGCCGTGAAAGCGTAGCAGACAGACAGAAAAACAGACAGACAGACAGACAGGCAGACAAATAGACGGAAAGACAGACAGACACACTTTCGCATTTATGATATTAGTATGGATACTAACTGCCTGCCTCGTTGGTCTAGTGGTTAGCATGTCCGACTGCGGCCGACGAGGTCCTGGGTTCGAGTCCCGGGTCGGGCCATAATTACGTATTGGGTTTTTCTGACTAGAAATTCTCAGTACTAGCCCGGAGTTAGGAAGTTGGCGGTGTATCACCCCCGTGCCTCGGAGAGCACGTTAAGCCGTCGGTCCCGGTTATTATCACTAGCATGATAATAGTCGTTAAAGCCTGCCAACCCGCATTGGAGCAGCGTGGTGGGTCGTGGGTGGGCTCTAATTCCCTCTCTCTCATGAGAGTGGAGGCCTGTGCCCAGCAGTGGGACGTTAATGGGCTGCAGTGGTGGTGGTGGTGGATGGATACTAAAACTGTAAGTGGACGATTTCTGTAGGTACATTAATGAATATTTTTGAAATGTTACTTTGAGGTAACTATAGTATCTATAGAATTTTTGTATGTCTGTTACGGCATCACGCTGATACACATGAATCGTACTTAAGTTTATTGTCACGTCTTGTAACCCTATATCCACGCGGGGCAAAGGTTCCGGCAGATGCTGGGAATTCAGTTTCGCTCGCGTGTTATTCTTTCGCAAGTTATTTGTTTCTTGTAGCCACTTGGGCCCGGACATTTTGTGTCCTGCATTTATTTTATTTGACGCCCTTCCAAAACGGCTCGGTATAATTTGTTTTGGCTTCTTCATTTCATTTTTGAACATCCCTAAAATATGTCCTATTTAATATGATCGATTATATTTTTTGGCGCAGTGTTGAGCCCTGTTGTCTTAACGTGGGAACGTCCCCGGTTCGATTCCCGGCAGGATCAATTGGGGGATTTATAATTTTTGAAGTTTCTCTGGTCTGGTCTGATGGGAGGCTCCGGCCGTGGTTACCGCCCTACCGGCATAGACGATTTAGCGTTCCGGTATGCTGCCGTGTAGAAACGCGTGGGTTTAATAACTTTAACTGCCATACCCCTAACCAGTAACCAGTAAGCCCGCTACCATCTTAGACTGCATCATCACTTACCATCAGATGAGACCGCAGTCAAGGGCTTATTTGTAGTGGAATAAAAACAATGATGAATGTGAGTTTGTTTGTTCGTTTGTTATGCTCTCACGGCTCATATATCTTTTCAACCGATTTTGATGAAATTTGGTACATACATAACTGGTGTCCCAGGATACCATTTCCATAGGCTTTTAATAGGCATTAGCTTTTTATCCAGGAAAATTAAGAAGACATCTGACACAAGAACAATCTGGGTATTAAAAAAAATCTTAAACCGAGAATACCTAGCTCGGCTCTAGAGCAGCAGATATTATTTGTTATTAAAAAATATTTGCTGCTCAATAAAGACTGAGTGAAGTTCCAGCACAAATTGTTGTGTTTTCATTTTAAATCTTCTTGAACTCCACAACACGAAATTATTTCTAGCTACATTAAAATTAATACAAATTCTCGACTTCGCATCAGCACATCAAATTTTTGTAAAGAATTCCACAAAAAAGTTCATCATCCTTAATATTATAAATGCGAAAGTGTGTTTATTTATTGGTTTGTCCTTCAATCACGACGCAACTGAGCAATGATTTTTGGCATGGGTATATTTGAGGACCTGGAGAGTGACATAGGCTACTTTTTATCCCGGAAATTAAGGAGTTCCCGCGGGAATAAAAAAAATTAAACCACGCAGACGAAGTCGCGGGCATCAGCTATTCGATATTATAATTTCAATGCCGACTCACTATACTGAACACGAGACTCTTCTCGGAATGAGAAGAGTCGACCATAGTCCACCATGCTTGCCAAGTGTGGATTAGCAGAATTCCCACACCTTTCGAGAAGAAAAAACTTTTAGGCATTCAGGTTTCCTAACGATACTTTCATTCACCGTTTGAAGCAAGTGATATTTAATTTCTTAAAACATTAAAAAGTTAGAGGTGCGTGCCCGGGGATGAAATCCGCGAAGACCCATATTGAAAGTCGGGTGTCTAAACCACTGAATCACCGCTTTTTTATTCCACTACAAATTAGCCTTTGACGATCTTACTTGATGGTAAGTGCCTAATTACTTACTTGTAAACTGTAGGTAGGCACCAACAGGTGCCTACCACCAGTTGGTGCAGGCACCAATTGCTAAGAAGGGCCAACTAGTCGTGAAAAAAAAAACAGCTCTCCAAAATGTTTGTGAAGAATTTCTTATAAAAGTTCATGAATTCAGAGTATCTACGTCCACTTTGCGATATTAATGTTTGTGTGAATTGTTTTGGATGGGGCCATAAAAATGTATGAGATTTATAATGGTGTTATGATAGGCTTGGCATAACTTTTGGCCTTCTATTGGGGCATGAGGTATGAGTAAGTTATTTGACAACGCTTTCTCTTACAAAAAGCATTACATTAAATATATCTGAGCTTTATGAACATATTTTTTTAGAAGTTAACTATAGGTGTTATGATAATGTAGCAACTTTATATAGTACAACTAGGTGATGCCCGCGACTTCGTCCGCGTGGACTGTGGTTTTTTGGTTCCCGCGAGAACTCTTGAACTTTCCGTGATAAAAAGTTGCCTATGCGTTATTCCAGACTAAAATCTATATCTGTATCAAATTTTACCCAGATCCATTCAGCCGTTCTGGCGTGATGGAGTAACAAACATCCATCCATCTAACATTTCGCATTTATAATATTAGTATTGATACCTAATGAAATGAAATCCGCGTCTACATGGAAGAAAAGTAACGTTTAGTCCTGTCGCGATAGTGAGGATCCATATAAAAGTTGGTAAGGCTGAAAGCACATTACGGAAAACTAAAAAAAAATAACAAAAACGTCCATGCGGACACTTGAGCTGTTGCTTGTTTAACAAATAAGGTGTTAAGACACCAAATATCTTTAAAAATATACAAATATACAGCAAAAAGCGTTTTATAGTCGCCTAATAGAAATTCCGCCCGCCCGCCCTAGCAACCCAATATCATCATAGAAATAAGAGAACACTTTTATTCGACTGGCGTATGTGTGAAATACAACGCTTCCGCCTGTTACAACAAATAGATTCTTCGGTATGTTTTTCACGCTTTGTTATTTCGGACATCCTCATAAATAAGGTGTTATTATAGCTATATATAAATTATATACTAACTATATCCATACTAATTTATACTTGCCCGCCGACCCGCATTGGAGCAGCGTGGTGGGTCTAAGCTTTAATTCCCTCTCTCTCTCACACCTGTGCTGAGCACAGGCCTCCACTCTCATGGAGTGGAGTGGAACTTTAATGAGCTGTAGTAGTGGTGGTGGTACATTTTGAGCAATTAAATAGATATCACTAATTATTATTATAGTGGTTAAGTTACACATTTGTGAAGAAACCAAGACACTTAGCCACATACAACTTAGGTGGCGCTATCTTCTAGCTTGCACGTTCCAACCTAGACCTCATCATTGCTTTGTCGTCAAGTGCAAATCTATCTTACAATAAAAAAATAAAAAAACAGACAGTTCTCGTAGGACTGTCGTAGCAGCACGCAGTGCTCGTAGAATTCTCGTAGCAACACAGCGTAAAGGGACGGAGAGTAAAAGTGTTATTTTGTTAGTTAGCCCTTCAATTACGCTGTTATTAATAATCGGCGTGACTTTTCAAATAGAAAAGTCACGCCGATTAAAGTTGAAGCCCTAGATAGTGACATAGGCTTTTTTCCAGAAAGAAAAAAATAATAAAATCCTAAATCCACGCGGACGAAGTCGCGGGCATCATCTAGTAAGTAATAACGTAAGAAGCAATTGGGAGGCAGTGATGGGGAATATATAACCATCGTATCAGCGTTCAAGGTCCTCAATATACCGAAGTTCGCTACTTAGAACCAATGATCCGCGAATTATTGGAGTTAGGCTCATCAAAACGTGACCGGGAATCATAATTAACCTTGGAAAGATTTGGATTTGAAATCTGTACTGAAGCGAAAGGCAATGTTACTTTTTATTACATATATAAGTATAGCAATAGAATAAAGAAGGAAACTCAAGGCTTCGAATTAATTGAAAATCTCAATAACTAAGTCTCAGTTATCTTAGATACCTACGTATGTGTTAATTTTTACTTTTCATGTTCGGTTAGTACTTATCCCACTTAGGTAGGTACTCTGAAGTTTTTAGGAGGATAAAAATTAAATCAAAGCTTCCAATCTCTAAATACTTACAGCAGCGCAATAGACAGCAGTAGACAATTCAATTTACAGACAATAACTTAACTTAACCTTAACGTAACTTTAGTTAATGTTAAGTTAGCACCTGGCGCAGTGGTAAGCGCTGTGGTCTCATAATTGGGAGGTCCTGGGTTCAATCGATTTGGTCTATTCGGGAATTTATAATATCTGCATTTTCTCTGGTCTGGCATAGTGAGAGGCTTCGGTCGTTGCTAGTTACCACCCTAACATCAGGTGAGAGAGGTGAACGGCTAACTTGTAGTGGCGTAAAAAAGTAAGAAACATAGGGTACCATCATTTATGTAAATAAATAGTAGGAAGTCATACATTATATAGGCTATATTATGGTTTTTAATATCCAAAATTCTCTGGACCGCAAAAATCTAGGGACTTAATAAAGGGCGGACATCATCGTATCCTTAAGGGATATCGCAAACTGTATTACATCCGAAATAGCAGTAGGTTAATTAGCTCACTGTCCCTACAAAATTCGTTTTGATTTAGATAACATCGCAAGCTATAAATAACCTTAACTCCCTGAAATATGGTTCAAATTGCAATGGCTTCCTATAGCATAGTATTTGGATTAGCCCAATTTTGCTCGGCTGATTTCCTAAATGTGGTGACCTCAGGCCAGATTTATGGTAGGTATATGATCGGCAGCACCACATATTATGTGATAGTACAAAACAAAAAAGTTGCATTTTTATTGAAATAAGAGACGCGGCGCAGCGCGACACGTAGCGACAAGTATCCATTGTACAACTATGTCACAGTGCATCTCCGTGCCGCCTGTGGTGCGGCGTCGCTTATGTGGGCACTCAAAGAAATCTTTGTGCCAAATTTCGTCCAGATCCGTTCAGCCGTTCTGGTGTGATTGAGTAACAAACATCCATACATCCATCCATCCAAACTTTCGCATTTATAATATTATAATCCTTTTAATAGGGACGTCAAGGTATGTGACATAAATTTATATCCTGAAATAATACTGCTTTAAGAGATGGTAGTAAGCACCCCTGAACTTCTTGAATAACAAAATTCCCCATCGCCAACTGTGAAAACAGACTCGAGTAATATTTCAGTAGCATAAAGTATGAAACTTATAACGAAATGCATAATATCCTAGATTCAGTAACAGTGGAAGCTAATATTATGTCAAGTTTGATATTATTGTGTCGTAGGCTTGTTGTTTTATATTTGCTACAGGAAAGCCTTGCTTTCGTTTGCCTTCTCAAAAGCTTGCGAAAAGTTTTGTTTTTCCTAGTTTGGTTATTATTTCACACAATTCTCTTTTTTGAATCTGCTTTTGTTGCTGAGTTATTTTACTTATAAGATTTTTAATAAGGAAGTTTTGTTTACGATGAAAAATTTTTGACGTCATTAAAACTTTAATTTTGTAAAGAACCATGAAATAAAAAGTGCAGGGGCTTGGTAAAGAACCATAACCCTCAAGGTACATAACAAAATTTAAAAAAAAAAAAAAACAAAAATCCTGTAATTTATTTTGATTGACTATTAAATACACTTGTGATATTGTTAATTTATCCGGTGTTCATACCTAATAGTTTTCTAATCAGGAATCCATCTTTTCAACCGATTTTGATGAATTTTTTTTTTTATAGAGGTAGGTTTCATCCCGAGGGAAAACGTCTAAACCCGAAAAAATAAGGAATTTCAGCTGGAATTTAAAAAAAAATCCACGCAGACGAAGCCCCGGTCATCATCTATACCTACGAGTACTAATATTTACACTAAATATTAAATGCGAATGTTTGGATGGATGGATGTTTGTTATTCAATAACCAGAACCATAACGGATCTGGATGAAAATTCAAGAGTTCCCGCAGGAACTCAGCTAGTCTAGTAATAATATATCTGCTTAATATTTTGGACAACAGACTAATACATCCCTTCATCATCATCATCATCCACAACCAATAGACGTCCACTGCTGGACATGGGCCTCTTGCAAAGATTTCCACAAGTTGGTTGGTGGCGTAATGGTCAGCTTAGATGCATCCCTTAATCCGAGCTAAATAACAAAGCAAATGCCATCCAGGTACAGTAAATTATGGACTAATCCTAGATGGTGGCGGCTAGAACATAAAGATTATGGAGCGGTATGACATGAGTAATGCGTTTCGGGATAGCTTTTTGAACGCATTGTCATGAATAAAATGGTATTATTTGTGTAATTTTGCAAATGGATAGTTTTATGTTCTATTACTTTATGGGGTTATCTGATTTACGGCGTGTGTTCGCCTTTATTTTTCCTTTTGTTTTAATAGTGTTGACTTCATTCAGGTAGAAATTTAATTTATTATCTCTGACTCGATTTTTCGTAAAATAGGACTTACTCGTAGCTTTACATATACTTCTTTATCTGGCGTGATTGATTATCAAGCAGCCATCCATCCATCCATCCATCCATCCATCCAAAAATTACGCATATTTTATAATATTAGTATAGATTTAGTTTAGATGGATACCAAAGGCGGTGAAGTGTGTCTGAAGTGAACTAGCGGCAACTCAGTTTGTAACTCCGCCCGTCCCCTGACACATTGGGTTGAATGTCGGTTGATTGTGCATAGGAAAACGAAACTACTTGATAAAGCCGAGAATTTGATAAGGTTCTGTATAAAATGCACTGTTCAGAATTAAATATTTATTTTTCTTATTTATTTTAATTGATTATTTATCTCGGGCGACAAATAAAATAAAATCTTAAAATACTATAAATACCTACATAGTTATATCAAAAGTTATGAGCATATCGCAGCGTAAGTATTATTACATTCTTACAGTGGATCGACGTCTATGCAAATTGCGGACCACAGACCTAAATACGTCGAACAAACTAATGATGAACGAGAGTTACTGATATAATATGCTGATAATATTGAAAATAATAAGATGCCCGCGACTTCGTCCGCGTGGAAAAAGGTCGTATGATTCTTGCGAGGGCTTTTTAACTTTCTGGGATAAAATGTAGTAAATGATATTAAATTTCATATCTTTAAACGCATGTAACTTCAAAAAATTATAGTTGCATACCCAGGGATCGATCCCATGCACCCATACTTCTATCACCGTTAATCAGCATTGACCCTACTTACAATAATATTATAAATGCGAAAATGTGTTTATTTGTTTGTTGTGCAATTACGCCGCAACCGAGCAACGGATCGATGTGATTGTTGGCATGGGCATAGTTGAGGACCTGGAGAGTGAAAGATGCTCTTTATCCCGGAAAATTAAGAAATTCCCGCCGTAATAAAAAAAACTTAAACCGCGCGGACATCAGCTAATTATTATTATAACTAGCTGATGCTCGCGACTTCGATCGACAAACAAACACACTTTTGCATTTATAATATTAGTATGATATTAAGTATGAAATTATTATAATAATATTATGTAAGCTTTTTACCATTGAGTTGAGGATTCAATAACCACCCTCAGAGAACTCCAAACACAACTAACTCGATATCCATATTTAGGGAGCACAAGAGGCGTCTGATTCCGGCACATACTCGCAGAAAGTTCTCGATTTAATTTAGAAACTTTATTTTGCTACACTTATCGAGCGTGCGACCTCGAGTTCTAGAAGAAGACGGAATTAAAAGCACCATTGCACGCAATCGAGACAGAGCAACCTTTACCACTCCCTGGCGCAGTTGTTGAACGCTGTTGTCTTAACGTGAGGAGGTCCCGGGTTATTGCCGCTACGTCCCGTCACGTAAAAAGAACGCTGACTGTTTACTTGCGCACTGAGCGATTTATCGATAAAATTGGTGGGGGGAGGAGATCGGGGGGGGGGGGGGGGGAGGAGGAGAAGGGTACAACCTGGTAATGGTTGTACCATGCTACCCGCGCAGAGATTACGTTAAAGTCAATGATCAGTGATCAGACACATCTCCGCACTCAGCGTTCTTTTTACGTGACGGGACCTATACGTGTCGCGCTGTGTATCTGTAGGTACCTAGTGAAGTGGGGCGTTTGAAGTTACAGATTCTATATTTTCCACTTGCATCGCTGGCAATGGGTGTATGAACAAACTAGAGCACTAAAACAAAACAATTATGATTCATTTTACAGTATTTTGAAATGTATTATGTTTGATCTATTTCATCCTCACCGAAACATGTTTCGGCGCTCGAAAACGATCAACGTTGGTGTTAAAATCTTGTGGTAAGGGCACGGAGAAGTTCCGTATTCGTAGTATCTTGTTCAAATCAACCCCTTTAGTACCTAGTGTTTGTATCGAATACCAATAGAGGCAAGTCGTTTATCGAATTCGGTTTATGCATGCTAAGATTCGGATGAGTACCTACCTAGATAATTTTATAGTCTTAAACTTTTAAGTCGTTGATTTACCTGAGTAAAAGTAAAGGCAATTAAAATCATTTTTTAAATCCATACTTCTTTACCAAAACTAGATAATATCCAAGACTTCTTCCGCGTGGATTTAGTTTTTGTAAAATTACGAGGGAATTCTTTGATTTTTCGGGACATAAAGTATAATATTAAATATGTCTTTCCTCAAATACATCAAATTTCGTCGTAGCGTAGCAAACAGACAGTCAGACCGACACACTTTCGAATGGGACAAAATGTATGTTTATATCCTTTCCCGGTAAGTAATCTATTACCGTACCAAATTTCGTTAAAATCGGTTGAAATGATGGCCCATCTTTTGAAAGAGTATTATATAGCAGGCAGATATATTATGTACCACTTTCGCATTTATAGTAGTAGTAGTAGTATTATGCTGAAATGAATGAATGAGCCGTAACAGAGAGACAGGCAGACAACATTATTTTTCATTAAAGATTACAAAATATATTAATAGGCTTGATTCACACCAGAACGGCAGGGCAGCGGCCGGCAGCGACACGGCGTGGCCGACAGAGACATAAAAATAATTTTAAACTTTATGTACACACTTAGACCAGTATCAAATGTCTAAAAGGACCAAAAAGGTCGCGCGGCTGCGTGCGGTGCCTCGCGGCCACGCGACATTTTCGAGCTTCTCAAGCGATACTGGTATTTTAAGTGTAAAATAAAGTTTAAAATTAATTTACACTGAAAGTGCTCACCACGCCGCTGCTGGCCGCTGCCATACCGGTATGAATTGAGCCTTATAGTTGGTGTAGATTGTTTTGCAGAGAGCAACGAGTGTCCGACCCAGTTTAGTCAACTAATTGTCAGAACCGAAGTTTGAATAGCTCACAAAAGCATGTTAAAACGTTGCGTTTAGTGTAATAGCTAAAATGGACAACAGTGTATTTCATAGTCAAATTTTAGAATCAAACGTAGCCTCTCTAGAAAATCTCTTTGAAAATCCACACGACGCTGTTTCAAACACCTTTGGGATTTGGATTCTCGTTAGTATTCCACGTTTCCTGAAATGTGAACGTACTTGATTATTAAGAGAGTAAAATAAAATTGAAATAGCATTATAGAATAATTACAAAGAAGATGCCCACGACTTCATCCGCGGTGATTTAAAAACGACAACTTTTCAATTTTCGGTATAAAAAGCAGCCTAAGTCATTCCTGAGGAAGCTACCCTTGCATCAAATTCTGACAAAATCGGTTAAACATTCGAAGTGCGAACGTTACAATCTCTCTTTACATAAAATTTACATTTCTCCATTGAACAACTTTCAAATAGATTACACGGGCTTCGAAGGGTTATTAGGGCTAGGCTGGGGTGTCTTTAGAAAGGTCAAAATGTTTTATTACCGATATTTTACTGAGGACTAACAAATTTTAATACCAGAGGTAGAATAATAATAATAACAGCTTTTAACTTAATAATTTTAGCTTTTAACTTTTTCTTCTACTGGGGATAGGAAATTGCTTCATTGTTTTTCAAATTATATGGCATTGTCCTGGCGTTAAAAAACGGTTTCCTCGCTGCGGGCAGTATCCATCCGCCATCACGGTTGAAATTCAGGTGACGACTGATCTCTATCGCTTCTCGTATTTTCCGAGGTACCAGTAGCTTTTCCCTGGCCAACACGGATGTCTTGTCGAACCCTATATATAGTGAGTCGTATAACCGAGAGGACTTGTGACCCCGATACCTTACGTCACCTGGACGTGGTCTCGACCCAGGGTCTCGAGGGCGTATGGACTAGTCTAGTCCAACCCTAGCCCTCCCATTTAATTTTGTCCCAACGTCATCCTAAGCCGAGGTCCGAGCCTCACAGGAGGCGCCCTTAGGAAGAGGTTCCCGATAACATTTTGAAAACAATTACGGCAGATTTTAGGCAAAAATGGAACTTTTGCAATCTCTTATAATAAGGTAGAAATTTTAGTAAAAATTTGGCAACCCTTTACCACTGCAATTAAAACATTTCGAATATGACTAAAAATTCAGACAGTAATTAATTCAGCTGGTTTTGGCACTATGTTGGCAAGATGAGTAAATTGTTTTACTTTTAAAACTATTTATATTGTTTCTGATTTCATATAAAAAGCTTAATAAGGTACTTAGCAGTAAAAATGTTGTTTTTGAAAAATAGAAAATAATGAGGAAAAATCCTTTAAAGATGACAAAGAGCAATCGTATAAAAAAATTTCAATGTTACCCACGTATGTACTTATTAATTAATCACTACCCTTAAAATTACCCATACTATGCATACCCCTACATAGATGCGAAAGTATGTTTGATTGTTGCTTTGTCTTTCAATCATGCTGTAACGGCGCAACAGAATTGAATGAATGAAATATGAGGACCTGGACCGCGATATGGGCTACTTTTTATCCCGAAGAATAAAAATGTTCCCACGAGATTACGAAAAAATCTAAATTCGCGCAGACGAAGTCGCGGGCTTCATTTAGTGACAAATAGGTTTTGACGGCCTCCGTGGCGCATTGTGTAACGCTGTTGTCTTAACGTGCGGAGGTCCCGAGTTCGATCCCCAGCAGGGTCAATTTGGGAATTTATAATTTCTGAATTTTCCCCGGTCTGGCCTGGTGGGAGGCTTCGGCCGTGGCTAGTTACCACCCTACCGGCAAAGACGTGCCGCCAAGCGATTTAGCGTTCCGGTACGATGCCGTGTAGAAACCGAATAGGGGTGTGGGTTTAATATAACTGCCATGCCCCTAACAGGTTAGCCCGCTACCATCTTAGACTGCATCATCACTTACCATCAGGTGAGATCACAGTCAAGGGCTAACTTGTAGTGGATTAAAAAAAAAGGTACTATAAGAACTAAGAAATTGAATTCCTTAGTGTAAACAAACATAATATGCATAATGCCAGAGCGGTATTAATTGAATTGAGAAGTGTCAAATGTAGGCGAAACTTGGCGTAAACTTGGATCAACTGAATTTGTAACTTCATTCGACCCCTAATAGGGGGACATCGAGTCAAATATTTGTGACTGTTAAGTTTCATTCATACTATAATAGTAGGTATGGCAGGACCGGAATAGATTTAGGAAAAAATACGTAGGTACTAAGTAATCCATTCTAAGCCTTTATATTTTAAATGCGAAACTGTTTCTCTTTGTGTGTCTGTCTGCTACGCTTTCATGGGTCCATCATTTCATTTTCAACTGGATGATGGTTGCATCTGAGGAAGCACATGGGGTATTTTTATTCCGGAAAATTAAGGAGTTCCCGCGCGAATCACAAACACTAACAACTCCCACGAAATCGCGGACAATATAATCTAGTCTAGATACTAATATTATAAAAATAAACTAAAACTTAAAGATATCATTCAATAAATTTAGCCCAAAAATTATGTACTTTATCACTAATGTAATAAGATTTACAATATAGTTCTTTTACAGCTTTCATCATGCTTTTTAGCCATTTTCTTCTACATAGGGAAAATATGTCAAAAATGAATGACGATCGGACTGAGAGTTCTCTGTAATGTGGTGTCTGCTTTAACTTGGTCAGCTTGGTAGAGTATGGCTTAGAACCTTTTCATTCTGAAAGGAGATCTCGTGTTAATTGTGAGTAATTGTGGACAGGTGGTGGATTGAAATGATGATAACGATGATAGATAATCCAAACTGTCATAGAAATAAAATTAATTTCACAAACAATTTAACTAGCAAACCTTGAAAAAATTCGTGAATTTATTTCATGCAACCAAAATTTCGTGCTCCAAAAGATTTTACACATAACTAGTGTCATGAAACTAATTTTCTCGTGTAAACGCGACGTAAAAGAGATCCTAGCCTTACGAACTTTACCACTAAAGAATCAAATCATCCGCTTTAAGAGCGTACGTTGTCTTTTAAGGAGCTTACAGCCGTTGCGTGGCATCCCATCCTCGTAGTGATAACATCACTATTTACAGCGCATAGTGATGGGACATTATCATCTCGATACTTTTACAAAATCTAAATTCTGCATTTTATTCGAATTTTTTTATGATGGTAGCCACTTTTTTTTCATCACTCACTAGTTATAGGGTATTGGGTATATTGATGATATTGTCATAATATCGATAGGGACTTAAGAAAATACAAAATGTTCATTGTATGATGTAATCCTTGTAATTCGAGGTAATCCATGTAAGGCGAGGAAAACCTCGCCTATCATGGGTAACTAATTTTTGGCGAGTGATGAAAACATCACTCTCACAGTAGAACTGTTGTGTTTATTTACCTAAATTTTTGAGTGAACTAAATTTTGAAAAATCTTGTGGTAAATAACTCTTTATTTATCCGACATCCGACACATTCCGTGGAAGGAGATAGGTCGATGTGACCACAATGTGATGTGAATGGAACATGGCACAAATGGACCGTTAATGCGTGGCCTATTATATATAGATGTACACTTCTGCATTTATAGTATAAGCGCATTCAAAGGAGATTCGTTCTTCCCTAGAATATATACTAACACTGTGGTTATGGATATCACTCACGACAGTTCTAAAGATTTTTGATCAATACAAATATGAAAATTGTAGAACACAAAAGTACAACCTTATCGATACGTTGCTAGCACGTAGCTAGATTGAAAACGCCGTCTATTGCTATGCATCACTCGCTAAGCTCTGAGGAGCTTCAAGCCTGCGTCGATCTGATTACACTGAACTTACCCCTTTCTTTTACAATATTACCACACAGCGTGATTAAAGTCTGTTCCAATAGGGATAATCTATTTTTTCAATTTCTTTAACGTCTGATCACGTCATTTTATCCGCTAGGTACTTGACTCAGTGATGGGAGTTTTGAAAGACGACCAGTATGTAGATATACCCATTATTTGTCGCCTGGAACATGAGATTACGTCATTAGACGTTAAAGAATTTGAAAATAGCTCATCCCTATTGGAACAGACTATAATATTGCACGGGCCCACCCCATACATATTATGACAGAAGCAGCTACCATGGCAGCTGTAAGCGATTTGAGAGAGGTAGGAAACTGCATACACTTTAGAGTGCCAGAATTTTGTGTTAAAAAAGTTGCCAATTTCCTCAGTCACGTCCGCGTACGCCCGTTTAA
Source organism: Erebia epiphron (assembly GCA_963932025.1). Lineage (NCBI taxonomy): Eukaryota > Metazoa > Arthropoda > Insecta > Lepidoptera > Nymphalidae > Erebia > Erebia epiphron. The sequence goes on along the minus strand of OZ009945.1, from coordinate 54,182,322 downwards.
AATTTAAAAGGTTTAAAAAATTATTTTGCCAAATTGTCGGTATCAACAGTCGTTTTTCAGGGATGAAAAGTAACATTCAGTCCAGATTTTTAATTATATTATATCCATGCAAAATATCACTACGATCTGTTATTTAGTTACAGCGTGATTGGCGGGCAGGAGCGCGCAGGAGGAGCAGGAGCGCGCGCGCGCCTGGAGATTAACTAACAACTAAACTAACTAAATTAACAGTTAATAATACTAGGATTTTTTGTTTTCTTGACTCAACTTATTGTTTCTTATTTCTTTTGTTTCTTGCCTGCTTGTTGCTTCGTGTAAAAAAAAACTGAGTTCTAACTTCTGAATGTGAGCATACATCATTACAGTAACTATGATTTATTTCTACAAGAACGTGCAGAAATAAAATTTGTGTGGTATGGGAAAAAGTACTTTATTCCTTACGGGCTAAGGTAAAAATTTGTTTATTATTTTAGAATGGGATATGTCACGTTTGTTCGGTAAATTCAATTTGGACACTTCATATGGATGGGTCAGTGTTTTGGATAAAATATATCTTTGACATAGTTATCAGAATGTGTCGAATAATATGTTTCATTTACGTACCTTCTTTGATGCTAGATGCTTTTGCTGATCTTTGCTCTATCAGTTTAATCCGAAATTATTTCCTTCTCCCATACAATGTTTTTTTTTTCTTTTTTTTTATCCACTACAAGTTAGCCCTTGACTGCGATCTCATCTGATGGTAAGTGATGATGCAGTCTAAGATGGTAGCGGGCTAACCTGTTAGGGGCATGGCAGTTATATTAAACCCATACCCCTATTCGGTTTCTACACGGCATCGTACCGGAACGCTCAATCGCTTGGCGGCACGTCTTTGCCGGTAGGGTGGTAACTAGCCACGGCCGAAGCCTCCCACCAGGCCAGACAATTCAGAAATTATAAATTCCCAAATTGACCCTGCCGGGGATCGAACCCGGGACCTCCGCACGTTAAGGCAACAGCGCTACACACTGCGCCACGGAGGTCGTCAAACCTAACAATAAAAAATCGTAACTAATATGTAATTTTGAGGATGCGTTTTTATTACCAATAAAAAACATCGGGCGCAATGTAGCGTTGAGGCGGTAGAGTGCTGTCTCTGCTGCTTTACGACAACCCTAGCTTAAGGTTTCCTTGAAACATTAGAACAACTTTAAAACGCGAATAACTCATGTCGGAACGCCCCCTAATCTTTATGACCTAACCGCCATCCGCAAGGATTAACCCAGAATTTATTATACCTGAGTACCATTCTGCTTTGTTCTGTGACGCTTTAAAATCTCTAAACACAGATCAGGGTTGGTGTCAGAGGTCTGTTCAAATTCAAAATGTCCTTTATTCGAGTTGCATTGTTCGAGCTCTTTGGAATCGTCAAATAGGTCGGGGTACAATTTATAACCAATTTTGAATGTTCGCTTTTAGTCATATTATTCAGTCAGAAATAGAATACGAGATTTGTGATTGTACTTGAGTAATAAGCAGCTAGAAATCTAATAGTCATATTAATTTAATAGTATAAATGCGAAATTGTATCTGTTTGCTACGATTTACGGTCAAACAAATAGTTTAACCGATTCGGGTGTAATTTGTTTCGGAGAAGACTTGCATGATGTAATTCGTTCTCTCCGTGCTTTGAAGAGCAAGTCAAGTCGTCGGTCCCGGTTATTATCACTAACATCTTATAATAATCGCAACCTAAGAGTTGATATAGTACTCCTGGTCGAGTTGTAAGACCTGAAAACCACCGTATTATTATCCTAACATAACCCCTGCCTGAGATAACTACTGTGACGCTAGACTATTCTAACAATAATATGAATCCTGACTAGGTATCTAATCCTAAGCAGATAGTAAGTAGGTAACCGAAAGTATCATTTCTCGGTAAAAGAGAAAAGATATTAAAGTTCTCGTAAGATCTTGAGAAGGCAAACGAAAACAAGGCTTTCAATGTGGCAAACATAATCTCATTTGCATAGAATAACAAAGTCTACGATATCCAAACTTAGGATAATATTAGCTTCCTCTGGCATAACAGTTGCAAGACAAATTCATAAATTTTGTATCTAGCCAGACAAGCGTGAAATTCTTACGGAATCGCTGTTATATTTTGCTCTTGAATATACCTACGGAAATTAGAGAAGTTAATGTTATGAAAGGAAGCACCAAAGATAATATTTGTTGATTGTTTGTTGAATATAAATCACGATAATTATTATCTTTGGTTTGGTTGTAAACATATTATTTTATAAAAAAAAAAACATTGTTACATTTTTGAAAACCTGTAGACGCTCCCGCCACCGGTGAAAGGGTGGGTATACATCATATTATAACTTTTTTTCTTTCTACCATCGAATCTACAAAATCCATTAGGCCACCACGATGCTTGAGTAAATTCACATTTAGCATCGTGGGCTCCCCTACCATAATCTCTCTAGAGATTGGCCACCAAATTCGGCCGGGAGGTTTTTTTAATTTTATCACCTCTGGATTGGGAAAGAATAAACGTGAACACACTATATCAGTGAATACAACTAAATTATGAGTATTCATAACAAGAGTAGATGTTATATCCGAGTAACATAACTATTATCTGTGCCCGAAGATATTTCATTTTCGTTCATAAACTTTCATAATAAAGCTCATAATCGCTTGACAGTATTAGTAGAATCGTATAGGATTTCTGGGTACAGCAAGTTAATTAACCGACTACGATGCTGGCATGTCATATAGTTTGGGATATCCCTTAAGGTTTAATACATTGACGTCCGTCCTTTATTAGGCAAGATATTGTTGGGTTCTGAAGCACAAGGGTGAGGTTCTTTTTGGTATATTTTAAGGCCCGATATACAATCAGGCGGCAACCAACTGTAGGTATAAAACTCGCCACACTACAGCATATATCTGTACGCATATATAGCACTACGCTCTACGCTCGATTTTACAGCCAACTAACCAATTTTGTTACTTGAAATATTTGACTATTATTTATTTACTACATTACATACCTAATATCTATGCCTCCGCGCCACATTATTACAGTAAATACTAGCGGACGCGCCCCTGCTTCGCTCGGGTGAAATTTTTAAAAATTCCTTGGGGGTGAAATATCCAAAAATCCTGTAACACGTGTTTCTTTATATTTAATCGAAAGCCCAAATACCAATTTTCATGAATGTAAACCGAAAAATAAAGAACTTTCATACAAACTTTCCTCCTATATTTCACCCCTTTGCGGGTCGAATTTTCAAAAATGGTAACACACGTACTTCTTCATATTTAACCGAAAGCCCAAATGCCAAGTTTCATGGCTACCTAAAACTTGAAAAATGAAGGACTTTCATACAAGCTTTCAACCACTATTTTACCCCTTTGGGGGTGGAATTCCCAAAAACAGTACACACACGTACCCACTACAGCCCATTAACGTCCCACTGCTGGGCACAGGCCTCCACTCTCATAAGAGAGAGGGAATTAGAGCTTTGACCCACCACGCTGCTCCAATGTGGGTTGGCGGGCTTTAACGACTATTATCATGTTAGTCATAATAACCGGGACCGACGGCTTAACGTGCTCTCCGAGGCACGGGGGTGAAACACCGCCAACTTCCTAATTCCGGGCTAGTGCTGAGAATTTCTAGTCAGAAAAACCCAACACTTATTATGGCCCGACCCGGTACTCGAACCCGGGACCTCGTCAGCCGCAGTCAAACATGCTAACCACTAGACCAACGAGGCAGTCATGTACACACACGTACTTCTTTATTTTTTACCAAAAGCTCAAACCCCAAGTTTCATGGATATAACTTGAAAGATGACGGACTTTCATACAAACTTTCACCCCTATTTCAACCCCTTAGTGGTGGAATTTTGAAAAATCCTTCCTTAGTGAGCGCCTACATCATAGAAGGAACCTACTGTCAAAATTTCAAGTTTCTAACCCCAGCGGTTTAGGCTGTGCGTTGATAGCCAGTCAGGACAAACGATTTTATATATATAGAATAGATAGAAAAAAGATTGACATCCTGCCTACTTACTAATATAGATAGATTAGGTATGTATGCGCCCGATCATTCACAAACGCTAGGTTCAATGTTCTTCTATGTACCTATAGTACGCGCGCGAGTTGAATGCAGAGCTAATATTGTACGGTGACACACGATGCATTCAACTCGCGCGCATACTATAGGTACATAGAAGAACACTGTACCTAGCGTTTGTGAATGATCGGGCGTGTCATACATGTCAAATGTAAAACTAAATGGTACGGAACCCTTCGTGTCCAACTCGCACATGACAGGTTTTCATTGTGGTGTATTTTTTTTTTTGGTGTATTTTTATGTGGTTTACCTACAATAAAAGTGTAATTTCATTCATTCTCATTCATACGATTCATGTGATACCTACTGCCCGCTGACAGATAGACGGACAGAGAGCGCAGGCTTAGTAATAGGGTCCCGGTGGCACACTCTGGGTACGGTACCCTAAAAAAGAATAATCGTAAAATATAAAAATAGAAAAGTCCGCCGGAGTGACCGCGGCACGGCCAGGGTTGCCAAATTTGGTTTTGAAATCTACCGAACAAGGACGAGACCGTTGATAGGAATAAACACAACTGATAATAATTATTTTACACAATACTAGCAGATGCCCGCGACTTCGTCCGCGTGAAATAAGTTTTTTAAATTCCCACGGGAACTCCCAAATTTTTCGGGTTAATATATAGCCTATGACACTCACAAACTTTACTTCTTTATAATATTAGTATAGATTTATTTTATAAAATTACACATATTATGGCAGTAGGCATTAAAAGTTACAGGTATGCATAATTTAGGCTTCACCATGTCTACGCTTGATTTGAAATCAAAAATCACAAATGACTGACCTTCGCTCACGTTTCGACACGATTCGAAAGAAAGAAATGAAAAACATCACGATCTGCGCGTGTACGAACCGGCAACGTCACTTATTATATTGCGGCAAATCTTATACTTCATTATGTATGAAACTGAATAAACCGAACCACTCATACTTCGGCATTTTTGTTATACTTGCTAAAATACCGAACACCTGGCAACCCTGGGCGCACCACTGGCGACGACGCGCTAAGTAGGTAAGTTGGTAACTTAGCGCGTCGCTGCCAGCGTCGCCGAATCAGAGATCCCGCCCCGCGCCCCCGCGCCCCCGTGGCTCTCGTACACAATTCATATTTGCATTTTTCGATACAGTCCATTAGTAAATAATCAAAGCTGTCTCTAGGCATCCATACTAATATTATAAATCTAAATACCTGTTTCTTTTAGGAAAACCTAAAACCGTTTACCTATACCTACTTCTTTTTTGCGTTTCAAATATTATATAATAAACTAGATGATGCCCGCGACTTCGTCCGCGTGGTTTAAGTTTTTTGTTATTCCCGAGGGAACTACTTAATTTTCCGGGATAAAAAGTAGATTATGTCACTCTCCAGGTCTTCAACTATACCCATGCCAAAAATCACGTCGATCCGTTGCGCCGTTGAAGCGTGATTGAAGGACAAACCAACAAACCAACAAACTAACTGACTTTCGCATTTATAATATTAGTATGATTTCATTTATCATCATGTGACGTGATTTTTGGCATGGGTATAGTCGAAGACCTGGAGAGTGACATAATCTACTTTTTATCCCGGAAAATTAAGTAGTTCCCTCGGGAATAACAAAAAACTTAAACCACGCGGACGAAGTCGCGGGCATCAGCTAGTATGCTATAAAAGTTCTTATCTGTATGAAATAGAGCTGAAATTTTAAGAAACGGTCGAACGAAAACGTTTCTTACGAAAAGCATTCCACGCGGACAAAGTCACGGGCATTAGCTAGCGAGATACAAATAGTAATAATGATAACATGTGTATGTGTGAGTTTAGCAATACTTGTTCCCACAGAAAATTACCTATAAGTGTTCGCCTTCTATATTCTTCCTTTTGCGCGTTAACCTATACCTAGTAGGTAACTATAGTAACATAATCATACTAATAAAAGAAATGCGAGTGTTTTTGTTTTTTGGTTTGTTGATTTGTTGGTTTGTCTTTCAATCACGCCGCAACGGAGCAAGGGATCGACGTGATTTTTGGTATTGGTATAGTTGAGGACCTGGAGAGTGACATAGGCTACGTTTTATCCCGGAAAATTAAGGAGTTCCTGCGGGAATCAAAAAAGCTAAAACCACGCGGACGAACTTGCCGGCATTAGCTAGTCTTACTAATCAAATAATATAATAATATAATAATATAATATATAATAATAATCAAACAAATATTATAAATGCGAAAGTTTGGATGTATGGATGGATGTTTGTTAATCACGCCCTAACGGCTGAACGGATCTGGATGAAACTTGTCACAGAGATAGATTATAGTCTGGAATAACACATAGGCTACTTTTTATCCTGGAAAACTAAGGAGTTCCCGCGGGAACCAAAAAACCTCAATCCACGCGGACGAAGTCGCGGGCATCAGCTAGTAATAATATTATAATTACTATGAATGTGAAAGGAATTTTTCAAGAATTGAACTTGAAGAGTTCAACCAATTTAGCTGATATTTGAAATATGAACACAATATGACCAACTTCACGGGTGAACTCATGGTGGAGAACTCCTCAAATACTCATCGTAACTCCTTCGTGTTTGAGCTCATTGGATTTGTCTTATCGTGTAGGTACTAAAGACCAAGAATGTACTTGGCGTCCAGGGTATCATGATGGAATCGGGAGGTCGTCACAGGACCTCTTCAAATACTCATCTTAACTCCTTCGTGTTTGGGCTCATTGGATTTGTCTTGCCAAGTAGGTACTAAAGACCTAGAAAGTAGTTGGTGTCCAGGGTCTCATGATGGAATCGGGAGTTGGTCAGAGAAACTCGGTTGACTCGGTTGGAGTACTTTGGTTCAGAAATATTTATGAAACATTTCGTGAACCTCGATCTTTTACGAAAAATGGTTTAGAAATCTCGTAGAAATCGGTATACCTACCTACTTGCTTTGAAAAAAGAAAAAACTCGTCGAATTCAGGATCTCCTACTTTTTTGAAGTCGGTCAAAAATAGTTGTTAAATTGTATATAGCTTTTCCAAATAAATTTTGGTGTTGTAATTACTTTTATTTCGGTTCCAAATAAAAATATCAATTTTTTCCATCCGCAGTATACAAACACTGCACTCGCGAAATCGTAATAAAAATTTTGACAAAAAGTGATACACCCGTCCGTTCACGAGCGCGTTTCAGCGCAAACTGAGGCGAAAAATCAAGTCCTCGGATATTTTCCTTAGAAAAAGTATGAAAAAAATATGGCGGGACGCATAAATGACTACGTACTTCACTTGGACGCACAATGTGGCATAGTTTAGATAGAGGACTATATATGCCATCATTTTTTTATAAATTACTAATTAAAATATGCAGCGGATACATAAATGAGGGTTCCTGAACAGACCCCATTTTTCGTCATTTCATGCGTTCGATATTACGTATTTATGCAGAAAATTTGTATGGAGTGTGCATTTTTTATATGGTCAAACGAACGCTGAATACATGACCTTTAATTTGATACCATGATATCCCCACAGCTAGAATTCCTATTTCTTTAAAGTGTACCTGGAAAAGTATGAAATTTGTATAAGGCGCCTTAAGAGGAAACGCGGCCTTAAGAATAGCTACATCATTTAAAACATCATTCATATGTATCAGGTTTGTTAAGCTTTAGGAAGATTAGGCAAGCTTTGCTATAATACTTATAATGTGAAAGTGTGTCTGTCTGTACATCCGTCTGTTTGTCTGTCTGTTTCTCCACCTCAGCTTACCTGAAAACAAACTCAAACTAAAAGTACCTATATTTATCCAAAATTGGTACCTACAATACTACCTTCTGAACATCGCGTTTACAAATATAAGACGTGATGGTGATAACTGACCACGGTATCTTAAAACTAAAGCTACGAGGGTTCCAAACGTGCCCTAGTCTGAGAAGAACCCGCAGAAAACTTACGAAATTAACTTACGAAAATAACGGAATTAGGTATAACACCCCTGTAGCCGACACGACATAGGGTAAAGTACTTTAACCTTAGCGGATTTCAAAACCTAAGAAAATCGTATTTGATTTTACATGATAACTAGCTGATGCCCGCGACTCCGTCCGCGTGGAGGTATGAAAAATAGATGTTGGCCGATTCTCAGACCTACTCAATATGCTCACAAAATTTCATGAGAATCGGTCAAGCCGTTTCGGAGGAGTATGGGAACGAAAATTGTGACACGAGAATTTTATATATAAGAGAAGAAGATAATAATTATACAAAAATGTTTTACATTCATGAAACTTGAACAAAACACAGCAGTCGCGGAAAAACTGTAAAACAACTCATTGACTCTTCAGGAACGAACCCAGATAATATTCTTTACCCCTTTTTGTGGAAAAAAAGCGTTCTTTGAATTCTTTTACCTGCACGGGAATAAAAGCATTTTTTGTTGTTCATTCGAAACGACGACGAACTTGCCTTTTTCAGTATATATTTTTAGTAGATGAGGCCCGTGGCTTCGTCCGCGTTGCTAATTTTTTTTAATCCTACGGGAAATCCTTAATTTTTCAGACTAAAAAGTAGATTGGTCCTTCCCCGGGATGCAACGTAGGTATCTCTTTACCTTTCATCAAAATCAGTTGAAAAGATGGGTTAAAGAGTAGATACCAACAGACAGATACATTTTAGCATTAATTATAATATTAGTTTGGATTTAGACCTGACCTTAAATGTAATAGGTAAAAAAAGTTTTCTGCGCACTAAATGAACTAAGTGTTGTACATTGGTTTTGTGATCTTCAAAACACTTCAATGAATACCAATAAAAAAATAATGCTCAAAGAACAATTTAAAATGCGTTAACCAGTAATTTAGTAAATCAAAACCTTTCGCCGGGAAAACCTACAGCCACGCAGATGAAGTTCAAGTACCAAAATAATCTACATATAAATAAAAATCAATGTTTGTCCTCTATGCGTTCCGAAACCATTGAACAGATTGGTAGGGTGTTCTGGGGACGCCCGCGAGGGTGCCTGGCCAACGACCTCAATTTACATAGGCGGGTCCTGTCAAATAAAGAATGTGTATTTATTTTACTAACGCCATCTAGTCGGAAAAGGGGGACAGCGCTATAGCGAGGTTGTCCTCGCTATAGCGCTGTGTGTACTTGTGTACAGGCTTATACAGGTGAGGAGCACGCAATACAAGTCGGACGCCCAACTTTTTCTATAAAAGGGCCCCTCTAGTACCTACATATTATATAACGATGTTCCTGGCCCAAAAATCTATCGGCATTACAACGCATGCCGAGTACATCTAGTACCTCATAAAACATTATAATTTATAATCTACATCTACACTAATATTATAAAGAGGAAAGATTTGTATTTTTGTATGTAACGAATAAACTCAAAAAGTACTGGACCGATTTTAATAATTCTTTTTTCATTAGGAAGCTACATTATCACTGAGTAACATAGGCTATATTTAGTACTAGATTACTATAGAAATCTTTAGAAATTCCTATTAAAACCAACCGAAGGTGTAAAAAAATTAGCCATAAAATGTCTTTCATCGCATACGCTGCGAAGAGTATTAATGATAGGACAAAAAAATGTTCGACAATATTATAGAATATATCGATATCTACAAAAAACTTCGCGAGACCATGTGTCTAACTATTGTAGTTACGTCACTATAACTACTTTTTTACATTTAACAAATTGATAGAAATGCCGATCAAAATCAGACCGTGTTATCCATACCATTTATAAATTTTTATCCAAATAAATAATTTAATATTCAAGACTGTCTCAATACCTGATGATTACTTTTTGAATTATTGAAATCGGACTATCATGAAATTAAAATAAAAATACATGCCGGCGGCGGCCGCCACGCAGCGCATCGAGTAACTACTCTTCGTGAGAGGGGCAGTGCAGGTGAAGGGGGTGCACCATTATGAAAAATATCTCTACCTATTTATGTCTACCCGTGCGAAGCCGGGACGGGCCGCTAATAAAACATAAAGAACAAATAAAATAATATGTAACCACAACAATTCGTGTTTACCACAAACAACGTTCTACTATTTGTTTCATTGATTGTGCGGGTAATAAATTAAAATTACATTCATTGTGTGCGTCTGCCAAATTGCGTGTGAAACTATCAGCTGACAATGTGTGATTCATTGTTATTTGTTATTCGCGAATATCATTATCGATATTTGCTTTTAGCACTATGCAAAGATTTGCTTCCTCGTTTCTATTTCGAACCGCTAGTATATGGAATGCCCTTCTGGCTTCCGTTATCCCCTCCTCTTATAATATTGGTACCTTCAAAATATCAAGAGTGAATAGGCATCTTCTAGGCAAGCGCGCCCCACCTTAGGGGCTTTCATCAGGGGCCCCATCTTTCTGTTGAACGCACTATTGAGCTGTCCTGTGTTGAGCTGGAGCGATACATCATAGTTTGCGTGTACCGACCTCCCTCAGGCGACTTTGTACTGTTTGAGGAGGTCATGGAGGAGGCCCAAAGGCGGATATGTAGGTCATCGAAAAAAATGTTGATATGTGGAGACTTTAATATAGATAGTTTGCTTAACACCTCTCTTTCTGACAGATTACATAACTTATTTAAAAGTTTCAATTTAGACAATATTTTTATTGAACCAATATGGATAACTGCAAGTTGCGCTACTTGTATTGACAATATTTTCAGTGATTGTAAAATTGTCAACAAATCCATCATTACTAATCTAAGATCCGACCATTGCGGGCAAATGATATCTGTTCCTAGCTCTAAACAAAATACAACTAAAGTAATAAAGTATAGGGCAGTTACCACTAAAAAAGTACAACAATTCAAACAAAATATCTTAAATACTTTACCTACACTTGACCTTACACAGGGTGGTCCGGATGAACACTACGATACCTTCTTTGATCTGTTAAATTCTCAGTTTAGTTCCATTTTTAAAATAGTAGAAAAAAAATTGTTTAAAAATCTCAAATTTAGCGACTGGGCTACTGTTGGCATTTATAAAAGTAGGAATAAGTTGTTTGATTTGTATGCTGAAAAGCAGTATAATTACACTCCTACATTTGTTCAATATGTAAGAAATTATTCAAAATTATTTAGAAATCTTTGCATACAAGCAAAATCACTTTATATAAAACAAAAAATTATTAATTCAGATAATAAAATAAAAGCAGTTTGGGATATAATCACAGATGAAGTTGGGAAACATAAAGTGGAAAAGCCTAAATTGGAGCCAAAAATTAATGACCGTATTATTGACTGTGATACGGAAATTGCAAATACATTTGAGAATTTCTTCCAAAATATTCCTGTTACCACTACTAGTTCCCTTAATTCCTCGCCAACAGAAGCCCTTAAGCTTCTCAAGGGTAATGTCACCGAGTGCAGTGTGTTGTTTAAGTTTAAACATGTGACCTCATATGATATCATTAAAATATTCAAATCTTTGCAATGCAAAAAAACCGGGGATCTATGGGGGATATCAGTAAAAATAATCAGCAATGTTATTGATATAATTGCACCATATCTTGCTCTCATATTTAATGAGTCTGTAGATTCAGGATCCTTTCCAGACCTTATGAAATGCAGCAAATTGATTCCACTTTTTAAATCTGGTAGTAGAAATGACCCTCACAACTACAGACCAATTTCTATTTTACCAGCACTCAGCAAGATATTTGACAAATTATGGTCTTATATGAAATTATGCCAACTGCTTCTGCACTTTAACTCAAATAAACTACTTCACTCAGAGCAGTATGGTTTTACTAAAGGCCGATCAACAACCGATGCGGGAGCTATGCTGCTAAAGCATATATTCGATGCGTGGGAGAAATCACAAAATGCTATTGGTATTTTCTGTGATTTGTCTAAGGCATTCGATTGCGTTGAGCATGAGACGCTTTTAGTTAAGTTGAACCATTAAGGAATCAAAGACACTGCACTTGGCCTCATTGCATCATATCTCAGTGATCGCATTCAAACGATATGTGTCAACGATGTGAAGTCGTCCGGATCCGCCTCACAAATGGGTGTTCTTCAAGGCTCTATTCTGGGTCCCTTCATGTTCTTGGTGTATATAAATGATTTACCATATAACGTCCAAAATACTTGCGATATTGTGCTGTTTGCTGATGACACGTCCTTGATTTTTAAAGTGGATAGAAACAAGGACAATTATGAAGACGTAAATAGTGCAATTTCTCAAGTCACTAACTGGTTTACAGTAAACAACTTACTTTTGAACGCAAAGAAAACCAAGTGCATTGAATTCGCATTGCCGAATACCAAGTCCACAGGAAACATAAATTTAACTGTAAATAATGATATTTTAAAAATAGAAGAGACCACTGTGTTCCTGGGGGTGACCTTAGATTCAAAGCTTCAATGGGGCACTCATATATCAACTCTGGCTGGCAAACTCAGCTCTGCTGCTTACGCTGTCAGAAAGATTCGACAGTTTACTGACGTTGAAACTGCAAAAATTGTGTATTTTGCTTACTTTCATAGTATTATGTCTTACGGAATCTTACTATGGGGTAAAGCGGCAGATATTCAAAAAATTTTTGTATTACAAAAAAGGGCAATACGTGCAATTTATAATTTAAAACCGCGCGAATCCCTTAGAGAGAAATTTAAGGAAATAGGTATTCTTACAGTAGCCTCGCAATATATTTATAGTAATCTAATCGTCGTAAAACAGCACATTCACAATTACAAAAAATATGCGATCTGCATGATAGGCAAACTAGAGGCCGCCATAAACTCGTGACTCCATCGCTCCGCCTCAAGAAGGTCCGAAGGTCGTTCGTGGGAATGAGCATTCTATTTTATAACAAAATTCCACAACCTATCTTAAACTTTCCTTTACACAAGTTTAAGAAGTCCATTAAAAGTATGCTCCTGAAAAAAGCTTATTATACTGTTGAAGATTACGTAAATGACAAAGGACCATGGATTTGACTCGCTCCAGCAATGCTAAGGACAGCGGTTACATATTATGTATAAATTAATAAAATTGTAAATTAATTTTTTTCAAAAGAGCAACCGCCGAGTTTCTTGCTGGTTCTTCTCGGTAGGAATGGCATTCCGAACCAGTGGTAGATTCACTCGTCGATTCAAAAGTACTTGTAAAAGTCTATTTGAATAAAAATAATTTGAATTTTCAGGCTGCATCACCACTTGCAAGCAGGTCTGATTGCAGCCAAGCGCTAGCGTACGAGTATGTATTAAAAAAAAATAAGTACCATCCATGCTTAGAACCGTGGTGACAGTCTTTAGTCTGTTCAGTTCAAGGAAATGACCAATGCAAATGCGCGGCAGCAACACGCGGCATTCGCAGGACATTGACCAAGTCTAGAGTCAATGGGCGCTAGATCCGAAAAGTCTTCGAGTACAAAATGAGTGAAATTAACACTAATTGTTCACTGATTATTAGAATTAATAAATTAATCCGTGTAATCTTTGTTCCACCAATTATTTTTTGTAAAAAAGGGTAGATAAAAAAAAAACATACCCGCAGGCTCGCAGGCCATCGCCAATCCAACATTTCATTAAACTTTGTACGAAATAATTCAAACTTTGGATATCGGAATACCTATCAAACGAAATAGATTTCTCAATCACACTCAATATTCCAAGTATTTGGTTAAATTATCAAATAGTTTTAGCCGAAACTTTCCTTTAACCGAATTCGAATCGTTCCTGTTTAGAATCAAAGTTGAATTCAAATCCCTTAAGTCGAGTTGGAAACAATCTAACCCAAAACTGACGTTGTAATAATCAAAACGGGCTCTATTTGGTGTGTCATAAAGGCGTTATGAGATGCAAATAGGATATTGTTTAATCGTTAATGTGAGAACGGAATGGAAACTTTATTTTGTGAGCGACAATTGCCCGCCTCGGTTTTGCCAACTAATTGGTGAGACCGAAGTTGGAATTGCTTACTGTCTCGCATTTAGATGTTACGTTTAATATAATAGTTACGCTCTTTGGGGTGGTTTTTAAATATTACGTTGTTGTGCTCGTGTCAAGTCATAATTGAGTTCTGACTTTGGATACAATAACTGGTCGAGTACGTGTCAGAATAGGCATAGGATAGAGCATAAGATTTTAGTCGAGGACTAACTTGTTGTTTTTAAAAATAAAATCGACTCTCGTATCGATTCATAATTATGTTCTTTTTTTTGGTAATGCCTTTTGCGTAAATTGCGTCAGTAATAGCATCATAATTAAGGCATTTTATCCCGGAGAATAAAATGGTTCAAACGGGATTTTTCAAAAACATTAATATTCACGCGATCGAAGTCACGGGCTTTCCCTGGTCTACATATAGAACTGTTCTTGCAATTAAGTACATCGTGAAACTATAATAAAGGTGCAAATCAGTTAGAATACACCTAATTTAACTCAAAGTTTGTAGTAACAGCGCTGTATTGAGCCATTATTATTGTCTTACTTTGGCACAAGAGATCCACATGGGCGCATAAGAATTCTCTTTTGAGCACTTGAGCAGCTTACTTTCAGCAGCTCCGTGTTCCACGATAGCTTTTACACGAGCTGTAATGATGTTACAGTTTTATGGATAATGGATATTTTAAATTGACGCTTTAAGAATTTTCTACCCATTCGTTCGCGACAACGTTAAATTCGATTTGTATAGAATCGTTAAGCACTTGGCAGCTGGAACTCGATCATCTCCATAGTATAATCTATACTTATGCTAGCTGATGCCTGCAACTTCGTCCGCGTGGATTGAGGATTTTTGGTTCCCGCGGGAACTCTTTAATTTTCCGAGATAAAAAGTAGCCTATTCCAAACTATAATCTATTCCAGCGCCAAATTAAATTCAGATCCGTTCAGCCGTTCTAGAGTTATAAGTGTTCGAACAAACCCGACTTTGTTTGTAACATATTATAATCTTAATATTCTAAATGCGAAAGTTTGGATGGTTTTTTAATGATAATGATAGGAAAATTAAAGAGTTCCCGCGGGAACCAAAAAACCTCAATCCACGCGGACGAAGGCGCGGGCATTAGCTAGTTTGAAATAGTTAACATTGTCGCATACGAATACGGAAAAAAACTCCCACTCAGCCTGCTCATACTATGAACAATGAAAGAACGTTATGAAAAAGGCATGCAGGACGTTTGCTCACGTGATTTTTAATTTGTTAAAATGCACGTATAGTTACGAAATGTTGAATTATTTCAACTGTAGATAAATCATATCAAGAGTTTGAAGAGGGGGCAGGTTGTAGGCAGAATGAAACTCAATTGCTGGATCTAATGGATTGAATTTTATTTCAGTGCCGTTATTTCCGTGATTGGGTATGCTACTGGCCACTTAGACGCTCGGTCAATAATGGTAAGTAAATAACGAAACCCTTGCGATATAGGTAAGGGTCCTACTATATCGACGTGAACGTGCGACAGTCGATCCGTTTCTTTAAGTGATCCAATTGGTGATTTTGTGTGTTTCTGGATTTTAGCTCTCTGAAACTGCAAACAGCCCTCAGCCCAGTTTACGACATCCGTTTTCATGGAGGGAACTTCTGGCAGGGTTGAACTTCTGGGAATAAATAGTTGGAAATAGCAGTTGAATTAGGTAGTACAGTTGAACTAGTGGGACGTACCCCGAGGGGTGGATGTATTTATAGCTCATTGACGTAGTGATATTGATATAACAAAAACAACAGACTATTTTCCTTTCAGTAACTTAATAAAGAAAAGCTACCTCTAATGAACGCTAGAAATAGATATTGCCTAGGGCCGATAGTGTATCCCCATGTTATACTTAATTAGATGAAGTTTATCCATTATTTTTTATGAAACATAAGGTTATAGATGTTCATAATAACAATACCCACTTTATAACATTTTATTTTTTCTCTTTATAGATTGTAAATTAATTAACAATGTGTGAAACTTGAATTTTCAATACTAAATTCAGTCACTCTATCACGAAAACAGTATGCAGCTTGGAGGTGTAAATAATAGAGTAGGTGAGCCTGTGGTCTGCATTTTAAACGGGCATCGACTGTGAGGATTTTATATACTTACCTGCACTGTGACGATAGATAGATAGATAAATACTTTATTGCCACACAAAAAATTAAAAAGGAAATAAAGTAGTGAACAACAAAATGAAATCACAAGTGCGCAAAGGTGGTCTCATCACTAAAAGTGATCTCCTCCAGACAACCTTTAAATAAGGAAACGAATGCAACGAAGCGGGATAGTGCAACAACATTAATACATATTATACTATACTACATAAACTATATATTCTAATAATACTTTAACACGATATCATCATAGTGTGTATAGCACTAAAACTTTGGCGCTTCTATCTATAAATTCATCTGATGTAATATATTTGTGGTCGAAGAAGGAGCAATATATTTCACGGAAATTACCTTTCGCCGAAGCTCTTGGAAGCTCCATATCAAATCAGATTGGCCGTTGTCTGCGCACAGTTCATACGTTTACTTATAATTTTCTTTTCGTTTTCTGTTTTTTTTTTCATAAGAAATGATAGTAAATATTAGATCTCAATGTAATATCATGCGTTATTACGAGTCTCACGTGAATATACTGAAATTGTATCCGAGTAAATATAATCCATACTTCCATACTAATATTATAAACTAGCTGATGCCCGCGACTTCGTCCGCGTGGTTTAACTTTATTGTTATTCCCGCGGGAACTCCTTAATTTTCCGGGATAAAAAGTAGCCTATGTCACGCTCCAGGTCCTCAACTATACCCATGCCAAAAATCACGTCACTCCGTTGCTCCGTTGCGGCGTGATTGAAGGACAAACCAACAAACCAACAAACCAACAAACAAAGTGACTTTCGCATTTATAATATTAGTATGATGCCAAAGTGTGTCTGTCTGTCTGTCTATCTGTCTGTCTGTCTGCTACGCTTTCACGGCCCATCTGTTCAACCGGATTTGATGAAATTTGGTACAGGGATAGGTTGTATCCTGGGGAAGGACATAGGCTTTTATCCCGGAAAATTTAAGAGTTCCCGCGGGAATCGAATAAACTTGGTCCACGCGGACGAAGTCGCGGGAATCATCTAGTAAATAATACAATTGTTATTTGAGTTTTTTCTCAGATAATATTAAAGATTCGATAAAAATATATACCTTTCATAAAAAATAAACAAAATATTCCAATTTCTAATATTATAAATGCGAAGTGTGTTTGTTTATCTGTGATGCTTTTACGGCCCATCTTTTCGACTAAATTAGGAAAAGAGTTTTCTCGGAAATCTAAAACCTTAATCCTCGCGGACGAAGTTGCAGGAATATAAGGAACACAATTTATAATCCACCATATATTGTATTAAAACTCACTGATTGCTTCAAAAGCTTCCTAAAATTTCCTCTGTTAAGAGTACGTTGTCTTTGCTTAAAATTTGCATTTTCGATCTCTCAAGTAACTTTGAAGAGATTGCAATATGAGACTCCAAGGCGTGAAGGTAACGGAGGTGAACCGTTACTTTCTTGGGAACGAAATTCCAGTTGTCGAGCAAAGAAGCTCGGCGTATGTGGGACTTTGAAAATGAAAAAGATCTTATTTTTTCTTAGTTTTCATAGCTTTATGGTCTTTTTTATTTTCCAGACTAGTTTCGCACCTGAAATTATTGTCTGAAAAATCATTATATTGCGATACTTATTAGCATCATTGATGTATAATTTTAGTATCTTTAGCATTATGATTTAGTCACTGTCGCATGTCAAACTGTCTGGTGTCGGGTTCAGTACTTCTAAAAGTGAAAAAAACATATTATTATACTTATTGATTTGTGCCATTCTGGCGGTTCTCCATTCTAAGAGTCAAAATATCTGCCGATTTTATACTTTGCTGGCGACTTCATAATTCAGACCCCTGACAATAAAGTCGTTGATAATACCTAATCTCACTATTTCGCCGCAAAATTCTTTATCTTCGTGAAAAAGTAAGGGCAAGTATAGACTGGCAGACTGAATAGTCTTTTCATAGAGCTTTTTCGTTTTAAAGCGTAAATTACCTATATTGTAAGGCGTGTGTATTTTTAGGTCCCCATTGTAGCAGAGAGCGTATGCAGTACTGTGCCACCGTGAGCGATTTAATGCCTCACCTTTCAGCTTCGTGACGTCATTGCTATCCTCGTGATCTCCGCCAGAACCGTATTTCGCCAAGTTTGTTTGAGCAGGCCACATTTTTCCAGCCCTTCAAAAAAAATACATGACTGATAACTCAATATAGTGTGTCCGCGGTATAAAGTTTGTCAGACCTTAGCCTTAGGCTATATTTTAAATCTAAGGCTGTGAAAAAAAGGTTAGTTTTTAATCTTTTATGCTGCTTTGAAAGGCTTTTGTTTATACTTCTTAGTCTTAAGTATAAATATTTAGGTCACCTTTTAAATTTCTAGAGTTTCTAGCTCTATACCTCATAATGCAGGTAGGTATATACAAGGTGTAAGTTATATAGTATAACATACCCGCGGCTACCCATGTTAGATGATGTATAGATATATTGGAAAAATGTCATGAGACGTGTAGCTCATATCCTGGGGGAGTTATGAGGACTTCAAAATTTTAGCATAAATATTCAGGTGGCATCCCTTAAAACAGCTGATTCAATATCAATGACCTGCGAATAATACCGTATGTTAAGCCTCGTTGCCAGCGCGAGCGTTGCGATAAAATCCAGTAGCGATACTAAGTAATCATTATTCGGCATGAAATAAAATTCTCAAAGTAAAAGCCCGGCTAGAACTCACGTATTTTTGTAAAAAAATGCCCAACTAGTTTCGGACTTGGTAAGTCAAAGTCAGTCCCTTATCCTTAATTTATGAGCCGCCATTCCCTGTGATTAATTTCTCGACTTATTTCGTTGAAGTTTTGATCAATAATAAATGATTCTGTGTAGTTTGTTTTTGAATGATTTGTTAATTCAATTGTAATGATTTGCCAAATTGCATAACGATACAATAATAATATTAATTAATATTATCGCTTGTAATACAGTTCTGACTTTAGCCACGCCACCGGCATTTTACGTATGTAAACTTAATCGGGATACCTACCACTTACCAGGCTAACATGAATCAATTTACATAATAAATCGTTTTAATTCACGAGGTGGGTCCCGTATTTTTATTAAATTTTAACTAGTCGTTTATGTCTCTAATGGTCTTTGGTAGTACTTTGATCGAATGCAAATCTTGGGGTTCTAGATTCTATCGTCAGCTATAAAATGTTTGCCCGCCAACCAGCACTGGAGCAGCGTGGTGGGTCTAAGCTCTAATTCCCTCTCTCCTATGAGAGTGGAGGCCTGTGCCCAGCAGTGGGACGTTAATAGGCTGTAGTGGTATAAAATTTTTATAATTTGAGTTTTTCTGCCAAGACATTTTTAAATACCAACTACCAATGAGAAAAGAAACCAGTTCTTCGGTCGATTGAAGAATTTTTCTCCACGATGCTACGGTGGTCCCAGTTATTATCATTTATCAGTACTTAACCTGAAGTCAAAATAATCGTTAGAACCCACCAATTGGAGCAGCGTGGAAGGTTAGTTTCTACATTTCTCTCTTAGTAGGAGTAGGCCTGCAGTGCCCAATGATGGATTAATTGGTGAACAAAAATCCCTTCAACTCCTACACAAATTACAATTTTTTTTATAGCTAGTAAGTAGGTACTTAGTTTCTTCCTGACTCAAGATAATATCATAATTGCAAATATCTTACAATGGAACCCTAATAATTCGGCCATATTGTCGTAGGGCGGAGTAAGACGTATGTCTGTGTACGTAGTAGCGAGTGTAGGTAAATAAACAAAGCCGAGCGACGGTACTAGGAACACATGGAAGATGGAGATTTTTAGAAAATACATTTTTGATAGTGTTTCTTTTCGGAATTTTACCCTTAGGTTGGGGAAAAACATAACACAAATTAAACAAGAATTTTACAGAACGACTTTGGGTAAAACTGCGAATGATCTGTTTAAATTTTAAATTGTTAGGTACTTAACTAAAATGGTAATGAAAATGAAAATATTTTTTTCAGCTTAACTGTAGTTATTACAAAGAAAAAGTATAGTAAAGTTACAAAGAAAATTGTAAATTAAAGTTTACCGACTTTTACATCCTACATAAAAAATCCGTTTAAAAAGTTACTTGCCAAATTTAGTAACTGAGATTTTTTTAGGGTTTCTAAAGGATATTTTTTACTAGGGTAAAATCAAAATCGTGACTGGAAACCCTGTTTTTGAAACGCATTATTTTATTATAAGTTCTCGAGATTTCAACAGTTGCGCGTAAACTGTCACGGTGGTGGCAAGTGTTAAACGATTAACATTTATGAATTTAATATAAGTGGTTATAATTGATTAAGACACCAGTTATTTCTATTTTCAATTTAATCGACTCATCAGTAAGTATTATATATATCTAACTATAACCTATGCATTAGCACTATACTTATCTTATGATTCCAGTGGATTATATTAAAATATATTATTATACGTTTACTCATTAATTCCACAATTGATCACAATTAAATAATAAAGGACTTCCGATTTCAACGGACGATCAAACTCGAATGCGGCCTCTGCCATAGCCATTTGTTTACAATAGGTACACATTCGCATAAATAGGCTATTTGGAAATTAAGCTACTCCGATACAATTAATTAAATATTGAATTTAATAAGATTAAAATACAAATTATTATTGGCAACGCTAACAGACGGCCGTCCTGTAGACGGAATGTCCCTATTCCGTTCCGGCCATTCGAGTTTTGTATGTCTCTATACAAATCTAATTTAGATCATTTTAACATGGTAATTATGTAAATGTCAAAAAAAAATTGTTATGGTATAAATGTAATAAAAAGAAGTCGGTTAAAAAAATACAAAATTTCGTGACACAAGTTTCAGGTGCGTTAAGGAGATACAGACATCTACCTACTTATTATTAGAGATAAATAACTAAGAACTAAGCATGGTTAATTAAAAGTAATAATAATTAAGTTGCAAATATCGAATAAGATTTGCAGATTGGAGGATGCAACTGTAGATTTAATATCTCATGAAACGTCTTGATTTGATCCAATATCACGGTAGTCGAATATCTGTCTGCGTATCACGGGGTTCCTGAAAACATACGGACAGTTTGAGATGGTTTTGATTAAATAAACTAGATTTGTCTATGATGATCACTATATAAATATGAATAATAATAATCCCCCACCCGTTACAAATATTTAAGTAAGTTTATGTATTTCTATGTATTAAAGTTTGTTATCTTTATATTTGACCTTTGTATATCTCTTTTTGTGCACGGGCGTGACGGTAAAATAAGTATGTAATGAAAATAAATTATATTCAATTGAAATAGGTTATAAATAGAGAAAAAAAAAAATGAAAATATAGCTCACTCAGTTACCAGGAAGTGATCACTGCATAAAGCAGCATATTTCACTTCGTGACGAATCATTAGTGATCACCGCATGAAGCAGCATATTTCACTTAATGATTTAGTGATGAGTCATTAGTGATCACCGCATGAAGCAGCATATTTCACTTAATGACTTAGTGATGAGACCTTAGTGATCACCGCATGAAGCGGCATATTTCACTTATTGACTTAGTGATGAGTCATTAGTGATCACCGCATGAAGCAGCATATTTCACTTAATGACTTAGTGACGAGTCATTAGTGATCACCGCATGAAGCAGCATATTTCACTTAATGACTTAGTGATGAGACATTAGTGATCACCGCATGAAGCGGCATATTTCACTTATTGACTTAGTGATGAGTCATCAGTGATCACCGCATAAAGCAGCATATTTCACTTAATGACTGAGCGACGAGTAATCTGTGATCACTGCATATAGCAGCATATTTCACAGGATGACGAGGTAATGATTTTTCTGATAGTAATAAGCTAGCCTTGACGATAGATGTAATGTTATGATCCCATGTGATGGGTTCGTCAGCTGTGCACTAGTGTTGTGCTTTTATCATTTTGTTAACTTACTGTAATCACGATCAATAAAATATTATGCAGCTCCTTTTTTTCTTCTTCTGAACATCATCAAAAAAAAACCGGCCAAGTGCGAGTCGGACTCGCGCACCGAGGGTTCCGTACTCAAGAAGTAGGTACTGAAGCAAAACAATCAGGCAAAAACCAATATGTTTATTTGACGACGAGTTCTTAGAAGAACTTGCGTTTAACCCAATCTTTGACGGTAATAATTACCTTTGTTAATGAACCGCAAACTAACTTTGTTTGTAGAGGTTTACTGTTAATATCAAAAAAACTATGCTAGTTAGAGCATTGGCTATAGTTTTCCTGTAAAATATACATAAATTCCTATTGACCATAATTATTTCAGATTTTTCGATTGGTAAACTCCGGAGATAAGGGGGGGGGAACGGTATTTTTTTAGACTTTTTCCCCGATAAATCAAAAACTATCATGACTAAAAATAATTAAAAATCTGTTTTAGAATGTACAAAGTAAACTCTTTCATATGATACCCCACACAGTACAGTTATCTCACTTTTAAATTTCAACCCTCCGATTTTCCCCCCTTTTTAAATAAGAACAAAAATAATTTCCAATTTTTTTTAATTCCAGTGTCTTTGGGCCACTAATATACACAACTATTCCAAATTTCATGTCGATAGCTTCGGTAGTTACTGAAATAATCGAGTGTGACGGACGGACAGACGGACAGACAGACGGAGAAAGTCGCACCATAAGGGTTCCATTTTACCATTTTGGTACGGAACCCTAATTACCATTTTGGTACGGAACCCTAATAGTGGGCGTGTCTAAGATGTCAATTAATGACTATCGACGTGTGATCGCCTGAAACATATTTTGCTGTAGCAGGAGATAGTGGATTATTTAATTATTATATACACATATTATTATAATGTGTGTGTATGTATTTATATTATACTTAATTTGTTAATTAACCGGGAATAAGAGAGTGACGAAAAGAACCAGGTGAAGTTATTTTCTACTCTTAACGGTAGCTGGAATGTATGTAAATTGGGAATTAGTATCATAACTAAGCTCGTTTTTTTCAGAACCTTCGTTTGCGCTCTGTGGTTGTTATAATCAATAGGTTTCCTCAGTATTGATTCTTGTCAACGTTTTTTTTTTTTAGTTACGAATCTCATATCTGGTTGCATTTGAGTTTGTGAGTGTTAAAGTTACTTTTGTGGAATCACTGTGGAAGTTTTAGGAATGGCATTTAGATGTCTGGGTCTATGATTCTTCATCTGAAAACAATATACTACTAATGGAGCAGTTCCTATAGCCTTCTTAACTATATTTACTTACTTATTGTTTAATTGGTACACAATAGAGGTAAATACAAATAACAGCTTCTTATAGCAGCATCTTCATATAATAGCAGGTTCTAGGTTAAAATTTAAAATATGTGCACCCACCATGACATGAACAAATAACATAGAAGGAATAGATAAATGTAATAATAGAACTCCATTTTTTTTTTAATGCATATTATTATTTTCCTAAACCCGCTCGTCCATGCCTTGATTAACTGCCGATAAGGCTCCTCGTATATTAATTGCGACTGTATTAGCAAGCTAGCTCTTCTATAAAATTAACAAATTCTTCCAGTTTATAATTAAATTAAAGCTTAGTGTATCTTATTAATACAAGCTATTACACAATTTCAGTGAATATAATTGTAATTGTATAATTTATTTAATTTGAGTGCTTTTGTTCAGGTATATGTTAATGTATGCTGTTTTAATATTTTAAATATTGTAAGTGAGATAGTCATTAAAATTATTATAAGTAGCAAAACATTAAAACGAATAAGATATTTTGCAGTGTACGAAATACAAAATCGCGCCGTTTCATAGTAGATTGTAATTTCTTATTTTTTTTATTTTTGTTTTAAAGATCTTTTGTATACTCAAGTACACAAAAGATGTAGTTATCTTGCAATGGATAAACAAATGAAATGAAATATTATGGCTATATCTTTCAGTTCGGCTATTTACCCATGGTATAGCTAGTAGCTAAGCACGTTCGAAATGTGCCCCACCCCAATACTTATATGCATGCATGTTTTTATTTTTATGTTTATGATATAATAACCTTAGGACTGCTAGTATCTTCACTGTGGTATTGTTTTTGAGATTCTTTGGACAAAGATTGACCTATTTACATTTATTTTATTTCATTTATTAATTGCGTTCATGTACATACATAATATAATAATTATAATGAAACAGGTCCCGTCAAGGCATTGCAAAAGGTTACATTATAAAATGTTACATTTTAATACTTTAAAATAATTAATGATACAATTAAATAAATATTTATAATATATAAATGTCATATCTGGAACCAACTTTTTTTCTTTTTCTTTTTGTTATAATATAATAATCATAATTTCAACCTATGTCTATTAAAGTATTGTCTTACGTGTTTAATGCTCAAAGTATCCATTTGATACATACTGACTCCAGGTCTATGGTAAATATTTATTGTTGTAATCAAAGGCCACCATCTCGCGATTTGGGGCACCAAATCTATTTTGTTTAATGTAGTTTATTTACATCTCATTGTCTACTTCTTCCATATAATATAAATTAAATGGGATATCTACCTATAAGTAAATTCCAAAATTTCTTTAGTGATAAATCTACAGCTACAGTTTCTAACATAAAAATATAGAAGTCCTTCCTTTGAGGTTTGCTTGCTTTAGGAAGCAACGACCATTAAGGGAGATTTTCATCTAGCTGTTGTGAATACATGCCACGTACTCCCAAGTCGCTCGCCTCGTAGTGTACCTCTGTTTTATGTGACGGGTTATACCGGGCCAAAATTGGTCTCTCAATAAGTTTGGATTTTACAATTTTAAAAGCTGCACAATGGTGCTACATTCACACACAATGTTACTCCATTCAAGCTGGGTAGCCAAAGCCTGCCTTGTTTATTAATGACTAATTAATTTTATTTGAGAAATACATTATTTGCTTATGAAATTGCAACTAATAAGGAAATTGTAAATTGGAAGTTAAACCTTGTTCTAATTCCCATCTCAATGAATACACAAAACACTGGTAGTTATTTATAGTAACAGCCAGATAATATATTTTGTTTTTCCCGATTGTTTTATTAATATTAAACAAAACAGTCTATAAATTTATTAATACTTATCGAAATTAATAAAACTAGTAGCTATTGCTTTTAATCATTTGTCACACCGCGTAGTCATCTATGTTCAAAATATACCTAAGGTCTGCCATGCCATATATTGGTATTTGGTACTAGGTAACAGGTTTGTAGTTAGATAGAGTTGTTACTTTATGTGCTTGACGCTATTGCAAGTATGTACGTCTTGTTTGTATGTCTTCAGACTGCTAGTTCATAGGTACCTTAAAACTTTGTTAGAAATCTTAAAGTTTGTTCCATAAGCATTAATTCTTATGTTGACGTCATTATAGATTTATAATAAAAATATAATTTCTAATAAATTGTATTGTGAACTTATGAGTGCTTAAAACCTACAATATCAATAATAACAATGTATCATGTGGGATGCAACCTGCGTTGATACGATGGCAGCGTCGCACCTACCCGGCTCGTGCCTAAAGGCGGGTGCAGCTGCCGAATCTGCTTCGCAAATACTCAGCCATGATCTACTAAGGACGACGTTTTTGCGGCGCTTGCTTTCGTGTCCCAAAAACTGATCCACCAGCTATGTAGTCATAAAAGTATACTCGTAATTCGAGAATCTTCTCTCTAAATAAATAAATCGTTTAAATGTGTCTAGGCTAGCTGGTCCGCGTAGTTTCAATTACCTGGGATAGGTTTGCAAAAATTTCCTTTACCGTTACTTCCATTTTAAGTTAGTTGAAGTTAGGTTTTCGTACTCAGTAAGTATCTACTCAATTTACTTACGATATTTCATGTAGGACATAAAAATGTATCTTTTGTTACGTCATGTTTGGCTCTACCAACGGTTCGAAAGATTCTACGAAGAAGAGCCGACATGGAAATAAAATCTCTGCGCTAAGCTGGTTATACTATGTAATGCATCAATGATCTTTTATATTACTTATTTAACAATGTATGGAAGCAATTTGTTTCTCGTTCCACTCATAATAATTATTAGTATTGGTTTCATTATCTCTTTTTTATTTTAAGCTTGAATAGGACGCGTTTTTTTTTGCTCGAATCAAAAGTTAAAATGACTGTTTGATCGCCAGTCATGACCACTGATGTAGTTCATAAATCATTCTTAAACGTTTAATTGACTTTATCCATCTATTCCTATTTTTGAAGGTTATTGTGCAACAAAACTTACGATCTTCCCAATTCTAATATCATCACAATTCCTAGTCTGTAAAACTGTGGTATTATGCTAGTTGTGATTCTCGTCCGAATGCGCCTCATTCGTTTACAAATTAGGAGCACTGCATATGAAAAGCACAGATATATATGACGTAATAGTATTTATTCGGTATGTAGTAGGTATACAGTACCAGGTAGGGAGTGCTTCTTACCCTATGATATAATTATCATAAGAATATCTCATAAAAAAGACACGTAATTTTAATTACATGTAATTATGTAAACTTAATGTACGATAACCACTGAGTAAGAATTTACATTATAGATTATACCTCTATGAAGACAAAATTTCGTAAGACCAATAAAGAATTATCGCTTCGTCTTTGAATACCTACCTAGGTATTGTAAGTCTTTATGTAAACAAGATTTGAAAGCGAAATAGAAACGGTGCCGCGCAAATCATCAAAACTAAGTTTCAATTTCAAAGCTTCAAACAAATAAGTACAAGTGTCATACGAGCTCGTTTATAATCAAGTCAAGAAATCATTAGCGAGATCCGTACCGCTGTGTAAACAGTCACACATAGCGACTATTTTATTATCCCGTATCGTGGAGTATCGTATAACTTAGTACTATTACCTATTATCACGTTAAACTGTGCTATTATGTTGTGCAACGTACCTACCTAGATGGCGAGTTGTTTTTTTTTTTTTTTTTATGCTTCGCTATAAGTATAATTATGAATGCGAGAACCATCCGCAGATATTCGTCCTGCAGTAGAGTGGGTAATATCGCTTTTTCTGAATAACGTATCGAAACTAGGTATATAATATTGATATTTGATATCGGATTTCGAAACATTATATTTTCTAAAACTATGACTGATATGTCGTTTTAGCGAATACTTCGCGATGAATATCGACCTCTTTTGATATCGTGTTCGCAATGATTTTTGGTGGATACTTGACATGATACTGGGCTAAGTACAGTATCTATCTACTATCTATTGTACTTACCTACTATGATACTTAGAATGACTACTATTATGAAAATTCAATTAGTAATTACAGTAGGTATGTACTACAACTAATAAATGAAATTGTTGTAAAATTTAATTGTTTTATAAAGACCAAAATAACACAAACAAATCTTAAAAATAGATAAATTATTAGTTAATCTCACTGACTTAAGTCAATGGTTAATCTCAAAACTTTCAAAACTATAAAGAAACAAAAAAAATAAATGTGTTCACTCGACTGTTTAAGTGAAACTAAAAATAGAATAGGTACTTCAAAGTTTTTTTTTTTCACCTAATTTCTTTGCTCTCTAGTTCAAGACCAAATGTTAACAAACTGACATTATACCTATAAGTGCATTGGTCACAAGTTGAAATTTCATAATCCAATTGCCCCAAATACCAAATGAAACCTTCAAACAGACTTTATACTTTAAGAGTTAAAGTTTAGAATCGTATGTATTGTATAGCATCGCATTTCATTGTAATTAATTTAATTTAATTGTATCTAATTTATTAATTCAATATAAATTAATAGTATGATATTATTTATTCCTTCATGTGAGTATTTGTATATTCAAAATACTATAATATTATCTTATAAAAATAGGTTAATCTGGAACTTATTTGTCAATGTAAATAATAATATTTATTTAAGTTGTTGTTAATTTAATTATGTGAATCTTTATAACGCTGTAAGCATATGCCTGTAATTGAGTATCGTAATAGAACTGAACATAATTGTATTATTTTAATATTATTAATTGTTTGTACAATAGTTGTTAGTATGTCAATAAATAAAATAAAATAATTAAGTACATAAAGATGATGAAATCGCCATATTGATTATGCAAATACAACTTTATACGACTATTACTAAAGATTCAAAATAGAAATCGGTGCCAGTTTTGTGATGTGTTTTTTTTTAAAATATTAATTATCAATTAGCAACTTAACGCGAGCGGAAACCATTAACGTACAGAGAAAAATTTTCAAGCAAAGTTAATTAAAACAAGTGAGCAGGATCTGCACTTCTGAATTGTTAAACGATTAACATTTATGAATTTAATATAAGTGGTTATAATTGATTAAGACACCAGTTATTTCTATTTTCAATTTAATCGACTCATCAGTAAGTATTATATATATCTAACTATAACCTATGCATTAGCACTATACTTATCTTATGATTCCAGTGGATTATATTAAAATATATTATTATACGTTTACTCATTAATTCCACAATTGATCACAATTAAATAATAAAGGACTTCCGATTTCAACGGACGATCAAACTCGAATGCGGCCTCTGCCATAGCCATTTGTTTACAATAGGTACACATTCGCATAAATAGGCTATTTGGAAATTAAGCTACTCCGATACAATTAATTAAATATTGAATTTAATAAGATTAAAATACAAATTATTATTGGCAACGCTAACACAAGTAAGTGAAAATGAGTTATTCTAATTCAGAGTATTATGATATTGTGATTAAGTGTGTAGGCGCTTGTAGTATTAAGCAAACTTACATTTTCGCTGTGTTATGTGTCGTACGTGTGTGTGTGTGCATGATCTACGAGGTGCGTGCTGTGCTACTGTCATCTTTTCATCAAGATGCTGGTATCTGGATCCCTTTTACGAGTAAGTAGGTAGTACTAGCAGGTAGTATAGTGCATGCTAAGTTAGTAGTAAGTAGGTAGTAGGTTCGCGAGGCGACACCGCGGTGTCACCACTGTAACCAGTAACCACCACCACCACCGCACACCACGCCGCCAGAACTCTGCGCAGTTCTCTTAAAGAATGTGTCTGGGAATCTGAACGTCGCGTCGTGTCAGCCGCGTGGGGAGTGATCTCTCTCCAACGGCGGCGGTCGGAGCATGGAGGGCAGTGGTCTCCTGTGAAACCGTAATGGTTAAGAAGGAGGCCGCTGAGCGAGCCCGTGAGCGAGCTGATCCAGCTCAGAGAGGAGGACATCGTGGTGGCGCTGGCCACCACACCGATCCAACAATTCAATAGTCCCAGGCTAAGGGACATCAGGGTCAGGAGCGGCCTGGAGTGGGGGCTCCAGTTGTTTCACCCTTGGACAACCCTTGCCCTTGACCTTGCCCTTGGTAGCTGTGTTAGCCACAAACAGCTTGGTTGTGGCTAACACAGCGCTGAGGGTGACCACCGAGGGGGTTTTAGTGAGTAAAAATCTCACATAACCTGATTTCTCCCCCAAGAAATCAGGTATCTTTTGAAGATTTCCCCCCCGATGCCAAAATAAAAAACGTAGTACTTACTACTTACTAGTAACTGTTTATTAAGTAATTAGGTACCTAGTAAGTCAGTAACTAGGTAGAAGTATTCGTAATTACTACATACGCGCCGATTTGAGAACCTCCTCCTCCTCCTTTTTTGGAAGTCGGTTAAAAATATGATTCATTTTGCAAAGTCGGCGAGCGGCGGCGGCGGCATCATCAAAGGCGCGGTGTTTTGCAAAGAGGATACCGCGTGTTAGTAGGTAGCGTCCGCCCGTTCTAGGATGTACCAGGTATACATAAAATTTTAAGAGATTGCCTGTAGTGAGTTCAAGTTGATTTGGAGTGCATTTTGTATTTTTATTCAATTGTATGATGAACTAGCGTAGGTACATGACTGCGTCTGAGTGACCAGTGGTTTACAGGTTCGGTTGCGAATCTCGTAGTCTAGGTTAGAGTCCTATTTCGGTCACAACATTTTTAGGTTTGAGTTTTATGTAAAGAATTTCTCATAAGTACCCGGCACCAGCCCACAGCTAGGAAATAGGGGTCGATCTCGTTTCACCTTGGGTTTTCGGCAAGTAGGTAGGTAATTTACGTTAAGCCGTCGATCCTAGTTATTACTTATTATCGATAACAGGATAGGTACCTACCACACGTAACAATGCGGGCTGTAACAATGTGTAGGAATGGCATTCCGAACCAGTGGTAGATTCACTTGACGTTCAAAAGAAATTCAAAGGTACTTGTAAAAGTTTATTTGAATAAAAAAATATTTGATTTGATTTGATTTGTGGGTTCATAGCCCGCACTACTTACTACTACTATTACTACTAGTGATAGACGGCTTAACATGTTCTACGAGGTACATCAACGCCAATTTCGTTACTAACCTACCTACTGAGAAATCCTAGTCAATAGTCAAGATTTGAACCGATCCGGGAATCGAACACAAGACCTCGTTATCATCAACACTACTAGACAGTAGATACCGTCTTCGTCAGGTCAGGTCGTCAGTGACGTCAAAGTCGCGCGGCGGCATTTGGTCAAAGGACTCTTCGTCGACTTTGTCGGTTGTACTAGGGCATTAGAAATTGATGTTGCCTAAGTGATGTATTACGTAATAATAATAATTATAATAGGTATGAGGTTGTTAATCGCCATAGGGTTGCCAAAATTTATTTTCCTTAATTATACTTACCTAATTAATTTTGTATGGAAGTTTTTGATAATTAATTTTGACTTTTTAACTCTGCCATAGTGATTATAACGTCAAAATTGCATGGGTAGCCGCCGGTATGTTATACCATTTACCTTACACCTTGTATATAGTCTAAGATGCTTGCGGGCTAATCTGGTAGGGGAATGGCAATTTAAATAATAAACCCGTACACCTAATCTGTAGGTGTTTACTCGGCATCGTAGTACCGAAACGCTAAATCACTTGGTAGTACATCTTTGCCGGTAGGGTAGTAACTAGCCACGGCCGAAGCCAGACCAGACCGGGGACTATTTAGAAATTACTACATAACCCTACCGGAGATCGAATCCGGGACCTCACACTTATAAGACTACAGTTCTTATCACTGCGCCATGGAGGTCGCTTTAATAAAATCTACAAGAATCTATACCGAATTACCTTGCTGATATTATTAGGTATATTAAGTTAATATTATACCACTGTTAGATTTGTAATTCAGCAATACAAACAGTTACAATAGGACCTTATTACAATCCGATTAAGTTTATTTTCCAGTGGAGATAAGGCTATACTTAAGGTAACTAAATTCGCTAAGTTATGCGCCACAAATGCAGAGGATCGGTCACTTAGCATTCATTCATTTGTAATTGTAATACGAGTGATCCGTCGCGGTTGATCAAATTTGCATAAATTAGCATGTCGCTTCGCTTGGGGGTACTTAGATATTTAACTACTTATGTATCTACAGTCTACACATTGATGTAATTGTAAATTATTATTTTTTCAAAAGAGCATCCACCGAACTGATTTTTCTCGGTAGGAATGGTATTCTGAACCAATGGTAGATTCACTCGACGATTCAAAAGCACTTGTAAAGTCTATTTGAATAAAAAACATGAGTTTGATTATAACCTTCTCCTTTCTACCACAGAATAGCGAGAAACATGAACATAAATATAATAAAATATGCGAGAGTGCGTTTTTTGTTAATTGGTTCGTCAATTATGCCGCAGTAGTTCATTCGATCGACGAAATATTTTGCATGGATATTGTTGAAGTTTAAAGCACCCTATTTAATGGCATTGGCGTATACCGGTATATATTAAACCGGTAAATCTGTGAAAACTTATACTTCTTTTTTATATTTATTTATCCACATTTATGTGTAGCTGTAAGATTTCCGAACAAAATAGAATAAAATAAAAATAAATCAAGAGAAAATCCAAGCAGATAAAGTCGCATGTCTCTTATACTTTTACTTTCATGGTCACCAACAGACTTACAATTTTATTTTATTAATAAGAAGTGCAGTATCGTGAAGTAAAGCCAAATAAAATACATTTTTAATAATAAATAATAATTTATTTGTACTTGTAGAAAACACTTTATTCAAATAATTTTTCCTGTACAAAAATAAAAAGTTAAGATTAATTAAAACTACCATCTACAACGATGACTCAATAAAAACCTATAATGAACGTCTCGCACAACACTGCTTGAACTGTTTTAGTTAAATTTTGTGATGCTGTCACTTTTTAATAATTTTATTTCGGGATTAAAACGGAAAGGACAGATATAGAAAATTTAACTCAAACGCATTCAACGGCCTCATGCGATTAACTAGATCTTAGCATTTAAATCACGTTTCTATACTAAACTCGGTGTTCTTCACTGGTCGAACGATTTTCGCGTGCTTACTTTTCAGCCTTACAGCACCTATTTCGGGCTTGTATTTACCTACTGAAGCTTGTCTTGTGGTGTATATTACTCTATTTCTTTCTGTAGCAGTACTAATTTCACCAAAACTATGCTGTTTAAGACCAAAATCGTTTGCGCGTTTCCTCAAAATTATTTCAAAATTCGATAGTTTCATGCTCTTTTTCTTCAATGGAATATTAAACTTCTTGGTTTTTTTATTCAGTCGATGCTTTGCGTTCTTGTGCTTGTTTTTAATTAAGGTGTCCACTTTGACTTTGTAGACAATAGAGATGTTTTTCTTTGAGGCCAGGTCTTGGATGTCGTTGAGATATTTGTTGAATGTTGGTATAGCGTTTTCCCCTTTCACGTCGAAATGTTTCGGTATTTCTTGGAGGTGTACAGATGGAGTTTGAATTTGATTGTGATGGTGTTCTGAAATTAATATAAATTTGATATATTAATAATTTAGGTTACAATTGATTCAATCCTCAATTCTTACCCAATTAACTTGTCAAAGTAAAATAAATAATTAATAAGATTATTGATATCTTAAACTTTGCAACTCTTACCTATCACATAAATCATCTTTTGAGTACCTGAACTTGCGTTGAAATAAAAGTTAATTGGTTCGTCAATTATTTCATGTTAGGACATACAGGTGTCTTTTAGTAACGTCATGTTTTGACTCCACCACCGGTTCGGAAAACTGATTCTAACTACATAAATACACCTAGGCTACACTATACACATTGCATGGTATAGTTGAGGACCTGGAGAGTGACATAGGCAATTTTTATCCCGGAAAATGAACCAGTTCCCGCAGAATTCGCGGGCGACGACGTACACAATACAACAATGTTGTGGCATAGGCTGCGGAGGACTTAATTGACCACACTTAAGTTGTGTACTTATACAGTAGGTGCTATAGGTAATTTTTTTAAGGTAGTCCTTAAACGTTTATTTATTAGTTACAATATAATACTAGCACTCTTACCTTCAAAATAATGTTGTCCAGCCACATATCCAATAACAACAAGAACTAGGCTAGTACGTGCGATATTATGGCTGCGAGCTGGCCCCATGGTGGCGTCTGAAGCGATTACCCTCCGAATAATGATTTATATCACCCCAGGTGGCTTATATTGGTTACGCGACGTAAGTGTAAGAGTAAAAAACGTAAACAATGCCATTTGTTCGTACGGCCAAGTTGATTAACCCGACAATCTGCTTGGGTCGTTAAATAGGTTACTTTTATTGCAATCTTGCAGATGTTTCTCATGAGAGCGATTGGGGATTTGAATCCGTAAGTACTGATAGGTATTATAAATCTTAATTATAAACTAGATTATGCCCGCAACTTCGTCTGCGTGGATTAAGTTACTTGATTCCCGCAATTGATCTTATTTTTTATTTATTTTTTAAAAGAGCATCCACTGAGTTTTTTGCTGGTTCATCTCAGTAGGAACGGCATTCCGAACCAGTGGTAGATTCATACTTGATTAAAAAATATTTAATTCGATTTGAACTCTTTAATTTTCCGGGGTAAAAACTTTCAACTTTAGAATCAGGACGCTTGTCATAAGAAGTAAATTTTAAGCGTAAAATAATGTGTATTTTACAAATAAAAAGCCCACTTAAAGCTTTGTAGTGAGGGGATTGGATAAGGGTATAAGATAATTTGATAAAGATAAAATCCCTGGACAAAACACTACGTTTAATTAAACCAAACAGTTACAAATTCTCTTATTCAAAATATAATTTATAATCTTTAGAAAATAAAACGAGGCTCATTGTGATAAAATATCCTACGTTATATTTGCTTTATTTTTAACCTACTTCAAAAAAAGAGGTCATCAATTCGACACGTACCTGAGTATGTAATATTATTAGAACTGCAAAATATTCACGTATGATAATCTTTTGGGCTTCCAAACAAATATACAAAATTGCATAGGTATATTTGCAAATTTCTCTGAACTCGGATTGTGACCATTCTTTTTTTATTGGCTTAAATTTACTTCAACTTAGGAAACAGTGCAAGTTACATCAAAATCGGTTCATTAGTTTTCAAGATAACTGTTAAGTGAGTTATGAATTCAGTTTAACTTTCAATCTTTTAGACTATCACTTGTTTCTGTTCTGTTTTCCCTATTGTTGAAAACAGAAAATAATTTACGGAAAAATTGCTGATAAGGTTATCTCATTAATTGACTTTTCATCCCTTCCATTCTTTACCATTTTTAAATTTTTCTCTGCAGCGTTCTTTTAATAACATCAATGTCTTAAACGGAAGGGATGGGTAAAATTATACCGATAAATTACCCCGCAGCGGCGTGGTTGATGGAAAAATCAACGAACAAACACACTTTCGCATTTTGAATTACAGAGGTAAGTAGCGTCCTCTACAATAACAAGAAAATCTCTGTGGAATCAAATCAAAAATATATTTACATTTAATCAAGGGTGAAATCAAATACACCAATATTTACTACTGAGAACAAAGATCGTTACAAAGTTAAAATGGGATTCAGATCATTTCGATTTCGATTTACTGTGCAAATGTTTACCAACACAATAATTGGGACATTGTAAAACTAGTAGATAGCAATAAGAGCCAAGTTGTTAAGACACCCGACCTCCTGTTTGGTCCCCGGGCTCGCACTTCTAACTTTTCGGAGAAATGTGTATTTTAAGAAATCATACTACTAATATTATAAATGCGAAAATGTGTTTGATTAATTATTGATACGATTTGTTATTTTGTTGGTTTATCCTTCAATCACGCCGCAACAGAGCAACGGATCGATATGATTTTTTGCATGGGTAGGTATTATTGACCTGCCTTTCCTGACTGCCTTGTTGGTCTAGCGGTTAGCATAGTCGACTGCGGATCACGAGGTCCTGGGTTCGATTCCCTGTCGGGCATAAAAATTGTTAGGCATTGGGTTTTTCGATTAAGAAATTCTCAGTGCCAGCCCGGAGTTGGAAGTTGGCGGTGTTTCACCCCCGTGCCTCGGAGAGCACGTTAAGCCGTCGGTCCCGGCTATTATCACTAACATGATAATAGTCGTTAAACCCGCCAACCCGCATTGGAGCAGCGTGGTGGGTCTAAGCTCTAATTCCCTCTCTCTTATGAGAGTGGAGGCCTGTGCCCAGCAGTGGGACGTTAATAGGCTATAGTGGTAGGTATTATTGAGGACCAGGGGAGTACCCCTTAATCCCGGAAAATTAAGAAGTTCCTTAAAAAAAACTTAAAGCACGCGGACGAAATCGCAGGCATCAGGTAGTTAAATATCATTTGCTCCAAACATAGACGGAAAACCTCGTGAGGAAACCCGCGTGCGCGAGAGTTCTTCATAATAATAATCTATCGGTGTGTGAAGATTAGATTTTTCAAGCAAACTTTTAATGGATTCTACCTTTTCGTCTTCTCTTTCTTTTGCTATGAAATATAATTAACATTTTCATACCAATTCTTCAATGTATAAAAATATATGTCAGTGGCTTTATTTTCATGATAGCCACTTAGAGAATAGGGGGGCTGGGGGGTGGTCTTGATTAGGATTTTTTCCCTTTAAATAGTTATATTATTGGTTATTCATGAGATTAATTTTGATTTGGATTTTGATTTATTCTAAACTATAAAATAAATAAAAACTGATTAAATAGAACTTATGACTAACCAAGTTATGAGTCCTATTTAATCACAATATCCACATAATCTGAACTTCAGCGGTACTTCATCATGGCATTAATAATTACTATTCCTTTATAACCACTGTCACCCATGATTAATGGCTTTTAAGACTAACTCTAAATCATAATGGACATTGATCTCTATGTTCTTAGCCATTGCGTATATATTAGTTCGAAGGAGATCCCACAACTCTTCGAACCAATTAGCAGTTGTAACTAAACGGCCCAAACCTGTCCTCTAATTATCGCAACATTTATTAATTCGTGCTCGTAAATCAGATATTATCATCAAAGATAGCAACTATTATTGTTAAACTTGATCGCTAGGGTTGGGGCGCCTGACTATTGAAGCGGAGATAAAATTATTATGAAACAGACCAATCAGATTTTCGATAGGTCACGTGTTAATTTTATCACGTCATCTATCAAAAATATGCAGTCCATTTTTTATCCATTGAACCCACAGATTGAACCATTGTTATCCTCTCAACTGGACTATGTCAAAGGTCACCTTTTGCGCCGTTGTCATTTCGCAACCCGCGCACCTCGCATCTTAGTACATTTGCACTATTTTTCAGAGAAATGCCTATAAAAAAAGATCTAGACCACCTATCATGGTTCTGTAAACGGCATTAGCTTTCTAAACAATTTATATAAGGCTATAATATCACATTTCAGTAAAGATCTGGTCTAATTCTATACAAAAATAAGCAAATTATTGATAACGAAAATAGACGTAAATGTATAGAGAAGTTATAGCACAGGTCACAGACCAGTTTCAAATGTCTTGTGTTTGTTTTTTTTTATAGGAACTTCATCTTTTGAGTGTTGCAATGTAAAGAAAATTTTATATAGTTCTCTATGGGCAAATTTGTTCAAAGAAAAATAAATTCTAATAATTTCGGACCGGCCGAGCCGCGGGCGGCTCGGCGCCTGTATCGACGATTTTCGTTTTTTAATAGCCGCGCCCAAGCGGGCTCGCTGACGCTGAGACAGGGAAATAAATAGTTAAAAAATATTTTCTAACAGACCTTTTATAGATTAAAAAATATATGGCAGTGAATAAAAAATATATTTTATTTTTTGCCACTGAGTTAATGAGATAGGTTGTATAAAAACGAGTGTGTCACTATGCCTGTCTGCTACGCTTTCATGCCTTTTATATGTTCAACCGATTTTGATGTTTGGTATTAAGTACCTACTAGGCAACTTTTCAGTTTTAAATAATGTCTGGTTTTCTTCGTTACAAGGGTATTTCAGTGATCCTATATCGATGAGTTTATATTGGTTAATTTACTATCGGCCAATAAAAACTCGGTTGATTTTTTTAAAATATTTATTCTGGCATCTGAATAAATATTTAAAAAAACAATCGAGTTTTTTTATGCAACTGTAAGCGACAATCCAGAAGTAGGTATTAATAATGAATCACTTTTAATATATTTGTCCTTTCATTTGAAACTTGCACGAGTAAATTGTTAAAAACGTTTAGAAAAGTTGGCTATAACTTAAAAATAATATCTATCTGATCCGGCCACGATTGCTATCGTTAAGCTCTAAACCAAATTGCGATCTAAACACAAAATTATTAAATAATCGCCGAGTCTGACTGAATTACCATCGTTCAAACACTCGTATATAAATAAACTATTTTCGATTAAATCGAATGACATGATTAAAACGAGTCAAATTGATAAATATTATACTTCCTGTTTCATGAGATATAATGACAAACAGTAATAATGCTAACACAATACTTACAAATAATATGAATTGGTTAATTTTTTAATTTCAGACACGTTGTAAGTACCTACTTATTTCTGCATAACAGCTGAATTTTTACGAGATTAACTCATAAGTGTTCTGAAATTCACCTTGGATTTAAAATTTTATGGCTTTGCAAATAACGTTCAGAGTGGTGTGAAATGTCAATTCTGAATATTAAGCTGTCAAAAATCAACAGCCCAAAACCGTCCCACTAAATATCACGACGAAATTCGTTAATTTGAATTCGTAAATCAAATACTTTTACCATTAACATATCATTAACCTGGTGAATATATTAATAATATTTAATTAACGTCGATTTGTTTGACATAAATGGTGAAAATATCATGAATTAATTATTTACATACTGTCAGAAATGGAGACCCGACCAGATTTACAAAAGTTCCCCTACTGAGAGTCAAACCCGGGACCTTCCATTAATAAGACCACACGATCATCGTTGCCCCAAAGAAGTCCTCAAATGTTCGTGAAAGCCTGTTACCGATTAAGAACTTAAAACTTAAAGCCAGATCCATATTAATATTATACAGGGTCTTATATTCTCTGGATATTAGACAGCGAAAGTGTTAGTCAATCAATCGGCAGTTACACTGTACCAATAATCTTACCGCAATAGGACTATTCTAGCGTAATTACTGTACACTTTAAGGTCCAGCCCCATTTGAGATACACGGAGCGACGCGGCACGTAGCGGTAAATATTATTTGTATGTATGGGGCCGCGTCGCGCAGTACTCTCTTTGACGCATCGCTTAAGTGGGAACAACCCACCATACAACCTCATACAAAGAACACTTGCCGCTACGTACCGCGCCGTGCCGCGCCTCTGTAGTGGGGCTAGAACTTAATTCAATGCCAGCTGCCACTGTAACTTTCAGAAAATCCCACCCCATTAAGAACGAAAAGTTGTTTTTATTGCATTTTAAACATTTTTCAGACGAGTGCCATGTTTTCAAGTTTCCAGCAAGAAATTTCCTTTATTTTTACAGCCTTTTTCTCCTTTTTAGCTTACCTATCGCGGCGCACCGGCCGTGTCGTGCAATTTATAACGTGATGATACGAAAGCCGCGTTGTTTAAATAATAAAGCGCTTGTTCACTCTACGGGCAGATGTATTAACTTGCGGGCGTAAATGGTGCTGAAAATAAACTTTACACTTCGAAATGACGGATATCAGTAAAGTTTGTTTTTTTTAAATGAAAACTTCTTTAGGCGCGTTGATCACTTTTTGGTAGGGGGTAAAAATGTAGATTCGCGTGACCGTGACCGACATGCTTGCGTGACCGACATACTCGCGAACAGCGATATGCTCGCGAACATATAAATATACTACATTCGAAATTAAACTATTAGTGTTAAGTTTATATTTTAATAAATTTTATTATGTATTTAAAAAAAATCGCTGTTACTTCTATCGGCAGTCCCTATTATTGCCATTTTTTTTTAAAACTACAATTAAGCTTATTTATGGCACTATAATGTCGTAACTATAATGATTAGTGAATTTGCATTGAAGAGATTGGGGGGATAAATTAAAAGTTCGTTAAACACCGCTGTTTTACTGTGTGAAATATAAATAATATCTTAGAGCAAACCCTTCAATGGATAAAAAATATACCCAATAGGTATGTTACATAAGCTCAGTGGTTTTCATGTTATGATAGGCACTGAGTTAAAGGATAGGGTGGCTGATGGACAATCAAGGTCACAACCGAACCGAGGCAACAAAAATGAAAAACTTAAACTCTAAATGCGGTTACCCATCTATTTACTGACTTTAGTCAACGTTGCAATCGCGATCGACCGATATGCGGTGTCACACCTAGGTCACTCGTCTCTCAAACGATGTTTGGTATATATTATGTCACCGTAAGATTGCAAAAACCGTTAGATTGTAATCCAACTAGCGATATTGTAAACTGTCGACGGATTGTGAACCGTTCAATGGTCCGAGTGTCAATTTTTGAAATATTCATTGTATTTACGTTTTCTTGTCTTTTTCTTGTAGGTTAGGTTAGGGTTCGACATAAATGACCAGGTAGTGCCCGGCCGCAGGCCGGGCACTTAGGTTTTATCGGGTTAATATATCTAACAGATTACAATCTAACGAAAAATAATGCGTTGAATTGTAATCAGTCGAAAGTTTACAATATCGCCAGTTAGATTACAATCCAACGGCCTTTGCAATCTTACGGTGACATATACATTTTAAATGAGCCTTGTAAAATAAATAAGTGGCGTAACTTTTATTATAATTTTTTGGCCATTTTCACGTAACGTATTGTAAAGTTTTTTTTTTTAATTTATTGAAACGCAAGTGGCCTACCGTGTTGCGGACAATTTATGGGTATGAGGCCGAACAAAAAAGTTTTGTTTGTTATAATAACGCGCTTGTACGTTGAATTTTTTTGGAATAAATATAGCTACAGTTAAACAAGAAAAAGTTTTTGTAAAAATACGTGACTATTTTTTTAATATACTTAATTTTTATATTTTCTGTAGTATCAGGTACTTCAACTTGGCCCAAAGAATTGTAATGAAATGGTGAAATGGTTTTTTGTGTGTAAACGTAAGGGCGTTTTCCCGTAAAGAATAGACATAATTATATACTTATATTGCTGACTTCGACTGCGTGGACTTCATAAATTTCAAACCCATATTTTCGTCCTTAGGGGATGAGCTCTCAAAAATTATTTCTTAGCAGATCTGTATGCCAATTTATAATGACTAAGTTTTTCCTTT
Source organism: Erebia epiphron (assembly GCA_963932025.1). Lineage (NCBI taxonomy): Eukaryota > Metazoa > Arthropoda > Insecta > Lepidoptera > Nymphalidae > Erebia > Erebia epiphron. The sequence continues at coordinate 54,141,460 of OZ009945.1, read as the reverse complement.
CCAAAACAAGCAAAATGCAGCTATGACAATATGCTCTTCTCAGTAGATATGCTTTCCGATCCGGTGATAATGCCTTGACATATCAGAAGTGAAGTTGTCCTATATGAAATGAAACATTTAATTCAATTTTACAAGAACATTCGAATTGCAGCCCACTACCTGAGGCCACACTGCCAACGCTTAATATAGCAATACAGCAATATTACTCCAAATAACAATTTGATGTCATGTACCTTGATGTTCCTAAAATAAGGATTATAATTCTAAAACACGAAAGTCAACAATAGCGAAACAATAATACTTATTACGTTGGTAGTGTGGGCCCTGATCGAGCAGCTACTCGTAAATAGAACTTTTTTACACTGTAAAAAACACGACCAATATTCTAGAATCTAGATTGACAAATTAAATTGGTAGTTGCGAAGCACAAAGTTTGGCAATTCTCTTTCGATCGTGCTCTATCAAAGCGTTACTTTTTGCTGCACGCCTACACGTTTTTTTCTCTACAACAAATCCATTTTACTTTTTGACTTTTTATTAAGCCATTCCTATCGAAATTTATATGTATCGATAGTTGTTACAGTGGAAATTTCATCTGTATGGCTGAATGGATAGGAAGAGATGGAAATCCATCGATGAGTCCTTATTCTATCAAAAAAGTTATTGGGTCAAGGAGAAAGCATCATTATTGGGTGTAAATATAATATATCCCAAAAGTACTCAAGCGCCAACACGCCTCCAAAAAAATACACATCCGCTTTGGATTAAAGGGCGCAAAAACAAGCACAAATCGAATCTCAATTCGCGCCCAAAGATTTTTTCCACATAATGAAATGTCGGAATTCGCACACGGTTGACGCCTATATGGCAAAGAATAATATTATTTACAGAAGGAAGGACTTCTTTGTTCTAGCAGTTCTCAGTATATTCAACCCGGGTCTTTGTATCAATATGCCCAGTTATATAGCTACTATTAACAAAATTATAAATTTAAAAAGTTCGGATGTGTGTAAGTTTGGATGTTTGTTACTCCTTCACGCCACAATGACTGAACCGATTTCGCTGAAATTTTGGATGAAGACAACTTATAACCTGAATGAATATATAGATTTCATTTGATTTCGAGACATTATAGAGATCCCGCGGGAATAAAAACCTTAATCATCGCGGACGAATTCGCGAGCATCATCTAGTATGTACATAATATCAGTCGATTGAGTTGGTGCAACGTTGAACCTTTGTAGGTGGATAGATTGACTTTGGAGTTTTGAATCTCGCTATTATCTTTCTTCATATTATCTAGACAGGTGTTCATGATAATATTATGTGTCCTGGGAGAAAATATCATAATTTAAGGCCCTGTCAAATATTAGATAAACAGAATATTACAGTATCAAACAGTAGCTGACCCTTCACGTGGCCTACGTTGTTGCATAAATATGTTTGTTATTTTATATGGATCGTATCACTTTACGTAGTATCGCGTTGCGTCGCTTTCGTCGCTCACCTAGGACAACGGGGACGCTAGTCCCACGGACGGGGAGGAATGGCCAATTGAACTCAGCTTATTTTTTTGACGTACAAATTATGGTTGATATAGTTCGTTGGATACCTCCATAACGAAATAGATTTGATAGGTATTAGATCTCTAAAAGGGGTCAAAATTTGCTCTGGTTACAGTCTGATCTCTTAAATATACTTTCAAAACAAATATATAACACTCCAAAGCACCTGTTATCCATTTTAATTTCGATCTAATCTACCTATTAAAATCTAAAGAATACAAAGTATCTGTTGCAGTTTTGTACACATAGAAGCAATACCAATTAGGACATGTTCATACAATGTATCAAGTATTCAAATTAAGACATTTAACTGACTCATACTGCATCGTTTCACCAATTAAAACTATTTAACGTTTACCAACGAGATGTTTGAAAACTGTCTTTGAGCTGCATATTTTAATTGATTATATTTACACACTGTCGCTTGATTCCTATTTTATTTTATTTTGTACTAGCTGATGCCCGCAACTTCGTCCGCGTGGTTAAAGTTTTTTTTATTTCCGCGAGAACTCCTTAATTTACCGGGATAAAAATTAGCCTTTGTCACTCTCCAGGCAACTATACCTATGCCAAAAATCACGTCGATCCGTTGCTCCATTGCGGCGTGATTGAAAGACAAACCAACGAAAAAACACACTTCGCATTTATATTTTATTTTGTATTTTCACACAAGGTATTCTGATTTATGCTCAATTTTAAATCTACCTATCAAAGTTCTATAAATCCAATTAAGGTTTTCTTTGAATTCATGAATCACAATTTGATAATAATTTAAACTTTGTAATTATCTCTTCGTTAACTCATCCCTGCCTGACTTTTTTGGTTATTTTCAGACACTAAAACTAAAGTCAATATATTTGCTAACTCTTTTGAAACTTTACTACCTCGATTAAATTAGTGTTTGAATACCTTTCAAAGTTTTAATTAACTCTAAATTTACCACCTGATTTATAAATCCACCTATTATAAAACTTTCTGATCAACAAAGTTTGGTACCAAATCATTGATTTGTGCAAAGAAAATATGTCAGATTTAATATAATCTACCTTGATTTTGTAACTTGTAATTATAGTTTACAGTGCTTCTATTTAGTCAACTCCCGTAAAACAAAGCCTTTGATTTAGTTTAAAGAATTCTGTAACGTGTAGAAACCGATTAGGGTATAGGTTTAATATAATTGCCGTACCCTTTACAGCCTGCTACCATCTGCCACCATGAGGCGAGATCGTAGTCAAAGGCTAATATTTTGTAGTGGAATTAAAAAAAATCTCATCAATCCGCCAAATTTGATTAATATCGGTTATCGGTAGATTTAGTAGAAAACTAGTGCAGACAGAAAATATTTTGGTTACGTATTTTCTACCAATGTAGAAGTATACATTTTTTTTTAAATTTATTATGAAAATTAAGACAAAATAAAACAAAAATATGAAAGAACCATTAAAATATCTCAACAAATGAAAAAGTTATGGAACTTTAAAGTTGCGCTTGCAAGACGGGAGACATGACGTCATAATTCCCTATCAACCGACTTTATAAAGCCGAATAAAAGAAATAAATGGACTTAACGTGACTTATTTGAATTAAAAGCACTTAATTTGTGTGAAGATAATTTTTAACCGATTTCCAAAAAGGAGGAGGTTCTCAATTCAGCGCGTATCTTTTTTTTTTAAATGTATGTCGGTGCATATCTCCGTGGTTTCTAAACCGATTTGAACAATTTTTTTTCAATGCTTAGAGGAAGCTCACGAGGTGGTCCCATGAAAAATTCTGACTCCAAATCCTCAATCCTGATGCTGTATGTGTACCGCACTACATGAAATCATCAAAACTAGTGATTTAGGAAGTTTTGATGGTGAATTCATATAGTAAGTATCAAGTCACATGTATACGATACAACTCTGAGTCCCAACTCCTCAACCCTGATGCTGTAGGGTATAGAACTCCTTAAAAATAGTGATTTAAGATTTTTGATGATGAATTAATATTGTAGGTGTCAAAGCAACGACTTCATACTTAAACCCAAGTCCCAACTCCTCAACCCTGATGCTGCAGGGTACAGAACTCCTTGAACATAGTGGTTTAGGATTTTTTTATAGTGAATTAATATTGTAGGTTTTTTTTTATCCACTACAAGTTAGCCCTTGACTGCGATCTCACCTGATGGTAAGTGATGATGCCGTCTAAGCTGGTAGCGGGCTAACCTGTTAGGGGCATGGCAGTAATATTAAACCCATACCCCTATTCGTTTTCTACACGGCATCGTACCGGAACGCTAAATCGCTTGGCGGCACGTCTTTGCCGGTAGGGTGGTAACTAGCCACGGCCGAAGCCTCCCACCAGGCCAGACCAGGGAAAATTCAGAAATTACCGCACGTTAAGGCAACAGCGCTACACACTGCGCCACGGAGGTCGTCAAAAAGGTGTCAAGCAACGACTTCATACTTAAACCCAATTTCCAACTCCTCAACTCTGATGCTGCATGGTACTGCACTCCTAAGCCGTAGGGATTTAGAGTACACTAAAAAGTTAAAAATAAAAAAATTGTGTGTGTCAGCTCCGAGTTCCGACGCACGACTGGAGTTTACTCGTACTATCCTATTTTGATACTCGGCAAGCCTCGTATCAAAAAACAGCACTCGAATTAAAATGACCTTCATTACGATACAGTTGCATAAATAGCTATATTGATATGTATAACAAAAACAGCAATATAAGTACATTGACACTGATAGAAACAAACAAGCCCAATAACATATAGGTGTAGTCGCCTTGCAGCATACACTATGTACGTCTCACTCTTACGTCACAACCAAATTAGAAAGGTGCGCACTTATGGTGGTAAAAAGTAACGAGGTCATTCATCAGTAGATTTTACCTCTCATATTTTTCTCATACCGGGCGCCTTATATATGAAAATCGATTCTTAAGGAGTAAACTCCAAAAATTCTTCCAAAGCCACTGTAAAGTAAAAAATAATTTTGATTTCTACAAACTATGTTGAAGTCGGGCGAGCCTCACGCGTCAACTACCTATGCCTATCTTTGTTATACTCGCCCGACTTCAACATAGTGTGTAGAAATCAAAATTATTTTTTACTTTACAGTGGCTTTGGAAGTCAGTTTTTTGGAAAGAATTTTTTTAAGTATTAAATCTCGGCTAGGTATTATAATAACTCACTCACAAAATTTAAGATACAGCAATCGGTGTACATTAAATAATTAAACTTTTAAATCGTCATTTCTCAGTCATTTAATGATGGATTTAAAAAAAAAACACTGATTTATTAGTTTTAATCAATATTTAACTTCCGTTGTGTTAAATATGATATTCACAACATCATAAAACTTCTCCATTTGGATCAATATAAATAATTAGATGACTACCTTTAAATTGAACTATAATGGCGAATTTACAACATCATAGGTAGGTAACTTGTAAAATTGTGACACTTCTTTTTCTTACGTAAGCTATGGCCTCGATTTTATTGGAACACCGCACTCTTAGATTTATTCGTGGGGCATAAATTGACGAGACAAATTTCCCTTTTCAAGTGATTTACGGACAGTTTACGTCACGTCTTCTCAGCTTTATGTGAGTACAGTTACGAAAGATACGGGCATTATCGAGTTCAGCGTACACGCCGGGACAGTCTAGATAATATTTTGATTTACGAGAGAATTAGCGTCGACTGTGTTTAAAGGTTAAAATTTGACTTAAAAAATGTATTCGACTGGAATAAAATGGAAATTAGGGAGTTTAGGGATAGGTAGTTGCAACAAATGCAATTATCGTTAATGAAGACTAAAAAGGACTTTGGGTTGCAAAAGTAATGAATGGCTCAGAATTTTTATCTGAATTTAGTAGACTTATAATATAATTAATTAATATTACTTGACTACCTCACACGCACAGTGGTGAGCTTTGTGGTATTATAACAGGCTGGAATTTAGTTTTTTTTTTCATAAATTTTGAGTCCTCTGAAGTAAGCAATCAACGATCTATAATATGCCTTTATATGTTTGTTGGGGGCTGAGTTACAAGTAAGTGCCGTATTCCTCGGGTTGCGTGTAATCGCGGTATGAATCCATAAATCTGTGGAATTTATTATATTTTTGCTTCGCGTGACGTTGAAGTGGTGATTTTATCGTCTCAAATTCTCAGAGAATTTTTTTATGGATATACGTGAGTAGGTATAAAGAGAAAATGTTATACGGAGCTGGTTTCATAAATCATTTAACATTATGGTTATAGTTAAGGCTATGTTTCAGGATAATATTACAAAAAATAAAAATTTCTCACTTATTTTTTCACTCCGTTCCACCCTTCAGAGATCAGTTATTTTGAAGATCTACAAAATAAATAAAACCGAAGAGTAAAATAACGTGTAATGTATGCTACTTTTCATCCCTGAATATTCTCTTTATTTACTTGTCGTTCATCTAATTTAAAGACAGATGTCTTATTATATTAGTAAGTACATTATTATAATATTGTTTAAAGTCCCGAAAAATATAAAACCGGTCAAGTGCGAGTCAAACTCGCGGAGTCACAAAAGGTTTTTTACCACCGCACAATATAATTTCTTGTAGTCAATGACATGAAAGATGTGATAACAACACGTCATCAGATATACATATTATGGCGCTAAACTGGTAGCACCTGACAAACAATTAAAACTAAAAATTAATCTTTTTTTTTAATGTATTCAATTCAATCTTTTTCATAAAAAATACTTACTTAACTAAATAACATAACGTTAAAATACTTAAAAGTCTACCCATTAATCCCTACCTATTGATATTTTCCTTCAAAATCTAAGAGAACCCATAAAACCTTTTAAATGTCGTGTTTAATTAATGGTTAAATATAACTTTAATTGACTTTCAACTTCACGGTTCCGTTCGAAAAAAGAGAAAAAGTTAAAAGGCGCGTTAATCGGTAAAGTTAAACGAGTGCTTGTCAACGTCTTTAGAAACGAGTGATTACAAAGTTTCGTTCGGATCAGGGGTCGGTTGAACTCGTTCTGTTGATGTGATTAATTAACTGTACGAGAGGATATTGGATAGCTAGCTTTACTTTGCGGAAGTCCATGATAATCAAGGAACAAGAAGCTTAATCCATACTTAGTAATATTATAAATACGAAACTGTGCTTGTCTGTCTGTCGGCTACGCTTCCACGGCCCATTTTTTCAACCGATTTTGATGAAATTTTGTATAGAGGTAGATTGTATCCCGGAATATAGGATACCCGCGAATACGCCCGCATGCATTAATTTTTTTGATTTCAGCAGGAACTCCTTAATTTTCCGTGATAAAAAGTAAGCTATGGTCTTCCCCGGCATGCAACCTATCCTTATACCAACATAAAAATAGGTTGAAAAGATAGGCCGTGAAAGCGTTGCAGACAGACGGATAGACAAACTTTTATTTATAATATTAGTATGGATGTGGTACCTAGACACAAAACAACATCACTTGTCGTATCTGGAACAACACAGCCCCAATACCGTTTAACCTGATTCAATATTTCGCGCAACGGGTACCGGGGCGGGCGCGTCGCCTCCAGAAAGTAATTTTCGATAAAACAATATGTCGTACGGCCGCCGCCGTTCCCCACATCTGCGCCATGAGCGATTTCCCACCGTGCGTGCTGTTGCCTGTTATTAAGGCTAAGAATCGAAGCCTTTTAACATACGTATACGCACGTTCGCGTATAGTTTTTACACGACTGTCAAAAAAGTGGAGTAGGTATAATGTTTTCAGGGTTCATGTAGGTGTATGTATACCTCGTTGGTCTAGTGGTTAGCATGTTTGACTGCGGCCCGACTGAGTCCCGGGTCGGGCCAATACATGTACCTATTGGGGTTTTCTGACAAGAAATTGTCATTTGTCAGTACTTGCCATCGAAATTACTAAAATTCTACATCAATGGCACTAGCCTTTCACATTCTTAGTGTCACCCCGTGCCTCGAAGAGTACGTAAAACCACGGATTTGCCGTCCCAACGGGCTATAAGAGTAAAGGAACAAACAGTGCACCTGCGTATGCGTACAAACTTGTACCTACACTATAACTCCCGCGAAGATGGCTAATCTCTCTGGAGATAGGCCGCCGTGGGTGAATTTCGGCCAGCAGTATATTATATTATTATGTATGTATGTGAGTTTCATTATTCCACCATTACTTCTAAATGACAGATTTAGATATTGTGGGATATCGTTAGAATCCTGACATTATGCTGAGTGACACTTGCTAAAAATGTTAAAATAATTCAATATGGCAGTGCAGTCGTGCTTTTTTATAATATAGCTTGTTTATTTATGCTGAAATTTAGTTCTTCTGTTACCGAATATTCCAATTTAATTCCAATCATGGTCAATTTTGCCACTAAACAAAATTAGAGGTGACGATGAATGACCATCTGACCATAACCGATTCAGCTAAAACTACACTGATCCACTGCTAGGGGGTACTCGTCGCTTAAAGCCGTATTGTTTTAATATTGTGGATATTCGTGTTTAAGAATCATAATCCTTATTTTAAGTACTTCAAGGTACGTGACATAAATATGCCATTTCCGTGAAAACTTAGCAGAGAGACAGACACACTTTCAAATTTATAATTGAATTTAATTTTTTTAATTTAATTTAATTCAAGTGACATTTAATAATAAGCAATTAAAGGTCGCGACAGTGAAAAATGCAAGCAGTTCATCAAAAGTGCAGAAATTTCACTCCCAGTTAAACACGTTGTTTATGCATTCAGCTTAATTTAGCGCATCTGTCGCGGGGCTACTCTGTGAAAACCTTGCTCTCTGGAGTAAGCTTTAAAATACGAATACGTTTTTGGAGTTTACCTCTTTTAGAATCGATTTTCATATATAGGCCCGGGGTATGAAAATTTACGGGGAGTAAAATTAAACTTTCTCCGTTACGTTATTGACTGTATGTTTCCATGGTATAACTTGTTTATTTTGATGAATGTAAATTATGTAATTAAAATAAATAATTGTATCAAGCATGCTTCCAGTAATATAAAAAATGCGTTCATTAACCCTGATTTACTAATCTATATATTTTATAATCTTTCGTAAAAAGTACCTAAACTCCAGTCGTGCGTCGGAGCTGACACAACATTTTTTTATTCCAGTACAGCAGCTATTTGGTCATTTATTGGGTATTAGTTGATCCTTGACTGCGTTCTCACCTGGAAGTTATGGTGCAGTCTAAGATGGTAGCGGGCTAGCCTACTAGGGGTACAGCAGTTATATTAAACCTATACCTATTCTGTGTATTAAACACATAATATCCCTTATCGGTTTCTATTCAGCGTCTTATCAGAACCACACAATGGCACAGGTAATAGTACGTTGCCGGAACGCTTAAATCGCTTGGCAGTAAGTGGCAACTAGCCACGACCGAAACCTCCACCAGTTATTGTTTGTTTTTTATTAAAAAGCTATTCTCTATATCTTTATATTAAAACAAACAATTTGCCCCTTTTCTAGAATAAGCCTCCCATTTGTAGGAAACCGGAGTATTTGGCAAGCGCTGAGAGCCTTGTATCATTTTAAATGAGTCGGTTAATCTCTATGGTACTTTTTTAAATGGTCGTTTTATGCAGTGGCCATTTGATAGCCTTTAACGTGTTTTACGTTTTTAAACTTTTAAGCTATAACGCTGATCGCATACTGCGATACAATCCGCAAGTGACTCAAGACAAGGAATATCAGTAACCTGTTGTCCTAGGTGACGCCACGCGACACCTAAAACAGCAGGTTACTGATATTCCTTGTCTTGAGCCACTTGTGGATCCTTCTGCGGTATCGGTCGCTTCTGTCGCTCACCTAGGACGACGGGTAAGCGGTACTGTTTTGGCGTTTTAAAGATCTGGTACTTACGTCATGTAGAAAACGATCAGGGGGCATTGAAATTGCTTCCATTTTTGTTTGCATTATTATTTCAAGGTAACGAATGCGGGCAAATTTGTCATAAAAAAATATTCGTAAAAGATTTTTTAGCCCACTTCTGTTTAGAAAGCATCATTACAGGTCTCGCAGTGTAAGAAGCCACTCTTGATTTACCCATGAAAAATAAAATAATAAAATGCTCACAAACCTCACTCACATACATTCAAACCAATGCGTACGCATAATATTTACTCACACACTTTTACCTATTATTATTTACATTTCTTTCGTAGCTTTATTCATGCATACCTAAGTTAGCGTTCCGGTACGATACCGTGTATAGACCGAAGGGTTTAATATAACTGCTATGCCTCTAACAGCTTAGCCCCCTACCGTCTTAGTCTGCATCATCACTTACCATCAGGTGAGATCGCAGTCAAGGACTTGTAGTGGATAAAAAAACAATAAGCATGATGACTGATTTTGAAAAATGGTCAGATTATGTTTGGAAGTATCTACTATTTCGAAAAAACATCTTATTTCAGCAGAAAAATAAAGTTTGATAGATAAAATTAGCATTTGAAATTTAAATTTTAAAATTCACGCCAAAACGTTCGGCGGTGTCATGGCGTCGTTTGTGACGTCACAATTGTTTTTACCAATGTACTCTGTGCAGTGTGCAGTAAGCAATTAGTGTGATTTTCAAAGCTCGAAAACAAACAATTGTGACGTCATTCGCTTCTTGGTGTTTTATCCAATATGGCGGATTGCTGTATTTTATAGTTTTATTTTATCAAAATAAATAGCAATCTCACTCGAAATACAAAAATTAATACGTTTTATATACTCCATGAATCCTATTTAATTATATAAATCCATAATTTCATTGATTCTTGGTTACTGTCATCATGCCTATTACCTATTGAGATTTATTATTTAACGCTGTTGATTACTAATAATTGAATAAATGCTCCTACACCTCTTATACCAGTCTTGTTGCTGTTTTGCCCCAGCGGCGGTTCTTTCGGCTCTTTCGACAGTGTGCGAGCAACGGAAGGTATAACCATCCAGCTTGAATTTTGTTTCCGCAAATATACGGATCAGCTGGGTTTTATTGTTTTTTCGTGTTGCAAATTATTGTATCGTTTTTTTTGTTCACCTGTCTATTTGGACAAAAAAGCCCTAGTTATACTATACTATGTCAAATTAAATTATGCTGGTAGCGGTATTGAATGATGAAACCATACATTATCATGTTATTTGCTTATAACTCAAACTAACGTTTACTTAATTATTTTGGCATGAAGGACTTTTCGTCCTCTTTTTGTTTTCGTCATAAAAATTTCAAAGGTTTGTTATCTATACTTCTATACTAATTTTATAAATGCGAAAGTTTGGATGGATGGATGAATGTTTGTTACTCAATCACACCACAACGGCTGAACGGTACTGGATGAACTTTGGCACAGAGATAGGTTTTAGTCTGGGATAACATATAGGCTTTATTTTTTATCGCGGAATATAAAAGTAACTGCGGGAACCAAAAAACCTCAATCCACGCGGATGAAGTCGCGGGCGGCAGCTAGTGGTACATAAAACCGGGTTTAGGTAGTTATCATAAGCTTCTAGTTCCCTCGGTTGGTTTTACATCAGTCAGTATACGTTCACCCTTTATTTACCTAATAAATTGTAAAAGTACGAAAAAATTGCCTATTTCATTTTAATTAAACTACGCAAAGTTCAAGAAACTTTTATACTAATTAACAATAATTTTCACCCAACTCTACTCAGATTTTAATCAAGGAGAAAATATGTTTTTATTAGGTTATCTACGTTTGTTTTAATAAATTCACTTTATACAGAACCTTTTTTGCCATAATAATTGCTTCTCAAATTTCAATTAAGTAAGTAACAGATACTTTTTAGGCTTTTTGATTTTCCTTTTTGTGGAATAAATTTATTTTTGTGCCTGTTGGGTGGTTAATTAGATTCGAACGCCTCATTTTTAGGGTTCCGTAACTCGAGGGGAAAAAAAGAAACCCTTACAGTATCACTTAGTTTTTCGTCTGTATAATATATCGTCGCTTTTCCTACGAAAGGACCTAACTGACATCGAGTTAATTGTTCAGGGCAAGCGTTTTTCGGTTTCGTGCTCAACAATATTGTCCACAGCTTGCTCAAATAAAGCTATATTAAAATTAAAAAAATATTCTTATAATCTGTGAATCAAGGCCTTTTTGCACGTAGGAATTGTCTTATTTAAATGTGCGTATTCATTTAGGTAAAAATATTTAAAACAGTTACGCCACTTCATAAGAACTTTGTTTTTCTGAAAAATTAATTACTTAGGAGATACGACTGTATTTTTTACTGAATAATTAAATCACATTTAATTCAAAATAATTTGTTTTTTATTTTTTTATATATAATAATAATTAGGATAGTTTTAAATCATTTTTTGACTGAAAGTTTTTGGATTCGTACTATTTTGGATTTTTTACTGCCCAAGGTTTTATACTTTTTTTGTCACCAATTTACATAAATTTTTAACTCTATTAGTTAATGTCTAAGGTATTCCGTCGCAATCAAAATTCAGACGTAAGTGAAAACCCCATTTTTATTCAATATAGTCTAGTTCACACTAAATGACGTATTTTCAGTTACGTCATAGTTAATAGATTTTTATTTAGCTGATCACTAAATAAAAATCTTTCTAATAGCCCTAAGTATAAAATACGCCACTTAGTATGATTTCCTTTTCGCAAATGAGCATATACGCCATACTTACCGATTGTCCTAGCCAGTAAACGGTAAAAGATATGAAAAAGTCGACAGAGAATCAAAAGTACATTATTATGATGTATTTAGTGCAGTTACGTCAAAAGTGTCAGATAGGTCCTTTCGTAGGAAAAGCGACGATATATGTTGACCACCTTTTTCAACCGACTTCAAAAAAAGGAGGAGGTTCTCAATTCGACTGTTTTTTTTAAATGTTTGTTACCTCAGAACTTTTGACTGGGTAGACCGATTTGGATGATTCTTTTTTTTATTTGAAAGGGCATACTTCTCATGTGGCCCCATATAAATTTTATCGAAATCGGTCGAACGGTTTTTAAAATATCAACAATAAAATAAGTACTTTGTATAGCGTGTGCTTGTTGTTGTAAAGTTGGCGCGGGAGTTTGAAATCGGTTGTTTAAAAAGGTTGTTTGCGTCGTGAATTTTTTGATTCCCGTCCAGGATAAAAAGTAGCATATGTCCTTCCCCGGGATACAACAATTCCTGTACCAAATTTCATCAAAATCGGTTGAACAGATGGGTCGTGAAAGTGTAGCAGACCGACAGACAGACGGACACACTTACGCATTTATAATATGTGTATGGATTAGTATAGATGGTATGGATGTTATACTAACTATTTCCTACTAGCTGACTTCGTCCGCGTGGTTTGAGTTTTTTAAAATTCCCCCGGGACCTCCTTAATTTTCCGGGATAAAAAGGTCCTCAGGTCCTCAACTATACCCATGCCAAAAATCACGTCGATCCGTTGCTCCGTTGCGGCGTGATTGAAGGACAAACCAACAAACCAGCAAACAAACGCACTTTCACATTTATAATATTAAGTATGATGGTTACCTATACTATGATCTCGTCAGAAGCATAAATAACCGTCGTTGATAAAAATCTGTCAAATCAGGAAGGAAAAGGAAATGCAATTTACTTTCTGATAGGTTCTTTTTATATTACTCGCTATTTTATAAAAAAAAAAAAGAAAAATTTAAATTCAAAACGCAATAGCTCAAATGCAATTTCAATTCAGTTTTGAACGAAAAGAAAATCGTTATTGAGTTTAAAAAGAATAGCTCGATTCTACAGAAAAAATGGTATTTACACCTTCCGTCCATTTAGATTACGAAAGAGATTACATCATTTGAACACTCCTAGTGCAGTATGTTCGATTGGAGCCGACAAGGTCCTGTGTTAGGGTCCTGTCAATGATAGGTTAGAAAAATCCAATAAGTACCTATCTATTGAATTTCTCTCTAAATAAATTCACAGTACTAACGCGGTGTACGGATTTAGCGATGTTTAACCCTGTGATGTGATGGAAATCATGTACATTTCAATAGGACCGCAGGACCGATAGGTTCTGCGCCTGATGTATCTCTGCTCGTGTTGAATTGCCGTCCAATCTTCCTTTATGATTAAGGTAATACAGAGTGCCCCAGTGTATGAGTCCATCCTTGGAGCAGTATTTGAGCAATGGAACCTAGAAGTCGTATCACAGTAAAGTGAACAAATAAATCCGTAGCTATATCATGTAACACAAACACTTTCGGTGGGAGAATAATGTTGGAGTTGAGGACCAAGTCGTATTACCATCGTATCGTAGTCGTGACGTCTTAGTGGTGTGTAAAGCGAACAAATCTGCATTCGGTGTGAAATAATATCGATGATTTTCAACGTTAACGATCCACTTGTCTTCGAGCGCATTGTTTCTAAAGGACAGATTCGTGTGGATAAACCCCGATAAAAACTTAGGGTAAGTGAAAATTTAGGCTTGTTTTTCATGGCATGCAGAAATAACAAAAATGCGTTGCAATCATTGTATATTTTTTTCATTTCATATTCTACGGTGATGGCAGTATAAGTTAAGTTAGTGATCATTATAATTATATGTAATCATGTTAGTCAGGAAGATAGTATGATGCACGATACTAATATAAAAAAGACGTGTGGCACTCGGAGACTGCCGCGGTAAAGCTATTGCATAGCATTTTTTATCAACTCGCTATGACTACTTGTGTTTTTGACTTCAAGTTGTTGAAAATATAAAGGCGAAATAATTTGAAAGAAGTATGTTTCAATAGTCCGGGCTATTGAAAACATAATTCTTTAAAATTAGTTCGCCTTTATATTTTCAACAACTTGAAGTCAACAACACAAGTAGTCATAGCAACCAAAGTGTTAGGTTTTTTCGTTACGGAATTTCTGGATCCGGTCTCCACGCTCAAGGCCCGCGATAGAAACTATGCAATAGCTTAAAAATGCGAAAGCGTGTCTGTCTTCCCGTCTGTATGTCTGCTACCCTTTCATGGCCCATCAGTTCAACCGGTTTTGATCCACAAAAGCATAAACAGTACTTACACAAAGTATAAAATATACGAGTCTCATCCACAATACTCTGTCATAGTTTTTCAGCTGCATAAGCATAGACAATGGCTATCTAGTGGAATTCTGTACGTCTGTATGAAAAAAGCCTTATCCTATTGAGTGCGTTTGAATGAGGTCACAATCACAATCACTGTTTTCTGTCAATAAGTTTGCAATCAAACTTATTTGACAGAAAGCACCCAAAAAGAAAGGTTTTAAAAATCCTAAAACTCTGAAATTATATAGAAATAATAGTCGAAGGAAAACAGCCAGTATAAAATACATTCTGTACGTAACTTAAGTGTATTAGCTAGTAATTTGATAACAGCTATTATACCTTATTCGTTAATCAAAACATTATTCATGCCCCAGTGAGCACGGGGCAAATAACGTAGGGCACTTAGTTTAAATTATATTAGATATTCAACTTTATTACTCGTAGACTATAAAATAGGTACCTACTTCTAATTTTTACGGGCCATGAAAAATACAGGGAATGATTCCGATCAGAAATAAGGCTGCTAATACAGCGAACTCGGCACCAGACAAGACATAATGTGTCCGCAAAACGTCTGCCTCTAGAACAACGTTATTTTGTCCTGTCGTGCCAGTATGCGGGCTCTATACAAAAGTTGCTAATGATTTTTTATGATTCCTAGTGTGAATAAACTCTAGAAGTTTAATTCGCTATAATCCGCTACATTTTAAACTTCTAGTTCATTCATTATCATGGACTTCCGCAAAGTAACGCCTGCTTCTATTCAACATTCCTAGTGTGTTATTGCTCTTAATCAGCGTACAAAACAAGGTCATACGACAAAAAATGTCTTAAATGTCTATAATTTTATTTTAAAGAACCTGGTTTGGCCATAACATTTGTCATGAGCACACTACTTGGTGGTCATGAGTATACTGTGACTTATTTTAGTCCATGACAGCATCCCTAGTATGTAAGCATACATAAAATACAAAAATAAATATTATCTATGTCCGTTATAGTCTTTGAAAGGCAATAATGCGAAGATGTATTTTTTTTCTTTTATTTTTTTAGCGTAGTAGCACACGCCGGGTATCCGCTAGTTAAAACAAAACATTTACAGCATTGATGTAGAATTTTAGTACCTATTCTATTTCAATGATTTAGAGGCATAAAAATTAGTTCCAATTTTGGCCACCGGGTCAGATAAGTTTAAGAGACTGTACAATAATTGAAAATGTTAGAAAGTCCGAAAGAGAGGAAAACTTAGGTGTACTCCATCGCCCTAAATTGCCTAAACTTTTGCGGCAAACTTTAGCGAAATATGCTGTGTGTGTGAATTACTATGCAAACAAAAAATTCAAAGAGGTTTCACCCAACTTCGTGCCTCTACTAATATAATTTAATACTATACATTAATGAAATTACTGTTCGTATTCAAATCCGACGACTTGAGCCAAATAACGTTGGGGCTTTTACCTTTATTTATATCGTCGATTCAACTTTATTAGAGTATAAAATACTTCTGAATTCTCATCATTTTTCATTTCAGTGAAAAATTCTGGTTAAGAATTTCAAGTTTTCGGATTTTATTGAGGTTATTTCAAATTAGTTGCACGTGTTTTCATCTTTACGTGTAAGTGTTATTCACCTCTGAAAATATTTTCAATTTATTACCTTCTCTGCTATCGGATATTTGGATGTTTCTTGAGGCTAAATTTTATCTTGGAAAATTAAAGAGTTTCCACGTTATAATCAAGAATCTTTCATCCACGCGGACGTAGATTCGGACTTCATCTAGTCTTAAAAACCCTAGCCTCTAGGTATAGTAAGTAGCCCTATAGATCAGAAAATTCAACACATCGCAGAGAGAAATCAGGCGCTAGGTTGGCTCTCCAAGACACGGGGGTGTAAGTACACCCCCGTGTATTCATTAAGAATTAGGTAAGTAAATTACTTTTGAATTAAGTAATTAACTGCATTTAGCAATATCCAGGACCAGTATCCAGTTACCGACTCGGGTCGGTTGCTTATCAACCGCAATCGACGGATCAGCATATTTTTCATAAGTAGAGAACTCGTCCCTAATATAATATAATAGAATAGAGATTTTAGTGGGCCTAGTAATGCGGACCTAAAACATTTATTGCAAAAAAGAATTTTGGGCAAATACTCACCCATCCACCATACACCAATCCAGGGTGAATGTAGGATTCACCCTAAGTGACTTTCTATGAAACATATTGCGATCGACCTTCCGAGGGTCGATGGGTGGTTTTAACATTTTTCCCAACAAATTCTGTGTTGCAGTCTCAGAGCTATTCACGTTATTATCAATGCAATAGAAAATATTTTTTAAGAACATACGAGTATTGTTATTTTTGAGACTACCAAACGCGAGGACTTGAGCTGAAAAATAGTACGTGATAAAATAATGTTATCTAAACTCTGTCGCTCTCCTTCTAGTTTAGATAGACAGAGACGGACAGAGTACCCATACCGCTTAAAACCGGTTTTGACCATAATTGGTATAGAAACGCACATAAAAGAGAGCTCAGTGCATTTTTAAAGAAAACAAAATCCATTCCGTTGAAGTCGCTGGCAGCATCTAATACACTACAAAATGTAACATCTCATAACATGAACTCTTCAAGACGTCCTTTTGAATTGTCAAGTAACTCTACCACTCGGAATGCCATTCCTACCGAGAAAATCAGCAAAAAACTTGGCGGTTGCTCTTTAAAAAGCGAAAAGCATAATTTGCTCATCAGCTCCTAGTGTATTTAGGTAAGCGGTTACATGTTGATTTCATCTGGAATATGAGCAAAGAAATATTTTCACGTTGAATATAATATTATTGTGATTTTGGAGCGATTCCATAGTTTCACTTGGTATGTAAATGGGATTTTAACGCACGAAATTTATTTATAGAATGACTAGACCATGCTCGTGCCTAAATCCGCGCAATTCTGGCGTTTTAAAATTCCATGTAAATTATTTGGTTTCCCAGACTAAAATGCAGTCAATGTCCCTTTCCGAGATGCAACCTAATGCCGTATCGAATCAAACATCGAATCTGATTAATACACGGGCCATGAAAGCGTAGCAACAGACAGTCACACTTTCGTATCAGTACTTCCATTCTCATTTTTAGTGTGTTTGCAACAGAGAAACGTGAATCTTTATTTTTTTTTCACGAGTATAGTCATCAACGTAAGGGTCTCATAAATTTAGAATTAGGGGTAAGTATAGTTGAAGTATGCAAGAGTGACATAGGCAGTTTAATCCCGCAAAAGTTGTATTTCTTAAGAGCAACCAACGAGTTTCTTGCTGGTTCTTCTCAGTAGGAACGGCATTCCGAACCAGTGGTAGATTCATTTCACTATTCATAAGTACTTTTAAAAAGTATAATATTTGAATTAAAATCATTTGAATTTGAATTTGTTCCCCTGACATTTTTAAAACCCAAATTCACGCGGTCGAAGTCACATGCATCATCTAGTCTATAGTATTAGACAAGTATGGACATGGATTTCAACTTTATCGATGGACGCTTGACTAAAATCAAATACTCATTAATGGAATTAAAGTCCCGAAGCGATAACTTTCCTGATTTTCCCCGTTTTCCGTTGAAGGGACAACGCTGTTCAAACGATCGACATAAAACGGTAATAGCTGCAGTTTCGCGATTAAATAGAATATAATCATAAAAGGAAAACATTATGGCGCAGGCTCCCGGCGCAGTAAAAGTTTGATTGCAACGCCAGACGCCTGTGTATTTTACCAGATGAATTGGGGCAAACATAATCTATCTCTGAGTCGTATTCCTCATTACTGAGGGTCATGACCCCATTCCTTTAATAAAATATTGGCAGGGGTTTTCTTGGGATAATAATGCGATGGGTCCCCAGGTCCTTCCGCATACGACTCGACTTAGAGTATAATCTCAACTCCTAGGTTATTAACGATTATTATCAGATGTTAGTAATAATAACCACTCCGTGGCATGGAGGAAACAAAAAGGTCGGAAATTCGGACTTCCAAATTCGGTCACCCATCCAGTTACCGACTTGAGTCAATGTTGCTTAACAATCGAAATCTACTGATATGCAATGTCGTAACTATTATAGGCCACTCATCCCTCAAATTCATAACCACCCACCACCACCACTACAGCCCATTAACGTCCCACTGCTGGGCACAGGCCTCCACTCTCATAGGACAGAGGGAATTAGAGCTTAGACCCACCACGCTGCTCCAATGCGGGTTGGCGGGCTTTAACGACCATTATCATGTTAGTGATAATAACCGGGACCGACGGCTAAACATGCTCTCCGAGGCACGAACTTCCTAACTCCGGGCTGGTGCTCAGAATTTCTAGTCAGAAAAACCCAACACTTATTATGGCCCGACCCGGGACTCGAACCCGGGACCTTGTCAGCCGCAGTCAAATATGCTAACCACTAGACCAACGAGGCAGTCACCTTCATAACAGTACCACTAAAACACTAAACATACTTCTCTTAAGATTATTATTTGTAATCAAGGTCATATTAAAAATTTTGATTGCAGTACCATATACTTGTGCGTCACTCACTTCAACCCTTTTCTTCAATCAACTTCAATCTGTATGCCCGAGAGTTCTTCTTAATTTACTCAAAGGTGTGTGAAGTCTGCAAATACACACTTGGTCAGACCAGAGCCAAATCAAATGAAAATGTTAGTGCTGCAAAACATTATATTTCTACAAGAACATTAGTGACCTATGACTATGAGCTACTGAGGTTTCCATACATTTCTGCACGTTTAGCTTCTGTCTGAATTCTTTTCCGTCGTGATAAATTGGTGTCCCTACGGAGTAAAGTGAGGGAACAGAGAGTAACTTTTGACGACGCAGTGATGAATGCTGTTGTCTTAACGTGGGAGTTGTCTCGGGATCGAAACCCGGGACGGGTTTTGATCCCCGGCTGGGTCCACTTGGGAATTTATAATTTCTGAATATACTCTGATCTGTTCTGGTGGGAGGATTCGGCCACGGCTAGTTACCACCCTACCGGCAAGGACGTACCACCAAGCGACTTAGCGTTCCAATACGATGCCGTGTAGAAACCGACTAAGGGTATGTTTAATATAACCCCTAACAGGTTATCCCGCTACCATCTTAGACTGCATCATCACTTACTTTCAAGTGAGATTGCAGTCAACGGCTAACTTGTAGTGGCGTAAAAAAGAAAAACACCTGTGTTTTCTACACATAGTGGTATATCTACCGCGTAGTTGTCTAGTGTTTGTAGATTTAAAGGCCACTGTGGTCGAAATTCGGTCAAGGGGAGTATTTTATATCTCTAAAGGTATTATGCTTCGTATACTATTTTATAAATATTATGTTCACGTTGCATTATTTCGCCCATTGAAAAATATTATATTCATAGAGAAATTCATTCCATGCTCTCCTTTCTGTGCCTCTTCATAAAAGCGAACTTTTTGTGTGGATATTTTTGACGTATATAAAGCAAGTTTCCCGTAGCTTTAAAGCTGTTCACACATCTATCATCAAATCTGCATCATAACGCACCAATTTTTTATGATGGAATACTTGTGAAAGTTTGTCTAAGTAGAGATTTCCATACGCTATGGTCATGCGCCGTCTGGATTCTTCGGCTCCAGCTCGCGGCAGCAGCGAATCCAGACGGCGTTTGATGACATCCGTCTACTAAGTGACCGTCTACCAACGCTTTGCTTTCCAGTGCTTAGTATTAATCCAGCACCTTTGAAACCAAACGTCCAACAGTTCCTCAAACCTATATCGGTGACTCTATCCTCCTACGGATGTCCTTTATTCTGCTTTGATCACGCCCGCTGAATAACCCTTTGCCTTCTCTTATCCATATAATAATTACGTTACATCCTATTTTACCACTCGACTTATATTAAAATAAGTCGTTAGAGTCTGCTGTCAAAATGATACGCCGATGAAATTATTTAATTTTTCTTCTCTCAAATACGATTTAATCTCACTAGTGTTTTCAGAGTTTTAGTCCATTCACGTATATTCCATTCACTAACGCATAAAATAAAAGGTACTGTTTTCAAGAATTAACTTTAGCCGATCTCAACCGAGACTTCGCTTTCTAAGGCACATATTATATGTAACACCAGTCTGCTACTGATAATCGTTTGATTTTCACTCGATGATTCCAACCTTATATTCTAGACTAAAGTCAACCAATGAACTATTGAGCGTGCGGCACGTGCGGATAGATGTGCGATATGTTCACGATGTGGGTTTCCCAACCACAAATACCCCGGGGGAACTACCGAAAAAGCGGAGGTTCTTTTTATTAAAAGATATAAGGTGTATAGTTCTGACATGTATGGGAGATATTAGTGCGTGGATATGAGAGTGATATTGTTACACTTGGGGTGAGATTGGGATTGTACACAATTTGTACTCAAAAATCTTACACACGGTTTTAGTGAACATCTATACTTACCTGAGCATTTTTTTTTCATGTAGCACTTCAAAGCGGTCGTGTTCCTCACAAGATTCCGCCGAGCTGTTTAGCGTTCTGGTATACGATGCCGTGTAGAAACTGATTACCCCAAGCCACGGCGGAAATTCATTCAAAAGGAAAAATTCAGAAATTATAAATTCCCAAATTGAACCTGCCGGGAATCGAACCCGGGACCTCCGCACGTTAAGACAGCAGCGCTCAACACTGCGCCAGGGAGGTCGTCACAACTCACAACTACCTTCCTTCTAACCAGCCTTTACAACTATACTCACCACTCAGATGTTATGCGAAGTACCTACTTGCATTATAAAGATCGGCGAGAATATTGAAATCTAAATAAATTAGTTATCTAGGCATGGGCATAACAAAAAAAATATTACAACTAAAGTGTGCGCTCGATGAATTTTTAGTTTGATGCGTACTTGCCTAATATATGTTTATTCACTCTCAGACGAACTTCAGGTATTTTTTATCCCGTAAAATCTTATTAGGAAAATATAATCTAATGAAGCAAGGTTTCTAAGGAGAACCTAAATACAAGTGGGTGAAGTCTCCGATATAATTAAGTTTTGATATAAAACGAGATTTAGTCTGGCGCCATTCGTGTAACTTAGCACCCATTAACTTATAAACCCTCGAAGTCATCTCAAGCGATAATATATACATCACGCTAATCCTTTTAAGATAAAACGGCGCGTAAATGTAATCTAAGTACTTTCTTAATTACCCTTTTGGTCTTAAAGATTTTACTTATATAAGGGCTCCGTACACGTTAACGCATCGTAAAAGTTTTATGTTTTCCTGAAAAGATTTACAGCTTTGCGTTTATTGGAGTGTGTGAAGAAAATGGTGCCTTAACATCGGCCTTAAGCAAAAAGGTTGCTCAGGGCCGGATTCAGGAACGTCTTTTATTGCAGAAACCTTTTATTACATCTGGGTTCAGCATACAACAAATAAATAGACACGTAAATCAGTCACTCAATGCTGAGTAGTATTATAAGCACATTTAAAAGTTCATTGATTAGGTATATAAGGTAACTAGATGATGCCCGCGACTTCGTCCGCGTGAATTGATGTTTTTTTTAAGATTTAAACTATCCTATCTCTCAAGTTGGATCGAACTGCACATGGTGTGCGAATTTTATTATAATCGGTTAAGTGGTTTAGGAGTCCATTGAGGACAAACATTGTGACACGAGATTTATATATATTAAGATAATATAAATGAAAATGATATTATTTATTTCACGTAGTACAACTTGTGCCTCTTATGATAAGTCGAACGAATCTACCGCAAATTCCGAAAGGTAATTCTACTGAGAAGAACCGGCAAAAACTCAGCTGTTGCTTCTTTCATAAACAGATATTTATAGTATAAGAGAGTGCCAAACGCGTTTTACATAAATTGTGTGACGAAATGTCAAAATCTGGATCATAGTAAGTGATAACAAACGTACTTATCGATATATAATTAATCGATACGAATAGTTCATCATCATCATTTAACGCGTGCGTTTAATGATACGCCATTTATATTTTAGAGGAATAAAAAATTAAATCAGATCGCAAAAGGAAGTCAAACTTGCTACTTGACGAAGAAGAGGGTTTTCATATACTTCAGACATCCGTCTGAAACCTTCCGAACAACTGAACGATACAGAACCACTCTACCAACTAACTAACTAATTAATTAATTACAGATTTGCCAGCGAGACTTGGAGTCCGGCCCTCGCCAATACCGGTCTTCTCAGTAGCAACGGACTCCCCGGAGGATCATCAGCTCACCGTCTATATATACCACAAGAAATATAAAACTTCGATATCGCGATACAGGCTCGTGTTACTGATTGGTGGATTTGAAAAGCAAGCAAGCGTAACCGTCACGGTATGTGGATCGACGTGAGAATCTGCAATGGATAGGAACGTGTACACTTTTAGCATCGATGCAATTTACTTTGTAAATAGAGGAATTCCTAGAAAATTGAATGATATCAAATACTAGCTCATGCCCGCGACTTCGTCCGGGAACTCCTTAATTTTCCGGGATAAATATCACTCTCCAGGTCCTCAACTATACTTATGCCAAAAATCACGTCGATCCGTTGCTCTCTTGCTGCGTGAAAAAGCAACAAACCAACAAACAAACACACTTTCGCATTTATAATGTTTATGAGAAAATATATTATTTTATCTATGTATCATTAATCATTATAATTTAATTGCTGTCTAACCTACTTGGATGTAAATTTTGTCACTCCCTGTATTCCAAGACTGCAGTTGCACGTTAGGAGGTCAATAATGTTTTTGATTACCGTTAAATTAAGACCGTCAATACAAGCAAAATAGGTTGCTTAGCTCAGGATGACTGGACCAAAATTTGATATTAATCAAACCTTGATCACTGAAGTATGAGGACTGAATTGTGCAACACACTGGTGTTTTTATTAGTAGCCATAAGTATAAAAAAGATTGCGAATTTTTGTTCATACTTAGTTGATTAAGTTTCTGAGACCAAAAAAATCTCTTATGATTCCTACCTTGACAATAATTTCAATAGTATGGTACAATCAAATCAAAGCAAATCAAATAAATAGGTATTATAAATGCGAAAGTTTGGATGGATGGATGTTTGGATGGATGTATGGATGGATGTATGGATGGATGTTTGTTACTCAATCACGCCCCAATGGCTGAACGGATCTGGATGAAATTTGGCACAGAGATAGATTATAGTCTGGAATAGCACATAGGCTTTTTATCTCGGAAAACGAAAGAGTTCCCGCGGGAACCAAAAAAACCTCAATCCACGCGTACGAAGTCGCGGGCATCAGCTAGTTTATATAACTTAAAAAATGTTTAGTTGCAAATAATTTTTATACAGTGAATGAATTCTTCCAACAAAATAACTTAATTGATAAACGAAAGCTTCATGAATCTTGACCTATTATCATACATATAGCTAATTGACAATTCTGACTTTTTTTTCTATATAAATATGTATTAAATATTATATCAATTAATAATGTACCTGTTTCGAGATTTGTAACATTTTAACATTTAAGTTTTAAGAATTTGACATTTATATTTATATTACATAGACTTATAATAATTGCTTTCGTTTATTAAGATTTCAGTTTTTTTTTAATATTGATTTCGTTAATTTTTTTTCCAGTAGTATTAATGTATATTATGAATGTTTCTTGAAATTTTGCACGTCATTATTTGGCAGATTGTGATTTGTATCTTTATGTAACACCTTTTTATGTAACTTACAATCATGCAATAAATGAAAAAACTAAAAAAAAACTAAAACTAATCAAGTAAGCAAGCGGGATACAAGCAATTATCAATTCAAATTATCAGACATTCGATAAATAAAGCAATTTAATTGAATTTATTACTTAATCCTGGAGTTGTTTAGGAATTTAGTTTTTGACAATGATGAATTGGATACAACTATTGAAAGCAATAGGCGAGGACAATGATCGTGTTGTCAATGTTTATTCATAAATAGCATTGAAGTAGGTATTAAGTTTAAGTTATAAGTTTCTTTTTTCATCTATACTTGATGGAGGGCAGTTTCAGTTTTATCAAAAGGTCACAGCAACGCAGTTTTTAACTTTTGCAGGACTATCGTTCATCTAATGTTTCTAAATAAAGTTTTAATTTTTTATTTTTATTTTAGGGTCACTTTTCTTTATGACACTTGGGAATATCAGCTTTAGTATGTAAGTAGGTAGTTATAGTATAGGTAGGTATAGTAGTAGGTGGTTTGATGTTTTGTGATTCCGCGGGAACTCTTTTCTTTAATTTTCCTGGACAAAAAGTAGCATGGGTGCTAATCCAGACTATAATGTCAAATTTCATGCAGATCTGTTCAGCCGTTAACACGTGATTGAGTAACAAACATACATCAATCCATACATTCATCTATCCATCCATCCATCCAAACTTTCGCTTTGAGTATGTATATTAATACTAGCTGATGCCCGCGATTTCGTCCGCGTGGATTAATTTTTTTTAATTCCCGCGGGAACTCTTTAATTTTCCAGGATAAAAAGTATATGTCCTTCCCCGGGATACAAACTATCCCTGTACCAAATTTCATCAAAATCGATTGAACGGAAAGGCCGGGAAAGCGTCGCAGACAGACAGACAGACACACTTTCGCATTTATGATATAAGTATGGATTATTATTAATTTTAAAGTGTGTAGGTATATCGGACAGTTGTAACGTTTCAAAATCTTTCTTAGAGATAAATCCAATTTTCGAACAAATTTTGTCAAAATCGGTCGAACAGATGGCCCGTAAAAATAAGGAAGCAGATAGAAGACAGCCAAAAGTAAACAAACACAATTTCGCAATAATTGTATTATGATAAAGTATATTGTATTTTTTGCGTCCCTAGCATGGAATATTTTAATAAAAATTAATATTATACATTTTTGTATAATATGTAATCTGTTACGATTTGTAACTAGCACATAGTAGGTATATTTTAACATGCAACTGAATTTCTTCCTTACAATTTCTACTGTGTTCAGGTACGCTGGAATTTCGTACGTTAGTGCCGGCCGGTTTCACATAGACACCTGTACAAAAGCAGAATGTGACGAAAATCTATTCCCATAGTACCAGTTAGCAACCTTCGGAATCATAAATGTGAAAGTGTCTGCCTGTCAACTTTTGATGACTCAACCGCTGAAATTCAGCAACGTGGGTGATGCCGGGGCATACCATTAGCTAGCATTCACGTATAGGTCCATTACGAAACACTTTAGAAGATCTGCTCCGGCTTCGCACGGGTGAGCATTTATTATGAGGTTCCCTAGATATTTTTCGGAAACAGATTTGAAACCGCCAACCATTTACAAAAGTTTTTGTCATAGTAAGACTACAGAAACCTTCATTCGGCGTGTTTCACGCAATTGACCGTTTTTTTCTTAAATAAATAAATTTATTTAATGTCAAGGTACAATAATTATATTTAATATTAGTTTGCAACGCTGTTGATTACATACAAATAAATAAAATAAAATTAAAATATTATGTTTACCCAGAGTAACAATAGGGGAGCAATAGGTATACCAAATGACCAAGGTTACATAAAAATCCGTTCAGTCTTCATTTCAGCATGAGAAAACCAACATAAGACAAAAAAAAAACACCTGTTTGGAGCTCTAAGTATTTGCAAAATAAGTTACAAAGGTAGATCCGACCAAAAAAATTGCGAAAAACACGTTCGTATTTTGTCATGTACAAAAAAAACATAAACAGTACTCTTTCATGAGTCCAAGCGCAGGAATTCACAGTAAATCACTTGTTTCCAAACGATAAAACTGTAACATAAATCATTCATCCATAGCGCACTATTCCCACGCAGCACGCTAACAAAGTTATCTATTTGCGTTATTAATTCGAACAACTTTCGGAATAAACATTCAACTGTACGCGAAACACGATGTAACTTCGGGACAAACTTGTTTATTGGTACACGAACGCTTGCATGCGACTTTGCTGTGCTTGGTGACTTGCAAGCACAGTTTTGATTTTATTATACCACAGTTTATATACGTCCTTTCCTACCAGTCGTTCAGAGGCGTCTAGCCAGAGCAACGCTGCGGGGTGACAGAGACATGAATAAAAAAACAACAGGCATAAAAATTCGTTCCTATTTTGGCCACTGGCGGATCAGATAGATTTGACGGAATACCTCTAGGAGTTTAGGTGCTAAAACTGTCATGGTAGCCGGGTCTGTCATTTATGGGCGTTGACACACTGTGTGCTACTTACGCTGTGTTTCTAAGTTAAAAGTACTTAAGTGCATTACTTAGAGTTAGAAATATTTTGCGGTGGTGGCTGGACTTCCCTTAATAAAATGACGACGACCTCCCTGGCGCAGTTTTGAGCGCTGTTGGATCAAACCCGGGAGGTCCCGGATTCTATCCACGGCAGAGCTCGGCCGTGGCTGGTTACCAACTTACCTACCGGGAAAGACGTGCCTCCAAGCGATTTAGCGTTCCGGTACGTTGCCGGGCAGAAACCAAATAGAGGTATGGGCTTAACTGCCGTACCCGTAAATTATCAGGTATTTTTTTAAATAACACCGCCTTTTTGAGGGATAGAAATGGCCGTTGTAGATTTGAAAACCTTAAATTCTCGCTTGATCGCGTGAATTTAAGGCAAAATCTAGTCTTTTAAAACATGCAACCTTTATCTTCCTTTGCCTGGTAGGGATCGCTTCAAAGCGATAAGGCTGCGACTTTTAGTTTTAGTTTTACTGTTAGTGATTTTTCTGTTTAGACATAAAGAATATTTCATTAAATTATTCATTCAATCCTTGGTAGTTTTCGTACTGCAAACTCTGATGCCCGCGACTTCACGTGGGTTGAGAATTTTTTTGGTTCCCGCGGGAACTCTTAAATTTTTCGGGATTAAAAGTGATTTATGTGTTATTCGTATTATAAAATTTGTCACAGTGTGCCAAAGGAAAAGGTTCATTTTAGGCCTACTCTTGTACTCTTTACCATGAATAGAGGAAAATACATAGATTGAATTAAATATATTATAATTTAGAACAGTAAAGTAAATAACGAGAAAAAAAATAAAAAGGTATTTCAAGTTTTTGATACGTTTCCAATCTGGCAACCTTCAGCCATAGAAAAGGTAGTAGGCGCGAAATATATCAAATGTCATTTCTGACAGTCGCTGTCAAAATAACGTGTTTTTCTTTTGAAAACGTCAAAAAATATGAATCCGCCATTGTTACACACTCATGTTTAGTGTTGCTTAACTAGGAAAGATTAAATAATTTCGCCACTAAAATAACGAAGAATTCGTAGATTTGACCAATTAAAACTGGTCTAGTATTTTATTTTCCTTCATTTATCTACTTGTACAAGACTAGGCCTACGCCCCGTACAAATCTGAACCGTCTCTTTTATCCAGATCCATTCAGGCGTTCTGCCGTGATTGGATACAAACACCCATCCATCCATTAAAACTTTCATATTTTTAATGTTAGTATAGATATAGAAGTATAGAAGTATGATTAAGGATTCGTACCTATATTGTAACGAGTATTTTATTTGATTTATGAAACATGTTTGTTCTCTGATTAGTTTGTTATTTCAATTGTACCATGTTTCTTACAAATAAATGATTGACTGATTGATAGACGGTTAGCATTTCAGTTATCATACGTTATTATTTCAAAGCACGGTTAGATGGATGATTCGTATACAATGTGTGATACATTGTATGCGGAACATCCAAGATAAACACGTCACTCACTATAGTAAATACACGCCATCTAGTCTGAAGACCTTCCTCTATTACATACAAGACATTAAATGTATACCTTCAACACATTATGTAAGACACAGGTTCCTAACCTATACCCTACATCGTAACATCTACAACAGCTAACTTAAATCGATTAAAAGAAATATCCAAAGAACATGGAAAGTCCTGCTGCTTTTATAAGAGTTTAAAGACAGGCCATGATTTCTTCGCACCTGAACAAACTGCGAGTTTCCAATGTATTCCGTTATTTTAATTGTAAAAAGATGGCCTCAGTTTAAGACTTTTTTAGTGTTAGCACCAGTTTTGTGATTTCATATTAATTTGGAGGTAGGTTTTTAATTTAAACCTTTACCGTTTGACTGTAAACTCTAGTCATAGCAAGAAGCCACGAAAACCTGATACAGATAATGCCGAAATAATAAGAAAAGCATTGATGCAGCCAAAGGATATCTAATCTTATTAGTGCCCAGAAAGATTTGCCTAGAACTACTTAATACCCAATAATTCTCAGCTCTTTGAAAACCGGGCACCCATCTTAAATACTACCTTAGTGAAGTCTTAAGTGACCCAATTTGAAGCTACAGTCGATAAAATATCCACTAGGTATAGTGTTGATTTCCAGACATGACCATCATGGTGAAGTCCATGATGACGTCCATGAGGTGACGACAATGTTAGTAAATTCATCTACCAACGTATTAGCGGTCTTTTCATCTTGCCTGGGGGATTGGTTCATGCAGATAATTTATTGATCCATTTTTCGGCATCGAATGACGTTAACGGTGTGAAACGATGGAAACAAACTTAAGACGTATTCTCAGGTCGTCGGAATGCGGTGACCGCTATTAATCCAGATTGAGATGCATTCTAGTGCCTTTAGAAATGCTGATAAGAAATGTACCGATGCTTATGATTAATAAAGTTTTTATTTGTGTTTTCTCAATTATTCTATTATTGTCTCAACTATAATAGTTATTTGTTATACAAGAGTGAAAAGTTGTTTTTTAACCGCGTGCTCAATTTTGATGACCGAGCAAGCGAAGGATTCTAAAATTGAATCAAGAGCGCAGCGAGTGGTTCAAAAATTAGAATCCTGAGCGTCAGCGAGGGAATCAAAAGAGCACGAGGTGAAAAATCTTTTCACTCGAGTGCAACACGTAACTTTTCATCCCACCTCAGCGAGGAAATTAAATACTTCTCGCGTGATTGTTGAGAGAGAAAGCTCATTTCCGCATTTTTAACAGTTTCAGTCAATTCTGTTGGCGTCAAATTAACTTCTTCGTCACTAGAATCACTCATTTTAGGTTTTTAACTTATTTTCAATTTTCTTGTTTTTAATCGAAGGTTTTAATTTTAAACAATATGAAGTAAAAGAAAATGGTGCGCGCAAAGCAAATAAAAAAATCACAAAAAAGTATACCAAAGAGGTTATGAGTGTGAGGTTTTAACAAATTAAAAACGGTTGTATGGAAATTCGGAACCATAGAGGTAGAAGTAAATAGGTTTTAATGATGTTTTGAATTCACAAACTTCATAGACGAGTGATATTTACTAACGTGCACACGATGTTCTAAATTCAATTTACTTTATCCTCAAGAGGATAATAACGGCTTTTGCAATCAGATATCGAAGCTTAAAAATACTCTTTCCAAGATGGTGGGATGAAAAATAATTAACAACACAACTTAATACAACAACACAAAAACAACGGAATTGTCTTGTGGTGTTGTATGATATGCTACGGTTGATTGCAGAAATGCTGTATCAATCATTATTAAAATCGCAAATGTTGCGATTAACTTTTATGATATTCTCACTGCAACGTTGGTTTGAAACCAATATTGACAGGATGTCAGCCAATCAGAGTTGATTGCGATCGCCACAATGTTGCTGTTATTTTACCGTGGTCGACTGGTTTGTTTAGTGTTACAGTACTGCTGTAGGAGATAGAGAAATTAAATTATGCGAGTTCAAAATATAGTTTAGTTTAGAGATGTGACATTTCTAAATCGGTACCAATGACTGATTCTTTGCGTATTTCTTATTATGACACAGGTATACTAGAGAATAATGCTTAATACAAAGTAGCAAAAACACTTGTAAAAGTGTATTTGAATAAAATGAAATTGAATTGAATAAAAGGTTTGAAAAAAAAAAGTGCTCAACGATACTATACGAACGTAATACGAGTAGAAAAGACGAGCCTACCCCTCCGCCAAATGTATGACTGGCATACATATTCGTTAACATAAACGGGGCGCCATTTGACTCCTGGGTTTGGTTGAGTACTTTATGGATACATAATATTACATATTGTACCTATAACTGGTATAACTGCTTCGTTCGTCTAGTGGTTAAAATGTTCGACTGCTACCGATGAGGTCCCGGGTCAGAATCAGGCCGGGCTATAAAAAGTACTGGGTTTTTTTGACAAGAAATTCTCAATACTTGCCCGGAGACATATAGGAACTTAGGAAGATTGCGGTGTTTCGCCCCCGTGCCTCGGAGGGCACGTAAAACCGTCGGTCCTGCGCCTGATCTCTCTCCAATTGTGTCGAATATTCCGTCCCATCGGGCTTCGAGAGTAAGGAACAGAGAGTGCACTCATGTATGTGCACACACTTGTGCACTATAATATCTTCCGCGCAGATGGCGCGTAATCTCTCTGGAGATTTGATGGCCTTTGCAATTTGATTGAAATTTGGTATTGAGCGGTTGTATCATAGGCAACTTTTCCCGGAAAATTAATAAAGGCCCGCGGGAATAATAAAATTAATCAACGCGGACGAAGTCGCGGGCAATTTCTAGTACTTCATAAGCACTTGGATCGACTATAAATTTACCTATTATTACTTAAGTATAGAGTGTGTTAGCAGATAAATCCTTAAATATGACCCAATAAAGCGAACATGAACAACTATGGCAATGAATAACAAGACAATGTAAGCAACCCTGTATCGGAAAGCCGTAGTAGATTTAGCACAAAGTTTCGTTCAGGGGCCATACTGCCTCCGCTTAAAGTAATACTTAAGCAATATTACTCAAAATGACAGTTTGATGTCACGTACCTTGGCGTTCCTAAAATAAGGATTATAATTCTAAAACAAGAAAGTCAACAATACGGCTTCAAGCGTTGGCAGTATGGCCCAAGGATTACGTCAACATGGGAACATTACACTGCCTGCGATAATTGAGAAATCGATTTAACTTTGAAACTATGAGCTGAATACACCTGTGGTTCAACTGTTATTATAAGATTACGGAATAACTAACAGCTATCTATATTGTAAAAAGTTAGAAGGATTGGGATTAAAATGTTTTAAAATATGTACAAACGTAAGTACAAAGGGTTAATTTAACTGAAGGGGTACTTACTCTACATAATACTAAAAACTTTTGTTTGATAACTTTTTCAAAAACTCAATAAAACACCGGGTAATGTTTAAATAGAAATACATTTGAAAATTTTACAGAAGATTTAAAAATTCCATCAAAGTTGCTACTTTACAGCTAACTCTAGGTTGAAACGATAACCTGGTTTTTCTGAAATTTTAACTGTACGATTCCAAGCATTATATTCTCTAAATCCAAATCAAAATGTTTTTTATTCAAATAAACTTTTACAAGTGCTTTTGAACCGTTATGTGAGTCGTGAGACTCTGAGTAAGATGTTGATTTACCTACGGTCATGCATATATTATGGTCGACCATACGGCATTCAGCTTTGGTATCAAAGGGAGTAAGATCATTCAATCGTTGATAATCTTAGCATCGTAGTTTGACTGGCTTATTAGTAGGTATAAGCTAAGTTTAAGTTATTTTGATTCCCGCGGGAACTCCTTAATTTTCCGGGATAAAAAGTCTATGTCACTCTCCAGGTCCTCAACTATACCCATGCCAAAAATCACGTCGATCCGTTGCTCGGATGCAGCGTGATTGTAGGACAAACCAACAAACCAACAAACAAACACACTTTCGCATTTATAATTTTATAGTATGGTAAGTAAATGCAAAAGTAGGTATGTCTATCTGTCCGTCTGCTACATTTTATCGGCCCATCTTTTCAACGGATTTCAATAAAAAATAGTGATAGGTTGCATCTCAGAGAACATAATATAAGAATACTTTTAAAATTAAGGAGTTTCCGCGGGAATAAAAACTAAATTCACACGTACGAAGTCGCGAGCATCATCTAGTACCTACCTATTATATACAATACAAATAATATGCAATTCAACCCCTTTTAAACATAAAGCTGTGTTTCCAGTGCAAAAGTGTAGCGAGCGTTAAATGGCTAAGCGAAACGGATTTTGTACAGACAAAAGAAGTTTGCACTTCTATAAACAAAGAGTTTTCACAGTTGCCTAAATGAGCGAGCTCATTTCGACTCTTTTTGAACTCTTTTTCCCCGCTCAGTCATTTTCGCTAACTCTTTGCTGGTGAAAGTGCGCGAGTTAAACAGAGTCAGTTCCAGTGGTAATAGACCAACAAACTCACTTTCGCAATCATAATAATAATTTAGTAGCCCGCCAACCCGCATTGAAACAACGTGGTGGGTCTAAGCTCTAATTCCTCCTCTCCTATGAGAGTGGAGGTTCGTGCCCAGCAATGTGACGTTATTGGATGTATGGATGGATAATTAAATGCAGATAAAGGGTATTAAATACTCAAAATCTTATTTTAAAACGAATAAAATCCTATTCATACTTTGAACAAAAGCTGCTTTATACTTTGAAGTTCGCACGTGGAATAACTTATGACCCCAGGCATTCTGTTGTCGCGGTAACTAGATTCTTATGTCTTTGTGATGAAACCGAAATCTTGATGAGATTTTGATTAGATTTGAAAGCGCTTTTTAGTTCACAACGTTGAACATTTTCAAGTCTAGGTTCCATAGGTACTAAAATTCTACATCAATGAGGTTTCACTAGCATAAATACACGACTTATTTGGAGTTTTTTTTCATGTTTTTTTTTGCAATTATCAGATTGAAAATCGTAACCATTTGAGAACTCAAAACTTATTCGAACTATTTACGGAGTTCATACATGCTTTTTGATGTGCAGGCATCTATGAACTCCTAAACCAGGTCGAATTATGCGACAAACGTTTATGATTATGATTTCCTTATACAATCGGGGGTAGATTATCTTACAGGAGTTTGTAACTTTTTTTTATAAGCATCTGAAGCATGCGATTTCGTCCGCGTGCATTTTGGTTTTGTGAAAATCCCTTGCAGGACACTTTGAATTATGGGACAAAGTAAAAAAGGCTGCAGTTAATTAAGTTAAAGTCTAAGGTTCTGGTTAAGGCGACAAGATCACGAAAACATTTGACTTAATCAACGTTCTTTTCGTTCTTAATCATAGTAAGGACCTCATTATACCCCACTAAGAACTTAAGACGTTATCTTACTATCTAATATTATAAATGCGAAAGTTTGGTCAGATGTATGGATGTATGGATGGATGGATGGATGGATGGATGGATGGATTTATGGATGTTTGTTATTCAATCACGCGCCAACGGCTGAACGGATCCGACTGAAATTTGGCACAGAGATAGATTATAGTCTGGAATAGCACAAAAGCACCGGAAAATTAAAAGAGTTCCCGCGGGAACCAAAACCTCAAACTAGTAAGTAATAAACATAGACAAACGTAGTTTGCTGTTTTGTTGTAAAGTTCATGCGATTTGCTAATGCGCGTGGCTCATGGTTGTGTAAAATTTCTATCTGTATACATTTGTATGCCGTGTCAATGTGTGCGTGTACGTGACAGTGCGTACGACTGACCGCTCCGAGAGGCACGCACACTTACGCAATGTGCATAACTACAAGTAAAGTTCACGCGCGCTGGTGAATCGCCAGAACTTAGACATGTTATAATAAGTATTTGTGGTGTATTTTTATTTTACAAAAAAAAAGGTAAGCAAAGGCATAAACATATTTTTTTAAACATGCCTTTTTGTAGCGTCAATAGAAATAATATGTACTTACTGATTTCATTCAAAACTCCGAAGCTTCTGTATTTGAAGTATTGAAGCTTACTGATTTCATTAAAAACTCCGAAGCTTCTGTATTTGAAGTCAGGCTTTCAATAGATCTGACCCTCGGCTTTATCGTGGAGGTAAATACCTACTGTTTATGTTTACTATCACAGCTCCTTTTATGAGCACAAGCCTTTGAAATCTTTAGCTTTAAATCTCATAATGTTTAACGCTTTTGATGACATAAGTACTTATTTAAAAAGCTTTTTACAACCATTTAACTCTGAGACGAACTACATAAGTACCTACTTATAAAGAAAAGATTACAATTATTTTGCCATAACGCGCCAACAGAAAAAATTCTGTATGGAATACAAAACTTTTTCTATTGGCGGATTAGCCATTATATTTATATTATCAGCTGATGTTACTGATAAAAAACGGGACCAACGGCTTAACGTACTCTCCGAGGAACGGAGAAAAACGAAAGGGCCAAATTCGGAAAACCAAATATAGTCACCCACCGACCGACTTGGGTCAACGTTGCTTAACAATCGCAATCGACTGATACGTGTGGTCGCAACTAGCTCGTCCCACAAAACCTCATATTATAGTCATAACTTATAACCTCAATACTGAGAAAGCGACGAAAGTAAAGTGCTATCATAGGATACATAATAGCTGCTATTTTTTTTTTTATCCACTACAAGTTAGCCCTTGACTGAGATCTCACCTGATGGTAAGTGAAGATGCTGTCTAAGATGGTAGCGGGCTAACCTGTTAGGGGCATGGCAGTTATATTAAACCCATACCCCTATTCGGTTTCTACAGGCATCGTACCGGAACGCTAAATCGCTTGGCGGCACGTCTTTCCCGGGAGGGTGGTAACTAGCTACAGCCGAAGCCTCCCACCAGGCCAGACCAGGGAAACTTCAGAAATTATAAATTCCCATATTCACCCTGCCGGGGATCGAACCCGTGACCTCCGCACGTTAAGACAACAGCGCTACACACTGCGCCACGGAGGTCGTCAAAATTATAAATCCATAAATTTATATTAAAATTTATAAATTTTCCGAAATGTATGTTCTGGTTAGAATCGCCTACATAAATTTTATAGCAAAGGCGAGGAAGGAGACTGCTATTTAATTCATTCAGGCGCTAACAATATGCCAGACTTGTTAATGCAGTTCCCCCATTTAAACATTATAGCTACTGGAAATTGTCCATTTCTTTCGCATAATACATGTTATGCATTGCTGCCTTATTATTGTCTTCTCGTCCAAAATTACCCAGTACCTAACCAAAATCTTCTCACAGCGCGAAAACATGAAGGTTTCAGACACGGTCGCTTATTATCATTCCTTATTTATTATCCTCTACAAGTTAGCCCTTGACTGCGATCTCATCTGATGGTAAGTGATGCAGTCTAAGATGGTAGCGGGCTAACCTGTTAGGGGCATGGCAGTTATATTAAACCCATTCCCCTATTCGGTTTCTACACGGCATCGTACCGGAACGCTAAATCGCTTGGCGGCACGTTTTTGCCGGTAGGGTGGTAACTAGCCACGGCCGAAGCCTCCCACCAGGCAAATACTTTGCGGAAGTCCACAATAATCAACAATGCACACTGCATTGTCGAGTCAACATCTCCTGAGGATGCTGCGGTGCCGGAGTGCAACGTACGTAAAGTACCTACGTACGCACTTCTTGACCCGGAAAATTAATGAGATCCCCCGGGAATCATAAAAGCTTAATCCATGCGGACAAAGTCGCGGGCATCAACTCTTTTATAATCAAAAGGTTTCCATTATAATATTCAGTATAATTTATAAAACACTTTTCTTCAAAGGTTCGAGCTCTTAAGTTCTTCAGCTTATTTTATGATCTCAAAAGCTATTTCGGTAAGGTAATCAAAATTTATTCATTCAATTTTAATTTTATTTAATTTTCTTCTGATAAGTGTTTTCTTAGTTTCTTTGTTCAAGCGAATTTGTTATTTCGGGCTAAAAATGATAAGTGGATACCCGACTACGAAATTAATTTCCTTTTACCTGATATTGTTTTTGATTGAAGGTAGAAAAAATCTCGTAGTAAAAATATTTCATGTATCTAATAATAATAATAATGTCCTCCCGACCGAATTTAGGCCACGGCCGTCAATCTCCATAGAAATTAGACGTCTGCGCAGAAGATATTATACTAATTAGTGCACAAGTGTGTGCGCAAACACAGGTGCACTCTCCGTTCCTTTACTCTCATAGCCCGATGGAACGAAGATCACGACACGACCGACAGATCAGGCGCAGGGCCGACAGCTTCTTAAAAAAAAACCTTACCCCTTACACCACCCCTTCCGGCGATCGGCACGCTGAAATTAAGAAGGTAGGACGGCTCATTCTTTGGTTTGGTCTTGGAGCGGTCTATGTTCAAAAGTGAACACAAATACTAAGGCTTCATCCAAATCGGTTTAGCAATTTGCTATTATGGTATAATATTACATCCCGGTAAGTGCAAACGACGGCATGAAGAAATGCAAACGCGGTTCCGTGCTGATCGGGGAGCCTGGGGGGGGGAGGTTGTTTTTAGTCCGTGCGAGCCTCACACGCCCTGCCATCAGACAGGAGTCCATAAGGGATTTTAAGTGCAAAGGCAAAAAAAAACATTATGAACGCAGATGAAGTCGTGGGAATGACCTACATTTTAATATAACTCAATACAATACAAACGTTTTTTATTCAAATAGACTTTTTACAAGTGCTTACGAATAGTTGAATGAATCTACCACTGGTTCGGAATGCCGTTCCTACCGAGAAGAACCAGCAAGAAACTCGGTGGTTCCTCTTTTGAAAAAAATAAAATATGTTTACAATTGCATTAATCTAAAGGTACATAAGTACCTAACAGCAGTCCTGGGCATTGCTGGAGCGAGTCAAATCCATGCGCTATTATTTTATACAATGGATATGCACATACGCCTCTGCCTTCTTTATTGTGTTAGTAAATCTATTTGTGTCATACATTGCTTCCATACAATATACCCGGACACATTTGTAAGCTGTCAGAGTGACACGCACGCTGATTCCCTTACTCGACAGTATCTTGACACTCATGGACTTACCCGAGAATTACGCCGTCTCCTTACAACTGACACGTGACGTTTATTAACCCTGTTCTGTCTGTACTGGTATAGAGCCACTATAGGGCTAATAATAACTGATCTATTCACCAAAACAACGTGTACATATCCGGCTTTCGTTTTCCCCTCCTCTTTTAATATCTCTGCGTCGTATTTCTCATTGCTGAGGGTCGTGACCCCTATCCATTAATCACATAATAGTTGGAGTTTTCTTGGGATAATAATGCGGTGGGTTCCCACGTCCTTCCGCGTACGAAACGGCTAAGAGAATTTTAAACTCTTAAGTTTTTGTAACAATTATAATCAGATGTAAGTGATAATAACCGGAACCGACGGACCTAACGTGCTCTCCGAGGCACAGAGGAGACGAAAAGGCCATATTCAGACTTCCAAATTCGGTCACGCATCCAGTTACTGACTTGGGTCCACGTTGCTTAACAATCGCAATCGACTGATATGCGTTGTCTCAACTAGGCCACTCGTCCCTCATATCCCCCTAACTTTTAATATAGGTACCTTCAAATATCAATGAGTGAATAAGAGTATAGTGTGGACCTAAAGAGTGACATACGCTTTAATCATCCCGGAAAATTAAAGAGTTCCCGCGGGAATTAAAATAGCTATTTATGCAACTGTATCGTAATGAGGGTCATTTTAATTCGAGTGCTGTTTTTACAAGATTTTATCTACGACAAGGACGACGTCTTTATAATTTTTTACTTTATAAATTAATAAAAAAGTCAAGTGCCAGAACCCAGAGCCGCTAAGCTATAGGTATCCTATTTATGAAGATAACCATATCGATACAGCTACGACTCATAACGATACAGCTCCCATACAACGAACTGTATCGTTATGAGAAGCAAACACGAAAGAGGGTTCAATTCGATATAGTTGTCAAATTCGAAATTGGAACTTTTCGATGCTGGAGTAGATAAGAATACTTAAACCACGCGGGCGAAGTTGCTAGCACCAGTTAGTTGTCAATAAATAGGTTACCATGAAAATAATGTTTTGTAAAAATAAGAAACAAAATGAAAAGTATAACGGTGAGCAAAAATTGAATCACGCCACGCTAAAGTTAGACGATATTCTCAAAGTGGACGAGTTCTCTCAAAGTGTTAATAAGCCTTAGGGGCGTTTTCAGTTTCCACTGTCTCGGTTGGGTTTAAAACATAATTTAACTTCGCTGGCAAAGTATTTATGAGTTCATTCTTTGTCATTGCTTATAATTAGCGGCTAGATAACTTTCTGGGATGTTATTTCAGAAAGTTTTCATTATTTTTAAACTATAACGATAAATAACTTTGTTACGTACCTAAAGTTAAAAAAATAAATAATAAATTACACGACTGAGGAATTTCTCTGAATACAAAAAGTAAATAATAATGGCTTTGCATACAGCCAGCCGTTGAGTGAATATTGCTTAATTAATTGTAACGAGTAACTGCTGAATTTTGAGCCTATTAACAATTATTTTGTATTTAAATAGAAACAATTAATTTAACTTATGGTTTAGCAATTCAATTGCCATAAACATTAATTTTTATAAAAAAAACAGTAATTTTATTCTTCTTCTTTCAAGGATCTAGCAAAGCATCTATACTATCTATACTAATATTATAAATGCGAAAGTTTGGATGGATAGATGTGTGGATTGTTTGAACGTCTGAACGGATCTGGATGAAATTTGGCACAAAGATAGATCATAGTCTGGGATAGCACATACGCTATGTCAAGCTCATACTTAACATTAGGTAGTTAGTTAGGAGACACTTTTAAACATCAATGTAATGAGTACCCATACTTTATGTGTGTACCTAATGTAAATCCCTCAACAATGGAAACGTTCATTTCCTTCGTTATAACAGCACGAGGTTTTGCAGTTTATAATGAATCACACACGATTCCCATGAGAATACTCCGAGAAGATTCTATTCATTACTCGGAGCTGGATGGAATATCGGAATACGTATTTAAAGGATGTTCCGTAATGAGAATTCTTATTAAATTCGACGTACATACCTTTTTCTCGCAATTGAGTTAGTACAATTTTTTTCGTAGATATTTCACGTTTTGATATAAAGGAGCAGAGCTACTTACAAATCTTTCTATGCTTTCTTCTTTCTGTATTTTTTTAAACTGAAATACCCAAAGCAACGGCCTGAAGATTATTTATAAACCACTAGATGATGCCCGCGACTTCGTCCAAGTGGATTAAGTTATTTCAATTCCCACGGTAACTCCTTAATTTTCCGGGATAAAAAGTAGCCTATGTCCTTCCCCGGGATACAACATACCCCTGTACCAATTTACCTCAAAATCGGTTGAACAGATGAGCCGTAAATGCGTAGCAGGCAGACAGACAGACACACTTTCGTATTTATAATATTTGTATGGATTTTAAATTTAGGTACGTCGATTTTGCACCAGAAAATTCTTTCTTCTGAAAAAGCCTTTTTCGGCACTGCATACAGGTCAAAATACAAACGTTACAGTACGCAGAGGCTGTTGTTTTTTTACTTTATCTCTGTAGGGGTTTAAAGGTGAGGATAAATACAACGTGCGACGGAAACACATCTAATGCGGCTTCAAGAAAATAAAAGTTTTATAATACAAGCACAGCCTGCAGTTTCTTGGATGGCCCCTTATGAAGATATTTATAGGAAGTTTAGAATAATGCTGTAGAGCATGTACGGTGTTTCCCTTTTTGGAAAATCCTATGTCCCGCAGTGCATGCAAATAGGCCGAGTTACATTGGTTACATGACACTGCCTGAAGATAAAGCAAACTAAAATTATGTTCTCGTGAAAGAAATTGGAGAGAGTTGGAGTGTTATATTTTACATTAAAATATAAACATTAGTAAATCCTAAGTGACGAGGTAGATCATTTTCTGATAAAAAGAATATTATATCGTTACATGAGAGTGCGTCGCAACACATTACAGCGCAGTTTCATATGAAATGAATCTTATATTACATATTACTTTCAATTCGTTAAGGTCTAGCCCCACTGCAGAGGCGCAGCGCGGCGCGGCACGTAGCGGCAAGTATTATTTGTATAGGGTTGTATGGAGCTGGGCCCAATTAATCGACGCGTAACGGAGATGCACTGCGCGAGACGCCCCGTGCAAACTCATTTTTTTTATTGCGTTATATGCTTGCGCTTGACGACAATCATGATTAGTACAGATAAGATAGTAATGATGAGGTTCTAGGTCATTCAAATAATATTTGTATGACCTACTACGTGCCTCTCAGGTGGGGCTCGATCTTTATAGTAGGTAAGTTAGGCCTCTGTCCGAGATTTCCTTGTATAACTCATCGAACACACTTTCAGTGTGACGCTCCAGCCTGCCGTGATGACGCCGCTGCGCTTTGCATTGGCCCAAGCCTTTATCTCTGTTTACGTTATACGTTTAAATTCCGACGTAACATATAATTGAAACACGCGCACACCACGAGGTTTGCATTCTTAATGCCGTAAACGGCCAGAGCAGCGTTCCGTGAATAATAAAGCGATTTTAATGCGAAAAGTTTAACGGAATATTGTTTATATTTATTCTGTGGCGGAAACTTTGGCAAGTTTTGTTGTGAACTCCGATTAATTTCGGTTTAAGGGAGAAAAAGTGCTATTGTTACACAGGCATGGTTCGCGATTTTGTTGGAGTTAGACGCAATATACGTGGATATTCTGAAATAAACGTCTTTTGTTTGTGTATCTTTTTGATGCAGATTGTTTGACTAAGATCTCAAGTATTTAATGTAGTAAATATTTGGCTATCAAGGAAGGAAAGATAATATCAAATATGATCTCGTTATAATTATGATCAATAAAGAAGTTTCCATATTTTTATGTAAGTACGAAAATTAAGACAAATAAAACAAAAATATGAAAGAATCATCAAAATATCTCAACAAATGAAAAAGTTATGGAACTTGGCACTTGCATTACGGTCGTGTGACGTTACACGTTAACCAATCGACTTTATAAAGCCAAATAAAATAAAGAAATGGACTTCACGTGACTTAATTGTAGGCATCATGCATGCACCTCTGGTGTCTGTCAATATCAATTGGTAGGTATTTAGCGTTTAAAATCCACACAAATAATGAAACAAACAATACTAAAATAGTGTGGTGCAGTTGTGGCTTGCTGGGGCGTGAAAATCTTTAGCTACACGTGCAAGCCCACGATCTACCACATGGATTTGTCTGCTTTGGTGGATTAAAGCGAATTAAACCAGTATCGCATCCAGCAACCCACAGATCAGTGTAAACTGTAATACTTGATAGGTATTATTTACAAAGTGTAACATTTTTCTATTTATAAAAGAGCAACTGCTGAATTTCTTGGCGGTTCTGCTCAGTAGAAGCTTTCCGATGGTAGATTCATACTACTAATTATAAATAGCACAAGTTCACCTACGTGAAATAAATCATTTCATTTTAAACTTCTAGTTCCTTCATGATCATAGACTTCCGCAAAGTAACGCCTGCTTCTATCCAATACTGGAAAAAAAACATACGCGCCGAATTGAGAACCTCCTCTTTTTTTGGAATTCGGTTAAAAATACTTGTGAGATCTGGCAAATGATCACTCGTAGGGGATGATATCAGTCATGAGCTCTTGGTTCACGAGTGAACTGAGAAGCATACATTTATATTAAAAAGCAAATACAACCGTGACCTCAACCTACTCATGGAAAATACATTTCATATTTTTTTACGAGAAGGTTTATATTTGTTTCTTACTTGTCTAGTATCTCATTAATTCGAATTATGTACGCTCTATAGAAAGGTTTTGTGTTTCCTTATAATAAAATAGAATACTTGTAAGAGATTTTTTTTGGGTATAAAATGAAATATGAATTCCACTTGGTTTGTTTTCTTACCGTCTTTTAGAGCGTGAAACGAAATACAAATAACTTGTGTATAGTGGAAATAAAGTCCGCATCACTTACTTATACGGAGCGCATAATAGCGCGACAGGACAAAACTGTGTTCCACTCAGACGTGAACATTTCACGCAGACTCGTTATCTTATAAAAGGTGAGCGACAAAAACGACATGACGCAACTCTACTCCACACGTTGCCTTAGAAAGTGACAAACTTTTCACGAGGCCTGCAACGTGGACTATGCTCTGCTCAGACCAGGGCGCGTTTGGACCCTTGTAGCTTTACTTTAAAAATACCGTAACTAGTTATTACCATCATGTTTTATAAGTTATTGGACGTCAGAAAGTGTACAGTGTATCTACTTAATTTGAATATATAAATATTGATATTGATGCGGTTCTGTCCGGTCTTAAGTATCATCCCTAGCAAGTACATATCTAGGCTTCTTTATAACCCCTAAAACCATGTACACGGGACTTTCCTAAAACCTTAGTAAACGCGGACCAATTGTCACCGGCTTCTAATTATAATATATTACAAAATGATGCCAGTGACTTTATCCGCGTGGATTAAAACTTTTTTATTCACACGGGAACTCTTTAATTTTCCGGGAAAAAAGTACAGTAGGGGAGTACTGTGTCCTTCCCTGGGATGCAGCCGTTCTCTATACCAATATACTATCTCTGTAACAAAAAGATGGGCCGCTGAAGCGAAGCAGACAGACAGACAGACAAGCTTTCACATTTGTAATATTAGTATAGCAATGTGTGTAATCGCGTGAGATAGTTTCCGTGACGAGATATCATTTGTCCGAAGAGAGTAATTAGGAAGCACTCATTGCATCCGCTCGCTCGAAAGAAGTACACCGCAGATGGATGCGGACACGGCATACAGTGATTTGATCCATTCCGGTTGTGCTGATACTGGAACAGCAACATTACAGTCCCACAAACTTATATGGCCCATACTGCCAACGCTTGAAGCAATACTTAAGCAATATTACTCAAAATGACAGTTTGATGTCACGTACCTTGACGTTCCTAAAATAAGGATTTTATTTTAAAAACACCAAAGTCAACAATAATGAACAGT
Organism: Erebia epiphron; assembly: GCA_963932025.1. Classification (NCBI taxonomy): domain Eukaryota; kingdom Metazoa; phylum Arthropoda; class Insecta; order Lepidoptera; family Nymphalidae; genus Erebia; species Erebia epiphron. The sequence continues at coordinate 54,097,909 of OZ009945.1, read as the reverse complement.
ATGATCCCTGATCCGGTAACAGCGTAGCTAGTATTGTATGAAAAATAAAAACAAAACTACATATTATAATCCGTCAAACATATCTGACCCGCAGGCTGATTACCTACGTATCATGCAAACGGTTCGCGATAGCAAAAATTTTACAATATTTGCTGTCTAATGGCAAATTCGTATTACACTAGCGGCACGCTATGATGGCCGGTTTGACGTTTGTCCGCTCATGAAGTTCCGTATTAATTGATAACGACTTTGAAGGAAATAATTGTATTACTTTATTGACGATAGTGATGTGCAGAGATTCATAAATTTTATCGAATGTAGTTTTAGGTTTAGGACTCAAAATTTATTTATTAAATTGATTTCTAAAATGTATACAAGTGTAGAAAAATCAGTTTGCACCATTTAAGGGGTGAATGTACTTGTGAATATGAACAATTTTCACTATGTGGACAAACCTCTGAAATCGCTTTTTTGCGTCTGAATGTAATTCCATCCGTGAATGTGCTCCGTTTATGTTTTTGTGCTTTAATTTATTTATGAAAAATCTTGGTAATTTAAATCAAATAAAAAAAATCTTAATTTATTTATGAAATATTTTGGTATCTTTTGTATTCATATGTTTCTTGTGTGCATATAAAGTATGTATATTCATTTTCATTCAAATATTCAGTTCGTTCAAATAAATTAAATAAACATTTACATTTTTGTTTTATTAAACCTATTTAATCAGGTACAAAAACAAAACTTAATTGTTTTTTGTTCGGGAATAAATTGACATTCCACATCACTATTGTAATGTGTCAAACCGGCCATCATAGCGTGCCGCTAGTTTAGGTATATTGTATCGTCGTTACCTATTACGAATTTGCGATTATAGTTGGTAAAATATAGCTTGATACCTGTGACAGCTGTCAGAGTGACATACATAGGGCTAGGACAATGTTGAAAATCCATCATAATATTATCGATATTATTGGTAGGTTCTAGCTACGATATTATTGTTACTATATTATGTTTTCATTGATACTATACTAGAATAATAATTTATAACTACTTAGTTATAACGAAATCAAATAAAAGGGATAAATGTATTTAATTATTTCCAAAAATGTATTTAAATTGCTATTATTTTTTCAATTACCCAAATAATAATATGAATAAAATGTTAATAACTAGATTTTTTTAATTTAAAAAGTAACAACTTATTCCGATTTAACGTATTTGTAGTGCCCATTTTTCGCATAGGTACATTTTTCATACATTTTTACGATGACATAATACTGAACTTCACAGGCGTCATTTGGATGACATCTGTCACAGGTATCAAGCTATATTTTATCAACTATAGACAGCAAATATTGTACAATTTTTTGCTATTTTTGCTAACGCGAATCGGTTGCTGATACGTAATCACTCTACCGGTGGGCTAAATTGCAACTACGAGTACTCCATATTATGCCTGTTTAGTTTTTATTTTATTTTGGATAGATACTAGCGACGCTGTCACCGGTCAGATAAGTCTGAGGGACTATAAATAGGCATATCAGTTTTTGGGAGTCTTCTTAGTAGCGAGTGATAATATCAACTGAGTATTAACTCAATAGTATCAAATAAGTAGGTACTTATTCTATAATTAACGATCATTAGATAACTGTCCTCGTTGGTCTAGTGGTAGCATAGTCGACTGCGGATCACGAGGTCCTGGGTTCGATTCCCGGTCGGGCATAAAAGTTAAATGGGTTTTTCAATTAAGAAATTCTCAGTGCCAGCCCGGAGTTGGAAGTTGGTGGTGTTTCACCCCCGTGCCTCCGAGAGCACGTTAAGCCGTCGGTCCCGGTTATTATCACTAACATGATAATAGTCGTTAAAGCCCGCCAACCCGCATTGGAGCAGCGTGGTGGGTCTAAGCTCTAATTCCCGCTCTCCTATGAGAGTGGAGGCCTGTGCCCAGCAGTGGGACGTTAATAGGCTGTAGTGATGAGGATGAGGTAACTATCCGCGACTCCATATACGGGCGTAGCGCAGGATAACATTGTATCCCTATAAAACAACACTTGTTGAGTCGAGGCTATTATACAATTGGCGAATTTCTAAGTGAAAAAGTGACATGGAAGCAATCGACTTTAGGTCCAGCGCCCCTCAGGATAGTACCTAGGTATAATAACTTAATAATATTGAAAACTATATAAATACCCACGTAATGTAAGAGCAACTGCTGAGTTTCTTGCAGGCTCTTTTCTTCTAGAATTTCCTCTCCGAACCGGTGGTAGAGTTAAAACATCACGTAACATAAGAGACACTCGTATATTACGTTCAGTAGATGCTAGATTGATTTGGGAATTATTCTAATTAATACTAAGAACCTGGAAATAGATCATTAAAGCAAAATTCGGTAGCAAAACCCATAAGTTCCAACCAAGTTCGGTCTGCCGAAGTTTGCAGAACCGGGTAAGAAGACAGCAAGAAAACATGGCGTCGCGCAACGCTTGACGTATTTCCAATACAGAACTTCGGCTCCGCTCTTAATAGTCGCGTCCGGCAAAAACACAGAGAAGTTTTTAATTTAACTTTAAAGCTGGATCGAGGAATCTTGCTTGGAAATATTTATTTGGTAATGCGGGATAACTTGAAGTACGTAAACGGCTTTCCCGTAAGACGTAAAATTAAAATTTGCACGAAGAACTATATAGCCGCGCTCACTAGTATGTGTGTATGTTTTTTTTAAATATATAGGCTACCGCTTGGCTGCTATCACACATGTTTACAGGTGGTGATGCAGCCTAAGGTGGAGCGCACTAGGTTAGAAGAAACCTATTTACTTGATTTGAAGGTACCTATATTAAAAGAGAAGGAGAAAACGGAATCCGGAAAGGCGTTCCATATCCTAGCGGTTTGAATTAGGAACGAGGAAGCTAATCGCTTCGTACGAGTACGCGGAATTTCGACTGCGTAAATGTACCTATACATAAATCAGATCAAAAACACCTCCAAGGCACAGAAGTGAAACACCACCAGCTTCTTTACTCCGGGCTAGAATGGAGTTTTTTTATCCAGTACAAAGTAGCCCTTGACTGCGGTCTCACCTGATGGTACCTAAGTGATGATGGAGTCTAAGATGGTAGCGGGCTAACCTATTAAGGGTATGGCACTTATGTTATACCCATACCCCTAATCTGTTTCTACACGGCATCGCGCCGGAACGCTTAATCGCTTGGCGGATCCTCTTTGGCGGTAGGGTAACTACCACGACCAAAGACTCTCAGCAGACCAGACCAGAGAAAATTCAGGAATTATAAATTCCCAAATTGACCTTGCCGAGGATCAAACTCGGGATCTTCCACGTAAAGTCAATAGTGTTTTACACTGCGCCGGGAAGTTCGTTGAATTTCCAAACAGAAAAACCCAAGCCTTACAATTTTCGGCCCGACTCGCGAATCAAACTCAGGTTCTCGTCATCTTCCACATGCTAACCCCTAGACCGACGAGGTAAGGATACCTATTAATAGAATAGTGTCAGTCTCGTAAAATAGAATCAACCTGAGTGAGCTCTGGTAGCGTTGGCGCATATCATTCGATTGAGCTGGATAAGCAGCAACTTGTATATGGGTGACCGAATTCTGAGATCTGAATTTGGCATTATTTTTCGTTGATACTATTATTGTTTGAAAACTAGTTATTGTACAAAATTCCTAGGAAATGTATACAATGACGAGCCAGTGTAGGAAATATGTAAAGTTGTAACCAAAAATCCTTGCTTTCTCCTCCTATAATTGGGAAAGCAACGCTGCACTCTCCCTCCCATATTGACTCCCATGGCCCCTAAGTAGCGACCATGTTTCGAATCCCTTTGACAAGACTTAATTGGCGACATTAAACTATTAACTGCCTCGTTGGTCTAGTGGTTAGCATGCTCTATGATTTTTCGTCTCATCGGCCTATGAGAGTAAGGGAATGAAGAATGCGCTTGTGTTTGCGCACACACTTGGGTATCAAATCTTCCCCGCTGATGACTAATCTCAGTGGAGACAGGCTGCCGTGGCCGAAATTCGGCCAGGAGGACGTTATTAGTTATTTAAACGAGAAATAGTTCTTGAGGGATTGGATTTAAATCAGCCTTTCTGGGGATGATTACCAAAAGTGCAGCTATCTCTTAGTCTAATAGCGATCCTAGATAAAAACCTTAGGATCAACCCGGAATAGATTAGGTGGAAGTCTTAATCACAGCTATAAATGTAGCAAATATTGGGAATACAAAATTAATCGACATTTACAGCGCCCTGTTATTACGGATTTGTTGCCAAAATTTTGTGCGATTAATTTAATTTCTCATCCGTAAACGGCCTATTAATGGACGGAGTGGTACCCGACCTGTCAAACCATAAAAGCCGTTTTACGATCCATTTTGGCCCACAAATGGTCATTTAGCCGGAACAGCGACATTTCAGAATCACACGTCACGCGTTTTGTACATATTAATGTAGGTACCTGAAAATTAAATTATAAAGTATTTGTTATCAATCATGATACACAGATGAACACGCTGAAAACAACCCAAAGAAATAAGGTAGATATAACATTAATTGGTTTTCAATAACTGAACAAATCAGCAACACTTTTCGTCAAGCGCTCTTATATAAGTAGGTACTTACATGAAATATCATGGATGTAGAAATATAACAATCTGAGTGAAATAATATAATATAACTGTACGCAAACTGTGAAACACAAACAAATGAAACAGAGAGACAAACTAGAAGAATCTAAGGTTTACTGCGGAACCCTAAAAATTTTTTTTTTCTAACCACTACAAGTTAGCCCTTGACTGCGATCTCACCTGATGGTAAGTGAAGGTGCAGTCTAAGAAGGTAGCGGGCTAACCTGTTAGGGGCATGGCAGTTATATTATACCCATACCCCTATTCGGTTTCTTCACGGCATCGTACCGGAACGCAAAATCGCTTGGCGGCACGTCTTTGCCGGCAGGGTGGTAACTAGTCACGGCCGAAGCCTCTCACCAGGCCAGACCAGGGAAAATTCAGAAATTATAAATTCCTAAATTGACCCTGCCGGGGATCGAACCCGGGACCTCCGCACGTTAAGACAACAGCGCTACACAATGCGCCACGGAGGTCGTCAAAATGATTCAAAAGTTTTGCACCACACAAAGTTTCCGCATAAAAAAAGTATATTCCGTTGTTTTTTACATCCAGCATCGAAACGGTTAGAAACACGAATTCGCGAAAGGTTTTCAAAAAGCACAACGCGGAGCCGGTCTGAAAACCTGCTAAAAAGATCCAACAAACAAAAAAAGAGCGGCGGTGAAATGTTTTTTAGTTTTCACTACCGTAACTTAAAAGTATGCCTTTGTAGGTATTAAAAAGTATTCGTAACACGCAGAGTCTATACTAGTTTATAATATTCTCTTCTGTTGGTTTGAAGTGGTTTGAACCCCGTTTCACTGATGGACGTAGATGATAGTAACCCCCAAAATTAGTTCGAAAGTCTCAGTATGGTGACAATGGAAAGATGAAATGAAATTATATAATGAGCGTAGGACAACTTGTGCCACCTATGAAATGTCATGACTCTACCGCCGGTTCGGAAAAGTGCTACCGAGAAGAACCGGCAAGAAACTCAGCAGTTGGCATTTTTTTAGAAGAAAAATGAATGTTACAATATTATGTATGTAGCTAATACACAATAATATATTATACGAGTAAGTAATTTAAGAATAGTAGATTATTCACCACGGGGGTAATGCGATGTATTATGTCACGGGCGCCGGGATAAATCCCAAGCGGAACGAGGGATTTTAGAGTAACTCCCGAGCGTAGCGAGGGTGTTGCATCTAGAATCCTGAGAGTAGCGCGGGAATTAGGGGCGCCCAAGATTAATACAGCATTACCCCTACGGTGAATACTCTACTTTTCACACCTCGCGATACAACCACTTCTTTCAGCTAGCGTGGCCTACTCGATTTGACAAACAAATGTCGTCAGTGTGAATCTAGTGGGCCAGGGCTTCGGTTTTCGAAAATCGAGTTGGCCGCGCCTACTGAGAACACATTCTGTTTACCGAAATTAGACTTTATGAATATAGCAATAAGAATTATGAATAAAACCTCTTTGGAATGAATAGAATTTCCTTCAGATCTTGCTTCAGATGCGCGATGATTCTAAATTCAAATCACATTATAACCCTAGGGAATAATGGACTTCAGTACAACATTATAACCCTAGGGATTTAATGTCTTACTTTAACCTTAGATAACAGGCCATGTAATAAGGCGTTGTTGAGCGAGTGGTGTGAAAAAATATATACCTGCCATACCAAGGTACATACAAGGTACAAAACTCGAGCAAACAGATAAAATTAAATTTAAGCTATAGAGCATATTTAGACTAAGGTACTTATCACCTCATTGCACTCTTATATTCTTAGGTAGCAACTCAGCGCCACTATGATGTTTTTAAGGATGATAGGCTGGAAAGTTCCTCATTCAAAGAGCATAAAATAACAGCTTTGACTTACCACACCGATGACATTTCACAATGTTTTAATATGCTGTGCGAAAGTCAATGCTTTAACAACTATAATAATTCAAGTCAAAATTGGCATGAAACGACCCGCGCAAAGTGCAAAGTTTATAATATTATTCGTGAGCCGAGTTGTTTCCACGCATCGCCATAAATTCGGTCGGAACGTTGAATGGTGAACTTTTTAATCGTATTCCGGTCGTATACAGATAATGCTCTACGGTTTTATAATAAAACTACAAGCAAAATTAAATAAGTAGGTACATATAAAAAGCTGTCTGACTGGTTGATGTTTCAGCGGACAATTCAAACTACTAGACGAATTTGTTTAGCTATAACTACGAGGAAGTACCTAGGCATTTGCTGAGAAAGGATTTTTAAAAACCTCAACCACTGCGGGGTAAAATAGTGGTTTTTATTTTATATGAAAGTCTGCCAGCTAACTATGAAGTTAAAATCGTGGATTTGCTTAGTGTCCTATGTGAGCGTCGAAAGCGACGCGAAGCAATGCGGCGCGGTACTACTTCATTGAAAATGCTAAATTTATCTTAGCGACGCGACGTGGCGACAACGTAGCCCGCGTGAAGAGTCAGCTGTTGTCGCGTCGCGTCATAGTTATCGAGTCGCACTGTCGCGATTGTCGCTGAATTAGGACAGGGATTTAGCTGTAAACAAACGGAACTCTAGATAAAGGTAAACTTTTTAATTAATAAAACACACTACAAAGTAAATCAATCTAATATTATTGAGTACCTATCAAGATATTCAATTTCCACGGGAGTGAGGATCAAACGTTCTTAAGACGTGCTTGTCACTTTGTATCGGAATGCCAGCTTTGAAATCGAATCAATATTACTTACTTGAGTGTACTCGAGAATACGTATATTCTATTGGATTTGCCAATAACAATTTGAAGAAGATTTGCCGTCTTTCTTTGCGGAATGGTTGGCGTTGTATTTTTTTAATAGGAGGTCTCAGGTTCGATTTAGATATTATCATCATTTTAAACCATCTACTCTCAGACTGAGAAGGGTTAGGCCATAGTCCACCACGCTGACCAAGTACGGATCGGCAGACTTCAAACACCTTTGAGAACATTATGAAGAGTCCCGGACATGCAGGTTTCCTCACTATATCATACTCATCATATTATTTATCTTAGCTGATAATGGTTAGTCGACTAAACTTTCCATAAAGGAATGGTGAGCATTGTATTTTTTTAATAGGAGGTCTTAGGTTCGATTTGGATGTTATTATCATTTCAAACCATCTCCTCTTAGAATGAGAAGGGTTCGACCATAGTCTTTAAAAATATAATATCCACGCTATCGAAAGTACCTAGCGGGCATCAGTACTGTTGGTCTTTCGATGACATTAAAGACAATGTAAAAGGAGCCTTACGAGCATTGGGTCCAAATCAAATCAAGGGCTTTATTCCATCAATCGAATTAAAACGGAGACTAACCTTGCAGCTAGCTTAGGGTTAATTAGGGTTGATAGGTTATCTGCAAAAAACTCTACAACTTTTGATCTTTTGAACTTTTGAAAGTTCTGACTGAAAAAATTACTTACTATACAAAAAAATAATCATCATCATCACTACAGCCTATCAACGTCCCACTGCTGGGCACAGGCCTCCACTCTCATAGGAGAGCGGGAATTAGAGCTTAGACCCACCACGCTGCTCCAATGCGGGTTGGCGGGCTTTAACGATCTGGAGTATATATCAAAAACTTTATAGCTTGTTTTTGGTAAATATTTTAATTTACTTTTTATTTTTTCAGTACCACAACGATCTACAGTTTTTCAGTACAGATTTTTTTTTCAGATTTATGCAGAGAAGTTACCTTTTAAGAGGTTATACCCATATCTTTTTAAATGAACCTTGTTTATTATCTTCTTTAAACATTATTTAAGTACTTATATACATTTTTTTTTAATTTAGTAGGATAGTTGAAAACAAAGAATAAAATACACATTCCGACATATAATTTGTATTAAATCAACAATATTCTTAGTCTTTACAATCTTTGGTATATTAATAATTAATATTTTTAATTTATTAGCTCATTAAGTTACAATTAACTACAATTCCTCATATCTCCTCTGACCAGAATTAATATGCAACTATGACATATCTATTTTATTAAAAGACCAATATTTCACTGCATCATTTTAAAAATAGAACGAGAAATAACTGAATCATTTATTGAAAGTATCATAATATAAATAGACCAATCAAAAATATCAGGGGTCATACTGCCAACGTCTAAAGCAATACTTGAGCAATATTAGGTACTCAAAATTACAGTTTGATGTCACGTACCTTGACTTTCCTAAAATAAGGATTATAATTCTAAAACACGAAAGTCAACATTAATGAAACAATTTGGCTCGTTGGCAGGGCCCCTAAATGGCATAAATCGGATTAATATGTAATTGACTGATTTAAAACTTATTCTAAAACAAAGATGCACAGTTAAATTCACAGTGTCCTATATTTTTACTCGTCAATAACAATGATTAAGTTGAAGGAACCAGAAGTTTAATTCGCTATAATCCGCGACAAAAGGAATATCTATGTGGTACAGTGCTTTTATATATATATTGATTATATATTGATTATATATCAATATATATATAAAAGCACTGTACCACATAGATATTCCTTTTGTCGCGGATTATAGCGAATTAAACTTCTGGTTCCTTCATTATGATGGACTTCCGCAAAGTAACGCCTGCCTCTATCCAATAATGATTAAGTTTTACTAATTGCATTGTGCTCACACTGTAGGTACTTGTAACATTTACAGACAAAAAACACAACACTTTGATTAACATTAATGCGCATTTTCTATGCCTATTAATTTACTGACAATTCAAACTGTTACTAGGAACAGGAAATCACAATTTTTCAATCATAATGATTACATTATTAAATCGTCCATTGATTTCGAAACAATTAATTCTAGTTGATAAATTCACTCAATCTTTTACTCTAAATCAAGAGTATTGTCCGTGGATTAACTTCAACATAAGCTCTTATTTTTATAGACACTCCATAAACTTACTTATAAACAACATGTATCTGTGTATCTAAGGTTATTTATAGTAACGTCTTGCTCTTTCCTATGCCGTAGTGAAATATCGCTCTTTGCGAGTTTTATGACTATGCCTATTCATTGTTAGCCCACACGATAATGGTGAGTAGCAGAAGGATTTGGCACGCGTGCAGCTTGGCTCCGGACCCAGGTGACGTCACTGCGAAAAATAAAAAAGTATAACATCGGCAGCCGAATACGAAATGCAACTGGATTTGTTTTGGGGTTGTACCGCAGCGCATACTAGATAAGTTTGATAGATCCGTTGCAGTAATGAATAATAAAGAGGGACTTTTTACCACTTACATTTAACCTGCTGTCTATCTATGTATACCTAAACTATCTATATTAATATTATAAATGCGAAAGTTTAGATAGATGGATGTTTTTTACTCATTCACGCCAGAACGGATGAGTAGATTTGGATAAAATTTGGCACAGAGGTAGATTTGTCTGAAGAGAGAGGTCTGGAATAACATATACCTAACTAGGTTATTTTTTAAAGAGTTCCAGTGAGAACAAAAAAAAACTCAATACACGCAGACGAAATCGCGGGCATCAGCTAGTATCGCCATAAAACACAAGTAATTTGTGCTTATTAGCAGTTTGATGCACCTATCTGACCTGTCTGAAGTAAAGACGCTTACTGTCTCTATGGTTTGAAGTCACGCTTATGGAAGTAAAGCTGAGGAGTAAAGTGATAAATTTACCACTGACATAAACTCGTAAATAGTTCAAAACAATCACACAACATGTTAATGTATGATCTGAGAACCACGAGATTACTCCGAACTCCTCAAACATTGTTATGAGTAAGGTAACCAGATTTAAAACTGCGTGTGAGACACAAAATCGGGCAAAAATCGGTTACTGCAGCCTGTGCAGTATTATATTGCGTTGCGTTGCTCACATTGTATTGCTTATGTGAGCCTCGAAAGCGACGCGACGCAACGTGACCGCGATACGACTTCAAAGATGTTACAAACCTATTTAAACGACAATATAGGTCACGTGAAGTGTCAGCTACTGTTTGATGCTGCCGCGCCGCTTTGGTGCGTTTGTAGCTAACGTCGAACAGTGCCTTAGAAAGCGTTGTCATACTTATTGTGCTTGGGCTGCTCTACTGTGTAGTTTATTTTAACCAAGATTACGATCAGATCTAAGATTTTGTTGATTATTTAAAACTGAAACTTTTGAAAGATATAATTTTTAGTACCGTTCAAAATCCGTATTATTAAACTTATCCGATCTAAATAAGCACGCACTTGTCCCAATTATGGGCATAAACCTCCCTTCACTGTTCTACTAAAACTGTCCCTTCAAACACCCAATTGTAACTGTATCCAATTCATCAATATAACGCAAAGCAAAAGCTAGCGTCAGAATTCAGGGATATCCAGAAAGAATCACATAATATATGAAAGAATTGCATACATTTTATGAGTCAGAATACTGATTTGCCTTAAAAACCCTGCTACGTCAGGAATAGTCCTGACCCCTAACGGTTTTACTGGTAACCCTAGTTGCGAGATGCGTCGAAGCTGAAATTACGAGTGTGTCCCAACAAAGGCACCCTGTGTACGCAGAGGAAATTGTATTCGTAAATGAGGCGGGGCGCAATAATTTACAGGCCCTCAATGACCTCTTTGCTACCAGTAATAATATTACTATGGTTTCCTGATGCAAGATCTGCCAAGCGAATATCACACTTAGTACCGTGTTTTTATACGTGCAGTAAATACGATTTTCCCTTAAAACGCTAACTCAGTTGATGGAGGTAATAAATGAGTTTAGTGAAGTTACTATGTAGAAAATGAAGCTTCTTTTTCAGTGTAACGGAAGCTGGTTGAAGATGTTAGTGTTCCCAGTATTCTATTGTCTTTAGATTTTACTTAGTTCTTTCTTAGGACGAGGTTCGTATCCTGGAATTATTTTCCGCATTTGGACGCAGACCGAGGTTCTAACCGCTTTAATACTTTAATAGGTTGTCCTATGCGAGCGACAAACGCGACATCGCGACTCGATATGAAACCATGCGACAGTATCAAACAGTAGCTGACCATTCACGTAGCCTACGTTGTCGCGTATAAGTTTGTCATTTTCTGTGGTGTAACGCGTCGCGTTGCGTAGCGTCGCTTCTGACACTCGCCCAGGACAACGGGTTACACTATTGTTACATTTTGTCATAATTTATTTGAAAGTTATTTTGAAACCTCTATATTATAGAGCAAATTATGAAGTAGCTTCGTGTTTAACCTTTGAGTTTGTGTGACAAATTAGTTTGGAGCAATAGTACCTACACGTAGTAATCATATAGTAGTAATATATCTTGCTTGTTGAAATTAGATTTCAGTGTCCTACAGTGAAAAGATAATATGCCCTTTAAAATAACGCGAGTAAGTCACATTTGAGACGGTCTTCTATTTGAGGTCGAAAGAACTAGGTCAGCATTGGATTTCTTCAAAGTTTCCATCACTTTGGTTTCATTTATAGGTGTAATACCTTTAAGTACTTTGGGTCTCTATTGAAATATAACAATAGTAATATTATTTAAGCTGAAGTGAGGCTTTGTCTGAACCACTTTGGCTGAGCGCTGAATGTTTTTAGATCTTTGGATTAAATTTACTAGGTATTCCGAATTTGAATACGCAGACCCAAAATTCATCATATTTTATAATCTGATAAATAAAATTAATAATACATTTTGAAGATATAAAATACAGATTTAAAATGATTTCGACGTATTTCGTGCGGTAATTGTAAAGCTTTAATTTTGGTTAAATTAATTTGATCTTCATTTCATTTAATTATGACTCTTCAATTATTTACGAATCATTTTGTGCCTTTTGTAAATTCCATAATATTATGATGAAATTTAAATTGAATTATCTTAACCGTTTTAAAGGATCGTTTATCATTCAATAGCGACCCATCGCCAGACCGCAACTGAAAACGGTTCTATTCTCAGAATGAGGAGGGTTTAGGGTCGGGGCATGCTAGCGCAGAACCGAAGCGCATAGTGAAGCGTCAACCAAAAATCTTCATGGCATCATGACACAAGATATGTATCACACGACAGCGCAATGCACAATTTTCTATCGAGATAAGATAAAGATGAGCGAATAAGCACGCATATTCGTCAAATTCGATGATTTGACGCGCTTCGACATTGCACCAGTTGCCAGATTCTCTTGATTTATTGATTTTATTGATTTTATTGATTTATTAAATAATATCCTCGATACGCTTACAGCAATGCCAAAACGCATACCGAGTCAGGAATTACAAATTTGACAAAATTCATTAAAACTAATATTAAATACGTCTAGCTGTTGGTGCTGAGCAATCAGATCGTTGAGCAGAGTAAGTACTCGTAGGGTTGGCGCATTTTCTGCAAAATTTGTTCGCGTTACTTTCAAATAGAAGAAGGGCAAACGCCTACACGAACGGACAGCCTTATCCGGCGCCCGCACTGCCAATGCACACCTAGATAAAGTGTCGGGGTTATCAACTTTACCGTGGAGTAAAAGGTAATAGTGTAGCAGAATAGCTCTGTTTCTCCTTGTTCCTAGAGTTTCGAACCCCAACATACCCAATACAAAAGCCGAAGGATACAAGTATGGATAGTACCCATATACTTTCTTATACAAATTACGAGCAAATTTGCGCTGAACTCTTTCTATGGCTAGAGTATAATTTGCATGTGGTGAGCTCCACACTGCGGAATTATACTCAAGCTTACTGCGGACGTACGCGTTGTATAGCGTAATCATTACACATGGAACCGTAAAACGGTTACTCTGCCGTAAAACAAATCCCAAAAGCTTATGCGCTTCTTTGCATATTTTGTTAATGTGATCACTGAAAGTTAGTTTTGTATCAATAATGAGACCAAGATCGCGAATCTGACTCACCCTTTCCAGTATTATGCCCGATAAGGTATAGTTAGTGACGAAAATGCTACGATTGCGAGACAAAGTCATAATTTTACATTTAGATGTGTTAAATTCCAGAGAGTTGTTTTTAGCCCAATCAACAACATTATCAATGTCCTGTTGAAGAAAATTAGTATCGGATGTATCGCCTATTTGAAGAAATAATTTTAAGTCGTCTGCAAACATTAGGCATTTAGCATGCTTAATCACTTCAGGTAGGTCATTAATCATGATTAGGAATAGAGTAGGACCCAAAGTGCTTCCTTGACTTACACCTGAAGTTGTTGTAAAGGGATCAGATTTATATTCAGCTAGTTGTACATATTGTTGTCTGTTATAAAAGTAACTTTCAAAAAACGCTATAAGTTTAGGAGTGAAACCTATGTGAGATAACTTCTGCAAAAGGACATTAGTTTCTACTCTGTCGAATGCTTTTTTAAAATCAAAATAAGCTACATCAATTTGCTTACCAAAATCCATTACAGTTGTGGCATAGTCTACAAAGTTGATGAGGTTAGTCAAAGTGGAGCGACCAGTTCGAAAACCATGTTGGCAATCTGATAAGTAAATCTGGGTTTGCTGCTTGATCTGGGTGTTAATTGTTATTTCAAATAGCTTAGCAAACACAGAAAGAACAGCGATGGGTCTAAAATTTTCAATATTGTTACTAGAGCTCTCTTTTGGGATAGGAGTGACTCTAGATATTTTCCAAATATCGGGATAAGTCGCTGAATTCAAAGATAGGTTAAACAAGTATTTTAGTGGTTCTACCAATATGTGTAAACAATCTTTAGCAATGAAAGCAGGTACAGCATCAGGACCAGCAGAAGAGTTTGATTTAATTTTTCTAACTGCTAGCTTGATATTTTTCTCTGTGATTACACCAACATCAATACGCGCGGAAGATTTTAAATTTAACTGATCCGTTACTATATTGCAGGGAGTAGAACTATCTGCTATAAACACTGATTTGAAATAGGAGGCGAACATTTGTACAGCCTCTTGCTCCATAATAATCTTACCATTATATTCGAATTCCTTATTTGTAGCTTTTAATGACTTTTGACTTTTTACAAATTGCCAAAAATGTGCAGGATCTTTGTAAATATTTTGTTCAGTGCATTTTATGTACTCATCGAAAGCTGCGTCTATTAAAGTTTTTACCAGTTCCCTATAGTATTTGAACATTTCTAAGTTGTAAGGTTTACCTTCACTTTTATATCTTGAATGGTTAAAATATTTACATTTGATATATCTAATTATTTCAGCTGTATACCAAGTCGGATATGAATATTTAGAATTATTGTTATTATTTCTTTTAGCTGGAACATGTTGATTAAAACAGTCGTATATTTTATCGTAGAAAAATTGTACAGCCAGATTTACGTCGTTTATTGTATAAAGTGAGTCCCAGTTGATGCAAGATATAGCCTCATAAAGAGAGAAATAATCTGCTTTACGCCAATTCCACCTCTTAACTCGCACGTCGCTTGTTGCTCCAGAAGGTTGCTGCGGCGGTGCGGGCTCATCGAGATCGGGCCGTCCGCATTTTAGCGCCAGATCTATCTCAAGCGCAGGATGGTAGGCATCCGGCCTGACAAGCGGCTCCGCTAATATAATTTTTGAAACGCACTCATCGTCAAAATTGCTCAGCACCAAATCTAACATGCCGCCATAATTATTTTTAACAGTATTACATTGTTTCAGTCTGCAATATTCTAAGGTACAATTGAATTGATTTCTGGCATTTTGGCTACAAGAATTTAAATTAAAATCGCCTAGTAACAAAAAATTCAGATCTGAGTACTCAGTGATAAGAATTTCCAGAATATTAAATATTTTCAAATAATAATCGTCACTAGAACTGGGTGGTATATAAATAACCCCGCAAAGAAACTTACTGCACCTATATGATATTATTGTGAATACTGCTTCTACACTATTGTCGTAGTATTCAATATCCTTAATGATACGAACGGAATAAGAATTTCGCACTGCCAATAGCACGCCCCCCCACCCCGCATCATTTGCTCGGTCGCGGCGCACTACAGTATAATCAGAGGGAAACAACTCGGCATCGTACACAGAACTTTTTAAAAATGTCTCGGTTATAGCGTATATGTCAAATTGTTGAGCAACAACTGATAGTTTAAACGCATCGATCTTACTGCGTAACCCTCTAACATTTTGGTATATAAGGCAACAGGATTTAGTCTTGTTTCGCTTCGGTTTGTTTCCGAAACCCATTTCTCCATGCCTTAATACAAATATCTTGCGGCCAATTTTTCCCATCCAGAACCTGTTCAGAATATTTCGACAAGACTCCTATTTTAAACGATGAATATTGTCCGCGCGATTTTAAGGTTTCCACTGTACAGTTTTCATTAGCGCATATATTTTGCAAGTGCTCAGATATTGCCTTATCAGATGTAACTTCTTTTACATAAAACAGTTGATGATTCAATACCTCTTTTAGAAGTTAATCTGAATTATAAAAGATTTTCCAAAAAGCATTCAATTTTCCCAAAAGTATGTCGCATTATTATCCCAAGAAACCTTCTACCAATATGAAATGAGTTCGATATGAAACTTACCTCTTTCAATTTTAGGATCACTGTTAGCCGAATACAAAGCAACAGCCGCGTTGTCTCTGTACAGATCCGTGACTTTCGCCTCGCAACGCAGGATTGGAGCGCCCCGTTCGTAATGTGCTGGCCATAGTTGGATTTGGACGTACAGCTCCGCCCAGAATAGGCCTTCAGGCGCTGGCTGCACTTGGTACATGCCTGGTGTCACCTGGGGACAAATTTAATTTTTTTTAAATGACCTTGTGACAACGCATACACTAGGATTAAGTAGTCATGATAGTAGCTTCACCAAGCTTCACAATAAGTACAAAATAAAAGGACAAGGAAAGGTACAAGGTCAAAATAAGTTTTATGTATTCTTTATTAAAAATACTGTACATGTGACAACGCTCAACTAGGATTAAGTAGTCATGATAGTCACTAGAAGCGGTGATAGCCTTGATTTAAGACACCCAACCTTCAATACGGGGTCACAGGTTCGATGCCCGGCACGCACCTCCAACTGTTCAAAGTTTTGTGAGTTTAAAGAAACTAAATATCACTTGTTTCAAACGGTGAAGGAAAACATCGTGAAGATGCAGAACTCGTGTTCTCGAAGAACTTGAACAGATGTTCGTCATGTTCTCGAAGGTATGCGAAGTCTACCAATCCGCATTTGGCCAACGTGGTGGACTATGGCCACATTCCGAGAGGAAACTCGCGCTCAGTAGTGAGCCGGCATTGGGGTTGGTAAGAGAGAATAGAAGAGAGTTGGCTGCTTAATAGTTATTTGTTATACAAGAGTGAAAAGTTGTTTTTTAACCGCGTGCTCAATTTTGATGACCGAGCAAGCGAAGGATTCTAAAATTGAATCACGAGCGCAGCGAGTGGTTCAAAAATTAGAATCCTGAGCGTCAGCGAGGGAATCAAAAGAGCACGAGGTGAAAAATCTTTTCACTCGAGTGCAACACGTAACTTTTCATCCCACCTCAGCGAGGAAATTAAATACTTCTCGCGTGATTGTTGAGGGAGAAAGCTCATTTCCGCATTTTTAACAGTTTCAGTCAATTCTGTTGGCGTCAAATTAACTTATTCGTCACTAGAATCACTCATTTTAGGTTTTTAACTTATTTTCAATTTTCTTGTTTTTAATCGAAGGTTTTAATTTTAAACAATATGACGTAAAAGAAAATGGTGCGCGCAAAGCAAATAAAAAAATCACAAAAAAGTATACCAAAGAGGTTATGAGTGTGAGGTTTTAACAAATTAAAAACGGTTGTATGGAAATTCGGCACCATAGAGGTAGAAGTAAATAGGTTTTAATGATGTTTTGAATTCACAAACTTCATAGACGAGGGATATTTACTAACGTGCACACGATGTTCTAAATTCAATTTACTTTATCCTCAAGACGATAATAACGGCTTTTGCAATCAGATATCGAAGCTTAAAAATACTCTTTCCGAGATGGTGGGATGAAAAATATTTTGACGGTCATTAGTCAAAAAACGGTAGTTCTTTTCCAAAACCTGTTTAACCTATTCATATCGTTCTGTACTCATACACGAGGGGCTGAACGAAAAGTGTTACCATGGAAACAAAAAGTAAATAAAGTAACGAAGAAAGTTTGATTTTACTTCCCATAAATTTTAATATCCTAGGCTTATATGAAAATCGATTCTTATGGAGGTAAACTCCAAAATAGCGTGCATGCATTTGATCATGAATGTGTACTCAGCGTTTAAGATTAAAGTGAAGACAAATCTAGACAATACAATATTATAGAACACTTTAAGTCTGACAAAGTCTAAGTCATTAGAGAGATTAAAACGATAATCTTCAGCTTTCTCTAATGAATAAATGTTGATTAATTAATTCTTCAGAATTTACTCGAACACAGCTATTAGTCTTACTTTAATACAATAATATATTGTAGACATAATTCTAAGAGCGAAGTAATAATACTCTACAGCTCATAATCCACATCGAGAAGTTAGTTAATAGGATTATGATAAAACAAGATGATGCCCGCGACTTCGTCCGCGTGGATGAGGTATTTTAATTTTCCGGGATAAAATGTAGCGTACGGAAGCCGAAGAAAGCTAGAAGAAGCTGTATCCTGCATCAGATACAGCCTAACCCTGTACCTACTATTATACTAATATTATAAATGCGAAAGTGTGTTTGTTTGTTGTTTTGTTGGTTTATTGGTTTGTCCTTCAATCACGCCGTAACGGAACAACGGATCGACGTGATTTTTGCCATGGGTAAAGTTGAGGACCTGGAGAGTGTCATAGCCTACTTATGTTACATCAAAATATGAATAAACGACTAGTCATCAATAACTCCGTGGCGATATAGCCATCCAATTAAAACACCAAACCTTAATCCGACCACAGATTAAATTAAAGCGCAAATGTCAACAATGTAAACATCCGGTAAACAAAGTTGTTTACTTAAACTTATTTTAAGCTGTAAGCACTGCTGTTGAAGGAGCCTAACGATTCTGTGGCTTGGTAATGTTTATAGGATGAGTTTCAAATTTGTATGTTCTCGAACTTTTGTTTGATATTACCTATTGGGGAAATATATGCGAAATGTTATTGTTAAATTATTAATAGGGCGCGACTTGGTCCGCTTAGATTTACGTTTTTGAAAAATTCCATGCGAGCTTTCTCAGACAGACAGACGGACACACTTTTTCGTATTTACAATTGGGTAATTGACAACAAGTCAAATGAGCAACTATTTTTTAAACGTCCAAATGCGCGCTTAGTATGGAATGGTGTATGAAATACTGAACAGTGAAGTCATCAAAATCCGACGCACTTTTTTACTTCAATCGAAATTTTAAAATGGTTTTAGAACATAATGGTTTAAAGTTTAAACTAACAGGAGACGATATTATTACGACTTTTGGGAGATCCTCTATTTAATAATCACTAAAAAAAATTGAATACATACATACAATAATACATTGTCAAATACCCAATTGTGAAACCATGCAGCGACTTTGTGTATGGATTCAGGGTTTTTGAACTCCTTAATTTTCCAGGACAAAAGCAACAATGTCGCTGGGATCCTGCATTAAGTAGCTATTATGAAAGTTTGTCAAAATCGGTTGAAAAGATGGGCCGAGAAAGCATTGCAGATAGACAGACACTATAAATTTCACATTTATAATAGGTAAGTGTAGAATATAAATAAATATTATTGTATACTGTCTCTATTAAGACCTTTTGATTATAGAGTTCATGTTTTTAATAAATTCTATTTACCACTTCATCATCATTACCACAAACTACCATGGATTGGCAGACTTCAATCACCTACAAGAACTTAATGAAGAGTTAAGAATTATTCGTTTTAGGCCCACTTGCAGAAACGCCGGGTTATTCTATTATCTCAGAGTTAGCTGCTACTCTGACAAAATTCGTATAAACTATTTATAATCATTTAATTTAACAATTTTTTTTTAATAATTTTTTAATATGTATAAAACTACTGTGGAAATTTCAAATTTATTCCTAGGTTAAACATATCCTGGCGTCTCTGCAAGCAGGCCTTACGTAATTAACTAGCCGATGCCCGCGACTTCGTCTGCGTGGTTTGAAGTTTTTGGTTCGCGCGGGAACTCTTTAATTTTCCGGGATAAAAAGTAGCCTATGCTATTCCAGACTATAATTTATCTCTGTGCCAAATTTCAGCCAGATCCGTTCAGCCGTTGGGGTGTGATTGAGTTACAAACGTCCATACATCCATCCAAACTTTCGCATTTACAATATTAGTAAGATTAACTCATGCTACTGTAATAATAACTTAAAATCCAAATAACTCCGAAAAGTACCATTTTATGATTGAAAATATACTTTAAGCTTCCTTTTTAAACAAATTAAACATTCATAAAGAAAACCTGCTACGTTCTTTATTTGCTTTAATAAAAAGTTAGCGGCGTAGCGGCCAAAGAGCATTTAATTTGACATCCAAAGCCAATGTACAGCGGCGCACTCATTAAGTATGATAAACAGAATGGCTAAAAGCTGTTTGGGTTTTCCAGTATTGCAAATATTCTCCGTTACATGGACTAGTATTATCGAGGGTAGGTTTTACAATTCATCCATTTTTTTAAAATATTTTATTACTAGCTTTATAAAAAGTAAAATCTTAAGGGTTAGTCCAGGGTAAAATCTATCTCCATTCCAAATGACAGACAAATAGGCTCAATCGAATTCATGGGCATCATCTCGTCAAGTCTGAAATAAAAATAAGACTGATGGTCCCTTTTAAGGTCTTTAGATATAAATGCTACAGAGCAGCGGAGTGACGTGATTGATTTTTTGCATGGGTACAATTGAGGACTTGGAGAGAGACATAGGCAACTTTTTATCCCGGAAAATTAAACTTATCCCACGCGGACGAAGTCGCTGGCATCAGCTCGTGTATCATACAGCAAACTAACGAGGATGCAGGGTTTTCATTAACAAACGCTAACATTTCGCCGAGTTACCTTTGATATATTTCGGACGTCCGCATAATCTCTGTTTATTACAGATAATGTGGGTTTCGCAATGCAGGTGCTGCTTTGGACGTCCTAAACTCCTAATGTGAGAGAAATGGGCTTTTGATATCAAAAATAGACGTACATTAAAGTCTGGTACACTTGTGCATTATTTATACGTTTTGATTTTGAGATTGACAGTTGAGTCGATTGGTGCATTTTTTTTATTCCACTACATGCTAGCCCTTGACTGCGATCTCACTTGATGGTAAAGGATGATGCAGTCCAAGCTAATAGCGGGCTAACTAGTTAGGGGTACAAGAACTCATTTTTTAAAACATATCGATGGGTTAATAAAACATTTCCGTTTTTAAAAAAAAATAAACAACTCGCCCTCCACCACCTCCTTAGCCCATTAACGTCCCACTGCTGGGCATAGGCCTCCACTCTCAAAGGAGAGAGGGAATTAGAGCTTAGACCCACCACGCTGCTCCAATGCGGGTTGGCAGGGTTTAACGACCATTATCATGTTAGTGATAATAACCGGGACCGACGGCATAGGCACACGGGGGCCACACCGCCAACTTCCTATCTCCGGGCTCTACTGAGAATTTCTAGTCAGAAAAACCCAATACTAATTAATTATGTCTCGACCCGGGACTCGAACCCGGGACCCCGTCGGGCGCAGTCGAACATACTAACCACTAGAACAACGAGCCAGTTAATAACAAGCAATAGCAATCATGTATGTCTAATACAATTATAAATTTCTATACAAGGAATGGAACAGATCTGGTTTAACAAGTTTCCAACAAAATTCAGTACAAGAAATTGATGTAGCTTGTTGTTAGTTTCCAACTGTAACTGAAGCTGAAGACGACCAGAAAGGACTCCGCCATTGTTTCCTTTTAATTCCAACTGGCGTTCACTTGAAATGTGTAGAAGTGTCGCCGAGGAATCCCGCCGCTACAAAATCTAACAAGAACAATAAGCGAACTCGAGACAGAAGCGTAAATTACGCCGCTGTGGTATACATGAAGTGACCAGGCGTCCCACTTTTGGTGAGACAGCGCCAGCATCTATAATTTTTTTTTCTTTATCAACTACAAGGTAGCCCTTGATTACGATCTCATCTGATGGTAAGTGATTGTAAGGTAAACTTGTAAGGGGCGTGGCAGTTACATTAAACCAGTACCCCTATTATATTCCCATATAATAAATATTAAAGTAAAAATAAATATACATAACACCGGATACACTCACGTTTTATTTCGGACTAGTATAATACTTTCTACAAATTTGGAACCGGACATGGTCAGCTCGGCGTGCTTGCATCACAATGACGACGCCAGTGAAGACGATTAGCAGAAGTCGTCGGGAGAAGACGCATTATCACCTCCCCCTCCACCTCAACCATCGCACGACATGCGGACCGCAGTCAAGCAGCGACCGCGTCGAGCGAACAGGCTCATGAATAAGGGCCCCGAACGGGTTCGAAACTAGCCGGGCACTTTTCCGACATAAAGCATGAGTGTATCCGGTGTTATGTATATTTATAATAAATATCTCTCACGATAGTTTAAACGTTAAAATCATAGTAAGTATATATAAGAAGACATCTTTGGGAACATAATATAGATAAATATTATGTTCCCAAAGATGTCTTCTTCTTCCAGTACTATCAAAGGTTTGCAACCAGTGATCTTGAGCTCACGTTGAAACATCGGCACAAATCTGGGTCAGTAAATTTTATATCAGTAAAACAAATTCACACTCGGTAGCCTATAGCTAAAATTAAGTATTTGCAATTTATCTTTCCACGATTAACAAAAATGTCTGTTGCAAAATGATCATGAAACATGAAGTCATTTTAACATAATAAATCATGTTAAAATAAATGATTAACACTAAACATGTTTAAGCAAAGAAATAACAATTTTATGGTGCAACATATTTTAATCAAATAATTATTACTTATTTCATCTTGTTTTCTATTTAATCTATCTTAAAAGTTTCATCCTACTTTGCGCACCTAAAAACCTAGTCACCTTCACAATACATAACAAGACCGAAAAGCTGTGGTCGTGTTAAACCTTATAATATAAAAAATTTAAGCGCACCTCGAAAAGGAATTTAAACCGGTCACAGTAATAAAGTGGTAATTAAATGTTGATGTTGTAAGAAGTTATACTGAATAAGTTTCCTAAGTAAATTGGACTCCAGCGAAATTATGCAATAGGTACGAAAATGCGCTCCAAAGCGGAAAGTTTAAATCGACAAGCGAGTACAAATTACGTTTTAAATTTATATAAAACTAGTGCGAAACTCCTTTCCTTTTAACTCTTAACAGCAAAGATGAGGAATATACAATTTTATGCTTGAATAGCTACCCTACATTTTAGTATGCCCGGTGTTAAAATTGAACGAGGCTCTTAGAATTTACGCTTCAAATGGTTATGGAATTCCTTGGCTCCGCATTTCTGTAAAATAAACTTTCCCGGTAATTTGCGGTATTTTGAGAGAGTCAATGAAATAATAGGCAACTTATATTATAATGGTGGGAGTAGGTACTTATTTGGAGATCCTGTTGAATGTTGATTCGCCGCAACTTATAGAATAACTTTTTTTTTTATTCCGCTACCAGGTAGCCCTTGACTTCGGTCTTATTTGATGGTAAGTGATGATGCAATCTAAGATGGTAGTCGGCTAACCTGTGTGGCATGGCAGTTATTGTAAACTTATACTACTATTCGGTTTCTACACTGCTCACAATGAAATGCTTAGTATTGGTTTTGATAGCAACGCGGGTGTGTGGAATTTCATACATAAAACCTCTAGCCAACAGTAGACGTTAAGTTTATCAGCTTACAAGGCTGAATAGTGAAGACTATTTACAGGAAAGATGTTAATTTTGAAGGTAAGCTCTAGAATATCGACTGTCCATTTAAAAGTACAGTTCGCGCACGAGTTGAATGCAGAGTAAAAGTATGACATGTCACGATACGTTTACTCTGCATTCTACTCGTTGATTTTGAATTTTATTGGTCGATGTCGACTTAGGTGGTAAAACTAGCTACTAAAACTCAGTGTTCCTTACAGGTAAGTCATTAATGTAGAAGGTAAGCTCTGAGGGGGGTCGACTGGGGCCTGACGTGCAGTTCCCTCGAAGCACGTCGCCCGGCGTATAGTAGTGTTGGCCCGTGTTGATGGATGGTGAAGTCGGTGGTAAAACTGAAAGAAAGGAGATAGCTCAAATTCCATATTCATAATATTCCATATTATATCCAAGGTCGTTTAGGAAAGGAAATCCACATAAAAGGAAGGCTATAGCCAACAAATATTAGAGGAACAAATTTATCCTCAATCAGCTATCTATACTCATATTATAAATGTGAAAGTTTGGATGGATGGATGATTTTTATTCAATCACGCCATAACAGCTGAACAAATCTGGATAAAATTAAGCACAGAGATAGATTTTAATCTGAATTATCATATATGCTATATTTTTTTTCTCGGAATATTAAACAGTTCATGCGGGAATTAAAAAAAACTCAAATAAATGACGAAGTCGCGGGCATCAGCCAGTCGTGACAATATAG
This sequence comes from Erebia epiphron, assembly GCA_963932025.1. Lineage (NCBI taxonomy): Eukaryota > Metazoa > Arthropoda > Insecta > Lepidoptera > Nymphalidae > Erebia > Erebia epiphron. The sequence continues at coordinate 54,073,671 of OZ009945.1, read as the reverse complement.
ATACAAGTGACATGACTTGACTTGTGTGTATGCACTGTTGAAATTGGTTGTTCATGACCCAATCAGTAGGCCAGGGGTCATACTGCCTAAAGCCCTAATGTTTCATAAATTTCGTGTTCTGAAATTATAATCCTTACTAGCTGATGCCCGCGACTTCGTCCGCGTGGTTTAAGTTTTTTGTTATTCCCGCGGGAACTCCTTAATTTTCCGGGATAAAAAGTAGCCTATGTCACTCTCCAGGTCCTCAACTATACCCATGCCAAAAATCACGTCAATCCGTTGCTCCGTTGCGGCGTGATTGAAGGACAAACCAACAAACCAACAAACCAACAAACCAACAAACAAAGTGACTTTCGCGTTTATAATATTAGTATATGATATGATTTTAGGAACGTCAGGGTACGTGACATCAAACTTCCATTTTGAGTAATACTGCTTAGGTTATTGCTTTAAGTATGGCCCCTAGACTAGCAGGCCAGAATAATTGAAATCAAAAAACAGAAATGTAAGAACAGTCAACATGACCATAAAATACACAAGTTACAAGACTAGGAGACAGAGATATATCTGTACAAATGTAGATCTTACAAGATTTAGTTTGGTACCGATATCTTTTATCTATTCCCTCTATCATGATTGTTAATAAATATTCATTCCTCGTCCACATTTCGGGAGAGGAATATTGGGGCTCTATTTATATTGAACAAATACAGGCATGTACCATAATCCACATAACATCATCATTGGATAAAGCAGTAGTAAGGTTATGACTATTATTTTTAGGATAAAATCACTGCTTGCAAAGTTTGTAGTTCTACGATCTACTGAAGAAAGTAAAGACAAATAATATTGTGTCAAATAGTTGCATACTTCTTAACGCAGTCAACTACTTGTGAACATGTTACGTGTATCAATATCCAAATCTAGATAACCAAATGCATATTATGACATTGTACGGGAACGGCGTTTTGTCCTGTCCCGCTAGTTTGTGTAGCTTCATTATTTGAAAGTGAGTTAGACAGATTTTTGGTCCACCTTTTTATCCGAGAAGTAGGCTAATTTTCCCTCTTACAAAAACTCTTATAAAAGTCAAACTCGAAACTACAATAAAACGATGCTTTATAACTAGGTCTGAGACAAACATATTATAGACTTCGAGTAGTTTATTACTGTGATTTCTCTCAAAATCAAAGCGGGGTGATAAATATTGACGCCCGCGACTTCGTCTGCGTGGAATAAGTTTTTTTTTTAAATCCCATGGGAACTCCGCAATTTCCCGGGATAAAAAGTAGCTTATGTCACTCTCCAGGTCCTCAAATATACCCATGCAAAAAATCTAGTCGATCCGTTGTTCCGTTGTAGCGTGATTGAAGGACAAACCAACAAACCATAAACCAACAAACAAACACACTTTCACATTTATAATATTAGTACGATTAATGAAACTGCTTCGCTCAAACACATTTCCGGTGACGAAAGAATGTAAATAAAAGTTCAATATAAGCTGTAGAAGCCGACACCCTATGAATGATGAATGAACGAAATCTGTTTGCATTTTACTGAGGTACCTATCGATTTTCCAACGACTTAAAGTGATTGTCGAGTCTTTGAGAGAATAATGGCACATAAAAGCGTGGCAGCTTAGAGCTTCAGTTAAATTATAAGCAAGAAGCATTTTCTCATGCCTTCGCCTGCGTTCAAATTTGATTTGCGTTTGTTGAGTAGGTAAAATATCACTTTTTTTATCCACTACAAGTTATCCATTGACTGCGATCTCACCTGATGTTAAGTGATGATGCAGTCTAAGATGGTAGCAGGCTAACCTGTTAGGGGCATGGCAGTTATATTAAACCCATACCCCTAATCGGTTTCTACACGGCATCGTACCGGAATGCTTAATCACTTGGCGGCACGTCTTTGCCGTAAGGGTGATAACTAAATAGCTACGGAAACTATGTCTTACAGCAACATTTTTCCAGCAACATTTTTATAATCAAGCTATAAAAATATAGCTGCTGAAATAAATATAAAACAAAAATTTAACTTAACGTAATAAAACGACTTAAAACTTAATAAACCTCCCACCAGGCTAGACCAAGGAAAATTAAGAAATTATTAATTCCCAAATTGACCCTGCCGGAGGTCAAAACCTCCGCACGATGAGACACAGCGCTCAACACGACGCCAGGAAGGTCGTCAAAAAACATATCGATGAAACCTGTAGGCCTGAGATTTTTCATAATGTTCTCAAAGGCGGACTATAGTCAATCTGCGTTTAGCCAGCGTGGCGAAACCCTTCTCATTCTGAGAGGAGAGTCGTGCTCAGTAGTGAGGCTGTGTTGGGTTGATATTATAATATATTAATTGTCTAATTATTAATTACAGATACTAGGAACTTATAATCAAAAGGAGATTACAATAGACATCAGCTTACCAACGACCTCCATGTTATTTGAAACTATAGATGTGGCGAAGGAGGGAGCATCAGCCGTGACCTCACAACTGAAGTTTCCGGACAGGCCAAAGCTGACCCGAGTTAGCATCACTTGGCTTTGGTTAGATCTCGCCAGCTGTTGACAAAACAAATAATTTAAAAAAATAATTATATCTGCTACTGGTCGATTAAGGAAATATTTTGCTAGAAGATTCTTTCACTTGCAATGAGGTTGCGCAAGCATTATTTAAAAGTATTCCGAATTTCGAATCGATGGCAGTAGTAGTTCATTGTAAACGTTTCTTTGATTTAAAAATATTTGAATTTGTGCTATTGAATCGCCAAGTGCATCTACCGCTGGTTCGCAATAACATTTCCTACCGAGAAGAGCCAGCAAGAAGAGAAAATCTGTTACTGAAATAAGCAGTTGTGACGGACATGCAGACTTGGTCGTACCATCAGTATTCCTTCTCTACCATTTTGGTACGAAGTTTGTGATGGCCAAAAAGCATTGCAAAAGCAACTTATCAAATGTCAGATTCTGCTTATAGTGTATATAGGACATCGATTCAAACGGCAGACTCATCTTGCTATTTGCCAGTATTTAAAGTTGCTTCATATTGCAGCTTCATATAGATAGAATTATGAGAAAAGCGGTTTACCTAAAATCATAGGGCTTAAAATATCACGCAATATATTTTATTCAGTATTTTACACATAAAAACGTGAGTGAAATATTTATTATCTGGACTGAAATTATATTTTAAACGATCTATTTTATTTCGTTCACAAATTATTATTTGAACTACTGCAGTAAATTATAATATCAGCGTAATGGTGACCGCAAATGGGACTCAATTATCCGTAGACTATAATGAGCATCATTCGTATTTTGGTACGTTTTACTGAGCGATTTTAAAATTTCACGCGTATTACGTCTATAGGTATTTTAAAATTATTTTCATTTTTGTATTTGGTAAATATGGTCGTCTTTGTCATCGTACTAATATTATAAATGTGAAAGAGTGTTTGTTTGTTTATTGGTTTGTCCTTCAATCACGCCGCAACCAAACAATGGATCAACGTGATTTTTTGTATGGGTATAGTTGAGGACCTGGAGACTGTCATAGGCTACTTTTTGTTCCGAAAAGTTAAGGAGTTCCCGTTCCCGTTCTTATTCATTTAATTAAAATCTAATGAATTTATTTTAATAATATAAAAATAAGCTTACATCAAATTTTCTATTAAAGTCATCATCATCAGTAAGAATTATAATCGTAGTCAAAATAACAATCCATACTAATATTATAAATGCGAAAGTGTGTCTATCTGCTTCGCTTTCACGGCTAATTAATCGTTCAATAGATTTTGATGTTGTTGTTGTGTGTTATTGGTATAGTACTTTTTATACCGGAAAATTAAGGAGTTTCCGCAGGAATCTAAATAAATAATCCAATTACACGCAGACGAAGTCGCGGGCATCATCTTGTATTATTATTTGTGAAAAATAAATTTTAAAACGGCACAGTGCAATATTCATTTTCAATTGTTTTGAAAACAAAAGGGATCACAATGCATTTACAAAATGGCTTTCAGTATGATTAATATCGCAAGCCTGTTTGATTTGAAAATGGATATGAGATCTTTGATTAATCATTTCACAGGTTTTATTCCATTCAATCAATGCTCGCCTTTTTAATTTATTTGACCATAGATGTTCACTGTTGTTAGTTTTTCCTTCATTTTGTTCGTTTTGAACCGACTCCCAAAAAATGAGGAGGTTCTCAATTCAGCGCGTATTTTTATTTATTTATCCTCAATCATTGATTATTGTTTAGACAATGGCAAATTAGTACAGCTTAAACAGAGTTATAGTAACGAAACACTGGTTCTCCAGCTTGTATGCTTTAATTCAACAATTTACACACAAAGCACGGCAGCCATAAAATTATACAATAATCATAGAGTCCCCAGACCAGTGTTGCCACTCTACAAAACCGTAGCAGTGATACCATAAATATATAAATCGTTTTTAGGTTTCCATATAACAAAAGTATCAATAGTTATAATAAAAATATAACTGGAGACTTCCTAGCTTTTACATGTATAATAATTTAGTTTGAAATTTTTATACCAATATTTTTTGTGACTGTAATAACATTTTTCAAGTGTAATTCTTCGGTACTTCCAACTTCTCAGGAAAGTTTCTGAACGGATCAGGTGCACGTAATTGAAAAATTTCAGAAGTACTTTTCTTACGATACCAACTCCATCCATTACAATTTTAAGACAAACAATTTTAAAGATAGAGTGTCTTAAAAAATTGAATAACGTTTATTATTGCGGCATATTTTTTTAATTTTTACTCCTTCAAAGTCTTGTGAGTAGGGGGGCTACTGATATCTATCAACTGTCACTTAAAAATTACGATTATATTCAGTTCATTTCAGTTTTGTTCAAATATTTCGCCAGTGTTGCGTTGAATTAATTATATACCGGTGTAAAAATTTTGTTACAAATCACAAAAATAGCGAAATTAGATTGAATCAAAATAAATGTACTAATCTTATTTTGAACGCGTAGTTGGGGAATGGGGCTATTTCTTCTGTGGTTTATTTAGTATTAGTAGGCAACAGAATAAAAAAAAAATGTATAAAAGGCAGGATATCCATGGATACCCTGTTTGGGCTTAGTGACATAAACAAGCTAACAATTTCAAGCTATTATTTCTACAGCTGTGTTTCAAATAGATTTTTGAAATTAGATTTATTTAAATACAGAAATAATGATAGCTGCGCGAAAAAACACCAGCACTAAAATTAATAAAGTAGGCAGAAATGCAGGGTGCTAAAATCTGCTATTCAAAAAATTTTTTATATTAAATCCCACGATTTAAGGCACAGACTGAAACTAGGCTAGTGTTTAGCGTCGTTTATGCAATTCTGCGCTTTACATTTTTGGCTTTCGCGTTTTATAAGCTTTCGAGCTGAATATGCAGCTTATAAAAGTGCACGCGGCATTTTGAATACGGAAATTCTTAATGAGATTTAGGCCTCCTCGTGAATAATAAATCTGTAGTAATCCGTGCTTAATATTATTAATATTAAAGCAAAAGTATGTCTATCATACAGTTCGTTACTTTTCAGCGATATGCCGTTGAATACCGTTTTAGGTTTAATGGGGTGTGGATATTGTATTCTTGTTTTACAACGAAAACGAAAGGAACAAAATTTGGACATACTCGCAAGACACGTCGTCGTCGTTTCGTGAGAGCAGGTTTTTTCAAATTATGTGTCATTACGATTTGAAGTCACCTTAATTTGGTCAATGGTCCACGGTGTTAGTAAAATATACAAATTAAATATATGATAGAAACAGGCGTTAGTTGACGGGAGTCCATGACAATGAAAAAACTAGAAGTTTAATTCGCTGTAATCTGCCACAGAAGGCAAATCTATGTGGTACGTTGCGTATCTCGAACCTGATGCCCGCGACATTCACCACACCACAATAAACCTCAAGAAACGTACGTGCTCCGGTATCGGAGTGAAACGTACGCAGCGAATTAAACTTCTAGTTTTTTTATTATACAAATTAAGGTACCTATATCCATGATATACAACACTCAGGTAACTCTCTACCTTAGTTTTGATTGAGGAAATTATTTTCTGTTCTATGATTGTGACAATCTACACATAAATAATTAATTTATCATCAGCAAAAACAGTGTAAATATTCACAAAAATAGAAAATTCTTTTAAACACAAATTTGCCAAGCCAAAACGCTTTTACTCCAAAAAATAAGTTAAGGTACCTATATCCATGATATACAGCACTCAGGTAACTCTCTACCCTAATTTTGATTGAGGCAATTATTTTCTGTTCTATGATTGTGATAATCTACACATAAATAATTAATTCATCATCAGCAAAAACAGTGTAAATATTCACAAAAATAGAAAATTCTTTTAAACACAAATTTGCCAAGCTAAAACGCTTTTACTCCAAAAATAAGTTAAATGGGAAACAAATAACAAGTTATACAAATAACCTTTATGTTAATTCAAGCCAAAAGCGAAGTTAATTTCCGTAACAGCTTTATTTCCTTTATACAGCTACACTACAGCTATTTAGCTGTTACAATTAAAATGGTAGTGTCCGATCCAGATGCAGGTATCCATTTATCATTCGCGCTATGGTAAACGTTAAGCTACTCCTCTTTGAAATAATTAAATTCTTAGTTGTATCGCGTTATATGGGATAAGATACAGGTGACAGCGACAAAGCAATATAATTTTCATAAACAAACAAGTTTAGACTGTAAGTCACCTGTTGATCAGAGACAGTGCATTCCAAGGTGAAATGCTGAAAGGGGTATGGCAGTTTTATTTAACCTATAGCCATATAATAATAGGGGTATGGCAGTTTTATTTATACTTGGACATATGGCTATGCTAGTAAGCCAGATTTTCTCAGAATTGGTTTTAACAAGTCAGCGCTTGACTTCGATATCACTTGTCAGTGCAGTTGTAAGCTGTGATGTAGTCTACGATCAACCTATTAAGTTTTTTTATTATTAACTCCTTAATTTATCGAAAACATAATATTATTTCCCGGGATGCAATTTATCTCTTTACTTAAATCGGTTTAAAAAACGCGCAAAGACAAACAGACGGACACGCTTTTACATTTATAATATAAGTATAATCCAAATTGCATCTTAGACGCGGATTTTGAAAATGAAACTTGGTACCTCCCACTAATAAAACTATAGCGCTCGCCCCTGTGCCAGGGATGTCGACAAAATATAATATTATGGCGATTTCACTCGCTCTCGCTGCCTCTTACATCTTAAACGTTAGCAAAGATACACAAAGCACCTTCGCTTCAACGCGCCTCAACAATATTCAGTAATAGACCGTAATTGTTTTGTTTAAGCTCCTTTGTTGCACTGACATTCTGGATTAAACAATTAATGGAAATTCCATTTTAGTTATGATACACTTAATTTTATTCAATCCCTCTGTCAAGATCGCAGGGCCGCTGTTTGAATATTGTTTATATGCAAATCCCTTGAAAGTGTGCTAGTTTGATGGAAATTTATGGGCTAGGATCACTTGATTTGGGTTTCGTGTTCTCACATCTTGGCAAATTATTATAACATGACGCCTTTGATGTCTTAGTAACATACTACTTACTATTCACGTGCCATTGTGGGGCATGCTCTTTGAACCGGGTTACCTTAACCATTGTGTATGATTTCAGAAGTGTGATTCCTTTATGTTGTACCAACAACAATTAACACAGTAAATTAATACAGTAATTTTACTATTCAAACTGAACACGTGTAAATTCAAGTTTAGACAAGTAATCTTCAAAGCATGGGAAGGAAAATCAAACAGAAAATTAATACAGTAATTTTATTATTCAAACTAAACACGTGTAAATTCAAGTTATGACAAGTAATCTTCAAAGCATGAGAAGGGATAACAAACAGACCATTTAAAATAGATTACGGATAAAAATATAAAGTTTTAGTTATCCACGCTATCAATTAATTTTTATAAAAGTGCCCTCTTGAAGTATAGGTAGCAGCATGACTGAAAACTGTGTTTGGTACTCACAATGTCAATCCAGAATTCGGTCCTTGAAAATAAAATTAATTCTAAGATCAAATCGTCAGGATACCTCGGTGTTTTGGCGTGCTGTACCTACTCCTAACCAACGCATCACAAGAAAGTAACCTAGTCATAGTACCTATTGAACTATCATTAAAAATGAGAATTCATGCACGAAGTCTTATCAAAATATTTTAGTAAAGGAAATGAAAAATTGTATCGTACGATAAGAAAAACAGAAGTGAAAGAAAACAAGCTTGATTAACCTTCTTGTATCTGCCTTAGTTTCCAAAGTTCTGAAATAGACGTTTTGATAAAAAACATACGACAATATTCCATTTGGATATTGAAAACTTTTTTACCAAGGTTTATTGAATACCAACTTTTCCCCCTCTAACAAAGTGCTCGTAGGAATAAGTAAAAGATTGAAAAACATATTTGAATACTTGACTCACGTAAGGACCCTTGTAACCCTTTTTAGAGGAGGTATTTAGTGATAGTAACTTGACATCTTTCACTGAAATGAGACAAATTCTAAGTAACGTATGTAACATGAATACATTCCTTTGGGCCATATAGGTTTACTCAGAGCAGAGAGAGTTTGAAACGAAAAATATAAAGGATTTTAATTTTAATAAAAAGCTTTGACAGCGCAAATGGTTTCAGCTTTGGATTATAATAATGACGTTCAAAATAACCAACTGATGTAATATTATACATGCGACAGTCTGTCCGTCTGTCTGTATGCATGCAACGTTTTCACGGCTTGTACGTATTAATATCAATAATCAAATATTAAAATAAAAATCCGTCTCTGTAGGCATTCTGTAGAACTAGTGACGGCCTTTATACGCAACATAGAGGTAGAACTAATTGAACTAAATAAGTATCCCTGTCATACTCACGTCAACATTGATCCCGGCGAAAGGGAAGATCTTGGTAGCAGGTGTCTCCGTAGGCGAGTATCTGTAGAACTCGTGGCGGCCCCTGTACCACTTGACGGAGTACAGTGGAGCATCGGTCAGCTCGTACAGGCAGGCCAGCGTCACGTCAGCTCCTCGCTGCACCACGGGCGGCGATATCCGCAGCTCTATGGCTCGGAGACCACCGATGGCTGTGAAAGAGCAAACGGTTTAACATCTGGATTAACAACACTGAAAAACTTGATCTTAAATACACACGCTTTACATTGCCTTATCCGTTCCCGTTGTCTTGGGTGAGTGAAGAAAGCAACGCAATGTTATACAACTTCATAGAACTGAAAAATTTATTTACGAAGCGACGCGACGCGATGCGACGTCATAGAAAATAACAGACGTATCTAGGCGACAACGTAGGGTCAGCTGTACTAAAGCCCATCACTTATCATAATTGGTTGGTTTGTCCTTCAATCACGCCGCCACGGAGCAACGGATCGATGTTATTTTTGGCATGCGTATCGTTTAAGACCGAGAGTGACATAGGCTACATTTTTTCCCGGAAAATTGAGGAGTTCACGTGGTAATCAAAAAAGAAACGTGTGCTGTCGTGGGACATAAGATAGCACCGAAGTTCCATAAATCATAAATATTAATTTCAAGTTCGAGTCGAGGTAAAGAGAAAATATATTTTCCAGATTTTTTTGTAAACACAATTAATTTACAATCTTACGCAAAAAATATTGTAGTTGTACCTGCATTTTACAGAGACCAACCGTCCACTTACAAGGTTTACTGGCTAATGCGATGACAAACAGGATGCAAACAGGCTTATGAAAACGCGGTATTGTTCAGTCTGCGCCACGGTGATCTTTTTAGAAGCGGCGAATATGTGCAAGGGTATGTCATATCAATATTTAAGACCACGCATTTACTTACGCTTACGTCTTTTTATAAAGACAAAAGTCTTAAAAATAAATATTCTACATTCGAAATTAAACTTTAATTATGTAATGTTAAGGTTTAATTTCGAATAAACTTTACATAAAAATCTTCTCCAAGCATTTTCCCCGGACGTTTTTTGCCGCCTAGGGTATCATCTCGGCATCATCCCTTAAGGAACTTCGTTCTAAAACTTTAAACCACGCAGATAAAGGCGCGGGCATCAGCTAGTGCGTTAATAAAAATAGTTAAACAAAACCTGGAATTAAGGAAAATGAAGTTGACAATAAGTTCCAAGATGGCGTGCGCGCCTATATCAATGTCTGTAGCCCAACAGTTACCGCAAACAGTCGCTAATCCCACAAAAACCTTGTCTTATGTTCAAACTTAACCAAAAGCGTCTCAGAGCGATGCATAAATTTGCTCAAGCAAGAAGATATTCAAGACAAAGACCTCTTCATTCACTCCTTTTTGTTAACACCTACAAACAACCTGAGTAAGCGGTACCCTAACAATTACAAAAAGCATCTGACTGCTGACTAGGTATTATCAGTATATAATTAATCCATCCGCCACCACCACCACTGCAGCTCATTAACGTCCCACAGCTGGGGATAGGCCTCCACTCTCATATAGGAGAGAGGGAATTAGAGCTTAGATCCACCACAATGCTCCAATGCGGGTTGGAATTAATTTTTGCATTTAAGAAACTTGAATACTTAAATTCGAAAGTGCGTCTGTCTGTCTGTCTGCTACTTTTTCACGGCCAATCTTTTCAACCGATTTAAAATTTGACATAAAATTTTATAGAGATAGGTTGCATCACGAGAAAGGACATACAGGCTTATTTATCCTGGTAAGTTAAAGAGAAAGCCTTAACCAAGCGGCAATCACATATTCGCAAAAGCAATTTGTATAATACAACTGCCCCCCACCAGGTCGAATAATACGTTTTAAGCTGTCAAATGATTACGATTTGCTTAGGGCCTTTGATTTCCCCAAACTATAATGTTTGTGAAGCAGTTTTTGCTCCTCGATCTCCATAATCAACTCATTTCCTCTGCGGATATTCGTGCGCATAAACAAAACAGGATTCAGGAAAAATAGCTCCAAAGGGACGTATTAAAGGTGCTTTGTGGCTGACACCAGCAAGGGGGTCAATCTAAATTGCTGATATAAAGCTCACAATTTTAAACAATATTTATTCAACCATTTAGAGGCACGTTTAAAGCCAAATATTGCCCAAAAAAACAAGAAATAGCAATAAAAATACGCTTTATCGCAAAGTTAAATGAAATGCAAAGAATAATGTGCCTTCATCGCCCCAAAAAACCACCGTGCATTGAAGATAATTGAGATCTTTTGTGCGACAATCATCCTTATGGTTCTCGAAATAAGAGCTGGTGAATTTTTTTAGTTACGAGTGAAAATTACCGATGGCTCCACGTTCGGGACACGGTATATTTTTAATGGAATTCATTAGGTGATATTTCTTTGGGGGAAAAGGTTTGTTCACTTTGAGTTGTAAATGGGGCACCGTTTCCCCACTTTCTGTTATGTAAATGCGTTTTGGTCCGAACAGTTCTTGGACGGCTGTGATAAAAGTTTCGCTACACAGAACAACGACTAGTTTTGAGAGCTTTTGTTTAGACTGAAATATAAGACTGACTTTTTATACGAGAATTTTTTCAAACTTTTTTTATCAACCACAAGTTAACCTGTCAGGGGTATGGAAGTTATATTAAACACATTTACACGGCACACTACACGGCATCGTACCAGAACGCTAAATCGCTTGGCGACACGTCTTTGCAGGTAGCATGGCAACTAGCCATTACCGAAACCTCCCACCAGGCAAAGTGGATTAGAAAGTAATGTTGTAGTTATTGCGTATTTAAAAAAAAGTAAATGCTTTATAAATGCCCCATCAACAAAAAATTCACTAACTATAGGGACGATAATTAACCTGGAGATTTCTACCAAACGAATTAATAGATCTTTGGTAACAATTTCTCAAATATATAAATCTCGTATCGAAATTCTTAAAATTCTCGAGCACGGAATCTCAGTGTGATTACGAACGATACAGTTATCGTAGTCAAAGTGTCGTAAAAATGTCATTACTGCGTCGATAAAGGCCAAAATCGCGTGTCCCGACCGTTAGTGCCTTTATCTGGCTGGAACTGAGCACTTATACCCAAAGTTATTGGCTTCGTACGCAAAACAAAGCCATAAATACAAGCTGTACGAAACTTTCAATACGAGAGTCGTTAGGTCGTATATATTAAGTACATTTGGTGTGACATTGCGTTCTCTCATTGTTACCGTGTATTTGAAGGAATAAATAGGTCCCTATTTATTTCAAGAAGCTGGGTTTTAAATGTATCCGTTGTCTAGGTGAGCGATACGATGCAACTGATCTATCAAACATTCAATGGATGCGAAAAGCACACCTAAAAGACGCGGAACCAGACACCAAGCATAAAATAACTAGCTATTAGTACTTACGTACGTACGTACTTACTTACTTACTTACTTACTAAGTACTTACGTACTTACTTAGTACGTACTTAGCTATCGAGTCACAGGTATTCTGAATTTCCATACATGATATCCTTCAGTGGAAAGAGGTTTGATTTTAGCAAAAAAAAACCGGCCAAGTGCGAGTCGGACTCGCGCACCGAGGGTTCCGTACTCAAGAAGTAGGTACTGAAGCAAAACAATCAGGCAAAAACCAATATGTTTATGTGACGACGAGTACGAGGTTTACTGTTAATATCAAAAAAACTATGCTAGTTAGAGCATTGGTTATAGTTTTCCTGTAAAATATACATAAATTCCTATTGACCATAATTATTTCAGATTTTTCGATTGGTAAACTCCGGAGATAAGGGGGGGGGAACGGTATTTTTTTTTACTTTTTCCCCGATAAATCAAAAACTATCATGACTAAAAATAATTAAAAATCTGTTTTAGAATGTACAAAGTAAACCCTTTCATATGATACCCCACACAGTAAAGTTATCTCACTTTTAAATTTCAACCCTCCGATTTTCCCCCCTTTTTAAATAAGAACAAAAATAATTTCCAATTTTTTTTAATTCCAGTGTCTTTGGGCCACTAATATACACAACTATTCCAAATTTCATGTCGATAGCTTCGGTAGTTACTGAAATAATCGAGTGTGACGGACGGACAGACGGACAGACAGACGGAGAAAGTCGCACCATAAGGGTTCCATTTTACCATTTTGGTACGGAACCCTAAAAAACGAAAGTGTCCGAAACAAAATGCCTAGGCCTCAAAGAAAAACTTGATTAATAATAATCCGAAAACGCAAAAGGATTTATCAAGGAAAACTGACAGAATAAAAAATACAATTATTAATAATTCGAAAACGTGAACGGAATTAATAATACAGACCGTCGGGGATTTATTCCAATTATTTCGGTTAAGTCAAAATGTTGGCTTTTTTATGTCTTTGCGAGCTCTCAGAACGCTACCTAGCCGGAATGTTGATTTTACCGCACCAGACTGTGAAAACTTGCTATAGAATATAGCCAGCTATTTTTATAGACGCGAATTATGAATGAATGAAACTTTTTAAATAGATTTTTCATGACGTTTATTACGATCACGATGAATCAAATTTGAAATTTAAAAACTTAGACTAACCCGCTGTCCTAGGTAAACGACAGAAGCGACGCCACGCGATGTGACGCGTTACGACACCATAGAAAATAACAGACGTATCTACGCAACAATGTAGGCCACGTGAACGTCGAGTCGCCGTGTCGCGTTTGTCGCTCACGTAGCACAATGGGTGAGCTATTCGTAAGCTGTTATAACGGATTGGGAACGGGGAACGGCAAGTAATATTTAAACTCAGTTTATTATATTTTGATGAAATTGTAAGGTTCAATTTTTTTCCATGTCTGCTTAAATTTTTTTAAAATTGAATATCTACCTATTTAGTCCTATATCTACAAACAACCAGTCCTCTCCTCTACCAAAGGTAAATAGAAAAATAACTTATTTAAGAAATATGTATACCCAAACAGGAAAGCCCGGGCTTATTACAAATAACTTGCGCAATCCTCCGAAATACCAAGAGAGTTTAGTTCAAAACATAATATTATGGAACATGGATGTAATGTTTTCTTGAGGAGTTTTAGTTCCATATTATACAGAATGCATGATTTATTGCTCAAAATTCTAAAGTCAATTAAAGTATTATTATCAACAGTTTAAGCTTTGAAAAAATAAGGTGTTTAAAAATTCCAAAGTCAAACTATGAAACTTCGATCAAACATTTAATTTAAACCCCTCAAATGCATAAAACAATAACTTAAAAAGAGTGTGAGAAAAACAACAAAATGTAAAGTGTTCCAACGGATGCACACGATTAATTTGCAATTAATCCTGTCGGAATTTATTGATGTTTTAAATCCAACTACAAGTACATTTTAAACTCAACGGCTTTAATAATGTTTTCCAATTTAAAGAGTGGCAACAAACACAATTAATGTGACATATTACAAAAGTTGACTTAACTGATAGTTCACAAAACAAAAGCAATTTGGGAACCCTGACTTTTAGGGTCCCATAGTCAATAAAGAACCCTTATAGTACTTTCGCCATAGCCATCCGTCTGTCTATCTATCTGCGGCTTAGCTCAGAGGCTCTTAGTACTAGAAAGCTATAATTTGCCATGGGTATAAATAATAATAATAAATATGCCGACACAATGGTAAAACCAAATTTTGAATAATAATATTTTTTAGCTACCTCCCTACAGGTAAGGTAATTTTTTCCTTTTTATCCTATGATGAGGGTTGTCGTTGGATAGCTCGCTCAAAAATAGGTATAGTGGAATATCATTTTTCGATTCAGGGATCCGTTTGCGAGGAGATAAGTGAATACTTACCGACAACATCTAGTCTCGCGGTAGCCGTATATTGCGAAATAGTGTGCGCATTTGGTATGACCTCACAACTATAGTTCCCGCTGAGACTTGACGTGACCCGTGTCAACACTTCATAGATCTCCTTTGAGCTTAGTGAATACTTACCGACAACATCCAGCCTTACTGTAGCTGTATAATGTGGGAAAGTGTGCGCGTTCTGGATGAACTTGCAGCTGTAGTTGCCGCTGACTCTTGACGTGATCCATGTCACACTTCATACACTTCATAGATCTCTTTTGAGCTTAGTGAATAAGTACTTACCGACAACATCGAGTCTGGCCGTAGCTGTATAGTGTGGGAAAGTGTGCGCGTTCTGGATGACCTCGCAGCTGTAGTTGCCGCTGACACTTGACGTGATCCGTGTCACACTTCATACACTTCATAGATCTCTTTTGAGCTTAGTGAATAAGTACTTACCGACAACATCGAGTCTGGCCGTAGCTGTATAGTGTGGGAAAGTGTGCGCGTTCTGGATGACCTCGCAGCTGTGGTTGCCGCTGACACTTGACGTGATCCGTGTCACACTTCATACACTTCATAGATCTCTTTTGAGCTTAGTGAATAAGTACTTACCGACAACATCGAGTCTGGCCGTAGCTGTATAGTGTGGGAAAGTGTGCGCGTTCTGGATGACCTCGCAGCTGTAGTTGCCGCTGACACTTGACGTGATCCGTGTCACACTTCATACACTTCATAGATCTCTTTTGAGCTTAGTGAATAAGTACTTACCGACAACATCGAGTCTGGCCGTAGCTGTATAGTGTGGGAAAGTGTGCGCGTTCTGGATGACCTCGCAGCTGTAGTTGCCGCTAAGATTCGACGTGACCCGTGTCAATACTACGTGTGTCTCGTTTGAGCTTAGTCTCTGTAACAAAGGAAAGTTAGGTAAACATAAGTCTTATCAGAGACCTAAGTATCTGGTACTTTTCAAGTAAACTGGGGATGTGAAACGGGGATTGCCGTGTGTGATATATTATTTAGTAGCTGATGCCGGCGACTTCGTCCACGTGAATTGAGTATTCTTTGGTTCCCGCAGGAAATCTTAAATTTTTCGAGATAAAAGTAGCCAATGTATTAATTTAGGGTGTGATCAATCTCCATTCCAAATTTCAGCCAATTCCGTGAATTACTTTTTGCATTCATCATCATCATCATCACTACAGCCTATTAACGTCCCACTGCTGGGCACAGGCCTTCACTCTCATAGGAGAGCGGGAATTAGAGCTTAGACCCACCACGCTGCTCCAATGCGGGTTGGCGGGCTTTAACGATTATTATCATGTTAGTGATAATAACCGGGACTGACGGCTTAACTTTTTGCATTAAAGAGTAACAAACATACACACATACAAACTTTCGCCTTTATAATCTTAGTGTGATCACCGTACCTATTGCTTTGATTACTGTATTTTTCACTTACATTCATAGAAATACGATATTTAACAAACAGGATTTAGAAAAATTATTTCTCCATAACTTAGTTTCTAATGTTAATTTGTCTGTCCATCTGAACCACAATACCGATCATTTGGCCCAACAATATTAGCTTGCATCCTGGAAACGGATAAAGGATACTTTTTCTCACAGAACATCAAGGGTTTCACATGTTTTGATAGAAATATAAATGAATTAATATGAATGAAGTAAAAAGAGTTCAAGATACTTACATCAACTTTTATTTCATTTACAGGCCCTATGACTCTCGTAGTTGGCGTTTCTAACGGTGAGAACCTATAGAACTCCTGCGTGCCCCTGTACCACTTAACCGAGTATATTTCACTCGGGTGTATCTGGTACAGGCACGCCATAGTTACGTTTCTGCCACGTTGTACCACACGAGGCTGGATGTGGAGTTCCGTGGTGCGCAGGCCGCCCGCTTCTGTGGACAAGGGAAAATATTCGCTTAATAACAGGTAGATGTACATTGGCGGTTGGCTTCGTCTGAAATTAAAAGTAAAAATAAAAACCTGTTTTGAGTAAGGCAGTTATATTAAGCCCCCATAATCAGTTTCTGCACGACATCGTACTGGAACGATAAATCGCTTGCCGGACGTCTCTGACGGTAAGGCGGTAACTAGCCACGGCTGAAGCCTCAGAAAATTCAGAAATCTTAAATTCCCGAATTCACCCTGCGCGGGAATCGAATCCGGGACCCTTACAAGACCACAGCGCTCACCATTGCGCCAGGGAGGTCATCAATATACATAGTAAAACATAGATTATTATTAATTTTCTCCCTGTAATTAACTATTAACTAAAACCCTGTTTACAAAGGTATTAGTATAAGGAGCTTAATTATTATTTGCTTCCTGAATCACGATACACGGTGTTTTCTCTCTCGCTTACCACGGTTAGTTGTTTTGAAAATAAACATCATAGGTACCTACTTAATTATACTTAGACCAGTACAAGAGCAATGTATATAGAAACGTCGTTTTTTTAGTTTTCACTATCCATGCTTTTTGCTTCCAATTCAAAAATGACTACAAAATCAAATCTTAATTATCATAAACATACTAATACTAGCAAACCCGGCGAACTCCGTTTCGCCACCAGATGGCTTTCCCGCTAAAAAGATTTTCCCGCTTTTCTGTTGAAATTTTTCCTGAATTTTCTTTGCTATAAACCTCAAGGAGCCCGAGACCTTTCCAACGAATGCAAAACCGTGGAAATCGGTTCGTGCGTTCTGGAGTTATAGCGTCAGGAAGGAAAACCCGACTTATTTTTATATAGTAGATTATGTAGGTAGATCAGTATTTCCTGCCAATTACAAACGCGGTATAATTAAAACAAGATAAAAAAGGCATATTTTAGGCAACCGCCTATCACCCAGTCGCATCACGTGACACTACCCACCAGATGTGATTGTTGTCAAGTTTTATATTATAATAGTAGATGATGCCCGCGACTTCGTCCGCATGGATTTCGTTTTGTCGTATCCCCCTAATTTTCCGGTATAAATTTCCTTACCCGGGATACAACGTAACTCTGTACCAAATTTCATCAAAATCGGTTAAAAATAGGGGTCGGTAAAGCGTAGCAGACAGACTGACACACTGTGGCATTTTTAATATTTGTATGAGTATGTGGATTTAAAAAAATCAAGAACCTCTCTCTCTAAGTCTATTAAAAATTGTTTTCCACTCGAAGTCATACGAAAGCAAAACTTCCCATAGGATTAAAAAGACCACCTTTCAGGATTAGTTGGCGATTCATTTACTTGGAGAACGTACCTATATCCCGCAAGAAGCTTGTCCTTTCAAGTAGATAAACAAACAGACCGCCCGAATGTCAAACTCTTGTACTTGGAATTCTGCCAGTGTTGCTATTTTCAAAGTTGTTCACTAACCTAACCATCGATTTTGGTGTAAGGAGCCTCTTTTGTTACAAATTTTGTAGTACCCCCCGCTACCCGCGGTTGGAATTTAAAGTTTCTAGAACTTCAGTGCTTCAAGGATTTATAAGACAGTCCGTTTTGGGAGCTTTGTTAAAGATGAGGATTGAGAAGGTTCCAACTTCCGAAAATTGTGAAATCGTACAATCGTATCGAATCGTGGTAGTACATCAGTGATTGTGAAATACGTATTTAATACACCTGTATTAACTCGGAAAATAACATACTTTCATGCTTTTCATCCTTAAATAAATATGCGGTAGACCGTGGAATCTCTTCCCCTTGGTGTCTACGTCACAAAAATATGTTTTTCAGTGGTACCAGTACAGAAGTATCCCATGGAAATAAGCTTTATAAAAATTAACTGGCAGGCACGAGGAATCCAGTTGGAATTATGCAAAACAGAAAAGTGGCGTCGGAGTTTAAAATTCAAAAATACCAATAGATAGACCCGAGAATAAAATATGAGAGGAAAAATATCTGCGGATTATTAGTTAGTTGATGAAGTATGTGTGTGTGGTTATGATAATACGATTGGTTTTGACGCAATAATTCTACGAATTATAGAAAACAGAAAGAGCAACTGCTGAGTTTCTAGTCGGCTCTTCTCAGTAGTATTTTCCGAACCGGTGGTAAAGTCTTGACTTGTCATAAACTGTGACACAAGTTGTCCTAAGTAAAATAAATCATATTATCATTTTTAAATTTTGAAGGCAAATGGCCGGTTTCTGAATTGAGAATTTCATGTTGAGTCTGTCTCAAAGACTACTTAAGGACTAATTAAGCAAATTTTTATTTCTGAATTGATATTGGGCCGGTTTCTGAATTAAGCATTCAAGCAAAAACAACAAGCTCCAACTCTCAAACCTTTGAGAAACAAAAATTTGCATAATAGTCCGTGGTCTGTGAGACAGACTCAACATGAAATTCTCAATTCAGAAACCGGCCGAAAATCTGTCTGTTACGCTCTCGAACCGATTTGTACACAGATATGTTGAATCCCGGGAAAGTACGTAAGACCAGAAAATCAAAAAGGAAAAAAAAAGCCGCGGGTGTATTCAAAAACCAAATTGCACGCAGAAGAAGTCGCAGGCATCAGCAAGTAAACTACATAATATTTAGTCCGTCATACTTATCTAACCTGGTGACAGCGGCGCTAGTATATACCAACAAAAAAAGAACAGGCATAAAAAATAGTTCCAATTTCGGCCACAGGCCATATAAGTTTGACGGACTATAAAGAAATCTAAACGTTGTCTTTTGTTTTATTTAACAGTACATTTATTTGAAGAATCGACATCCCCAAGATTGTTCCTTCGAACAGATAAAGAAACAGACTGCACAAATGTCGAACCCGTATTGGAAAGGCGCCAGAGCTGCCGTTTTAAAGCTTGATGAGATCTCTCTATTCCCGCCCTGTGCAGCAAAATAACTAATGGCACAAAATAAAACCAACAAAAGGATATACGGAACGAAAATGGCTTAATGAATTCTTTCGTCAATTTTGTAGCTATCTGAAGCTAGCTTCGCAGAAAAATAATGATCATTTTCATAAATTGGCTTTTCATTTTCGTTTGGAAGGAATTTCAATTTAAAAAAAATATATGAAAAAAAAAACTAAGTATTTACTTAATTAATGAGGACCTATTATAATGCCAGGTTGGGAGAAGTCTTTTTTCATATTATATCGGTAGTGATATTATGATATTTATAGAAAAAACCAACATTGTTTATCCAAGATATCCCCTTACCATCAGCACCATAATTACCTAGCTATTTATAGCAACTGATATAATTTTACATTGGTTCAAAATACCCTAACTCAGTGTTAGAAGTGCGTGCCCGAGTGTTGAACCCTTAACCACCCGAACATTAGACCGATCGTCTAAACCACTAGGCAATAGCTGCTATAATAATATGACCTAATTAATGGATAGGAATCACGACCTTCAACAATGGAGAATACAAAGCAGAGAGTGACATTGGTAAACTCACAAACTGACAGTTTTGAGTTTGATACTGAATTCCAAATGAATATTACATACATAAGTACCAAAAACTTGGTGAGAAACTCGGGAAAGTTACTTTACCTCAACTCAGGTAACGCAAGTTAAGAACAAGTTAGCAAATACGAGTGAGTACCTATGAGTGAAGTAATTTAAATATTTTATTTGATTACTGTTCCTCAGTAGACGCCACCTCTGGGGGCGCTAACCATCTTCGCCATTTATAAATTGACGCTACCTGAATCTTAATTCTAAATTACTTATTCTCATTCTGAAAATACCTACTAACTCAATTTATTTTGTAACGATCTTCCGCAAAATAATTTTAGGGGAAATCCAAATTATGATAATTATTTAACATTCTGAAATTGCTATACAACTTTTTTTATGCACTACAAGTTAGCCTTTGACTGTGATGATGCAGTCTAAGATAGTAGCAGACTAACCTGTTAGTGGGTGGGTGGATGGCAGTTATATTAAACTCACACCCCTTTTTTTACTCTCTGAAAGAGAAGTAAAGCAGGGACCGGGCAGGACAAATATAATAGCTTTCAGACTTCGTAGTCAGCTCAAACAAAAGTGTTGAATACACTTTTGTACAGAAACGTTCGAAATTCAAAACAACATAAAAATAATGAGAGTAGATCTCGAAAACAAAAATCCGCCGATAAAATCAAATGACATAGGTATAACGATTCAAATTGACACTTATTATACTTCCTGTTTCATGAAATATAATGACAAACAGTAATTATGCTAACACTATGTTGTACTTTATACAGCTCCATTTCATTTTTCTATCTTATTTCATTTCTCTGCTCATTTCTATACAATTCATTTTATACTCTCTGCTTGTAACTTGTAATAACTAATAGCTGATACTCCATTTAAGCTAGCGCCTAGCCAGCTATTTTAAAAGCTTATAAGAATATTGTTGACCCATAAAGCAATACTAAAAGGTATACTAGCTTCAGTAAAATCTGATAATTATGATTACGGTAGTCACCTGATTATAAGATGGATGATGAAGAATGATGATAAGATACGAGGACGCTATAGTAAACCATTATCTATCTGTTGTTAAATAGCGAGATAATATAACGTACTTTTTTCTGCGATAATATGCAGAAGTACCGATCTGCATAGAAGCGATTGCTTTGTGTTGTCAAAGAGACGTAAACGTGGTTGAAACACCTTGTAATTATGTCGTAGATTGGTAGACGTATCCTTCAAAGCATTCGTGTAAAGGCACAAAACAGGTACACATAATATGTAGGAATAATTGATATGGTTACCTTTATTGGGTATATCGAATACCTATTTGTACCGTATAAATCGGTACAGTCTCTAAAAGCATACCTATTTTCGATTATTAATTTATGTACTTGTAATAAAAGTATTAGTCGAAAATGTCTACCTGTTACAGCATCGCGGCATCACGGTGAAACTACTGGACGGATTGGAATGCAGCTTGGCACAACAATTTACAACCAATTTTGACGATTCATTTTTTTTAACAAATTGTATGCTGTCAAGTTTTCAGGTGTGGATTTCGTGAAAAGCAAATGAGTAAGTAGTTCAGGGATACAGGGTGGAATTCCTCAGCGGATAAATTCAAATATATCACGATCATTAATAAAGCTATTTAAAATAAAACATTTGACAATAACATACAAAACATATACAACGTACAAAATTGCATAAATGATTTGATATTGAATACCAGCTGGTATGCAGACAAGTTAATATGCGCCATCAAAGGTTGAAGTTTTGTCAATGCACATTTACGTGGTTGAAACTCTGTTCTAAGCGAATTGATCAATGTGATTTGCTTTAGAGATTTCTATGTGCAAATAATTATAATAAGTTATGAAATTTAAAATGTGCATCAAAAATATTGTGTAGTCCGTCAATCTTATTTGACCCGATGACAGCGCCGCTAAAGTAAAAACGAATTAAAATTAAAACGAAAACTTAACAGGCATAAAAATTTGTTGCAATTTTGGCCACCGGGTCAGATAAGTCGGACTATAAATAAAGAAGTACTATAGGTAACTCCTTATTATTGAAAATTACGTCCATACAATACAATATAAGTACAAATGCTTTATTTCAAAATGTTTTTAAAAGGTAACAAGGTTCATACGTAACTACTAACTAGGTACACATTAACAAGCAAGTAATATCTTAAATGTAATAATATTTTTGGTTTAGCGATTTCCGGTTTGACTCATGTATCTTAGCTTAAATTACTTTTTTAAGCTTAAATGTGGACCTAACACTAGGATACCTGTATCGTGAAGTAGGATATAGGAATTTGGTCAATCCATGACTCTTTGACGATGACACTTTTGAATCATGACGGTTTGGAACTCTTAACTTTGGGGATAAAATACCTATGTCATACTTAGGAAACAAGGATTTTCTAAATAATACTGTAACTGTAAAAAGTTTTTCTAAACGGTTTTTTCTTTAATTTTTCTTAGCGAGAATTGAACTCCAGTACCGGTAATTTATGCAACTACACAATAGAGAGCAACGTCTGAACTGTTTACCAGCTTTTGTATCTTCAACAATCCAAGATAAAGTCTCTTTATAACTACAATCACGTATCTTGGAAAACATTGGAATATAAATGGAATAAATTTAATTAAGGAGTAAGGAGCGTCTTAATTTTGTTGTCTTAATCAACGGAGCTTGCCGATGAGATTCATTAAGTAGACCTTATAACACTTGAGTTTATGATATTAAAAGATATAACGTGTAAGTCTTAACTAGAAATATTTTTACCCGAATACGGCAAAGCCAAAATCTATGTATGTATGTTTGTATTTATAAGCCACTTAAATTATTAACTACCATAATACTATGTCTACTGATGCTGGACTTGTCGTGTGATGTCAGGCGAACTCGAGCGACGTCACCCGACTTTCCGTGTCGCAGGACATTTGTCCCTCAGTGAATACGAGGCTTTAAAGGTTTTTACAAATCCTGTGGGAGCGAATATATTATGAAAAACTACGATTTTCTTTCACCGTTTTATTTGATAAGGTACTTAAAATGCACTTAAGCCAGAAAAGATAGAAGTGTATGTCTGGGGCTGGGATTCAAACCATAGGCTGTAGGCCGAAATCTTAACCACTAGGGTATCATTTCAGATAGCTTAAATTGTTTATTTGCCTTTTAAACGTTCCAGTGAGATGCCGTTTAGAAACTGATTAGGGGCATGGATTTATATAGTATAGCTGTCATACCCCTATTAGGTTATCCCGCTACCATCTTAGCCTGCATCATCACTTTCCATCAGGTGAGGTTGCAGTCAAGCGCTAACTTGTGGTGGATAAATAAAAAGCTGTATTCGAAGGAGGTAGTCTATTTAGACTGATATAATATTTCTCAAGTGAAATTATAGGCGGAAACAAGTAACGGAAAAAAGCCGTTCTTGCAAGAAGCAACTTTGGCGATAAATCTTTTTTTAATGCGCGCCCCTAACAGCAAGCGGAACTTTTAATTAATTCGAGACTCGATCTGCACTTGGCCAGTTTTTGTTTTGTGAATTATTTGCCCCGCTGTCTTTTCTTTTTTTTCCATTTTTATTACCATTTCATTTACAGCTAAGGTAACGATAATTTAGATCTTTATTTTTTTATGTCTTCATTATTTGGGTCCGTGTTTTGATTTTCAGGCAGGTATATAGGTTCACTAAACAAAGCTTAATATAATAGCACGTCGTTTTAGGTGAGCGACAGAAGCAACGCCACGCGACGCGACGCGATACGATATAATAGAAAATGGCAGACCTATCTACGCGACAACGTAGGCCAGGTGAAGGGTGAGCCACTGTTTGATACTGTTGCGTGGCATCGCATCGCGTCGTGTTGCCACGTTTGTCACTCATATAAGACAACGGGTTATACTGATTTACCTACATAGAATTAGCAAGTTTGTCATTTGTGACTTTTTGACAAGGTTATATTCGAGGGTTGATATGAAAAGAACAGGTAGGTATAGAAAATTTTACGTTCAATTACATAATATACGAAAAGTCACGAGTTATCGTGCTTTATCCGACATAATCTTTTTGCTTACAAATACATTCATACAAAAATACATCATGCTTTTATATCCCAAGAATACGCGGTATTATAGGAGTATTTTTCAAAACAACTTTTGTCCGTATTTGTAAAACTCGTAGCTCTTTTTGAAGAATAAAAAAATATATAAAGGCGAAAAGTTCCATCTCAATTTATTCAACACTCCCATATGATGTGAGGACTTGGGCGAAAAAATAAATAAAAATGTAAAACATGGCCTCGACTTTAGCTTTATTTACATGCAGATCTCGGAAATGTTTTTGCTGCTTCATTTTTACTTCAATATTTATAAGTACAAAGTTACAATTTGATGTTGTATCACGATAATCGCGTCATCATTTATTTTTTTGCAATCCCAGCCTTATTATAGAGTTCTTCATAATATTCTCGAAGGTGTGTGAAGTTTGCCTGTCCGCGGTTAGCCTGAGTGGGTGACTGAGGCCAAAACTCTTCACATTCTGAGAGGAACCGGCGATGAGTTGAAGTGACGATGTGATGATCGATGGAAAATACAAAAATTTCATGAGTTTGAATAGCAATGTAATGTATGAAGAAGCTAACCCGTTAATGTTGTACTGGAAATATTTTAGACCTGTAGAGCAAGCATACTTTGAATAATATTGAGCATACTATTTTACTGAGTTAAAACGAGACGAGAGATTTCAGACATAACTGTCTCGATTTAACTGTGTCATATGTCATCAGATAAAAACGTGGCAGAATAAAAACGTCTGAGCCGGTTTGGCTGAAATTTTGGAATGGAAATTAACACATAGACTACATTCTACCACGGAAAATGATAGAGTTCTCGCGGGTATTAAAAAAACTTAATCCTGTTGGACTAAAGTCGCGGGCGACATCTAGTGGATAAATAGAACTAAGTTTCACCATATTACAATCCCACAAAATTATCTGGCCCGGTAGCCAAAAATAGAACAGATTTTTATGCCTGTTTAGTTTTTGTTTTTATTTTATTTTTCATAGAAACTAACGATGCTGTCACCGGGTCAGGTAACATGTTCCACCGCCTCCGGTCGTATTTCTAAACGTCCACCGACTCCATAGTTGTTTTTGTGATACACAGCATCACGATATTTCAAATCGAACACCGAAGCAAACACAGCGGAGATGCGGATAAACGTTTTTGTCAAAGCCCACGTTCGCAATTTCGACTTTTAACGGACTTTTAAATCAAAAATTTGACTTTATGAAACGAACGGGGTTTTGATCTTTTTTTCGAAAAAAGCAACGCAAAATAATACCTATTCGATATTTATTTTCTGCCACGAATAACTTCAAAGCAAGAGTAATTAGGCATTTTCTCTCAACTCAGCGCTGCAGCATCACAGACTCGTTAGTTTTCCATAAAATAAATTAAACGTTTATAGTCCTAAACTTGTATTCTAAATGTGAAAGTGTGTTTGTTTGACGGTTTTTCTTTTAAACGCAATGTGATTTTTTGCACACATCTGCTGGAGGAAAATAAGGCATTGGACTAATATTTTTCAAATTTGAATAAAAGCTGAATCAACGCGGACAAAGTCGCGGGCATCAGGTATTTCAGTTTTTTATAAGATGACTATTATCTAAAATGATTAAATCCAACAAGAGGCAAAATTATATCAAATTAGATTTTATAGTACTATCTACTTAGTGCCTACCTTTATTATGGATTGTTTAAATCTGTAAATGAAATAGATGAGTTAGACCTAAAATAACTTAATCAAACAAGACACAAAATATCAAGTAAATACAAATCACTATGACAGAAACAAAGGGAGTGCGTTAATTATAGTTTGGAGAATAATATTTAATTGTCTCTATCATTCGTGTATCAGGTGCGACCACATTAGCGTAGAATCACTATACGAGCGTCGAGCGTTTAGCGTAAAATAAAACTGATAGTTCTTATAGGTCTGCGTGCGAGAAACGAGACTAGTTTCGAGGTTACAAACGCGCCCTGATCTGAGAAGAACCCATAACAGACTCAGCCGGTTTTTTTATTATCAACACCTCACAATAGATCTATAATTATCAATTAGACTAATGAGGTGTTGGAACAATTCATTCCCATACTTTTTTATCATTTAAATAATCCTTTACATTGCAATAGGATTTTATACGTACCTGTAGCTCAAATTAATGGGTCTTGAAACATGGAAGTTTGGACTAAGGTTTCCTCTATAATGCTGATTCTAACTGATCAATTGTTTTGAGTGGACGAAGTCGCGGGAAAATGGAAACATTTAAATCAATTTTTGTTACTAAAGGATTTTTAATCTAAATATTTAATTTATTTAGATAAAAAAGAAATTTAGATTATTCGTCATTGCAGCGGCTTATATGATATTTTTTATTTTAATTTATTTCGTAGTTTTAATTTGAAAAAATGTTTAATTTGTAGATGATGCCCGCGACTTCGTCCGCGTGGAGTGATTTTCTTTGATTCCCGCGGGAACTCTTCAATTTTCCAGGATAAGAAGTAGCCTATGTCCTTCCTTGGGATACAACCTATCCCTGTACCAAATTTCATCAAAATTGGTTGAACAGATACATTTTTTTGATTCCCGCGGGAACTCTTCAATTTTCCGGGATAATTGTCTATCCGCCTATGTCCTTCCCCGGGATGTAACCT
This sequence comes from Erebia epiphron, assembly GCA_963932025.1. Taxonomy (NCBI): domain Eukaryota; kingdom Metazoa; phylum Arthropoda; class Insecta; order Lepidoptera; family Nymphalidae; genus Erebia; species Erebia epiphron. The sequence goes on along the minus strand of OZ009945.1, from coordinate 54,046,665 downwards.
ATCTCTGTAACAATTTTCGTCAAAATGGGTTAATTAGTTAGGCCGTGAAAGCATAGCAGACAGACACACTTTCGCATTTATAATATTATAGTATGGATATTTTTGTTTCTAAATATTAATATTAGAAATGTAAAAGTGCGTCCTGTTTGTTTTGTTTAATTTAGTTTCTTGAATTAAACAACATTTTGTTACAAAGGTAGCTTGCATCCCGGTGACGGACTCTCTTTATCTCGCAAAATCCCGTGCTACCACCGGAAACGAAAAGAATCTGATCGTACACCATCCATATAGTTTAATTAATAATCGCTCAGCTACACGCTAAGTCATCACCCTAAAAATAAGAAAGCCGTAAATTGGGACAGCGAGAAATATCGCGACTTAGTCCAGCAGGTGCTGCAATAAGAACGGGCAACAGCTGTATCGGAATAAACTAATGGTTATTGCCATCGTATTGCCTTCTTATTGCCTCTATTGCTCAGGGAGATTCGGTCCCTTTATGTTATATTTTGGTCTTGAACATCCGTTATTTTATTTATATTGTATGGTGCCAGTTTGTCATCAGTGTGGGCTTACCATCGCTTAAAGCAGTACTATTTTAAAGTGCAGTTTTATATGACGTACCTAGACGACCTTAAAATAATATAAGGATCGTTAGCAGTATGGCCCCAGCTCCACTAAAGTGAGTCCCGTAGAGTTGACTCCTTGTACTGTTAAGACCCATCAATTTCTAGTTTTAGTTATCTGATTATGTTAACTTCAAAAATAGCATCAAAGTTTCATTAATTTCTATTTAAAATATTACTTAATAAGTCATTCATACCAACCCATTGAAATAGAATGGGTACTGAAATTCTACATCAATGTACCAACCTGATCAAGCATTCATAATCTAATTTTTCAGTCAGTTAACTAAAACTTTCTGCTTTTGAGACTTCGAGCAACTAAATATGCCCACTTATCCTCTATGAATATTTTACGCGATATTTTCCTTTGAAACTAGAAACTCCAAGTGTAAGCAGCTGCTATTGACAGCTCAACCAAATCTACTCGCAGTTAAAATGCGAAACTTTCACGTTCTCCGAAGGCGTAATACCTAGACTAGCTTTCAATTTGGTCTACATTGGTAATATGAAAGGAACTTTCAATCGTCTAGGTTTGACTTCGACGAGTCTCTGTCTCTGAGTCAGTGAGTGAGTCAAGAATTTTCTCTGTGTGTTCTAATGTCCTCGCGATAAAACTTTGGACACGTTCGTGTTTTAGAATTATAATCCTTATTTTAGGGACGGCGAGGAACGTGTCAGCGTAGTAAGTAAAGCTGTTATTTTTAAATAATACTGCTTTAAGTGATGGCAGTAGCCCCTTGGCTAGACCTTCCTTCATGCTAAATTTCTTTGTAAATGTTTCAGTCAACAGTCACTTAAGTCTAGTGGCTTTTAAAGCATTTTATATTAAGTGCTAAGTTAACAATTTTAAAAGTCGCATTGGCCAAATTCGTTCGCGCAGAAAAAACAACTTAACGACTACTAGGTAAATGTGAACACCAATGAAATACAGACCTTATTGCTTGACGTTAAGATTGACACATGGACAACAGAGACTCGTGCTATATCGGACTCCGATCATGGCGCGTAGGCAACAACCAATAGTGGACGAACGCGCGATATGATTGGCTGAGCTATTTTCGCGTCATTCAAAAATAAGATTTCTGTGCAGGTCCGGTCGACGTCAAAAGTCCATCTAGAATAAGCAAACAAGATGGATTGTTAGTTACAAAGTCACGCTCCACCACCACCACCACCACCACCACTCCCATTGCTGGGCACAGGCCTCCATTCTCATAGGAGAGAGGGCGTTAGAGCTTAGACCCACAATGCGGGTTGGCGGGCTTTAACGACTATTACCGTGTTAGTGATAATAACCGGGACCGACGGCTTAACGTGCTCTCCGAGGCACTGGGGTGAAACACCGCCAACTTCCTAACTCCGAACTAGTATTGAGCTGAGAATTTCTAGTCAGAAAAACCCAATACTTAAGTATGGCCCGACCCGGGACTCGAACCCGGACCTCGTCCACCGCAGTCGAACATGCCAACCACTAGACCAATGAGGCAGTTAATTTCCAATGAAGTAATGGTTTGAACCTAATGCTGTTAATTTTAGGTAAATATTTTGGACATTTTATTTTTGTGGATGAGTGATTCAGATTCCTTGCACACAGTTTTAGCATTTAAGCTATGTATGGACTTTTAACGTCGACCATACATCGGCGTAACTTATAAAAGTGGTAGTAAGTACCTACTGTAACTAGACTAATGAAGTAATAAATCCAACAATAGCATTTACAGCTGCAATTACCGAACGGAACTAACTTTAAACAATATAGGATAATCCCGATTTCACGTGTGGATGGTATCGATTCGTTCCGCAGTCACAATCCAGTTCAAATGGACCGCAAACTGTAATTGGTTTCAGTGATCCTCTCCAGTTATTTGATGCTGAGCGGTATGGTAAATAGGAGCAGAATGTGTGGGAATTAAAAATGAGAACTGCATTTTTTACTAAAGTACATCTGAGGCGTGGGGGTTTCAAATACTCAATGTTCTTGTTTTAATTTTTTTTTTATATTATAGGACATATTATAGGAGCTTTGATGTAGAATTTTAGTACTAAATTCTGCAAGTTTGCAAAAAAGTAAGTTGAAATCTGAACCAACGCTAAATTAAAAGGATACAATTTTAAAGACTTAGGCTTACTTATTACAAATCATAATATACTTCATATCATACTAATATTATAAATGCGAAAGTGTGTTTGTATGTTGGTTTGTTGGTTTATTCGTTTATTGGTTTCCCCTACAATCACGCCACAGCGGAGCAACGGATCGACGTGATTTTTGGCATGGGTATAGCTGTTGAGGACCTGGAGAGTGACAAAGGCTACTTTTTATCCCGGAAAGTCAAGGAGTTCCCGCGGGAATCAAAAATCTTAAACCACGCGGGCGAAGTCGCGGGCATCAGCTAGTCTAACAATAAAAACGAATGAATGAATGAATTAATTAATTAAAGAATGAATGTTTGATTAGAAACCTAGGTCAACAGAAAAAGTATCTTTATAGAAACATTTATTTTATTTTAACCATAGAACATCATTAATGTGACAGTAAATTCTAAGACGTTACGTAGTTCGCCCTACTACAGAGCAATAAGGCCGCCATTTGTACCGATTTTTCATATTTTGTTAATATAATGTTGTTGTTTAAATGTATATCTTGTTTATGGTGTACAATAAATAATATTTTATTCATTCGTTCATTACTACTATTGGCTAATACTCTATGGACTAGCAATATGACGCATTAACCTAAACTTCTACTAAGAGATTCATAGAGCAATGAATGTAATGTAATACATGAACATAAACATATTGGTCTAAAGCTAGCCAAATGTATGCAAGCATCTCTCATTAGTAACCTCAGACCTGATTGCTCGTGTGTCTGAGATCGAGGATGGTTTGATTAACTATTGACATTCGACTAGGTACACTCCGTGTGCGCGCGTACAAGAGATGTTGAGTAAATAACTCGGTTGCGGTTATATAATAAGCTCTTCTGATAATATTATCATAGTACATACTAATATTATAAATGCCAAAGTGGGAACGTTAAATTATCATAAACAACATTATTAAGTTACTTGATGATGCTCGCGACTTCATCCGCGTTGTTTCAATTTTTTGTTTCCGCGGAACTCTAATTTTCCAGGATAAAAAGTAGCCTATGTCCTTTCTCGGGCGGGACACAACATCACTATAGCAAATTTCATCGAAATTGTTTGAATAAAAGAGCCGTTGCATAGCAATATCAATTCAGAAACAAAAATTTGCTTAATTATTCCTTAAGTAGTCTTAGAGACAGACTCAACATGAAATTCTCAATTCAGAAACCGGCCGTATGCTTCACAAATAGCGCTAACGAAATATAGCAATACTTAAGCAATATTACTCAAAATGACAGTTTGGTTGGCACCAACTTGACGTAACTTGACGTTCCTAAAATAAGGAATATAATTCTAAAACAGGAAAGTCAACAATTATGAAACAATATTGCCTAAGCGTTGGCAGTGTGGCCTCAGAACTTAGATGACAGACAGTCGTCCTCGATTCCTTGAAAACACTCAAGATTGTTCTACTGATTATTTGTTTGTTCACGATCATGTGAGACGCGCCACCTTACCCATCAAAAGGATTTCACTAATGTGTTTATATTCACTTCCCGTGAGGAATATCTTTGAAATGTACTGTTTGCTCTAATATACACTCGGTATTCATAAAGCAATAATGGCGAAGGAGCACAAACAAATTTTTAAATGCCAAAATACACAAAACTTTTGTTTTCAAATAGGCGATTTGCTTTTGAGACTTAAGTATGCTTTTAGGAAGATTCACTACGTGTTTGCTTTGCTACGATGCTCCGTTTTTTGGAATTACTGATGTCGTATCATAAACGGATTTAAACTGTTTAGACAAAAAAAGTAACTAAAGGTAAGGAAAGCTTTTTACGTAAACAGAGTTCGTGCTACCTGAAATGTAGGTACTATTAAATATTCTGTGATCGAACCTTGACAAATTATTTATTTATTTCACATAGGACAAGTTGTGTCACATAAGATAGGTCAACACTCAACACTCTAACACTGGTTCGGAAAGTTGCTCTACTAAAGAAGGGCCGGCAAGTAACTCAGTAGTTGTTATTTTCATAAAAATAAAAATGTTACTATAATATGTAAATTACAATACACAACACATACGTTACGTTACAAGTGTAACACTGACTTGAGGGTTGCTGGATGCGTAGACGGTTGCTTCCATGCAACTTTGTCATAAAGTTGATAAAAATCATTAATAATAAAATAACAAATGCTGTTCAGACTTTAAATAATTAAATTTAATATTAATAATAAGAGGTGAGGCCTTAAAGCTATCATCGCTTCCTACCATATCTAGTCATAAAATTTTACAACCGAATTAATTACGTGACATGAAACTAGTAACTCACATTAATTTCAATAGCGAATTGTGGTCCATTTATACTGGTTTACGTGGTTAAATCAAACAAATCGAAACATTTGCATGCGACCACTCTGTGATTAAGTTGATGCGGTGTTTTTGTTCCGCGGCCATAAATATTTAGTCAAATTGTGTACGTCTGGGTTAACGAGGTGGACTAAAGTACTTTTAATTAGGTAAATACTTGCGACAATTTGACCTATACAAGTGTACACGTCAAAACAAAACATAATAAAATCTAAATGTGTAAAAGGAAAGGGTGACTGAATGACTGACTGATCTATCAACGCACAGCTCAAACTACTAGACAGATCGGGCTGGAATTTGGCATACAGATAGCTATTCGGGCGTAAGCATCCGCTAAGGAAGGATTTTGGAAAATTTATCCCCTAAAAGGGTAAAATGGGGCTTTGAAATTAAAATGAAAATGGAGCACAACGTGAGCGACGCCGCGGGGAAAAGCCAGTTAGAAATCATTTTGAAATTTCAATTTTACAATGATTCCTATTCAACATAAGCTGTCTCTTTCTGTAAAGCCTGCGAAGTATAGGAATACCACCGCCACCACCACCACTACAGCCCATTAACGTCCCACTGCTGGGCACACGCCTCCTGTCTCATAGGAGAGAGGGAATTAGAGCTTAGACCCACCACGCTGCTCCAATGCGGGTTGGCGGGCTTTAACAACTATTATCATGTTAGTGATAATAACCGGGACCGACGGCTTAACGTGCTCTCCGAGGCACGGGGGTGAAACACCGCCAACTTCCTAACTCCGGGCTAGTGCTGAGTATTTCTAGTCAGAAAAACCCAACACTTATTATGGCCCGACCCGGGACTCGAACCCGGGACCTTGTCAGCCACAGTCAAACATGTTAACCACTAGACCAACGAGGCAGTCGAGTATATGAATACGTACGTTATAAAAGTTTGCCTGAATACATTAGCTCAAACGCAAACTCAAACTAACTTATTACAAGTGATTTTAAATTGTCGAGTGAATCTACCACTGGTTCGGAATACTTGAACACATAACTTGAATTAGAATTCAAACACAAACATTCTGAATTGAATTCGAGCACCAAAAAGACAAATTGTCAGCACCGGTACACGCCCGCTACAGCGTAATCAAATTGATGCGATGCTTTAGTTTCGGTGCGGATACGTTTAGTCAAATTGTGCCCTATAATTTAAAAGGGAGATTGATTATTTCGATTTGCTTGATAAACGACTGTTACCTTAGATTTTAGTGTATATAGGCTTTCGGATTCGAAATACTTTACCCAGCTTTATCTCCCATTTACCAAGGATATCTCCAAATTTATCTGAGACAAGTTATAAATAATATTAATTTAACAAAGTTCTTATAGACCTTTGCTTTTGAGATCATGATTTGTTTGTCAAAGCAAATTCCCGTTACGATTTTGGCTGTAGATAATCTTCTGTGATTGAAATTATTCAGGTTGATCATGATACTTGATCTGCAAAGATTATCTCTAAAATAATAAATATATATCTCTAAAATAACGATTATAATTTTAAAACACGAACGTCAACAATATTAAAACAATAATACTTTAAGCAATGGTAGTCAGCCCCCAGCTCTTAACTTAGCGAGCTGAAGTGTTTACATACCCCTGTTCTAATAATTAACATTGTTTTAAAGTCCGTCGCGTTGTCTGCTAGAAATATCCTCCGCCAGCGCCACAAATCATGAGTAATCTTTTTAACTCCTGAAAGCATTCCGAAAATGCAACTAACAACTAAAAAGAGCATCCACTTCGGTCTGTTGGGTGTGTCCCAATTTATACACTTTGACGTGTTACCTTGTTTTTGTGTGCAGAGTACAGCAGAATTTAAATTTTGTGACCGGCATCATCGAAAAGTCCCAGCAACAACCAAACCATTGTACCAAGTTTAAACTCGCAAAAACCGTATTCGAGTGCATAGGTAAGTAATGTACAGAGAGTCAGAAAAACATTTTATATAGGACGTTTATGGAATATAATTTTATTCTATTAGATTCATTCTCGTATATTACAGCAAACCACTTTTAACATAAACTTCAAAGACAAACAAGATCATAAATCAATGTAGGCGTTGGGAATGTGTTAACAAGTCCCGAGGGAAGCTTTGGCTTCTATTAGCACATTAAAAACTCTTTAAAAATATGTTTTGTGATAGAAAAGACGAAACTTCATCAGTGATGATTAATTAAACCAGAAAAATACTTAATTATATTTTTATCTCTGAGAAATAGATTTTTTTCTATTTCTTCGTTCTAACAATTCATTCGTTTTTTCGTTTTATTATGCAGTCATTAAAGTTATAGTTAATCCCTATTATTGAGAAACGAATGTATTATTAGAAATCATATTAAAAGGAAATTGGAATCTAATCCGAGGCTTACTTAATAGCACAATAACTACAAAGGAATACAACACATCCACAGACTAATAACCTCAAAGAGCAAAATTGAATCATATATTACCTAATATAATATACCTAAGCACTACAAATGTACGCACATAATATGTAGAATAATCATTAAAAATGACAAAGCACTCTCTACAATGTACTGCTGCCTTAATACGGCACACAATTTCAAAACATCCCAGTCTATTCCTGAATCAAATCCAATCATAAAGTCGAGCGAATTGAGATCAACGTTACACTTTATACCCAAGTAAGGAAGACCTCGAGAGAAAATCTGCGGGATTATTCCGAACGAAACATAATCTCATCATACGTTCGTTGGCAAGTGATTTTGGATTAATTTTAACCAATAACCCGTAATCTGCGTCTTGAATGACGTGATAAGGATTGGGGGAGACATGAGTAAGCGGGAAATGGATTATCAGCTCTTGTGTGATGTTTGCTTCAAACATGGTAAACACTTTTCCTATTGGATGTTTTTGTTTCTTACATTATTTTCATTGGACCACAGAATTGGCAATCCGCATAATAGTGCTTTCAACGTAGTATACCGTTTTCATTTTTGATGTAAAACCTCTTATAGCATGACGTAAGAGTGAGTGATCAGATCATATAATAGACAAAAGTAATTTGGAATCTTATTTATATAATAATTAATCCCTATTTCCCTTGGTCACGGCATCACGCATGAACGGTTGGATCAATTTCGCTAATTCTTTTTTGTTGTGTTTGTTTGGACCCCGGGATGGTTTATATTCACAATTGGACCCGGTAGAGGGAGCTGCAATCGGGTTCGAGGTTCAGGGCAGGACAAAGTCTGCCGGGCCCACTAGTTATGGCATAAATATTGAATGGCGGCCAAACGGAACAGTTGTTTAGAGGTTAACATCTTTTTGTAACGTAGTACCTACTGTACGTTAGTAAAGTAAGATGTTATTAGGATTATAAAATAGGTTTATCTCTTTTCCTCTTATGATTAAAGTTATGAGACGAAAGGATTAAATGCTAACTGTTATCCTAATACAATCAAACTGATTTCAGTGTAAAAACATAATGACAAAACCGTATAAAACTGCACTGAACAAGAAACACTCATTAATTCAATTCCACAAAACCAAAAATATGTTTGTCAGTTGTTTGTGAAACATTTATAGGCGGGAGTTGTTACAAATATTTTATGCGCCCAGTTAAGTGCCAAGCCGTAAACAATAGCAGGCCATAACCGGGCTGTTAAACATGCAAGCTGCAACCATTATTGAATATCAAACAGTCAAAAGGCTATATGGTTGCTGTCATATTGATTTTATATAATTACACCAGCCGCCAATGCCTTTTTACTGCAATTCACAACAAAAATTGTTAAACTAGCTCAATTTTTTGAACATTTTTTTTGTGCATGAGTTTGTGCATTTTTGTTTTACTCAACTATTATTTTTGATATTTGTGTACCGTGAAAAGTATATTATTTGCTATGAAATTAGAAGTTGCTGGGATGTTAAATATTATAATATTTTGGGTTTTAATCTTACTATTTTTAAAATACTACTTCAATGTAGCACTAAAGAGACGGTTTATTGTGCGCAAGCGCATGTAAGCAATCAACGCTGTCACATTTGTCGTCCTTTTTTCTTCGAAGAGAGTGAACATGCTATTGGAATATAACTCTTATTCTTCAACCGATAACAGCTATAGATTGATTATTTTGTACTGGCACTAGGTACTTTATGACGATTTAATTTAAGTGCATTTGAACGGATCCGGTTTTAGCGTTACTAAATTTGCTTTGATCTTTGTATTTAAAGTAAGTGTCTAAAAAAATATTTTGACAATCATTTCTGATAAACATGTTTAAATTGGTGAAACGAGTGGGTTTCTCAAGAAGCTTATTTTTCAAGTTGCAATTTATTTTAAGAAAACAAGTTATAGATAAACAGTGTCAATTTATAAATACTAGTAACTTCTAACGTCACCCATCCAGCTACAGACTTGAGCAAAATGTAACATTCAGTTCTTTCAATTTATCATACTTACTATCGATTTTATATAAAATCGGTGTAATAACGGAATTGAATCATTGTAGAGAACATAAATTCGTCGTAAGAGAATGTAAATCTCCTTCCCTTCTATGAATCACTGAAAGATTTATGCGCTCCCGATAAATTAAACGAAAGCATTGACTCATTTTAATCTTTTATCTGATATTTCCTTTAACATCATCATTTCTGATATAATCATAATAATATCAATAGACGAGTCCTGGCAATTTTATAATTTGTTTTATTTAATAGCAGTTAAGTAACAAGAAACTTAATTAGCTATAATCCACCAAAGCAGATCTTGTTCCTTGATCATCATGGACTTCCGCAAAGGAACGCTTGTTTCGATGCAATATTTATAGCAAAGTTGTAGATTTGTGATCGTCTTTGTCATAGACACAATATGTCAAATAGAGCACAGGCAGAGTATAGCCAATAGTATATGTAAAGCCTAAACTCCATACCAAGTTTCATCAAAATCGGTTGAAAACATGGGCCATAACAACGTAGCAGACAGATCACAGACAAACAGAAAGACAGACAGACACACTTTCACATTTATCATGTTAGTAAGTATGGATTCATCCCGCAAAATCAAAAATCTCTCGCAAATTTTTAAGCGGAAATAGATTTTGGCATTAACCTACTAATAAAATAGGAACAGCTTTTTCCTCTCATAATATCTCCAATAAAATTGGCGATTGATTTTATAACAGCTTTCACTCTTTATACCTAATGAAGAATCAGTTTAGGTTTATCAATTTTCGTTAAATCTTTTCACAGAACCATGATTGGTTATAATCATCATAATATCTATTATACCACTACAGCCTATTAACGTCCCACTGCTGGGCACAGACCTCCACTCTATAATCAATATCTTTTATGTTTATATGAAATCATTAGCTTAATATTCTTATATTATGCGTAGAATAAATATCATACAATTAACACCAAAAAAAAAATTTATTTCTAAGAACGAAACATCTTATCATCAACGGTATAAACTCAATACCATAAAATCAATAAAAAACAAATACTTAACTAAAAATTTAACATATAACCTCAACGATTTCGATTCGATCAGACCTTTGGAAGTTGCTCACAAACATGCCCTATTCATCGACCAGAAAAGAACTGATGATTTCCAACCGGTTGAACCAAATTTCCTTGAATCAAAGCCAAGAACACTCTTAATCAAGTCACCTTTAAAAAAAAAACTAAATCAAAATCGGTTCAACCGTATAGGAGCTACGATGCCACAGACAAACACAAAGATACCCAGACACACAGGTAGGTACACATATAGATACACACGTTAAGCTTATAACACCACCCCTTTTGCGTCGGGGGTTAAAATATAACAAGTTTGCGCACATAAAAGATTCGAGGGCAAACATTGATAAGTAACTCGAAAATATTGACTAAACATCCAAATTATATTTACATTACGTAGGTACGTTCAGGGAGCGAATGTAATCACTGAAAGCAAACGAAGTTACCTTTCAAGGATAGATATTTTCCCTTCCAATAGAATATAGGATAGATATTTTCCAAGGGAAAGGCGCTATACGCTACTTTCATCTTTTGCCAAAGTACTGGCCCATTTGGTCTAAAAATATAATTGATACGAGTAAGCTGCGTATGTATATATCGTCGTCGTCGTCGTCAACCGATGGACGTCCACTGCTGGACATAGGTCTCTTGTAGGGTCCTCCACAAGCCACGGTCTTGCGCCGCCTGGATCCAGCGACTCACTGCGACTCTCTTGATGTCGTCCGTCCACCGTGTGGGGGGGGTCTGCCCCCCACACGGTGGACGTACGCCTTCCAGTGCGGGGTCACCATTCCAGCACTTTGGGACCCCAACGTCCATCGGTTCTCCGAATTATGTGTCCCGCCCATTGCCACTTCAGCTTCGCAACTCTTCGGGCTATATCGGTGACTCTGGTTCTGCTACGGATCTCCTCATTTCTGATTTGATCACGTAGGTACACTCCCAGCATAGCCCTCTCCATCGCCCGCTGCGTGACCCTGCGCCTTCTTATCAGGCCCATAGTCAGCGACCATGTCTCGGATCCGTAAGTCATGACTGGCAACACGAACTGTTGAAAGACTTTGGTCTTCAGACAATTAATTAGACAGACTTATGCGTAATTGCGTAGTTATTCAATGTTTATGAATTTCATAGAATATGAAAAATTATATTATCATGCGAGGATATTAAATTGGTTTTTGGGGACTGGAGCTCTCTTCTGCATTATTAAATAACTAGCTAATAATCGCGACTTCGTCTGCCTGGAATGAGGATTTTTGGTTCTCGGAACTTTTAATTTTCCGAGTCAAAAAGTAGCCTGTGTTAATCTATCGCCATTCCAAATTTCAGCCAAATCCGTCCAGTAGTTTTTGCGTGATAGAGTAACAAACATACGCACGCATGCAAACTATCGCCGTTATAATAATATTAGTGTGATGTGAAATTTTCACTGATGTTACAACATGGCTGGTAAACTAATTGAGTCGCAGTGTATTATAATGTTTGTCATATATTAGGATTAGAAGCTGGTATAATAATAATATTATCAAATCGTAGGCAGTATGTAAATTATAAATAACACGATTATAAAGCCAAGGCAATTATAATATTGACTTGACATAATTATCAACTCGTTAACTACGTTTGAAATTCCATTGGCTTTTACTTAATTAACTTTGCAAATTAAGAGGTACTTAATGCCACGGTGGTTTCCCCATACAATCGTATTTATCTGATTTCTCCGTGGATAATTACGTGGATAATAGAGAAAATATATTTGAACCATAAATCCATAATATGCGTCCGTGTCATATCCCTATCTTTAGCTTTATTCAATAAACCAGCGGATGCCCGCGACTTCGTTCGCGTGGCATAAGTTTTTTAACTCCCACAGGCATTCCTTAAAATTCCGGGATAAAAAGAACCCCTGCAAAAACACGTCGATCCGTTGCTCTGTTGCAGCGTGATTGAAGGACTATTTAACGTCCTTTGGGAAAGAATTTTCCAAAACTGTGAAATGTATAGGTGTTTCATAATTTAAACCCGTTGCCCAAACGTCAAGTTTCATGGCTATAACTTGAAAAACGCCGGCCTTTTACACCAACTTACAACTCCTATTTAACCCGTTTGGGGGTGGAATTTGGAAAAACTGTGACACACGTACTTCTTTATATTATACCGAAAGCCAAAATACCAAGTTTCATTGATACAACTTGAGAAATATCTTGAGTTATGAAGGGCTTTCATATAAACTTTCATCCCCTGTTTCACCCCTTCGGGGGTAGAATTTTGCAAAAACTGTGAAACACGTATTTTTTATTTTTTACCGGTAGCTCATATATCAAGTTTCATGACGGACTTTCATACAAACTTTCAACCCCTATTTCACCCACTTAGGGGTGGAATTTTGAAAATTCCTTTCTTAGTACGCGCCTACGTCATAAAAGGAAGCTACTGTCAAAATTTCAAGTCTCTAACCCTAGCGGTTTAGGCTGTGCGTTGATATAAGTCAGTCAGTCAGTCAGGACTTTGAATTTTATATATACTCGTATAGATTAATCATTTTAAGAACAATGAACCTTCAAAAATTGCAAAAGTGGCTGAGTTTTTGCTTCATCATCCAACATCCCTAATCATCATCATCTGAATTTTCATTGATCTTGTTTGGTGTGCTTCAGGTATGACTATTTTCCACCCTCAGGGCAAAGACGTACCTCCAAACGACTAAGCATTCCGGAACGAATTACGATGTACTGTAAAAACAGATTAGCATGGGATTCATGTAATTGCCATACCCCAAACGGGTTAGCCTGCTACCATTTTATTCCGCATCATCTCACCAGAGGCCCGATTGTCTAAGCAATAATTAGAAAATCGATATCGGTTAACAGTTTTTAAGTTTTTACCTACTCGAACTGTTTAAGGAGTTCATACATGCTTTATGACGAGCCGGCATCTATGAAGTCCATAAATAGTTCGAATTATCCGTTTGACAAATGATTACGATTACAATTTCCTTACACAATCGAGAGGCAGGTGAGATTGCAGTCAAGGGGCAGGTGAGTTGCCCTTCGACTGCGCCGAAGCCTTTAGACTGCCTTTCGTTTTTACCTCCCAACTGCGGAGCGACAGTCTAAAGGCGTCGTGTCTATGGCGAAAAGCCGTGCCGCCAGATGTCCGGGTTTTGGTATTATTTTCATATTTTTTACTATCTCGATCCTTTGCAAACTTTGGTAGAAGAAAATAGAATAAAAAAGTCATTGATATCTACTTGAATAAAGTGCAAAGTTCTCTTCGTTCAGTTTTCTGTTAGCTATACAACTTGCATTACAAGTCGAGAAGGCACTCAAGTGAAGCGAAACAATAAAGAAGGAAAAATTACAGCTCAACAAGAGCTCAACCCAATAAATAGCTTCCGTCGTTGAAGTTGCACTTTAACTTGCAACTAAGTTCATTCTGCCTTTATACCGATCGCACATAAGACTAGCCGCACGCACCGTAATATGGTTTGTACTTACTAATATAACAGGTGCTATATTCTTATCTTATTAATATTATTAACTGAATTTCTAACATCGGGTTTTTTGATTCCCGCGGGAACGCTTTAATTTTCCGAGATAAAAAGTAGCCTATGACCAGGGCGCGTTTGGAACCCTCGTAGCTTTAGTTTTAAGATACCGTAACCGATTATTTCCATCATGTTTTATAAGTAAGTAATTTTTAACGTCAATAAGTGTACCTACAGTGTGCCTATATTGAGTAAATAATAATAATAATAATAATAATAATAATAATAAGCTCTTTATTTTCATATAAAAATCCACAAAAAACAAAAATTTACAATAGTGTACATAATAAAACAAATTAGAATAAAAATGAATATAAAATAAAATAAAATATAAAAATAGCCAGTTTAAAAAATAGCATAAGCTATTTCTACTTCTTATTGCGTCTTACTACCTACTTCTTATTTGCGTCTCGGTGGACAGAGCGCCAGTGCTTGATTATATCACCAGACATATCCTCACCGATGACCCTAAGAATGACATTGTTTGTTTGTTGCAATCGCTCCCTGAAGGAAGCTATACGATTTCGCCTAATCGCAAAGAAATCGGAGACTCCTGCCTCGGCAAACATGCCCGACGCGCTGCAGTACCTCGGCAATCTCATGAGAATACGGTATGCGTCATTATACTGCACCCTCATGGTGCTCATTGTTGTTCGCCTGAATTTCGTCCATAATTGGCAAGTGTAAAAACACTGACAATATGCACGAAACAGGGTTAGCTTTACCTCGGTAGTGCATTTAGAGAATCGGCGCGCGAGCATGTTGCACCGAACCGACAGTGCTCTTCTCTCTCTTTCGATGTCCAAGTCATCCCTAAGGTCATCGGTGACCACATGCCCTAGATATTTAAATGATTTGATTGATTGATTGATTGATATGTGTTTCTTCAACTTTAATCACTCCAAATTTCAGCTAAATCAATTGATTCATTGTGGCGTGAAGGGGTAACAAACTTTCAAACTTGCAAACATCACACCTTTCACATTGAAAGGTAAGTTAAGTAAGATAATTGTGTGATTATTTGACGAACAAACAAACAAACAAACACACTTTCGCATTATTAGTTCTGTGGTCATATTTATGTCTTTATTATTCCCTAAATTCTTTTCCATGTCTTGATACGTTCAGATAGTTCATTCTATTTCAACACGATATGATTAAAATCGTATCAAAAACTACATGCATCTTTTAGTGTTCAAGGAACACAAAACCAGTTTTGCAACTTGCAAAGTTGCCAAGTTGCCAAATCGAGGCAAGTTGCGTGTTCGCAGCGGTTTTTGATTAGCACCCGCGGCAACTTCCGCGTATAACCATCGCTCAACTGGCTTCAGTTGGCAACTGGCTAATTATTCAACAATTTTAGCATAAACATAAACGTGGTCTAGCCCTACTACAGATGCACGGAGCGGTGCAGCACATAGCGGCAAATATTATTTGTTTGAGTTTCATAAGGTCACATATGCATAAAAACTGCCTACCCAATTTGCAAGTCCATGCTTATTTTTCATTCAAATCAGTCAGTAAATAAGACCGCTTTTGCATACTGTTGGTAGGGTGGTATTCATAGTTTTAACGTCTTCTGTAATTCCTTGTACTTGTGTGGAATATATTATAGAATTAAATAAATAAATTCCTACTCAGATGCCATGATGATGTTCAAACCATGTGGACGCCATTGTGTACCTACCATGACAGTGGCTTTTACCCGCGATCAAAGGCAATTTCCAACCTTAACACTGTATGTTTTGTAAACTGCGTTTTTATTGTATGCGAAAATGAAAATAGAATTTCCCGTTGTATATTTACGCGTCCATCATCAACGTGTCATAAAGGCTTTGTATGTAATGATAGGGAAATGACTTTTGAGTTTGTGTGAAAGGTTTTTTGGAAGTAAGTAAATAATAATATGAAAGATGAACGATTCCCTGGTGCCCTTTGTTAGAGATGGTAAATCGTTATCTTTACAAAAGAGTTTATTATTTTTTAAGGATAAAGCAAATCGATTATTCATTGAAGTTGTTAATTATCTAAGAAATGTTATGTATAAGAAAATAATTTAACACGAGCTTTAAGTACTTTGACAGTCATTATTACTAAAATGGTCGTATTTTTTTTCTTCTTAATGAGTTTTAGAGATTCAGCGAATTATCACTCTAAGGGTTAAATCAAATATATTTTCGGTTCTCGCTTTTCATGTTTAAAATGGTATCTTGAATTTTTTTTTCAAATTTAAATATTATGTATCTATGTAAACGGTAACAGGTTTTCATAACAGATCAACAAAAGCTTTATGCTTAGTTGTTTTTTTTAAATGCTTGTGAATGGATACACAGACCAAAAAAAATGCTTAAACGTTCTGTGAATTAATAAGTGCGATACTTCCAACAAAAGACCAAAAAACGTTTTCATTTGCGAGTCGAAATAAAAATAATATATTTAGGCTCATTTGGCCAAAGCCGTTAAATGTGTTTAAGTTTTTTCTATACCTGTCCTTTTCATGACAATCTCGTAATAAACTTATCAAAAAAGTGACAGCTTAAGAAAATAACTAAATTTGTTTAGCCAGTGTTGTGCAAGTCGACTTTAGACCTCAGTCACATTTGGTATGTTAGAGAGTTCCAGCAACTTGTTATATGTACGAGACATCGAAAACTAATTTCGCCGCAATTTGCCAACGCGCAAAGTCCCCGTGCCACAAAGTTGCAAAGTTGCAAAGTTGCTACGGCAAGACAAGTTGCGTGCTCACAACGGTTGCTGAGTGGTAACCGCAGCAAACTCTAGCTGGTATCTGAAAGTCTGATGTTATTTACGTATAACTTAATTAACAACATGCCTATATTTGTATATTCTAGGGGTTACTACCATCGATTATTTCAAAATGACAGTTTTATGTCACGTTCCTATAAATAAGGATTATAATTGCATATTCGCACCAAGAAAAAAGCTGTGACGCTAGAAGGAACGCGAGAATGAATGAAGCAATGGTATTCTGGGGAATTACTATCATCGCATCATGGCGCTTAAATCCGTATTGTTTAAACAATATGAAACCTATACGGATTTAAGCCCCATCGCTTAAATCCAGATTCGTCTCTCGCAGATACCGGGCCGTGGCTAAATTATGCACGGTTGAATGACGGGCTGTAAATTGTAATTATATTACGGCGAGTGGCAAGCTAGACTTAATGAAGGCAAATATGTACGTTAAATGATTTTCCCACTTTACTAGTCAAAATATAAATCTAGCTTTTAACAGGTCATGTAGTCATTTATTTATTTAGATAGCTTTCATTTACATGCCTAATTTGTTAGTACAAAATATTAATCATTAAGTACATGAGGCCCTGTCAGGTACATTAGGTGTAGGTACATTCCTCTTAGAATTGTGTTCATTTTCCTAGAAGGATTAAATACGTATATCCTATATTGAATCTACTTAATTATTTAACAACAACCACTCAACCTTTAGAATTTGATTTAGAAGGGTGGGAGAAATTGAACGGAAATTTTCTGTAAATCAGAATTTCCGGGCGCGTGTAAACCTTTACCCGTAATTAAATGGTCCTAGGGTACTTCCCGTTGACCTAGAATCATGAAATGTGGCCAGAAGTAAGATGTCAGAGCACAAGTAGAGGAAGAAATCCGAAAATGGTTAATTAGGGTTCCGTACCTACTCATGGAGTGTCGAATTGTTTGTCAGGCGCTACCAGTTTAGGCGCAATATTATGTAAGCCACTTAATTCACAGCTGATTACGTATTGATAGGAATTGTTACTTGTTATTTACTAAAAAAATTAATATTTTGTGGTGGTATGGAACCCCGGACCGGATTTTTCGAGATGAAAATTCCAAAACAAAAAAAAAACTATCTCGGTCCCGAGTGTTATATTAGGTATACACAAACGTTGATATTATATTTTTCTTATGGCCGGGGAGCGGCGCTCGCAACTTCTATTCGAACCGCAAATATAAATTTGCTGGTATATTGCTATCTCTATTTGGCTGAAGACACAAGATAGCGTGCAAGCGCGATAGCAATATGAGCGTACAGAGTTTGTTATACATTTTGGTCTTGTTGGTGAATACCAAAAATGATGACTGAAAAATTGTTGTGTTTTTAACTTCGTGTTGTTATTCTGTAACTTGACAATACAGGCTATGTTCCTGATCAATTAGTACGTGAGATATCGTTGGTTTTAATATGAAACAAATAAGGAGAAAACATGTCATTTATGTCGTAAAAACATGCGAAACGCAATGTGCTTACATTTAATTTTGGGAAAGTATTTTGAAAAGATAATTATCTAGGGACCTAGATAAATACAAGTTCAATCTTAATAAGCGCATAATATGGTGGAAATATTCTCGAATTACAAATTATTTTGGTATTACGTTTGTATGGGCAATTCGCCCTCCGCCGGCCCGTTAAGTAGACAGGTTTTTTGACGACTAATATAATGTGCTTACCTTAATATTAAAATGGATATTAAGAAGAAAAATATTAAAATAGGGTGGAACAGTAATATTATATCTAAATTAGGCAAAGAAACCTTACAGAGGAACCAAATTAAATCTAAAAATAGACTTACTCTGTTATTTGATATTAAAATTTGAAGGCTTTCTTATCTCTGAAGGGATAGGGATATGATTTGAGAATTGAAAAAGATACGCTCCGGATTGGGAACCTCCTCCTTATTTGGAAGTGGTTTCCTGCTATTTAGTAAGCAACTATACTTCGGGCTTACTACCATTGCTTAAAGCAGTATAATATTAATATTGTTTCGACAAATTGAGTTCCATGACCATCCCCTATCCTTAAAGAGCTGATTTTTTACGGGGTAAAAAATATATCCTACAGTTTAAGCTCTTAGTATACCAAGTTGCATTTAAATCGGTTCAGCAGTCTCGTCTCTCAGTCAGTCAAAATGTTTGAAAAACGTTTTTGATATTTTTAGATTAAAATTTACAATAAATATTCAAAGTGCAGGAATCTTCCAGTTAAAGTTAAAAGGAAGTACTTATAAGAAAATAAGTTTACACATACAATAAATTTTTCGTCGATTTAGTTTTTCAATAGTCGTTATCAAAAAAGCAGATGCTATTATCTTATTATAGAAACTCAAAGATGCAACTCTAAGAAAAATAACCTGTTTACTGCACCATTTGAGGGGAATATATTCAGGAAATGTGGAATTTAAAACAAACTCTGGCAGAAAGGGATGGCCGCATTTCAATTTAATGGGCGCGAGGGGGATGAAAGATGGGACTACGGGTCTCTGGAGGAACTTGCGCTAAATGCAGTTCCACTAAAAATTACGATTATTTTTTACTACCAAGTGTTGGTACGCCTTTATGTTTTTACCTACAAAATTGTATGAAACTAATATATTTTTTAACTATTGTCCATTACAATTTAGTAATATATATATATATATATATAGTATGCAGTCTAAGCCTATAGTGGGCTAACTATTAGGTGTACCTATGGCTAATTGGTTTCTACACAGCATTGCACCGCAACGCTGAATCGCTTGGCGGCACGTCTTTACCGGTAGCCACGTCTGAAAGCCTCCCACCAGACCAGACCAGGACAAATTGAGAATCATACTAATATTATAAATGCGAAAGTCACTTTGTTTGTTGGTTTGTTGGTTTGTTGGTTTGTCCTTCAATCACGCCGCAACGGAGCAACGGATCGACGTGATTTTTGGCATGGGTATAGTTGAGGACCTGGAGAGTGACATAGGCTACTTTTTATCCCGGAAAATTGAGGAGTTACTGCGGGAATCAAAAAAACTTAAACCACGCGGACGAAGTCGCGGGCATCAGCTAGTTAAGAAATAATTTCCAAATTGACCCTGCCGGGGATCGAACTCGGGACCTCCCACTTAAGACCACAGCGCTAACCACAGCGCTAACCACAGCGCCAGGAAGGTCGTCAAAAATGATAGGATGGGCCGTAAAAAGCCAACAGTCATACTGACATCCAAACACATTTTTAGCATATACTTATGTCAGCTTTGCGTTTGAAATTGAATTGAAATTTTGGAAAAGATAAAAGATTGTGTATTTGTTTAGTGATGAAGGTTTAATTAAGCTGATATTTGACTCATTCGATGTATTTCACTCGGTACGTTCTTTGGCGGGGATACGCCATATTGGAATAATTAACATAAATACGAGTATTTTGACGTTAAGTCTCCTACCGGCAGACTCAGCGATTATTGAATACTTTTGTGTTTAGATCGCAATTTGAGTAAGAGCTTAGCAGTAGCAACTGCAGTCTGATCAAATGATTAATTTATTGTTGTTGTGATGCTTTGGCCAAGTTTTATACTTAACTGTTTACATTAAATCTCTCGTGAAACCGCTACATGTTGTGACCATTCGCTCGTGCAAGTTTTAAATAGAGTACAAACATATTTTAAAAGTAATTTTAATTATTTGCCCACTTTTGGAATTATGCTACATACATATATAGGCTTTTATGTATCACGGTACCATATTTTGCGATACTTGCTTAATTAACCTACTGACCGAGGTTGAAAATTATGTCAGTCAATTGGATGTAGATACTTAGTTATATGTTCACGATTTTTTTAAATTAAATAATAAATGCTGGTAAAATCTAGCCTTTTTTCTGAATTTCTTCCTGTCGATTCTGGTCTTGGTTTCGTTAAAGTAAACTTATAAAAGGAATTAATGTTTTTTTTTTTCCTATAACGTAGACCGTGGGGTCTACGTTAGGAAAAAGAAAGTAGATGGTAAAAATTTAACTAAGACCTGTAATGTATCTACCTGCAATCAAGCAAATAAACTATTAAACTATGAAACAAACCAAATGGACGTATGAACGTTTTACTGAAAGTCTACAATATGAAACTATAAAGGAGACCGCAAAATCTGAACCATCATGTCCGACCGCTTCTGTGGCTAGAATAGATTTTATTTTTAGCTTATTTTCTGTATTTTTGAGCTAAGCAAATGGTGCCTGTCAACTGCGACACGGAACTGGGTTATGTCACTGTAATGGTAGGCACATATTGGTGGCAGAGAGAAAGAAGGATAATTTATGAAATTCATGAAGTTGTACCTAATAATATGCTTGTCTGTGGTGCCACCCAGAATGGCAGTACAGCTTAGCCTTTGTCACCTTACAGCTCAGTCTTTGGCCTTGCATCATTCTTGCAAATGCAAGTATTATAAGTGACTATTATTTCATCTGGAGTACTACGCAGGTCGCTGTTTATCAGCTGTGACCCGGGTGACGTCACAGTCAATGGAATAACGGATGCAATGATAAAAAGTTAAAGATAATATAATATAATATTTTATTTGTTGAAATATAGTAATGGGTGCATACGAAAATTGTTTTTAACTGCCGATTAAATACTAGTACAATTTTCAGGTATATATCTCTATTTTCAGATAAATCAAAAGAGTTATGTGTAAAACAACTTATTCTAGAATCCATTCATCGGTCAATGTGCGTTGACCCTTACGTTTGAAAAGCAAAGCCAGAATTTTTGTATTCGTTGGACGCCAAGTTACGTTTTGTTAGAACGCTAGTTTTGGTATAAAAGGCCTTTTAAGATTTGGCACGTGGAAAACTGAGCGTCTTTATTCTACAAAGGGTGAAAACTTTCAAATAAAGTACAATAAAATACTATTCTTAGTGTAACAGCTATTATTTTTGTAATAACTATTATACAAGGACCAGTGGTATAGTTAAGACAGTATGCAGTACGTAGTTAGGATACTAAGAGTTGGTAGGCACTTAAGAGGGGATTCCACTGCAAAAGGTTAATGAGCGGAAAATGGCTACGCGAAAGGGATTCTGTGCAGACAAAATAATGTGTTCCATTCCACTAAAGCGGGGGTTTCCACTACGAGCGGAGCGAGCGCCTCACGGACTCAGAAAAGATAACTTCATACAAGCACTTTCACCAACAAAGAGCTGGCGGAAAGGACTGAGCATAAAAGAGTTAAAATGAGCTTGCTTATTCATGGAACTGTCAAACTCTTTGTTTATGTGCTTTACGGATAGGTAGATGTGTCCAAATCCAAGTGACCCGTTGTCCAAGTGACAGAAGCGACGCGCCGTCATAAAAAATGACAAACTTGTCTACGTGACAACATAGGTCACGTAAAGGGTCAGAGCTACTGTGTGCCACGCCGCTTCGTGCATCTCAAGTGGGGCTAGACCTGTACGTCGTAACGTTACTCTGTCTAGACGTCTCTGTTGAACGACTGGTAGGCAAGATCGTCTGAAAGACATCGTGCTATAAGTTTTGTAAAATGAGTTTTACTCAATGAAAAAAAGGTTACATAAAGATTAATATGAAAAAAAAAAAAACGCTAAAGATGCCAATTAAAGTATCGCGTCTTAATGCCAGCCAAGACAGATCAAGAGAGCTATTCACGCCTATTAATGCGAAGATCACAAGGATCCCACTATAAGTGGCTTACAATAGCACCGACGGACGCTTTGAACTACGGAATTAGCTACGAAACTAACGAATTAGGTATTTCCAAAGTAGTTTTTAATGGAGAAAGTTAAATGAAATATGTAACTTTAGTAGCTGTAATGTCCCAGTTTTGATAAAATGGAGTTTTTTTTATATATATACATATAAAAGTAATAAAGTTACGATCTAGCCTATGAGCAAGTTAAGCTAATGAGTAACATTGAAAGTTGAAACTAAACCTAAACATAAACTAGGTATAAAATTATATTTATGAATTGGTACATTGATTTAACTTAGTTTCCACTAGATTTTACTATGAAGAACTCTGTTCTTGTGTTCTTTGCATGATATAATGGAGTCAGATTTTTGAAAATCCTTGTAAGTGGATCTTTGGAATCCTGGGAGTGGAATTTTTACAAAAATTGTGAATAATTTATTTCGTCATTTTTAATTAGTAGCCCAAATACAAATTGTCTTATCTGGCCTATAGGTTATTGCATTTATGAACAACTTTTCATAGGAAATAATATTAACATACAACTGTGCATATTGCCTTTATAAACTCTGGTAGCGTTCATGCTCTCACAGTATTCATATGGTCCTCACTCCTAAGTTTAGAATGTCGCCATGTTTCCTTGAGCTTGGCATTTATATTTATAACTTTAATAAAACTTTGCAAGTTTAGAAGTTTTCTGAAGGACACTTTGTTTAGTTTATTTCCCCAACTTATCTTTTCTGAACTATTTTAAAATTGAAATTGTATGTCTCTTTTTTTTTGTTTTGTGTGAGATGCCTTTTAGGAAAACGTGTTTACTGCCTTGAATAGAATTAACTTGATTCATCTCATGGCCAGAGTAATGGAAATTTTCTAGAAAAATGGCCTAAGATACATGTGAATTTATCCAATCTCCGGTAATTCTACATATATACTCTACATATTATAACTACTGTCTATACTAATATTATAAATGCGAAAGTTTGGATGGATGGGTAACTAGATGGATGGATGTTTGTTACTCAATCACGTGTTTCTCTCAAATTGCCGTTACGAACACATGCTAATGTTAATTTGTGTAAAATATCAACTTTTCAATAGAAAGAGTCACTCATAAGATATTTAAACTTGCTAAATGTCATGTGTCCATAGCACAGATATATTTAATTTTACTTAAAAAATTCTACTAAAACTGGCATATTTACAAATTGCTCTGCAAGCGCCTACTTTGAGCAAGTTCTTTGCAACTCGGTCGCAACTTGTATGACAACTGGCGGCATCTGTAGGCAGAAGTTGTGCACATCACATTCGTTGCCTGTCGCCTGTCGTAGGTTGAATTCATTCCACGTTTATCGGATTCAGATGACGGAGTTCTTCTTCTTCTTGCGTCGTTTCCTCAACTTTGAGGATCGTGGCTCCCTCGAAATATTACAGCTTTTACGATGTTTGCCATCACCATCGCCATTGGAGGCCGTACGAAAAGCACTGCAGACCAGAGTGTAGACTGCCTCTTTTATTTGGCCAGACAAACGTATCGCGCTTCATCCGCGGGATCTCTTTCCTTCGATCTTGCCAGTGATGATGAGCTTATCAATGCTGCTTGAATTTTTCCTGGCAATGTGACCGAAGTAGTCGAGCATCTGCCGCATACAAGTGTTGGATAGCCGCATCTTTATTTTTAATTTGTTTAAGAGCGAGACATTGGTCTTATGTTCTATCCAAGAAATTTTGGGCATCCGCTTCCAGCACCACATTTCAAAAGCATCAATCCGTTTTCGGGCTAGGTGCAGCTTTGTCCATTGCGATATGGTTTTGTCCTTCCATATTTTGGAGAGTTGAGACATGGCACTCTTAGCCATCCTGATGCGACGGCGGACTTTTGTTTCACAGCCACCTTTATTGCTAATGTTTGAGCTCAGATAGACAAAATCATCAACAATTTCTAAGCCTGTGGCATCAGCTTGCCCGATCGATCCACAACTAACTATGGAAAGACCCAAGGAATGCTGACCGTCTCCAGTTTCCTTATAGGAGTCATCATTTCGATCTCACTGCTAGCTATAAGAGTTGTATCATCAGCGTACCTCAGGTTAGTAAGCTTTACACATCCTATACTGCCTCCACCTTGCCATTCCGAAAGCACTTTTCTCTTATGACGGAGTTAATCATTTATTATTTGCAATGTGGGATTTTTGGTTTCCTTAGCTATCGCATTCACCCATTCTCATCCGCTGTCCTAGATGAACTTCCATAATATTAAGCCGATGACCGATGACCGAGCCGAAGTTCTGCGACGCGTCAATCAAAGATGCAAACTTTTGCAGACTGTCAAGATGGGAAAAGTCGCATATTTGGTGCACGTGATCAGGCTCGAGAGATACGAACTCCTACAACTCATCATGATGGGAAAAGTTGCTGGAAAGAGAGGCGTTGGTCGCAGAAAAATGTCTTGGCTTCGCAACATAATATGGGAGTGGACCGGAATCGCAAGTGCCGCAGAATTATTTCGCCTTGCAAGGAACCAAAAGGAATATAGAAAGCTGACTGCCAACCTTCGTTGATCGGAGAGGCACCCGAAGAAGAAGAAGAAGAAGAAGTCCTAGGTGAGCGACAAACGCAGCAAAGCGACTCGATGCGACGCGACGCAACAGTACCAAACAGTAGCCCCTTCACGTGACCTACGTTGTCACGTAGATACGTTGTCCCGGTGAGCGTCAGAATTGATACCATCAGGCAGCGTTCTGGATTTCTTGAAATTCTGACGGAAGCGAAGCCGTGGACAGTTATTAGTGCAATATGGTTTAAGTCTAATCAAGCTGAATTACAAAAAAACCCATCCACTCGTATAGCGTAAGTACCTTCAAGGCAAGAGTGAATACCAGCCTAGACCCCATCATTGCTTTGCATTAGGTTGCTCTTAGATTTATAAATTAATCTTTGTCAATTTCTAGTCCTAAGTCCTGTGGTAGAGTAGCTTATCGAATATCGATAGAATAAAACTCTCCACATAAGCAAACTCAGAATCAACTTCAATACCCGTAGATATCTTCCTACAGGGTTGGAAATTCTTTTTTAATACAAGGGTAAAATACCTAGATACTTCGCTATACAAGTGTAGGTAGTTTACTTTAAAAAATATAAAATATTAGCATACTGCAACAAGTTTATCAAAGAAAAGTACAAAGTAATTGCAAAATACGAAACAGTAAATGAAAATACAAAGCTATAATTTATTCCTTCTTCCGATGTAAAATGCAAATACAGTTTCTTAATTAAAAATATTAGAATGCAAATGTTTATTTATTTCGATTCCTTTTATCTAAATTGGCTGCGTCTTGAAAAAGCAAAATGCTGTACACTATGCTTAAATCATAAAACAAGATAACGTCCATAGTTTAAAAAATACTTAGTGTGGTAAAAATAATAGCATGAAATAGTTCTTTATTTTTTACTAGATGATTCCCGCGACTTCGTCCGCAAGTTATTTCTATTCCCACGGGAACTCTTAAATTTTCCGGGATTAAAAGTAGCCTATGTCCTTCCCCGGGATACAACCTATCCCTATACCAAATTTCATCAAAATCGGTTGAATAGATGGGCCGTGAAAGCGTAGCAGACAGACAGGCAGACAGACAGACACACTTTCGAATTTATAATATTAGTATGGATTAGCTATTTTTATTTCAAGACCAGCTTTTGACTGAGGACTTGCAAACGTAACTTGGAATTTGATAGGTTAAATTCAAATCCCTATTTTACCCCTTTGGGGTTGAATTATTAACATTTCTTAGAGAACTTCAACAATGTTTTAAACAATACTGCTTTAAAAGCCATTACTGTCGAGTGCCTCGTTGGTCTAGTGGTTAACATAGTCGACTGCGGATCACGAGGTCCTGGGTTCGATTCCCGGTCGGGCATAAAAGTTAGGTATTGGGTTTTTCAATTAAGAAATTCTCAGTGCCAGCCCGGAGTTGGAAGTTGGCGGTGTTTCACCCCCGTGCCTCGGAGAGCACGTTAAGCCGTCGGTCCCGGTTATTATCACTAACATGATAATAGTCGTTATAGCCCGCCAACCCGCATTGGAGCAGCGTGGTGGGTCTAAGCTCTAATTCCCGCTCTCCTATGAGAGTGGAGGCCTGTGCCCAGCAGTGGGACGTTAATAGGCTGTAGTGATGATGATGATGATGATGACTGTCGACTTGTCACCGGCGCGGCGACAAAACTGGCAGCAAGCAGGCGGTGAACATTTGCATAATTATATACCGCGTTATCTATACATCTATACTATTAATATTATAGAGAGGTAAATTTTGTGAGTTTGTGATGTTGTAGGGGTAATCTCTGGATCTACGGAACCGATTTTGAAAATTCTGGAACCAATAGAAAGCCACATTATTTGCGAGTGTCATAGGTTATTAGGTATATTAACCCGAAAAATTGGGGATTTCCTACGGGAATTTAAAAAACTTATTTCACGCGGACGAAGTCGCGGGCATCTGCTAGTATTACATCATATCATAAATGAGATAGTTTTAATGGATGGATGGATCGATGTTAATTTCTCAACTAGCTGATGACCACGACTTCGTCCGCGTGGTTTAAGATTTTTTTCATCATACCTATTCTAAAAACGAATATTGGCTTCAGAGGATAGAGGGAGCAAAATGTAATTTTTAGGCCCATGGGAGTTTTCATTTCTCTGTTCTGGTTGGTCCGCGTTCGTGCACGCGCAGCAGCACCTTGCCGATGGGCGATGTGCTTGCCGGCTGCCATGTGGCATTTAGCGGAAGGCGGGCTCCAGGTGCTCCAGCTCGCGCTCGCCGAACACGGTGGCGGGCAGCGGCCGCCTTGTCGTCGCCTTCGCCCGCCGCGCCGAACAGCGCGTCCAGCAGGATGCCGTGGAACGTGGTGTTCTTGAGGAACACGCGAACACGCTCATGCCGAGCGCGGTGTTGTTGGACAGGTCCAGCTTGCCGATCTCGAGGAAGCGGCCGCCCACCGCCAGGCAGCGCACCGATTGGTGCTTAAACGTATAGGTAATGTCCATACATAGTAGGTTGATACTCCTAGCTTTTTCTCATACGTAATGATGAAAAATAGTGTGTGTCACTCGGGGCCAAATTTTTTGTTCTCGGGCGGCGTATATTGAATTCCTCGCTACGCTCAGGATTCTACTTTAGAATCCTTCACTTCGCTCTGAATTCAAAATAGCGCCCTCGGGGAACAAAAATTTTCTTTGGCCCCATATAACACAAATAACTATTTAGTCCAATGTCACTCTCCAAGTCCTCAACTATACCCATGGCAAAAATCACATAGATCCGTTGCTGCGTTGCAGCGTGATTGAAAGTCAAACCAACAAACAAACACGAACGATGATCACGCCAGAATAGCTAAACGGATCTAGATTAAATTTGGCACAGAGATAGATTATTATTATAGTATGGAATAACACAAAAGAGGCAACGTTTTATTGCAGAAAATTTAAAAAAAACGCGCGGCACACAAAAATTCTCAATCCACGTGGACAAAGTCACGGGCTAGTCTATAATAAACCAGAGATATTCACGGTTTCCAGTCGACAGTGCGTAATGAGTCTGAGCGACGCGATGGTAGTAAGCCCACTGGTCTGTCGCCATTAAAATTGCGTAAACCGTAATGTGGGACATTAACTGGATCTGAATGATGAAAGAGATAATGGATTAATAGCTAGTTTATGCAGTTCCACTTAGTCTAATTAAGCCCCTTAATATATTTCCCGGATACAATACTATAGATGTACTTACGTCTCTTTGGCACAGAGATTTTATTACTTTTAGCTTTTTTTATTTAACTACCAGCCCTTGTCTAAGATCTCGCCAGGTGGTTGAAAATGATGCAGCCTAAGATGGTAGTGGTTAAGGGTATGGCATATTACCCCTTAATTGGTTGGAACTTGGAACACCAAGTTTTTTGACGGCACGTCTTTGCCGGGAGGGTGGTAGCGGCCGAGCCTCCACGAAAATCTAATGAAATGAAATGATTTATTTCACGTAGTACAACTTAATGTGCTACTTATGATGAGTTGTAAGAATCTATCATCTACCTACCTATACCAGGATACATACCTACTGGATAACCGTTTGACGAAACGTTACCGTAAACAAATGTTATAAGCCGACAAATGATTACGACTCTTTAATACAATTGCAGTACTCTTGGGTAGTTATGCAAGTATGAATTAACACACATAAAAACACACACCCACACGTCATCTGTTAACGCTAGCGGGTGTAGCTGCGTAAAATACCTAGTATTTGCATTAAATACCATAAACATTTATAGGGCTGTACCGAATCTAATCTTGGATAGATGATTATACCCGCCATATTGTACCATTTGTGTCTCAAGCCGCTCCCGTCTCGCGCCATTAAAATGACATAAATAGTGTACCCCATTAACGGTTACAGCACTAGTGATCTAAGATAATGGATTAATAGAATTTAATGTTTGCATTAAATTTTGGTACTTACCTAAGTTATACTATGTAGAGCTTAGCTATACAATTTATATACGCAGGAAACTATACAACGAAATATGTAAAGTTTTTTAGACAAAGTTAAACTCAATAAATAAAAATTTAATAAATATTAAAAGTTACATTATGTAATTAAAAGAAAGTAATTAATAAAAATTATTTATGAATGAAAATAACTGATTTGCTCTGGAATTGAAATAAATTGAGAAACTAGTCTAATCAACAATGGTGTCACACAGAAAACATAATTAAATTTTTTAATTTGCTATGGCCCTATTCAACTAACATCAATATTATACTTACATAGTACTCGTAAATTATTATCTGATCTGATAGCTGATATTATCACACCATCAAACTTAGAGTATAATATACTATAATATATAGTATATAATAAAAAATTAAAACACCCGGCTGAGTTAGTTGTGGGCTCTTCTCAGACCAGGGCGCGTTTGGAACCCTCATAGATTTAGTTTTAAGATACCGTTACTGATTATCACCATTATATTTTATAAATAAGTTTATATCCAACGAGCCAAATTTATATCCAACTTTAAAACAATTCTAAAAATTTACAATTCCATTAAAAACTTCAGTAAGTAATTGGTTATGGATAAAACAATTATGTATTCTGTGATAATACTTGGAATTGTGGTGGAACCGCTCGAAAGTAACGAAATTCGAGAAGAGCCCGTTAAGTTAATGGTTTTGGTACGGGACCAGCCAGTGAAAATGTAGTTATTTTTTCTCTTGCTTGCCCTATTTAGCGGCGAGTGAAATTTTATATGCATATTTCGAGTAAATTTTGTGGTTATTTCAAACGCTGTTCTGGTATTTCTCAGTATTTTGTTGGTTAATTGTTGTATACTTAGATGACCAACAAACTCTGTGGTCTACTTTTTTATTTAAGTCGATTTTATGTGAATCTAGACGATGCCCACGACTTCGTCCGCGTGAAATTGATTTTTTAGATAACCGCGGGAATTTTTCAATTTTCCGGGATAAAAAGTAGGCTATGTCCTTCCCCGGGATGTAATCTATCTCTGTACCAAATTTCATCAAACTCGGTTGAGTATGTTGGGTCGCGAAAGCGTAGTAAACAGACATACTCACTTTCGCATTTATACTTAAGTATGGATTATTTTATTCGCTTACATAGAAACTTAGTTTTTGTACAGCTTTTGTTTAACTTCACATGTATCTACGTTTATAGTTGTAGGTACATGTATCGATGAGAAGTTTAAATTTTGCAACTGAATTTCGGTTCAAGAGCTGTCTCCCGAACTGTTTGGGCTGATTGGTATAAAAATATGTAATTTATAGGTTGTTTTTTTTTATAATTTTTTTTATATGAAAAGTAACATGTATTATAAATATCTACACAGCTTATTATGCATGTAAGACGCCTGTCTTTTGACGCAACTTTTTTTTTAAATATGTGTAGCGAGCAAACGAACAGATCACCTGATGATAAGTGATTACCGCCGCCCATGAACCTTCGCAGCACCAGATGTACCGCCAATGCGTTTCTGGCTTTTGAGATATTTATTAATCCGCCCTTTGTAGTGCCCCATATTATCATCATGAGGGAACACAGAAGATGGAAGCTGGTTCCACAATTTGCGAGTACGTGGCAGAAATGACCTGGAATAACGGGTGGTGGAAGAGGACCAGGCATCCAGGTGGTTAGGATGAAACTTGCTACCTAAATGAAAAGCTACGATGAAGTTCAACTTGGAGCGTGCTTAGTGTTTGGAGCATTGTATTTTAAAACTCATAATCATTGCTTATCCGTTATTGCTAGATGTTTTTATAGAAAACTAAGCAAAGCAGAAAGATCTGTTACAGCTCTCATAGTACCAGTGACTATATCTAGTAGTTAAAGGAAAACGAGACCACAATTATTCACTTGGTGACTTCATAATAGCAAATCAGTCATAAATTGAGTACTAAAGTGTTACTAAACAATGAACAAACACAGAACAATTTAAGCTCTCACAGCTGTCAAGGCTTAATAATTAATGAATGAACAAAATAATAAAAATGTTTATTTCCGGTGAAAATTATTTTATTTTTACAGAAATGAAATAAATACAGCCCGCATTTCTTATTTGTGCTCACAGAGCGGTTTCACTCTCTCGGAAGTTTTGAATTTGAAACACAATACTAGGCTTTACTGTTTTTAATAAAAAAAATATTTACTTCAATCATTCTTCAGGGAATAAAGTCATAATTTAAAATTATTTCGAACATCACTCAATTTTACACAATAAAATTCTTTACTTTTCACTCATATTTTAGGTAAATATGAGTGAAAAGTAATGTATAAATTATTATGTTTTAGTTGGGCTTTCCTGTTACTATGGAATTAATTTCCCTCCTAGTCCAGGATCGCTTGATAGGGATATCTTACGGCAATAAGGCCGCCTTTGCATACTACCCTTCATAGTGTTATTATTTCATTTAATTCTCTTACTTAATTTGCAATAAAAAGTTTTCATTCATGAACTTTTTATTCTCAACTGAACAAATTGAGTATTGAGTAGACTCTTTTTAGGGTTCCGTAGCCAAATTTGGCAAAAACGGAACCCTTATAGATTCGTCATGTCTGTCTGTCTGTCCGTCCGTATGTCACAGCCACTTTATTCCGAAACTATAAGAGCTATACCGTTGAAACTTGGTAAGTAGATGTATTCTGTAAACCGCATTAAGATTTTCTTACAAAAATAGAAAAAAAACAATAAATTTTGGGGTTCCCCATACTTAGAACTGAAACTCAAAAATTTTTTTTTCATCTAACCCATAGGTGTGGGGTATCTATGGATAGGTCTTCAAAAATGGTATTGAGGTTTGTAATATCATTTTTTTCTAAACTGAATAGTTTGCGCGAGAGACACTTCCAAAGTGGTAAAATGTGTGTCCCCCCCCCCGTAACTTCTAAAATAAGAGAATAATAAAACTAAAAAAAATATATGTTGTACAGTACCATGCAAACTACCACCGAAAATTGGTTTGAACGAGATCAAGTAAGTAGTTTTTTTTTAATACGTCATTAATCGTAAATCGCAATTTACCTTTCATTCAATCAACTCAAATATTTAAAAAAAAACATTTAATTTAAAACTTACTACAGGTTTGTACGGAACCCTTGGCCGGTTTTTTTTAATCGAAGGCCCCATAAGTAATATACTTAATATACCTACTTTTGATTTGATATTGATTTAACTTGACTAGGTAATGTGCCTTGGGGTAGTTACGATTTTGCAAATTAATATTAAACCAGCCAATAGTTTTGTTTAAGGTTTAGTGTGGTGATAATTTTGCCAAAACGAAAAATACTATCTAGTTATGTAGTAATGTGTAAAAATTCCCATTTTCGCAATAACCTCAAAGCACCCTGTATTTCAAAGCGCAAACTGACAAAGAAAAAAATAAGTAACATCCAGAAAAAGTCATCCCACTTAGAAGAAGTCTTGAAGTATCATAGTACAAATATTTTTATTACATTTATATTTTCAACGCTCTTCAGAGCGAATGGCCTAATGAGAAAGTACAGTTCCCAACTGAATACCTACGTACCTCAGAATTTCTAAGGTTTTGTCACGATGTATTTTTAGTTTTTATTTTCTTTTCATCGTAAAATTTTAATTAGGCACTTGATTTCTTCGACGTGTCATCCTACAGTAGGAATTTGTTTAATGCAAGAATTATGACCCGAGTTTTTTGGTTTAATAATTGTCACCACCACCAAGTTAAATTGCACCAATTTAAAAATATTGCCCACGACTTCATACGTGTGAATTTAGCTGTTCGAAAAATTATAGTAACAAAAAGCCTATGTTACTCACTTCTTTAATGTTGCTGCTTATATAACGGCAAACCGATGTACCAGATTTCAGTAATATTGAAGGACAAAATACCATACAAAAAGACATTCGCATTCATATTTTTAACGTTATATTCTTTACCTTACCTACTTATCAAAAAATACTTCCCATACTATACAGACTGCACTAAACTTGTTGTCCTTGTTTTTTCATAGTGGGTACCTACACTATTAGCGTCTTACCTTTTTACGAGTACAATCACTGAAACTTTTTAAAAGGCTTTACTGGATCTAAAGGAAAACTTTACCATTCTTCCGGATGAACCTGTTTTATAGCTTCAAACTACTGGATAATGTACTTACTGTAGTTGTATTGAATAAAAACCCATAATAGTTTATATAAAATAGCCGAGCTTAGATTAGTTAGTGCCAGTCTGTTTATTTTGTAGAGCCCAGAGCACCTTTCGGTTGGGATCTCGAAGGCGCAATGCTTTGTCAGCTGCTTTAATTTCTACTTTTAATGTTTTCCATGCGCATTTCATCTAATTCTGCTCCATTATTAAAAAAACTTTAAAGGACTCCTCAAACTTTTTATATTAAAATATATATTCTGCGTGAAACAGTTATCCGTGGCATGATAATTAATTGGTATTTAATGAATTCCGTTACTTTCTAAGTCTAGAAGAGGTAGGCTCAAGCTTGGTCCTAACCATACAAATCCTTTCATCAGAGAAGGACGCAGCATGATTGGGATGATACTTAGGTTAATTATTTAATTCCAAGTTAATTTTTCACATGAACATCATCATCATTCAACCATAGGTGACACAGAATAAGAAAATTCGTGGAACAGGTGGACCGTGAAAGCGTAGCAGATAGAGAGAGAAGCATACTTTCGCATTGTGATGTATGGATTGTGATTGTCAATGTCCTTAATCTGAATCCAAAAATAAAAGCAAGCAGCAGGTTATCTGAATCCTTAAACTGACAAATACCGATCACCTTTCATGTCAATAAAAACGTCTAAATTGATAACTTGCGGTACGATATAGGTATATAATATAGATTTCTTGAGGTCTAAAAGGATTCAGAAAGGGTAACTATTATTAATGACTCACCATAAATCATCGAGATAAATAGCAGGATCGCATTCAGCATGTATGAATGCCACTTTATCCTTTTCAGATCGCCAGCCATCTTCTTTATTATTTATAACAGTTATATTAATGTACACTTCAACTTTATTCCTATTTTTTATTACACTCTCCGTCTTTTCCTTATCACTTTATATTTCATCTAGACTAATTATATTATTAAGTCCTAATTAGTGAGCGTTTACGTCAAATTATACACGGATAACTTATGGGTCGTCTACACTAGCAACCATCGTGTCACAACTTATCCCTTTTAATAACCCTACCTGTCCTCACTAAAGCTGTCAACATTCATTTAAGTTCTTAATCAACTCGTTGACAAATAACGAAGTGACACTTTCGCCTGTTAAAATTAATGGCACGTCATATATCATGAGCTTCTACTGGGTGTCTCTAAGCTATTTTTATTTTGTTAGACATCCATTACACATAAATCGTTTCAGAAGTTTAGGGCGAACGTGTGCAAGGATTACACCCGACATAATGCACTCGGAGCATCTAAAATTAACGGATAAAATATTAGATCTTGTTTGAAAAATTTATCCTGCTGAAAGAGTTTTGGAAGAAACTTCAACACGTCATATTTTTAGCACAAGTATAGCACTTTACACCACTGCCATTAAGACCATCGTTTTCATACAAGATTGCTGAATTCACGGAAAATATAGGCCGTATTACGCTCGTTGGGATCACAGTTCGGCATTTTTCGGAGCGATACTGCCACCCGCCTAACACGACTCCACGGGAGAACTGCTCGAAAAGCACTGACTTACATAAGGGATCTGTCCTGTACCAGAGTATCTGTCCGACAGAGAGGGAAGACCGCTCCGGGAGGGTTGTTAATAGTTTTGAGAGGGATGGAGGAATTTTTCGCATCCATCGGCGGTCCACTGAAATCAACCGCTGAAAATCTTGTGTGAAGTACAATTAAAATGAACATAAATCTGAATGAGTTTCCTACTTATATCTGGATTAATGAATGTTTAATCCTCTCCCGAATAGAGGCTCAACTATTTGTAATTACACGGGCATTGGTGAATCCTTTATAATAAACCACTCATAAATTAATGAATTTTGATTACGGTAAAATAGAACACACTCATTTGGAAAATATAAGTTAAGTATAGTTAACAAAATGGATAATGCTTGAAACGTGGATTATGAGTTCTGAATTATAGATTAAAGACTATTATAAAGTAGAAGATAATAATGCTTAACAGTGCTTAAATCAAGTACTAATCTAAACTGGCATTTGTTCACTAAAAAAAAATCGTAGGCTCAATATTTTGATGAAAATGACCCTAAAGTAAGGTAATGATATGGCAAGTTTGGCATTGTTGTGGTTATTTTGACCATGGAACAAGAAGCTTAATTAATTTTATATGTACTAGCCCAATTTTTTTGGTTTAATAAACTTCCGCGAAGCACCGCCTGCTACTATCCGGCATTTGGTGGCTTTGTAAATGTATGGTACGTGTTTTTTTCGTGTACTTTATTTTTTCTAAAAACATTTTATTTACAATTTTTTTTTAAGGTAAGTACCTATAAAGTACGCGCGCGAGTTGAATAATGCTAATGTGTGTCACCATATAGTAGCTCTGCATTCAAGGAGCATTCGGGAGCGAACTATACCTGTGCCCGTTCTAGCCAATATATGTCTGCCCGAATATAATTATTGTGATTATCGCTGACCCACCGCTTCTGTGGGATGAAGTACTATCAAATCCTTTCATATTGAGGGTTTAAAGATAAATCCTGCACGAATAATCTCTTGAGATTACTAGTTACTACTCAAACTGCTTCTGCTTGTAGTCTAGCTTTTTATACTTACTGTACTGAGATCCAACTGTTTGTCCTGTATTTTCATGCATCAGGTAGTTTATCCTTTATACTAAACTAGCTGATGCCCGCGACTTCGTCCGCGTGGATTGAGGTTTTTTTGGTTCCCGCGGGAACTCTTTAATTTTACGGGATAAAAAGTAGCCCATGTGTTTGTTATTCAAGACTATAATCTATCTCTGTGCTAAATTTCATCCCGATCCGTTCAGCGGTTCCGTAGTGATTGAGTAACAAACATCCATTCATACATCCATCTATCTTTCCAAACTTTCGCATTTGTAATCCTATATACTAGATGAATACATAGATATACTAGGAGCAAAGCCGCGAGTGATCTGTAGTTTTTACATATAAGAAAGTGGAGATACCAAATAGTTTCCTCTTAGCTAGTTTGCCCTGTTGTCCTTGTCTCATGGAAAATATCTTTTATTTTTCTCCATCCAAACCATCTGAAAGCGTAAGAGAATATAAAAGCGGCGTAACAGATCGATGGATCGTCCTTTGAAAAGATATGAGGAGAAATAATTTGAATGGCGATAAGGATGACTGATTCGCCTCGAACAAAGACTTGAGGGGGGGCGGCGAATGAAGATATTGGATCTCATTAGGGTCGCGCAAAACAGATCGTATCATTCAATATTATTATATGTGACGCAAATGAACAAATATAACATTACTAGATGACGCCCACGACTCTTCAGCTTTTTGAAATATCATATCATAGGGAGCTTTTTGATGAAAAGTTAATATTCAATGTCCTTCTCCGGCGAGAGCGTGTGGCCTAGTTGCGACAGCGCATATCAGTCGATTGCAACTGTTAAGCAACGTTGAACTAAGTCAACCGTATGTCAAGATGCAACCTATCAATCTCATGATTAAATTTCGTTATAATTGGTTGAACAGATGGACCGTGAAAGCGTAGCAAACAGATAGACACACTTTCACATTTATAATATGAGTATGGAATAGTAGATTATTATCCAAGGGGATAAAGCAGTGTCTTCTGTCGCGGGTGACGATTTAAATCGCGAGCGTAACGAAGGACTCGAGGTTTACTCCCGAGCGTAGCGAGGGTGTTAAAAACTTAAATCACGAGCGAAGCGAGGGATTTAAGACGAGTCCTGAGTGTAGCGAGGGGTTTAAGTTCACCCAAGACTAAGACAGCTTTATCACCGAGGAAAATACTCTTCTTTTCGTACCATTTGCGAAAAAATTAACACAATAATAATATGAGATAAGCATTTATTAAAAATAATGACAATTAAAAGTAAAAGTTAACATTCGAAACATTGGTCCAATTATTGATAGAGAAAGTTACATTTTTGTTTGGTACATTTATTATTGATGAGTTGATTTGAGTATTTCTCTGTTCTTACGTCTGAGGAACTGTTTAGTACATTAACTTATTTATAAAAATAAATTAAAATAAACTTAACGTTTATGTATTTGAAGAAAACAAAAACGCGGCCAATTCCTAGACTAATCTTTTTTTGTCGGAAAAGCAAAGGCATCAAGCTCATAGTACGGCCTCGTCGGTTTTCGTAATTTTATTTAATAATCATAACTGCATAATAAATGCGTATTCCTTTTTCAAAAAGATGTTTAATGCTTTTTAAACAAACTCAATGGTGTAAACACAGATGTAGTTCAGTATAAATTTCGGTAAGTATTCCAAATTTAAATCACATTCTCCCCCTAGAGGTGAATGAAATTCAGTACAATTTTCTTTCCCTGTTTTTAACAGATTAAAAATGACTATTGTTATGTTCGCTTTTTGTGGCATAGAATGTCACTTTTTTGAGCAAGTGGTACGAAAATGTATTTATTGCCAAATTTGCCTTGACTGCGATAATTTTCAGGAGGTACCCCGTTTTTTTTTTAAATATTTTATTTATGCCTTTGTGCAGCGGTAACCGGTTTCTATAAAGGAGCTCTTATAGTTAATTTTAAAAACTACTCGTATAAGGAAGCAATTAGGAAGCCATTAAGAAGCTTTTAGGAATCTACTAAGCTAGATACAACCAAAAGTTTCAGAACCCCTAAAATTTGGCATGATAACTTTTAGACACAGACAAAGTTATGGTCATCTGTTAGTAAAATTTCTATGAATATTTAAATGACCGAATCGAAAGCCCCCCCATTTAAAGTCGAATGATTAAATGGCTGACAGTTTTTGTTTCGGTGAGCTTCGGGATGTGTATGGAATAATTTATAACCCGAATCGTATTTTCATAAGGCTTAAGTGCCTCGGATATCATAACAAAGTTTATATTATTCCTATTGGATTTCGAAAATTATTATGTACTAGATTATGCCCGCGACTTCGTCCGCGCGGATTACAATTTATTTGATTGCCGCAGTAACTCTTGAATTTTCCGGGATAAAATGTTATGTCTTTCCCCGGGATGTAACATACCTGAATATAAAATTTAATCAAAGACAGACAGACAGACACTTCTTTCGCAGTTATAACATTAGTATGGTGAATGTACTACCTACTAGGGCGTTTGGAAGCGGTGATAGCCCAGTAGTTTGGACACCTGACCTAACCTAATACGGGGTCACCTGACCTGACCTAACCAAACATAGTAAGGAAACCTACATGCCCAAGTGATGTCTGCCAATCCGCATTTGGCCAACATGGTGGACTATGGCCAAACCCTTCCCATACCGAGAGGAGACTCGTGCTCAGTAGTGAGCCGGCAATGGGTTGAAATGATGATGATGATTCAGGCATGATTTCGTTATTGTGACACTAACAAGGCTAAAAAAATAGGTTTTCCTCTAGAGTGTCAATTAACATATTATTTAATAATATAAAGGATATGAACATGATGCCCGCGACTTCAATTCGCGCAGTAGGTAAACAAAAGAAGCACGTTTTCTTTAAAAAAAACATTATAATTAATGAAACCTGTGAACAGGTAGACATTTGAGGTTGTTAGTGAAATAATAAAGATTTAGGGGCAGCCTTTCCAAACTCATTAATTTGATTAGGAAAACCTATTAGTGCTAATAACTCGGTGGTCCTCGTGAATAATAAGAGAATTTTGGGGTTTGCATAAAATTAATTAAGTATCACCTCTGTAGGAAGATCCTCTTAAAATTAAACCAAAATATTTAAACGGGAAGGGTCCACCGGTAATAATATTGATTTAGGTGTATCTCACATGGGTTTCAGTTATTGCTTTTTTAATAGAAAATTAAGGAATGAAGGTCTACAATTACAATTCTCATTTCTTTCGAATGTTCCGCTATATTTCATTGGATATCAATCAATTTTCACTTAACATATTGGATACAAAGAAATGTCTTTATTTCATGTAGACCATTTAATTACCTACTTAAGATAAATTATGTTCAAAGCCATCACCCGGTTCGGAAAACACATTTTATTGAGGAAAGCCGGAAAGATCCGGCCGCCAATTTCATCGGAGTTCTGGGATAAAATTAGGTCCGTCTCCGAAAAGTTAGCTATCATAACATCAAATTTTATACAAAATGGTTCGTCAGATGAGCCAAGAAATGGTAACTGACACATTTTTGTGTTTATAAAAATAATATGGATTTCGTGTAGGCCACCTATGACACTTATGACTACACAACCGATCGCCTGCGGCTCGCTCCCGTGGAATATCGAAAACTCCTTGACTAGGTATACCGTCTCCGTTTCGTCATGGATAAAAAGGAAATTTTCAGCTTTTAAGATACAAAGTTTATGTATGAAAATAGTTTGGGCTGGGATTTGATGAATCAGTCATTGAATGAGTGCAGAGTCAAGAATTATTCTGTTATTAGTATATTATATAATAGGTATCTATTATATTATAAAAGATAAAAGCTGTAACAAAACCGCTTTGAAAAACAGCTTTGAATGACAATACTATTTTGCATCACAAGTCATATCAACGCTTCCTTTTCCATCACTATTATTATAAAAATAAATTCGAATGTTCATAGATAATTTCAAAGGGCAGATTCTACCAGGCGCCGGACAAAGCAAAGAATTTTATTGGCGGAAGTAATGCTCTCAAAGCGAGTCTTTAAGCACTGATTTCGATTTGATTTAGGATCGCTGCAGATAAAAGAACTGAATGTAGTTATTGACGATGAATGATTTCGAACTTTATTGTTTGAGCAGGAAAGTAAAATACGGGTTACGGGTAAGAGAATACCAAAAATAACTCAGACAATATGAGGGAGACGAATTTATAATTAACTGCAATCAACACTCGCGTATAGAATTTCGAGCATTCCGGACATTCGTCGAGGAAATATTTTAATTTCAAAAATGGC
Source organism: Erebia epiphron (assembly GCA_963932025.1). Lineage (NCBI taxonomy): Eukaryota > Metazoa > Arthropoda > Insecta > Lepidoptera > Nymphalidae > Erebia > Erebia epiphron. The sequence goes on along the minus strand of OZ009945.1, from coordinate 54,006,432 downwards.
CCGGATTCAAAGGATTCCGTATGTTTTTTTTTCCTTTGTAAGAGAGGCAAGATAAAATGAAGCACGGACACAAATGACATTTCCTGAAATTTTGACACGGAAAATATTTGTGCTGGTGCGCGCTGTGTTTTATTTGTTTGTGAGAATGAAATTTTAGATGGCACCAACATTTCTCTGTTTGGGTCTAGTTTACGTTAAATACATTTTCGACGTACCTTAATGTTCGCGTTCGTTGTGTGTGTGTGCGTTCGTGCACTTTTAAGATAAACAGATCAAAATTTGTAATCTTTTTCTATAGGTACATGTTTTTCATTTATTTATAGTATATTTTATCAACACCGATTATCTGGACCTTTTAAAAGTCTGAACTTAAAAAAAAAACATTATTACTAGCGACCGCGACTTCGCCCGTGTGCACTGAGATTTTTTGGTTCCCGCGGGAACTTTTTAATTTACCGGGATAAAAAGTAGCCTGTGTTATTTCAGACTATAATCTATTTCTGTGCCAAATTTCATCCAGATCCGTTCAATCGTTATGGCGTGATTAATTAACAAAAATCCATCCATCCCATCCATCTAAACTTTCGCATTTATTATATTACTTAGTGTTTCAAAGAGGAATCTTCACACACACACACACTTTACCTTAGAACTTAGAAGTAAGTTATGACTGAACGGCAGCGATTTAGTTGCTTTTCTTTAAAACAAAAAAAATACGTGCCGAATTGAGATTCTCCTCCTAATTTGGAAGTCAGTAAAAAAGTAAATGTCCATTAGTATAAATGTCACCGTAAGATTGTAAAAACCGTTGGATTGTAATCTATCTAGCGAGATTGTAAACTGTCGAAAGATTACAATTTAACGGATTATTTTTCGGTAGATTAGGCACTACCTGATTATTTATTCGAACCCTCACCTAACCTACAAGTAAACGTACATAAAATGAATATTTAAAAAATTGACATTCAAAACATTGAACAGAACATCTGTCGACAGTTTACAATCTATGGAGATAAAAAGCGTTAGATTGCAATCTGATGGTTTTTGCAATTTTACGATGACATATATATTAAATTTATATATTTAAAAAAAAATTCATGTCTGATAGTGGTAAACATAAGTAAAATCAATAACCAACCAACCAAACAGCATCCTTTTCCAACTGTACCGGCCCGTGCCACGACAGATGTTAACATATGTTGTTTGTGCATCGATGTTTGTTTTTTTTAAAGGGAAAGACTCAAGACACTCCCCTCGCCTTTATTTATGTCACGAGAAATTAACTGTCGACTATGAATGCTTTTGGAAGATAGAATTCCCTAATAGCCAAGGCGTTATTAGGTTGGATTTAGTTAGCTACTATGTTATTTCGTCCATTAGAATTTTTTATTTTGTTTTAGTCTACTTATCTTCGAATGAAGCGACTCATATTACAATTATGATAGAACTTCACTTATAGGTAAGTTCGTTTAATCATAAACGAACCGAATGATCTCAGACCAGGGCGCGTTTGGAACCCTCGTAGCTTTAGTTTTAAGATACCGTTACTGATTATCACCATTATATTTTATAAATAACTGGACGTCAATAAGTGTAGTATACCTACCTAAATTGAATAATTGATTTTGACTGTGACTTTAATTATAACTACTACAGTATAGAAATAGAATTTCACCAGGTAAGTTCATTTGATCATTACCTAAGAATTGACAAGAACAGATTCGATAGGTAAACTGTATCCCTACCCATGTCGTATAGTAAGGAGGTTAAAGTTTGAATCCCTAAATTTTGGCCCCTTTTGCGATTGTGAAAATTATATTTCAATCGACTGAACTCCAACTATTTACTTAATATTTTAGATTTAGCTTATCAACTGCAGTACAGTAGTGCTGGACCTTTACGGGATAGCCACTCTGGGTACTCAACTACGCGTAATAATTACTGCCAAGAAAACGAACAAACTTATTCGATAGAATTACTTAGTTTTTAAATAACTAAGAACGTCGGACGTACAGACGGATGTAGTCACATGATCATTAAAGTTCCTTTGAAAAAATATTTTAAAAAAGGAACCATGTGGTGTCTTACGGAATCCTAAGAAAATAATTTTCTAAGAAGCCCATGCAAAAGTTTTTCTTTTCCAATTAATATACACCTACAACTAATTAAACAGTTGTGTCGAGAAAGATAGTTTCCTTTTAGTTTTCCTTTAGTTGGCCGTTTGAAGTTCGCAATCTATTTAAGGGATATAAACGAGCCATAAATCTTGATTAATGCGAAACATCCACTCCCCACGAGTTCAAGGGACGTGTAGGGACGTTTAAAAATGTCTTTATTTTGACTCGACATTGTAAGGAAGGCTGTAGACGTAAGACTTTGTGAAATGAATTAAATATTTTTCTTTCGTATCGGATTCTTAGTAAAATTATAATGTTATTATTTATATTATATTTCTTATTCATAATTTCTAAATTTGATCTGAACCCTAGCTAAGTTTGTAGGGAGTTATTGGATTTCCTCGCTCTACAACCAACTACCTAGTTAGGATTCACTTCCTAAGTGTAGGCGTTGAAATGATACACTCGATAATAACTACCACGATAGTATATTAAAATAATGTCTTATTGGAAAACAACATTGTATAGATAAATGGTAAAAGAACGGTGGGCCTAGCAGCGAGGCTAGACGACCACGCTTGTTCGCGACTGTAGAGTGAATAATCCTCCGGCCGTTCGACGTTGCTTTCTGCCAATCAGCGATTCGATATTCGAACTTCAGAACATAGCTCGCAGACGTATGCACTGGCCGGTGCGAAGCAAAGAGGCCAGCTAGCGGAGCACCACATCACCCCCCTGCAGAGTGAAAAAGAACGGGAGAAGAAAAAGAAATTAAGTTTGTAAATGCGACGGAAAACGCACCCTACGTCCGGAACGCGTATAAACTGGAGTTGTACTTGTTGCATCTGATGGATCAAGTGACAAGTAAGCTGGTTTCAACCTGTCAATAGAGACTGTGATTGGTTTCCCTTTCACTTCAATCCTAAAAGACTTTTCACCACGCTCCAACACCTTGAAAGGACCGGTGTACGGCTGCTGTAACGCTAGCTTGATCGTTCCTCGACGTAAATACACGAATGATGCGGAAGATAAATCTTTAGGTATATAGAAAAACTTTTTGCAATGTGCAGTTGCAGGAGTTGGCGATAGATTCGCCATATGAGTGCGAAGTCTATCAATAAAATATGCTGGATCAATATGACGATCCTTAAAAGTAGGGTTAAAAAATTCACCTGGCAATCTCAGTGATTCCCCATATACAAGCTCTGCGCTAGAAGTCCCGAGGTCTTCCTTCCAGGCGCTCCTTATTCCCAGGAGTACAAGTGGGAGTACCTCGGTCCATTGCGGGTTAGCGTGACACATAATCGCCGCCTTCAGCTGGCGGTGAAGTCGCTCCACCATACCGTTGCATTGCGGGTGATACGAAGTTGTCGTGCGATGCTGCGCGCCGGTCAACTCCACTATCTTAGAAAACAAATGAGAGTTAAATTGAGACCCTTGGTCGGTAATAATGACCTCAAGACACCCTAGCCTTGCTAACCAGCCAGAAACGAATGTAGCTGTGCACGTTTCGGCGGTAATGTCTGGCATTGGAAATACCTCAGGCCATCGTGTAAAACGATCGATGACGGTGAGACAGTACTTGAAACCAGACGAGTAAGGTAATGGGCCTACTATATCCATATGAATCACAGAAAAACGATTAGATGGATCTGAAAATCTAGACAAAGGTGAACTTGTATGGCGGGTAACTTTTGATAGTTGACACCCCTGACAAGCACGTGTCCACATGCGACAATCCTTTCTCATAGACGGCCATACAAAACGTTCAGCTATCAAGCGTGAAGTAGCTCGTACGCCAGGATGACTAAGATTATGAAAGTTGTCAAAAATATTCCTTCGGAAATTCTGAGTAACAAAGGGACGGGGTTTTCCAGTAGAGAGGTCACAAACTAGTTTAACTGTTGTGCCTGGAATCGGAACGCGTGCCAACTTCATTGAAGTTGAATCACGCAGCTTCCTTAATTCCTCATCGGATGCCTGCGAACGAGAAAGCTCCACGAGGAGGTCCTGTGCTGAGATGCCCTCCACTCGCGAGAACGCATCTGCAACGAGGTTGTCTGCCCCTTTGACATGCTGAATATCTGTAGTATACTGTGAAATAAAAATAATTTGATTTAACTGAACAGGGGGAAGCTTTTCTCGTTTTTGAGAGAAAACATATAACAAAGGTTTATGATCAGTAAAAATCGTGGCGGGCTGAGCCTCTAGAATGTGCCTAAAATGCTGCACACTTTCATAGACTGCTAATAATTCCCTATAATAAGCTGGCCAAGTAGACTGCTTTTCGGTCAGCTTTTTACTGAAAAATGCTATCGGCTGCCAACCTTGTCCTACCTTTTGCTGCAGACAGGCACCTACATGCGAACAAGACGCATCAGTAAATAATCCTAGATTAGCGTCAGGCAAAGGGTGCGCTAAAAGGGTTGCGTTAGCTAAACTTTCCTTACAAGCTGCAAAACTACGCTCTAAGTCAGGTGACCAAATAAATGGCTTTGCACCTTTACCTTGAATAGCTGACAGAGCATCAATGAGTGGCGCTTGATAACGTGCAATGTGAGGAAGAAATCTCCGATAAAAATTTACCATACCAAGGAAACGTCGGACTCCTTGAACCGTTTTTGGCAAGGGAAAGTCCTGTAAATCCTTGATCCGTTCGATAGGCGGGCTGATACCAGCAGCACTAATCCTATAACCGAGGAACCTTACTTCTGAAACATTGAAATGGCATTTTTTCTCATTAATTACCACGCCGTATTCCTCTAAGCGCTTGAATAATAAACGTAAATGCTCGGCGTGCTGCTGCGGGTCCCTAGAAAAAACTAAAATATCATCAACATAAGCAAAACAAAAATCCAAGCCACGTACGACTTCATCAATAAACCGCTGGAATGTTTGACCAGCGTTGCGTAACCCGAAAGCCATATAAGGAAATTCAAAAAGACCAAAAGGGGTTATAATTGCTGTTTTACAAATATCCTCTTTTGCGACAGGAATCTGTTGATATGCTTTAACTAAATCAATCGTACTAAAGATCGTTGAATTAACCAAATTTTGATTAAAATCACCGATGTGACGAACGGGATACCTATCTGGTATCGTTCGCGCATTCAAAGCGCGGTAATCACCGCACGGACGCCAGTCAGTGTCACCTTTTGGAGCTAAATGTAAAGCGGAAGACCAAGCGCTATCGGAAGGCCTAGCAGAACCGCATGCTAGCATGTTATCAAATTCTTTCTTTGCAACGGCGAGCTTCTGCGGACCTAGGCGGCGCGGGCGAGAAGATACTGGTGGTCCATCAGTAGTTCTGATGAAATGCACCGTGTTGTGTTTTATCTCGCGCACTGGGCCTGGAGGTCTAATAATGGCCGGAAATTCCGATAAAATATCGTTTGCACTACTTACTGTCTTCACGCTATCTTGCTCACATACCGTGATTGACGCCGTACTAGAGAGTCCAGTCGAGTTGTCAATCAGGCGGCTGGTGTTACAATCTGGTAACAAATTAAAATGCGCTAAAAAATCTGCACCAATAATGGCGGTGCTAACATCGCATATAACAAAATGCCATCTAAAATCTCGGCGTAATCCTAAATCTAAACCTAAAAGAATTGAGCCATACGTTTTAATGACGCTGCCGTTTGCAGCGCGCATACTATAATCGGCAACTTTAGGGTGCCGTTCTACCCACGAAACTGGATAACAAGATACATCAGAGCCAGTATCTATTAAAAAACGAATTTTAGATCTTCTTTCTGAAATAAATAATCGGCGACTACGTTGCGGGCAAGCTGGCATCGCCTCTACAGATTGCCTTGCCGGTTTCCCGGATCCACAAATGAACACGGCTTTGTGCATTTTGTCGCGCGCGATGCAAATCTACGATGATACCAACAAACCTCACCACCGTTATTTCGGTTGTTAGGAGAGGGTGAAAATAAACGATTGTTAAAACGTCTTCTGGACCTGCTTCTGCTTCTTTTAGAAAACTTACTATCCTTAGTAAGCGCTGCTATTTGTTTGGTCAGTTCATCAATGCGACCTGAAAGTGTAGCTACATTAGAATCGGATGAGCAAGCTGTTTTTTTTAAAGTAGAAGTAGAAGTAGATGGAGATGGAGTCACAACTGAAGTAGAGGGAGTAGTTACGCCAGGAGAGACCTCTAAAATTTTGTCCGCTAGGTCTGCAATTTTGTCCAAGCTTAGCTCAGACTGAGCGGCTAAAATTGCCTGAAGATGCTGCGGTAAACAACGCATCCATAATTGACGCAAAATACTTTGATCGCGCAATGCATGTCCTGCAAGAGAAAGTAGGTGGCGAAGAAATTGTGATGGTTTGCGATCACCTAATGCCTCGTCGCTTATTAATTGTCTAACTCTTTGTTCTTCAGACGCAGAGAGACGACGGATGAGTTCCTTCTTTAAAAAATTATATCGCTCAGTAGATGGAGGCTGAGTGATAACATCTTCAATCTCACCTATTATACGCGAATCCAATTGTGCAACAACATGATCAAATTTTGTTTGATCAACCGTGATACCTGAAATTGCAAATTGCGCCTCGACTTGAGCGAACCAGACTGTAGGTCGGTCCACCCAAAATGGTGGAAGTTTAGCTGAAACCTTACAAATTTTAGGTGCATCTGCAATGGGGTCAGATGCGGTACTCGCTAGCTTGGACCGTAGCGACTTATTTTCTTCCACTAATGGCATAGCTGATCCAAGCAGCTCCTTAATTTTTTTTTTAAGCGACTCATTTTCGTCTTCCAAAATTTTAATTTTCTCCATTATTTTATATTTAAGATCCTAAAATTTTTAAAAAACTAATTCGCTGAAAGAAAATAAATTATTGTTTACAAAATATCTGAAAATGTCAGATAGTCACGTTCCTATAAAACAAATTCAAAACAATTGACACTATTGTCTATAAATTTTCTCTTCCAAAATTTTGAATTTGAACTATAATCTTCCTTTTTATATTTGAATCTTGAAAAAAAAGAAATAAAATCTGCGATGTCAAATGTCCATCGATCCGTCACAGCATTCTATTTATTCGAAAATAATTTCGAAGTCTTCTTCGATGAATTTATGTTTCTCCTTGGCAACGATGCTTCACAATAATATTCTTGTTTAAATAAGTATTCTTCTGATTACTATTAAATTCCAAAGATTATTCTTCTTCTAGCTTGATATGAAACGTCCTCAAAAAGCGAGCTTTGACCTTTTATTGAGGTCACTTGAAAATAGACTGACCTTTTATTGAAAATATTCTTCTCGGGGTCACCATTTGTAGGGAGTTATTGGATTTCCTCGCTCTACAACCAACTACCTAGTTAGGATTCACTTCCTAAGTGTAGGCGTTGAAATGATACACTCGATAATAACTACCACGATAGTATATTAAAATAATGTCTTATTGGAAAACAACATTGTATAGATAAATGGTAAAAGAACGGTGGGCCTAGCAGCGAGGCTAGACGACCACGCTTGTTCGCGACTGTAGAGTGAATAATCCTCCGGCCGTTCGACGTTGCTTTCTGCCAATCAGCGATTCGATATTCGAACTTCAGAACATAGCTCGCAGACGTATGCACTGGCCGGTGCGAAGCAAAGAGGCCAGCTAGCGGAGCACCACAAGTTACATATGTTTCGGGTCTATTCTCTTTGTATTTGCCCGAGATTTTCATAATGTCTTAAAGGAATGTGATAAGTCGGCTAATCCGCACTTGGCCAGTGCGGTGGAATATGGTAAGACCCATCCCATTCTCAGATGAGACTCAAGCTCGATTAATGAGCCGGCAATGAGTTGAAATCATACTAATGTTATAAATGCGACAGTGTGTTTTTTGGTTTGTCCTTCAATCACGCCGCAACGGAGCAACGGATCGACTTGATTTTTGCCATGGGCGTGTTGAGGACCTGGAGAGTGACATAGGCTACTTTTTATTCCGGAATATTGAGGAGTTCCCGCGGGAATAAAAAAAACTAAGTCCACCCGGACGAGGTCGCGGGCATCAGCTAGTGATGAATAAATCTAAAATAACTTAGTTTAGACAAATATGTACACAATGAGGCCAATTCTGTTATACTAAACTAAACTAAAATAACAGCTCTATTTATATTGCTATTCCTTTTATAATACTCTCTGAGGAAAAGGCCAGTGCTACATTTAGAGCTGTCATTTTAGTTTAGCTTAGATATTCATGTGTGATACAGAATTGGCCACGTTATTTGTCTAAAATAAGACAAAAAAGTCTAAATACTGTCTGCAGCCTTTACGTTTTGCTTTATTTTAGTTACAATTATTCGAACTGGGCTTAACTTAAAATTTGTCTCAACTCCGTCTAACTATAGATATCTTGTGGAATACCTCAATTTGTCTACCGGCACGGATTTACATTTTTCATTCCAAATATAACGGATAACAAAGTAGGCCGGGCGCCTAAATTAATAATGCTGTAAACCTAAATAAATTTGAAAGATAGTGCTCCTTAGAGGATTATAATAATATGAAGCGCTGAATTCTTTATGAAAAGAGCAACTCCTGAGTTTCTTGGTGGTTGTTGGTGGTGCTCAGTACAATTTTTTTTCCGAACCGGTAGTAGAGTCTTCAGTTATCATAAGTAACACAAGTGGCATTTCATTTGTAATAGACTAAAAGACAAGACTCAATTATAGAAGACTAGATGAAGTCCACGACTTCGTTCACGTGGTTTAAGGTTTTTTTAGTCCCGCGGGAGCTCCCTAGTTATCCGGTGTAAAGAGTATCCTATGTCCATGGAATATGATAACCTATGTATTTATCTAATTTCATCAATAATTGTTGAAAATGTGGGCCGTGAAAATGTGGCATACTGAAAGACAGACAGACATACACACTCTCATATTTCTAACAATAGCATGGGTAACATTTGTCCGATCCATATTATGTTCGTCTGATTGTGGATATATAACTTTATTCCTTCTTATAATAAGACGTCAATTGCGAAATAAAATAAAATAAGGAAATTAAATTAGAAACATTTAAGCACTGTGGATTAACGTACAAATAAAAACACAGATTTACCGAAACAATTCAAGAATAACCTCTAGAAAATAGGCCAAGAAACAGACATGCTACATTTTTACAGCTTCATTCATTATTAGGGTTGCCTAAACTACTTTTTGAAAAGCATTTTGACAGGATTACTTAAGTTAGTTTTTACGTTTTTTTTGACAATTTAAGTTACATAACCCTTACCGTAGAAACTATTATAAATATTTTTTTTATTTAGCTTTGGCCCTGCTGCTCGTAAATATCGTTACTTAGGTTTGTTGGACTGATTTTAAAGCCTTATATAAGTCTCATTTGGCAAAATAAAAAAAAACCTGAATATCAGAATGAAATGAAAAACTTTGTATACCTATTAGCACCAAAATTTCATGACAATGGCGACGTCATTGTTTTTGTGATAGGTAATCGTTCTAGTAAGTATGCATTTGCATACTTACTAGAACAGGGGCTTACTACTATCATTTAAATCAGTATTATTTTATTATGGCAGTTTCATGTGACGTATTTTGACGTAGAATGCTCAACAGGAACAAGAGCGTCAACAAAATTTAAATAATACTGTAGTAATTCTGAACGATTGATAACCCTGCCCAAAACAATTGTTCCCGAAATAAGAAAGTAAAGGATTACAAAACGTAGAAGCCCTACAATCATTACTTCTTTACGGCCGTGTAAGTATTTATTGAAGGAAACAAATCTCAAATAGAACGTATAAAATGCTTTACAGCTCTTTGATTTGTGTTAGGTATAAACATAAACATGGCCTGCATTGTAAATTGGGTCCTAACCTTTGTGAAATAAGGTACATATTGAAATGAAGAATAGCGAACAACAGACGGATGCGGGCATCAAGAATTAGCAAAGCAAATACAATGACGTGCAAAAAGTTTAACATTTTAGTTTCAGTGCCAACAAAGTACTGGGAAGGGAAATAAAAAAAGGGAAAAGCATATTTTCAAAACCAGTGTTATATTTTTTTAGAAAAACGCTTCATATTGTTCTAAAACCAAACTCGCAAACAGACCGAATATTGAAATGTCAACGGACTTCCTAGATATGGTTTTAGAATTGTATTCTGAAATTAAGATTTTAATGTGTATGTTTAAAAAACGTGTATTATTATTATTTTCATACATAATTTAATATAAAAAATACTTTTTAAACAACCGACTTCAAACTCCCGCGCCAACTTTTATTGTTCATATTTTAAAAACCGCTCGACCGATTTCGATAAAATTTATATGGGACCACATGAAAAGTATGCTCTTTCAAATAAAAAAAGAATCATCCAAATCGGTCCACCCAGTCAAAAGTTCTGAGGTAACAAACATAAAAAAAAATAAAAAAATAATGCAGTCGAATTGAGAACCTCCTCCTTTTTTGAAGTCGGTTGAAAACTTACGAAAATAGTAACGCGTTTCCAGCCATTTATCGTTTCAGTACATTGCTGAATATGAATCAATACGGGGTATCATTACACTTTTTTTAAATAATACCTAGTGTAGTTCGTTTAATATTATTATACCCCTATAGTTTTTCTAAATTCACACTTAAAGGAAATCTGACAGCTACTTAGTTTTTATCCCGGAAAATTGAGGAGTTCCCGCAGAAATCAACCAATTAAAGTCGCGGGCGGTTTTAAAATATTTAAAAAATGCACCTTGGCATAAAACATTTTAAGAAAGTTTCCAACTGCCCTTCCCAAAAATTCACCTGCAAACTCAACAATTTTTACCTTTGTACTTATATAATTGTTAGGTACAATATAGCGTCAAGGTTCACCTTGCAAGGGACCCCTTTTGTTTATGAAAACACAATACGAACGTAAAGAAGAAAGTCTTGAGCGAACGGATATCTCCGGGATATTTATTTTTCTCTCGGATGCATGTCTGTGCGACTGTAGATGTGTTCCACTTTGGTCCAACTGATTCGACCTTGTTGTTTATTTGATCTTGAATATTACAATTTATTGAGTTAAGATCTTGTCTGTCATCTGTGAGTGATTTAGTTGCTCTTTGTTTTAACACTGGATGATCTGCGCTCCGATTGATATAAGGAACTCGCAATCGTAATCGTTTTTCAAATGGATATTTTTTTTTAACCCACTACAAGTTAGCCCTTGACTGCGATCTCACTTGATGGTAAGTGAAGATGCAGCCTAAGATGGTAGCGGGCTAACTAACCTGTTAGGGGCACGGCAGTTATATTAAACCCATACCCCTATTCGGTTTCTACACGGCATCGTACCGGAACGTTAAATCGCTGGGCGGCACATCTTTACCGGTAGGGTGGTAACTAGCCACGGCCGAAGCCTCCCACCAGGCAGAACTGGTGAACTGAACTTTAATTTGAACTGTTTAAAGAGTTCATAGATGCCAGCATGTCGAAAAGCTTGTAATGAACTCCTTAAACAGTTCGAGATATACGTTTTAAGCTGTCGAATGATTACGATTTGCTTAGACAATGTGGCCTCTGATTAAGTTATAGAAACAACTCACATTATAGCAGGAGCTGCGTCTGTAAGTTGTTAGCATTGCACCGGAGATCTCTAGACTACATCTATCTTATGGCACAGAAAAGGCTTAAGGACAGAAATGATACGTGTTTAGTGACAAAAAAAGGAACGTTTTTCCGCAATTAAGTACAGGTACGGAATCCTATTATAAGCTTCTTCTGGCATGCAATAGCGTAATTTTATCATAGAAACTCACACTCAGTACAGCAAGTTTTATTATTATATATTTAAAAAAAAGTTTATTCAATATCGTCAATGTAATTTCTTTTCGCGGATTGAGTATACGGCCTACTTACTGGCCGCTACATAGCAACACCGGGTAGGTTGGCGAATGCTGGGTATCGCCTAAAAGTTGTGTGTAAGCCCTAAGGCTCGAATACAAAACACAACATCTTCCGTCAACCGTGGTAGTAAGAAAACTTTCTATTGCGTTTTATAACAGGGTTTCAGCTGGTCTTTAAACGTAAACCATGTAGTAACGGTTTATTTCACAATTTGCTTAGTTATAATTTTTATTAACTCTATGAGTTTTTAATTTACTCGAAATAAACTTCTTTTTTTATAACAATAGAATCCCAAAGCGGAAGGTACCATTGTAATTTTCAGTGCCAGCCCGTGCCTACCGACAGATGTTAACATACGTCCATGTTTTCTTTATTTAAGAGATCTGTTTGTTGCTTTTTGTACGGATCCACGGCGCCTCCGGTCGCTCACTTATTATTTATGGCGGCAAATGCGATCTTCAATGAATGCTTTAATGACTGGAAGTGTCCGATATGCTTTCATTTTTCCTTTTCTTTTCTGGTCGGAATACCAATTTGTCTGAGCAAATCGTAATCATTTGAAAGCTTAAAACTTAATACTCGAACTGTTTAAGGAGTTCATAGATTTTTAAGCTATTGCATAGCTTCTATCGCGGGCCTTGAGCGTGGAGACCGAATCCAGAAATTCCGTAACGAAAATAACCTAACACCCCCCACTCAAACCGGCACAGCGGTGATACTTTTTAGTTTTGTCATCTATCGATGAATAGCAAATTTTTTAATGACTTTTTGAAATATCACGCTTGTCTCTTTAGTTCAGCAACTCGCCTCTAGGTGGCATTGGTTGTATCGGTGTTACTGCGCATGCGTAATCCCCCTCTTCGCCCCGCAATCTGGTGACTCATGCCTGCTTAGAGTTTAGGCATAAATATCCACCACCACCACTACAGCCTATTAACGTCCCACTGCTGGGCACAGGCCTCTCATAGGAGAGAGGGAATTAGAGCTTAGACCCGCCACGCTGCTCCAATGCGGGTTGGCGGGCTTTAACGACTATCATCACGGCTATACCACGGCTTAACGTGCTCTCCGAGGCACGGGGGTGAAACACCGCCAACTTCCAACTCCGGGCTGGCACTGAGAATTTCTTAATTGAAAAACCCAATACCTAACAATTTTAAATATAAATAATTATAATTACATAAGTTGATAAAAAATGCTATGCAATAGCTTTACCGCGGCAGTTTCCGAGTGCCACACGTCTTTTTTTTTTGAAGTTCAGGTATCCATGAACTCCTTAAACAGGTTGAATTATCTGTTTGACAAACGATTACGATTTCCTTACACAATCACACAAACAAGCAATCACATCATCATCATCCATCATCACTACAGCCTATTAACGTCCCACTGCTGGGCACAGGCCTCCACTCTCATAGGAGAGCGGGAATTAGAGCTTAGATCCACCACGCTGCTCCAATGCGGGTTGGCGAGCTTTAACGACTATTATCATGTTAGTGATAATAACCGGGACCGACGGCTTAACGTGCTCTCCGAGGCACGGGGGTGAAACACCGCCAACTTCCAACTCCGAGCTGGCACTGAGAATTTCTTAATTGAAAAACCCAATACCTAACTTTTATGCCCGACCGGGAATCGAACCGAACCGAAAGCAAGTTCTACTGAGGAGAGCCGGCAAGAAACTCAGCAATTGTCTACGTATCTCTTGGTGGTACGTCTTTACAGTCAAATATCTAAAATTGATTTACCAAGTTATATATTAATTAATAACATTTAGTACTTAATGTCGGTTCAATATAAACTCCATAATGTTCTCGAAGTTTGTTCCGCTTTAAATATATTTAATTAAGATTGTTAAGTAAGAACTAAGAGTAGATTACACAATGCGTTAAAGGTATCTTGAATCTTTTGTGTAAGTTTTTAAACTTTAACTAAAACTTATTCTCTACCTCTTTGTTTTTGTTTGCTAAAATTTACTTGGTTGAAACCTTTTTAATTAGCTTCACTAGTGGTTCGCACCAAAGTTAGACGTCCATTACACCACAATAGAAAATTAATCTTTCCCTCGCTAAGATAACAATTTTATTTTATTTGATACTTGACGTAAGAGACAGTTGTTGTTAGGCTTTGGGCCATTTTTTTATCCACTACAAGTTAGCCCTTGACTGTGATCTCACCTAATGTTCAGCGATGATGCAAGATACTGAATATGACACCACGACCACTGAATATGACACCACGACCACTGAATATGACACCCCACCCACTGAATATGACACAACGTCCACTGAATATGACACCCCACCCAATGTCTACGATTGTAACGGTCTTACCTATTAGGGGTTGGCAGTTATTCTAAGCCCATACCCCTAATCGGTAGCGCCGTTGGGAAATACCAAATTCATACGTTATTTTAAACTAGACTAACAACTAACTTTATAAGTTTATTTAAAATACCGTTGTCCTTCATACTTCCTGGAAGCTCTTAGATTTTGCAGGATAAAAAGGAACCTATGCTATCATTCTATAGGTCCTCTATATCCATGCAAAACATCACTTAACAACCACTGCACTACTGTGGCATGATCGAAGGACAAACGAGGGAACAAAACTTTACTATTTATGATAATTAATATTAGCTGATTCCCGCGACTTTAGGAACTCCTTAACTTTCCGAGATAAAAACTAGCCAAGTTCTCAAATAAACCCTCTGTTGCGGTGTGATTGAAAGACAAACCAATAAACAAACATACTTTCGCATTTATAATATTTGATACTGAAGATGGTGGCGTTCTTGATCATCCAAAATCTTACCGTTTCTAATCATTCTATCTCCACGTCTACCGGAATGCTCGCACGATATCGGGGCAAGTTTTCACATAACTCAAGCCACTCGATTCGGTAGCCGAGTTTATTATTTGTGTTTCGCGATACGTGTATATATTTCGTGTTTTATAGGGCTCCACTAAATCTTTGTTTCACTCCGAAGTCAATACGACGCCAGAGAAAAGAGTTTGGGTGCTTTCAGTTTCAATTTTTTGTGTGATTTTATTTTAAACCTTAGCATGCAAAGCATCCGAACGCGGCAGCCAAAGTGTCTTCGAAATTCCACCCCCAAAGAGGTTACATAGGCGGTTCAAGTTATATCCATGAAACTTGGTATTTGTGCTTTCGGTGAAAATTGAATAATTTTATGTATTTCGCAGTTTTTTGATATTTCTTTTTTTAAAAGAACCTTTTTAAAAGCTACGAAATCGCAGGTAAACGCTAGTTTGCTATAATCCGCCAATGCAGACAACACTATGTGCTACAGTATATATTATAGCTTACACGAGTGTGAATTGATGGCTTACTGGGAGGTGAATATCGCAAGCTGCATGTGCAAGCTACACGCTGTACGTATTGAGCGTCTTGTTCCTTGATTGGTCTTTGCGACTTTCATTAATACTTATTTCAAAGATAATATTGCGAAAGGTCCTGTGGTGTTACAGATACAATTACTTGGTTCATTTATAATTATACCAACTATAGTAAGTAAATAAACCCAGATTTGGGAGGTTAAGTTCGAGAACTGAGAGATCACAGATTTTTAGGTCGCATAACATTTTAATTTTGTAAAGAACACAGCATCAAGGCCAGGAGCCGCAGCAGAAAAGGCTGAAACCGGCAAGCGGCGGAAGTATGCCTCACCGCGGTTAAGTGCCTCATCTGGTGACAGAAGGGCTGGCTCATTTTTTGCGCAAAGGATCAGCCTGGCTGTCCAGCGCGGAAATGCAACCAGCATTCTTGCCACCATTCCATGCGGGCATGATTTATATAGTAATTAGGTTAGGCTATCTAGCATTAAGTTCTATTGTATTATTTTCAATAAAAATTGTCCATATAAAAAATAAAAAAAAAACATGTGCTCCCTAAGTCCACATACGTCCTACACAAACACTGAAATCCCCACCAGACAAGAACGTGAGCAAATTAAGAATTAATTAACCGCTAAGGTGTGGAAGCACCCTTCCGGCTTTGTATTTCCTGCCACGTAACTTACCTATCTATATCTTAAGAGCCCAAAACGTGAGAAGGATAGATATATATTCACTGTAGTGTAGCGGACAAGAGATTTAAACAGAGCGGGCATGATTTATAAGACACAAAAACAAAGTAAAATATAAAATGAACTAGATATTTAAATGAAATATTCGCTTCATCCACCACCACCACTACAGCCCATTAACGTCCCACTGCTGGGCACGGGCCTCCACTCTCATAGGAGAGTGGGAATTAGAGCTTAGACCCACCACGCTGCTCCAATGCGGGTTGGCGGGCTTTAACGACTATTATCATGTTAGTAATAATAACCGGGACCGACGGCTTAACGTGCTCTCCGAGACACGGGAGTGAAACACCGCCAACTTCCTAACTCCGGGCTAGTACTGAGAATGTTCTGGTCAGAAAAACCCAATACTTACCGGGTTCGATTCCCGGGTCGGGCCATAGGGCCCGACCCGGGAATCGAACCCGGGACCTCGTCGGCCGCAGTCAACCCTGCGATGCTACCCACTAGACCAACGAGGCAGTTATTCGCTTCATATTTTTGACAATTTCAACTATCTACACTCCGCTCTGCTTATTGGACGGGCACAATAATAAGTTTAATTACTTAGTTCTAAGCCTAACTTATTCTTTTGACAAAACACTAAGTTTGTCTTACAAAAATGAAAAACATACGCATATTTACCTACCGGAAATCGTAAACAGGACTTTCCTTTTAGTCGCACCACTACGATACAAAGGCATATTATGTATCATTTTAGTACATGCTACTAGTCTAGAGAGATCTTCCAAACCAAACCAGTAAAAACAGTTTGGTTAGTTTCAAGTTTGTGTTCTTGCTAAGTGTGTCATCCGTTGGGATCTATAGAAACGGAGCTATCGCTTTGTATTGGTCAAGTAAGTTTATTTCCTGAGGAAAAGCAGAAGTTAAGAAACAGTGCACAGTGACGACTTTTTCCCGTATAATAGTAATTGTGAAACATACTTGCGACAACGTCACTACATATAGTAACATTTAAATGTTTTAAGCTTTTTAAAGGAATAATATTATCATTTTGAGCAATTGCTATTAAAACTTAATACTGAGTACTAATACTAGTACTACTAGGCTACTAAACTTAGTACTAATAGGCTGAGTTTGTTGTGGGCTCTTCTCAGACCAGGGCGCGTTTGGAACCCTCGTAGCTTTAGTTTTAAGATACCGTTTCTGATTATCACCATTATATTTTATAAAAAACTCGACGTCAATAAGTGTAGTATACCTACCCAAATTGAATAAACGTTATTTGACTTTGATACTATTCTAGCTTTTCGCACGGCTTCGCGAACCTTAAAAGTTTGCTTTTGATTGGTAAATTTGAAATCTCTATTTTATTCCGATATGGGTTGGATTTAAAAAAATAATATTAGGTGTTTTCCAATTTTAGCCCAAGTCAGTCAATCGGTCCCTTTTCCATTTAATATAATATTAAGATTGATATAATATGATGAATGATAACACCATGTAAGCATGACATAAAAGTTTGCAAACATCAGTGCTCAGAGAGGTGATCAGAGAATGGAGTCTGCTAACAATTTTTTAAGTGAAAGACTAATTCGTAAAGTTGATATTCCGGATGTGTGGACTTGTAGCGAGTCGACTTCACAAAAGAATGAGAAATCTAAATTTCCTTCTGATAAGCTCCGCCAAAAGCATTTCCTTTCCAAAGAGAAAATTTACCGAAAAAATACCGTGAAAACTCTTTGATTTTCCATGGCCTATGCCCATCCCCAGGATGCTATTCTCTGTACTTTAAAATTTCGTTAGAAAATATAAAAGTTAACTATCACTACAGCCAATTAACGTCCCACTGCTGGGCATAGGCCTCCACTCTCATAGGAGAGAGGGAATTAGAGCTTAGACCCACCACGCTGCTCCAATGCGGGTTGGCGGGCTTTAACGACTATTATCATGTTAGTGATAATAACCGGGACCGACGGCTTAACGTGCTCTCCGAGGCACGGGGGTGAAACACCGCCAACTTCCTAACTCCGGGCTAGTGCTGAGAATTTCTAGTCAAAAATACCCAACACTTATTATGGCCCGACCCGGGACTCGAACCCGGGACCTCGTCAGCCGCAGTTAAACATGCTAACCACTAGACCAACGAGGCAGTCATAGTCAAGAGGCAGTAATAAAAGTTAACAGACGGACATAATTACATCCTTTCGCATTTGTAATAGATATTATAGTTTATGAATTGCACAAGCATTGAAACGTCATAATTATTGTATTTATTTCATTATCAGCCATATATGAATACACTGAGTTAGACATAGGCATCTGTTAAGTACTTATCTCCAACCGATGCCAGCTAATCGCCGGATATTTCTTATTACCTTGCTACAATATATAGAGCGACTTTTTGCTCAACGACACGTTGCAAGTGTGAGCACTTTCTAAGTTTATTTCCTAACGATAAGCAGAAGTTTAGCGGGGCAAAAAACAAAACTCGATCCGCTGAAAGCCAAGGATTCGCTTGCATCCGAGAATTTGCGCCAAGTTCCCGGGAGTTCTCTGCGATTTCTTTATAAATGCAATTTGATGGGACTTCTCTATTCGATAAGTAACTTGATTTTATCCTTGGAAAAATAGTATAACAAATGTTTATAGAAATATGACTGGTATTCGCTTCGTATAACTTTTTGGTCTAACTTGAAGTAGTTCTAATAATAGAGCGATTTGATAGGACTTCACTATTTTATAAGTAACGTGACCATATATTTGGAAAACTAATATTACGATATTTAAAGGTATGCCTGGTATTCATTTCGTACAACTTTTTGGTCTATATTTAGACTGGAATTAATAATAATGGAATTAACCACTAGATGCATTGACTTACCAATACAATCGATGACTAGATGGGACTTCTCTATTTTTAACCGACTTCCAAAAAAGGAGGAGGTTCTCAATTCGGTGCGTTTTTTTAATGTATTGTTACCGCATATCTCCGTGGTTTCCAAACCGATTTGAATTTTTTTTTTGTTTTTTTTTCTTAATTGCATTCATGTGCATACAATATACCTATTGAATTAATTATAATGACATGAGGCCCGACATGATGACATTAATTATAATGGCATGAGTTTTGATGGTGAATTCATATTGTAGGTGTCAAGTAACGAGTTCATACTTAAACCCAAGTCCTAACTCCTCAAATCTGATGCTGCAGGGTACTGCACTCCTAAGCCGTGGGGATTAAGAGTACACTAAAAAGTTAAAAATAAAAATTATTTCCAAAAAACCGACTTCCAAAGCCACTGTAAAGTAAAAAATAATTTTGATTTATACACACTATGTTGAAGTCGGGCAAGTACAGTGCGACAAGTATAACTTGGCACAGCTGTGCGCCACTGTGCTCAACATCAGTGTTGCCATTGTATAGAACATGACACTAAATTTGGGAAAAAATATATTCATTGCGAATTCTTAGTTTAAATGTTAATGTTGTCTTTCATTTTGTTTTAATTATTGCTCAGTATTTTTCTATAGTAAAAGCACCATAAATGATAAGTTCAGTAAGTTTCGAGATTAGATTAGCAGAAAGATTTTTTGAATAATTCAAGAGGAGGTAGGTAGTATACTTACATTAAATTTATCCTTGTTATACATCTACTACTTGTATAATATGATTAGTTTCTAGTACCTACAGCATAGGGATGTTAGGAGATGCAATAAAACAATTTTGTTTATTAGGATTGATGATGGATTTTTATTATTCACATTTTGAATAAGAGTAATCAAAAGTGATCTTCTACATCTTCAAATTTCGAAGAATTGCTATCGGATGATATTGTGTCACTTTCACTATCGAGACATTAAAATTCACTAATTCGATGTCGT
This sequence comes from Erebia epiphron, assembly GCA_963932025.1. Classification (NCBI taxonomy): domain Eukaryota; kingdom Metazoa; phylum Arthropoda; class Insecta; order Lepidoptera; family Nymphalidae; genus Erebia; species Erebia epiphron. Next base: position 53,986,530 of record OZ009945.1, on the reverse strand, counting down.
CATTGCGATATAAATATATCCAACCTCTCAACGTGTTCAAAATGTGCCTTCCACGTAGCCGCCGTTACAGCTTGAAAAACATCTTGCTCCAGATTTATTATATCTGTTTGTGATCGGCCCATATTGTTTTCCTGAAATAATTAAAAACGTACCTACTCATGAAATTGGTACACGTTACAGTATATTATAATATTTCTTTGAGTTATTATTAACTAAAAGAAATATCGTTTTTATTAACTAGCGTTTAACCAGTATCGTACCTGGTGCTTGATGGTTAAATTACTAAATTAGGTAAGGTAAATTTTTACATGAAGCTGACAACACTTACCCGTCATTGCCGCCACTCCCGTACTTATGGATTTTAGTGGTATAATTACTTTATTTCTCTCATATTTTTGAGCACAAAACGAATGCACTTTTAGAACTATTTCTCTAGCAATACTTTTTATCACTTTTGGCATGATTACTGTTATGTATTTTACAAAATTTCTGCAACAAGGTCAACATGAACTTTTAAGTGTCAAAATGAATTTTCAAGATGGTCGAGTTAGATCCTAAAAACGCCACCGCCAACTTATACTTGTGGCACTGTATAACAAAGATAGGCCAAGTTGACGCGTGAGACTCGCCCGACTTCAACATAGTGTGTAGACATCAAAATTATTTTTTACTTTACAGTGGCTTTGAAGTCGGTTTTTTGGAAAGAATTTTTATGTATGTATTGACTTTGTATTTGGAAATTTAATATGACTGGTGTTTATTTAGACTGGACCGCTCTCGAAAAGGCCTATGTCCAGCAGTGGATACATACAGGCTGATGGATGGATGGATGGATGGTGTTAGTTTAGTACACTTTTTTAGACTATTAATTAATCCATCAATCAGATATTAATTATTATTTGGACTGGATTTAATATTATCTCTAATAGGAGCCTGGTGGTTAAGTCGTCAAATCGGCCTCCTATTCGGGTGGTGGGGGTACGTTATTTGGGCTCAAACGAGTATAGGTCTAACCCCAATACAGAGGCGTGGCACGTAGCGACAAATATTTTTCGTGCAATTATTTTGCTGGGTATTTCCGTGCCGCGTCGCTTAACTGGGGCCATAAACTCGTAAAAAAAAATTTGCTGCTGCGTGGCACACCGCGCCATGCATTTGTAGTGGGGCTTGACCTTAAACTCTCAGGAGTTATAATATTATGTGCATTCTTATTTAACTCTCAGGAGTTATATGCATTCTATGCAATTAATTATCACTTGCTCGGTATTAAAAGAGAACATCGAACAAAAAAAACGTATCCTCTCACAATAAGAACATTAAAAAAAAAGTTTTTTATTGAAATACTTAGAATTTTTACAAGTGCTTATGAATAGTCGAATGAATCTACCGCTTTAACATACTTTATCTTTATTTAAGGCCAAAGTCCACCAGGCTGGTCAAGTGCGGAAAAGCAGACATTACAAAGAACTCTCAGGCATGCAGGCTTCCTAACGCCAACTAGATAAAGATGTCCAAGATAGTATGTAGTTGTGGCAAGAGTTATCTGACAATATTTCAAATCCTATCATCGGCTTCCTCACAAATGCCTACCGCCGTGAACTGCCCGCCGTAAATCTGGAGAATGGACGATTAAATGCATCGATATATTATACGTAGGTACTAGATGGGCCCTTTAATAAAAAAAAGTCAGGCGTCCGACTTTGAGAGCGCGCTCCTAACCTGTCTTTGTCCCCATCGTAGCGCTGTCACGGTCGCTCGTCGTGTAGATAATTTGTTATTATAAAGTTAACATCTAAAGTCTTATTAGTTTGGCATTGTATAATTTTTACCCGACTGCGGAACGCACAGGGTTATGTGTTCATCAGTCTATATATGTTTGTATGTTCCTTGCAGGACAGCTACAGCCTAAACGCGTGGACCGATTTTGATGATTCTTGCACCAGTTTGTGCCGAATATATCAGTAGAGTGTCACTGTGGAAGCCAAATTTGAGAAAAAACAAAATGGCGCCGTCTAGAAGCCATAATGTAACAAATTAAAAAATAAAAGTCGATGGACTATGGCAAGTGGGGTATCGATGAAAAGGTTTTGCAAAATCATAGTTAGGTTTCTTTGATCATTTTCTCATTTTAACGATCATTTAGGATTTACGAGGCTTCAAAGGTTGTATTCCTTTGTGTCACGTTACAGAAAAAACGGCTGAACCGATATTGATAATAATTGCATTAATAGATTTGTTTTAGTCTTCCGAGTGTCACAACGGAGGCCGAATTTGAGAAAAAACAAAATGGCGCCCTCTAGAAGGCATAATGTAACAAATTAAAAAATTAAAGTCGATGGACTATGGCAAGTGGGGTATCGATGAAAAGGTCTTGCAAAATCATAGTTAGGTTTCCTTGATCATTTTCTCATTTTAAAGATCATTTAGGATTTACGAGGTTTCAAAGGTTGTACTCCTTTGTGTCACATTACAGAAAAAACGGCTGAACCGATTTTGATAGTAATTGCACTAATAGATTTGTTTTAGTCTTCCGACTGTCACAACGGAGGCCGAATTTGAGAAAAACAAAATGGCGTCGACTAGAAGCCAATAAATAAATGAAAGTCGATAGGCTATAAGCAAGTGGGATATCGTTAGATAGGCCTTTTAAAATCACACCTAGGTTCCTTAAACCATTTTTCCGTTTAAATGATAATTTAGGATTTACGATGTTTCAAAGGAAATTTTTAAAGTTCCTACTCATATCATCTATATCTATCAAACTAGGTGGATTATCTCAAAAACCACTCAACCGATTTTAAAACTTTTATGACTTATAGAAAGCTACATTATTAACAAGTAAAATAGGCTATATTTTATTTCCAAACAAATTAGAGATCCTTACGAAAATTGCAATAATGTTAGTTAAGTCGGAAAAAATCATCTCACCTGAGAGCTTGCGTGGCGTGCGCTGCCTAAATCGTTAAAGTTACACGACAACAATGTATGGTGGAAACGTTCCTCTCAAAAAACTCTAAAAAAAAGTCCGCGATCGCATATAACTATCTTTTAAGGTTGACTCACAATAACCATTTTTATGATTTTCAAATTTGGTCTAAACAGTGCTTTACTTGCGAAGGTGTTTTTACCAACATATTATTAATCGATAATTTCTTATCAAAATAAATATCTTACTCATCTCAAGTATTTAATTTGGACAAAAATTATTTACTCTTAGACTTTACACCATTCAATTTAGATGAATATCTAATGAGATATCGTAGAAATACAGTAACCTTCAACAGAAAATGACGCGGCCGGCAGCGGATAGGTAAGGGTGAAAGTGGGACGTACTCTCACATATTACGGTAGTTACATATCATTATAATACCTAAGCTTAATGTGACGACATTTACAAGTCTCAAAAAACTTGATGATTTGTACTCCTCCAATCGATCAATCAATACATTCATCAATGCCACATGCAGCGGATAGGTATTCGACTAACATAACTTCCGACTAACATTTTTAATGTCTATTAAAATATTGGTTCCGAGTCCACTTAGCTATAAAGTTAATACTAAATTGTGTTTTTGAAAATACTTAAAAATACTTTTTTGCATTGTCTACGGGCATTTTCGTAAGTGGCCGACGTTCATTGCCGAGGTCTCGTGACGTCGATGCGATAGGACTCTCGAAAATTAATGAGCTCATTTTTAGGAAAAATAGCAGATTTACAAACTTTAACAAATTAATATTAGCATTATAACAATGCGATGATGGTTATGGTGATCACCGCTCGTCATTACGAATAAATTAATCCGCTGCTTATTACTACTTCTTATACAAAATACTTATTAGTACCTTTGGTGCTACCACAGAATAGATAATAGATGCTACTTCGAGCAGATAAAACGTCGCCTGTTTACGGTGAATGCTTAACTAAAAAGTTTGAAATAAAAAAGTAATTTAAAAAGAACAAAAAACCCGACTGCTTGGATACCAAAAAGTATAAAACAAGACATGAATTGAAGTATTTCATTATTATCAATTTAAATCGTATAATATTAATAAAATGTATCAAGGCGCAGTCGCACGTTAAGTTTAGCTATTGGACGTAAGTAAGTGTAAGTTTATTTTAAAGTAAGTGTTTCAATTCACAATTGTACATTTCCAAAAAACGTAAACTATTCCTATTTAATATGTCATTCCATTACGCAATCATTTAAATTCTGCGGCAAACTGTATGATTTTTTTTTTTACTAACTGGCTTTACCGCTTATAAGGATATGACTATAGGAATAACACATAGGGCTACATTTCATCCCAGAAAATTAAAGAGTTCCCGCGGTAAACAAAAAACCTCAATCCACGCGTACGAAGTCGCGGGCATCAGCTAGTAGGTAATCTAATTTTATAATCCTTATTTAAGGGACGCCTAGCAACGTGACATAAAACTTTCATTTAGAAGTAATACTGATTTAAGCGATGCTAGTAACCCCCCTGTAACACTGCTAGTTTCTGAAAATATTTTCTACCCATTATGATTAGATTAAAATAAAAAAAATGAAGGACATAGCTACTTTTTCCCGAAAAAGAAAGCGTTGCATTACGTCAAAGGGACCGCGATTTCTTTGGCCCGCGTCAAAATTGACACTTCTTTTGTCGACTCCCAAGTTACATGGGCCCTGAATGGGGCTTGATTGACGTTTCCAAGAAATACCAACTCGGTAACTTTATTCGTGCGAATGTCAATGGAAAATTGGAACTAAACTTTCTTGCAACATAAATCGTCGAGAGATGTTTATCGGAACCTATAAAATGTTAGTATTTGTAGCTTGTTAAACATAGATAGACTATAGTGATTAATAGAAAGGTGTCACGACCCTTTGCAATGAGGAATTCGACACAGAGAGAGAAGTGACTAAATATTACTTGATTTAATTGAAGCGAAACTTCGAAGTGAAGGTAACCTCCTCGAGATCTTCATAATGTTCTCAAAGATGTATGAGCTCAATCAGGCCAGCACACGCATGCTGCGTGGACCGTAGTGGACTATGGCCAAATCCTTCTCATTCTGAGAGGAGATTTGGGCTCAGTAGTGGGCCGGCTATGGGGTTCAAGTGATCGTGATGATTATGATATTGTTTGACAGCACACATTTTGGGTATGTTTTAGAATAAATTTTACCACTTACGTGACGCTATTCAACTATTTATATTAAAATACTCCTTGTTTTTTATTTCAGTAATATTTCTTACGGCTACTAACTACGCACAATTTTTATTTATCATTTCGCATTAGAATTTAGCCTATCATAATGAATGTTCCTTCTTACAATCATTAAAAATATATGTCACCGTAAGATCGTAAAAACCGTTTGATTATAATATACCTCGCAAGATTGTGAACTATCGAAAGATTGTGAACTGAACATACTGATTACAATTTAATGCATTATTTTTCGGTAGATTATAATCCATCGAAGTAAAACCGTCAAATTGTGAAATACCGTGCGACGGAACGCACCTAGCGCGCTTATTGGTTGAACGGCATATGACATGCGTCGCCATATTTGTTTGTTATTTCATTTGTTGTCGAATGTAAACAAACAGTGTTTTGGTGATTGTAAATTGATTTCGTGTTGAAAATAACTCACAGCTTTAGAATTCGTTACATAAAATTGTTGTGGAAGTAAAATGACTCTATGATTAACCAAAGAAGTGCAGTTTGAATGATAGATAAGTTAGTATTCGTCACTGAACATAGCCTTAAATTACAGAAATTTTGCGTGTTTTAATATTTTTTATGCGCGTGAACCTATGTGATCTCATTTGATAACATTTACAATGTCGGATATTGAGCCTATCTTTCAACACCGACCAATCAGGGACGGCCTTCGGACAGCTGACAATTTAACGCGCGGCAGATTGTGATTTAACAGTTTCACTTCGATGGATTATAATCTACCGAAAAATAATGCGTTAAATTGTAAGCCGTATGTTCGGTTCACAATCTTTCGACAGTTCACAATCTTGCGAGGTATATTATAATCAAACGATTATTACGATCTTACAGTGACATATACATTCTATTTTATTTCTGTCATATTGTGTTTGGTTTCTATTTTGGTTTCCAACATTCTGAAATAAGCCTTTCACATAAATCAGTTGAATAAAAAAAATCTCATCGAAAAATAAGTGTGCTTATACCGATGCCAAAAAAAAGTAATTTACCTCGTTCGATTCATAACAACTCATGCCATATGAATTTGTTATATTCCTTGTACATTATTATACACTCCGTTTATACAAAAAGGAGCAGATAAGAGGCAATAAAGTATTGTTCGCGCTGTAATAAAAGTGTAACATTTAGAAAATAAACGGCACTGAGTATATTCAGATTTTATTTTCTCGGTCTGGAAAAAGACCGACTGGATAGAGGAAGTGTATGCTAAACTGCATACTGCGTGCTTGTGCACTGAATATTTTATATCGTTTAGTGGGATAGTTAACGCGTGGAGTTTCGTAACTCTGTGGCTGGTGTTTAAAATTGTTTGAAAACGGTTTGCAATGTTAAACTTTAAGTTGTTGTGGATACGTTATGTAAATAACATCGCTTTAGAATCCATACTAATCTATACTTAATATGCGTAAGTTTGAATGGATGTTTGTTACTTAATCACGCCACAACGGCTGAACGAATCTGGATGACATTTGGCACAGAGTCAGATTATTATAGTCTGGAATAGCGAATACCAAAAATCCTCAACCCACGCGGACGAAGTCGCGGGCGTCAGCTAGTATAACAAATGCGAAAGTGTCTTTCTGTTTGCTACGCTTTCATGCTCCATCCGACCGATTGACCGATTTTAACCGACTTGACGGGCACAAAGATAGGGTGTCCCGGTGTAGGTATGTAGGATATAGGCTTTTTCGAATTCTCGTGAGAATCAAAAAGTACCTAATACACGCGGATGAAATAACGGGCACTAGTTCCCTAGTAAATTAGTTTTGAGATTGTCTCTTTAAAAATCGTAGGTTAATAGCCTAAAATTTAAAAATCCTTTTAATTAGCTGTGGACAGTTTTGGTCTCATTTATCTTACAGCAGTATATTTTAAGCCATTAAGGTAATGGTTTTATAATGGGACGCCACATCGTTTATTGTTAATTTTTTTGGCAACTATTTTAAATGCACTTTTAGTTGATGATATTACGTATTTGCCTAGTATGTATATGAATTTATGAATAGGTATATGAATAATGAATATATGAATAGGTATAGGAAAGAATAGGTACTATGCTTATAATAGGTACTTAATTAACACGGACGAAGTCGCCGGACTCAACTAACTTTGAAAAAACATAATTTGACTTTGACTTTGACCCTTCTTATCGAAAAACAACAAGCAGATATTCAGCGACAGCTCTTAAAAACGCCGGAATCCATGATCACTAAAACCGAAAATTTACTATTGAAATAAATGTGTTCAATACATTTTGTAAGTTCTCTTCCTTAGGACCCGGATTTCCCGGGATTTCCTTTTCTTGTGTCAAAGTTGGCACTTTCCTCGGCGGACTGGGAATAAGTTATTGTAGTTATATGAACTCTGAATGCGTCTTGATTGACATTTTGTTACATGCTACATGTCGTAATTTAATTATTTTATTTGGACGAAGTTGACGTTTAATTCCATCAAGGATGAAAATATATCATGAACTAGCTCATGCCCGCGATTTTGTCCGCGCGGATAGAGGCCTTTTTGGTTCCCGCGGGAACTCTTTAATTTTCCGAGATAAAAAGTAGCTTATGTGTTATTATAGACTATAATCTATCTCTGTGCCAAATTTCATCCAGATCCGTTATGCCGTTCTAGCGTGATTGAGTAACAATCCCCCAATCCTATAACAACCTCCTTGCCTCGGGTTCGATTCCCGGCAGGGTCAATTTGGGAATTTATAATTTCTGAATTCTCCCTGGACTGGCCTGGTGGTAGGCCTCTTCGACGTACTGCCACAAACGATTTAGCGTTCCGGTACGATGCCGTGTAGAAACCGAATAGGGTTATGGGTTTAATATAACTGCCATACCCCTAACAGGTTAACCCACTACCATTTTAGACTGCATCGTCACTTACCATCAGGTGAGATCGCAGTCAAGGGCCTAAGAAGATATCTTGTAGTGGATAAAATAAAATAAAAAGGGAACCAAAAAACCTCAATAGGCAGTCGCGAGCATACGCTAGTTGGCTAAACCTAAAAGGGGCGGATCAACTAATTCCTGAAAACCCGGCAACTTAGTGCTGCAAATGTTCATGGACTGAGGTAATTAGTACCTAATTACTCAACATCAGGTGACCCGCCTGCAGCTCGTTTGTTTGCTCCGCCTTATTCCTCGCCGGCTCTTCTCAGTAGCAACAGCTTTCCGAACCAGTGATAGAGTCTGGACATATCATAAGACGTGACACAAGTTGTGAAATAAATAAATGTTAGTATAAAAAAATAGCAACCGCCTCGTTGGTCTACTGTTCGACTGCGGATGGCGAGGTCGCTGGTTCGATTTCCGGGTCAGACGATAATTAGGTAAGTAGTAAGTAAGTACCTATTGGATTATTCTGACAAGAAATTTTCCATCCTAGCCCGAAGTCAGGAAGTTGGTAGTGTTTATCCCCAGTACCTTGGAGAACACGACGAAAAGCCTTCGATCCTGCACCTAATCTCTCTCTGGTTGTGTCGGATTTTCCTTCTCATCTGGCTACGAGAAATATAAGGGAATAGAGAATGCCCCTGTTTTGCGCACACAATTTTTCACTATAATATCTCCCGCGCAAACGGCTGATATCTGTTGAGATTGGCCGTCGTGGCCGAATTTCGGTCGAGAGGACATTATTATCAAAGTAACAAAATAATTATCAATTTTAATCAAATTACGCAATTGAACTCCAAAGGTTTTGGTATTGCTGTAAAATAAATGCAACATTGCAGATTGGTTTCTGACTCCTGGCTTTAAATGATAAAATAATACAAAGCCACGAAGAAATAGCCGAATAATAGATGCGGTAGAAAATAGCATAAACTTGTGTAAGTAGTTAGTCTAATTTTCTTTCGGATTCGGCATTTATTATTGAATAATAAAGCCAAACCAAAACTTCTGCGTCGTCTTAAATTCGGCTATCAAGATCGGCAGTCAAGCCAGGTTTCCATATTATTTATTATAAATGCAAAAGTGTGTTTGCCCGCAACGCACCCTAATTAATCTGTCAAAATTGATTGAAAGCATATTAGAAAGACAGACACACTTTCACATGTACTTACATACGGATATACGTGATAAACATTGATGTAGAATTTTAGTACATAGGTGATAAAGGATTATTTGTATGACAAGAAAGCTTGTGAATAAATGTTCTAGCGGTTCTTGATAGTTGTGATTAGTTGTGATGGTGATAGTAAAAAACCCGACTGAGTTTGTTGTGGGCTCTTCTCAGACTAGGGTGCATTTGGACGTCTCGTAGCTTTAGATTTAAGGTATAGTTGTTAATTACAGAATACCATCATGTCATATATTTTATTGACAATCTAAAAGTGTAACTAAGTACATACTAATTTTTTAATAAACAATTTCTTTGGATTTGATTTGTATTGATAATATTGTGAAGTGGTTTTTTTAACTTGCCGTATCCAAAGTAATTCGTACGTACTGTCCACGATCTAAATGTTTGACCACTATTAACATTTTAATTAGTAATTTTCATGTGCAAAGCAAAATTAATTCGAAATCAGCCGAAGAAGGTGCAGATCCTACTATGCTAATTATCTGATACTTGTCCCTTTTTTGATCGTGTTTGGCTTGGAGATAATATTGTGGATTCTTGGAATTAATAGGATTATTACAATATTTACAAAGACTAAACCTGTATGAATGAGGCTGTACACATTGGCACTATGTTTTTGGCGAGTGCCGGCTGATAATGGTTTGTAATTACTACTTACTGGCAAATTTAGTTTAGTTTAGTTTAGAGATTCAGTTATTCAGAATTGGTCACTGTTCAAGTGTCAATTGTAAGGACGAAAATACACAACAGATTAAAAAAATTGTCTGGCTAGCATAATCTCATTTGCCGGCTTACTACAGAGCTCCTCTCAGATTGAGAAGAGTCCACCACGCTAGCCAAAAACGGATTGCTGTACTTGGTAAGAAACATCATCTAAACATATACCTACCCTACTTGGTATTTTTTGCAGGGTCATTAGCATTACGCATATTTCGAAACAAGTCCCTTTAGAGGACTAAATTTTTTTTAATAATTATCCTGCCTCGACATGAAAAAGAAATATAATGTTGCCAATTAAAAATCCGACGATCCCTGTTCACATTATTCTGTTGTTAGCATGAGTTCCTTTTTTCGAGTTAGCCCCAGCAGTGTATTTCAATTACGTAATTAACTCTTAGGCTTTTGCTCTCAAGGGCCCCAATTAGGAGCAGCGTTTTTGCTTAACATTAACGTCCTTTGTGAGGGCTAGTGTACTGTATTACGCTCGTCAAAGGGACCCGAGTGTCACTTAGTTTACACTAGCTGATTGCCCGTGCCTTCGTCCGGGTGGATTGAGCTTTTTTTGGTACCCGCGGGAACTCTTTAATTTTCCGGGATAAAAAGTAGCTTATGTGTTATTCCAGACTAAAATGTATATCTGTGCAAATTTCATCCAGATTCGTTCAGACGTTCTGGCGTGATTGACTAACATATATCCATGCATCAATAATTCATCCCTTCAAACTTTCGCATTTATAATAAAAGTACAGATTGAAGATTGGGATCTCGGAGCTATTTTTACCTAGATACTTCGGTCTCCTAATCGGGAGGTGCGGGTTCGATCCCCGATTATGCCTTACCTCTAACTTTTCGGCGTTATGTGCGTTTTGAGCATTTAATTAGGTATCTCTTGCTTTTTGAGAATTTAAGTATCACCAGAATAACACGGAAGGAAAACATCATAAGGAAACCTGCATGCCCGAGCGTTAATCATGATGTTCTCAAAAGGTGTGTGAACCAACCGTTTGCACTATTGTTTTATAAGTCGGAGGAGGAATTTTCTCTGGTTTGTTCTGGTGGGAGGTTTTGGCCGTGACTGGTTACCACTATACCGGCAAAGACGGTACGACGGTTTCGGTATGATGCCGAGTAGAAACTTATTAGGTTTAATATTATGACCGCCATACCTCTAAGAGGTTATCCCGCTTCCATCTAAAGTAGTGTTTTCACCAGAGATGCTGCTAAGCTACAGATGTGTGTCAAACCCATCAAGACTCGTCTAACATCTAGCAATCTAAGCTATAAAAATGAAGCGCCCCTATTGGTGGGTTTGACACACGCCCTTAGCTTGCAGCGCCCTTTGCCACGAAGCACATCTCCGGAGATCATGCAGCCACTCATAAACACAAACTTATCTGACCCGGTGGCCACTATTGAAATTAATTTTGAAGCCTGTTAATTTTTGTTTTTATTTATTTTTTCATACAAGCGATCCGCCCCGGCTTCGCACTGGTAGCACTTGATCAAAATAGTCCATACCCAATAATGGTCAGTCGGCACTGAGACGAACAACTCCACCATACGTTTCAAATTTTGTTCAGCAAGCCGCTGTGAACGCTTGGCACTTGAGTCTCCAATACGACGTTTTCGCTGCCCTCGCCTGGGAACTATGTTTAGAACTAACAACTAAGTTGAGACCTGGCTTTTTAGACATTTCGCAGTTTGTCTACAACTGCAGTTAGATATTAAAATGTTTAAAAAAAATGTTAGCAAGTTCTCTTGTATTTCTTATGACATACAATTTGACAAATATGACAGTCAGAATTTGAATAACTAAAGTTAATTGACTAATAGAGGTTTAACACAAGAAGTTGAAATTATTATTGCAATTTTCGTAGGCATCTCTAATTTTTGAAAATAAAATATAGCCTATGTTACTCGCTGATAAAGTAGCTTTCTTTAGGTGAAAGAATTTTTAAAATCGGTCGAGTAGTTTTTGAGTTTATCCATTACAAACAAACAAATCTTTCCTCTTTATAATATTAAGTATAGAAGACGTATAGATATAGTAGCGACGATGTGACCGGTCAGATACGGTTGATAGTTTGATGAACTATAGGGCTAGCGCTCTTCACCTCTGCGTCACCAATTAAAATTAGCCACTGAGAGATTGGTGGGGGGGGGGGGGGGCAGGTCAGTTTGAGCGGGTGATGGGTTTAATATAAATGCCATACCTCTAACAGGTTAGCCCGCGTCCACCTTAGGTTGCATCATCACTTAGGTGCAGATTGAAGTCAAGGGCTATCTTGTATAATAAAAAAAAAAAAATCTACGCGTTGGCCCTAAATCACATCCACCACGTCATGTATTATTGGTTTCGGAAACAGCCAACCTGCGTAAAAACAATCGTGATACATTACCGCTTTATGGAGTGAACGGAGGGGGGGGGGGGGGGAGGGGGGGAGTAGGTTTACGGGGCCATTTATAAAAAGCAATTGCTGCTATATATCACTGTCTTCCGCCTGATCTGTGCGGATTGACGCCGATTTGTTTTGTTCCCCTCTTTTTTTTTTGTTTGTCTGTATGTGAATTTCAACTGTAATTGATTGGTGAGAAGTTTCATTGAGAGTCTAGTATGAGTTCTAATATGCATACTATTCATTCTAATAATATTATAAATGCGAATATAACTATGAATTTATGAAGTGCATAATGATATTTATTTCAACTTGAAATACTAAAATTTTGCAAAGAATTTTAAAATGGATTATTTTTTTATCCTTTTATACAGCCGTCCGACGTCTTAATACGGCAGGGTTCCATTCAATTTCAGCGAAAGACTTTCTCCGTATTCTTTTGCTTCTAAAGGTTTTATTCAGGTTATAGTAGTCATTCCCAATGAGAGTTCATGCTATGAATGCCTCGAGCTACCGTACAATCTTGTTTTACCTTGAAAAATCCATACCAATCCATTCTAATATTATAATCCGAAAGTATGTCTCTCTGTCTGTCTATCCCTCTGTCTGTTTGTCTGCCTTTTACGTTTCAACGACTCATCTGTTCAAACGATTTGGGTGAAATTTTGTACAGGGTTAGAGTGAATCCTGGGGAAGGACATGTGCTACTTATCCCGGGAAATTAAACGCGGGAATAAAAAAATACCTGAATCCCCGTGGACAAAGTCGTGGGCATCACCTAGTATTGCATAATTTTGTAATTTTGTGGAACTAAACAGAGACGGTTATATACTAATACCACGTCGTCTCAACCTATAGACATCCACTGCAAAACGAAGGTCTCCTGCATGGATCTCCACAGAACACGGTCTTGTGCCGCTTGCTTCCAGTTGAAGTATTAGGTATAATACGATTGGCCTTAGAAATAGGAACCTTCAACATCGACGTAGAGTAGAGCTTCTTAGCTACCTTATTATACCTTTACCTTCCTTAATATGGCCTACATAAATATGGCTTAGCTGCACAATATTGTGATCAAATTTAAACTTTAAGCCAATGGAGGTAAAGACTATTTTCCATAAATACTATTTCTTGTTGTGATCAGTTTCTGAGAATCCTTGTGAATTTCTCGCTAATTTTCGCATCAACTTGATTCCTAGTATCTTATTTCAGTTACGGCAGTAGGTACCTAACAGACAAGCGTAAGCTGAAGATGAGTTTCGACGTTATCTTCATTCTGCATAGCTATAAATAATACAAGTATCTAATGGTCATAAAAATCTAAATGCGCCGAAAAAAGGTACTTTCACTAGCCTTATGCAAATGCTGATGATATATTATGATGTCCCGTGATAACATTACGGTTGCTATAAATATATTACATGGAGTGCTAATTATTATCGAAATTTTTCTGTCTACAGATTTTTTTAAATTTTTATTTACCAGGCCAAAATATATATAGTTACGAAATTCAGTGGCGAATCGAGTAAGAAATAGAACCTTTAATTTCAATTTTGAGATTTGAGGCATTTTCTGTGCTTTAGGTCACGACAGCAAGAAATTTATCATAAGAGTAGTTCCAAACCAACTTTTCAATGTAACACGAAACCATTCTTCCGTGAAGCAATACAAAAGTGTCGAAACACGATACGATAAAACGTTAATCCATTTTCCTTATTAAGAACATTAATTGGATGGCAAAGTGGATTAGCAAAGGGACATAGCGTCGCACCTTCCCAAAGAGTGGGAATTAAACCAACATTTAGGCTTAATCCCGATTAGGTATACGTACTGCCTATTTAGCAATCAAAACTAGTTCGTAATTAGAACAAAATTTATTATTTGGCTTAACAGTTAACTTATAATAATAGTATAGGCGTTGCGTTATAAAAACGTCATTGTTGTCATCATATCCTACTAATACTTTAATAAATGCGCTTAACTAATATTATAAATGAGAAAGTGTGTTCGTTTGTCACTTCACTTTCAATCACGCCGCAACGTATCGACGTGATTTTTGCGTGGTTATAGTTGAGAACCTGTAGAAAGTGACACAGGCAACTTTTATCCCGGCAAATCAAATAGTTCTCCAGGGATCTTAAACCAAAATCCAAGCTTTTTAAAAATATAGTGGAAAATATGTTTTCTGAATGTTTTCCAATGGTTTCCAGCGTGTAAATGAAAATACAAACAATCCTGAAATTGGATAGGTGTTCCCATAATTGAATTGTAGGTACTATTCATATCTTATTCATACGTTTTTGCCCCTTGGGACATACAAGCGTCTTGATACAAAAACCTATCAGGGAAAGTAAGATGGGGAGATGTCAATTATAATACTCTCTCTTTCTCTGTTAGTTGCGTAATTTTTCTCACTGCTAAGAGTCGAATTAAGCTTGTATTAATAAAATAAATAATTAAATTGAGTACAGGTTCTGAAGTCAGTCTATCACTCAATATCTATATCCATATTATCCATGCTAATATTATAAATTCGAAAGTGTGTCTGTCTGTCTGCTATACGCTTTCACGACTCATCCGTTCAACCAATTTCGATGAAATTTGGTACAGGGATAGATTGTATCCCGGGGAAGTTGAGTTCTGTGGGAATCAAACACTTAATCCACGCGGACGGAGTCGTGAGCATTATCTAGTTTTAATATATATAAATTAAAAATATAAAAAAGTCTCTCAAAGTCGAGTAGTAATCTGTCTAAGTGTCGTAAAATTGCCAGCTTAGGTTTCTGTCAGTTGCATGAGTTACATAGATTTGATACAGGTATTTCAATATCCTGAAGGAGTATGGGATCATGAAGCAGCGGAAATTGCCTAGAGCTCGCAATATAAGGAATATATTTTACATTTTATAACGTATTCTTTAAAATTGTTTTTTAAATATACTATCTTCATCCGCGTGAATTGAAGTTTTCTGGTTCCCGCGGGAACTCTTTAATTTTTTGAGAAATAAAGTAGCCTTTGTGTTATTCCAGACTATAATCTATATCTGTGCCAAATTTCGTCGAGATCCGTTCAGCCATTCTTGTGTGATTGAGTAACAAAATAAATTCTTCCATCCATCCATCCAACCATCCATCCATCCATTCATCCATCTACCCAAACTTTCGCATTTATAATCTAAATATGTATAAATCACGTGTCACGTTGTTTGTCCGCGATGGACTCTTAGACTACTTAACCGATTTTAAATTAAATTTGCACACCGTGTGCAGTTTGATCCAACTTGAAAGATAGGATAGCTTACATCTTAATTTATATGGCAAAACAACGTTTGCCGGGTCAGCTAGTATTACCTAGTATAGATTTCCGGCATGCACGTTTCCTTACGATGTTTTCCTTCACCGTTATTAAGCAAGTAACATTTAATCCAAACTAAAAATTATTATAAACTAGATGATTCCCGCGACTTTGTCCGCGTCGATTTATGTTTTTTGATTTCAGCGGGAACTCTTCAATTTTCCGGGATAAAAAGTAGCCTATGTCCTTCCCCGGGATACGACCTGTAATTGTACTAAATTTCATTAAAATCGGTTGAGCAGTTGGGCCATGAAAGCGTAGCAGACAGACAGACACACTTTCGCATTTATAATATTAGTATGGATGCAAAAGTGTATCTGTCTATCTGGTACGCTTTCACGGCCCATCTTTCTCATCTTAATACCTAGTTTTATCTAGAATTTTTTATATATATTTTTTTATCCACTACAAGTCAGCCCTTGACTGCGATCTCACCTGATGATTGAGTGACGATGCAGTTTAAGATGGTAGCGGGTTAACCTGTTCCCCATGGCAGTTGTATTAAACCCATACCCCTAGTCGGTTTCTACACGGCATCGTACCGGAACGCTAAATCGATTGGCGGCACGTCATTGCCGGTAGGGTCCCACCCTATACCGATGCCTCCCACCAGGCCAGATCAGGGAAAATTCAGAAATTATAAAATTCCCAAATCGATTGAACCCGGGACCTCCGCACGTTAAGACAACAGCGCTCAACACTGCGCCATGGAGGTCGTCAAAAGTAAAAGTAGTAGTAAAGTAAGTAAAGTACATTTGTCATGCTAGCTTTTCATTTTTAGGAGGCGATATTGCAGCTAAACGCAAACAGCACACTATATTTTAAGCATAACAATATTAACATAGACTGGAAGGCAAAATAATCATAACAATATTTGGTAGCAAAACCTGAAATGTTCTGTAGTGTACTTACTTAATAGTCGTGATATTGACCATAGCATTAAGTCAACAGTCCAACAAGTATGTGTTAAGTCCAGTTGTTTAGTTTGCACAATGCATTAGAACAATCATTTTACGACTACTTTTAGTGAAACGTACTCGTAAGCAAAATGAAAATACAACCGTTTCAAAACAAAAAGACCCACGATTATTCTACAAAGGGGAGACACACGCATACCTTTTCTAAAGTACTGGACCACTGGGTCTCAAATAAATGACAAGCTACCGCACGCGGCTTCTCACTCGAAAAATCCCTCTCATGCCCTGTCTAGATCATTAACTTCTGTACAACATTTTAGCTTAGGTCTTGGGCTGGGCGTTATAGACTCAGTCAGAAAGTCAATCAGTGACTCGGGACCTTTCCTTTTATATATTTAAGCGAAGATCGTGTCTCATTTAAAACTAAACATTCTGCTATAGCTTGATGACACATGCTGCTGCTGTGTTTATATGCTACGCAATTTTCTAGACTACTACTAATGTATATTATCTATACTAATATTATAAAAGTAAATGTTTGGACAGATGTGTGGATGGACGGATGTTTGTTACTCAATCATGCCAGAATGGCTGAACAAATCTAAATGACACAGAGAATGAACACATATGAGGATGAGAATGGCACAGAGATAGATTGTTGTCTAGAATAACACATAGGCTACTATTTATCCCGGAAAACAAAAGAATTCCCGCGGAATTAAGAAAAACTTAATCAACGCGAACGATTTCGCGGGCATCATCTAGTGTAACAAATAAATTGATATTAGATTAGTATTGAGCGCACCAAACGTTGTAAAACCACGGCATCATTAAAACAAATACTTAGCGAAATAAGGGTATGCGGGCATACGAAATTGTCACTTACCTGTAAATTTGATGTATCAGACGAGAACGCTTCAATCCATCCATCCATCCATCAGCCTGTATTCGTCCACTGCTGGACATAGGCCTTTTGGAGAGCGCGCCACCACACACGGTCCTCCGCCTTTCTCGTCCACCCACTTCCCGCTACCTTTTTAAGGTCGTCGGTCCAGCGGGCTGGAGGTCGTCCCACACTGCGTTTACCGGTACGTGGTCTCCACTCCAGAACGCGTCTGCCCCAACGGCCATCGGTTCTGCGACAGACATGACCTGCCCACTGCCACTTCAGCTTACTAATTCGCTGGGCTATGTCGGTTACCTTGGTTCTCCGGCGAATTTCCTCGTTACGGATTCTATCCCTCAGAGAAACACCCAACATAGCCCGCTCCATAGCTCGCTGAGCGACTTTAAATTTGTGGAGAAGGCCAGCCGTCAGTGTCCACGTTTCCGCTCCATACGTCATCACAGGCAAGACACACTCATTAAAGACTTTCGTCTTTAAACTTTGGGGTATCGACGAGTCGAAGACCCGACGAAGTTTTGCAAATGCTGCCCAACCCAGCTGGATTCTTCTGTCAGCTTCTTTATCGAAGTTCTTTATCGAACGCTTCAATATCATCTCCTAAATCATGTCACTCTATGGATTCCACCCGTTCTTTGTGTACCCGTACATACCACGTTGTTACGAATTCCCTATGTTGGTTGGTTCGTTGGTATAATGTCGAAAGTCATAAATAAACAATTGATTTTTGTTTTCGAACATTTCCAACAAAGGGTATGTTTATACTAGCTCTTGCCTGAGGTTTTCAGCGCTTCTACGTACAATGGAATATAAATAAAAGATATTCCATATAAACTTGTACAAGAAGTGCTTTTGAATTGTCAAGCGAATTTACCACTGGTTCGGAATGTTCTTCCTGGTAACGAGAACTATCAAGAAACTAGGTAGATGCTCTTTTAAACTTTGGTACTCGTGTTGCACACTATTTTTTTTTTATTTTAATATTAGACCAATTCAAGTTAGCCCTCGATTGTAATCTTGTCTGGTGAGAGGCTTCGGCCGTAGCTAGTTACCCTACTGGCAAAAAAGTGCCGCCAATCTACTTGGCCAATTAAGGATTATTAACTGAAACTTAAGGATATTGGTTCAATATAACTGTCATATCTCAAACAGGTTAACCCGCTATCATTCTAGAATGCATCTTACTACCAGTGTAAAATAGGTAATAGTACAATCAGGTGAGATCGCAGTCAAGAGTCAAGAGCTTGTTAAAAGCTTGAACTCACTTACGCGTGACAAACGCTAGTGTGATTAGTACCTAAGTTTAGGGGAACAACAGACCCAAGCGATATTTACTGCTATTTTGCTTATGACAGGTTAACGAGGACTTCACGCACTGTTGTGTCAAAAACATAAGCGCAGCGTCCTATTGTTCATTAAGTTCTTAACAACCTTTAAGAGAAGGAGAAATGTAAACTCTATTTTTCATGCAATAAGATTTAAATTCTTGTATTAAGTCGCATTTTATGATGCTTCGTTGAAGTGACCCTTTGCTAAAAGGTTTTAATTTAATGTTCTTAATAGAGCTCTCACTCTTAAGTTTTGAATTGGTTTTAAAATACAGAAAACAATCCAATATATTGTATTAATCCACAGTAATATTATAAACTAGATGATGCATGCGACTGCATAGGTACGCGTTTTTAATTCCCTGGGGAACTTCTTAACTTTCCAGGATAATAAGTAGGCTATGTCCTCCTCCGAGATGTAGTCTACCTCTTTACAATATTTCATCAAAATTTGCTGAAAAGATGGGTCAACAGACAGACAGGCATACTTTCTCCATTTATAATATAAAGTTAAAAGTATGGATGGAATTAGATTGATTTAAATGACTATACAAGATTTTTATTTGTTTAAATGATTTTGACCATTTTTTTTAATTATCGGAAGCTGGTATCACAACTTGTTTGTTGGTCTAAGTCTGGCGTAAGACCACAGTGCCTAATACTACAGCTGTAGTTTAATTCCACAAACTTATCTGACCCTTCGGCCAAAATTGGAACTAATTTTTAAGCCTGTTTAGTTTTTATTAATTTATTTTTAGGGTTCCGTGCCTCAAAAGGAAAAAACGGAAACCGAAAACGAAACCTATATAAGGTTTTTATTAAAGGCTAATTTGCCCAGTGTTAGCCATTAGTTTGACACACATAATTATAGGATCACTGTGTTGTCTTTCTTCTCAGGAACGCATGAAGGTATCAAGCTAAAATTCATATCAAATACTCAGGTCTACAGTCCCTTGGCGCTGTGAGAAAATTAAACTTCTAAGCCAACGCAATCAAAAGATACAGCCGTTTATGCTGCAAATTTTCGACACTCGCAAGGGAATTAAACGTGAACTCGGAATCTTGAAATTTGGTACGAAGCAACATCTTATATAGCACAGATAAAGGAAAAATTGCGAAAAGCATACATTTTTAGTTACTAATCAATAATATACTACAGGTTTGTACGGAACCCTCGGTGCACGAGTCCGACTCGCACTTGGCGGGTTTTTTCATATATACTAGCGACGCCGTCACCGGGTCAGATAAGTTTGTGAGACTGTAACACTTTAAACCGTGTAGCAGAGTTGTAATACGAAAAATGTATTGCATTTCAACCCCAGCGCTGAATAGCGACACTTGTGAAAGATGAATCGTGATGAATGGGGCGCTTTCTGGAAATTAAACAGCTGTTCCGAACTAAACCGGTCTTTAGAATTAAGGATCTGTGACATTTCTCGTGAAATTTTGGATGTATTTTCACTTAAAACTAGTTCTATAAAAATGTGTTATAGTTAACTGAGTGAAACTTCGGCTACTTATCGCGATATTTTGATTACATATAAAATTAAATTTGATTATAATATGTAAAGAGTGAAGATAAGCATCCCGGCCATGCATCTCAAACTTTTTGTAATTTGCGTTTTATGCAGTTAGATATTTATGACTTGCTTCTGTGAAGGAAATCTGCATGTCTGACAGCTGGTCCATAATAATATAATGTTCTCAAGGTTGTGTATAGTCTGTCAGTTAGCAACTCCCTAGTGTGGTGGACAATAGGCTAAAACCTTCTCACACTGCGACCTTATGTAGATCAATTGATGATCCCAAATATATTAAATACTAATTTGAACCTAGTAGCAATTTAAAGTAAAACGTGATCAAATCAGAAATGAAGAGATCCGTAGGAGAACTAGAGTCACCGATATAGCCCGAAGAGTTGCGAAGCTGAAGTGGCAATGGACGGGGCACATAGTTCGGAGAACCGATGAACGTTGGGGTCCCAAAGTGCTGGAATGGCAACCCCGCACTGGAAGGCGTAGCGTCGGCAGACCCCCCACACGGTGGACGGACGACATCAAGAGAGTCGCAGGGGGTCGCTGAATACAGGCGGCGCAAGACCGTGGCTTGTGGAGGACCCTATAAAAGACCTATGTCCAGCAGTGGATGTCCATCGGTTGACAACAACGACGACGACGAACAATTTAAAGTACCTACCTAAATATAAATTTATTAGATGATGCCCGCAACTTCGGCAATGTTCGTCGGATTAAGGATTTTAGCCTTTGTAATAATTGAGGTTAAGTACGAGTATATGTGCTAAATTAAATAAAATAATAAGGGGTAACAAACATCCAAACATATTTTTCAATTTTCTCAAATTTACAATTTTCCGAGTTAAAAAGTGGTCTGTGGCCGTCCCCGGGATATATTATCAATCTGTGTATGTGTATCAAGTTTAGGTTCAAATTTCAAACGTAACAGACAAACAAGCACATTACTCAGTATGGATTATAGTTTTCTTCCTGCGTGAAGCTAGCACACAATTATTTTGAAAGTAATTTATGTTTGGGAGTCTTGGATCATTGACAGGTATCCTGGTCTCACCTACGCAAGGTTCACACGGCAAAATTTATCGCCATAATACCACTGACACAAATTCGCCATACAACAAATCAATTTCACAAAGTATAAAGCAAAAAAAGGCGAACCATCAATAACATCCCTTTCCATAAAGGCAACGATAGACCGCACCGAGACGAGCGACCGGTTTCATATAGCCTGCAATCTATCAAACGTCTCAAAACTACAGGGGGATATCAAAATGTAGTTACCATTGTCCTGGACGATAAAATATGAGCTGCGACGTTGACAAATCGAGCTGCAAGACGCGACTTTCCTAAGTCAAGCTATTGGTACTAATGATTTAGCGGAAAATAACTCTAATGTTGTGTAGATAAGGTAAAAATTGCATTAATAATGATGTTATGATATTTCTATCGGTGCATGTATTCCTGATTCTGAAGGAGTGAAAGATTATGAACATATTATAAATGAAATTTAAAAGTGAACACGCTACTACACAAAAAGAACGAAACGACGGTACTAAACGTAACGGTAGAATACTGTTACGTACAAAAGTACAGTACAATACAAACCAAAATTGAGTTCCAAAAATAGGTAGCCAATAACAAGTTAACATAGTTATGTCAAATCTTGGATCCAGAAAACTGATGACGACGACCCTGGCGCAGTGTTGAGCGCTATTGTCTTAACGTGGGAGGTCCCGGGTTCGATTCCCGGCAGGGTCAATTGGGGATTTTATAATTTCTGAATTTTCTCTGGTCTGGTCTGGTGGGAGGCTTCGGCCGTGGCTAGTCACCACCCTTCCGGCAAAGACGGACTGCCAAGCGATTAAGCGTTCTGGTACAATGCGTAGAAACCGATTAGGGGTATGGGTTTTAATATAACTGTCATACCCCTAACAGGTTAGCCGGCTACCATCTTAGACTGCATCATCACTTACCATCAGGTGATATTGCAGTCAAAGGCTTACTTGTAGTGGAATAAAAAACAACAGATAAAAGATAAAAAGAAAAAAAAACCGAACCTTAATTGCTTTAATTAACGCAAAGCTATAAGTCCAGCAGTGGATGCATACAGGCTGATGGATGGATGGATAGGCAAAGCTACTTCAAAAACAGCTTTTTGCTTAGCTTAGCCAGGAGGAGAAAGGCAAATAGTTCTTACGACATAGTTAAAGTTTCGCACAAATTACTCGTACTTACCCTTTTGGAAATACGAGGCTATAAAATCAAGATTGCCTACAAGTAACAAAATAAATGTATTTACAAGACTCATAAACTCCTGCGAAACCCTGAAGAAAATTGTTTCCTACCTGAAGTCCACCTGATTGAAATAAGGCTGAACGAAACAATATAATAGAAACAAGTTAATGGGAGGGTAGCACTAAATTTCCAAGGGAGCATTCCATCTGGTCATCTTAGAATAAAACTTAAGATTGAATTTAAACCTAAAGAAATAAGATATAAGGTTGAGTTTGGATTACGTGGTTGATATAAACAAAGTGTTATTCTGTGTATTATAGAGACCAAGTCAGCCGACATTGTTGATAAGGGTCGCAGTTCCTAAGGCAACAGAGCCTATCGCGCTTTACTTCTGTCAAAATGTTTGGTACAAGGCAAGTCTTCGAATTCCTTATTTTTGTTGTGAATGTTAAACAAATACGGGTTGCCTGGTAATTCTATCGGGCATTCGGAATAAGTGGTGGATTTATTTGAAGATTCGATAGGTATAAACTTTTATTACAATAACCTTACATGTTTTTATACGTTAACTAGAGTAGCTTATAATTATTACTCACCTCAACTTATCGCCAAGCACATACCTCCTCTTAGAATGAGAAGGATTAACGGCTTAGGACATAGAACCAAGTGCATATTAACATACTTCACACTTAAGAATAATATTATGGATAACTTTCAGGCATGAAAATTTCTGCACCATGTTTTCTTTCACTGTAAAATAAACCAAAATAATCATAAAAATACATATAACAAATACTTCGCCTTCGCAATACAACAAGCTTTGTCTATTTGTATTCTCTGAATTTGGAAGTGGATTCTCCTCATTTCTCACAGCATCCTACATCGCCCGCTAGTGACCCTGAGCTTTCTTACGAGGTATTACCGGATCCCGAAAAATCTTATGAATTGTGCCAATCACAAGTCCCCGGTAACAAATTGAGTTTACAACATCAGACCAAGAATCAAATTAGATCATATTTCGCAAGTCAGTTAACGCTATATCAGTTGCCCTATCATTGTTATTCCAATACAATGTCATTAATGATTTGAAGACTAAATTTTGCCAGTGCCTTATGGCAACAATATAATATTAAGATAGGTAATATATTATTATGTCGTTGCTGGTTTGTCTTTCAATCACGCTGCAACAGTGCGACATGATTTTTTGCATAGTTAAAGTTGGTAGACGAATGCGTGCGGAGACGACCGGGATGCACGAAATGCACGCGAGGCCTGTCAGCCGTCACGAAATGGGAGTGGAACCACCGGGGTGTCACGAAATGCGCGTGGAGCCGACCGGCTATCATAAAATGCACGCGGGGCCGACCAGCTGTCACGGAATGTACATGGAGCCGATAGGCCATCATGGAATGCGTGTGGAGCCGAATTTCTTTCTTCTTCTTTCTTTTCTTTGAAATGCGCTTGGCTGCACTCCCATACCGGCTGGCCCTGATGCATTGATAGATCTCTAAGTAAAAATTAGGTCTTAGGTAAGCTTTTGTTTATTGTGTAGATTGTAGTAGTAGAATATTTTTAGTAAATCATGAACCTTTAAAATAATTCAAATATAATATCTCAGTTAAGTTTTGTATTGTACAGATTGTTCAGTAGAATATTAGCTTATTGCATATAATTACAATTATCTTTGTACAGGTGCATTCACGATGTTTGGTTCGGCCAAAATGAATATGTAAAGATTTGTTGACATGTAACGACGATTTGGTGTGGAGCGAGATACAATCTAGTTCAACTAGTTAGCCGTAAACCTGATACGACCCATAAAACCCCTTAGTTTAATTAAACTCATAATTCAGGTAATCTTGTATGCAAAGCACTTAGTATTTACCTACAAAACCTACATAATTGAGAGCCTTATCAGTCTAGTGGTTAGCAAGTTCAACTGCGGATTTATTTTCAATAATAAATCTAAAGCGTAGACGATGTCTTTCTCTCTGCGTCGTATTCCTCATTGCTGAGAGTCGTGACCCCTTTCCATTGATCATACAATGGCAGGGATTTTCTTGGGATAATAATGCGGTGGGTTCCCAGGTCCTTCCGTATACGACTCGACTAATACTATTTCAATTCTTACGTTACTAACGATTATTATAAAATGTTTCTGGTAATAACCTGGACCGACGGCTTGACTTGCTCGCTAACTTGCGATGCATGGACTACGGAGGAAACTAAAAGATCAAATTTTGATTACCAGATTATCCGACTTGGGTCAACGTTGCTTACAAATTGATATCGACTTATATGCATTGTCGCAACTAGGCCACTCATTCCTGTAGATGATGTGCCTACTTAGTTGCTGTGAAAACCTGGCAAATTTATAGTAACTCTAGGTAAAGACTAGTACACGTAAATCAAGTTAACGGCGTTACCAGAGTCCCAGCAATCGATGGCCGTACATTAGAAGCAGATGTAGTCGAAGCTGCGCCTCTAAAGCCGTGATATGTTGCCGGCCCGACTTGAGCCTGTACCTATATAAAATCGGTTCACTTTTGTCACCGTTCCAAAATATAGTGAACATCACTATGCCTACCGAGGAAGTATTAACATCACTTCAACCAATGTCCGGCTCAGTACTGAGCACTATTCTCTCCCCAGGATTAATAGGGTTAGGTCATAGTGGACTCAACTCTATGCTGACCAAATGTGGATTGGGTGAATTCACACACAGTCTTTGAGAACATTAGGCTACGCCCACGTCAGACAATCGGGTTTTTGTCGGCAAAAGGAGCTAAAATGAAGATTATCTATAAGTTTAGCCAAATTTTATCTAATTACATTAAATCTCTCATGGGACCTCTACACGTTTAACCATTTACTCGTGCAAGTTCCAAATGAGAGTACAAATATATTAAAAAAGTGTTTCATTAATACCTACTTCTGAATTGTCCCTTACACGAGACACTGGCCTTTCAAGCCGCAAATCTTCAAACCTATCGTAATAATGAACTTAGTTTCAAGTTAGGAGTAAACTTCGGAGTTTCGAACTGGCCGGACCTTATAGACGTTTACTAAGATCAATAATCCCACCACTGTGTAAGTTGGTTTATTGGGTTCCAAACTTTTTAGCCGAACTTTATTGCAATACTCTGATTTGCTATTCTTTCTAGGGTTCCCTCTCTCCTGTGAGAGTGGAGACTTGTGCCCAGCAGTGGGACGGTAATGGGCTGTAGTGGTTGATTGGTTGGTTGGTTAAGGTTCCGTACCAAAATTTGAAAATGGAAACATTAGTGTGCGACTCTGTCCATCCGTCCTTTATCTCATTCTCCAGACCTTTATCAATTTAAAAATGCGATCCGTTGCTCTGTTGCGGCTTGATTTAAGAACAAACCAACAAACAAATTCTTTTTTCGCAAAGCTGATGCCCGTGACTCTCATAGTCCACCACGCTGTCCAAATGCGGATTGGCAGACTTCATACACTCTTCACACACATAAGACGATTCAAAGCCATTTGATAAACAAACAGCTATTAGATTCTATAAAGGCACCGACTGCGGAATTTAATGAAAAGAAAAATACGGTAATTATCATTAATTAGTGCCCTTAGAATGAAATCTTATAAAATTCCGGGACCTCATAAAGAAGGTACCTTTTCATCTATTTTAGCTTCATTGTTAATGTTCATTAAATTATTAAGTACCTACACAGAGGGTACATACTTAACTAGATGATGCCTTATGACTTCGTCCGCGTGGATAAAGGTTCTTAGATTACTCTCTTAAATTTTCCAGGATAAAAAGTAACCTAGTGTTCTTTTCCGGGATGCAACCTAGAAAAGCGTGCCAGACAGACAGACACACTTTCACATCTATAATATTAAAATAAATTGGATATAATTATGCACATGCCGTAATTGCGATGATTAAATTGAAGCGGAGCGGAGTGGAGATGTGTTAGGCGGACCAATCGCATTGCTGACTGTCGGGAACCTGATTAGTCTGTTTCGCACATCTCCGCTCCGCTTCGCTTTAATGGACAGGCACCCTAATGGTTAAGAGTCTCCCCAAATCTATCGACGCGCGACTTGAGCCGGTCAGAAAAGTTTAATGTATTACGGTATTAAGAATACGAAGCGACGCGATGGCTACTGACGCGAAAACAGCAATTTATCGCGTTTTTACCTTACACATAAAGCTTTTCTGATTTAGATCTGGGGGCTTACTACCATAGCTTAAAGCAGTATTACTTTAATATTGGTGATACTCTTGTTTCAGAATTATAATACTTATTTACGGAACGTAGAGGTCATATATTCAATCTTACATTTAAAATAATATTACTGTAGTATGGAACTAGATTCTAGATTTGGGGAAACCCTAAGACCTTACCCCTCTAACAATATCGTAGTCAAGTCAATTTCTACTTTGAAAGTATCCTCACCTTCCAAGCCATGTTAAACACAAATCCAAAGAGAGAGTGGAAACATTGAAAATCGAACAAAAGGCAACCCAAAACAAAAGGGAAACAAAGAAAAATTACCTTTCACTGCGAAAAACTTCATTCACAAAACACAAGAACCCGATTTCCAATAAAACGTTAATGTTAAGTTTCACGCCTTCCACGGGTGCTTGCAACCTGCCTGCCTATCATACAAGAAATCAAAGGAATATACTCCTTATTCTGCAGGAACAAAGAGTTTATGATCGCATGTATGTTTTCCAATAGGTACGTTTTGCTAAGTACCTACTAAAGTGGCAATTGTAACTGCATCTACCTAAATTGAACAGAGTAATTTTATCCAGTGCAAAATTCAAATACTTAATAACACCATTTCAAGTTGAATTGGCTGATGTTATTTTAATAATTAACAGTTACGGGTGAAAACACACTACGGACAGGACATGAATACGTTAGCGCGCGCACATTGGTGTAGAACTGCACAAACCTGCGCAACAAGACAAAACGTGTTTTCCAAAGGACGAGGGGGTTTCACGTGGAAATTTCATGTCCTAAGTAGTTTTTGTGTGTTTTGTCCTCAGGTATGTAGGAAGAATATAGGTCTTTTCAATCCCGCACCTATCGCGCGCCATATTTTTTAAAAGTTTCAGTAAACAACTGAGCATAATTTAAAAAAATATTAAAAAATGAATGGTCTGCCATATTGAATTTAATAAAAAATTATAGCCTGTGTCATTGTCGGGAGAATGTAAGGATTCTGACGATACCTCATACATCCAAATTTAGAAGTTATCGTGTAATAAAGAAACTCACATACATACATGAAAACATACACTCTTTTTTGGACCATTCGTGTAAAAAGTTTTTGTTTCGACCCTTATAGGTACTTATGATTATAGATCCCCTAATAATTCACACAATCGTTCCTCTGTTATCGATTTTCCTAGATCAATTATAATTTGTCTCGGGAAATATAAAACAGTATTAAAAGCTTACGTAAGATTTTCCCCGATTTTCCTCGTTGGCTCGTTAAGGGCGGAGGTAAGAAATGGTGGGAACAAAAAAGTCACTAAAGTGTGACTACAAACTTTGTCTTCAAGGTTCCGTATCTTTAAATTCGTATCTTTATTCACGGTGACTTTTATTTGTCTTATGGTAAAATAAACTACTTAAGGACAAAACAAAAATTGTCTGATGAAAAGCCCACACGTTCACCATTACATCGGACTGACCAGACTACCGTGATAAGGAAAAACCTTTCTTCTCTACGCCGCGAACGTATCCGTAGCTATTACCTATTCTGTGTCCGTAGTGTGTTTTAAACTCTTTTTTGAATTTACTATTACTATATATTATATTACTATTCTTTTTGGCTTACAGATTTTTTTTAAATACTTGCTGGACTATGTTATGTAAAATCTTAAATTGATTGCAATCCACATAATTATTATCTATAAAAAAAACAGCTAACTCAAGAGCAGTAAACATTTCGTTTTTCGGTTAGCGTTAAGGAACCTTATTACCAAAGAAATACATTTTCCTTATCACCGCGACGATTACCATAATTAAACCTGTTACTTACCTTAATGATTTTGGTTCAGAGAAATTGTGACTCAGGGAGAAATACAATTGATTTTAGACTTAGGGCTCGCAAGGCCACTAGGTATCACTATATTTACGCTCTCTCTCTCTAGTCATATTCCTCATTACTGAGGGTCGTGACCCCTTTCCATGGATCACACAATCGCGGGGGTTTTCTAGGGGTATTAATGTTCCCAGGTCTCGACAGGACTCGACTAAGAGTACTATTTCAACAGTTAGGTTTCTAACTATTTATTAAAGTATAGCTAGGTATAGTAAAAAAAATATTTGTGATGTTTACGTTCAGGTTACGGTCAGATCCGAATCTGCCCCCGATTGTGTGAGAAAATCGCAATTGTAAGCGTTTGTCAAACCTATAATACGCACTGTTTAAGGAGGACATAGATGCCTGCATGTCAAAAAGTATGAATGAACTCCTTAAACAGTTCGAGTAATACGTGTTGAACTCTCAAATAATTACGATTTTCTTAGACAATTAGGCCTCTGGTAGTTTATAAAGTTATTAGAAATTCTCAGTACTAGCCCGGAGTTTGGAAGTTGGCGGTGCCTGATCTCCGGTCGAGTCGGATTTTCCGTACCGACGTTTTTCGACGACCTCCGTGGCGCAGTATTGAGTGCTGTTGCCTTAACGTGCGGAGGTCCCGGGCTCGATCCCCGGCAGGGTTTGGAAATTTATAATTTCTAAATTTCCCTGGTCTGGCCTGGTGGGAGGCTTCGGCCGTGGCTAGTTACCACCCTACCGGCAAAGAGGTGCCGCCAAGCGATTTAGCATTCCGGTACGATGCCGTGTAGAAACCGAATAGGGGTATGGGTTTAATATAATTGCCATGCCCCTAACAGGTTATCCCGCTACCATCTTAGACTGCATCATTACTTACCATCAGGTGAGATCGCAGGCAAGGGCTAGCTTGTAGTGTATGAAAAAAAACATCGGGCTATGCGAGTAAAGGAACAGATAGTGTACCTACCTGTGTACTATAGCACACACTTTTGCATTATAATATCTGCCGTGCATCTGCGCGCCATCTGGCTAATCTCTCTGGAGATAGGCAGCCATGGCCGAAGTTAGTCGGGAGGACATTAAGATATTAGCGAGTTAGAATTTTTACATACTATAAAACAATACAAATCGATGGTAGCGGTTGAGGCATTCAACCTTCTATTTGGTTGGTCGGGGGCGTGTATTTGATCTTTGAGTACGCACTTCTAAATTTATATCGCCAATGAATTTTCGATCTCACATTATATTTTTGCGCTGAGCTCTATTGAAAAAGTAAACACGAATTGATACGGAATTAGTTATTATTTTTTCATTTTTTCAATAGAACTACATTCTTAGTAGAATAAGTAGGTAGTCTGTTTACAAAAAACGTTATATTTTTGCGCTGTAGCTCCATGGAAAAATTAATAACGAATTCCGTATTCTCTCAGCAGAATAAGTGGGTAGTCTGTTTACAAAATAAATATAGCATGATCATTAAAGAACTCTAGAAAGCGCAGGATGTTTGCAAGCGCCAATAAGCAACTTAGACGAGATTGCAGCAAAAAAAAAACAAGTACTGAACGCTCGAAACTATAAACGCAGGTACTTCTTACGTCCTATGGTAAACTTGATCTATGAGTTAAATAGGTATAAAGTAAGTACCTAAACTTTACACAGAACTATAAGCTTAATTCAAAAATTATCTGGGTCCGTGAACGTCCTCGGTGGTCCTCTAATTATTGCAGTTTTATTTAATGCTACCCATCATTGGTTAATTTATTATAGATAATTTAGATTTATAATATTGTACGCCGTAAGGTTAAATTTGGCCGGACTATTATAATTTAGAATAAGACCACTCTGTACCCAAAGGGGTTGTTTCAAATTTATATGGGCCAGGTATTTGTACGGTATTTTTAAATGTTCGGGGTCATAAAATAGTAAGAATTTTTTCTTTATTTCTTACTAAAAAGTTCAATTTTGTAATAAAATTGATTGATTTATAAAATAAATTAACATCCTACTTTTAATCGGTAATGTACCGGAACATTACATACCTTGGGGGTACTTCAATGCCGATAAGTTGTTGTAATAGAAATAACAATGAGAATCACTCACCAAGCACTCGTCTAAAATTTCAAATAACTGTGCTTATTTTACCTGTGTACTTGAAGCACAATATGGAAATAATATACTTCCGTAATTTTGTATGTTAACATTTATCTCATTTTACCTGTGTAAAACTACTCTATAACAATGTTACTATTTCGATAAAAATTGTTTACAAAACAAGCGAGTTGTAAACAAGGTTCGGAAGCAGTAGCAGGATGTTTGCCCGAGTCGCACTGACGCTGCTAGCGATCGTGGTCGTCGAAGCACAATACGAATACTCAATGTCCGCAAGTATGATATGATTGTCTTGCAACTTTAAATCAATGTTAAATAATAGAAAACACCCTACATCAGACATGAAAAAACGCCTGACGAATAAAATAAAACGCTAAAAAAACTAAAATTTCCCATACCCAAGCGTCATGTATGTAATATTGGTATTGATATCTTCTGTGGCTTTATATATCACATTTCTTTTGCAGACCTGCCTAACTACATAAAGAAATCTTTGCGTGAAAAGAATCGATATCGACCGCTGCCAAGGGAAAAAACGAAGACGTTATCTAACGTCCCGCTGGAAGAGGTGTTTAATAAAATAAAGGACATCACTAGAGCACTCAACCAACACGCGAAAAGAAACGGATATTTTGTCGATTATAAATTTCGAATGTTAGATAGACATTAGGGGAATTGGGTATTTGAACTTTTTTTGCGGTATGGCTTTCGCTTGACGACAATCAATTAATGCAAAGCAATGATGAGGTCTAGGTTGGAGCGCGCTTGCCTAGAAGATGCCTATTCACTCTTGCCTTGAAGGTACTTAATTTATACGCAGCACGTAATTCATGCACTGGAAAAGTATTCCACATCCTGGTGGTTTGAATCAACCACATAAGGATACCAACGCTGGCGGTTTGTTGCTGTTGTGTGGTAGTAGAACGGTGAAGGGGGAACCAGGTTGAAAACAACTATAGTAATTATTTTTATTACTATACAAATAATCTTAATGATTATCAAATAAAGGATCTTCTAAAAGTCGTAATATCCACGTCCCCTGTTAGTTAATCCCGTTTTAAACTATCGATTAAAGTAAAAAAGTGCATCGAATGTTGATGACGTCACACTTCACTATTTTATACAACATCCTAAGCGCGCGTTTAAACGTTCGAAAAAATGTTGCTGATTTGAATTATTGTCAAGTACCCATTTTTTTCCGATTCTAAATTTCATAAGTACCTACTTAATTAAACTTATTTACTACAAATAAATCTATGTCTAAGGAATATTGGCAGTTTTCCTGTAGTAGTGATCAAAAGATATAATTTATTCCAGTTGTATGTTAGTTTGCTGAAGTTGTTACTATACTACTTTAGTGTAACAGTTTCCCTTGGGGTGCCTTTCTACCAAATTTTTTCTAAATATATTTCATGCAGGCGGTGCTTTGTCCTACCGTAGGTATTTAATGTTAACAAACTCACTCACTCATGAGAAGATTCTTAGCCGATAAGAAACGCGGCGATAACTTTTTTCACTCGGAAATATCTGGTATCTCTTGCCATTTTCACTTTATAATATAATAAATAGATTTTTAAATCTAAGATAATGATACATTTTTTTCAATTCCCTCGGAAACTCTGGATAAACAGTAGCAAGTGTCCTACCTCGGGATGCAGATCTCTAAACCAAATTTAATCAAAATCGGTTTAACCATGGGCTGTTAAAGCATAGCAAAAAAACAGATAGACAGACAGACAGAAACACTTTCGTAATTTATAATATTAGTAAGGATACAGTTCAACGTGTTATTTGCAGCAAGTTGATTCCACGAAACCGACATCCCGCAAACTTGTAACATTCGCTTCGTATATTCTCAATTGATCCTTTCAGAGCGCCCCAAATTCCGTCCCTTGTACGTGCGGAATAACATCGTTGAATAAAGTTCTTAGTTTGTTTGAAATTGAGCTAGTATTTGCTATAGCGTACCTAATTTTCAGATCAGTGTTTTACTCCTTGCTCTCGTTTCGTTATCGTTCCAACAGATATACTCAGATTATATCTCTATTACTTTACTTCAATCTTGATGTACTACTACGCGACTTCGTACGCGTGGATTGAGGTTTTTAAGCTATTGCATAGTTTCTATCGCGGGCTTTGAGCGTGGAGACCGAATCCAGAAATTCCGTTACAAAAAAACCTAACACTTTGGTTGCTATGACCATCCATTTTTATCAACTTACCTAACCAAAGTGTTAGGTAAGTTGATAAAAATGCTATGCAATAGCTTTACCGCGGCAGTCTCCGAGTGCCACACGTCTTTTTTGGTTTCTCTTAAATTTTCCGGGATAAAAAGTACCCTATGTGTTATTCCAGAGTATAATCTCTATGGCGAATTTAATCTAGTTCCGTTCAGCCGTTCTGACGTGATTTAGTAACAAACATCCATCCATCCAAACTTTCTCATCAATATTAGTATAGATAATTGTGAAAAGTATGTATTACAAGTTCACAAGGTTAAGATGTGTATACGGCTATAAGTGAAAATTCTTGTCGGGCGTAAGTACCGATTTACCCGCTGAGACGCCAGAGGTTCCAAACACATCAAGGGAGCACTTAGCTGCCATCAATCTAAATGTTTCAATCTAAACCGCTTATAGGTATACCTACTGAGGAAATGAATGCCCCAATTTAATAACATTACATCACGTTAGGAGTGATGAGCGATGAGTATTGCCCGTATACTATTCAGGGGTTCAGAATTTGAATTTTGGAGCTTGTATCCAAGCAAGGAATGCTTGGATACAAGCTCCAAAATTCAAATTTTTCGGAGCCGTACAGTATGAGTAGTGGATTTATGAATGTTTCCTACATTACACGTAGGTACGTGTACTACGTGTACGTTACTACGTAGTTAACACACCACATATCAGTTGATAGTGGTAGTAAGCAGTGTTGACTGATGACCTAACCTTTCATTTTACCACGAAGCTGGTGGTCGCTGGCTCACTTCACTCGCCACCTACCCAATCGGCCTTGTAGGCTTCTTTCAAGACTTCTCTTCTATGGATGTTTAAGGTCTAGCCCCACGTCTATGTCTATGCACGGCGTAGCAACAAATATAACAACTTTGTATGAGTTTTTATGGAGCTGGGCATTAAAGCGACTCGGCACGGAGAGGCACTACAGCATAATTGTACACAAAATACCTACTGGCCGCTACTGATCTGTGTACGTGCCGCACTATGCCGCACATCTGTAGTGGGACTAGACCTTTCTTACATATTAAACCTCTCTCCGTATATTGCAAAGGTCTAGACCGACTACATAATTGTAAACGTTGATCTAAGTGATAAAAAAGCGACAAAATTGGGACATCAGGATAATAGGTGCAGACTCCGGGAGCTAACGACAAAAACGTCCACGTCAACAGCGAAATCTCGACTTACTTAACAAAGCGGATCGGGAGTGATCGGTCATAGTCCCTCGGCCCATTCACGTAGTGATAAATACTCGGCCGGTGTGACAACAGAGAATTTTGTGTCGTGAAAATGTTTTGCTGGTTGGGTCCCTTATTTATGTACTTAATACTTTGTACTTTAACATAATCATACTAATATTATAAATGCGATAGTGTGTCTGTCTGCTACGCTTTCACGGCCAAACTACTCAACCGATTTTAATGAAATGTGGTACAGATATAGTTTACTAGTATAGGCTACTTTTTATCCCGGAATATTAAAGAGTTTCCGCGGGAGCCAAAAAACCTCAATCCAAGCAGATGAAGTCGCGGGCATCATCTAGTATTATTACAAATGCGAAAGTTTGGATGGATGTATGTTTGTTACTCAGTCATGCTCGAACGGCTTAACGGATCTGGATAAAATTTGGTACAGAGATAGATTATAGTCTGGATTAAGACATAGGTTACTCTTAATCCCGGAAATTGAGAAAGTTTTTGAGTTTTTTTTTCTTTTCACGGTTTTCCTTAGGTCTTTTGAGGTCTTTAACTATACCTGAATGACGACAGACTAGAATACGATCTATTTGATATAATGTTTATTATAACGCTTATTAAACAATAATAAAATAAAATAGTACAGAAACACACTTACCATCAAACCGGTTTCGACGGTTCAAAGAACATTTCATGAAGTTCCATACCTACTCGTACAACATACAATATTTAAACTCAAAAACTAGAATCCAAGTTAAATCCAAGTAGTAGTAGAATCCAAGTTATTAATATTTAGTTAGATAGTAAGATTAGTTTTTACTCCAAATAACAGGAAATCTTCCCTACAAAATCTCATTCTAATCATACTTCATACTAATAAATATACTTAAATAGCTTTAGTTTTGAGATAACGTAACCGATTATCACCATCATGTTTTTTAAGTAAGTAATTAACGTCAAGTGTACCTATCTATACTAATATTATAAATGCGAAAGTGTGTCTGTCTGTCTGTCTGCCTGCTACGCTTTCACGGCCCATCTATTCAACCGATTTTGATGAAATTTGGTACAGGGATAGGTTGTATCCCGGGGAAGGACATAGGCTACTTTTTATCCCGGAAAATTCAAAGGTTCCCGCGGGAATCAAAAAATTTATCTGTTCAACCGATTTTAATGAAATTCGGTACAGGGGTAGGTTGTATCCCGGGGAAGGACATAGGCTACTTTTTATCCCGGAAAATTCAAGAGTTCCCGCGGGAATCGAAAAAACTTGGTCCACGCGGACGAAGTCGCGGGAATCATCTAGTATTGAATAAATGATATTGACTATTGACTATAAATGCGAAAGTGTGTTTGTTTGTTGGTTTGTCCTTCAATCACGCCGCAATGGAGCAACGGATCGACATGATTTTTGGCATGGGTATAGTTGAGGATCTGGAGAGTGATATAGTCTGCTTTTTATCTTTTGATGGAATTGAAAAAACTTTTTCCACGCGGACGAAGTCGTGGGCATCAGCTAATAGGGTATAATTTATCAAACTTGTTGGAACCATTATGACCATGACTCCATACAACGTTGGACTATGTCCTTTTTAAACCCCTACACAAAAACAGAGGTGTTATTATGTTCAATATGATTATCTATCTGTGTGTCTGTCTGTGACATCGTAGCTCCCAAACGGATGGAGCGATTAGTTCAATATCTCTTTTTTATTTTTAGAGTTTTATGAAAAGTATCGTTCTTAGTATGCACAATGGATATACCTACACGATTGCTTTTCCTTAAGTTGACTTTATCTACAGCTAAGCTAACCAATTGTAGTGTTGAAACCATGAAACATTATCCAAAGTGAGAAATTGTTAACTTCAAGACTCTTGGAAGTTCGACAATACTCAGTTCCTAACTAACCAATGTCTTCCGTCAATAACTTGGTTGGTGGAATGATACGCTTGAGACATGTCGCTAGACATTATCTATATATATAAAATTCAAAGTCCTGACTGACTGACTGACTTATATATCAACGCACAGCCTAAACCGCTAGGGTTAGAGACTTGAAATTTTGACAGTAGCTACCTTTTGTAACGTAGGCGCTCACTAAGGAAGGATTTTTCAAAATTCCACCCCTAAGGGGGTGAAATAAGGGTTGAAAGTTTGTATGAAAGTCCGTCATTTCTCAAGTTATATCCATTAAACTAAGTTTATGAGTTATCGGTAAAAAATAAAGAAATACGCGTTTCACAGTTTTTCAAAATTCCACCCCTAAAGGGGTAAAATAGGGGTTGAAAGTTTGTATGAAAGTCCTTGATTTCTCAAGAGTGATGAAACTTAGCATTTGGGCTTTCAGTTAGATTTATGCAGAAAAAAGTGTTTCACCATTTTTGAAAATTCGACCCCCAGAGGGGTGAAATAGGGGATGAATGTCCTTCATTTATCAATATATTTTTCAAGTTATAACAACGAAACTTGGTATTTTGGCTTTCGGTATAATATAAAGAAGTACGTGTGTAACAGTTTTTCAAAATTCCACCCCCAAACGGGTAAAATGGGGGTTGTAAGTTGGTGTAAAAGGCCGACGTTTTTCAAGTTAAATAGCCGTGAAACTTGATATTTGGGCTACCGGCTTAAATTATGAAATACATAATCCACAGTTTTAATAAATTCTATCCCAAAGGACGTTAAATAGTCCTTCAATCACGCCGCAACGACGGGTCTTTTTTCATGGGTTCTTTTTATCCCGGAAAATAAGGAATGCCTATGGGAATCAAAAAACTTATGCCACGCGTACGAAGTCGCGGGCGTCCGCTAGTGTTTCTATATATCATGTTTTGGATATGAAGAGACACGAACTCATACTAATTTAACCTCCCAGTGTTACAAGTATTTGAAAATATAGCGATTTAGGGTAGGGAGTTCGTCTGGTGGGAGGCTTCAGTCGTGACTAGTTATCACCCTATCACCACCTAGGCACAGACGGGCCGCCAAACGATTTTGTGTTCTAGTACGATACCGTGTACAAATCGAATAGCATTCCGAACCAGCGGTAGATTCATTCGACTATTCATAAGCACTTGTAAAAAGTCTATTTGAATAAAAAACATTTGAATTTGAATTTGAAGTTTAGAACTTTAGGCTAAACGACACGGGTTTTCATATGATATGAGATAATAGTGCGGTTGGTGCATAGGTCCTCCCGCATACAACTCAACAAGCAGTACTAATTCAACTCTTAGTTCTATTCATTTATTTAGATATATTTTAATATCTTTTCTTTTTAATAACTTGTAAGACTATATAGAAATGTGTAAAGGCGGTCTTATTGCTAGAGCATAATTATTCTATGTTATTTATATGTATTACATCTCCCTGGTTATATCCTATGACCTATATCGAATATAAGTTAGCGCTGGAAAGCTGCGGTTTTTGATAACAAGCAGTAAAAGCAACACTCTGAAGATAGCACGCTTGTTTGAAAGCGCTATAGCGTGTAGCGTCAAGGCAAAAAGTTTCGCAACAAAAAGTCGCCACTGTGTGGAAGCTAAGTTAAACCGCAAACTAGCAAGTTCAGGGGCAATGAATCAATACGTCGCCGGTGGAGAAACGCCAGTTTGATTTATGTGACGCTTACCGTGGTTACGAGGAAAGTGAATTAGCGACACTAACTTATAGATGTAGTAAATGAGGTAGTAAAACATGATTTGTGTTTTGGCAGCCCTGGATTAACATTAGTAATTCCCTCAGATCAAATTCATATTTTGATGGA
Source organism: Erebia epiphron (assembly GCA_963932025.1). Classification (NCBI taxonomy): domain Eukaryota; kingdom Metazoa; phylum Arthropoda; class Insecta; order Lepidoptera; family Nymphalidae; genus Erebia; species Erebia epiphron. Next base: position 53,948,463 of record OZ009945.1, on the reverse strand, counting down.
TAGTTTATAATCTTAGGCTCAAGGCACATTGACGGAGTTTAGGTACAACTGATGTCTCTCTTTCTCTTAGTATATTCAACCCACTGTCGGCTCATTACTGAGAACGATTCTAATGGGTTATGTAGATACGTACAATTAAATACCACTAGCTAAGAAAGCATCATGCATCAACCTGCATGACTAAGTGTCCTACATGATAATGTTCTAACCTGGACAGCGTGGTGGACTATGGCCATAAAACTTCTCATTCTGGGTTCAAATGATGATGAATTGATTCATCCTCGACAAACATTATAATATTATGCGATAGTGCGTTCGTGCGTCTGAATTTTTTTTACTGCCGATCTGATAAACCAATTTTGATGAAATTGGGTACAGCAACGTGGATGAAGTCGCGTGAAAAAAGTGCTATAGACTATTTGTGGAACGCATAAAAGGCGTTTCAAACTACGCCTTTTCCTGTTCACCCTTCGTACAGGAAATTGACGCCATATATCTAGCCTTATCTTAAGATCATCTGAAAGGACGGCGCGACGCAAGGCGATATTCCAATTGAGGAAGAAATCCGAAATGTTTATCGGTTCTTTTATTAGGATGCATCTAGGAGTAGAGTATTTATGTAAAATTTGTAAACACGCACACTTTAACAGCGTAAAAAGATACAGTAGCCTACCCTAAGTAGTCTTAGTTTTAACTTGCAAATAATATCAGAGCAAAATGAAGCAGTATTATTTCAATATTGTTGACGCTCTTGTATCAGAGAAACCCATAATTTAGGGACGTACGTCATATAAAACTGCAGTTTTAGAATTATACTGCTTTAAGCGAAGATAGTAGATCAAATCAACTCTGATATTTTCAACGTAAAAGTTTGCCTTAATGTATGCCATCCCAGGGATGGACATATGCTTCTTATCCCGGAAAATCAAAGAGTATCCCCGAGTTTTTAAACCCAAATCCACGCAAACAAAGTGTTGTGTTCGTTTCGTCCATACCTACTAATAATATAAACGCGACAGTGTTCTGTCCGTCTATCTGTCTGTCTGACAGTCTGCGATGCGTTCAGAGCCCATCTTTTCAACCAAGTATCCCGGGAAAGGACATAGAGTTCCCGCGGGAATTACAAAAAAAAATAATCTTAAATTAAGTCGCGGGCATCGTCTAGTAGATAATTACTAAAGCAAAAGGGATGATACATTTTGTCATCTTTAGCTCGGCACTCTGCAGCACTTAACCCTCTATAAGCACCAATTTACTGCGGATGATGGATTGTGATAAATTGAGCGCTCGCCATTAGCTACGTCAACCTGTTAAGAGTCCATATTGAAAAATTTGCGCGTTTTGGAACCGCGTTCTATCAAAACAAGAGCCGTCCAGTATAAGAGATATATTATGCCAAATGAAAGAGAACAATGCAGTCATCACACACCACATAGATATGCTAGCCACACGTGGGGGGCGCCCTACGCTCCGTTTACCAAGACGCGGTCTCCACTCGAGGACCTTTCGACTTCAACGTCCATTGGTCCTCCGACACACGTGACCAATCCACTGCCACTTCAGCGTGCTAGCCCTAAGAGCTATGTTGGTCACTTTAGTTCTTTGGCGAATCATTTCGTTCCGGACTTAATCCCTCAAAGAAATTCCGAGCATAGCTCTTTCTGACGCTGAGCGACCTGTAGTCGGTGTACTAGTCTCGCTGTCAGTGTCCAAGTTGCGGCACCGTAAGTCATTACTGGTAGGACGCACTGGTCGAAGACCTTAGTCTTCAGGCACTGCGGTACGGGCAACGAATCTTGTTCCTTTGTGCGTAAGAAATATTACGTGCCTGGTATTCGAACATAGACCCTCGGAATAGGAGAAAGCTACAAATGCCTGTATTTACTACTTACCGTTTTCAACAACAATAATAGGGTGTACGAGAAACGATCCTCGTAAACTTGTCACAAACAGGGCGCTCGTAAATATATCGTGGTACGTTTCTGTCGCACCCTGTTACTTGGGGACCATAGTAATCTATACTTGAGTGGTAGAAAACTCGTGTAAATGGGGGTTAAGTTGTAAGACAAATAAGTTATATATACTTAACTCAGTCTTAAAAGTAATGCTAAAAAAACCTTTCAGGTACTCAACTGTACTACTTTACAAAGACAGTGGAGTGCTTACAGTTCGTCAGCTCTTTATACTGAAAGCAGCCCTGATGAGACATAGACGGCTACTCCAATCTCCAAATGTGAACGATACTTTTAAGAGAAGAGTAGTTAAAGTCTATTTACCAGCCGTGAGAACAGACTTTGCTAAACGCTTTACACCTTATGTTGACGCTAAAATCTAAAGTCCTGTAACCTTAAACACCTCACAACAAAACAGGCATCTCATACTATCACAAACTGGCTGAAAACATTAACATACAAGAACACAGAGGAAATACTTACGGCAAAAATGTCTTACAAACTAAAATAATTATTATCAAAAATGCAACATATACTTATACCTATACACATATATATTTATTTACTTATTATTTATTTATTGCGCCTTACCTCAACGTTGTATTAGATTCTAGAAACTACATATTATTATTATAAAATATTATAATCGCAAAGGGTACACTCCTAGTCCCCGGTAAAACATACTAGGAAGTCATACACGGTCGCCACGATACAGGTTACCTAGTGTGGAGACCACTAGTAAACGACACTGTCAAAAACTCTTAAGCTAATAAAGATATTTTTTTTTTTTTTTTTTTTCATTATATTCAAACACATACACGCACAAACTTACTTTTTTTTTTATCCACTACAAGTTAGCCCTTGACTGCGATCTCACCTGATGGTAAGTGATGATGCAGTCTAAGATGGTAGCGGGCTAACCTGGTAGGGGCATGGAAGTTATATTAAACCCATACCCCTATTCGGCTACACGGCATCGTACCGGAACGCTAAATCGCTTGGCGGCACGTCTTTGCCGGTAGGGTGGTATCTAGCCACGGCCGAAGCCTCCCACCAGGCCAGACCAGGGAAAATTCAGAAATTATAAATTCCCAAATTGACCCTGCCTGCCTGCCTGCCTGAGATCGATCCCGGGACCTCCGTACGTTAACGCAACAGCGTTACACACTGCGCCATCAACTTTTATACTAGTAAACTAGCTAGTAAGTAGGTAAACTAGCTGAGGCGTGGATTGAGGTTGTTTTGGTTCCCGCGGGAACTCTTTAATTTTCCGGGATAAAAAGTAGCATACGTGTTATTCCAGACTATAATCTATCTCTGTGCAAATTTTCATCCAGATCCATCCATCCATCCATACATCCATCCATCCAAACTTTTGCATTTATAATATACGCATAGAACTATGGATATAAATCTCTTTCCTTAATTATTAGGAGGTAATAATGCTTTACTGATCGGACTGGTTCAGCGTCCTTAGGTTTGAGAATACCCAAACGCGCCGTCCGTCCAAAAAACGCATAAAACGCCGCTTGACGCGACTCTGTACGCACCGCACTACGCCCCGCGTCTCCCTGAACGAACCCTTATACTTACTTATGCGTTCAAGTAAAAATAAGTAAAAATTAAACGGAACAATAAGTTGCTAAATGGCTACCAATAATAATCCAGTGAATATCAAAATATCTTCTGAAAGACTTTCAGATAAACATTTAGAAGATGTATTGGTAGCATAATAGGAAGTTATTTCCAAATTTACGACCATCGAAATGACATCCAATAAACATTTACGATTGGTATTACGATTAATCAACAGTGACAAAGGGAGTATAGGCAGGAATTAAGTGGTTTTGGTCATCCCTATAATGGCAGTTCAATACTTTTAGATACGGGTATATTAACGTTGTGAAGTAAGGCGAAACGTTATTGCCAAAATCAATTTGGTATAAGTACCTAATCATACTTTTATAAAGTTACATCCCACGAAAAACATTAATCTGTTATGTATAAGTTTTCCTCATAAACCTAATGGTTAAATTGTTATCATTAATCAAAATGGCATCACTCCAATACAACTTTTCGATATTACATACTAGCTGATGCCCGCGACTTCGTAAGCGTGGAATAAGTTTTAAAATTCGCGGGGGAATTCCTTAATTTTCCGGGATAGAAAGTAGCCTTTGCCTTTACCGGGATGTAACCTACCTCTAAAGAAAAATTAACCAAAATTGGTTGAAAATATGTACCGGGAAAGCTGAGCAGACTAACAGACACACTTTCGCATATACAATAATTAGTATGGATTTTATAAATCCTACATTAATCTATAGATACTTTCTATATGACTGTGTAATGAAACTGTTATGTACTGAACGATATGTGCACATTGAATATTTTTTTTAGTTTTAAATGGAGGAAGCTTTATAAATCATCGATACAGAGATAATTTATATTTCATTTTACTGTCTGTCTTTTGCAATTAAAAAACGGCTTTGAATGCAATTCAGCATAGGTACTTATAGCTATAGTACTCGGGATAAAATAATATTAAAGGATATAAATCCAATATGGCGGACTAGTTATTTTTTATTTTTCTGAAAAGTACCTAAAGTAAGAATTTTCCCGACTGTCGTCTTAAACAATTGGCTATCACCACTTTGCATTTAAAATTAATTATATTATCAAAAAGGAAACACTTAAACCGTAAAGTTTAATCTAAGCGAGCATGATGGACTAAAACGAATAGTATGCTCGCCTTCAATTACCCTCAAGTTCTTATCTAAACCGGCCCTAATGAATCACGAGCTCTCGTCGACTTTGTAAAGTTTAATTTTGAGCTCTCGCAAAGAATTTCACAGTAAAACTTAACATTTATTAGTGAATTTTTACTACTTTGACTTCGAGTGCAGTTGTTAGCAAGAATTGCTTATACTAATTTTTCATGCTTAAAATTATAAATCATCATGATTATGATTTCATTCCAATGCTGACTTCTCAGAACCACGCTTGCCAAGAGCACATTGACTGACTTTAGACACCTTTGATGGTATCTAAAGTCGTTTAGTCGTAGTCTAAAGAACATTATGATGAACTCTCGGGCAGGTTTCCTCACGATGCTTTCCTTTACGGTTAAAGCAAGTGATATTTAATTTTTTAACACAAAGGTAGATCCGAAGAGTAAGAGGCGCGTGCCCGGGGATCGAACCCCCGGCTATATCACCGCTTCATTATTATAATTGACCTGGACGTACTACTAACTCAACTATAATTGGTCATGACCCGACCTGCATCTAAGCTATGAGTCAGTTTGAATCCATAATATGTCTGATTTCTTGAGGATTGCTTTTTTTTACTTCATAATGTTTGTTATTATTTTGGCGTTCCTTGTTGTCTTATTTTGTTAAAGTAAACATTTTGTTTTAGTTTTATGTCATATTTTGGATTACTTTTAAGTTTAGGTTATAATGGGGCTGAAATGTGCTGTGCCTGTTACCCTGTTACCATTTTAGAATGCCTACTTATTCATACATCCTCTACATTACAAATTTATTCAACGTGTAACGTAGTTTAGAAACAAAAGCGAGTTCCATAATCCTCTATTGTTACCCAACCTTTATAACAAGGGATCAAATAGGTTAATACGGGGCTCAAATTGCCCCAATACATCTAATGGAGGTAAAGCCTCGCCTTCAGCCATTTCGGGCTGGACCTCCATCAGATGTTGGTTTAGGATTGTTTAGTCATACCGCCTACAGGAGGTACAAGTGAATATTAAACGTGCGAGGCACCCAGTTCATTTGGATTGAAAAGCAAATATTTCAGATGGGTGTACTTAATATTTAAAACTTCAAAAGGTTTACAATTAGGTACCTAGCTCGTGTTAAATGATAGTTAAGTATAGATAACTAGATGATGCCCGCGACTTCGTCCGTTTTGATTAAGATTTTTTGATTCCCGCGGGAACTCCTTAGTTTTTCGGGATTTTCTTAACTTAGAAGGGTTCGATGCCCTGCAGGGTCAATTTGAGAATTTATAACCGGCCATGCCTAGTCCACCCTACCGGCCAAGACGTGCCGCAGTAAGGTGTACGCCTAGAAACCGATTAGGGCATACCCCTGATCAGTTTCTACGCGTATATCTTACCCATTTTAAACCAATACCCCACCAGATAAGCCCGCTACCATTTGAGACTGCTTCATAACTTACGACTAGGATGAACTTGCATAGAGCATAAAAAATGCTCCGAGAAAACCCTATCTTGTAAAAAAAAACAATAACACCTTTGTCGTAAAATAAGTTCTCCGTCGTATAAGATTGTCACGTTACATTTGAATAAAGATATCACAAACAAGTGTGTACATTTATTATCGCGACAGCCATATTTCGGTAGTGAATAAAAAAGAATCTGAGCGAGGTCGGGACAGAAATGTGCCCACCATCGCTCAACGTCGGGCCTCGAATTTATCACGAGACACTACGAACTATACAAAACGTTATGTACAAATACTAAGATTGAGTAATAATATTACTATTTTCCTTTTTTTTAAGGGTTGCTTATATTTGTGTATGCTTGAGCTCTATGTATACTTAAAATATTACTTTAACTGGACATTACGTGTACATTAATATTTCTTGAAAACTTTAATACCTAGGAATAAGCTTTAATATCGCTAGCTGACCTGCCCTGGTTAAACATTTTGTCAAAAAACCTCAAGTAAAAAAATCAACAATCAAATCAATTACATACCTACTTCGATTGTATACTTGTCTGTTCTGAACTTCAGTTTTATGAAAGTGCTATCACAGCCTAAGGAGATACGTTTTTTACAGTTCTACCAGTCGTTCGATTGAAACGGACCAAAAGTTAATTAATTTTGGACACAGGCAACATCATAATCATTCATACTAATATTATAAATGCGAAAGTGTGTCTATGTCTATCTGTCTGTCTGCTACGCTTTCGCGGCCCATCTTTTCAACCGATTTGGGTGAAATTCGGTGTAGAGATAGATTGCATCTCGGGGAAGGACTTAGGCAGGCGAAGTCGCCGGCACCATCTAGTTAATAATAATATTAGATGATGTCCGCGACTTCGTCCGCGTCGGTTAAGTTCCCGCGGGAAATCTTTAAATTTCCGGCTTTGCTTAGCCTATGAACATATACATTTTTTGATTCCCGCGGGCACTCTTCAATTTTCCGGGATAAAAATTAGCCTATGTCCTACCCCGTGATGTAACCTATTTTTGTACTATTTCATCAAAATCGGTTGAGTAGTTGGGCCGTCAAAGCGTAGCAGACAGACAGACAGACACACTTTCGCATTTATAATATTAGTATGGAATTAGTATGTTGGATAATATGATGCCCTCGACTTCGACTGCGAAGATTAAATTTTTTTGATCCTTGCGGGAACTCCTTAATTTTCCGGCTTTCCTTAGCCCATGTCCTTTCCCGGGATACAGATAGACAGACAGAGCGTAGCAGATAGACAGAAAGACACACTTTCACATTTGTAACATTAGTAAGGAAGAAAGTATCTGTCTGCTACGCTTTCCCGGCCCATCTTTTCCAGCGATTTTGATGAAATTTGGTAAAGAGGTAGGTTACATAGCGGGGAAGGACATAGAATTCGTTTTATTCCGGAAAATTAAGTACTTCCCCCGGAAAATTAAAAATCTTCATCCACGCGGACGAAGTCGCGGGCATCCTCTAATTTATAATATTAGAATAGGAACATGGATGTCCGCCGATCCACTGTATGAATGTGTACTTACACCGTGGTACTCGTATCATTAAAGGCCCGGGCGTGTCGTTAGGAATTTGCATTCGTCGGGATTCGTTAGTGTCGGTAATCGGCATGTTCCTTTATTCCGAGTTGGTCGTTGTTTGTTTGCTAATGAATATTCGGGCGCAATACTCTGCCCGGTATTGGTCGTTTGCACAAACATATCTACGGCACCGAATTTGCATACACTATCTGCCTGGCTTAAAACACGCAATGCTCTGTGGTATGCAGATTAGATTCGATGGATGTACAAATACTCGATAAGTTTAATCATCATCATCCTGCGGGTCTAAAACCCTTTGTGGGTCCCAGCTTCCTTCACAGCCTTCTTTCATTTTTACCCTACTGTGGCAAAACCAAAAGAATGGGATATGATTATAGCAGTATATGTATCTATATATTTATGTATGTTCCACCGTATCACCTAAACTACTGAGCCGATTTTAATAAATGAGGTGTCAATCGATTATTATGATCCGGGTGATATATGCTACATTTTACACGAACAAAATCGATAAGACGGATGTTACGAGTACCTACATCCCAAAAAGTGGGGGGTCTCTGAATTGTTTTCCGTAGTAGAGTTTCAGTTTTTGACGTCCTCACTGGCGCAGTGGTGGGTAGGCCCTGGGGATCGATCGATCAAAAAAGGAATTTACAATTTCTTAATTTTCTGTTACGGCAATAATGTACCTACTGTTATGTACGTCGCATAGAATATTTCCTATGCGGAACACAATATAATTTTTAGTTATTATTAGATAGACGATCGTTCGAAAGACGCTAAAAGACGTAAACTCCATGTCATCGGTTATAACATAGAGATAATATTATTATTATAGTAGGGTTTTTTTTCTTCTTGGGGGAGGAAAATCCTCATGGATACCGCAGGTGTTGTGCAGTAACCTACGGACTAAAAACCTCCTCCGTTCTCCGATTTCTCCGCACACACTTCCCGGTATTGTACGAAGCATTGCATCAGGAAGGCCGCTGTTTCCTAAGAGTGTGGTTCTCTGTCTGTCCCATTCGTCGTCTTCTCGCGTTTTCATAATGTGTCTCATTAATTTAGCATATTTTGCCCACTCTTCTTCACTCCTTAACATTCTAGCTATCATATTTTTTGAGCTAAGCTTGTCCTCATTGCCTGTGGCTAGGTTTCTCTCCTCTTCAAACATACGGCACTCGAATATTGCGTGTTGCGGAGTATCTTTCTCACCGCAGTATGGCCATTCATCACTTATAGCTTTCCCAATAGCATGTAGGTAGGTGTTGAATACTCCATGCCCACTCAATACCTGCGTATTATAGTAGGGTTAAAACGTCACAAGCAATCGTTTCATGCAAACTCCCAATACCAATACTGTGCCCATACTAAGCGCGCGTGTTGAAGTATGATAAAGAGTTGCTGATTTGACTACGAATCAAACGCTACTATATTACCTGTATGAACACCCCATTTACAGTAACGCCATCTGGTATAGATTTTTGACCAACTGCAAAAATGCTGCAATTGCTTAGAATTGTCCACTGGCCCATATCGACTCTGCTTAAAGCCCTGTCGATTTACTTCAGTCGAAGCTTTATACGCCAAAATTGCTTTACAATCCTGCCATAGCAATATTTCCTGGCTTTATTTGTTGGACGGCGGATGACGTCACAACATTTGCCGAGAAGCTTTCAAGATTAATCAGCCGTAAAAACGTGAAGTAGTCGGTAATATGTAGTTCCCGAAGGCCCTCCAAATCCTCTTACATGATAAAGCGGGTCCCATATTGAAAATTAAGGCAACAAAATAGAAAACAGGATGGACAAACCGAAACAATACAAAGCTTTAGCGTTCATTCCAGTTTTATTCAATTTTCTTATATGAGTAGTTTTTATTACATGAGCTAATGTTATTAGATGAATTATTTCGATAGGTAGGTACCTAATCGCGAATAGTTTTACTTCTTATTGAAACGTCTAATTATTTATTGTTTCATCATGTTTACGAAATGTTCAAAGGATACTATGTAAATACATATAGATGCTCAGTAAAAAGATATACCTAGATATCTATTATAATTATGATATTTTTTTGGACACTGCAGACGTTAAAAGTCGTAGTTGTGGTTATAAGTCAATCTCCTCGTCTTGGGTCTATTAATTGTGACTATTTTGTTGACTCAATAAAAAAGGATAAATTGATAATATAATAAGTATGATTCTGCAGTAGAAGTGAAGAAGAATAACTCATTTTATTTGTGGCCCAAACTGACTTTTAGAAATAAAACGTTAGTGAATAATTATTGTTATGAATTGGTTAGTTAAATAAATGTTTATTAAACAACAGTACTACTAAGTTTTCAAAAAAAAATTCAAAATTCAAATGATTTTTATTCAAATAGACTTTTTACAAGTTCTTATGAATAGTCAAATGATTCTACCACTGGTTTGGAATGCGTTCCTACCTAGAAGAACCAGCAAGAAACTCGGTGGTTGCTCTTTTGAAAAAAAAAATATATATATAATATATATATATATATATATGGTATGTTTACAATAATCTACATAAAAAGGTTTAACAAAGGATATCTGAATATTATGTGGTCGTTGGGGTCTACTCCTCCGCGACTGATGGTAAAGGCTTAATAATATTTCTATAAACATAGAAAACTAGATGATGCCCGCGACTTCGTCCGCTTGGATTGAGAGTGTTGTGTATTATGCAATTTTGTAGTTTGAAATAGTTTTTTGTCTCAGACTTTGTAAAAGTTTATAAGCTTGGATTACTTGGTTGGTTAATTGATTCTTGGTGGTTTAATTAACTTTTAATTAAGAGCCAACAACAGGTTTGAGCTTAAACAGGTGTAGCGCTGACGTCGTTATTAAGTATGTACTTTCCGTCTATTGCACTGTATTTCTCACTCACGAGAAAGCCACAATTTGACATCCCGACGCAGACTGACCGACGCGCGACGCTCTTTCTCATTTGTGGCATTGCAGACGCTTTTTGGACGAAGTAAATTTTTTTGGACTCCCGGGGGAATTTTCCGGGATTAGCCTGTGTCCTTCCCCGGGATGTAATCTACCTCTAACTATACCAAATTTCAACAAAATCGCTTGAATAAATTGGCAGTTAAAGCGCACCAGACAGACTTATAGACAGACACACTTTCGCATTTACAAGATAAGTATGGTTATAGGAACTCAATGGTAAAATTCCAACTACTTAACTACCGCGAACACAAAAACATTAGAGGCAATTTATTCGGTACGTTCGCCCATAATGTCCTAGCCATTAGGGCGTGCTAATGTCACTCTTTGTGGAATATATTCTGCTCACTTAACAATATCGCCGAATTTCTTTCCTCAGTATATATATTATCTTAGACCGAAATAAACTATATCTATATTATAAAGCATTAGCTCACACACTTGGTAATTCCATACGAATCCATATTATAAATGCGAAAGTGTTTCTGTGTGGCTTTTGTCGATTTTTGGTATAAAGGTAGGTTGCATAACGGGGAAGGGAATATGTTACTTTTTATGCAGGAAAGTTAAGGAGATCCCGCGGGAATAAACAACCTCATCCACGAGGGCGAAGTCGCTGGCATCATCTAGTCAACTATAGTATGGCAACTTTGTATAACTTGTAACTTTTGATCACGTAAGTCGCTTACAATATTGACTTATAAAATGATCGCTACTACTTTCCTTCTTTGTCGGTATTTTTTTTCGATAAAAATTCAAACAGACGAATAGAAAATCTACCATCTTTAAGATATTTCCATTAGTAGTAGAGAAACTTAATAAAAATCCTAGCTGACGATTGGAAAAAACCTTTTAGATATTTTCCTTTTAGTAGTAGTAACCTTTTAAAAATCCTCGATGACGATTAGAAAACTACCTTTAAGATATTTCCCATTTAGTAGTATAGTAACCTTTTAGAAGAGAGTAAGCCAATATTAAGCCAATAGTCGAATATAGTTTTGAATACGTAAAATTTATGTACATTCAATGTTCCCAGGGACAAAGTTAAATTTTATTGCCAAAATCTAATCAGTTGGGTACCAGATAAGACCCAAATATAGCCGATAGGTATAATTTAGTTAGCCTAGCTCGACTCCAGCCCAAATTAATCCTTTATTTAACCACATAATTTAGTCCGTATCGTTATTTGGTCCCTTCTGCCATTTCTGCAGTGTAAGGGTATAAATAATTGGAAGGTATTTGACTCTAGTTCGTTTATAGCTAGTATGGATTATCATCAAAATCGTACTAGTACCAACTATTATTGCCTATTCTGTGATAATAGCTAGGCATCTGTATACCAATTTCCGTCCAGTGGTTTGAGCTGTGGGTTGATAGATCAGTCAGTCACCTTTTCCTTTAGACTAGCTGATGCCCGTGATAGATTATTGGAAAATAAAAGAACTCTATTTTGTGATTCATGAGGAATAATTAAATATTACAGTGGGTAAACACTGAATTTTGTATTAGGTAAACATTATTTGTTATTAAAGTGTGTCAAGTATATAAATAAGTGTCTGGAAATATATATTCGTTAATAATTCCGTTATACAGTTTGTTATAAACAAAATGTTGTTATGTTGTCAAACTTGGAATAGGAAAAAGGTGTGGGTATATGGAGGGAATCGTAACCTATAAAACCCACTGTTCTTGTGAGATATGACAGTTTTTGTCTACGAGCCACCTAGAATAAAGATAAGTATTCTTGCTGTAACTCTATAAATCTGATTGTTGTTTTTTATGTGTGTACTTATTTCTGTGTGAAAATATAACTTAAATTGTGTTAATATTTTGTATTCATTTTGACCTGATGCTTTGAACCGTTCAATAATATAAAAAGTGTTAAATTTTGCATTTCGCTTAATTTCTTTTCCGTTACTAGTTTTCTTTGAAATAGGTAAATTACTTACTCTTGAATATCATACCATAATGCTTATTGGGACTATATAAACTTAGTTTCCTACCTGCTTAATTACTTACGTTTTTGTTAAAAAACGTATAAAGGTATACAAAACCAAGTACCTAGTATTATAGTTTTTGCATAGTAACAGATAGATACTTGTTAAATTCAAGCCCTACCTTCAAATATTTTAATACCCGCGACTTCGTCCGCGTGGTTTATGTTTTTTTGATTCCTGTTTCCTGAATTTTCCGGGATAACGTAAATAGTAGCCTATGTCACTCTCCAGGTCCTCAACTATACCCATACCAAGACACAAGTCGATCCGTTGCTCCGTTGCGACGTGATTGAAGGACAAATTCCCGCCCCGCCAAACCGTTCAAATTATTGATATAAATAAAATATGTGTTTTTCATGAATTTTGTATTATTTTAACATATTTTATATGAATTCCTAAACTGTATGCACACCGCAGTGTTGGTACCGTACAACATAAAATCTGTTACCAAAATCATTGTATGTATGTTTTGCAATGTTGTACCTGACTAACAAATTTTTTCCCAAAAACTATTTATAATAGTGGGATTTTTTTTTAATTTTTTAGGCATAAGTACTTTTACTTATTATTAAACCCCCAAAACATATAAAAATATATATTTTTTTGATTTTTTTCGTCTGCGAACTAAAGGGATTAATATTAGTATGGTAGATTAGTTTTGTAGATCTATTTTACTAACGAATTAAGTTTTACGGGCCGCCTAGGCGGGTCCGGGACGCCGATAATTTTAAGGGTCACCGAAATAACAGCGTTGTTAAGGTGCATTTACACACAGCACCAGAAGTGCGCAGGCGGATTGGCATGGCTAAAAATGCTATGTCCCAGCGTTCGAAGATCTGGAGTAGCAAAGTATCTTTAAATCGCTCTCCCTCTCTAATATTTAGTTTTACACACTAGGTACACTTACTGCGCAAATTACATATTTTATTTTATCTACTCCAGCATCGAAAAGTTCCAATTTCGAATTTGACAACTATATCGAATTGAACCCTCTTTCGTGTTTGCTTCTTATAACGATACAGTTCGTTGTATGGGAGCTGTATCGTTATGAGTCGTAGCTGTATCGATATGGTTATCTTCATAAATAGGATACCTATAGCTTAGCGGCTCTGGGTTCTGGCACTTGATTGATTTGACTTTTTTATTAATTTATAAAGTAAAAAATTATAAAGACGTCCTTGTCGTAGATAAAATCTTGTATGCAACTGTACGTAATTAGTCATTTTAATTCTCGTACTATCCTATTTTGATACTCGGCAAGCCTCGTATCAAAAAACAGCACTCGAATTAAAATGACCCTCATTACGATACAGTTGCATAAATAGCTATTATTTTACTCCATTTTATCACACTTATCCCGTTACTGCAGACGGCTGCGAAGACTGTCGAGCTCGTGCGTGTCACTCGTTTGGGTTCCGGCAGAATACCAGCGCTCAGGTTTTGCTTTCAAAACCTGCAGCATCAATGCTGAGTCGGGGCCTTTTCATCTTGTGCCATGTGGGGGCAAAAGCCATAGCCTAATTTAAAAGTTTGATTTTATGTACGAGGCACGTATGATGATTAAATGATTTTTCTTTCTTTCAAAGACATATGGATACGCATAAAACAGAGACTAGTGAATTCCCTGGTTTTTTCTATCTTTTTATACGGCTCTGAGACATGGACTCTCTGATGTGCAGACCGCAAACGCATAGATGCCTTTGAGATGTGGTGCTGGAGGATATACACTGCACGGCTTCAGAACCAACGCCTCCATCCTAAAGCAACTGAAGATTACCACCAGGCTATCTACCACATGCCTTACGGAGAACCTTCGAGTACTTCGAACACATTGCCCGCAGAAACCCTGACAACCTGGAGAAACTGCTGTTAACGGGAAAAGTGGAAGGAAAGAGGCCAAGAGGACGTAGCCCTATGCGTTGGGCCGACCAAATAAGCACCACACTCGGCACACCTGTCCACGTTGCTCTGCACCATGCTACGGACAGACCAAGATGGCGTAACGTCGTGAAACAAAATATACTCCGTGGCAAAGATCACGACCCTCAGTAATGAGGATGACGACGCATAGACGAGGACACACAGCACATCTACATAAAGTATTATGGTGTGCCGATGCCTTTATCGGGACTCTTTGTGTTACCGTGTACCATGTATCACATTCAAGCATAGTCAAGCAATCTCAAATAAACTGCGGTACTAATTTTATAAGAAGCAATTTAAAAAAAAATATTTATTAAGATATAAGATGTCCATCCATCCTCCATTCCATAACTTTCCATCTTATGGCGTAGCGAATAGACAGACCAATACTCGTAGACCGATGCGTTTGTTTGTTTGTTTGTCCTTCAATCACAATGCAACAGAGCATCAAGTTCAAGAGTGTCAAGGTTCATCATATAAAACGTCTATTTACGATAGGCGTTTTATATGATGAACCTTGACATCCCTTAAATAAGAATTATGATTCCGAAACCAGAGCGACAACAATATTAACTTAAGCTATGGTATAATAGCCCCTGGAAAGTGACATAGGCTACTTTTAATTCCGGAAAATAAATAAGTGTCCGTTGAAAAAAATAACTTATTCAACGCGGACGAAATCGCGTACATTAGCTAGTGTATAAAATGGTAGAGCTCGAAAGCTAACATTATTCTTAGTTTTTTGTCAAAAGGTTTGATTCAGCTAATATTATTTTTTTAAACGTAAAAAATAATAATGTACAAACGGCACGACGACATCAGTTAAACGTTATAGAATATCTGGAAAAATAAACCAGATAGGTACTGATTATAATATGTTCTAGTTTTGTTTTCAGTATCTGGATACCACATTTTATAGGATATTAATTGAATGCAAATTCCCCATTGATGTAGAATTTTAGTACCATGGAATTCCCAATGCATTTGACTTGTTGTCAACAAGTCAAATCAGCAACTCAAACGTCAAAACGCGCGTTTAGTGCCTGGGATTATGTATGAAATACTAAACTGTGACGTCATCAAAGTTCGACGCACCTTTTTATTTAATCAATAGTTCAAAATGGCTATTAAACATAAAACTAATAGGGCACGTGGATATTACGTCTTTTGTGAGACCCTCCATTTAATAATAATTAAAAATAATTTACTTGACTAGTTTTCATTGTAAATGATTAATAAAAGATGTAAGAATCAGTGCTCGGCTGGCTGGCCACTCACTTTTCTTGTGTCGATACGGCTACGTAGGTATGGAATGTTGTAGTGAGGGCAGATAGGAAAGATTATTTTTTGTATTGCTTAGTAGGCTTGCGGTTGACGACAATTAGTGCCTAATTTAACTTTACTGATGAGGTTTGCGTTGGAGCGCACTTGCCTAAAAGATGCCTATTCATTTTACCTTGAAGGTACTTAAGTTTTATACGTGGTAGGAAATACGTGAGCTGGAAGAGCGTTTCACACCTTAGAGGTTTGTATCAGAAATGTAGACAAAACCCGTTATTAGTACTGTAGCGCAGGTCAATATTTAATTTTACCGATTTTCTTGCTGGTTCTTCTCGGTAGGAATACCATTCCGAACCAGTGGTAAATTCACTCGCCGATTCGAAGTCATTAAATGTAATGACTTTATTTGAATAAAAAAATATGAGTTTGAGATTGAGTTTATTAATAACATTGAAAACATGATTTTTTTGGAAAAGATATGGGATAAGTCCAGCAGCCGGTAACGGTTCAAAGGTTTTTAACCACGCATGGCGTTAAACTGAGGTACGGAACGCAGCAGTGCCACGTTTACGGCAGACCGCTCCATTCTACGTCGCCCATCATCAAACAGTGCATTCCTGTCATGGTGAATACCGTTTCCGATTTCTCTCCCATCATCTTCGACAGCTGAACGTTTAAAAGCGAACGCCGCACATATGCAGGCGATGAGGACGATGTAGAATAGCTGCAAGTGAAATCATTAAAAATTAATCACACATTCATAGACTCATGCATAACATTCATAAGGTCTCTTTTAGGCCTCATCCAGAGGAGCTCGCGCTGCAAATATTTGCGCGCGGGAATCAAGCAAGCGCATGTCGCAAAAAAGGCAAGTAATCATTTGTAAAAAAATAAATATTTTTCAGAGATTTTTTTAAACTTGTATTTTGAGATGCGCCAATGGCTACTTAAAGGTCTTGAAAACAGCAAATTATGTTTACAATCATACATTATGGCACCGTTTGATGGATATGTCACCGTAAGATTGCAAAGGTCGTTGGATTGTAATCTAACTAGCGATATTGTAAACTTTCGACAGATTACAATTTAACGCATTATTTTTCGTTAGATTGTAATCCATTAGATATACCTATTAACCCGATAAAATCTATGATGAAACCTATGACCCGATGAAACCTCTAACCTGCGGCCGGGCACTACCTGGTCATTTATGTCGAACCCTAACCTAACCTACAAGAAAGAGACAAGAAAACGTAAATGCAATGTATATTTCCAAAATTTACACTCGGACCATTGAACGGTTCACAATCCGTCGACAGTTTACAATATCACTAGTTGGATTATAATCTAACGGTTTTTGCAATCTTACAGTGACAGATACACTGTTTTAAATTACTCCGTTTTGCCGATTTTACGCTAACCTATGAGCTACATATTACCTATTCTGTGGTTGAGCATCGTTTGTGCAACGCAATGTGATGTACGGCGTACCACGCGACGGCTCTTCATAAAAGATCCTTAAGTTTTTAAGAAGGATTAGGCCTAAATAAAATCATTCCTTGCTTGGGACATGAAAAGACGTAATAATTTTTATTTCAATTAATTTTAAAACACTCTTGGCAATAATAATCATTACTCCGAAAAGTTGCTCCGAAGAGCTGCGTGCCCGTGGATCGAAACCGCGAACCGGTCGGGCATCTAAACCACATAACATAGCCACATCCCAGGGAAAAATGTTACCTCGTATCCCGAAAAATCAAAGAGCTTCTGCATAATTTTGAAGCCATCAAATTTTTATTAATGTATTTAGTTTTTGTAAAAATATTTATTTTTTTATACTAAAATTTTTTGACACTAAAAATCCTTACAATTTTAGCTATGGAAAATAAGCCATTTTATTTATTTTGTAAGAAAACAAAAACTTACAGTAATTTTCATTGTGAAACACATAAACAGACTGATATTTTTTTTTCGAGCCCGCGTGTCTTTATACTTAAAATGTTGTATCTAATTATCATTAGAAAGGGTATTAAAGTATGAATTAAGATACTATTAATTTGATGTTTAAGCATTTTCTAATAGATTTTTAATACACTCCATCATTGAGCTTACTAGTCCTACTAATATAAAAAATTCAAACTTTTGGATGTTTGTAAGTTTGGATGCTTTTTATTCCTTCACGCCGCAACCGATATGGCTAAAATTTGGAGGAGATACCATAAAAACTTTTCATTATATTAGCTACATTTTATGTTCTCGCGGAAACCTAAAAATCTCAATCCACGTGGAAGAAGTCCCGGACATCATCTATATTATCCATCCATACTTCCATACTAATATTATAAATGCGAAAGTGTGTCTGTCTGTCTGTCCGTCTGTCTGTCTGTCTGTCTGTCTGTCTGCTACGCTTTCACGGCCCAACTACTCAACCGATTTTGATGAAATTTGGTACAGAAATAGGTTACATCCCGGGGAAGGACATAGGCTACATTTTATCCCGGAAAATTGAAGAGTTCCCGCGGGAATCAAAAAAATGTATCTGTTCAACCGATTTTGATGAAATTTGGTACAGGGAGAGGTTGTACTCCGGGGAAGGACATAGGTTGCTTTTTATCCCGGAAAATTGAAGAGTTCCCGTGGGAATAAAAAAAAACAATCCACGCGGACGAAGTCGCGGGCATCATCTAGTATTATATAATGCGAAAGAGTATTTATGTCTGTTTGTCTATCCATCTGTCTGTTAACTTTCACGGCCGGCTTGCTTGAAATTTGATGGATGTCAAATATGGCATTGATGGATGGCATCGCAAAAAAACAATTCTCAAAGTTTTTCATACTAAATATAATTATAAATTCGAAATACGTGTTTGTTTGTTGGTTTATTGGTTTGTCCTTCAAATACGCCGCAACAAAGCAATGGATCGACTTGATTTTTTGCATGGGTATAGTTGAGGACCAGGAGGCTACTTTTTGATCCGGAAAATGAAGGAGTTCCCGTGGAAATTTAAAAAAACTTATCCCACGCGGACGAAGTCGCGGGCGTCAGCTAATTGAAAACTAAATCTACGTGGATGACGTCAAAGCCATCATCCAGTACCAACCTCATATTATTATTTAAATAGCAGTAGGCTATTTAACTAACATTTTAAGTGATTAATTATAACTTACTAGTGAAAAATATGGTGATAACTTTACCTATCTTTGAACTCAATTAAAAAAAACCAATTTAAAAGAATGTTAAAGTTTTTGTATATAAATAAATAACGGTTACTTAGTTTATCAGTTGCATTTTATTTCAAAGCATTATGAAAATCGTAAGTTCTATATATTTCTTCTAAATAAAAACTTTATATACTTATATTTAAACTCGACGACCTCCGTGGCGCAGTGTGTAGCGCTGTAGTCTTAACGTGCGGAGGATCCGGGTTCGATCCCCGGCAGGGTCAATTTGGGAATTTATAATTTCTGAATTTTCCCTGGTCTGGCCTGGTAGGAGGCTTCGGTCGTGGCTAGTTACCACCCTACCGGCAAAGACGTGCCGCCATCCGATTTAGCGTTCCGGTACGATGCCGTGTAGAAACCGAATAGGGGTATGGGTTTAATATAACTGCCATGCCCTTAACATGTTAGCCCGCTACCATCTTAGACTGCATCTTCACTTACCATCAGGTGAGACCGCAGTCAAGGGCTAACTTGTATTGTTTAAAAAAATATATATATGTATAATAGTAGATTGTATTATAAGGGAGAAAAATAATATTATTACGGCGAGGGCGCTTTTTTGAATCCAGAGCGAAATGAGGGATTCTAGAGTAGAATCCCGAGCGTAGCAAGGGATTCTTTAGTAGAATCCTGATCGTAGCGAGGGATTCAAAGTACGTTGCCCGAGCCAAAAAAATTTGCGCCCGAATGATACTTTTACTACTTTTCATCACCCTCTATGAGAAAATAAAACTACAAATCCATCAGACATCCTCTTCAGATACGCTATTAATTTCGAATATGTGTCCAGTTTTACGTCGTTATTAGAACTGACTGTTGATTTTAGCTTTGAGTAGGTACTCCAAAGAGTGGAACGTTGTTTAGTTTTGGTTAAGTACAGGAAGTACCTCCACCTCTTGCATTTCCCCATTCAATAAAATTACCATAGGCTTTCATATATTCCTCCCGGGATTTTGCAAGTCAGTTCTTATACTTTCAGGAGTTAATTCTATACTTTCACTGTCACTTGAAGAACTCATTTTTCAAAACAAAACCATGAATTTTTAACAATCCGTGAAAATTTACGAAAACGCGGGCTGTAGTTCGCGCGTTTTTAATTTGATTTCTTTTTTTTTATTCAGCCGACGCGACGGCGCGACTATGGGCGGTCGAACCAGCCAGTCTTTATTCAAACAACATTTGCGTTAGATTTCTTTGGCGCTGAACACTAAGATGTTCCAAATTCAAAAAGTTCGCAGCAAAGATAATTGCGGCGCACTTTTTGAAATAAAGAGGATTAAAAACTTATAGAAAACACCACCTTTGGGTGAACTTAAAGGCGAACCAAGTCGTTCTTTTCGAATAGATGGGATGAAAAGTAATATACTTTGAAGCATTCAGTGGTTCATGTCACTTTTTAGCAAAAGAATGGTATTGCAGCAACCAAAAATGTGACAGGATTAAAAAAATAACTAAATCAATTTAAGTTTGCAAGTGGGCCTTTTAAAATTAAACACACATGAGGGGCAAGCTCTTTTGTTGAATGGGTTACTTATAATTCGTAGGTATATTATAAACTAGCCGATGCCCGCGACTCCCGATTGAAGTTTTTTGGTTCCCGCGGGAACTCTTTAATTTTCCGGGATAAAAAGTATGTGTTATTCAAGACTATAATCTATCTCTGTGCCTAATTTCATTCAGATCCGTTCAGTCGTGATTGAGTTACAAACACCCATTTGAGGTTTTTTGGTTCCCGCGGGAATTTTTCAATTTCCCGGAATAAACAAAAGCCTATGTGTTATTTCAGAGTATAATCTATCTCTGTGCCAAATTTCATGCCGATCCGTTCAGGCGTTCTGGCGTGATTGAGTAACAAACGTCCATTTGAGTTTTTTGGCATGGGTAGGTATAGTTGAAGACCTGGAGAGTAACATAAGCTACTTTTTATCCCGGATAAAGGAGTTCCCGTAGAATCGAAAACTTAAACCACGAGGACAAAGTCGCGGGCATTAGCTAGTAATGTTGTAAATACGAAAAGGTGTTTGTCCGTTTGTCTTTCAATAACGCCGCAATGGAGCAACATATCGACGTGACGTCAAAGCAAATTAAAAAAGTAAACCAAGAAGGTTACGAGTGTGAGTTTTTAACAAATTAAAAACGGTTGTATGGAAATGCGACACCATAGAGGTAGAAGTAAATAGGTTTTAATGATGTTTTGAATTCACAAACTTCATAGACGAGTGATATTTACTAACGTGCACACGATATTCTAAATTCAATTTACTTTATCCTCAAGAGGATAATAACGGCTTTTGCATTCAGATATCGAAGATTAAAAATACTCTTTCCGAGATGGTGGGATAAATAAAATATTTTTTATCTTGCAGATATTCTTCGTCGCGCTTGTCGCTGGCGTGTGCGCAGCGATCGCGTCAGCTGGTCCTGTAGCTGATCAGGATTGGGGCCGGTCGGTCAGAATCAGCGATGGACCATTACTTAGGCCCAGGAGCCGCAGAGCCGCTCAGCCCGCTCAACCTCAGCTTGAAGAGAGGAGACGAAGTGCAGGTCATCGAGAAAAACGTGATCGTTCAGGAGAGTGTTATTAATTATTATTATTTGCAGTATAAAAGTATATTGTATTGTAAATATTGTATAATGTGTGTGTAGTAGGTATAAAATTTATACTAAATTAAAGAGTTTCCGCGAGAACCGAAAAACCTCAATTCACGCGAACGAAGTCGCGGGCATTACCTAGCTATGTATAAAATAAAAAGTTATATTTTTCCAATTTGTATTGTTTCTTTTTAATTCAGAAGTTAACTAAAAAAAAAGTCGGACTCGCACACCAAGGGTTCCGTACAAACTGTGACGTGGTAGGCCGTCTTCGATGTAGTGGACGGCCCTTGGAGCTCTTGGTCTTGACACAGAGACGGAAGGACAACAAAGTGATCCTATAAGGGTTCCGTTTTTTCCTTTTGAGGTACGGAACCCAAAAAATTTAAATAAATTACAAAAATTTGAATTGCACCATACATGATCCTGGCAATTGTTAAAGAGCACATAAGGTAGCATAGTTCAGGATTCTACTACCTTTTAAAACCTTAATTATGGATAGTATAATGTTATAAACCGGTACGGGTTGACCTCCCTGGCGCAGCGTTGAGCATTGTTATCTTTATGTGGGAGGTTACGGGTTCGATCCAGGGCAGAGTCAATTTGACTTAAAATTTCTGAATTATCTCTGGACTGGCCTGGTGGGGAGGCTTCGGCCGTGGCTAGTTAACACCCCACCGGCAAAAGACGTGCTACCAAGCGATTTAGCGTTCCGGTACGTTGCCGTGTATAAATCGATTAGGGTATGGGTTTAATATAACTGCAATAACCCTAACAGGTTAGCCCACTACCATCTTATGCGTCATCACTTACCATCTGCAGGTGAGACCGCATTCAAGGACTTATAGGCTTGATACACTGCTTTTTCACAGGGCTTTGTGGAAAGGGTGGGCGTTTCCGCTAGTTTTGGCGTCGCTACTACACTGCACTTACCACAGGTCCCTTACTCAGTCTGAACGAGAACGTTAAAGAGATAAGTTAAGAGTTGGACGTGTATCTTAATATGTTTAGTATCGTTCACTGATTATGGCACCCATGCTACCAATCGAAGCGAAAAAAGTAGTATCCATACTAATATTAAAAACTAGATGATTCCCGCAACTACGTCCGCGTGGAACGCGTTTATAATATTAGTATGGGTGCGAAAGTGTGTCTGTATGTCTGTCCGTCTGCTACGATTTCAAGGCCCATCTATTCAAACAATTTTGATGAAATTGGGTACAGCGGTAGCGGTACGTCCCGGATAAGGACATAGGATACCATTTATCCCGGAAAACTAAGGAGTTTCCGCGGGAACCCTCAATCCACGTGGACATAGTCGCGGGCATCAGCTAGAGTCATAAAGCTGCATTACCTAAATTGTATGATTTATCATTCCTGAGATATAGTAATTAATGACTGAGTTTAATATTATATTCACGACTCTTTATCGAAAACATTATACATTAAAACTTATAGCTAGATACCCTTACCTAATTACAATACAAATCTATAATATAATATAAAACTCACTCACTGACTTTCACGATAATATCTCAAGAACTAAATATAAAGCAAACAAACTTGAAATTTAGAAGGTAGATTCCTTGTATGGTGTAGACAATAGCTAAGAAACGGTTTTAAGTAAATTCACCTCTAAGGGCGTGAAAAGGGGAGTTGGAAGTTTGTACGTCCTATATTTTTGTAGATAGAGATTTAAAAATCGGGATTTAGGTTATTAATTTTAAATAATAAAAATAATTTAAAGCCTTTATAGACAGGCATTTAGCAGCGGGAAAATTGTACGCGGGTGACCTCTTGCTAAGAATGGTAGCAAGAATACTCGCTGCATTTCCACGCTGGGCGGTCAGGTTTATCCTTACGCGTTCAAATGATGAATAGGTTTAACAATAAGAAAAATTGGTAAATACAGGGACTGAAAAACAGATTCATAAATGTTACAGGTTCACCAATTAAGGTTTCCACTGAAAACCAGCGCTGCAGCCTGCTGTAGCATTAGGCTGAGATGGAGACCTGTATTTGGTCACACAACTTGGTTTTTGTATCTGATTTTATAGTTTTAGACTAGACTTAGATTGTGATCAAATAAAAAACATTTTCTTTCTTTCTTACAGAAATATAAGTGTTACAGAATGAAAGTGTACCTAACAGAATCGAAGCTGAATTGTGTATTTATTTCCTTTTGAATGTGTTTTTAAATCTGTTAACCCGAAACACTGGTATTTCTGTAACAAAAATGAATCTGTACCAGAAATAAAAGGTTTGCAGCAGTCACCTTTCTCTGAAACTCCGTATAAGACTCCTACAATGCTACATTTGGTCTGTAGTTTTATATGGTTGCGAGGCATGGACACTTGGATAGTCTAGATAGATGCCTAAGTGGGAAAGTAGCCTTGCTTTCAAAAAAACCTGACTTCCCAAAATCGCAACAAAGAATTAAGGCCCTGGAGAGTAACATACCTAGGCTACTTTTCATACCGGAAACGTAAGGAGTTCCAGCGGGAATAAAAAAAAATTCCATGCGGACGAAGATGCGGTCATCAGTTAGTTTCATTATAAACTTCGTGAACTGTAAAATTATTATTCTTATTTCAATATGGTTTCAACAATAATCATAATAGGTAAAACTAGTATGGCGCGTGGATGCGCGGCCCGCTGAAACGGACCGCGTAGAAACCGATTAGGGGTATGAGTTTAATATAACTGTCGTACCCCTATTAGGTTAGCCCGCTACCATCAGACTGAATCATCACTTACCATCAGGTGAGATCGCAGTCAAGGACTAACTGTAGTGGAATCAAAAAAAACACGTAATTCGCCAACCTAACCTATCTTTACCACCCATCTTGCAAACCCTCAATATCCATATTTTTTCTCCGAATCATTTGTCAGAATGACAGTACGAAAATACAAACTTTGTTTTCAAAGGTCTTGCATAATTTCCAAATCCCAGTTCGCCATACATTTTCTGTGGAAAAATATATTCCGCCATCTTAAATTTTTTCCTATTTATCAAGAAGAACTTCAGGTCTTGATCATCTTTTGCCATAAAACCACTCTTCCATCTTCTATACTCTCCGAGATAGACACCGACGAAATTTGTATAGCGGCCATCTTAAATCCGCCATTTTGAATATTTTTTTTCAGCTCACTGTCAATTGGATGAAGTTTCGAGTGACATTTGTTCGAGCACCCGCCACCTATCTTCAATACCCTGGCTGTGGTCTTCATCCGTCTTCGAAATCCTCAATTATCAGCTCTCTCCGTATTTTATGGGCATAACATAAATTTTTAGTTACAAATAATAAAAATATTTTTATGCAAATTTTCGACACTCGCAAGGGAATCAAAACCTACAGGGTACTTCCCGTGAACTCAGAATCTTAAAATTTGGTACGAAGCAACGTCTTATAGCACAAATAAAGGAAAAATTACGAAAAGCATACATTTTTAGTTACATCATAAAATAAAAATATTTTTGATAATTTTAAACTTACTACCCCTTTCCTCATGAACGCGTATAGGTATTAAATTGAAATTCATATCATATCAAATACTCAGGTCTTCAATACCTTTAAGCTGTAACAAACTACTCTTCCTTGGAGCTGTGAAAAAATCAAACTTCTAAGCCAACGCAATCAACAGATACAGCCGTTTATGCTGCAAATTTTCGACACTCGCAAGGGAATCAAAACCTACGGGGTACCTACTTCCCGAGAACTCAGAATCTTGAAATTTGGTACGAAGCAACGTCTTATAGCACAGATAAAAGAAAAATTGCGAAAATCATAAATTTTTAGTTATACCACATAATAAAAATATTTTTAATAATTTTAAACTTACCAATGTTATGGATTTCATTTAGCAATATAAATACCATAACTTTTACATAGATACCTACAGGTTTGTACGGAACCCTCGGTGCGCGAGTCCGACTCGCACTTGGCTGGTTTTTTAAGAATGTCTATGATGTACAAGTACTCTTAACAAAGCTCAAAGTATGAAAATATTTTAGTTTATTTACATAGATAGTTAGGCCATATAAGTTACATTCTGGCTACAATGTCTTAAAAGCGTGACGCGGGACGGTATACGGCCTAGGGTACCACTGAGATGCAGATCGCTGGAATCCACCAAGATATTGAGTATATCTGGCATGGTGGTCACCGCTACCAACTTCTCTCCACTCATCTTCGAAAGCGGCACGGCGCAAAGCGTACGCCGCACATATTATGCAGGCGATTACAACGATGCAATGTAAAGCTGCAAAAAATATAGTTTACAAAATTATTAACAATTCTTTCATAATCAAAACATTTAAGAATATGAAATGAATAGAGGAGTATGCCTAAAACACTCGCTACCATACTATAACGCAATTAAAGCGTAAAAATAAAGCAAAAGTATTTATGTTTATCGGAACTAATATTTCTGTTTAAATCTCATCTCTCAATAAAAAAGTTGTGACAGTTTTAGTTTTTAAAAATTAACAATTTAAATTATAATAATGTTTTCGACAGCCCACAATCGTCATTCAAATATTAATTTTCATCCCACCATCTCGGAAAGAGTATTTTTAATCTTCGATATCTGAATGCAAAAGCCGTTATTATCCTCTTGAGGATAAAGTAAATTGAAAAACATCGTGTGCACGTTAGTAAATATCACTCGTCTATGAAGTTTGTGAATTCAAAACATCATTAAAACCTATTTACTTCTACCTCTATGGTGCCGAATTTCCATACAACCGTTTTTAATTTGTTAAAAACTCACACTCGTAACCTTCTTGGTGTACTTTTTTAATTTGCTTTGCGCGCACCATTTTCTTTCACGTCATATTGTTTAAATTTCCTCGCTGAGGATTGTGGGATGAAAAGTTACGTGTTGCACTCGAGTGGAAAGATTTTTCACCTCGTGTTCTTTTGATTCCCTCGCTGACGCTCAGGATTCTAATTTTTGAACCACTCGCCTTGCTCGGTCATCAAAATTGAGCACGCGGTTAAAAAACAACTTTTCACTCTTGTATAACAAATAACTATTCCCTTGTTAATGAAATAAAATAAATAAATAAAAAGAAGCAATATAATGAGAAACGAAACAGACTCCGATATGATAATTAATTTTAAATAGTTTTAAACCATTATAATAAGTCAACAAAAACATACAGTAACTTTCATTGTGCACCAACTTAAAACAGATAATATAATTCTTTCTGTGCAGTCAACAATTTATACCAAAATTAAATGTATTGTCAAATTAAGATAAAGTTTAATTAATATTGAAATGCTATACTCATTAGTATTATGTTTAAATATTAATTATTATTTTACCTATTATGATAAGTTAAGATAATTCTACAGTTCACGTAGTTTTTCAAGAAACTAGCTGATGGAATAAGTTTTTAACCTTCAAACTTACCTACGACTACACTAAGAACAAACGAGTTTATAGTATTAGTATGATTATGGGGAGTAAAATGAAACTTTCTCAGTTACGTTATTGATTTCCATGACTGAGTAATGTATTTTGATAAATATAAATTATATAATTAATCTATATATATAAAAGTCTCGCTAAAACTCGAGAACGGCTATAATAAATGCGTCCATTCACACTCATTTACTAATCTATATATTTTATTATCGTTCGTAAAGAGTAAGCTAACACACGCATTTTTTTTGTTTAATTTTCAAATCACATTAAGATAATGCCTAAGTAAACACAAATAATGCATATAATGTTGGCAAGGCGTAGGTATTATTACGCATGGCAACATCGCTCTCTTCTCTAAGACCGCCTGCCTTAGATTATAGTTGATCGGGTAAATATCCCAATTAATGATTCAGTTAGTTAGGGTAGATATATTGTGTCTAGTGAATTAACACATTTAAAAGTCTATGTGGTTCATATTCCCACACAAGTAATAATAAGTAACACTCATTGTAAACTCCGTTCTGGATCCACCACACCAATAATTCCTTGACGCCAAAGTACCTCCTGTGGTACACAGGTACAAGTACACAGACCAGGGCCGGATCCAGGGTGGAATTCGATATACCAGGTAAATAGTTTGGGTATAAATTCCAGGAGCGACGTGCACCGTTACCATCCTGCTGGCTTACCATCCAGCCACGCCACACCAGCACCGCTCGAGATCCCAACGTGACAATCTGCTGAGTTCCTCATCTCCGAGCCGTTTTAAACATTTAGGAAAATAAATATTTAATGACTATTGTGGGCTGTCGAAAATATTATTATACTAGCTGATGCCCGCGACTTCGTCAGCGCGGATTAAGGTTTTTGGTTCCCGCGGGAACTCTTTAATTTTCCAGGATAAAAAGTAGGTATCCTATTATATATTCCAGACTATGATCTATCTCTGTGGCGAATTTCATCCAGATCCGTTCAGCCGTTCTGACGTGATTGAGTAACAAATATGCATTTGAGGTTTTTTGGTTCCAGCGGGAACGGTATTTTTCGTGATAAAAAGTAGCTTAAGTCTTATTACTATAATCTATCTCTGTAGAAATTTCGAAAATTTGTATGTATCTTATTGTATGATAATAAATAAACTTTCGCGTTATAATATTAGTAAAAAAAAATTAAAAAAAAATCTTAAATCTTTTGAGTATGAATCATACTAATTTTGTAAACGATAATTTTGCAACTATACATCGTTGTAATCGCCTGCATAATATTATTTGCGGCGTACGCTTTCCAACGTGCCGCTGTCGAAGATGATGGGAGAGAAGATGTTAATGGCAATGCCTAATGTTGACCACCGTGCTAGATTTGCTCAGTTTGGTGGAACCCCTTTAGATCGTTCTGCGTCTCAGTGGTACCCATGGAACCTACAATTTCTAATTATTTTCTATATATACATTAAAGCAAGAATTTAACCCTAAAGTCTTACCATCCGCCTTACTAATTGGTCACATAGTAACTACCTTTAATATTCAATCATGTTTTATTCAATGTCAATAAATTAAAATGTTGAACTGTATCATAGTTTTCATTAATTAAGAGATTAAGTTTACTTACCAAAAAGTTCATCATGGTCATTCTTGGAGTTTGTACTATCTAATGTTAAGAATATTGATAAAATAATTTAATAATATAAAAAAATCTTTTTTAAACAACCGACTTCAAACTCCCGCGCCAACTTTACAACAACAAGCACACGCTATACAAAGTACTTATTTTATTGTTGATATTTTAAAAACCGCTCCTATATATAGTATACCTACGCTTTCAAACAAAAAAAGAATTTTCAAAATCGGTCCAGGCGTCTTCGCCTTCGTCTTCGTCTTCGGGGAACATACATAAAAAATTTAAAAAAAAGATTCCGACGAATTGAGAACCTCCTCCTTTTTTGAAGTCGGTTAACAATAATGATAAATGGGAAAACACTGAAAATGGAGAACTCCACAGCTATTTTGGGAGTGACCTTGGATAATAAGAGACACTATACTAGACGCTCATATAGAGACACTAGTGGGAAACTTAGCTCGGCTGCTTTTGCCGAAAAATTTGAAAAATTTGGAAAATTCAGGAAAATTAGACAGCTTACCGATATTGGAACGGCTAGGCTTGGCTACTTTGCCTGCTTCCACATTGTTATGTCATGTGGCGACTTGCTGTGGGGCCGAGCGGCTGATACCCAATCTTTATACTGCAGAAAAGAGCCATCCGTACTATTTATAAACTCGGATGCAATCAAACCTCCAATCAAATCTCCTCTTGAAAAATTTAAAGAGATTGGCATACCTACAGTGCTTCGCAGTACTTTTGTAAATACAGACATCTGTAGGTAAATAATAAATATAGGCATTGTTGGAATTTACTTACCTACTTGTTTAAGTAAATAAACATCACTTAGTTTTCCTACAGCACAATCAATTTGAGCGAATATTTTGTGCTGTATTGAGTTGTATGACGCTCACCGCATTCTCAGTGCAGTGTAGGTGAAATCCGTACGCGAAATATAAATCACGAGGATAAAATTCACGTTAGTTTTTCTCCGCAGTGCGAGCGTAGCCTAAACAATGATTAGTGCGTCTGCACGCGGTGTAGGCTATCACCACTTGTTTCATATCTTCTTTTGTTTATTTACCTGTACATTTATTTCAAGGGCGCTTGCAACCGTTCTAAGAATAACTTTCGAAGGTTGCGGACCCTAGGTGGAAGCCATTAGAACGGTGGGAAATTTCGTTATTTGCTCAGCCATTTCCTTTATTCCCGTTAAGGTTTATGTTTTTGTGGCTTTAAGAGTTCTTTTTTAATTCCACTACAAATTAGTAAGGGACGGTGAAGTCTAAGATCGAAGAAGTCGTAGCGGGCTGACCTGTGAGGGGTATGACAATGAAATATGTTAGTAACATACCTACCTACCCCTAATCGGTTTCTACAACGAATCATAAGGGAACGCTAAATCACTTAGCGACACGTCAGCCACGGCCGAAGCCTCCCAATTAACCAACGATGATTATTATCAATCAACCCGGCTGGGGATTGAACCCGGGTTCGATCTAACTTAGTAGCCTTATCAATAGGGTCCTGTTTGCACCTTTTGGGTGCAGAACCTTAAAAATGCGCTGCCTTATGATATCAGAAGGAAATACACTTACTAGGGTGATTAGGACGGCTCAAGCAAGTCGTGGTACATTCTAGTGCCGTGTCGAATCTGTTACCATTGCCCTGGCAACCTCCCCAGTTGAAGGTGGAGCAGTTTATGACAGCTCGACTGTTCGTTACGCGTTCCAGTGCACGGCATCCCACCGGAACGCTTAATCGCTTGGCGGCACGTTTATGCCGTTACTATACGTATCTTGCTTTTCAGAAAATTATAATAATAAAATAATAGTAAAATAATATTAAAACGATAATAGAATAATAGTGTATAATATTATCAAATTCAAATTCAAATGGTTTTTATTCAAATAGACTTTTTACAAATGCTTATGAATAGTCAAATGAATCTACCACTGGTTCGGAATGCCGTTCCTATCATCCAAGGTAATTAACGGCACTAAGACCGCTTGGAGAAGACGAGGCATGATGCGCCCTACCAAACGTTCGCACAATGATTATGTATCTCCATTCGTCGTACACCTACGAACGTTGCTGCCCATTTAAATTTGTTCTGGTGGTGGGGTCGCTACATAAAATTAATATTTTGTGTATTTAAGCAATAAACCATTTCGAACGCACTACATTATTGGATGCTCTCTAATGTGAGGGACCTTAGCGTTATGCGCTTCGTGGACCTGGCTTGACAGTTGGGGGGCTGTTGACTTTTGGTAGACTATGAGACCTATTAGTCCATGTATTAATGGGTATCTTGGAATATATTGTGAGGGTCTTACTGCTAGATGTATCACGTGCCATTGTAAAGAAATATTGAATTTTATAAGTAGAGAGAGGTGTAGATGCTTAGGGACTCAGTCAGTTTGGTTACACGGTAGTAACTAGCCACGGCCGAAACCTCAAATTTAGTAACTATACAATCCCAAATTGACCCTTCCGGGGATCGAACCCGAATCCACCCACATGTAAGACAACAGCGCTCACTACTGCGCCAGGAAGTTCTTCGAAAGTGGAGCTAACAAATAAAATATTTACAAATCACTGGTGCTATTACATCTTTGTGCCCCGATTTTGTAAGGTAATCGTAAACGTAATCTTTTGTCAAACGGATAATTCGACCTGTTTAAGGAGCTTATAGATGCCTGCACGTCAAAAAGCATGTATGAGTACTAAAATTCTACATCAATGATGAACTCGTCAAACAGTTCGATTAATACGTTTTAAGCTGTCAAATAATCAAGACACGCGGAAGCGTGTCCAGCCAAAGTCCAAAAAAGAAAGAACTGGCAGCACCGTGTGTAATATTACACGAACCATTTGGAGCCACTTTTGACCCCCTCATAACTCAAAAACTATTACACTTAAACATGTCAAATTTGGCTCAAATATTGAGACCCGCGAGATACATATGTGCTCCAAATTTCATAAGCACACCTCAAATGGTTATTTAGATATAAACGTCCAAAAATCGTCATTTTTATGATCTACCTACGGATAGATCAAAACTCTGACACGGGCCATACTACCATCGCTTAAAGCCGTATTATTTTAATATTGTTGACGTTCATGTTGTAGTGTTATAATCATTATTTTAAGGACGTCAAAGTACGTGACATTCAACCGTTACTTTGAAATAATACTGCTTTAAGCGGTGGTAGTAACTCCCTCGTCCACTTCCTGCGGCAACTTGCATTACATTCTACGCATAGTGCATGCACAACTAAATAAAACAAGAGTTGTTAAGTAAAAAAAAAACTCCTATTACATAAATCATACTGCAGGTCTTTGTTTAAATTCGTTATTTTGTGTTGTTAACTATTGAAAATGACACATAATTATTATTTTAATGTAAATAATAATGAATAATAATATATTTGCATTAAAACCTTACCTTCGTATTCACGCATTTTGTGCAACGAAACTTCATTGACAGAAAAGAAGAAGAAACGTATTTGAAGTCGTCAGTTCAAGTTGTCAGTCATTGTGATTTTTAATCATTGTTTATAGTGGTTTTAGTGATATCGACTGTTTACCGTGCTTGTTTTCAATGTTTCACTAAAAACTTTTGCTATACTATAATATGGATTCGATCTCGCCGACTTCGCGCTATATTCCATGGATGACCATTGTTTGCAATTTGGGTACGTTACGTTGAGGTGCATAAATTGTCACCTGAGTGTAAACAGGATGCTAAGACCTGTTGTTACCATGGGTGGGCTCACCATCGAAATGATATTGTTGCACCGGCAGCTTTCTTGATAATGTAACGACAGTGATTACCTATTTAATATGAAGATGAATAAATCAATGAACTAATAGAAAAGTCCTATTACAGTGTAAAGGATTATTTGAATGATAGCAAGGCATGGGTATGAATTGTTACAGCGGCTGATTATGTAACTGTTATATTGTATATATAATTTCAAATATTTGTGAGATGGTGATAATAAAACAAACACAGTTGAGTTTGTTGCGGGCTCTTCTCAGACCAGGGCACGTTTGGAACCCTCGTAGCTTTAGTTTTAAGATACCGTAGTTAGTTATCACCATCACGTCTTATGCTCTGTAAGCATGACGTTCAGAAGGTGTACTTTGTAGGTACCTAATTTGAATAAATATGTTTTGAGTTTGAGATTGTGTTCAATAATTTCTGTACAAAAAGAAATGATATCCCATCAAAAACATAAATGTAAAATGAGAGCCACAATCCAAAATTGTGATATGTGTATAATATATGCATTGGTTGTTGACTTCAGCGACAAAAGAAGTGAGATCTAAATGGGTGCCAAAGTTCAATGGTCAGTCCTGCAATTTATTTATAACAACATAAAATATTTTATAACAACTTAAAATATCATTTCTTCTTATAACTTAGGATAATATGTTGAAGACTAAGGCTTTGGCTTGGCTAGTTTTCATATACGAATTATAGCCTTCGCAAGTTGTAAAGCTGTAAGTTCTTATTTTATTCTTCCGAAAATTTGGCTTGCTAGTAGAAACTGTACTTTTAGGTACCTACTTAATAATAATTCGTATATGGAAACTAGCCAAGCCAAAGCCTTAGTCTTCAACATATTATCCTAAGTTATAAGAAGAAATGATATTTTAAGTTGTTATAAAATATTTTATGTTGTTATAAATAAATTGCAGGACTGACCATTGAACTTTGGCACCCATTTAGATCTCACTTCTTTTGTCGCTGAAGTCAACAACCAATGCATATATTATACACATATCACAATTTTGGATTGTGGCTCTCATTTTACATTTATGTTTTTGATGGGATTTAGATTTACATACACGGATTAGGCTAGCGCGAGACATTCTGGTAAATAAGCGCCAACTATAGCGCCAAAATAAACAAATTGAAATTGAACTATAAGAGCACCTTTAGTGTGGACAATTTACAAAGTGTTACACTTTCCAGTAGATACAAGGTGTCGAATACAGCTTCATCAACTGGAGTCAACCAAAACACCGTTCAGTAACCGAAGACTCACCCGTTAAGAGAGCACTTAACGGGAGTAGTGTTAAATTACCTACTGGAAGAGAAAAAATAAGTTGGCGATTGCATATCGGCTCGTATCATCCCTTTTGACGTATTGATGTAGATGAACTAGTAGGTATAAGTCGCACCAAGCTATCTGGCCCGTTGGCCCAAATTGGATCTAATTTTTATACCTGTTTAGATTTTGTTTCTATTGGAGTTTACTCCTTAAGAATCGATTTTCATATATGTATAAGGCGCCCGGTATGAGAAAAATATGAGAGGTAAAATCTACTGATGAATGACCTCGTTACTTTTTTGGTGCGCACCTATGGTGCGCACCAAAAAAGTTTGTTGTTTGTTTCTATCAGTGTCAATGTACTTATATTGCTGTTTTTGTTATACATATCAATATAGCTATTTATGCAACTGTATCGTAATGAAGGTCATTTTAATTCGAGTGCTGTTTTTTGATACGAGGCTTGCCGAGTATCAAAATAGGATAGTACGAGTAAACTCCAGTCGTGCGTCGGAACTCGGAGCTGACACACACAATTTTTTTTATTTTTCATATCAATTAGTCAGTTATCGGATCAGATAAGTTTGTGGAATAGAATAATATCATGTTTGCAAGATATCATTTGCGTTTTTTTCAAAGTCCCCGGAAATTATTTTGATCTTCTGAGTAGATAAGAAGTAGCCTGTATTTGCCTCAATTTTGTGTGGATCAAGCCTTTTCTTAGTGTCCACGTTTTAGCGCCATAAGTGAGGACGGCTACAATAATATTATTTCACTGCACAATTTCCGTTGATTTCAAAACAAATAATTGTTTCCCCTCTTTAACTCGAAAAACGCGCCTTTATTGCGCGGTGAACAAGTTTTTGCTCACTCGATGAAAAAAAGTATTTTGAATGTAGAACGCTGTGGATTGGGAATTTCTTAAAATAGTCCACGATATATTCAAAATTAGTTAAATAAATAAATAAAAGTTTATTGACCAACACTACAATAGGTACTATACTACATTATAATTACTTTATCTAAACTTAAACAAATACAAATTACCTAAACTTGTCCGTGCCACAGCATGAGAGATAGGTATATACCTACTTAACATACTGCAACGCTGATTTTCAGGAGGGGCCCGAGGGTCAAGATGTCACGGACCATCACTTACACCTAATAAAATTTAAAATTAAAATCAAAACTAAAATTACTTAATTTAACTTAAAATAACATCAGTGTGTATCATTCACTATACGGTACTAATTTCCTAATTCCATGGTTAAGGTATCTGTGTCTTTGATCTGTGTATAGTCTGTGGTGATTCTTCATATTTTTTCGCTATTGAGGTGAAAAGTTGTATGCCTATCACACGATAGCAAAGAATCCTTTACTTGCTCGGGATTAGAATTAGACCCTCGCAACCAATATGAACTTTGCTGTCTTGTTGAGCAAATAACTATTAACACTTCGTCAATTTATTATGAGCTATAAAAATGACAGACTGGCAATACTCGCGCTATCGTAGAGGAGCAGGGCCTGGTGCTGCTCAAGAATTAAATTTAATAAATATTATTTGATTCAGTAATCAAATAAAATATTATAAATGCGAAAGTTTGGATGTATGTCTGGATGGATGTATGGATGTATGGATGTTTGTTACTCAATCACGCCCCAACGTCTGAACGGATCTGGCTGAAATTTGGCATAGGGATAGATTATAGTCTGGAATAGCACATAGGCTACTTTTTATCCCGGAAAATTAAGGAGTTCCCGCGGGAACCAAAAAACCTCAAACCACGCGGACGAAGTCGCGGGCATTCGCTAGTCCATTATAAATTAAATTTTACCTACTTATTAGAGTTTATTGGAGTTTACCTCTTTTAGAATCGATTTGCATATTATATAAGCCCGGGGTATGAAAATTTGTTAATCGGCGCATGTTATAGGATATCAACTATCAAAGTTAATTTAATCGACAAATGCGATATTCAAGGCTATCGAGTGATTCAGTATAGGGAGTCACATGGAAACCTAATGCAGAAAAGATCATGTAGAGTGCCGAAGTGGTATCCAGGCTAGCCCACCGTTTCTTGAAAAGTACCGTCCAACAAGTGATATCGCAGTTAAAAGCGAATTTATAATCGAAGTCAACCTTTGAGAATGACAAATATGAACTTTTTGGTAAGTTAATAGGCCTCTTACACTGCACTTTGCACAGGGCCCTGTGGAAAGGGTGGGCGTGGCCGCTAGTTTTGGCGTGGCGGTTTTTATTTCCGCGGGAACTCCTTACACAGGGACTGAAAAACAGATTCATAAAGGTTACAGAAATATAAGTGTTACAGAATTAAAGTGTAACAAAATTGAAGCTGTAACCCTTTTTGAATGAATGAATGAATCTAATTTATTGACAGACAATAAGTGCGCTTTAAAAGCGCTGTCCTGTACGTCAGCTATCCCCTTCAGAATAATGAATGAATGTGTTTTTAATTCTGTTAACCCGAAACACATATTTCTGTAACAGAAATAAAGGGTTTTAAAGAGTTTTAAAGTGTAACCGAAATAGCGACGTTGCCAAATTTACTGTTGACGCGTATTCAAATTTGATCCTAAGGTGAAAGCACCGATGGTTGCAATTGTTTTTAAAAAACATGACCATGTGGTGTTAGTGTGTGTAAAGTCCAATAAAGTGAGAGGAATGCGTTGTCACACCGTGCAGTTTGTTAGGGCATAGTACCTATTAGGGTTACAGATAAAAACACACTAGGTATTAACAGAAATAAAAGGTTACAGATTGATTGGGTATAAAGCATCGTTTCTGTTTCCGTTATAAGTGTATCTATTTTGTAACAGTTTCAAAAAACAGTATTTAAACCCCTTATTTCGGTTACTGTTTCAGTCCTTATCCTTACGTACCTTTATACATATATATAATATTTTATTTTATATATATAAAAAGTAGCCTATGTCACTCTGAACGTCCTCAACTATACCCATGCAAAATTACGTTGATCGGTTGCTCTGTTGTGACGCGATTGAATGACAAACAAAATAGTTTACTTTTATATTATTTTAAATAGTATTGACGGGTGATTAATACGCCAGAAAAAATACGCCTGCTATAAATAAAAAGCAATTACTGAAACGTGACTTTTTGCTACGTATGCTTAATTCTTATAAATTATACATTATTTAGATAAAACCTAATATTTTATTTTTGTAAATAAAAGTTCTGCACTAACAACTAAACACTAGGTAGGTACTTATCTACTTATTTTTTTTTTATCCACAAAAGAGCTTATAATCTTTTAGTTAGCTTTTGACTGCGATCTCACCTGAAGGGAATTTATGAAGCAGTCTAAGATGGTAACGGGCTAACCTGTTAGGGGCCCAAGGGGTTGCCGTTATATTAAGCCCATACCCCTAATCGGTTTCTACACGGCATCGTACCAGAACGCTTATTCGTTTGCCGTACGTCTATAAACCGGTAGGCACGGCCGAAACCTCGTACCTAGGTGTGCAAAATCGAGTTCTCTTCACTGCTAATGAGCCACAATAAGGCCCTTTTTGAATGGGTATGGTGAAAACACAGTTTTCCTTTTGATTTTCCCCGATCATTATCCTGCATAACAAAAATTGCCGGTGACTTCCATTATTTAGTCTAAGCCTTTAGCTACACAAACCAAATAAAATGACTTATACTTAACGATAGCGGAAGAGCTGGGGGTCTAAATGATAAATGATTTATTTATTTCACATAGGACAACTTGTGTCACTTATGAAACGTTACGACTCTACCACCGGTAGCAGTAATTTCCAACGTTTCCACAAGTTAGATAAAAGCGTTCCGACTCTCAAACGCTAGAAGGTAAAGTTTATCTTTAGCTCAAACAATTCTGAGATAAACTAAACACCGATATACCTACCGTTTTTCTGCTGAAATCTTACGTTGGTAAACATTTTCGCTACGGCATTTTCTTTATAGTTTTGTGTTTTGAAAATAGAAACGGTTGAAATCGTTATTTATTATTTAAGGTACTTACTTCAAAGTTTTCCACGTGTAAATAAATTAATATTGATAAAAGGAATATCTAAAATACCGAAATAAAATAATCTTAAAATTTAAGAACATTTGGATATGCTTAAGTCCAATCTATTGGCTAGGGAGTCCGCAGTAGTGATCGAGTCTAAGTAAGTCATCTTGAAGAAGCATCTGGTCTGTAGGACTATAATAGCTGGACTGTGTAAAATGTATAGGTCTTTAATAGCTATTTATGCAACTGTATCGTAATGACTAATTACGTACAGTTGCATACAAGATTTTATCTACGACAAGGACGTCTTTATAATTTTTTACTATATAAATTAATAAAAACCAAAAGTGCCAGAACCCAGAGCCGCTAAGCTATAGGTATCCTATTTATGAAGATAACCATATCGATACAGCTACGACTCATAACGATACAGCTCCCATACAACGAACTGTATCGTTATGAGAAGCAAACACGAAAGAGGGTTTAATTCGATATAGTTGTCAAATTCGAAATCGGAACTTTTCGATGCTGGAGTAGATAAATAATATAAAGCAGGTTAGGTTAGGCCTTACTTCATAATTTTATTGTTCTAAACTTTGCTTTCACTATGGAGTTTTTAATTGATACTCAGCAGCTCTACGTATATAAATTAGTCGATGAGTTTATTTATTGGAAGATGGAAGTAAAATAATTTAAAAAAAAATTTTGTTCAGTGAATTGAAGACGTAATCATTAGAATTTCTACAACTGAAACGCGAAAACAAGCTTCTCAAAGGCTAAAATGCTTACATCAGCTCAAACGATGCATAACTACCTATTTAACCTTAACCAAACACATTCAAAGTGTAAACACACTTTGAATGTGTGTAACTTTAATAATATACGCAGAGGATGTGTATTATTAGCATGAATAGTTGGACAACTAGCTTAGTAATATTAAACTTGTGTTTTATCCCGTGGACATGACGCGTTGTTTTTCGAGAATCCAGTATTTTTAGACATTCCATAGAGTTAAAGACCATACACGTCCTTATATTATCTTGATTCTGGCATATGAAAAATTTTGTACAGAGATAAATTGCATCCCGAGGAAAGTCATTAGTTACTCGTACTTTCTATCCCGGAAAACCAAAATACCCACGAGATTTTTTGAAAATCTAAAACCACGCGCAAGAAGCCACCGGCATCATCTACTACACTTATTTGTACATCTGGGAAGAACTTTATACCGTTTGCAAATAAATGCTTTAGAAACCGGATTTACAACCTTCAGATCCATAAATAAATAATTACCTATCCTGAACTTAGTCCAAACGAATGAGCGCAGTTCAAATCTATTACCCTGAATGTGTTTACCAAGACAACACTGACTCGTGCCGAGTTCGCAACGGATGCCAGTGTACATTTAAAAGAACCATTTATAAATTCACAATTTAACCGCCATAAGGAATTGCATACTAACAGAATGGAAGTACTACTTCTATGTTAAGG
The DNA here is from genome assembly GCA_963932025.1 of Erebia epiphron. Classification (NCBI taxonomy): domain Eukaryota; kingdom Metazoa; phylum Arthropoda; class Insecta; order Lepidoptera; family Nymphalidae; genus Erebia; species Erebia epiphron. Next base: position 53,909,136 of record OZ009945.1, on the reverse strand, counting down.
GTGGCCATATTGGTGAAGGCTTTTTAAAAAGTCTCGTGCTGACTGTCTGGCTGTTCTATCATTCGAGAGTTGAGATATTCTGCCTTCATCTTTAAGCTTCCTATTATGTCATTGTACATGTCACCGTAAGATTGTAAAGGCCGTTGGATTGTAATCTAACTAGCGATATTGTAAACTGTCGACAGATTACAATTTAACGCATTATTTTTCGGTAGATTGTAATCTGTTAGGTATATTCACTCGATAAAATCTATGTGCACCACCTGATTATTTATGTCGAACCCTAACCTAACCTACAAGAAAGAGACAAGAAAACGTAAATATAATGAATATTTCAAAAATTGTCACTCTGAATATTGAACGGTTAACAATCTGTCGACAGTTTATAATATCGCTAGTTTGATTACAATCTAACGGTTTTTGCAATCTTACGGTGACATACATATTCCAAAGTCATTTACCCATTCGCCGTCATCATCGTCGTCGTATCCTGCTTGGATCTTCACAAAACACGGTTTTTTGCTTAGTTGCTTGTAGCTTCCAGCCTGCAAGAAAATAGTAATAATAAAAAAATAAAGAAAAAGTCTTGGTTATTATTTAATTTAAAACAAAATAAAATTACAATTACTTGAAATACTCTTAAAAAAATATGTACAATGTACATAATTATACCTCATTAAAAATTGTAGACGATTATTACTGATCAATTAATTATAATAATATATTAGTGGGTGTCCGAACATAGATACCTACATTAGATGGGGCGAGGTGCGGTCCGCCCCGGCATCGTACGGGTAGCACAAATAATAGTCTATACCCAATACATATAGCCAGTGGGCAGCGGGTAGGTTTTACATTTTAATATTACATTGTAAGAGTACGCCCCGTCCTCACCACACCTGCCACAGCCGCCAGCCCTCAGATTTTACTCGTAGGCAGTCGCGCCATTTTCACTTGCACGTAACATTATTTCTATGATATCTCATAAGATATTCATCTAAATTAATAGGTGGAAAGGACAATAATTTTTATCTTAATTAAATACTTAAGATGAACATTTATTTTGATAATGATTAATGCTATGTCGGTAAAAACACCTTCGCAAGTAAAACATTGGTTTAGACCAAATTTGAAAATCATAAAAATGGTTATTGTGAGTCAACCTTAAAAGATAGATAATGCTATCGCGGACACGGATTGCGGGCAAATATAATCACTTACCATCATGACCATGACCCGCCTGCTCGTTTGCTCGCTGTCTATATTTTAAAAAAAAAATGTTTTCGTGTAACTTTAACTTTTTACGCAGCGCACGCCATGTAAGCTTTTTTTCCGACTTAGTTTACATTATTGCAATTTTCGTAAGGATCTCTAATTTTTTGAAAATAAAATAAAGCCTATGTTACTCGCTGATGATGTAGCTTTCTATAGGTGAAAGAATTTTTCAAATCGGTTGAGTACTTTTTGAGTTTATCCATTACAAACAAACAAACAAACAAATCTTTCCTCTTTGTAATATTAGTTTAGATTTAGAAAACCAGCAGCGAGCATTGTTGGCAATACTGAGTTTGGTTCCAATTGTTATATTATCAGTTTTTAGTTTACTCTTCTAAATTTATGAAAGGACTGACTGATCTGATCAACGCACAGCTCAAACCACTGGACGCATCGGGCTGAAATTTGACGTACAGATAGCTATTATGACTTAGGCATACGCTAAGAAAGGATTTCCGAAAAGTCAACCCCTATGGGGGCTTTAAATTTGTATGAAAATCAAACCTAACGTAAGCGAAGCTGCGAGCAAAAAGTAACTATAGTAGTACTACTCGTATAATAGAACTCTATGAAAAACGAGAGATACTCTAGGAGTCTCGTGTTGCTAGAATCAATCCTGGCCACCCGATGGCAGCTGAAACAGTGGAACTTTGCCAATCTCCTCAAACGTATGCATCGGGTTAGTTGCCTCAATTTCTATGCAATTTTTCCGCGGAACCTACAAAGGTGCTTTGTGCCCAAATATTCCCCATTTCAAAACGCTTCCTTGTAACAGAAATGTGAGTTATTGTAATTGGTTTGGAGATTATTGGTTTTCCTTTACCTATACTTAAATAATATGCTGGCTGCCTTACTAACTAATGGTTAGTCTAATGGTTAGTATGCTCGACTGTGGATGATGAGGTCCCAGGTTCGATTCCCTGGTTGGGTCATAATTACGTATTGGGTTAATCTGATGACAAGAAATAGGTACTCAGTACTCGTGAGTCACCCCCGTACTTCGGAGAGCACGTAAAGCCTGTGCCTTTTCTCTCTCCGGTCGTGTCGGATTTCGAGTTCCAACGCGCTACGAGAGTAAGGGAATAGGGAGGTGTGCCCTATAGGTTGTAAGCTATCTCTGTAGTAAGGATAGAAAGGCAGACAGATAGACATACAGACACATTCGCAATTATTTTGTACTAGATGATGCCGACGACTTCGTCCGCGTGGATTAGGGTGTTTTGATTCCCGAGGGAACTCTTTAACTTCCCGGGATAATGATTTATGTCCTTCCCGGGGATGCAACCTATCTTTGTAACAAACATCAAAATCGGTAGAACAGATGGACCGTGAAATGTAGCAGACAGACCGCTAGACACACTTGCATTTATAATATTGGTACGGCTATTTATATGGATTCATTAGTATCGGATCTCACAGTCGGTAACTTTCCAGATAGCCTTCATATTTCATACAACGCCCATTTTAAAGTAGGTAACTAAATCTTTACACCAACGCATTAAGTAAGGGTAAACATTATGACGTGGCCCAGACCGCGCGCCGCTCATGAAATATGCACCTGAAATACGAGCGGCGGGAATGCCCGGGAAATATTCCCTGAAATTATATGATTTTCGAGTTTAGCTAGTTTGGTTTGTTGATTTATAATTTCGTTCAAGTTTTATTTGACTACTGACTCGTATTCGATGTACTAAATAATAAGTCCCGGGAGGATGTTTTAATTTATGATTTTTTCATTAGACTTTTACTGTACTGATCTTTCGATACTTATTTAATTTCCGTTTTTTTTTAATTGGCTGTTTTGATAATAAGACAAATGGCAGATTTTTCAGTGAGACGTCTGGGTTTCTGCCCTGGCGTAGAAGGGAGTGCTGTGTGGTTTAAATGTGGGAATTAATTAGGTCATTACTATTTCTCTGGTCTGCTCTTGTGGGCTTCGGCCGAGGCTAGTTACCTCCCTACTGGCATAGACATGTCGCTAAGCGATTTAGCGTTACTAAAGTCATGGGTTTAATGTTATGACTGTCTTACCCCTAACAGACCCGCCCGTTACCATGTTAGACTGCATCATCACTTACCAGGTGAGATTGCAGTGAAAAAATATGTATTTAGTAAGATATGATTTTTTTTCTGCTTGTTAACATTTTTCCCATCTCGTCCTTTATTAAACTAAACACAGAGTAGATAAATAACATACAAAAACCATTTAACTCCGTTACTCTTGAAGACAATAACGTTGAAAAATACTTGAAAATGTTTTAAAATGAGAAACATTCGCTTGATTTCCAGACAAGTATACAGGAAATAGTCTGAGAGCTTGGGGCTAGTTTTGAGGAGGTTCTTTTGATAAAAAATCCTTGATAAATGCTAATCATATATTTTTACTAGCGTCCAAAGGTGGCCAAAGGTTTCTCATAATATTGCCAAGCGATTTAGCGTTCCGGTATGGAGAAGTGTAGACATCGATCAGGGGTAAGAGTTAATTATAACTGTCATACCCCTGACACATTAGCCCGCTACCATCTTGGACTGCATCATCACTGCCAAGCAGGTGAGTTTGCAGTCGAGGATAACCTGTAGTGGATAAAAAACTTCTTAAAACTTCCCGGCAGCTCTTGATTTGAAATTGGCCTTCCATGGAGCCATGACAGACGGCCGCAAACAAAACTGGGCTCTCGAATACAGCGCAAAATAAGTCTTGGAGTGGGCCAACCATTTTATAATGAGTCATGAGTCATAAAAGATATTCATCTGGTAACGTAGCTCTTTATTCACTTAAAAAGTTAGTATGGATATGACTTTTAAACAATTAAAATTTATCTGGGATTTAGGTAAACGGATGCCAAAGCCAAAAATAAATTATTTCTTACTGATTTTTAAATAGAGGCTCTTTCAAAAGACCCAAAAATTCACATCCCCGGTTAGTTTTAACATTGATAATTTTATATTAAAGAAGAAAAGTGCGTTGAAATTTTTTGACGTCACAACTAAACTACCTAAGTATTTCATACAAACCCGAAGCGCGTTTTTAAGTTTGATAAAGAGTAGCTAATTTGATTGAGTTGTCATCATCCCTATTAGCCAAAAGCTTATGACCTTAAGACACTTACACATACGTACATAAATACATACCTACATAGATTAAACATACAGCCAAAATGCATTATGGAAACTTGCTTGCCTGTGAGATTTGCATATTAAAGATTTGCGATCTAAGGATGTAAACAACTCTAGATACTTGAGACTTTGCATATAGAAAAGAAAAGCATAATATTATGAAAATATATCAAGGAAATCGTAGTTACTGATATATGTAACATTAACAAGTACGCTACGCTTTATATTTTAAATTCTTTTGTATTGTGTTCAATTAGAAAATGATCTCTAGTGTTACATTCAGCGATCGCTGTTATTGGTTTGACCCAATTCAATAACAATACGCGTTGATTTAGCCCATTGAAGTTTTCTATTAGACAAAAGATTCATCGTTTCATGCATTTAATTCAAGTCATACTTAACAATATTCATTTCACATTCATTCACTACAGCCCATTAATGTCCCACTGCTGGGCACAGGCCTCCACTCTCATAGGAGAGAGGGAATTAGAGCTTAGACCCATATAATATACTTTATGTTTATAACGAAGTCTATCATAACATCATAGGTAATTTAAAAATACAGATTTGTTTTATTTAATTTCGTTCAATAACGTTGATAAGTAGAGATGATTTAATCTAATTGAACTAAAAATAAATTAAATAATCTGAAAATATGACATAATATTATTTAGTACAACGAAAAATGAAAATGAAAAAATTATTGATTTCTGCATAGGTACATAACAAATAATTGTGGTTGAGGCCTTCTGTTAAGCATAAGAATACCTATGTCAGGAGAATACCTATGTCAACAATACAGTTACAATTATATTCAATACAATACAATTGCAATAAATTGTTATTGTTATTAACTATTATTTAGAGTTTAATGTTGAAACATTCTCTACTTGACTCAGTTTTTTTTCTTTTGGTTTTTAATATTATAGTCTATTCTTTTGAGTTGTACTATTTTGTCTCAGTAGTTCCTCAGTTATACTAATCTGTAGAACATACTAATAGGAATGTGCCATATTATTATATAAATATTATCATGCGTCAATTCACGGAACTATGAAATCTACAATAGACATGTCTTATCAATATAATCCTTTCCAAGTAACAGCACCATAATAAAGAATGAACACTTTTACGACAGGCGCAGGGTATTTATTTAACGCATTAATGATAAAAACTAACATTTCTCTTCAGAAGTTCTATAATATCTCATTAGAACAGGTACCTTCCTATCTGACGTATAGCTCTTCAGTTGTGAAGGTCGCGGTAAGTACCTATTCATAATATTATAGTGTTCTTCATAATGTTCTCGAAGGTGTGTGAAGCTGCCAATCCGCACTTGGCCAGCGTGGTGGACTATGGCAAACCCTTCTTATTCCACGATGAGACTCGTGCTCAGTAGTGAGCCGGCAATGCGTTGAAATGCTGGTGATGGTTATAATTAGAAACAATGATGCAAATCGCTTTGTACATGTCGAACTTCGAAGAAACAGTGACACAATAACTAGGAAAAGCATCTCTACTTAGTTCAAATCAAATATCAAATAATAATATAAATATTACAAATGCGAAAGGTTGGATGGATGGATGTATGGATGGATGTTTGTTACTCAATCACGCCCGAACGGCTAAACGGATCTGGATGAAATTTGGCACAGAGGTGGACTATAGTCTGGAATAACACATAGGCTACTTTTTATACCGGAAAACTAAGGAGTTCCCGAGGGAACCAAAAAACCTCAATCTACGCGGACGTAGTCGCGAGCGTCAGCTAGTTTTAAATAAAAGCAGGCGTTACTTTGCGGAAGTCCATGACATTGAAGGGACTAGAAGTTTAATTCGCTATAATCCGCCACAGTATACACAAATCTATGTGGTACAGTGATGGTGTGGTATCTTTCACTTGCATATTCACCGCGGATATTTACAACGTGCATTGTCGAGTCAAAATCTTCTGAAGATGCTCCGGTGTCAGAGTGAAACATACCTACGTTGAGAATAATTTGGAAAATTTGTGTGATGTGGTGTTATGCTGGTGTGAATTGCTGGCTTACTGGGCGGTGAATATCGTAAGCTGCAAGTGCAAGATACACACTGAACCACACAGATTTGTCTACTGCGGTGGATTATAGCAAATTAAAATTCTAGTCTCTTTATTACCTAGTTCAAGTTACCAAGCTACATAAATACTAAAATTCTGTGTTTGAATGCAACATACACAACGAAATTAAAATAGGACCACCGCCAATATAATAACACATAGTAAGCGGGTGTTTATCGCTCCAGGCGCAAACTGTGTACTGGAAGCGTGCTATAGAAGCACCTGATAATAATTTATCACACGGGGTAAAATACAGGTTATATGAAACTAGAGAATTACCGCGACTTTATCAATATTGGCAATTTAACCAAGAATTAATTAATTTTGACGACCTCCCTGGCGCAGTGGTGACCGCTGTGGTCTTATGAGTGAGAGGTCCAGGTTTCGATCCTCGGCAGGTTCAACTCGAGAAATTATAATTTCTGAATTTTCTCGGGTCTGTTCTGGCAGAAGGCAGCGAACGAGTCTGTCTGTCCGTCTACTTGTCTGTCTATCTGTTTGTATGCTACTTTTACGACCCATCTGTTCAACCGATTTTGATGAAATGGTAGGGGTAGGTTGTATCTCGAGGAAGGACATAGGCTACTTTTTATCGCGGAAAATTAAAGACTTCCCGCAAATTTCAATGAATTAGGAATCCACACGGACGTAGTGACGGGCATTATGACGTAGTTGTACATATGCACGTTATAAAAGTGACGTCAGTACCACGGTTCACTCCATAGATTTATTATATATTTGTTCACTCTGTCAATACCTATTTGGAATTTTCGGGAGCGTAGTGAGTCAACCATTATCTTCTTACGGTACACCGCATGGCGCATACCAGCGTATGGGTTTTGCACCTAGTTACGTCATAAACTTAGTACGGGCGGTGGGCAAATGAAAGTTAAGTCCCACAAACTTATCTGACCCGGTGAGCGTAATTGGAAATAGGTTTTATGGCTGTTCAGTTCTTGTTTTTATTTTATTTTTTATAGATACTTACGACGCTGTCACCGGGTCAGATAAGTTTGTCAGACTATGTACTACCTACAAAATATTCATTAAGACTAGCGGACCCGCCCCTGCTTCGCGCGTGTGTAATTTTAAAAATTTCCTTGGAGGTGGAATTTCAATAAAACCCTGAAACACGTGTTTCTTCATATTTATTCGGAAACCTAAATACCAATTTTCAGGGGTGAACTTGAAAAATTACTTTGTATGCGTTTTAAATAATTAAATAATATCTACTTAGGTTTTACTTGCTAATATCCGCGACTTCGTCCGCGTGGATTGAGGTTTTTTGGTTACCGCGGGAACTCTTTAATTTTCCGGTAGGTATATAAAGTACTATACTCTCCAGGTCTTTAACTATAACAATGCAAAAAATTACGTCCATCCGATGCTCTGTTGCGGAGTGATTGAAGGACAAACCATCAAACCAACAAACAAACAAACTTTCGTATTTGAAATATTAGTATGATAGGGCTCTATTTGCTAGCTTATTCGTTTAGGGCGAAAACACACTACAGACGGGATAAGAAAAAATGTTCGCTCGAAAATTCCGCGTCCTATGTGAAATCCGTTCGCCCTGTCGCACTAGTCTGTCCATATAAAACTGCGAGGCCATTTTTTGTCCGTAGTATGTATTCACCCTTAGCTAAATATTATAATTATTTTAATATCGGTTTCATGTACTTTGGTTCGCGTAAAATTAAGTTTCAAGACAGTCTCCTGGACGCTTCCCACCATCGCTTAGAGCAGCATTATTTTTAAATCAATATTTTATATGACGTAAGTAACTTGACGTCACTAAATTAAGGTCTATAATTCTGAAATAAGAGAGTAAAAAGATTAAAACAATACTGCTTTAAGCACTCTGGAGCACTACTTTTCTGTTACTCTGTAAGTTTTCTCAAAATCAGTTAGTTAATGCAGACCGGACAGGCCAAAATGATCGCACGAAATATCTGCGTATTGGAGAAGAATAACGTTTTATCCTATCATCTAGTGTGCGCCCTCCTTATAAAAGTAAATGACGTGAACTTTTTATACCTTGGAATGGGAAAAGGTGATCGACAATCACATTTTCATATCCAAACTAATATCATAAAGTGTGTCTGTCTGTTTATCTGTCTGTTCGTTACGCTAGTTAACTTTTCAACGGACCGATTTTCATGAAATTTGGCACAGAGATAAGTTGTAGCCCGGGAAAGGACATACTGGGGACAAGGACAACTTTTTGTCCCAAAAAATTAAGAAGTTCCCGCGGGAATTAAAAAAAAATTATCCATGCGGACGAAGTCTCGGGCATCATCAAAGTAGTTTATCTATGATATTTTACACGATCTAAATACCCATACCTACACGGATATTCCAATCGTGTAAAATATAATAACAAAACTGGACGTTGGAATTTTTTTTTCGGCTATATTTTAAACTTCCTGCTCGTATTATTCTCGTCACTAAGAGGAAAATGCTCGGTTAACATAATAATAATAATAATCTTTATCTAAAGGTAAAAACCCAGTACAATAAAATTCCAATTATAAAAAGACTTACAACTAAATATGAAATAAAATAAAAATGCAGAAAATAGGTACTTACATTGGTTGTAATTACAATCATCAAACTAATATTATAAATGCGAAAGTGTGTTTGTTTGTTGGTTTATTGTTTTATGGTTTGTTAGTTTGTGCTTCAATCACGCCGCAACGGAGCAACGGATCGACGTGATTTTTGGCATGGGTATAGTTGAGGACCTGGAGAGTGACATAGGCTACTTTTTATCCCGGAAAATTAACGAGTTCTCATGGGAATAAAAAAATCTTACTTCACGCGGACGAAGTCGCGGGCATCAGCTAGTAACCTATAATGAACACTTTGACATTGAAAATTAAATACAATTAAATTTGTATAAAAATACCTATATCGTACTCGTACTTGTACTCGTATATAAACGTTGAATTGTGTAACGGATTCATTCATTTAAATTGTAATGAGTGACGGAGTGAGTGAGTTGATTTGATTTTTTCGAAATTATATTTTTGTATTTTTGGATTATTTCATTTGAAGGTAAGTAAATTAGTTAAGTAGTTAAAGTAAATAAATGATTATTACCCACAATTTTATTATTAAATCGGGCTAGTAAAATCTATATTTATTTCCACCCTAAAATAGAATAGAATTCGTAAAGTTTTCGTCCGACTTTAATCGAGGGAGTTTTTTATTTTTATATTTTACAAGTTAGCCTTTAACTTCGATCTCACTTGATGTTAAGTGATGATGCAGTCTAAGATGGTAGCGGGGTAACCTGTTAGGGACATATTGTCACTTATTTTACACCCATACCCCTATATTCGGTTTCTACACGGCCGATGCCGAACGTTAAATCGCTTGGCGGCACTAATTCTTTGCTGGTAGGGTGGTAACTAGCCTCGGCCGAAGCTTCCCGCCAGACCAGACCAGGAAAAATTCAGAAAATATAAATTCCCAAATTGACCCTCCCGGGGATCGAACTCGGAACCTCCGAATGTTAAGACAACAGTGCTCAACACTGCGGCACGGTGGTCGTCAGGAGTTTGTTTTTAAAAACATACGCGTCGAATTTAGAACCTCCTCCTTTCTTGGAAGTCGGTTTAATATCCTCTGGGACGGACGCAATCCCGGGCATCATCTTCATCTTCTACATCATCGGCACTAAGAGCTACAGCCCTTTATAGGCCCCGGCCTGCTGCCGAAGATTTCTCCATCTATCTCTATCATTCGCGCTCGTCTCTAGCTACTTACGTCAAGCCGTTTTGCATCTTGGCTAACTCCATCCAAACATCGATGTTTTGGTCGAACGATACTTCTTTTCCTTCTACTTCTTCTTCTTCGCATTTCTTTCCTGTCGCTTCACGTTAATCAGGCTTGGAGATCTTTGCTAATTACGTCAAACCACAATTGATTTTGATTATCTCCTCTCGGTATGAGAAGGCTTTGGTCATAGTCCACCACACTGGCCAAGTGCGGATTGGCTGACTTTAAACACCTTCGAGAACTTCGAGAATGGAGGAAACCTCACGATGTTTTCCTTCACCGTTTGAAGCTAGCGATATATCTGAAAAACTAAAAAAGTTACTCTGAAAAGTTAGAGGCCCGGGGATTGAACCCGCGACCCCCGTCGGGTGTCTTTACTAGGCTATCACCGCTTATCGATACTACACCGTAAATAGGCACATATGATACACAGTGCCTTTCCGTTTAGAATATTTCGAAAGATATAAACACGCGTGCCGATAGTGAAAAGTGATTATCAGTTCACTGATAGCTAACAGGTGAGCGTCGGTCTCACCGATGACGGTCAAGAGTACGTAGTGATTACTTTACTTTACTCTTTTCAATGTCTGCGTCGTATTCCTCGTTACTTAGGATCGAGACCCCTTTCCATTTATCACATAATGGCAGGGGTTTTCTTGGGACAATAAGAGTATTATTACAACTCTTAGGTTTCTAACGGTTATTATTTACTTACTTCCAAATTCGGTTACCTACTCATCCAGTTACCGACTTGACTCAATTTTTTTTAACAATCGCACTCGACTGATATGCGTAGTACTAGCATCTAGGCCACTGCCCCGCCAAGCCATTTAGCGTTCCGGTACGATGTCGTGTAGAAACCGGCTAGCGGTTTAAAATAACTGCCATACCCTTAACAAGTAAGCCCGCTACCATCTTAGACGCCCCATCACTTACCATTAGATGAGGTCGCAGTCAAGGGCTAACTTGTAGTGGAATAAAAAAAATTACAGCTGGCCAGTTGCCACTAGACTGCAGAACTGTTGTAGTGGTGACACAGCCTAAATGTTAGCACAGTATCGTAATGTTTGTTCAATAATTCAGTGATGCCTCGTTACTTTTGCAGTGCAGTTGATTTGTGTGCTCATAGGGACTTAATATTTGAATACGAAAATTATAATTATGAGTCATTGGAAGGTACGTTCTTCTATCATACTAATATTATAAAAACGAAAGTGTGTTTGTTTGTTGGTTTATTGGTTTGTTGGTTTGTCCTTCAATCCCGCCGCAACAGAGCAACAGTTCCTCGTGATTTTTGGCATGGGTATAGTTAAGGACCTGCAGGAGAGTGACCTATGCTACTATTTATCCCGGAAAATTAAGGAGTTCCCGCGGGAATCAAAAAAACTTAAACCACGCGGGCAAAGTCGCGGGCATCAGTTAGTTTCTCATATTTTAAATTATTTTTCATATTTTAAATTATTTTGGCATATTAATTACGAGCTGATGCCCGCGACTTCGCCCGCGTGGATTGAAGTTTTTTTGGTTCCTGCGTGATAAAAACTCGTGCAATAAATCACGTAGATCCGTTCTCTTTGATCCGATCTCTGATTCCGCTCTGTAGTAGCGTAATTGAAAGACAAACCAATAAACAAATACCTAAATACACGCGGACAATGTCACGGGCATCAGCTAGGGATTAATTTAAATCACGAGTGAAAATAGTACCTACCTGAAAATAGTAATTTTTTGTAAATCGTTAAAAGTCGTTCCTCGAAAAATTTTGTTTTTGTTTTCCGTAGAAGGAATGGAAAGACATATTATATTTTTCTTGGAAAATCACGCCCCGTTTATTCTGTCACTACTATCTTATTATTTTGTTTGTTGCTGTTTAGCCTCTTTGGTTAAGGGATGACCTTTTTTAGTAGCTATAACAATTCATAGATTTAGGACCAATCCTAAATCGATGCTATAATTATTATAAATCAAATTAAGTAGTTTACGATATTTGTAAGATGGTGATACTTAAAAAAACCCGGCTGAGTTCGTTGTGGGCTCTTCTCAGACCAGGGCCCGTATTCTCTAACTCAGTGACTATCAAAAATGAAAGCCACTGACATATATGTAATATCCATTGAAGGTTTACTATGAAATGTTACTTTTTATTTCATAGTAAGCCTTCAATGGATATTACATATATGTCAGTGGCTTTCATTTTTGATAGTCACTGAGTTAGAGAATACGGGCCCAGGGCGCGTTTGAAGCCCTCGTAGCTTTAGTTTTAATAAACCGTAACCATCTTAAAACTAAAGCTACCATTATCACCATCATGCTTCATAAATTATAAGTAATTGGTCGTCAATAAGTGTGCAGTGTACCTAAATTGAATATATATAATTTGTGTTTGAATTTACTACGAGTTAATAGAATTGGTAGAAGGTAGGATTTTAAAACATTCTTCTTCGCTCTTTCCTAAGTCTTTGGTAGATCTAATGCATGGTCGGTAGATCTAAGTCAATTTGGACTGGGAATGTTTTTTTGTTTATCATTTAAATATACTGCTTGTTTCTAGAATCTAGACAGATATTTTTTCAGTTGAATCTGCTCTATACAATCTTGGAGGCATAGATCTATCGCTTAAAGCCGTTTTATGTTAATATTGTTGACGTTCGTGCTTAAGAATCATAATCCTTATATTTTTAGAGAGGTCAAGGTACGTTACATTGCTGTCATTTTGGAAAATAATACGGCTATAAACGATTGAAGTATGCCCCCAGGATTATATAGCGCAGATTCGACTGAAAAAAAGAACTGTCTAGAAACAAGCAGTTAAACAGAAAACATTCCAAGTAGAAATTAACTTAGTCAGATCTACCTTGCATTAATAAGATCCTGTTGTCGGGCTTCAAAAAAATTTGAAATTATGTTTTGAATTTATACTTACTCGTACTTTGAAACGATACTAACATAGAGTCCGATGTTATACAGTTCAAGACAAAAACAACTTCGAGGAAAGAAATAATTTCTCAACGCTCTATACAGAATATTAAGGGTCTGTTTAAACGGACCACGGCACATTAGCCCATGCTTCGCAATCATGCTTGTTGTACAAATAGGGTTAAAGTGCTAGAACGATGTCTGAAAAGTATGAGGAACTATAGAACTCAGCCGCATGCGCACAGAACTCACTTCAATTTTTGATTTTGTAGAAAATGATCTGCTACCGGAAGTTACAGATCATTTTTTCAACCGGCGTTTTTTGGTTTTAGTCGCCAGAACTATCTCTAAAATCTATCAGGAACTATAGAACTCATCTGCATGTGAACAGAAGTCTCTTTTATTTTTGATCTGCTGGCTTTTGCTCTGCTCAGTGGACACTTTCATGGGAGATACTAGCTATGTAATAGGTATACTAGTTGATGCCGGCCGCAATTTCATCCGCGTGAATTGAGGTTTTTTTGGTTCCCGCGGGAACTCTTTCGTTTTCAGGGATACAATTAATGTGTTATTTCAGACTATAATCTATCTCTGTGCCAAATTTCATTCAGATCCGTTCAGCCTTTCTGGCATGACAATATAATAGTGTAATCATCAATCATCAATCTCATAGTATAATAGTGTAATCATCAAGTTTAAGAATTATTATTTAATATGATCTAATTAGGACAATTTATGTAGTAATTTTAATTTTATCAAATATTTGTACACCACATTGTGGTAGAATAGGAGCACTTTTATACTGATTTCCACCTCAAATGTAACTACACGATTCACAAATAAATAAATTGAATTGAATTGACAATCATCCATCCATCAATCCAAACTTTCGCATTTAAAATATTATAGCATAGATACAATATGTGTAGCATTTCAATTTCCTTCTCAACCTCAATTTACGTTTTGCTTTGAACTTGTCATTTGTAGATAATTAAATCAGTTCGCTTGTATGAAGCGCCGGGAGTATGCTGCAGGGGTACTTACGAGTAATATGTGTGTAAAATATTTTATTTGCGTTAGGACTGCCACTCGTTTGGGAAGCAAATTCTAATGAGAAAAGCCAAGCAGGTAATATTATTACACAGATGCCATGGGTCACGTATTGACCATAATATTTTCATAATGGTTGAAGTGTTTTGCAATAGAGCTCGGCATTTTCACATAGTTTTTTGCCAAGTGTATTTTTTGTGATTGTGGCACGTCTTAGAAGAGTTTATTGGCACAGATGCATTGGCAGGTCATTTTTCTAACTCCAGTGTATAAAATTTAATATTTCTTTTGCAAGTCCAAGCTGACACATATTAATGCGTTTTCTGAAAACTTTACTATAACTGTTTAGATTTTTGTCGTTTTTGTTTGCATTATTCATATTATTTTGGCATTTTAGACGTTCAAATTTGTAACTCCGGCTGGACTCCTAGTTCAATGTGTTTTTAGACTGGAGCTTTGACTCCGTTTGAGTTACGATATGTCGACTCATTTTATACGCGATAATTATATTTCTGACAAAAAAAAAAGAAAGAAAACTGCCTCGTTGGTCTAGTGGTTAGCACAGTCGACTGCGGATCACGAGGTCCTGGGTTCGATTCCCGGTCGGCCATAAAAAGTTAGGTATTTGGGTTTTTCAATTAAGAAATTCTCAGTGCCAGCCCGGAGTTGGAAGTTGGCGTTGTTTCACCCCCGTGCCTCGGAGAGCACGTTAAGCCGTCGGTCCCGGTTATTATCACTAACATGATAATAGTCGTTAAAGCCCGCCAACCCGCATTGGAGCAGCGTGGTGGGTCTAAGCTCTAATTCCCGCTCTCCTATGAGAGTGGAGGCCTGTGCCCAGCAGTGGGACGTTAATAGGCTGTAGTGATGATGATGATGATGAATTATATGTCAGTTCTCTTATAAAACCTCGAACCTTGCCTTCTCCTTCCTCCTTGAATCCTTTTATCTAGTTATGTATGAAATACTAAAAATAAAAAATTAATTAAATATCTTTTGTATTTTTATGTAAAGGTACTTACCTATTAAATTTTAATATGTATCTACATATGAAATTACAATGTATTTTTATGGGTATCTATTAAATTTTATCTATTGTTTAATAGTTAAAATTTTATGTATTATCTTTATATGAACCTACATATAAGAATACAGCAGCAATGAATCTTTATATTTTAATCTCTCTCTGCTTCGAAGTCTTATTTTAGATTAATATCAGGTGTTAGTGATAATAAACCGGGACCAACGGCTTAACGTGGTTTCCGAGGCACGAAGGAAGCAAAAGGCCAAATTCGGACTTCCAAATTTGGTCACCCATCCTGTTACCGACTTGGGTCAACGTTGCATCGCAATCGAGAGGTAGGTACAGCGGTAATTGTATTAGCTAACACACGTTCTTTGGTTTAAAATACACCTTTGTAACATTTGTTCATACAAATGTTAATAAATAAATATTATTAGTTTTGTGTATATAGATCTAGTGATATTATGTGACCTATTTCTCCATTCACGTCAATTAGGTACATCCAAATCAGTATCACAATTACTGCACGTCCTTGCAACCTCTGTCTGATGTTTGTTATTGTTTGTGTTCAATTGTACGCGTAGATGTCACCGTAAGATTGCGAAAACCGTTAGATTGTAATCTAACTAGCGAAATTGTAAACTGATGATTGTGAACCGTTCAATTTTCTGAGTGTCAATTTTTGAAATATTCATTGTATTTACGTTTTCTTGTCTCTTTCTTGTAGTTTAGGTTAGGGTTCGACATAAATAATCAGGTAGGGCACTTAGGTGTTATCGGATTAATATACCTAACAGATTACAATCTACCGAAAAATAATGCGTTAAATTGTAATCTGTCGACAGTTCACAATTTCGCTAGTTAGATTGCAATCTAACGGTTTTTGCAATTTTACGGTGACATAGATACACGCATCAGTGGGAACTAGTGAAGTCGATCGCAAATAACGTACAGTTAGGCAGTGAAGCGGTGATACCTTAATAATGGTTTAGATACCCGACATCCTATTTGGGGTCGCGTGTTCGATTCCCGGGCACGCAACTCTGACTTTTCAGATCTACTTACTCACATACTTTTCTTACTTACTTACTTACTTTCGTCGCGGTGAAGGAAAACATCGTGAGGAAACCTGCGTGTTCAAATAATTTTCTCGACGGTGTGTGAAATCTGCAAATCCACACTTAGGGAGGTAGACCACCAAGAGGAGTCTCGCTGTCGGCAGTGAGCTGGCAATGCGTAGAACTGATAAGGCTTTTTTTTTATTGCATGATAGGCTTGCCCACGACGACAATCGTGCTTAGTGCAAAGCAATGATGAGGTCTAGGTTGGAACGCGCATGCCTAGAAGATGCTTATTCACTCTTAACTTGAAGGTAGTTAAGTTATAAGTGGCAGGAAACAAGTGCACTGGGAGGGTGTTCCACACCCTAGTGGAATTTTGCGAAATATTTCCATCAGAGTTGATGGAAACGTAGAGCTGTTGGATAGAAGCAGGCGTTACCTTGCGCAATTGCGGAAATCCACGGAAACGTAGGTTTGCAACGAACGTAGAGAGAGTGCTTCGGAAGATTTGTGCGACGGGCAAAAAGTCCGCCTAACTCAATATTATATAGAACTGCTCAGACTAGCCGAATAGGACAGACCGTGCTTTCTTCCTGCCGTGGAAGTTTCACGCGGACACTAATTGTCCTATGGTGTCCTCGAACATCTTCGATGAAAACGCATCCAGACGAGCATAGAGTAGTGCCATCTGCCTTTAGTAAACAAAAGAAAAAAATGCGATAAACATACAAAAACCATACAGTTATAAAGGCCGTTTTTCCCTGCACACTTTCTTAAACTTTTTCAGTTAATGAAAACTTCTGGGAACCACCATCTCAGTCCCTTGTAAACACAACGGAATCCGCTCTAATTAACGCTAATCCGACGTCTAAATAATCTTTCTTGTAACAATGACGTCTTTCTTAGACCGACGCGGTCGTCAACAGCCAGTTCTGCATTTTATGCATTAAGTCAATGTCAATCTCGATAGCAATTACTAACATATACGATACATCATAATATTACGTATTGTAATATTTTCTGACCCTTACTAATTAACTGGACATAGGCCTTTTCGAGAGCGCGCCAACAAACTGCTGTCATCTACGTACTTTTCGCCACCTATTTCAGAAGGCGTTAGCTATCGACCTCTTCTCCTGTCGCAATGAATTTTCGCAGTAACTTTTTGTATGGCAGTTTTTTTGGTCGTGTGTGGCGTGTTGAGCTACCATATTGGTAGTTAAAGTCTTAAGCCCGTATAATTTCGTTCTCATCTCAAACAATCTTTTATGTGTGTATTGTGTGATAGATACTCGTGTAAAAAGTTCCGTAAAAATTCCGTACTCGTGTAAAAATCACTGTACCACATAGATATTCCTTTTGTCGCGGATTATAGCGAATTAAACTTCTGGTTCCTTCATTATGATGGACTTCCGCAAAGTAACGCCTGCCTCTATCCAATATTTAAAAAGTTCCATACAAATACCTATTGTTTTTAAATTAAAATCTACCTATTTTAATTTACGGTATAAGTACCTGCTTAAAAATGTGAAAGCATCACTGCAATTTGAATAGATAACGCTTATAAGTTATACCCTGAATTAACACCAAGACTACATTTTATCCCGGAAAAATTGGAGAATTCCTGCGGGAATCAAATCGGGATTGTCGGCCTGGGATTCTCTTGATACACTCGAATTATGTCGGTCTACCTAGTAGGGGTCAAATCAAATCAAATAATGTTTTATCAATTTAGGTAGACATACTACACTTATTGACGTCCACTTATTTATAAAATATAATGGTGATAATCAGTAACGGTATATTAAAACTAAATCTTCGAGGGTTCCAAACGCGCCCTGGTCTGAGAAGAGCCCACAACAAACTGAGCCGGGGGTTTTTTTATTATCACCATTTCAGAAATCATCTTAACTAAGGAACTATCAGAGCTGTTAGAGCAAATTATTGCCAAGCTTCCTTGTCATTTACTTAAACGCTGCCTATTCCGGTGTGGGTCACCAGTCTAGCACCTAAGGACCCCCACTTCTATCAGTCAACATGAAAAATCCATAGTACGTACTTTAATAAAATGTTTTCCTTTTTTATCATCTTACTTACTTTACTTTGTTGTTCTTAAGTTTATACAATATCTTGCTGAAAGGAAAATTTCTAGAACTCTAATAGCACCTTGATGTTATATAAGTTTAAACAAGTTTAAATCCTATCCCTATACTATAAGCTCTATAGTTGCCTCGGTCGCTTTAGAATTTTAACTATATATGTGCCTTACGAAACTGAAGATGCAATCCTTACACTACCCTCGTTTCGTGACTCTACCTCTAAATATGTTTCACACAATATTAAGTAGTGCAATGTACCAGTAATACTAATAGTATTGCAGCTGTATTTTAAAAGTTTTGCCTGCAGTTTAAGACTTCGTCTGTTTAATTCTCCTGGGAACTCCTTAAATTGGGATTATAATTATATTAAAAAATATTATAAATGCGAAAGTTTGGATGGATGGATGTATGGGTGGATATTTGTTACTCAATCACGCCCGAACGGCTGAATGGATCTGGATGAAATTTGGTACAGAGATAGATTATAGTCTGGAATAACACATAGGCACTTTTTATCCCGAAAAACTAAGTAGTTCCCGCGGGAACCAAAAAATCTCAATCCACGCGGACGTTAGTCGCGGGCATCAGCTAGTTGGGAACCTATGAAACCTATGTCCTTCCCCGGGTCACATCACCCAGTCACAACTTGATTGTTTCTGCTGGAATCTCCCACTAGACGGACGGACTATATCAAGTGAGTTACCTTGACTTGTGGAAGTCCCAAAATACAAGAGTCTATTGTCATGCGACGATGATGATATTTTATTTTATTTCATTTCTTAAGGAAAACCAACAGCTTAGATAGTTCTAGATAGTCTTAAAATTAGGTAACTTATAGCTAATGACAGGTTTTCACAAATAGATGCTATAAAACAAGGGTACCTGTTGATACATCCTTTAAAATATTAGTTGTCTGAAAAACACCAGTTGTTACTCAATTAAATTTCACTAGACTGCATAAATGCATTGATTAGATTTCTACGTACACTAGACATATTGCCACAAAATAAGTCTATGCTAGGTTCGTTATAGACAGAGTTCAGAAGGCGAGACGCACGAACAATAAATGAGTTGGATCTGTAATTGGTTTTGGGTACCGGAGTATGTAATATCTTTTTAAATCTAGATGCACGGAATGATAAGCGTGAGGGTACTATTATATCTAGCTTCGAGAGCAGATTAGGGCAATCTATTGACCCCCTGGCTATGTTGAGTAGGAAGCAAATATCAGCTATATTTCTACGGATATTAAGAGGTACAAGGTGTAAATCAGAACAGGCTTTCTCATAAGATTTTTTAGGAAGATGAAATTTATCACGTAAGAATCTAATGAATTTGCGTTGGATGCTTTCAATTTTATTAATGTGAACTTGATATGCAGGATTCCATATTTGGCAAGCGTATTCAAGGTGACTGCGGACCAATGAACAGTAGAGAACTTTTATCGTTTTCATTTTCTTAAAAGGTTTGGTAGCACGAATAATGAAACCTAAAGCTTTGTATGCTTTGCTTGTAATATAATCTATATGTTGGTTAAAAATCAGTTTCGAGTCCATCAGCACTCCAAGATCCCTAATTGTGTGTATTTTAGTTAATATTTGATGTTATAAGGTATAGTCGAAATGATAAGGTTCTTTTTTTTTGGTGAAAGATATAGAGTAACATTTTGATACATTAAGATCAAGTTTGTTTTTGATACAGTAATTATCTAATCTAAAAAGATCATCTTGCAAGAGTTTCGCTTCTATCATGTTATTAACTGGACGGAAAAATTTAAGTCATCAGCGAAAAGTAAAATGATGATCATATACTTGAGTGAAAAGAATTTATCTCTATCTAAAAGACACACAAAAGGACAAAGGTATATCTACAGTATTTTGATATTTACCTAGATATATTGTAAAGATACGGCACGTAACCGTTCGCTGATACAGTAAACATACTTTGCATACTGATAGCGAGGAGGTTGCAAATAGGTAACCCTCTTGCTTCAATTAAACCAGCTCCGAACGAAGCCTTTGATCCTTTACCTCTGTTACTGGATTAATGTGCTTATTATTGGAAGAGCAAATGAATAATCTATGCTAATATTGTAGGTGTATGTCTTTCTGTAAACCAAGCTTGATAAAATTTGATTAAAAGATAGCATCCTGGAGGCAAGCATTGGTTTTTATCACATAAAATTAAGAAGTTCTCGCAGAAAAG
This sequence comes from Erebia epiphron, assembly GCA_963932025.1. Classification (NCBI taxonomy): domain Eukaryota; kingdom Metazoa; phylum Arthropoda; class Insecta; order Lepidoptera; family Nymphalidae; genus Erebia; species Erebia epiphron. The sequence continues at coordinate 53,888,508 of OZ009945.1, read as the reverse complement.
CCACAGGTATTTTTGTACAAAACATAAAACAACGTAGAACTCATTATAAACGTTAACCAAAATAAACTATTGTCATGAGTAAGTTCTTTCTGCAAAAAAAAACGGCAAAAATTCACAAAGGTATTCATATTCTTTATTTGTAACAGATGGTAGGAATATCTTGTGGGTATCGCTACTAATGATCGTAAGAGATACTAATAATTTAGGAGTGGGAGCAAACGTATTAAATCGCTGCGTAGGTACGGCCAATTACTCAATACACAGCAGACATCAATTGAGCTGATGGCCTGAATTCCAAGAAAGGAGTAAAGCTATTCAATATGTTATTTTAGTTTGAGAATAAAATAATCTAGAAGTGAGTCTCTGATTATTCTTGTTGTCTGGCGTTAGGGAGGTAAAACCACAGAATAGGTAAACTGAACATTTAGAAAATCGGACAAATCAGCTTAGTTAAAAATATATCTGTTTTTTTTAAGATAATAATAAGAATATCTATAAGTGAATATCCGCTAAACCAGGAAAATTTCAATGGTAAACATTAAGATTATTAACTACGAGGGTACGTTTTTAAGTTCGCGGAATGGTGGGGTTGGAGAAGGGTGAGGGGTCTCATTAGTATCTCAACGTATTAGTACGGGACTAATAAACATTAATTTTCATTTTTTATTTTAGGGTTCCCATACAAAATTTGCATAAGTAGCCTGAGCTATATTGAGCGATTCACTATCAGAATAAATACCGAGTTTTATTACAATCGGCTCATCAGTCTTTGAAATATTATCAACCAACCAACTTAATCGGGAAGACAGCGCGGCGTCCACAATGGAGAAAATCGAGCACCGCGCCTTCATAAAGTTCCTTACCAAGCTAGGAAAAAACGTTCGAACCATTACGAAAAAGATGTCCTCCGTTTACGGAGACTCTTGCCCTTGTAAAACCATGGTTTACAAGTGGCATCGTCTATTCAAGCAAGGACGAGAATGATGAAGCTCGTCGAAGAAAAAACAGCTTACAGAAATAGTTGGAGTAACCGATGTAATCATTTTTTAATTCTTCATAACCATCTTGGTAGGACTAAGATCAGTGCAAGATGTTTTCCGAGAAAGCTCACGCCGCCGCAAAAGACACATCGTGTAGAGAGTGCATACCTACGCGTTTTTTGACCTCTATAACGAAGATCAAGAGGGTATCTTCGAATAAGGAGTCGAATTGTGACTGGAGATGAAACTTGGGTTCATTCATCATTATAAACTTGAGCCTATACAAGACTATAAATATACAGTGGCATAAAAAAGACATACCGCCGCCTAAGACGTTCAAGGTTGTAGTTGGCCGGAAAACTCATTGGGACTGTTTTCTGGGATACTGAAGAAATCCTGCTGATCGATTATAAGGACAAGGGCGTTAATATAATCGGAGAATACTACGTGTAAATTCTGAAGTTTCAAATACTCCAGAATTAATCAAAGGCGTCTTGCTCTTGCAGGACAATGCGCCTGTTCACAAGAACTGTGTTGCCCTGGCTGCTTTACACAAGTAAGGCTTCGAAATAATTAACCACCCACCATATAGTCCAGACCTACCCCCCTGAAATTACTGTTTATTGTCAAACATGAAAAATGACATTCGTGCCAAGAAATTTTTCAGTGAAGAAAAAGTGAAGGACGTATTTTGAGGACAAAAATGAATCTTTTTTTAGCATAAGCTATTATTGAACGATCTGAAAAATGTATTAGTCTAGCAGGTGAATATATAGAAAAAGAAAAATATTTGCGAATTTATATTTACTTACTTACTGCCCATTCCGCGAACTTAAATACGCACCCTTGTATAATTATTCAAAACTTGAAGTGTATGTTGCATTTTTCTTATAACCACCTGCACCACAATGAATGGACGTGATTTTTTTGTTTTTTTTTTTAAGTATTATACTTAGAGATTTAATTCAGTACTTGTAATTCCAAAAAATAAAAGAGTCCCCTTTTGATTTTGTAAGAAAAAACTTAAATGGTCTGTTCATCAGCAGCGATGTCAGGTTAGCGGGCCGTTCGGGCCGACCCGGGACGTCGAAAACTATTTTTAGGGATCGGCTGAATATCAGCGCTGTTATGGTGTATCTGCACCATAACAGCATTACGCTGTGCCGATGCCCTTTCTGGAATTATCATGTTACAGTCTAGTTCATAAGTTTTTTATTTTTCTTGTCTACTAGTACTTAAGTTTTTGTTTGTATCTTCACTGTGTCTGGAAATTCCTAATAAAGATTTTATTTATTTATTTATTTATTTAAATCTGCGCGGCAAGAACCCAAACATCGTCAAGTAAGGAATAAAAATGCATGAAATATCTGCTTCTACCTAATATTTAAAAAAATACTTCCTTTGTTACAGGTAGATGAGTAAATCATTGAGATGGTGGAAGTAAGCAAGCATCTCTTCGACACAACGTGCAGAGATGTCCCTTGCAACGTTCTTCTGCATCCATGGAACAAGCACTGCTTACCATCATACGTTACGACGTATGCGAACTCCTTTGTTGGCAGCGCTAAGTTCTATTTCATTATACACATGGTGAGTTTGAGGGCTCCTGGGTATTCCCAAGTCTAAACCTTATTTATTTACATAAGGGCTTGCATAAGCATACAATTGCTGCAGTAAGTCTACACTCATGCTGTTAAGTAATGCAATAAGGTCATAGATATAGACGTTGAAGAGGGTAGGCGAGCTTCAGCTACCTTGCCTGACACCGCATTCTAAGCGGTAAGGTCATGCCACCTGTCAATCTCACATTATTCTGTATATATAGTTTCGCAATAAATCTGGTGCAATTTAACATGCCTAATATTGTGTTGTGTTGAACTGATGATGTGTGTGTGTTCCAATATTGCTCGGAAGTGACACACTATCCGTCAGTTTACATAGCAAATGAGACTCAAAAGCTGTTAATTAATGTTCCTTTAGAAGTTACTGTTTAAAATCACAGCATTGACTGTTAAAGTTAAAACTATTTCTTGAGTTTTCTGAAAGGCTAGTTGTGGAAGTTATGCTCGAGGCTCTAAAATTTTAAGTTTTACTAACTGAAACATAATGTCAACTGAAATAATTTAACAGTATGCATAAGGGCCCATAATGAAACAAAAATTTGAGAAGGATAGATTTAATTACTATAGTTTACCATGAAACAGATGGCAAAGGCAATTTCAATTGTCAACCCAATTAAAAAATTATCTACAGATGAATCTTTCAGAAGACTTTTTATTACAGTCAAAAAAGTCTTCCAAGCATATTTTTTGCAATATATCATATTATAAATGCGAAAGTTTCGATGGATGGATGCATGGATGGATGTATGGATGGATGTATGGATAGATGTTTGTTACTCAATCACGCCGCAACGGCTGAACGGATCTGGATGAAATCTGGCACAGAGATAGATTATAGTCTGGAATAGCACATAGGCTACTTTTTATCCCGGAAAATTTCCCGCGGGAACCAAAAAACCTCTATCCACGCGGACGTAGTCGCGGGCATCAGCTAGTAAAATCTAAAAATTTCGTATGCACTCTTAATTACCGTCGCGCGGTGTACTCTTCCAAGACAGAACTTAAATGAACTCGTCGTCTAGTCACACGTTACTGAATTTCAGGCGCAAAACTTAATGAAAGGCAGGAAAATACTTAGGCGTGAAGAGTTATTGAAGGCTGCGGAATATTACGCTCGGTCTACACTCCTCGGGCTCCTCGTGAGCGGTACATGTGGCACGTTTGGGTGCTCCTTAAGGTGAGACGACATGACTTATTCATCATCATCATCATCATCATCTAATATGATTACAGGGAGGCATACTTTGCGATTCCCTATCAAAAGGTCCCTAGCAAGACGAGTGACTATGTGAAAAGTATAATGAGCAGTTTTTTCTAATGGTCCAAGATCCCGCGCGACGATCGGACCTTCGTTATTCTATTAAAGCTGAAAGTTTTCCTATGTATGTCTCTAATAGAGGTATAAACGATCCCTGACTATGAAGTTCGGATCACGGTCGCTTTGGAAGGTATCAGGTAGAAAAGGTGGTCCCTCAAATTCGTTAAAGTATTAAGCTCCGTTTTTTTATATTTTTCTTTGGAATAATATGAGAAACCACGTTGTCCATTGTCAGACACTTTCCAAATTTGGTTTTCAGGTCAGGAATTCAGATTCGGAAACCTGAATGCTCTGGTTACATACAAAATATTCAACTAGGCGCACATTATCCTTATTTTTTCCGAACGGAAACCTAATTCTGAAACCGAACCTTTGGGGGCGACCTTAGTACGATTGAAACAGACAGGGTGTCTGACAGGGGTTGCATAAACGGCCACCTATCAAAATTTTATAATAATTAAGATTGGCCGTTTATGCATTATGTTAAAAATCTTATGAGTAACTTCTGAGATTACACTGAGGCACAAAAATAAATAATAATATTTTTAAAATAACAAGACGGACATAACCGTAGAATAGAAAATATGTTACGTAAAGGTTTCTTGGTCTGTTTACTATTTATTTATTTCAGTCACTAGTAATAGTTATTCGCTACATAGCTTATTGTATTATTTATTTTATACCAGGATTTTTCACACTATTTTTTTTGTTTTTAGGAGGCTTCTAGGAAACAAATTGACATATTACACCTACGTACTCTTACCTAACATGATCAACGGAATTTTCATCCTTCTCGAGCCACCGTCGAGAAGGGGATTGGTTATCAATTTGTTTGTTAACTTGGTGAGTAAAAAATTTTTTAAGTTCAGTTTTGTTTGCCTTATTATTATTACACCGTGTACGGATAGCACCGTGTTGCAAAGAATGGGGAAGGTTACAGAGATACGTACTACAATTAAGAAACGAAAGTCAGAGTATGTTGAACACGTAATGCGTAACACCGGCTAATGTGAACTCCTTCAACTCATCATGCAGGGAAAAGTGAAAGGTAGGAGTAGGCCTGGCCGCAGTAAAGATATCTTGGCTTAAAAACTTACGCCAGTGGTTTGGAAAGAGCCCAAGATCACTCTTAGAGCAGCGGTCTCGAAACTTGAAATCGCCCTAATTATCGCCAACCTTCGCAAGGAGACGGCCCACTAAGAAGAACAAGAAGCCCTATTATCAGTAGGAGGTCTAGGTTTTCGGCAGGCATTTTGGGAGATTGTTATTTGCTTCTGTCATGACTGCTTTCCCACCAGATTACTTAGCCCGCCACCCACATTGGAGGAGCGTGGTAGGTAAAAACTCTAATTCCCTCTCGCCTATGAGGGTGGAGGCTTGCGCCTAGCAGTGGGACGTTATTAGGCTGTAGTGATATGACTACTTTCTAACCCACAGACAAAACTACGCCTAAAGTAACGCCTGCTGCTATCCAATATATTTCAAGAAACCAATGGCCTTATTCAGAGATACCGCCCGTTTCAAAAATCAAACGGTTTTAGTCTGCCGTTAAATCCACTTAAATCTCATTTTATTTCAGCTTATAGAATTTTGGATGAAGGTTTTGGAAAGAAAAGGCTACATCTCAATGACAAGTGGAAAGCAAACGTTTTTGTTTATGCTCGGTAGCGCTCTCCTTTTCTATCTTATGCGGTTGGAAGGTGATAGAGATGTGCGGACACCAATGCTTTGGTAAGTTTCATCTAATACTTTCAGAACGCTCTTTAGGCCTTACTTACTGAAAAGGACTCTTTTTACCAAACAGAGGGTTACCATCAATGATTAAAGCAGTATTATTTCAATATTGTTGACGCTCCTGTTTCAGAAATCTTATCCTTTTATAGGGACGTCAAGGTTCGTCAATATATCTGAGATTTTTAATATTGCTCCAAGTATATATATATAAATGAATTGACGTGATTTTTGCATGGGTATAGTTGAGGACCAGGAGATTGGTATAACCTAATTTTTATCCCGGTAAAATCCCACAAATTCCGTCTAGTTTTGGTTGGAATTTTGAACAACTTACTGTTTTGTTAGTTAAGTTTATACATTTACATGTCTAATTACCTGCTAGACGGATGACCGCTTTCAACTATATTGTCTCCATGCAAATCAGTATTTCCATATGGAAGTAAATGGAAATGACCCAGAGGGCAAAACTGGAACTCATTTTTATGCGTTTTAAGTTTTTGTTTTTTATTTTTAACTAGATGATGCCCGCGACTTCGTCCGCGTAGACTAAGTATTTTCGATTCCTGCGGGAACTCCTTAATTTTCCGAAATAAAAAGTAGCTGGGATACTGGCTGGGACGTCCTTCCCCGGGATACAAACTGTATCTGTACTAAAATTCATCAAAATCGGTTCAACACGGTATTATCATAGACAATAATACAGGGATAACAAACCATTGATGTAGAATATTAGTAAACAAACAATTGAGGCTAACATAATATTATTATTGTTAGAAAATCGCAACGGACGGACTTTTAGTTGACGGCTATTTCTTGTAGCGCTTTTTGCTGCAGTCCAATGATAGTATACGAATGATTAAAATATTATTATGACTTGTTACAGGCTTTTTACACCTGAAAAAGTAAGGCGAAAAACGGATGAATTGAAGAATGTTTGCCCTCACGATGGACCATGCCGCCCTTTTGTATTGAAGGTAAAGGTCTTACTCATTTTATAATTAATGTGAAAGTTTGTATGTTTGAATGTTTGTTACATAGAGGTAACTTATAACTTGAATTAATGTAACAACATTTTATCCTGGAAAATAGAGCTTCCGCGGGAATCGAAAAATCTTTATCAAATCGGTCGATGTTGCGGGCATTATTTCGTAAAATAATATTAATGAAGCGGTGATAACCTACTATTAGAATGGTAAATATAATGGTTTGGTCATCCTTTGAGGATCGAATCATCCATCTGGGGATCGAACAGGAGGTGGGTACAGGAGGTGTCTCAACCACTAGGCTACTAGTTACCGCTTCAAAAGCATGCAAAAAGTAGAACGATTTTACGAATTGTCTAGGTCTTATTTTGCTCTCCAATTCTTACTCGTAACTATAGACTGTCCATCAAAAGCACGTAGATAAGTTGTCCCGTTACGCAGTGATTGCAGAACAAACAAACACTCTTTTGCACTTATGTTATGCAAGTTTAATAATTAGACCTTTCCTATGATGACATTTTAATTATTATCAGTTTTTAATACAATCTTGTTGAAGTGAAACTTCTTTATCGGGGTTGGAAAAAAATTTAATGTAACATTTTTTCGTTACGCGTCACATTTTTCCGTTACGCGCCATCTTTTTCTTATCCCTACCACGCGAAAAAAAATTAGTGTAACATTTTTTCGTTACACGTCATGTCTATGATAATAAAAGCCTTTTATTAAACTTTATCTAATTTAACTTTATTTAACCAATTTCTGTAAAGTTGCATATAGTAAATTATTTTTTGAAAAATAACGTCATAAAGAAGTTTCACTTCTTACGAGTGTACGCTAGTACACGCACACATTTTTTTTTTTCAGGGATTCCTAAAATACTTTGGATTCGGCTTCGGATTGACGATGATACGAGTGTTGGGACCAAGTCTGTCCACACCGCTGAAGGCGCTGTCCAAACTGAGATGGAAGCATCTGAACATGGGACTTTTCTTCGCTAGTTATATCGGTATTTACAGAGTACGAGATAATTGATTCCTACAATAAACTAGTTGTTACCTGCGTCTTCGACCGCAGTGAATTTGTTTGTCTGCGAGAATTGAACCTGAGACTGCATTTCTTGCTAAATGTTTATTTTATACTAGCTGGATGCCTGCGACTACGTCCGCGTGGATTGAGGTTTTTTTGGTTCCCGCGGGAACTCCTTAATTTCCCGGGATAAAAAGCCTATGTCCTTCCCCGGGATATCTCTATACCAAATTTCATCAAAATCGGTTGAAAAAATGAGTCGTTAAAGCGTAGCAGACAGACATACAGACACACTTTCGCATTTAAAATATTAGTATGGTTTATGTAAGAGACCGACAGTAAAAAATAATTTTATATATTATTTTGTCTGAGGTTAAATCCTACAGCTATTATAAGGAAACGTAGAAATTTTCTTACGTAACACCGTAGTTTCTACCCACTACTTCGTCTTCCTTAAGTAACTAAACTTATTTTCAAATACCTTTATTAGAATCAACCTCTGAGCTACCCAATCGAGTACTCAAATCTAATTTTTTATACATTACAGGCTGTGATATGTTTCTTATGCCGTAAGCATGGGTACGACTCCGCAATGTATGCGTTGCCAGCGGGTTGCCTTGCAGGTTTATCGTTCTACTTCAAACCGTCCCTGGGGTTTGCGATAGCGTCATTGACAGGAGCTTTTAAGGTGAGATCTTGTTAAAGTAGCATTAGTATTTACTTTTCTATGTGTGTGTGTTGCATCAGATCTTACGTAAGACTTGGCTATATAATATGAGATTGAATATTTAACGCGTGTGGAGCTTATTATCAATACTATTTTGAGCATAATAATACCTTCAGTTCTTGCAATTCACAACAGACACGCCTAAGCATTTCGCAAATCTGAAACTCAGCTGTTGATTAAAATCGTTCAATTATGTAATATAGTACCTAGTACATCAACGCCCACTCTTTTGAACCCCTGACGCAAAAAGAGAGGGGTGTTATCAGTTTAACGTGTCTGTTTGTGTATCTGTCTGTGGTATCGTAGCGCCCAAACGGATGAACCGATTTTCGTTTAGTTTTTTTTTTGTGTCATAGATAATTTAAGCCCGAGTGTTCATGAAAATCTGTTCATCCGTCTGAAGGTCATCAGCTTTTTTCTTAACCTATTACTTCAATATTATTTTGGGCGTTGTTTTAAATTTGTAACTTGTAAATAATAACTGCAATTTATGAAAAAAAATTCGAACTGAAATCACGAACTAATTGTTCTAACTAAAACTAAGTAACCTCTTTAGAAATAGAAAAAATTGTTGAAGATATAGAAACTCATTTAAGGCACTCCTGAATCATTTACTGACTGAAAATGATATACTTTAATTTTTTTCAGTTATATTCCACAATTCTCTACGAAAAGAAAATCATCCCGGAGAACATACCACTACCTCTGCTACTGTACTGCTTCAGCCAGGGCGTACTGTTCCACGCTCGTTTCATGCATCAAGAAGATTGTCCAGGATACGTCTTAAAGCTGACAAACAGTGTTACTAATGGACTGTAAGTATTTTTAACTTCTATTTTCTTATTTAAAGAACCTAACTGTGGGACGAGTGGCCTAGTCGCAACTACGCATAATATCAGTCGATTGCGATCGTTAAGCAAAGTTGACTAAAGTCGGTAACTGGATAGGTGACCAGATTTTGTAGTTTGAATTTGACCTTTTCGTTTCCTCTGTACCTCGGAGAGCACGTTAAGCCATCGGTCCCAGTTATTATCACTAACATCTGATAAAAATCGTTAGAACCTAATAGTTGAAATAGTACTCTTAGTCAAATCGTATGCGGAATGACCTGGGAACCCACCGCATTATTATCCCAAGAAAACCCTTGCCATTATGTGTTTAATGGAAAGGGGTCACGACCCTCAACAATGGTGAATACGACGCAAAGAGAGTTTGAACCTAACTACTACTCCTAACTACTTTTTCTATCACTTACCTACTACTATACTAGTAGATAGGTAGTTTTATTTCAATGATTGAAATCTATTAATGTTGCCGAATGCAAACTACTACTATGGGGACTTAGTATGAAGCAAACGGAACTTACTAAATATGAGAATACGCATTGCTTGCTCCAATATTTATATTTTACTTTTTTTTTCAGAGACAAAGTCATACATTCCAACCTGATGGAAGTCGTAAAGCGTGCAACTTGATGAAAAATAATTATTATAACTAGTATTTAAAAATTAAGCTTAAAGATGCAAAAATTTATCCAAATATGTGTCATGCAAAATATGCTGTACTATAGGCTGTAGTCATCACGGTTAGATCTGTCACAGCAGTGAAAAATAGGAAAAAGTTTACAGTACCAATATCATACGAACGTAACAATCTACAATCGTCAGTCCATAAACGTGCATGCCCTTTGGCCTGCCTTTGGCATATTCAAGTAATCCGACAAACTTATCTGACCCGGTGACAACGTCGCTAGTATCTATGAAAAATAAAATAAAAACAAATTAACAGGCATAATTACTTCCAATTTTGGCCACCGGGTCAGATAAGTTTGTGGGACTATACGAAAATAAAATTTCGGACCTTGGAATATTAGTTCGAGTTTACTTGCAATTTCGATTGATCGTATTCGAGAGCGCTCGAATTCTAAAACTCGGACTACCGGTTCTGGTGAATCACAAACACCAAAGATATTTAATTTTTAATTCGTTATTGATGTAGGTATTTTAATTAATTTTTTATTCGAGTTTAAGGTTTGAACTTAGAGTCAAGAAAAGCCATTGATATTGAAATGAAACTTATTTGTGTTTTTTTTAAATTGTAATGGATCTTTGATCGACCATAATCAAAACTTTAGAAGTGACTCCTAGGTAATGGTTAATCGCTAGGATTTCATGATACTGTTGTTATAATGGGGAGGGACAGGCAAAGCTAATCTCAGATGGCGCCACCCTCGCTGGTAACTGTCACGTTCATTTGCGTACATGATTGAGGTAATTAGGCGTCCTATTTTAATTGAATCTGGGAAAAAACCAGTATATGTGCTCTTGCCATAATTATCGGCAGGTCTAAAGTGAGCGCTACATAGCCTAGCCGATGAACTGGGTTTCCGATTTTATTGGCGCAAGGCTTTGTACCATAGTCTTCTTCATTCCTCATCAGCAGGAAAACGGAATGCACAACATTTAGGCATTAAAATGAATTAATCTAAGAAAATGAAACTATCGCGTAAAAAATATATGGTGTTTGACAGGTAAACAAAACCAGCGACGATGCGACACCTAGCGGGATAAATTGGCAGTGTCCCTCCCCATTAAATTATAATTGTAGTATATCGATTCCAATAAAATGATCTGTGATGCTTTACGTTGTGATCAGTTTCGGTCAGTTCCGAATCAATTGTATTCGGAACTGATAATTCCTTTGAAAATAATATAAGTATTTTAAGAATATTTTAGATACTTAATATTTTTTTTGTATTTCAATAAATATTTAGAGAAAGTGAAAATATATGTTTGATTTTGGTTCATTTTATGTTTTATTTGCATGAAAACTCACTAAGATTCACTTTAAATTAGAATCACAATTGGGCAAAAAAACAAAATCTAAAATAAATTATTTTATAAAACTTTATTGAGTTAAAAAAAATATTTCTTGGTCTCATTTAAGGAAAGTACGGTGCTAATTTGCGATTTTATTAATCCTCTATCTAATGCTAAGAAAAAGCTGTAATAAGTCCAATTGTATTGTAATTTTGGTATAAGAAGATTATCATACACCTAAAAAAAGGTGAAAACAAGTCTGATATGATGACAGTAACGAAGCAAAGAAATGACTGATAATCCAATCACGTGGCGGAAAAGTCACCCTGATCTCACTCCTTGCGATTCCTCAAGGTTCTCTTGCACGGGTCACGACATTGCCTAAACTGATTTAGGTAAATTTGTGATGCTGTCTCTTTTAGATAAGTTTATTCCGGGGTACACATGAAAGGGACAAGTATAGAAAATGACTTTAACACATTTATGGGCCTTTTGCAGTCAAATTAAAAAAAATCTCTCATTTATTTGTATACTGATTTCTTTAAAGATAAACATGTCTTACATGAATGATTAAAATTTTTAAACATGTTTTACATAATTAAATAAAAATAATACACAAAACATCTTTAAAAAATAATCCTACAAAAATAAACGTCCCACTTGCTGTGGGGAAGGACCCAAATAACCGGTGGTCAGGGCTCCAGAGATAGGAACCTTCTCACGATTCGCGCTGTCTCAAGGATTAACCGTCTTTTGTATCCGGCCCCTTAATCCAACAACCAAGCGAAAGCTTCTTGAGGTGTTGGTCGAAACTTTTCACAATAAGACCGTTAACTGATACATCGTTACAATAATCGTTGAATCAATACTCCACATGGCGGTAACCATGCAAGGTTCAAGTATTTCGATATTTTTTCCTTTTCTGCTTTCACTAGGTCATCATCATGTGGAATAGTAATATCATACTAATATAATAAATGCGAAAATGTGTTTGTTTGTTGTTTTGTTGGCTTGTTGGTTTGTTCTTCAATCAAGTCGCAACGGAGCAACGGATCGACGGCACGGTTATGTTTGAGGAGTGACATAGGCTACTTTTTATCCCGGAAAATTGAGGAGCTCCCGCGGGAATCAAAAAAACTTAAACCACGCGGACGAAGTCGCGGGCATCAGCTAGTCAACAATAATCGGTATACAACATATTCCTATACCAAATTTCATCCAAATCGGTTGAACAGATGGGGCGTGAAAGCGTAGCAGACAGACAGACGGACAGACAGATACACTTTCGCATTTATAATATTAGTATGGATTAAATAAATCAGAGTTATTTTTATCTGACGCCACGGAGCCGCAGCAGAATGTTTAGTAGGGATGTTAATCTTTCTTGGTACTCGTTACTTGAGCTTTCCTCTTTGTGGTAGCATTATAAGAATTGACGATCAGGACTTTCTTGATAGTACTCTTTTCTTTGACTACGCTTCTCATAATGCCCGTTCCAAATCGGCATAAGGCTTCACACTGAAATCAAATATATCTATGCTAAGATTACAAAGAGGTAAAGCTTGTGAGGTTGTAGGGGGTAATCTCAGGATCTACGGAACCGATTTTGAAAATTCTGGTACCAATAGAAAGCCACATAATTTAAAAAACTTATATGACGCGGACGAACTCGCGGGCATCTGCTAGTTTGACTATATATACCTACAAATTGGTATGTCAAAATAAATAATTATTTAGTGATAATTATTATTTTTTTGCGATACGAACACGCCACGCCGCAGCAGCCTTATTTATTCTCTTAGTGGGTATCACAAAAAATTAAAGCCACTGACATTTATTTTTTATCCATTGATGGTTTGCTATAAAATTTTATATTATTTATTTTTTCATAGCAAACCTTCAACGGATAAAAAGTATAGTGTCAGATGTCTTTATTTTTAGGGTTCCGTAGCCAAATTTGGCAAAAACGGAACCCTTATAGATTCGTCATGTCTGTCTGTCTGTCTGTCTGTCTGTCTGTCTGTCTGTCTGTCCGTCCGTATGTCACAGCCACTTTTTTCCGAAACTATAAGAACTATACTGTTGAAACTTGGTAAGTAGATGTATTCTGTAAACCGCATTAAGATTTTCTTACAAAAATAGAAAAAAAACAATAAATTTTGGGGGTTCCCCATACTTAGAACTGAAACTCAAAAATTTTTTTTTCATCTAACCCATAGGTGTGGGGTATCTATGGATAGGTCTTCAAAAATGATATTGAGGTTTGTAACATCATTTTTTTCTAAACCGAATAGTTTGCGCGAGAGACACTTCCAAAGTGGTAAAATGTGTGTCCCCCCCCCCCCGTAACTTCTAAAATAAGAGAATGATAAAACTAAAAAAAATATATGTTGTACATTACCATGCAAACTTCCACCGAAAATTGGTTTGAACGAGATCTAGTAATAGTTTTTTTTTAATACGTCATAAATCGTCAACCGCAATTTACCTTTCATTCAATCAACTCAAATATTTAAAAAAAACATTTAATTTAAAACTTACTACAGGTTTGTACGGAACCCTCGGTGCGCGAGTCCGACTCGCACTTGGCCGGTTTTTTTGATAGCCACTGAGTTAGAAAATAGGGGGATCACTTGGCCGCGTGGTGATACTTGACCACCAAAACAAGCAAAGAAAATTCTCATTTTTCAACCGACTTCAAAAAAAAGAGGAGGTTCTCAATTCGACTGTAGTTTTTCGACTGGGTGGACCGATTTGGATGATTCTTTTTTTATTTGAAAGGGCATACTTCCCATATAAATTTTATCGAAATCGGTCGAGTGGTTTTTAAAATATCTTTTTATATTAAATTATTATTCCCAAATAAATTTATCCTGCCGGGATCGAATTCGAGACCTTCCATGATTGTTTATGAGCACAATGCTACGCAGCATTACGCCAGGGAGTTACTCAGAAAGGATTTCAAGGTTTTTTTTTAATAAGAGAGTTAATAATTTAGGGAATCTAGGATTCCCAAAATTGATTTTACAGGAGAAAAAGTAGCTCATATTGTGTTAATATGTCACTCAGGTCTTAAATTATATCCATGCAAAAATCTAATTCATCCGTTGCTGCACTGCGTAATAATTAAGTTACTTTCGCATTTATAATAATATAAGAAGTTACCGTTGGAAACACAACAAAAGAAGTGTATATTATTTACTCTCTATGGATCTTTCATTCAATATACATTCAGCCTATGTAATGAATGAATATCTAGCAAGTCCTATATGTAACAGTCTCCTACATTGATTCACAGCTCAGTTACCTGTTCTTGATTATAAAAGTTATTCTTGTTCCCTCCGCATCCGGAATAGATCCTTTGCTTGCAAACTTTCCATAGAGGATCATAATACCATCTGTTTATGGCGCCGAAGCAAAACCCGTAGTCGAAAGTCAAACTACACCATTTTGGCCTAGTCTCTATTCAACAGAAAGTACCTAAACTAGCGGCACGCTATGATGGCCGGTTTGACACCCGGTTTAATAAATAAATTTTGAGTCCTAAACCTAAAACTACATTCGATAAAATTTATGAATCTCTGCACATCACTATCGTCAATAAAGTAATACAATTATTACGGTATAAAGTAATCAATTAATACGGAACTTCATGAGCGGACAAACGTCAAACCGGCCATCATAGCGTGCCGCTAGTTTAAGTGAAACACTTTATTACACACAAGGCAATCTTCAACTTCTGGGCAAACGCGTTCCAACCTAGACCTCATCATTGGTTTGCACTAATTATGATTGTCGTCAAGCGCAAGCCTATATCTCGCAATAAAAAAAAACAAGTAAAAATTATATATATTATAATATACTTCGTGATTTACAAGTTGTTATGGTGTAAGGGCGGACTTATCACTGCGAGTAATCTCTTCCAGGCAACCTATATGAAAGGAGATAAATTGCTTTAAGATGGGTGTTGCACACGTCGTGTGAATTTTAATAGGAAAAATATAGTAGTTTAAGAGTTCTTTTTTAATTCCACTACAAATTAGTAAGGGACGGTGAAGTCTAAGATCGAAGAAGTCGTAGCGGGCTGACCTGTGAGGGGTATGACAATGAAATATGTTAGTAATATACCTACCTACCCCTAATCGGTTTCTACAACGAATCATAAGGGAAAGCTAAATCACTTAGCGACACGTCAGCCACGGCCGAAGCCTCCCAATTAACCAACGATGATTATTAACAATCAACACGGCCGGGGATTGAACCCGGGTTCGATCTAACTTAGTAGCCTTATCAATAGGGTCCTGTTTGCACCTTTTGGGTGCAGAACCTTAAAAATGCGCTGCCTTATGATATCAGAAGGAAATACACTTACTAGGGTGATTAGGACGGCTCAAGCAAGTCGTGGTACATTCTAGTGCCGTGTCGAATCTGTTACCATTGCCCTGGCAACCTCCCCAGTTGAAGGTGGAGCAGTTTTGGACTCCAGGCTCAAAATAGTACATCGGGATTTCCGCCCTGCAAGGACCCTTGTCCGGTTTTAGCAAACAGGTTTTTGAGATAACTGCAATAACAGATGCAAGTTTAATAAAACCTATCCTATATGATATTCAATTTTGTTCATCCATACTTAATAATATTATAAATGCGAAACTGTTTCCGTCTGTCTGTCTGCTATGCTTTTAGTGGCTTTTCTTTTCAACCAATTGTGATGGTATAGGCAAGTTGTTACCTGGGCAAAATCATAGGCTATTTATTTGCAGACAAAACTGAACCAGGAATTGAACCCTCGATCTAGTCATCCCAATAGTCGATTAATATGCTAACCATTAGACCAACTTGAAAGATTGTACTTACCATAAGGTCGATAAGGCGTAGCTCTTGTTTTCTCGACCCTATACGTGTTATACTTAATTTTAGCTTCAACGAATTCATTTTTGTAACTAAGATAAACTGCACAAATGGCCGTTATAGCCGTTAACATTTTCCCAACGAAATAAATATTAAATTATATTCGTTACAGACGACCACCATTTCATGTGAAAATCATTTCACAGAGTATCAAAGTCGAACATAAAAACATTTTATTCGAAATGTTTATTACACTTTTTTATTGTATCGTAAAGTTCGATCATAATTTCGATAGATATATACTCGTAAGTACCGTTTGTCACTCCGTGCCTTGAAGCGCACGTAAAACGGATCGAAATAATGGCTCCGGATGGTGTTTTCGTTTGTTGGTCTGTCCTTCAAAGCAGCGGATCGACGTGATGTTTTGCATGGGCGTAGCTGTTGTGGACCTGGAGAGTGACATGTCTACTTTTTATCCCGGAAAACTAAAGAGTTATAAGACTGTGCTATAAGACGTTGCTTCGTAACAAATTTCAAAATTCTTAGTTCACGGGAAGTAACTTGTAGGTTTTGATTCCCTAGCGAGTGCCGAAAATTTGCATAAAAATATTTTTATTACATGATTTATCTAAAAATTTATGCTTTTCGCAATTTGTCCCATATCTGTGCTATAAGACATTGCTTCGTACAAAATTTCAAGATTCTGAGTTCACGGGAAGTACCTTGTAGGTTTTGATTCCCTAGCGAGTGCAAGAAAATTTGCATAATAATATTTTTATTATATGATGTGACTAAAAATTTATGCTTTTCGCAATTATTCCTTTACCTGTGCTATAAGACGTTGCTTCGTACAAAATTTCAAGATTCTGAGTTCACGGGAAGTACCCTGTAGGTTTTGCTTCCCTTGCGAGTGTCTCAAATTTGCAGCATAAACGTTTGTACCTTTTGATTACGTTGGCTCAGAAGTTTGATTTTTTCACAGCTCCAAGAGACTGTAGACCTGAGTATTTGATTTGAATTTCAGCTTGATAGCTCCATGCGTTTTTGAAAAAAAAAGTCTTGACACACGGGTTCCGTTTTTTTCCTTTTGAGGTACGCAACCCTAAAAAACTTAACTTATTCCACGTGGACAAAGTCGCGGGCATCAGCTAGTAAATGATAAATTAATTTGATGACCTCTCTAGCGCAGTGGTGAGCGCTGTGGTCTTACAGTGCAGGGAGTCCCTGGGTTCGACTCCCGGCAGGGGGTTTGTAAATTGCTTCTTTGAGTTTTTTTTGGTGTGCAATAAACAATATAAGAACGAAAATCTTTCGGACAAGTAGTCCTCGTCATTCAACTTAACGACAGAGCTAGTCTAAAATTGAGAGTGGAATTTCATTATTCTCTATATTTATATCAAAACAATACCAGTAGGATAACATTGTGTTTCTATTGTATAGATCGCATGAATAATACATAAATATCAAGGGAACACATTTAAATAAAACGTTTACACGGTTACCGGTTGTACACAAACTCCAATTTACCGCGGTTTGGTGCGCAATGCGGATTTAGGAATACACTCTTACCTGTCGACAGAATCCGCACAGACAACTGGGATTTCATAATATAAGTACCTTTTTTTTGAGCATTCAAAGAATTGAAGCGGCGTTAGTTCCTATATTATATTAACACAGTGCGTCGAGGCCCATACAAATGAGGGTTGTTCCCAGTATTTCTGATGGTGGGATTTTGGGAATTTAAAATTCTTAAATTTTCTCTGGTCTTGTCTGGTCACCCTACCGGCAAGCAATTTAGCGTTCCGGTACGATGCTGGGTAGAAAACACATTTAAATAAAACGTTTAGGTACACGGTTATCGGTTGCACACAAACTCCAATTTACCGCGGTTTGATGCGCAGTGGGGATTTAGGAATACTCTCGTACCTGTCGACAGAATCTGCACAGACAGACAACTTGGATTTCAAAATATTATAACTTATATTTTGAAATCCAAGTTGTATATATTCAAATTATTTCAATTGGTTATTTTGTTTATTTACTTTATTCCGATTTTAACGCAAACGTAATGAGTTTAGTACCCAGGCAGATAGATAGTTTAATAATATGATACCTACTTATATCTAGTTTACCGCCGTGCTGGGGTCATACTGCCAACGCTCAAAGCCATATTGTTTCATTTGTGATGACTTTCGTGTGTTAGAATTATAATCCTTATTCTAGAAACGTCAAGGTACTTAAAATCAAACTGTCATTTTCAGTAATATTGCAGTTTGGCCCCGAACAAGTACGCAGTTATCTTAAAAAAAAGCAAACAAACTACATGTATCTCACTCAATCTGTCAAACAAATTCCACATAGTGAGAGAGGATATCGAGAGAATACGTTTAAAATAAAACATGTAAACCGTTTACACAGACACCTGACTGCGCACGGATTCTGCTCTCCGGGGACTGAGAGTGCAGTCGGGGATTAGGGTTTATCCGTCCCGGTGCACCGGTGTCTGCATAGCGAAGTGAGTCCAACTATGTAGTTCGGAATAGGTTTTCAATGTTGACAGACTTTATACAATTTTATTTTACTGGCACTTTAGAAATTATCTCGCTGAGATGAAAGGTTGCAAAATATTTTTCCAAACTTTCAGAAAGAATATTTTTTTAATCTACCTGTTAGCCCTTGTCTGTGATCCCACCTGATGTTAAGTGATGATTTAGTCTAAGATGGTAGCGGGCTAACATGTTAGAGGCATGGCAGTTAATAAGCCCATACCCCTAATCGGTTTCTATACGGCATCATACCGCAACACTAAATCGCTTGGCGGCACGTCCTTGCCGGTAGGGTAGTAACTAGCCATGACCGAAGACCAGGAATAATTCAGAAATTGCAATTCCCAAATTGACCCTGCCGGGGATCGAACCCGGGGCCGCTCGTTAAGACAACATCTTGAGAGATGCGCTGCGCCAAAATATCGAGCGAATATGTTTAAAATAAAGCATACCTATACCATTATTATTGGAAATGAAGTTTAACAATCCGCACTTGGCCAGTGTGGTGGACTATGGCGAAACTCTTCTCTTTGTGAGAGGAGATTATTGATCAGTAGCGGGCCAGCCGTAAGTTGAAATGATGATTAAGTATGGCAATTTTGAAAAAATGTGGTAGAAAATTAGATATATAATAAGTAAATTAGAAGTAGGTACAACACGAAATACAAACCAAAGTCCATCTCAATCTGAGAAGAGTCCCGTGGTTAGCTGTTATCTATAGCTGTTAAGGTGATACGTTGGTAATATTATGATGAACAATTTAATTTATCCTTAAGAGTAGAAAATGTGTTCGTAGTCAAGTCGTATCCAGAAAGATCTTGAAACCCACCGCTATATTATTCCAAGAACATTATCAAAATATTAAAACACTAAAAGCACACAGAGAATCAGAAACAATTTAACTATTCCACGGCAAAGGTATTATGATATATGCAAGGAAGTAAATTGCTTTATAATTTTGTTGCGCAAGTTACTGCAATGCAATTTATATGGTGATGAATGTGATATACAAGTACCTACAATGTAGGTTACTCATATTATATCACGATATAAAGCTAAAGTCAATGCTGACATGAGTTTGTGTATTGGTTAGTTCTTTAATCAACAGGGTAACGCATCTATGTAATTTTTTCCACGGGCTTTGTTGATCCTTATCACTTCGGCTACTTTTTATTCCATATAATGAAAGAGTTTTACCAAGATTTTCAAAATCTCAATGCTTGTAGACAAAGTCGCGGGCATCATCCAGTCTTTCTTCCATACAGTCTAGCATACTGGCGACTTAAGTTGATTTTTTCGCAACGCACAAATTTCTAAATTCCACAATTCCACAAAAGCGCATTTGTGAGGAGTGGCGCGACGATGGTGAAAATGCAGGCAGACTTCCAGTTAATTTTGTGAGTGACTAGGGGTTGCCCGCGACTTCGTCCGCGTGTATTGAGGTTTTTTGGTTCCCGCGGGAACAGTACAGCCTATGTCTTATTCCAGACCATTATCTGTCTCTGTGCCTATCCGTTCAGCTGTTCTGGCATGATTGAGTAACAGACATTCATCCATCCATCCAAACTTTCGCATTTATATAAAGTATAAGTATAGAGTGAATGAAGAAATGCAAACACACGCTTTTGTGGAGTTATTCAAATTCTTTGGAATAGAGTCCCGCGTTTTCAAAGCTGAAGAGTCTTAACTTTACAACACGCCCATAAATTAGTTGCGGTGACAAAAGACTAATGAAGTTCTCAAAACTTCCACGTAAGAGAAGTTCATTCATTCGTTCATCCTTCACTACTTGCCGTATTTTAATTTCAGTCAAACAAGTATTGAATAAACACAGAAAGTATGGTTCTTTGTTTTTTTTTTTATTTTAATTTTAGAATAAAATATAGATTTGACAAACCTTTTCCCTTCCCTTTTCGAGATGAAATAACTGGACTCCATCCATGTAAAATACATCCATGTTAATTAGGTAAATACAGATATAACTACGAGTACCAATCCATGTATTACTAGCTGATGCCCGCGACTTCGTCCGCGTGGTATAAGTTTTTAGATTCCCGCGGGAACGCCTTAGTATCCCGGGATAAAAAGTAGCCTATGTCACTCTCATACCAAAAATCACGTCGATCCGTAACTCTGTTGCGGCGTGATTGAAGGACAAACCAATAAACCAACAAACCAACAAACAAACACACTATCGCATTTATAATATTATAGTGTGAGTGTTTGACCTCGGTGTCGATAAATTAAAAAGAAATACCAGAAAAAATCACCAATCAAATAAATATTATAAATGCGAAAGTTTGGATGGATGGATGTAGGGATGGATGGATGTATGGATGGATGTTTGTTACTCAATCACGCCCTAACGGCTGAACGGATCTGGATGAAATTTGGCACAGAGATAGATTATAGTCTGGACTAACACATACCTATGCTACTTTGTATCCCGGAAATTTAAAGAGTTCCCGCGGGATCCACAAAACCTCGATCCACGTGTACGAAGTCGCGGGCATTAGCTAGTTGAAAATAGAGGAGAGTTAATAGTTAAAATCCTGTTCTAAAAGTCCAAGGCTTTATAATGTTAAGAACCTATATAACTTTGTAATCAGGCTACGACTCAGGGAGAGAAAGTACTATTTAATGAGTTTTCCAAAACTCCTTTGTCTCTCTGCTATGAAACTATGAACCAACTTCAAACGGGAACCCCATCCAAGTTGTTTTTCTAGCGCTAAAACTCAATTTCCATATGTATTCGTCGTATGAAATTCAGAATGGCATTGGGAACATTTGAATTGTTAATTGCGGCTTCGGTAACTTTGGAGGCATGACCGTGAGTTGATATACTTTCGGAGACTCGAAAATTGGAGTGTTTATTTTATGTATTAAAATACCTAGAACCTATTTAACACTAGCAGTTGCCCGCAACTTCGTTCGCATGGATTGAGGATTCAATTTTACGGGATTAGAAGTAGCCTATGTGTTATTCTAGACTATAATCTACAGTGCCAAATTTCATCCAGATCCTTCCATTCTGGCGTGATTGAGTAATAAACATCCATCCATCCATTCATCCATCCATCCATCCAAACTTTCGTAATTATAATATTAGTATAGATAATAATTTTTAAAAATTTACAGTGAGTAGCGAGTCAATGGATTGAAATGATGATATTTACCCCCTTTTCCGTTTTAACGTGAGAAATAGTAGTGTTTTAATACATTAGCATATATAAAAGACCTCCAGCCACACATCCATTGACCTCCGCTTAACTTAGAATAAAACGTCTAAGCGCAAAATGCAATCCTGCTCAAGCGGAAACCGCGGAGACAAACTATGCGACGGGAAGACGCTTTAGATAACTGACACAGACTAACCTAGCTACAGAGGCATTGATGTAGAATTTTAGTACCTATACTACAGAGCTGACATTTTTATAGAGAAGTCCACAAAATAATTTTAGTTTTAACTGGCTGATACCCACGACTTCTTCCGCGTGGTTTAAGTTTTTTTGATTCCCGCGGGAAAAAGTAGCCTATGTTACTTTCTAGGTCCTCAACTATACCCAAGCGTCACGTCGATCCGTTGCTCCGTTGTGGCGTGATTGAAGGACAAACCAACAAACTAACAAACCAATAAACCAACAAACAAATACACTTTCGCATTTATAATATGGTGGTAGTTAAAATCATTCTATGATTTTAACTACCACAGCGTGGGGTACATATCTATTGCAAACAATTTTTAAGAGGTAATGGCCTCAACGGGAAACTTTTAGAATAGGTATTGAACAATTAATAGATATATTGCCGTCGCGCTGCTCCTCGAATAGAATCCCATAACACCCGACAACTGCAGATTGGACTGATAATACCTGTGAAAAACAGTACAACTCTCCCCTAAAAATGAACCGATTTTTTTCAAAATAATTTAAAAAGTATCGATATGTTGAAAATAGGTAATATTTTTTAAAAATTATACTTGAGAAATTTCTTTGCAGGATGTCGCATGATGGTGCGAAAACTGAGCAATTTTTGCCATTTTTGAATGTTTCTTGTTCCTTAAATTATTGATTTATTGAAAAAAAGCAAAACATAGGAACATGACACGGCCACATATCCATACTATCCATACTAATATTATAAATGCGAAAATGTGTCTGTCTGTCTGTCTGTCTGTCTGTCTGCTACGCTTTCACGGCCCATCTGTTCAACTGATTTTGATGAAAATTGATACAGGGATAGGTTGTATCCCGGGGAAGGACATAGGCTACTTTTTATCCCGGAAAATTCAAAGGTTCCCGTGTGAATCAAAAAATGTATCTGTTCAACCGATTTTAATGAAATTTGGTACAGGGGTAGGTTGTATCCCGTGGAAGGACATAGGCTACTTTTTATCCCGGAAAATTTAAGAGTTCCCGCGGGAATCGAAAAAATTTGGTCCACGCGGACGAAGACGCGGGAATCATCTAGTTATAGAATAAATATTAAAGTCTCTATGTTGAATTAGTCTGTGTGCCCTACGGGGAACCAACTCATGGACTATGTTGTTCATTAGAGGTTTAATTTGATTTTTCTAGCGCGTCGCTAATGGCGTTGCTTTTATAATCCTCTCTCATTTATGCCGAGGCGCACCAACAATTAATTCTTGCTACTTGTTTTTCAGTTGGTTAGCGCCATTTCTTATTTGCACTTACCAACTTTGCAACACTCTTGTTTATTCTGAATTTTGTTTTTTTTTTTAAAGTAAAAAGCGCTCATTTGCGGTGTGCCTTTAACGCTAATCCATAATATATTATAAACTAGCTAATGCCCGCGACTTCGTCCGCGTGGATTTTGGATCCCGCGGGAAATCCTTAATTTTCCGGGATAAAAAGTAGCCTTGTGAATTCACTCTACAGATTCTCAACTATACCTATACAAAAAATCACGTCAATGAGCTGCTCCGTTGCGGCCTGATTGTAGCACAAACAAACACACTTTCGCATATTTATAATATTAAGTATGATGCAAAAGTACTCGTATATCTGTCTACCTGTTAACTTTTCTGGGCCTGTCTGTTCAAGTGATAATGAAATTTGGTACAGAGATGCGAGTAACCCCAAGGGAGGAATTACCTTATCCCGGAAAATTTACGCACCACCAAACACAGTCCTCTGTCTTCCTTATCCTACCGCAAGTGCCCTGAAACAATGAAACATGCAGCTATATGTTGCACTAAAAGTGTACCAGAGGCGCATCCATTCCTGCCACATAATATATCTTAACTACCTTCAAGGCAAGAGTGAATAGGCCACTTCAAGGCAAGCGCGTTCCAACCTAGACCTCATCATTGCTTTGCACTGATCATGATTGTCGTCAAGCGCAAGCCTATCTCGCAATAAAAAAATCGTACATGAGGATCGAGCGCGTTTACATTAGGTCGGTGAACGAATCAGTAACACACATTCGGTTTAACTGGATTAGTTGATCACTTTTCATTAGGGTGATAACCAACTGCGTCAGTCGTATTCGGTTGTCGGTTAACAGCAAGTTTTTAATAGTCGATTATGACCGAATACGGGCTAACGTAACAATTATTTTACACTACACTAGTCGGTGAACGAAAAAAGCTGCAGCCGAACTCAAATTCAAAACTCAAAGTATATTTATTCAAAACTAGCTGATGCCCGCGACTTCGTCCGCGTGGTTTAAGTTTTTTGTTATTCCCGCGGGAACTCCTTAATTTTCCGGGATAAAAAGTAGCCTATGTCACTCTCCAGGTCCTCAACTATACCCATGCCAAAAATCACGTCAATCCGTTGCTCCGTTGCGGCGTGATTGAAGGACAAACCAACAAACCAACAAACCAACAAACCAACAAACCAACAAACCAACAAACCAACAAACCAACAAACCAACAAACCAACAAACCAACAAACCAACAAACCAACAAACCAACAAACCAACAAACCAACAAACCAACAAACCAACAAACCAACAAACCAACAAACCAACAAACCAACAAACAAAGTGACTTTCGCATTTATAATATTAGTATGATTGGTACCTGCACGTCCTTCTAAAAGTCAAGTTTACAAAGTACAAGACCTGATGGTGATAATTTAGCACGGTATCTTAAAACTAAAGCTGCGAGGGTTCCAAACGCGCCCTGTTCCGAGAAGAGCCCACAACAAACTCAGCCGAGTTTTTTCAAATTATTACCACAATCTCACTAATATTCACCAGGTCGGTCACTACCAAAAGGCATTTTTTTTATCCACTACAAGTTAACCCTTGACTGCGATCTCACCTGATAGTAAGTGATGAAGCAGTCTAAGATGGTGGCGGACCTATTCCCTATTCGGTTTCTACACGGCATTGTACCGGAACGCTAAATCGCTTGGCGGCACGTCTTTGCCGGTAGGGTGTTAACTATAGCCACGGACGAAGCCTCCCACCAGACCAGACCAGGGAAAATTCAGAAATTATAAATACCCCAATTGACCCTGCCGGGGATCGAACCCGGGATCTCCACACGTTAAGACAACGGCGCTCAATACTGTGCCACGGAGGTCGTCGAATGCGGTCAACCGAATCACAGCTTACACTAGTCGGTGACCGAAAAAAGCGCGATTTTATTGTGAAAGTGCATATTGAATAAAACAAAGGAATATTGTATCGAATTTTGGTGTATTAACATTAAATATTTACATCTTTGCTTAGTTTTAACAATAACTTCTTGCCTAAAGTATAGCTTAAAATCTTTGGAAAATCATTGAAACCTACGAATAACGAGTCGAAGATTAAAACAATGTCATAATAATCATTATAACTATTAAGTATACCTAATAAAATATAAAAAATACAAAAGCAATATTCTAGAAAAAATAAAAGACTATGAGTAATATTTTGTGAGAAAAAATACACCTGAATATTTCTGAGCAGAAAATTATATCAAACTAGATTAACATCTACTATATAAAAATAAGTCGGGTTTTCCTTCCTGACGCTATAACTCCAGAACGCACGAACCGATTTCCACGGTTTTGCATTCGTTGGAAAGGTCTCGGGCTCCGTGAGGTTTATAGCAAAGAAAATTCAGGAAAAATTTCAACAGAAAAGCGGGAAAATCTTTTTAGCGGGAAAGCCATCTGGTGGCGAAACGGAGTTCGCCGGGTTTGCTAGTACATACTAAATATGTTATCTGTGAAGTAGACAATTTCCATGACATACGGTGTTTTATCGAAAATGTTTAACTATACGGGATAAAATATCAAATTCCAGTCTACCTTCGAGCATTTATCGAACTAAATGGTCAAAGTTGTCTACAAAATGCAAGCAAAAATCTGTTAGAAATTTCATCTAAATCGAGTTACCAGCAGGGACCATGAAAAGTAACAGACTAACAGACACTTTTGTATCCATACTAGTATTATAAATGCAATAGTAAGTCTCTCTGTCTCGCTACGCTTTCACGCCCATCTGTTCAACCGTATTTGACAAAAGTAGGTTACATCCCGAAGAAGGACACAGGCATTTTTTTATTCTGGAAAATCAAAGAGATCCCATGGGAATCGCAAGAACATAAGTCCACGCGTACGAAGTCGCGGACATCATCTAAGTAGCTTATAATAACAGTGTAAAGTATGATTTTATATACAAAATCAAACTAAGCTTTTATTACAAACATATTATGCTATCAATTTAAAAAAAATACAAAAGACATAAATGAGAGAAGAATAACAATTTTAAGATTAAAGTTAGCATAAATTGAAAATATTTGACATAAATGTTACAGTGTATAGGTAAGAATTTTAGTAGTGAACACGTGACTACTTACCCTGTATTTACATATTATTAGCCATTGCACCGCGCCAAGCCATCCGCCGTTAATTCATCGACATTATCGTGTAGTATTGCTACAACGCGATTGCAAGACACCTCTTTGCTGAGGTGGCTTATTACTACTCGCCGCGCTTTTTGATCCGAATATGTAAATACACATTAAGAAATTAATTAATTAGCATTTTATCAAATGTATATCTAGTGCCAAATGTTCGTGACCCGTGTACAAAGAAAATAGACTGATTGACATACCAACGTACATCGTTAATAAATTCGCTACGAATTTACCTGTAGATTCTCTACAATTATAGGGGCGAAAATACACTACGGACAGGACATAGCAAAACGTACATGCGAAACGACCACTTTGTAGTGGAAATTACGTTTCGTCACGTCGCGGAAGTCAGCGTCACGTTTCAAACTTTTTTTTTCTGTCCGTAATATGCTTTCACCCAATAAAATACTAATATTATAATTTCGAAAGTGTGTCTGTCTTCTACGCTGCCCATCTTTTCAACTCAAGATTTTGATCAAAGGTATATAGATATACGTTGCATCCCAGGGAAGGACATAAGCTACGTTTTATCCCGGAAATTAAGGAATTCCCACGGAAATAAAGAAACCTTATTAAAGCGGACGAAGTCGCAGGCATCATCTGGTATAAAATAAATGCAACCATAAAATTCAGAAATCTCACCCGTTATCGTTTTAGTTACATACTAATGACGCACTAGACTATAAGAAAATTACCAAGTAAAAATAATAACAACAGATCCTTCTAATCTATTTTTTGCCTTTGGTTTTTAGACTATTTCCATTTTTGCACATTTTCTTAACTTTATATTACAATGTACAATGGATAATAATGTAATAGACTTGAAAAATCTTTCATTTCTACAGAAAAATAATTTTAGCAGAACCTTCATCAGAAATCTAGTTTCATTAATAACCCCAATCTACCTTTTAAGGATAGTGGAATGTAGAAACTTTGATGACGTATTTGTTACTTCACCTAAGCATAGGTGGCGCTAACATCAAAGACAAAAACGAACAGGCATGAAAACCTGCCATCTGCCGTCAGAATGTAATTTTAAGTTTACTAGGTAGGAACAAAAGCTTTCGAGGGATTCCGTAGAGTCTACGGAACTACGGAACGCATAAAACGTAAGTCTGAGGCATAGACTTACGTTGTATGCATTCTTACAATACAATACAGGGTTACGCTTTCTTTGCCAGTATTACTACAAGATCATAAAGTTTTTCTGAAACCACGTCTGTTCTGGTCTGGTGGCTAGACTAAGCAGTCGTTCTGGTAGGATGTCATGCAGAAATAGATTAGAGAACTTGAGTGATATGGCAATAGGCATGATGACAGTAACCAAGAATCAATAAAATCATAAATTTATCTAATAAAATAGGATTCATGGATTATAAAAAACGTATTTTTTTATATTTCGAGTAAGATTGCTATTTATTTTGATAAAATAAAACTATAAAATACAGCAATCCGCCATATTGCATAAAACACCAACTAAGCGAATGACGTCACAATTGTTTCTGAGCTTTGACAATCGACAACACAGAGTAACTTGTCCAAAAGATCGACAATCTCTAAGTACAGATGTTTTATGTGTTTATCAAGTACTGTCGTATTTTTTCGTTCCCAAAGATCATTTTCATATTCTAGTTTTGTTTTACCGAAACCAAAATCAAGAAATTAAAAATCATTAGCCATGGATGACGTATGTATGGGGCGGAAACGTGGACACTGACGGTGGGCCTCGTCCACAAATTAAAAGTCGCTCAGCGTGCTATGGAGCGGGCTATGTTGGGAATCTCTCTCAGGGATAAAATCCGGAACGAGGAAATTCGTAAAAGGACTAAAGTGACTGACATAGCTCTGAGGATTAGCAGGCTGAAGTGGCAGTGGGCGGGTCATATCTGTCGCAGAACCGATGGCCGTTGGGGCAGACGTGTTTTGGAGTGGAGACCGCGTAGCGGCAAGCGCAGTTTAGGACGACCTCCAGCTCGCTGGTCCGATGACCTAAAGAAGGTGGCGGGAAGCGGGTGGATGAGGAAGGCAGAGGACCGTGTTTGGTGGCGCGCTCTCGAAAAGGCCTATGTCCAGCAGTGGATGCATACAGGCTGATGGATGGATGATGGATCAAGGATTTACCAAGGCTACTAGCTCTAATTTGCCTAGGATTGATTTGTTGATGCTGGGTGAATTTGTTGCATCAAACAAAGACTTTTGTTCAGCAGAATTTCGCAACGTCACAACTTCCATGTAAGTACAATAATAACATAATAATTTAGAGACACAAACAAACAAACATAAGACAAACAGTTATGGATTTTTAAGAGATTAAACCTAACCTCAAAAGGATCGAATTGATTATTGATTAAATTAAGATCTCAAACAAGATTATTTAGCACAGCATACTAGAATTAAGCAAAATTTACGCCAAAGTGATCTTCGCAGAAATAAATATTAGAAATTGCCATATAGCTGCAGGATTTCGCCGTGCAAGATTAAGCCAATTACATCGCATTGTTTTTTAAGTGGCACATGAATAAACAACTTGCTTGGAGTTAATTTTGATGTGTTAAGTATCACACTGGAGGACCGCACACGACTTACACACTTCTAGAATTCATATTATCCAATCAAAATATCTAAATTGCTGTACGAACTTACGTAGACCTATTGTTTACTGCACACGCACAGATACATTGGTAAAAACAATAGTGACGTCACCAACGACGCCATGACACCAGCGAGCGTTATGGCGTTTTGGCAATTTTATTTACAAAACCTTATTTTTTAAATTAGGTAAAATAAGGTATTTTTTCGAAATAGCAGATACTTTCGAACATAATTTATCAATTTTTCAAAATCAGTCATCATGTCTATTAATTATATATTATATATTTAACCAGGGGTCATACCGCCAACGCTTGAAGGCATTATTGTTTTATTATTGTGGACTTTAATGATTTAAAATAAGGATTATAATTCTTATAATCCTTATTTTAGGAACCTCAAGCTACGTGACATCAAACTGTCATTTTGAGTTATAATTGCATAAGTATTATTTAAGCGTTGGCAGTATGGCCCCTGGTTTAAAATATAACTGCCATATCCTCATATTATAATCCACTACCATCTTACCACCATGTAAGATCGCCAGTCAAGGGCTAACATAATATAGCGGAATTATAATTATAAATTCTCGAAATATGTATGTATAATAAGAAAGCTTGCTGTAAAATTTATACCAAGGACATGATCAGGACTTAGGTACTCACTCAGGGATCATCGCGTAAAGTAGTAGGTATAATACCTACTACTTTACGCGATGATTTTGTTAATTTTGTTTTACAATTATTATCCTTATTTTAAGTACGTCAAGAAATTCAAGGTACGTCATAGAAAACAGCAATATTAAAAATAATATGCAATGGTCAGCTAGTTTTAAATATTGTGATTTTCTTCTTTGTAGAAACACGTACATTTAAATATAAGTAAGACAAGTTGCACAAGCAATCATTTCATTTTTCAAAATGCGATGTCTCTTGCCTCAACTTCAGAGCGTACTAGATATTAAGTGCTAAGTTATGTTAAGTACATTTAATAATATCAACAGATTTAATTCATGTATGAAGATCTGGGCCCTCTTGCACAACGCTGCTGATTTATTAAAATTTTGTGGTGCTGTGAAAATAATGAAAAGGATAGGTACAGAAAAGTTAACTTTAACACATTAAACAGCTTTGTGCAAGTAGGCCCTAGTACTTATATTCAAAATAACGCAAACGGTGCGTAAATCTTTAATGTACCTAGTCTATTTGCAAATCATGTATTTTTAATGTTACGTTTAACGACAAACTTATCAGACCCGGTGCCAAAATTGGAACAAATATTAATGCCTGTTTAGTTCTTGTTTTTATTTTATTTTTAATATTACCAAGCGACGCGGTCACTGGGTCAGATAAGTTTGTGGGACTATACGCTACGCTTAACGCTAACGTTACCTTGAAAATTTACATGTAAAGGTTTCGACACGGACAAAATTCGTATTTCGTATTAACTAACTAAAGTAAACGTAAATTCTCAATTCATCCCCCTACTAGAGAGATGATCGCCTTGTCTTGACTCTCCTCATCATAGTACGAGTAGGGTATATCTATGAAATCTCCACTGAGCAATCCGTAGTCGTCTCCCATCACCATCATCGGTAGAAAGAAGAGAAATAGCAGCAGAAGCCAGTTGAGGGCACACTTCGGTGTTCCACTTGCATGAGTTACTGGAAAAACAAAACATTAAATTAATTATTACTTTGCAAGGTTAGTGATTTGGACTTCAGCTTACTATTCGAGTGCTCTTTGGTTTAATCCCGGGCAGGCAACTATAACTTTTTCAATACAGTTACGAGTAATATTGCGCCAAATCCCAAGCACCTCGTCCTTTTTAAGTAAATAAGGCCGTGAATTGCTGTTAGTTGAGACTTGTATTGTACTTTTCTCTAATGTGCGAGGAAACGATTGCTAAGAATGCTTTTTTACATTGCCGATAGATGGCGTTGACTTAAAATCTGAACTCACGCTAAAATATTGCTATATTATGGGCAATATTGTGATTTCCTACTTGAGTGACAGAGGCATGAAATGAGCCAATGTACTTACGTATTGTTTTATTTAGCTATAGAAGCAATTTCCAAGCAAGTAGGAGAAAATAATAACTTACTTCTTTCAGGCCTAGGATCAGTCTCCGGCGTAAGGAAGTCAAGCTTAGCAGATTGGTTGTACACATCGTATACTGTAGCGTAGCAAGCGACTCTCAGCCTCCCACCCGGGAAAAGTTCTGGAATGATCTTCACTTCCACGCTCACTTTGGCTGTGAGGAGACCGTTGTCGAATGGCTGCAGACTGGTCTCTGATGCTCTAATCTGAAATTTATATATATAAGTGTTTAGTATAGTATATAAAAGATGAGATTTCTAGGAGTCTAGAACATAGATAAAATAACTAAGGTAATCGTCATAGCTAGACGTGTTGCGAAGCCGAAGTGAAAATAAGGGCGGGGCACATAGTTCGAAAAACTTATGAACGCTAGGAGCATTAAATGCTGCCCCCTAATTGTGTAAGAAAATCGTAACTGTTTGTTGAATGTATAATTCGAGCTGTTTAAGGAGTTCATATATGCCTGCACGTTAAAAAGCATGTGTGAAGAACTCCTTTAACAGTTCGGGTACAACGTGATCGGACGATATCTAACGAGTCGCAGAGAGTCGCTGGATGCAAGCGGCGCAAGACCGCGGTATGTGAAAGTCGTCCTTGTAAGAGACCTATGTCCTATGTCGGTTCGGTCGGGTATCGGTTGACGACAATGATGCTAAAACTGACAAGCTTTCTGACGACTCAGAGGATGCTCAGAGGCGTTATATTCAACTGGTAGTTCTCGAGGTGAAACTTTGATAACAATTGAGGGTATTTGCTTGCCGGGGCTTGTCTCAGAGGGGTGTAAAAGCGGTATTTATAATTTATTTATCATAATTTTATAATATACACATAGTACACACTGAAAAAACGAAAAAGGTTTTCCTCAATGCAAAATAATTAGCGTCTGTGCTTAATATTAGCTACTAAGAAAAAAATAATTTAATAAACACAAATCTATAAATACTTATAAAAATAAAATAAATAATATTTTATTAGCAGGAATATGGGTACATATAGGCCTTAAAAATAATATACTCTACCATACAATGGTGTGCAAATAGTTATGTACTGAGTTTAAATTTCATTAGATCATAGGTGCATTGTCATATAGTCCATTTATCATTATCTTAGTCAATTTATTAAAGAAATTTTATTAATAAAAAATATAAACGATTTATATTATATTATTTATAAACAAATCTTAAAGTTACAATGTTTGACTGTATCTATTTTTATTCCATAAAAGCATTGAAACGGGCCGAGGAGTCTTTTATTGGAAACAGTTCTATAGTCACAGAAGAGAAGTGCTCCAGAATAGAAATAACTATTATTGAAATTGCAAATAATATCTCGCCAAAGGAAAACGAGCCGGGATCTTGACTTTGAACGAGGACGAAGTTTTAAGGACCAAACTGAATAATTGTTCTTCAAGTGCAATGGTCCTTTTAGACGTGCCACAAATTATAATCGTAAATAATAAAATAATAATGTGAATTGCGGCCACGGCATCCAATATCCAGGGAGATTAACCATCTGCCCGGGAGATACTATAGTTTACGAGTGCGTGCGCAACACAGGTGCACTCTCTGTTCCTTCACGACTGGAGAGAGATCAGGCGCAGAACTGACGGCTATAATACGTGCTCTAGACGCGGGGGTGACACACTGCCAACTTTGTAACTCTTGGCTAGTACTGAGAATTTGTTCACAACATACGCGTGCATGACAATAATTCATTATTTTTAGTAGAATTGATAAATTTCTTTTTATGAATATCATGTCTTTATAATACTTTGAATATAGTTTTAAAACATTGTATTCAAATTATAATATAGTTTATATATTTAAAAACAAAATTGTGACTGATAACATCGCTAATTTTGCCGCTGTTGTGTGGTTCGTGTAAACGAACACTAAGCGGAAAAGCACTCAAATCTTTTTTAATTTATAAAACTAAGTCGGGTTTGTTCGAAACCTTATAACTCTAGAACGGCTAGACGAATCTGGATGAAATTTGGCACAGAGATAGATTATAGTCTGGAATATGGAATACTTCTTATCCCGGAAAATTAAAGAGTTCCCGCGGGAACTGAAAAACCTTAATTATAATTATGTTATCATGTAGCAACGCCCTGACAGGGCCTCATGTCCATGCATGCTAATAGCTAATTGTATTATGTAATAATATACTATATTAGTAAGTAAGACATGAAAGCTATTAATAAATAAATGACTAAATGACTAAATGACCTCAATCCACGTGGACGAAGTCGCGGGCATCAGCTAGTATTTTATTTTTCTGATCTATCTTAATACGTGTATGTTTTCACTGACTTACCAATGTCCCACTACCTATTCGTTATTCATTTAAATGAAAATTAGTTCTTTAAAAACTCTCAGTCTAAACTGTCTCTTTCACACGTTCGTCAAGCCTTTTGGGCTTTTTTAAAAAAAAATCACAAAGAGTTTCGTGGCATTTTCGTTTGCATTTTTTTTTCGTAAATAAAATGTTGAATTTAGTCCTAGTACCGCTAGTATGTTTTAACGAAAGCTTTTCCGCATCAAACTCGGACAGCAATCGAGCCTGATCCTTCAAAGTTTGTTCTTGTTTTATATTGCAGTCAACTGGTTTTAGATTTGCTGGACAGTTTTATGTATTTTTTTATTGCAAAGCACACCGTTTATGTTTTTGGTAAAAGATTTTTTTTTTAATTCAAACATCATGTTCTCGGCGGTCAGCGGAGAAGTTTTATTTTTAAATTTTATTTTTCGTATCTAAACAAGCGACGCTGTTGCTGCGTCAGATAAGTTTTGTGGGACATTAAAAAAAAATTAACGCTTATGCTTGACCAATATCACACCTGATGGGAAGCGATGATGCGGCCTAAGATGGGACGCGCTTGCTTAGAAGATGCCTATTCGCGAATCCGCGAGGATTGAGGTTTTTTGGCTCCCGCGGGAACCCTGTATTTTTCCGGGATAAAAAGCAGCCTTTGTGTTATTCCAGACTATCTATGTGCCAAATTTCATCCAGATCCGTTCAGTCGTTCTCGCGTGATTGACACACACACAACAAACATCTATCCATACATCCATCCATTGAAACTTTCGCGCTTATAGTATTAGTATAGACTATGGTTTTTATTTTAGATCGAGTAAACGCTTGATAGGTTACGCTTACCTAGAAGATGTCTATTTAGTCTTGATTTAAAGATACTCGGATTGTACTTACCCAATTTATAGGAAACACAGTTGTTGATAGAGTATTCCAGACCCTACCAATGCGAATTAGGAATGAAGACGCAAAACTTTTCGTACGTGTGGATGGAACGTCGACGACATAGGGGTGAAAACTTGCACTTCGTCTAACGGTACAGTGGTACATAAGGTGATATATTAAAAGACTTTCTACAGAGTTCGTTGAGAATTGAAAACTTGACTGAGCGCAGCGGTGCTTCTAAAGAGGGGAATTTTTCTACCGACGATGAAGTTTCCACTTCAAAGTTTTGAAAGAGATAACTTAATAAATACTTACTTTCATGACTTCTTGTGGAATTGGTTCAAGAGATGGAGAAATAAGCAGACTTTCGTCGTATTGAGTCACGTCCGTTATATTGATTTACTAGCTGACGCCAGCGACTTCGCACGCGTGGATTGAGGTTATTGGTTCCCGCGGGAAATCTTTAGTTTATTATTATATCTCTGTGGCAAATTTCATCTAGATCCATTCAGTCATTCTGAGGTAATTCAGTAACAAACATTCATCCATCCAAAGTTTCGCATTTAAAATATTAGTATGGAATATAGATAGTATAGATTTCTTCTTCTTTCGCTGTTTAAATGTAACGGAAGGATCATCGCCATCTTACCGGTCCTTCGTTGATGTAAACAGTGAGGTTCGCAGCAGGTTTTGCAGGCGGTGAGGTGCAGTTTGCGCGCAGCATTTCTCCAGGTTGGTAGCGGTCTTTGTCTGTCACGAGCACCGGCATTAATGTCGGTAGCGCTGGAAATGAGAAAAAACCATTTGAGTTTTTTGTTCAGTTTTAATATATATATATATATATATTAAAAACTTATTGCAGGCAACTGTCAGCCCATATTGTGTTAGTAGTTTAAGCCGAGCACTTTGACTGCGATATAGTTCTTATTTCTACAAAATAGGTATATTTTTCATTAAAAACACACAAAAGGTAATGTAAGATTTTCCCGATTTTACGTAGGTAAATTACAAAGGATTTCAAAAGCCTTATAAGTTGATGAAAATGGGGGCATCCCTTGATAGGTCGAAAATACACAACGTTTCGTAAAAATTGTTTGGCCGATAAAAAGTTTACGCGTGCATTTTAGCACTGAGCTGCACAGAATAACGCTAGAGAACGAAACGCGTTACCTATACGACGCTTATGGTGCACAAGGGTAGGCACAGTGGTGTTTCATGTAAACCTTTTGTTCGTAGTGTGTTTTCACCCTTAGTTGACCAAGTTGCAGTAAATACCTATAAGGTTGTATGTAAAGTATCGCTAAATAAAATATATTATTATGGGATGCAATTAAGAAGATGCATCGCTAAGCTAATCTAATGGTAAATAGTAACATCAACAAGACCAGATCTCTCCGACTGAAATATAGCACAACTATATAGCTGATGCCCGCGACTTCGTCCGCGTGGTTTAAGTTTTTTGTTATTCCCGCGGGAACTCCTTAATTTTCCGGGATAAAAAGTAGCCTATGTCACTCTCCAAGTCCTCAACTATACCCATGCCAAAAATCACGTCAATCCGTTGCTCCGTTGCGGCGTGATTGAAGGACAAACCAACAAACAAAGTGACTTTCGCATTTATAATATTAGTATGATTAGCTAACCAACAATCACTTCAGATTAGAATTTCCAAATAGCTTGAGTCGCGTATTTTCTCATTGGGGACGCATTAGTAATAATATATACACATTAACTGGATTACAAAAAAAAATCTTTCCAAAAAACCGACTTCCAAAGCCACTGGTAAAGTAAAAAATAATTTTGATTTCTACACACTATGTTGAAGTAGGGCGAGCCTGATTCGCCAACTTATGCTTATTATTGTTATACACAACTTCAATGAGTCAAGGACCTGACATAGGTAGTGTACAGAAATCAAAATTATTAGGGTTCCGTACCCAAAGGGTAAAAACGGGACCCTATTACTAAGACTCCGCTGTCTGTCTGTCTGTCTGTCTGTCTGTCTGTCTGTCTGTCTGTCTGTCTGTCTGTCTGTCTGTCTGTCTGTCTGTCTGTCTGTCTGTCTGTCTGTCTGTCTGTCTGTCTGTCTGTCTGTCTGTCTGTCTGTCTGTCTGTCTGTCTGTCTGTCTGTCTGTCTGTCTGTCTGTCTGTCTGTCTGTCTGTCTGTCTGTCTGTCTGTCTGTCTGTCTGTCTGTCTGTCTGTCTGTCTGTCTGTCTGTCTGTCTGTCTGTCTGTCTGTCTGTCTGTCTGTCTGTCTGTCTGTCTGTCTGTCTGTCTGTCTGTCTGTCTGTCTGTCTGTCTGTCTGTCTGTCTGTCTGTCTGTCTGTCTGTCTGTCTGTCTGTCTGTCTGTCTGTCTGTCTGTCTGTCTGTCTGTCTGTCTGTCTGTCTGTCTGTCTGTCTGTCTGTCTGTCTGTCTGTCTGTCTGTCTGTCTGTCTGTCTGTCTGTCTGTCTGTCTGTCTGTCTGTCTGTCTGTCTGTCTGTCTGTCTGTCTGTCTGTCTGTCTGTCTGTCTGTCTGTCTGTCTGTCTGTCTGTCTGTCTGTCTGTCTGTCTGTCTGTCTGTCTGTCTGTCTGTCTGTCTGTCTGTCTGTCTGTCTGTCTGTCTGTCTGTCTGTCTCCAGGCTGTATCTCATAGACCGTGATAGCTAGAAAGCTGAAATTTTCACAAATGATGTATTTCCGTTGCCGCTATAACAACAAATACTTACTAAAAATTAAAAAAATATATATATTAAGGGGGGTCCCCATACAATAAACGTGTTTTTTTCGTATTTTTTTGCTCAATATTAAAAACGGTAACAGGTAGACGGTTCAAATTTTCACAGAATATTAACTTGTATATTACCTTTCAAAATAAATAATTAAATATCAATAAAGTAAATATTAAAGGGGGGCTCCTATACAACAAACGTAATTTTTTGATATTAACAGTAAACTTTTACAAACAAAGTTAGTTTTGCGGTTCATTAACAAAGGTAATTATACCTACTTCTTGAGTACGGAACCCTCGGTGCGCGAGTCCGACTCGCACTTGGCTGGTTTTATTTTTTACTTTACAGTGGCTTTGGAAGTCGGTTTTTGGAAATAATTTTTATTTTCAACTTTTTAGTATCAGGGTTGAGGATTTGGAGTCAGAATTTTTTATGGCATCACCTCGAAAGTTTTCTCTAGAGACTAATATAAAAAAAACAAATCGATTCAGAAACCACGGAGATATGCACCGACATACATTATTTTTTTAAATACGCGCTGAATTGAGAACCTCCTTTTTTGGAAGTCAGTTAAAAAAGCCCGAACACCTAGTGATTTTCATGGAAATACCGTAAACTCGAAGATGGCGGACTTTTATATTTAAACATTAATGTCCAATTTAACCTACTTTTTAGAGTTTCGTAGTCAACATAAGGAACCCTTATAGTTTCGCCATGTCTGTCCGTCCGCCCGTCCGCAGCTTGGTTCTGAAACTTTTTGTACGAGAAAGCTAGAATTCGATACGGGTATACATCGACAAAATGGTAAAAAAAATTGTGGCATCTTGCCTACATGTGAGGATGAATTATTATTTTTTCTCGTCTGTTCTATAGGTATAGATGGGTTGGTTTTTGAAAATATTATGGGTGTGAGAATAAAAGACATGAGTTTGTGTGATAAGAGGTGTGAGAATAAGAATGTGTAGGTGAGAGTCCAGTGTCCAGTTAAAAGTTTACTTAATAATAGAGAGTAATAGTCAACCAACGTATAAAATGTCCGCATACGGAACCCTAACCCGTGCGTGGCCCGACACACACTTGGCCCGTTTTATAAATTTTATTTTACACAAATAAATAGTATCTCAACGAAATACAGCGTAATTTGTATCACGGAAAGTCAAAGAGTTCCCCAGATTTTTCAACAAATACCCAAAACCCACTTGAAGGAAGTCGCGGGCGTCGTCTTTCAAAATGAACAGTGTACATCGTTAAGAGCTGAGACTTCGCTGTATTTCCTAGACGAAATATGGCCCTATTAGAAATAACTAGTTTCTTGTCTTGTTATTTCGAAATACACGTTTGTATTCGACTTACTCCGGTAGTTAGTTCGTTTGTAAATCATTCGTACTTTCTAAAACTCTTTGAAATACTGTTATAGTTTAAAGGATGTTGTTTCAAAACAACAGGTACCGGAACTTTAAAACTTGCTCGAGGACATAAGCTCAACAGGTACAGTCCAATATTCAATGTACTCCGTGGTACAGTCCCACCAACTTATCAGGCCCCGGTGATCATAATTAGAACTAATTTTAATGACTTTATTTTTTGTTTATATTTTGTTTTTAATATTTATAAGCGACTAAAGCGTAGCTTTCACAAGGTCAGTTAAGTTTGTGAAATTTATAGAATCTTTTTGAGAGAATTAATCATAATTTCGTGTTTATGGTTCTATAGTAAAATATTCCTTGGTTAGACCATCATTCGGTATTTACAATGGGGAATATGCATGTGATTTAGAAATGGACAAAAAAAATTATGTGTATTCTTTCTTGCTAAATAAACATATTCAGATGATTATTTTTACAAATTATCATTTTTCTATTAATAAATTTAATTATTTAAAAGTAGTCTTTTTCAAATTCCGCCAAAACGCAACGCTATTGGCGGAACGAAACATGACGTCACCATCCACTCTAGTATGTGTCGACTGTTGACAGGTCGCTTGTTTTGTATGATTATTGAAGGTTATTCGCATTGCTTTGCCGCTATTTATGATAAATTATTAGTGTTTTTGGGAATTATTAACTGAAAGCAGTGATTCCTTGTGAAATAACCCTGTGCGTTCCGCAGTCGGGTAAAACGACTCGCCACAATGACTGAAAGCGGTTTTGTCAAGGCAACTGAGAAATTCTTTTCCAATAGAACTTATCAACAGTGCAAACAAAAAACCTAGTTATAACGTTTTGTGATCAAAATCAACACTCGTAGTCAGCAATGAAAATCATAATATTTATAAATTTGTAACATTAATAAATAAGTAAAAATATAGGGAATCAGAACAGTTTTATGAACATTTAATTAAATTTTTAGGTTAGTTTATTGTATATAATGCTCGCGAGTCCTAATGAAAAAGATTTTTGATAGGTAGGTATATACATATTTAATACTCACGTCGAAATGATCTTCACAACAATATAAACTACTCAAGCACGATACATTTTCTCTCCTCTACACCACTTTTTCTTTATATTTGCATCTTTGGGCATATGAAAATAAATCTAGTCAGGTGCAGTTTTAATATTATTTTTGCACATAGGGACAATACAATATTTATAATAAGCTTTTGGGTGCTCTTCCATCACAATATAATAATCTTTTACGCTTTACTTCACTCACTTTTATTAAATCTGTGAATCAAACACTTCGTTGTTAATTTATTCCTATGAATAAACGACGTCGAACGACGACAATGAATGCACCGTGACGTCACAGAACGAGCGCGCCAAAATGGGGGCGTTTAAATCGTCCGAAAATGATAGTAGTTTTAATTAATTTTTCTTAGCTTATTTAATAAAATTGTGCAAGTGTTATATTTTTTTCCTGTTATATAATTAATTAAAGAATGGTTTAAAATAATAAAAAAAATACATGCATATTCCCTATTGGGTTTTTGATCATAAAAATATTACAATCAATTCTGATGAGAAAATTTTCAGTACTAACTAGCCCAGAGTACCTACTGCCTTGCTTGTCATCCTACTAGCTTGCAGCTACGTAGTTTTTTCCGTGTTGTCACCTGAATGTACTGCTTGCACTGAACATACATTATGCTGAGGCATTTTTTGGGTTGTGCCATGCGTGATATAGTTCATCCCTGCGCCTCATCGGTGTTGTTTAGATTCTCGATCTTGTTTACATCATTGGGGTGCAGGGGTGATCTACCTGTTTAGTTATGTTTATTAAAAATGGCACAATTTGGAAATAAATGTTTTTTTCTTTCTTTTTTTTCTTTTAATGAAATTGGCGGTGTTTCTCTTGGAGCAAGTAAAGGCGTTAGTCCTGCATCTTGATCTCCCTCCGGTTTAAATTTATCCGGTAATTAAACTCCAGTATCAAATTTGAATCAAATAGTAGCTGACCGTTCACGCGGTATTATGTATGTTATCGTATACACAAGTTTGTCATGTTCTATGGAAACATCGCATCGCGTTGCGTCGCGTCGCTTTCGTCAACAACCTCGAACACCGGGTTAACTGGCACTATCAGCTGATATGGTATACGATGCCGGAATCAAGCCAAACTACTATCCAGTCCGTAAGTCAAATTTCCAACGTGAAGTGGATATACTCGTAGCATCATATTTGGATAGCTAAGATGTTTGAACTTCGCATTTGAGTTGATATAGAGTGCACTAGTTTGCTAAGGATGAAAACACACTACGAAGTACTTTTAGGTAAGTTTGGCGGAATATTTTAGACTGCAGTTTTATATGGCGCTGCACAGATTAGCCTAACAGGAATTACGTTGTTCCCCTCCAATGCGCAATTTCTAAAATTTACAACACTAAAAAAAACAATTAAATATG
Organism: Erebia epiphron; assembly: GCA_963932025.1. Lineage (NCBI taxonomy): Eukaryota > Metazoa > Arthropoda > Insecta > Lepidoptera > Nymphalidae > Erebia > Erebia epiphron. Next base: position 53,847,585 of record OZ009945.1, on the reverse strand, counting down.
TAAACTGTCTCTCCCCATCTAGAAAAAGAGAGAGAGTCAAAGTGTAACTTTTATGTACGACTAGCTGATGCCCGCGACTTCGTCCGCGTGGAGCATGCGTGGATTAAGGTTTTTTGGTTCCCGCGCGAACTAAGGAAAAGTAGCCTATGTGTTATTCCACACTATAATCTATCCCTGTGCCAAATTTCATCCAGATCCATTGTGCCGTTCTAGAGTTATGAGTGTTTGTGTTATAACTGAGCTATGTAATAGAATATAGTAAAACTTTTTCAGCTCCATACGTTTTATCTTGTCAAAAAGAACTATGTCCTAAAAATTTTGATCTTAACCTTCGCGGACGGAGTCGTGGCATCATCTAGTTGTATCGTATTTGGGTATGGCTTGCAATGTTTGACAGTTGAACGAGAGTTCACTCCAGGTTGTTAAGTAAGTCTATACTGCAACTGAAGTAGACACAAGCTACAACTCAGGCAGACTGCCTGATTGATCTAGGATATCTGTGTTTGTTATTTAGTCACGTTTGCTCAGGTTAAATTACGTAAGACATGCCTGCAGCTATTGCACCATTAGTTTAAGTAACTTATTTCCTACCCGTTGCAGAATTGTTCAAATAAACAAACACATTAGCGAATTTCGTCTTGAAAATATGAGTTAAAATATAAGTGTGAAAACAAGTGAAAATATAAGTAAAATAGCGCCTCCAGGAATATTTTGAGTGAGGTTTGGAAAGTTAATTCTACTGTTCTCAGTACCCAGTTTCACACACAGCAGCACTTCTGTGCTGGCAAAAACTGGGTACAATTTAACAAGTCACAGACAAAATATGATATTATGTTTTTAAGTCACAGACAAAATATGATATTATGTTTTTATTCCAAATCAACGATTTGAATTTTAAACATTTCAGACGTATCATAAGTTCAGCATTATAGGCACAAAGCCCATAGAGCTTAGCTTCCAAGAATGTCGAGAGGGAACAACGTTTCATCCTATCAACTAGTGTGCGCGCTCAATATAAAAGTGAATAACGTGGACTTTCTGTCCTCCCGTGTATTTCTGCTAAGAAAAGAGAATGACCAAAAGTGGGTCATTCTTGCGTCTTAATGAAATTAACGGTAAAGCATTGGAAATATACTCAGGATTATATTATAATAAAAAAATCATTAAGATATTAACTGGGAGTTTGGAGTAATCTGACTTTTAAGTTTTGAGGTTAAGTTGGGTAATTGTTAGGTGTTATTTAGCCATTTAGCTTATAATAATATATTTATCGACATGCAGGTTTCCGAAATACGTTATATAAATATTTATAATATAGATAATTATTTAATTTTTATCTTTAAAATGAAAATAATTGTGTTAATTTAGTTTACTTTGTACCATCTAGATGGCACCACTTGTACTCTAGCTCGCAGTAAAGCTAGCATAACGCCATCTAAGTGGCACAAAGCAAACTAAATTAACTCATAGGCAAACAATTATTTTAGGGGCCCGTAGCCTACAAGGCAGGCCCTAGCCGGTTTCCCCGACTTAAAGACACCCACCGGGGCACAGAGTTGCCCCGCGCCCCGCCCGGGTAAGGAGGCTCAGCCTCGAGGCCCGTACCCCCGCTTGGCCCTTACGGGCCAAACGGAGAAGACTCACACAACAAACAATTATTTTAATTAAAAATAAACAATTATTTTAATTGAAGCTAAGAATAAAACAGAATAATAACGTATTTCGGAACCCTGCAGGTTGATAAATATAATATTATTATTAGCTAAATGGCTAAATAATACCTAACAATTGCCAAACTTAACCTCAAAACTTAAAAGTCAGATAACTCCAAACTCCCAGTTAATATCTTAATGACTTTTTATTATAAAATCCTGAGTATATTTCCAATGTTTTACCGTTAATTTCATTAAGACGCAAGAATGGCCCAAATCTCATACAAAAATGGTCAAGATCCTTTTATACTTACTTCAAACAATGAGGAGAAACATCGTCAGGAAACCTGCATGATCGAGAGTACTATAATATTCCCAAAGGTGTGTGAATATGCCAACCCGCACTTGGTCAGTGTGGTGGACTATGGCCAAACCCTTATGGTCAGTAGTGAGCCGGCAATGGGTTGATAAGAGAGTATTTCCGCTCTAAAGCTCAAGGGAATTCCAACAACTCTAAACCAAGCATACTTCAGTTACCTGCTAATGTGAAATAGCGATGGATGTATTACTATTTACAGTTGAATTCCAACTGCGATGTAACTAAGACCGGGCGGGAGTTTGCCGAGTTCAAATAGTTTGTAGCGATCCGGGACATGCATAATTTACAATCTACTGAGATTCGATTTCGACTGAGTTGGGAACGATTCATGCGATACAAAGGATTGCCTGTGGTAAGATAGCAGAAGTTTTGTACGGAACCGTGAATGTTAATTCTTCCTAAGGGCGCAACCTAACGACGGGTCTGACAGGACTTTTTAGGGTTCCGTAGCCAAATTTGGCAAACACGGAACCCTTATAGATTCGTCATGTCTGTCTGTCTGTCCGTCCGTATGTCACAGCCACTTTTTTCCGAAACTATAAGAACTATACAGTTGAAACTTGGTAAGTATATGTATTCTGTGAACCGCATTAAGATTTTCTTACAAAAATAGAAAAAAAACAATAAATTTTGGGGGTTCTTCATACTGAAACTAAAATTGTTTTTTTTTTCATCTAACCCATACGTGTGGGATATATCTATGGATAGGTCTTCAAAAATGATATTGAGGTTTGTGATATCATTTTTTTCTAAACTGAATAGTTTGCGCGAGAGACACTTCCAAAGTGGTAAAATGTGTGGGTCCCCCCCCTGTAACTTCTAAAATAAGAAAATGATAAAACTAAAAAAAAATTATGATGTACATTACCATTCAAACTTCCACCGAAAATTGGTCTGAACGAGATCTAGTAATGCAATTTACCATTCATTCAAACAACTCAAATATTTAAAATATAAATATTTTTAATAATTTAAAACTTACTACAGGTTTGTACGGAACCCTCGGTGCGTGAGTCCGACTCGCACTTGGCCGGTTTTTTTGTTTAACGCTATACCCATATCACGCCGCAACAAAGCAACGGATTGCAAAAACTAACATCGATGCGTTGCTTTGTTGCGGCGTGATTTACGACAAATCAATAAACAAACACATTTTCGCATTTATAATATTACTATGATTTTAGAGTAGAGACTCGACATTTCAACACTTAATCAATACGCCTTGACCCTAATCCGCTACTTCTTGGCGCAAGCTATTTCCTTTGGCCAGGATTAGTTGTTACTTCAAGAAATACATTGTACAGTTTGCCTTGTTCATCTTTAACGAGATCATTCCCAGTTTCCAAACCAATCTATTTAGAAACACGCTTCATTAAAAGCTAGAAAGGGAGGAGAGAGAACATAATATGTATAAGTAGGAACGTAATAACGTAACGTAATATTATAAGTATAATTACTACTTAATTACTGTGTTTATCTTATATAATAAAACAGTAGTTAATTTAAGATGTTTCATAATAAGAAAGAAGATGATAACCGCTACCTTGACGGCGGGTTTTTAAATTTTTTGGTCCCGTAGGAATCTCTATACCAGATTTCATCAAAATCGGTTGCGTTCAACCGATTTGGATTGAGCCGTGAAACCGTAGCAGACAGACAGAATATACTCTCGCATTTCTTATATTAGTATGGATTAATTTCCCTCTGTTATTAACATTTTCATCCAAAAATCCAATCTCCCAATAATTATGAGACATAAAGCATGTTCAAAATACCGTGAGGGGTCTTAAAAAATAAGTCCATTTAAACCTTAAAGCTCGTCCATTTGTTAAAACGAATTTGCCATTTTGTCAAAATCTTACAGTGATACAAAGCAACTATAATGTCTTAACGTGGGAGCTCCCGGGTTCAATTCCCGGCAGGGTCAATTTTGGGAATCTATAATTTTAGAAATATTTTCTAGTCTGGTCTGGTGGGAGGCCGAATCCGGCAAAGACGTCGCCAAGCGATTTAGCGTTCCAGTACGATGCTGTGTAGAAACCGACTAGGGATATGGGTTTATTATATCTGCCATACCTACCCCTAACAGCTAGGTAGGCTAGCCCGCTACCATCTTAGACTGCATTATCACATACCATCAGGTGAGGTCAAGGGCTAACTTTTAGTGTAATAAAAAAAAATCAAAAATAAAATCTTATAGAAAGAAAGAAAGGAAGAAAAACAGTATACGCAACTAGTAAAACAATATTTAAATCTATACCTGTCTTCCTATACACATTATTCATTTAATCTTACAGTCAGAACTCTGTCCATAGGAAACTATCCTACATAAATCAGAACTCATAATGGCACAGACTTGTAACTGCCGCTGCTGCGGTTTCAGCCAAGGATTTATTGTTGCTCAATACTGTATCGAGTGACACTAAATCTTCTGCTGACGGCGAAACTGCGCGGGATGAGAGTCAAGATATATAGCGATCTATATTTTCCCTAAAATTGGCGGTACCCACCTTTGAAAGGGACTTTGTATATTAGTAGGTGTTGTCCACGATTTCTTCCACGTGGTTTAAGTTCTTTTAATACTTCTTAATTTTCCGGGATAAAAAGCAGCCTATTTCCTTCCCAGGTACACAAACTATGTCTGTGCTAACTTATGTTTTATTAAAATCGGTCCAAAAGATCGGTCATCACAGCGTAACAGACAAACAAACTCAAATTCGCATTTATAATATCCAAGGTTCAAGGTTAAACCGGGTTCGCCCGATGGATGAAGCGAATGCAACGATGAAAATATGAAATGGAAATATTTCAAATGAAACTGTACGGGATGAGACTGAAGATATCTGCCCTGAAATTGGCTATACCTAGAGAAAGGACTTCACATTTTACCACAATGATATTAAGCTATAGTTTGCGCGCGAGTTGAATGCAGGGTAAATGTATGATGACATGCTTTTACTCTGCATTCAACTCACGCGCGAATTGTATGTTGGTAGATATAAACTGGATAATAGTAACAAGGTATTACAATAGAAATTTTCGAAATTATCTACAAGAAGGAAAAACTTCAAATAATTTTACGGCCACTAAACATCAGTTCCAATATTTTATCAAAAATGCCATAACATAAATATGAGTCTTGGGAAGGATCTTGATAGACATAGAAATAATAAAAGACTAAATAAAGAATCTAAAAACTGGCTCCTAGAAACGCAAATGGCGGAAAAGTTAAAACGTAAAATTACAGGAAATATTTTATCTAGATTGTACACAAAGAGAAATATATGACTAAGATATTTATTAATTTAAAGATATGAAAAAAAACTTTCTTGTCTCTAAAACAGCTTTTCTAGAAACTTAAATGACGGAAAATTACTTGTTGTCATGCGTGAGTGACGAAAGCGACGCGATGGAACGCGACATGATACGACTCCATAAGTAGAAACTATAAATAGACTACTTCACGTAGACTACTACTGTAACTACTGTTTGATAATGTCGCCTCAAGTGTCGTCGGAGCACGTCGCGTCGTCTCGTTTGTCGCTCATGAAGGACAATGTCTAAGACACTCTCCGAGACATTGTCCTTCATGAACATGTCATGTCCTCAATCATTCCGTATTTGCAACCAGACAAGTAATACCCATTACCCATACTGATTGATTGATTATAAAAATTCTTTATTAACAACGAAAATTATTTATTAATGCAAAAACATTTTGAAAAAATCTTACATAATTTTAGTTACACTTACAGACTAACTTACGCCTATTAAAGTTTACATACAGAAGAAGGGAAATCCATACTAATATTATAAATGCGAAAGTGTGTCTGTTTGTCTGTCTGCTACGCTTTCACGGCCCAGCTGTTCAACCGAATTTGATGAAATTTGGTACTTTTTATCCCGGAAAATTTAAGAGTTCCCGCGGGAATCAAAAAAACTTAATCCACGCGGACGAAGTCGCGGGAATCATCTAGTAATTAATATGTTACATTTTCAATCGCGGGCTTATTTAAAGTACTATATAAACTTAATAATAATGTATTGCGAAATACCCATACTAATATTATAAAAGCGAAAGTGTGTTTGTCTGTCGGTCCGTGTGTCTGCTACGCCTACACGGCCCATCTTTACAACCAATTTACTTTACTATCTTTATCCTGGAAAAGAGCTCCCGTGGGAATAAAAAAACCTATTCAAGCGGACAAAGTCGCGAGCATCATCTAAAAAATATACATACTTATAAAATATTTCCTTACAAATATATAACAAAATAAAACGACGAGCCAGTAAATTATACCTATATATACCGAAAGCTAAAGGGAATTCAATCATAATAATATTATGAAACACAATAATGTTGTGAGCAATTCGTTACGTCTTGCGATAATACGGGAGAAATTCTATATTACGAGTATTGTGAAAGCATTTATTGACTATAAATAATAATCCAAATATAATTCACGTAAAAGAGAGTGTCTGGCATAGTACTAGTATATTCTGTGGTCTAGGCGTCTATTTTACTGTTCGTCTGTTGTGTTTCTGTCCCTCATCATCATTTTGAAAAACTTTGGTAAATAACAATACTAAAAAATCATCAAGTGAGTATCGGGCAGCATATGGTTGCCCGTCACAATATTATGCGGAAAGAACAATGGCGAAGTTCCATACATCAATAGTATTGAGAAAAAAAATTTATGTACATGTGTGGAAAAAATATATTTAGTTAAGCGTCGAATACGAAGCTCTCAGAAGCAAGATTTTTTTTTTAATGAACCTAGAAAAAAAAGATATTTCGTTTTAAAGTTTTGTAGGTTATGTGATAATGTCACTTTTAAAAATGTCAAAACTCCGTTAAAAGATCACAGGATGATCGAAGATCTATGTTTACAGCTTTTTACTATTTATTCTGAGTGTAGTCTTTAGGAAAACCGCGATTTATATTGTAACAGATGATCGCGACTTTGTCGCCGTGTATTTAGCCACATATCATAACCACAGACTACATTTTATATGTGGTATGTGGTTCTATGGTTATCCACAGAACCACAGACCCATATAACCTTAATTGGCATAAACACAGACCATCAGCATCAGTGCTGCCATAATATTCTTTCATTTATTACCATTCTGTTCGAGATTATTAGATAAAATAAAAAATAAAATGCTCTAAAATAACAGAAAATCCACAAAAAATGGGCTATCCCATTCTTTAGGCAAACATCAAACAGATAAAATAATTACAATTTTTAAAACGATACAAAATAATCTATCAGTTTAGATTTATTCTAGCTACTAGGTAGATTATATATAAAATGGTAACACTTAACTGAGAAACGGGAACTAAATAATCAAAAAATATTCCCTAAATATTTAATTTTTTTACCTAGCTTCAATTGAATAAGGTGAAAACATGATAAAATATAAAAAAATAAGCAAATTCCTTTCGTCTTTACCTTACTTGCGTACAATCAAGATGTGATCTGTACTAATTTCGCCATTGCCCTTTCGTAACTTAGTTTGTATAGAGAGTTTTTTTTAAAAAACCATCCACTAGATGATAGATGTGTAAAAATCAGTTCTTACACGAAACCGTACCGGAACGCTTAATCGTTTGGCTGCACGTCTTTCAACCAATCCAAGCAAAAAATTCTAAATTGATAAATTCCCAAATTGACCCTGCCACTGCCTACATGGTCCCATCGGACTATGAGAGGAAGGGACGGACTATAGAGTGTACACTAGAGTTTGCGCACACGTACGGTAAAATATCTCCCGCGCAGGTGGCTCATCTCTGTGGAGATTGGCCACCGTGACCGAAATTCGCTTAGGACGACTTTATTATTAATGATTAAACGAACTTCCTGAAGTAAAGTCCTATCATAATAAATTATATGAGTCGCTTTATTGTAAGATATTTCAGTGAACACAAAAAATGCTAATCATGTTATGAGAAGCACCAATTTTGGCGCTCGCATCGGTTTTGTATTATTTCGTATTATTGCCGGTGAATTGGTATCGAATTCCACGCTTTTTACCCTTACACTGTTGTTTTATATTGAATTCTCATTGATTTACATCACATTCTTTTATTAGTTTGCCACATCCTTGTTAATGTATTAATGAATTTGCTCATAAAGTGGTTGTCGCAGTGTTAAGCGCTGTTGTCGTAACGTGAGGAGGACCCGGGTTCGATCCCCGGCAGGGTCAATTTGGGAATTTATAATTTCTGAATTTTTCCTGGTCTGGCCTGGTGAGGGGCTGTGCCCGTGGCTTGTTACCACCCTACCGGCAACCGTTCCGGAACGATGCCGTGTAGAAACCGATTAGGGTTATGGGTTAACTGCATATAACTGCCATACCCCTAACAGGTTAGCCCGCTACAATCTCGGACTACATCATCAATTGCCATCAGGTGAGATCGCAGTCAAGAGCTAACTTGTAGTGGACAAAAATACTATAAAAATATACCGCATATTATTAGAACACCAAGTCACGCAGTAATATTGAAAAACGCATTTAAGTACGGTATTTGGTTCTTCATTAATAATTCAATTCTGTTCAATAATAATTAAAATATTTACAAACAAAAACCCACAACAAAAAAATCCAAGTAGGTATTATCATTTATATTTGAAAAAATATACACCACTTTATTTGGGTACTCACGGTCAAAGCACAGCAGATTCAATGTGACATGAATAGACGCTGGCGATGTTACGCTTATATTTTACTGAATCTATATATCCATATTAATAATATTCTAAATGCGAAAGTGTGTCTGTCTATCTGTTACGCGTTCACGGCTCAACTACTCAACCGGATTTGTTGAAATTTGATACAACGATAGTTTCCATCCCGGGGGAGGACAAAGGGAAGGGGAAGGAAAAAAAAATAATTCGTACGTCAGGGTTGCCTGACTGGATATGCTGCAACTTTTCATACTGTAACCATCATTGTAACACATATATTCAGACAAATAAATGCTATTATTTTATTCTATCCTGGAAAATTGAAGAGTTCCCGCTGGAGCTAAAGCATCAATCCACGCGGACGAATAATAAAATAGGTACGCGATAATAAAATAAACCCATAAAAAACTTCTCAGGAACTTCAAGCGTCCAGTTTCACAGATGTGTATTTTAATTAAACCTAACAACGTTTTTTAAAGAATTTCTTCCGATGAAAATTTAACACTGAGTACAGACGGAGATATTTAACACTGAGTACAGACGGAGATATTTAACACTGAGTACAGACGGAGATATTTAACACTGAGTACAGACGGAGATATTTAACACTGAGTACAGACGGAGATATTTAACACTGAGTACAGACGGAGATATTTTTATAAAACCTAACAGTGTGAATGAGAAAGTAAATTAAAATTCCTAGGAATGGAGTCTATGTTCTCATATAATTCTTTTTATTTGTATTTTTTATGGGTGAAAATAAACGATTTATTATTATAGTCCCATTCGTTTATAACATCTACAGCCTACCTAGGTACTTTTCTACTTTCTTCTTTTCTTTTTTTTCCGAGACTTGGAAAGAAACATTTTATAAATAGATATTGCCAGCTCTTCTCAGTAGAAGCGAACTAAACCGAAACGAAGTTCTTTCCGAACTGGTGGTAGAATCGAAAACTTTAATCCACGTGGACGTAGTCGCGGGCATCATCTCGTACATAATATACCCTGCCAAAAAAAACATAACCCTCCTTCCTGTGCAGGCGGATAAAAGTTTACTTTATAACTTTATTTACTTTATTGATTTATTTAGTATCAGAAACTTAAAAATAAAACATATTCATTGTAAGGACTTGCACAAGGACTACTTAATATCTTGAAAAGATTTCTTCCAGATGCCCCAGAATGTGAGAATAGTGAAGTATAACTGTATAGGTACATATTATATAAACAAGAATAACTAAACTTCATAACTTCATAAGGGTGAAGTAAATAATTGATTTCGAGCAAATCTGTAAAGCAACTATGTAAACTTAGGAGTAGCTCTGGACACAATCGTACTTTGACGAAGCCTTAAGTTACTATTTTTGTTGCGAACGAGACGATATGACTTTACAGATGGATTGAGAAGTCGAACTCGCATTAGCCTTAACTGTAACTTGGTTGAAAATTGTGTACACCGCGTTAGAACTTAGTCTGAAAATAGGACTTTGAAAATACAATATTCGCATTTATGAGAGCGTTAATAGCGAAGCATGAGTTGTAGCTTTTTAGGGTTCCGTACCCAAAGGGTAAAAACGGGACCCTATTACTAAGACTCCGCTGTCTGTCTGTCTGTCTGTCTGTCTCCAGGCTGTATCTCATAGACCGTGATAGCTAAAAAGCTGAAATTTTCACAAACAAATACTAAAAATTAAAAATATATATATATATATATATATATATATTAAGGGGGGTCCCCATACAATAAACGTGTTTTTTTCGTATTTTTTTGCTCAATATTAAAAACGGTAACAGGTAGACGGTTTATTGTACAGAATATTAACTTGTATTATTACCTTTCAAAATAAATAATTAAATATCAATAAAGTAAATATTAAAGGGGGGCTCCCATACAACAAACGTAATTTTTTGATATTAACAGTAAACCTCTACAAACAAAGTTAGTTTTGCGGTTCATCAACAAAGGTAATTATACCTACTTCTTGAGTACGGAACCCTCGGTGCGCGAGTCCGACTCGCACTTGGCCGATTTTTATTATAAATATTAAGTACCTACCTACTGTTTCGCATTTATAATATTAGTACTGTTCATACTAATATTATAAATGCGAAAGTGTGTCTGTCTGTCCGCCTGTCTGTCTGCCTGTCTGTCTGTCTGTCTGTCTGCGACGCTTTCACGGCCAATTCTTTCAACGGATTTGGGTAAAATTTGGTATAGAGGTCGTGTGCGCGGGCATCATCTAGTTTAAAATAAATGCGTATTGCGTATCGAGCTATGCGCAGTGTAGTGTTCCGTAGTTGTTCCCTAACCAACAGTATTTATAAACAACTTATCTAACGATACCCCACACCATGGGATATACGAGAAAAAAAAACACCCCACTTTACGCCATCACCACGCGGAAACCATTCTCAAGACTTTTACTAGTAGTTGGTAGAAGGGACTAACTGCCTAAAAAAAGAGCTGAATAAATTAATAATAAGCTAATTTATCCATAAGAGCTGAAGTAAAAAATAAATAAAAAATTGGCAGTCATGGGGAATGCCGATAGAAGAGAAAACGATTTTTTTTTGTTGTAATTTTTATTAATAATTATTAATATACATATTAACCTCAACACTAAGACATTAAAGTTTAATTTCGAATGCAGTATATTTATATGTTCGCGAGCATGTCGGTCACGCGAGCATGTCGATCACGGTCATGCGAATCTACATTTTTACCCCCTACCAAAAAGTGCAAAGTTTTACACGTCAATATAAATTACCAAAAAGTGCTCAACGCGCCTAAAGAAGTTTTCACTTCAAAAAGATCCTTACCGATAACATCGACGAACTTGGTGGTGATCTGCGTGGCGAAGGAGGGCGCGTCCGCTGTGACCTCGCAGCTGTAGTTGCCCGACAGACCCAGCTCCAAGCGCCGGAGTACAACCTGCGTCCCGTTCGAACGGTTCATCTGTGAATTAGTTCATATTGAATCTTATTTCTATGTAATACGTATTAAATTATTGCCTGATGGGAGGCTTCGGCCGTGGCTACTTACCACCCTACCGGCAAAGACGTGCCGCCAAGCGATTTAGCGTTCCAGTACGAAGCCGTGTAGAAACCGAATAGGGGTATGGGCTTAAATAGCAACCATGTCCCTAACAGGTTAGCACGCTATCATCTTAGCATCATAACTTGCCATCAGGTGAGATCGCAGTCAAGTAAAAAAATTAAAACGTTTTTAAAAACAAGTTTTTGTCGGGGTCTAATAGAGAAAGCGAAAGGGAAACATCTCAATTAAGTACTCGAGATCCAGCCACAAGTCAATAACAGCTTTGTATAAAATTGTCCACGGCACATTAGCCTCTCCCGACTTACACGATGTCCTCCCAGATTTCACTAAAATTGCTTTTGTAATCAGCTTGATCAAAAGTAATCTTGGCAAATACTTCCCAATCAATCGATTTATTAATAATTTAAACCACGCTGACCATCGACACTAAAATTCTCATCAACATGGACATATTGTATTATTTTAATATTATTATTAATTGTTCCTACAATATTCGTTGACATGTTATTAAAAAAAAAAAAATAGACCTAGCAGTTCAAAAACTGTAGGTACATTGGATGTAAAGTCAGCAAAAGACTCCTTTTATAAATAAAGATTTCAAAACAAAAGTAAAAAGATTTCCAAGTAAGTGTAAAATAAATAGAAAATCCTCCGAAGAAGTGCCTCAGCGTATTCCAGTGCCAATCGGTTTGTTATCGATTCAATCTGCAGCCTTAGACAAAACGTGGCCATGTTCGATATGTCCCGATTCTCGAATCTTCGAAAATTTTATTTCGAAGAATCTACATATATAAAATTCAAAGTCCTGACTGACTTATATATCAACGCACAGCCTAAACTGCTGGTCCTACAGACATGAAATTTGGAGAGTATGTTCCTTGTGAAGACTAGGTATCCACTAAGAAAGGGTTTTTCGAAATTCCACCCCCAAAGGGGTAAAATAGGGGTTGAAAGTTTGTATGAAAGTCCGTCGTTTTTCAAGCTGCTGTAGCCATGAAACTTGGTATTTGGGCTTCTACTAATGATGAAATACGGATTTTACAGTTTTTGCATTTTCTATAGAAATCCAAGGACGTCAAATAGAGAGTTTATCCTACAACCAAACCGCAACAGAGCAACGGATTGACGTGATTTTTTGCATAGGTAAAATTGGGTACTCGGAGAGTGACTACTTGGGCTACTTTTTAGCCCGGAAAAGTGGAAAAGGCGTGCCTGTGGGAATTAAAAACTTAAGCCACGCGAACGAAGTCGCGGGCTGTAACCAACCTGACGGGGTCCCTAAGCATCTACACCTCTCTCTACTTATAATATTCAATATTTCTTTAAAATGGCACGTGATACATCTAGCAGTAAGACCCTCACAACATTGCTGTGTCCATAACAAACCAAGATCTTTTAGAGTTTCGGAAGCCTCGAATTCAATCAACCCAACGACTAAGTTATATACAGATTTTAGATGTAATTCAGTTAACTTAAAACAGGCATTAAGTAACGTGATCGCGAAGAGATAAATCTCTTCGGGATATTTACGAACTAACCCAAGTGGTAGCACCTTCCTTTTATAACCTTTTATAAAGAAAAGGAAGATGCTTTGTATGGCATCATTTATATTTCTAAAAAATAAATGATGCCATACAAAGCATCTTCCTTTTCTTTATAAAAGGTTATAAAAGGAAGGTGCTACCACTTGGGTTAGTTCGTAAATATCCCGAAGAGATTTATCTCTTCGCGATCACGTTACTTAATGCCTGTTTTAAGTTAACTGAATTACATCTAAAATCTGTATATAACTTAGTCGTTGGGTTGATTGAATTCGAGGCTTCCGAAACTCTAAAAGATCTTGGTTTGTTATGGACACAGCAATGTTGTGAGGGTCTTACTGCTAGATGTATCACGTGCCATTTTAAAGAAATATTGAATATTATAAGTAGAGAGAGGTGTAGATGCTTAGGGACCCCGTCAGGTTGGTTACAATATGGTGCCGTGACCAGGATACTTGTTTCAAAGCAAGTATCTCATGGGTCCCGGTTAAAGTAAATAAGATAGGTTAACGTAGGCGAAAGCCTACAATATGTTGTCCGTGAAATGGAAAGAGTCAGAGGAAGCTTTCGAGTTCAAGTAGACCTAACGACACAGGAGGATGTGTGGAAGGTGGTATTAAGCAACACAAGAAGAGAGTGTGTAAACGTCTTATGGACGGGGGGTTGTGGTATCTATATAGATGTGAGATATAACAAGTACTACTTAAAAATGGGGAGAGTGTGTCTGTTAAGCGTCGAAGAATAATAATAAGAGGGAATACGTGTAAGACGAGTAAACGGTTCGACTACAAAAGATTTGAAGAATGCTTACTTCCAGATACCTATTGGTGAGGAGTGTAGGAAGTATACAGCATTTGTTTTAACGGAAAGCCTATGTATACAACGTATTACCGCGAGGATTAATAACTGCTGTGGGAAGGTTAGTTGTGCGGTTTTATAGTGAAAGCTTTGAAGGGGACTTAGTTAAACTGAACAGCTGCAGAACAATAATTCTTTGCAGTAATTAGTAGTATTTGCGAGGTTTAAAGGTAGTTATAAAAAACAGATCGTAAAGCTTTATTATTTGGAAATAACATGGAAATTGGTTGAATTGGAATAGTAGAGTCACACGTTGGCTATTATATTTAGAACAATTTGATTTGAAATAGAATATACTCGTATATCAGGCAAGGATAATTTGGTTGCTGATATCTTATCCTGATATCCGCCAGATTGTAATAAAATGCAAGGAGAGAAATCTATTCTGCTAGGAAGTTATTACTTAAGTAAAGTAAATAACGTGCTTAATTCAAAGCTTAAGAACTGGCCTCAATTGCAAAAGGAAGATATAGAAATACCAAGATGTTATTAGCGGTCATAATAACCGTTATAAAAATAAAATTCATATAAATAATGACATATTACATATATATATTTTAGAACTAACCTGGGAGATAGAGTATATTTGCAAAATGGGTAACAAGAAGAGGTTGTTAAACAAACTTCTATAGAAATGGGTCATCAAGGTGCTTACAAAATAATTAAATATATAAAGCACAGAATGTTTCGGGGAGATTTAACAAGTAAAGTGAAGGCTTTTGGGAAAAGTCATATTTGTCAACTTGCTAAAAAAATGACAATGTAAAATATGTAGGATCTTGTCAATATAATAAAAGATGACGTAGGTGAAATTGTTATGGCTGTCTTGTACGGACCATTACCAGCAGGATCATTGGGATTTACATACATTCTAGTAGTACAAGACTCTTTTAGTAAATTTATAAAATTATTTGCATTACGAAAAACGACAATCAATAGTGTCTAACAAAACTAAAGCATTTTAATTATATCATTAAAATGGAAGTTATTACGATTTACGACTAATAATAATGGTTCTCAATTCATCAGTAGGAAATAAAAGGAAGGTCATAAGGCTCTGGGATTAAGACAACATACACCACAGTGTGGAAACCACGGTTTTATACACGGAACGAGTTAAAAGGAGTTAGGAAGATTGTTTAGAACTTATTGCCATAAAAATCATAACACTTGGGTAAGGTTTTACCTAAGAAAGAAGAATCATATAATAATGCGTAACATGATAGTATAGGTTATACACTGAATGAAGGTCTAAACGAGAAAAGCACAAAATTGAACAATTGATAGATGTTTGAATCAGGCACTAGTTAACACGAATATAGAAAATATACGTAGACAAGTTAGGTTAAATTTAAAAGTAAAGCAAGTAAATTGCGAAACGGAAAATATGATAAGCATAATAAAATTATTGAGTACAATAGGAGATTTAGTGAAAATAGGAAAATGTAATAAATCTAAAGAGCAAAGGTGATGGTGCTAACAACGTGAATGTATGTATTTTGGTTGGAAGTTGAAAGAGGAAATAAATGGAGACACACAGAGAAAGACGAAGGAAAAGATGGAGTGTTCGCGCATACTCAGGTATGCCAGAACAAAAGCGAGGGTGTTCGCGTATACATAGATCTGTTAGAACAAAAGCGAGGGTGTTCGCGTATACACAGGTCTGTTAGAACAAAAACGAGGGTGTTCGCGTATACTCAGGTATGCCAGAACAAAAGCGAGGGTGTTCGCGTATACACAGGTCTGTCAGAACAATAACGAGGGTGTTCGCGTATACTCAGGTATGTTAGTACAAAAGCGAGGGCGTTCGCGTATGCTCAGGTCTGCTTAACATAAAAAGGGAGCAAGTTCTGGACTTAGTGAGAGGAACGCGATGCAATTAGGCGTGTTTGATGGTAAAGACACATAATTATGTTATAAGATTATATCATCGGAGGGTGGACGATGATTTTCTAGTAGCTAGGATCCTACGTGGTCATATTTTGTTTAATAAATTAAAATGAAGATGCAATATAATTAGAGATGGAATAGTTAGAAGTGATGGTTACATATGAGATAAAGGGTTAGCAGGTTTGGAAGTGTAATGAACGTGTTAAATTTGACAACGAAAAGCTGTATTTACGTCATAAAATCATAACATCGGGGGGTTGCCGATGTTTGTCTAATGATAAGTCTATATGAAGGGACGTGATTAAATACTTTAAGACGTAAAGAAATAGGGAAACAGTAAGGAATACCTATTTTAGATTTAGAACAACATTAGGTGTGAATGTAAAAGGTGAATGGAAAGAGCAGGATGTGAGAATTAAAGGAAGAATAGGGGATGTAAGAGCTATCTGCGAAGGGTATTGGTGTGATTATGACATGGGTAAGCAGAGGAAATTAATTGGTAATCACAATATACGTCGATTGTAGAAGGAAAAGCAGGAGATAAAGTAGTCGTGAAAATTGTAGGTTATAAAAGGTACAAAGGTAGGATAGGTTTGCATCTGTTATTAAATCGTAGACGCTGGGGTTTGCGTAGGTATAAAATATTTCAAATAGTTCCTTAGCATAGTAAATTCTGTTCTGCATGCTGCATAGCATAACTATTTGCACACATCACAGAATTTAGGGGGTTGAATGTAACTATACGTATCTTACTATTCAGTGGAAGATAGGTAATAATAAAAAAAAAAAAAAAAAAAAAAAAAAAAAAAAAAAAAAAAAAAAAAAAAAAAAAAAAAAAAAAATATATATATATATATATATATTATAATAATAAAATAATAGTAAACTAATATTAAAACGATAATAGAATGGTAGTATAGTATGGGTGTATATGGATGCGCGACTACAAGCTTACGGAGAAGTTTCCCGTCGTTACGACCGCTCGCCAAGGGTGGGTATGGCGGTGGAGTAGGAGGGAGTTAGCGCTGTCAACATCTTGTTGTGTTTGCGCGTGGTGCGATACATAAAATTAATATATTGAGCAGGTATATTTGCAATAGATCGTTTGAATGCACTGTGTTGTTGGATGCTGTCTAATGTGAGGACCCTTAGCGGACCTAGCTTTAGAGCATCCGACGAAATCTTATCTGCCTCTGGTGGATTTATATACATATCATAACTACAACATATTTACACGTATATTACTAAAACAATTATTATCGCAGGTCGGGTCAGGCTGTGGGGCGTAACGGTGTCTCGCTTCAGCGATGCCTCAGCACGGCTGGTTCTGTCTGGATGTCTACCTAGTTGGACGTTCAGATGGGATTGGCTTGTTGTTGAATCAGAGAGCTTGCTTTCTGAGCGCAGTGCAGTTCGAGTATACTTCTACGTTCCGCAAAACGTCTGACTTTACCTTGCGATCTACTTATCTAAATTACGTACGTCGTTCGCAAAACTCGAACGATAACTGACCATGGTTGGAAGGACGCTGTTTATTATTGCCGAAGGTTGGATTATGCGTACGTTGCGCCTGATATCTTACTACATTTTGCACTACGCTTGATCAGCCTCGACACTTCATAGTTTCATGGATTCACAACCCATGTTACTTGTAAAAGCATAGCTTCACGACCTATGCTGCGGCACATTGGCTAAAAACCATGTTACGCACAAACGACATTCTATCACCCATGGTGGTTCCGCGTTGTATTTGGTATAACATACTATTATTGAAGGGTGCATCACGCCTGTGGCTCTGTTACGTTGCGACGAACGACCCTGCAGTGCGTCCGGTGTATCCTTGAAACCTATTACAGGTATATGTGGGAGTGCACCACTCTAAAAATGCAATTATCCAGCTATACGCTGACATAAGTGGAACGCACCACTCTAAAGTATGCTCGTACATACGTTGCGCTGGCCTTCGCGATTGATGACCAAGTGGTTAAAGGGGGGGGGGCTGTTGACTTTTGGTATTCTTAGAGATGTATTAGTCCATGTATTAATGTGCCTCTTGGGGTACCGAAGGAGGGAAGAAGCCTACCGTTGGTGGCGGGGAGGAGCCAGCCAGCCATCATTTATTTTTTAGAAATATAAATGATGCCATACAAAGCATCTTCCTTTTCTTTATAAAAGGTTATAAAAGGAAGGTGCTACCACTTGGGTTAGTTCGTAAATATCCCGAAGAGATTTATCTCTTCGCGATCACGTTACTTAATGCCTGTTTTAAGTTAACTGAATTACATCTAAAATCTGTATATAACTTAGTCGTTGGGTTGATTGAATTCGAGGCTTCCGAAACTCTAAAAGATCTTGGTTTGTTATGGACACAGCAATGTTGTGAGGGTCTTACTGCTAGATGTATCACGTGCCATTTTAAAGAAATATTGAATTTTATAAGAAGAGAGAGGTGTAGATGCTTAGGGACCCCGTCAGGTTGGTTACAGGGCGTCCTCTAGTATTTCTATAAACTTGCAATATTGCATGGCTTCATAGAGATTCAACTGTTTTCTTTTGGACAATCCGATTTTAAGTCTTAAATTTTTCTTTGATATTTTCATTTTCTCAGCCAGATCTGTCTGGCCTGACTTCGACCGTGGCTAGTTAGCAGCTACGGTCCAGACCAGGCCAGAGAAAATTCAGATATTATTATAAATTTAGAAATTCCCAAATTTACCCTGCCGGGGCTCGAGCCCGGGATCTCCCACTGCGCCAGGGACGTCGTCAAAACAAACATCTTCTATGTAATAAAGCTAATTACGAAAACTAAACAATCCCACGTTTTTCCAGTCTAGAAAATTATGCAATCCATGAACTCTCATTGAAAAATTATACCTAACAGAATGAAATTGAATATTTATTATAACACTAGCTGATGCCCGCGACTTCGTCCGCGTGGTTTAAGTTTTTTGTTATTCCCGTGGGAACTCCTTAATTTTCCGGGATAAAAAGTAGCCTATGTCACTCTCCAGGTCCTCAACTATACCCATGCCAAAAATCACGTCAATCTGTTGCTCCGTTGCGGCGTGATTGAAGGACAAACCAACAAACCAACAAACAAAGTGACTTTCGCATTTATAATATTAGTATGATGATTTCACCCCCTAAAGTTCAACGACTGTATGTATTAGCACAGCGAAGTGTATAACTATGTCACTGTAAGATTGCAAAAACCGTTAGATTGTAATCTAACTAGCGAAAGTGTAATCTGTCGACAGATTGTGAACCGTTCAATGTTCTGAGTGTCAATTTTGGAAATATTCATTGTATTTACGTTTTCTTGTCTCTTTCTTGTAGGTTAGGTTAGGATTCGACATAAATAATCAGCTAGATTATATCAATAAATTGTAATTTATGTAGCGAGATTGTAAACTGTCGAAACATTACAATTCAACGCATTATTTTTCGGTAGATTGTAATCTGTTAGGTATATTAACCCGATAGAACCTAAGTGCTGTACCTGATTATTTATGTCGAACCCCTAACCTTACCTACAAGAAAGAGACAAGAAAACGTAAATACAATGAATATTTGCAAAATTGACACTCAGAATATTGAACGGTTCACAATCTGTCGACACTTTACAATATATCGAAATAAATAGCGTTAGGTTGCAATCTGACGGTTTTTGCAATTTTACGATGACATATGCATACAGTGGGTCAACGGTTTTTAAATTACAGACCCGGTTACCTTAGAGAGAAGTACGGTATCTCTCTTTATCTCTCTCAACAGAGAGTCAAACTTTGTATTGAAAACTTTATCAGATTCCTCCGTTTCGTCCCTGTCACCCCGCAGAGTTGCTCTGTCTAGACCTCTCCATCGAACGACTGATAGAAATGAAAGTGTCTCCTTAAACTGTGGTATTAGTAAGAAATTTCTTTGACCTGTTTATCGTTCCTTTCAGGATTATTGTCAGTTGTATAATATTCAAACGAAATAATATTATTATAATGAATATTCCTTTGTGAAAGAAAACCAATGCTTAAGTTTATAATCCACTCATATAATATTATCATATTATTATTCACAAGAATTTTTCGTTTTCTTTGTATAATGTGGACTCTTTTGTTTTTGATACTTAAATATATTGTAGGGTGCTAAGCTTTTTTATTGCAAAAAAGGCTTGCGCTTCACGATAAAGCAATGATGATGTCTATAATAGATTGGAACGCCCTTGCCTATAGATGCTTATTCACTAATACCTATCGAAAATGCCTAATATTACATGTAAATTTGTTAAATTAATTATATTAAAATATATTTAAAAAAAACAATTAGTTCTTGTCGTCCGCCATTTTGAATTTAGAGTGACGTAATTTTATTTTTCATATTCTTCTCAGCAGCCTTATTAACATGGAATGAGTTCGCCATTTTTAGAGTCCGCCAATTCGAAGAATTTAGAATTACGTCACCTAGCTAACTATGCATCGTCATCCAAATTAAATATGTATGCAAAATTTCTGCTCAATCGGTTGGGGATAACAGTATTTCAACGAGCGAATTAAACTTCTGGTTCCTTCATAATGGGGGATAACCGTTTTAAAATTTAGTTGCAAGAATCTTAATTCCTTCTAAGATTTCAGTTTCCTATAATTACTATAATTCTTGTTCCTTGAATATCATGAAATGCCGCAAAGTAACGCCTGCTTCTATCCAAACATTGCAAGTTGAATATAAGCTTGTTAAGAATTTACAATTTCAACTCACATCAACATAAATGCCAGGCAGTCCAAACACCATGGTGTTAGGTTCGTCGCTGGGAGTGTATCTGAAGAACTCGTGGTTGCCGCGGTACCACTTCACTGAGTACAACGGAGCTCCCTGCATGTCTCTTGAGCAGATGAGTGCGGCTGTGCCCCCTTTGATCACTATTGAAGGTTCCACCAGAAGCTTTACGTCGCGTAAGCTTGTTACACCTGCAAAAGAAAAGATCATCACGTAGATTAATGACAAACGAAAGCTGGCGCTCAATCAATTCCACAGAATTAGGAATCTGCAATGTATGGTATTTTTTGTTCTATGCTCAATTATATACAAATCGTTATTAACTTTAACTCGATTGAATAGATAAATATATCTCCCTTTAGGCCTGCAGACAATGCAGAACGCTTCCATGTTTTTGATGTTTCAAAATTAAGGTCAATATTTAGGTATTTCATTCAGAGTTAGTAAATTCGTATGATAAGAAATTTTCCAGAGCTCATATTATATTCGGAAAATTAATTAATTTACTGCCTCTCCCGAAGTTGTAGCACGAGTAGGTTCAATTCAATGATAAAATGTAATACTGGAGATATTATCGTTCTTGTATTTAAATTATATTCGAGTCATAACTCATAATATTAAATTGTTCGCATGTATTTTAGCGATTCAAACATATAGGTTATATTTTAGTAGGTACATATTTAAACTTAAACATCAGTGCAATAGTATATTGTGTGCCTATTAAAGGGGTGAAACAAGACGATTTCAGACCAGGGTGAAGTCAAAAAGTCTGAAATCTGAAATCGTGTTTCATCCCGCGGCACGCACTATATTTTTTATATTACCCTAAAATACCTGCATTAAAAGTGCGAGTTCTATTTTAAATTGTATTTCTTATTTATTGTAGTTGCTGTGTTGTTATTTACGAATATGATATCTGGCAGTTTAGTTGATTGTTAAAATGACAATTATAAAGGTTTGAAATAAACAAAAAATACTCTGACAGGATTGAAAGGAGGGCTGCTACGTCATTCAGCGGGTAGAAAACCATATATTTCTACCCGCTGAATGACATATTCGTCTGAATTTAACTAGTTTCGGGTGGCTCAACAGGCATTGAAACTCGCATTTTCAATGCAGGTTATATGAAAAATAATTTGCCATAAATATAATAGGTAAGTAAGAGATGCGCCGCTTTTTTTCGTAAATAATAAATGTAGACACAACGCGCATTTGCTGAATGGAAGAAGCACAGCGTTATATTAAAAATAATTCAATCTATGATTTTTTTATACTGGCATAATGGTGGGAAAACGCGTGCATCCTTTATATTTTACTAGATCTATGATGCCCGTCTTCTTGCCTTCGTCCGTGTGGATTAAGTAAGTTTTTTATTCACGCCGGAACTCTTTAATTTTCCGGGATAAAAAGTAGCCTATGTCCGTTCCCGGGATACCACCTATCCTTGTACCAAATTTCGGTCGAGTTCGTTCGTGATAATGGTCTAACTCTAATACAGATACTACACGGCGCGTCGCGGCACGTAGCGGCAAATATTATTTGTATGAGTTTGTATGGAGCTGGGCCCACTTAGGCGACGGCGACAATTTCGTACTTTTATACTGATGTTAATAATATTTTTTTTTTTTTTAATGGAATTAAACCTAAAATAGAATATTAAAGAAGATTCAGCTCAACTCTACTCCGTCAGTAGGTATGCGTCGAACATTGAGTTCAAGAAAAGTTTTTTTTTTCTTTATTTGTTTAGGGACTTTTATACATGTCAGCCCCATTATAATCTAAATTTATAAAGAAAACAAAATCACGGTAACTTACAGCCAAAAAAACAAAGAGTAGAAAGATATAAAAAAAACAATCAAATTAAAAAACAGATGAGACTTATGCATTCAAACAGACTAATTGCATCCTTAGATGCGGGACGG
This sequence comes from Erebia epiphron, assembly GCA_963932025.1. Taxonomy (NCBI): domain Eukaryota; kingdom Metazoa; phylum Arthropoda; class Insecta; order Lepidoptera; family Nymphalidae; genus Erebia; species Erebia epiphron. Next base: position 53,824,826 of record OZ009945.1, on the reverse strand, counting down.
GCAAGAATATTCACAAACATGCCCGTATCAAATCTGTTCAAATGCATATGTCTCATAAAATTATCTCTACCAGACTGAAATCTGACACATTCACAAGTGTTGAACATCATCAATTATTCCACATGAATCACAGAGAGGTGACTCCGTTATTTTCATCAAAAATTTGAACTTATTCAAAGGCATGTGTCCAGACCTCAGTCTGTGCGCAATAATAATCAACTTCCTTCTAATCTTTACATTAAGAAACCACGGTATATGAGGAGGCTGAGATTGTATAGTTTTATACCAAATTCCCTTATCAACAGATTTAAAACTAAAGTGTTCCCCCCATAAATCCTGACATTTTCTTTTATATTTAGGTAAGAATTCAGTAAAATCGGGTTTGATATACGTAAGGTTTCCAATCAACGTTGCTTCTTTAGCCAATCTATCAGCCTCCTCATTACCCCTTAAACCAATATGCGATGGAACCCATTGCAATCTGAGTTCAATTTTATTTTTTAAACAGTCTAAAATCTTTGAGAGTATAACATAAGCTATCGAAACACCTCTGCGACCAGAGGCGCATCGAGCTATATGTTGTAATGCACTCTTACTATCAGTGCAGATTAATATCTTTTCACACTGCAACATTTGTGAATAATTTAGTGCTTCAGTCAAGAAAAGTTAAAATATATTATTTCGTTTTAGACAAAATATGCTTATCGGTGTCTGAATAAAGTGTCGTCTGAGCACTTCTTCGAGTCATAAAACTTTCACAACTCCAATTGCAAACATAATTAGCCAGTCTTTTCAACTACTGAAGTCTTAAGTTGCCATGGAAACAAATGATTGCACAAGTTTAAACAAGTTTATTTAAATAAAGTATCAGAAAGTTAATACCTAGCTGTGATTCGTGTATCATACTTACTTACCTTTCTTCTTTATTTTTCTCGTACTCTTAAGAATAAAACGTGCAAGAAAACTTGAAATTTTACTGATGGTGTTGTCTTATCATTTTTCAAATATCAAAGCATCTAAAGGTTTTAATGAAACTTAGGAACAATAGAAAAAGGTATTTTAAATAGAAAATCAAGTACCTACTTATTATATGTTTTATGAAAGCGTACAACTCTTATACATGACGTGCTCTCATAGGAACTAATAATAAAGAGGCAAAAGTTTCATATCAAATTTTATTCAAAGTAAAATCAAGTAGGTATTTCTTTTATACGAAAGCGTACCTACTAATCTACTAAATTCATTTTCATACCAATAAGAAAAAGGCAAAAGTTTATTGTTTTGTCTATAATTACCTACGCCTGTAAATAGTTTACAAAGTCCAGACCAACCTTTCATTTTTGACGAATATAGGCTATTTATTTTATCAAAAGTATTTAATGAAACGTGAATTCTATCGACCGATGAGAAAAAAATGTAAACTATTATGACCATAATTTACAAAATTATGTTTAACATAAGTACTGTACTTAAATTATGACTTAACTAACCTACTTGAATGAAATAAACACTAAACTACTACTATAATTCCCTATAGTCGTATATAAACTGCCATCGTATCACAAATTGCAACATTTAGAGAGATGTCCCAAGAGTACGGTAAAGTTGAGTAATTGATATTTGAATTCGATAGAGGTTTTGTGTAGAGCTACCAAATATTATGATGTTTGCGAGATAATTTAATTATTTTAGTAATAAGGCTAACTTAGTAACTTTTATCTTTCTCGGTGTAATAGAAGGTCGAAGATCCAAAAAAGATTTAACGTTTGCGTTACTTTGGTCAATGAAATAATATGAAATTTTGACTACGTACCAATGTATATAGATTTCGAAGCACACAGTTTATTTTATAACAATAAAGGAGATGAGATATGTAATAAAATGAATGAGATTTCAGCATGAACTCATTTGTAGTGCAATTAATAAAAGAGAAGTGCCTATCTCACATTTTGCCCAAACTAAACTTAAAAATCTGAAATTTTGCATAGAGGTTCCCATTTTAATAACGAAAAACGTCTTTGAAATTCCCAAAGAATCGAACTGGTGGGCGGTTGTTAGTGTACAAAATAAATCGTACATTAACGTCGATATATTTATATGTAGGAACCTACTAGATGGGACATTTCATAGCAAAAAGCCGCGCGCGGGGTCTTAAGCCTGTCTTGTATTCTAGATCCCATCAGAAACATAAATGTAAAATGAGAGCCAAAATCCAAAATTGTGATATGTATATAATATATGCATTGGTTGTTGACTTCAGCGACAAAAGAAGTGAGATCTAAATGGGTGCCAAAGTTCAATGGTCAGTCCTGCAATTTATTTATAACAACATAAAATATTTTATAACAACTTAAAATATCATTTCTTCTTATAACTTAGGATAATATGTTGAAGACTAAGGCTTTGGCTTGGCTAGTTTCCATAAACGAATTATTATTAAGTAGGTACCTAAAAGTACAGTTTCTACTAGCAAGCCAAATTTTCGGAAGAATAAAATAAGAACTTACAGCTTTACAACTTGCGAAGGCTATAATTCGTATATATATGAAAACTAGCCAAGCCAAAGCCTTAGTCTTCAACGTATTATCCTAAGTTATAAGAAGAAATGATATTTTAAGTTGTTATAAAATATTTTATGTTGTTATAAATAAATTGCAGGACTGACCATTGAACTTTGGCACCCATTTAGATCTCACTTCTTTTGTCGCTGAAGTCAACAACCAATGCATATATTATATACATATCACAATTTTGGATTTTGGCTCTCATTTTACATTTATGTTTTTGATGGGATATCATTTCTTTTTGTACAGAAATTATTGAACACAATCTCAAACTCAAAACATATTTATTCAAAATAGGTACCTACAAAGTACACCTTCTGAACGTCATGCTTACAGAGCATAAGACGTGATGGTGATAACTAACTACGGTATCTTAAAACTAAAGCTACGAGGGTTCCAAACGTGCCCTGGTCTGAGAAGAGCCCGCAACAAACTCAACTGTGTTTGTTTTATTATCACCATCTCACAAATATTTGAAATTATATATACAATATAACAGTTACATAATCAGCCGCTGTAACAATTCATACCCATGCCTTGCTATCATTCAAATAATCCTTTACACTGTAATAGGACATTTATTCATCTTCATAATATTAAATAGGTAATCACTGTCGTTACATTATCAAGAAAGCTGCCGGTGCAACAATATCATTTCGATGGTGAGCCCACCCATGGTAACAACAGGTCTTAGCATCCTGTTTACACTCAGGTGACAATTTATGCACCTCAACGTAACGTACCCAAATTGCAAACAATGGTCATCCATAGAATATAGCGCGAAGTCGGCGAGATCGAATCCATATTATAGTATAGCAAAAGTTTTTAGTGAAACATTGAAAACAAGCACGGTAAACAGTCGATATCACTAAAACCACTATAAACAATGATTAAAAATCACAATGACTGACAACTTGAACTGACGACTTCAAATACGTTTCTTCTTCTTTTTGCTGTCAATGACGTTTCGTTGCACAAAATGCGTGAATACGAAGGTAAGGTTTTAATGCAACTATATTATTATTCATTATTATTTACATTAAAATAATAATTATGTGTCATTTTCAATAGTTAACAACACAAAATAACGAATTTAAACAAAGACCTGCAGTATGATTTATGTAATAGGAGTTTTTTTTTTACTTAACAACTCTTGTTTTATTTAGTTGTGCATGCACTATGCGTAGAATGTAATGCAAGTTGCCGCAGGAAGTGGACGAGGGAGTTACTACCACCGCTTAAAGCAGTATTATTTCAAAGTAACGGTTGAATGTCACGTACTTTGACGTCCTTAAAATAATGATTAAAACACTACAACATGAACGTCAACAATATTAAAATAATACGGCTTTTAGCGATGGTAGTATGCCCCGTGTCAGAGTTTTGATCTATCCGTAGGTAGATCATAAAAATGACGATTTTTGGACGTTTATATCTAAATAACCATTTGAGGTGTGCTTATGAAATTTGGAGCACATACGTATCTCGCGGGTCTCAATATATGAGCCAAATTTGACATGTTTAAGTGTAATATGTAGTTTTTGAGTTATGAGGGGGTCAAAAGTGGCTCCAAATGGTTCGTGTAATATTACACACGGTGCTGCCAGTTCTTTCTTTTTTGGACTTTGGCTGGACACGCTTCCGCGTGTCTTGATTAAGCTAATACTGCGCCGATTACTGAGCCGATTCGCTTATGGTGGTGATCAAGCCCTCTCAGACAGACTGGTGGTCCCGCTAGATCTCAATTCTCTCAAGTGAGAGCTGCAAGGTGTCCCAACTTATTTCAAGACCGTTCCCGATTTTTGTCGAAGCATGAGAAGCCATGGTCGCAGTAACTGTGGGTAATAGCACTTGACGTCGTCGGATCACGCGCGAGTCTGTTGGAACCGTCTTGTTTACGGGTAATTGAGTTATTGGAACTGATTTCAGATATATCAATATCTGAGGGGCAAGAATACGTATTATAAAAAAAAGGCGGAAGTATGCCTCCCTCATAGAGAGTTATATATTTGTTCCGTTCGCCGTGGAGACCCTGGGGCCATGGAGTCTTAGTGCCAAAAACTTTTTACGAGACATTTCACCGCGGTTAATTGCCTCATCTGGTGACAGAAGGGCTGGCTCATTTTTTGCGCAAAGGATCAGCCTGGCTGTCCAGCGCGGTAATGCAGCCAGCATTCTTGCCACCATTCCACGCGGGCATGATTTATATAGTAATTAGGTTAGGCTAGCTAGCATTAAGTTCTATTGTATTATATTATTAAAAAAAAAAAAAAAATTAAAAGAATACGTATGTCAATATACTACATCAGACCATATCGTTAAATTATCTCATGATAGCAGCAGTCATGGTAACCCAATAAAAATTTAATGCCAAATTTTTATAACAACAGCAAATATTATAGGAGAACTTGAATTATGAAAATACTAGATGACATTCGCGACTTCGTCCACGTGAATTAGGCTTTAATAACGAAAGCCTACATCAAAAATCTTAAGGTTTAGGTGGTGATAATTATTTAGGTAAGTGACCCTTTTATAAAGTTTCTTCTATCTATAATAAGATACCTATCACGAATGTCATTCCGAACAAGTGGTAAATTCACTCAACGTTTCAAAAGCACTTGTAATAAGTTTATTTGATTTAAAAAAAATGTTTGAGGTATAGAGTTTATAAAATAGCCACACGATACACGAATGATACACAACACACACATACACGAAATTATAAGGTACCTTATAATTTCGTACCTAACGGTTGGTAATAATTTAGAAAACCACTAAAGCAGATAATTCGGTAATTACGTATTAATGTATTGGTCTCAATAATCTTGCAAATATCAATTTAGCGAACTAATAGGAACGTCTGTATAATAATTGTGGTACTAATTTCATGAGCGGTGAAGGCTTGAAGTATCTCTACGTGATCAAATTAGATGAACTTTTTTTATTCATACGCAAGTTAGCCCTTACTGTAATGTAAAGTGGGGCTCACAATACAGTCTAAGTTAAAGTTGGATAACCTGAAAGGGTGATAGCAATCCACGCTAATGAGTGCTACTATATTATATACCTAAATGCGAAATTGTCTGTCTGCTACGCTTTCACAGCCCACCTGTTCAACCGATTTTGATGAAATTTGGTATGCAGGTAGGTTACATCTCGGGTTAGGATATAGACTACTTTAACAATAGAAAAATTAAAGAGTTTCCACGGAAATTAGAAATTTAATACACGTGTACGAAGTCGCGGGTATCATTTAGTTTATGATAGGAACCCAAATAGGAAGCCGAGCATCAGGCTATCGCCACTTTTACACAGGAAGACAAGCACAAATAACATTATATAGCAAAATGTCTATGTCTATCTGAGTCGTATTCCTCAGGGGTTTTCTTGGGATAATAATGCGGTGGTTTCCCAGGCCCCATACGACTCAACTAACAATTTCATCTCTAAGGTTATTAACGATTATTATTAAATGTTAATGATGATAGCGGAAACGACGCGACTCTCCGAGGTACGGGTGAAACTAAAAGGCCAAATTCGGACTTCCAAATTCTAGTCTTGGGTCAATGTTGCCTAACAATCGCAATAGACTGATATGCGTTGTCGTCCCTCAAAATCAAAATGTATGTAGATGCCGTGAAGTGAATTCCTAAGCCATGAATTACGAGGCAGCGGATTACATGGCACGCCGGGTAACCGCCCTCGTGACGTTTTTACCCTATTTTCCTATTCTAGAGAGTTACTAGAGCACAAAAATCACAAGCCGTATTATGTCACTCCTCACTACTAACTTAGTCACTGACATGTTATTATTACATGAAAAATGAGGAGAAACTTAGATGAATATATTCGTCTTACTTAATACGTCTCACATAATAAAAGTAGTAATAGCTGTTAGTATTCTATAATATAACTGTAACTGGACAATTTTCCAGTACATCATGAGTTTTTTATAATAGAAGACACTTAATAGAATATTCATCCTCCATATTTTAAGTCAATAGTTTATACTTAGTTTACTTCACTTTAATATTTTTATAGGTTAAAAAAAACAGTAATTAAGTGTATATTTTGTAATTAGTGTAAATAACGGTCATTCTATAAATTAGGCCTAAAATTTGGGGAACTTGATAGGTGTCTACCGAACACAAAGTTGTCTATAACAAGGTCTGTACCTTTGGGGAACTGTTGGTCCCTGAAAATATTGCTATTCGGCGATCATGAATAGGTATATGGCACGCTTACATTAGGCGCGGGATATTGTACGAGAGGCGTAGCAGCGCGTGGCGGTTCGGTGGTGTGGCCTTGGAAGTAAGAAAACGGCGTCCGCGCCCGGCCGCCTCTGTATACCTGGCGTACCGTTGCGACGGTACAAGCGACACGTCGCTTGAAAGTATACATTTTGTATGAAATGTGAAAGGAGCAGCGCTGCAGAAGCGCCGTGTCTGTACCTCGCCTGTGACCGTCGCCTCTTGTGTGTGTCCCGCGCCTTAAGTAGGTTTGGCCGTCGACTGCAGTTGTTTTCGGTCACCGACTAGCGTAAACTGTAATTCGGTTGGCAGTGAACGACTTAGTGTAAAAGTTGTTACGGTTGGCCTTATTCCCAAGTAACACAAAACTGCATTAAAAGATGTCACATGAGGTCCACATCGGTAATTTAAGCGTTTAGGAAGACTTATTAGAGTCCACCGTTACTTTAAAAGCTTAATATTACACTTTCTGTTGTACATTGACTTTATTAAGCACCACGAAGGCACCGCTGTAATGTTGCGAGCGTTACTATCAGGTGCGCAGGTCATGTTATTCAGCTCTTAGCTATTTTTAGTACTTTCAGCTACAATGAAGTATTTTTATGGACTCTTAACTAAGCTATTTTCTGAATAAAAGGTCACATGTGTATCCTTCAAATGTTTGCATTTTAACAAACCATATGTGAGTTATTATAATGTTATCAGTTATTCTGTGAATTCAATTATCGCTTCATGCTGCATATATTTGAACTTTCTCAGTTTTAATCAGCTATAATATGCACTCTTATAACTGCACTTATCTAGCCCACATGTTCACTTTGGGTGGACGTATATGGTGTTAAAGTACAGCAAACTGGTATAAAACTATTCACTTGTACCTCTTTGTCCCTACTTGGGCTGAATAATTGTACTGCCGTAGGCATTTAATCAGCTAATGCAGATATATAAGATCATGAATACTTGTATTATGTATGTACGATTTAACTAGAGGTTATAATAAATACGGTATAATGTACCTATTGTTGTTGTAGAAAATGTGGAAAAAAAGAAAGAGAACTGGTGGAATACCCCGAAAAATTAATACAGAATACCTAAGAATTTTTAAAGGGAAAAAAACAACCGCAAGTTTAGTGAGCCATGAAAGAGTGCAAATTTTAGAAGAGGAGGGTTCCGTATCTGGATGCAGTAATGCTAATTTAGGACAAGAATTTGAAGTCTTACTGCTACTTAGCGCATACCAAAATGTACTTAGTTTATTTTTTGTAAATTGTTCTTTTTAAAATTACAACTGATATCTTGACGTAATCTCGTAGACTCGTAGTAGGTACCTATAACCTATTAACAGAGTGATCACCTATAAACTTTCCCTAGAGTATTTGATTATGTTATGAATTATGATGAATGAAATGTATCTATTATCCTTACGATTTTATATTAGGCACAATAAAATTATACCTAGCCTTTATACACTACCTAAAAACTAGGTTTTAAAATAAGTACCGACCTATTTAGCTCATGCCCAAACGTTCCACCACGGACCCCTAAAAGTTAATCCTTGACAGATTATATACAGCTGTTCATTGGGAGGGTATTTGCGTATATGTTACCGACTATCAAGCTCTACATCAATCTATGGCTGACTTGTTAGACACAAGAATCACTCGTATCAGCTTTTTGCTGATTAATATACCCCTAGCACCTTAATATAGCTCTTGAAGCATTTATTTGGCATTATTACGGTTCACATTGCTTGTCCACCATTTTCCATGTTCTAAACTACTATATTTATGATATTTACTAATTCTTTTTATTTTGTCTACGAAAATATCTACTGGATTCGAAAAAGGTTTTTAATAATTTTTATGTAAAAAGCTTTTCGTCAGATTCAATGTTCCATAATTAAGAAATTGTTGGCATTTTTAAAATATTACAGTCCATTTTATAATAGGATTTCCTAGGAAACAGTTATATTTCGAGAGCGCGTGAAAATTTTGGTCTAAAAGTATATGATATTTGACAATAAACTTGCTTTCCCTATCAAATTTCAGGCACTAATAATACAAATACAAGTTTTACTTACCGAAAATGAATTATTAACTTTAACTAATGGACATATATTATGTCACATTGTATGATGGTGCGCATAAATAAACAATGCTGCAGAATATCGAGATAGTGTGATATATTAAAGAATATATGGAGTAATATTTATTCACAATTTCGCCGCTCGTGCTCTTTTAACTGCTTAAAAGCGTAAAAAGGGTGCTGGTTTGTAGTTTGAGCTGTATAATAAGTAAAACATACTCTCTGTATCAGCCGATGTTCAGCTCTTGGGGCGACCGTTACCTTTGTTAATGCTTATTAAATGCTTATATAACGCAGTTGTAGGCAGTTAACAAGCTAGTTGCTGTATAATTTGTGCCCAAATCAGAGTTATATCTTCTGAGGGTGCTATTATTCAGCTTTTATTCAGCTAATATGTAGCAAGTTTGCAGCTAAAGTTTCCAATGTGGACTGTGATTCAGTTGATATGCAGCACTTTTGTGTTACTTGGGTTCGGTCATAATAGACGGAAATTTGCTGTTGGCAGAAAACCGAATACGGCCAACGCATTCGGTCACCGTCGTAATGTAAACAGGCTAATTTAAAAGCACTTTTTAAAATTTATTTGAATGAAAAAAAAAACATGAGAGTTCGGTTGAAATCAATACAGTTAAACCGAATACAGCCGACCTGATGTAAACACGCCTTATGGCATTTAAATTCAATGGAGATAGCCCAAGACGGAAATATTTTGAGTAGGTAATTTATATTCGGTTTCTATTCAAAGATAGCATATGGGAGTTTTGGACTACTGAATTCCGATGTCCGTAAAAATAAAACTAGCCTTGTTGTTTGTCAGCACTTTCTGCTTTGCTCGAATTTTTAGGGAAGGGCTGGGAACTCCTAGACAGATGTGCATGTCTATTGGTTATCATAATCATTACTTACTTACTAGATGATGCCCACCGATTTCATCTACGTGGATTGAGGGTTTTGGTTCCCGCGGGAATGTATTAATCCGCGGTATAATATATCTCCATTTCAATTTTCAGCCAAATTCATGCAGTAGTTGTAGCGACATACGTTGAAGCTCATACTATCGCATTTCGCTGACCGCGAGAATGCATCGTATGAAGCCAGTAGGGTTGCATCAGTTACCACCCGAGTGTCGCGCGAATTGGACCTTTTAATAAATTATTTGACGTGTATCCAGAGTTTTACTGAGTCACATAGCGACTAGTGGTAACGCATGCTCGGTACATACCTACATACTTACATGTAGTGTGGTATCAGTAAATTGGTGACCCCGAACGACTCGAAATGAACCCACAACCATCGGGACAAATAGGGCTCGGGCTGGCACCCGGTCCCACGGCCCAGGTGAAAGAAGAAGGAATTTCTGGAATGGCGGCGATTACGGTGACTTCAAGAGTGCCTGAATTTTGGTCAGACCACCCACGACTGTGGTTTTTGCAAATAGAAGCTGTATTGGCTCCCCAGAAGCTGTCAGATGAGGCACGTTACAATCTTGTTATTACAAAATTATCTAAGGACGCAATTCAACAAGTGACTGATATACTTATTTCCCCACCTGAAACCCAAAAGTACGAGGCTTTAAAAGCGCGCCTCCTTGCTGTGTATGAAGAAACCGAAGTGCGGCAACTACAAAAGTTGCTTAACGAAATGGAGTTGGGAGATCAGCGGCCGACTCAACTACTCCGGCGAATGCGGGAACTAGCGAGAAATAAAATTCCTGATGAAACACTAAAAATTTTATGGCAAGGCCACTTACCCTCTGCTACGCGTGGCATAATTGCAGTCACCGAGACGAGCGACTTGGACGTGCTAGCAAGAATTGCAGATAAGGTGATGGAGACAACAGCTGTAAGTGCTACTCAACTAATCTCGGAAGTGAAAACGACGCCTACCGCTCATACAAGCTGTTCGTGTGACTCTACGGCTATAATTAACGAGATAAAGAGAATCGACAAGCGAATAGATGGACTGCAACGTGGTTCCCTGCGCACCAGGTTCCGAAGCCGTAGTCAGAGTAGAGGAAGGTCGTCTAGTGCACAGAAAAAACCAGCGCGAAAACCAGATTGGCAGTGTTTTTACCATTTCCGCTATAAGGATAAAGCGCATAAGTGCGTGCCACCCTGCAGCTGGAAGAAGGAGGAAAACTGCTAGAGGTACAGTCAGTGACGGGTAACTGTACCCAACCTGTAAGTAGCAACCGTCTTTGTGTAATCGACCAAACGACCGGGTTACGATTTTTAGTAGACACTGGTGCGAACGTCTCTGTGCTTCCTGCTCGTAAACTTAGGTATAATAGTTATAACAGTGCTGGATACAAACTATATGCAGCGAACGGTACGGAAATAAAAACTTTTGGTGTAAAGACTTTAGTGTTGGACTTGAAAATGCGTAGACCGTATCGTTGGACATTTGTATTGGCTGCAGTAAATCAACCTACTTTAGGTGCAGATTTTTTAATTCACCATAAACTGTTAGTTGATTTAAGTAATCGTAAGTTAATAGACGAGGTAACTAATTTAAATATTATAGGTTCAATTGTATCTTGTTTTCAACCTACCTTGAATACCTTGGATACGTCACATCCCTATTTTAACCTTTTGTCAAAATATCCTGACATAACAAAACCTGTTTCTTTCAAGGATACTCCTAAGCATACAGTGTTTCACCATATAGAGACGACCGGGCCGCCCGTACATGCGCGTGCGCGCCCCCTGCCTCCCGACAGGTACAGAAAGGTTAGTGAAGAATTTCGCGTAATGCAAGAATTGGGAATTTGTCGCCCTTCGATGAGTGCATGGTCAAGTCCGTTACACGTAGTTCCGAAAAAGAACGGAGAAATCCGACCGTGCGGAGATTACAGACGACTGAATGCTGTTACGAAGCCCGACAGGTACCCAATTCCGCGATTGCACGATTTTACTTTTGTTTTAACAGGAAAACGTGTTTTCAGTAAAATTGATGTAAATAGAGCGTACCATTGTATTCCAGTTGCTCCTGAAGATGTCGAAAAGACCGCGATTATTACACCCTTCGGGCTGTATGAATTTCCCCGAATGTCATTTGGTTTGCGCAATGCAGCACAGACTTTTCAACGCTTCATGAACAATACTGTTTTACAGGGATTAGGAATCGAACGCACGGATGGAACTTTTGAACCTAGTTCAGAATTCATATTTTGTTATCTTGATGACGTCATTGTAGCTAGTGACTCGAGTTGTACGCATGAACGGCATTTTGAGGCCTTATTTAAACGTCTGAATGATTATGGCATTACAATTAACTTAGCGAAGTGCTCATTCGGACAGTCACACATCGAGTTCTTAGGGCATGAGGTGACCATCGAAGGCATTAAGCCATCGCTTGATAAAGTTAAGGCCATCGTCGATTTCCCTAGACCCGAAACGGTAGCACAGCTCAGAAGGTTTATTGGTATGGTTAATTTTTATAGACCTCATTTACCCAATGCTATGGCACATCAGGCTGAGCTTGTGAAGCACATTGGGGTCGCGAAAAAGAACGATAAGTCATTAATCGTGTGGGACGACGCAACTAATGTAGCATTCTTGAACTGTAAGAAAAGCCTTCAGGAAGCCGCGACTTTGTCTTATCCCGTATTTAATACACCACTAGCGTTGATGACGGATGCATCAAATACTTGTGTGGGTGCCGTATTACAACAATTAGTCGACGGTCATTGGAAACCATTAGGTTATTTTTCGCGTAAACTAACAGATACGCAGACTAAGTATAGCACGTACGATCGCGAGTTATTAGCAATATATTTAGCTATCATTCATTTTAGAAAAATATTTGAAGGAAGAGCGCTTACCATCTTTACAGATCATAAGCCTCTAACATATGCATTTTCTAAACTGTCTAGCGATAAAGAAACGCCACGTAGAACCAGACAACTCATGTACATTAGCGAGTTCACAACAGATATTCAATACGTTGTAGGTAATGATAACGTAGTTGCTGATTCGTTGAGTAGGATAGAGACAATAACATGTCCAAGTAGTTTGGATTACGAAGCAATTGCTACCGCCCAGTGTGCCGATACTTATGTTACACAATGGAAATATGATGATAGTAGCAACGTTAACATTAAAAAGATACATGTACCTAATATTGCGAAACAAATTTTTTGCGAAACGTCAACTGACAATATTAGACCGTATTTACCTAAACAATTTCGTAAATTAGCTTTTGATCTGGTCCATAGTTTAAGTCATCCCGGAATCAATACGTCACGTAAGCTAGTATGCCAGCGTTATTTTTGGCCGGGTATGAACAAAGATGTCAATAAATGGGCAAAGACTTGCATTCAATGCCAGAGGGCAAAGATTCAACGTCACACTGTGTCCGGTTTAGGTCAATTAGCACCAGCTGGACGCTTTGAGCATATTCATACTGACATTGTTGGTCCATTGCCGACGTCAGAGGACGGATACAGGTACTTACTTACCATAATCGATAGGACCACTCATTGGACTGAAGCTTTCCCCATTCGCGATATGACGGCAGAGACAGTAGCTAAGGTAATCTACGACGGATGGTTCACCAGATTTGGAATTTGTCGGTATCTGACATCTGACCAGGGTAGAAATTTTGAAAGTAGTCTTTTCTCCGAGCTCATGAAGTGCATGGGTGTACATAGAGTCAGGAGCAGTCCTTATCATCCCCAGAGTAACGGAGCTATCGAGAGGTGGCATAGATCTCTCAAAGTTGCTCTCAAAGCTCGACTGAATAATACTTCGTGGGTCAATGAGTTATCTACGATTCTATTAGGGCTCAGAACCACATTACGAAGCGATTCTAATCTTAGCGCCGCGGAACTGACTTACGGACGTACTCTTAGGTTGCCAGGTGATTTTTTTGTATCGGCTAAGTCCGAAGCGTCAGATCCTCACACTTTAGTACAGGAGTTACGTGATAAGATAAGAAAGCTGAGATCTGTTCCAGCTAAGCAACGTGATTCACGTACTTTGTTTATTCACCCAGACTTAAACTCTTGTGAATATGTTTTTATTAGGGTAGACGCTGTTCGTAAACCCTTACAACCTCCCTACGACGGTCCCTATCGTGTATTAAGTAGAGGAAAAAAAGTTTTTAAAGTACAGCTACCTAGTAGATGTATTAATGTATCCATAGATAGGCTTAAGCCAGCGTATGTACTTAACGAACCAATAGGTATGAACTTTGTTTCTTCTAGTAACACATCCAGTAATAGCTGCGACGTAATACCCGACCACGCTCCAAGCGCTTCTAGCAACTCTATACCTTGTAAGAGAACCCGCAGTGGTCGTGTCGTACGCCCTCCAGCGCGTTTTAATATATAAGTTTAGATATGTAAGTACTGAGGTAAGTGTAGATTTAAGTAAGTATATAATATATCCCTACAAGAGTATATCCTACCTATTTTACCTATTTTATATCATACAGGCCATTCAAGGTATGGTAGTAACTAGTAACGTATGTATTCTAGTAATAGTATAGTTATAATCTTTTATAGTAGGCTAGGATAATGCTATATTACGGACAGACAATACTATAGTTGGATAGGTAGTTAGGTATAGTAAGTAATCGAAACTAGTTGCATTGTAATGCAAAGGCAAGTTTGTGCATGTCTAGCACATTCTTTTACAAGCCAAAGTACCTACCTAGCTATATGTAACTACGCAGTAAATACTTAGTTCAATAAATATGTAAGATTCGATTTTAGTATTGTAATTATATTATGTCCTACTTTATAGATTTATAGACACTAGTTTGACATTATAGACTTGAATTTAAGGTCGAGATTTGAACGGAGATTACAAATGCTTAATCAATTTTCACGAGTTCAGATATTTACTTACGTCGAAATTTTTTTAGGTTAAATTTTTATTTCCATGTGAACATAATTTTTGGAATCTCAGTAATTGGCGAAATTCGGTAGTACACACACGTCCATGATCTTTACGAACATGGGAAAGAACCAGTCGAAAGAGTCTAAGAACGATCAAATTATAATTGCTCAAAATTCCACGGAGGTAGAGGCGCACATGTCCCGACAAAGCATCATGACCATGGTTATTGTCGGATTACTCATTTTCATCGTGGGCTGTGCCATGATCCGGAAGGTTCGGCGAGGCATACGGCGGCAGTTCCGTAGCCGCATAAGGGCTTGGCTCCGCGAGGAAGTTACGGGGGCAGCTCCACCTCTTACCCACGTGCAAGTGTTGCAGCCGTCGGTAGCAGCACCAGCAGCGGTCGTGAATTCCACACCTAACCCCGCTCCTGTTGCTACCCAATACGCGTAATTTGTCCGTGTGCTATAATCTAGTAAGCTCCTACTGCGTGTGTAGTGTGTACCTTTAAGATACCAGTTTCAAAATTTATTTTACCTATTATTTTAATCCAAAAATTATGTACTTAATTACTACCAAACTGTGTCGAAATTATAAAATGTAGACTGTAGTGTTAACCTACACATAGGAAATCGTTGAATAAAACGATAAGGTATTAAAGTTATTATATATTATTATTATATATTTTATTTTTACAATTTTTTTTATATACATTTAATTTACCTTATGACTATAGAGTATACATTGTATAATTATCTTTTTGTGCTTTTACATTTACCTTTCTAGCTAATCGTATTTTGTTATTATAATTGCAGTGTTCGTACCTACTGTTGCGTTAGCAAATTGTTATGACAATGGAACTCGACTGAGATTGTTTTGTCAAAACAAGTGTATCATGTTGCATTGTGGCAAACTATTGCATTTTTAATGTATACTTAACCTATCTTATAAGCAATATTATAACCCTTATTTTCAAAAAGGGGGTGGTTGATGTAGCGACATACGTTGAAGGGCACTTCTCTGAAATGAGGTAAAAATCGAGTGGCGAAAAAATTTTTTTTTTTTTTTGATTTTTTGATTTTTTAAGTATGCTTTGACAAAGGGGTACCTTCATGTAACACAGTGATGAGGAAGGCCCGCGTCAGAACCTAGTTTTCTTGGAGAAATAGCGTGTTTGGTAATTATGGTGTGCATGGTAGTGATAAATTATGATTTGGTAATGAGGTTTGATGTATGGTGATTAGGATTAAGGTTATGGTAATTTAGTATAGACATGGTGATGAGAAATTCTAGAAATCCATAGAACTAAATCGAGGATCTTAGATCTTTGCACTCATTCAAGAAGTTACTAACCCACAAATTCATTCAGATCATGATCATCGCTGAGATATAGGATCTTTATAAAACAAGAATTTATTTTTATGGGCGTGCAAAACTAACCTCCTATAATGACAATTAGCTGAATTCTTGAAGAAACTTAATAAGTGGACAAACAGTAAATTTACCTGGGTGAATAAGAGAAAGATGAATTGACCAAGACTTTTCACCATAAAATTCTGGCTGGCTGGCACCATAAAAGGACGAGGCTGGTGACCCAGCCTCGTCCTTTCCTTCAGCCTTCAGGCTCTTCAGGCCCCCGACCTTCTCGTTCAAACCCCCTAAAACTTTCAACATGAACTACAAAGTCTTTACAATTACCTAGCAAAAGATTAATTGGCAGATCCAAACACAAACGTAATAATTATGAAACGTTCATACCAGGCGTATAAAAGATACCATCTATCGAAATACGAGATCAGTAATGATCCCGAGAGTTCTGTCTCTCCAACATAGCTACCTGATGCCACTGAAAACTGAGTGTGACAGTATCCTTCATCATAGTAAACCTAAGATCTTGGGAGAAGGGAAAAGTGCTATGATGAGGTATAAAATCTTGATGAAGATATAGTTAGAGATCCCATAGGCAGCATTTACCTAATCACCCAAAACTGACAAAATCTAGTCAAAAACCGGTAAATTCGCCGGTCATAATGCCAGACGTACAAGAGTGTGCGTGTTTAGCGGTGCAATCATATAAGCATTGCCGATCAAATCGTCTAAGTTCGGCTTCAAAGTAAAATAAACCATAACAGCATTGAATTAGAGCTCAATTTCGTGTATCCATTCTTATACGTTTAGGGTATCGTACATATCTAAACATATGAGAATGGATACATGAAATTGAGCCCTAATTAAATGCTTTTATGGTTTATTTTACTTTAAAGCCGAACTTAGACGATTTGATCGAAAATTCTTACATAATTGGGGGCCTGTTCTTCAAAATTATCAATTTTTCAATTGAAGAATTTTATTCTTGCTTGTCCCATCTTGTCGTTGAGCAATGCTTATTATAAATAACTGTTCTCGAGAGGAAATTATAAATCTCACTTACAAGTCGAATTCTGAACCCGATACAAGATCCATACGCTGCTGAAGATACGGAAGACCGAGTAGGACCCAGGCTACGTTGCTTAGCGTTTGTTGACAATATGATTGGAAACTGGAACCTTTTAAAATCGTTGCAGAGTTCCCAACGCAATCCTGTCAGTGCATAATACTGGACCAGACTATGATACCAATCCAACCGCAACGAGGAGGGCTGAAAAATTAACATCAGAAAGACAAAATCATGCCTAATACTCACGTATCAGTCCACCTAGAAATCATTGAGACCCTTTTGTAATATTTTGTATACCTTGGACACGCGGTTCAACTATGTAGGTCAAATTTTGAAAAATAAGTTTCCAGCTGAATCCGATTCGACTGGGACTGGGCAGCGTTCAAAAAGCTTAGAGATGTATTTTTCGACTTCGATAGTTCGAAGAACCAATAAAGGTTGGGGTCCCAAGGTGCTGGACTGCTCCCTCACGACATGGATGGATGACATGTAGCGAGTCGCAGGGATCCGCTGGATTCAGCGCAAGACCAAGGCTCAGAAGTCCTTATAAAAGGGTTATGTGTGGACAGCCAGACCAGCAGTGGACGTCATCAGTTGATGACTAGGATACATATTAACTACTTAATAAGTCCCTGTCTGGTTTTTTCACCATATTATGTCTCAAAAGTCAAAACAGATTCATGACATGCACCAAGTGGACTGCTGTTGACGTTCCGTTTATTCTATTTACTCTTTTGATGTTTTATCAAAAACTACTGAATGGATTTTGATGCAACTTTTTGCATTCACTAGATATTACTTCAGAGCAAATTTTAAAATATTTTTAATATTTATAAAATTAAGAATTATATTTTTAATCTATAATTTTCTAATTTTTACTGATATTTTACTGAATTTATTGTATTTATGTAGTTATTTCAGCCTAAATTTTATGTTTTTCAATTATTTTTAGTGTAATGTATATTATTTGCCAGTTATTTATAAATAATATGCCCAAAATATTCTTAATTTTATTATAAAATGCTTTTATTTGTGTCTTAATGCCATTTTTATAAACTTTTTTAAATTTCATTCATTTTAATTTTTTTAACGTCTAAATATATTGCAAATAATTATTTAAGCTTATAATAATTAAAAGCTTTCCTAAAAATAAAGAAATTTCAGAAATATCTTTGATTTAGTTTTAAAATAATTCAAAATGGTCATGGTAATTGTGGTAATTAGAATCATGGTAATGATAATTTCGCCATTTTTAAATTATTTAAAAATTAACAGATTTATTTTAAATTTTGCAAGCTATTTATGTGAATTAAAAACACGTTTTACATCATAAGAAAAAATAACAAGAAAATATAACGTGTATTTTAAAAGTGGTGATTTTTTTATGAATTAGATAGGAAAGTTGACAAAGTGCAGAATAACAACATTATTTCCCAATACCTTCAAAACGCTTAGACATGCGCTTAACCTGTTACAATAAGTTCTTCAAACACAAAAGCCTTACGTATTAATGCTATCATGATGGATGCAGTACATATATTATCATTGTTATCATAGTGTTTGCATCGGGTCACGTAAATTAGGAAAAAGTCGTGGGACAGACTTTAGTATCTCGTAATTTTTTCATTTTTCGTTATTTTGTTACATGTTACATTCAATTTTATAGGTTTATTATTTATTAACAATACATATTTTTTTAATTTTTTTTTAATCGATAGTTTTTGAGAAAAAAAATAATGTTTCCAACAACTTAGGCAGTGGGACAGTCATGGTAGTGAGAAATTTGAGGTTTAAGATTTTTTTTAAGATGGATCTCACCTCTTTTATCTTCTTTTTCTTGATGGATGATATAGAGGACACTATCTAGTGTCTACAAAAAAAATTACATAAGCCTGAGTTAGTTTTAAGGTACGTTCTCCAGCTTGGGACACGCTTTTTACAACATTTCGAAGAAGCATCCTGAAGCTCATACTATCGCATTTCGCTGACCGCGAGAATGCATCGTATGAAGCCAGTAGGGTTGCATCAGTTACCACCCGAGTGTCGCGCGAATTGGACCTTTTAATAAATTATTTGACGTGTATCCAGAGTTTTACTGAGTCCCATAGCGACTAGTGGTAACGCATGCTCGGTACATACCTACATACTTACATGTAGTGTGGTATCAGTAAATAGTTTTTGTGTGAAAGAGTAAAAAACATACACACATACAACCTTTCGCCTTTACGATCCTTTGATATTTATTTGAAAACTAGCTGATGAGCGCGACTTCGTCCGCGTGGTTTAAGTTTTTTGTTATTCCCGCAAGAACTCCTTAATTTTCCGGGATAAAAAGTAGCCTATGTCACTCTCCAGGTCCTCAACTATACCCATGCCAAAAATCACGTCAATCCGTTGCTCCGTTGCGGCGTGATTGAAGGACAAACCAACAAACCAACAAACAAAGTGACTTTCGCATTTATAATATTAGTAAGATATGATGATTTCGAACCCTTATTTTATCAGGGGTTGAATTTTCAAAAATCCTTCTTTATAACGTTACTAGCTGATGCCCGCGACTTCGTACGCGTGGATTGAGGTTTTTTGGTTCCCGCGGGAACTCTTTCATTTTCCAGGATAAAAAGTAGCTTATGTGCTATTCCAGACTATAATCTATGGTTGTGCCAAATTTCAGCCCGATCCGTTCAGCCGTTGGGGCGTGATTGAGTAACAAACATCCATACATCCATACATCCATCCATCCAAACTTTCGTATTTTATAATATTTATTTGATAATTTGTAATTCAAAATAATTTGTTAAACAAAAGTATTGAAACGAAGAACACGAACGAAACGAAGTAAGGATACTGGATAATAAGCTGTGCGTTGATGGATCAGTTAGTCAGCCACCTTTCCTTTTCCATGTGCAATTTTTTTTAATACATTATTGGATCTTTGGATGGAAATCTATTGGATAAGAAAGCTTTTCTAATCATAATATACCTTCTGAAAAGGCTACTTAAGGTCCCGAGACCGGTTTTATACTAAGGCCACACGATTTCACCGCAACTTAATATTAAACTGAGCACAGCCGTTATTGGTTACTATACGTATTAAACGCGATATTATCGTAAACACACGAAGGGAAATTCCATTTTCTGGTACATTAGCTGACACAATCTCAGGCTTTCGATTTGCTATGTAAAAAATTCCTGCCTTCGGATTTATCACGACCCTAAAGAGAGTCTTAAAATAGGCATGATGACTGATTTTGAAAAATGGTCAGATTATGTTTGGAAGTATCTACTATTTCGAAAAGATATCTTATTTCAGCAGAAAAATAAAGTTTGGTAGATAAAATTAGCATTTGAAATTTTAATTTTAAAATTCACGCCAAAACGTTCGGCGGTGTCATGGCGTTGAGATGGTCAATATGGTACCTATCATATACCTATACAAATTTTTTATTTTAAAGAGAAATCTCAACGCAAGGCAAGCAATAAAATAAAATAGAAATTTTAAAAGTGCGACAAGGGTCGTAAATTATTAAATAGGTTTAACACAGAAAAAATTCTCAGAAAACAGAATCATGGGGAAAGACATTTAGCGAAACCTAAGGGTCATTGAGATGCGATACTACGTTATTTATCGCCTAAAAATCAACAGGGTTTACGCACTTAAACAGAAATGGCTTTACAAACAGTCATAAAACACCAAAATTTCAATTTGGCCAGACAGCTAAAATTAAAGAAGGCAATAAATACGAGTCGACTACATTGTGTAGTGAACGCAGCGTTGATAGAAATCGATACCAGATGTTGACGGACCGCTAACTATAAAAAACAAAATTTAAAATTTAATACTGTAGAAATCTTTAAGACAAAACAGTTCCCTAGGGAAAGGGCGGGGTCTAAGCGACTTCGCGATTATTGGTTAATACAAATGCATGAAAATTATGTGACCAATGAGAGGAACAAATACTGTGTGTAGTTTTTTTGCAGTGGCACTCGCTGGGGGAAAAGGGCTGGCAGTGGATAAGAGGTGACGACTTCGGGAGAAGGGAAGATTCGATCATTCATTATTCAAGCTCCGAGCGCGATTCAGGGAGGAGAGTCCTCAAATCCGCGAATCTATAACGTATAAGAGTATAATATAGTTCAGGGTAAAGATTGGGTCTAAAGTTGTTTGTAAAATTAACAGTGTTAATTTATACTTTTCCACTAAATCAAATGGTTGTATAGATTCAGATCATATTATAGATAAGTTCTTTCGGGGAATAGGCTATTATAAGTGATTGTAGTGAGTGAAGCTGGTTGCTGAATATTCGGTAAAGTACACAATTAAGTTCAATAAGGTATCGTAAACAAGGTTCATAATAAGGTCGAGTAAATCGGTTAAGACATCTAGTCATAGGACGCCTGGCTAAATGGATGCAGACGCTAGCCTAGATTTTGTGTATGAGTTGATGATGAAAAGTGAGAATAAAAATTGGTCACAAATAGATATTATTATATTGATAATGCAAATAGTTACCATTATCTTTCTGCTTATAATGTTGTATAAAAAGAATTGGGTAAAAGGCGTATTCCGTGCAATGTTTGGACCTTGCTGTATTGTAAATACTCCCGCATCAAACATTGAGTTGGGAATGATTTAATTAATTTAACGACAAAATTACCTAAAGCTGTGAACCTTGGTGACATACCTAAAGTATATTCTTTGTCTAGAGTTACATAATCTGTGCCTTAAATCTTTCTTTTATTTTAAATCATGAATTAAAACTGTGTGCATGTGTGTATAGTTATAAGATAAGGTGTATATTAGGCTTAAGCGGCTGTAAGAGTTTTTATCTTTGGAAATTCTCTTTTCTCTTACTTTAGGAAGCCTAGGTAACGAGAATTTTCCCACCAAATTGATACGATTGCTTCAACAATCGAATTTGGTGTAAATAAATTAAAATCAGTGTCTTCTCTTTAATAACACTCCATGTGGAGTAATATAAATAAACTTTCAGACAATAAAAGTAAATAATATTAACAATCTCTCTTTTATTATTATAGATAAGTAACCTTACAGATTTATTATTGGAAGCTATTAAGATCTGAACACTTACCTACCTTTTGTCCTAATAATAATAATTACCATTTAATGACTTGTGCCAGAGGTTACGAATAATATTCCAATAATGAATTTCACCCCACATATCTAGGTTTGCAGTCACGATTCTTAACCTTAAAGAAACGAGCTAGGTAGTTTCTATATAAGTTATCATATTTAATTTAGGTCAGCAGGATAAATTCTTAGTTAAAATCTAGAAGCCGTATTTTGCTATAAGCAAAATCCATACACTACTTTTTATACGATAGAGCGAGTATTGGCTAAAATGAATAGCTAAATTTAACACAGTCTAGGAAATTACTGCTTTTACAAAATTGGCATAAGAGCTAAATAGGCCTGAGCTGTGTACATGAGGTATTAGCGGCAGCAGGGAACAACAGGTTTTTTTCTAGCATAATTATATAGCATTTGAAACGAGACGGCGATCTACAGCGGCGAGAGCGAGGGACAAAGCGGGTGAGCTACATGAAACAAAGGGTCAGGTATACGGCTATTGTATCGAGAAATGGGACGTAATCGTAGAGTATTTGGCACTTTGGTTGATTGGGAATTATACTTAATATTGATAATTTGATTGATAGTGATTGACAATATAGTCAAAGTAATCGGCTTCATGGCTGCGTGGTGACAAGCCGGCAGCAATGGTTCAGCACACCAAACACAAACTCCTCTCGCAGATCGACCTCCGACTTGAATTGGCCAATTCATAAACCTTACTATATAAAATGATATAAAAATTAAGTCCATGGACCAAGGGGCGGGCTAAAATGCCCATAAAAGATAGATCCAGCCGTTTACGGATGTGGAAATAAATTCGCGTCGGAGCGCATAAAGGAGGTCGAATGCAGCCCCTATAACAATGATAAAAGGCCTCGTGCAGGTGTAGGGAAATGTCCCCGTGCTCGGTTACCATTGGTCAGCTAAGATGCCTTTTAAAAGGAAATACACGTAATCAGCAACCATTCAATCCGACCCTGATTTGCAAACTCGATTTATTACATGTTACTATGCCATAAATTAAATAACTCTAAGTTAAATTCCGCGGTAAGGTATCGATACAGAATACCAAAATTCAGGCGGATTGATTAGGTCTGCCTTACGCGTTCACCCAGCGTACTGAAGCTAAGTATCAGTTTTACTGGTAATTCATGACAAACAAATACGACTACCGGATACTGGAAGTGCCACTAACTCTACAGTGTTATTTTCCCTTTCCTTAGGTTTATAGGTTTCCTCACTTATACTAGCCACGATATTTTATTAGCTAAGACGATCACGCCGGTACCATCACAGCGTCGTTGTGACGTCACTATTGTTATTACCAATGTACTCTGTGCAGTGTGCAGCAAGCAATAGTGTGATTTTCAAAGCTCGAAAACAAACAATTGTGACGTCATTCGCTTCTTTGTGTTTTATGCAATATAGCGGATTGATGTATTTTATAGTTTTATTTTATCAAAATAAATAGCAATCTCACTCGAAATAGAAAAATAAATACGTTTTTTATAATCTATGAATCCTATTTCATTGGATAAATTCATAATTTCATTGATTCTTGGTTACTGTCATCATGCCTATTGAAGCGGTGATAGTCTAGTGGTTAAGACATCCGACCTCCTATACGAGGTTGCGAATTGGATCCCCAGACACGCACCTCCAATGTTAAATTTGTTAAAGTTAAACTTTCTATAGTTGTAATTATCTTTTCACCACTTTACTTCACCAGTTTTTCACCAGTTTAGAAGACGTATAGTGGATTTTTCTGATACATATCCGTTTAAGTGACTTAATATGAAACCGTACTATCATTTCAGAAAATCTTTTATTAATATAATATATAATATAATATATAATATTTTACGTAAACTTTCGAATAGTAAACAATTAGTATACTGCGCTCAGTATATTTTGATAAATTATTATGTTTTTGCATTAAAATCAAAATATAGTGTCGACCTTAGTTCATAAAAGTAGAAGTCACCCTTGAGTGACGTCACTCTACTCCGTCTTTTGGCCTGGCGCCTAACTAAGTGGTTACCAATGTCACGAGTATTTTTCCAATGACTTATGAATTATATCACTATAACCCTAAAGAGACCCTTATGTACAATGAACTAGATGATGCCCACAACTTTGACTGCGTGGATTGAGGTATTTTGGTTCCCGCGCGAACTCTTTAATTTTCTGGGATAAAAAGCCTATGTGTTCTTCTAGATCTATCTTTGTGCCAAATTTCATCCAGATCATTTCAGCCGTTCTGGCGTGGGTCAGTAACAAACATCGATTAATCGATCCATCTATCTATATCATTTATAGTAAGTATAGAAATATAATATGTAAGTATGAAGATGTCCGTATTAGTAAGTATAGAAGTATAGATTTACTTTTTCAAATCCTATAGATACCTATTGAGGCTTATTATAAGCCTACATTTGGTAGTATCCCAAGTCACTCGGGCGTTCACCATTCCCTAAATACACGAGTTATTTAGTCCCATTGAGTCACCGATTTGGGTAATACTCAATATTATCGCGAACACGCCAAGGGAATTCCATTTTCTGGTACATTACCCGAGATAATCTGTGGCCTTCCTGTTGTACTTTGAAAAGGTTTTAACACATACGTCTTGAGATCAATTTGGAGTTGGACAGTTACAGTTGAGTATTTGAAAACTATACAAATAAATTACTTTTGAAGTGAAACTTCTTTAGATACATTAGGTACTAAAATTCTATTATTCATCAATGATCGTGATTTTAAAAAATCGATGAAACGGATGTTGTCGCCACGGTACAATTGGCGCCACCGAAAGAACGTGTATATAAAGCGTTCCATTCATAATAGGCTTTAGCCTGCGAGAGAATGAGATAGAATACAAGTTATGTTTATCTCATTATCTCGTAGGCTACTTTTCTGAAGTTTCACTTCTGCCGTGTGCGAATTGCACACACACACTTTTATTGTGATTATCAAATAGAGGATCTCCCAAAAGTCATATTATCCACGTCTCATGTTAGTTTCATGTCATTTAAATTATCGATTAAAGTAAAAAAGTGCGTCGAACTTTGATGACGTCACAATTTAGTATTTCATACACAATCCCGAAAAATTAAGGAGTTCCCGTGGGAGTTAAAGAACTTATTCTACGCGGACGAAGTCGCAGGCATCAGCTAGTAATATCATAAGTGACATAAGAGGCCATACGTAAAATAAATCATTTAATTTTCAAGTAATCACAGAATTGCGGAAGGACGTGGGAACCCAGCGCATTATTATCGTCAGAAAACTGCAACCATTATGTGATTAATGGAAAGGAATGACGACCCTCAGTAATGAGAAATACGACGCAGAGAATCACAGAATATAATAACATATTTATAGATATTTTAATAATATTATAATGTATTCTCGTTACAGAATTCCTTATTCCAATTTCAAAAGATTGTGATACGCTTCATGTGAGGTTCTTAATTAAAATACAGCAAAGTAGGTACGAACAATGGGGGCAGGCTTGACTAAAAAATATGGGGTTGTGTGTTTCACATGAAATACACAACCCCATATTTTTTAATGTGTTGTCAAAATCAAAATCAAATTATTTTTATTCAAATAGACTTTTTACAAGTTCTTATGAATAGTCAAATGAATCTACCACTGGTTCGGAATGCCGTTCCTACCGAGAAGAACCAGCAAGAAACTCGGTGGTTGCTCTTTTGAAAAAAAATAAATAGTATATGGTATGTTTACAATAATCTACATACAACATATACAGATACATAAGTAACCACTGTCCTGAGCATTGCGTTTACAGGCATAGTCCTCTGCAATCCTTTTGACGTAAATACGTCTTTAAAATTGCTTCCTTAGGGACGCAATTAAAAAATACTATGGTTAACAAAATCGGGGGATAAAGTTTAGTGTTGCAGCTACATATCTGTCATCCCCATCCAAATTTGAATAACACTACTGGACAGCTAAAGAATCAAATAATTTATTACACTAAGTCAGGACTGTAACACATCGCGCGCGGCGGAAGGGGAAGCCCGCCATTTTGAAGGTAATTCTGCTGCGTATAGAGATTTCCATTTAGTATAACTTTCGACTCGGTGAAGCTACGACGTTCATTCAAGTTTCAATCGTCAGCTCTCGTCAAAATCTACGTGTAAACCCGGGGGACTTCTTATGATCTTATGACATACATACATAATAATTATATATAGAATCTATTCCCCGTTACGAGACGTATTCACGTACAGCAAACGGTCGTGCCCGTAACACAGCCACATCCCATTTTTTATTTAAAGCCTTTTCAAATGAATGGCTCAAATAATCGTAAGTAAAATCTCTTTGACTTGTGTTATGTGTGTGTTTGTTTGTATGATTTGGTTATAAAGTGAGACAAAATTGGGTATAGCTAGTTAGCGTTCTCACGTAGAAACCGATTAGGGATATGGGTTCAATATTATGACGACAACACCCCTAACCGTTGAGCCTAAAAGATAATGATATCTTAGATTGCATCATCATGTACACGCTAAGAGGTAATTTTTGGTGCAGGAAATGTATTTTCATTCGCGTACCTACTGGGGCCATACTGCCAACGCTTAAAGATTGCTTTAAGCGTTGGCAGTATGGCCTAAGCAATATTACTCAAAATGACAGTTTCATGTCACGTACTTTGACGTTCTTGAAATAAGGATTATAATTCTAAAACACAAAAGTCATCAATAAGTAAACAATATGGCTTTAAGCATTGGCAGTGTGGCCTCTTTAATAAAGATCTGAAGAAACCCCCGACACATTAGAATAA
Organism: Erebia epiphron; assembly: GCA_963932025.1. Classification (NCBI taxonomy): domain Eukaryota; kingdom Metazoa; phylum Arthropoda; class Insecta; order Lepidoptera; family Nymphalidae; genus Erebia; species Erebia epiphron. The sequence continues at coordinate 53,797,736 of OZ009945.1, read as the reverse complement.
ACCTACATAAGCTAGGAAAAGACATGATTTTATCCCTGAACTTTTTTATCAAACGTAGATATCTTCTTTTTTTAATATATAAATCAAAGTCGGGTTTGTTCAAACACTTATAACTCTAGAACGGATAGACGGATCTGGATGAAATTTGGCACAGAGACAGATTATAGTCTGGAATAGCACATAGACTCTATAACCCGGAAAATTAAAGAGTTTCCGCAGGAACTAAAAAGCCTCAAACCACGCGGACGAAGCCGCGGGCATCAGCTAGTGAGAGATATATATCAGCCTTCGAATAAAAATTTAATCCTTGAACTATACGATAAATCATAGTATATATACACTCAGACACACATACATGACACAGACACACATAAACTATCAGCGATCAAAATTATAGCACACGTCTGCATCGGGGGTTGAAAAATAGCAATAGGAACATTGGAATAGCCCAGAGGAAAATATCATAATAAAACCTTTCAGAGTAGTTCCAGCCCGCATACAAGCTGCACAGTGCTAACTAACCATTATCGATTCGAAAAAGGCTTTTTTACAGGCTCTTTTATAGTTCTACTAGAATAGTAGAAAATGTCGAATTTGGACCGGCATGTAAGTGATCCACTCCAAAGATGAACTTTTCAAAATTCTATTTAAGTTAGGCGTGTCAACAATAATTTTAGATACGGCAATTCGCTTTTGCAAGCTTCTGTTACTTGTGTACTTGTGTACTTGTGTACAGTACATACTAGATACAGTACAGTACGTGTGTACAGTAACTAGATAATTCACGTGACTTCGTCCGTGTGGATGAAGGGTTTTTTAATTCCGCGAGAACTCCTTAATATTCCTTAGCTCCCCTGTACATCCGTACTTTCCGTATATCCTTCCCCAAATACAAACTATCTAAAGATAAGTCGTTAAATCGTAGCAGACAAACAGACAGACAGACAGGTAGGCAGTATGAAAATAGTACAAATATGAGCCTCATTAAAAGAAGGTAACAAAAAAAGTAAATAATAAACTGCAACATACCGAATAGTTTTCTTTAATCCACAACGGAGCAATGCGATTTTCTGTATGGATATAAATAAAGTCCTGAAGACTGGCACAGATTTATTTGTCATCCCGGGAAAACAAAGAGCTCAGTTTTTTTTTAAATTCAAGATTACGTTGTCACAGACATCATCTCGTACATATTTGTTTAAAAACAAAAACAAGCATTAATTAGCTCTGTACGGAGACAAAAGAAAACAGGGGGCTTACTACCATCAGTGAAGTAGTATTATTTTAACATTGTTGTCGCTCTTATTTCAGAATTAAAATCCTTATAATTTTAAGGACGTCAAGACGTGCCATAATAAAAGGCCAGTTTCAAAATAATACTGCTTGAAGCGATGGTTGTAGAGCTGAAGATGCCTCGTAGAGCTTATAGGGAAGTTAGGCAAAGCTTAAATTTAAATCGCTCGTTAAAAATTCTTGGGTATCAATTAATTTTAATTAACGTGCTTGAGGCTCAGTTGCAAATAAAAACATTTGTTTTAGCAGGAAATAATGATTTCGTGATAAATTTGAAGGTACGCAAAAAATGGCAAAAAATATTATTTTGCCGACCTCTCTGACACAGTTGTGAGCACTTTGGTCTTTTAAGTCGGAGGTCCCGGCTTCGATCTCCGGAATTTAATATAGCTACTATATCCATAACAAGTTAGCTCGCAATCTTTGACGACCTCCCTGGCGCTGTGTTGAGCGCTTTTGTCATAACGTGGAAGTTCCCGTGATCGAACCCGGCAGGGTCAATTTGGGACTTTATAATGATGACCTTAAATGAAAATGAAGTAATTAGGATCTGTCTGCTCAGTGAGAATACACCTTGAGCGCAAATTTGCGTCGCCCGCCTAACGAGTAGAACTTAGTCGTTCCGTATCAGTGTAACTTGTTTCTGCTTATTCAGATCACAGCTTCCAGTAAGTTTTCGGAAAGGAAACTCTTAATTGAAAGACTTTTGTGAGCTATGGAAGCTCGAATTGGTGCTTACTTGGTTTTCGTGTTTTATTGGATATTTTTACTTGCATTTAGATAATGCCTGAGTGCAACCGAAATTCGTTGAAAATTGATATTTTTATATTCTTTGTAATTACCTATTAGGTAGACATCGTTCTCAAGTATCAATTGCCATGTAACCCTAAATGATTGAAAATAAACGATTTATTTATTTATTTATTTATGGGTTTAATATCTTAATCGGCCTTAGTTCGAGGGCAATATATAAAACGCGAGACCATGATCTATAATCATGAGAATCTCATCCTTATATCAAACGCATATTTTCCTTACTTCTTTTACTTGCTTCGATATCACCTCAAAAGATAAAAGGCCTGGTTAATTAATCCAAGGGAGAAACAGTAAACACACTTAACGTACGGGTCTTTCTGCATTTCTAAAGCACCTCATAAAAGGCATACGAGTGAAAAGGAAACTGCGCACAACTAATTTTACCCTCTTTTCACGGAATCTCACATTATTTTTCTTTTACTGCCTTCTAAGAAAATTTTGCAATTCAGAAAACATGTTGGCATTGGAACCGCGCAGTGAGTTGTAGATCAAGAGGTGCGGATTTCGTAAAAAAACACGCGCCCTTGAAAAAGTATTATAGCGGGAAGATCCACGACAGTAGGTAAATCTATGTGGTACAGTGTGTATCCCGCACTTTATAGCCCGCGATATTTACCACACTAGATAAATCTTCCGAACTACTCTCAACGTTCATTTCACGTTGATACCGAAGCATCTTCAGGAGATGTTGACTCGACTTTACTATCGTGCATTGTCGAAAATCAAAGTATATTTATTTGTAAAAATTCTTTCCAAAAAACCGACTTCCAAAGCCACTGTAAAGTAAAAAATAATTTTGATTTCTACACACTATGTTGAAGTCGGGCGAGCCTGACGCGTCAACTTTGCCTATGTTTGTTATACTCGCCCGACTTCAACATAGTGTATAGAAATCAAACTTAATTTTTACTTTACAGTGGCTTTGGAAGTCGGTATTTTGGAAAGAATTTTTATTTTTAACTTTTTACCGTAAGTACTCTTAATCCCCACGGCTTAGGACCCTGCAGCATCAGAGTTGAGGAGTTAGGACACTATCTTTTCTTATAGAAGTAAGCTCCGAGAAACGCTCCGCTTACTTCTCAGCCGTCGAATAGATTGAACCTCTAGTATTATATCATCTCCCTAGAACAACACATATGGCGTACGAATGGGGGTAATATTTTCTTATTGTTTCGCACTACCAACTCATTGTTTACTATTATTGCCTTCCAGCAAATTATTCTTACTTTTTTCATTTAGTTTATTATGTTTTAGAAAAAAAAAGAGCTACTGTTTTAATGGGGACTGAGGAACGTCCTCATTAAACGCCGTCCCTTTTTGCCCACGTATTATTTTATTCTGAATCTTAATTAGTCCTGCGAAAACGTACTTTATACAGCTATCTATAATTTTTTACTTGACAGAGGCTTTGGAAGTTTGTTTTCAAAAAACTAGCGGTGTCGTCCCGGCTTCGCACGGGTAGCACTTGATCAAAATAGTCCATATCCATTAATGGTCAGTCGGCACTGATACGAACAACTCCACCATACGTTCTAAAATTTTGTTCAGCAAACCGCTGTGTACGCTTGGCACTTGAGTCTCCAATACGACGTATTTCGCCTGGGAAATATGTTTAGAACTAACAACTAAGTTGAGACCTGGCTCTTTTACGCATTTCGCAGTCTGTCAACAACAACAGTTAGATATTAAAATGTTTAAAAAAATGTTAGTTCCCTTGTATTTATTATGACATACAAATACAATTGACAAAATATATGATACCTATAAAAGTCAGTCAGAATTTGAATTTAATAAAAAAAATTAATAGAAGAATAGAGGTTTAACGTAAGAAGTTGAAAAAATCAAATTATTATTGCAATTTTCGTAGGGATCTCTAATTTGTTACTCGCTAATAAAGCAGCTTTCTATAGGTGAAAGAATTTTTAAAATCGGTCGAGTAGTTTTTAGTTTATCCATTACAAACAAACAAACAAACAAATCTTTCCTCTTTATAATATTAGTTTAGATAGTTTAGATGTCAGATTACATGCACATTTTCTTTATTTACCGAAGCAGGCAACTGAAACTTCAAACATCACGTGCTATGCACATGCAATTCAAACTACACAAGCAGCAAATTAACATTAATGAACTTAAGATAGCAGTCACGAGCGCGATACGGAATCGACTTGAACCGACCGAAATTACTGAAATTACAGCTAAAAGCGTTCGTGAGCTGCCTAATGCAGGAGCTCAAGACATAGGAGACGGGCGTTTTTATTCCCGCGTCAGTCTATATGAGAATAAAATATTTAAAAAATTGAAAACTATTATTTTATGTAAGCCATCTTATTTTATGGGCCTTTAATATTTTAAAGAAGATCTTTTTAAACCCGGTGGACTGACGACAACAAACGAGTCACTGGGAGCCGAGCGGATGGATCCAGACGACGCAAGACCGTGGAATGTGGACATCCTTGCAAGAGACCTATGTCCAGCTATGGACTTAGAGGTTGACGACGCCGACGACGACACCTAAGACATAAATTCCAAACTTTATTAAGCCTTTATATAATTTAATAGTCTTGATTGAACCGTAATTTAATCTCATCAATTAACAGGTACAAAAGTAGCGCATTTTGTACAGAAAATATTGTGAAAGCTATAGCATTGATTTTGGATTTGTTAGTTTGAGAAAGCTATTATATATTATTTTTTCTTTTAAGTTTGGACGTCATGCTACTATGCTACTCCTTTTTGTAGTTTTGTGTGGATTTCATGCTCTCTTTCTTTTAGCTTGTACCACACAAATAGGAAACCTCTCGAGCGCAGGAGCGACGTTTAAAGCGAGCACCAACTTGGGCCAGTTTTCAAAACTTAAATTGCCAAGTTAGTTTGCAATAAACGAACTATTTTTAAGTCTTCATTTGATGCCTGACGGTTTGCTGATCACTTTTGTGTTGCATGCATTGTTTTGGTATCTTCAATCCATTACGTTTGTCTTACAATAAGCTCGCACATGAAGGGTTCCGTACTATAGGGCAAGGGTTAACACTATGTACTTTCGAAAAACTTTCATAAGGAAACAAGAGAGAGACACTCAAGAATCACGTACAGGTATCTTGTATGGGGGCTTCATATCAAGATTTAACGTTCAGAATGGATACTGCGTAATTAATCTATGTTTGGATTAATAAATGCATATCAAAATATATCGGGAAGTTTGCCTATTGTTTTCTAAGTTTGAATGTTTTATTTGGTATACTTTGAGATGGTCAATATTTTGTTTTAAAGTAACGTGGACCTACCAAGTTTAATTCAACCATTTGTCTTTAAGATTGATTTCACGATTTTATTTTCCTAAGAATTAAAATTTAGTTTTTATCTAATAAATCGAGTCGCGTTGCCATTCAAGTTAAGTAGTTAGAGAAATAACGCTACGGAATTCTTTGCGAGCGGAGTTTTTAATTAAATTTTGCGGATGCTGGTTTCGTTCTTGTGTGTGCTAAGTCGCGGTTTTTACGCTGACAAATAAAATAATAGTGCGGTTTAGGTGTGAAGCAATAATTGTGAATACGTGCGCAGCTTTCCAAGGATTGGAAAGGATGTAGGTTTATTGATGCTATTTATTGATACTTCAATTATTTCGCTGAGCTGCGAAGAGGTGATATCTGATAACTTAACACCGCCTCTAATTTTCAGAATTATGTATGCTTTAAGTTATTTTAAATTACTTTGATGATGCCCGCGATTTTATCCGCGGGGAGTAAAATCAAACTTTCTCCGTTACGTTTTGACTTTATGTGTCCATGGTAACACTTGTTACCATGGTAATCCTTGTTTATGTTTCCAGGACTCTGTAATGAATTTTGATGAATATAAATTATATGTATAATTAATATAAATAAAATATGTATCAAACATGCTTTCAGTAATATAAACATGCGTTCATTTACCCTCAATTACTAATCTATATATTTTATAACGGTTCGTAAAGAGTTTACCCCAATAGTGTATTATCTATGACTCCAGTCGTGCGTCGGAGCTAAATACACAATTTTTTTAACTCCCGTAGAAACTTCTTTAAGTATTTTCCGGAATAAAAAGTTCCAGGGCCTCAACTATATATCCATGCAAAAAATCACGTCGATCCGTTGCTGCAAAAGTAACAAAAATTTGCTGATTTGCAGATTTTGCTAAAATTTAACAACAATTTAACAACAAGTTTTTATCCAGGGAAGTCAGATTACAACTGGATTTAAAAAATCACCAGCCACGGTCACCATCTAGAATTTCATTCACATTATAGTTTTAATTTATAATAAAATATGCCACAAAACAGCGTGTGTGGGCGGGTAGAAGTCAACAAATGTGAACGTCATGCGGTAATAAATTCACGTCAGACCAATAACGTAACTCTTACATTTACTTCCATTTTTGGCACATGAAAAATATCCAGGAAAAGCTATTTGTATCAGAGACATTTAAGAAAATAAGCTACGCACGACGACGTATAAAGTAAAATAATTGGGACGTTGCGTGTCTTAAAAATAAATAATTATTAAATGAGAGCCTGTCAATAGACGTAATATCTACGTCCACTGTTATGTAACTATTTTATGTAACTATTTAACCTACTATTTTTCACTTTCTATGGTGGGTAGGTAGAGTTAAGGAGTGTTAACTCATAGGAGCAAAGCTGAAAAAGTGTCCAGTGGTTGATCACTTTTCTTCTTGAATTTATCAATGTGTTTATGCACGTATACTAAATTTTCAAATATATATTGGTTGTGCACTGTGATTATATTGATTTCGTTAAATTTATCTCTTAGTGACTCTCTTGGTCCCATATTATATATGGCTCGAACAGCCCTCTTCTGCAGCACAAAAACAGAATTAATATCAGCAGCATTACCCCATAATAATATACAATATATGTATAAATGTCATATGTCATGTATGTCAAAATGTACACAACATAAATTTTAAATTTTTTAGTAAATAATAAATAATAATAAGAAACAGTGATAATAGTGAACAAAGTTCCTGGCCCACAAACTATTTCCTGGAAAGGATTCCTTGTGCTTATGGGAAGCCGGTTTTTATTCCCGAATTCATAGTTCTCAGGTTGATTGCATATAGTTAGAATATATAAACAGCATAACAATCCCTGGTGACTGCGATTCCTCAGGATTCCTGTGAATAGCGCGGGTCGTTTGGTCATTTGTAGCCACATTTGTATATTTGGAGGAATCCTATAAGAACAGTTTGTGAAGTTTGAAAAGCATAAGGAGTTGGCTGAGCTCGGTCTACTAAAGCGACCCTTATTCCTTATTTATCGGTTTATGTCCGGTGCGCATATAAAATAAAAATTACTCTCACAGAAAATAGCCCAGGTTTTTGTTTGCAAGTGTTTTCATTGTGATATTTTTTGTGTAAATTTTATTGTTTAATTGCATTATGTTTTAGTTTTTAATTTTTGCTGTCTTTTGCTATTTTTTTGTGTGTGTTAAGTATTATTTATAATCTTTGTTATTTTTACTTAGTTGTGGCGCCAAGCTACTGTGCCAGGATGAGACAGTCGGGGTGACATGACACTAGATAGCGTTCGCTGTGAGCAATGTTCCAACCCTCGTTTCTTCAAAAATCACAAAGGCCTGAAAATTCATGTAGGAAAAGTACATAAAACCATAAATTCATCATCGGTACAACCCATTTCATTCTCCTCCATTCCAATCGACTCACCTGCTGCCCCCCTATAGGAATCCTTAAGCACTTTTAAAAACTCAGTCCGTGTAATCAGACGCATTTCACGAGGTTCACGTCATTCAGTTTCCTCATCTCTTAAAAAAACCATACAAAATGTTTTATGTCATAACACCTGCCATAGCTGGGAACTCTTGCTCACGTTCGCGTACCGTACGCTACACGTGGACAAAGGTCAGAGCCTCTCCCTTACACAAAAAATAAAAAATAACTGCTCTAATAATGATAACAATTACAGCAACTTGTCTTCCCCTTCACTTCCTCCCTTAAAACTCAGTGTTACTTTAAATAAATTAATTGAAAATAAAGTAGGTGATGGTGATCTTAAGGGCGCGGCTCGGATTTTGTTTTCTGGTGACACTGTTGCCCCTGACACGGCGGAGACTCTGGAAGCACTGCGTTCCAAACATCCATCCCCATCTCATAATTCTTCTTTTCCAGACGCACCGAGCAGTGACGATTTGGTTTTTCAGGCCACTACAAACGACGTGCTGGGAGCTCTGTTGGCTTTCAGGAGTGGTTCGGCTGGAGGGCTCGATGGTTTGTCCCCACAACACTTCAAAGATTTGGTTTGTGGTCCAAATATCGACACAGATGGAACGCTCCTCAAGGCCATCACTGATTTGGTGAACCTGATGCTATCTGGACGAGTACCTCAAGAAATAGTTGAAACTTTATATGGTGCCAATCTATGTGCCCTCAAAAAAAAGGATGGTGGTATTCGTAGTATAGCAGTGGGTTTGACGATTCGGCGCGTCGTTTCCAAAATTTTCTGTAAAAAATATTACCTTCAATTTCATCTACATTTGTCCCCTTACAATTAGGCTTTGGAGTTAGGGGGGGGTTGTGAGGCAGCTGTTCATGCGGCTCGCACGTTCCTACTTAACTCCCGGGAGGAGGTACTCATTAAAATTGATGTCAAGAATGCTTTCAACTCAATAGATCGTGGTGTCCTCCTCTCGGAAGTAAAAAATAAATTTCCACAGCTGTATCCATACTTAGCGCAGTGCTACCGGAATCCATCTAAACTTGTTTGTAAAAAAAATTTACTGAGCTCCGCTGTGGGCTGTCAGCAGGGGGATCCTCTTGGACCTGCTGTTTTTAGTTTGGCTATCCATCCTATCATTTCAACGCTAAATTCAAAATTTAATGTTTGGTATTTAGATGATGGGACCTTGGGTGGCGAAGTGAACACAGTTTTGGACGACCTGAGCAGTATTATATCAAAATTTGAATCTATTGGCCTAGAACTTAACTTTGATAAATGCGAAATATATGTTCCAAATTCTTTTTCGGTTGATTCTAAATTAGATATTTTAGAACAATTCCAAAATTTGGCACCTGGTATTAAAATATTAAATGATGAGTCACTTCGTCTCCTAGGGGCTCCTGTACTAGAAGCATCAGTTTCTCAGTTTGTATAAAATACTATTTCAAAATTTAGTAATAACTCCCACCGTCTGCTTGAAATTAATCCACATATAGCTCTTACAATATTGCGTTTTTGTTTATTTGTTCCAAAATTTACTTATTATCTAAGATGTTCTCCATTTTGGAAATTTAATACTTTATTGGACAGTTTGGATGCTTTTGTTAAAAATATTCTCACTAGTATTCTAAATTGTCCAATAAGTAATCAAGGATGGTCCCAGGCTTCTCTTCCAATTAGGTAAGGAGGTCTGGGTATTCGCAAAATTTCTAGTGTTTCGTTGCCAGCATTTCTTTCCTCTGTTTACAGTACACACACTCTCTATGGCAAGATTCTTTAGGATCCAATTCTTTAGGATCCATGGAGGTGTCTTACTTGGCAGAGGCAAGAAATGAATGGTCAAGACTTAGTCCCAGCCAAGTGCCGGTTTCTTTTTCTTCCCAGAGACAGTGGGATGACATTGTTTGCAAAAAATCTTTTGACACCTTATTAGCTGAGGCCATTTCTAAAAAAGACCGTGCTCGTCTTCTCGCTGTCTCTGCAAAAGAGTCCGGTTACTGGCTACATGCTCTTCCCTCCGCCAACCTGGGCACTTTGTTGGACCATACAACACTCACTGTGTTGATTGGTCTTAGGCTTGGCGCCACAATAAACCAGCCTCATCGTTGACACCGCGGTGACAGTGTTGACGCCTTCGGCCAATATGGACTCTCCTGTTCGAGAAGCGCTGGTCGCTTCTCCCGTCATAGTACCATTAACGACGTCATCCGGAAGTCCCTTGCCACCGCTCATGTGCCAGCTGTACTGGAACCTATTGGTTTGGCACATAGCGATGGCAGGAGACCTGATGGTATGACGCTCGTTCCTTGGAAGATGGGCAGGTCGCTTGTTTGGGATGCAACGTGTGCAGACACTTTAGCTGCATCCCACATTGAGGCGACCTCCTCTGTGGCGGGTTCAGCGGCCATCAGCGCCGAACAGGCCAAGAGGCGCAAATATGAAAACCTCGATAGGAGCTTCATATTCGTGCCTTTTGGTGTGGAGACCTTGGGGCCGTGGGGCCCGGGGGCTCGAGCTCTTTTTGAGGAAATTTCGAAAAGGGTTATCGAGTCAACCGGGGACCCGAGAGCCGGCGGCTACCTTGGTCAAAGAATTAGTTTGGCCATCCAAAGGGGTAATGCTGCCAGCATCTTGGGTACAATGCCTCGCTGCGGTGGTCTCGAAGACGTTTTAGATTTAATTTAATTTAATTTAATTTAGTTTTAATCCAGGTAAAAAATATATTATATCAGTTTATTAATAAATTTTAACCTACTATTTGTACTCAACCAACCTAATATTAACTGCCTCGTTGGTCTAGTGGTTAGCATAGTCGACTGCGGATCACGAGATCCTGGGTTTGATTCCCGGTCGGGCATAAAAGTTAGGTATTGGGTTTTTCAATTAAGAAATTCTCAGTGCCAGCCCGGAGTTGGAAGTTGGCGGTGTTTCACCCCCGTGCCTCGGAGAGCACGTTAAGCCGTCGGTCCCGGTTATTATCACTAACATGATAGTAGTCGTTAAAGCCCGCCAACCCGCATTGGAGCAGCGTGGTGGGTCTAAGCTCTAATTCCCACTCTCCTATGAGAGTGGAGGTCTGTGCCCAGCAGTGGGACGTTAATAGGCTGTAGTGATGATGATGATGATGAACCTAATATTTTCATAATGTTTTATTCTATTACTACAAATTAGCCTACTATCTCATCTGATGGAAAGTGATGAAGCAGTCTAAAATGGTAGCGAGATAATCTATTAGGGGTATGGCAGATAAACCCATAGGTATCCCTGATGGTTTCTACACGGAATCGTACCGGAACGCTAAATCGCTTAAACTTTGCCGTTAAGGTGGTAACTAGCCACGGTTAAACCACCAGACCAAACCAGACAAAATTCAGAAATTAATAAATCCCAAATTGGTCCTGCCGGGGATCGAATCCTGACTTCCATTATAACCGCTCACCACTGCGCCAGGGAGGGATAAAACATAACATAACAGAGAAAACACAATTTACGAATGATATAATAACTTTTAACTCAAAGCACACAATTTAAAACGAAAGCGCCCACTCGGATATAAATCATATTAAAACGTGTGGTTGCGGGCGTCAGGTTAAACGCGACTGCACTGCGCTAATTTCAACTTTTATCGATGACCAGCTTTTGTCCGCGACTTCGTACGCGAGGAATTAAGTTCTTAAAAAAATAAATTTCAAAAAACTGTCAAAACATACATTTCTTCACTTTTCACCGAAAGCACAAATACAAATTTTAATGGATATAACTTGGACCGCCTATTTAACTTTCTTGGAGGTTAAATTTCAAAAAATCCTTCCTTAGTACACCTCTAGGGTGCTCAATGAATATTTTCTCATCATTTCTTTCTATGCTCAGCCGTTCGGGCTGTAGGTTGTCTGTCAGTCACTCAGGACAAAGCCTTTTATATTGATTTTTGATTATTATTTTGATTTTTTATTTATGTATAAGTCCTGGCGCTTGCGTACAAGGAGGCCTGACGTCAAATAAAATGGGATGAGGACATGGAAAAGAAGAAAATAGCTTGCATCAGAGGCTGCGGCAAAATCGGTACATCAATTTACAATAAATCTAAAACCACGCGGACCAATTAAAATAAACTCTCGACTACAATATAACTCAATTCCTATGAATTTTAGTAGTAATCAAAAGTAACAAAGATAAAAGGGGAGCGGTTACCTAATACAAATAAAATATACTCTTTCAATTCGTAGTCTATACTTAATATTATAAATGCGAAAGTTTGGATAGATGTTTGTTACTCAATTACGCCAGAACAGCTGGACGGATCTGTATGAAATTTGGCATAGAGATAGATTAAAGTCTGGAATAACACATAGGCTACTTTTATCCCGGAAAATTAAGAAATTCTTGCGGGAAGCAAAAATCCCCAATCCACGCGGACGAAGTCGCAGGTATCAGCTAGTATTAAAATACTCTACGTACATTGCGTACAAAATTACCAATTACCCTATACATTAAATGTCTATAGATTATAAGAGCTTTCGGCTACGTGTCACATAATGGGTACTTGTAGCCTACTGAAGGATGGAAGCGTACTTATATTTTAAGTTTATTACATCACAGCGCGAGACCACAATATAGAATTTTCGTAATACAACTTTCTGTCTTGGTTTATGAGCAATTGGAACATGATGTCCATGATTTCATCCTCGTGGATTGGGATTAATAAAAATCCTGTGGGAATTCTTTAATTTTCTGGGATAAAAACTGGCTTAAATGTACCCTTAATTGTGCTTTCGCCGAGATTTATCTCTAGGTCAAATTTCATCAAACGGGCCGTGAAAACGTATGGATTTGTGACATTCTGTCTTATCAACGGACTAGGGACAGTGTGACGTAGTTGTGAATACACGGTATTGTATGCTGGCTAAGCAACGTTAACCCAAGTTGGTAAATGGAAGGGAGAAAGAAGACTTTGAAGGTCTGAATGAAATTTTCCTTCGCTTTCCAAAGAGCTGTCAATACCGATAACAGCTATAACTAACATCTCTTTTACTCTAATTTTTTTTGTGTTTCAATGCTCGAATTCTACCATCGTTATGGACAACCCCATATTAACTCTATCTACATTTTGCAGTCTGTAATATTTATTATAAAACAAGTCAAGTTATGCGACATGTTCCGATAAAACAGCGTAATCATTATTATTATAAACCCCCTTATAATTTTTGTAATTATTCAAGACTCTTCCATCAATAATACGATACAACAAAAGACAGACAGGGTAAGAGAGAGTACCATAAAACGCATTTTCATAATTTTTCCATTCAAAATGGTAAAACAACTTTTTATCGCGTGACATGTCGCTAGGGTGGCCAAGCTTAGGTCATAAAGAAACAATATGAAACGAACAATGCTTAGAGTTACGAGATATTATGTACTTCATTTATGAAACGAGATAGGAGCTTCGCAAGGAAAGTAAATAAAAGGACTATTATGGACGTTCCTTTTCAGCAGAGATGTGCTGCGTTGCTAAGCTTTGGATGTGTGTCAAACCCGCCAATAGGAGCGCTCGGTCTAACATCTAACGATCTAAGCTATGAAAACCACGCTGGCACGCTATTCTTTTATTGATGAAGATTATGTTAATGACATAAGAGCATGCGATTACTTAAATATCTTCACTTTAATATTCATAATTATTATTTCTTATTTTTTTTAAGAGCAACAGCTGAGTTTCTCCTGAATAGAAATGGCGAACCAGCAGCGTGGCGGTAAATCGTAAAACTTTATTTCAATAATATATCCTATTTTCCTATCTATCTATCTTATATCCTATATCCTGTATATTTTAATCTTACTAATATTATAAATGCGAAAGTTTGGATGGATGTATGGATGTATGGATGGATGTATGGGTGTTTGTTACTCAATCACGCCCCAACGGCTGAACGGATCTGGCTGATTTGGCACTAATTTAATAATAATAATCATAATTAAAGAGTTAAAGAGTAAAATTAAAGAGTTTATACGGGAACCAAAAACCTCAAACCACGCAGACGAAGTCGCGGGCATTCGCTAGTAATCCATATATAAAAGGATAAGGTGACTGACTGACTGACTAACTGACTGACTGACTGATATTCAACGCACAGCTCAAACCACTGGACGAATCAAGCTGAAATTTGGCACGTAGATAGCTATTATGACATAGACATCCGCTAAAGAAGTATTTTTGAAAATGCAAACCGTAAGGGAGTAAGATAGGGGGCTGAAATATGTGTAACCCACGCACGTATGAATATGTATACTCGCGGGCAAAAGCTAGTAAACAATAATTTTACACTGTAAATTTTGGTGGGATTTCGTTCACATTCACGAAAATAGATAGAACATATCATTACATGAATTATACACTAGCCACAATATTTGTGCAAATATGGCCTCTAGTAAGGTGAACTATAACTGCAATATTACAGACTTAGTGTGTTAATACTTTAGGCATACGTTTCTTATTGGAACTCGATCCCCCATGAGTGACATGCAAAGAAAGTGCGTTATTGCTTTGGAAGACTGTTAGTGTAGGGTAGCCATAATTTTTATTATACATCTCTCTTGAGGAATTGCCTTTCCCGCTCTCTCACACAGTGTTTTCTAATATTTTCAATGATTGTGAAAGTCATTTGACAATTGTGGCCGAACCAAGTCTTGACAGTAAAATTACAATATTTTAAGTAGATATAATATTTTTCATCCCACCATCTCGGAAAAAGTATTTAGCCGTTACTATCCTCTTGAGGATAAAGTAAATTGAATTCAGAACATCGTGTGCACGTTAGTAAATATCACTCGTCTATGAAGTTTTTGAATTCAAAACATCATTAAAACCTATTTACTTCTACCTCTATGGTGCCGAATTTCCATACAACCGTTTTTAATTTGTTAAAAACTCACACTCGTAACCTTCTTGGTGTTCATTTTCTCGCTGAGGTGGGATGAAAAGTTACGTGTTGCACTCGAGTGAAAAGATTTTTCACCTCGTGCTCTTTTGATTCCCTCGCTGACGCTTAAGATTCTAATTTTTTTTAGATTAATTTTAGAATCCTTCGCTTGCTCGGTCATCAAAATTGAGCACGCGGTTATAAAACAACTTTTCACTCTTGTATAACAAATAACTATTTACCCGAGTCCGACTACAGCAAGCAATGCCAAAAAGAAGGGTTAATATTTTTAGTATGATAATAATATAACCTATTTTGCAGATTTAAACATTTCATCAAGCCTAGGCACTATAGTTTGTCATTACCAGATATTTTAAAGTATTAATGTGATTTTATTATTTTCCTGAATTATTATTTCAAAGCATGGCTATCCTAGTTCACGTGAATTAATATAAGTAGAGTATCGCTTCCAAGAACTTCTTAATATTATGAGCAATCGCATGATATCCGGGATTGCTTTTCATAATATTATTATTACCTTCTTTCTATCTATCTATACTTGTATAAGTAAAAATGAAATGCTGTTCGTTTGTAAGCGTATAACTTGAGAAAGGCTGGACTGAATGTGGCTTTCTTTATGTATATAAAAGACTGGCTGATACCCGCGACTTCGTCAGCGTGAAATATTTTTTTTAATTCCCACATCAACGCTTCAATTTTCCGGTTTAAAATGTCACTCTCCAGAAATCTTCAACTATTCCCAAGCAAAAAATCACGTCGATCCGTTGCTATGTTGCGACGTGATTGCCTTACAAAAACTAACAAAGCAATAAACCAACAAACAAACACACTTTCGCAATTATTATATTAGTATCATCATTGACTTTCATGAAAAGAAAAATTAGAAACGTTTCTCAGAAAATTTTAAATTCAGGTAAACTGAACATCTATGGGATGGTGGCCTGGATCCCAGCACCTTTATTTTATGAAAACACAACGCACGCTACTGAACCAGTGAGTCAGTACTTATTTTATACAACATTTTCTATCTGAAAAGATCACTCTGTTCTGTATTTAAATTAGGTTAAAAATCTCATATCTGTGTCTCTATAATAATCCACGTGTGTATTCTAATTAAAATTAAAATTAAAGTTGTTTTTTCTCCATGGGTAATGCAAGTGTGTCGAGGTCAACTCTTCAATGAGAAAACCCCATCCTACTAGATATTTATTACTTTTATTTCACAACCACCCAATATTATGTCGTACAATAATAATAATTATAGTCTAGGAAATGGAGCGGTTTGTTATATGGAGACTCCTGCATTAAATCCTTAGTCATCGAAACTTGCCAGAACTGTAGCATATTACGAACCAAAAGTTATAAAACACAGATAGGTATGATATTTACAATATTTTTGTAAATTCACCCCTGGGGGTAGAAACGGGCTATGAAATTTGTTTGAAAATCGTAATTAACGAGGGCGAAACCGCAAAAGCGATATGAGCATTCGATATGAGTCAATTACCTAGTGGCGTGCAAAAGACGTGCGCAGAGTCGAGTCTATAAGTCGACTCATAATAGTTAAGTAACAATTACAAAGAAAGTATACAAATTGGTCATACAAAAGTTCATAGATATTACACTTATTAAAAATATAAATAAATTTCTTTGAGTATTTTAAAGCACTTAGTTCGGTATCTAATACGTAGGTATCTCATTACAAACTTCACCGAAAGTATCCAAATCTAAGGTCTTGTTGAAACGTTTAACATTTCAACGTTCCTAAACTTGCGCTCTTCACGCCCTATATTAATAATTCAATCTACACTGAGAAGTTTTTGTTAATGAACTCTTAGACCGTACTTATAAGATTAAATTTTAGATGCTGGTATGTACCGAGATATTATGTAAAATAACTAAAGTAACCAACATACTCATAGCTGACGAGATTTAATTGTAGATGCTGGTATGTACCGAGATATTATGTAAAATAACTAAAGTAACCAACATACTCATAGCTGACGAGATTTAATTGTAGACGCTGGTATGTACTGAGATATTATGTAAAATAACTAAAGTAACCAACATACTCATAGCTGACGAGATTTAATTGTAGACGCTGGTATGTACCGAGATATTATGTAAAATAACTAAAGTAACCAACATACTCATAGCTGACGAGATTTAACTGTAGATGCTGGTATGTACCGAGATATTATGTAAAATAACTAAAGTAACCGACATACTCATAGCTGACGAGATTTAATTGTAGATGCTGGTATGTACCGAGATATTATGTAAAATAACTAAAGTAACCAACATACTCATATCTGACGAGATTTAATTGTAGATGCTGGTATGTACCTAGACATGTAGAAAAACTAAAGTGGCCAAGTACCAACATAGCTGAACGGATTGGATGGATCTTTTTGTGGAAAGAGCGACTGCTGAGTTTCTTGCCGGCTCTTCTCAGTAGAACTTCTTTCCGAATCGGTGTTAGACTCAAAATACGACCTAGCGTTAGAGACACCTGTATGTCCTATGAAATAAACCTTGATGTATTGTAGACCTCCATGGCGCAGTGGTAGGTAAGCGCTGTTGCCTTCGAAGTGGAAGGTTTGATCCCTGGCAAGGTCAATTTGGGAATTTATAATTTTTGATTTTAATCTGATCTGTTCAGGTGGGAGACTTCGGCCGTGGCTATAGCAAACATGTGCCACCAAGCGATTTAGCGTTCCAGTACGATGCCGGTTAGAACTCTATTAGGGATATGGGTTTGATATAGGTGGTAGATTCTAACGACTTGTCATATGTGCCACAAATTGTCCTACGTGAAATAGCTCATTTCATTTTCATACAACTGTTACACCCCTACCAGGTAACCCCGCTACCATCTTGGACTGCATCATCAGTTATAATATCACCAGCTAAGGTTGCAGTCAAGAAAGAACTGACTAGAGAATTCTAGAGAAGATGATTCGTGACAAATATCACACCTCAGTCGACATTGTGGATGATGACGCACGGAGGAAGAGAAAGTTAGTACTTTATCATACCAAAAGGAAAACTTTCTAAGTACTTACTTAAGAAACGGCTGAAAAGCGATTTTATAAAGCTGAGTATGCATACTGTTTCAATATGTAATATTATTAATGCGAAAGTATAGTTTGTCGGTCTGCCTGTCTGCTACTTTTTTACGGCCCATCGTAACAAAATACAACCGATTTTGATGAAAATTGTGTAAAGACAATTAATTTTTCATATAGAGTCATAATCATATTATGAAACTTACTCCTGCGCCTGATCTCTCTCCGGTCGTGTCGGATTTTCCGTCCCATCGGGCTATAAGAGTAAAGGAATAGAGAGTGCATCTGTGTTTGTGCACACCCTTGTGCACTATAATATCTCCCGCGCTAATCTCTGTGGACATTTATTTTATGATACTTACCAATAATATTGTACCTTAATGCGAAAATGTGTTTGATTGTTGGTTTATTGGTTTGTGGTTTGCGCTTCAATCACGCCGCAACAATGCAATGGATTGGCGTGATTTTTTACATGGGTATAGTTGAGGGCCTGAAAACGTAGGTAGTGGATAACCAGCTTTACATTCACTTTTCATATATTTCAATACTGGAGGTTGTATGCCAATGCGATGTTACTTGAGAGCAAATTAAACTTCCCAGTATTATAACGTGTTTTCAATGAAAATTTAGCTCGAGATTTTCTTAACGACTTTTCCGAGCAACATCGTTTCTCATACTCGAAGCTTGTTGAAGAAAATGATTTGCTTGTATATGTAAGTTCTTTTGTTTTTTCTGCTCTGCTTATGATACGAATATTATTACGTTCTTAAAGGCGCATGGAAATATTTTCTTGTCTTACCTAGTTAGAACGCCTCCATGCTCATTTTTATTGTTTTATTGTAATGTATACCTATTCATCCATTCAATAAAATAAGTAAGGATTTATAATGTACAGTGAATCATATTGCATGAAAAAGTAATAACTGTCTCAGAAATAGTTTGAGAAATGTTGGGAAATAAAGGCACTTTTATTGTATTGATTTATTTTTTATTTGAAGTCTGTATGCGTGTTGGAATACGTTTTAAAAACTAGAAGATGCCCGCAACATCGTCCGCGTGGATGTGGAAAAGCGCTCATTTTTGTTAGAGTCTAGTGCCCCCCCCCCCCCCCTCCCCCCTTTCCCTAAACCGTTGTTTATAATGTGTGAAAAAAATCATGGAAGTACTTAGTATATATTGTGTAAAAAAAATCATGGAAGTAGTATAATTATATTATGACGATGTTAAAAGAGAAACTATCACAGCTAGCTAGACTCTACAAGCGTCTCTGGTTAGCATGGTCAACTGCGGCCAACGAGGTCCCGGGTTCGAGTCCGGGGTCGGGCCATAATTAAAGTATGTATTGGGTTGGTCAGCCTTCTCATTACTAGCCTGGGGTTAGGAAGTTGGCGGTGTTGCACACCCGTGCCTCGGAGAACACGTTAAGCCGTCGGTCCCGGTTATTTATACCTAACATGATAATAGTCGTTTATATAGTCGTTGTATAGCCCACTAACCCACATTGGAGCAACGTGGTGGTCTAAGCTCTAATTACCTTTCGCCTATGAGAGTCGAGGCCTTTGCTCAGCAGTGGGATATTAATGGGCTGTAGTGGATGAGTCGGTCAGTGAGTGAGCCCTTACGTTCATCTAAACTTCTAAACTAATATTATGAAGAGGAAAGATTTGTTTGTTTGTTTGTTTGTTTTTTGTAATGGATAAACTTACAAACTACTCGACCAATTAAAAATTCTTTCACCTATAGAAAGCTACTTTATCAGCGAGTAACATAGGCTACATTTTATTTTAAAATAAATTAGAAATCCCTTCGAAAATTTCAATAATGTGAATTAAGTCGGAAAAATTCACCTAATTTAACTTTTTAAGTTAAACCTCTATTCGTCTATTAATTCAGAATATCTTTTATGTCATATTTGTCAAGACAAACAATAAATACAAGAGAACTTACTAACATTTTTTTAAACATTTTAATATCAAACAGCCGGTTTCTGAATTGAGAATTTCATGTTGAGTCTGTCTAAAAGACTATTATGGACTAATTAAACAAATTTTTGTTTCTGAATTGGTATTGTGTAAGGTTTGAGAGTTGGAGCTTGCTGTTTGAATGCTTAATTCAGAAACCGGCCCAATATCAATTCAGAAACAAAAATTTGCATAATTAGTCCTTAAGTAGTCTTTGAGAGGGACTCAACATGAAATTCTCAATTCAGAAACCGGCCGTAACTGTTGTAAACAGACTGCGAAATGCCTAAAAGAGCCAGTTCTAAACTTAGTTGTTAGTTCTAAACATAGTTCCCAGGCGAGGGCAGCGAAAATACGTCGTATTGGAGACTCAAGTGCCAAGCGTTCACAGCGGTTTGCTGAACAAAATTTGAGAACGTATGGTGGAGTTGTTCGTCTCAGTGCCGACTGACCATTATTGAGTATGGAATATGTTGATCAAGTGCTACCCGTGTGAAGCCGGGGCAGACCGCTAGTCTCTTTATAAGTAGAGATACAAATACGAAATATACCATCGATGTTTACGATAAGATCACTATTTTAAACCGCGCCTCGTAGAATTTTCACGCTATTTTCCCTATTTATCATGAGTATTTTTCAAAGTGAAAAAAAAGATAATTTATTTTTAGTACATGAAAAATATTCCCAATTTATGCCAGCATTTTTCAGAAATCTAAGGACCTTTCAATTCATTGGACATTTCTCGATTTCCCTGATTGGGGCAGCTATGCCTTTGATCTGTCTTGAAAACGTCGCCATTAGAGATGGGTACCTACTTATGAATATTTTTTACTTAACATATTTTATTACCCGGCTATTTACTTGATAATAATTTACTTACTCCAATTTTCAGATCATGATTGATGTGACTTCTTAATTAATTTTACCTTACGACGACGTAAAAACATTTTAATACGAGTAAGTAGATAAGTAACGTTAAGTAAGATATTTACCTTATTACAGCTTTTTTACGCTTTTGATCACATTGTAAGCTTTTTATTTTTGACTTTTAATTTCGGTGCATGATGTGGCCTCATATAGATTAAACATTTTTAACAATATGTGCAAATTGCATTTAATTATTAAGTAGTTAATTTCAAGCTTGAACGCATTAGCGTCAAATTAAATGGAACCTCAAAAACATTGAAAAGTGCTTAGTCCATTCCTAAAGTCTAGTCTAGTAAAGCTAGTCTAGTAGGCTTAGTCGTAGCCTACAGGAGAATTCAATTGGCTACATATTTAGTCAATAGTAACTTTTGTTATCATTGAAAATGTAGAAATGTGCGAGAGAGAGAGGGAATTTCAGGACACCCAGCCACTATACCTATTACCTACTAGTATATAGAAGTATGCAGGGTATATACTTCTACGTCCCGGCACGGAGAAGCGCTTAAGAAGTAAACCATTATGTGCTTCCCCAGTATCTACTCGAACTCCCTAAAAACCACATCTCTTGGGGTTTAATTATCCAATCTTTGTACAACACAGTGCAAGTCATCGGCCCCGTCTGTGTAAATTTCCATTGTGCTGTCTCACTGTATACTCTTTATCGCAGTCTTTTGTGTAAAAATATAATGGGAACTACAAAGTTACAGTACAAATGTTTCTCACAAAGGAAACTCGACACCTCATCATACTGTACAATTAAGGCCATGAAAAGTGCGTGCCTACTCTGAATTTTGTATTCAAATTGACTTCGGCTATGAATTCAAATCGATATTATTTTGTCTTATTTGCTTCGTTTTTAGTTTTTACCCGTATAACTACTGCTATTTTTACTATTACAACAACCAGGGGAGAATGCAGTCAAGGGCTAACTTGTAGTAGGTAAAAAAAAGATGAAGTAGGTAAGTAGCTAATTTTCTTATAAGAATGGTTGCAACACTACAGTATCAGAGGATTCATAGTGTTTTTGTAACGAGCGTGTTTTCCCTGGCTTTTATTGGTTCATCATCATAATCATCATCATCATCAGCCACTACGCATCCACTGTTGGACATAGGCCTCTTTTAAGTAGCGCCAACGTGCTCTTTCCTCAGCTTTCCGCTTTATTGGTTAACAGTATGCAACTACAATTCAATTATTTTGGTACAGTAGAAGACAATTTTATTGGTCCGATGGCATCTAAATAGCCATCTGTAGGTGTGCCAAATTTCAGTCCGATTCATCCAGCGGTTTGAGCTGTGAGTTGACATATCAGTCAGTCCTCAGTCACCTTTTCCTTTTATGTATTTAGATACGTATAGTATTATAAATATTAGGTACTAACATAAATCACACGTTAAGTCACTACATTGTTTATTTTTTATTACACTACAAGTTGGCCCTTGAGTGTAGCTTCACCTGGCGATAAGAGATGTTGCAGTCTAAGATGGTAGCTGACTAACCCATTCGGCGTATGGCACTTATAACAAACCCATACCCCTAATTGGTACCCCTGCACGGCATCTTACTGGAAATCGCTTGGTGGAACGTTTTCGACTGGGTGGCCAATCATCAGTCAAATGTTTGAGGTATTTTATTAAAACATGATGTAGATTATTTGCAAGGAGGTGTATATCAGGCTCTATTATTTATACAGTCAGCCATTGTCCAGAGCAACCAAAAGCGAGTGATTGTCACGGACTCGCACTTAGCTGAATGTCGGTCGCCACTGTTCACGTTTTATTTTAGAGAAATGTTGAAAAAAGCATAAAAACACACTGCCTGGTTGCACAAAGGATGCAGTAATATTAAATTATATGGGGATGCTACTTTTGCATATTCAAGTGTTTTAAACATTTTCATTTTAGTATTATGTTCTCGTCATAAGCAGATTTTTTAAAAGTAGTACCGTTCCGCCATTTTGATATTTTTTTTAAAAAGCAGCCATTCTAATTCTTATATTAATTAATCAATAGCTGGTACTTATACAAACAAATATTATGACAATGACAATGTACAATATCTTCTAAAGCTTCAGGTTTCCAAGATATGAGCTATCAAAGTTATACTGTCTAAACTACCTTCTAATAAGCTTTGGGTTTCCAAGATATAAGCTATCAAAGTTATACTGAATAGATACATAAAGTCCGTCAAACTTATCTAGTCCGGCCAAAATTGGAACTAATTCTTATGCCTGTTAAATTTTTGTTTTTATTTTATCTACACTATCAAATAAATATTATAAATGCGAAAGTTTGGATGGATGGATGTATGGATGTATGGATGTTTGTTACTCAATCACGCGCCAAGGGCTGAACGGATCTGGCTAAAATTTGGCACAGAGATAGAATATAGTCTGGAATAGCACACGCTACTTTTTATCCCGGAAAATTAAGGAGTTCCCGCGGGAACCAAAAAACCTCAATCCACGCGGACGTAGTCGCGGACATAAGCTAGTAATATTATAAATGTGAAAGTTTGGATGCATGGATGTTTGTTACTCAATCACGCCAGTGAGATAGATTGTATAGTCTGGAATAACACAAACGCTAATTTTTATCCCGGCAAATTAAACAGTTCCCGCGGGAAGGAACAAAACCTAAATCCGCGCAGGCATCAGCTAGATCCATCCATAAAGGATCCATCCAGGAAAGGACATAGGCTACTTTTTATCCCGGAAAATTGAAGAGTTCCCGCGGGAATTAAAAAACATAAATCCACGTGGACGAAGTCGCGGGAATCATCTAGTTTATTATAAATTCTAGCGACGCTGATACCGGGTCAGATAAGTTTGACGGACTACATTTACCTATTAGTGGTCTGGTCTACTCATCGATTTACCAACTCAATCCATACTAATATTATAAATGCGAAAGCGTGTCTGTGTGTCTGTCTGCTACGCTTTCACGGCTCATCCGGTCAACCGATTTTGATGAAATTTGGTACAGGGATAGGTTGTATCCCGGGGAAGGGCATAGGCAATCGAAAAATCGATTCCCGCGGGAATCGAAAAATTTTAACCCACGTAGACGAAGTCGCGGGAATCATCTAGTATACTATATTTAAGTATTGGTAAGTCAATGGCTCTACTCGATGATAGCGCCCCCCAGAAATCTTTCTTAGCTTATAATGTCGGAAATCTGACGCTTTAGAAGATTTTTTCTCACATAATACTTGCTTAACCTAGCTCTATGTTCGTGGTCGTACAAAGAGAATCATCTATGATATCACTGACATCGTTTCTTCAGATGAATTAATAATATCACAGCCACAGTTTTAGTCTTATGTACACATTTAAGCGATTAAGCGCTTAAAAGCCGAGCGTTTGTGCTTACGAAGGCGTGAATATTGTACGAATACAGATAATAATATACGCACCTCCTACTCAGTAGAATTTTGAGAGCTGGTCGACAATTGAAGAAGGTAAGTTTGTAAATGCATTTTTGAAGTTATACTCGTACTTCTTTTGGCGCGTTAAGGAAATAATATCAGAGTGAATTTTTACAAATGCGCGCGCACACCGTCACCCAAATACGACAAACTGGAGTTAGTTGGTCAACTTAAAAGTGTTGCAGAGAAAGGCCTACCAACAACATAATTTTTACGATGCGCGCGAGCGCTGACACCCAAATTCGACACCCTGGCGTTATTTGGTCAACTTATACCTAAGTCTTGCAGAAAAAGGCCTATTTTATATTACCAGAATACACGGAGTTCTTGCGTCTGACGGAACGAATGCTTCCTTGATTTCAACTTAACTTCAAAGCAGTCTTCTTCGTGATAGACTAATGGGTATATAAATTATCGGGGGTGTGAGATGTTACGTCTTATGGAAGATCTTATATTTAATAATCACTAAAAAGAATTGATTATTGCCAACATTCTATGTCGATGGTGTCTGTCGAAAAAAAGCGGCCAAGTGCAAGTCAGACTCGCGTACTAAGGGTTCCGTAACACCACACAATATAAATTATTTTAGCAAATTACAAGAAAGATGTCACAAAAACACGTAATCAGCTGTGAAATAACTGGCTTATATAGTGCGCTAAACTGTAAGGGCCGACAAACAATTCGGTTGACGACCATGATGGATATCTAGAGACGCTTAAAGTTTTCCGCTAGCTTTTGGACTATTTGTGTATTGTACTCGCTAAGTACTGACGAAGCCTACGCCGGCTTACTTAACATTTTATGTGAAACGTTTGAGGTGTCTGTTTCATGTGAGATTAATTATTCAGTGTTATGTAAGCAAGGCATAGATTAAATAACAACATGTATACGAAAGGTTTCAGTAAAGAAAACTAGCTGATGCCCGTGAATATCTATCTTTTTTTTTTTTAACTGTGGTCTTACAAGTTGGTGTGATTCGATCCCGCTCTGAACCCTCTGCAATAATAATAAAAAAATGTAAGTAAGCCTAGCGTAGCGTAAGCTCAATCTCAATTTATTTAAAACTTTATCTGATGCCCGCGACTTCGTCCGCATGGTCTAAGTTTTTTTATGCCCGCGGGAACTCCCTGATTTTCCGGGATAAAAAGCCTACGTCACTTTCCCAAAAATCACGTCGATTCGTTGCTCCGTTTCGGCATGATTGAAAAACAAACCAACAAAAAAACATACTTTCGCATTTATAATATTAAGAAGAACATACAGGTGTAAGCCTAACATTCGGTTCAAGAATCAATTAAGATTTTTTAATTTATAATTATGGTTGCAGAGGATTTGAAGGTAAAATTTTAATGCATCATAAAAAAGACGGATATCGAATCCGCAACCTGATTGATTTCAGAAATTGGTTCAATTACATACTTTATAAATATTTAATATTACGGTCTTCCGGGAGCTCAGCCGTAATAAGGCTTTAGGAATTTCCAATAAATGCCAAATTAATTTAAAAAGTTATCCCCAAAAGGAAGTTACAGGATGTGGCTAACTTTCTTTAATAAGGAAGAAAATCCCTTGTATTGAACTAACTTTTCCGGTGACTCGATGGATTTATTGAATTACCTAGGTATACGAGCTTTGAGATATTATGTTTTTATAATTCTATTTTGAAATCTTTGCCCATCGTATTTCTCCTAGCTGTGTGTCGTAAAATCGTGACTGCTAAGGGTCCAGCTCCACCACAGGTAAACGACGCGCTGGAATACTTGCCGCTACGTGCCGCACCTTTTATGTAGTGGGGCAAGACCTTTGAATGTTAGTTGCTAAAAGTTTTATTTCAATAACTTGTTTATGTAACGTGGCAATTAGTAGGAGGTAAGCCAAATTTATTTTGCAAATCCCGCTTTCCATGTTCTGAGGGCATGGGTGTGGTAACAGTTTTCGATAGGTATGCAAACTATCCTATGTCAGCTGTTCATTTAGTTGATTTTTAAAATGACTATGATACACAGACAGACGCACTAAGTTCTAGTTTCAATTATTTACAACACTTGACAAAAAAATAGGTAATATAAAATAAATATAAATAAATAAGTTGCGTCATTATCATAGCTAGCTATTATATAAATATTATTTTCTAATTAATTTACGATATTTGATAAAAAAAACCCCTGCTGAGTTTATTGTGGGCTTCTTCTCAGACAAGGGTGCGCTTGAATCCCTCTTATATCAGCATCACGTCTTACACTTTGTAAACTTGACGTTCAGAAGGTGTACTGTACTTATACCAACTTTGAATAAATGATGAAATGACTGTTTTCTTGAGCATTCTAGCTATGATAATGACGCAACTTATTTATTTATATTTATTTTATATTACCTATTTTTTTGTCAAGTGTTGTAAATAATTGAAACTAGAACTTAGTGCGTCTGTCTGTGTATCATAGTCATTTTAAAAATCAACTAAATGAACAGCTGACATAGGATAGTTTGCATACCTATCGAAAACTGTTACCACACCCATGCCCTCAGAACATGGAAAGCGGGATTTGCAAAATAAATTTGGCTTACCTCCTACTAATTGCCACGTTACATAAACAAGTTATTGAAATAAAACTTTTATTCATCTTTAATCTCATTAATCAGTGTAGCTGGTGCTGACGTTCCAGTTGATCCAGTGCGTAAAACATCTTAAAAAAGTTTTTACAGTAAACTTAAGGGTGAGGCCGACCCAAATTATTTTTGGGTTAAAGGTAAAACCGATGCTAAAGTTATTTAATTTACTTAATAGAAAAGAAAAACAAAATAAATTAAACGGGTACTCGCATCAATGTACTGGGTAGCTCGTTCGCTGGGAGGATGTTAAATAGCTCTACTCGTAATCTAATTACAGCTTCTGGGAGGACCAAATAAATTCGAGCATTATATTTTATACCTTCGCACGAGCCTAAAATACCTCGAATATTTGAATTGAAATATAGAAGTTTTGACGACCTCCCTGGCGAAGTTTTGAGCGCTGTTGTCTTAATCGTGAGAGGTCCCGGGTTCGATCCCCGGCAGAGTCAATTTGGGAATTTATGATTTCTGAATTTTCTCTGGTCTGGCTTGGTGGGAGGCTTCGGCCGTGGATAGTTACCACCCTACTGAAAAAGACGTACCGCTAAGCGATTTAGCGTTCCGGTACGATGTCGTGTAGAAACCGATTGGGGGAATGGTCCCCCAATCGGTTTTACTCTCACGATTAAGACAACAGCGCTCAAAACTTCGCCAGGGAGGTCGTCAAAACTTCTATATTTCAATTCAAATATTCGAGGTATTTTAGGCTCGTGCGAAGGTATAAAATATAATGCTCGAATTTATTTGGTCCTCCCAGAAGCTGTAATTAGATTACGAGTAGAGCTATTTAACATCCTCCCAGCGAACGAGCTACCCAGTACATTGATGCGAGTACCCGTTTAATTTATTTTGTTTTTCTTTTCTATTAAGTAAATTAAATAACTTTAGCATCGGTTTTACCTTTAACCCAAAAATAATTTGGGTCGGCCTCACCCTTAAGTTTACTGTAAAAACTTTTTTAAGATGTTTTACGCACTGGATCAACTGGAACGTCAGCACCAGCTACACTGATTAATGAGATTAAAGATGAATGTTGGAGTTTGTTCGTAAACAAAGACCTTTGTAGTGTCATCAGGAAGCGGAGAAGTGTTGGGGTCATTTAGACCCTATTGTGTAAAGTTGGTAAACAAATTACACGTGTGAGAATGGTGGGGTTAAGGTTAAATTCTATAAAATTAATTTATTTAATTGAATTAAAACGAATAAATTATCAAACTATTTAGTCTTGGAATTAAATAATGTAATTGGAAAAAAAACAGTGACTATTTTAAATATTAGTGTTATTCACAGAGGGGCTGGTAGTTGGTACTATAAATGTTAACTTCATTGGCAATATTATCTGAGAATATTGGTGAAATAAAAATGTATAGTACTCTCCCATTTATTTGCACACATTTTTATAAAATTATTTCTAAATACGTTTTACATAAATATATAAAAATACTATGCCAAACACATTTAAAAATAATCCTATAAAACTTCCACCCACTGCGGTGCCTTAAAAACCCAAGCGGCCGGTGGTCAGGGCTCCAGAGAGAGGAACTTACTCACAATTCACGCCGTCTCAAGGATAACCGCCTTCTGTATCCGACCCTTAATCCAACAATCAAGCGAAAGCTTCTTGAGGTGTTGGTCGATCTACTTACTATAATTATAAGGATTTATAGTACTTACTATTATAGTACTATAAATCCTTATTTCACTGAAAGCTACTGACATTGTGTTTTATTTATTGAAGGTTTATATGGAATATAAATATCATTATTTTCACCTCTCATGCTCTAAAAAGGTGTCATTATAGCTTAGCGTAGGCGGACTAAAGTTAGCATTTAGGGTTTAGGGATTTAATTTTTGTTGTTGATTAGACGGCTGTTGTTGATTAAGGACGGCAATTTTTAATAATTGCCGTCCTTAATCAACAACAGCCGCTAAATAATGAACTGGCTTGACGGCTCTGGGTACCAGCCCTTTTGAGCCTTAATGTAAACCTATAAAAAGACTCGCCTATGTAATAGTAGGGGAGCCCAAGAGGGGATTTTTGGATTTACTCCAGCGCGGCAGATTAATATAAAGGGAGATTCTTTGAACCCTGTAGAGTACCTTCACCTTATATGAGCCCAGTATATTAGTGGGTCTGTCTAGGACAGCAGATCAAAATATTAAATAAATAAAATCGATCATAAAAAATACTCGAGCGCGTCAGATTAAGGTAGAGTGAGTTAATTACAAGCTGAAAACATTGTACATTCAAATAATCTGACGATTTGAGCGAGACCTAAAGTAGTTGGAGAGTTACAAACTTAAAAACCTCCAACTCCTTCAGGTCTCGTTTCTCGTATAAAGTGTCTCATTTTAGTCCCTTGATGAACAATCTACTATTATTGATGAAATATGGAATCTGAATAACTTGTTTATCTGCCCGTTTAGTAGGGGAATTTCAGAGCTTTTGGAGCAAAACAAGATATTGAAGAAGTTTCTAGAAAAGCAACTAATTACTAAGATTTTTTTAACTTAAAACTGATTTAGTAAAATTTTATGATGCTGTCACATTTTGATAAATATATTCCGGAATTGACATGAAAAATACACGCCTACATAATTTTACACAAACACGTTTAACGGTTTTGTACAAGTGGGTATTGTATAATACCATCATGAAAATAACATACTGTACAACCAATCGTTCATCAATAACGTCAAAATATCAAGAAAGTAATCAAGGAAAGTTTCCAAGCAGTTTCTACTTCAGTTTGTACAATAAATTGAGTTGAAGTATTTATTAATAATAGCGGGAACAAATAATTTAACACTACACCGTCTTGTCTGTAAAGTTTCACCACAGAATACGTAGGAATATTCTATAAAATATTATTATTTTCACGGCCTTTTGACTTTGACCATTTATCAGGCGAAACACACTTGATTGGAATAATATACTAGTTCATTATCAAATACCTACTGTGGCACTTAATGTTAAAAATCCTATGATTCTTTCACATAATTGGAAATTAGAAATTTTGTTAATAAATAAGTAATTTGCCATTAGTACCAAACTTCAAACGGGTACCGTATTTACATTTCTAATTTATTTTTAAATTAAACCCTGTCATCTTTCTTTTAATTTTGTAATTTTTGTCTAGTATGGCTAGAGCTACCACCCTACCAGCAAAGACGTGCCGCCAGGCGAATTAGCGTTCCGTTACGATTCAATGTAGAAACCGATTAGGGGTATGGGTTTTATAAAACTGCCATACCCCTAACAGATTAGCCCGCTACAAACTTAGACCGAGACAAGGAATAACTTGTAGTGGTCTAAAAAATATGGCCCGTTAAATGGAACTTAAAAATACGTGTGACGTATGTAGTCCATTATAACACGGCTTGTTAGCTCTCATGTGTGGCAAGAGCGCCATTCTCTGTACAATAATAATAGACTTGGTGTCAATTTTACTATAAAGTATTAATTTGACATAGTAATTCTTAAGTTAAAAACAAAACAAATTTAATCTCGTTTTAACGGTAGTAAAATCTGAGCAAAGTCAAAGAACGCCACACAACGAAACCCACGAAACAAAGCCACGTTACGAAAGAGTGTCAAGACTTGCATAATTCAGAAATATACGAATATTACCCTATTTTAATAGCTCATGTAACCTATACCACTTAATATTCGCAGCGTGCAAAAATGGACCACTTATTTCACGGATAAGTATTACGAAGTGTGGATTTAAGTCACGCAGTGCAATAAAATAAGGCGGATAAACGTGAGCATCTGTTGGAACGGTTTAATTAAAATATTCAAATAAATTCAGATCCCAATGTCAAAACCTTCCTGAGCCTATTTAAAGTTAGAAAAGAAATAAATCTCAGGTTACCTTCGAAGTTTAGACGGAAACTTATTACAATCTTTCGAGTATTTTATGGCCCGCTCATGTTGTAAGGGTAAAAGCCGGTTCCTCAGCATCGTCCCGGAATGCTAAATCGTCTGGCCGTACATCTTTGCTGGTAGGACGGTAACTAGCCACGGCCGAAGCCTACCAGACCAGACAAGAGAAAATTCAGAAATTATAAATTGCCAAATAGGCTCTGCCGCAACCGAACCCGGGCCATCCCATCAAATAGCACAGGCAAGACGGATATAACACGGAACGCTGAACAGATGGCATACTACCATCGAGCACCGTTTAAAGCAGTTTTGATCTAATATTGTTCACGTTCCTATCTTAGAATTGTAAACCTTATTTTAGGGATGTCAAAGGAGGTGACAAAAAGCTTAAGCAATAGTAGTAGTAGCTAACTTGTAGTGGATAAAAAAGCAGTGTGGCCAACAGAAGACTTGTTTTAATTAAATTCATTATTTTACCAAAGACTTGTTTTAATTAAATTCATTATTTTACCAAAGCTTTAAGTTTATAACGATCTGAGCACACGTGGCCATTTTCTAAATTTTCCATGTACAAATACTATTGTATTCGTGAATTCGCAATCATGGAATATTTACATTGGCGTGTCACGTGTCACGGATATCATAGGTACCTATGTAATAGGCGATATTTGTGCTAAACAATTATTATGTAGAGTTATTAGAATATCTTAAGAAATTAAAAATAGCACGGCTCTATTCAACCGACTTTAAAAAAAGGAGGAGGTTCTCAATTCGACTGTATTTTTTATTTTATTTTTTTTAATGTTTGTTACCTCAGAACTTTTGACTGGGTCGACCGATTTGGATGATTCTTTTTTATTTGAAAGGGCATACTTTCCATGTGGTCCCATATAAATTTTATCGAAATCGGTCGAGCGGTTTTTAAAATATCATTAATAAAATAAGTATTTTGTATGGCGTGTGCTTGTTGTTGTAAAGTTGGCGCGGGAGTTTGAAGTCGGTTGTTTAAAAAGAATTTTTTATATTAAATTATTTTATTTGCTACTAGGTCTAAATCGCAGCTTCGCTCGCGTGGTAAAATTTTCATACAAATGAAAAAGCCCTATTGCCTATGTCACAGTAGCTATCTGCATGCCAAATTTCAGCTCAGTCCGTCGCGTGGTTTGAGCTGTGCGTTGAATAAGTCATTCAACTTTTCAATTCAATTAAAATTAATGTTTATTTATTCAACTGGGCTGGACGTTCAGGAATTATCTCTTTATATACCTACTAGCAGATGCCCGCGACTTCATCTGCGTGAAATAAGTTTTTTAAATTTCCACGGGAACTCCCTAATTTTTGGGTTTATTTATATAGCCTATGACACTCACCAATTATGTGGCTTTCTACTGGTACCAGAATTTTCAAAATCGGTTTAGTAGATCCACTATAACGTCACAAACTCACAAACTTTACCTCTTTATAATATTAGTATAGATGTAGATATTTAATTTCTAATTCACCCACGGCGGCGTATCTCCACGGAGATTAACCATCTTCTGTCTCAGCGTGGAGTATATTATAATAGTACACTAGCTGATGTCCGCGACTAATTGGTTCGCGTGGATTGAGGTTTTTGGTTCCCGCGGGAACTCTTTAATTTTCCGGAAAAAAAAGTAGCCTGAGTGTAAGTTTCTCTGTACCCATCCAGATCCGTTCAACTGTATTGCCGATTGAGTAACAAACATCCATGCATCAAAACTTTAGCATTTATAATAATAGTTAAGGTAAAAGTGTGTCCAAAACCCCTGCACCCTCTATCCACTCTCTCCATACTTCGATGTGACGACAATCCGACACGGCTGGAGAGAAATTCCAGGATCGACTACGGTCTTGTTAACTATCGCATCGTTCTAAAAGGGAATAGGTATCTCTAGTAAATGTTTTGGCCGCTTTAAAATGGTTACATTCTTTTAGTTCCTGGACTGCGGCCGAATATTCATGGTCCGTTGGAGGCCAACGAGGAAATTAAGACTTTTTTGTATTGCAATCCGATTGCCCGAATTCCGAGTAAAGTTTTAACCGCTTAATTCGTTACTACAATACTTTTTGGCATCGCTTTTTGCTAGTTACTTCTTTTATTGTGCTTTTTGAGCTTGAGTTTTAGAATGCCCTGCTTTGTTTAACTATTTGGATACTTTTTAATTTTAAATATTTTTATTTTTATATTTAAGCAAGTTGGTATCATATTTTTTTTAGTTTCGTAGTAAAACACAGAATCCGTATAAAGTTTCGTCCAGTCTTTTTATGTGCCACATGCATTATATTAACGATTCTGCTCTACATTTCTGATTCGAACCGCAAGGATGTGGAAGGCCCTTCCAGCGCATGTATTCCCTGCCACGTATAACTTACCTAAGTACCTTCAAAGCAAGAGTGAATAGGCATCTTCTATAAGGCGGGCGCGCTTCAACCTAGACCTCATCATTGCTTTATATTAGGCGTAATTGTCATCAAGCGCAAGCCTATCTTGCAATAAAAAAAAGTTTTAACCATACCCTAAGAATCTTATAACTTAGTTTCTACGTAGTATTCACATAACTTGTCCGATCCGTCGATAAACCTTTAAGGGCGGTTTCAGACCAGCGTATTTTTTTGCGCGTATAACCTCGTATCGGCTTACGCGCTTACTCGCGCGCCAATTTATGCGCTCCAAAAAACCATACTCGTGCTCCAAAAACCCCTGGTCTGTCTAGACAGCAGACTATAGGAGCTTTTAAGCACCTCGACGCTGGTGTGGCACAGGGCGTACCTATACGTGCTTCCAAAAACGAGCTTATACTCTATAACTATAAATGTATCACCGGTTGTAAGTATCGTATTTTGTCGGAAAGAGCCCGACTAGTTTTGAACCCGTCCGGGGCCGTCAATGCCGCGACGCGACATGTAAACGACGACTGCGGGCTGCCTCTGCGAGGAGTGTTGAGATGCTTATACGCGCCGAAAAACACTAATCTCTAATCGCCCTTAATAGAGAAATGTCAATTTAAAAATTATATGAACGACCTTACAAAGGTATATACGCATAGAAATAGAAACAATACATAGTATTCCGTTTCATCACTCATGGAGACATGAAATAACCCATCACGTACTCCAGTGGGTAAACATTCGCAGCTATTTGACACCGAGAAAGATAAAGCATCCCTTTGGATGTTTATTACGTATTCCAACGACTCTCGAGCCTCGGAACGACGTCCGGAAACAGTTCTGTTTTTACTACACTATCTTGTATACGACTTCTGCTTAAACCTTTTCACGTCAGCTATTTCATCTGCCTAGTTGTTTTTTTACCAGAAAATATTAAAATAATGTTGTACAAAAATTAAATAACCAAACTGTTGAATTAACTCAACCAACTCGTGGGCCAAAAGCTCTTTTTGCACTCTAATAGTTCAATCACCAAGGAATGATCAGAAAATGAGTATCTTTTCAGGTTAAAAAGGGGTTTGGTACATAGTCCACTACGCTGGTCAATTGCGTCATACACCTTCAATGACGTTATAAAATCTCGGTGAAGGTTTTTTGACGATGGTTGCATTCACCGTTAAAGCAAGTGATATATTATTTTAATTTCTGAAAAGACACACAACTTCAAAAAGCTAGAGATGGGTGCCATTATACCCCCGACCACCCTCATAGGAAGCCGGATGTCTATACCACAAGGCTATCACCAACCATACTGATCTTGTAGGTTGCTACTTATAAGTATGATATATCTCATTATATATCAGATATATGATATATAGATTAGATCAGTCAAAAGAAAGTCAGCCTTGAAAAGTCTTTTACATGTATCATACTATTCATATAATTGCGATTGGTTTGTTTGTTGGTTTGTCCTGCAACCACGCCGCAACAGAGCAATGGATTGTCATGATTTTTTTGCATGGGTAGGTAGTTGAGGACCTGGCGAGTGACATAAGCTACTTTTAATCCCGGAAAATTAAGGAGTTCCCGTGGGAATCAGAAAAAAATTCGAAGCGGACATCAACTAGTACAGTGAGTATGAAAATATTACACCCACTCGGCCTATTTCATCCTAGTAGATATCAACAGGACGCCGATAAGGGAATCGGTTTGAGCAATATCCGCGACTTCCAACTGACCTTGCCCCCGATAATACATAAAACGGAAAAAATATACCTATACTAGTGCCGAGGTTACCACGTGGGAGATAGATATGGAATAACCCAAAAATACCCAAGGGTATTATACACTGACTAGATTAAAGAACGGAGGATAAATGATAAATGATTTCTTTATTTCACATAGGAAAACTTGTGTCACTTATGATACGTATGATATTATATCAAGACTCTACCCCCGGTTCGGAAAGCTGATTCTATTGAGAAGAGGCGGCAAGAAACTCAGCAGTTACTCTTTTCTCAAAAAAAGAAAGAGGTTACAATATTTAAGCAATACAATACATACGAGTACGTAACGTTACAAGTATTACACTGACTTGTGGGTCATTGGATTCGAGGCCGGTTGCTTCCATGCAACTTTGTCGTTAATAAAATCGTCGATTGTATAATAATAACAAGTACTGTTTGACAGACTTTAAATTTATCTATAAATGGCAAATCTAGAAACTCTTTTGGAAGTTGGAGGTTGATAAGAATACTTCTTGTACTCGTATGTCTACCAGTCTGTCCGTCTGTCTGTCTGAACTGATATTTAGCAAGAAAAGATTACAATTATTTTGCTATAATCCGCCAACAGAAAAAATTCTGTATGGTCAAGCATGCAGTAACAAGAGAAGCACCGTTTACCTTCCCAACCAAGCAAGAAAGCTAAGTTGCCAAGCAAGCAATGCCACCACCACTCACATGCACCACCACACAAGACTTTTATACTATTCTCGACGCACGTTTCGCCCCGACACCGGAGCATCTTCAGGAACTTAGCTTTCTTGCTTGGTTGGGAAGGTAATGAGAAGAGTGCTTCGCTTGTTACTGCATGCTTGATCACACAGAATTTTTTCTGTTGGCGGATTATAGCAAAATAATAGTAATCTTTTCTTGCGAAATCATGAACTTCCGCAAAGTAACGCCTGATTCTATCCAATATTTGAACTGATATTGACACTCGTCATATTATTCTATCACAAAATTCCACAACCTATTTTGAGCTTGCCTTTACACTTGTTTAAGAAATCTAGTAAAAAAAATTAATTAACAAAATTAAAGCGTAGGCAGGCCGACAGACTGAATAATATAATAAACGACTGTCTATGTTGAATTAACCAAACGTAAAGTTTAATAACGTAGCTCTCTAGTTGATGGTATTTTCTTGGTTTGTTCAACCGATAATAGCTATTTATGCAACTGTATCGTAATGAGGGTCATTTTAATTCGAGTGCTGTTTTTTGGATTCAAAATAGGATAGTACGAGAATTAAAATGACTAATTAAGTACAGTTGCATACAAGATTTTATCTACGACAAGGACGTCTTTATAATTTTTTACTTTATAAATTAAGTGCCAGAACCCAGAGCCGCTAAGCTATAGGTATCCTATTTATGAAGATAACCATATCAATACAGCTACGCCTCATAACGATACAGCTCCCATACAACGAACTGTATCGTTATGAGAAGCAAACACGAAAGAGGGTTCAATTCGATATAGTTGTCAAATTCGAAATTGGAACTTTTCGATGCTGGAGTAGATAAACACACTTTCGCTATTTATTATAGGTATGGAAGGGCGGACTTTCTGTACATGAAATACTTAGTAAAATAGCAACGACTCCATAAAATCGTCGTGGGAAATATGCGGTTTTTACCACCGCCGTCTCTCCTGAGTGAAATTGACAAAAATTCGTCGTTGGCTCCACAATATCCTACGAGAATAAAGGCTAAACCATAATATGAAGGCAAAGCACCAGTTAAGGGCTAACTTTTATTGGATGAAAAAAAAACTATAAAAATATACCGCATATTATTAGAACACAAAGGCATGCAGTAATATTGAAAAACGCATTTAAGTAAGCCTGCCTGCCAACCTGCATTGGAGCAGCGTGGTGGGTCTAAGCTCTAATTCCCTCTCGCCTATGAGAGTCGAGGCCTTTGCCCAGCAGTGGGACGTTAATAGGCTGTAGTGGTGGCATTTAAGTAGGGTATATTACATTTTATTATAAAGCACTTAGAAAGTAATATTTCGGCAACACAGTGTGCGTGGGTGGGTCGGACTCTTAACAAGAAACCAGTATTTAGGATGACATGCCAGTTTCCCGGGGGATTTGCGGCTTAAGGTCTAGCCCCACTAGCAGCAAGTATTCTTTGTACAATTATCGCAGTGCAACTCCGTGCCGCGTCGCTAAGGTGGGCTCAGCTCCATACAGACAAAGAATATTCGCCGCTACGTGCGTGGCTACACCTTTAAAAATACTCCTTGTTTCAGTCAAGCAAGTGAAAAATGTAATCAATACCATATTGTCAGATATCAAACGATAAGAGAAAATAGTAGTTTTCTGATAGATATTACAAATAATATTATCAATGCGAAAGTGTGTATGTTTGTTGGTTTGTTCTTCAATTACACCCCAACGGAGCAACGGATCGACGTGATTTTTCATGGATATAGTTCAAGACTTAGAAAGAACTCTAGACTAGTTCTAAAAATAGCAACTTCGATAGATCATGACTTTCAAAATATTTTTATACAGTTAAAAAGTTTTAATTGACGATATAGAAGCAAATAGAAACTATATTTTTGTAGCTAAGCGTAAAAAATATACTTTACATTGACTTCTACGAGTGCCCTCTTCAAACTAGAATTTTTACAACATTTTTTAATATACTCAGGCCATGGATTTACATTTGGAAGTAATTATATTACTATCTAACTAGATGATGCCCGCGACTTTATCCGCGTGGATTAAGGTATTTAAATTCTTCACTTTTTCCCAGATAAAAAATAGCCTATGTCCTACAAAAACCTTTTTGCAACTCTCTTTACCAAAGGTCAAAATAGGTTGATAAGATGGTCTGTAAAGG
Organism: Erebia epiphron; assembly: GCA_963932025.1. NCBI lineage: Eukaryota > Metazoa > Arthropoda > Insecta > Lepidoptera > Nymphalidae > Erebia > Erebia epiphron. Next base: position 53,760,035 of record OZ009945.1, on the reverse strand, counting down.
CGTAGCAGACAGACAGACGAACGGACGTGCATACAGATACACAAATACTATAATTTATTATATTATTAGTAAGAATTCGTAAGTAAAGGCCCAAGTATACTCAGATAACTTCAGCCTCGCTCGCTCAGTTACATTTCATCGTTCCCTCAATACCTTACAAACCTTATTGTTTTAACCGCAGTCAAAAAAGATACATTCTTTCCTACCAGTCGTTCGACAGAGGGGTTTACACAGAGCAAAGCGGGTGGCAGGGACGAAACGGAGAAGACTTTTTTTTTTTAATCCACTACAAGTTAGCCCTTGACTGCAATCTCACCTGATGGTAAGTGATGATGCAGTCTAAGATGGTAGCGGGCTAACCTGTTAGGGGCATGGCAGTTATATTAAACCCATGCCCCTATTCGGTTTCTACACGGCATCGTACCGGAACGCTCAATCGCTTGGCGGCACGTCTTTGCCGGTAGGGTGGTAACTAGCCACGGCCGAAGCCTCCCACCAGGCATGGCAGACCGGCACAACATTTTGACACTCTTATGGCAAAGTATAGGAACAGTTTCCCACCTCTATATCGGCTTCAACCTTACTTAGGTTTAGAGTTATAAATATAGATAGAGAGACTAACTGATGCCCGCGACTTCACCTGAGTGGAATAAGTTTTATTGAAATTCCCACGGGATCTTCTTAATTTTTCGGGATAAAAAGTAAAACTCTATGTCACTCTCCATGATCTTCAACTATACCCATGCCAAAATCACGTCTATCCGTTGCTGTGCTGTGGCATGATTGAATGACAAACCAAAAAACTGACACACTTTTGCATTTATTATATTACTAGCTGCTGCCCGCGACTTCGTCCACGTGGAATAAGTTTTTTAATTCCCACGAGAACTGCCTAATTTTCTGGGCTAAAAAGTAGCCTATGTCACTCTCCAGGTCTTAGTTGCGGCGTGATTGAAGGATAAACCAACAAACATACACACTATCGCATTTATAATATTATAGTATAGTAAAGTATGATATCATATCATACCCTAAGTGCAAAAAATGACAAGGTAGCCGGGTCTGTCATTTCTATGAGCGTCGACCCACTGCATCAATTTATATGCTGTGGTTACAACGATAGATGTATTAGGACGCTGTTGAGCATTATTATGCTGTAGCCGTAACTGCGGGCATACGTAACGAAATCGTTACCGAAAACCTCCAGCAAGTTTCCTTCGTTATCGACAAACTACATAGAAGATGCCTTATTTTGTTTTACTCTGTATTCTTTTGTATTCTATACTCGGAGAAAGAAAATAGAATATATTATCTTAGGCTCTAATCACACCTGTAAGTTTTATTCACGCAAGTGGCCAATATGACCATAGGACGAAATGTAAACAGTCTTGTTAGTCGCGTATCGAGTACAAACGATAGTTACGTAAATTACTTACGGACGCTACTTACGTAAAAACTTACTGGAATAGTCGTATTCAGTTACCCATATTGACATTGAGCAATTATAATTAGAGTAAAAAAGCTGCACGATTAGCTGCACGACACTGTAACCATTAGACCAACGAGTCAATTGTACTCAAGATAATAACCTTTTTCACAATTTGTACAGTCTGACCTTTATTGTTTAACTTCCAAGTGAGGCCAGGTGGTGTTTCAATTTCATTCTGAGGTCCGATTTATGGTACGGCAGAATTGCTTAGAAGCTCTCAGTAACACATTATTTAAAACTAGCTGATGGCTGCGACTTCATCCGCGTGGAATAAGTATTCTTAACTTCCACGGGAACTCCTTATATTTAAATTGATTTCCATTTTTAGTAGCCACCGAGTTAGAGAATTGGATAGAGATATTTTTAGAGGGGTGGGGGACTGACATAGCCTGGAGGAATGTTGGGTCACTAGATCAAGCCCGTGACTTCGTCCACGTGGGATTAGAGTTTCAGAAATCCCAGAGGAACTCTTTGGATTATTCAGGGTTAAAAAATTGTATATGTCACACTCCAGGTCCCCGGTTTGACGTGCATGGGTGTCAAACCGTGGCTATGTTATTATACGGCATGATTGAAGGACCAATCAACAAATCAACGAACAAACACACTTCCGTATTCATACCCAATTATCTAATAGATATATAGCTTTATAAACAAATTAAAGTTCCCTGTCAATATATTTCGTGGTTATCGAACATCCATTGTAATTTGCACTATAGGTAAATTATATAATTCATGAAATACTTTTAGCTATTAAAAGGAAAACTTTTCAAAGAATCTCATTTCAGAGTGAATATTTTAAATAAGATCCTTTTAATAATCTCCCTTGCTGTATTAAGAATTATTAGTTTTTTTACAGCTTCAAAGGTTCATAGACCTAAATATTTGATATTAATTTCAACTTTTTTTTATTTATTTTTTATTTCAACTTGATACCTCTTCGCTTTGCCGAGAAAAAGGTGGTTGCCAGACAGGCAGACAGACGGACAACGAAGTGATCCTACAAGGATTCCTTTTTCCCTCTTGAGGTACGGAACCCTAAAAAGTAATACCACAAATATTATTATTATTATCATTAAGTAGTCATGAGTAGCGATAAAGATACTTTCTATTATATATTTTATATTTTACTATTAAGCCGATGCCCGTGACTTCCTCCGTGCGGATTGAAGACTTTAGGTTCCCGCGGGAGCTCTTTAATATTCCGGGATAAAAATGTAGCCTATATGTTAATCCAGACAATATGCCAAATCTAAAATATAATCTACCTATGTGCCAAATTTTATCCAGACCCGTTCAGCCGTTTTGGCGTGATTGAGTAACAAACATCCATCTATCCATTCATACATAGATCCATTCATCTACCCCCAAACCATCCAAAAAATATACATAAAGATTTGTTTCAATATGAAACGATAATGCATTTGTAAAACTTTGATAACATAATACTAATACTAACGCAGAAAAAGCTACAACAACATAATCCAATAACATCGTATTTCTGTGGAGAGTTTATGAGCCAAGCTAGAGCCTCGAGGATAATAGGTTTCCTTTGTCTTTTCACACTAAGCCCACTGTTCATTTTTCATAGGGAATAAGTCTTGTGGAAAATGGTGTAGATGAGTAACTACTTATGATACATAGATACGAACGTACTATACAAAATCATATTATTAGTATTATAAATGCAGAAGTTTGTTTGTTCATAGGTTTGTCCTTCAATCATACCGCAAAAGAGCAAAGGATCGACGTCATTTTTTGCCTAGGTATACTTGAGGACATAGGTATACTTGGCGAGTGACGCAGGCTCCTTTTTATCCCGGAAAATTAAAGAGTTCCCGCGAAAATCCCTTAATCATCTAGTATAAAATAAATCGTTGAATAGGACCTATATCCATGCATCATTATTTTAGAACATAAAATAAACATAGAAGCCTGGAAAAATCATAAGTGACAAAAAAAGTTAAACACTGTCTCTCTCTATCTAGTAAAGGTGTAACAAACTGGTGCAAGAATCATCAAAATCGGTCCACGCGTTTAGGCTGTAGCTGTCCTGCAAGGAACATACAAACATAATATATAGACTGATGAACACATAACCCTGTGCGTCCCGCAGTCGGGTAAAAATACATATAAGTGATATGTCATATAAACTCCAATATGCTGGAATACATTCAAAATAAATTGTTAAAGCTTTGATAAAATATGTGCTCACTTTACTTTTATTAACAAAATATAAAAATATCGGCAAATATATTATTTACGGTGAGTTAATAGTAATTTCACAAATAAATAGGTGGGTTTCCAAATATGAATTTTATTTTATGCCAATTTTGAACAAATATTGGACTTCAAATTATATAGTTTTTTATTAATATTGTGATGCCCACGAAGTCGTCCGCGTGGATTGAGTTTTTTGGTTACCGCGGAATTTCTTTAATTTTCCAAGATAAAATGTAGCCTATGTGTTATTTCAGACTATAATCTATCTCTGTGCCAAATTTCTTCCGGATCCGTTCAGCAGTTCTGGCATGATGGAGTAAGAAACATCCATCCATCCAAACTTTCGCATTTATTAATTAATATCAGTATAGATGTATAGATTTGGTCTGTGTAAAAGCTGTTTATATAATTACCACAACCTCATTAACAAGATCAAACCTTTCCCATTCATTTTAGCCCAAAGTCCTATGACTGCCTTTCAACAGCCTCTCTCAATACTCAATTTATCTATATACTAGCGGACGCCCGCGACTTCGTTCGCGTGGCATAAGTTTTTTAATTCCCATAGGCATTCCTTAATTTTCCGGGATAAAAAGAACTTATGAAAAAAAAACCCGTCGATCCGTTGCTCTGTTGCAGCGTGATTGAAGGACTATTTAACGTCCTTTGGGATAGAGTTTATAAAAAGTGTGAATTATGTATTTCATAATTTAAATCAGTAGCCCAAATATCAAGTTTCACGGCTATTTAACTTGAAAAACGCCGGCCTTTTACACCAACTTACAACCCCCATTTTACCCGTTTGGGGATAGAATTTTGAAAAACTGTTACACACATACTTCTTTATATTATACCGAAAGCCAAAATACCAAGTTTCGTTGTTATAACTTGAAAAATATGTTGATAAATGAAGGACATTCATCCCCTATTTCACCCCTTTGGGGGTCGAATTTTCAAAAATGATGACACACGTACGTCTGCATATCTAACTGAAAGCCCAAATGCTAAGTTTCATCACTATAACTTGAGAAATCAAGGACTTTCATACAAACTTTCAATTCCTATTTTACCCCTTTAGGGGTGGAATTTTGTAAAACTGTGCCACATGTACTTCTTTATTTATTACCTAAAGCCAAAATACCAAGTTTCGTTGATACAACTTGAGAAATATCTTGAGAAATGAAGGACTTTCATGTAAACTTTCATCCCCTATTTCACCCCTTCGGGGGTAGAATTTCAAAAACTGTGAAACACGTATTTCTTTATTTTTTACCGATAACTCATATACTAAGTTTCATGGATATAACTTGAGAAATGACGGACTTTCATACAACCTTTCAACCCCTATTTCACCCCTTTAGGGGTGGAATTTTGAAAAATCCTTCCTTAGTGAGCGCCTACGTTACAAAAGGAAGCTACTGTCAAAATTTCAAGTCTCTAACCCTAGCGGTTTAGGCTGTGCGTTGATATATAAGTCAGTCAGTCAGTCAGTCAGGACTTTGAATTTTTTTTAATATATAGATATAAAAATGAATACCTATTTCCCTTGGTCACGGCATCACGGGTGAACGGCTGGACCAATTTCGCTAATACTTTTTTTGTTGTATAGGTGAGGACCTGGAGAGTGACATAGGCTACTTTTTATCCCGGAAAGTTAAGGAGTTCCCACGGGATAAGAAACACCTTTATTATGTCCTAAATAATATAAAATAAACTAGCTGATGCCCGCGACTTCGTCCGCGTGGTTTAAGTTTTTTGCCACTTATCCGTCTTTTTTTGATTATACCACCGTTTCGAAAAATGATTCTACTAAGAAAAACCGGCAAGAAACACAGGCAGTTGCTTTTTTCAATACATACAGAAGTGGAAGATAATATTATACTATCCCGTGGGGCGCTGGATGCAAAGTCGATTGATTTTATTCGACCAACAAAAAAAATTCATGATTTTGATTCATACCGATTTTTTTAATCGACCATGGTTATTTGCGGTTATCGCTACACATTTTTGACGTAATTTCGTAATAAATAAATAAACTGTTATTTCTTAGCCGTTGCTTATAAATATCGTATCGATCAATCATCGGCTATCCATTTACTACACTGGTGAACATAAACTATAATAATATTTACTTCGTACGTTTCCTCGAAAGCTCTACGAGAAAGTCTCGGTATTAAAGCTGTAAATTAGACCTTTCTCACCCTCTGGCGATAGGAATATTAACGCACATTATATTTTCTGAGCCTATAAAGAAGTGCATAAATATTTATTTTTGCGGCCATTATATTACCGCACTAGTGCAATAATATAATGGCAACCAAAATAAACAGCTGTTTCAATGCCGCCATCTTTGTATATAGTGCGTACGTCAAACTTTATAGTAGGGAGGTACGAGTATCTAACAGTTAGACATATAGGTAACTAGCTGATGCCCGCGACTTCGTCCGCGTGGTTTAAGTTTTTTGTTATTCCCGCAGGAACTCCTTAATTTTCCGGGATAAAAAGTAGCCTATGTCACTCTCCAGGTCCTCAACTATACCCATGCCAAAAATCACGTCAATCTGTTGCTCCGTTGCGGCGTGATTGAAGGACAAACCAACAAACCAACAAACCAACAAACCAACAAACAAAGTGACTTTCGCATTTATAATATTAGTAAGTATGATCTAGTGAATAAACAAAAGGATAAACTATTAATAAAAGGTTTTTAAAAATTGTACAAAGCCTTTTGTACTGGCTCTAAAAACTTTAAATAAATCATCCTCTGGTACAGTGAAACATTTTACTTTCCGTTTCTAGCTTAGGAATTTAATAACCCGTTTTTGCTTGCTTCGCTCACTGCATAATATTAGTGTTCTCTTTTCGCGCAGTATAATTACATTCCGGGCGTGTCGGGATATCTGGGAGGCAGCTGCTACTTTTGAGTGTTTCTTTTCTTTTTTATGCTTTATTTAAGTAAATAGACAGTGCTGTTTTCATAACCCATCTGGTGGACTAGGCCATTTTCACACATGCGCTTGATGCTGCCTTCACGCTTTCATCAACCGTCACCGGTGTCACCGTACCGTTATATTATAATATGACTAGCGGACGCCCGCGACTTCGTACGCGTGGCATAAGTTTTATAACTCCCACAGGCATTCCTTAATTTTCCGGGATAAAAAGAACCTGTACACAAAAAACATCCGTTGCTCTGTTGCAGCATGATTGAAGGACTATTAAACGTCCTTTGGGAAAGAATTTTCAAAAACTGTGAATTATGTTTTCATAATTTAAACCCGTTGCCCAAACGTCAAGTTTTATGGCTATAACTTGAAAAACGGCGGCCTTTTACACCAACTTAAAACCCCTATTTTACCCGTTTGGGGGTGGAATTTTGAAAAACTGTGACACACGTTATTCTTTATTTTTTACCTTTAGCCAAAATACAAAGTAAAGTTAAAATAACTTGTAAAATATCTTGAGAAATGAAGGCCTTTTATACCAACTTTCATCCCCTATTTCAGCCCTTTGGGGGTCGAATTTTCAAAAACTGTGAAACATATATTTCGTCAATTTCAACCCGCAGCTTATATACCAAGTTTCATGGCCATAACTTGAGAAATGAAGAACTTTCATACAAACTTTCAACCGCTATTTTACCCGTTTGGGGTGAAATTTTGAAAAACTGTGAAATACGTACTTCTTTATTTTTAACCGGTAGCTCACATACCAAGTTTCTTGGCTATAACTTGAAAAATGAAGGACTTTCATACAAACTTCCAACCCCTATTTTACCCCTTTAGGGGTGGAATTTTGAAAAACTGTGACACACGTAATTCTTTATTTTTTACCGTTAGCCAAAATACCAAGTTTCGTTGATACAACTTGTAAAATACCTTGAGAAATGAAGGCCTTTGATACCAACTTTCATCCCCCATTTCTTCCCTTTGGGGGTTGAATTTCCAAAAATACGTATTTCTTCATTTTTAACTCGCAGCTCATATACCAAGTTTCATGGCTATAGCTTCCATAAAAATTTTCAACCTCTATTTTACCACTTTAGGGGTTGAATTTTGAAAATCTGTGACACACGTAATTCTTTATTTTTTACCATTAGCCAAAATACCAAGTTTCGTTGACATAACTTGTAAAATACCTTGAGGAATGAAAGCCTTTTATACCAACTTTCATCCCCCATTTCACCCCTTTGGGGGTTAAACTTTCAAAAACTGTTAAATACGTATTTCTTAATTTTCAACTCGCAGCTCATATACCAAGTTTCATGGCTATTGCTTTCATAAAAAATTTCAACCCCTATTTTACCACTTTAGGGGTTGAATTTTGAAAAACTGTGACACACGTAATTCTTTATTTTTGAACGAAATCCAAAATACCAAGTTTCGTTTAAATAACTTGAGAATATCTTGAGAAATGAAGGACTTTCATGCATACTCTCGTCCCCTATTTCACCCCCTCGGTGGTAGAATTTTTAAACACTGTGAAATACCTATTCCTTCATTTTCAACCAGTAGCTCGTATACCAAGTTTCATGGATATGACTTGAGAAATGACGGACTTTCATACAAACTTTCACCCCCTATTTCACCCCCTTATGGGTAAAATTTTGAAAAATCCTTCCTTAGTGAGCGCCTACGTCACAAAAGAAACCTACTGTCAAAATTTCAAGTTTCTAACCCCAGCGGTTTAGGCTGTGCGTTGATCCTTTAACGATTTTATATATATACTAGCGGTCGCCCGCGACTTCGTCCGCGTACAATTTCTGATTTTCTATGAGATTATGAAATTTTCCCGCTGCAAAAAGTCTATCTAAAGAGGCTTTATATAGCTGCAGGTTTTTATTATTAAAAACAAATTATAACCGAAATGCTGATTTTCAAAAACTGTAAAACAAATATTTCTTTGTTTTTAACCGGTAACTCACCTAACATAAGGCCTTTTGTACCAACTTTCATCCCCTATTTCTCGCCTTTGGGGGTCGAATTTTCAAAAACTGTGAAACACCCGTTTCTACATTTTCAACCCGCAGCTCATATACAAAGTTTCATCGCTATAACTTGAGAAATGAAAGACTTCCATACAAACTTTCAACCCCTATTCTACCCCTTTGGTGGTGGAATGTTGAAAAACTGTGACATACGTACTTCTTTATTTTTTACCGTTAGCCAAAATACCAAGTTTCGTCGATATAAATTGTAAAATATTTTGAGAGATGAAGGCCTTTCATCCCAAATTTCATCCCCTATTTCACCCCTTTGGGGATCGAATTTTCAAAAACTGTGTAATACGTATTTCCTAATTTTTAATTCGCAGCTCATATACCAAGTTTAATGGCTATAGCTTTTATACAAATTTTCAACCCCTATTTGACCACTTTGGGGGTTGAATTCTGAAAAAATGTGACACACGTAATTCTTTATTTTTGAATGAAATCCAAAATACCAAGTTTCGTTTAAATAACTTGAGAATATCTTGAGAAATGAAGGACTTTCATGCATACTCTCGTCCCCTATTTCACCCCCTCGGTGGTAGAATTTTTAAACACTGTGAAATACCTATTCCTTCATTTTCAACCAGTAGCTCGTATACCAAGTTTCATGGATATGACTTGAGAAATGACGGACTTTCATACAAACTTTCACCCCCTATTTCACCCCCTTAGGGGTAAAATTTTGAAAAATCCTTCCTTAGTGAGCGCCTACGTCACAAAAGAAACCTACTGTCAAAATTTCAAGTTTCTAACCCCAGCGTTTTAGGCTGTGCGTTGATCCCTTAACGATTTTATATATATACTAGCGGTCGCCCGCGACTTCGTCCGCGTACAATTTCTGATTTCCTATGAGATTATGAAATTTTCCCGCTGCAAAAAGTCTATCTAAAGAGGCTTTATATAGCTGCAGGTTTTTATTATTAAAAACAAATTATAACCGAAATGCTGATTTTCAAAAACTGTAAAACAAATATTTCTTTGTTTTTAACCGGTAACTCACCTAACATAAGGCCTTTTGTACCAACTTTCATCCCCTATTTCTCGCCTTTGGGGGTCGAATTTTCAAAAACTGTGAAACACCCGTTTCTACATTTTCAACCCGCAGCTCATATACAAAGTTTCATCGCTATAACTTGAGAAATGAAGGACTTTTACCCCTTTGGAGGTGGAATTTTGAAAAATTGTGAAACACGTATTTCTTTTTTTTTAACCAGTAGCTCACGTACCAAGTTTCTTGGCTATAACTTGAGAAATGAAGGACTTTCATACAAATTTCCAACCCCTATTTTACCCCTTTAGAGGTGAAATTTTGAAAAACTGTGACACACGTACTTCTTTATTTTTTACCGAAAGCCAAAATACAAAGTTACGTTAAAATAACTTGTAAAATATCTTGAGAAATGAAGGCCTTTTATACCAATTTTCATCCCCTATTTCACCCCTTTGGGGGTCGAATTTTCAAAACTGTGAAACATGTATTTCGTCAATTTCAACCCGCAGCTCACATACCAAGTTTCTTGTTTATAACTTGAAAAATGAAGGACTTTCATACAAACTTCCAACCCCTATTTTACCCCTTTAAGGGTGGAATTTTGAAAAACTGTGACACACGTAATTCTTTATTTTTTACTGTTAGCCAAAATACCAAGTTTCGTTTATACAACTTGTAAAATACCTTGAGAAATTTCACCCCTTTGGGGGTTGAATTTCAAAAAACTGTGAAATACGTATTTCTTCATTTTCAACTCGCAGCTCATATACCAAGTTTCATGGCTATAGCTTCCATAAAAATTTTCAACCCCTATTTTACCACTTTAGGGGTTGAATTTTGAAAAACTGTGACATACGTACTTCTTTATTTTTTACCATTAGCCAAAATATCAAGTTTCTTTGAAATAACTTGTAAAATACCTTGAGAAATGAAGGCCTTTGATACCAACTTTCATCCGCCATTTCACCCCTTTGGGGGTTGAATTTTCAAAAACTGTTAAATATGTATTTCTTAATTTTCAATTCGCAGCTCATAAACCAAGTTTCATGGCTATAGCTTTCATAAAAATTTTCAACCCCTATTTAACAACTTTAGGGGTTGAATTTTGAAAAACTGTGACACACGTAATTCTTTATTTTTGAACGAAAGCCAAAATACCAAGTTTCGTTTATATAACTTGGGAATATCTTGAGAAATGAAGGACTTTCATGCAAACCCTCATCCCCTATTTCACCCCCTCGGGGGTATAATTTTTAAAAACTGTGGAACACTTATTTCTTAATTTTCAACCAGTAGCTCGTATACCAAGTCTCATGTATATAACTTGAGAAATGACGGACTTTCATACAAATTTTCACCCCCTATTTCACCCCCTTAGGGGTGGAATTTTGAAAAATCCTTTCTTAGTGAGCGCCTAAGTCACAAAAGGAACCTATTGTCAAAATTTCAAGTTTCTAACCCCAGCGGTTTAGGCTGTGGGTTTATCCCTTAACGATTTTATATATATACTAGATTATTCCCGCGACTTCGTCCGCGTGGACCAAGTTTTTTCGACTCCCGCGGGAACTCTTCAATTTTCCGGGGTAAAAAGTAGCCTATGTCCTTCCCCGGAATGTAACCTACCTCTGTACAAAATTTTATCAAAATCGGTTGAGTAGTTGGGCCGTGAAAGCGTAGCAGACAGACAGACAGACAGACAGACAGACAGACACACTTTCGCATTTATAATAATAGTATGGATTAGATTAGATATTAGATTAGATAGATTAGATTAGATTAGATAGATTAGATTAGATAGATAGATTAGATTAGATTAGATTAGATTAGATTAGATTAGATAAATGATTTATTCATTTCGTATATCACCATAAACTTCCTACATAGCTACAGACCACAGGGTTAGTTAAGTTTTAGAAAACTGCCTAGTCCGCGGAGGAAGTGATTACTTATAACATTTTAAAGAAATTGATTGTACGATGACGTGTAAAAATCGATTAGGGGTAGATATGGGTTTAATAAAACAGCCATAACAACAAACTTGTCTACGCGACAACATAAGCCACTTGAACGGTCAACTATTATTTAACCGACTTCCAAAAAAGGAGGAGGTTCTCAATTCGGCGCGTATTTTTTTTAAAATGTTTGTCGGTGCATATCTCCGTGGTTTCTAAACCGATTTGAATTTTTTTTCTATCAGTCGTTAGAGGAAGCTCTCGAGGTGGTTCCATTAAATTTCCAATTTTGACTCCAAATCCTCAACAATGACACTAAAAAGTTAAAAATAAAAATTATTTCCAAAAAACCGACTTCCAACGCTACAGTGGCGTTGGAAGTCTGATGCGTCAACTTTGCTTATCCTTGTGATACCCGCCCGACTTCAACTTAGTGGGTAGAAATCAAAATTATTTTGTACTTTACAGTGGCGTTGGAAGTTGGTTTTTTGGAAAGAATTTATATTTTTTTGATATTGTCGCGTCGCGTCGCACTTATGGAGTCGCGTTTGTCGTTCACTTAGGACAACCGTTGAGTCAAGGGCTAACTTGTAGTGGATTAAAAAATATAAAACGCTGATCTATCCTTTTTAAAATAACATTGAAAACGTCTGCACCAAAATAATAACTTTCAAACGGCAAAATCAACGATGCCTTATCCGGGTAATTGGACAGCGGACGTGGAAAGTTACATTTTAATTAGATCGTTTTCTTTGAATCACGTCTCAGAATCCTTTTAGTTGGAGTTCTTTGCCAAAGTAATAAGCTGGTGGATCGTTAGCTACCTTTTCACGCTTGAATGACAGCATTTACGTAATTTAAAAATTTCCAAATTTTATTGAGTTGCCTAAATAATTATATACCTACCTAGGTGAACGGACGATCTCAATAATGTAGCTGGGAGCCGCTGGAAACAAGCGGCACAAGACCGTACTCTGTGGCGATCCATGTAGGAGACCTTCGTCCAGCAGTGGACCTTTATAGGTTGAGACGACGACGACTAAATAATTACTGGTAAAAACGTGCTTAATTTTTTTTGTTATATAACAATTTTAGTTCCTAACATAATAATCTACAAGTTTATTACATTACTAGCGATCCGCCCCGGCTTCGCAAGGGTAACACTAATAATCCTAATAGTCTATACCCAATGTAGCCAGTGGGCAGTGGGCAGGTTTTACATTACATTGTAAGAGTACGTCCGTCCCCGTCCTCACCACACCTGCCACATTGTTTTTATGTAACTTTACCTATTTAGTCAGCGCACGCCTCGTAAGCTCTCAGAAGAGACGATTTTTTCCGACTTCGTTGACATTATTGCAATTTTCGTATGGATCTCTAATTTTTTTCAAAATAAAATATAGCCTATGTTATTCGCTGATTATGTAGCTTTCTAAAGGTGGAAGAATTTTTAAAAGTTGAGTAGTTTTTGAGTTTATCCATTACAACAAACAAACAAACAAACAAACACAATCTTTCCTCTTTATAATATTAATAAATAGTATAAAGGTATTATGGTAGATTATGTATAAAGGCAAGTTTCACTGCATACTACCTCTTAGGTACGCAACATTAATAATTTAATATAAAAAATACTTTTTAAACAACCGACTTCAAACTCCCGCGCCAACTTTACAACAACAAGCTTTATTGTTGATATTTTAAAAACCGCTCGACCGATTTCGATAAAATTTATATGGGACCACATGGGAAGTATGTTCTTTCAAATAAAAAAAGAATCATCCAAATCGGTCCACCCAGTCAAAAGTTCTGAGGTAACAAACATAAAAAAAAAAAAAAAAAAAAAAAAAAAAAAAAAAAAAAAAAAAAAAAAAAAAAAAAAAAAACAGTCGAATTGAGAACCTCCTCCTTTTTTTGAAGTCGGTTAAAAAGTGGAAGTCTTAGACCTATTACTTATATTCACAGAAACCAAACCATCAAATGACATTCAAATATAATATGATGTACTAGCTGATGCCCACGACTTCGTCCGCGTGGTTTAAGGTTTATTGGTTCCCGCGGGAACGTTTTAATTTTCCGGAACAAAAAGCCTGTGTCACTCTCCAGCTCCTCAACTATACCCATGCCAAAAATCACGGCGATCCATTACTCCGTTGCGGCGTGATTGAAGGACAAACCAACAAACCGCAACGAAGTCGCGGGCATCAGCTAGTAAACCAACAAACCAACAAACAAACAAACACACTTTCGCATTTATAATATTAGTAATTATATCTACCGAAAGTTTTTGAATTGATTTTGCGCGTGTTATTCAACAATAATAATAATAAATCGTTTAAGTAATTAATTCAATTAAATTAGTCGTAAATATTAATGAGTGCGAACCACGGAATTGTTCACACATTGGCCTGTTATCATTGGTTTACTGTTGCGTATCGATGCGATAATAGATAATATTACCTACGTCGTAAATACCAATCGTAAATGGTAAACTAAATTATGCTGCCCACTAGATGTTTCCAGTGAGTTTGTTCGGTTCGCGAGGATTTAGATTTTTGAATATCCTGGAACTCTTTGATATAAAAAGTAGCATATTATGACCAGCGCAGTGGACTGTGGCTTAAACTTTCAGTTTGTATTGGGCCACCGAAGGATGGAGATGCTATTAATAACAAATCATGTGGTGTAGTTGAACACACGCCGGCATATTTAGCGGAACATAAAAAAAAGGTTTGATATCAGTATCATATAAGGTTGCTGGCTGGTTTATACGTCATTTAATTATTTAAAAAGAAATATTTTCAAATTAAGAAAACAACTGAACATCACATTTTATGCAATTGTTTTAATTTTATTCAAATACACCTTATCTGGAACGAACTTCGAGTATTTCTTCCTTCTGAGTTTGATTTAAAATTTCATTGAAATACTGTTTTTTGTTAGTTTTTTTTAATCGCGTATCTTTTTGGAGTTGATGACTGAATTATGCCTGACTTAGCCCCAACAGAGATTGCCAGGGCACTCGAAATGTGAAGAAATGGTCAAACCTACAGAGTGATATCCAGAGATCTTCGTCGACCAGTTTCAACGATCCATCGCAGTATCCAACAGTTCAGGGAGACCGGTACTTATGTGAGAAGAGCAGGACAAGGCAGAAAAAGACGCACTTCGAGTAGGGATGATCGTTTCATTCGGCTTCGTGTACGTAGGAACCCCCGTTTGACGGCCGTCCAAGCCCGACATGAGTTAGAAGCAGTGCGGGGTGTAACCGTAAGTGAGCGTACGGTACGAAGAAGGCTCGAAGAAGCTGGTTTGGGTTCATTTGTGCCCGCCAAGGCTCCAAGGCTCGAGGTAAATCATCGTAGAAACAGGTTAAATTTTGCTCGACTTTGGAACGCGGACCAATGGAGTAAGGTATTGTTTAGTGATGAGTGCAGAATTCTCTTAAATCAAATTAACGGCAGGCAAAGAATATACAGACGCAAAGGAGAACGATACATTCAGACAAATTTTGAAACTACAGTTGCTTAAGGTGGTGGATCAATAATGGTTTGGGCGGGCATTTGTTTGGGAGCTCGCACAGACTTAGTAGTGATTGACAGAGGGAGTCTGACTGCAGACCGCTATATCAGAGAAGTTTTAGAAGAAAATGTCGTACCGTTTGCCCCATATATCGGTGCGATTTTGTTTTTATGCAGGATAATGCTCGGCCGCATACCGCTCGGGTAACTCAAGCTTATCTTAATGATATGAATATCACTGTTATGGAGTGGCCGGCGAGATCACCGGATATGAACCCAATAGAGCACGTTTGGGACTTGCTGAAAAGTTAAGTCCAGAATTCCAGCTCCTGCCAACGTGGGTGAACTGCGAATCGCCGTAGTTGAGGAATGGCGGAGACTATCCCAGGAGACCATCGATAACATCATTCTCAGTATGCCTAGACGGGTAGAAACTTTAATAAGAGCACGTGGAGGAAATACGCGATATTAATCACCATTTTTCTAATTTAATTAATTGTTAGGCTTTGTAAAACTAGCAATTCGTTTGTGGGAAGCAGTGTCCGCTTCTACAATAAGCTCCCAGAAGGCATGTTGAAGATGTCTCTGAATAAGTTCAAAGTTAATGTAAAACGTAAACTCATTGAAAAATCTTATTACCATGTGAAGGATTACTTGAATGACAAGGAAGCTTGGCAATAATTTGCTCTAATGGCTCTGATAGTTCCTTAGTTAAGATTATTTGTGAGATGGTGATAATGAAAAAAAAAAACCCCGGCTGAGTTTGTTGTGGGCTCTTCTCAGACCAGGGCGCGTTTGGAACCCTCGTAGCTTTAGTTTTAAGAAACCGTAACCGATTATCACCATCGTGTTTTTTAAGTAAGTAATTTTTAACGTCAATAAGTGTACCTACAGTGTACCTATATTGAATAAATGATATTGAATTGAATTGAATTGAGTTATTTTAATATTAAATTTCACTTTTCCCGGTTACATGAAAAGTTCAAAAATGTACCATTTTTCACAAATAGCCTTTACTCGCAAAATCTGTCCTTAATGTGATTTCATTTTAAGTAAAACAAATGAAACTTTAAATAACAAAAGAAGTGTAGTAAGTAGATTTTAAAATAAAACCATATTTTTTTAACTATGGACCTTTTTTTATGTTCCGCTAAATATGCCGGCGAGTATATAAGAATATAATTCATTACGCCATCCGATAAAAAAATACAATTAAAAAAAATATAAATAAGCAGAAGGGTTTGAATATTTTGGCCTACCTACAGTTGCACAATTTTTTCAACCGACTTCAAAAAATGAGGAGGTTCTCAATTCGACTGTATTTTTTTTTATGTTTGTTACCTCAGAACTTTTGACTGGGTGGACCGATTTGGATGATTCTTTTTTTATTTGAAAGGGCATACTTCCCATGTGGTCCCATATAAATTTTACCGAAATCGGTCTAGCGGTTTTTAAAATATCAACAATAAAATAAGTACTTTGTATAGCGTGAGCTTGTTGTTGTAAAGTTGGCGCGGGAGTTTGAAATCGGTTGTTTAAAAAGAATTTTTTACATTAAATTATTCTCGAAATAGCCTGCATGCAGCAATAGCTGGCATCAATACAAGCAAGTATTGAGACAACATTTTCTGAAGCATCAGGTTTCCGAGTAAGGGCACTGTCCACTAGACAAAGCTGTACTGGTGGTGCCATCATCGAGTATATTTTAACTTGGATATCTAGGCTTCGTACAAGTATATTCTAACCCCTTTATGATTGGGGATCGAAGCTATAGCATCTTGCTTACAAAGCGGCTAAACGTAACGTAATAGCATGCGTTATTTCAATAAAACAAACGTCCATAGCGTGAACGCTACCGTTAGTAAGTATAATTGCAGGATTTCATTGCATAAAGTGGAATACGACAGTTTGTATTCACGGTAAGAATCTAATTATTTGCGCTATCCGTTAAAAAAACAAATAAAAAAATATATTTGCAAATTATATGAGTGGGGATCGAACCTGCAACGCCTTGCTTACAAAGCAACTAAACGTAACGTAATAGCACAGAACAGGGAATAGTACTTTGTAATAGCATGCGTTGTTTCAATAAAACAAACGACCATACCATGAACGCTGCCTGTTAGTAAGTACTATAATTGCAGGATTTAATTTCACAAAGTGAACACAACAGTTAGTATTCACGGTAAGTCGCGTCCCTTTGTCACTGGCCCCCGCTATGCCGCTGACGTGAAATTACAATCCATTTAAACTCCACGCAGAATTCCGCCTTTCGCCTTCCGGAATTGGGTATTTGACAACTACTCAAATAAATTATTTTTTTGTGATTATTAAATAGAGGACCTACAAAAAGATGTTATATCCACGTCTAATTCAGTCTAATCACGTTTAGTACAAATACAGATATTTTATGTTTGACAGCCATTTTGAATTATCGATTAAAGTAAAAAAGTGCGTTGACTTTTGATGACAGCACAATTCAAAACTATCTATTAGTAAGCCCGCGCATTGAAGTTGGAAAAAAGTACCTAAGCTAGTTGTCAAATATCCAAATATTGCGGGGAAAATCGGTGGTTTGGTTAGTTTTTTTTTTTTTCACTAGGAGTTAGCCCTTGAGTGCGATTTCGCCTGATGGTAAGTTATGATAAAGTCTAAAATGGTAGCAGGCTAACCTGTTAGCCCCTATGAGTATGGCAGTTATATTATTAATGATCTCATACCTACCCTTAATCGTTTTCTGCACGACATTGTACCTGAACGTTAAATCGCTTGGCGGCACATATTTTTCGTTGTGGTAACTAGCCACGCCGAAGTTTCCCATCAAACCAGATCAAAGAAAATTCAGAAAATATAATAACCCAAAATTGACCCTGGCAAGGGATCTCCCACACATCATGCACAAAATACACATAATATTATTCAACTAGAATGATGTTTGTAATTTGTAAATTCTCGTGCAAAAACTAGCTAGTGAATAAGTTTTCAGGTTCAATAATTCCGATCAAATTCCGCATGACATTGTATTTGCAATGGACTTCACACCCGATAGGATGCAATAGGCTTGGGTTTTTAAAAAAACCGGCCAAGTGCGAGTCGGACTCGCGCACCGAGGGTTCCGTACTCAAGAAGTAGGTACTGAAGCAAAACAATCAGGCAAAAACCAATATGTTTATTTGACGACAAGTACTTAAAAGAACTTGCGTTTAACCCAATCTTTGACGGTAATAATTACCTTTGTTAATGAACCGCAAAACTAACTTTGTTTGTAGAGGTTTACTGTTAATATCAAAAAAACTATGCTAGTTAGAGCATTGGCTATAGTTTTCCTGTAAAATATACATAAATTCCTATTGACCATAATTATTTCAGATTTTTTGATTGGTAAACTCCGGAGATAAGGGGGGGGGGGGGGGACGGACGGTATTTTTTAGACTTTTTCCCCGATAAATCAAAAACTATCATGACTAAAAATAATTAAAAATCTGTTTTAGAATTTACAAAGTAAACCCTTTTATATGATACCCCACACAGTACAGTTATCTCACTTTTAAATTTCAACCCTCTGATTTTCCCCCCTTTTTAAATAAGAACAAAAATAATTTCCAATTTTTTTTAATTCCACTGTCTTTGGGCCACTAATATACACAACTATTCCAAATTTCATGTCGATAGCTTCGGTAGTTACTGAAATAATCGAGTGTGACGGACGGACAGACGGACAGACAGACGGAGAAAGTCGCACCATAAGGGTTCCATTTTACCATTTTGGTACGGAACCCTAAAAAGAGCTTTTTTGTATTCTTTCAATGTTCAGTATTATTTTTTTTGTGAATATGATGGTGTCACTCTTTTTGTAAATTCTTTTAGTAAGAATTTAATTAAAAGCAGTTCCAAATAGAGTGATTATTTGACCCTTCGATAATGGTGTTTTTTTTAATGTATAGATTATCGATAATCAGACCTGCTGGAAGTAGATAAGCAGCCTAAGGTGGAGCACGCTTGCCTAGAAGATGCCTATTCACTCTTGACATAGATTAATTATAATTATATATTGTCTTTGCTCTTGATTAGAAGGTACCACTACTATTACCATTACTATTTACTATTATTACTACTCCTATGAGAGTGGAGGCCTGTGCCCAGCAGTGGGACGTTAATAGGCTGTAATGATGACTACTATTAGCGGATGGAAAAACAGAAGGGCGTTCCATATCCTAGCGACTCGAATTAGAAACGAGGTAGCAAATCGCTTCGTACGCGTCCGTGGAATTTCAACTCTACACAGATGCAGACCCTGACGATGCCTTGCGGTACGATAATAGAAAGGTGAAGGGGGACCAAGATAGAAAAGCTCTTCGGCACCCTCTCCGAAATAATATGTAAAAATCTCTAAGTGTAATTGCCTTAAAAAATCCGGGATAAAAAGACTATGTCCTTCCCGGGGTAAGTATAAAAACCAGTCCACACCAGTAGAGACAAACCGGGACCGACGGTTTAACGTGGTCTCCGAGGCACGGGGGTGACACACCGCCAACTTCCTAACTCCGGGCTAGTACTGAGAATTTCTAGTCAGAAAAACCCAATACTTGTTATGGCCCGACCCGGGACTCGAACCCGGGACCTCGTCGGCCGCAGTCGAACATGCCAACCACTAGACTAACGAGGCAGTTATTATTAATGTTTACTTAATAATAATTAATCAGTCAGTATTGCTTATTATTTTCAGTACGCCACGCTGGTTATTCTTTTACTGCTGTTGGAGTGTGCAGTTATGTACTACATCACCTCCAATCTAGTCGAGGTAATAATGACATACTTACCTACCTGAAATACACATTCGCATTTATAAAATTTCTGTTCTATTCATTAATTATTATCTATGGCCGGTATATTTAGATGATTTTTTCTCAAACTGTCAAACTTATATCGTTCAATGAAATTATGTTGTCTATGGGCACTGTTCATTCATTTATACTTCTACCATACCTTTACTACTGTTTTAATCATACTTTTGCGGGTCTAAAGTCAGTTTTCATGCCCTAGGACCGTAATCTAGTCGATCGATCGCCCAACTAGTTGACCAACCCCATACTGTAAATATGCACAACAGAGTCTAGGCTCCAGACTGGTCGACCAAACGATCGTACCATTTGACATAAAAGTTTTTAAACCAAGGAGTATGTGTACCTGCATAAACACTGGCAGCATGAAAAGCAAAAAGTTTGAATATCAAAGCAGCGGCGCCAAAGTTTGTTTTACTGTTAAGGTAGAAGTATAAAGTAGAGTATACACCACCGGGATAAAGCAGTTTTTTTCTTGGGCGCTTGAATCCCTCACTGCACTCAGGACTCAATCTTAATTCCTTTAAACCTTACTGAAGAATTATCTAAATGGCCCGATATTTTATCGGGATTATTTGTAGTTCTTGCACTGATAGATCATCGCTATTTACTGTTAAACTGTAAATATCGTTCTACTGTTATTATACCATGCACATAATGATTTGCCATAGGTCCAACCGAAAGCTATTCTCAAGAGAAACAGGAAGCAATTTTTTCAAGTGTTAGTTGTGGAAAAGTTGAATTTTAATATGGTAAGTCATATTAAAACTATAACATAAGAAAAATTAAGGACTAATGTCATGGTCGATAATTGCAAGTGCAATGGCGAAAGTTGGGCCCTATTTAAAGTAAATCATTGAGTGATTTTGCTGACGAAGATTGCCAGTGCAATGGCAACTTTCGCCATTGTACTTTCGCCATTGTACTGGCAATTATCGACCATGACAGTAGACCTTACCTTGGTTTTTCTTATGCTATAAATTTAATGTGACTTACCATATTGAAATTCCACTTTTCAACAACTAACACTTGGAAAAATTGCTTCCTGTTTCTCTTGAGAATAGCTTTCGGTTGGACCTATGGCAAATCATTATGTGCATGGTACCTACATTATAACAGTAGAAAGATACATACAGTTTTACAACAAAATAATCCACAATCTAGTTATTTTACACATTCGAATAAATATACCTATGGTAATATGGTTTCACTGAATTCAAAATTATAGATGGTGTATCTAATTTATTATTAATTAAAACAAATTAATACAGGCAGTTCTTTATTGTATTTAGTTTACATAATATTAATTACATGTTAAATCATAAAAAATATTACTTATATCTAATGATCCTAAATACCAAAGTTTCAAGATTTTTAGTTTTAATTAATGTTATACCTAATTCTACCCGACCGGGACTTGAACCCGGGACTTCCGGCTATATAGAGAGAGTAACTAACAACTCGGCCAAGAGGTCGTCAATAATAAACAAAAACTGCAGACTTTCTATCGGCCGATAGTTTGGCCTGGTTTTTAATCAGTATGAAAATGATGCAACATTTAATCGGCCAATACTGAATTAAACCTTTTAAATAATACTGAATATGAGCACTTGCATACATTTTCATACTGATTAAGAACCCGACCAAACTATCAACCAATAGAAAGAAAGTTTGCAGTTTGCAGGGGTCCCAAATGTATTCTAAATACCAAACACAATAATTTTTAGCAATTAACATTTTGTCAATAAACTAATATTTGTATTTTAATTTTTTAATAAACTAATATTTTAATCGAGTGTCCACCTAGTCGTAACATAGTAAGATAAATTTCTCATTAAAGTTAAAGTGTTAGGACAAGGAGAAATAGCATTCTTACAAGGAAAGCAGTGGTACTGGTTTGTCCGTTGAACTTCATAGGCACAGTAGTGCTCGTCGAACGATAATGTCTCAAATAATAAGCAATAAAAATACACTTCGTTATTATTAGTTAACAAAACAAAATACATAACAAGTACAAAATAATTTTGATTTCTACCCACTATAGTGTGTAGAAATCAAAATTATTTTGTACTTTACAGTGGCGTTGGAAGTCGGTTTTTTGGAAAGAATTTTTATTTTGACGTTAATATCGAACGCTCGATTAAGGATGATCAATCGAATTTGCAAGTAAATGTAAAAAAATTGACTTAGCGTACCTACCGCACTCCTTTAATAAAAGGTAAGTAGTAAGATCATCGATTATAAAAGTGCGGTAATATTTTGTACTGGGCGGGACATGTTGCAAGGGCAGGGAATGAAAAATGGAGAAAAAATACTACAACTTGGTTATCAAGATATTTAGCAAGGGAAAAAGGAAGACCGGTTGCCGGATGGAGGGACGAGATAGAAGCATTTGAGGGAAAACAGCCTTGAGACTAGCCAACAGAGAAGGGGGAGACCTTTGCCCAGCAGTGGGATGATATAATATTAACTCCTCAACTATACCCATGCTAAGAATCCCGTCGATCAGTTGCTCCGTTGTGTCGTGATTGAATTGAAGGAACAAACAAACACACTTTCGCATTTATGGCAAATGAAAAGTAAGTTTATTTTACAGGGTAACCACTTCAGACGGTATAACACCGCCATGGTCCTGCTGAGGCGCGGACGCGTACCCAAAAAACTGCACAACGGATAGAGTTTATAGCACGGTGAGGAAAATGTACCTTCCAATAAAACTAGGTGGTACTACACCGCCATCTCCAAATTAAATTAAAATGACAGCTCTATTTATATCACTATATATCCCTTTCATTTTACTCCTTGCGGAAAGAGCAGTAATGGAGGCAACACTAGATTTAGAGCTGTCAATTTATTATTGTTTAGAGATTGTGTTAAACAGAATTGGCCACATCGAACCATCGGCTACATTACAGCGAAAGATTTAATTTTTTTAAATGTATTATTTGTATAATACATTGTCGATATGCTCACTCCTACGACGAGCTCTCAGTGTGTCCCACTCTTACAGCTAGCGATCGCAGCGCCGCTCTGGCGGTAAGTGTGCTAAAAAATTTTTCTACCTTTTAGTGCGTATGACCGACCTTACCGCCCGCGACGCGGAGTCTACCGACTTTAACACCATCTCGGCGCCGTAGCCTACAAGGCAGGCCCTAGCCGGTTTCCCCGACTTAAAGACACCCACCGAGGCACAGAGTTGCCCCGCGCCCCGCCCGGGTAAGGAGGCTCAGCCTCGAGGCCCGTACCCACGCTTGGCCCTTTAGGGCCAAACGGAGAAGACCCACTGCGCTAGTGCGTATGATAATTATGAATGTGTGTTTATTAAACACGAAGTCATTTACGAAACCAAAAGCAAATTTGTTACTTAGTAATTTTATTAATGTAAATTTTTAGACGTGAGAGTGAAGTTGCAAGCTTGTTCAATTTAACAACTAAGTATGAACGAATAGTATTTGATACAAGTATTTCTTAAATTTTAGAATATAACATGAAAACTTTCACACCACCTTTCACCACCTATTTAACCCTAGGGGTTAGTCTAGGGGTAGAATTTCGAAAAATCCTTATTTTTGAGTTGCTACATTACAAAAGAAAGTTATCGGCAAAATTTCAAGTTTTTACCCCCAGCGGCTTAGACTGTGCGTTGATAGATCAGTCAGTATGAATTTTTATTGACATATTTTTCAGAAATTTACAGGACAAGTAGACAAAAATATACTTAGGTATTATGAAAAATATGTTTAAATTCATAGTCATAGCAACCAAAGTGTTAGGTTTTTAATTTCGTTACGGAATTTCTGGATTCGGTCTCCACGCTCAAGGCTCGCGATAGAAGATATTATGCAATAGCTTAATAAATAAATAAATGTATACGTCTACTATAAAATTGATTACAATTCAAAATGTTATCTACGTCTAATTACTAATACTAATTTAATTACAATTCAATAAATAAGTAAATAATAACTCCTTACTACCGCGTGTCTTGATTTTTTTTTATTTCTTTAAATGTTTCGAATGTTTAGAATGTCATAGCATGAAATTTCATGTCATTTTGGTGTTCAAAAATATAATTTTCGGTCATTTAGTTTCCAAATTTTCAGTGTTCCAGTTCCAGTTTCCAAGTTTTTAATAATGATTACAAAAATATTAAATTTGCTATTTACAACTTATCCTGAAGGATTAACACTGCGTACGATATTTAATACGTTAAAAAAAACAAACAAAAATCTGTGTTTTTCAACAGTTCGCAGGTACAATCCATAATCACTATGTAACGTAGTCTTTATTAGATAATTCCCGCGACTTTGTCCGCGTGGATTAGGGTTTTTTTAGGGTTCCGTATACCTCAAAAGGAAAAAAGGGAACCGTTATAGGGTCACTTCGTTGTCCGTCCGTCTGTGTGTCAAGACCCTTTTTCTCAGCAACGTATGGAGGTATCAAGCTGAAATTCATATCAAATACTCAGGTCCACGGTCCCTTGGAGCTGTGAAAAAATCAAACTTCTAAGCTAACAGAATCAAAAGATACAGCCGTTTTTGCTGCAAATTTCGACACTCGCAAGGGAATCAAAACGTACAGGGTAGGACTTCCCGTGAACTTAGAATCTTGAAATTTTGTACGAAGCAACGTCTTATAGCACAGATAAAGGAAAAATTTCGAAAAGCATAAATTTTTAGTCACATTCGAATACTTCAGAATAAGAAACTCCATTTTCCAGAATAAAAAGTAGCCTATGCCCTTCCCCAGGATACAACCTATCCCTGTACCAAATTTCATCAAAATCGGTTGAGTAGTTAGGCCGTGAAAGCGTAGCAGACAGACAGACAGACAGATGGACAGACAGACAGACACACTTGCTCATTTATAATATTAGAATAAGATAAGTATAGTACCTAATGATAAACATTTGGTTTCAGTGGCATACTAGAACTAATACGCAGGAATTTCATTGAAAAAAGAAATAGAAAATATGTAATAAAAATTAAAATACGTAAAATTCTAGCAGAGTTTATTATAATTCATAAAAATTAATTGTATGTAAGTATTTAGTAGGCTTACCGCTTACTTTATCCACTACAAGTTAGCCCTTGACTGCGATCTCATTTGATGGTAAGTGATGATGCAGTCTAAGATGGTACCGGGCTAATCGTACCGGAACGATAAATCACTCAGCGGCACGTCTTTGCCGGTATGGTGGTAACTATTCACGGCGAAGCCTCCCACCAGGCCTGACCAGGGAAAATTGAGAAATTATAAATTCCCCAATTGACCCTGCCGGGGATCGAACCCGGCCAAGTAACACAAAACTGCATTAACAGATGTCACATGAGGTCCACATCGGTAATTTAAGCGTTTAGGAAGACTTATTAGAGTCCACCGTTACTCTAAAAGCTTAATATTACACTTTCTGCTGTAAATTGACTTTATTAAGCACCACGAAGGCACCGCTGTAATGTTGCGACTTGCGAGCGTTACTATATCAGGTGCGCAGGTCGTGTTATTCAGCTCTTAGCTATTACTTTCAGCTACAATAAAGTATTTTTATGGACTCTAAACTAAGCTATTCTTAACCGACATCCAAAAAGGAGGAGGTTCTCAATTCAGCGCGTATCTTTTTTTTTTTTATGTATGTCGGTGCATATCTCCGTGGTTTCTAAACGGATTTGAAAAATTTTTTTTTCATTGGTTAGAGGTCAGTATCTGATACTCGCTAGCAACAGCCGTGTTAGTGTTCTCACGAAACGTGCTGACACACCGACATCCTACTTAAGACCTTTTGTCTTAAGAAGAATGGTGTCGATCCCGCGTAATCCACCTTTTACCCCCTACCGAAAAGTGCTCAACGCGCCTAAAGAAGTTTTCACTGCAAAATACGGTTCGTTTCGATTTTAAAATATCCCATTCTCGCTCGTTAGACGCGGCGGCGGCGGCGGCGGCGGCGGAGGAGGAGGACGAGCCGCCACCCGTGCCGGCGCTCGCGGCGCAGCTGCCCGCGCACGCGCAGTTCCTGCTGGTGGGCGGCGGCACGGCGGCCTTCGCGGCCATGCGCGACCCGACGCGCACGTGCTGCTCGTGGCGCAGGAGCGCGCGCTGCCCTACATGCGCCCGCCGCTCAGCAAGGAGCTGTGGCGCGAGCCCGCGCTCGCCTCGCTCGCCGCCGCGGACCTCGACGCACTCGCCTTCCGCCAGTGGAACGGCCGCCGGCGCAGCCTCGCCTACGAGCCCGAGGCGTTCTACACGCCGCCGGAGCGCATGCGCGACGCGCCGCCGGGCGCGGCGCTGGCGCGCGGCTGGCGCGTCGTGGCGCTCGACCCCGCCGCGCGCACCGCCCAGCTCTGCCGTGGTATAGCTAAAATGCCGTTATCCACCAAAACCTTGTTTCGAGATATCACGTGAAAATCGCGGGAAAAATTAAAATTGTGTATCTTTTTTAATGCCTACATTTATTTGAAAATTAGAGGATGAATTGAGTAGATCACAAAAAATAATTTGTGACCTTCAGTCACAAATGCTAAGTTGTGAAATACAACAAACAAATAATTTAGATGACGAGCTGCTTGCTTCATCCTCAACTGCACCAACTGTAGTGACCATCAATCTCACGTGTGACAGCCCTTGTTCTAAACGACCACCCTCAGTGCCAGTTATTCTAAATAGTCATAAAAAAATTAAAAAGTACCTAAAACTTGGAAAACTTATAGCTAAAACAAAAAAATTAGTTAAAAGTCAAAAGGCAGGCGCTAAAAATACTTCACTGAGGAAGGAACGTTCACAGTTGTTAATAAAGCTGGATACATATTGTTCTACTCTACAGCAAATGAGAGAACAACATGAATATGATGTTAACCGCCTGAATAATGAAATTGTACAATTGGAAAACTCATTAAAAACTGTTACATCACAATATGAGCAGTCACAGAAACAGATCAATGAGCAAATTGCTCTGAAACTGGTTGCAGATGAACTATTAGCAATAGGAAATTATAATATAGACCGTTTTGACTCTCTGATCAATAAGTGCCAGTGTTCGAATAAAGACAATACAATAATGAAATTCTTTTTGAAATTCTTTGTTAATTGACCGATTTCGTTCAAAATCGATATTTAGGGCTCCCTGGGATTAGAAAACAGGAAACTGATACCAAAGTTTAAAAAAATCAGCGGCGCCATTTTGAAATTCTTTGTTGATTGACCGATTTCGTTCAAAATCGATATATAAGGCTCCCTGGTATCACAAAACAGGAAACTGATGTCAAAGTTTTAAAAAACTGCGACATTTTGAAATTCTTTGTTAATTGACCGATTTCGTTAAAAATCGATATTTAGGGCTCCCTGGGATTACAAAACAGGTAACTGATACCAAAGTTTTAAAAAATCAGCGCCATTAGTGTTAGCTTTGCGTTAGCATTTGTCGCAACAATGGTTCTTTCCTTATTTCTTTCTTTCAGTATTAGGTCCAATTAACTTAAACCCCGAAATTTACAAGAATCTTTGAACGTACGGCTTTTCTTTAAGAAAGAAAAAAAGAATTGAACGTACGGCGTATCGTATTGCGTAAAAAAACGTAATTTTAAACTTCAAATTTCTCACAGTTGGCAGCGTCAGAGCGTTTCGACTTCTACGGGGCGATGGTGTGTAGGTACAGACTCGAGGTATGGATTGGGAAAACAAATACCCCATTTCTCGGGAAATTTTCAAGATTTACCCCAAAAATAAAAAAATGGAAATACATATTTTTTGCAAAATTCGAGTACAAGCAACTACGTACTCTCTTGTACGAATGATGTTTAGGTATTTTTGTCGCCGAGGTCTTGCAACACTGGAATTTATCAAATTCAAAATGATTTTCAACATGGTCTTTTTTAGGGGCAATCATATTTCGGCTGGATGAAAAATTGAAAGTTCACGGGAAAATTATAAAACTATGTATAATGTTTCTGTGAGACGAGATGGCGGCCATTTTGTATTCTTTTTGTGTTCTTGGAAATTTCGATCACGTTTTTGAGGCAGTTAGCTGAAATAACATATAGAGGTAGAAAAATAAAATCAATGATCGTTGGGTAGTTTCATACAAAGCCGCCTCACTCCTTAAGTACAACTGTCAAATTAATGTCGAAGTGTCCACAGCTACTGCCGTTGTAAATTACCTATTTAAATAGATTACAAAAGGCGCTGATCATTCTCGTGTTTAGTTACCCGAAGATAGTGAAATAGGTTACGCGAGCTGCTTTAGCAGCTCGCGCACAGAGCGAAACACTAGTACATATATATAGCTGCTCGTGCTGATTCATTGATTGATCACCTCTCCTGAACAATTTTGTATGAAAAAAAATTTTTCCACTGACCATTTCGTATAGAGGGGAAAAATTCATGAAGAGGAAAAATACGGAGAGAGCTGGTGATTGAGGATTTCGAAGACGGGTGAACAGCACAGCCAGGGTATTGAAGATAGGTGGGGGGTGCTCGACCAAATGTCATTCGAAACTTCATCTAATTGACAGCGAGCTGAAAAAAATTTCAAAATGGCGGATTTAAGATGGCCGCCATACAAATTTCGTCTATCTATCGTGTCTATCTCGGAGAGTATAGAAGATGGAAGAGTGGTTTCTTGGCAAAAGATGATCAGGACATGAAGGTCTACTTGATGAACAGGAAAAAAATTCAAGATGGCAGAATTTATTTTTCCATAGAAAATGTATGGCGTTAGTGTTGAACTATGCAATACTTTGATGCGGTTCCTTTTCAAAATTTGTTCTTATAGAAGAACTCTCCATAATTTTTCGGAGCGATGATGATCGAGGGTTTGAAAGATGGGTGAGGAGCACGGCCAAAATGTAATAGGTGTCTATTTCAGAAAGTATACTAGATGGAAGAGTGGAAGTAGAAAATATGCATGACTTTGATATGGTTTTTTTACAAAATTTGAGAATTGTCGGTTTGCCGTTAGGAAAGCCAAGATGGCAAAATTACATGGCACCCAAAGGTACCCGATCGTCAGCGGTATGATATTGATACTAATCAACTTAGGAAGGTTTCTTTGTGTTTTTACTTCAACGGTCTCTTACACTGTATGCATGTCTGGAAAGTTTTTTTACATTTAAAGGCGCTTTTAGATTCTTAGGGGGTCTCTGTTTTTTGTTTTCATAAGAGATTTTTTTTACGTCTGTCGGACGGTTGGCACGCTGGCGCTTCCACTGTGCTCGCTAGCATAGCAGTGTGTTGTTTACTTCAGAACACGTAGGCAGTAAATAAACACTTGTATAGGAGGAGAGCAAGTAAGTAGACAGTGGGCCGTGCGGTCTACTACGTGGTCCGCTTTAGCGGGCCACGCACCCACGCGCCCTACTAGTAAATTATAGTATACGTCAGTAAGTGAATTTTACTATGGCTTCACTATTAATAATAAGGGGATGAGTAAAATGCCACATGACTTAACTACACAGTATATTTAAACTACATGCTTAGAGACAAACTAAGACCTAGATTTTCTTCAACAGCTAATGTCTCAATTCCGTCTTGTATCATTTCATGAACATTGTAGTTCCACCGTACAAAGACCTACATGTGAAGCAAATAATAAGATCTTTGAAACACAATCATGTACTCGGACATAAACATGCATTTGCGAAGCCGCGATTAACGAGCAAACATTTACGATTTCTGGTTAAAGAGTCGAGCAAAAAAATTGAGCACGCTCAAGTATTATATTTACAGATGTATGTACTCGTAATTTAGAGCGATAAAGCACTACAAACAGAACAGGACAAGCGTTCGCGTTGGATGGGGATGGCATTTTATTCTCATTCAATTTTATCGATCTATGATCGATCCTAGTGTACGCGCTCCAAATAAAAGTTAATGACACGTACTTTTTGTCCACCAGGCAATTTTTTGATACCTGGAGTATTTTCGGTAGATAGATAAAAAGAAAAATAGGGAGGGACATAGTCGAAAGGATTATCGAGCTAACATGACATTGGCCTTTTTTTCTCTTTCGCAGAGGCCGTTGGGGCAGACCTTTTCAGGAGTGGAGAGCGGGTATCGGCAAGCGCAGTATGGCATGACCTCCAGAACGCTGCTTGATGACATTTGGAGCAAAAGTGATCCAAATAATTACAGACCAATTTCAATTTTGCCAACCCTAAGCAAGATATTTGAAAAAATGATACTCAACCAACTGCTCCGACATTTTAATTTAAATAAATTACTTCACTCCGAGCAGTATGGTTTTACGAAAGGCCGGTCAACAGTCGATGCGGGCGCGGCGCTGTTAAAACATATATTTGATGCTTGGGAAAACTCACAGAATGCTATTGGTATTTTCTGTGATTTGTCTAAGGCATTCGACTGTGTTGAGCACGAGACACTGTTGACCAAATTGAACCACTATGGAATCAAAGACATTGCACTTAGTCTCATTGCATCATATCTTAGTGAACGTATTCAGACGGTATGTGTAAACAATGTGAAATCATCCGGATCAGCCTCGTTAATGGGTGTCCCTCAAGGCTCCATTCTGGGTCCCTTCATGTTCTTGGTATATATAAATGATTTACCATATTTTGTCCAGAATACTTGCGATATTGTGCTATTTGCTGATGATACGTCTTTAATTTTTAAAGTCGATAGAAATAAGGATGATTTTGACGACGTAATTAGAGCCATTTCTCAGGTAGCTCACTGGTTTACTGTAAATAACTTACTTTTAAATGCAAAAAAAACTAAGTATATTGAGTTCGCACTGCCCAACACCAAGAATACACGTAACATTAATCTAGTGGTAAATAATGATATGTTAAAAATAGTAGAGGCCACCGTGTTCTTGGGGTTGACCTTTGATGCTAAGCTTCAATGGGGCACCCATATATTAAATCTAGCTGGTAAACTCAGTTCTGCTGCTTACGCTGTCAGAAAGATTCGGCAGTTAACAGACGTTGAAACTGCAAAGATTGTATATTTTGCTTATTTTCATAGTATTATGTCTTACGGAATCTTGCTGTGGGGTAAAGCGGCAGATATTCAAAAAATATTTGTATTACAAAAAAGGGCAATACGTGCAATTTATAATTTAAAACCACGTGAATCCCTTAGGGAGAAATTCAAGGAAATAGGTATTCTTACAGTAGCCTCGCAGTATATTTACAGTAATCTAATCTTTGTAAAACAGCACATTCAGAATTACAAAAGAATATGCGATCTGCACGATAGGCCAACTAGAAACCGCCATAGGCTCGTGACTCCATCGCTCCGCCTCAATAAAGTCCGAAGGTCGTTCGTGGGTATAAGCATACTATTCTTTAACAAAATTCCTCAACTTATTATAAACTTGCCTTTACACAAGTTTAAGATAACCATTAAAAAAATGCTCCTAAAAAAGTTTATTATACTGTTGAAGATTATATTAATGATAAAGGCGCATGCATTTGACTCGCTCCAGCAATGCTCAGGACTGTGGTTACTTATGTATCTGTTTATGTTGTATGTAGATTATTGTAAACATACCATAAATATATTTTTTTTCAAAAGAGCAACCACCGAGTTTCTTGCTGGTTCTTCTCGGTAGGAACGGCATTCCGAACCAGTGGTAGATTCATTTGACTATTCATACGAACTTGTAAAAAGTCTATTTGAATAAAAATCATTTGAATTTTGATTTTTTTTTGAATTATGACAACAAAAAAATTGGCAGTCATAGGGACTGCCGATATTAATATTATAGGAATATTATTTTTTTAAAGTTTAATTTAGAATTTATTATAATTATATTCAAGACATTTTGTCTTCGTAACAACGCGAGCATGTCGGCGACATGCATGTCGATGACGCCGCAAATTTTGGTAGGGGGTAAAAATGTGTACTTTTACCCCCTACCAAAAAGTGCTCAACGCGGCTAAAATAGTTTTCACTTCAAAAAGCAGTGATAAGTTATTGGAAAAACGAAGGCAGAGAAACTTGTATGACGCGTTTTAGGGAAGGCCTTATATCTAGCTGAATAGCAAAAAGTTTGATGATAATTTTGAATTTAAATGATACACTTTGGGACACAAGGCAATCTAAAAAGTCGTACTAATATTATAAATGCTAAAGTGTGTTTGTTTGTTGGTTATTGGTTTGTTGGTTTGTCCTTCAATCACACCGCAACGGAGCAACGAATCGACGTGATTTTTGGCATGGATATAGTTGAGGTCCTGGAGAATGACATAACCTACTTTTTATCTTGGAAAATTAAGGAGTTCCCGCGGAAATAAAAAAAAGACTTAAACCACGCGGACGAAGTGGCGTGTATCAGCTAGTAATAGATAATTAAACGTCCTGATTTGACAGACATCTCTATAAGTTCCTCATATAAACATTACGTAAAACTTTCTATAAAATTATTACCAATTGTTTACAGAGTGTACCGTAGTAATGGCCAATAGTGTACTGAAGCTCTTTGATGTCCGCTCACTGTCGGTAGCAAAAAGTGTTTTAGTGTAGAAAGCTTGGGCCGTGCCCACTGGTTGGATTGTCTGTTAACCTATATTTTTGAACATGTGAAGCCGTCGGTCCTTCGGAATAGGTTTTTGAAGTGAAAACGTCTTTAGCCGCGTTGAGCACTTTTTGGTAGGGGGTAACTTGTGGATTCGCGTCACCGACACCGAAACTGACACCGCGTTGTTACGAAGACAAAAGGTCTTAAATATAAATATACTACATTCATAATTAAACTTTAATACCTTAGTTTTAGGGTTTATAATTTTATTTTTTTAATATTCGTTTTCACTTCTATCGGAAGTCCCTATGAATGCTATTTTTTTTTATTCCCACGGGAACTGCTAAATTTTTCATGATAAAAAGTAGCCTAATTTAACTCTCCCGTAGGGCTAGTAATGAATGCGCAATGAGTACAATTATGTCTACCCATTATCTCTATTTGTCTACCGAAGTTAACATGGTTACTTGTCTCGTTACGTCAAAAGTAGAGATAAAAGTACTTAATATTTTTTATCTGTGGATTCTCTACGAACCCTTGCCGACTATTTTTACCTTGTAATATACCGGATTTTGTGCATGTTAGGGTAAACTAGAAATTAGCATTGACAACATCTCCCTCTCTCGTCGCGAGATATCTCGTTGTGCGCATGTTAAGGCTGCAGGTTCTCAAGTGACGACCTCCGTGGCGCAGTGTGTAGCGCTGTTGCCTTAACGTGCGGAGTTCCCGGGTTCGATCCCCGCCAGGATCAATTTAGGAATTTATAATTTCTGAATTTTCCCTGGTCTGGCCTGGTGGGAGGCTTCGGCCGTGGCTAGTTACCACCCTACCGGCAAAGACGTGCCCGCCAAGCGATTTAGCGTTCCGGTACGATGCCGTGTAGAAACCGAACAGGGGTATGGGTTTAATATAACTGCCATGCCCCTAACAGGTTAGCCCGCTACCATCTTAGGCTGCATCATCACTTACCATCAGGTGAGATCGCAGTCAAGGGCTAACTTGTGGTGCATAACAAAAAAAAAAAAAAAGGTACACCCATGCAAAAAATCACGTCGAGCCGTTCCTTTGTGGCGGTGCGATTGAAGAACAAAGCAACAAACTAACACACTTTTGCATTATACTAATAATATTATAAATGCGAAAGTGTGTTTGTTTGTTGGTTTATTGGTTTGTTGGTTTGTCCTTCAATCACGCCGCAACGGAGCAACGGATCGACGTGATTTTTGGCATGGGTATAATTGAGGATCTGGAGAGTGACATAGGCTACTTTTTATCCCGGAAAATTAAGGAGTTCCCGCGGGAATCAAAAAACTTAAACCACGCGGACAAAGTCGCGGGCATCCGCTAGTTTATAATATTAGTATGATGTTCCCTGTCATTTACAATTATTATTTCTCTACAATCTTGTTAAAAGTAAAACATAAATCACGTACCTACTTAATAAACTTTGAAAGGTGTTGTTGGTTGAAGAACAATTATTATAATTTTCAGAACTTGATGTTTTAAGAACAATTAATTATTAAGTTTTCACAAAGATTTAAACTTTCTCTTACCAAAACGTACCTATTACTATATGTTTATTAATTAACAATAAACTTTATTTTTTTATTTCACTACAAGTTAGCCCTTTACTGCGATTTCACCTGATGGCAAGTGATGATGCAGTCTAAGACGGTAAAAGTCTTACCTGGGGTAGGTTATATTAAATCCACCCATACTCACTCGGTTTCTACATGACATCGTACAGGAACGCTAAATTGCTAGGCGGTAGTCTTCGCTGGTAGGGCGGTAACTAGTTGCTAGTTACCGCCCGACCGAAGCCTACCACCAGACAAGACCAGAGAGAATTCAGAAATTATAAATTCCCAAATTGACCCTGCCGGGGATCGAAACCGGGACCTCCCAAAGTAAAACCACTGCGCTAAGGAGGTTGTCGTTTTCGCACAAATTCAAGTTCAAATATGTTTTTTATTCAAATAGAGTTTTTACAATTGCTTATGAATAGTCGAATAAATCTACCACTGGTTCGGAATGACAATCCTACCGAGAAGAACCAGCAAGAAAATCGGCGGTTGCTCTTTTAAATAAAATATTTATTTACAAAGTTTAAATTCATCTAATCTTAAGATACATAAGTAACCGCAGTCCTGAGCATTGCTGAAGCGAGTCAAATCCATGCGTTTTTATCATTGATAACTTCGACAGTATAATAAGCCTTTTTCAGGAGCATTTTTATACCAATAAATCTGCAAGTCAAAGGCTTCAGGCGGAAAAGCATTTCAACGCAGGCTTTGTAATCTCATTCCCTTTCCGTCGGAATTACCGTTGTAATTAAATAAATCAGCCGTAATTACATCGAGAATATTCACCCGGCCGCTCCTAATTCCCGATTCTTTGATCTCTACTGATTTTTCCGAGGATTTTATGGTTATTAAAGAGACCACCAGTAACTGACAGTAACACCGGTAACCAGTCTCTATACCATTTATTTCATTAAAATAGGTTTATCATTGATTATCATACTAATATTATAACTGCGAAAGTATGTTTGTTTCTTTCAATCACGCCGCAACAGACCAACGGACCGACGTGATATTTTTGCAAGAGTATAGTTTAGGACTTGCAGAGTGTCATAGGCTACTGTTTATCCTGGATAATAATTAAGAAGTGCCCGTGGGAATAGAAAAAAAACTTATGCCACGACACAGAATAGTAACTAGTACTAGGTAGCCACGAGAACGAATTTGAGGGCATCAGCTAGTTAGGTATAAACAGGGGATAGTGAATAAAATTCATGACCTAGGACTTAAGATAGCGCCGCAGAAGACTGAGGCACTATGGTTCCACAGGCTACCTAAGCGACTGGAACCACCTAGTTCGTCAATTCGTATATTCCAGTGGGCCAACATCTCAAATACCTGGGTCTGACTTTGGACAGCAGATGGAACTTCGAGGAACATTTTGATCGCCTCGTCCCCAGAATACAGAAGGTTGCTGGTGCAATGCACAGCTTGCTTCCAAATCTCGGGGGACCACGGGAAGGAGTTCGTCGTCTGCATGCGGGGGTCATCCGATCGATAGCCCTCCACGGGGCGCCTGTGTGGTCGCGAAGGCTGTCTAGCGTTCAACGTCTCAGAGCGAAGCTCAATAGCGTGCAACGTAAGATAGCCATCAGGGTTGCACGAGGCTATCGCACCATATCTTTCGAGGCGGCAACTATCCTGGCTCGCTTTCCGCCCATAGACATACTGGCGGATATGGACGCGAGGGTGTATAGCCAGACTCGCGCTGTGGGTCAGAGTATTGAAGACAGAGTAGAACCTGGAACGCTCAGACGGCGCGCGTACCGCCAGGCAATACAGGACTGGCGTGCACGCCTGGAAGAAGGGAGGAACGCACGACAACGCATTGTGGGAGCCATTTTGCCAAACTTAGAGGCGTGGCTAGAGAGAAAGAGTGGCAGCGTGACCTTCAGACTGACACAGGTACTCACCGGGCATGGTTGCTTCGGTGAGTATCTGTGTCGGATCGGTCGCGAGCCCACACCACGATGTCACCACTGCGACGAGGACCAAGACACGGCACAGCACACATTTGAAGTTTGCCCTGCCTGGGAGCATGAGCGCAGCGGATTAGTGAATAAAATAGGGACAGACTTATCACCGCCTGCAGTTATAGCAGCAATGCTGTCGGAAGAAGACTCGTGGAGGGCAGTGGTATCCTTTTGTGAAGGAGTAATGATCAAAAAGGAGACCGCCGAGCGAGTTCGCGAACGCACGGACCCTGTTCGGAGACGGACAGATCAGGGTGGCAGTGACCAACGCCCTGATCCATTGCATTAATAGCCCCTGTCGATGGGGCTCCGGGGTCGCGAGTGGCAAGGGTGGGGGCTCTTTCCGCTCCTAATATCATGTGACCCCTGGAAGACAGCAGCTGGCCGTGGCTCCGGCTGTTGGAACAAATATCGAGGTCGGGTTCGCTTGGACCAGGGTCGAGCCCAGTATGGGCGACGCGCAAGGGAGGCACCGGCGTAAGTTCTATATTAGAGTTCCCGGAGCCTTTCACTATGCGCCGAGGATGGTCACCGAGGGGGTTTTAGTGGGTACAAATCACCACATAACCCGGTCTCCACCCCTAAGAGGCCAGGTATTAAGAAGATTCCCCCCCCGTAAACAAAAAAAAAAAAAAGGTATAAACAGGCTTGTTTGATGCTGTTCCAAATAATCCTGAACATTCGACAGAATATATTTATTCATACAAACATATTCAACTAGATTGATGTTTGTGAATCCGTGTGCAAAAGTAAATAACTTTGAAGGTTCAATTATTCCGATAAAATTCCGCGTGAAATTTTATTTGCAATGGACTTCACACTCGATAGGGTGCAATCGGTTTGGGGTTTTTTAAAGAGCTTTTTACTCGTACATTCGTTCAATATAAAATGTTTGTGAAGTAGCCATGATGGCATCCTTTTCGGAATTGTTTTTCATTTAACCCGTCACGTACCCAGTTCAATGCGGTTCCAGTTTAAAAAAAGTAAATATTGCTTTTGAAAAATATAATAATTACGAGTACTAGCTGATGCCCGCGACTTCGTCCACGTGGTTTGAGGTGTTTTACCGCGGGAAATTTTCAATTAAAATCTATGTTGTATTCCAGACTATAATCCATCTCTGTGCCTTTCGTCCAAATGCGTTCCTTCGTTCTAGCATGATTGAGTAACAAACATCCACCCAAACTTTATCATTTATAATATTAAGAAAGTAAAGATTAAAAAAATATGACTGATCCTATACCCATTCTTACACGGTTACTACCTACCAATAGGTATCCTGAAAATCTAGGTTTTCTTAAGCTATGTTTTGAATGATATCACATTATTAACAAACAGTTAGAAAATAATCTAATAACAATG
This sequence comes from Erebia epiphron, assembly GCA_963932025.1. NCBI lineage: Eukaryota > Metazoa > Arthropoda > Insecta > Lepidoptera > Nymphalidae > Erebia > Erebia epiphron. The sequence continues at coordinate 53,722,638 of OZ009945.1, read as the reverse complement.
CAATTCTAATATTAAGAGGTTTGCTTAAAAAAATGTATTCATATAGGAATAAACTTCATCAGAAACCATGAAAATTGATTTACCTGACCCTTTTTCAATGTTTTTAAAAATGAAAAAGGGAATAAGAAAGAAAGTAAGTATAGACGAAAGAAAAGTATAGATGAAAAAAGTATACTTAGATAATATTATGATTACGGCCCATTTATACTATATCATCGATTAGGAGACATTTATATAGGAGCTCGGTAGTCCATTAACAGTCAGTGTGAAATTACTGTAGCATTATAACGTTCTTATATACGCGCTATTACAACTCTGTATGAATTCAAATAGCATATTATTATCACGTTTAAATCTTACTAATATTATAAATGCGAAAGTTTGGATGGATGGATGTATGGATGTATGGATGTTTGTTACTCAATCACGCGCCAACGGCTGAATGGATCAGGCTGAAATTTGGCACAGAGATAGATTATGGTCTAGAATAGCACATAGGCTATTTATCCCGGGAAATTAAAGAGTTCCCGCGGGAACCAAAAAACCTCAATCCACGCGTACGAAGTCGCGGGCATTCGCTAGTACTGAATAAAACTGATATAGTTATAGTCTAAGATACGTATATAACCCCGACCACCGAGCTGTTTAATGGATGAAACCTAATCCCTTTTTATCCCGGAAAATTAAGATGTTCCCGCGGGAACCAAAATAACCTCAAATGGATGTTTGTTACTCAATCACGCCAGAACGGCTGAACGGATCTGGATGAAACTTGGCACAGAGATAGATTATAGTCTGGACTAACACAAAGGCTACTTTATGTCCCGGAAAATTAAAGAGTTCCCGCGGGATCCACAAAACCTCGATCCACGCGTACGAAGTCGCGGGCATTAGCTAGTGATTAAATAAATTATAGTGTTCCCGCAGGAATCAAAAAACCACAATCCACGCGGACGAAGTCGCGGGCATCAACTAGTATATTATATAAAATGAAAGAATTTCCCTAAAATATATAATACTATACTAAAATCCATACTTTTATATTACCCTACTGATAAGTAATATTTCCAAAGTCGGGTTTGTTCGAACACTTATAACTCTAGAACGGCTGGACCGATTTTCATGGTTTTTGATTTGTTGTATTTGCCTCCATCCCGAATAGCAGAATAACTATTAAAAACATTGGAAAAATGTCAAAAAAATAAAATTAAATAAAAAACATTTTCCCTTGATTTTCCAATGCAAAATGTTCATGGGTTTCGTAATTCAGAACTGAGATAGATTATGGCCTCGAAAAAACACAATAACAATAGTAGCTGTCATGCCGAAAAATTCAATAGTTCGCGCGGGAACCAAAAATCCTCAATCCAGATCCAAGTCGCGGGCATCAGCTAGTAATATTATACCTAAATGCGAAAGTATGCCTGCCTGTCTATCTGCTATGCTTTCACCGCCGATGTTTTCAACCGTTTTTGATGAAATTTGGTATACGGGCTCTGTTGCGGCGTGATCGACGGACAAACCAACAAACAAACACACTTCCACATTCATAATATCAGTATGATTATTTGTTCCAAATTTCAGCCCAATCAGTTGAAGCGAACTGCTTTAAAGGTCAGTTATAAGATTTGAACTTCAAATACCAACATACACGTGTAGTTAAAAAAACCAGCCAAGTGCGAGTCGGACTCGCACACCGAGGGTTCCGTACTCAAGAAGTAGGTATTACCTAAGGTACCTTTGTTAATGAACCGCAAAACTAACTTTGTTTGTAGAGGTTTACCTACTGTTAATATGAAAAAATTACGTTTGTTGTATGGGAGGCCCCCTTTAATATTTACTTTATTGATATTTAATTATTTATTTTGAAAGGTAATATACAAGTTAATATTCTGTGAAAATTTGAACCGTCTACCTGTGACCGTTTTTAATATTGAGCAAAAAAATACGAAAAAAACACGTTTATTGTATGGGGACCCCCAATATATATATTTTTTTAATTTTTAGTATTTGTTGTTATAGCGGCAACGGAAATACATCATTTGTGAAAATTTCAGCTTTCTAGCTATCACGGTCTATGAGATACAGCCTGGAGACAGACAGACAGACAGACAGACAGCGGAGTCTTAGTAATAGGGTCCCGTTTTTACCCTTTGGGTACGGAACCCTAATAAAAAAGACAACATTATTTTCAACTAAAACCAAGCTTTAGAATGTTTTGAAAGAACCTAAAAATATAAATTTGAATAGTGTGTTATGGAGTCTGGAGTTGGAGGCCCCTTAATTAGACTAAAATAATTGTAGAGAGACTTGAGAGAATAATTATGTCTTAAACCTACTTAGTAATACATTCGGAGCGTATGTGTATATAGTCTCCCTGTAAGCTCGTATTTACTTAGCGGAGATAGAATACAATCTAGTCATTTCGGTAATTTCGCGTTGGTTATGTATAACGAAACCCAAGTTTCCGTTTAAGGCTGACACACACCTAAAGTTGTCGCAGACGCAACGATTAGCGTTTGCGTACGTCAGAATCACGGTTCGCAACTGAAAATGGATCGACCACGTCGCACGCGCTCTGCTAACCCGTTCTCCTAGGTGAGTGATTTACGCGAATAGCGGTAATATCAAACAGTAGCCCTTCACGTAGCGTAAGTACGTTGTCGCATGGATACGTCTGTCATGGCTTCACCTAGGACAACGGGTAAAGGATGACTATGACCAGCAAAAGACAAAAAGAACGAAAGAAAGGCCCACGTTTACGCCAAACTGCAGTACCCCAGCAGCAGTGCAGCAAAAAAACTGACAGTTATTATTTACTAGCTGATGCCCGCGACTTCGTCCGCGTGGTTTAAGTTTTTTGTTATTCCCGCGGGAACTCCTTAATTTTCCGGGATAAAAAGTAGCCTATGTCACTCTCCAGGTCCTCAACTATACCCATGCCAAAAATCACGTCAATCCGTTGCTCCGTTGCGGCGTGATTGAAGGACAAACCAACAAACCAACAAACCAACAAATCAACAAACCAACAAACCAACAAACAAAGTGACTTTCGCATTTATAATATTAGTACGATAAATTACTTTCGATTCTCAAAATTCAAGGATTTATTATTATTATATTTTATTGATCAAAGTGTAAAACTTAATCTAAGCTCTGCATTTGGTGATCACGTTGATTTGTGCTGCAGATGCAATGCCGTGCGTGTTGCATCACGAATGCAGTACGGCACAGGCCAGTGGGAACTGGCCCTTTACGGGTCGTGCTGCCTTTGCTCGCGAGTAACGCATTCAGTGTGTATCAGCCTTTATACGTGTGGGTGTGTTTAAATTGCTATTTCAATAGCAACGTAGTCTTATCATGTAAATTCTGTTCAGATCTAAGTAAATACCTTAAGATAAACAGGTTCATGGTCGGTACCTACACGAATTACTAAGCTAGACTGATGCTATAACAACAGCATAAAATATACTTACAGAGTGGTCAAAACCAACGGGACATAGAGGGAAAGTAAGAACATTAAATATTGACGATATTCAATTTCACTGAACGGAAACATTCTTTTATTTTTTTAAATAATAATACCCGCATTCAAACATTTTGACAGTATCATAGAGAGAGTGTCAATTTTTATTTAGAGTTCCCATCAATAACCTTAATACATGCGGATGAAATCGCGGGCATCACCTAGTTACGTTTATAAAGAAGAAATGTGAATTGGTCTACAGAAAAATATTGTAATACTAGCTGATACCCGTGACTTCATACGCGTGGATTGAAGTTTTTCGGTTCCCGCGGGAACTCTTTAATTTTCCGGGATAAAAAGTTGTGTTATTCCAGACTATAACATATCTCTGTATCAAATTTCATCTAGATACGTTCAGATGTGATTGAGTAACAAACATCCATCCATCCATGCATCCAAACTTTTAAATGTTAAATATAGATGCTACAATTAAATAAATAAATAATAAAGAAAACCAACATAATACAGAATATACTTAATAAAAATAAGTAAGTATAGAAAGAGCTAAACACTATCACTATGAAGTTATATACTAAATCCTTATACTATAAAAACCAATCTGTGTAAGATAAAATCCCAAAAAGGGCATCGACTCAGCGTAATGCTGATATGGTGTAAATGCACCATATCAGCGCTGATTTTCAGTCGACCCCTTGAGCTTCGACGTGCCGGACCGGCCCGGGCTACCCGTCGATTCCACTACGCTGACCAACAAACCAGGAAACTTAATGTAGCTACCCACTAAGGTTTCTAAGCTTACTCTATTGGATTTCGAAAAAAAAAGTCAATGGAACGAAAATATTTAAACAACAAGAAAATTAATAAAAAATAAAATAAAATCACAATAAACTCCACGTTTTAAAATATACGCTTAATACAGTCAATGACATCATTAAAACTAAAAGAAAATGTTTCATGCCATAATTTCATGATAGTATTATTATCAACACAAATCCCATAATATTATAATAAAAATGTCGAGTAAGATACCAAATTGGATGCGTAGAGCTCATTATATGTGATAATAGAAACGTGAAATTACTATAAAGCCACTGCTATATACTTTTGCAGTATCATACTCGGTAAACTATCCATATCCATACTAATATTATAGATGCGAACGTGTGTCTTTCTATCTGCCTGTCTGTCTGTCTGTCTGAACGGTCCATTTTTCGAACCAATTTTGATGGAATTTGGTATAAAGGTAGTTTATATCCCGGGGAAGAGCATAGATTTTATCCCTGAAAATTAGGAAGTTCCCCCGGGAAACTTAATCCAAGTGGATGAAGTCGCGGGCATAATCTAATGTGCGTTTAAATGCAGGTTTGTGTAATATATTTATATGGAGCTGCACAAACCTGCGCGACATGACGCATCGTGGTTCTCATAAATTCCAGGCATTTTGTCATCTCCTGTACGCTTAGTCTAAGTTTAAATTCGATTAATCATATTAGAATTCGATGACATTAGCGTCAAAGTCACAAATTCAGTACAACCGATTTTAATTTAGAAACGTATCGTTTAAGTAAACGTATATGAATGCATACGCGAAATTGAGCAAAAGCAAAGTTATAAAGGTTTATTTTAATTTGACGCTAATCTCTTCGAATGCTTAAACGATCAATCGAATTAAAACTTCGAGTAAGAGTACTAAACACACTATGTTTTCACCCTTTCCTTTTGGAGGAATTTCAGGTTTTTCCGGGATTAAAGTTTAGCCAACAACACACAAGCAACACAAGCTATACCACATATTGACAAAATCTGTGAAAAAGTAGGACTGATAGGCAGACCAATACTCTTGTCATATTTTCCTATATAATTAATTGATATAATGGAATGTAACAATTATTAACAGACTTGGATCGGCACCACCACCACCAACACTACTGCCCTTTAACGTCCCACTGCTGGGCACTGGCCTCAACTCTCATAGGAGAGAAGGAATTAGAGCTTAGACCCACCACGCTGCTCCAATGCAGGTTGGCGGGCTTTAACCGAGACCGACTGCTTAACGTGCTCTCCGAGGCACGGGTGTGAACACCGTCAACTTCCTAACTCCGGGCTAGTACTGATAGTTTAGGACTCGGGACTCGATCCCGGGACCTCGTCGGCCGCAGTCGAACCTGCTTACTACTAGACCAACGAGCAGGCATCCATAAATAAATTGCTTTCACTTTCATAATAGTCCCTACGTAAAGGGATATTTTTGAGCAGTCATTTTAGTTTAGTTTATGGATGTGTACAAAAAATTAGCAACTTGGATTTGTTTCACGTCAGGACTCTCTAAAAGATAAATATAAATTATAATTGAAATATATGAAATATTATTATGTCAACTCCAACAATAATTATTATTTACTGACCGTACATAATGAGCTTATTTAAATATTGCATTTCTAGTATTTAATTGCATTTTACCGACCAAAATGTGCATTTTCATTGCGTTGCGTTAAGTTTCGCTGGAAAATTGGATTTTCTAATTGCATTCCATTGCGAAGTTTTGCTTTCCAAACTGCTTTAAAACTGATAAACGATAAATTATGCTTACAATATTGAAATATATTTTAAATATTTAAAACTAGTATATTGGAATCAGAAATTAAAAATTTACAATTATCAATTTCCTATTCACATCAAACTGTACTGACCTCAATTTTCTCAAAATATTCATTCAAAATTTTCCAATCGATAATTTAAGTACAAAGGAAATCCACTACAAATGTGAATGCAAAATATGTGTTTTATTTTTTAATTTTTAATTTATTTAGTACCAGAAAGTTATAAAATAAGAAGAAAAACATATAAATAGTGGACAAGGAAGCACTTATCTCTATAAGAGATCTCTATAGGAGATCTGTTTATTGTATTGTGGGTTTGTACTTAAATCACGCCGCAAAAAAGACCGGGTTGACTTGATTTTGCATGGATATAGTCAAAGACCTGAAGAGTGATATAGGCTTCTTCCAGAAAATCGAAGAATTTCCACGGAAACCTACAACCATACTATTGAATTTTTTTAAAGAAATAATATTTCGAATAATAGTTGTCGAAGTCTTCGCAAAAAACATAAAGAGATTATGTGTCAGCAAGTTTTTAGGTCAACAGATATTTCAGTGAGCGCAAAGTAGATATACGTACAAAATAATGACTTGTCATAGGAGGTAGCAGAGAGTTGCAATATACTAGAGGCGATGATATTCTGCAAAACTGCCTCAACTTGACCGCAGGTAAGTTAAAAGACTAGTCAATAATGTATTATTTTCTTTATAAAGAGAGAAGCCAATTGAAATTAATTCAATAATAATAATCTTTTACTGTCACACAAAAAATATAATTTAAAAAAAGTATAGAAAGCAAAATACACAAGGGCGCACTTTGTCGTTTCAGTATGGACACTTACATAAAGTATAGCTCAAACTAGTGCGTCTAGAAATTTTAGATCTTACGTATTTATTTCTGTCTGAAGATTTTCAGCAATCAAACCTAAATAGAGCGGGCAAGGATCTTACCTATAAAAGGATAAATTTTACTGACTGACATTATATCGACGCATAGCTTTGCCGCAGCGTCTGATAAACTGAACTTACATGAAGACATTCTTCGTAACGAAGACTCACACTAAGAAAATATTTTTATAAAAGAGAATGACCAAAAGTGGGCCATTCTTGCGTCATAATGAAATTAACGGTAAAGCATTGGAAATATACTCAGGATTAAATAGTAAAAAAATCATTAAGATATTCTGGGAGTTTGGAGTAATCTGACTTTTAAGTTTTGAGGTTAAGTTGGGTAATTGTTAGGTATTATTTAGCTATTTAGCTTATAATAATATATTTATCGACATGCAAGTTTCCGAAATACGTTAGTAAATATTTATAATATAGATAATTATTTAATTTTTATCTTTAAAATGAAAATAATTGTTTGCGTATAAGTTAATTTAGTTTACTTTGTAGATGGCACCACTTGTACTCTAGCTCGCGGTAAAGCTAGCGTAACGCCATCTAGGTGGCACAAAGCAAACTAAATTAACTTATACACAAACAATTATTTTAATTAAAGCTAAGAATAAAATAAAATAATAACGTATTTCGGAACCCTGCATGTTGATTAATATATTATTATTAGCTAAATGGCTAAATAATACCTAACAATTGCCAAACTTAACCTAAAAATTTAAAAGTCAGATTACTCCAAACTCCCAGTTAATATCTTAATATTTTTTTTATTATATAATCCTGAGTATATTTCCAGTGTTTTACCGTTAATTTCATTAAGACGCAAGAATGGCCCAAATCTCATACAAAAATGGTCAATATCCTTTACAAGTATAATGGCTTTATGTCATAGCTCTTTGGACAGAGTAAAAGAGAGAGAAATATTCCAAGTTTAACTATGTAAGGTGGACGTTTTTATGGCTAACACATAAAGTTTGTTTTTCTATGGTATATTATAACTCAACGGTAGGTATTACTTTCTGCATAAAATAATAATCTCGCTTCAGAAACACATTATAAGATCGAAGCTCATTCACTGCATTGTGCACTCCATGTAGACACCAAAGCTCTACCTACCTCTTGAAGCATCATTACAGTTATTTTTAGTTTTTGTATTGAAATCTATACTCAGGAGCTCATTAAGTAATAGAAGAGCTCCTTCCTTTATATCTGAAGATTCTTAGATGAACATACCCAAGGAAAAAAATATTAAAATTGATTCTTATTAAAATACAGTTGTCATAAATAAAACAAAATAAAACATGTGATACTGATCCTAACCTCTTTTACAAAAGAAATTATCTCATAAAGTAACTCATAAAACCACAAACATAAGCAAAAATAGTGGTAAATGCGCTAAAAAGAATACGCACGCAGAATTCTAAAAGTTGAATAATATTTTGGTGAAGAGCCCTTTGTCAGAAAAGAATCGCTGACATAATATTTTCCTTTGAACACTTAGGTTTGCTAAATGCTCGAAGTCTTGGCCAACAATACAAGTATGAAAATATGAAACAAACGACAGGGGGCATACTTCCATCGCTTAAAGCCGTATTGTTTTAATATTTTTGACGCTCGTGTTTTAGAGTTATAATCCTTATTTTAAGGACATCAAGATACGTGACATAGAACTGACATTTTGAAGTAAGGCGATGGTAGTAACCTCTCTGGTCTCCTCCTGTGATATTCACAGGTAACCTAAAATTATCTATGACACAAAAAAAACTAAACAAAAATCGATTCATCCGTTTAGGAGCTACGATACCAAAGACAGATACACATACAGACACGTTAAACTTATAACACCCTTCTCTTTTTTTGCGTCGGGAGTTAAAAAGGGTTAAACAATCCTAAAGTCAAAAAAATATGTGTGTCATCTCCGACGCACGACTGGAGTTTACTCTTTTCGAACGATTATAAAATATAATATATATATAATAGATTATTATTAGTAAATAACCGCATTTTTTATATTACTGAAAGCATGCTTGATACCTGAGCTTGATATATTTATTTATATTAATTGCATGGACACATCTGTGGTGTCAAGAAATGAATTTTATAATAAAAAATATATTAATAATTTTTTGAAAACTTTTGATAACTTTGAAACGTAATAAATACCCTGCGTTTTAGACTTTAATGCACGTAGTGTTTTAAAGAATCTAAATTTGAAAACTGTTAAACATTTTCAGACGGCGACCGTTAATTGTACACAATTGTAAATTTGTAAATTTGTTTGATTGTAAATTTGTATTTACATTTAATTAAGTAAGTACACAGGATGTCTGAAAATTAAAACAGCGAAAGACAAAGTTGAGCCGCGGGCATCATCTAGTTTTTTAATATAAAAAAATAAAACTTTTTATTTTTTTGTGGTGGTTCCTTTGACTGTTAACAATTGGTTTGAGTACTTAAGATGTGAGTTTTTACTTCAAGGTATGCTTAATAAATTTAAATCGGTTGTTTTAGAACTTATTTTTTTAAAAGGTGACCCGCGCCGGCTTCACATGTTTGGGCTTACCTTATACTACATGAACGACAAACCTGACAGTATAAGCTTTGTAAAAAAAAAGAATTGTTAAAATCGGTTCCAATTTGACTGAATTATTGAATAAAATCTTGGAGTAAAATTGACCAAAACTTTCATCATCTATCTCATAGGATAGGGAAAGTGTGCGATTCAAATCCATTCAGTAGTGTCGGCATGGTGCTTTACAGACAGACAGATATACAAAAACTTAAAAAGAATATAATATGGCTCTGTATCGATAGTAAAGCTCGATGTACGGGAATCGCCCAGTAACATATAAATGTTACTAGCTAATGCCCACGACTTCGTCCGCGTGATTTAAGTTCATTTTATTCCCGCGTACTCTTTAGTAATCCAGGATAAAATGTCACTGAACGTCCAGCGGTCCAGCGAAACTATGCCCATGCAAAAAATCACGTCCATCCGTTACTCTGTTGCGGTGTGATTGAAGGACAAGTAAACACACTGTCGCATTTATAATATTAGTATAATAGATTTCCATTCCATTTCTTCGTATATCTACTTACTTGAGTTTTATAGATACGCAAGAGTCCGCTAGAGACGCATAAAGGAGCCTTTGATTCAAAGTAAAGTCTAGTGTAAATATACGGTCCGGAATATTTCAAAGGTATTAAGTAGGTACTTAAGTTATTAATTAACGTCGCTTAATGAAGTTATTTTGGTATTCGAATTAATTAATATACCTCATGTTGGATCTAATAGATTTATTTTCTCTTAACATAAAGTTCCATAACAATAATATAATATCAACTTTATTGACTACTACCATCTAGACTATGGGCTAATAAGTAATATTATTCCAGCTTTAATTCTGCTTATAATTAATTTCTACATCTAATTTCCAGTCCAATAATGTCCTTAGTTTATTCTAATGTACTTAATGATATACCTAGCTTGTTCTCTTTCTCTACGTCATTTAGGAATCATCCATTTATTACTAGCTGATACCCGCGATTTCGTCCGCGTGGATTGAGTTTTTTTGACTTCCGCCAGAACTTTAATTTTCGTGGATTAAAAGTAGCCCAGACTATAATCTACTCTGTGCTGAATTTTACCCAGATCTGTTCAGCCGTTCTGGCGTGATTGAGTAACGAAAATCCATCCATCCATCCATCCAAACATTTATAATATTCGGAGCCGGGTTGAGGCATTTATACAGTGAGTGCCTTGCGCAGCAGAACAGCATTGGCAGATCCTCAACTAAGTGGTACAGTACGCTTAGTGTAAGTTTTAATATTGCATTTTCAATTGATCGTATTCGAGCGTTAAGTGTGAATACAAACACGAAAATGAGTACCTACTATTACTCTTACTACTACTAGTCTTTGTATGAGTTTGTGTGGAGCTGGGTCCACTTAAGATGCACTGCGAGATATTTGTATAAAGAACATTTGCCGCACCGTGCCGCGCCTCTTTAGTGAGGCTAGACGTACGTATACGTACTAGAACACTGTGATAGGAAATAAATAAAATAATTGACCTCTTTTATAATAGGTTGTTAGTGTGGCTGATAAAATATGATAATAGAGGGTCGTAACAGAATACTTAAGTAATCAAGAAAAATACTTAAATGCTTCTAAAATATAAAATTATGTAGATTTCCACCTCCTAGAAAATCTTCAATCACGCCGAAAAGAAGCAAGGGAATGACGTGATTATTAGCAAGGATTTAAATGAAGACTTGGAGAGTGGCATCAGGATAATATTTTTTATCCTGAATATTGAACTCCCATCCCATTGGATTTAAAAAAATGCATCCACGCAAATTAATCCGCAGGCATCGTCTATTAGTTGTATTAAAACTGTTTCTACATATTGATATTATAACACGCGTACTTATTTATAAACATCTAAGCAAAGAGCGAAGTAAACAATTTTGAGGGTTTTAATAGATGTTGTTTAGGAATACTGTCGAAAATCGTTACTCAAGTGATTACTTCTACTCACTCAATGTTTCTAAAATAAACGAGTGCTAGTCTCTGACATAAAGCTAATCAACATAATGGCATTATACTTTTCACACTAATATTATAAATTTTCGCATTTATGTGTATGTTTGTTGGTTTGTCCTTCAATCACGACGCAACGAAGCAACGGATCGATGTGATATTTGGCATGAGTATAGTTAAAGACCTGGAAAGTGATATAGGCTACTCTTTATCCCGAGGCTACTTTTGAAAATCAAGGAGTTCCCGTGAGAATTAAAAAAACTTATCCAGCGCGGACTAAGTCGCGGGCATCAGCTAGTAGCGCTATAAGTAATGAGTCAAACAGTAGCCGCAGCTGTAGGTACGTTTTCATCGCAGAGCATTCCACTTTATTCCAGACGCGATAATTGAGTCTTCTAATTGCATCCCATTGTTGATATTTCCATTAAAAACCGCCGAATGATATTGAATGGCCGCGTAATTAATCAATTAATTTTTAATTTCGAATTAATCATGGAAACTTTGTTTCTATTAATAGACTCCAGAAAATTAATAGATCAGAAACCGATTTCTGGATTAAACTCTTGCGAGCTACTTCGTTGTTTCAGTGAGAAAAATCTAGAGTTCTAACAAAGTCATAGTTAGGTGGTTATTAGACTTTAACCAACGCAGTTTAATTAAAAGTACACAGCGCTAATAATGAGTTAACCAGTAACCATCCGCAGTGTACGTTTTCATCGCAGAGCATGCGGCTTTATCCCGGACGCGATCATTGAGTTTTCTAATTGCATCCCATTGTTATGATTTCCATTAAACAGATCCGAATGATAATGCCTGGCCGTGTAGTGAATTAATTTTTAATTTCACTCTATGATAAGTTATTGGAGTTGAATTTATTACAACAACGGTTTATTTTCCAACCTCTGTAAGTTTTTTTTTAATTATTTATGTTCTAGTATTTTGATGCTCAATGGTGAATCGCCAAATTATTTTATAGTTTTACTAATCCTTATAAATCCTATCGCAATAATAATTAGTGTGCTATGTTATCGTGAACAAGCAACATAAAAACAGCTTACTAACCAAGCATTAAACATTGAAAAACGATAATTACCGAAAACCTTTTTAGTGGTTAAAAACAACCGGGAACGCACGCTATGCTATATTATTTACTTCCTTTTCTTTTGCAACCCCGAGGTGCACATAAAACTGGGGTTAGCTTCGAAAAAGGGAGCAATAGAGAGAGAATTTTGAAATCTCCTTAGTTGGTCCACTATTTCATACAAACGCCAAAGGCATGCACGGAATAAATCCTGTTTAGACCGCACGACTACGAAATGATTAGCATGTTACGTAGAAGGTCGTGTAGGAGTGCTACGATTGCGTCTACGATTGTCTACAAACGCCTCTACAACATTGAACATAATATCAGCGATTGTATAATAGAGTACGTCTTATAATAAAATTGCAAGTGGACGCTTTCTATACATTTGTAATGTTCTTCTGTCTGTTACATCACGCTGAAAGTAATTAACTAATTGGCTTTGGTGTAAAACTGACTTACCTACGGCTACAACATTGGGTAAGCACAAAAAGGATGCTATTATTATTCCAAAACCAATAGGGTTCCTTCGGTCCATCCCCCAAATTCACTCAAATCTGAACTTATTTCGACGATTTTTTTACAATTTATTCCTGATAGGTTAGTCCCATGCTAATTTTTCATTAAGATTTGATGAATAGTTTGGACATGTAACTCTTTAACGGGTAACAATAATTTAATAGCGACCAGTGTAATAAGTGCATAAAAAGTATATTTTAACGTTTTAGATAGTAAAGGTAAACCCACCCGTGCGAAGCCGGGTCGTGCCTACAAGTTAAGTAATATTATTAAAATCTAATCACACACACACACACACACACCAGACAAAAAACATAAAACTAAAACCTAAAGTCTGGGCAAAACGTTTGCGCGAAACATCCCCATCGAAGGATAAACATAATATTTAATCCTGTAGCGCTAGTGTGTACGACACTATATCAGAACTTTTATCCACCAAACAAAAAAAATCCCTAGTATTTAATATTTGCCAAGCACACATAATATAATATATCTCTTGAACGTATTGTGTAAAAACCTTTTGCACGAGGTTCGCGAATTTGTTTTACATTTTCCTTTAATATACGCTCCTTTCTGGTAGGGCGTGATAATAAATACAATGCCTCTTATAAGCTGGCAGAATTCCGAACCTTGTACCTACTACGAGATTTACCTACTTGTGAAATCAGAGATCTAATTTGTTCTGTTTTCAGTGAACAGTTTATATAAAGAACTTTATTGTCACGTCCATACAAGACAAATTTCCATAGCCACGCTAGTAGCTAAAACTCAAACTCAAACTTACTCAAATTCAAATGTTTTTCAATCAAATAAACTTTTACAAGTCGACAATCGTCGTCGTCTCAACCGATAGAATCCAGTGCTGGACGAAGGTCTTCTGCATGGATCCCGCTTACTTCCAGCTTTTCCAGCTGCTCCCAGAACTGCTGCATTCGTCCTTCTCAGTTCATTCTGGAGCGAGATCACCATTCAAAAAACTTGGGACCAGAATCCCTCTCGGTTAACTTGGACGATCATTATTCCGTAAACTGCAGTAGGTTCTTCCCAAAATTGGCCAAGAAATCTCATAATGATTCTAAAATACCTATTCATAGAGCGGATATTCCAAATTTTCTTTTCGACTCTCGTTTTTCCTGTTCCGGAGGTCACCAATTAATTATTATAAATAGACTGACGGACTTGACGATACTTTGTGGGTTTTACTATTGAATAAAACATCTAAAAACGCGAACAAAATGCTTCAAATAACATTATCACTGCTCTCTGGAAAAATAAGGGTTATAGAATAAATACTTAATATTTTCCTTAACCGGTTAAATGATGTATCCTTTTATCCATTTAGGGGAGATTTTTTTAAATTCCGGTATCTATTAATTAAACTCCTCTTTCATACAACATTTTTTTTCTATATTATTGAAACCTAGAAAATGATGGTACAGACTAAGGTAGCCGCACAGGCCTAGAAGCTGCCTATTCTAATTAATTTTAAGATTTCAAATCAAGAGTAATAGGTGTTAAACTGAAGAGAAGTGAAAAATGATAGCCGGAAGGATCTTCCTAAAAAATTCGAATTAAAAACGTTGAAGTTTGGGTTGAACCTACAACCCTAGTCCATCGCGGCCATAGCACTAACTGATGTCCAAATAAGGGGTTTGAATGCTTTTTATTAATTATCCTTTTTATAAATTAAACTTTAACTCATATTAAATCATACATTAACTCTAAAATAAGCTTTAAAACTTTTCTGAATAGTATTTTAATTTATAAAATTTATTCAATACGAAACTGCATAAAATTACACTCGCTTCAAAAAATATTAATTCTATGTTCCGATAACGTATTGCTATCACGATTTTTCTCGCCACTTACCTTGGAACAAGAAGAAAAGTACCAATGAAAACGTTATAATTCCGTTTAACACCATTTTGTGTTCACTCACAACACAGCACTGTTTAAAAAGTTCCAAAATTCTGTGATAAAGAATTTAAAAAAAGCAACAGTGGATTCAAAACATCGTAATGATATAGCGCGCGTTAAGTGAGCCAATTTAGCAGTCCATATATACGTCCACCCTTTACGATAGACGCTACAGTACTGAATAGGATTGGGAGCCTCAAGGATCAAGCTACAGTGTCAGATTCCACCGGCAATCTAGCCACTATAGCAATAACAGGGATACTGCCTAATTCCAATACGCGGCAATGGTAATTTTTATTGGCTGTGGTATTTGTACCATTCGGGTTGGATCGCTTGAAACTGTTTGAATAGCCCGCAGCACTGATTGTGTACATTTAAATGCAACCATGTTACGTTTAATAGATAAGCATAAATGTTTGTGTCCCGAGTGTCCTGAATTCACAATTTAGTGAGTAGGTATTACCTGATGCCCATGACTTCGTCCGCGCGGATTGAGGTTTTATGGTTCCCGCGGGAACTTTTTAATTTTCCAGCCTATGTGTTAAGTGTGTGTTAATAATCTGGAATAACACATAGGCTGTGTTATTCCAGATTATGATCTATCTAATCCGTGCCAAATTTCATGCAGATCTGTTGAGCCGTTCTTTCGTGATTGATTAACAAACATCCATCCATCCATCCATCCAATCATTCGCATTTATAATATTAGTAATTAGTAAAGTAATAGACTAGATCATGCCCGCGACTTTATCCGCGTGGATAATATAAAGTCGTGTAGATGTTTTGCAATTCCGTCTGTTTAACAAGATAAAATGAAGCCTATCCGAAATACAAGCTATTTCTATGGCCCTCAAAATGGTAAACGGATTTAAAGCGTGGAAGCTTTGATTTGTACTTAAGTATGAATACTTTAAAAAATATAACATAGTAAACATGAATAGATATTCCAAAAATATAAGAAGTAATATGACTAAGAGATTGTTCACTAGATAATCCGGCCACACAGATAGATTTAGTAGAAGAGACCGTTTTTTAAGCTTTAGCAAAGTAAGTAGTTCCACCTGAAGAATTATGGCTTGTCCTATATTTCTTCCGGGATTAACCGTTTCATAGTAAGGTATACGTATCATGTATTTCGGAGTTATACATAATGTAAATAGTTTTTGGAATATAAATCAAGCCGTTCTCGAGTTTTAGCGAGACAAACGAACAGCAATTGATTTTTATATATATAGAGATGATGCCTGCGACTTCATCCGTAAAGGTCCCGTTAAGGTTTTTTAATACCCATGGGAACTCTTTATTTTCCAGGATAAAAAGTATCCTATGCCCTTTCCCGGGATACAATCTAACCCTACAAAATCTCATCAAAATCGGTTTAATAAATAAGCCGTGAAAGCGTAGCAGACAGACAGACACACTTTCGCATTTATAATAATAATATTAGTATAGAATATGGATATATATTGTGCGAAAGTGTATTTGCCTGTCTGTCTTTGTTGTCTGTCTGTCTTTTAACTTTTCCCGGCCGATCTACTTAGTAGATTTCAACTAAATTTGGTAGAGATCGTCTAATCTAAAACCGAACCGCTCTTAGAAAATCGACACCAACTAATCGGAGCTATGTGCGTTTTAAGGTGTGAAGGAAAACATCAAGCGGAAACGTGCATGTCTGAGAGTTAAGCCTAACTATCTGATGCCCGCGACTTCGTCCACGTAGTTAAAGTTTTTTTGATTCCCGCGGGAACTCCTTAATTCTCCGGGATAAAAAGTAGCCTATGTCACTCTCCAGGTCCTTAACTATACCCATGCCAAAAATTACGTCGATCAGTTGCTCCGTTACGGCGTGATTGAAGGACAAACCAACAAACCAATAAACCAACAAACAAACACACTTTGGCATTTATAATATTAGTATGATGTTCTCGAAGGTGTGTGTAGTCTGCCGATCCGCACTTGGCCAGCGTGGTGGCTAATGCCAAACCCTTCTTATTCCGTGAGAAGCCTTGTGCTCAGTAGTGAGCCGGCAAATGAAATGGTGATGATCCAGGACACATAATCACACATCCAGATACCTAATATCCTGGAAAATAAAAAAAACACCCACGGTATTTTTAAAAATTCTTATTCCAAGCAGACGAAGTTGCGAGAATCGCCTATATTCTGTTTGAAAATGATTATTTTTCAAAAAAAATTGGTAAAATTAAAAATTTAACTCATTTATTTTTTTACATCACGTAATTTAATTTATACTTACTTCGAAAGCTTTTAGCTAGATTAAAATACACGTTTTGATAAAAAAAAATCAATATAAATGCAATTACTTGACTTGAATATTAAGCATCAGAACTTATTGGCTAAAAGCTGGCTAATTTAAACAATCCTCTTCATGAACTCTGGAACTTCCTTGTTGACTATGGAACCCTAAAAACGAGACGCGTTTTTAGGGTTCCATAGTCAACAAGGAACCCTCATAGTTTCGCCATGTCCGCCCGACCGTCTGTCAGTCTGTCAGTGGCTCCGAGACTATTAGCACAGAATAGGTAATAGTAGTACCAGAAATGTTCTCCGCGACGACCTTTTAACAATCAGCGACTCAGGTTCCGTCGTAATAAAGCCCAATTCAGCTCGCACAGCGCTGCGAGTGAAAATAATCAAACCACCTTTAAATATCTCAGGTCACGTGACAAGAAAGCCAGGCCTGCTATTAGTACTAGAAAATTGTAATTTGGCATTTACTAGAGATTTATCAATTTTAAGTACTTATTCAATTACATATTTCAGTATTAACTATTTATGTAATATAAATATTAACTATATTTCTTCAACTCTACACTCTTCTACGCGGTCCGCTTCAGCGGGGCGCGCATCCACGTGCCATACTTGTTTATTATAATAAGCCTACCTCTAAAACTATTTTTTGTGGTAAGTACTAATTTTTTGTATTTTTTTTCTTTTGTGTACTTTTAAACAACATATTTTGTAAATGTAACTTTTTATTTATTAACCTTTTTAAAACGTAATTTGGCATTTACTACAAAGTGGTAAAAAAAAATATGAAACAATTTTTTTTTCTCGTCTATCCTAGTGTAGTGTCTAGTGTAGAATAGGTCATCCAAAAATATTGAGGGTGTGGGAAAACCATTTTTGATTCAGGGATCCGTTTACGAAATATAAAGCTTTAAAGCCCTACTCAGCGCGTGGTCCGACACGCACTTGGCCGGTTTTCATCTCTGCAGAAGGTAATATTAATACTACAAAGTTCCTTAAAAAGTAGAAAAATAAAACAAACACCTTTCAACGTTGCACTCCCAAACAAAAGCTTTCTTTCTTAATAATGAGAAGCTATGTCACAATGTAACTGAACCCCGTGCTACGGTCTGGTAATCTTACGCCATGTTTACACTTACAAACAAGTTGGCCTTGTTTTACTAGTTTTGGACTAAACTTGTTACGCGACCACCGGAAGCGTAAAATAGTACAGTATTTCAGTCTAATCCTGCCAATTTTTTAAAATATGCCCGAGTGTAACTAGCTTTTTTAGACTAAAATCAATGTTTAGGATTCCAATTTATTTTTATTTTATTGTTATTTTTTAGTTCTACTAACGGGCACTACTACTTGTCCTAAAAAAAAAGTTTAATGTAGTACCCACTTAAAAGTAAACACAACATTATAAACTACATATATTCATTACACAGCTAAAAAAAATTAAATGAAAAAACAACTTAATACGGGAATAAAAACAAAAATAACCAATTTAATGTAATATTCATATAAAAATATGTTTTCCTTTATTTTTCATGGCCATTATAATATGTGAGTTTGAATAACACTTGGGAAAACAATAAACATCGTGTTTGGAAATGAAAAATGCGGACATATTGTTATGAAAATAAGCCTATCATTCCGCTTAGAAAATACTTAGGTACCTTATTACGTGGTAGAGTATGTTGTATTAGCGCAGAATACTTTCAGAAATCTAAAAAATACTATTAAAGTAATGAAAATATTAGTATTTTACATAGTACAAAATACTAAAACTCAGGCATATTAGAATTTTGATTCTAAGCTTCTGGGGTCTGGATTGGGGTTTGATTACCGGCCACGTATCTATCTTAAACTTTTCAAACCTATGTGCATTTTAGAAAGTAAATATCAATCGCTTTAAGCTTAATTTTAAAGGTACCAAAAAAAATATCATAGGACGGACAGACAGACACACTTTCGCATTTATTATATTAGTATGGGTAAATACTTTCAACTTTTTAAATACAAACACTTGACATACATTTGCCAGCTGTTTTACGTTCAGGTGTTAGGTATTTATCCCAGGTTTGCTTTTGTTATGTATTTATTTGGTCCATGGATTAACACGTTAAGTGCGAAGCGAGGCCTAAATCACCCCTGATGCAACTTCCCTGTGGTGCGGCAAGCAAAAAAGTGAATTTCTCTGTCGTGCGAATGGCATAGCTTTGGTTTGGTCCAGTGTAGGAAAGAGATAAATATATATTTGAGATCACTAATGGTTCCGGACTCGGTGGTGTACCTACCTTGGTACCGGATGTCTTAGGCCTCGTGCCGCACTGAATTAATATAATTTTAATGCAGTGCGGAACGAGGCTAAAACGTCCCATATCCCCCCTGACCTCGTACCGCACTCAACGCGAGCTTCCCGCGACCAGTGTTGTGCATCACGTCGATTGGAGAGCACGTCCTTTTACAGCGCCGAACATGTCTAAACGATGTCGGAAGAAGTTAATTTTAAAAAACCCAGAAACAGAGCCAAAACAGGTAAGTTTTTAATGAAAAAATCTTTAGTAAGTACCTAGTTTTTTCTTATCTTGGTAGCTATGCATAAACCGTAATCCATTATTTTCCAATAATAAGTCTGTAATAGGTGCCTCTTAATGGTATAGAATGGAACGCTTCGTGCGCGAGTCCGACTCGCACTTGGCCGGTTTTTTTTTCTTTATGGCGCCTTCAAGCACAATTTAGATTATTTAAAAAAAAATGTATCCTTTGATAGCTTTGTGTTGTTTTGCCAGGTTTTGCCCTTAAAACGATCTAATGAGATATAATTGATCAAAATCGGTCAAGTCGTTGCGTAGTTAAGACAGTTTAAAAACGTCGATATTATTTTTCCCATCACTAATCGCAGCGAAAATTTGCCCTATTTCAGTGCGTTACGAGGTGTATAAGATCCCATATTTTGTTTTGCTAATAATTCCTAAACTAGCCATCAGATCCCGGGGCGACGGTGGATTAGGGTTCATCAATTCACTGTCTATATCAATAAGGACCAAAATTCTCATTTATCTTTGATTTCGCGCCAGAAAATGGATTTTAGTCTGTAAAAGGAGGTGGGGTCTAATAGACCGCGTGTCGCCCTAACGTCTGGTCACGGTACGGGCCGATTATACCTCGTGCCGCAGGAACGGAAAGTATGCAAAAATTGGTGCCGCAGCTAACGTGTTAATTTATTTTTGCAGCAGCTATTTTTCCTGGAGTTAAAAAAGGCTCGTAGGCAGCAATAAAAAGATAAAAAGGTTATTTATTACAAAGGGAAGGCAAATGACGATTGGAAGTATGCCATATTGATAGTATCAAGCTTGTTTGTTTGGGTACAAAACCATTTATAATTTAGAGCATCAGCGTTCCTGAGATAGCTGTTTTTGGTTGTATATCTAAAAGACCGGTTATAGTTTAGAAGTTAAGACCTCGGTTTCTCATTGAACGATCTGGGGTTCGATCCCCTGGCACGCGCTTTTAACTTTACGGAACAATGTGCGTTTGAAGCAATAAACTTGAAATTGAACATTGAAGCCAATTCTGTTGTACACAACGACCTCAATTTACATAGACGGGTCCTGTCAAACAAAGAATGTGGACCTATTTTACTAACGTCATCTAGCCTGAAAAGCGGGACAGCGCTATGGCGGGGACAAAGACAGGGCTATACAAGTAAGGAGCGTGCTCTAAAGGTTGGAACCCAATTTTTTTCTATGAAAGGGCTTATCTAGTACCTACATATATATCGATGGTTGTTCACTATCTTTAAACTAAACTAAAAATGCATGCAGCTGAATTTTATGAAAGGGGCAAGATTTAGAGCTGTCATTTTAATTAAGTTTAGATGTGGTGTTATACAGAATTGCCGACATTATGGCCAATTCTGTATTTTGACGCAGTAGCGAGCGCTATCGTCTTATAAGTGGGATGGCCCGGGTTCGTTCCTCGGCAGGGTCATTTCGGAAATTTATAATGTCAGAATTTTCCTGGTCTGGCCTGGTCGGAGGCTTCGGCTGTGGCTAGTTACCACCCTACCGGTAAAAACGTACCGCTATTACACCGGAGATGATATTGTGATTAATCACTTCTGAATAATATCATCTACCGTACCGTATAGAAATCGACTTGGGGTATGGGTTCAATGTAACTGCCATACTCTTAATAATATATTAACCCGCTACCATCTTAGACTGCATCATCACTTACCATCAGGTAAGATTGCAGTCAAGGGCTAGTTAACCCTGTAGTGACGTAAAAATATGGCCACAGGGTTCCACGGAGGTCGTCAAAAGAGCAAAATTTTACTTGAAAATTTCTTCATATGAAATGTTCATATTACTATAGTAAAAAAGAGAAAACTCATCAAGCTACGCTCAAGAAGTCCGTAAAGCGTGAATAGGTAATTTCTAACAATATTCATGGAAGTTTCTAACGGCAAATTTCGTTATTGACCTCGGTTTCTCGCCTTCAATGCTAATAATATATTATACTACTTAGCTGATGTCCGCGACTCTGTCTGCGTGGATTGAAGTTTTTTGGTTCCCGTGGGAACTCTTCAATTTTCCGGGATGAAAAGTAGCCTATGTGTTAGTCCAGACCATAAACTCTATCTGTGCCTAATTCTATCCAGATACGTTCAGCCGTTCTTGCGTGATTGAATAGCAAACAGCTATACATACATCCATCCATCCAAACTTTCGCATTTATAATATTAGTATATAGATACTTTTATTACTTTTTATGAATACTTTATGAATACTTTTATTGTATGGATGAGACCAGCGAAGTTCACGGGATGGATTAGTCGATACTGCCCAGGACTTCGCATAGTTTCTGCCCTCAATATATTTCTCAATAATCTTAAACGAGGAACGAGTGTCCTAGTTGCGACAACGCAACGTTGACCCAAGTCGGTAACTCGATAGGTGACCGATTTGAATGTCCGAATTTGGCCTTTTCGTTTCCTCCGTGCCTCGGAGAGCACGTGATGCCGACGGTCCCGGTCACTATCACACATCTGACAGTAGGTATTCGTTAGTAATCGTTAGTATCCTAGTATGCAGAAGGACCTGATAACCCAATTACTTATTAGTCAAAGAAAACCCCTGCCATTTTGCCAGTAGGGTCACGACCCTCAGCAATGAGGAATACGACGCAGAGAGCATCTTAAATTAATCCATTCTAATTTATATCAATCAATACTAATAGTATATCCACCACTACAGCCCATTAACGTCCCACTGCTGGGCACAGGCCTCCACTCTCATAGGAGAGAGGGAGTTAGAGCTTAGACCCACCACGCTGCTCCAATGCGGGTTGGCGGGCTTTAACGACTATTATCATGTTAGTGATAATAACCGGGACCGACGGCTTAACGTGCTCTCCGAGGCACGGGGGTGAAACACCGCCAACTTCCTAACTCCGGGCTAGTGCTGAGAATTTCTAGTCAGAAAAACCCAACACTTACTATGGCCCGACCCGGGACTCGAACCCGGGACCTCGTCAGCCGCAGTCAAACATGCTTACCACTAGACCAACGAGGCAGTCAGCAATAGTATATCAATCAATACTAATATTATAAATGAGAAAGTGTGTCTGTCTGTCTGTCCGTCTGTCTGTCTATCTGCTACGCTTTCACGGCCTATCCTGTCCTGTGAGTCCTGTGCCCGGAGTGGGACGTTAATGGGCTGTAGTGGTGGTGGTGGTGGTGGTAGTGTATGAGGTAAGCCTCAAACCGGGTCGGGTCAGCTGGTAAGCAATAATCTCAGTAAAATATTACCGACTATTTCTAAAAAACTGTTATGCATACACCTCGTAGCAACGATTCGTCCATTTTAAATTGAAACGAATAAAAAAAGTCGTTGGAAGTTACTCTTTCGGTGCTCCGTGTTTTGTGTTGTTCGCGTACTTAGTGATTGAACTCTTGTCTATAACACCGTAAAATCTATACTTAACATTATACATGTGAAAGTGTGCCTGTCTGTCTGACTGACTGCTTGTCTGCTACGCTTTCCCGGCACATGTTTTCAAGCGATTTTGATGAAGTTTGATACAGTGTTAGGTTGCAAATTGGATCCCGGGGAAGGACATAGGCTTTTTTTTATCCCGGGAAATTAGGGAGTTCAGCGGGAACTAAAAACCCTCAATCCACGCGGATAAAGTCGCGTTCATCATCTTGTTACAAATATTGAAGTCTCAAGCAAAACTATCAGTTTTTTTTCTTTTGTTGTGGACTATTCTCAGACCAGAGCTGCACATTTGGGAATCTTTAATGAGATACCGTAATGATATATAGATATATATATGTATATAACGTTCAAAATGCATATGTACAGTGTACCGAATAAAATGATTATCATTATAATGATGTCACGACATGAGTCAACGTGAATATAGGTTATAAAAATTCCCCTGGGAACTTTGCGTCCGGTTTCCGGGCCTATTTGTGTTATTTTCGTAAAAATGAGATAAACAAAAATGAAAAACAATATTGAAATGTAACAAAGAGACGAAAACACTGTAGCTTTTAAATATGATTAGAACAGATAGATAAAATTGAGGTCCACAGGCTAACTTAATTATTGATTTTATCTTATTTTCAACCGTTATATTAATTTTATACTACACTCCATTGAAGTAATTTTAGACAAAAAATGGTTTCAATAACGAATAACATAAAATGCCCGGCAGGCATTGTTTGGAGCTTCCATTAACAACAAGTGTAATAGGTATGATAAACTATCCTGATCGTTTACTACGAACAGTAGGTATGTACGTACTTTAGCGATGTTTACTTAAATGTTATATACTTTTAAGGTTTTTTGACGACTTTTTGGGTATAGTGGTGAGCGCAGGTGGTCTTGCAGGTTGAGGTTCCCAGAGTTCGATCCCTGACAGGGTCAATTTAGGAATTTTCTAATTTCTGAATTTCTCTGGTCTGGTGGGAGACTTCGGGATATCACCCTACTTGCAAAGAAAGTAGATATAATCTAAACGACATTACCTAAATCTGTCTAATCACTATAATTTCAAATCGCTTATAAGGCTAATGTGCTGGACTCCGTTTTATTAGACCTAACATCTTATGTAGGTACTTACACACATTATGAAAATAAAGTATATTATATTCTAAAGACGTGCCTCTGAGCTTTTTAGCGTTCTGGAATGATGCCATATAAAAACCGATAATCACTAGGGGTATGGATTTAATATAGCTGCAATACCCCTTACAAATAAACCCATTAAATTATCCTTAAACAGCTGCATCATCACTTATCACCAGTTGAGATCGCATTCAAGGTTCAACTAGTTAATTTAAAAAAAAAACTAACTTCGAAACTTCTAACAAAGTTTGAAACTTCATTGAAACTTCGATCAAATAATTGTCGCAATCGTTACTACAGATCTTAAACAAACCCAGTTCGCGTTGTTCCATCAAGCAAGTTTGTTTTGCAAAACCTAAATAAACAACATCGTTCTTTTAATATAAATTATGGCTCGTTTACATTCGGTCGGTGACCATTCGGTTTTACCGGATTCGTTAGCAAAATTGGCCTGTTTACATTAGGTAGGTGACCGAATGCGTCGGCCGTATTCGGTATTCAGCCAACAGCAAGTATCAAAAAGAATTTATAATTTCTGAATTTTCCCTGGTCTGGCCTGGTGGGAGGCTTCGGCCGTGGCTAGTTACCACCCTACCGGCAAAGACGTGCCGCCAAGCGTTTAAGCGTTCCGGTACGATGCCGTGTAGAAACCGAATATGGGTATGGCTTTAGTATAACAAGGGCTAACTTGTAGTGGATAAAAAAACAAAAATAAAGGTTTTTTTTTTACATACTACAAGTAAGCCCTTGACTGCGATCTCACCTGATGGTAAGTGATGATGCAGTCTAAGATGGTAGCGGATTAACCTGTTAGGGGCACGGTACCCATACCACTATTCGGTTTCTACACAGCATCGGTCGGTTATAAGTAATACCCGAATACGGCCGACTGTAACAACTTTTACGCTAGTTAGATGACCGCAAATGGGCTGTAATGGTTGCGATAGAAAGCCGCCAACTTAAATATTACAGTTTACATTACTCGGTAATGCCGACCTAATGTAAACCTGCCATATTTGTTATTTGTTATTTTGATGCTTCAATTGGAATTGCCCCTTGTTATGACGTTGTTTTCAAAGTAATAAATTACTATTCATTTCGGTTATGATTTTGAGAGAAACGGTACAACTAACTTAGTAGAGTCATAAATTCACCTCCTCTGGCTGGTTTTATTATTGAAATATAAAATGTAAAAGCAAGATCAACTCTATACTCCAACATTCTATTTAGTATTTAATCTAAATGTACTCATTTTTGAAAGATAGGCTTACGCTTGACGACTATTACCCGCCATAAACCCAGCTAAGATAAGGTTTTCAAGAGCCTTAAGAGAGATAGTCTTAAGGTAGTAGGTAACATAATAATAATTATGTCGTATGTAGGAGTCAACTAAAAAAGTAGTGTTGTCGCGTTTGTAGTGACGTAGCAAAGGGGATAAGCCTCCGTGAGCGACGAACGTGACAACGTGCAACGACACGAAGCGACAATGTCAAACAAGCTGACTTTCGGGTGGCCTTCGTTCTCGCGTAGGTATATATATGTCGCAGTCATCTGGTTTAATCTGCTATTTGATTGAATGACTAGCGCGTTCATTGAATGACAACATTCAATTGAATGACTAAAGGACAAATCGTCAAGTTGTTTAATGTAACGTTCAACGTCTTGACTGAACGTCATCTAGGATAGTCGTTGAATGGGATATAGCGGACTTTGTAATGTTTGGTTATTGTAATCTGTTAGGTATATTAACCCGATAAAACCTAAGTGCTACCTGATTAGTTATTCGTTAGTGAACCTAACCTACAAGAAAGAGACAAGAAAACTAAATTTCAATCACCTGACTGATTTTTCGTCCGCTCTGTTCAAAGGGCTATGTTACAATCCGCTAACTAGTTGGACGTTGAGTGACAAGACGTTCGGCCTAGTCATTCAATTGAATGGTGTCATTCAATGAACGCGCTAGTCATTCAATCAAATAGCAGATTAAACCAGATGACTGCGATATATACAAGTTCGTCATTTTCTATGGAGTACTGCGTCGTGGTGCATCGCATCGCTCCGACTCTCATTTAAAAAAACCGGGCAAGTGCGAGTCGGACTCGCGCACGAAGGGTTCCGTACCATTATTAATAAATAATTACCTTTGTTAATGAACCGCAAGACTAACTTTGTTTGTAGAGGTTTATTGTTAATATCAAAAAAACTAGGCTAGTTAGAGCATTGGCTATAGTTTTCCTGTAAAATATACGTAAATTCCTATTGACGATAATTATTTCAAATTTTTCGATTGGTAAACTTCGGAGATAAGGGGGGAAACGGTATTTTTTTAGACATTTTCCCCGATAAATCAAAAACTATCATAACCAAAAATAATTAAAAATATATTTTAGAATGTACAAAGTAAACCCTTTCATATGATACCCCACACAGTACAGTTATCTCACTTTTAAATTTCAACCCTCAGATTATCCCCCCTTTTTAAATAAGAACAAAAATAATTTCCAATTTTTTTTAATTCCAGTGTCTTTGGGCCACTAATATACACAACTATTCCAAATTTCATGTCGATAGCTTTGGTAGTTACTGAAATAATCGAGTGTGACGGACGGACAGACGGACAGACGGACAGACGGACAGACAGACGGAGAAAGTCGCACCATAAGGGTTCCATTTTACCATTTTGGTACGGAACCCTAAAAACGGGTAAGTCTTTGTGTTTTCTTATTACTTCCAGCATTTAATGGCGTATTCAGGTGGGTTGATTCACTATTGGTTGGCACTTGGCACTGAAACAGTTTGAGTACAATATTAAAAGTATTTTTCTCAAAAAATAAAGGTTTTCGTACTCGAGCTTTCACCGACAAAGCTAAAAATTCAAAGGCTTAATTTAAAAATAGGAATCTTTTAGGGAAGTGAAACAAAAAAAATATACCGATATCCAACTAAAATAACTATGAACACGGAGGTTTTTTTTAAACTGAAATTAAAACGTACAGAGTTTTTTTATAAGTTCTAATTACATTTTGTATGGAGATCTAGGGACAGATATTATTTGAGATTTTGATGCATTAATATGAGAAGACAGATAACTATGCACAGCTTTTTATCCCGGGATAACAAAGATTATTAGCAACGGAATTAACATTGCTTATGCGTAACAGATAATAATATAAACTTTGGCTAATCATAGTGGAACCGGATGTGGCAAACAACCGGAAATAGACTAATCGAAGCTGGTTACAACAGAAAGAGTCATCATACTAATATTATAATGTGAAAGCGTGTTTGTTTGTTGGTGTGTCCTTCAATCACGCCGCAACGGAACAACAAATCGACCTGATTTTTGGTATAGGTATAGTAGAAGATCTGGAGAGCATCATAGGCTACCTTTTATCCCGGAAAATTATGGAATTCAAAAAACTTAAACCACGCGGACGAAGCGCGGGCATCAACAGGTGAATATTATTATATGAAAGAAAATTAAAGCAGTATTATTTTAAAAAAACAGTTTAATATTATGACGTACCTTGACGTCCCTGAAATAAAGCTCAACTAATTACATTGAAGTAGAATTTTAGATGACTAAATTATTAAAATAATACTTACTGCTTTAAGCAATAATAGTATAGGCACAAATGAGATTGCGGTCAAGGGCTAACTTGTGTTAGCATTATTACTGTTTGTCATTATACCTCATGAAACAGAAAGTATAATATCTGTCAATTTGTGTCGTTTCATGTCATTCGATTTAATCTGCAGATACGGACGCCATATTGAAAATAGTTAGTATAAATACGAGAGTTTGAACGATGGTAATTTAGTCTCCTGCCGGCAGACTCAGCGATTATTGAATACTTTTGTGTTTAGATCGCATTTTGATTTAGAGCTTAACGATAGCAATCGTGGCCGGATCAAATGAATATTATCTGTAAGTTTAGCCATCTTTTATCTAATTACATTGAATCTCTCGTGGAACCACTACACGTTTAACCATTTATTCGTGCAAGTTCCAAATGAGAGTACAAATATATTAAAAGTGTCTCATAAATACCTACTTCTGGATTGTCTCTTACACTTGTATTGGAACAAACCAAAAAAACTATCGATACTTTAGTAGCTCGATGCTATCGCACCACTAAACATCACAGTCGTCACTAATGACTGCAAGCAAACCTTTGGCGATAAAATCTGCACGACACGTCATTGTCATGGAGAACAAGCGAACGTTTCCCAGACTTCACAAAAACCAACAAAATTTAACTTTAAATCTGTAACATTAGAGTACACTTCGCTTTGTAACGAAAGCCCATTAAATTTATTCGCTGTGGAACCTAGCTCTTTGTATGAATAGCATAATGTTGAAGGGCTTTATGTAGAACTAGCTGATGAACGCGGCTTCGCCCGGAAACTCCTTGATTTTCCGAGATAAAAAGTCAATTTCACTATCCAGGGTTTCTCTCAATTATACCCATGCAGAAAAATCACGTCGATCCGTTGCTCTGCTGTTACGTGATTGAATGGAAAACCAACAAACAAACATACTGTCGCATTTATAGTAATACTAGCTGATGCTCGCGAATTCGTCCGCGTGGATTGAGGTTTTTTGGTTCCCGCGGGAACTGTTTAAATTTCCGGGATCAAAAGTAGCCTATAATTTACCTCTGTGCCAAATTTCATCCAGACCCGTTCTGGCGTGATTCAGATATAAACATCCATCCATCCATCCACGCATCCATCCATCCAACCGTGCAACCTTTCGCATTTTTAATATTAGTATAGATAATATTAGTATGAAGTATGATACAGCTTGGTATGTAACAGTTCAGTCTTCAGTACAGTTCAGCTCAGGCTGATACTTGAGTGAATCAAATGGTATTTGAAGGGCTTCTTATCCAAGTATTTCAAAATTCAAATGTTTTTTATTCAAATAAACTTTTACAAGTACTTTTGGATCGTCAAGTGAATCTACCACTGGTTCGGAATACCATTCCTACCGAGAAGAACCAGCAAGAAACTCGGTATGATAGCAGTCGAGTACGTTTCTTGACTTGGTACCTAATTAGATTATTGCAGTCACTAATGGAGCGGTTTGATTTCTTATTGTTGCAAGAAAACCTACCAAAAACAGAGTACAGAGACTGAACACACTAAAATCCGGACGCGAAACACGAAGAATTTCGTACAATGAACTGTTATTACCTGTGTCTGTCACTCTCGCGTAAATATACTTAAACATACGCAGATACGCATAATATTTACGCGAGAGTGGCAGAGACAGGTAATAACAGTTCATTGTACGAAATTCTTCGTGCCTCGGGTCCGGACTTTTTTATACTAGCTACTAGTATACTAGCTGATATGCAACTCTCGCTCCACATATTTTTAAATTGATGGTACTATGTCAAAAACTTAACGTACTTCAAGTGCCAACAACAACTGTACAAAGTTTCTATCTAGTCAAGCATCAAAATCAACGGTCATCGCCATTGTCTCTAATGATAGATTGATAGACGTCCACTTCGTTTGGTTTCTTGTAGGGCGTCCCAGTCTTTCGCCGCCTGTCTCGACCTAGTGGGGGTTTCACTCAATACTTCGGATAATGCCCTGTCCAGTCATCTTCAGGTTCGCAACCCGTCATAGATTAATTATAAACCAAGTATAGATTGCTAACTCCCATACAAAAATTTTTCTAGGTTAATACTATCGATAGGTGGCGCTACCAGGCTCGCTCGACAAATGATTATAGTAAAATCGGTGAAATATCGTATTTTCTTGGTTCAGTTTGTATTAATTATTTATATAAAATTATCAAAATACAAAAATTTGATAAAATCACTTAAGCAAATAGCAAATTTACATTCAATTAATTTTAACAAAATTAACTTGCAGAAGTAATTCGATTTGAAACAAGTTCTGTGTATTCTTATGTTATAATCAGCTAGTGGACCATGCAGTTATGCTGCATTCCTATAGATGGCGTCACAAACTGACGATACACTAAAATAATTTTTTCCTCTTGTTTTGGTGCCGGCCAAAGACGATATACTTATAAACCAGGTTGGTACTTGGTATTATAATTAACTAGCTGATGCCCGCGACTTCGTATGCGTGGATCGAGGTTTTTTTGTTCCCGCGGGAACTCTTTAATTTTCCGGGATTAAAAGTAGCCTATGTGCTACCTATTCAAGACTATAATCTATTTCTGTGCCAAATTTCAGCCAGATACGTTATGCTGTTGGGGCGTGATTGAGTAACAAACATCCATACATCCATACATCCATCCAAACTTTCGCATTTATAATATTAGTAAGAGTAAGATCTATGGTGCCGGCTCAGTGAATTGTGCGTTTCTTGTGTTTTTAGGGTTCCGTACCTCAAAAGGAAAAAACGGAACCCTTATAGGATCACTTCGTTGTCCGTCCGTCTGTGTGTCAAGACCCTTTTTCTCAGGAACGTATGGAGGTATCAAGCTGAAATTCATATCAATCAGGTCTACGGTCCCTTAGAGCTGTGAAAAAATCAAACTTAAAAGCCTACACAATCAAAAGATACAGCCGTTTATGCTGCAAATTTTCGATTTTTCTTGCACTCGCGAGGGAATCAAAACCTACAGGGTACTTCCCGTGAACTTAGAATCTTGAAACTTGGTACGAAGCAACGTCTTATAACACAGATATTAATTATTTATATTTAGACGGAAGAATTGCGAAAAGCATAAATTTTTAGTTATATCATTTAATTAAAATATTTTTAATAATTAGGGTTCCGTACCTCAAAAGGAAAAAAACTGAACCCTAGGATCACTTTGTTGTCCGTCCGTCTGTGTGTCCAGACCCTTTTTCTCAGGAACACATGGAGGTAGGTACCAAGCTGGAATTCATATCAAATACCTACTCAGGTCTACTGTCCCTTGGAGCTGTGAAAAAATCAAACTTCTAAGCTAACACAATCAAAAGATCTACAGCCATTTTTGCTTTGCCGTCTTTCTACACGTGCAGTCTGTGTATAGACTATACGCAGCGGACCTACAATGCTCTGCGTGTTCAATATAACAATGTGCTGAGGGCGGTGCTGAGGAGGCCTCGACACTGCAGCGCGTCGGCCATGTTCGCGGACGCTCGCGTGGATGATTTCTACGCGATCGTGCGCAAGCGTGCTGCGTCTATGATGTGCAGGCTAGTGAGCAGCACCAACACCCTCCTCAGTACGTTGGCTACTAAGCTGGACAGCCCTCTCTGGAGGCGCTGGAATGGTGCACACATTCTCATGAGGAGGCCTCAAAAATACTATAACTTTTACTTATAGGATATACCTACATGTTTGTACGGAACCCTCGGTGCGCGAGTCCGACTCGCACTTAACCGATTTTTTTTTTGTTTGTGACCGTGATAAGACTAATGGACTCCGAGATCCTGCTACTTAACTGCTGACCTACGCTTGTTCTGGACTCTGAGATTCTGCTGCTATATACGATTAATCTTTTGTTAGGTAGGTATTCTTTAGCCATTTAGCTAATAATAATATATTTATCGACATGCAGGGTTCCGAAATATGTAAATCCATACTAATATTATAAATGCGAAAGTGTGTCTGTCTGTCTGTCCGTCTGTCTGTCTGTCTGTCTGTCTGTCTGCTACGCTTTCACGGCCCATCTATTCAACCGATTTTGATGAAATTTGGTACAGGGATAGATCGTATCCCGCGGAAGGACATAGGCTACTTTAAGAAAATTTAAGAGTTCCCGCGGGAATCGAAAAAATTTGGTCCACGCGGACGTAGTCGCGGGAATCATCTAGTAAATAAATATAATATAGATAATTATTTTATTTAAAGCTAGCTAATTACAGTAGAAGTCTGGTTGATGGCGATATAATTTAGGTAGGTAGTTAGGTAATAATCAAGAAAAAATATTTACAGTAGGTATTGTGCATTACATACTTTACATACTAATATTATAAATGCGAAAGTGTGTCTGTCTGTCTGTCTGTCTGCTACGCTTTCACGGCCCATCTATTCAACTGATTTTGATGAAATTTGGTACAGGGATAGATTGTATCCCGCGGAAGGACTTATGCTACTTTTTATCCCGGAAAATTTAAGAGTTCCCGCGGGAATCGAAAAAATTTGGTCCACGCGGACGTAGTCGCGGGAATCATCTAGTAAATAAATATAATATAGATAATTATTTTATTTATAGCTAGCTAATTACAGTAGAAGTCTGGTTGATGGCGATATAATTTAGGTAGGTACTTAGGTAATAATCAAGAAAAAATATTTACAGTAGGTATTGTGCATTATTATATATACTTGATAAAAAAACTAAATTTACCATTACTCTAGAGTCTACCTACTTCAGAACTATAGGCACATTAGTTCTGATCTGCTTAGAGCCTTCGGTCATGGCTAGCTATAACCCTACCGGCGAAGCCAAGTGCTGCCAAGCGATTTAGCGTACCTAGAAATCGATTTGGGGTTTATTATAAGTACCAAGCCGTTATACCCCTTCTTATTAGCCCACTACTATCTTAGGCTACATCATCAAATACCATCAGGTTGAATCGCAGTCAAGGGCTGACTTGTGAAAGAATCAAAAAACAAGAATAACTAACATATATAAGAAATACTTTTAAAAAACACAAAAACAAGTGATCAAGATTGTTTTTTAAAAAAAATATATAATTAGACACGTTTACGTGCTCTCCGAGGCACGGGGTTGCAACACCGCCAACTTCCTAACTCCGGGCTAGTATTGAGAATTTCTTGCCAGAAAAACCCAATACTTGTTATGGCCCGACCCGGGACTCGAACCCGGGACCTCGTCGGTCGCAGTCAAAGACAATATATAAACCTGTATTATAATTAATCTATGGTCGCAGTCCAACATGCTAACCACTATACCAACGAGGTAGTCATGGATATATAACTATACGTTAGATGGCACTAGGTAAGTTTGATCGAGTTGATGATTCAACTACTACTCGTTAGATGGCAATAGCTATGTTCGTTATTAATTATTTTTCAGCTTGCACAGTTACGCCATCTCAGATAATGCGAAGAACTACAAGGTACCGGCGACTTTAATGCGCATTTAGCGAGCTTTGATTTAATGTATGAAGAGAACAGTCTTATACTGGTTTATATATTGTCTTTGCAACCCGTTAAGCTATATCGGTTACACTAGTTATAGGGTATTTGAGATTTAGACAAATCAGCAACAAAACTAGACAACGGAAACACAATTTTGCATAAAATACTGAACTGTGACTACCTCGCACTAGTCTCACATGTCTGGTGGAAACGCACCTTAAGAGCTTAAACACTAGAGGCTTTGTATTTACGAGCTATATCTACCATACAATAGCCGTAAAGGATAATATAGAATATTAAATACAGGTAATCTAGGTCAACCCTGTCCGCAGGCTGTGAGTTGTGATGAAATAACCACAAAGGTAAACATTGATGCCTCCCTGGGGACAAAATTTATAGCGTCTTAGATAGGCTAGTGTTTGACTTGCGGCCTAAATACATCATAAACACCTCCGCAGGCGGACACGATCGCATACAGCCGCAAGGAGGCGCAACAGCCGCTAGAGCCGCAAAACAGGAAGCATAAGAGCTCAAACACACTAACTATACTTTCATTTCATTTCATTTTCTTTTCTCACTCACTTTATATCGCAACAGAATTGAACATCCTTCCTCTCTGACAGTGACGCGTCGCATAGTCTTCCGATGTTCAACAGCAACAACTCTAATAGGTTCAAGAGAAGCATTTCTCAATACTATAATAAAAAGCTGCAAAATCTTATCTCGCGAGGTACCGCCAAAAAATATTTTTCTGGCAGACGAAAAGTTTGCGTAACTCACTTTATTTAAAGCCTCACGCGCTAGACTGACAGGGCAGACAAAATTAGTATTTAACACGCTTTTCATAATATCATTTTTTTGTAAGCTAATGTTTGTTCCCAAAAGAAAAAAATAACAAATGCCTATTCCATCCAATTATATTCTGTCCCTATTTAAAAATTCATTACCTATGCTTCTAGCGACTCTCGCGGCTCATCCAGCGGTATGCGATCACCTTTGTATAACAGTAAGTGTTGACGACTTCTGAATAATATATCAAGCGTTCAAACACCTCGCACGCAGGCGATATAAGGACCTCAATCTATTATTCAAATTAATCCAATCTTAGACAAAGATATACTCTTGGCATAATTATTTAAGTTAATCCATGCTTAATGTTATAAATGCGAAAGTGTGTTTGTCTGTCTGTTTGTCTGCTACGCTTTAACGGCCCATATTTTCAACCGATTTTGATGAAATTTGGTATAGACGAAGGTTGCATACCGGGAAAGGAAATAGGTTATATTTTTATCCAAGAAATAAAGAAGTTCCCCGGAAAATAAATAAAACTTAGTCCATACGTACCAAATTTCGGCGGCAGCGGCCAATCTCCACCGAAATTAGACATCTGCGTTGAAGATAATCACAAACATAGGTGCATGTGCGCAAACATAGGTGCACTCTCTATTCCCTTACTCTCATAGCCCGGTGGGATGGAATATTAGACATGATCGGAGAGAGATCAGATCCTAGACAAATGGCTTTACGTGCTCTCCGAAGCAGGGCCCATGAAATACAGCTAACTTCCTAACTCAGGACTGTACTGAAAATATTTTGTCAGAAATATCCAATACTTATAATACCTAAGGAAATACTTAATATAGATTTCAATACAAAATTCTAAAGAGTTCCTTGTGTTTACTTAGCTACTCAGAATGCGGAAAAGTAAGAGTTGAAATAGTACTCTTAGTTGAGACGTAGGTATGCAGAAGATCTTAGGAAACGTCCCGCATTAGGTTTTATTCCTAGACAATCCCTAGATTAAGAAAAGGGTTCACAACCCTCAAAAATGAGGAATACCACGCAGAGATTACAGGAAGTCATTAACATACAAAATGCGTGACATTAAGCTTCACCCACACCGCTGGGGTTGTGAGGGGAGTGTCATAATATGAAACCGAGTAACTGACACACAGTGCCCTAGTAGCTACCCAGGCGATTTAACTTCGCGCGTAACCTTCCCTGCATTAATTAAATAAAAGGCTGCGAAATAATAGCTATAGTTTATAAACAACAACATGCGTATAGTAAACTGTAAAGGTAAGGCTACATCTACGTGACTGAATAAAAATATGATTCGAGCCTCAGTAACACTTCAGTTTTTGACTAATTAATACTCATACAAAGACTTATCTTGTCTAGATCTGTCAATCAGTCAGTCAGTCAACTGGCTAACGGATAGACAGATCTATCAAAGCACAGACTAAAATAACTGGTGTAAAAAACTTGAAATATTGTCAATAAGTCTTTAATGACGAAGACACTCACTAGAATTTTGCAACAATTTTTTTTAAATTTACCGACGAGTTCCTCAGACGGAAGAACAGAGAAATACTCAAATCAACTCATCAACAATAAATGTACCAAACAATAAAAATTCTTTCCAAAAATCGAATTCCAAAGCCACTGTAAAGTAAAAAATAATTTTGATTTCTACACACTATGTTGAAGTCGGGCGAGCCTGACGCCTCAACCTTGCCTATTTTTGTTATACTCGCCCGACTTCAACATAGTGTGTAGAAATCAAAATAATTTTTTACTTTACAGTGGCTTTGAAAGTCGGTTTTTTGGAAAGAATTTTTATTTTTAACTTTTTAGTGTAGTCTTAATCCCCACGGCTAAGGAGTGCTGTACCCTGCAGCATCAGGGTTGAGGAGTTGGGACTCAGAGTTGAATCGTAAACACGTGACTTGATACCTACTATATGAATTCACCATCAAAACTGCCTAACTCCCTAGTTTTGAGTCGTAGGTATACCTACAGCATCAGGATTGAGGATTTGGAGTCAGATTTTTTTATGGGACCATCTCGCGAGCTTCCTCTAACCACTGAAAAAAAAATTTTACAAATCGGTTTGGAAACCACGGAGATATGCGGTAACATACATTAAAAAAAAAAAAAATATATACGCGCCGAATTGAGAACCTCCTCCTTTTTTGGAAGTCGGTTAAAAATGTAACTCTCTCTATTTCCGCCTAAATAAAAGATAAAATCCGTAATTTTCCAATTTGGTTTATAATGAATAAGTCGGCACTTACCTACGTGTGGCACAAGCTGCCGTACCTAGTCTATAAGGGGATTATATCCCCAAGGACGAGCCCAATAGGCGTCGCACAAGCGAAGCTCCGGCGTATGTTCTCAAATGTTCCCGGAGGTTCTCAAATTTGCAGATGGTGGCCATCGGGAGGGTTTTAGTGTGTAGAAATCCCACATAACCTGATCTCTACCCCCAGAGATTGGGTATCTCAAGGAGATCCCCACCCTGAACAAAAAAGGCAATTACGTGTACCTACATTAGTGTTTGTACTTGTGTACTTTTGTAAGACTGCTTCCTGTCTAAAAACCCTAATGTTGAGGCGGGAATGAAGGACAATCCAACAAACCAATAAACAAACAAACAAACTTATAATATAAGTATAATGCAAATGCTTGAAAATGTAGCCTCAGCATTATAATATCATGACCCACCGTGAACCGTGATTACACACCTCAACCGCACCCGCTGGTAGCATTGCTAGATTTATTTCCATATGAAAATCAAGTAACGCCATTCACATAAACGCGTATCATGCAACCAAATTACTTTGCCGTCCAATCCCGTTGATTATACCGGTGTACCTACCCGTACGACTTTATGTAAATTAAAAATACCTTTTTTTTTGGCTCACTTTTTTTGAATTGAGTTGTCGTTGCTTTCGTGCTTCATATTTACTTTTAATAAAACTGTAACTAGACGATTTCTGTACCTAAATCATACTTAATATTATAGTTAATTGTTAGGTTGTCTTCCAATAACGCCGCAACAGAGCAACGGATCGACGTGATTTATAGGATGGGTATAGTTAAGGACCTGGAGAGTGACATAGGCAACTTTTTATCTCGAAAAATTAAGGAGTTCCCGCGGCAATGAAAAAAAACTTAACCACGCGGACGTAGTCGTGAGCATCAGCTAGTAATATTATAAATGCAAAACAGTTTTTGTTTGTTTGTTAGTTTGTCCTTCAATCAAGGACTTCCCGTGGAAATTAAAAAACTTATGCAACACGGACCAAGTCGCGGGCATCAGCTAGTTGAATATATTTTGAAAATTTGAATCCGGGGAAGCTTTTATAGCTCTAAAAGCTTCTATTGTAGAGCAGATTTAGAGCAATATAGAGCAGTATTTTATAATTTACAGTATGTCTTTATTTCGTACCATAACATCATACATCATACTTTGTCCACGGAATAAGTAATGTCTGGATAAAGGGCATATCATAAAATAACTGAAAAACTATTTTTTTTGTGTTAGTATATTGTTTATTATTGTAAAATAAAATAAATATAGAACTTAATGATACCTAGCCTAACCTAATTACTATATAAATCATGCCGGCGTGGAATGGTGGCAAGAATGCTGGCTGCATTTCCGCGCTGGACAGCCAGGCTGATCCTTTGCGCAAAAAATGAAACAAATGAAAAAAGAAACACTTTGGCGGTTCCTCGGGCAGTGCATCGTTACTCGCTATTTTTATGTAAAATAAAATAAAAAGTACCTACTTAAAAAAAAATATGTTTCTAAAAGATATTAATATTATTATTAATACTATTACGTCGACCAAAGACGTATTAAACCATTGATGTAGAATTTTAGTACCTACGTATTACGGATCAAATTCGAGTATATATACAGACAATAAAGAGTAGGTATAAGTAACAGCCTTACCCATCAGTGCGAGTTACTGAAAAAGTTCTAAGACTTAAAGACAATAAAGTTTAATTTACGTTGTTTTGAATGCTGGATTTATGCTCTTTCGAATTACTTTTACACATTTTTGTATGAATTCAATTATATTCTATGTGAATCGCTGAAATCTTCGACACCCGGTCCCGGGTCCGGTATTAAAGACTATACAAATATATGACAAATAGGTACCTACCAATTCAGTACCTAATTTTAATCTCAACAAAATACTAAAACTTAAACCATTTAAAAAAAAAAAGTACTTCAAATGAAACACTGCCACTTACCTGCAGTTAATCCTGTATTCGAAATGTAAAACCACCATCATTTATTCAGTTTAAACCTGTTTTACAATGTAAAGTGCTTAATTTTATTTCAACAGTGTACCTAACCATAATTATAGTGTAATTGTACAAGTTACTTACCCATTATATAGAAGCGCCGGTCCACTGTCCAGAGTTTCAACTGATACTGTACTTGGTAATGGAAAAATCGAGTAATTAAAACTGGGTAGGGCGTAATCGAATGCGGTAAACATCCCACTAGGTTGTAATTTAATTTCTTGATGTATTCCGGACACTTGATGATTACAATTATCACTTCCCGAGTGTTATTTTGAGTTTTTTTAATTTCACTACAATTAGTCAACCCTTGTCTGCAATCGCACCTGGTGGTTGATGATGCAGTCTAAGATGGTAGCGGGCTAAACTGTTAGGTGTATGGCAGTTATATTAGACCCTTATCGGTTTCTCCAGTATTAGCATCGTACCGGAACGATTAAATATTCGTAAATTCCTTGGCGTTAGATCGTTCGTTCACTAACCCGTTGTTCTAGGTGATCGACAGAAGCGACGCGACGCGATACGACGCCATAGAAAATTACAAACGTATCTACGCGACAACGTAGGACATGTGAAGGGTCAGCTACTGTCTAATACTGTGTCGTATTGAGTCGTGGTGTCGCTTAGTCGCTCACGAGGATAACGGTTAAGTTAAAGGGCGAAACCGTTTCTCTTTCTTTAACATTCAATGAAATGAATGAACCCGATTATAAAACATATAATTTAATATAAAAAATTCTTTTTAAACAACCGACTTCAAACTCCCGCGCCAACTTTACAACAACAAGCACACGCTATACAAATTTCGATAAATTTTATATGGGACCACATGGGAATTAGGCCCTTTCAAATAAAAAAAGAATCATCCAAATCGGTCCACCCAGTCAAAAGTTCTGAGGTAACAAACATAAAAAAAAAAAAAATACAGTCGAATTGAGAACCTCCTCCTTTTTTTGAATTCGCTACTCCCACAAGTGATACAGGCAGTATCCTTACTTCGTTTCGTTTGTGTTCTTCGTTTTAATACTTTTATTTAACAAATTATTTTGAATTACAAATTATCAAATCAAATAAATATTATAAATGCAAAGGTTTGGATGGATGGATGTATGGATGGATGTTTGTTACTCAATCACGCCCCAACGGCTGCATGGATCTGGATGAAATTTGGCACAGAGATAGATTATAGTCTGGAATAGCACATAAGCTACTTTTTATCCCGGAAAATGAAAGAGTTCCCGCGGGAACCAAAAAAACCTCAATCGACGCGTACGAAATCGCGGGCATCAGCTAGTAGGTTAATAATTACTTCAATTTTTGTGTGGCCACCCGTAAATTAATGTTTTAATTAGATAAACGCTATAAATTTTACACTCGGCCCAAGTGTTAAGCGTTTTTAATGGATGGCTTAAGTTTTAAAATTGCAATGATCCCCAGCAATGGAATTTAAGGCGACGCGCTTTAAACACGAAAAGTTTAAGATTGCTTGCTTCTGTATCTGGAAGCATAAGTACACCAAAGCTAGGTAGGTAGTTACTTAACTTTGTTAGAAAAAATGTAATTTCGAAATGTAAAATCTCTAGTCGCTAAAAACGCTAATTCATTCTTGTCAATAGGGGAATTTCGCACCGTCTCATCTCACTAAATTGTCAATCATCATTCATTGAATATAGTCTGGAATAACACATAGGCTACTTTATTTACCGAAAATTAAAGAGTTCCCGCGGGAACTAAAACGCCTGAGTCCACTCGGGGGAAGTCGCGGGCATCAGCTAGTAATATCATAAGTGACACGGGCTGGTCTAGAACAGCCTATGTAAATTATTTTCTCATAGATATTCCGCTTTACGCTTCTAACTAAACCGGTGCAAAAATACTAAAATAATTACCAAGCCAACTGGGTGTGGCAGTGTAACATTAAAATATGTCCTTATACATCGAAAACGCTATTAGTTGCTACGAGTATCTTTAAAATAACTTTAAATTAGGTAGGTATGTTATTTAATGAAGAAACTATTGAAACGAGTTATCAAATACAAGCTGAAGTCGTTGACTTTATTATCTTACTATTACCTAATAAAAATGCTAAAGTCTGGTTCCTTCTTGATTTGTAGCTACACGGAGAAAAACTAAAATTAAAATCCTGTAGTTATTGCTAAAATATTTGCAAATCCGAGGACAACTAATGTCCTGTAATAACAACAAAGCTACTTTAGTAAATGCTTCTTAGTAAATGCAACAAATATAAATTATGTTTTGTAATTGAAATGATGACGTCATAGAAAAATACTACCTAACTGTTTTGTAATTTCAAGAGAGCATTACATTGATGTAGAACTTTAAAAGTGACGTTAAAGACAAAAACTTAATTTTAGTTTATCTTAATATGTACTTTATTTTATTATATAACTTGCAGTTGGCGTCAGCATTACTGCAGCGTGCTAAATATGAAATTATTGGACGAGCCCTCAGCAAAAGAATGAACAAATTGGTTACATACATTAGAATATAATCATACACCTATCAAGGTCTGACAAATTAAACAAGCTGCCGAAGAACCTGACCGATCCTAGCCAATATTTTATAACTCCTATACCATTGTGATAAGCAGAGCGATTAGCGATTGAAGTTTTTATCCCAACGACATATCTAAGGTACCTAATAGCAAATACCAAAAACATTATTCAATTCTTATTATGCGGATTGCTATGTGTAGGTTTTTT
Source organism: Erebia epiphron (assembly GCA_963932025.1). Taxonomy (NCBI): domain Eukaryota; kingdom Metazoa; phylum Arthropoda; class Insecta; order Lepidoptera; family Nymphalidae; genus Erebia; species Erebia epiphron. Next base: position 53,681,284 of record OZ009945.1, on the reverse strand, counting down.
CAATAAAATTCTTCTGCTACCTCCTTACACTGTGATCGTACTAACACAAAGCAACTGTCCGTCGTCTTCCCAAGTATTTGACATCTTCTATCGTCAAAATAATTCAATCCCAACATCACAAGCTTGTAGGTTATTTTAACCAATAGCCTACAAGCTACCCACATATTTGTAAGACGATCCTAAGTACGTCGCCAACCGCCATATTGTTAGTGTAATAAAAAGGAGCTCTCTCTGCCCGCGACTTCGTCTGCGTGTTTACTTAATAATTTAACGAGATAAAAAGTAGCCTAGGTCACTTTTTAGGTCTTCAACTATATCCATGCAAAAAGTCCCGTCGATCCGTTGCTCTGTTGTGGCGTGATTGAAGGACAAACAAAAACACTTTTAGTAAGTTTATAAAATGCACCCATATTTCGGATACATGACTGTATTGAATTTCTAAAATCGCTAGAGGAAGTGTAACGGTGCGAGAATAGCTATTTATGCAACTGTATCGTAATGAGGGTCATTTTAATTCGAGTGCTGTTTTTTGATACGAGGCTTGCCGAGTATCAAAATAGGATAGTACGAGAATTAAAATGACTAATTACGTACAGTTGCATACAAGATTTTATCTACGACAAGGACGTCTTTATAATTTTTTACTTTATAAATTAATAAAAACCAAAAGTGCCAGAACCCAGAGCCGCTAAGCTATAGGTATCCTATTTATGAAGATAACCATATCGATACAGCTACGACTCATAACGATACAGCTCCCATACAACGAACTGTATCGTTATGAGAAGCAAACACGAAAGAGGGTTCAATTCGAGTTGTCAAATTCGAAATTGGAACTTTTCGATGCTGGAGTAGATAAAATGTATTTAAGTGAACATGTGAGCTATTTGAAACATATTCGGTTTGGAGATGCTCACAAGTGTAAAGGATATAGAGGAATACGGTGAAACGTGTTTTAAAATAGCTGATACTCGAACAAAATTATTGAGTTTCGAATAGTAGATCCTATGCATCTGATATAATATGTCATTAGATTTGTCCCACAAAATTATCTGAACCGGTGACCAAAATTGGAACTAATTTTTATGCCTATTTACTTTTTGTTTTTATTTTATTTTTCATATAGCGACTATGACACCAGGGTCATACAAGTTTGTGGGACTATAGATGACTAGCTGATGCCCGTAACTTCGTCCGCGTGGTTTAAGTTTTTTTTTCCACGGGAACTCCTTAATTTTCCGGGATAAAAATCCTATGTCACTCTCCAGGTCCTCGACTATGCCCATGCAAAAAATCACGTCGATGTGTTGCTTTGTTGCGGCGTTATTGAAGGACAAACCACCACGCGGTCGAAGCTAGTTTAAAATAAGATAAACTACATGTATATGTAGTCTACCTTATTCTTAACTACACTACAGTACATACTAATAGTAGGTACACGAACTACACATAGTATTTTAAACGATCACTATCCATCAGGCACGATCACCAGCCGCCAAAGCTATAAATATCAAATAAAAACACGTAAAAAAGAGAATAAACGGGCAAAAGTAATACACTTTAATCGAGTGCAATCTATAAAGTTTCCACCATTGTTCCAGCTCTGCGGAAGTTCCGGAGAACACGTATCGTTTTTATGCCCCGGACGGGTTGGATTCTCTGAAAGTTTTCATAATATAATTGCCCTATATCATGACCTATATTACAAACTTTGCGTATTTCCTTGACTTTTTATGGTACCTTACGACAAAAGGAAAAAAGGAACTCTTATACGATCACTTATGCGGAAGGACGTGGGGACCCACCGCATTAATATCCCAAGAAAACTCCTACCATTATGTGATTAATGGAAATGAGTCACGACCCTCAGTAGTGAGAAATACGACGCAAAAGAGAGATACGATCACTTCGTTGTCCGTCTGTCTATCCGTCTCTTTGTCTGTCTGTCTGTTTGTCTGTCTATCTGTCAACCTCCTTTTTCTCGAGAACGTGGATGTATCAATTAGAAATTAATATCAAATACTTAAGCCTACGGTCCTTTGAAGCTGTAAAAAATATCAAACTTCTAAGTCAACGCACTCAAAACATACGGCAGTTTATGCCGCATGTTTTGACACTCGCCAATATATCAAAACCGTACCCTAGGTCCCGTTGACCTAGAATCACAGAGAATCATAGAGTCTGTGTGCACAAGTAGAGGAAAAATTCAAAAATTCTTAAATTTATTAGGGTTCCGTACTCATAGGGTGTCGAATTGTTTGACAGGCGATACCAGTTTAGAGCCTTAGTAAGCCAGTTATTTCACAGCTGATAACGTGTTGTTATGACATATCTTTCTTGTTATTTACTAAAACAATTCATATTGTGTTAATTAAGGAACCCTTTGTGTGCGAGTCTGAGTCGCACTTAACCGGTTTTTTCGAACTGCCGACTCCTATCTTACTATTTCCATTTTAAATGCGAATATTTATTTAATAAAAAATATTTGTTTTAAATAATGCTTAATTGGGCTTAAAAACATCCACTTAACTTAAAAGACCCAAAATTAATTCCAAAATAATCAATTTGTCACACAAATTGTTACTCCGACGAATTAAAAAAAAAACCTTTTTACACTGAAAGGGTTTAATTGAAAACGTGTAACGTGCCTGAGCCACGTTTAACGTAAATCAAGATAGAAGGGTGTAATGCGACAGGCGGGTGCGAATATAATCACTGATCTTCCCTTTACAACGACACGACTACGACATTGTATGACGTAGGTACCTAACATGGATCAGCCATCATAGTCGCAACCATCGCAGTCCATCGCCGGCCCAATACTTACTCTCTTTATTCCAATAAACTTTTACCAGTGATTTTGAATCGTCTAATAAATCTACCACATGTCCAAAAGCCATTCCTACTGAGAAAAAACAGCTAGAAACTTTCAGAATGTGAATGGCAATCAATCAGTCAAAATATAATATATTCAAATTTGGTAGACTGTTCGATTGGTGGTGGTGATAATTAATTACCTTATGTATGGCAACACACAAGCCAAGTTCTTCTTCTTCTTTCTTTGGGCTTCTCCGCACCTGAACGCAGCCCAAGTACGGGTTATACGACTCAACACGTTTCAAATCATTATATTAAACTCTCAGACATGAAGTTTTCCTCACGATGTTTTCCTTCAGCGTTAAAGAATGTGATATTATACCTACTTAGGTACTCCGGAAAGCTAGATAGACTAAGGCAGCTAGAACGGAAGACAATTTGTCCATTCACAAGGCTATCACGCTTTAAGTACATAGCGTGTTTTAACCGACTTCACTCTTTCTGTCGCGCAAGTCCATATACAAGCGAGCGCGAATTTTTTATCAACTAGACTATTTTTTTTATTTCTGTTGTGTATTTTCAACCTAAACAAGTTTTACTGCAAAAACTTCACTGCGTGAAGCGCGGTGGAGACCAATCTTAAATCTATGTGCAACAAGTAATAAAATTAAAAATTTTAAAAAAACCCACGACGAACTGCAGAGCTCCATTATACCTTTGACTTTTATAACTTTGAAACAACAATTAGAACGTAGCAAACGTATATATTACATAATATCTAAAACACAAAACTGCATCTTTGACAGCTCAGTAGTTTTTTTGACCAGTGTGGTGGACTATGGCCAAACCCTTTTCAAATGGACAAATCAAAGAGTCCAAACGCGACGGGTATACGATGAGAATTTAAGGAGTTCCCATGATCGCCTCCTGACTCCATCATGATACCCTGGGCAGCATCTAGGTACAAGCTAAATATATCTAAAACAAAAAGCCCGCATCTAAATCAGCACAGTAGTTTTTGAGAAAAATGGTAACATATTGAAAAAATAAAATCATAGATTACAGCTCAGCTTTGTTGTCTATGGTCCTAAAATATATCTAAGAACCTTCTCACAAGCTATACACATCTAATGAAAAAAACCGCATTTCAATCGGCCCAATACTTTTTGTAAAAAATGGTAACATATCGAAATATTAAAATCATAGAGATAGCTCAGCTTGGTTGTCTATGGTCCTAAAATATATCTAAGAACCTTCTCTCAAGCTATATATATCTAACTAGTATTTCGCCCTGTGCGCGAGCTGCTAAAGCAGCTCACGGGTTGTGGTTAGACTTACAAGTAGTACAGATTTTACTGTACTAAACTGAATTCATTTATTATGGTGATAACAAAATAAATAAAAATGGCGCTGATTTTTTAAAACTTTGGTAACAGTTTCCTGTTTTGTAACCCCAGGGAGTCCTAAATATCGATTTTGAACGAAATTGGTCAATTAACAAAGAATTTCAAAATGGCGCTGATTGTTAAAATTTTGGTAACAGTTTCCTGTTTTGTGACCCCAGGGAGCCCTAAATATCGATTTTGAACGAAATCGGTCAATTAACACAGAATTTCAAAATGGCGCTGATTTTTTAAAATTTTGGTACCATTTTCCTGTTTTGTGACCCCAGGGAGCCCTAAATATCGATTTTGAACGAAATCGGTCAATTAACAAAGAATTTCAAAATGGCGCTGATTTTTTTAAAATTTTGGTACCAGTTTCCTGTTTTGTAATCCCAGGGAGCCCTAAATATAGATTTTGAACGAAATCGGTCAATTAACAAAGAATTTCAAAATGGCGCTGATTTTCTAAAATTTTGGTAACAGTTTCGTTTTGTGACCCCAGGGAGCCCTAAATATCGATTTAGAACGAAATCGGTCAATTAACAAAGAATTTCAAAATGGCGCTGATTTTTTTTAAATTTTGGTACCAATTTCCTGCGAAGCCCTAAATATTATCGATTTTGAACAAAATCGGTCAATTAACATAGGATTTCAAAATGGCGCTGTTTTTTTTAAGTTTGGTAACAGTTTCCTGTTTTGTGACCCCAGGGAGCCCTAAATATCGATTTTGAACGAAATGGGTCAATTAACACAGAATTTCAAAATGGCGCTGATTTTTTAAAATTTTGGTACCAGTTTCGTTTTGTGACCCCAGGGAGCCCTAAATATCGATTTTGAACGAAATCGGTCAATTAACAAAGAATTTCAAAATGGCGCTGATTTTTTTAAAATTCTGGTACCAATTTCCTGTTTTGTAATCCCACGAAGCCCTAAATATCGATTTTGAACAAAATCTGTTAATTAACAAAGAATTTCAAAATGGCGCTGTTTTTTTAAAGTTTGGTAACAGTTTCCTGTTTTGTAACCCCAGGGAGTCCTAAATATCGATTTTGAACGAAATCGGTCAATTAACAAAGAATTTCAAAATGGCGCTGATTTTTTAAAATTTTGGTACCAGTTTCCTGTTTTGTAATCGCACGAAGTCCTAAATGCAATAAACCGCATCTCAATCAGCCCAGTACTTTTTGTGAAAAATGGTAACAGTGGTTGAAAAATTAAGATCATAGACTACAGCTCAGCTTTGTTGTCTATGGTCCTAAAATATATTTAAGAACCTTCTCACAAGCTATACACATCTAATGCAAAAAACCGCATCTCAATCGGCCCAGTACTTTTTGTGAAAAATGGTAACATATTGAAAAAATAAAATCATAGACTACAGCTCAGCTTTGTTGTCTATGGTCCTAAAATATATCTAAGAACCTTCTCACAAGCTAAACATATCTAATGCAAAAAACCGCATCTCAATCGGCCCAGTACTTTTTGTGAAAATTTTTAACACATAGAAAAATTAAGATCATAGACTACAGCTCAGCTTTGTTGTCTATGGTCCTAAAATATATCTAAGAACCTTCTCACAAGCTATACACATCTAATGCAAAAAACCGCATCTCAATCGGCCCAGTAGTTTTTGTGAAAAATGGTAACATGTTGAAATATTAAAATCATAGACTACAGCTCAGCTTTGTTGTCTATGGTCCTAAAATATATCTAAAAACCTTCTCACAAGCTATACGTATCTAATGCAAAAAACCGCATCTCAATCGGCCCAGTACTTTTTGAGAAAAATGGTGACAAAAAAGTGCACAAACAAACAAACAAACACACAACCTCTTAGGGCAAACACATATACCGTCTCCGCTTCGTCGAGGGTAAAAATCGTATCGTTCTCGCTTCGGTGGGGTCGTCAATGTAATAAAACAGAAAAATCCGCCTACCCTGCGCTCGCTAACCCAATTCGGCGAGTTGACGGCTGTTAGAATGGGCTCGATAATCTAATTCTGGTGCTTTGCTTACTTGTAGCATGCATTTATGGTATTAAATAATTTGTTTGTAATTTGAGTACCGGTGTATTGCGCACTGCAGTGGTAAAGGCTGACACACATAAAAACGATGCGTTGCGATGCGGTATACCATCGCATAACGTTGCGTTGCGATCTTGAGGCGCAAATCGACCGATTATCTTAACAGTGACTATTCTTCTTAAGATCGTAAATATTGATATCTTAATAAGTTTCTTCTCAGTAGAATGTCCTTTCCAAGCGGCGATAGAGTCCTTACATTTTATCGTCGCTATAATAAAAAAATAGATAATTGACACATTTTACGAAATCGACATTATTGCATTTCCAGAAAGTCCAATTTCAGCTGCATCTATCTATGTTTCTAAAATTTGAATATCGTAATTTTATGAAAAGACTAGCAGAAGACCGCGACTTCGTCCGCGTGAATTAAGTTTTTTAAATTCCCAGTGGAACTCCCTAATCTTTCGGGTTAATATATAGCCTATGACTCACAAACTCACAAACTTTACCTCTTTATAATATTAGTATGGATATTATAACACAAGTTGTACTAAATGTAATAAAACATTTGACACAGAATGATAATGCCTGATGGCACTTGTCGCTTTCTGCGTCTACGGTTATTTAAAAAGTATCTACGCATTCTTTAAACTAGAAATAACTTTTAATAGAAGGATTCAGTCAAACGACTTTCAGACTTAACTCCTCTGTCCTATCTTAATTTATCCACGCTGCGCGAAGGATAATGTACGAAGTTTTCAGTCCATGAATAATATACTAGAACATTACCCCCCTCCCCCCCAATCCCGCTACATATTATCATTTCGGATATATGTCTTAAAGCAAGGTTACCTGGTTCAGCTGATGTATTTAAGTGCACTCTATGTATACTAACTGGATGTTACACTAAAAAGGGTATGTAGAGCCTGATATTTAACAAAATACGATTTCAGTATTAAAAAACTAAATCATTTTGAAATCTTCAGTTTTCGGAATCCTACAAAGCATAAACAGTTCACTTGAAATGCTGGTTTTGTTTGTTTTTATGGCAGTAACGCTGATTTGTTTCAAATGTCAAACCTACTATCTAAGATTATTATTTATTTTCTGCAATTCATTATCTTTAGCAACGCACAGTTTTACCCCGTCCCCACTTCCCACTACCAAAGGTTATTATGTTCACCTTTGTCCTGTATTTAAAAAAAAGTTAACTTCAGACCTAGATATGGTGTTATGTCGTATAAAATTTACTTAAAACTCTATTAAGTAGTAGATATTAAAAAACCAGCCAATTGCGAGTCGGACTCGCGCACCGAGGGTTCCGTACAAACCTGTAGGTATATAAGTGAAAGTTATGGGATATGAACTTCAACTTGATACCTCTACGCGTTCATGAAGAAAGGGGTAGTATAGTAAGTTTAAAATTATTAAAAATATTTTTAGTATACCTCTATGCGTTTCTGAGAAGAAGGGTCTTGACAGACAGACGGACGGACAACAAAGTGATCCTATAAGGGTTCTGTTTTTCCCATATGAGGTACGGAACCCTAAAAAGCAAAAATATGTGCAGTGAAGAATCAAATACTTATATGAATCCTTGTATGCACTTGTATCTTTTCCTAGTGAGTGCAATGATCAAAATACGGTACTCCATTTTCCTTGGGTGTCTCCGGGCATGAAGTCTGAGCTCCTGAATCTGATTCTGTAACTTCTCTTTACTCTAACCATACTGCTTTTCATAAAAATGGTTTAGACAAGGAAAGGACAAAACTAAGGATTAAACTACATCAGAACAGTTCTCAAGTTAAGTACTGCAGCTGGTATCCAACCAAAAACACAAATACTAAGAGCTCCTGATTAGCATTTTCATTAAAGTCAGTTTTATTTTTGTTCAATTTACAGAGTTTTGTCAAAGTTACTGGAGCTCCATAAACTCGTAAAGTTATTTCCTTTTCCAGTTTCATAAGCCAGCTCTTCACTCGCCGCCAAACGCACGAACCAACGGATGTTGTTGGTCTAGCGGCTTCAATGGGATTTCTGTTGTTTGTCCGCGACAAAACGACTGGCTATACGCGGGTAGAATGACTAGCTGAAAATAGTTTGTAAGGATATTATAGGTTCACGCGTGGCATCCGTGCGCGCGTGAATAGCCAGCTTTAGAAAATCTTGTATGAAATCCCTCAAGTTCCTTAGGGCCTTCCTACGTATATTAGTTCTACTAGCTGATGCCCGCGACTACGTCCGCATGGATTAAGGTTTTTTGGTTTTCACGGGAACTTCTTAGTATTCCGGGATTAATAGCCTATGTGTTATTCCAGACTATAATCTCTTTGCCAAATTTCATCCAGATCCGTTCAGCCGTTCGGGCGTGATTAAGTAACAGTAGCATTTATAATATGTATTCGATTATATTATTATATTATTTTGTGACCCTAAAATTATCTATTATTCCTATAACGGATACTTCTCTGATTTTACTTATCTCAGATTTTCTAAAAATCATATAAGTATCCATATCTTTCTTTATACCGAATTGAATAGTAGTTGTAATTTAATATAATACCCAGGCACTATTTTTTAAAGTTACATTTCATAGCAATATCGTTCTCTACTTTTAAAACTCCAGCGAATTGTTTATTCGTTCCAAGCAAGCGAATGAAATACCCTACAATGTGCAGTTTTCTTTGAATAAAAATGTCCTTGAACATAGGAAAAGTTCCCCGGCTAGCGCTAAGTTAATTCCGGGTACTGTCAGGAGTTGCGATGGAGTTAGCAATCTAATTGCGTAACTTCGATGTAACTTGCTTATAATAATATTGTTATTTCATTAGCAAACATTTTGCCACTACCTTTAACTTAATAGGTACCTAGTGTTAATTAATTAAAAAGTTAGACAACACTTTAATAATTTGATACAATATTTCTGCTTTCCCTACTTTTATACTTACTGCCAAGAATGGTTATTTTTAGGGTCCCATTTTGAAATGAACCCTTATGTTGTCCCGTTCTTCCGATCATCACACCTGTTTTTTTTAATCTAATAGGAATCGAATAGAAGGATTTATACGAATTTAGTCGATTTGTCATTTGGAATTCAGTTCATTGTTGCTTGCTTAGAAGTTTACAAATAAAGTTTAAATAGAAAAAATTGTCAATGACAAAATAATGTCAAAATAATAGTCTTTTTAGTAACAAAAAGCGTTTAAAAACTTTGTCTTTCTCCCTCTAGTATAGATAAATAAAAATAAATAGACAGATACAATTAATATAAATAAAGATTTATTTTATTTCAGGGACTAAAATGGAGGTTTAATTTTTAAAATTAGATTACTAAAGTGGGGTATAATCCATGTTTTACTAAGGAACCCTGAAATTTAATGTTTAGAACTATGCACAATCTAACAGAATCTCTGCATGTAGCCGCATAGTCGCGCACCTACAATGAACTTTGATTGGATACATGTTATCGGGCTTCGTACAGAATCCCACGTTGCAACGGCTGCGGAAAGGTATGTAGCTGGTAGAATAATTAATTTTAATAAAAAAATTAACCTTTTCTACACGGCATCGGCTATATTATGAGTTTAATATAACTACCATAATATCCTTAACAGTAACACTGGCTGCGGGAAGGTATGTAGCTGGTAAAATAATATTATTCATTCACGGCATTGCAATATACCTACAATGCCGTGTAGAAACCGTTTCTACACGGCATCGGCTATGACTTTAATATAACTACCATATGCCTAACAGTTACCCTGCTACCATCTTAGACTGTTTAAAAAAATCGTTTATTTCAAGTTACTAAAAATACTTATCTTTATAAGTATTTTTAATTGCTTGAAATAAGCGATTATAAAGAGAGGATAATTAACTAGATGATGCCCGTGACTTCATCCGCATGGATTAAGTTTTTTGATCCTCGGGGGAACTTTTTAATTTTCCGACTAAAGGGCTTACTAGTATAGATTTATAAAAACCGCATTTGCAAGCAACCGGTTTTTCAAAGCTAGGGCCAAATTCACATATATGTGAATTTATTTTTACGTCCTCGTTACGTTATTTATTTAAACGTCCTCTCCATACTACATGCTACCAATTGCAGAAATTCAAACACAGTCGGAGTTTGCAAGTCAATGCTAGTTGAAATGTTTGTAACCATCGATATATTTTACGTAGGTATTAGATGGGTCCTTTCATAGAAAAGAGTTGGCCATTCGACTTGTAGTGCATGCCCCTCACCTGTATAAGACGTCCTTGTCCCCGCCATAGCGCTGTCCCGTTTTTCAGACTAGATGGCGTTAGTAAAATAAGTCCACATTCTTTGTTTGACAGGGCTCGTATATGTAAATTGAGGTCGTTGTTTGTAACTCCTGTCGCCGCGCTATATTTCATTTAGGAGTTATATTGATAGCTACGCATATCCGCGTACGCGTTCATGGTTTCCCATACCTATGTATGGTATGATAATAAATGGATACTGCATCACCATTTACCATTAGAGATCATAGACTAAAGCTTAGGTAGTTGTATAGAATAAAAAAACACAACAGGACGTCAAAACTTGAGCCAATAACCACAATAACAAAATTGTGTATATCCTCTCCAAACTACATGCAACCAAATACTGAAATTCGAACGCAATCGCCGCTCTTAACAACAGTTTGCAAATCAATCCGCGTTGAAATGTTTGCTAACCCTGTCGCCGCGCTATATTATTTCAATTAGGGGTAATATTGATAGCTACTATAGGCTACTTTGTCGTAGACTGACTGCATCATCATTTACCACTAGAGTTATAGTCTTATATATATGTGTATAATTACAAAAACCACATCATGACGTCAAAGCTTGAGCGAAAACCACAATAACTTATCTGTGAATATCCTATCCAAACTACATGCAACCAAATGCTGAAATTCAAACACAGTCGCCGCTCTAAACAACAGTTTGCAAATCAATCCGCGTTGAAATGTTTGCAACCCCTGTCGCCGCGGTATATTTCAATTAGAGTGATATTGATAGCTACGCTCTCATGGTTTCCAATACCTGATATATGGAAATTACAGGATATTGGATTTCTATTTTCTATTCAGACATAAAGTATTCTATTCCCATGAACTATTCTGATAAGTTTCAAGTACCTACTTAGTCGAGAAACGGTTATTGGTTCTACCGATGATAAAGATATTATTTGAAAATCATATTGTATTCATAATATTATGTAATTTGATACATAGACAGATGACGACCTTCTTGGCGCTGTGGTCTTATAAGGACCTAAGTATTAGGTACTTATAAGAATAAGTACCTAATACTTAGGTGCTGGGTTCGATATCTGTGCACGCACTTATAACTTTTCACCTACGTGAGCAAAAAACGCGACACCGCGACCCGATACGACTCGGCGACGCGACAGTATCAAACAGTAGCTGACCCTTCACGTGGCCTACGTTGTCGCATTGACAAGTTGGTCACTTCCTATGGCGTCGTCGACAACGCGTTAGCTAGATGCGTTTAAACTTGCTGTAACAGTGAAGGAAAACATCGTATAGACCTGCATTTCTGAGAGTTCATAAAGTTTTCAAAGGAATCTGCTAATCCACACTTTGCCAGCTTGGTGAACTATGGCCTAAATCCCTGCTTATTCTGAGAGGAGGCTTGTGCGAAGCAGTGGGTCGGTGATAGGCCAGAATATGAAGTCTTTTTTTTTAATTTATGGACTAAGCGGTTGGCTGCAGACTTGCTGTATAGTTTTGAAGCAGCCTAAGGTGAAGGTTTGCTTAGAAGATGCCTATTCACTCTGAACGGAACTTCAAATCTGAACTCAGCTTGACCTCAAACACCCGAAACTAACAGCTCAGCCCGAAAAGTCCAACTGCTCATAGAACTGCCGACATACATAATATTATAGTGAGTCAACTCAGTAACAGACGACTTATGCCAAAGATATTTAAAATTCATAAGATAATAGAAAGGATTCGCTCTTGCTTACGACTTAGCACGACAAAGTAACTAGCAGCTATACTATTACCTATTCTGTGCTATCACTGATGCAAAGAAGTTTTTCTTTGTCTACTTTTTTTTGCAGTAAAAATGATAAACTTCGTATCGTTTTGAAACTTGCACGCTGACAATATTCACAATAAATGTTGGAGAACTATAAAGCAAGTATCAAGAATTCTATTTATCGACAAGACTATAACGAAAAGTATAAAATTGTTAATAATCGCATAGAAATTGAAATCAGCTTATTACAACAGAATAGGAAGTTCTTTTCTGATAGTCAGCCACGCTGTGGCCTGTGAGGTGTCACAGCTACGACGGGAAGCGTACACGGAAAAAAATGGGGTCTGGCAAAGTTTTCATTCAAGAATAAAATTATTCTCAAGTATATTGTTTAATCTCAAGCATATTTTTACTCAAGGTAACAATAATATCTTGAATAAAATAAAATGGAATTCTTGTACATATATAATATTATTCTTCATTTATTTATTTACATCAAGAATATTTTTTTGGTTCAAGACGATATTTACTCTTGACTGTAGAAAACATTTGCATTTTGAAACAAGTAATTAAGAATTCTTACTCTGAATATAAAACGATTTAGCTTAAGAAGCTCAGAGATTAGGGCCAAGAATAAAAAGAAATTATTGGTTTAAGATAATGTGTAAATTCGTTCAACAATAATATTATTGTGACAAAAGTTTTATACTTTTGATTCAAAATACGTAAAATACTCATTTTAAATAGAGCCTACTATTTAAAAACAAGAAAATTATTGTTCCATTAATGCTCTCAAGAGATACTTCAATTTCTTAACTTAAGAATATGGATTTAAATATCAGCCAAGAACAAAGATTTTAAGTAAAGAAATATTTTTTTTCATTGAAGATTGATTGATTTTACAGTAAAAATCTGTCTATATTGATTTGAATACTTACTGTTCTTCAATTACGAATTATAACTGTTTGCATTGAGATCTCTTTTTCTTGGTTAGACAAATTCAAGAGCTTTACTGTGAGTGCAATGGCTCTTAACTGAAGAATATCGTTCATAAAATTGATGAAGAACCAACATTTTAAGTCAAGAAAATATCTTCTTCGGTGAATATGGTTATCTTTTACAATCAATTATATGTCTGTGTTAACTGGAATACTTCATTATTCTTTCATAAAGAATTACCTACAGTTCTTTAACTAAGAATACCTATCTTATTTACAAAAATTTATTTTTTGCTTACAAGTCCAGACAAGAATGATAAAAAATTGCATTAAGAATTTATGTAAGTATACATTCCTTCAACAATAATATTGTTTAGACAAGATTTTTTTTTATTTTTGATTCAAAATACGTTAAGGATATATTTTAAGAATCTACTATTTAATAACAAGAATATAAATTTTTTATAGCTCTCGAATGGAAACTATTGTCTCTTAACCTAAGAATATGGATTCAAACATCAGCTAAGAATAAACATTTTAGGTAAAAAAATATTTACTTCATTGAAGATTGATTTCTTTTACAATTAAAAATTATTCTATATTGATTTGAACACTTACTGTTCTTCAATTAAGAATTATAACTGTCTGCCATTGAGACCTCGTTTTCTTGGTTAGACAAATTCAACAGCTTTGCTGTGAGTGCAATGGCTCTTAACTGAAGAATATCGTTTATAAAATTGATGAAGAACCAACATTTTAAGTCAAGAAAATATCTTCTTCGGTGAATATGGTTTACAATCAATTTAAATGTCTGTGTTAACTGAAATACTTCATTATTCTTTCATAAAGAATTACCTACAGTTCTTTATCTAAGAATAACATAATTATTGACTGTACAAAAAATACTTTTTTGCTTACAAGCCCAGACAAACAAAAATGATAAAAAATTGAGATTCAATTAAGAATTCATGTATATGTTACGGGTAATACTTACTAGAAGATGTAGTAAACCTAGGTTTACACGGGTTTACTTTGTATTACCCAAACGTTTTGGGTAAAGTTCGAATAATAAGTAAAATAAATTTTACCTAATTCGGAATTTACCCATACTCACCTAGGTCTACCCAACTCTGGCTGGCTTATTATTCGAACTTTACCCAAAACGTCAGTACTATTATATTATTATTCTGTGGTTTGGGTAATACTAAGTAAACCCGTGTAAACCTAGGTTTACTACATCTTCTAGTATTACCCGTGACATAATATATATATATGTCACCGTAAGATTGTAAAAACCGTTAGATTGTATAACTAACTCGCGAAATTGTACACTGTCTAATGATTACAATATAAGTACCTACTTAACGGATTATTCTTCGCCGGCCGCAGGCCGGGCACTTGGGTGATTTATAGGGGCACTACTTGATTATTTATGTCGAACCCTAACCTAACCTACAAGAAAGAGACAAGAAAACGTAAATACAATGAATATTTCAAAAATTGACACTTAAAACATTGAACGGTTCACAATCTTTCGACTGTTTACAATCTATCGAAAAAAAAGCGTTAGATTACAATCTTACGGTGACATACCTATATATACGTATTCCTTCAACAATAGTATTGTTTAGACAAGTTTTTTTTTACTTTTGATTCAAAATACGTTACCTATATGTAGATATACCTACTATTTTAAGAATCTACTACCTAGTTATTTAATAACAGGAATATAATTGTTTTATAGCTCTCAAATGACAACTATTTGTCTCATAACCTAAGAATATGGATTCAAACATCAGATAAGAATAAACATTTTAGGTAAATAAATGTTTACTTCATTCATGAACCTATAAAAAAAAACTACATTGAAGATTAATTTCTTTGACAATTAAAAATTGGTCTCTATTGATTTGAATACTTCTACCACTAAAACTCAGTATCGTCCTAGTGCTGGGCACAGGCCTCCACTCTCATAGGAGAGAGGGAATTAGAGCTTAGACCCACCACGCTGCTCCAATGCAGGTTGGCGGGCTTTAACGACTATTATCATGTTAGTGATAATAACCGGGACGGCTTAACGTGCTCTCCGAGGCAGGGGGGTGAAACCGCCAACTTCCTCCGGGCTAGTAGGTACCTACCTACTGTGAATTTCTAGTCAGAAAAACCCATCACTTATTGTGGCCCGACCCGAGACTCGAACCCGGGACCTCGTCAGCTGCAGTCACAGACCATACAACCAAACTTCTCGGTGGCCGCAGTCAAACATTGAGTCAAGTCAACAATTGAGACCTCTTTTTCCTGGGTAGACAAATTCAACAGCTTTGCTTTGTTAAGCAAACCGTGAAACCGGGCCAGACTAAGTTGAGGTTTTTTGGTTTTGAATGGAAATCTTGAAAAATATATTCAAGAACAACAGTTTTGAATGTAAACAATAATTTTCTTGTATGAAAACTAAGTACCTATGATACAAACATAGGATACAAATGAGCGTTTTAAACCAAATTCACGTTTCTTGGTTGTAGCTATGAAATCTTGAAAAAATATTTAAGAAAAGATGTCTTGAGTCTAAACAATAATATTCTTGAATTCAAACTATGATTCAAATTTATGTGTTTTGAACCAAATTCACGTTTCTTGGAATTAGTACATAGACAAAACAAACTACCTATAGTTTTAGTTAAGCTTGTGTACGGTGTTGAAAATGCAGTATTTCTCCCAAGGTGTAGGGAAAATAATTGAACATTCCTCCCATCACTCCGTTGGGCTATAACCGTGGGATTGGGAAGTCAGGTTTGCAGTTAGTAGTGATTATAAAATACATATGTAATACACACAGGAGGCCCTATATATCACATAATCGGTTTATACCTATACGGATTCATGAACCTATAAAAAAAACTTCATTGAAGATTGATTTCTTTGACAATTAAAAATTGGTCTCTATTGATTTGAATACTTCTACCACTAAAACTCAGTATCGTCCCACTGCTGGGCACAGGCCTCCACTCTCATAGGAGAGAGGGAATTAGAGCTTAGACCCACCACGCTGCTCCAATGCAGGTTGGCGGGCTTTAACGACTATTATCATGTTAGTGATAATAACCGGGACGGCTTAACGTGCTCTCCGAGGCAGGGGGGGGGGAACCCGCCAACTTCCTCCTAGTAGGTACCTACTGTGAATTTCTAGTCAGAAAAACCCAACACTTATTGTGGCCCGACCCGAGACTCGAACCAGGGACCTCGTCAGCTGCAGTCACAGACCATACAACCAAACTTCTCGGTGGCCGCAGTCAAACATTGAGTCAAGTCAACAATTGAGACCTCTTTTTCCTGGGTAGACAAATTCAACAGCTTTGCTTTGTTAAGCAAATCGTGAAACCGGACCAGACTAAGTTGAGGTTTCTTGGTTTTGAATGGAAATCTTGAAAAATATATTCAAGAACAACAGTTTTGAATGTAAACAATAATTTTCTTGTATGAAAACTAAGTACCTATGATACAAACATAGGATACAAATGAGCGTTTTAAACCAAATTCACGTTTCTTGGTTGTAGCTTTGAAATCTTGAAAAAATATTTAAGAAAAGATGTCTTGAGTCTAAAACAATAATATTCTTGAATTCAAACTATGATTCAAATATGTGTTTTGAACCAAATTCACGTTTCTTGGAATTAGTACTTATACAAAACAAACTACCTATAGTTTTAGATAAGCTTGTGTACGGTGTTGCATATGCAGTATTTCTCCCAAGGTGTAGGGAAAATAATTGATCATTCCTCCCTTCACTCCGTTGGGCTATAACCGTGGGATTGGGAAGTCAGGTTTGCAGTTAGTAGTGATTATAAAATACTTATATCATACACACGGGAGGCCCTATATATCACATAATCGGTTTATATACGGATAGTAATAGTACGTAGGTTTTTCTCCTACTTGCTCGAAAATTGCTTCATTATGGAAGAAAAACAATGCGTAGGTACATTGTCCGGAGGATGGTGTTTTAAAATGTCAGTTGAGACTTGAGAGTTTAAGACATTCTTAGTACATGGTTGAGATAATCATCTCTGAAATAATAACACACACAGTTGAGACGGGAGGGGATTGCGGCGGGTGTAATTCCTAGTATTTTTAAAGACGACAGTACACGGAACGCTCATGCACCGCGCCTGACCTGCACTGTGTGAATTGCTTTAGTGTAGATGTAGAGCGCAGCCTTCTAGATTTTAATTTTTTTTTTTAATGTATAAGGCCGTGGCTCTCGGCGATCTGGATTAAGTACCTAGCTATTCTGTGAACCCCGTCTTACATATTTTTTGTGAGTATAGGCCTATTACACTGCACTTTCCACAGGGACCGTTACTCTGAATCAGTGCAGTGTAATAAGTTTTAGGGAGGCAGGGTCCCTAATTTGGTCCTTATTGCTTTGTAATAAGCGACGCCAAAACTAGCGGCCACGGCCACCCTTTCCACAGGGCCCTGTGAAAAGTGCAGTGTAATACGCATTTAAGTCCTACTAGTTAATATTGACAAAATAAGAATACGGAAGAAGAGTTATTAGATTTTACGCCGCCAGAATTAAAGGAAGTAGCAAAAATAGTTTCTTCAAACCTATTACCACTTAAATCAAGAGATAAATATAAAAAAATGTTTTATTGTTTCCTCTCAAATTAGAGAAAAATGCTATACAAGCCTCGGCCGAAATAGTAATTAACGGTCTCGTTTATTTAAAAAGGCCTCGGCTAGCGCCTCGTCCTTCCAATATTACTCACCGTGAATTGCTTTATTTTCAGCCTCGGCAGTAATGTACCATTATGTATGCATAGTGATTATTAAATTAATTTCGTAGTAAGTCAATGTCAGGATAAATAGTGGAGACGTAAAAGTTTCGGCCTTATTATTGGTAATTAACATTTCGTAGCAGGCAACACCCTTTTTGTCTTGGATGTGCCGGCGCAGTACGCACCGCATGGCGCATCCGCATTTTACGTCTTCTCATTCTGCAAGTGTTAGGTCGTGGTGATTCTTTTGCGTTGTTGGGAGATTTTGTTGTGTTGTGTTGTGTGTGCTATAAGGTAAGTGTTTAATTGGAATATAGATATTGATATAGACTGACACACGATGAATGACATGGCGGCTAGGCGCCATGTTGTGAGCAAAAATTATCTAACTGGTTTTACCTACCTATTAGGGTCGGTAAAACCAGTTAGATAATTTTTGCTCACAAGGGTTCACTTGTGAAATGATCAAATGATAGGCTGGTAGTAGGTAGATATGCGAAGCGGTAGACATTTCGCGGTTCCCATAAGAATGCTTTGCGCTTCAATGTTCAAATTTACCTACCGTTAACTGCCACGCAACCGCATTCTCGGCATTCTCTTCTCACACCGTGCTAGAAAGCTGCTTTTAACGTCCAGAATCTAGGCAGACCCGGCCGGTAGATGTAGGTATCTAGCTGGTGAAAATACCACCAGCCGCCTGACCGTCAAGTTTGGTGAAGTTCATCGAGCATAGGCAACTTCTGATTCCAATCAATCAGCTTCAAATCTTTCCGGCAAGGCGGCAAGCTGGTAGGACAGAATCACCGAGCTTAATATATAGTGTCTATAGACACCTCTAAGCTCGATGATTCTGACCTGGCGGCTGGTAGAATTTCCACCAGCTAGATACCTACATCTACCGGCCGGGCCTGCCCAGATTCTGGACGTAAAAAGCAGCTTCGTACTTTGCTGGACTGCCTTTCACGTAATGTTTCTAGGTGATGGAAATATATTATGTAATCACTACCACCTTCCTTAATGAGCTAGAGGTTTTTGTTACTGTAATATAGGTACCTACCTACCTTATCTACAATGCTAAACCTGCTGAATGCTTAACCTACCAGGCTGTTTTTTTAGATAGTTACTAAAATAGAATAATCACTAATTTATGTTCTGTCTATTTGCAGATTTAAATCAAAACCTGTTCCAGCACCTATCCTACCTACTATCTATCTATAATAATAATGGAGTTGCTTCTTAGGGAGTGGAATATCCCACAGGATATAATCACAAATTTTAACGGTAGGTGAATATTTAGATAAACATTTTGTCTGGAAAAGGCAATCTACGTAAGGTAAGTGAGTACTCTACTGTACTACCTAATAATATTACTATTCCAAAAAAAAATGTGCAAGGTTGTAAATTATAGCATAGTGTCATAAACACAATTTTAATGTGTTAATGAACTTTAGGCTGCTTAACAGCCGGTATATTAAGATACATCATCATCAGCGCTTGTTCGAATGTTATAAAATTTAGGTAATTAGTATTTTGTCTAGTAATTAAGGAAATTTTTGTTTTAGAAAATGACGTAACAGTGGATCAATTAAAGGAAATCAATGACAATATCCTGAAAGAGCTGTGCCCAAAGATTGGACTAAGAATAGAACTTAAAAAAAAAATTGACGAGTATTTAGTAGCAACCAGCATAGTAAGTTTCCTACCTAACTATAGAATATTCTGTTTACCTGTAATGATAATATTATAGTATATAGAATATATTGTTTAAAAACGTATATATTTAAACTCTTGTAGGTATGTATGTAGTTATTTAAATAATGTAATTTGTACACCCGTTCGTATTCTCTTCTCCTGTCTCCAAAGGTTGTCTGGAAGAGGTCGCTTTAGCGATAAGACCTCCTTTGCATACTGTAATTGTCCAATTCATTGTTTTAATGTCCTCTGTTAATTCTTGTCCTACTTGTGTGCAATAAAGATTTTCAATAAATACCTAAGTTTAAAACATTTCTTAGAATAATCACTTTAATGTTTTCAGACTAATACCGTAACAAATAGCAGCATCACTGCTCCTAATCTATTTCCGGACAACGAGGACCTGGAAGACATACAAGATATCCTTACAGGCGATATTTATGTCCGACCAAATTTCCCTGATTTTGACCTCAAGACGCTTCTAACAGTTACACCATGTGGCAAAAGCATATTAAATTATTACACTGCAAACAGTACCTTGACAAACAAGCACCGAAATCAACTCACTGATATCATTGTTAGACATCTCTTCACACGTGTCGTAAATTAGTAAGTACCTACCAGTACATACTCGTTCATTCATGTTCCCACTAATTTCATGTGGTTCTTTGAGCACAAACTGTGGAATGCAATAAAAGCATTGCCGTCCTCTTGATGGACCTTGTGGATGGAGAGGGCCTAAAGATCATTTATTGTGACATTTTAGATAAACGGGAAGGCAGTAGTTACATATTCACTAGCTGATGATGATAATACTTTGTTTTATGCTAGCTGACCTGCAACGCATCATTTCTGTATCATTCTAAATTTTTCTTCATTCTTGTACCATTCTTACTCAAACTTCATTTTTGTATCATTCTTAGCCTAGGCTTCCGAAGTCCAACAAGGAACCCTTATAAATTTATTTTTACCTATTTCAGTAAAATAACATATGAAGAGTACAACATTTTAACTGCGAAAATAATAGCTTTATTTCCATGTGAAAACACTGGCACATACTTTGTACCACCAATTAAAAAAAGACAGTCCATATCCGGTAAACCTTCATTTGCTAAGGGCAAGCTGGTCGATAAAATTCGGAATACCCTGTATAAGTCTGGTGAAAAGAGAAAAATATCAACATCAGAAGAGAATGTCATACCAAATAAAACAAAAAAATATGAGGAGTTGAAAGGTTTTAAATGATTACTTGACCTACATGAATAGTAGCTAGAGTAGTTACTTGTCTGTATACTTGAGATGATGCAAAATCTTTATGCATGGCTGTACACATTGGCCCAAGAGACAGACAGTGGCGTAGAGATCAGTCTTCTGTATGATATATTTTTGTAGATTTAGATACTGTAGAGTAGATTTGTTTGCATTATCTTCATCTATAATCATCACCGGTGGTCTAGAGGGGGCGACCCCGCCTTCTGGTCCTAAGGTGGTGGGTTTGAATCTGGAGGTGCACCAATGCTTTTTTTTTTTTTTTTTCAAAAAATACGTGCGCCATACCAGTGCTCTCGAACTTTAGTATTTTAGCAGCGATGGGTTTGCAACCTGTCATGTATGGAATACCAAACCAACTGCTGCAAATAGAGGGTACCTTACCGAAAAAAATGCCAAATGTAATATTTGGATATACCTGACCAGTGACCACCCCTTAGACATTCTCAAAGGTTATCCAGTGCGGACTTGACATTAAGAGATCTGAGAAGATATTATAACCTGGAGAATAAAGTTGTGAGGCTATTTTTTCCATCTTTTAATATGTACTTAATAAGTAGTCGGTAGTTAGGTACTTACTAAGTAGGTACTTTGTAGATCATAAATTATAGGGTAAGTAGTAGCGCCCTGTCAGGTAGTTTGCCTTAGTAATACCTACAAACAATTTATCTGTATGTATAATTTATGTCTTACGTATTGGCTAACATAACATTTTTATATTACAGAAGATCACACAGACCAAATAATTTTTCTTAAGAATAACAATGAGCCATGGAGTGAAATCATTGACTGTTGGAACGAAACATTCAAAGTGAGGCAGTGTAGCACCAACAACAACATTTCGGATTTTATTGATGAGTGGAACATTTTAAATGATCCAAGGAGTGATAGTTTGGTAAGTATTTTTTTTTTTGTACAAATACAAAAAGTTTTTTTTAATTATTGCAAGATTGCTTGCGCTTGACGACAATCACTCTAAATACAAAGCAATGCTGAGGTCTATTTTGAAGGGCGCCCGCCTAGAAGATGCCTATTCACTCTTGCCTTGAAGAATGAAGGTACTTATGTTATACGCGGCAGGGAATACATGCGCTGGAAGGGCATTCCACATCCTGGCGGTTCGAATCAGAAACGTAGAGCAAAACCCTTTAGTTCGAGCTGACTGGACGTCAGCCACATTAGGATGCCAACGCAGATGGCTTTTTTGAAATTTTGATTTGATCCGTTATTGCTTAATGTTGTAGTTATAAGATACATTTTGTACCGCTATGTGTTTTTTTAATAAATACAATAAAAGTAGTTATGTATTTACAAAAAAACTATAATATGAATATCAGAGCTTTTCTTAGTTTGTTTATGTTTATTTATTTTTAGTTTCACATTTTCATAATTGTTTATCTTAAGCAATTCGAATTTGAATCTACATTTACTAAGGAATTTAGGGCTAGATAGTGTTGTGTGGATTGCCTACAAATATTCATTTGTTTATGTTGGCTCTAACTAGATTGGTGTTACCAACCAACCAGCCAACCAACCAAGGTGTTAACAACCAGCATGCCAAATACTTTTCTGTAAAATTATAAATGTTTACAGATAACCAATTTTTGTTTCTAGATAAACCTGGACTTTGATAGACTGTACCCTGAAAGATCAACATGCTTTTTCAGGAATTGGAAATGGTTTATTAATAAAATCATCAGCCTCAAATTTGGTGAATCAAAAGATGACACATTGATAACTTTATATGAAAGTATTCAAGAACAGCCTGATGATGGTAATAAGTTCCATTTTCATTTACTTTTCACTCCTGTCGGCACTCCCGGAGTGCTACTGTTTTTTTTAGTCTGACCCTGAGTTTTATAGGGATCAACTAAGTATTCTTATCTATATTATTTACGTTACTAGCATCCGCTCTCATGGTACTTACTTTCAAATAAATCATCTCTTTTATACATTTTAGATCTAAAAGTGCCAGATCAAATAAAACTGTTGTCCTACCTGATTCCCCCGAGAGGAAGACTGAACAAGCGTAGAAAATTTTCCACATTAGAATGCGTCGAAAACTTCATAATTGACGTCCAGGTAAATATATTGGGGTACTATTTTATTTAGTCGAATGGTATAATTTTTAATATATATACCTCACGGGTTCACTTGCGGTTATGTAATTTTATGGTATGTTTTGGTTTTTTCCTGGATAAAGAGTATCATCTGTTATCCAGGGTATAACAGGGTAGGGTAATGTAAATATATTCATACCAAATTTCATCCAAATCCGTTTTGCCTTTTCGGAGATAAGTGGGAACAAACATATTCTTTCAATCTCAAGCTTTCTCATTTATAATATTAGTAGTAAACTCGCGCGCTTTGTAGGTGTGTTTATCAATTTTGTAATTTTTATATGTTTGCTATTGTTTTCAGAATCCTGGAGATATACAAACGAAAATTGATGAAGTAAAAGAAAAGGCTCTACACAGCAAGCAAAGTGTTCAACCGTACCTAATTAAATGTGGTGCTGGCGATGATGATAACGATAACTATTATTTGGTAATAGACAAGGTTATGTGGAAGTTTACCTCGCCAACGAAAGCTTTTGACACATTGTTCAAATCATACCATGTGCTTCACGCCACGTATCCAGCAGCTGCTGCGCATTTATACGTGCTGATTCAGCGTTGTGT